>CM069528.1:83556561-86039061 GCA_035773235.1 Eospalax fontanierii | reverse complement strand
GGGAAAAGAAAGTGTTCAGCAAGAACTGAGGAAGAGAGGATTTCCTGGTAGCCCCTGAATAGCATTCAGAGTCTAGGACAAACTGGTCCATCTCTTCCTGCCGATATACCAAGATTGTCAATGTCTGTTAAAGACTCCTCAACATTATTTGACATACTCCTGGTCTGCAGCATGGTGGTAAATTGCAAAGTGCCAGTTCAAGACTCTTAGGCCTTCCTACATGCCCTAACAGTTCTGTTGTCGGGGCCATGAGAAGCTGCCCTCAGTTAAAAAGGCATTACAGTATTTGATTTGCTACAGATTTCTGAGTCATTCTCTTCAAATGTTCTGGCCTTCTGAGATCACACCATCACTATTGACTTTTTGTTATTTGCCTTGGGCCCTCAAGGAGGATTGACATTAAAGTATTGATGGGCTATCCAGGGGTATCCTTGAGATCTCAGTGCTTACTTGTGATTCAGCAGTCATGGCCAGGATTTGAAGCATAACTGTCACAGTATTCTAGTTCTTTCCTTTTCCAGCCCTTTTTTTTAATCTTTCAACTAAAACCACTGACCAAAAGGAAGGGACAAGATGAGAAACAAGTTAGAGAGACAGTCTCAGAAGAACAGACACAGATGTGAAGCTTGAGACCTATGTTAGCCCTTACTAGCTAGTACTTTTGGGTAACTTCTGCGCCTCTCTTTCTTACTTTCCAAAAATAAAGACATTATTAGTTGTGTTCTTATAAAGCAGCAATGATCAATCCAAAAAGAAAATTAAGACAGCAACTCCATTTACAACAACATCTAAAATAATTAAGTACTAGGCCAGATGTGGTGGTATACGCCTTTAGTTCCAGCGTGCAGGAGGCAGAAGCAGGCAGATCTCTGTGAGTTCAAGGCCAGCCATAGTAACATAGTAAGACCGTGTCTCAAATAAAGAAAAAGGCCTGGAGAGATGGCTCAGTGGTTAAGGACACTTGCTGTTCTTCCAGAGTACCTGGGTTTGATTCCCAGCACTCACATGACAGCTAACAACTGTTCATAACTCCAGTTCCAGGGAATCTGATACCCTCTCTGACTTCTGCAGGCATTGCACACATGTGGTACACTTACATATGTGCAGAGAAAATACTCATACACATAAAATAAAAGTAATAAGGCTGGAGAGATGGCTCAACAGTTAAGAGCACTGACTGCTTCTTGCAGAAGACCCAGGTTTGAATTCCAGCACCCACATGGTAGCTAACAACTATCCATAATTTCACTTTCAGAGAATCCAATGCACTCTTCTGACCTCTGTGGACATTGCACAAAACGGGTGCACTTATGTACATGAAAGCAATACACTCATACACATAAAATTCAAAAAAATAGTAATAAAAATAAAATTTTTTTTTCTTTTTTTGTCTTTTTTTTTTGAGACAGAGTCTCCCTGTGGCCCCAGCTGATCTGGAACTCACTATTTGGACCAGGCTGGCCTTGAACTCACATAGATAACTCTGTCTCCCGAGTGCTGGGATTAAAGGTACGCACCGCCATGTCCAGCTAAAAAAATTAAAATGTTTTTTAAAAAGAGAAAGAAAGACTTATGAGTAATTCTGAACTGATCAAACAAAGTGAAAGACTTGTACCCTCAAAAGCACAACATTATTACTGAAAGAAATTAAAGGAGATTTAAATCAATGTTCAGAGACAGGAAAATTCAACACAATTAAGATGTCAGTACTACATAAATTGAATTAAAGATCTGACATATTCCCTATCAAATTCCAACAACTTTGCCAGGCCTGGTAGCCTAAAACATATGATGTCAACTCCTTACAAGTTTGCCATTGGAGGGTCACACCCACAAGGTCTGCCTGGATTATGGAGTGACTTTAAGGAAACCTAGGCAAGACTGTATCTTAGAAAAATTAAATTTAAATTTAAAATTTTAATTAAAATGAGAGCTAGGGCTGGGCAGTTAAGAGCAGTGGCTGCTCTTGCAGAGGACCCAGGTTCAATTGGCAGCACCCACATGGTGACTAACAACCATCTGTAACTCCAGTTCCAGGGGACCTGATGCCTTCTGACCTCCTCTGCATTGCATAACACAGGTGCATTGAGATACATGCATGGAAAGAACTCATACATATAAAGTAAAATTAATAAAATATTAAAATGAGGGCTAGGAATGTAATTCATAGGTAGAGAGCTTACCATATGCAAGGCCCTGGGTCCAATCCCCAGTACTGAAAAATAGATAAATAAATAAATATCCAGCAACTTATTTTGCAGAAATGGAAAAGCCAATCTTCAAATCTATGTGGAATTATGAGGAGTTCTGAGCAGCTAAACTGAAAGTTTTACTATTCACAAGTTCAAAATTTACTGCCAAAATGTACTACAAAGCTCCAGTAATTAAGACACTATGTGTGTGGAAGAGTGGACTGGTGGTTTAGTGCTGCTCTTGCAGAGGAACTGGGTTTGGTTCCCAGCATCCACATCAGGCAGCTCACAGACCTCTATAACTCCAGTTCCAAGGGATCTGACATCCTCTTCTGGCCTTCACAGGCACTTACACACATGTGGTATATATAAACTCCGATACACACACATATACATGAAATAAGAATAAATGAATATTTTTTAAAACACCATAACCAACATAAGACAGACATATAACAAATAGACTAGAATAGAAAGCTTAAAAATAAATCATTACAGGCTGGGCCCAGTGGCACACGCCTTTAATCCCATACTCAGGAGGCAGAGACAGGCGGATCTCTGTGAGTTCAAGGCCAGCCTGGTCTACATACTGAATTCTGTCATGAATGGATCCATATGTTCCTTGAGAGCTGGTTCACTCTCTGAAGCTAGGTTAAGTCTGGTGGTACTGGACTGAGCAGGTTATTCTAAAGCAAGTTCAGCTTGCCCAGCCTGTCCCTTCATACCTTCTCATGTCACCCCTCACGCTCCATCCACTACGTGCTCCTGCCATGGGATACAGCCTGAGTTGGCTGCACGATGAACCCAAATAAAACTTTTCTATATGATTTACCCAGCCCTAAGTATTTTTCTTCTACGAATACAAAACAAATGAGCATACAGAATACACACGCACGCACGCACACACACACACACACACACACACACACCTCAAAATAGATCAAAGACCTAAATTTAAGAGATAAAACTCTTAAACAAAAACACTGGGAGAATCTACATCATATTTGGTTTGGCACTGACTTCATGGTCATGATATCAAAAGTACAGGCAATGTGAGAAAAATATAGACTTAACATTACCAAAATTAAGATTTTTTTTAGGGACTGGAGGTGTAGTTCAGTGGTAGAGTATGTACTTAGCATGCACAAGGCTCAAGCTTTGATCCATCGCACAATAATAATAATAATGATAACGATAATAACTTTTGCAGGTTTGGGGGTGGAGCTCAGTTGGGAGAGTCTTTCAGAGCTTGCATGAAGTCCTGGGTTTCATTCCTAGCACCAAATATACCAGGCAGGATGGTGCATATCTGAAATTCTAGCAATTAGTAGGTAGAAACAGAAGGATCAGAAGTTTAAAGCCTTCCTCCGCATGTAGTGAGTGTGAGACCAATCTGGACTACATGAAACCCTGTCTCAAAACCAAAACCAAAAGAAAACAAAATATATCCCGGTCTTTATGATGAAATTTTGAAAGACCGATGAGAGAAATCAAAGACAACATAACTCCTGAGACAGATACGGAGCGGAAGGCACCATGTAGCAAGGGCTTCTTTTCTCTCTGCATTGGTTCCCCAAACTTCCTGTTTAACACAGCAAGGAGCTGACAGCTCCAAAAACAGCGGCATGTACGGTCATCAGGCCTGGCCAATGAATGGCGATAGAAGGATTTCCACAGCATCGCCTCATCTTGGCCTCTTCCCAGCTTACTCAGTCTCAGCTCCTCTGGCTGCAGAGTAAATGAGATTTGTTCAGATTCCAAGGTGAACTGAAATACAGTCTTTATGTTAGTAATAGTGTCTTCTGATTGTTAGTAATAGTTCCTTAGACAGTTAAATGCCATCAGAAGACCAAGATACTTTAGCAGATGAGTTGTGGCTCTGGTATTCATAATGGAGAACAATTTACAAAAGCAGAGTTTGTCCAAAGGGAGAAACCAACAACCATTTGGATTTACCACAAAATGCCACGATATTTGTGAGCAGTTGGTTAATAATATTCTTGCAAACAGATTTTTCTAGATAAAGATTGTGCTCAATTTTAAAAGCTATCATCAGGTTTCTCTGTAGACAAGGACAAGTTCATTCTAAAATTTGTATGGAAAGGGAAAGGCCTTAGAATATTGTGTGTGTGTGTGAGTGTGCGTGTGTTGCTGGGGATTGAGCCCAGGGCCTCCCATATACTATACCACTGAGTTAGCCACAGTCCACCTGACACTCAAGGCAATTCTTGACCAAGGTAGGAAGAACCACCGCTCAATACTAAGGCTGACTATATAACTACTATTATCAAGATAGTACAGGGGTGGAGATGTTGGTAGAGTGCTTGTTTAGCGTGCATTAAGTCTAGGGTTTAATTCCCAATACTACATAAACCAGGCATGGTGGTGCATGCCTGTAATCCTAGCACTTAGGAGGTAGAGGTAGAGGATCAGGAGTTCAAAGCCGTCTTTGGCTTCACAATGGGTTCAAAGACAGCCTGGGCTACTTGGGATCCTGTCAAAAAATAAATAAAAGACTGCAGAACTAGCAGGAGGGAGATACATACCTCAGTGGAAAAGAATATGCCCATAAATACGTCCAGTTTTAATTTGATTACATTTATCAAAATGTGTGCATATGTGAGAAAGAGAGTATGTATATGCACATGTACATGCATGCCATGGCCCACATGGGAAGATCAGTTCTCTCCTTCCATCATGTGGGTTCCAGGGATCAAACTTAGGTCATCAGTCTTGAGTCTTGGTGGCAATTGCCTTTACCTGATGAACTGTCTTGCTGGCCCCTCTAGCTCCATTTTTGTTTGTTTTGAGACAGGTTTCCCTCTAGCCCCAGCTGGCCTGGAATCCATCTTGTAGACCAGGCTGGCATCAATCTCACAGAGATCCACCCATCTCTGCCTCGAAGTACTAGGATTAAAGGCCTGTGCCACCACACTTGGTGCTAGTTAGTAGTTGTTGTTTTGAAATGGGGTCTCCCTATAGCTCCAGCTGGAACTTGCTCTCTACCCAGGTTGGCCTTGATATCTCAGAGATCTGTCTGCCTCGCCTCCGAGTGCAGCATAAAAGGTCTGCACCACTATATCTGGTGCTGTTTAGGGTTTGATGAAGAGGCAAAAGCAATGGCAGATGGGGAATCTTTCCAAAAATGATGCTAGGGCAATCAAATATCCAGAGGTCAGAGGGAAAAGGAACTAGATCTAACCATGGTAGCTCAAATAAAAACTACTAAGGAGTCTTGGACTTGGGGCTAGAGAGATGGCTCAGCAACTAAGAACACTGGCTGTTCTTACAGAAGACCCAGGTTCAAATCCCAGCACCTACATGGTAGCTAACAACTGTCTATGTCCAGTTCCAGGGGATCTGATGTCCTCTTCTGACCTCTGGAGGTATTGCATCATGTGGGTACACTTACATACATGCAGGCATAACACTCGTACACATAAAAATATAAATAAATTAAAAACCTTTAAACAAGAATCTTGGGCTTAAAAGCAAATTTAAAACTACAAAACTTTAAAAGATTTGTTTATTTTACTTATGTGTACATGTGTGTGCCTGCATGTGTTTATGTGTACCATGTACATGAAGGTGCCTGTAGAGCCCAGAAGGCTTTGGATCTCCTGGAACTGGAGTTACAAGCTGTTGTGAGCAGCCTGATATGGGTGCTGAGAACCAAAGCTGGGACCTCTGCAAGAGCAGTACGCATGAGAGCCATCTTTCCAGTCTCCAAAACGACAAAACTTAAAAAAAAAAAAAATAATAGAAAATCTTCAGGACTTATACTAGTCAGAGTTTTTAGTCTTGGCACTAAAAGCATGAGTCAGAAGAGAGAACATTGATAAATTGGTATATTATTGATGAATGTTTTTGCTTTGCAAAAGACACTGTTAAGCCAGACATGGTGGCACATGTCTTTAATCCCAGCACTTGGGAGGCCAGTTTAGTCTACATACGGAGTTCCAGGTCTGCTGGGGCTACAGAGAGACTTTGTCGCAACAACACAAAAAAACAAAAACAAGCAAACAATAACAACAAAAAACAAGCAGACACTCTTTAAAGAATAAAACGGGAGGCCTGAAAAGATGGTTCAGTTGTTAAGAGTGCTTGTTATTCTTGCAGAGGACACAGGTTCAGTTCCCACCACCCTCTGACATGGCAGCTCACAACCACCTGTAACTTCAGCTTCAGGGGATCAGACACCCTCTTCTGGCCTCAGGCATGACATGCATGTGTCACACTTTTATGAAGATAAAACACTCATACACATACAATAAAAATTAACTTTCTAAAAAAAGAATGAAAAAAAACCAAATTCCATACTGAGAAGAGATACTTGTGAACTACATGATTAACAAAGCCTTATGTCCAAAATATACATAAAGAACTTACAAAACAGCATTTAAAAACCCAAATAATTCTAAAACAGTGTGGTGGCACACACATGTAATTCTAGCACACAGGAGGTTAAAGGCAGGAGGATTAGGAGCTCAAGGTTAGCCTCGCCAGCTTAGGATGGATGGGACCTATCACAAAACAAAACAGAATCTAACAATTCCATTACAAAATGAGCAAAAGACATGCACAGATAATTCATTAAGAGAATATATAACAATAAAAGAAAAGAAGAGAGAGAATATATAAGAGCCTGGTATGGAGGTGAGCTCCTATAGTCCTGGTTACTTGGGAGGCTGAAGAGGAATACTTAAGCTTCCAAATTCAAGAGAAGCCTAAGCGGCAAAACAAGATCCTAACACGGGAGCAGGAGAGGAGGCAGAGAGGGGAGAGAAGAGGAAGAAGAGGAGAGAGAACATTTAGATAGCACACACACACACACACACACACAGATTCAGCATCAGTAGTCATTAGATAAATGAAAATTAAGTCATAATGAAATATCATCGCACACTTATCAAAATGTGCAGAGTGCCTGCTTTACATATATGAGGTTCTGGTTTTCCCAGAAACACACAGACACATATACCACACGTCATTAAATTCTAGCAAAGCTGCAGAGAAACTGAGTCATTCATATTGTTGGGGAATATAAAATGATACACTCTGGAAAATATAGTCTCTCAGTTCCTGAAAATAAACAACAACAAAAACCCAAATAAACAACAAAAAAAGACATGTACACACTCCTGGGCATTTATCCAAGAGATAGGAAGATTTATTTTCATGCAGGAACTTGTATACAAATGTTCACAGCAATTTTACTTGTAATAGCTCCATACTAGAAACCAGCCAAATATCCTGTAATGGGTGAGTGGTTAAATGAACTGTGGTTCGTCCATACCATGGTGTAGTATTCAGAATTTAAAAAGACAACACTGGCAATTAAAAGCAACAGTTTGGACGGATGGAAAAGGAATTACCTAGGGTGAAAAAAAGCAAATATCAGCTCCATTCTGCTTCATTTGTGGAATAACCTAATTATAGAGATGGGGAACAGATTAGTGGTTACCAGTGATGGTAGGGAGGGATGGGTGTGCCCATGAAGGGTAATACCAGTGTGTCTTGTATGATGGCAGCATTAGGATTTTTTTTCCTGGAGATTACACCTAGGGGACCTGCATGCTAGGCAAGTGCTACTGAGCTACAATGCCAATCCCTTGAGCATTTTATATTTTTTTTACTTATGTGCTCTGTGTGCATAATATGTGTGAGCAGGTGCCCATGGAGGCCACAAGGTGGTATCAGATCCCTTGGAGTTAGAGTTTAGGCATTTGTGACTCCCCTCCCCACTATGTGAGTGCAGGGATGTTCTGGTCCTCTGATAGGACAGTAAGCACTCTTACCCACCGAGTCATGTCTCCAGACCCCCATCCTCTTAAGTATTTTTATAACAGTTTTTCAGAGATATAATTCACTCAGCTGAATACTTTGATTGTAGAGGTTATTGTGCAAAGATACACATGTGATAAAATTATATAGAGTTATGGACACATATGCAAATAAGTGAATATATAGTTGGCAGTCTGAATAAACTCTGCGTACTACGTGAATTCCTTGGTTTTCATAGTTTATTAGTAGGAGTTTACTAAAGGATAAACTGATAGAATGAATATATTAAGAGTTAAATTAGTATATAATTAACTTTAAATTTAAAGAACTTCTGGCTGAGTGTGGGGCACATACCTGTAATCTCAGCACTTGGTTAGCAGAGGCAGGAGGAGAGCCATGAGTCTGAGCACAGTCTGGTCTACACAGAGAGTTGGGGTGATTATTTAGTTAGTTAGTTTTAGTTTTGGTTTGTGTTGAAACCAGGACTCACTATGTACCCCCTGATTAGCCTGATACTTGCTACCATAGGCAAGACTGCTCCCAAACTCAGAGTTATCCTCCTGCCTCAGTCTCCCAACTACTAGGATTACAAATGCGTACAAGATCTAGCTAAAAAAATTAAAGTAAGCCTGGTATGGTGGCGCATGCCTTTAATCCCAACACTCGGGAGGCAGAAGCAGGCGCATCTCTGTGAATTCCAGGCCAGTGGGGGCTGCAGGGAGACCCTGTCTCAAGAAGATAATAAATAAATAAATAAAGCAAAAAAAAATTTTCCCAAATGTAAAGACCTAGGAGCACAGAAAACTTGTCCTGTTCTCTCCCAGGTACTCAGATGGCACCTGGCATTGTGTATTTTCTGAGTCAATATATGTATTTACTTGGCTTCCTATAGCAGTTCATTTCACTTAGACAAAACTATTATCAAGATATCCAATCCAGGGAGCTGGAGAGAAGGCTCAGCAGGCTATTCCGGCCATTCTTGCAGGTGCCCTGGGTTCAGTTCCCAGCACCCACATGACAGCTACTACAGTTCTAGGGATCCAACACCCTCTTTTGACCTCTGCAGGCATTGCATGACACGGGTGCACTTACGTACATGCAGGCAATACACTCCTACACACAAAATTAAAAATGTGTAAATAAATAAAAAAGATACCCAATCCAGGCTTAGCTCAGAAGAAATTTCAATTTCTTTTCACTTTTTTTGAGACAGCGTCTCATGTAGCTCAGGCTAGCCTCAAACTCACTATATAGCTAAAGATGACTGAATTCCTGATCTCCCAAATGTTAAGATTAGCTGGAATTATAGGCATGTGCTACCATATCTGGTCATATTTCAACTTCTTTTCAAATTGTCTCTCTTTACCAACTTTATTTTAATAAATCAGTTTGTTAGGGAACATCTTAGTTTCCTTTCCTGTGGTTGTGATAATATATCCTGAGAAAAGCAACATAAGGGAGGAAGGGTTTATTTGGTTCACATTTCCAGGTTACAGTCTATTATTTTGGGAAGTGAAGGCAGCAGGCACTTGAAGTAACTGGCCAGGTCACATCCACAATCAAGAGCAGACAGCAGTGAATTAATGCATGCACAACATGCATTAACAGTGCTCAGCAATAGAAAGTGATTACAGCCTTGTACTGTGTTTCTAACTTTTTTATTATTTTTGTTTATAAGCAAGAGGAACCAAGTTGTCATTAAGAACAGACCTTCTGTGAGCACACAGGGCGTCTCAGGGAATCCACCGCAGGACTGTAGCAGATCTGTAGAGAGGTAGTTTGGTGCAAGGCTCCTCCCAGGAGACTCCTTCTTCTAGCCCTTTGATCTCTGCTTCCCTACACCATATCCACTCAGGTTCATTCTCATTCTCCCTCTTTTGGGGGCTGAGCTTCTTTGGAAGACTTTTAGATTCTCATTCTTAATGCTAAAATCCCAGGGGAAGAAACTCTGGGACCATTTGCACTAGTTGCCTGTTAAGGGTTAAACTGTTAAACTGTCCTCCCTACAAAGACATTCTGCCTCCCACAAGTCAGCCCTGGATGGCCTCAGACTCACAAAGATCCACCTGACTACCTTCCAAGTGCTGGGTTAAGAGGCATGTACCATTACACATGGCATATGTGTGTATAAATATTTTAATATTTTGTTTTTAAATTATTTTATGTGTATGGGTGTTATGCTTGCATGTATGTAAATGAACCCATGTCATGAAATGCCCATGGAGGTCAGAAGAGGGTGTTAGATCCCCTGGAACTGGAGTTGAGGATGGTTGTTAGTCATCATGTGGGAACTGGAATTGAACTCAGGTCCTCTACAAAAGCAGCCATTGCTCTTAACTGCTGAGCCATCTCTTCAGACCCTGATTTATTATTTTTATGTGTATGAGTGTTTTGCCTGCATGAGTGTAGGTGTATCACATGTGCAATGTCCATGGAGGCCAGAAGAGGGCATTGGATCCCCTGGAACTGGAGTTCTAGACTGTCACTAGCTGCCATGTGGGTGATCTGCAAAAACAGCCAGTGTTCTTAACTATACAGCCATCTCTCCAGCTCCAGGTTTGGCCTTTTGATGTGACAGACCTAGAACACCAATACAGTGCAAGACCCAGTCCCTTTAGGCCTAGGGGACCAAGTCTTAGAGTGCAAATGCAGTACTTCAAGACTCATCCCATGGAAGGATGAATCACTAGATATGGGAGCAAATACCTGAGAAGCTGTCCATCTTGCTTCCTGGAGCTAGGATAAACTTGTCTCTCCTTCTCCTCTTCTTCTTCCTTCTCTTCCTCTTCCTCCTCCTCCATTTGTAGTTTTAAAAATGTTTAGCTCTTTGGAGCTAGAGGATTAGCTCAGTAATTCAGATCCCATACTGACCTTGCAGAGGACTGGTGATGGTTCCCAGCACCCATATCCAGTGGTCTACAACTGCCTGTAACTCCAGTTCTAGATCTGATGCCTTCTGACCTCCACGAGTGCCTGCACATACATGGTATACCTAAAATCCTGGAGATACACATACATACACATAATAAACAAATCTAACAAAAAATGTATTTAGCTCTTTTACCCTGCTGCAATGTGTTATAATGTATAAGATAAAAATCAGCTGTTTTCCATACTGCGATCCACTTTCCTCGTGACTTTGATTAGTCTTCCTCTTATCACTGTGTGGCTTTTCATTTAATGGGCTGAGCACTGATTTTGAAAGTTATTTCTGGAATCTCTATGCTCTATTCCTTTGATTGACTTACCAGGTTCCAGGCAAGAAGAAGGCTGTTTTCTGGGTGTGGTGGCACATACCTTTAATCCCAGCACTTAGGAGGCAGAAACAGACAAATCTGAGATTGAGGTCAGCCTGGTCTATATAGTGAGTGCCAGGCCAGCTGGGGCTGCAAGGAGACCCTGTCTCAAAAAGATTTTTAAAAAAAGACTGTAGGCTTACCCATCAACCTGAGTAACCCTCTTATGCGCTCCTCTAAATCCTTTATCTCTAGTAAGCTGAACTTACTCCACTGTTTTGAGAGTACAGACTAGAACTCTTCTGATAGAAGCAGCAGTGTTGTACCCTGTTGTTGCTGTGATGGGTTGCATTATGTTGCCTGGGCTGGTTTTGATTTGTTAGGTACACGTACTCTGCCTGCCTCAGCTTCCCAACTAACCAGAACCACAGGCTTACCACCTGCTTAGCCTATTCCTTCCTCCTTTTATAACTCATCCTGACTCTGTGAATGTATCTTGTCCTTAGGGTGATGAGTTAAAAAGTAACAAAGCTTGCATATTAAACTTCACAGTTAAGTATCTATACAGTAAGCACTGGACAATGTCAAGTGATTATTAACTTGATTATCAGAAAGGTCCTACTTCATTCTTATTGGTATCCAATTGTTTATCCTCAATGTCCCTCATCTTAAGTCATGTAGGAGATTGGAAAGGGGGTGTGACAGGCTAAACAATGACCACTCCCAAAACATCCATGTATATGTATCTCACTTTACAAGGTAAAAAGAACTCTGGAGATGTGGTTAAACTAAGCATTTAAAGTTTTGTTTACATTTATTTATTTATCAGGGGAGGCATGTAGGCCCTAGTCCACCTGTGGAAGTCACAGAACATCTTAGAGGAGTCTGTTCTTTTCTTCCTTCATTTGGCTTCCCAGGATCCAACTCAGGGTGGGTAGCAAGTGCCTTTACCTGCTGAGTGCTCTGGCTGGCCATAAATCAAGGATTTTAAAATGGGATAATCATCCTGGGTATCACAAGGGTCCCATAAGAAGATGGCAGGAGCTGGGCATGATGGCACAGGCCTTTAATCCCATTACTTGGGAGGCAGAGGCAAGTGGATCTCTGTGAGATGGAGGCCAGCCTGGTCTATATAGTGAGTTCCAGGCCAGCTGGAACTACAGAGACCCTGTCTCAAGGGAGAAAAAAAAAGGTGACTGGCAGAAGTTGGGGTGATGTATTCTAAAGATAGAGAAAGGGGGCACACCAAGAAATGCAAGTGGCCTCTGGGAAAAAAAAAGATTCTTGTCTGGAGTCCCCAGTAGGAATAGAGCCATAATCACACCTTGATTCTAGCTTACCCAGATCTATTTTGGACTTCTGTTTTCTTGAATGATAACAAATTTATGTTGTTTTAAATCACTGAATTTCTGGTAATTTGCTACAAAAAAAAAAAAAAGGCATCAGAATTTCTACTACCTCTGCCCCCACAGCTTGAATGGAGCAGTTGGTGAAGAACCTTCTTCATTACTTATCTTTGAGGCCTAGATTTGATCAACTCTTCTAAGATATTGATGTTCAACCCTCTGCTTTGACTGGAGTTACTAGAAATAAGTAGAAATTGAACTGAAACATGAAACAAAGAGAAACCTTTAAAACACTGGAATATTTTCTCCCCTAGCAGAGACAGACAGACACATACACAAAGAGAGACAGAGAGAGAGAGAGAAAGAGAGAAGAGATTGAGAGAGAACCAGAGCTACCACAAACGAATTTAGCTTGAAACACTGAGCTTTGTTTTGGAACATTTATTCAAGGAGTTTTAAATCATGGGGCCGAGGGCACAGCAGAAATCTGGGACCCTTTGTTCAGGCCCAGAAGGCTAGGTACCTGGAACAAGACACGCCTGTAAAAGGAAATTTGGAATTTAAAAAACATTGTATTTGATGGTTTCCTAGGACCACAGTTCCTGGCCTCTTTCAAGAGCCGCCTACTAAACGGAACCCACTGGAAGGGATCTCTTCAAAGCTGCGGTCCAGGAAGGGTGCACCATCCCAACACCTAATTCAAGACTGATATTCTGGGTCCTTGTTCACTGAAAAAAGGAAAAGGATAAAATACTTGTTTTTGGCACTACGAAAGACTGGCACCTTACCAAAAAACTTTGTTTTTAGCTCTTCTCTCCCAGAATAAAAGGCCTTTGCTCTTAATTTTATATTCGTGATGATTTTATTTCTTTTTTCCGTTGTTAAGAGCTGGGAGCTAAACATTGGCCGAAGCCCCAGGCGCCTGCTGGAAAGGCGCCTTTGCAGGAGCAGAAGGCTGGCAGAGCAAACCCTGGGGTGGGAGGCATCCGTCCCGCTTTTGTTTCCTAGAACCGAAGGGAATCTCTTCAGGTTTCCTGGGCCAGGCCAAAGCCCCAGAATTTGAGGCCCAGGATGCAGGAGTGAGCAGGGAACGCTCCCCAGGTCGCTGCCTTCCCCACCGAGCAGGGACCACCCACGAAGCCAAGCGGCTCCGCCCCGCGCTCCGCCCTCACACGCTACTCCCAGGCCCCACGCACTGCTCCCAGGGCTTGTTGAGCCCTCTCTTAGGCAAGGTTGGGCGGTGGTACCCAGTTCCTCTAAAGATGGAGGAAGGGCCTAGGACCAGGACTGGAGGGAAGAGAGGACCTTCCTTTCCACTTCTCTTCCTACCCCACTGGACAGTGCTCTATCCTTCCTAACCCATCCCATCCTAAAAAGTTCAATCCAGGGTAATTCGAAGAAAAACAAAAACTAACATTAGGATTTGACAAAGTGACACTCTTTCTAGATCAGCACCTGAAATCTTTCTATCCAATTTAGACCCGACCCTGAGGCCCGGCATGTGGGTTCAGGGAAGTATTGTGGCGTTAAGGGGTTTCAAGTCTCCTCGTGGAGGCAGGGCCCGCTGGCTGAAGCCTTCAACACTTTCAGTTGCTGGAATGGAAAATTGATGGAGGACAGTTTAGCCCAGGTCAACAAACTTTTATTGCCACTTCTGGCCTCCCCCAGCCTGGCCAGATTCCTGATTCTTAAACTGTAGAAACACTGACTTCTGGGGCAGGAGGATGGGGGTGTGAGGGTATGGGGGTGTGGGTAATGCTGCTTCTCTGCACCCTGCCAAATTAAAGGAAACCCCACTTGCTGTGGGGGAAGGCCAGACAGAGAGGAATTCAAGAGTTTCTATGGCTCAGTCCCGCTTCTGCTGACTGCAGAATATAGGGACCATGGTTCCAAACCTTTCTTTGAAGGGGGTGGGGATGGATTTGGCTGCTGTTGAACCCCTTGCCCTTGCTGCCATGTTTCCATGGAAATGAAGGAGGGGCAGGATGTAGCTCACTCTGACTACCTGGGAGGATGGCAAAGGCAAGCATTTGGTAAACATATCCCCTTCCACTCCAACCCCGTACACCCAGCTGTCCCCAGTCAACCCCCAAGCTCACTCTCCTCTGCCTGCTCGACTCCCTTCCCTCTGGAGCTGGTATCATGACAACTGGACTCCAGGCGGGACTGCTAGTGTCTGCTCTCCACAGCCAGGGCTCCCTGGCAGCAGACTCTTAAGTATGTCCACCAAGGTCAGTAACAGCCCCACAGAGCTGTCTGTTGTGGCTCCGTGAAAAAGCTTCAGGTAGTCTCCCTACAGCTCTCTGTATCACTGCTGTTTCCCAAACATCCTGCCCAAACAAAGCTTAAAAACATAAATCCAAATGCTTAAGGTTAGAAACGGTACAAAAGAATCTCCAATGATGCTGAGGGCTAGGATGGGGGAGAAGAGGCACATCCTTCTGAGAGCCAAGTCACCTGTGTGCCCTGTCTTCTGGAGGTTGCTTCTTTCCACTGGGCCCTCATTGCTGGGGGGCTGGAATCCAAATCTCCATTGGATGCTGTTCTCGGCACCCTCTGTTGTTGGTCCATGAAGTTTGCCTGTCACCATGGTCAAGAGGTGCAGAAAGGATTCTCAGTACCATGGGTCAGCCCGGTGCTGCTGGTTATAGAACTGTAGCTTGATCTGATCTTTTATTTGGTTCACAAGGACCTGGGACAGCAGGATTCCCACCAACTGCAAGAGGTAAAAAGGAAGTGGGCCCTCAGTAAAGAGTGCTTGCCTCTATTTTCCCCAACTGGGTCCCCAATGCAGTAAGCACCATCCCTTCCCCTGTCCCTCTGAATGTCAGTATCTGAGACTCCAGTTGGTCCCCAGGTGCCCTCCACAAACAAAAGATTTTCTGCAGGCCCACAGAATAAGTTACCTGGGGGATGGCCAGGCCTAGTGCCACACCACCAAGTAGGAATAGGTTGCTGTGTATCCAGTTGACCAACTTGTCAATACAGCCATTAGTATAGATGACTTTACTAGCTTCCAAGTAGTCAAGAGCCTGCATGCCTTGGCCACACATGGTGTTGATCACTACCTGAGGAAAAAGTTGAAAAGCCAAATGGGGCTCCCATACCAAGAAATGTTAGTTAATGGGTTTGCCACGTTTCCCAAACCTTTCAATCGTTACAGAATATCTGTGGGAGACACAGGATTAGAAATGGCTGGATGCAGAATTCATTTTCTTTGAGAAGTCTGAATCCAATAGTCCTTTTTGGATCTGCCTCTTCTGAGGCCCATGTGGGCCACTAGAGTGAAAGGTTAACAAAACCATCCCACTGGGGTGAAGAGAAATACCTGACAGTCATCCTCTACAATCAATTGGTTATAGGAGAGAATAGTTGTTTCCATAATAGCTTTGGTCAGAAAGTTACTTGGAGCACTATCCAGGTAGACAGTGAGGTGGGGTATTTGCTTACCTGGTTGGGGGTAGGTAAGCAACAGGAATAAGGCACAGAACATCGTTCTCGGCTAGGGTTGTCTTCTGAGCAGTTGAAGTACATATTCTGAGACCAGTCTTTGTAGGAAATCCCTCCACAGCAGCTGAACTGCAACACAGCCCACCAGAGAGGTTAAGACCATTCCTCATACCAAGAGGTCAAGGGAATTCTGAAAGCCTATGGCAAGCTTCTGCTTGTAAATTCAATGTTACTTCAATACAACTTTGAACCATGAGCTCAAGTTCCCAGTTGCTTTCACTGGGAGCAATTCTGTCTTTGATTTCTCTTACTTTATGTATTATAACTCACCCCAGTGCTTGATATTCCAATGGTATATATCATTTTACATATCCAGGTGTGACATTTGGGTGAAGGTTCTGACTTTATAGTTTAATACAGCATAATCTGGTAAAAGGTGTTCAAAATTACTGGCTAGGGCTGGGGGTGTTCATTGGTAGAGCATATTCTTAGAATATGTGACTCCTGAATTCACTCCAGCACTACCAAGAAAGAAAAAAGTAAAAAACAAAAACTAAACTAAACTAAAAACCCTGTCATAAGAGAAAATACAAGAAGGAAATCTTCAAGATTATGAGTCCATAATCACTGCATGAAAGCAAACTGGATCCCAAAGTCAAGTGTCTGTTGCACCAGAGGAAGAGGAACTCAGCACTAGTCTCAAAGACACCTTGACTCAAAATTTAATTGCATGATCCACAGTAGTCAAAAGGGAGAAGCAACTCAAAGTGTTTATCCATGGCTAAATAAAATGTGATATTCACACATGGGAAGAGTACTATTCAGCCTTTAAAAAGGGAGGAAATTCTGACACATGCTACAGTATGGATGAAACTTGAAGACATGCCTGTGAAAGAAATCAGTCACCAAAGACCACATTGGTTCATTCTGTTCATGAGATACCTGAATAGTTACGTCACAGAAAGATGAATGGTGGTTGCCTTCATGAGAGAGAAATGGAAAGTGTTTAGTGGCATAGAGTTTCAGTGGGGAAAGATGAAAAGTTTTTTAAAATATATCATTAAATTATTTATTATTGTATGTATGTGTATGCATGTGCATGTACATGTACCATGTAGTTCACATGCCATAATGCCTATGTGAAGGTAGATGACAACTTTTGATAGTTGGTTCTCTCCTTCCACCATGGGTTCCTAGGGTCAAACTCAAGACTGTGAGGCTTGCACAGCAATCACTTCTACCTACTGAGCCATCTCACTGTCCTGCCAAAAGGGGTTGATGCCTTATTTTCTTGTTTAGACAGGACCTCTTGCAGCCAGGCTGGCCTGGAACTCCCTCTGTAGCCAAGGCTGGCCTTGAATACCCAACCTTCTTGCTTTCACATCCCAAATACTGAGATTATAGATACGTACCACCGTGCCAGGGAAGATGCAAGATGAATGGTGGTGACAGTTACACACAGTGTGATTTCATCTTCTCTCTATACTGGGGATTGAACCTAGGACTTTGTGCCCACTAGGCAAGTGCTCTACCACTAAGCTGTATCCCCACACCTCTTTTATCTTTTGAAACAGGGTCTTACAAGTTACTCAGGCTGGCTTTGAACTCACTCTGTAGCCCAGGTAGGCCGTGAACTCTTGATTCTCCTGCCTTGGTCCCCTAGTAGGTGAAATTACAAGGCCTGTGCCAACATGTTCAGTCAATGTAAATATTTTTATTTTTAAAAAACTGTCATCACTTTTATTTTATGTGTATGAGTGTCTGCAGTATATAAGGGCACCCATGTAGTGCAATGCCTGAGGAGATCAGAAGAGGGCATCAGATTCCCCTGGAACTGGAGTTTTGGATGGTTGTTAGCCACCATGTGGGTGCTGGGATTTAAACCCAAGTGTTCTGCAAGAACAGCCAGTGCTCTTAACTGCTGAGTCACCTCTCCAGCCCCAATTTTATTATTATTATTATTATTATTACTTTTTTTTTTTTTTGAGAAAGACTTTCACTATTTAGCCATGGCTAGCCTGTAACTCACTATGTAGACCAAGTTGGCCTGGAACTGACAAAGATCTGCCTGCCTCTACTCCTAAATGCTGGGCTGGGATTAAAGGCATGTGCCAGATTATAATATTATCTGTAACATTCTATACCCTTAAGAGTATTTTTTTTCCAAAGTCCTTTCCAGAATCTATTACCTAGCAGGTAAAAGAGGTCCACAGGCATCTCTTGAGAATGATCATAACTTTTACCTTTAGTCCTCACAACACTGGCTAACCACACCCCGCTTGGGCCATACCTTTTTCTGGCCAAAGTCAATGAGGTTCTGCAGATCCAAGTCATCTCGATAGTGCACAATAGCATTATTGATGATTTCACTCACTTTCCCCCGAGCCTGCCAGAGACATGGATAGGCAATCAGGACACAGTAATCCATTAATTCTTAATTTATTAATCCTTGTGTTTATAAATAACAATAAATACAGATCACTGTTGCTTTGTTTTTCGTTCTCCTTTTCAGATTCCTCTGTGGTTTACTGTCACAGCACAATTTGTAGAAGGCAGGAGGACACCTCCATACATATTACTCTGTAGTCAGAGCCAAGCATAGCTTGTCCTGTTCTTTATTCCAAGCCCCAGAAGCCCAGCACTGGCTTGGTGCTCTCACATCTCACTGTGAGTATATGCAGATAGCTACCCAAGCTAGTGCAATCAAATGGCCCCAAACCTCTTCCTACTGTCCAGCTCCAACCTTTCCACCATGCCTATTTATCCTGTGATAACTTCCTTTCTTACACACTGGATGCTTTTATCATGTCCTATGGACCACTAAATCACCAGAAAGTTTACTCTGTCACAAATTCATTTAGAACTTTACCCTTCATAAGCCTAAGAGTTAATGAGAAGCCCTTGGCTTTAGTGAACGAGGCCACCCTACACGCCCGATCTTTGCTTAAGGTATCTCAAGAGATGACTCACTCTTTAGGCCTGTTGACCTCGTTACCCCATATCCTATGGGATGAGGAGGGAGAGTCTGAGGGCTACATCAGAGAAGTAAGATACATGTTCTTTCCTTCTTAACACCAAAATGGGAAAGGATAATTAAGGGACCCAGGTCCCTAAAGGTATTAGTGAATCTTCCAGAAACTGGGAGAAATCACAGGTTAAAGTTCAAAGTTAGAGCAGCAACCAAAGAGATCAAGGTCATTTCTCCTCCATTATCCTTATTCCAAATCAGCCTGAAATTGGAATCAAGTTCTACCAAGGGAAGATAGCCAGTTCCAAGCCCATCCAATGGTGGGTGTCAGGTACCAGTGGGCAAGACAAACGCTGACTCCACCAGCACTGCTTCTCAGAACTGTATTTCAAAATGATGCAGCCTGTATCTACTTCTGCATATTACTACCACAAAATATTTGTTGACTGATGCAGGGAAGAAACTACTTTCTGTTTACCTTATGGAGTCAAGCACTGACCTCTAGTGGACATAAGAAAATTGCAGCTCTAGATTCACTAGATACATACCATTTTAGGAATTTATTAAGCCGAAAGGACTCAGCAGCTCGGAATTAGCTCAGCTGTGCCTAGTTTCCTATCTCCTACCCTGGTCTCTTTCTGCTCCGCTACTCTTCCGCTGATTTGCTTTCATAGTCCTGTACTTTATTCCTGGAAACCACTTGCCATTTGAGAAAAGAATTCTGGTTCCTTTTGGTTTTGTTTGTGTTGTTTTGGTTTGTTTGAGACAGGGTCTCGCTATGTAGCCCTGGCCGGTCTGGAACTTGCTATGTAGACCAGCCTGGCCTCAAACTCACAAGAGAGCCATCTGCCTATTCCTTCCAAGTGCTGGGATCAAAGGAATGTGCCATCATGGGAATTCTGGTTCTTTTCTTCTTTTCTTTTGTTATTGTGTCTTAACTTTAAAAAATATTTTATTACTTTTATTTTATGTATATGAGTGTATTGCCTCCATGTATGAAGGTGCACCCATGTCATGCAGTGCCTGTGAAGGTCAGAAGAGGGCATCAGACTCCCCTGGTATTTTGTGGTAGTAATATGTAGAAGTAGATACAGGCTGCATCATTTTGAAATACAGTTCTGAGAAGCAGTGCTGGTGGGGTCAGCGTTTGTCTTGCCCACTGGTACCTGACACCCACCATTGGAGTTACAGATAGTTGTTAGCCGCCAGCCATGTGAGTACTAGGAATCAAACCCAGGTCCTCTGCAAGAACAGCCAGTGCTCTTAACCACTGAACCTCTCTCCAGTGCACAAATTCTGCTTCTTAAGTAAGAGGGCTGTTGCTGCATGGCAGACCAACTCCACATGTGGTAAACATGCTTCAGAACTGTGTCTCCTTTCCCATTGCTTTAGTTGTTTATTTCAACAAACAGTTTTTGAAACTGTTTGTGGTCTTGATCACCAAGTTCTACTTAGTCATTTACCATCTAAGTTTGCAGGTGATTTTAATGTTTTTCATGTTTATAGAATTTTCTTATTTGTTGGCCTATCAGGCTGTCAAAAGAAACACCTTATAATTATGAAAATCTCTTTAAATATGGTGACATTAAATGTTATCCACTCATTCCTAAGGGGAACCTTTTAAAAGTTGATACATCTCAGGGGAAAGAATGCTGTGGTTAATTAATCAGGCCAAATGGGAGTAGGAACTTCCCCTTCCTCCCTCTGGTTCATACAGAAGAGGCCTCCAGGCTCCCAATGTTACCTTGTCTGAGAAGACGAAGCCCAGAACACCAGCTGCCAGCTGCAGCAGGAACACGATGGTGAGGCAGAGGGAGAACTGTGGTGCAGAGGCAAGAAAAAGAGATAGCTGTTACCCTCCCAGGGCCACGGACAGCACTGAGAGGTCTCTAGGCCCTTCTTCCATATACCCAACATGACAAAGACAGTTTTCCAGAATAGGTCGCCCCAGTGCTGGGTCACCCAGGGTAGAGCTCTACAGTGGGGAGTGGTCAACACAGGTCTAGAGGGAAGGATGCGGCAGAAGAAATAGAACGGAGAGGCTATTATATGGCACACGGGACCAGGAAACACGTGGAAGAAGAGAGTTAAGTCTTTCCATGGGACTCTTGACCACTCACCGTCTGCAGAAGGCAGATGTTCTCACGGAGGGATCCGATACAGCCACAGAAAGTGAGGAGGAACATGAGAACTCCCACCACGATGAGCAGGATGGCAGGGTCTACTGCCAGACAGGCCAAGGCTGCTTCTGGGGGAGAGGCTGATCTTAAGTTGGAGCCCAGTACCCACTAAGGGACTGCCCATGGATGGATGAAAGGGTACACCCAAACTGTTCTTCCCCTACTTGGGGAATCTCCTTGCCTGGCAAGATTATGGGGAAATGATACCTTCCACACAGGGGACAACAGAAGTACTCAGAAGGAGCTCTGGCATGAACCCAAGAACTAGGGAAAAGTCTCTATTCCTGGGGTGGTGAGAGGAGGAGCCGCTCCAGAGAAGACTGCGAATGGCCATAGGCTCACCAATCAACCAGATTCTTGGAGATTTTACAGAGGTTGAGGAATAGAGGTTGAGTTTCTTTAGGTCAGGCTAGGATGGGTAAAAGCCCATGGCTGCTCTCTGCTCCCATAGGCCAGGTTCTCTCCTGGATGATTCCTAAGCCTCAAATGTAGCCTCCTTGGGGGAGGGATAGGGGCTCGGGAAAGTGAACTGCCAGTCTGAAGTGGCCCAGTAAGACCTGGCTACAGGGAGCAGTTTCCTGCAGCCTCAGCTCACACAGGGGGCAGAGTAGGTAGAGGGCGAGGAGGCTTAGGGAGACCTGGAGGCGGAGGGAGAACTAGAACCCACCTGCATGCTTCATCAGGCGGGCGTAGACACCCACAGCCACCATTACCATGGAGATCACCTGTGGAAGCAGGGAAGGAGCCAGACTGAGACCATGGTAACCACAGGGTTCTGAACGCAGCAATACCTTCTAGGAGAAGAGGGCAGGATGAGTTTCCCAGGGCTGGGTGAGCACACTCCCCCACCTCCACCCCAGCAGTCCTGCTAATAGATCTATCAGGGCTTCACCTCCATGTGATACTTTCCCTGACATTATCTCCTTCAGTCTTTACAACACAGTCATCTTGTGAGATACTGTCCCCATTTCACAGATGGAGAAATTAAGATAATGTAAGTTTAATATAGAACAGAACAGATATAAGAACACAGGCTTGAGAAATGGCTTAATGGTTAGGAGCACTGACTGCTTTTCTAGAGGACCCAGGTTTGGTTCCTAGCACTCAAATGGAGGTTAAGAAACATCAGTAACTCCAGTTCCAGGAAATCCAATGCCCTCTTCTGGCTCTAGAGACATTGCATGCATGTGGTGCACTTATACACATGTAGTAAAAACACTCATCCACCTAAAATATAAATAAAATCTTTTTGTGTGCTTGGTTTTCATTTCATTTCTTTTTTAAAAAATTAATTAATTAATTTTTTGTTTTGAGCTAGGGTTTCACTATGTAGTACTGCCTGGGTGAAATTTGTTATGTTGACCAGGTTGGCATGGAATTTACAGAGATCTGCCTGCCTCTGTCTCCCTAGTGCTGGGATTAAAGGCATGTGCTACCACACCTGGCCTTATAAGTAAAATCTTTAAAAAAAAAACCATACAGGTATTCAGAGACATCTGGGGGTGTAACTCAGTGGTATAGTACCTGTTTAGTATGCATGAGGCCTTGGTTTCCATCACCAGCACTAAAATGTATCCTAAACACACACACACACACACACAGACACACACACAAATAATAAATAAATAATGAACCAAAACCCCTATGTACTTCTGAGTGACTCAAATTTAATCCCATTTAGGACAGATTTCTGAGTCTTCATTGGCTTTTGTTTCTGAAGATGAAAATGAAGGACCAAGAACCAGGTGTAATGGCACATGTAGGTAATCTCAGCACTTAGGAAGTTGAGATGGGAGGCTCATGAGTTCAAGGCCAGTCAGTGCTGTTATAGAGCAAGACCCTCTCTCAAAAAAAGGGAAACAATTTTTAATAAATTTATTGTTCTTATATCTTTAATTTTTTTACATTTATTTATTTAGTTTGTATGGGGGACATGCACATGCTACAGCGTGCATGTGGAGGTCAGAGGACAGCTTGTGGGAGTCAATTCTTTCTTTCTATCATGTGGAACCTGGGTATTGAACTCAAGTTGTCAAGACTGGCAACAAGCACCTCTGTCTGCTGAGCCCTGTTGCTGCCCCAGAAAAAGAAATATTTTTGTGAGCACTAAATAAAATAATATATGGAAAGCACCTAAGATAATGTCAGACAGTAAACATTATCTACCACCACCAACAGTTTACTTGCCCAAGGTCACACAGGAATTGTGCAATTCTGAATTCTAATCTACCTGCATCAAAAGGCAGGTCTTAGCAGCAGCCTAGGTCGATGCAGACTGCAGCTCTCTTGTAAGTCAATCTGGTGTCAAGTACAAGGAAAGTACACACCAGTGTGAGAGAGTATACACACGAGTTTGTATGCATAAGTACCGAGACCACCTTAGAAAGGAACCTTTATCAATTCTGATTTGGGTATGGAAGACTAGAACAACTTAGGCCTTACAGATTTCAAGGCTCATCCCAGAGAGAACAAACCCACTAGAGGCTACCAGGAGCCCCAGAGGAGTCTTTTCTGCCCCCTAGACCTCCAGGAGTGCTCAGGAGCCCCAGCGTGAACTCCTCTCGGCTACCTTTTCTTCAAGTCCAGTTTCCAGGCTGGTGCTAAGCAGCACTGGCTGTCACCACGGCAATAGATGAGGCCAAGCTCTGGCAGGGGAGAGTTTTCAGCAGCCAGGACTTGACAGGCTCAGTGGGGAAGAGGGTGGTTGGCTAGACTTCACTGTCCTATAAGACAGGAACCAGCTGGAAAGAGTCACCTGAGGGTGTTTAGTGGGAGAAGGGGGTTGGGCCCTTAGAAAAGGTAATAGGGTCAGACTACTCCCCTGGGACGATGACATTTTTCCACTGGAGACTTATTGATGAAGTCAGTTGCTATTTAGTGTGGGAGGATGGGAATATTCACTCAGTAGTTAATGGCACATTGTGATTTAAAAGCAAGTCTTTAGGACCCTTCTCTGGGAATCCATAGCTCTCTTTCCTCACCCTCTCATCTGGCCCAGAAAAAACACAGCAGCTAACAGAACTTGGTGTAGGGCTAGAGGTGACAGCTAATTGTCCTACAGTATGACCAGTCTTGGGACACATGGAGAAACTCCAAGACAGGAATGTCAGTCACCTGGGTCTAGAGGCATCCAATGTGAATAGGAGACCTTAAAACACACCACACTAAGACCAGCAAGATGGCCCAATAAGTAAAGGCAGGTGCTATGCAAGTCTGGCAACCTGAGTTGGATCCCTGGAGCACACAAAAAGGTGGAAGGAGAGAATCTACAAAGTTGTCCTCTGACTTCCACACTCAGGTCATGGCACATGTATTCCCCCATCACACACATGCACAGTAATAATAAATAAAAGTTAAAACAAAACAAAAATTCACCCAATTATAATTCTGAATATCATTTTAACTATTTAAAAATATTTTATTTTTTACTTTATGTGTATGAGCATATTGCCTTCATGTATGTAAGTGCACCCATGTTGTACTCTTAACTGCTGAGCCATCTTTCTAGGCCCCCTCAATGTTTTCTTACATGCTAATATTTTACTAGAATGGATCAAATCACCAGGTATGGTGGGACACGCCAGTACCTGAGAGGGAGAAATAGGAAAGTGAGGAGTTGACGGTCAGCCTTGTCTACATAGTAAATTCAAGGACATAGTAGGCTATGTGAGACCCTATTTCAATAACAGTAAGGACGAATGGAAGGAAAGGAGAAAGGGAGGGAGGGAACTGATCACAGATCTACTTAATTCTAGTCATACCCTTAAATTACAACAGTTGCTCTGTGTCTACTGGAGGTAGGTAGAATAATGCCCACCTCCCAAGATAATAATGTCCTGATTCCTGGAAGCAGAGAGACTTGCAGATGTGATTCAGGATTTGGAGGTGGAGAGATTACCCTCTAGGTCACAATATGGTCATAAGCATAAGAAAGCAAGAGGGTCAGATTCAGAGAAGGAAGTAGAACAGTGAAAACAAGGTTGGAGCAATGTGGATCCATGAACCAAGGAATGTAGGCAACTTCAGAAGCTAGAACACGCAAGGATCTCCTCTCTAGAGAACAACAGAAGGTAACCAGCACACTTGATACCTTGATGCTAGCCCAGTGAAACCTATTTTAAATTGCAGACCTCCAGAAATGAGAAAGATTAAATTTGGGTTGTTTTAAGTCATTAAGTTTTGGTGAACAACAACAGGAGACTAATAAACTATTCAAATCCAACCTATCAGCTGCTAATACAAGGTACTGTAAGGATTTATATTGTATGTGTTATCCTGGGGAGAGCACAAGAGCATTCATAGATTAAAGCAATGTTCAATTGTGGCTGCCATTAAAGCCATATAGGAACTTGGAGATGGAAGAGATACTTAACCTCTAAATGTATAGAAGCCAGTGTGGTGGTGCACACCTTTAATCCCAGCACGTGGAAGGCAGAGGCAGGTGGATCTCTATGAGATCAAGGCCAGCCTGGTCTACATAGCAAGTTCTAGGCCAGCTAGGGCTAGACCTGCCTCAACAAACCCAAAACCAAACAAGCAACAATAAAATTTATGTGTAGGAGTATTTTCCTGCATTTCTGTCTATGCACCATTGTGTCTTCAGTGTCTGCAGAGGCCAGAAGAGGGCGTCTTATCTTAGAAAGCTGGAGTTATAGCCTGTTGTGAATTTGCAGTGTAGGTGCTGGGAACCAAACCTGGGTCTTCTGCAAAAGTAGCAAGTGCTCTTAACTGCCATCTCTCTAACCCCACACATAAACTCTTAATATCTTGGCTACTCTGCAAACCAAACAGTTCCGAAACTCAAGCACAGGGACCCAGGCAACAGCAATTCTGAAAGCCTTCCATGTAATTCCATGGTATAGTCAATTTGAGAACCTCTAAAAACAACCAGGAATGGAAGACAGCAAAGAGTCTACATTAAAATCAAGACTGAGACTTCTAGTATTATTATTTAACATGATCATTAAGGATGCCTCTCTTCTGAGGCCTCCATCCTTCATTTTACAGCTTGGTCCTTCACTCTTCCATCCCTACCCTATGTCCCACCCCAGACTCCTCAAAGCTGCCACCATGAAAAAGTTAGAGCAGCTGCCAGTAACATCATTTGAAAGCTGAATAGAACTGGGCTCAGACACTCTCCTCTTTACACAGATGAGGCCAGAAGAGTAGAAGGGACACCTGACCAAGTGCGTATGTGTGCTGTGGCAACATCTAGACTCAATGCAATTTCCCCATCTCATTCTGGCAGTCTTCCCATGATATCAGTCTTTGATACAAAATCCCCATCCTAACCACAATATCACCATGACTTTCTTTCATGAGGATAAATCACTCCTCTTCTCAGGATGGTTTTTCATATAATTGACAGAAGGAAGCCTGGCTGGAAACTTTTAAAACTAGATACAATTTTCAAACTAGCTGATTCTGGCTTTTAGAAAAATTTATGTTCTGAAAAGCTGTTAGTCAGATCATATAAAATAATTTGCATGCACTGGTGCCTTGATTCTTATGTAAGATGAATAACCTCCTTGTAATGAAAATGGCCATCCTCTGAGCTCCAGGGAGAAATAGCTACTCTAGGACTGAGTATGTATTAAGATAGCCTGGAACAAGCTGAATGATAAAGTAAGGAAGTGCTTAAAAATAAACAAAACTGGGGATAGAGAGATGGCTCGGTGAGTACCAGCACTTGCTGAATGGAGCATGACGACAAGAGTTCAAATCCCCAGTACCCATGAAAAAGCCAGGTCTGGCTGAGCATGCCTGTAACCCTGAGGTAGGGTAGCAGACATACGCAGATCTCAAGAGCTTGATGACAGCCTAGGCAAAACAGCAAGCTTCAGATTCAGTGAGAGATCCTGTCCCAAGAGAGTAAACAAGGTGGCGACAGAAGCAGAGGAAGACACCCGCTGTCCACTTTGGCCTCTGCACAGGTGTGCACACAAACAATGAGTGAGCTACCAACGGCCAAAGTTACAAACAACTTAAGCAACAAAATAAAAATGGGGGCTAAAGAGATAACTCTGCAGTTAAGAGTGTAGACTGCTTTTGCAGAGGACCTGAGTTAAGTTCCTGGAACCTACAGGAGTGGCTCACAACCACCTGTAGCTCCAGCTCCAGGGGATCCAAGGCCTCTGATCTCTTCTGGCACCTGTAGTCACATGTATAATCCCCCACACAGATATATACATAATTTAAAAATAAAATCTTTAAAAGAATGTATTAAATCATTACCCATAGTATAGATCTCTGTGCATCTATACTGTCACAAAGAAAGTTCAATGAATAGAAAAGAAAAAACAAATCTCCCATGCAGAAGACTATCCCAAATCTACGTAGATCTTCCCAAGTGGTAGAACATAATACTTACTCCTTACGTGTGTACTGTGTATGGTCCTTTTTTCCAAAAAACACAGCACAGAGAAAGAAAAATTACATGGTGGAAAAACCCACCAAACACCACCTCAGTCCTGGGATCAAGGTCAACATCAACAATGGTGACATTGATAAATCATTGATATCATATGATGTGATGAAAATTTACTTTGCTACATAGTCTTCCTCCTCAGAACCCATAACTTCCGAATCACCATGAGAAAAACATCACGCAAGTTCTGATAAAGGGGCCTTCTATAAAACACTAGAGCAACATCCTCCAAAAATCTCAAGGTCATAAGAAAATATGCCTGGAGAACTGTCACAGTCAAGAGGAAAAAGACACAACTAACCCTAATGTAGTGTCCTGGGTTGACTCTGGGAACAGAGATGGTAAGAACTAAGGAAATCAGATGATGAACATGATGATAACCCAATAACTAGAACAGATTATCATACAAATCTATTATGTTAATACAGGGAAAACTGGGTGTGGGGTATAAGAAAAGGAATATTTTCAATTTTTCTGTAAAATGAAAACTGTTCTGAAAAAAAAAAAAAGACTACCTAATTAAGGGATCGTCAGTGGGTAAAGGTGCTTGCCACCAAGCTTGAAGACCTGAGTATGATCCCTAAGATCCACACAGAAGGAGAGAATCGACTCTAGCAAGCTGTCCTCAGATCTCCACACACATGTAAAGACACATGCACACCCTCACATATACATACACATACACTAAATAAAAATAAATGTAAACTTAAAAATAACACCCTTCAATATTGCAGTTTTATAAACTTACTTTTGGGGTTGGGGAAAGGTTTGAAACAGGGTCTCATGTAGCCAAGGCTGGCCTTAAACTCACTATGTAGTTGAGGATGACCTTGAACTTCTGATTCCTCTACCTCTACGTGGATGAGTGCAGCGGTGTCATGCAGTACCCACAGAGGACAGAGAAGGCCTCAGATCCCATGGAATTAGAGTCATGGACGGTTGTCAGCTGCCACGGGGTGCTGGGAATCAAACCTGGATCCTCTACAAGAGCACTAAGTGCTCTTAACTGCTGAGCTATCTTTCCAGCCCAAATTACACATCTTTGACAGGAATATTACATAGATAACCATTATATTCTGAAGAAATACAAGATGCTCATTTCCATCACAGAAATAAACACTTTTCTAACATGATATGGCTATTATATGCCTCTGTATCTCATAAACAATATAGGCACGACTCTAAATAGTTTCCTTGTTTTCCGTAATACTTTGTTGTTACTGGTCTTCTTTGCTTTTTGCTAACACTTACTGGCAGATAAGCAGCCACGGGACTAATCATGTTCATGGGAGAAAATAAGAAATGAAGAAAATTCTCTCCATTATTTGTCTTTTCTTGCAAATTGGGAAAAGACAGCCATGATTTGAAGTTTGTAAGGAAAACCTCTTTATAGAGCCCTGAGGGTACTATTCCAGAGTCCCAAATTGAGGCACTGAACACAGGTTCCCAACCTCAATGTCAATAACTACAGGCAAATTGGTTCCTGGTGGTGTGCCAAACCCTGAAGAGTGAACCTAGGGAAGGCCCTGGGAGGTTAGAGTAGGGCTCTGTCTCTAGGATATATACTTTGTAAACTAGAAAATATAAAGACATATTATTACTCATTATCCTCTCTATGGCTGACGATGGGAATGTGAGAAGAGGAGGTTCAAGTCTAAGACTGACCTTTACTTAGACTCACTCCCATCTATACTGTATTCCTTTCCTCCTCTCCAAAGAAGGCCTCATCCTAGATCCCAGCACATGATTTCTAGAAGCTGTTTCCAAGGACAGTAGTAGTAACTTCCCTGTGTAGAGTGCTAAAAGCCAGACCAGACAAAACTTCACATTTATTTATTTATTTATTTATTTATGTATTTACTGTGTGTGTGCGCACACGCGCATGTTTGCACTTCTGTGTTTGCACATGCTCAGTCTCCTGCCAGTGCACCTGTGGCCGTCAGAGGACGACTTTCAGCAGTCGCTTTTCTCCTTCTACTCTGTGGGTCCCAGGAACTCAGGTCGTTAGGCTTGTTGGTTAGGCAGCTTTATCTGCTGAGTCATCTCACTGGTCCCAGACTAAACTTTACGTATACAATCTCATTCCAACCCCAACCTGAAGACGGCATCGGCGCTAAGGTTTCTTTACAGAGCTAAGGTTCACAGAACTCAGGTAACTTTGTCGAGTTTTCTCAGTCGATGAGTTGTTAAAATGGGACTGGGATCTATTTGGATGTTCTCCAAGCCTTAGGACCTCTGCTGCATGGCTGCCTTCCTATCTCTGCCTCACAGCCACCCCAATTTCAAGGGTTCCCTTGGGGGTATCATGTGAAGCAGGAAAACAGCTGCCCTCTGTTCTCCTGGGCAGCAGCTGGCAATCTCCAAACTAGGTGGAGCTCAGACGGGGAAGGAAGATAGCATGGGATGCCAGCAGGGCCTCGGAGGCAGCTCGGAGGAAAATCTCTAAGTGACAACCTGAAAGGTGTGTGGGGGCGACATGGCATAAACAAGCGGGGCCCACCAGCCAGAGCAACCTCCGAGAGAAAGCACTGGCCTTGTCTGGCTCCACGTATCACAGCCCAGTCTAGAGAAAGCTGGGGATGTCTCAACAGTCACTCCCTCAGTCTTTTCTTCTGAAGGTGGTGGTGGAGACAGCTGAAAACACAGCTCTTCACTGGGTGGGAATCAAAACCCTGGCCTTGAGCTGGAGAGTACCTGCCTAGCAGAGTGAAGTCCTAGCATCAATCCCTAGCACTGTCAAAGCTAAAACAAAAGCAAAAATCCTATCTCTACTCAGAATTAAGTGAGGGAAGGAGTCTCTACTTTGTTTCTTAGAGCTTTCTATTCTGTTTCTGGGTGAAGTCAAGGAAGCCACAGTCTTCTACACCAAAACAGAACCTCTCCTCTCATTTCCCAAGACCCACACATGCTGCTCCTCCTGGGAATCTGAAGTGGCAGCTGTGTGTGGTACTGCTCTCGGCTTGCTCCCTCTGAATTGGACAGTGTTGTCTCTCTGGAGGCTCCTTCCTCACCATGTCTGTGGTGGACCCTTTGACGTCTTCCTCAGGCCACAGCTGGTTTTACTCTTCTGAGGTTATGCATGAGTGAGGAAGGAAAATCCACAAGCGTTCTCCTTAGTACAACTGTTCCAACTCAATGACTGCTGGTCATAGTGATGCACTTCTGAAATCCTAAAACTCAGAAGGCTGAGGCGGGAGGATTTTGAGTTCAAGGTTAGCCTGGACTACGGAGTAAGCACTCCTACCCGATTCCCCAAATCCAAACCTGTGGTCTTAGAAGGACCAGCCTAACACATAGCATCACATCTTGCTTACAAGACTAGAAGAGTCCTATGGGTTTAAAAAAAAACTTTTTCAAAGTAGCTTAAAATTTAACTTTTTACTTAGTATAAGACAAGCAGAGTTTCTAGAGGAGATAAGAAGGCATTTATATATATATATATATATATATATATATATATATATATATATATGTAGCCTGATAGCAAAAAGTAAGGCTCTTAGCTCCATTTATGGTGGTTTGAGGGTGTTTTGTTTGTTCTGAGATGGTTTTATTATGTAGCTAACGGTGGCCTGGAGTTTGCTACACAGCAGTGTAGACTGGCCTGGAACTCACTATACAGTCTGTTTACTTTAGCCTTACGCTCAGGATCTTCCTTCTTGATGGGATCATAGAAATGCACTACTCACCTGGTATTTTTATTGTTTATTTTTATTTTATGTATGTGTTTTGCTTGCATGTATGTAAGTATACCACATGCATGCGATGTACACAGAGACCAGAAAAAGGCTCAAGAGTCCCTGGAACTGGAGTTACAGATAGCTGTTAGCTGCTATGAGGATGCTGGAAACTAAACCTGGGTTCTCTGCAAGAACAGTCAGTGCTCTTAACTGCTGAACTATTTATCCATTTTGGTTGTTTTTATAAAAGAATCTGGAGCTGGGTATGGTGGTTTATGCCTGTGATTCCAGCACTCAGGAAGCAGAAATAAGGAGGATCTCTGTGAGTCTGAGGCCTGCCTGAGTTATATAGCCAGACCCTGTCTCAATCAGAAAGAGGGTCTGAGGAGATGGCTCAGTGAATAAAGTACTTGCCATGCATCCCCAGAACCTGTGCAAAAAGCTGAGTTCAGCAGTGCATGTCTGTAATCCCAGTACTCCCATGGTGAGATAAAAGGCAGAGATAGAAGAATTCCAGAAACTCAAGGCCCAGCTAGCCTAATGTATGCAAGCACTGAACAAGAGATCCTATCCAAAACATGGTGGAAGAGGAGGGTAGACACCTAAGGCTGTTCTCTGCCCTCCAAACATGTGTGTCAGTACTCATACAAGCAAGCACACACAAACATATACACACACATACACACAAAGAAAAAAATTAGTAAGATGCTACAGTTGTGATGGCGTACACATGCCTAATCTCAGCACTTAGGAGGTGGATGTAGGAGGATCTGTTCAAGGCTGTCCTCAGCTACATAAGAAGTTTGAGGTCAGCTTGGCCTAAATGAGAGCCTGTCTTCAAAACAAAACAAGAATCTGACTGCTTAATTTAACTGAAGGTTGTCTAACTTATCACAGGAAGATAGGGAAGAAAAGGAAGTGGGCGCCTCAGGTATTCAAAAACATGTACAGCAGAAAACACTGAAAGGCCTGGGGTATTACAGGGATTTCATCCGTTTTGATGCCTTGTCACTTCCTTCTGCCTTCTGACTAAAGTTCAGGAGATGGTGCTGCAGTTGATCTGGGATGATTCTGAGTCCCTGGGTATTCCAATACAATGGTCCTGTGTGGAAGAGTGAACTGTGATAGCTCTATTACTTCTAAATTATCATACTTATTCCAAAAGGTTTCTGAACCAATATGAACTATCACAGAACTAAAAGTCCAAAGTAAATCGATGTTCTATAGGCTGCAGAGCGGCCATGCTGCCCCACAGTAAAGCACAAAAGGGCATTTGATAACAAAGCAGCATTAGGTCAGCACTCAAAGACAGTTACAAGTCTATCAACTGTGAGTCTGAAATATAAAGTAATGGGCAGGCTGATCTACTGCCCGTTCTAGATCAGGAGACTACAGTGTCTACTTTTCAGATTTGTGAGCTTAAGATTCTAGAATGCCTTCAACTGATTTTTTTTTTTTAAAGACTCCTCACCAGTGGCCTGGACTAGTCCAGGAAAGACCTGAATGGGGTCCATATGGGCTGCAGAGTAAGAGAAGAAATACAAACACTGTGGACAGCAACCATGTGTGGCTCTAACTAGAGTGGATTGCTGCAAGGCAGAGGAGGACACAGCTAGATAGCTCACCACCAAGAATGCTCTAACACCTAAGGCTGTGCTGCATCTTCATGGATCAAGTCCATGAGAGAGGGAGAGGGAGAGCACTGTGTCTCTACCCAGGACGCTATGCTCTCTCATTCAACATTCAACAAACATTCACTCAACACCCACTTTCTGCCTGTCAGAGCTGGGTAGTAGGAGTCCAGAAGCAAATAACACCATCTCCACCCTCAAAAGCTTGGAATTCAGAGGAGGAGACAGATAAGTAAGCACATGACCGCAGCATGGGAAGGGACAGCAAGGTACCATGGCCACCAAAAATGCCTGGGATGGACACAAGGGCTGAAGGTCTGACCTTCTAGCATTTGCTTGACTCAAAAGCCACTCCAATCGCTGCCTTGAGTAGAGGAAAAGGGCCAGCAAGGGAGAAGTGGGGCAGCATGGTCAACATTCCTGACAACAGATGCCTAGGGCTAATGCACTGCACACTATGGCGATGTCTTAACTCTGTATAGACATGTCCAACACAGGGAAGAGGGAAAGGTAGTTACTGCTCAAGAGTTTAAATACAACTCCTAGGATCTTGGAGCAGTGACTTCAGGCCATGGAAACCTAACAGTCACCCAGCAACCTGAATTTGGGGAGAAAAATCAAAACTCCCAGGCCAAAGAGGAAGTAAGATTTGAAACATAAAGAGGGACTGGTTCTGACTCCAAGGGAAGCAGCAGCTTTCTGAGTTAGATTCCAAATGCCCTAAGAGTCAGGGTTTCTGCAACAGCCCGAGGTGGCCGTTGCCATCATCCCTGAGTGTGAGCCCAAATGATGCTGGCCACCTTCCTAACATGTCTCAGGCACAAACACAAACACCACCCCCTCACAGTTCCTGGGGAGCTGACCAGACATGCACTCTGCCTGTACAGTACATCCACTGTCCCAGTCATGGGTGCTTCCAGGCAGAAGAGGAGAATTTGATTAGAAGAGTGAAAACGTGCACTCTCAACAGTCCCTGAAGTAGGATGAGAACAAAGATGAGCTCTAAGCTGAGGAAATAGCCCTCTATGGCCAGCTGCATGAATGTAGAATATAACTGGGACTCTAAGCCTAGAGAGAAATGACAATCAGTAATCCCCCAAAAGTACCATCCTTTACAAAGGACAACATCCCAGGGACACCAAGACACAGAGGGAGTCATGTTTAGAATCAGTCCTAGGTCTTAAAAGTAGAAAAGGGTCCCTAAAGTGATTCACTCATCTTTAAATAGTTCACAGAGACAGACAAATTTCTCCTTTAGAGGAGAAAGATTAAGGACAGAGAGACAGATACACTGGCTTAGTGTCACACAGTAAGAGGGTGCCAGAAAGAAACTGGGTCTCTTGTCCTTCCATATTCTATTTCTAGAGCCACCAACTTTTTACATCTACAGTAGGGCCAAAATGGGGTTCTGCTCTAATTTGGGGTAGTGCCATCCTGGTTAGCCAGGTCTTCTGATCTTGAATGAAGCATTTTTATCAAGGGTCTATGTGCCTGGTTCTCACCCTGGCTATAATCTCCCAAAGTTATTTGTTTGATAAAAGTAGTATGGGGTGGGGCAGAAAAGTCCAATAAAATAATCATGAACACAAGAGGAACAGATGTACCCAGCTACTGCCCCTGGGGAGGACAGATAAGAGTGAGGTTCCAAAGGAGACAGAGCCTCGGCTAAAAGCAGCAGCCTTGATGAGGACCTAATGAGGATGCCAGTGTCCACTCTGAAAACAGCATGCACTGGCCTGGCACACTTTGTGAGTAATGAAGGAGGTTTCACCAGTGTTTACCCCTGGAGGTGAGTTCCCCTTAGTACATTCCCCCAGCCCTGAGGTAAGGAATGACCAGTGGGTGAGGAATCTGCTGTTTTCTACCTCCAGGAAAGCAGAACCTCGAACTGAAAGAACTTTGGTTGACTGGTTACCCCAGTTATAACAGCAGCCACCTGGGTTGAGGATTTACCCTAGAAGCACCTCGTTCAATTGAAAAATCACCAACCCAAGCCTGCTAACCAGCTGTTGGGTCTTGGTCAAAACATTTAACATCGCTGTGATTTCACTTCCCCCTATGTAAAATGTGGAAGCTAAACAAGATGCCTGCTAACATTTTTCCCCCTCGTTCTAAAACTGAGAATTTGATAAAAGCCCAAACTTCAATCTTCCCAAGAGTATGATGGCAGAGAGTGAGCTGTCATCACCACCCTCTGGGATTTCTCTCATTTGTCCCTACAGGCTAGCACTTATGTACTTTGTGTCTGTACCTCACACCATGGCCCCTGTGAAACCTTTCCAGCAGCTGCTTTAGATGTCTGGTCTGCTCCCTTTCCCAGAAACACAATTTAGACCCTCCATTCCCCCTCCTGCAAATCTGAACTACGGGGTAGGCCAGGATGACAGGGCTCCCAGGGCAGCGGCTCTGGCGTGGCAGAGAAATGGAGAGATGGGGAAGGATTGCCTATGTTCTCAAATCCCAGAGGACCCAGACACTCTCTAGATATGAAATAGGATGGAGTTAGCATTTCATGATGGACTCCAGCTGAATTCTGGCAGGGGATTTCTCCTCTTTCTTTCTTTCTCTCTCTTTCTTTCTTTCTTTCTTTTTTTTTTTTTTTTTTTGCTGGGAGGAAAGGAAGGCCTAAAGACTTGAACATATTTACCCAGGTCAGTTAAGTCAAAAATGATGGTAGAGCAGGGACAGAAATCCAGGTACCTGGAACTCTGGGTCAACATTTTTTACACTTTTCTACCTCTAAACAGAAGACTCTGAAAGGACTCCTGGCCTTTCAACCCAACACAGGGTCTTGTTTACATATCTGTGACCGGCAGGGGAGGCAGGGGAGGACGCTAGTCTTGAGAGAAGCGGGGCAAAGTTTAGGGCAGGATACACATCGGACCTGGAGGCCATTCTAAACCCTTCTCCCTTCTGGGTTTTGCCAGAGGTCGGGCAGTGAGGCCTGCAAAAGGGAGATGAAGCCCCTTGACCGATCCTCTGTGGATCGGGGGAAGGGAGCCTTGGGGGTTTCCCTCCTTCCCTTTTTGCTTTTCTGACAGGCGGGCCTTTCGGCCCCCAGGCCTGAAAGTTCCTAACCATGAATCTGCACATGGGGATGTCCGGCCCACTCTTTCCCCAAATCCACGTTTTTGGCCTGACACAGCTCATCCCTGCTAAGCCCTCATCCCTGGCAGTAAGGATGCCGTCTTAACACCCCTTCCCGAGGCGGCGGCGCCACTGTGCTGCCCTCCCCGGGAGAATACCCCCAGAGTCGCCTGCTCAGAAAACTAGGCAGCACAGCTCACCACGCTGGTGGGCACGGGGCAACCCGGGTCGGCCCTCCCCCGACGCGGGCAGCCCCCGGGACGCTCCGGGTGTCCTCTGACCCCCAGCCTTACCCAGAAGAGCATGTTGAAGAAGAAGAGCAGGTATTTCACCAGCGGGCTGACGAACGAGAACTCCTCCCCGTAGGCGGCCGGCGCGCCTGGTCTCCGCGCCATGCTGCGCCGCTGCCCCGGGGGGCCTATCTCCCAGCGGCCGACGGCCCACCTGCGCGCCCCGCAGCCCGGGGCATGAGCTGCGCGCCTGCGGGAGCCCGAGCGGCGGGGGAGCCGTGCCGCGCCCGGAGCCGCCCGAGCCGTGCGTCGCGGAGCAGCGCGTTCGGGAAACGGCGCGGCCGCCGAAGCTGCGGCGGACAGCGTGAGCGGCGGGCAGCGTGAGCGGCGGAGACTCCACCGCGGCCGCAGGACCAGCCTGGCCCGCCCGGCTCCCAGGAAACCGGGCCCGCCCCCAGGACGGCCATTGGTGCGACTGCCGAAGCCTGACTTCTCATTGGTCGGCCGCTGCTGTCACTAAGTGGCTAGCCATCCCTCTCCTCCAAGAGGCGGGGGAGACACCTGTTCTGTGAGGGACAACTTGTTAAAGGGTCAGTGGTTCTGCCTCCTCCACCCACTAGATGGAAAGCCTCGCGGCTGCAGCTGATTAAGAAAAAAAGAATGAGGAAAAGGAATGCACCCTGCACGCCACACCCACGTCCTCTGCCCAGTTGCTGTGCACACATGCAAACACACGTACGTTAAAATCAACAAGTACGCTCTCCTGTGTTGAGCAATTCGCGGAAAGCGAAGGGAACAGAAAAGATGGAAGGTGATTCCGGGGCGGGGGGGCGGGCATGACAATAAAATCAGAGAAACAGAAACCACAGATAAAAGAGACTAAAGAGAAGGTGCAATCCTGTTTAGCAACAATATCTTTTAAATGCTCATTTTTAAAAGCCCCATAACCCAGTGGAGGAAATTTCTAACCACCCCCATCAATCTTGGCATCCTGTCATTGCTGCCCCAGTCTCTCCATCCAAGACTCCTCAGAGCCTTGGTTTACATGCAGCAGCGTTTTCCGCATGGTGACAGGACGTGCACAGATTGAGTGCGTTGCAGGTGGTGGATAATGTATTGGGTACAATATGTAATATAAACACGAAGCTGGGGGAGGGACCTGATTTCACCATCATTAGTATGATCGCCCCAAACCTCAGTTTGTGTGCTGTTAAATGGGAGCGCCTCAGCCTAACAATGTGGATGTGAGGATCAAGTGAGATAGCTCGTGTAAATCATTTACACACAGATGGTTCATAAAAGGACTCACAAAAAGTGGTGTTTTGTTTAATTTTTATTTATTTTTTATTTTACGTGTACATGTTTGGGCCCAGATGTATGTATGAGCACCATGTTTGTGTAAGTGTTGCTGGAGAGGAAGAGGGCATTGGATCCCTTGGAGCTGGAGTTACAGCAGGTTATGAACCACCAGGTGTGGGTGCGAGGAACTGAACTCATGTCCTCTGCAAGGGCAGCAAGTTCTCTTAACCACTGAGCCATCTCTCCAGCTCTGGTTTTTGTTTTGTTTTGGTTTTGGTTCTTTTTGTTTGTTTTAAATAAAATTCAGAATCCAGTGTGAAAATACGGGAACTGCACAAATAATTATCACATATTTTGTGGAAGTTGCACTTGGAAGAATATCACGGCAAGAGGGAAGATGCAATTTAGAATAACAGAGGAGGTGTGGATATGCGATAAAGATAGACAAAAAAGGGTGAGTCTAAGTTTGAGGGTATAAAAGCATACTGTGTGTTGTGAGGAAAAAAAAATCACTGGGTGCTTATTAAGGCAGTGCAAGACACTATTGACTGATGCAAATACATGTTGAACTGAGTTAAACTGCAGGGCTTGAATATCAGATTGAAGAGTGAGGGTTGAATTGATTTAAAAATAAGAGTTTTGTAGAACAAAATCAGGTAGAATCTTCTGGTTTGGGTTAGAATGAGAAAGAGGCTGGAGAAAGTTTGACTAGGTCCCGACAATTAATAGTCTTAGTACTATTATTCTGCTAAATGGACATAAAAATAAACTGTCCCTTAAATTCTTGTCTTGACACCTATAGGTTAATTCATCTCTCAACTCTCATCAGAGAAGCTTCTTTTTGCAGTAAATGGCAATCAATACAGAGCCCCCACAGCTGGGTCAATGTTCATCGAATAAGAGACTGTGGAGTTCTCAGCTCTAAATGGGACACCTATACCACACTTTCTGTCCCCAAGGCTCAGCGATCATTGAGGAAGAGGGGGTAGAAAGATGATAAGAGCCAGAGGCAGTGGGTGTCTGCAGCAAAACAGTGTTTGCCGGATATAACAGGGTTGTTGTACACGTGAGCTCACAGCATGTGACTGTATGTACAAAAGCTGCATCAGATCAAGCCAGTCAAAATCCCAGTATGGGTAGGGGAAGGGCTCATGAAGTCCCACTCCTAGCTGAGAATCTATGGGTAATTAAAGGCCTCTGAGGAATGGAGAGTCCATTTTCTTCAGGGATACAGGCCCTGAGAGGATGGATACCCATGCTCCCGTGGATGATCCCACACTCGTGCACATATAGCCAGCACTAAATAGACTCAGTGAGTTTTTAAAAAAGAGCACATGAAGTTGAGTAGGAAAATTGGTGGGGGCAAAAGGGGAGGATTTGAGAGGAGGGAATGAGGGTGTGTGGATTTGCTCAAAATGTTACATGCATGTATGAAATTCACAATAAAAATAAGTCCAGATAATCATAAATTCAGATATAATGTAGGAATAAGTGGGAGATCATAGGAATGAGGCCCTTGGGAAGACAGACTCTCTAGGACTGGACTGTGACCGGGGGTAAGAGTCATAGGATGGGGAAGGAGTCAAAGAACTGATCCAGGGTCCTAAGAAAGTGACCATTAACAGGTTAAGTGATCATTTAGAGGTTAGCTTTAATATGAAAATGACAATGTGGCATTTTTGTTTTGTTTTTTCTTATGTTATGCTAGGGATCAAACTCAGGGCCTCCTGAATTCAAGACAAGAGCGCTACCATTAGGCTACATCCCCAGCACCACCTCTTCTTTTGAGATGAAATCTCCTTGTTGCTCTGGCTGGTCTTAAATTCCTCGGCTCAGGTAATCTGCCTGCTTCAGCCTCTCAAGAAGCTGCAACCATGCGGGGTTACAGAAGCTGTTTTGGGGTTAAAGAATGCATGGGTGTGCAAAGGGTGCCTGCAAAGGTTCGTAATCAAATGTTAGAAGGTGAGAACAAAGCAAAAGCTCTAAATTCTTCCATCAGAATCAGTCCTAAAACCAGACATGGTAGATCATGTCTGTAATCCCAGTAGTCAGGAGACTGAGGCTGGAGCATCAACAAAAGTTTGAGGGCAACTTGATCTGTGTAATGAGTTCCAAGCCAGCCTGGGCCATAGAGTGAGCTGTCTCAAAAATATGCCACTCTCTCCATAAATAAAATCCCAAACCCAAACCAGACATGAAGACAATATAGAAATTAAGTCAGCTGTATTGATGTGGTGGGTTATGTAGCAATTTGCATTTACTTTTAAAAATTTTTTGGAGACAGTGTCTCTTGTAGCCCAGGCTGGCCTTATACTTAAGATGTAATTGAGGATGACCTTGAATTTATGATCCTCCTGCCTCCAATTCTCAATAAAATTATATTTAAAATAATATTGTATGTGGTTATGAAAAGAATTTAAATATTTGAATAACAACAAGTCATATTATTGGAACCAATATTGCCCTGAAGGAAAGTATATAGCAAGCAAAACAACAACAAAAAACTTAACAAAATGTAGACTGCAAACTTTAGGGAGGAGGAATTTAAGTTAGAACAGGGCAGAAGACTGAAGTCTACCTGGATGGTCAATGACTGCGATGATCTAAGTTATCCAGACTGGTGACTTCCTTCAAAATACAGTAGGGAGCTCAAGAGATGGTACAGCAGTTAACAGTACTTGCTGCTCTTCCAGAGGACCCAAATTCAGTTCCCAGCACTCACACGGGTAGCTTACAACCACCTATAACTCTAGCTCCAAGGGATCCAGTGGGTACCCACATACACATGGGATATATTCACACAAACACATGCACATAAACATATACATAACACATACACATAAAAAAATATATAGTATGGAGAACTCACAGTTGGAACCATAAATATTTGGAACTACAGTAAAGCAAGTCATTTTGGGATGATTTAGAATGTATCATTGAAAGCCATCTTAGGATATAGGATGCTAAGTTAGCTTCTCGTACATATGTGAGAATTTGAGGCTTGTCTGCACTGTTGTTTCTGTTTAATGATGCCTTGGTCCATTTTTCTTTTTTTGCTGTAACAAAATACTTTAGGATCAGTACTTTATAAAGAAAACTTATTTAGTTCATAGTTCTAGAAGTCTATAAGCATAGTACTAGCATCGGCTCAGTTCTGGTGAGAGCCTCATGGTAGATGGCATCACAATGGCAGCAGTGAGTGTTAGGGACAATGGCACATAAAGGACAGGGATTCAGCAGAGGTACTAGGCTCTCATAACAGTCTATACTTGTAGGAGAAATCCAGTCCCAGGATACCTACATTAAGCTCTTCAGGTGATCTGTGATCACCTTTCTGTATATTTGAAAATAGTTTTAGAGCTGGACATGGTGTAACTAAATCTCTAACCCTATCTACTACAGATGCGGCAGGAGGGTCACTCAGACCCATGAATTTTGCATTGATTTCAGACCTTAAAAGAACACAAATATCCAATATCTGTGATCTGATTGCCTTTTACTGGCCCCACCTCTTAAAGGTTCACCATCTTGGTACCACCACAGTGGGGACCAAGCTTCTAGCACATGAACACTTAGGGAACAGAACCATAGCAACTGGTGTTCCTTTCTTCTTTTTAGTCTTTTGTCATTAAAAAATATTCATTTTTATTTTATATGTATGAGAATTTTGCTTGTGTGCAAGTGTACCACTTGTGTGCAGTACCCATGGAGGCCAAAAGAGGGCATCAAATCCCTTAGAACTGTTAGAAATAGGGATTTAGAGATGATTGTCAGCTACCATACGGGTGATGGGAACCAAACCTGGGTCCTTATGGAAAAACTGGAAGTGTTCTTAACTGCTGAGCCATCTCTACAGCCCCATTTTGTAATTTTTTTATTTACATAAAACACACCTATATCCTATACCTCTGTATGTGCTCTTCTTTCAATCTTCATGTGTTCTTCTAAGGTCTGAAATCAATGCAAAATTCATGGGTCTGAGTGACCGTCCTGCCGCATCTGTAGTAGATAGGGTTAGAGATTTAGTTACACCATGTCCAGCTCTAAAAGTATTTTCAAATGTACAGAAAGGTAGAAAGAATAGAAAAACTTCTATATATTCAATACCAAATTTTCATTTTGCCATATTTTCTTCTTTTTTTGTGCTATGATCAAATTTAACTTCAGTTAATTCTGCTTTCCTATCTAAAAATAATTTCTTTTACAGAAGTATAACACTATCCTTATAAGTTTAGCAATAATTCCCTAACAACATTTTTGAATATTTATTTAGTTATAAACAGTGTCTCACGTGATCCCAGCCTGGCCTCGAACTTCTGATCCTCTTGCATCCACCTCCCTAATCCTAGGATTACAGGTATATGCCAACATACCCAGTTTATGCAGCTGGGACTTGACCTAGGACTTTGTGCAAGTGCATAGAACTAAGCGATGCTAGTACTATGCTTATAGACTTCTAGAACTATGAGCTAAATAAACCTCTTTTCTTTGTAAAGTACTGATCTTAAGGTATTTTGTTACAGCAACAAAAAAATGGACCAAGATATCACTAAACAGAAAGTATTCTATCAATGTTAGTTCCTGGAGAACTAGCTACATCCTTATACACCCCCCCCCCTTTTTTTTCCTTTGAGGTGGAGATCTCACTATGCAGTCCAGCGTCTCACCTCAGCCTCCCAAGTCCCTAGGATTACACATACGTGCCACTGTGCCTGGCTTTATATCAGTTCATACTCAAATTTCCCTAATTGTCCTCCCACCCCCAATATTTCTTATTCCTGGCCTATTTGAGCTAGGATTCGATCAAGAACTAATCTTCAAGGGATAGAGAGATGGTTCGATGGTTAAGAGCATTGGTTGCTCTTGTAGAAGACTCCAGGCTTAGTTCCCAGCACCCATAAGGTAGCTAACAACCTTCTATAACTTCAGTTTCAGGGGATCCAATGCTCTCTTCTGGCCTCCACTGATACTGCATAACATGGGGGAATTACATACATGTAGGCATAACACTCATACACATAAAATAAAAATAAATACAAAAATTTAAGAAGAACTACATTATGTAGTTGGTTTCTATGGGGTTCTCTTTGAGAAACTTGATTTCACAGGAACTTCATGCATAACCATGTTTCATAAGGAAAGATAACATCTGAAACCTACATTCTCAAGGACATGCCAGAATTGACATAGACAGAGAAATGAGGAGGTTTATTCCAGGAGCAGAGATCAAAGTGAGTAAATGTAAGAGAGGTCAAGGCACAGTGGGGTCACTTAGAGAGTCACAAAAAGCCATTTATTAAAGGGCAGGAACAGGGAGAGCTAAAATGATCTAAATCAACTGGAGACTGGTCACTAAGGGCCTTCATTCCTGTTTCATGCTGGAGACAATTTGAGAATACCAGATATATCTAGTTATGAGTAGCGGTCAGTCTACAGTGCCTACGAGACAGTGCCCTTTATTCCCTTGTGTCCGTCTGACACTTAGCAGAGTGTAGCACAAGATGTTCGGAATGCATTCTTTGTTCAAAATAGGGTAATGTTGAAGTCTCTCTCTCTCTCTCTCTCTCTCTCTCTCTCTCTCTCTCTCTCTCTCTTTCTCACCAAGGATCAAACCCAGGGCCTTGGGTATGCAAAGCAAGTACTCTACCTCTGAGTTACTTCCCCAGTCTTGAACATCTTTACTTGGAGGATGACAAGCCAAAACCTCCTCTGAAAAGATTTTAAAAGTTAGATGGTACTGATGGTGGGTAAATTTTGGGAAGAGAGCTTGTGGAATGGGTTGGAATAATTGAAGAAGGCTTTGTAGAGGAAGTGGGGTAATCCAGGTGGGGAAACAACAGCTGCAAAACCGAGCAGTATGGAAGGAGGTGTGGACAGCACAGTGACGAGTGAGATGGTACTTTGAGATGTTCTGAGAAACGAGATTCCAAGTGATAGGGTAGGGTAGTTCATGGGTCTATGCTACTCCGTAGGCTGGTGTTACTTAATAAAGAACCTCCAATCACACACAAATAAAATGCAAGATTAGGAATTTTAAAAATTCCATGTTTTGGAGCTCAGCATGGTGGGACACACCTTTAATTCTAGCACTGAGGAGACAAGAGGCAAGTGGATCTCTGTGAGTTTGAGGCCAACCTGATCTACAAAGTGAGTTCCAGGCCAGCCAATACTGCATAGTGAGACCTTGTCTCAAAAAAATTCCATTTTTTTCATATAACAGCTCAATAAGAAAGACAAAATTGGATAAAGTTACTCTGAGTCTGAAAACAATTAATAGCACAAGAAAGCCTTAAACTAAGGGAATATTAAATCAGAATTATATTGGATTGTGCTCATTTCAAATTTATTAGACAGTTGTAATAGATATTGACTACAGTTGCATATTCGAATGAAAATATGATTGGCAGTGCCCAGAAAAGGATGAGCATAGGGATGGTATGACATCTAGAGGAGACTGAGCTGATTTAGTTAAAATAAGCATCATAAAGAAAGCAAAACACTTGCTAACTCTAGGAACTAGGTGCTCTTACTGAATTGTGCCAGTTATCCCCTCTTCCAGAAGGAAGCTGGACCTTCCTTCATGCCTTCATGATAAGGTTAGTAAATCTGAGTTTGACTGCAGAGCTGGAAAAAAATTAAACCAAAGTCAAAACAAGCAAGCAACCTCCACCCCCAAATAACAACAAAAATCTACCTGCTGCCCATGAAATGAAATGATTAAAACTGATTTGCATTCTCAGTGATGTGTGTGTGAGGTGTGTATGGATTTACATGTTCATGTATATATGTATACATGCAGGTGTACGTGTGTGTGGAAGCCAGAGGTCAATGTCAGCTGTTTTCTTCAATCATTCTCCACCTTATTTGTGTATTTATTTATATTGTGTGTAAAGGGGAGTGTAGGGGTGTGTCCCAACACAGCATATGTGTGGAGGTCAGAGGACAACATCCTAGAGTCAGTTCTGTCCTTCCACCATGTGAGTTCAGGGATTGAACTCAGTTGTCAGGCTTGGTAGCGTGTTTACCCACTGAACCATCTCTCTGGCCCCCACCTTTTTTTTTTAAGCTGTATATATTTGTATTTGTGTGGGGGGGTTACAGGCAGTTGTGAGCATCTGGTATGGGTATTCAGAACCAAACTTGGGTCCTCTGGAAAAACAGCATACACTCTTAACTGCTAACCCATCTCTCCAAGGTGCCCCCTACACACACTCATTTTTTGAGTCAAGGTCTCTCACCAAACCTGGATCTTATCCATTGGACTAGGGTGACTGACCAATAAGCTCCAGGGATCCTCCTATCTCTGTTTTTCTCCCCAGCCACAGTGTTGGGGGTGCAGATTTGTGCTTGTGGGTACTAAGAATTTGAACCCTGATCCTCAAGCCCTCATGCTTACATAGCAAGCATTTTACTGATAACCATCTTTCCAGTCTTTTTGGTTGCTGTTGTTCGGGATTTTTGTTTTGTTTTGTTTTTGAAACAGGGTCTAATGACTTACCTATAACTCTCTATGTATAGACCAGCCTGGCCTCCAACTTGCAGTGATCTTCCTGCTTCTTCCTCTTTATAGTTCTGTTCTATTCTGTGGTTCTGTTTGTGACAGAGTACTGGCTGGTCTGGAACTTATAGAGATCCATCTGCCTCTGCCTCCTGAGTGCTGGGACTAAAGCTTGTGCCATGCTGTTCATGGTTTTTAAGATATCCGAGCACAAGGATCATCTGGGGGGAGGGGGTGTTAAAGGGATAGATTCCCAGTCCCTAGTTTTGATTGGGCAAAAGCACACTGGAAAGATATTGACTCAGACAAGCAGCCTAGGAAATCCTGGTGTGGATCACTACTAATGGTACTTTGAAAACATCTCTGGACTTAATATCTTTCTTAGGTAAGAATACAATTTATGCCAGGGATGGTGGTATACACCTTTAATCCCAGCACTTGGGAGGCAGAAGCAAGTGGATCTCTGTGAGTTCAAGGCTAGCCTGGTCGTCTACATAGCAAGTTCCAGGCCAACTGGGGCTACAGGGAAACCTTGACTCAAAACAATCCCCTCCCTCCAAACAGAATAAGACTTGCATAATTAGACAATGAATTCACTTGAAGTAATTGTTTAAAACATTGATTAGAGCTATGGTTAGCTTCAAGTAACAGAAAATACACCCAACAGTGGCTCAAATTAAAGGGCTTGGTTTTGTCTTATTTTTGTCTCAGCCAACAAGAAGCCTGAATGGACTCTCTAGGGTTGCTCTTTTGCATTTCCTATCCTCAAGGAGCTGGGCTCCTTCTGTTCTTGTGCTATCCATCTTAAGGAGCAACCTTTATTCTCATGGTCATAAGATGACTGCTCCCATTCAAACTTTGGTGTCCGCATCCACATAGGGAAAGAGGAAAGCACAAAAGATACATATCTGACACAGGTCCCTGTCACAGTGTACTCACACCTGCTTTACCTTGTGTTAATACCATACAGGCCAGAACTGGGTCACATAGCCACCTCTGGGAGAGTAATCAGGATTGCTCAATATACTACTTCAACCCAGTGCGCCTATATGCCTGTGGCCCCAACTACTTGGGAGGTTGAGGCAGGAGAATCATTTGAGGCCACAAGCTATGCTAGCCTGGGCAGCACAGCAAGCCATCTCAAGAAACAAATAAATATAGAAGACAGGCGGTATAGCTGGATAATAAAGTACATGCTAGGCACCAGTCTGATCTCCAGCACCACAAAACAAAACAAACAAACAAGTTATTTTCCCAAGTAGGGAATGACATTCTATTTTTAAAAATGATTTATTTTTTCTTGTCTATAGGTGTAAATGCCATATGTATATGTGGCCATAGGAGGGTGTTGGAGTCCCCAGAGCTGGAGTTTCAGGATAGATATTGTTAAGAGAACTCTGGTCCTCTAGAAAAGCAGTAAGCTCTTTCAACCACTGAGTTATTTCTTCAGTCCTGGGATTCTCCTTTTATGAAAGAGTAGGAAACAGGAAGGAGGATATGGATAGGAACCCAGAACCATTTTACAATGGTTTACTGTAACATCTTTCATTGTATTTAATGTGTATTATATGGTAGAATGTCTAAATGCATAAATCTGCCTATATTAATTCAGACATTTGTATGAGCCTAATGTATAGTTGCCAAAAATTCATCAATAAATATTTGTTTCTTGGGGGCTAGAGAGATGGCTCAGTAGTTAAGCGCACTGTCTGCTCTTGCAGAGAACCTGGGTTCAATTCCCAGCATCCACATGGCAGCTAACAGGCACCCAGTTCCAGGGGAATCCAATGCCTTCTTCTGACCTTTGAGGGCATTGCACAGCATCGGTGCACTTACACACATGTGGACAATACACTCATACACATAAAATAAAAATAATGAATAAAATATTTGTTTCTTGACAAAGGCATGCAAATGAATGAGCCAACATCATGGCCCTTGAACATCATGGCCCTTGAAGAACTCACATGTGAAACTCTATTTAGAGACTTTTAGACCATGTACCATGTCCACAGTTACCCTTAAATGCTCCAGCTCCATCCACACACAGGTAGCGGCCATTTTGTTCAATGTGATTCTATCCATTGTTATCCACCCAACCCAGATAAATTCTAGATTGGTATAGTTGATTTTTCCTTTCAGATAATGGGACTAACACACTGCCCAGCACGCCAAGGGCCTCTTACCTCTCCCTCTCAAAACCAAGGTTTGGCTAATTTGGAATGGGTAACCTTGGTAGTTTGAGAAGACAACCATGGTTTTTTCCATGGGGACTAGAAAGTTAAAAAAAAAGGTTTTCAGCAGGGTGTTTTCACTTTTTAGATGACCCCTTGGGCTCAACTGACTACTTTCACAGGAGTTCCAGGAATTTGTCTTTTTTGTTTGTTTTTGAGACATGGTCTGTCTATAGTCCCAGCTGGCCCAGAACTCACTATGTAGACCAGGGTGCCAGTTATCTCACAGAGATTCACCTGCCTCTGCCTCCCATGCCTGGCATCTTTGTTAGTCTTTTAATAGAATTCTTATTAACCTAGTTTAAGTCAGCTTCTTATTTTTTCCACCAAATAGTTCTTATCAACCAACCATAAACTATATGATACAATAAATATAATGAAATTATGAGCCAAGTTCTATTGATGCAGGAGGAATAGAGAAGCTGACATTGCTAGAAAGGAGTCAGGGTAGAAAGAAAGCAAAGGAGAGAGCTAGGGAGAAGGAACAGAGGCATCATTTGAGTCGGGACAAGGAATGCAGAGAAGAGAGAGCAGTACCCTGCAAACACATATGATTAATGGGAAGCAGCCAGTGGTCCAGTGTACAGGATACTGCAAGAAATGATAGTTGAGGCTGAGGCAGGAGCCCAGCACCCAACAAGAAAATAAGCTAATGTGCTCTTATCCTTATAGTTATACATGTTTAGGTATGTAGTATAGCAAAATTTATGCTAAAATGACAGCAAAATAAAAGTACAGAAAAACTTAAAGTAATAGATGGAGGCATCTTGACTAAAGGACACATGACATAATTTAAGCAAAAAGATAGACTTGCCAATCATAGTGGCATACAAGTGTAATCTTAGCACTTGGGAAACCAAAGCAGGAAGATCATACATTTCAGGCCAAGCTGAGCTGTATAGAGAGACTCTATCTAAAAAATTGGCAAGTTTAAGTAGAAAAAGAAAAATATTGTTTAAAGAATCATTCTAAGATGGAATCAAATATATATATATATATATATATATATATATATATATATATATATATATATATAATACAGTGATGCATCATGTGTCTACCATCCAGCTACAGCAATCCTTGACCTGGGCATTCTATTACTTTACCACGCCCATCTAACAGTCCCATCACTGGATCACTGGGTTATTGTAAAGAAATTCAAAACATTGTGTTTAAAAGATGAGGCTAATTTTCTTCATTTTATTTATTATTTTTATTTTATGTGTATGAGTGTATTGCATGCATGTAGATAGATGCACTCTTGCTGCAGAGGTCAGAAGAGGGCACTGGATCCCTTAGAAATGGAATTACAGATGATAGCTGCCATTTGGGTGCTGGGAATTGAACCCAGGTCCTTTGCAAGAGCAGTCAGTGCTCTTAACTGCTGAGCCATCTCTCTAGCACCATAAAATGAGGCTGGTTTTTTTATTTGGTCTTTTGGAGACAGGGTCTCCCTGTAGTCCCAACTGGCTGGAACTTACTATGTAGACCAGGCTGCCCTTGAACTCACAGGGATCCACCTGCCTCTGCCACCAAGTGCTGGGATTAAAGGCATACACCACCACTCCTGGCAAGATGAGGCTATTTTAAATCACAGGTTTACTAGTTATCGTCATTAATATAACATTGGCAGGACACCTGGGCAGGATTCTACACACTGCAATTTTTCATAACACATATCACATATGATAGAAACAATTAGCGATGAAAACTGCTTTCATTGCCACACTGCTGTTGGTTATAACCTGTCTCAGGAACTAACTCTGAGGGAAGGAAAAAAGAGGCTCTTATTTTCAATACAGTGCTGCTTTGTTTTAGCAGCTCTGATCTTTTAGCTGTAATGCTGGGTGAAGAGGTGGTGGGGATACAACTGACGCATATGCTAATGATTACGCCAAGGACAGGAAAAGAAAGGCAGGCATAGAAGTAATCAAACGGTGGCTTGGCTCGGGGATATTAGACTTTATAACTATATGCTTGCAGCTATCAAAACAACATTTATCTTGAAAATTTGGCAAGAAAACTGTTATTATGAGGATGAAATTGTCTAATTCCCAATTCCTTCCCTGAGATGTTATTCTTGAAGAAGTCATTTCGTAGTTTTGATCAACAATTGAGAAGAAGTAAATGTTACTCTGTAAGAGTGAGGACTGTGTCTTGCTCAGCCCACATCTTTGAAGCACTGGCGTGCAGGAGGTATTCTGTGCGCACTGAATGGAGAAGAGAGGGAAATGTTGGGTTACAGCTAGATTGTAATTGTGATACTACTAGTCTCTGTCAACCATGATAAGAGGGCATAAAGTGACACAGTTTTATTGAGTTATTTGGGTCATGTATTTGCTTACAGAAAGTAGAGGCAGATGATCAAATGGCATCTATAAATGTTGTCTGTTCTTTGTATCTGTGGTTTCACATCTACAGTATCCCACATTCAACCATCTGCTAATTGACTTTTCTTCTCTCTTTGTGGTGATAGAGATCAAACTTAGGACCTTGTACATGGGTTGAAAATATTTCACTGGGGAGGCAGAGGCAAGAGGATCACCACAAGAATGAGGCCAGCCTGGGTTACATGGTGAGAATTCATCTCAAAAAGAAATCCAAAAATAAATGGATGCATAAATAACATCAGGAAGAAAATTGTATCTTACTGAACTTGCACAGACCGACTTTTCTCTTTTCATATTTATTGAGCCAAACTGTTTAATAACATAGTATTTACAGTATTAGGTATTACAGGCAATCTAGATATGATTTCTAGTACACTGGAGGATTTATTTAGCTTAAATGCAAATGTGATGCCATTTTATTTAATGGACCTGAGCATCTGTGGATTTTGTTAGCCATGGTGGGGAGAGGTCCTTGAATCAGTCCTCTACGAACACTGAGAGACAACTGTACTTCTGTGTACAGTTCTATGGTTCGTTGCCCATAGAGTCCAGAAGAGGGCATTGGATTCCCTAGAACTGGAGTAACAAGCAGTTCTGAGCCACCTAACATGGTTGCTGCATACCAAGGGTCATCTGCAAGAGAAGTACATGCTCTTAACTGCTTCGCCATCTCTCCAGCCCCAGTTGTACTTCTAAATGAGTGGTTAGCAGTCTAAGTAGCACAATCCACCTCTTGTTTATTGGCATCTGTATATGCCACCTTAAAACACCTAAGTTCCAGGTAAAGACAAAAGTAAATCATACTTCACTTACCAAAACACAAGATTATCATTGTACAACAGAAAACACACTGATCCCTCCCCAGTGATACACAGTCCCATTGACTATCTTTAGGAAATGTTCTTCCTTTTCTACAATTCACATTCAATTCATAATGGAAAAATAAATTGGTTAATATATACAAAAATTATTCATATCAAAGTAAACTGTAAGTCAGATGTGGTGGCAAATACCTGTGATTCCAGATGGAATCAGGAGGATCAGCAGTTCAAAATCATCCTTGGCTATATAAGAACTTGCCTTAACTTCCCTTTATCAATAAAAATAATGCTTGTAAATATTGTAACTTTTTCTGAAACTATTCACATGTTTATGGTTGGTATTTATAGCTTCTTTCACTGCATTCCTTCCACCCTGAGTGGAAGGTTATGATGTGGCAGAGAGACCAAAACCTTCCTTCTGAAGAACCAGAACGGTCCTACTGGTGTAGTTTATGGTAGACTTGCTAGCTGATGGTATCTCCATCATCGAATTTAAGTTAAACTGTTTTCATTCTCCTTTTGTTGATCTGGAGAGAATGTACTGCACCAACCTTATAATTTCCTCCTTTGTGTGTGTGCATGCATGGGTGTGTGTGTGTGTGTGTGTGTTAGAGATGGAACCCATGGCTTTGTGCAGGCTAGGCAAGTGCTCTACCACTGAGCCACACCTTAACATTCAAACTGCTTTCCTTCTCCAAGACCAATATGTTTTCGTCAATCAAATAAGCAAATTAAGTGGGGAATTGTTAGGAAACATCCCTATTGTGAAGTTCAGGCATTTGATACTGGCCTTGGTCTTAAGAGTGTGGTACTGAGTTTAGTTTACTGGCCTGGCAGGTAAATGTGGTATTATTAGATTGATACACTACCTACTACACTCTTAGGGTATCTAGAAGTGGATTTAAAGGCTTCTATTTGTCCTTTTCTACCACAATACCCTAACTTTAGGTGTGTAGAAGCCAACTCAGGAATTCTGCCCATTGTTGAACTGGCCAGTGCCAATTCTATATTATAGACCTAGGCAACAGCTGTGAGATAAACCTAAGCCAGAACCTCATGGCTCATATGACAACCACAAACTTCCATTCTGACTAGAGCATGTCAATGGGTGTTTGGGACTTAATATCAGTTCAGAGCCAGTTCCAATTTTCCCTACACTTACATCCCCTTTTCCAATGCACAGCCATTCAGCAAAAGACTGAAGTTTCTATAGAGACGGTGTAGCGGTTTAAATGGAAATGCCCCCCATAGGCTCAAGTGTTAGAACACTTGGTCCCCAGTTGGTGGTGCTATTTGGAGAGGTTTAGGAGATATGACTTGTCACTAGAAGTGGGCTTTGATAGTTCACTCTGTTTATCATGTTTACCATTGAAGATGAGAGTTCTCAGCTTCCTACTCCAGCCACCGTGCCTGCTGCTTGCTGTCGTGCCTCCCTGGCATGATGAACTCTTATTCTGCTGGAGCCATAAGCCCAAATAAATTCTTCCTTCTATAAGTTGTCTTATCTATGGTATTTTATCATAGCAAAAAGTAATTAATGTGGAAGTTGGTACCAGAGAGTGGGTTGTTGTGATGAACCTGACCATGTTGTTTTTGGAGGACTGTGGAAGACTTTGGAACTTTGGATTAGAAAGCGAGTTGAGTGTTCTAAGCAGAGCTTAGTGGGTCATTCTAGTAGAAGCCTATAAGACAGTAGTGTTAAGAATAATTCTGACTGTAGAGACCTGGCTCATGAAGTTTCAGAGGGAGGCAAGGACTTTAACAGCAATTGAACTGGAGGCCAGTTGTGTAATATCTGTGCAAAAGATATGGCTGTCTTCTGCTTCTGTTCTAAGAACTTGCCTGAGTCAACATTAACAAATAATGCACTAATTTCTTTGGTGAAAGAAATTTCAAGAGAACATAACATTGATAATGCTTATGCAGGTCTACAATAAAAAAGAGAAAGTGAGCAGAATGAAATATGAAATGTATAGTTTAGAGAGAAAAAGAGCATTGGAAAGGTTAATGTTAAAGTCGAGACTGTGCTGGAAGAGAGGCTGTAATTGTTAAGGACCGTCAAGGAGAAGACTTCTGGTTTGACAATGGGAAGGGTGTCCTCAGGACAAGAACACATTTAACTAAGTTTCCAACTCGTGAATGGGAAAAAAAAAAAGAGATTGATTACTTCTAGAAAGCAAATGCTTCAACATATAAAAGCTGATGCTAATGTGATTCAAGGGGGTGAGGATTTATCCAAGATGCAAGAGTGAAGGAGTCTTAGATTCTTCTTCCACAGTTTCAGAGAGCCACTGAAGCTAGCAGGGGAGTCCCTGCATGAAGGCCCTGAGAGAGCAAGAGGCCCTGACAGGCCATTTTGTAAAGCAGTGAAAATGAAACCTGGGTTGCAGGGAGACCTCAAGATGTTAGAAATGCCAGAGCCATGAGTCATCTGCCAAGAAGAGCTGTACACAGGAAATGCAACCAGCCCAAGGGAGAGATGTACGGTGTAAGTAGCAAAGCTGGAGGAGCAGAGATCTCTAAGACCTTTGGAACTAAAATCTCAGACAGTGCACATGGAGCTATAAGACTGGTGTTTGCCCTGCTGGGTTCTTTCTTGGTCTGGTATTTCCTCCTTTTGCCCCTATTCCTCCCTTTTGGAATGGGAATATATATTCTGTGAAACCGTATGTTGGAAGTATGTAATTTGTTTTTTATTTTGCAGGGGATCATAGTTAAAATACTGCTTTAAATCTGAAAAAGATACTTGGGGCTTTTGAACAATGTTGAAAACTGTGAAACACTGTGAGGACTTTTAAAGTTGAACTAAATGCATTTTGAATTTGCATTTCATTAAGGCCATGAACCTATAGGAACTAGGGAGTCGAATGTGGTAGTTTGAATGAGAAATGTCCTCCATTGGCTTAAATATTTGAATACTTGATCTCCAGTTGGTAGGAAGGTTTAAGAGGTGTGGTGTTTTGAATAAGAATGTCCCAATAGGCTCCAAGTATTTGGACATTTTGTCCCCAGTTGGTGGTGCTGTTTTGGGAGGTCTTAGAAGTTGTAGAGGAAGCATGTCACTAGGGATGGGCTTAGAGAGTTCTTAAGCTTTGCCAGATCTTCAGTCACTCTCTACATCCTGTGCCTGCTTGAAAATGTGAGCACTTAGCTTCTGCTTCTACTCCAGCCACCTCTGCTAACATGCCTCCCCGCCATGATGAACTCTTGCCTCACTGGAATCATAAGCTAAATAAACTCTTCTTTCCTTTTGTAAGTTCCCTTGGTCAGTGTTTCTATCACAGCAATAGAAAGCAACTGTAGCCCTCTTGAAGTATGTTGCTAAAGGTGGGCTTTGATAATTCATAACCTCACCTGACTTCCAGTTAACTCTTTCTGCTTCATGTTTACCATTGAGATGTGAACCCTCGGCTTCCTGCTCCAGCTGCCATGCCTGCCACTTGCTGTCATGTGTCTCCACCATGATGGACTCTTGTCCCTCTGGAACTGTAATTGTAAGCCCAAAACAAACTTTTATCACAGCAGCAGAAAAGTAACTAATACAGAAAGCTAGGAAGATTTATATTGCAAATTATTGATTGTGTAGTGGTTCCTTCTTCACATAGCTCTGGATTCTCCTTCATACCTCTTGGTCTGGGACCTTGTTCTAATCTGCAAATTGGCTGAAGGACTAAGATATTCTATTATGATACCAGACCCAAAGTGCCTCTACTTAGATAAATCAAGTAAGACTTCAAGGTTTCAGAGTATGAGTCATAGGAAGAACACGTGCTTAGTATGCATAAGACATACACACACACACACACACACACATCCCAAAACAAAACAACAAACCTTCAGTAGACTGTTCATCTACTTCAGTTCCAGAAGCATTACAATCAACTGACTGTTTTAGTCACTTTTTTGTTGCTGTGATGAAACACTGTAACCAATGGAACTTATAGAAGGAAGAGTTTAGTTGAGCTTATGGTTCCAGAGGAATTAGAGTCTGTCATGGCGGGGAAGCATGGTGGCAGGAGGTACCTGAGCAGGAGCAAAAAGCAGAGGCTCACATCTTCAAGCAGGCACAGGAAGCAGAGAAAGACTGGAGATCTGGCAAGACTAAAGAACTTTCAAAGCCCACCTCCAGTGATACACTTCCTCCAGCAAGACCACACCTCCTAAAACCTCCCAGAACAGCACTACCAACCGGGGACAAAATGTCCAAATACTTGGAGCCTATTGAGGGACATTCTCATTCAAACCACCACACTGACCACTGCCAAAGATCTCTGTGGGTCATACTATTCTGATCACTGCTTTGGTTCTACTGTTAGTTATAGGAACCATGACCACATTTCACTGACTAGGTGCTGGACTTGATGTCCTTGCCACTCAGAATCCTATCTTTGAATTCAGGGAGCTCAGTTCAATAACAGCAGTTTCTGTCATCATTCCTGACCTACAGAGAATGATCACCATAGAGTTCCTTAAGGAAGCTTTCCTTAGAGTGCACTTCTTTCTGCTTTAGGGACTCTCCTATGGGGGGATAGGAAAGGGTGGATGAGGGTCTTCCATGATAAACTTAACTGTCTTATTCTAATATCGCTAAGTTTTTGGAAGTTTTCCTCTGTTACAGTTGTTCTCATCTGGAGCTGATTTTGCCCTCCAGCAGCACTTGGTGATACTTCAAGACATTTTTGTATATTATAGCTAGGAGACTGTTATTGGTGTCAGGTGGGAAGGGGTCAGGACTACTGCCAAATGAGGTGAGGCACCCAGGGTACAAAGCTAGATGTCTCATTCCGCTAATTCTAGTCTTGGCCCTGCTGCTCAACATTTTACAATGCTTGGGATAGGCTTCATGACAAACTATTATATCAGTATTGAGCAACTCTGTTCTATAGTATGTCGAGGGGATATCAGCTGGTCTAGGCTACCTTCAGGTCTAGAATTCAGTTCACTAACCAAACAACCAGAGCTGTGTTAGATCTGGAATCTGCAGAGTGAGCTCATATCAATAAAACAGGCTGCTCCAACTTTTATTTCCTTCACTCTTGTCCTGTACTCTTAGGATTCGTTTCCACACATATCCCCAGATTAAGATAAATTGATTGTTATAAATTGTGAATGAACTTACTCCACTCTGGGAATTGGCTGGTATACATTGGTAGAATAGAGGGGTTCTTTATGGTGGATCTAACCTCTCCACAGACTTTGTACCTGGATCTATATGGACTGCTTTAACTCAGAACTTAAAGATCCAGAAGTATTGAGAAGTTAGAGGGATGGGTTTTGGGGAAAACTGCAGTTGCTTACAAAGCATTTACCTCAAGGGAAGGCCTTACGCTTTCTTCAGGCAAACAGAGTCTGCCACAAATCCTTAATGGAATGACATAGAGAGAATAAATAAAAATACTGAAGTGTAATTGAATTTTACATTTCAAGTATGATCCATTCTTTACAGATAGGATTTCATTATACAAAAATAGATGGAATTTATCTATTTTTGAAAGAAAGGCTGGATATAAATTGGGTTTCATAGATTACATTAGCTCTATTATGAAATTCATGTATTTGTGATAGGAATTGCTGGGGTATTTTTGTCACTGGATTGTGGGAGAGAGAGAGCTGTGACTCACCTTTTCAAGGTGAGGTATGTTTAATAGGACATTGTTTTCTGTGGTGTTTTCTTGTGGGTGCTCACCATGAATGAACACCTGTGACAATAGGTTTAAATGATTTAATCCATGCAAAGAATTTGGAGCATTGCTTCCACAATAGAGCTATCCTTATGGGAGTGTTCAAGCACAGAATAGCAAGTATGTTATGAACACTCATTATGTTGTACTAAGTGCTAGGGCAAAAATGTTAACGAAGCATAGGCAAAGGCATAAACTTAGATGCACACAATCTAGCTCTGAGCTTGGTTAAACTGTTTAGATTTAAAAAACAGAAACTGAGTCTGGATTTAGTAATGATGAAGAATATAGGTAGGTGTGTTAGTTCATGCTTGTAATCCCAGCACTTGGAAGGCTGAGGCAGAAAAATTATCTTGAGTTCCAGGACAGCCTGGTTATAAAGTAAGACTCTGGTTTTTGTTTTTTTAAAAAAAGAGCATAAATTTGTCAAGAATCAAGATAGGGGCTGGAGAGATGTTTCATTGATTAAGAGTACTGGCTAGTTGTACAGAGGACCCAGGTTCAGTTCCCAGCACCCACATGGCTAACAACCATTTGTAACTCCGGTTCCAGAGGATCCAATGTCCTCTTATCTCCGTGGGCATTACACGCATGGTGCACTTACCTGCATACATGCAAAACACTCATATATACAAAACTAAATAATTATTTTTAAAAAATAATTAGGATAATTCTAGAAACAAGATACTAAGACCTTTTAAAAATATTTTTTGTTTTCTTTTTTTAAAGACAGGGTCCTAGGCTGGGGATGTAGCTCAGCTTTTGCTTTGTAATCCCAGCACCACATAAAACCAGCCTTAAGGATGGTGGTTCAGATCAGTAATTTCTTCACTAGAAGGTAGAGGCAAGAGGATCAGAAATTCAAGGTCATTCTCAGCTGTTTAGTACGTTTGACGCCAGCCTGGATAGATGAGACCCTATGGGGAAAAGACAAGACAAAATCTTGCTGTATAGCCCAAGTTGGCCTTAAACCTGAAATCCCCCGGTCTTATCCTCTCATGTGTTAAAATTACAAGTATGGGGACCATCGAGAAGACTCAGCAGATAAAGGTCCTTGCTGCAAAACCTGAAGACCTGAGTTTGATCTCCGGGACTCACATAGTGGAAGAAGAGAACCAATTTCTTCTAGTTATCCTCTGACCTTCGCACATGCATCTTGTTATTTCAACCTCCTCATACCCATAGATAGATAGATAGATGATAGATGATAGATAGATAGATAGATAGATAGATAGATAGATAGATAGATAGATAGACAGACAGGTGCAGTTAAGTTTTTAAATATTACAAGTATGTATTACCATGCCTGGCTTTCAACACCTTTTTCAAAAACATTCTATTTATTATTTTTTTATGTGTATGCTTGTATGTAAGTACACCCCTGTCATGCAATGCCTGTGGAGGTCAGATGAAGACATCAGATCCCCTGGAACTGGAGTTTCAGACAGTTGTTAACTACTATGTGAGTGCTGGAAATTGAACCTGGGTCCTCCGTAAGAGCAGCCAATGCTCCTAACCACTGAGCCATCTCTCCAGTCCTTCAACACCTTTTAAAAAGAAAAAAGAATACCTTACTAAAAAGAAAAGAAAGCTTAGTATAGCAGTGCATACCTGCAATCTCAGCACTTAGGAGGGATGCAGGAAGGAGGAGGCCCTGTCTCAAAAAATAAAAATTAAAAGTCTTGCTTGGTGACATTCACTTGGAGTCTCAGCCCTAGGGATGTGGTGACAAGAGACTAGCTAGCCTATTTCAGGCCATGAGACCCCATCTTTTAAAAAGGTGGGTGCTTGCTTCGGCAGCACATATACTAAAATTGGAATGATACAGAGAAGATTAGAATGGCCCCTGCACGAAGATGATATGCAAATTCATGAAGCATTCCATATTTTTCACATGGCTGGAGCGGTCACAGATCCTAGAGAAAAACTTATTTTTGTCACATCCCTAGATCAAACGTAATTTCCTTATTCTAAAATATGGATCCTCATATTTACAGACAAGTGTATCTTTCACCCCTCATCAAAGAAGCTTCTTTTTGCAACAGATGGAGACTATTAAAGAGTTCCAAAACTGGTTAAATGCAGAGAATAAATGTCTATAAGATGCTTAACCCTGTGACACATCTTCAATGAAACTTCTACACTTAGGATGAATGCATTTCTCAACTCTCACCAGAAAAGTTTCCTTATGCAGCAGATGGTGATTAACACAGAGAACCACAATTAGCCAATGCATCGAGAACAAGAGGCCACAGGGTGGCCTTATCCATGAATAGGACAACTATTGCAAAATCTCCGCCTCTCAAGGCTCAGGGATACTTGTGGAAGAAGAGGCTGAAAGACTGTAAGAGCCAGAGGGGACTGGATGACCACGAAGAAACAGAATCTTCCAGCAGCTGTTCATTTACGAACTCCCAGCAATGGTGACAGCATGCACAAGTCCTATGCAAGCTCAAATCAGACAAACTGTCAGAATAGACAGGGACGTGGGTAAGAAATCCCAACCCAACCTAGGGAAGTTTCAGCAATTGGCTGCTGGAAGCGGGAGAGACAGTGTCTTACAAGGATGGGACTTTTGGTGGATCCAGTGGATAGGTCCACACTGAAGGAGATTGGGGGACACAAATCATATGCTATAGGCCATATTATGTATATATAAGAAAATTCATTAATTTGGGTGGGAGGGATAGTGGAGCGGGGAGGGGATCTAAATGCCATCAAACTATATTGTATGAAAATTGCAAAAATTCAATTAAAACTACCAATAAAAAAGGTGTATGGCATCTGAGGAACAGCATCTAGGTTTGACTTCTGGCCTCCACAAGTGCACATGTGCACATAAACTGTGCACACAGGTACATGCACACACACACAAGAAAGAAAGGTGGTCATGCCAGAATAGCAGTCACCAAAATGAAATTTGATCCCTTTGTGACTTCTTTTTTTAAAAGTCTATTTCTTTGTATTTTATGTATATGAATGTTTTGTGTGAATGTAAGTGTACCATATGCATTCAGTGACAGTGGAGGCCAGAAAAGGGCATCAGATCCCTCAGAACTGGAGTTATAGGCAGTTGTTACCTGCCATGTGGGTCTGGGAACTGAACCCATGTCTGCTGAAAGAACAGCCAGTGCTCTTTCACCACAGCCATCCCTCCAGCCCACTTTGTAACTTCTGACTGAAGCAAGAACCATAAAAAGCATTTTAATCCACTTTCTCACACTAGGAGGAAGATTATGTCTTTCCTCCCTTTCCAAAGAGCTGAGACAGAGGTATAATGTTAGATCTAAGCCCATTTGTAAGGATGATGAAGTTCAGATTGTCTGAAAACACTACAGAGGTCAGCAGGTTGGCAAAGTGGTCCAGAACAACAGGAGGAGAGATGTCATCTACAATAAACGAACACAGTGGGAAAAGGCCAATGGCACAGCTGTCCATGTGGGCATTCACTCCAGCAAGGTGGTCACCATCAGGCAAAAGCTGGACAAAGACTGCCAGAAATCCCGGAGCAGAATGTCAAATCTGATGAGGCAGGAAAGGAAAAGGGCAAATACAAGGAAGAAACCATCAAGAGAATACAAGAGTGGAGTGATCTCAAATACAACTTTCATTAAAAACCAACTAAGCGATTAAAAAGAGAAATAAACAAAACAAAATCTAGAAGGCCTCTGTCTTCCAGAGTTTTCTTTGGTCACGTGTATATACACACACACATAGGTCTGATAGTTAATGTTTCTGGAAAACTGGACAATATCAGATGGCAAAATCTGGAATGTTTAAAGAACTAGAGAAAGTCTTTCATGATCTCTATTTGCATTATCCTTTTATCCTCCTGTTAATTTTATTCAGGTAATTTTTATTTAATTTAAAGTAGCTTAATTTTTAGTGTGTAAAAATGGTTTGTGAGGGCTGGAGAGATGGCTCAGCAGTTAAGAGCACTGGCTGCTTTGCAGAGGACCTGGGTTCCATTCCCAGCACCCACATGGCAGCTAGCAACTGTACTTAACTCCTGTTCCCAGGAGGTCTTCTGACCTCCGTGGGCATTGCACAATACATGTATACTTACATCCATGCAGGCACTACCATCATACACATAAAATAAAAATAATAAAATAAAAAAAAATTTTAAATTGTTTGTAAATGTTTGATGTGAAATCTTTTTTTCAGTATTTTGTCTAATGCTTGTGAGGTTAAATCTGTAAAACAAAGGAAGAATAATAAAGTGATCTTAAAAACAGTCTTGGGCAGGGTTGTGGTGGTGTATACCTAAATCCTAGCATTTGGGGGATGGAGGCAGGTGGATCTCTGTGAGTTCAAAACCAACCTGGTCTTCATAGCAAGTTCCAAGTCAGTCAGGGCAACATCATTAAACCTTGTCTCAAAAAAAGAAAAAAATAAACAACTAACTAAAAACAGTCCTGATGGCTGGTCATGGTGGTACCATGGGTTCTCTACTGTTGGGAAGGTGAGGTTCTTTGAGTTCGATGGAGCCTTTCTGAGATCTTGATGGACTTAACTGGGGTGGAGGGAGGCCTAGGGTCCCTGAAAAATAAACAGTCATGAAAGCCACCCGGACCCAGATCCTGTGCAAGAGCAGCCAGTGCACGTAACTGCTGAGCCATCTCTCCAGCCCTCATTTTGACTTCTCACTGGGGTGTGTCCCTGAACTCCTGGGCGAAAGACATTTTCCTGACTCAGTCTCTCAATTTCTGGGACTATAGGCGTGTGCCACTATACCTTGTTCAATATGTTCATATATATAATTTATAAGACATCTTCTCAGGGGCTGGTGAGATGTCTCAACACGTAAAGGCACTTGCCACCGACAACCTGAGCTTGATCCCTGGAATCCCTGTGAAGGAGGAATGAAAGAAATGTCCTCTGACAAAATTGTCCTCTGATCCCAACATGTACACAATGGCACACAAACATGTATACTCCCCCAAAGTCACACATTTTTAAAAGACATATTTTCATAAGAAACATCTCTGATTTTCAAGCTATAAGTCCATTTTTAAAATTTAATTAAGTTAATAAATTTATCTATTCATTTTTGAGATAGGGTCTCACTATACAGCTCTGGCTGGCCTGGAACTCACTATGTAGCCCAGGCTGATCTTAAACTCACAGAGATTCACCTGCCTTGCCTCCTGAATGCTAGAATTAAAGGCATGTAACACCACACCCAGGCGGTCCATTTTAAAATTTATTTTTATTTATTAAAAAATATTGTATTATTTTTATTTTATGTGCATGAATGCATTGCCTGTGTGTATGTAAGTGTACCTATGTTGGACAATGCCCACAGATATCAGAAGAGGGCGTTGGATTCCCCTGAAATTGGAGTTACAGATATTTGTTAGCCACCATGTATGTGCTGGGAATCAAACCTGGTCCTCTGTAAGAGCAATCAATGCTCTTAAGTGCTGAGCCATCTCTCCAGTCACTGGCCCATTTTTTTAAATGTGAAGTTAATTTTATATTAAATATATATGATTTTCCATATATTTGTAGAAATTTGGGAGACTATTTAATGCATATATATACATATATATATATATATGTCTTTTTGAGGCAGGGTCTGCCTGTAGCCCCAGGTGGCCTGGAACTTGCTATGTATATGAGGCTGATCTCAGTCTCACAGACATCCTCTTGCCTCTGTCTCCTAAGTGCTGGGACTAAAGATATGCACATGAGAAAATACATGGTATTTGTCTTTTTTAGTCTGACTTATGCACTTAATGAAATGTGCTTCATCCATTTTCCTATAAATGTCATCATTTAATTTCTCTTTATAACTGCATAAAATTCCATTGAATATTTGTACACTGTTTCTTTATCCATTTATCTGCTGAGAGATATCTAGGCTGATTTTTTTCTGGGATATTGAGCATAGAATAGCAATCTCGTCGATTCAGTGCTAGAACTTTGCCTGTAGACATAGCTTGTGCTGCTCGAGTGATGCCGCCAATGACTGGCCAGTGAAAAATCCCTCAGAGTAGTTAGGGATATTTTGTTCATGGAAACAGGACTGTCAAAAGGTAAAACTTAGAGGACAGGAACATGCTATACAGGAATTTAAAATAATCTAACATGCCATGGAATGATAAAAAGATGATCTCTACAACTATGTGAATTGGTAAAAGACCCTGGGGGGTTTGGGAAGGTTTATATATCAGCAAATAAAGGAGGCTTCAGTCCTTTCATGATCACTCAAAACCCCCAAAATATCAGTCTGCGAGAACCATTAGAAAATCCCACTTGCACTCAGTCTCCGCTGATGATGCCACTGCTTTAGATCCCAAGGAACTGAGGAGACTGGGTGTGGAGGGCTGAGTGAGGCAGCAAAGGGAGCACAGGGGCTTCGGGAGGATGAGCCCGAGGAGACAGCAAGACTGCAACCAAAACAGGTTCGAAGCCCAGCACCCACATGTAGCTAACAACTGTCCGCAACTCCAGGTCCGGAGATTCAGCACCCTCTTCTGTCCTCCACAGGTACTGGACGACATGAGTGCATTTTTACATATGAAGACATAACACTCACACACATTAAATGAAAATAAATAAAAATGTTTTAAAATTTCAAAATTTGGGGCTAATGATGATGGGTTTCAAAAGGTTTCAGATTGTGAGAAGTGAGATGCAAATATCTATATTTGTTAACTGGAGCCCTGAGGTGCTCTGGGAAACGTCTGTAAGGTATCTAGAGCTAGAACACGGGGCAAAGAGTAGTTCTAGATGCAGAGGGGATGCAGGGATATTTAAGTAGCTTATCCAGAGGAAAGATTACTGTTTGAATATGTCCCCAAAGTGTCTGGATTGACAGCTTCAGCCTAAACTCAACAACGTTGGGAGGTGGGTTCTGATAAAGAAGATCTCCAAAGGTCAACCCCGTCTCACAACTATCTGTAATTGTTAGTCTTGTTGACTTGATAGGATTGGGAAACGCTAGGACATTAGTAAAGCACATCTCCAGGCATATCTGTCAGGTTATTCCCAGTAACTTCTACCTTACGAAAGCTCTGACTTAATAAATGGTTTGACGCATGGATGGATTCAAATCTGGACAGACTGCAGGGAAGTACTGGACTCCAGAAGTGGGGTCATGTACAATGGTCAGATCTAGGGTGCCTATTTTTTATTTTTATTTTTTTTGTATATGAGTGTTTGCTGGCATATATGTAAGTACACTACATTCATGCTTGATGCCCAAGGAGTCCAGAAGAGGGCTCCAGATCCCCTGGAACTGAAGTTACAGAGAGTTATGAACAATCATATGGCTGATGGGGAACTGAACCAGGGTCCTCTGCAAGGACAGGAAGTGCTCTTAACCATTGAGCCATCTCTCTAGCCCCTAGGATTCTTTTTGGTTTTGTTTTATTTTGTTTGTTTATATGGAGACAGGGTTTCACTATACAGGCTGGCCTGGAACTCACTTTGTAGACCAAGTTGGTCTTGAACTCAGAGATCTGTCTGCCTCTGTCTCCTGAGTGCTGGAATTAAAGTGTACACCACTAACCACTACCATGCCTGTCTTCAGGATGCTCATTTTTATGTCTTAACTACTGACTTTTTCTTACCTCTGGGAATGGCAGGTGGTTTCCTTTCAGCAGCTCCAGCAGAAAGCAGCACAGTGGCATTCCTTTAAAGGTGAGTGAAGAAGGGCAGGAGTAATGTCATTACTACGGGAATACGTTGGTTAGCTTGAGACTTTGTTTTTGTTTCTCTCTCTCTCTCTCTCTCTCTCTCTCTCTCTCTCTCTCTCTCTGTGTGTGTGTGTGTGTAGGATTGAACCCAAGTCCTCAGCTAACTATGTTCTCTACCATTGAACTACACAGTCCCCTAAAAAGTGTCCTTTAAAAAAAGCATCTGTTTCTGGGAGGGATACCCAGCCCCAAATCTGTACTTCATACCGTAAAAGTGACACATTATTAAAACACTTGTTCTATATAATCTCCATTCAAGCTATCAGAACTCAAAGGGTGAAAGAGTCAGGAGAAGGTTTCGGTAATCTGATTTGAAGGTAAAATTGCTTCAAATTCGTATAGGGGTAGAACCCAGCTCTGTCTGCTCTTTTTCTAAGACCATCCATTTCCCCTTCTGGAACCTTCTGCTAACTTTCTTCTAGAAAACACCCTACAACCTGTTATCTCAGGCTAAGTGACTAAGGGGCAGATCTATCCTTGGGCCTGGAGTCAAAACACTGGACTTCTTCTGACCAAGCAGAACAGAGTATGGGCATTAAACTTAAGTTGGTCCAATCACAATGGAATCTAAAATTTGGTGGGGAAGGGGAACATTATCGAAAGAGATTCCTTCTGTCTTTGCTGGGACCCCTAGCTTTAGAAGCCACCTTGGGAAGGGACACATGCATACACACACACGTGCATGCACACACACTCGACCCTCTGGTCTTCAGAAAGGACACTTACATTGAAGAAAGGCAGAGCTGAGATATAAGCTTAAACCAAGTCCTGATGATGTTCTTTGAGCCCCAAGATCCAATGGTGCCTGAAATCAGCCCTAACCTTAGATTTCTTAGCTATGTGGGTCAATAAAATCATTGTGGGTTTCTCTTAATTTATTGGTTTTGTTTGTTTGTTGCCTAGGTCAGATAAAAATAGTCACTTTGCAACTGAAAAAAATACTGACCTGTATACCATTCCTTTGGCTGTGTGCTGTGAGCATTATTAGGGTTCTCCTTTTCTTAGTTCATCCCACGTGAAAACCTGCCACGAGGTAGTCAGATAGATCTAGGGCGCCTGCTTTTATAGTTTAGTTGTTGGCTTTTTCTTTGCCTCTGGCCATGGCCTCTTTTCAGTGCCAGCAGGGAGCAGAACAGTGGGGCCCCTTTAAAGGTAGATCCAGAAGGCTGGTTAATGAAGACTGTTGACCACAGGTAACTGTTTAACCACAGCTGGCCTGGACAGTTCTCAGGCAAATGCCAACCTCCTTGCAGTGGTTCTCCTATAGAGCCCAGATCCAGAAAGATCCCACCACCAATTCCTAACTGAGGTGGGAAAAAAACCCCAAGAAATATGGCTCTCTCAGCTTGGGTCAACTGAGGGATGAGTCAGCCTTTTGGAGAACACCGTCCTCCCAGCAGTCTGTGATGGTCCTCTCTGCCAGGCCCCAGCCCCCATGCCAGTGAGGCCTGAACATTTCTTTCAAGAGAATAATAAATACCTCACATCTGAATGCATTGAAGTCTGCACCTCTTTCAAAGTACTTGGGAATTTGTTATTTCATTAGGATAGAAGATTTGCTATTTTTTTCCTTCAGGTTTTTTAAAAATTCAAATCCAGCAGAGAATTTTTTTTTTTAATTTGGCTTTCAATGAGCTTTGAGAATAGAAAATCAGAACTGAATCCAAGAGCAAAGCTTTTCTAGAGACGTGGATATATCTGTTCTCTCCCATGCCCAAAATAACAAGGGGACAGAGGCTAGATTCTAGAGGAAAGAACAGAGTGGGAGTTGAAACCCAGGTTTCAGTTTGACTTGGACAAGCCCTTTAATCTCTCATATGACAGCTTCTGCCTTTATGAAGTGGTAACACTGAGGTTTCCTGGGGATGTTGGCTTTGATATTTCTGAAGGTCTTAAAGTTCTAAGGTTGCATGGCTTGGGGAACTGCAGAGTCTGAAGGGACTGATTTATAAGGTGCTATTGTCAGGGGAGCCCCTGTCCTGGTGTCAGGAGCCCTGGTACAGTGTGATATAGAGCTAAGCACAGCCCCTTCCTCAGGGACTCCATAACCCTCTTAGGCTGACTTCTGCAACTGGTAGATAGGGGGGTGGTTGTTGCTTGGTTAAATGAAGGGCAAGTACCTGGCCACTCACAGAATGCCGCACTTGACAGACCAAGAGGCGCCACCTGAGGCACAAACAGATATCATACTGTTCCTTAGAATGCGGCTGTTACTGTTTTGGCAGGGACAAAGAAATTCTAAAGAGAAACATGCATGCTGTTTGGCTACCACACTACAGAAACAATGGTCCCCATGGAACTGGAATCCCCCCACAAATCTCATGTTGAAAGAAGTGAAAGCCTGAAGCCTTGACCCTAGCCAGAGGAGGAACTTATCTTCCAAGAAGAGATTTCATGCAGTTCTGATAACTTTTTTGACTATCTTGCAAGAGAGACTGAAGTCAAAACACTGCTAGGTCACTGATGGGCAGAACCACACCTTGACCAGGACTGCTTAGTTAGGCCTATCTCTTGCCCTCTATTTAAACCTAAGCATCATATCAGGATCCCCAAAGATTCACGTGTTGGAAGCTTGGTCCCCAGTGTGGCAATGTTGAAGGGTCTCAGAGGTCAGGCTCTTACGTTACTGGGGCATCATCCTTAGAAAAGTTAATGCTAAAGAAGCTAAGTTCTAATGTTAGCGAAAGACGGCAGCCACAGTGTAGATGTGCTCACCGGCAGGCAATGAGGTTAGGCAGGCAAAAGCTTTTCCCTCAGTGGTCTTGATGTGTGTGTGCAGACATACAAGTGCCACAGCATGGGTATGGAGATCAGAAAACAACTTCAGGAATCAATTCTCTCCTTCCCCTATGGTTTGCAGCCCAAACTCAAGTCATGAGGCTTGTACGGCAAGAGCTTTTACAGCTAAGCGATCTTGCAGGCCCCGCACTCCTAAGTGCTGGGATTACAGGCATGTACCACCGTGCCAGGGTCACAGACTTAACTTAGTCCAGCTTCAACTCCACTTTCTCCTCCTTCTTTTTAGACAGAGTCTCATTCTGTATCTCATCACTCTAACAGAGCTTCTACATCTGGAGGGACAAACAGAAGCCAGTGGCCTCCAGCACCCTCTTCCCCTGCCAGCTGACAGGGCTGGGAGTCACTCTTAGAGAAGCAAGCTCCACTTTCAGTTCCAATGCAGTGTCACCAGTTCTGCCCGGAAGGAAAGACGCCAATAAGGACCAAGCTTTAGAGCTCTGCTGGAGGACATGAACTTTCCTGGAACCAATAAAAGGTGCTGTGGAAAGTAACTAAGACTTTGGATGTAGAGCGGTCAGGGGGAGGTTGCTAGCCCCGGTATGCAGCAAAATGGCAGAAGAGATGGGGATTTAGTTGAGAATAAGGGAGAAGGAAAGAAGAGACCTGGATGTGCATTTACTTTCGGAGTTGGGAAGGCATGTGCGAATGTGCCTGGCTATGTGAGTAGAATTGAACACAGACCTTGAGCTGCACATGCACCTGTAACCACATGGCAGAAGCCTCATCGGCACAAAGTCCTGAAGCAGAGCCTCTGACTAAACACCAGCTGCACAATAAATTACTTCAAATGGGGATGGAAGCATAATCAGTCTTCCCTGGAAAGACTGGGACATACCACTCTATCATGTACTCAATTGTGAGTTATGGGGAAGAAATCTCCAAGCTGCAAAGCCCTACGTAGATGTGCCATGAACAAGTAAATCTGCACTGCAAAATTTTGCCCCAGGAAGGCCAGACACTGTGGCCCATGCCCTTTAATTCTAGCACTCAGGAGGCAGAGGTAGGTCTACATAGCAAGTTCCATAGCCAGCTAGGGCTATAAAGACACCCTGTGTTAAAAAAAAAAAAAAGGTCTGGAGAGATGTCTCAGTGGTTAAGAGCACTGTCTGCTCTTGCAGAGAACTGCAAGTTCAGTTCTCAGCACCCACATGGTGGCTAACAGCTGTCCATAACTCTAATTCCAGGGGATTCAATGCCATCTTCTGACCTCCATGGACATTGCATGACACAGGTACACAAGTAGGCACATAAAGTAAAATAAAAATAATTATTCTTTTAAAAACAAAATAAATAAATTTTCCCTAGAGTTAACTATCTCAAGACAATTTTATTTTGTTTGGTGTTTTGAGACAAGTCTCAGTGGCTTAGAACTTGATATGTAAATCAGATTGGCCTCAAACTCACAGAGATCCACTTGCTTCTGTCTTCTAAGTGCTAGAATTGTAAGTGTGCACCACCAAACCCCAAAGACAATTTTTAAATAATGAGATTTGAGGCCTACCTGCATTACATGAGATCTTGTCCCCCAAAAATAAAAACAAAACAAAAGAAGTCTCTGGAGATCTTGGAATGGGTAAGCCTTTTACTGGAGTCCTGGCCAAGGGCTTGGCTCCAGAGGGTCCCAACAGACCAGGCCCAATCACTCACCCCACAAGACCAAACAGAAGAGGGTGATGAAGCAGGAAGGAATTTATTAAGTATGGCCATGGGAGGCCAGCGCCCTTCTGCCCTGCCTTTGCAGTACTGATAGTAGCTCTGAGGTTACATTGAGGAAGAGCAAAGCAGGGCCTAGAGGGGTTAGGGGCAGGCACGGCCAAGCAGCCTCAGTCAACGGCATCTCGGCTGATCATTATCTCAGGTCTGGTCTGCAGTACCCTGCATGCACAGAGGAGATGTGTCCCTACAAAACTAGCTATTACTGGAACTTAAGATAAGCTAGGGAGGAGGGATGGCTCAAGAGGAGAGTGAGTTAGAGGGAAAATGGGGTTACTTGGACAATGAAGAGGTTCTTCTTCAGGTTTAGGGCAATGACTAAAGACTTCTAGGCACTGCTCCAGTGTTCTGGAACAGGGTGCCGTGAAAGCTAAGCAGTTGACGGGGCTGGAGAGATGGCTCAGCTGTTAAGAGTGTTGGCTATTCTTGCAGAGGACCCAGGTTTCATTCCTAGCACCCATGTGGCAGCTAACAATTATCCATAACTCCAGTTCCAAGGATTCAGCACCCCCTCTCATCTTTTCTGTACACACAGGTGCATTTTTATGTTCATGGAGACAAAACATGCATATATATATATAATAAAATGAATTTTTAAATTTTTTATTATTTTTATTTTATGTGTATGAGTGTTAGACCTGCATGTATGTAAGTGCACCCATGTTGTACAATGCCGGAGGAAGCCAGAAGAGGGTGTTGGATCCCCTGGAACTGGATTAGCCACCATGTGGATGCTAGGAATTGAACCCAGGTCCTCCTCCACTAGAACAGCCAGTGGTCTTAACTGCCAAACCATCTCTCCAACTCCGAAATAATAATTTTTTAAAGCTAATGGTTGGTAATCTATCTGAAGCAGGATAGAAAGACAAGAAAAATTAAGGGAACTTGAGAAGGGAAAGGATTCCTTCCCTAGGATCTAGTTTGCCTTTCTTGTTGACTGAGTGAAGAAACATCAACACAGCTGATTAAGCTAGAAATGCCTGAAGAGATAACATGCCTTCCTTCTCAAATGTTAAAAACAACAAGTGAAACCTGGCAAAATGGGCATGATGAAACATGCCTCTAACCCCAGCACTGGCTGGGTGGAAGCAGGAGGATCATGCAGTTACAAAGCAAATTCAAGGCCAGTCTGCACTACATTTAACCCTGCTTCAAGAAAGAGACAAACAAAGACGAAAGGAAAGAAAACCAAAACAGCTACTATGCCTTCTTAGGGCGTGAAAGTCTGCAACCCTGTGTTTCACCACATTAGTTCTTGCACTCTTAAATTTAAACAGTGGATCTCATAAAATCACCTTGGGAAGCAAAAGCAGATAGATCTCTGTGAGATTGAGGCCAGCCTGGTCTACCTAGCAAGTTCCAGCCAAAATAAAATAAAAATTGGGCCATCATACCCAGGTAAACTTTGCTAATCTTTAAATCTCGTTATGAATTATATCATTTGAGCAATACAACTTAGAAAGCCACAGGTTCCTATATATAGTCATTGTGAAGCCACCTAGTGATGTCTCTTTAATATTCACACTTAAATCTAAAACATGAACTCTCCCTTAATCTTTTGTTGTTGTTTTTCTTTCTTTCTTTCTTTCTTTTAAATGTAGTACTAGCTGGCCTGGAACTTGTAGACCAGTTGCCTCGAATTCACAGAGATCCACCTGCCTCTGCCCTCCTCCCTCTGAAGTACTGAGATAAAAAGTGGTGTAATACCATGTCCTACTCTCCTTGAACCTTAATAAGCTCCTTAACTTTGCTTTGTTTCTGCTCATCCTGAAATTCCTTTCTGCAGTGTACTCAGGGTCTGGCTTTATCTTAGCAGAGGTCCTTAAAGGGAAAGGGGACTCTGCTGCTGGGGACAGTGTTGAGCTGCATGGTCTGTTACTGCCTCTAGCATCAGTTATGACAATCTTATGAATTTTGAAAATTCTCATAGACTGATCTTGGAGTCTTCAGCCTTGAAAAGGAGAGTAGAGTAGGTACATTTAGACAATAGGAATACTTCTTAAATGATTATCATCTGTATGTGGCAGAGTTCAGGAATCTGACCAAAAGTTTAAGGAACCAAAAGGAGAGAGTTTCAAGTCAGGGATGCCAAGCTTTTATTCTCCTTGTAGTTACTCTTCTAACACTTCAGGCCCAAGTAAAGAATGAGCGCGTTTTAGCAATGCAGCCTCTAAGTCTCTATTTTGAATATATTTTGCACATGGGATATATATAACTTTGGGGACCAAAGGATGGACTACAGCGAGTCAAATTTGTGTCCTTAAAGTTCATGTCCATGTGGAACCCCAGAATATGACCCTATTGGAACTATGGGTGTATTAATTACTTATCTGTTCCTATGATAAAATACCATGATGAAGGCTGTAAGGTGTGACTGAAACTCCCAACAGTTTCAGACTCAGGAAGATGGGAAGAAATCTGGAGCCAAAGTTTACAAAAGATGAATGAGGAAAGACTGACTTTTTACAACCTCTCAGAGATCTAAGTCTTGCAAATTGCTCAGATAAGACTCCAGACCCCAAATTCACAAAAGACACTGGGCTTCCTTAACAGATAAAGTTCTGGATTCAAGGAATGCATAAACAACTAAGAAAGAGGGAATGCCTTCCTGGTTTATTTCAACATCAAACAGATGCCAAGGGGGTACCCTTTCCTTATAAAAAGCCCACCTGACCAGCTAAGGACCAGCTAGTTCCTGCTCCACTCCTGGGAGAAAGCTAGTCCCAGCTGATTTCCCTTTCCCGACTGGGAGTCAGTTCAATGCCCAATAAAACCGGTTCAGTCAATTCCTGTCTCTGATTGATTTCTGTTACGTCTTGTGAACCGAACCTTACAAAGGCAACCTATAGAAGGGAGAGTTTATTAGACTTATGGTTCCGGATGGACTAGAGTCCATCATGGTGGGAGAAGCATGGCAGCAGGTGGCTGGAACAGAGAGCTGAGAGATAACATCTGCCACCACAACACTAAGCAGAGAGAGCAAACTGGAAGTAGGGTGAGGCTGTGAACTCACAGTCCACCCCCACTTCCCTAGGAAAGCTAAGCCTCCTAAAGATTCCATGACCTCCCCAAACCGTGCCACCAACTGGGGACCATGTGTCCAAGCACCTGAGCCTATAGGGACACTTCTAATCCAAACAATCATATTCCATTCCCTGGTCCCTATAAGCTCAAGACTATATCATAATGCAAAATGCATTTAGTCCAACTTACAAAGCCCTCATAGTGCTTCACAGTTTGAACACTATTCAAAAATCCAAAGTTCAAATCCTGTTTCAAAACTTAAGGCAATCTCGTAATTTTGACCCCCTATAAAAAAAAAAACAAATTACTTGCTTCCAACATACAATGGCACAGAATATACATTCCCATTCCAAAAGAGGGGAATGGGGACATAGTGAGGAAACACAGGACCAAAGCAAGAATGAAACCCAGGAGGGTAAATAACAAATCCTGTAGCTCCATGTCCAAGACTTTAGTTTCAAAGGGCTTAGAAGGCTCAGCCCTTCCAGCTTTGTTGTATGCAACATAATCTCTCTCTTGGGCTGATTCCACTCCCCGTATGCAGCTCTCCTTAGCAGATTTCACAGCTCTGGCATGTTCAATATCTTGGGGTCCCATTGAAACCCAGGTTTCCTTTCACAGTTTCACACAATGGCTTCTTAGGCCTTGATGCAGGGACTCCCTTGCCACACATTGCCCAGTCTCAGAAGCTCTCTGAAACCACAGAGAAAGAATCTACAACCCCCTCTCTCTTGCATCTTTCATGCATTTAAGCTAGTATCACATGGATGATGCTGCCAAGTTCAATGTTGGATGGCCCCTGGCCCCCTTGAATCACATTTGCAGTAGCTTTTGTATGTTGCTATTTTATAGGCGCAGAAAGCTCCTTAGGCTTTTTCCTTTCATAAGTTGGAACCTTAGCTGGGTGGAATCTTGCCCCGAGGGCACCCTTCCCATTATTCCAGTGCAGAGCAGCTTCTACTTAGTAACACAAATCTTCTTAACAATTATAGCCTCTCTTCCAGGATATTCCTTGGCTACAACATTAAGCTTCCTGGTGCTCTTTTGCTCTCTAAACTGTACATTTTGAACCTCTTTTTGTCCCACTTGCTCTTTTTCATTGTAGGTCTGCAAATCATTATTATTAATAACAACAATCCAGATTCAATATTATGCTGCCTTGAAAATTTCCCTGCCAAAGACATTAGTCCATTACTTTTTAATTCAGTCGCATGTAAATTCTCAAGACATGGGCAGCAAACAGATTCTTTGCTAAAATAGTCCATGAATGGCTGCTTAGTCCAGGTGCTAGGAGAGATTTTGTTCCCCTCTGAAACCTTGAAGCATGCCTTTATTACACACATTATTCTCAACGCTGCTGTCTTCTAGGTTTCTAATAAACTGGCCTATTAATCACTGTTTACAGAATTCAACAGATTTTCTAGCCCAAAGTTCCAAAGTCTTCCACATTCCTCCAAAAACCAACATGGTCAGATTCTTCACAAAAACAGCCACTCTCTTCTGTACCAAATTCTGTTTTATTTTTCTGTGCTGTAATAACATACCATGACCAAGGCAATTTATAGATGGAAGAGAATATTTTGGCTTACAGTTCCAGAGGAAGAGTCCATAATGGTGGAAGAATCATGGTAGCAGGGGACCAGAGTAAGAAGCTGAGAGTTCAAACTGTCAACTGAAAACACAACGCAGAGAAAGAAAATTGGAGGTTGAGTGAGGCTATGAACACTCAAAGCTTGTCCTCAGAAGTACACTCCCTCCTCATGGGGTCCATGATTTCCCCAGAGAGTACCACCAGGTGGAGAACCAAGTGTTTAAATACTTGAGCTATGGGGGAAGTGTCTCATTCAAATCACCACAATGGCCTTTGAAAATGTAATTAAGTAAGGTGAGATCCTAAGATTAGGATGAGTCCCAAAGTCAATGTATGTTGTCCTCATAAGAAGAAATGACACCAAGAGATTCAGGCATGTACATTGTATGCCATGAAACAATGCAGGCAAACATTGGAGTGATGGATCTACAAGCCATGGAATGCCAAAGAATGCCAGTAGCTACCAGAAGACAGGCATGGGACAAATAGTGCCTTTGTGTCAGTTTAAAAAGGTACTTGTGTATGCAGCTGCTGGAGAAACGGCTCTGTGGTTAAGAGCACTGATTGCTTATGCAGAGGTTTAGAACCCAGCACTCACACGGTAGCTAATAACCTTGTGTAACTTATAGGGAATCTTACACCCTCTTCTGGCCTCCACAGGCATTGCATAGCATAAGTATAGTTACAGGCAGACAACATTCATACACATAAAATTTAAAAATAAACAAAAAATAAATTTTAAAGGCACTGTGTTAGACTTTTTGTCACTGTGACAAATATGCAATAAAAACAATTCAAAAATAGGACATATTTATTTTGGCTTATTATTTCAGAAGTTTCAGTGCAGGCTCACCTGGCTCCATTGTTTTTAGGTCTCTGATGAAGCAGAGTATCCTATCATGGTGTAAAGGCATGGTATAGCAGAGCTACTCACTTCATGGGCAGCCAGAAAACAGAGAAAGTAACAGGAAGGAACTGGAGTCAATGTATATCCTTCTAGGGCATTCCTTCAGTGACATATTTCTACTAATTAGGCCTCATCTCCTAATACCATCATCTTATTACATGGAGCAATTAATGAATTAACTCAGACCCTGGGGAACCAATTGCTTCCCCAAATCTCATAAGTTGGCAATCTAGCCCTATACATGAACCTTCAGGGGACATCCCAGATTCAAACCATAGGAGCACAACTTCCACCTCCAGGGCCTTTAGTTTCTTTTCTGTTGCTGTGATGAAATACCATGCCCAAAGGCAATTTATAGAAGAAAAAGTTTAAGGCTTAAGGTTCCCAAGGCCCAAGAGTGCATCACGACAGGGAGGCATGGCAGAAAGGGGCAGGCAAAATGTCAGCGCCAAAAGCTGAGATCACATCTTTATCCACAAACATGAAACAGAAAGAGCAGGCTAGAAGTAGGCAAGGCTGTGAACTACTAAAGCCTGCTCCCAGGGATGTGCTTCCTCTGGCATCATAGAGGTGTCCCTATCCCTGAGTATGAAGACTGTCAATAGTGCTGATAAGTAAGCAGGTAGTTGGCAGAGGAGGTGTTGCCACCTGATGCCCTAGGTCCCAATCCTGGACTAAGAAATAGGTAAGTCCCAATATTATAATAAACAGATGATTAAAATGTCAATAGCTGCTTAAGTCCATGCTAGTTGTCATGGGGTTTCCTGTGAGACAAGCTCATCCTTTCTCTCCTCCCCAGTAGAAAGTCTGGCTGTGTTGGTAGGTGAGCCCACTGGACTGGCCTTCGTTGATGTGGTAGTCTAACAGTCTAGCTTCTATGTCTTGATTCTTGGATAAATTCAAACAGAAAAATGATCAGATGAGTAAAAAAGGAAGGGTATAAATAGGCTCTTTGGGCATGCAAAGCAGCAAGCTCTTCCCCACAGCACACATGACACTCACTTTCCTGGTCACACATATACAGTTATGGGCATCCCCATGGACCTCTGTCTGCAGAAGACCCTAGCCAGGTCCAGGTGTTGGACAGACTAGGGCACAAGTATGAGCAGGCAGTCAGCTTATGTGCTGGGCACACCCACAGGGCTACTGTTCCCCACGACCACTGCCTCAGGCATCTAAACCAGCTATGACATCAATATGGTTTAGCCTTCCTGGAAATTCATACACAGGTCAAATCTGGAGTCAGAAAGTGAAGTTCCATGAAGGAGAGGCTCACTCAGGCCTTCCTGAGCTGAAGTGGCAGGTGACCGATGCCTACCAGTGTCTGTTTGTGTTTGTTTGTTTTTGGTTTTTGTGTTAATTTCCAGTGGCCTCATCCAGCACAGTGGATCTTTCAGGCTACATGAGGGGCACAAGTCATTTCAGAATTCCTTGTAGAGCAGAAAAACAGAGATTGTTCTGTGATTTTCCTTCCCCCAAAGTATGGGATTTAGAGAGCCAAAAAATAAGAGTACTCAAAGCAGACATGAAATTACAGGGTGTTTGGTGCAGTGCTCGGGAGGAGGGAAAGATACTGTGAACTTGGCCTGCCTTGGAGGAGGGGGACAGGAAGGAATGAAGCTCACAGGCAAGCTCGGACTATTGGCTCTTCTGGCTGTACACACTGGAATTCACCTCTGGAAAGAGAGACTTTCTTTCCAATGCCAAGTTAGCCAAGTGGAGCAGATGTAGAGTGCCTATAAACCTTTCCTTCTCGCCTGACTGGAAATCTCAGAGTTAGTTACTGAGTAACTGATAGAGGCAATCGATGTGACTGGAAGACCTTTTATAGGATTAGCAGTTTAAAAGTTGTAGCTAGACAGTGAGTCCAAGGTCAAGGTTGGTGAGAAACTGGATCCTGGACTAAAACACACAGCTGCAGGGCAGAGACAAAGCAGCCCAATGGATATAATGCAGGAAGCAAATGCATGAAACAGAAAGGAAGAAATGGATTTGTGCAAGATTTTAATCTGCCTCCAGTTGTCTTGATGCAATAGAGACTGGGCTGCCAGTGACCCAGTGGGCAGGATATGCTTAATTTTGTCCCTCTAGGTTAGTTCTATAGCACAGAATCTATAAGCACAGATTCTTCTTTTTTGAGACAGGGTCTCCCTGTGACCTCAGCTGACCTAGAGCTCACTAGGTGGACCAGGCTGGCCTCTATCTCAGAGGAATTCCCCTGCCTCTGTCTACTGAGTGCTGAGACTAAAAGTGTGTACCACCATGCCCAACTTCCTAGCTTCTCTTATTTTCTACTTTCTAACATATCCAAAGATGAGCTAATAAATATATGAATCCTTTGCAAAACCTTTGAAGGGGCCTTTCTTTTTCTCCCTGTGCCTATGAGCAGTTTGGGGGTCTCTTGCTCAGCACCGAAGCACACATCTCTCTTATATACCTCTACTCAAAGTATTTGCATTCTTTCCTTAATATTGATTGCCTCAATATTAGGTGCACAAGAAGTACTTAATAAATACTTAGTAAATGAAGGACTTAATCAACCTCCAAGGCACGCACAGTTTAATTGGGCCCTCATCCCCTTCCACAGACTCACCTCCCATTTGCCCTTAGCTGTAGTCAGTTCTTCCTACTTGAAGTTCCCAGCCAGGGGAACTGTGTGTTCACATCCTGTGCCTCCTCTTCTGCCATTCTTTTATTCTGTAATTCTCTTCCTCCCTTTCTTTGCTTTTAGACATTCAGCTCCACCCTGACCTCTCCATTAACTGGGCAGAAGCTCTCAGAAGGCAGGACTGTGGGGGTTTTTGTACTTTCTGCTTTGCTCAGGGAATGAATACATTACCATGGCTTTGGCCAAAACAACCTTCCAGTCTCAGTCACACAGCTCCTCAGTTTGTACTGGTGAGCTTTCATTCATTTAGGATTCGCTCTAAGACAAAAGCTAAGTAATAGCAGGTGGAGCTTGAAAACTGTTGGCTTGATCAAGAGTGGCCACAGGCTGGGGTGATAGCTCAGCAGCTAAAGTGCTCGATGAGCAAGTGTGAAGACCAGAGTTTGGATCTTCAGAACCCGCATAGAAACTTGGTAAGCCTGTATAGAAGCTTCTGTAATCCCAGCTCTCAAGAGTCAGAGACCGGATTCTTGGGGCAATGTTACTAACTGGACTAGACAAAATGGCAAGTTCAGGTTCAGTGAGGCACCCTGCCTCAGAGAATGAAGTGGAGAGCAGCTGAGGAGGCCTCCCAATGCCAACTTTCTCTGTGTACAGACATGTGGGCATGTGCACCTGCACACACGTGTACACCCACACATCACACATGCAAAAACAAAAGAGTGTCCAGTGACTTCTGTGGCTGTTTACTTAATAATGTGAAACTACTCTGGACTTGGTTATGAAGAAACTCTTGGCTTCTCTTGTTCCATGAAAGTCAGGTAGCTTGTATGTGTCTGTTTTGGGAGTGGGCTGGGGACTGGTGGCACAGACCTGTAATCCTGCTACTCAGGAGGTTGAGACAAGAGGATTGAAAGTTCAGGGCTAGCCTGAGCAACTTAGCAAGAGCCTGTTTCAAAATAAAAAGAAAATGAAGGCTGGGAATGAAGCTCAGAGGTAGAGGGCTTACCTAGCAAGTGCCCTAGGCTCTAGCCCTAGGGCTGAAAGGAAGTGGGTCTGGGGAAAAGGGCAGTGTGGAGAGACAGCTCTGCCCTACTCTGCGGCCTTGCTTCCTGTCCCAATTCAGATTTACAAAAACTATAGAGTTCTATCTCCTTTGTCTCTGTTGGGTGGCCCAGTTTATAGACTAAATGTTCCTGCTCTGTTCCTACCCTTCAGGATGGCAGAAAGGGAACTTGATCAATCAGTAACCAGGAGTGGTAAACTCAAACGTTTGCAGAGGCCAGAGGAAACAAGCCAAGTTGCCTCGATAGGAATCAAGTGACCAGACCCTGATTTAGCAGCTGCCTCTTTGCTAAGGCGGATGATTTTTTCCATAGGGACCCATGGCCCAGGGTCACTTGATCTTATGTTTTGCACAGTCAGACTTCCTATGAGCCTTTTCATTGTCAGAAAACATTGTCCAAGACTAGGAAAAGGGCAAAAGAGATGACTGGGTGTCCTCCCAGCAGACCGTAGGTTATTGTGTCTTGGACTTTCCAGGGAGCATCTGATTCCATAAGCAGTCTGAAATGTTGATGGATATTGAGATGAACAGCCTATTTTGGATTACCCAAGTGGCACCAGTATAATCATAAGTGGAAGAAGGAGGTAGGAGAGTTAGAGTTGGAAAAGCCTGGGTGATGGGGGTCAAAAAGATTCAGCCCACCTACTGGCTTTAATGATGGAATGTAGCCATGAGTTGAGAAATGCAAATAACCTCAAGAAGGGGAAAAAAGCAAGGAAACAGATTCTCTCCTAGTGCCTTAGAAAGAACATAGCTCTGCCACACAAGATTTTAGCCAAGTAAACTTATTTTTGACTTCTTATTCTTGGAAGTCAATTACCACTACAAGATATTAAAGAATTATAAGATGATAAATTGGCTTTTTTCAAAATTTATACAAATAGGTTCTTTAGTTTTTTTAAAAAATGTGTGTGTGTGTGTCTGTGTGTGTGGGTGTGTGTGTGGGTGTGTGTGTGGGTGTGCGTGTATGCGCAGACACATGCTAAAATGCCTGTGTGGAAGTCAGAGGACAACTCTCAGGAGCCGGTTCTTTCCTGCCACCTTGTGGAATCCAGGGATCAAGTTGTCAGGCCTGAGTACAAGTGCTTGTATCTCACTGGCCCACAGACAGGTTCTCACACTAGGAAGAAACACATGTACAGAGATCGAATTGTTTTGTTTTTGAGACAAGGTCCTGATATGTAGGCTACACTGGTCTAAAACCTGCTCTCCCCCTTTTCCAGCTTCCCTAGTACTGTGATTACAGGTGTTGCCCATCATGCTTAGTTAATTTGTGTTGTATTAAGCTCCCGAGTTTGTAGTAATTTGTGAAAGCAGCAGTAGGAAAGATAATGAATTGTTTCATAACTTAACCAGGCTTATGGTTCCTTCCTGTAATTCTAGCACTCAGGAACTCAGCCTAGGCTACACAGTGAGTTCCAGGAACTGCAGAGTTCAAACCCAGGGGCTGGAGAGACAGCTCAGCGGTTAAGAGCACTGACTGCTCTCGAAGAGGACTTAGGTCAGTTCCCAACACCTATACGGAGGCTAACAACTGTCTATAACTTCAGTTCTAGGGGATCTAATGCTCTCTTCTGGCCTTAGCAGGCATTGCACACACAGATGCACTTACCTACATGTAGGCAAAACACTCATACACCCAAACACTCATGCACACAAATAAAAGTAAAATCAGGGTTTGGAGACATGGCTCAGTGGTTAAGAGCACTAGCTGCTCTTGCAGAGAACCCAGGTTGAATCCCAGCATTCCCATGGTGGCTAACAACTGTCTGTAACTCCAGTTCCACGGGATCCAATGCCCTTTTCTGAACTCCTCAGGCATTGCGTGACACAGATGCACTTACACACATGCAAGCAATATACTCACACACATAAAAATAAAAATAATAAATGAAAAAATGAAAAAAGCAAAAACTAGTTTAATTGTAGAAAATCAATATCAATGCAAATGTTTTCTGGTTTCTATGCAAATGATTTCTATAAAGATATCTTTTAAAACACCTGATAAATACCTGTAATCCTAACATTTGGGAGGTGCAGGCACGAGGAGTTCAAGGCTAGCCTTCCCTATATAGTGTAAGGACCCCCCCGAAATGAAAAGTGAAGGCTGCAGCAAACCTGACTCCATTTTGTTAGAGAAGAACCTCTGCTATGTAAGCCTGATTTCCCAGCTCCAGGAAAGACCACAAACAGTCTTTCCTACACTCATAGGAAAACACCTGCAAGGACGTAGCCTTCAAATACCAGACAGTTTTGTAAAAACACCCTACTTAGGACTACATGAATTCTGGTCAGGTTGACCAAGGCTAAAGTCAGAGACATAAACAAGACCTTGTAACATCCTTTGGTCAGCACATTCCACGGGCCCTGTAACCTTAATACGAGTAAGATGCTTTTCGAGCCAGCAGGCTTCCTTAACCAATTCCAACCCTTGTCCCTCCTCTCTTTGTTTTTAACCCTATAAAAGATCACCTTACCCTCCACTCGGGGCCACTGTCTGCTGCGTCGGTGTGTCAGGCTGTGGACCGAGCTCGAGCCTGTAAATAAAGACCCTTTGTGCTTGCATCAGATTTGACCTCCCTGGTGGTCTTTTGAGAGGATTCTATAAGCCGGGCACAACAATAAGAAGTTTGAGACCAGTTTGGGTTACATGACATTGCCTTTTTAAGACAGAGTCTCCCTGTAGCCCCAGCTGGCCTGAAACTCCCTGTGACAAGGTTGGCCTTGAACTCACAGAAATCTGCCTCCTTCTACCTCTGGAGTGCTGGGATTAAAGATGTGCTCCACCACACCTGGCCGAAATTCTGTCTTTAAAAAAACAAAATCCAGGTTTCAGGCCAATCAGGGTTCACTGAAACAAAACAAAACAAAACAAAACCATATAAACAAAACAACAACAAAAACACTTTGTCTATGCTCAAGACCTGGGTGTGATTCCCAACACCAGAAGGAGTCAGGAGTAGGAGAGAAAGGAAGAAATATTTTGTTCAATGGAAAATATAAATCTTTGAAAATTAAAGTCTCATTTGAATTGGTTGTAATATCATATTTTGGTTCCTTTATCAGTTGAGTTGAATGAACCTCTTTGACGCGTGCTGAGCTTATATCTGCAGAAGTTCCATGCTGCTAACTCTTGGAGTTACAGGCATTTGACACTAGGCAGCTTCTAGGTAAATTTTGACCAAAACAAACTACATACATGTTTTAACTACATGGCAATTGAATTCCAGGGAAGCTAACTGTGTTTTTAAATGATACGAAAAATTTTCTGCTTATCCACAAAAGAGAGCCCAGTTTTAGGCTTATGGATAGATTTTTCCCTGCATGAATTTCTGAGGATACATTCAAAAGTTAGACAGGGTATAGGACAATTGTTCATTTTGCAGAACTGTCACAATAAGACAACTTAGAGCCCCTGACCTCATGGCCTCCAAATGGCAGTAATGTCCCCCATTCATTGTGACAAACCCAACACTCACTGGCCAGTACTGCACTAAGAACATGTCAGAGCAAGGTCCCTGTTGAAATATGAAATCCAAGGGAGTCAAAAGAGGTTGGCTGATAACTATGATAAAAATTATATTATATTCATGTATGAAATTGTTAAAAAGTAAATAAAAAGAGAGAGCTGGGGATGGTGACATGCACCTTTAATTCCAGCACTCGGGAGGCAGAGGCAGGCAGATCTCTTGAAGCCAGGCTGGTCTACATAGTGAGTTCTAGGCCAGCTGTGGGTACAGGGAGGCCTTGTCTCAAAAGATAAATAAATAAAAATTATAGAATTCAATAAAAAAACAGGGATTTGGGATGGGAACGATTTGTGTTTGTTACTTGGCTTTATACTTTCTGTGAAATCCTAAGCAAGTTACTGAGCACCTCTGAGCCTCTGTGTCCCCATCTATAATACTGGCTTTGCAGTTTGTGGTGGCAGCAGCAGGTGCTGTGTCTCATTGTACCTGTGACAAGCTGCAAGGCAAAAACCTCCATCCCACATCCCAATCACTCAGCTCTGTGCCATCCTGATCCACCCTGTGCTGGCAGCAATTTGCAGATTTAAAGTTACTCCTGCACATAGTTCTTTAAAAAAATTGTTTTTATATTATGTGTATTTGCCTCCATCTATATATGGGCATCATGTGTGTGCCTGTAAAGGGCTTCAAATTCCCTGAAACTATAGCTACTGTTGGTTGTGAGCTGCCATGGGGTGCTGGGAAATGAATTTAAGTCCTCTTCAAGAGTAGCCTATGCTGCTCATAGCTCTTTTGATCTTCCCATTCCCTGTTAGTAAAGATGCTCAGTAGTCGATAACGTGGAAGGCATTATGAACTATCAGAAAATAGCAAATGCTTATCAACTGCCTCAGTTAAAAAACAACAAAACCCACCCACCTAGCTCAGTAGTAGGACACTTACCTAGCATTCATAAAGCCATGGGTTCAATAATTGGCACTGGAAAAAAAGAACATTTGGAGGGGTTGCTTTGTTTAGATAGGGTCTCCCTATAGTCCCAGCTGGCCTGACCTGGAACTTACTATGTAGACCAGGTTGGCCTCGATCTCAAAGAGTTCTAGGATCAAAGGGGTATGCCACCACACCTGACACAAAGTGGGTTTTAAATTATGGACACAGGTTAGGGATGTAACTTAGTGGTAGAGTGCTTGCCTGCAAGTACAAAGCATTGGGTTTCAGTCCCTAGCACTGAAAATAGAATAGTTACTTGAGCTTACAATCAAAGGAACAAGGTACAGCTTATGAATATGATTGAAGTTATTATAATTTTATTAAACTGAGGCAGAAGTTTTATGAGTTCGAGGTTGGCTTGGGATACTTAATGAGACCCCATGCCCTCCTTCCCCCAACTACCTAGATCTGGTTCCAAACTGGAAAATAATGTCTGAGCCAGCAACATGTGGAATTATAGAGTTATCAGTTTGTTTTTAGGAATATCTATTATTTCATTCCATGCTCTAATATGGTTGTGCCCAGAATTCACTATTTTATTATAATTAAGCAATTATTTATTTTATTTATTTGTGCTTATTTGAAGTTTTCAAAAAAGTCACACCTATGTTAAAGATTCTCCAAGGCTAATTGACTGATTAGAACTTTATGCTTGTGGAGATTTGGAATATGGCAGATCCAGAGCCAAATTTATCTTTAGTCCCTAGTAGCCATCATTGCTCAGTTCTAGGACTATCTAACATCCTTATGCATCCTTATGATTACTGTTAGGCTTTGGATGATGGTAGGAGTGTTCAAGAGGATGCCAAGGCAGATTACTGGGAAATTAGTTTATTAGAAGAGATTTGTTTTAGAGGGATTTGTGTGTGTGGTTTGGTTTGGTTTTTGAGACAGGGTCTCCTTGTAGCCCCAGCTGGCCTGTAACCTCCTATTTAGACCGGGCTGACTTCAGTCACAGAGATTTGCCTGCCTTGTCTCCCAAGTGCTGAGATTAAAGGTGTGAGCCGCCACGTCAGGCCTAGGAGAATTATTAATGGCAGTTAGATAGACAGAGGGGCAACAGAATGGTTGGGGCTCTGAGAAGAGTTCAGGCCTCAGCAACAGAGACACACTGCACTGGGGGGGGGGCGTCTCTGGGGAGATAAATCAGAACCCATGTGGCAGAAGTGGGAGACTATTCTTAGAGCTTTATGAGGATGGATAAGGGGTCACAGTTAGAGCCTGTATTGATGCCCAGGTAGGAGGCAGGAAGTGGGGAGTAGGAAGTGTTGTGCCAACAATACCAATACCTCCTTTGAGGTTAACTCACTTCCCAGATAAGATATCCCTGCTCTAGGATTGTCTGTTAGTTAGGGACTCACAGTGTCTCAGTAGGGTATCTGTAAAAGGAGAAGTCTGCTGCAGATATTGTGGCCTGGGCAGAGACTAGAGTCTAACATTGCATTCTTACAATAATCAGATAAAATCTTTTGGAATATACTAACTTGGTAGACCACTGCCTTTCACAGTCCCCAAAGTAGGAATGTCATCACACAGCATATGAGACCAATAGCAAAAACTCCCCTCTCTGCTATAACCCGCCTACCTGATGTTTTCACCAATAGGACTTGAAAACTGGCTTGGTTTATAATTTTATTTTGTTTGGTAACTATAAAAAATTCATGAAACCATTTCCACGTTGGAACATGCTATTTGGTACAACCTGAGTTTGTGTTCCTTGGCCATGGTTACTTATATTTGGCTCAAGAATAAGCTATTTCTTATTCTCTTTGAGGTAAGACCTGTGTTTTGTATTGAGAGTTTAATTGTTGAAGAAACTTCTGAGAGTCGAGACCAGTAGCCAAGTTGGGTAAAGGAGAGTTTATTCACACAGGTGGCTGACCTTCGATCATTCTGTAATGGCAAGAAGAGAAATTTATAGTCAACTCATATGCAGATGTTAAGCAAGCAAGGGGTTACACATACGCAAATAGTTACAAAAGACTGCAAGAATGCAACAGTTTGGCAAACAGATTTCAATTTTGAGTAGACTGGTCTTGGGGCTTTCCATGGTTCAAGGTTCTTCACAACCACTTCATGGCTAGTAGATTTCCATTGTCACCCCATAATCACAGTAATTATTATAAATTACTATCCAGTTTCCTCTCTTTTATCCATAGAGGCAATGTGTTGATTACCTTTTGAAATTATAAATTAAAAATTTTTTTATTTTATAAATAGGGGAGGATGAGAAAATATTTGTTATAAAATGTGAGGGAGTTCATGGTATTACAATGAGGTTGAGAATCATGGTATTACAATGAGGTAGACACTGTAAAACCTCAATTGGGAACCATGACTGCGCTACTTATTTTGAGCATACCAAAAGCCTCCTCAAAGACTGAGAGTGTAACTCAGGAGTAAAGCATCTGCCTTGCATGCATGGGCCCTGGGTTTTAGCCCTAGCAGAGTAAACAAAATAAAACAAGGTAGGTATGGTGGTGCATATCCTTAATCCCAGCACTCAGAAGGCAGAGGCAGGTGGATCTCTGTAAATTCGAAGCCAGCTTTGTCTATTTAGTGAGACCTTGCCTCAAAACAAAACATCTCTCCTAGATCACTTGTTAAATAAAGGAGACCTCCACCTTCTGCTTCTCAGAGTACAAACTACATTACCAACATGAGATCATGTAAATTGCTACAAATATAAAGACTATCTCCCAAAGTAGTCCAGAAATAGAGCCTGCTTACTGGGGATTAAACTGAATTCTTAACAATGTGCTTATCATTCACTTTAGGTAAACTTGGGCTTTAAACTGTTTGTCTAAAAGCCTAGAATAAGCACTTGACAGGAGAAGATAGTCAAGCCAAATGACTGATAAGCTTATGAAAAGGTGATTTAGTCAGCAGGGAAATGTGCATTAAAACTACAAGGAAATTCTATTACCTACCTACCAGGATGATTAACATGAAAACTAACAAACTATTGTCAAGAATGTGAAACAAGAGAAGCTTTCACACATCCTTAATGGGAATGTAAATTAGTATAGCACCTTGGAAAGCTGGCAGCTCAGCATTTTTACAAACAAAAATGTGTACTTAGGTGTGCTGGAGGTGTGACCACACACCCACCATTTGTGAGGCCCAGGGTTCAGGGCTCCAGACCATAAATAAATCAATAAAATATATACTTATGTGATGGCCTGAATTTCTTCATTCTGTGTAAGGCTGCCATCTGGATGAACTGTGACTCTGGCAGGCAGTTCCAGGAAATGTTAATCACAGGACTGTTTCAAGAAGAATTAGCCACAGAAAAATACTCTCTACAAAATTCCAAAGGTCTTACTTAATGCTTATCTGACTTTTGTAGCCCCACTTGCTTAATGCTTATTTGGCTTTTGTAACCCTGTTTGCTTCATGTTGAACTGGCTTCTGTAACTACTTGCTTACCTGCTACAGTAATAAACATGTCATACCTGTGTAATCTTGTATAACCACCAGGTCCATCAGGATGTGATTTTTGCCTTTATAAGTTTTATTCTCCTCTGAGTCAGTACTGTGCTCTCTAAATCCTGGCCCAAAGAGTGCAGTCACTGGCCATCTAATAAAATTCGGCTTTTAGGGTGGGGTTGCAGTTCCCCATGGGACCAACTGCACCAGCTGCAGCTAACAGTTTGGGGGTTGGTGGCATGGCAGGCACCAATGATTGCCTCCTCCCGGGCCGCCGAACCCAGCGATCGCCCCCTCCTGGGCCGCCGCCGCCGAGTCTGTGGTGCGGTGCGGCAGCCCCAGGCAGGGCAGGATGCCAGCCAGCCCCACTCCGGGCCTCTCGCAGGCTGCCGGGGGCCGGTGATGGTGGCGCACACCGGTAGGATAAGCCGAAGGAGGCAGAGGCCGGAGGATCTGTGAGTTTGAGACCAGACTGCAAACACTGATCGGGTGTCCTCACACGATGCACCGGGAGCTTCAGGCCGACTTGGGACGATCGTGACTTGGCCTTAGTGCAGGCCTTGCCTCCCTGCTTGCCACAGCCAGACTTCTGACGGTTTCCAACCGTCACAACCAACCGTCACCAACCGTTTGGAATGCAGCTGTCAGAGCCTCACCTGAGTCTGACGGCCTATCAGAATGGACTTTGCCTGGCTGCAGTTTACGTGACAAAAATCGATTGGTTATTCACTCCCTTTTAGCCCCGCCCCTACCCTATATAAGTGATTTTGTAAACTTCAATAAACGAGATCCTGCTTGGACAGACTCCTGACTCGGTGTGGTTTTTTCTCCGGAGTGGAGAGGGTCCGGGTCACGACACTCACCATCCCGCTCAGCCCCTGGAGGAGGCCAGCTGGACCAGCTTTGCCACCACCCTACCTGCCAGCGATCCTGGCAACATTCCACAATGATATCATACCACAGACAGAAAGAATGACGTGCACAAATATAGATGGATTTCATGATGGCTCACAAAAATCATGTACATAAATGCATATTGCTAGATTCTTCTATATGAAATATGAAAGTAGATAAAATTAATGTGTGGCATATTAGTTTAGTTCATTTTCTGTTAATTAAACAAAATACCTAAGAATGAACTATTCATAGCAAATATAAGTTTAAACTGGATATGGTGATTCACATCTGTATTCCCAGTACTCAGAAACTTGGGGCAGGAGGATTACCATGAGTTTGAAACCAACCTCAGCTATGTAAGTAGTGAGTTCCAGAACATTCTCTCAAAATAACAATAACAGCACACACACACACTTTTAGGGCCAGGGATGTGGTTCAGTGGTGAAGTGCTTACCTACAGTATGTGAAACCCTGTGTTGAATCCCTAGCACTGTCAAAGAAAAAGAAAGTTGTTGAACTTGTTATTGGGCTTTTTAAGTTTCAGAGCCTGATGCTGATGCTTGCATGGGTCAACCCTTCCTCTTCCCTTCCCTACAGTGAGGCTCCCAACCACAAGCCTCTTTCCCTTCCCACATTGCACCCTCAGGCCAATGCCACAGAGTTGCCTTCTGTCATGTCAGTGGTTACATTTTTGGCAACCATTCCCTGGGAACCTATCCCAGCAGCTTTCATAAAAGAGACAGAGAGAGCGATAGCAAGAGAGGTTTAAACTAGCCACCTCCTTCTTCAGGAAACTTTTCCAAAAACTATCCTTGGCCCTCTCCATGGTCAAATGTTACTTTAAACTGTGTTCAGCCTTTGACAGGAATTAAACTTCCTCCACACAGCTCCCCCATGCATCTCTCTTTGTCTTCCTGACCCTCCTCAATGTGGCTTTGTCAAGGCCCTGAAGCTCTGTCCAAGTGCCAGCAGCTTCCAGCACCAACCACAAAAATTCATGCTAAGGATTTAAAACAATTATGTTATTCAGGATGCCGGTACTATGTAATTAACTCTTGTGAATTGTCTTATGTCTGCTGGCCAGTCATGTATAAGTATCTATGTTACGTAATCTGATTTATGTGACATAATCTGTCGCATGATTTGTCCCTTTAACTGTTAAAAGACTAATGGTTATTCCTAAACTCCTAAAATGTTTATGCCTAACATTTTGTGTTTCAAAACTAAACTTCCTACCTAAGTTTTCATCTGACTTTTTGCGGTTTCATTTGCCTAATCTAAGATCTGTGCATTTGGTATTTCAGAACTTATTTCCTGTATTTTCATTTAAATCTAATGGTTTTATTCAAAAATTTGTTTTCAAATTTCTAGCCATAACCAATAATTACAGAATTGACACCAAGCTTCTCTAAGTTTCTTGGTAACAAGATCATTTGGTATCTAAAGTTCTTTAACAGCTTTCTTACAGCTCTTGCTTCAAGTAGAATTTGGGATTTGTGAATGTTATTATATCTCATAAAAGCAAGGGTTTTGTTTAACCTTTTACTAAATAAGACATTTAAGATCTGATAAATATGTTTTCTTACTGGGTAAAGTGTTGACTTGCTAAATAACACTGTCCTAAAGGCAGGTAAAATTGTTTAAAAAAACTATTCCTAGGGCTGGAGAGATGGTTCAGCAGCTAAGAACACCAGCTGCTCTTGTAAAGGACCCAAGTTCAGTTCCCAGCACCCACATGATGGCTAACAACTGTTCCTAACTCCAGTTTTAGGGGATTCAATGCTGCCTTTTGACCTCCACTAGCACTGCAGGACACATGGGCACTCACATGCAGACAATACACTCATACACAAAAAATAAAAATAAGATATTTTTTTAAATTATTCCTACTTGACAGTCATACTAAATTACATAGTGACCCTAAATGGACAAATACTTGAATCTACATAAATCTAGCCTATTTTACAAAATTTCATTGTGCCGATGATTGGTACTTCTCTAGATTGATAATTAACACCTGCTACTAATTGTGTGTTCTCCACAATAAATGCCTGGAAAACAAAGACAACTGGAGGGTTTCCTTAATTGAAAGAAGGCTTCCTACAGCCCCAAAGAAGATGGCCTGTACTTTTACACCTCTTAAACCTGGTATGTATGAAAGATTCCTCAAATCCTGGTTGGTATATTCCTAAAGGAAAAGAACAATGAGTCTTGATTTCATAAAACTACAGGTGAAGGTGATATCCTGTCCTTACTTTAATCATGTTTTGATATGAATGGTTATTATTTACCCAGACCCTCTACCTCAATTAAGATAAATTTTCCATGTTTAAAAAGACTCAAATGTTTTCACTGTCTGTAAAAGAATAATATTAATATTCTCATTAAGCATAATCTGGATTAAAGAAATCTAATTCTAGATTAATGATAAACAAACTCCATTTGGGGGATAGACATATTTTAAATCCAAGCTTTTAAGTCAAAACCAAAGTTATATATATTGTTAATTTAACTGGATCCAACCAGTTAGATTGCTACTCCTGTAACTTTAACTCCATTTACTATAATGAGGGGTGTGTTATTTTTCTGATGCTGTGATAAAACACCATGACCAAAAGCAACTTATAGAAGAAAGGGTTTATTTTGGTTTATGATTCCAGAGGAGTAAGAGTCCATCATGGTGGGGAGGTGACAGGAACTAAAAGCTGAGAGCTCACATTTACATCTTCACAAACACAAAATAGAGAAAGCAAACTGGAAGTGTGGGGAGGCTATGAACTCTCAATGCCTGCCTCCAATTACATGCTTCCTTCAGCAAGGCTACATCTCTTAGATTTCATGACCTCTCCAAACAGCACCATCAACTGGGGACCAAGTATTCAAACACTTAACTTTATGGAGAACATTCTCATTCAAACTACCACAGAGGTTATCTAACAAATTAGATCAACTCTTCTAGTTTAAAGTGCCTGCCTCCTTCATCTACTATTCAGACATGGTATGTTCTTAATTATTTTGATACTAGCTATAATATTCATTACATCAATGTTATATCAGTGAAAAGGACAAGAATAATTAAATCTGGACTATAATATGGCAAATAGATAATATAATCTCGAGAGTTCTTCTCTGATGGCCTTTGGTAATCATTTCTCCTTCCTGAAGATCTACTTTCTTGATATTTCAGCCTCATCAGATTCTAGGACAAGCTCCTAGCTATTCTGGGAAGAGAGCTGCCAGATACTGTAAGCTTCAAAAAGAAGTGTTAAGAATCCATAATGGTGGGGAAGGCAAAGCAGCAGAGCTGAAAGCCTGGCAATCACTTCTTCAAGCAGACACAGGAAGCAGAGGGCCACAGGAAATCCCTTAGGGCTGAAGAACTCTTTAAAGCCTGGCCCCCAGTGTTGTGCTTCCTCCAGCAAGGTCACAGTTCCTAAAACAGCACCACCAACTGGGGACAAAATCTCCAAATACTTGGAGCCTATGGGGGACATTCTCATTCAAACTACCACAGAAGCTAGATCTGTGTGGAAACTTCAGCAAGGTAAACTCGCATTGCTACTACTTTAATGATGGACATTTTTATATGTAAAGAGTTCAAAGGCCACAGGTCCAACGCCCAAAATCAGATCGGGACATTTTAGCCGTTTAAGTAGCCAAATCTATCCTTCCTCTCTCTATAACAACACATTATTGTAACTAATACACAACAGTATTTAATAGAATTAGCTTAAGGAGATCTATAGAACTCTAACAAGGCCCATCTTATTACCTGCCTTCCCTACAATCTCCTCTGAAATAAAAAGTTCAAATCTTATGGGCACTCCCTCCTCCGGTGCCCATTGTACCATCAACTCTCCCATTTACCCTCTACCCTCTTCACTTTCATAACTTCATGGACTTCCTGACTCATGTTTGTGATTATCCCTTTAATAAAACTGTTTTGACTCATGTACATATAGGTAGGTGTCTCTTTAGTCTGCAAGCTCATCCAGTTCATCCAGAATACTGTCAGGCACTCAGTAACATGCTCCTGATTTAAGAATGCAGATGCCATCCTCTGCCCTAGAAGCCAACACCTGACTACCAGCTGAAGAGCAGGAAGTTCCAACCCATCTTTGTCCTTATTAGGCTCAGAAGTTAGACCTACTTGATACTGAGTGTGCCTTGGGTCTCCTCCTACTTCCCTTTCCTGTAAAATCATTTCTCTACTTTTGTTTATATACACACATATATGCATATATGTTCTAGTTTATATAGATACATATAGATATATATAAATATAGATATAGATTTAGATATAAATATATACACACACACATACATGTGTGTGCTCTAGTTAGCTTTCTATTGCTGTGATAAAAACAAATTTGGGGTCTGGGTGTACTGGCATATATGCCTTTAATCCCAGCATGGTGACACACACTTTTAATCCCAACACTTGAGAGGCAGAGGCATGTGGATCTCTGTGAATTCAAGGCCAGCCTGGTCTATATCTGGGAATACAGGGAGACCCTGACTCAAAAAGACCAAAACAACAACAAAAAAACCACCAACAAACAAGCAATCCCCCTTCCTCCCCAAAACCCCCACAATTTGGGGAGAAAAGGGTTTATTTTGTCTTACATCTCCTGGATAACAGTTCATCCCTGAGAAGAGTCAAGACCGAAACTCAGGGCAGGAACCTGGGGCACAGACCATGGAGGAATTCTGCTTACTGATTTGCTCTTTTGGCTTATGCTCAGCCTGCTTTCTTATTCAACACAAGACCAACTGCCCAGGGGTGGCACCACCCACAGTGGGCTGGGTCCTCCCATATCACTCAACAATCAAGAAAATGCCCCACAGACATGACCACAGGCCAATCCAATGGAGGAACTTTCTCAATTGAGATTTCATCTACCAAGGTGTGTCAAGTTGCCAACTAAAGCTATCCAGAATATTATATAAACAAAAGGCTGGAATGTAAGAGGCTGTAATGTTAGAATCCAACCTCTGCTCAGGCTGCAATTTCTTCTCTTTCAGATGCTGACAGGTAACCCATTGAGACTTTGTGAATCCCTGGCCAGCAGACAATCCAAGTACCAGGATATCTTAACTGGGGAGTAAATCAACATTAATGAGAGTATTGGCATCATACATCCTGCTCCCCAATCCCTTCCATGCCTCCTGCGTGGGAATCAGAGAGCCTGGCTGCAGCCTCCTGAAGTGAAGCCTCCCCCATTTTCAGAAAGCTGTAAGAACAGACTTCTCCTCTGCCAAGTAGGCTCTGTTTTCTCTCTTCAGAGTCCTTGCCATGCTGCCTCTGTCTCGAAAGCCTAAACTCTCCTGAGAACCCTGCCACACTGTTGCCTTTCTACCTGCCTGTCCATGGCATCACTAATTCTTCTAGTAAACTCCTTATTCTCCAGTAATCAGTCTCAGTGTCCTCTTAAACACCCCACTTATCCAAATCCTAACAGCTAGAGTTGTTATTTGGCTTTTAGTTTTAGGGACTGAGAAGTCTCAGAGCCTGGTGCTGACTGACATCTGCTTAGCTCTGACGAGGGACTCCATGCTGCACCGTGACATGTCAGATAATGTCACTGAATATATAAAACAGAAGAACAAGTAAACAAACTGGGGTCTTGATTCCTCTTCTTATAAAGCCACTGTATTACTTTTCTGTTGCTGTGATAACATACCATGACCAAGGCAACTTATAGAAGGAAGAGTTTACTAGGCTTACAGTTCCAGAAGGATAAGAGTCATCATGGTGAGGCAGGCATGGCAGGAAGCAGCCAGAGCAGACAGCTAAGTGCTCACATCTTCAAGCAGGCACAGGAAGCAGAAAGAATGAGACTGGAAGTGGACATGGGCTATATACTCTTAAAGCCCATCCCCAGTGACAAGCTTATTTGAACATGGCTATACCTCCTAAAGGTTCCATGATCCTCCCCAAACAGCACCACCAAATGGGGATCAAATGCTCAGATACTACGAGCCTATGGAGGACATTATCATTCAAAACCCATAGCCACTAATGCTGTCAGGGGAAGGGGGCATCCTCATTGCCTTGTCTAATCCTAACTACCTCCCAAAGACCCTACCTCAGAATACTACTAACATGTGAATTTGAGGTCCAACACATGATATTTTAGGGAGCACATTCAAACTATAGCAGTTGCTAGAAGTTATCTTGAAAGTTGTAAGTGGCAAGGACATGAGAGGCACTAGAAAATGTTACAATGTTTGGTCTTCCTTCCTTCCTTCCTTCCTTCCTTCCTTCCTTCCTTCCTTCCTCCCTTTCCTTCCTTCCTTTCATTCTTCCTTCTTTCCTTCCTTCAGCAAAGTTGTAGAGTTAAGAAAAAGTTGTTTTCAATCAATGGTCCAGCCCAGCTGTAAAGCCTAATGACCATAACAACCAGCATTGCAAACTGTCTCTATTAGTGCAGTAGTGGCACTTTTAAAAACTGAATCTTTGTGTATTTCATACAGAACATCTCAATTAATCTTAGTTATCTTTATACCCCCTTCCTTACTGGCACCCCCTGTTAAAGTGGCAAATAACCCCCCCCCAAAATTAACTGAGATAGACTAAACTATCTCCAGTGTATCTGTTGAGAAAACCCACTTCTCCAGCCTCACTAGTCATTCATTTGCTCCTAGGACCACCCCTAGAGAGGCAAGTTTACCTTAAGTTCTGCTAAACAGAGGGAATACCTAGCATGTTAATGAGGTATTGAGTTTTTATCCCCCCCCACCCCCCAATCTCATCTTCTGGTGCTGTACTCTCTAATTCTCAGACCAGAGTGCAGTCACTAGTCCAGTTAAATAAATTTGGCTGATTTGGAACATCTGAGTTTGAGTGGTCCTTCCCAGAGGCCTGGACATCATAATATTTGGAGGTCCCATCAAGATCCTGGAACAAGAGACCCCAGACTCAGGGCAAGTACCCAAGTTCTGGCCCAATTTAGGGGGGTAGTCTTCACAACCTCTAAGGCCCATGGGAGCCTCAGGGCATTGCCTTTGTTTTATAAAATTGAAAATTCTAATATAAATTTTAAAATAAAAGTAAGATTGGCTGATCATGGAAAAAAAGGGCCTCTGGAGGAATATCAGTAAGTTCCTGGGATCCAGACATTTGGGGAAACTGATGGGCAGATTGGACACCATCGTTTAACCCAGTCTTCAGGGAAGAAGAGATGTCTTCTTACCCCATTGGTTTCTGGTATGTGAATGGACATGGCTGGCCGCGTATGTTTTTCATGTTTTTTTTTTTTTTGATCTTTTATGTCTTGTCTTTTCTGTATTGTCTTCTTTCGGTGCACCTGTAATTACTGACATAAAAATGAGAGGCGAACCCACTCTGCTAAAACCCCATTTGGTTGTATGTTAAAACATTTCCAGAAAAGATTCCATGAAAAAGTAAAATATGAAGTAAAACCATGTGGCTGCCAGTCCGCCACGTGTCTGACCTCCATGCAGTTTCTAATCATTTAAATGCCTAGCTTGTTATCTGGACTCAGGACAACTGAGAATGTAAACACCTTCATTACAGGAGGGGTAAGCAGGGTCACTGGACTCTCACGTGATTATCCAGCCACTCTTAACTATCTAGCCTCTCCTCCTAGCCAACTGTATGTAATTCTTCCCTAATCACAAATGGTTGTCTGGATTTGGGGAAAAAATTGGGGGAAGACTAAAAAGAGAGGACTTGACCCATGAGGTTATAGAAAAGTCAACATCCAGCATGGATAAAGACTGCAGTGCAACCACTCTCAGGACATCCATATAGTTGTCAGTAATACTTCACTCATCTCTATGAGTAAAGTCATCCATTCCCCAGGGTAAACTTTAATGTGATCAAACATTGTTTTGACACTGAAACCTTAGAAAGGGGATAAATATTGCTTAGTACCCCAGGAAGAGAATTCTCACAACAGAAGGAAAACTTCTTAATGTTATTATGTTTCATGGTATTAAAAAAAATGAGAAGGTAATAAGGAAAAATATTTTATGTATGAAAATGATGATGGCTGGATATTTCCAGAATAGAAAAGAAAAATGAGAAAGTCTAAGATAATATGTTATAGTATATAAAAGATGAGACAAAGTTATATAGAAATAATCTTAAAATTTCTAAAAATAGTTCAGTCAAGTAGTTTAAAAAAACAAAATATATGTCTAGTCAAGGTTTATTCAAGAATGCTTGGTTTTTGCCCAAGTATTATCTACATAGCACATAGTAATTAAAAGTATCAGATTGGCAGAACTAACCCTCTTGGGTGCTTAACAACCATATTTAGAGGCCTACGCTAATCTGGTCAGAGAGACTTGAAAGGGACAATTTTTGTCTCTTGCCTCCAAGGTCAACTAAGTTCCAGGGACTATGGGGCATCTCTCGAAATGTCCTGTAACTGTGATGAGTCACCTGTCTTCCTGTTCAGGGAGGTCATGGAGACCCCACTAGAAGGAATTAAACCAGTGTCCAGTCTGCAAAGAGGAAAATCAGCATGGGAAAACATTTCCTCAATGCTTCCAAGTGAAGCCATGGTCTAGTAAGATCTTCTGACTTATCTTCACACAGGTGGAACTGGTAAAAGAAAGGCCTAGGGAGCCAGGGTCTCCTCCGAAGCCCATGTGACCCCCCCTGAGGAACAGATACTCAACTGACCTTACAAGTAAAAATAAATTGGTTTATTTAGGCCACCTACATGGTCTTAAACACCCAACAGGAAAGCATAACCAAAGATCAAAGTGATTGGTGTGCTTCTTTAAGAGTACAAGGAATTGTATTTCCCAGACATTAAGTTCATCTAAAATGCTATTTCTCACTAACGATCTTGTTCTTAACAAGAAAATACTGCTCAGATGTGAGACTTCAAATCTTGATCTACTCTAAAACTGTAGTGCATACCTGAAGCCAAGAAAGGGATTCCCACTATTGCTCTAACCTAAAAATTAAATGATGACTAATTTCTTTTCTCTCCCTGTCTAGAAATCATTTTGGAATGGAACGTACTCTGATTCTAGTAACTCCAACAAGCTGTCGAAGTGCCTGAAAACAAATCCTGGCTTCAAGACTCTCAAGTCCAGTCTTGGTAGCCAAAAAGGAAAACAAGGGGAACCCAACAGATGGATACTCTTGGAAGCCCTCATCAAGAAACTCTAATGACTTGGACATTTGAAACTTATGTATAATGCTAATTACTCTTGCCTTTACTTCTCCACATCTCCCAGGAACCAGTCAAGGCCTTTCTTTTCTTCCTAGGGCTAACAGTTATTCAATTCAGGGGTCTTTTAGATAGGCTCACTGAAGGGGTACCCCAACTGCCATAAGCTGTACCCTTATTTAGCATGTAAGAAGCCAGAGCTGGCAATGCCCCAATTTCCTATTGGCAATCAGGGTCACCTCTTCAAAACAATGACATAATAAACATAAAAAATAAAAATTGACTAGGCAGTTTAGGGTAAAAAGACCCCCCAAAATAATGGCCAGTTTCTTGGTGAAAAGCCAAAGTATCCGGTGCCCTTTAGCACCCCACTCTATGCCAAAGGTCAAAAATGCCAAAAATTATTTAGGAACTCTTATCTAATCCCTAAAAGATTAACTCTGAAGAGGTAATATTCAGAGGAATGTTAAAGTGGCAAATAACCCAAGACAATTAACCGAGAGAGACCAAACTATCTCCACTGTATCTGTTGAGAAAGATGCCCAGCCCTAAGTGACACATTTGCAGTGGAACCTCTACACTCAAGGCTCATGGAACATAGCAGAACAGCAAATAGAGATAATATTAATACATCCCTCAATTCTCACCAGCGAAGCTTCCTCATACAACAAAGTGTGATAGACACAGAGGGCCACAACCAGGCAAGTTTTAGACAATAAGAGACTTTTGAGTGCATGTCCCTGGTATTAAACCTCACTCACCCATGGATCAGGGACCATTTCAGAAGAAGGGGCAGAAAGATTCTAAGAGCCGGGGTCAGTGCATGAACATAAGAGAGATTTTCAGGCCTCTGGAAATTTGCTCATATGAACTTGCAACAATTGGTGACAGCACACGCAAGACCCATGCTGACTCATTCAGACAAAAACCCAGCATAAAACTGGAGAAATAGGTAGAAGGCCCCAACCTTAGGCAAAAAACTATTAACAACTGATTATTTCATGGTGAGGGAGAATACATCTTCTTTAAGGGAGTGACTCTAGATAGGCTGACCAGGATCCAGTGAATGAACTCACACTGTGGGACATTGGGGTATAAATGCTTGACTGGATAGAACTTAACATATATGATAGAATGCATGAAATCCAGTGTGGGGGGGTGAATGAAGAAGGGGGTATAAATTTGATTAAGATCTATTCAAGAAATGTACAAAATCTCAATAAAATGTACATTATATACTAAAACATTTTTTTTAAATATATAGATAGGGTCCCATGTGGCCCAGGCTGACCTCAAACTTCCTACATAGCTGCAGCAGACTTTGCGCTTTTATCCTCCTGCCACCACCTCCCCAGTGCTGCCGTGATGGTCTGAATGAGAACGCTCCCCCGGGCTCAAGTGTTTGTTCGCTTGGCCAGTTGGCGGCACTGTTTGGGGTCATGGGACCTGTAGGAGGCGCAGCCATGCTGTAGGAAGCACGTCACTGGGGAACAGCTTTGAGAGTTCACAGCCTTGTCGCACTTCCACTTGTTCTCTCTGCTTCCTGTTTGCTGATGGACAGGTGAGCCTTCAGCCTTCTGCTCAAGCCACCATGCTTATGGCTTGTTGCCATGCCTCATGCCATAACGGACTCAACCCCTTGGAACTTACATCCAAATAAATCTTTCTTTCTTAAAGCTGCCTTGGCCATAGTGTGTTTTATCACAACATCAGTGAAGTAACTAACACAGCTAGGACTCTAGAAAGGCACCACCAGACCTAGTTTCTGGAGTGCCAGGGATTGGACCAACAGCTTCCTGCAAGTACTCTACCACCTGAACTATATCCTCAGCCTAAGGAAAAAACTTTAATATGGATTTCAGCACAGGCATAAAGAGAGAGGAGAGAGCCAGAGAGATGGCTCAGAGAGCAAAGGTACAAGTCAACACCACCAGGTCCCGTATTGTGGAAGGAAAGTACTAACTTCCTCAAGTCGTTCTCTGACTTCCACATAGGTGCTGTGGCATGACTGCCTCCTCCCCACATGTATATATTCATACACACAAATAACTGTAATTTTAAAAATTAAAATAAAGAGAGAGATGTTAAAGGACAACAGTATATGTCCTAGAGTGAGTGACTTCTTAAGAGTTATTTGATTTTAAAATTCTTTTTATTTGCGCTTGTTAGGTTATGTGCACATGGCTGTGGAGGCCAGAGACTATCAGATATCCTGGAGCTGGATTCACAGGCAGTTGTGAGCTGTACTATATGGTACTGGGAACCAAAACTGGTTCCTCAGGAAGAGCAGTATGTGCTCTTAATCACTGAGCCATCTCACCAGCTCTGATGTTCAGTTTCCTGATCTGGTGTTGATTCCATGGATATGCTTAATTTGTGAAGACTACTTGAAGTGTACAAGTGTGCAGTTTTAAAATTGTATCATAGTTGAATTAAGTTTTTAAAAGTTGATGGAATAAGAGTATTTATCGCCAGGTATGATGGTGCATGCCTGTAATCATGCCTGCAGAGACAGGCAGATCTTTATGAGTTCAAGACCAGTCAGGTCTACATAGTGGGTTCTAGGCCAGCCCAGGCTTCATAGTGAGATCCTGTGGGGGTGGGGGGCAGGGCAGGGAGAGCAGCTTGTGCTGCTCATGTCATATGCTTTGCTTTCTTTTTTTTTTAAGACTAATTCTTGGCAAACTTAAGGCTCTATTCGTGACAACGGAGCAGAACAAAGATTCTGGGCCTGTCCTGATTTCAGCTCTGAAGTAACAGGTCCCAGAGCCTCAGAGGAACAGTGTGGTCAGGTCTACCCTTATGTAAACTACTAGAAAGGCATTTACATAGACTATCAGCTCTTTTCTTCTCGTTCTGGAATGAGAAAGGAGTGAGGAGGGATCACATGAGATGAGGTTTGTGAAAACGCATTGTAAAAAAATTTTTTAGTGAAAATGTCTTTTAAAATATATTTATATATTTATTTGGTTTTTTTGGAGACTGTGTCTCCCTGTAGCTCCAGCCTGGAACTCACTTTATAGACCAGGCTGGTCTTGAAATCACAGAGCTCTTTCTGCCTCTGCCTTCCAAGTGCTGGGATTAAAGGCATGTGCCACCACACCTGCCTTACTATTTTTTTATATTTTATTTATTATTCTTATTTTATATATGTGTATAAAATGTGTTGCCTGCACACATGTAAGTGCACCTATATGCAAGAGGTCAGAAGAGGGCGTTGGATCCCCTGGAACTGGAGTTATGGACGATTGGTAGCCACTATGTGGGTGCTGGGAACTGAACCGGGTCCTCTGCAAGAACAGCCAGTGCTCTTAACTGCTGAGCCATGTCTCCAGCCCCCATAGTGTTTTTATGTGTATGAGTGTATCGCCCTCATGTATGTAACTACACCCATACTGTACAATGCCCAAGGAGAACAGAAGAGTGTGTCTGATCCTCTGGAACTGGAGTTACACATGGTGGTCAGCTGCCATGTGGGTGCTGGGAATCGCACCCAGGTCCCTGCAAGAGCAGCCAGGGCTCTTAGCTGCTGAGTCATCTCTAAGCCCCACTGTAAATGTTTTTACATTGAAAGCAGAGGGCAGAGGTATGTGAGAAGACTGGCTTTGGGGAGCAGAAAAGAATGGTAAGCCAGGTGTGGTGGCTCATGCCTGTAATTCTAGCACTTGAGAGTTAGAGGCAGGAGAATCAGGAGTTCAAGGTTATCCTCAGCAACATAGTGCTTTTGAGGCCAAACTGGGCCACATGAAACCTTGTTTAAAAAAAAAAAAGTAAAAGTAGAACCAGGTGCAAAATTTCTCTCATGAAATATTTTCTCATCTTCCTTGGATCTCAGAAGAGCTTTCTATTTGTAAATGCTTGTGTCAGCCCAGGCTGTTTGTAAGCCTTTCTCTGTCACAAGAGGGCGATATAGCCACACTGACTAGACTGGTAACTGTGGTATTAGGAGGAATGGAAGTCCCTGAGTAGGCTCAATTTCCTTTAGCTTTGAGAGCCAAACTTCTAGCCAGATGCTCCTCTGTCCCCCCCTACTCCTCCTAGCTAAGATAAGGAGAAACTTTGGAGCAGCAGTCAGGGAGGTCTTTGCATCTATGAGGTATTGAAATCTGGGCCATGGGTGTAGGAAATTTGAAAGTGCTTTGATCCATGGGCCACATGAAAGTATACATTGCTTGTGAAGGCTTTCAGAGGGAGAATTGACACAGTAGGGGTTTTTTTGTGTGTTTGTTTGAAAGGGGGAGGTTGAGATAGGATTTCAGGTAGCCAAGGCTGGCCTTAGCATCGATTAAGTAGCTGAGGATGACCTTGAACTCCTGATCCTCCTTTCTCTACCTCCTGAGTGCTAGGAGTACAACTGTGTGCCACCATACCCAATCAAATAGAAGGCTTTTAAAAAGATTCTGCATTAACATTTCAGTACCTGTCATGGTGGCTTGTGCCAGTAGTATGAGTACTCAGGAAGCTGGGGTAAAGGACAGAACATTCTAAATTGCCTGGGCTACACAACAAGACCCTTTTCAGCAATGGCAAAAGTGGGCTAAATACAGCTCAGCTGGTAGAGTGCATGTATAGCATATTCAAAGCCCTGGGTTCAAGCCCATAGCACCACATAAACCCAGTGTGATGGGACACACGTGTCATCACAAACCAAAACCATTATTTCTCCTCCTACTGACTCTTCCCTCTTCCTATACTTCCTGCCCAGTGACTCCTCTTCCTCCCCCTAAATCACGCACATCACAGCTGGAAGGGACCTCAAAACCATTTACTTCTGTGTTTTCTCAAACTATGCCAAGTATCACCAGCACCAGATTTAGCTGGGTGCTTGGTGAAATGTAGATCAGGGCCCTACCCCAGACCAACTTAGAAACCCAGAACTGCCGGAGGGAGGGGCAGAAAGAGGCACCCATCCTCCACCGTTCCCACACGGCCAACCATGTGCACTAAGTCTGGAGAAGTTCTTGCCTAGTTCAACCTCCCCAGTTTATTCAGAAAGAAGAAAAGCTCAAAAGTCAAGCGGCTTGCCAAAGATTACCCAGCTGGCTGGCAGCTACCCTAAGGCACGAATCACGACCCTGACCCCGACCTCTGACCCCACATCATCAAATTTTATTCCACATTTGTTTTGTCTTGTTTTTTTGGACAGGGTAACCCTGTATCCCCAGATGGCCTGGAACTCTCTATGTAGACCATGCTGGCCTTGATCTCACAAATCTGCCTGCCTCTGCCTTCTGAGTGATGATGGGATTAAAGGCATGCACAACCATGCCTGGCTCTTTACGCCACATTAAAATTTTTTAAAAATTACTTATTTTTATTTTATGTGTATGAGTGTTATACCTGCATGAATGTAAGTGCACCTGTGTCATGCAGTGCCTATGGAGAACAGAAGAGGGCACTGGATCCCCTAGAACAGGAATAATATGGATTGTTGTTAGCTACTATGTGAGTGCTGGGATTCGAACCCAGGTCTTCTACAAGAACAGTGCTCTTAGCTGCTGCGCCATCTCTCTAGCCCCTACTGCACATTTTTTAGAGCTACTCTAGAGTTTTAAAGAGGTACTTCAGGGATTCTGCAAATATTTGACCTTCTTTTTGACCTTTTTTTTTGTCTTTTTGAGACAGAGTCTTACTATGTTGCTCTGGCTGGCCTGGAACTTGCTTTGTAGACCAGGGTTGCCTTGAACTCACAGAGATCTGCCCGCCTCTGCCTCCGAGTGCTAGGATTAAAGGCATTTTTGGCCTTTTTGAGACAGGGTCTCCCTATAGTCACAGCTGGCCTGGAACTCATTATGTAGACCAGGCTAGCCTTGATCTCACAGAGATCCATCTGCCTCTGCCTCTGCCTCCCAAGTTCTGGGACTAAAGGCATGCACCACCACACCCAGCCTACAATTCTTGTAATATGAATCAGGATTGTCATTTGTCAATTGTCACCCATCATCTCTAATATTAATATGACCACAAAAGTCTCACTGTTAGCACTGACTGATTTAAATCAGCTACCGAAATGCCACTTAAATCATTCTACATATGGGGTTCTGTAAATTTTCATTTGACAAACAAATCTACTTCATGTAAAATGTACCGGGCAATCATTAACCTCTGAAAAAACAGTGGTTTTCTGGGGAAGTAAACAAAGACCACCAAAATGAGAAGAGGTAGGTAGAATCTGCTCTATTTTGATATTTCTGGAGCTCTCTAGGGCCGCAGGGTCACTTCTCTTTGACAGAAACTCAAAGGCAAGCAAGGGAATGGGAAATCTGTAGTCAGAAAAAGAGGCAATGTGAGGTGACCCCAAGTGGAGGCTGCTGACCTCCAAAAACTGTAGGCAACTGACTAGTAATGGACACTCCATGTGACTAGTTAGAATTTATTTGGCTCTCTCTGCTTGGTCCTTAATTGGAAGTGGGGGCAGAAATTAGAGAAGTTAGTACTTACTGATGTGTCAAGTTCAGACTGTTCTGGACTGATTGCTATGGAGGTTGTATTTTGGCTTTCTGGGCTGGGTGCTGCAGAGGCTGTAGGTCAGAGTTTTATTGTCATATATGGTTTTGTTGCCAGAGATGAGTTCTTAAGAATAGAAATGGTAGGCAGGAGACCAATCCCAGAAGAATAGAGGATAGGCTTTCTTAGGATATCTGCTTAAGTCAGATAGAAGATGTAGCTCTGACCAAGAGCAAGTCAGCCATAGCTCCCCTAACAGAGGAAAAAGGTAGCTGATAAAAATTAAAAAAAAAAAAAAAAGTCCTTCCAAAAGTTCCCATCCACAGGACTTGAGAGATGGCTCGTGGATAAGACCACTGGCTGATCTTCCAGAGGACCTGGGTTTGATTCCCAGCACTCACACAGCAGCTAGCAGCCATCCTTAACTCTAGTTCCAGGGAATCTGTCGCCCCCTTATGGCCTCCAAGGGCATTTCATGCAAGTGGAGCATTAAGATACATGCAGACAAAACAATTATACACATAAAAATTTTAAAAATTAAAAAAATGTAAAGTTCTCATCCAGGTCTTTCATGAAAATAAGGGATCTAAGCTTGCATAGAGGGTCAGGCCTGCTTGGTCAGTGTATCAATGCAGTTGTAGGAAACTGTGGTCAACAGAGGTTGACCCTTGTTTGTGTCTGTGTTAGTAGGTTGCATCTACAGTCATTGTGGTTTTAATTCCTGGGTGTGTGTGAGCCTGGATCCCCATTTATGTCCTTGCTTGACCTTGTTGTGAAAGGACAAAGCAGGCATAGTCCCTGGGGAGCACTTTCTGGTGTCTGATTGTTCTGTCCACCTCTCGTGGACACATCAGTAAGCGCCTCATTCTGGTTGCAGTCTGTATTTTCAGCCTCTTAGCATCCTGTGCATTATTTCACTTTATAAAGTTTTTTGAATGAGATGTTGAGTGGCAGAGAAGTGAGGTAACTTACCCAAAGTCAGTTATGCAGAAATAAAGCTGGGCCTGAGCCAAGGCGGCCTGACCGCAGAGGCTTGAGTGTGTCATTAATATGCTATAGTTCTGTTTCTGTTTCATTGAGAAAAAAATTGTAGAAATTGACAAGCAGTTTAAAAATTCATATGAAAGTGAGCATGGTGGTCCATGCTTTTAATCCCAGTAATCTGCAGAAGCAGGCAGATCTCTATGAGATTGAAGCCAGCTTGGTCTACATAGAGTTCCAGGCCAACTGGGACTAGACGGAGACCCCGTCTCAAACAAACAAACAAACAAACAAAACCTATGTTGAAAGAGGGCAAGGGCTGGAGAGATGGCTCAGCAGTTAAGAGCACTGACTGCTCTTGCAGAGGACCTAGGTTGTAAGGTCTCAGCGCCCATATGGTGGCTAACAACTGTTCGTAATGCCAGTTCCAGGGGGATTCAATGCCTTCTTCTGGCCTCTGTGGGCACTGCATGACACGAGTACACATGTGGGCAATACACTTATACACCTGAAAAGTAAAAGTAATAAATAAAATAATTAAAAATAAGAACGAACAGCAAAGTCAGAAGGGTAGCAATACTTCATTTCAGGTTTAGTGTGTGCATGTGTTTGATGCTAAGGTGCATGCTAGGTAAGCTCTCTTAATACTGAGCCACATTTCTGGTTCTAAGACTTCTTTTTCAAATATTTATTATTTTTATTTATGTGTATGCATATATTGCCTGAATGCATGCAAGTGTACCCATGCTGTGCAGTGGCTGCAGAGGTGAGAAGAGGGTGTCATATCCCTTGGAACTGGAGCCAGGGACAGTTTTTAGCCACCACATGGGTGCCAGGGATCAAACCCAGGCCCTCTGCAAGAGCAGCCAGCCCTCCCAACCACCAAGCCATTCCTCCAGTTCCAAGACTTCTTATAAAAGAATGATCATCAAGATAATTTGTTACTGATACTAAGATAGATCAATGAAACCGAACAGAACCCCCTCTGTTATACTTGATTTTTAAAAAACCCAAAAGCAACTAGAAAGGACATATAGTTTCTAATGAATCATTTCTTTAAAAAATATTTTATTTATTATTTTTATTTTATGTTTATGAGCGTTTTGTCAGCATGCATGTAAGTGTACCCTTGTCACAAAGTCCACAGATGCCAGAAGAGGGTGTCAGATCCCCTGGAACTAAAGTTACAGATGGTTGTTAACTGCCTTGTGGGTGCTGGGAACTGAATCCAGGTCCTCTTCAAGAATAGCGAGCATTTTTAATTTCTGAGCCATCTCTACAGCCCCTCTAATGAATAATTTCAATGAACAGAACTGTGACAATTAAATAGCCATATGTAGGGGGAAAAGTTAACTTCAATACATAAATAAAAATTAGGACAAAACTGATCATAGATTTACACGTCACATGTAAAAGTATAAAACTTTCAGAAGAAAAATCATTGAGGTCTTAAATTAGACAAGAGTTCTTAGATATGTCAGTAAAAGTACAATCAGTCAATGAGATAGATCAGTAAACTGTGCTTTATCACAATTTAAAACTCCTATAAAATACCAGTTACTTCCAGGCATGGTGGTACACGCCTATAACTTCATCACTCAGGAGGTAGAGGCAGGAAGATCAGGAGTTAAGGACCAGCTTGGGCTACAGTAAAAGAAAAATGAACAAAATTATACATGTTAGTAAGGGTGTGGAGAAAGAGGAACTCTTTATACAGTGTTGATATATATTAGTATAACCATTATGAAAATAATATGGAAGGGTCTCAAAAAAACTAAAAACAAAACTACCAAATGACTCAACCATACCACTTTGGAGGCATTTTGTAAATGAAATGAAGTTAGCATCCAATGAGATTCCTGCGTTTCCATGTTCATGTGGCACTATTCAAAATAGCCAGGATGTGCTGCCAACCTAGGTGCCCATCCACAGATTAACTCATAAAGAAGATGGAGTATCATTCAATCTTTTAAAAATATTCTATCTTTATTTTATATGTATGAGTGTATTGCCCACGTTTATGTAAGTGCACTTGTGTCATACAGTGCCTGAGGAGGCCAGAAGAGGGTATTGGATCCTCTGGAACTGGAGTTTGGATAGCTCTTAGCTGCCATGTGGGTGCTGAGATTTGAACCCCAGTCCTCTGCAAGACTAGCCAGTGCTCTTAACTGTTGAGCCATTTCTCTAGCTCCATATCATTCAACCTTAAGAACAAATGTGCTGGATATAGTGGTATACACACACCTGTAATCCCAGCATTCAAGAGGAAGGACAGGAGATTCAGGAGTTCAAGACATCCTCAGCTATAATAATAAAATATTAAAAACAAACAAAACGCTGAAATTATATTATTTTCATTATGAGACTGGAAGATACTGTATTAAGCAAAATATACTAAAAAAGAAAGATAAATATGATATGTTTTCTTTCATATGCAGAAACTTAAAAAAAAAGATGACCTGAAAATGGAAGATGAACTATTAGGAAATGGAAGAGGCCTGAGGGAGATGGGACTACAGGAAAGAAAGGGGAGAAGAGAGGAAGGACATGGTCAAAGTATGATATATGCATGCACAGAACTCTACAGTGAAACCCTGCAGTTTGTACAATGAATATGCACTGATAATTACATTTTTAGGCTTTTAAGATTTTTTTTTAAGACTTTATTGATGTGTGTATAGGTCAGGGTAAGCCACGAGTGTGTGGGTGCCTTCAGAGGCCAGAAGAAGGCATCAGATCCCCTGGAGCTGGAGTTACAGGTGGTTGTAAGCCACCTGATGTGTGTTCTGGGAACTGAACTCAAGTCTTTCAGAAGAGCAGCAAGTGCTCTTAGCCGCTAAGTCATCTCTCTAGTCCTACAATTTTTATTATTTTATTACTTTTAATTTTTTTCACTTTTTCAAAACATCATCTAACTGTGGCCCATGGTGCACTGGAGCTCGCTATGTAGCCCAGACTGGACTGGAACTTACAGTATTTCTCCTGCCTCAGCCTCCTGAGTGCTGGAATTACAGGCATGAGCCACCAAACTTGCTTAATAGTTACATTTGAGAAATGAGAGTACAGCTCAGTGGCAGTGTGTTCTTAGCATACACAAGACTGCTTGGTTTCCAATGCTTAGTTTTCTACTGTGACCTTAAGTAAATTCATGAACCTTGTCATGCCTTAGTCTTCTAACCTATAAAATGGGTACTACAAGGGGTGGAGAGATGGCTCAGTGGTTCAGAACACTTGCTGGTCTTGCAGAAGACCCAGGTTTGGGTTCCTAGTAGCCACACCCCATGGCTCACAAGTACCTGTAACTCCAGCTCCAGGGGATCCAATGCCCTCTTCTGGACTCTGTAGGCTACTGAATGTCCATGGTATACATACATACTTGCAGACACACATACATAAAGTAATAAAATATTTTAATGTGCTTTATAATAGTGCTTATTTCCTAAGGTTGTGATAGTAAGTTAAGGGTTAGGGAGATCTATCTATATGTCTATGTCTATGTCTATGTCTATGTCTATGTCTATGTCTATGTATCTATGTATCTATCTCTCTATCTATGCTCAGTGACACAGTGTTAACTGAACATGTGTGAAGTGCTGAGTCCAAACAACCCATAACAAGAAGGAGAGGGGGAAGGTGGGAGGGAGAAAGAGAGAGACAGAGAGATTAGATCAACTCCTGGCACTTACTAAGCACAGGTATTTGCCGTTATTTATTTTTAAAGAAAGAATGAGGGGGGCTTCTCGGGAAATAGCTTTATGATAAGTTTCCTCTTTGTAGCAGAACCTATTGCTGCTCACTCTGTGACCTTTTGCTGCTATATGAACTTTCCTTTGCTATCTATTTCTCTCCATGGCACCTATGGATATTGAGGATTTGACCAACCAGGGGAGATTCAAAAGTAGTACAGGGGCAGGGTTAATCACATGGAACTGAATATGCTCTGAACCTTAATTAAGTGAACCCAGGGAAAGAAATTTATATTCTTAGTGTCCAGAGAATTGTCTGCTCAGAAGTTTGTTAACTCATGTCTCCCTGAATCATCAGCCGGGGGAGGGAGAGTCAGCTTTCTTCAGTAATGCAGGCCCTGAGAGGCTGCCCATGCTCCAGGAGATGGCTCTACACCCATGCACATACAGGTAGCAGTAAGTAGACTCAGTGGGTTGAAAGAAATTAAGAAGGAAGGAAGGAAGGAAGGAAGGAAGGAAGGAAGGAAGGAAGGAAGGAAGGAAAGCACATGAAGTTAGGATGGAAAAGTGGTGGGGAGGGGAGGAAATTGGAGGGAATGGGTCACATTATATTTATTCAAAATACTTTATATGCATGTATGAAATTCTTAAACAATAAAAAATTTTAATTTAAAAAACTGGAAACAGCCCATTTCGCTAGCATTTATGTATGAACACTGTATGAATGCAGTACTCTCAAAGGCCAGAAGAGGGCATTAGATCCCCTGAAACTGGAGTTACAGGTGGCTGTGATTGGCTATATGGGTACCATGAGCTGAATATCTGGGTCCTATGCAAGAGCAGCAAGTGCTTGTACCTGCTGAGCCATCTCTCCGGACCCTTAAAGTATTTTAAAAATATTTATTCCTATTTGTGTGTGTATGTGAGAGAGAGACAGAGACAGAGAGACATGTGTTTGTTCAAGTTAGCCAGAGGCATTGGATCCTCTGGAGCTGGAGTTACAAGAGGTTGTGAGCCCCTTGACATGGGTGCTGGGAACCAAACTCAGGTCCACTTATAGTACTTTTGACCAACAAGGCATCTAGCCCCCAGTTTTTAAATTACTTTTAAAGTGCAGGCACACTCGTGACAGTACATGTTTGGTGGTCAGAGTACAACTCTCAGGAGGCACTTTTCGACAGCCACTTGTGGAATCCAAGATTGAACTCAAGTCATCAGGTTTGTATGCAAGTACCTCTGTAAGCTAGCCATCTTTCTGGCTCTGTTTTTGTTTTTTAGAGACATTGTCTCCCTCTGTAGCCCAGGTTGGCCTTAAAGTCATAGTGACCATGCCTCTGCCTGCCAAGTGCTGATATTACAGATGTGTGTCACCACACTTGTTTAAACATGTTTTATTTTATTTTATTTTATTTATACAGTTCTGGGGATTAAACCTAGACTATTTGTACATGCTGGTCAAAAGCTCTACTACTGAACTTTATCTCTAGGCTAACGTATGCTTTTGGACCAGTGAGATGGTTTGTTCAATAAAGACACCTGCCACCAAGCCTGATGACAAGAGTTCCATCCCCAAGGACTCACCTCGTGGAAGGACAGAATCAATTTCTGCAAGCTGTCCTCTGACTTCCACATGTATGCCATGGCATACATACACCTGTCCATATGTACATACACAAGCACACACAATAAAATATAATAAAAATTATTTTTAAAGTATGATTTTAAAATTTGATACAGTAATATTTGTACTTCTCTGTTAATATGCTCAATAAGTTGTGGAGGATCTGATAACTATCATGATTTTGAGATGACGATGAGCCTAATAAAATTAACTATACCCGCAATTGTACTGTGATATGAAAATACAAAATATGCTGATACACTATCACTTTTGTTGTTGCTTTTACTGCATTCACAATTGAAAAGACATGATGAATGTCAGTTAAAATTTAGTGACAGTAATCCCACCCAAGTTCATAGTATCTCTTCATTCTGTCCATGGACGCAACTGTGGAATATCCATGGCTCTACTACGGAAACCTCGTTTCCTAAAATGGTGGGCATTGTGCTTGCTTTCCAGGAGCAAAGGAGTGCACATGCCAAATGTCTTTTGATTGATTGATTTTATTTTTTATGTGTATGAGTGTATTGCCTACATGTATATAAGTGCATCCTTGTCATGTCATGCAAACCCAGCAATGGCCAGAAGAGGGTGTCAGATCCCCTGGAACTGGAATTATGAACATTGTTAGCCACCATGTGGGTGCTGGAAGTCAAATCCGAGTCCTCTAGAAGATCAGCCAAGCTATTAACTGCTGAGCCATCTCTCCAGCCCTGCCAGGTGTCTTTTGAAGGTTTCTCAGCCAGAAGTGACAGCTCACACCTGTACTCTCAGTACCCTGAGTCTGAGGCAGGAGGATCACGATGAGGCCAATCTGCCTACATAGTGATTTCCAGGCCAGCCTGGGCTACAAACTAAGGAACTTTGTTTCAAAAAAATAATTATAAATAAATTAATTAAACGGGGCTGGGTGCATGACTTTAATCCTAGCACTAGGAGGCAGAAGCAGGCTGATCTCTATGAGTTTCAACAAAACAAAACAAGGGAGATGGCTTAGTGGTTAAGAACACAGGCTTCTTTCGGAGGACCCGGGTTCAATTCCCAGCATCCACATGGTGGCTAACAACTGCTCATAACTTCAGTTCCAGGGGATCTGATATCCTCTTCTGGCTTCTTTGGGCACTGCACACACAAGGTATACTTACATACATGCAGGCAAAACAGTCATACATATAAAATAAAAATAATAAAATATTTAAAAACACAATACAAGAAATAAAATAAGGAAACTTCCTAAAAGAGGTTTTAGAATATTTCCACTTACATTCTAGTGGTTAGAACTTAGTCTGTCTTGTCACATCCTGCTGCAAAAGAGGCTGGGAAATGTAATCTTTATGCTTAAATCACATACTAACAAGCAGATTAGTACACTATATTAGAAGGAAGGCATTACATCAGAGAGCAACTAGTAATCTCAACCACATAATCATAGAAATTACAACAGTAAGATCAATACCTCAACTGAACATAATGAAAAAGACTGTGTTTTAGGATCGTATTGGCAATTTAAAAATCTGAAGGAAAAAATCTATCTGCTGAAAGAGACACTGCTTTGCATGGACTCTTGAGAACTGATATGTGTAGGAGGGAGGCGGCTTTGGGCACTACCCATCCATATGCTGTCCAGAAGGGAAATCTCAGCCTTTGATACTGGCAGAGCCATTCAATATAGAAGACGGTTTTCTAGTTAGGTTCCTATTGCTGTGATAAAAATTAAAACACTGACTAAAACCAACTTAGGGAGGAAAGGGTTTATTTCTTACAGCTCACAGTTCATCATCAAGGGAAGCCAAGGCAGGAACTCAGAGCAGGAACCTGGATTATGAGGAACAGACCATGAAGGAACACTGCTCACTGGCTTGCTCCTTTGGCCTGTGCTCAGCCTACTTTCTTATACAACACAGGACCACCCACCCAGGAGTGGCACTGCCCACAGTGGGCTGGGCCCTCCGACATCACTCAACGATCAAGAAAATACCCCACCAACATGGCCACAGGCCAGTCCAATAGAGAAAATGCCTCAGTTGATGTTCCCTCTACCCCGGTGTGCCAGGTTGACAACGGAAGCTATCCAGCACAGGTGGAAAGGCAGCGTGTGTAACCAATGGGCTGGAGTCTTCCAGATCCTGCTACTTAACCCCTCTTATTGCCAGACTGGCCTCAGCTGGCAGTTACCCTGTCATTCTAAGTATTGGCTTCATCTAAGTGCTCTGTTGCTTTCCACACCCACTTGTTCACCGGCCTTTTAAAAAATACTTTTTATTTTTATTTTATTGTTTGTGTATGAGTGTACTGCCTGCATGTATGCAAGTGCATCTGTGTCATGCAATGTCCATGGAAGTCAGAAGAGGGCAACGGATCCCCCTGGAACTGGAGTTACAAATGATTGTTAGCCACCATGTGGGTGCTGGGAATTGAACCCGGGTCCTCTGCAAGAGCAGCCAGTGCACTTAACTACTGAGCCATCTCTCCAACCTCATCCTCTTATTTTCATGGTGACCTACCTACCAGAGAGAATGTATGGCAGAGAGAGACCGAGCTGCCCTGTCATCTTCCAAATTGCAATTTACAGTCAATGAGTCGGTAGCCTGGTGTCTCCCTCAGGATTCTGTTCTTGTCCTGGTGAGCGTCCCTTTCCGGTAGGTAATCCGTGGCTGGGCTTTAGCCCTTCAGAGAACAAGACTTGGTATTGAAAGTGGTGATTACTCCAAGGGAGTATCTCCTAGCTCAGATGACATCTCCATTATCTCTCAGGGGCTCTGAGAATATGCTCAAGACAGTGTTTGTGTTGGCTACTTTTCATCGTGTTGCAATTCTTCAAGGAGTGGCAAAAGATAGTGTGTGAATCTTGGAGGTAAGTGCTCTCACTGCCAGACTCTACAGAACTTTCTAAACTTTTTTTTTTTTTTCAGCACTGGAGCTCAAACCCAAGGGTCCATACATGCTAGGCAGACAAGCTCTCTGCCACCAAGCTGCATTTATAAGTGATCACAGTGAGAGCGGCCTTGAAATCTGGTGCAAATAGAAAAGCTCCTTTCTCTAGTCAGTCATCATTTGATGGCTGCTTGCGTGGCATTCAGAGTTGAACATGAAGTAAGGTAGTGAATAACCATCACAGTTATAGCTTCCAACCAACATGTTTTGGCTTTAGTTTAGTTTGGTGGTTTGCTTGTTTTTTTTTTTTTTTTTTTTTCTTTTTAAGGGGGCATCACTTTGTAGCCTGGACAGGCTAGAACTCACTTAGTAGTCAAGACTGGCCTCAAGCTCACAGCAATTCTCCTGCCCCAGACTCCCAAATGCCCAAAATATTTGTGTGTGTTTGTTGGGGGGGTACGTATTTAGTACATGTTTGTGTGTTTATCTATGTGTATGGGTGGTGGGGCCAGTAGTTGAGAATGAGCATTTTCTTCTACCACTTTCCACCTTACTTTTTGAGTTAAGGTCTTCCATTGAGCCTGGAGCTCACTGATTTGCTAAACTGGCTGGACACAAGCTTTGGACACTGGCCCATCTCCTCAAACAGTGCTCCCTGCAGCTAGTGCTTTTTTTTTTTTCATAGCCATGTTCAAGTGTTACTAGGGGAGAGTACTGGAACTATCAGAATGCAAGACGACAAACCCAGTATTCCACTATGTGTACTGCCTTTAAATTTATTTTCTTTTTTGCAGGAAGAAAAGGTAACATATATACATATAAATCCTTTACAGTGAAGAGTAGTTAATATCATCAAAGGCTGTCTTTCATTGGTGATTTATAATTCCTTACAGGACACCAGTGTTACTAGGATTTTCTGCAACTTTCTGAAGGAGAAACTTTGTATTTCTGTGGAAGGACAATTTTTTAATTCTTGTTTGATAAGTTAATATACAATAATGTTGATTCTTTAAAAATTTTTAGTTCTAAGAATTTGAACATGTATAGATTGCTGTAGGAATACCCACAAGTATGCAAAACATCTCCCTGAGTCAGGCAAGCACAGGAATAGTTTTGTGTCTTGTAACCTCATTTGGTTTTGGGGTATGCACTCCCTTTTCTAATAATGCTCCTCTATCTGCACATACTATGCAGACACACTCCTTTGAACAAGACACCTAGCAACTTTGCTCCTTATCCTGTATCAGACTTCATAGACACACCCCTTTCTGAATAGTATAAGTTTCTCTGCCCTTAATAATAATAAAATATAGACAGTTTACATTAAAATACATTCCCAATACACCCAAGTATGAAGAACAGAAAGGCTAATCTGGCCTGAACTGGTTTGGGATGCACACACAATAAGACAAAGCTATATATTCAATTGAACTTTTATGAAGAATTCTCTATTTACCATCTTATGCCTATGCATAATTGAGTCAGCTGCAGTATGGGAAACAGACATGAAGAGTAGAAAAATGATTATATGTTCTACTCAAAGCAAAGAACCCTCACTGTCAGGGTAAATTTACAGAGTTTCTCTCTGCCTCGAGGAACATGCCTCCAAGAATGTGATTGACACAGATGAAGCCAACAGAGTCAACTACTTTCCAACCAACCAGTGACTTAGGCAGGAGGGTCCAGTGGGAAGGTAGAAAAAGCTGGGTAGGAGACGTGGGTGGGGCACCGTGGGTCTCCATCTTGGACATGCCAGGGGTCCACCGGACTTCTGATCAGAATGCTGGCTCCCCCATATGAAATTTCTGTCTCTCTCCACTGGGATGAATTCTTTGTAAGTAACCCAGAATAAACTGGTTTCTCCAATTGGAGAGCATTCTCTGTTCACTCAATTGGTTCAAACCTGGGGATAGGGTAGGGCTGAATGCCTGGCCTCACTGTGAGAGGAGAATTCATAAGACACTCACTATGCCCCTTAGTGACTAAACCCTTCCTTCTTTTGAACCCCATAAAGGAAGCTCTACAATAGTTAGAACCCTTGAGTACTCTCACTCAGGTGGCTCGCTGTCGATCTTGACAGTGTATCCCTCTATAATCACTTCCCTCCGAATAAAGTTTACTACTTTTGCAAATCTGTGTGAGCCCTTCTTTTTTTTAATTTTTATTTATTATTATTTTATGTGTATGAGTGTATTGCCTGCATGTATGTGGGTGCACTGTGTCGTGCAAAGCCTGCAGAGGACAGAAGAGGGTGTCAGATCCCCTGGAACTGGAATTAGGGATGGTTGTTAGCTGCCATATAGGTGCTGGGGATTGAACCCAGGTCCTCTGCAAGAGGACTGCTGAGCTATCTCTCAAGTCCTGTGAGCCCTTATTTTCAATTATTTGGATAAGAGTACAAGAACCTGTAAAGACTCAACCACAACTCTGACCGCCAGTAATATATTTGTCCAAGCTAGTCAGAAGGTGAGAAAATACATTCTTTTCTGGTTTTATTGCTGAACATTTCCATCACTACTTTTCTGGTTCCTTTAGATTCTGATATCTGCAGCTGAACTAGTCACTTTGGTCAGAGAGCTGTTAGGCTACAGTCTCTCCCCTCTGTTGCCTGGTCTATGAATAGCTACACAAATGAGGGCATTTGGGATGTAGGACTTGGCTCCTGGGGAGAAGCAGGTGATTGTGGCTGGATGCCCTCTGCTAACTGTTTCACCCAAGATGAAAAGACCACTATGCAAAAGAAAGGGGCAACAGGTGCCTGTCTCTAGCCAAGAAGGCAAAATCTCCTGCCTTCCCTCTCTTTCTACTGTTTCTACTCTCCACTCCAAAGCCAACACTTTCTTCTTTTCTCTCACTCCACCCGCAACCCCATTTTTCTGAAATCAAACTCTTACAACTGCTTGAGATGTTTTTAAATGTTTTATTTTGTAACTTTATTTTTGAGTGTATTGCCTACATGTATGTAAGTGCACTCGTGTTGCACAGTGCCCTCAGAGGCCAGAAGAGGGCATCGGATTCTCTGGAACTGAAGTTACAGACAGTTGTCAGTTGCCATGCGGGAGCTGAGAGTGGTGCTGTACCTGCTGCCAGTGCTCTAACTGCTGAAGCATCTCTCCAGTTCTCTGCTCGGGAGTTTAAAAAAGTTTTCCCCTACCTCTGTCTCCCTTTCCTTTTCTCCTGCCTTTTCTTTTCCATCTAACAGGTATCTGAAGTTATTTTGCTAGTACTTGCCTTTGGAATGTTTCCTCTCTCTGAAATGGAACCTAATTCTGCTGCTGTTTGGATTTAAAACGCTACTCTCCCCTTTCCTTTTACTCTTTTCTTTTACTTTCACATGTGTCTAAGCTACAAAAATGCCTGAAATAATGTTAAGAGCTGCTGTGGAACAATTTTCTTAGAGATAAAACATTGAGTAGTTCACAAGCTTGCCTATAGAAACAGGCAGATGATTAAAAGAGAAAGGAATAAAATCAAAGGTGGGGACACCAGACTTCTCACCCAGAAAATATATTTCTTCCCCAAACGGGGACCCTTCTCAGCCTATACTTGCTTGACTGCTTTCTCTTGTCTTTACTTATTTATTTTAAAGGATTTACTTTTATTTCATGTGTAGGGTATTTTTCCTGAATGCTTGTCTGTACATCATGTTCATGTCTGGTACCCACCAGATGACAGTATCAAATCCCTTGGAACTGGAGTGACAATTGTGAGCCACCATGTGGGTGCTGAGAACCAAACCTGGGTCTTCTACAAGAACAGCAACTGCTCTAAACCACTGAGCCATCTCTCCAGCCTTTTCTCCTGTCTTTAAAACATATGCTGCTAAAAGATTGTTATGATAGGATAACTGGGTCATGGAACTGGGCAAATTAGGCCCTTCCCAGAGCAAAACAAGTCTGCACCATCTGTCAAGTCAATGCCTGAATGACAATTTGAATGATGTTTATCTTCTTTTCTGTGGCTTTTTAAACATTTCATTACTAAACTTTAGGGGCCTCATTTTCCCAGATTAATACACTTTCTAAATTCAAGAGTTCTGGACCCTTTTTTTTTTTCCTGTAACATGAACTGACATAACCCACCCTCTCTAATTAGAGAAGAATCTCCTCTTAACTAGATTAAATTTATGAACCATCTTATAGATTTTTCCTCTCCCATTTCCCACCTAAACTCTGAGGAAGTAAGTACTCTGGATCATGGTACTTTTGGGTTGGCGTATGGCCTGCCAGGACCCTGTTCTTACAGTTATTATATACCGTCACTCCTAACTAGAGGTATAACCCTCCTCCCCCAGCTTTTCATTAAGGCAATAATTCCACACATGAGTCAGCACCTTTTCTACTGGGAGGAGATCATGTTTTCCAACCACAGTGGCCAAAAGCTACTGCTTTCATGCAGGAGTACCACAGCTAGAAAGAGGACATAAGTTACGGAGGAACTCAGATTTGAAGGTAAAGGGACAAAAGTGGCATCACGCTATGTCTAAGCTGAGACTAAAGCCCTTGCATAGTCTAAGGCTGGATTCTACCAGGGGATGCCCCAAGAACTCACACTCAACCTGCTTCTCCCCCACCAGGTGATGCCTTTGAGGGAGAATCAGATCAGGAGCTCTCAGTTTTCTCCTCTGTTCTCCTCTCCATGGCAGGTCATCATAAGAAACATCCCTTCTGTTCTACCAGATCCCCCACCCTCACCCCAAGACCCAGGGAAGGGACAGGAATTACACACAAAATGTATGTCACAATTTGCTGCAATACTGCCTGGCCCCAAAATGGCAACCTTAACTTTAATCCATCCTTCAGATGGATGTTTTCTCTAAAACACCATGAAAGTGGTCTGAAATCCCATTGTGCAGGCACTAATGGCCCTCTACCAAGATCTATCCATCTACCAAGGAACCAGGAAAGCCCAAAAAGGAGGGGAGTCCCATCCTGACCCTGATATTGTGAATGATCCACTTCTAGAAGTCCACACGTCTCTCAGGGGGAATAATTTACCATCATTCCTCTAATGGTTCATCAATCCAAAAGCTAAAAATGTCAGCAGGTGGCCCATTTGAGACCTTTAACAGAGATTTCCCTGCCTTGCTGTCACCCAGCTGCCTGGTGTTTCCACCAGCGTATTCCTTCGTGTCTACAAGATTCTGTGGAAGCTGACCCTCTGTGTTTCTTTCATGTGATGTGGGGCTTTCTGGGTCATTATCTCCGTGCTTCTGAAGCCCAGAAAGCCCCACATCACATGAAAGAAACACACTAAGAATCACCCAGGCCATCCCTCTGTCCCAGTCCCTAGGTAGCGTTGGACTGGGAACAGGGATAGTTTCCTGACTCCTGACCAGAAAAGTCCCAGGAGGATAAACAAGGACGATAGAAGCATGTCCATGAATTAAAACAAGATGTGTTAAGCTAAGCTGACCCTAGATAACTGACCAAATCAGGCTGTGATGATTTCAATGAGAAATGTCCCCCACAGGCTCCAAGTTTTGAACACTTGACCCCAGTTAGTGGCACTGTTTGCAGGGGTTTAGGAGGTCTTGTCTTGCTGGAGGAAGCACATCACTGGGGGTGGGCTTACGTCACTGTGAGTGGGCTTTGAGAGTTCATAGCCTTGCCCTACTTTCAGTTTCTCTTTATGCTTCCTGTGCATGTATGAAGATGTGAGCACTCAGGATTCTGTTTTACCCACCTCTGCCACCATGCCTCCTGCCATAATGGACTCATTCCTTTGGAACCGTAAGCCCAATAAACTCTTCCTTCTATAAGTTACTTTGATCATGGTGTTTTATCACAGCAATACAAAAGGAATACATAGGCCTTCTGTTTGAAAATGTGTTTTTAAGCGTCAAAAAAATTTTTTTTCAGAAAGGGTCTCATTATGTAGCCCTGGGTGACCTGGGAATCACCATGCAGATCAGGCTAGCCTTGAATGTATATTCACTTGCTTCTGCCTTCTGGGTGCTGGGGGTTAAAGGCGTGTGCTACTGGACAGCTTCAAGAGCTGGTTCTCTCCTTGTACTATGTGGATCATCAGGCTTGACTACAAGCATCTTTACCCACTGAGTCATTTTGCTGGCCCTCTTTTGTTTTTGCTTCCTTTTCCTTTCCTCCTTCTCTCCTTCCCTCCCTTCCTGCTTTCCTCCTTTCCCTCTTTCTTTATTTCTAAGATGGACAGAGCCTTACTACGTAGCCCAGGCTGACCATGAACTCAAGGTCCTCCAACTTTGGCCTCCCAAGTACCTCCTGGTACTTTCTACATGGTAAGTAGAAATCAGGCCATCTAAGTAAGTACCAGGGCTACATAGAAGATCTTGTCTCAAAAAACAAAACCGAAGCAGAACCTGGTAGCACATGCCTTTAATCCCAGCACTCAGGAAGCAAGGGTAGGCAGATCTCTGTGAGATTAAAGTCAGCCTAGTCTACATAGCAAGTTCCAGGCCAGCTGGAGCTACAGGGGGACCCTGTCTCAAAGACGGGGGGAAAAAAACACCAAAATAAAATGAAGAGATATAAACTAAGATACTTCAAGGACAGGGACTGGACCTGCTAAGGCTTTAAAGGCTCCAGAAGCCTGGCCTACAACATTGCAACTCAAAGCATAAGCCTGACAACTGAGTTCAATTCCCAGGACCCAAAGTAGAAAGATATAACTGACCTCTCTGATATCCACACCTGTGGTATATGGTATGTGTGTGTACCTTCACACACCACTACCACCACCACCACCATAAAATAATAATAATAATAATCATCATCATCATCATAATACATTTTGAAAAAAAAATAATTGAGGTGGGAAGACCCACCCTACAGGATGCTGGCACCATTCTCAGGGCTTGGGTCCTGGACTATATAAAAAGGAGAAAACCAGCTGAACATGCACATTCTTTGTTCTCTGCCTCCTGACTACAGACACAATGTGACCAGCCACTTCAAGCTCCTACTACTTTGTCTTTCCCATCAGTATTAACTGCACCTTCCAACTAGGAACCAAAATAAATCTTTCCTTAAAAAAGAAAAAAACGTAAATCTTTGAGCCACACATCAGGCCTACTGAATCTAAAATTCTAGAGCAGGACTCAGCAATATATGTTTTTTGTTTGCTTTTTAGAGATTTTTTTTTATGTGCATGAGTATTTTGCCTACATGTATATATGCAGACATACCATGTATGTGCTTAGTGCCTATGGAGGCCAGAACAGGATGGCATATCTCCTGGAACCCGAGTTACAGATGGTTATAAGCTACCATGTATGTGCTGGGAAACAAATTTGAGTCCTCTGCAAGAGCAGCCAGTGCTCTTAACTACTGAGCTATCTAGCAATCTGTACTTTAACAAACACTCTAAGTAAGACATGATGGTTCATGCCTATAATCTCAACACTCTGAAGGCTGAGGCAGAAGGATCACCTTGAATTCCAGGTCACACTAGGCTATAGAGTGAGTTCTAGGGCAGTTGTAGGCTATAGCATGAAACACTATTTCAACTCCCCCCTCCACTCTCACCAAACCAAAACAAACTGAACACCAGAAAAAAAACCACCCAAAAAAGCTCTCCTACAAACCCCCAAAACTCTCTAGGCGACAGTGCTGCGCATCAAGGGTTGAGAATAACTGGCTTAGAGCCCTGCAGGCAGACCTAAAAGGCTGGTGCTTCCTCCTGCTCTTTCTGGGCATGCATTTCCTTTCTTGTTATAGGCAGGCTTCCAGTGCTGCTCGTTCAGCCCTGTTGCCCACAACAGTATCTATTGTAAAGATGTTGTGGGGATGACTTTAATGGGAAAGATTCTTTGTAACAGACCTTTACAAATTGAAATTTTACATAACCTTGTAAACCAAGTTAATCATATGTTTTGAGAACATTTACAGCTATGCACTTTTAAGACAAACAATGATTTGGAATACCATTGTGATTAACTCTTACAAGCTAAGCTAAATGAATAGCTTTAATCTCATACCATATTCCTGATTTGGACTCAGCTATGCTTCTGACCCAAAACCATGTATATGTGAATGCGACGTGACATTGATGATATTGAAAACAGTGTCTCCTCCACAAATATTGCAAGTAACATGGGAGCACAGTTTGATGACATATATCTGTGGGTTTGTGTGCTGTTCTGAGTCAGGAGGGTCAAAAAACAACTTCTTCCTTTGTAAAACTGTTATCAAAGATTGGATATGCTGTTCACTAAATATGAGGAGCTCTTTATTAGAGTCCTGAGAGAACAGTTTTAAGAGGAATCGGAATATCTCAGAACAAGATTGGGCCCACTCTTGGTCCAACTATTCTAAGAGTGAAGTTCCTCATTAATGTGGTACCACCATAGACGGTCAATAACAATTCCTTTAAAAAAATTTTTTTTGAGACTGAGTCTCATGTAGGCCAGGCTGGTCTCAAACTAGCTACATGGCTAAGTATGATCTTGAACTCTTGATTCTCCTGCCCTGCCTCTGAGGCATTGTGTTCCTGTGCTCAGTTTAAGAATTCCTAAATTTAGCCAGGAGTGGTGGTACATGCCTTTAGCCCAGCATTTGGGAGGCAGAGGCAGATGGATCTTTGTGAGATCGAGGCTAGCCTGGTCTACAAACTGAGGTCCAGTTCAGCTGAAGGTACAAGGAGAACCTATCTCAAAAAAAAAAAAAAAAAAAAAGAATTCCTAATCTTGCCAGGCATGGTAACCCATGTTTTTAGTTTCAGCACTCCAAGGCAGATGTACGTAGATTTCTCATAGAGACCCTATCTAAAAAAAAAAAAAAAAAGAATTCTTGAACTTAGGTTGATTGGAACATTAGCCAAAGTGAATCTAGTATCCAGAAAACTAAGGAGAGGGACTCGGGTCATCTATCTTGGGCACCTTGGGCTGCAACCTCTTCAGGGATAGTTCTAGTATAACTCTGAATGCAGGAAGGGTCGGGGGAAGGAAGAGGGGGTGAAGGCCAATTTCTAAAAAGGTGGAAGATAGAGGCAAAAACAATACAAATCTCCTCTAGGTGTTAATAGAAGATAATCTAGAATGATCTAGATTTGCCTGGAACCTTCCTAGGATTGACACTGACCCAGATTTTAGAAAACTCCTTGATTTCCTAAGCAAAGGACAATTGGCCACCTAAGAACTAAAGGGTGGTGTGTGTGTTTATGCATTTGTATGTATGTGTACATGAGCTTCATTTTTAGGAGGTACAAAAAAGGAAGAGGCCTTGCTGACACTCCTAACTAGGGGCATTTGGAGATGTTTAAGGCCCTTTTGGATGGTACCATGACTGGGGTTTATTAGCGTCAGGCTACAATGTTGGGTCAGGCTTGCTTAAGGAAGGAGTACTCTGCACCAAATACTAGTAGTTGTCCCACTGAGAAACTTCTGAGCAAAATGAAGGCATGGCTCTCATCGCAGTTGCAGTTGGGAACAACTTGGGATGACTCAAGAGCTTGACATAACTAGACTAGAAATCTAGATCTTGTCTTTGACTTTAGGTTAATGGGTTTAGGAAGGCAATGGCATTTCTTAAAAGTTCACCCCTTCCCCTCCATTGAGGCAATGTGTAACATACCATGACGTTAGTGAGGGACCAGTCATGGAAGTTAAAAAGCACTGAGAAGTAAAATATTTGAGCATCGGGAAAGAAGGAATCGGAAAGTCCTCAGACTATGGGGAAATTTAGAAGACTGGAGGACAATCCTGAGGGAAATGGCTGGTTCGAAGGTCTAGATCCACAGGGTGGTACCAGTGCTGACCAGCAGAGGGGCAAGGAACAAGGGAGTCATCAATAGATTAAGTGTCTCTATTACTCAGGGAGCAAGAGCTGGCTGGTAAATACTGACCCTGGAAAGCAGGGGTATGCTGGCTACACGAGCATTTTTGTTTGCAGGTGCTTGGCTGAGGCTAGGGGGCCAAGCCTTTGGTTTCCTGCCTCCATTTTTCATTAAATACACTGTAATTCCAGCCACTTGAGAGGCTGAAGCAGGAGAATTTTGAGTATAAGACCAGCCTTTATTAGCAAGACCCTGTCTCAAAGTAAAAAATAAAAAACAAAACCCACCAGGGAATCCAGCTTAGGAAGATACTCGAGTAGACTCACATGGGTGGAGAGAGGTGGTGGGACCGTCCCGAAGGTGTCAGATTTTTAGGATAACCCTCTTTCTATCATGGTATAAGAGACACAGAAAGTGTTTTTGCACTTGTAAAGGAAGTCACGGTTGCTGGTTGGGCAACAGTTTGGCCCTATCACACCAGCACCAATGCATTGCCTAATATCCTGAGGTGAACTGGGTGAAGTATTAGTAAATTGGATGTAACATGAATTATACAAATTCACTCGAGCTGTACTCAGCGGTCGAGTGCTTGCCTAACATGCATGAGTTCCTGGGTTCCATTCCTGAGTACTGCAAAAATAAAAATAATCCTATTGAGCGATTATTCCTCTATGTTAAGGTTCCAAAGAGAAAAGTTCAAAGGAAGACTGAAGACTGTGAGAGACAAAGGAGAAGTAGCCAGGGCACATTTGCTGAATTTTTTTTTCTTTTCTATTTTCCCTGGACTCCCTGTACTGCATTTCTTTTTTTCTGAAATGAATTTCATTTTGGTCATCATCAGAAGACACCAACCCTACCTGGTGCTTCTCCACTCAGCATTTCACACTGTCCCTCGGGGAGGCTGTCGCTGAGGGCGGTGCTCTATGCACTCAGAATTCTGTAGATATCCACAGTGCTTATTCCCCATCCTCCACTCTAGCTGCTCCCATCTGTTTCACTTTGCTTTGTGAGGGAAATGGGGAAAGCTGGCTGTGACTCAGGGCGCCTCAGAACTGGAGACAAAGGCAGACGCGGTCCTCAGTCTGCCAGCCTCCACCAAAAGTTCAACTGAGGGGAGAAAGTGCTGGGTTTACATTTACAGCTGTCTCAGGCTGTTAGCTGGAGGAACTCTGCCTAAAATAACGCATGTGCTCTGACAGTTGATTAGTCAAGAGAGGTTGGACTAGGAGAGGTGTGGTTATGTGGCTTTTCTTGGCAAACAGTCACCAAGATTCAGTCAACATTGGCCCTTGACAGTTATAATTTGAAGGTTTTAGTGTCATTGTTTGAAGAAAACTAGATTGTAATTTTTTTTTGAAACAGGGTCTCTTTGGAGCCAGAGCTGGCCTGGAACTCATAAACATAGACCAGGTTGGTTTCAGTCTCACAGACATCCACCTATCTCTGCCTCCAGTGTGCTGAGATTAAAGGTATGCACCACCATGCTGGATGAAAAATTTACAAAGAACAATTTAAAAACATAAACATTAATACAATGCATATTTTATGCCTGACAGGAATGAAAGCACTGGGCCGGGGGAGAGCTGGGAGAAAGGCAAGGCTTTCATGAGTTCTCATGGACCCAGGAAGAACAACTCAACCTAGAACATCAGGGCATTCGTCAACTAGAAGTGCCACAGAACTCTGGTACCCAAAGTTTCTGTTGAGAGTTTCATTACATAGGCATGACTGATATTAGCATAACTGAGCAAATGAATGCCACATGACCGAATGTATTTCTGTCTCCTCACCTTTCAGAAATTCTTCTGCACTCTACTTGGAAATCTGGTCCAAAGTTCCAACATACCAGTTATGGGACTGGTCCTTCTGGGGAACAACTCCCAGCCTGAAGTGATCTAGGGCTATCCTTGAGTCACCTCATCACTATAATCAAGACACTGCTCAGTTTTGGAATTCTAAGAGTTTTAAAGCACTGTACCAAGAACTGGGGATGAAGACAACATACTCTTTATTATACTACATCACCTTTCCATGCTATAGAATTCATCTGTAAATGAGATATACAACCACAGTATCATAATACATAACAAAGTTAGGGGGCTGGAGAGATGGCTCAGCAGTTAAGAGCACTGGCTGCTCTTGCAGAGGACTCAGGTTAGAGTCCCAGAACCCATATGGTAGCTAACAACCATCTGTAAACTCCTGTTCCAGGGAATTTGACTCTCTCTTCTGACCTCCACAGCCATTGCATGACACAGTTGCACTTACATATATGCAAGCAATACATTCATACACATAAAATATTTAAAAAATAATAAAGTATTAAAACCAAAATTAGAAGTTCATTTCACTTGATTTTTTCCTTGTTTTTTTCTTTTCTCTTTTCTTCTTCCTTTCTCCCTCTCTCCCTCCCTCCTTTCCTCCCTCCCTTCCTAACACAGTCTCATGTAGCCCAAGCTGGCCTTGAACTTGCAATAAGACTCCTATCTCAGTCAGGCATGGTGGCACACACCTTTAATCCCAGCATTCCAGAGGCAGAGGCAGGAGGATCTCTGTGAGACTGATTCCAGCCTGGTCTATATAACAAGTTCCAGGCCATTTGGGGCTACAGGAAGACCCTGTCTCAAAAACAAAACAAAACCAGGAATCAAAACAAAACTTCCTGTCTCAGCTTCCCAGGTATTAGGATTATAGGTAGCCATCACACCCTGCTTTGTAGGGTTGAGCTCATTTATTTGTCTGGAATTTTTCCTTCTTTTTAGTAAATAGGATTATAAGGCTGGTGAGATGACTCACTGGGTAAAATTCTATCCAAACAATTCTGATGATCTAAGTTCAATCCCTGGAACCCACATAAATGTAGAAAGAAAGAACCAACTCCACAAAATTATCCTCTGACCTCTATTGCCTCCATATAAACATATCATGTATACACAGAATAATAAAATAAAAATAAATACACCAATATAAATATATAATGAACAAATACATAATAATTAATTAAAAGTTAGATAAAAAGAAAACGGGGTTATATATGTTCATACTAGTCACTGTTCTGAACAGGAGTGAAATCTGTAGAGATGAGGCTGTGCTCTGGCCAAGTTACTCTATACTGTTTAACAGTGGCTTTCTTGCTATGTTTTGCACTGGATGACATCATCTTGCAAACATCTGCCTCTATTTTGGGTGCAAATGAAGAGGCAGAATCATTCTGCATCAGACCATGTATGTAGAAATTATCACCTTGGGTTGGAGAGATGGCTCGGTGGTTAAGAGCACTGAATGCCCTTGCAGAGAACCCAGATTCAATTCCCAGCACCCACACAGCAGCTAATAACCGTCCATAACTCAAATTTCAGGGAATCCATGCCTTCTTCTGACTCTGCGGGCATTGCATGGCATGGGCACATTTACATACATGCAGGCATTACATTCATACACATAAAATAAAAATAATAAAGATTAAAAAAAAGAAACCAACCCCTTTTCAACACTAACCCTAGGGAACAGATTGATAATTTATTCCTAAAAGTGAAAAGGTATCACCTCTAAACGTATCAAAGCATATTGAAACATACATGATGACATGGGTGTATTAAAACCAAATCAGGGATGGAGAAATAGCTTAGTCAGTAAAGTGCTTGACATGAACGCATGAAGACATGAGTTCCAATCCCTAGAACCCATGTAAAGCAGCCAGCATGGTGGGGCGTACTTGTAATTCAGCACTGGGAGGGCAGAGAAAGGAGGATCACTGGGGCATACTGGCCAGTGTAGCCTCTAGAAAGCCCCAGGTCCCAGTGAAAAGCAGGAACTCAAAAAACAAGGTGGTGGAAATAGGCGGATGGCTCAGGGGTCAAGAGTGTTTATTGTGCTATCAGAGCCCTGGAGGTCAGGTTCCAGTACCCAAAATGGGTTCACAAACTCCTGTAACTCCAGCTCCAAAGGAGCTGACATCCCTTTCTGGCCCTGTTGGTAAAACCCACATGTATATATACATATGTGTACATATAAACACAGAAACACACAGACATGCATTTATAAACTAAAATTTTAATATAAAAATGTTTTATTAGTTTTATTTTACATGTATGAGTGTTTTGCTTACATGTAAGTGTACCTGTGTCATGAAATGCCCTGCAGAGACCAGAAGTGGGTGTTGGATCCCTTGGAACTGGAGTTATAGACAATTGTTAGCTACCATGTGGGCATGTGGGTGCTAGGAATTGAACCTGGGTCCTCTGGAAGAACAGCAAAGGTTCCTAACCACTAAACCATCTATTCAGTCCCTATAAATTAAAATCTTAAGAAACAAACAAGATGAATGGCCCCGAAAATGATACCCAAGGTTGACTTCTGGCCTCCATAAGCATACATGTACAGAGAGATGAGAGAGAAAGAGAGAGAGAGAGAGAGAGAGAGAGAGAAATATTAGAAAAACTTAGAAGTTATCTGTGTGTATGCATGTGTGTTTTGTGTGCGAGTGTGGGCATGTACCTGTCACTGTTTGTGTGTAGAAGTCAGATGACAATTGACAATTTTCCGGAGTCAGTTCCTGCTTTCCACTGTGTTGAGGCAGGGTTTCTCTTGTCTGTTACTGCACTTTGTGCACCGAGCAGCTGGCCTGTGAGCTCCCTGGCAGTTCTCCTTTCTCCACCTATCTCACCATAGGAGTGCTGAAATTACAGATGTATGCTAACATACCTTGCTTTTTATGTGGGTTCTGGGGATCAAACTGTCAAGTTGTATGGACTAGTGTCTTTACTTACTGAGCCATCTTCTTGGCTCCCAATAACTTAACATACCAGACTAATGAAGGGTAAAACACGCTCACATGGACCCTATAAGGAGGACTTTTACCACTGTAGTAGTGGTGAGGGTCCCACTGACTTGTTACCTGACCTCCCCAAGTGTGCATCAAGAGACTGCCAGGCAGACTTCTGGCTGTCCCAGGCACTTTAGCTGGACTTGATCTCTATTTCTGATGTGACCGACTCAAAGTGCCATTTGGCTATCCATCTGTTCGTCCTTGAGATTGTGTCCTGTGCCTCACCTCCATGGTCCTATGTCTCACCTCCATGATGCTGTACCTTGCTTCTGAGGTTCAGCTTAACGTGAGGCCCAACTCAATCCCACAAGCCTATACCCCAACTCTCTGTACTTCCAGCAGCTCTCCAGCCATGTTCCTCAATATCTTATCTAACCACTGCAGTGACTCTATTTGTATAATCAGGATACTGGAGTTTGGGTTGCTTGTCACTACAGACATCAAGGAGCAGAGATAGGAATTGAATCTTTAAACTGAGCTTTACTTAGAGAACCTGCAGTCTGGAAAGACAGAGAGCCAACATCAAAAATTCTGCCCTACCCATCTCCTCTTCAGCTGTCATTCCAAAGTTAATCTTGTCTTTGTGGCCAGTTGGTCAGCCTTGACTCTGAGATTCACTGTGTGGGTACTTCTCACCCTATCATGTACTTTCTCACATTATCATCTCTCTGTGTATGGGGGGGGGGTTATATCCTCTCAAGGTTGCTGAGTCCTGCTTGCATGCCCCCTTCCCAGGTGCCATCTAGTTACATCTAAGTTAAAGGTTAACTCAGAATAAACACACTGTTAGCAGTGCGTAAGTACTGAGCAATTTATAATATGTATATGCTGACTCCTTTTTACAATATGACGTACAAATGTGCGATTGTATATAGAATATCAAAGCACCCCATCATCCCTTCTGTCCCTTATATTCGCATCTGTTATCAGTTCTCTGCCTCTGACTACAGTAAGCCTTTGTTGGACTCCTTGAACTCTACTGAACTTTAAAAAAATTATTTTTAGTTACCTGTATGTGTGTGGGTCTGTGTATGGGTATGTGCCTGTGAGTCCTGGTGCTTGTGGAGGCCAGGGGTGTCAGGTCACTCTGACATTGGAGGTAGAGGCAGTTGTGAGCTGCCTGACATAGGAGTTGGGAATCTAACTCAGGTCCTCTGCAAGAGCAGTATGAACTCTTTACCACTGAGCCATCTCTCCAGCCTCTTATTGCTACCAATCAAACCAAAGTAGCTTGTGAATTTATTGTTATTCAATCTTTTTTGAGACAGGATTTCATTTAGCCCAGGCTGGCCTTGAACTTGCTATGCAACTGAGGATGATCTTGAACTTCTGATCTCCCTGCCTCTACCTTCCAAGTGGTAGGATTATAAGCATGCACTATATGTCTGGTTTATGTGGGGCTGGGCTCTGAATGCATTTTAGACAAGAACTCTACCACTGAGCTACATCCCCTGCCCCTGTCTTCTCATTTCTGTTCATTTTTTACTTTTTATTTTATGTGTTATACTTGCATATATGTTAAGTGTACCTGTGTCGTATAATGCCCACGGACAGAAGAGGGCTTTGGATCCCCTGTAACCAGAGTTACAGATGGTTATTAGCCACTATGTGGGTGCTGGGATTCGAACCTGAGTCTTCTACAAGAACAGCCAGTGCTCTTAACTGCTGATCCATCTCTCCAGCCCTTATTTCTGTTCTTGATGTCAGCCCATCTTTGTCTGAACTTCTACTATCTTCTGTCTTTGCCTGACCCTTTCCTTCTATCTCTGTGCCAACAGTCTGTTCTCTTTCTTTGGGGGCAAGAATGAAGGCCTTGCTGGTCACAGTGACACATGCCTTTAATCTCAGCACTCAGGAGGCAGAGGCAGGTGGATCTCTGTCAGTTGGAGGCCAACCTGGTCTATATAGGGGGTTCCAGGTCAGCTGGGGTTACAGGAAGACCCTGTCTCAGAAAACAAACAAAAACAATAAAAAAGAAGACATTCTACTAGTTCTCCAAAGCCACTGTTGGCAGTGGCAGATTGTATGGGTTCCCCTACCTCCACATTTATCTGTTGGTACCCTAATCTGATGTGGATTGGCTATATCTGTAGAGAGAGCCTTTTAGAAGTGAGCAGAAGCTCACAACAGTGGAGTCCTAATCCCACAGATCTGTGGCCTAACAAAAGAGAGTTTTCTTTCTCTGACATGTGAGAATACTGCAAGAAGGTAGCCACCTGCTAGAAAGGAAGAAGAATCTATCCGATCCTGCCCATGATGACATATTAATCTTCAACTTCTTGCTTCCAAACGGAGAAAATAAATTTCTGCTTAAGCTACTTAGCCTATGGTTGTAGTTTGTTATAGTTAAAGTATTTGAACAGCTGGTCAGCTGGTGGCACGGTCTGAAGGTGGAACTTTTGGAGGTGTGATCTTTTGGTGAAAGCATTTCACTGGGGATTGAGAGTTCATAGCCTTGTCCACTTCCAGTTTCTCTTTCTGTATCCTGCATGTGCTTCAATATGTGAGCACTCAGCTTTCTGCTTTAGCTGCTTCTAATACCATGTACCATACCATGCCCACCATGATGGATTCTTATCCCTCTGGAACCGTAAGGTGAATAAACTCTTCCTTCTATAAGTTGCTGTGGTCATGTTTATCACAGCAACAGAAAAGAATTAATATAGTTGTATTTTGTTTGCATAGCTTGAGCTTAAGAGCAAAGAATTCATCAAAACTTTTGATATACTGTGGGGCATGGCAACACAGCTATAGTCTCAGCATTCAAGAAACGGAGGTAAGAGGGCCACTACGAGTTTGAGGTCAGCCTGGGTTACACAGTAAGACTTGTCTCAAAGAACAGAAACCAACTAAACAAAAGTATTTTTAAGGGTCCGGAGAGATGGCTCAGTAGTTACAAGTGCTTGCTGTTCTTCTAGAGGACCCAGGTTCAACTCCCAGCACCCAGGCTGGATGGCTAACAACTACTAACAATTCCCTGTAACTCCAGTTCCAGGGAATTTGGCCCCCTCTTCTGGCCTTTGTGGACACCTGCACTCATGTGTACATACACAAACATATACACATATATGCAATTAAAAATTAATCTTAAAAAAATCTCACTTGACGCAGTAACAAATTCAATTTCAATTAGGTTATGGAAAGAAAACATTTCTTCAAGAAACTCTAAGGTTGGGGTTGGGGACAAATGGTTCAGTGGTTGTGAAGAGTACTTACTGCTTTCAGAGGACTTGAGTTTGGATTTAAGCATTCACACTAGGTGATTCACAAACACCTGTAACTCCAGCACCAGGGAATCTGATGCCCCCTTATGACTTACACACACACACACACACACACACACACACACATACACACACACACAAGAATAAAAAAGAAAGGAAGAAAAACTCTAAGACTTCCTCTGCTTTGTGCCCTGAAACTGGGAAATTATCTACCTTGCTGGGAGAGCTCCTTGGGTTTTGTGTGCCATTTTAAGATCATGAGGATTTATTTGCAGACAGTTCTGAATTCTAACTCAATGTCAAAATTAGAATGCCTTACATGACTGAGCTGCAACCTGTTTTATGAGTTGTATCTAGGAGGTGATTGCCCTATTAGCAGAATCCTGCCTGACTTCTTTCAGTTCTTTTGCCTTCCTAACTCTTGTGGCTTCAAGACACATTTTCTTATGTGGAGCACTGCCAATGAAAGTTCATCTCATATCAACAACTGTTTTTTTAAGATTATTATTCTTTTGAGACAGGATCTTCTTCTCTCTGTGGCCCCAGCTGGACTGGAACTCACTATGTAGACCAGGCTGGCCTCGATCTCACAGAGATCTGTCTACCTCTCTCTCCCAAGTGCTGTTATAAAAGGCATGCACCACCATGCTCAGCTCTGAACCAGTAATTTTAAACATCAGAGGTTATGTCCCAATATCACAATCTGCTCAAAGAAAGTTTAAATTCATCTTTGCAAAAAGAGAGGTACAGAATCATAGAAATTCATGTTGGGAAATAACCCAAGAACCATCAAGAATGAAAAGCTCAATGCCATGTCAAGTGCAAACTTTGGAGATCCAACCAGGATGTTAGTCAGAAACACTTGTACCTTTGTTGGATGATCTCATTTTTCTTTTTCAGTCATAAGTGGAGGAATCAAACTATAAATTTGGGTGATTAAGGCAGCTGTAAATAACTTTGATGTCAACTACCTGAGGATGACATCATATCTTAGAAGTTGGATGAACACCTATGTTTATTATCTTTTACTTTTTTCTAATGTTTTAAAGTGAGTTTGCTTTTCTGCACAGCTGGGTATGATAAAAGGCACTTTCTCAAACTTTTTTTTTTTTTGAGATTAGTCTTCAGCAGGCCTGGAACTCCTTATATAGACCAGACTGGCCTCAATCTCACAGAGATCTGCTTCCCTTGAGTGCTGGGATTAAAAATGTGAGCCACTATTTCAGGCTTCTCAAACTTTTAAACTTGTACTAAAAGCAATTAAAAAAAATAAATGTCTGAAAAAAAAAACTCCACAAAGAGGGGCTGCAGAGATGGCTCAGTGATTAAGAGCACTGGCTGCTCTTGCAGAGGACTCAGGTTCAGGTTCAGGACTAGCATCTACTTGGTGGCTAACAACCATCTATAACTCCAATTCCAGGGGATCTGATGCCCTCTTCTGATCTCTTTGGGCATTGTATGACTTAAATACATATAGGCAAAACACTCATACACATAAAATCTAAAAATTTTTTTTCTTAAACCCCACAAAAAAAACCTCTAAAAGGGATCGGTGAGATGGCTCAGAGTGTAAAGGTGCTAGTTGCCAAGACTGATGGCTTGAGTTCATTCCCTACGACCCATGTGGTAGAAGGAGAGAACAAACTCTTGAAAGTTGTCCTCGCCTCTCATACATTCACATTCACTGTGGTATGCATATGTACACACATAAATGGATGAATAAATATAACAATAAAAAAGAAGGTCTAAGAAGGTTGAACAATTCAAACAAGAAATAGCATTTGAAGCAAAACCACTGGCTCTTGCCACACTGCCTTTGTGACTTCTCCCACCTCACCTCACCTTGGGGTTTGGAGGATAATGGGAGGAGGTGTCAAGGGACAGGAGAAGAAAATTAAAGGAGTTGTAAGAGCAGCAGATTTCCGGCTTGTACTGAGTTACTCCATTTGTGTATAAATGTCAAAGTGGAATACCCTGGCATCTTGTCAACCCCTATGTGTCTAGCACAACTGTGTGTGAACTTTTCCTGTGGATACATAAACAAATGTCTACTCACCCCAGATAGATCATCAATAAGAGACCAAAAGAACAAATCCTTTCAAGTCTAGCTTGGTAAACCAATGAATATATCGGACTTATAGGAGAATAAGAATCAGGTTATTCATAGGAGCATGGGTGACTCCCAAACAGCTGCATCACTAAAACGTCTCATTGAACGAACTCTCCATAGCGGCACAGATGGAGTGCCCTCCTTCAGTTAGCCTTCCACTAGCTGTATACTCTAGTACCTCCAAAGACCAGCTGAAGTAGAATTACATACATGCAGCAGGAAGGGATGAAGGTGGAAGTGCTTGAAATCTTAGGTGAGGGTCTAAATGCTGCTCCCAATCCCTCCTGCTAGGAAGTAACTGCAACAAGCCCAACTTTATTGAGGGTTTCCTGCAGGTAGTCACAGCTGCTCTGATTAATATGGTAATGGCTGCTATGCTCAGAGTAATCCCCTACAAGAGCCTTATGTCACAGATTGATAATTGACTTACTGGTGTTAACAAGTACCTATCATCTATGAGCTTACTGGACACATGGGATCTAGAGATGATGCAGTCACTTTCTCCAAGACACATAAGAGAGATACCTCTGACTACAGCATGGTACTGCCACTTTGTCATGGGCCATTCCAGTGTACTTATGGTCTCTGCCCTGGAGTTCACAAGGAAACTTCAGACTGTCCCAATGCATGTTTCTTCCTAGTGCTGATACTTGCCTACTTTAGCACTACCATCTGGTCCCTTTGCCTTGACAGCTCCAGGATTGACTGGGTAACTGAACAGCTGATAATCTGCAGGGGCTCTTTGTATCTATATTGACTCTTTGCATTAACTCTTTAATAAATTTAAGATTTTATTGTTTTTATCTGTATCCATGTATTGCCTTGCATGTATGTTAATTTCACCCGTGTCATGTAAAACCCACAGAGGTCAGAGAAGACATTGAATTCTCCTGAAACTGGAGTTACTGACAGTTGTTAGCCACCATATGGGTGCTGGGAATTGAGCCCAGGTCTTCTGCAAGAGCAGCCAGTGATATTAACCACTGAGCCAACTTTCTGGTCCCCAGGTCTTTAATTTCTGTAATCTCTTTACCCCCTTCACAGTTTTCTGGAACTATTTCATAATTGTGTGGGGCACAATATGTGATTTGAGTCTTACATTAATAATTAAGATTGAATGGAATAAAAAAAAAACTTACAATTGCCATGGTCACAACTCCAGGTGAAAGCAGGGGTACTTGGTGATGTAACTGATATATTCTACGAATCTATTAATCATTCAATACATTCTGACATTATGGAAAGACATAAATGTGTCAGTCTATGTTGATGGCATAACTCATTCGTGATGGGAAGACTGTGGAACCATAGCTTATGCTTGCTATTGTAACCTGAGGTTCACTGAAAGTTATGTGTGTCATTCTGTGGCAGATGTAAGCTTTTACAAAAATCCCTATGGCAGTACCTGTAGGGAAATGCAGCGATGAAGGACACAGCTTTCAACCCACTACTACAAAAGCAGTTTCTTCTGTAGTCTATGTTTCAGAAAAGCTGAAATCTCTTCTTTCTTTCTGCATTCTGTAACCAACACAACCACCATATCCAAATTTATCCTCCTAAATTCACCTTTCATTTCACCATCTCCATCTCTAACATGTACATTAGGTCACTATTGCTCCTCACCTGTATTATTGCAACAGCACTTTATTTTTGTCTTTGTCACCTTCCCTACCCAAGACATTCAGTGTTGCAAGCTGGAATGATTTAGGAGAAATCTCTAGGGAGCTAAAAGACCGCCACTTAAAATATTTTGTGTGCTTACCATATATTAGGCAGTTGCTTGAGGACACAGAGATGTGTGAGATATTTTTGCCAAATATCAACTCTTTTCTCCAGATGGTGTGGATTTCTTCCAGTCTATAGAGTACACTAATTTCTTTTGCCTGCAGACTTTAACATTTGTTGCATGAAATATTTGCTCTTTATCTTAGTTTCCTACTCATCTATCAGTCTGGTCTTAGTTTAGAAATAATTTTTACATTTTAATTTTATGTCTCTGAGTGTTATGTCCACGTGTGTCATGCAGGGCCCGTGGAAGACAGAAGAGGACATCAGATCTCCTGGAACTGGAGTTACTGATGGCTGTTAGCTACCATATGCGTGCTAGGATTTGAACCTAGGTCCTCTGCAAGAACAGCCAGTGCTCTTAACTGTTGAGCCATCTCTTCAGCTTCCAGAAATAACTTTTCTAGTAAACTTCCCTGCCCCTTCAGTCTAGCTGTTTCACCTTTTTATTTGGGGCGGGGGGGCTTATGAATCCCAGATTGGCCTCAAACTTACTACGTACCATGAATGACCTTGAACTTCTCATCTACCTGCCTCTACCTCCAGCAGGCTGGGATTAAAGGTGTGTGCTAGCTACTACATTGTTTTTGTTTTTTAATTTAAAAATGTTATTTATTTGATATTTTTATTTGTACAAATGTTTTGATTACTGGTATGTTTAATGGTGTGTGTGTGTGTGTGTGTGTGTGCAGTGCCCACAGAAGCTAGAAGAAGGTGACAGAGCCAGGGCCATCACAAAGGTGCTGGGAGTTGAACCCAGGTCCTCTGGAAAAACAGCAAGTGTTCTTATCCCTCGAGCCACCTCTCCAACTCCTTTAAAATTTTTTATTGAATTTTTGTGTATTTCATAAAGAATATCTCATTCAATCTTAATCATCTTTATACCCCCCCACTGGAATTCATAATTCTGTCATTTGTGTTAAGGCCTACTGTGTCAAGTTTGTGTCCCTAGATGTTCCTCAGTCCATGTTTGTTCATCCACTGAGGTCTAGTCAATCTATCTAAGACTTCCTAGCTTTAGGAAGAACAGATCTTCCTTACCCGGCAGTAATCCTCCATCCCTTCCCGGGACATCTCCCTATTTCTCCCTTGATAATAGCAATCTCCTACAGTCTCACCTCTCTTGAGCTCCTTCTTTCCCTTATCTCCAAAGTTCCTTGTAAAGCTCCTCCTCCCTTTTCCCTCCCCCCATTTAAACACCCCCATTTTATCCATTTCTCCCTCAGTAACACCTGTGTCCCACAGTTCTCTCTCAGATTCCTTCTTTCCCTTTACCTCCTTGATTCCTTTCCATTATCCTGGTTCCTGCAGTTACATAAGGACATATACTCACATATAAGGCACATTGTATGTTTTAATGATTCTTTTTTAAAAAATTTATTTGTACAAGTGTTTTGATTGCCAATATGTTTACTGTTATGTGTGTAGTGTTCTTGAAGGCCTGAAGAGGATGATAGAGCCAGATCCTCCATGTGGGTCCTGGGAGTCAAACCCAAGTCCTTTGGAAGAATAGCAAGTGTTCTTAATCCCTGAGGTGTCTGAGTCTTAAGCCTGCATGTGGGTAAGTGCACCTGTGTCACGCAATGCCCGTGGGGGACAGAAGAGCACATCAGATCCTCTGGAACTGGAGTTACTGATGGTTGTAAACCACCACATGGATGCTGGAATTTGAATCCTGGTCTTCTACAAGAATAGTCAGTGCTCTTAACTGTTGAACCATCTGTCCAGTCCCATCATTTTAATGATTCTTAATCACAGAAATTTAGAACCTCTTCCCCTCCTTCCCAGTGCTGGGACTGGAACTCAGGGCACTATATCCCTATTTTTCTCATAGGAGACAGTGTTTCCTTAAGTTGCTCAGGATGGCCTTGAACTCTTGGACTCAAGCAATTCTCCTACTTCAGCCTCTCAAGTAGCTTGGACTACAGGAATGAGCTACTATATATGGCTCATTGTAGTTTTAATTATTTTAGTTTTTCATTGTTTAATTTTTTATTTTAATTCGTACTTTTCAGATGACTATTGATGTTCATTATGATTTATGCACATTTGTGTACCTCTCTCTCTCTCTCTTCTTTCTTTTTTTTCTTTTTCTGGTCTTTTTTAAGACAAGGTCTCCCTGTAGCCCCAGCTGGCCTGAAACTTGCTATTGTAGACCAGGCTGGCCTTGAACTCAAAGAGATCTGCCTACCTCTCCCTCCCAAGTGCTGGTATTAAAGGCATGTGCCACCACACCCAGCTATGTATCTTTTTTAGAAATGTTTATTCAAACCCTTTGCCCATTTTAAAAACTGAGTTGTCTTTTCATGGTTGAATTTTAAGAATCCTTTATACATACCAGATACTAATCTTTTGTTAGATATATGAGTTATGTTTCATTTTCTTGTTAGTGTTCTGTGACATACAAAAGTCTTGACGAAGCCCAATTAATTTTTTTTGATTGTTGGCTGTTTTTTTAACTTTTTTATTTATTTTATGTGTATGAGGGATGAGTGTTATGCCTATGTGTGTGTGTGTGTGTGTATACCAGTGTCGTGCAGTGTGTATACCAGTGCCTTTTTGCATGCCCTTGGAGGTCAGAAGAGGGTGCTGGATCTCCTGGAACTGAAGTTACAGACAGTTGTTAGATGCTGGAGTGCTGGAATTTGAACTTGGGTCTTCTGCAAGAGCAGCCAGTGCTTTTAAGGGCTGAGCCACCTCTATAGTACCATAAATTCTTATCCTTTAAAATGGGGATTGATCTGAGGTTAATGAGATGGGTAATCCTTAACTATAGCCCTTTACACATTGTAAGCATTCATTCCATCCAACTGCTGGGATTATAGGCCTGCAACACACAATGGAATGGATATTATCTTTGGATAAAAAAGGCATACAGAAAAACTTATCTTTAATTCCAGCACAAAGGATGCAGAGGCAGGTGGATCTCTGGGAGATTCAGGCAAGTGTGGTTTACATGGTGAGTTCCAGGCCAGCTGTAAATATAGGGAGACCCTGTGTTAAAACAAAGAAACAACAATGGCAACAAAAAGACCAAAACCAAAATAAAATAAAATAAAACATAATCCAACTGAGAATGACCCTAGAGATACATTTATAAACCCCCTTAACAGAATGATTGCCTTTTAAGATCTTAGGAGAAAAAGAGAGGCTCAATGATCTGGTCATTTTGGATTTTCTCGAGTTTGTGAAAAGTAATCTGATTGTTGGTGTCTTCCATTAGGGTCTGAGTAGGAACCATGCCTTGTCTCCTTTGGCTCTGCAGTAGACTACAGATAGCTGGACCCTATAGACAGATAAATTAATGATGTTCCTTGAATGTCCCCAGGGGCCCGGGAGGATTCTTGGGAGTGGGGAAAGGTAGCAGGAACCAGGAGGAAAGATCTTGCATTTATTCACTGCCAGCATGAAAAAAGTAGGTTAGGTACGTGACACAAACCGTTTTTAAAGCTCAAGGTAGTAACAACTTACCTGTTATCTGCTCCCAGCCCCCCTCCTCCCGGCCCTGCAGGGTCACTTCCGGGAGGAGGCGGGAGACAAGTGGAGGCGTGCCGGGAAGGAGGCAGTTTGTCGTGCACCAGACGGAAGTGTGCCAAAGTGTCCGGGCTGCCGCTTCCGGTCTAGGTAGACGCTACTTCGGTACGCTGCGTGGTTTGTGTCATGTGGAGATAGGCCTCGGAGAGCAAGGCGGCGGTGAAACACCAAGAACCGGCGTCCGGACTCCGGAGTCTGGATTCCCGCGGAAAGACCGGACCAAAAGGGACGAGGAACCTGAATACCACCTACCCTCTGTTTCCGAGGGGGCAACTTGGACGAGGAACCCCCTGCCTTAGTAACGGCCAGAAAGGAGGAGATGGCGCCAGTCAGGGAGCGGCCACGGCCGAGACAGTAAGAGAGCGTGAAGGCGGAGCGAGCAGGAAGCCGCGGGAGAAGCTGCTGAGCCGTCGCCGTCACCATTGCCGCCACCACCATGGAAGGAGCCAAGCCCACCTTGCAGCTCGTGTACCAGGCGGTGCAGGCGCTTTACCACGACCCAGATCCCAGCGGGAAGGAGCGCGCTTCGTTTTGGCTTGGGGAACTGCAGCGTTCGGTGAGGGGCCCGGAGAGGCCGTTCTGCGCCGCGGGGCCTGGGCTGAGTGGGACGGAGGCTCGAGCGGAGAGCGAGAGCCGGGCGATCGGCCTCGTGAGACCCTCTTTTGGAAGGAGCTACTGCTGTGGGGTGGGGCTGGGAAGCCACTTCGAAGCCGCTTTTCGGAAACTAGTCCCAGCTGATCGGTCGCGAACTGGCCCTTTCCCCATCCCGTAGACTCTGATTTGTAATCGTCCTGTGCTTCTCGCTTGTGGCTTGGATATAACCCGCCTTTAGATTCCATCCTCGCTGTTGCCTACCAGGCCATGCTTTTCTGTCTTATCTTCTTCAACCAAAGCCAGCCCCCAAGTGCTTCTCTGCCTTTCACTTAAGAATGCTTTATTGGTCCCCCTTCCATGTCTAAATGTTGCATCTAGCAGTTCCTTCCTGTTGGTAGCCTCACACCTCTCTGCGCCTTGCCGATTTTCACTCTTGTTTGAGTCCATTATTCTCGAAACTTCTCAAGTTTCTGGATTCGTATTCGTATGAATTTCCCCTTGCTTTGGAGTGCAACATAATAATAAAGAATAAAATATCAATTAGGGTTTCAGAACACTTTTGGAGTTATTTGTTTTATAGTGGTCTTCTAACCTTATTTCCCTGACCTTTAGGTTTTTATGAGTATCATAGCTGCTTTAATTGTTTCATCTAACTGTGTGAACATCTAGTGGAATGGTGTTGTATCTATTGTATTTCCTCATGTTTAAAATTTTTGGTTTATGATTTCAGCATATTTTTGATTGCCATATTTTATGTTTTCTCCCGATTTCACACTAGTCTTCTTTGCTGTGCTTTTTTTCTCTTAGTTTGTATATATGGTGATCTTGCTGACTTAGGTGTTAATGTAGGATTTAGTCTATGAGCTTTGAAATTCTTTGAAAACTGGAGGCTTACACAGATTTGACTAAACACCTTGATTTTTCCTTTATCTTTCTTTGTGGTGCTGGTGTTCCAGTTCAGTTTACCAATGTGTAAACCAGGATGCCCTCAACCTCACAGAGATCTGCTTGGCTCTGACTCTTGAGTGCTGAGATTAAAGATGCGCGCCGCCATGCCTGGCTTCCACAAGCATATTTTTGTTTGCATAGATCTTCTTTTTTATCTATGTTTTAACTCATAACTGATTTTTAAAGGTGGTCTTCTTATTAAATAAATCCATGGGTTGCAAGAAGCTTTAAAATTTGCAACTTTGACTTTGATTATTATGTGTAAAATTGAGACCCAAGTCCTTGTTTACCTTGTGGGAAGACAAGGGAGTTAGGGCTTCATTATAGGCTACCCACATCTGGTCTCATTTAGTGTATAGTTCTGCGGCCTGGTGACTTATAGCTCTCGATTTTCATACCATTTTCTAAAATATAAATAACCCACAAAAGTCAACTTTCCCTGTTAAACCTACTAATTATGTGTATTTTCAATTACTGTTTGAGTGCTTACTGTGAGCATACAACTTGTGGGTGTTGGGAATTGAAACAAAACAAAAGTCTGTGCTGACCACGTAGTATGCTTGTGATGATTAAATGTGTTAAAATCTACAAAAAACAAAGAACTATGAAAAGTTTGTCACCATAGAGCCTACAGCATTTTAGCAGTTATTTAAATGTTATTCAACTTTCTCTCCTTAAGTTTCCATTAGTTTCTCTTACAACCTTCCCATCTTCAGAGTCTTAATGGGAAGACAGAACACACTCATCAGAATAATTTGCAGAGATAATTTTTTCTTTTTCTTTTTTATCCATACAAGTACTGGGGTTCGAATGTAGGACCTCACACATGCTATGGGAGTTATTTATTGATCAGTGCCCTCTCTCCTCAGCCTTTTTTTTTTAAACAGGAACTGGTTAAATTTCATAGGCTAGCCTTGGACTCACTATGTAGTCAAGTCTGGCCCTGAACTTTTCTGTCCTGCCTTAGCCTCCTGAGTATATAGGGTTACAGGTCTTGTCTGCTTCTCGCATGCCTGGGGAGAGTTTGTTATAAAGTACTGTTTATAAAGCTGGGTTTTACAGATATTGATAAATCTTAACATGGGGTCTAGTTGGCTCCTGGCAGTTGCAGATATAATGGTACTAGAAGAAATAATGTTTTAACCTAGAGGTAAACTATTATATCTTTAGGGGAGTAAATTACTTGGTTACCTTGAGGGGAAATGGTGAGTTCCTGGTGAAGAGTCAGAGCTGCCTTGAGGTACTTTGCAGGGAGGAACCTAGAGGAATGGATTTCCTGACTTTATTTTCCTATTTTCTTCTGGAGTCCCTATTAATCAAACCAACCAGAAGCCAGGGAACATAGCAACTTGTTGACAAGGCTATACAACCTACTGAAGCAGAAAGGATATTAGAAAAGGATAGGAAAATAGCACAATTATACTCATTTAGGCCAACTTCAACATTTTAAGTAGTTATTGTGTGTATGTATATGTGTATGGGAGCACTTGTGGATGTTAGAGGACAACTTGTAGAAGTCCAGTTCTCTCCTTCTGCCATATGGGTTCTGGGGATTGAACTCAGGTGTCAGACTTGGCAGCAGGTACCCTTACCTGCTGTGCTATCTCACTGGTCCAGCTTGAACATTTAAATGAACAGTTCAGTCAACACTTGGACCTTTTGATTCCTTTACTTCCTTATTTTCTTTAAGTCACACAGTTGCAGCCTGGATCTTGTCATTACTAAAAAAAAAACAAACAAACAAACAAAAAAAACCCCACCAACCTACCAAATCACTTATTCAAACATTCTTTTCTGATCACAGTCCATTGTTTATAGATTCCTGTCCCAAGTAACCCTGTGTCTGAGTTTTTATTATTTTGAGATCTTATGTAATTTCAATTTTTATCAAAATTTAAGCTTTGTTTTTAAAACCTAAGCATTTTAGTTATATTTATTTATTTATTTATTTATTTATTTATTTGTGGGGTGTGTCTTTTTGAGACAGGGTCTCCCTGTAGTCCCAGCTGGCCTGGAACTCACTATGTAGACCAGGTTGACCTTTAACTCACAGAGATCCTCCTGCCTCTGCTTCTTGAGTGCTGGGATTAAAGGCGTGTGCCACCATGCCCGACTTTTCAATATATAGTTGTTGTTTTCTATGTATCTGTAGTAATTCATCACCAGAACTTCTGTCCATAGTGTAAAATACCCACTTTGCACATTCATATTGGTAATCTATTTTCCTTGTTGGCTGAAGGGAGCACGTAATCCTAAAGCCTGTCAACCCAAAACATAGCTCTCACCTCAAATGCAGTAAGAGGTAATTTTTTCTTGATCCATTTATTCTTGATCATGGTCCATGAACATGAGTTCAGTTTGCTCTGAAAGACATGTTCTACCACTGAAGTGGTTACATGAAATTTTATTAATTGTAGAACAAGGAAAGTATTGACTAAAGACAGGGCTCTGTGGTTAAGAGTATTTGCTGTTCTTCTAGAATACTAGGACTTGATTCCCAGCACCCATGTCTTGCTTCTAACACCCACCTGTATACCTGCATATATGTCTGTGTTCTCAAACACACACACACACAAATAAAAAAGAACAAAGAAAGCCATAAATGAAGTCATTGGTGGGATATCATATAAGTAGGTTATAGGAAAGAGTAGGGAAAGTTTGCTGTAGGATTTTGGTGCTTAGGACTTTAGAACTTTTTTAGCTTTTGAATTTGTAGAAGCTAGTGGTCTGCTAAGAATATACCTTAAAGGGATGGGCATGGTAGGATTTGCCTTTAAATACCACCAGTCAGGAGGCAGAGGCAGGGAGATCTCTGATTTCAAGGCTAACCTGTTCTACATAGAGAGTTCTAGGTTAGCCAGGGTTATATAGTGAGACTCTGTCTCAAATAGCAAACAAAATGCACCTTAAAGGTTTTACCTGATAGTCAAAAGGATGAGATCAGGCACATGGCTGGGCTAAAACTAGCTCTACACCAGGCATGAAGATGCATACCATTAATCCCAAACCCCGGGAGATAGAGACAGGTAGATCTCTAAGATCTAGGCCAGCCTGGTCTACATACTGAATTCCAGACCATTTGGGACTCAGGGAGACTCTGTCTCAAAATATTTTTAAAAACTTGACATTCCAGTTTCCAGTTTTGGTGAGACCCATTTCTTTTCAGTTTTTTTGTCGCATGGAGTTCTTGCTCCCTTCTCCCCTCTTTTTTCCCCCAGTGTTTTCACTCTGGTTTTAGTGGCTCTTTAGAAGAGACTTGAGGGCAAACAGATGTGTACAATGTTAGTTCAGTCATCTTTCACATTTTGCAAAACCATTGTCTCTATTCTTCTTCACCTCCATCCCATCTAACTTTATTTACTTTCATTTTTACTAACTTTTTTTCTTATTCTCTAATAGTTGTATATAACAAACTGTGTTTTTGTTTTTAGATAGTGTCTCGTGTAGCTCACCTTGAACCCATTGTGCAACAATAACCTTGAACTACTGATCTTTGTTTGCCTCCCAAGTGCTAGTACTACAGATGTGCACCACCATACCCAGCTAAAATATCTGTTTTCTGAAGAAACTTTAATCATTAATTTGTAAATTTTTCCTACCAAAACTGATGGAAAACTATAGCCATAGTTATGTTCTGTGTGAGGAGCAGATATCTCTTAATAACTCCAAAGTGAGTTTTCTAAAAGGACGTTATTTTGAAGTAGATCTTAAAGGAAGCCTATGTAACAGTAACTCCCATGTTCTGAACACTTAGTAGTTTCCTTTGGCCATGCCTTGTGTGTATACAAAACCAGTAAACAACATAGAAAGCCATGGGGAGGAAAGACCATCTCTTTCTAGGGCTGGTAACTGTGCTGCTTAGTTCTAAACTGGTACTTCTACCGAGATAATCTGTGAGCTAGAAGTTACCTCAGGTTTATGGTTCAGGGCTGGGGATGTGGCTCAGTTGATTGAGTACTTGCCCAGTTCGCAGAAAGTCATGTATTCAATCCCCAGTACTGCATAAACCAAGCGTAGATACCTGTAATCCTAACCCTTGGAAGGTAGAGGTAGCTGGATCAGAAGGTCAAGGTCATTCTCATCTACTTTCTGAGCTTGAGACTAATCTGGGCTACAGTATGACCCTAGTCCAGAAATACCAAGAAAAGAAAGTTTATCTGGAAACTGAAAAGGCGTGATGAAAAGAATAAAAAACACAAATCAGATGAAATAAAGTCATGCTTTATGAACTCAGTATTGCTGTGTGTAATTTGTCATGTGTTTATGGAAATTTTCTATTAGCATGTTGGTCAGGTGTGGTGGCACACACTTCTCGCCCATCATGGGGGAGGCAAAGGCAGGCAGAGCTCTGTGAGATCTAGGCCAGCCTGGTCTATGTGGGAATTTGCAGGCTGGTGGAGGCTTCTAGAGACACCAGGTCTCAAGAAAAAAAAAGCATGTCAGAAAGGTGCAAGGTTACAGACCATGGATATCAGCTTATCAGCTTCCAACTTTTCCCTTTTGGAATTCCTTTTAAAAAATTTACTCATTTAGTCAAATATGCAGATAAAATATCAGAAAGTGAATCCTTGCACTCACATGTTGTACTACCTGTGTTTCTGTATGTTGCACATTCACATGTAGACATCCTCAATTTCTCTTTCATTTGGGGCAGTTGGATGGTTCATTTTTTTTGGTGGCCCACTGTTTTTTGCAGAATTCTGCTCCTCCTGCTCAGAAGATACCAGATAAAGACCTATTCGTCCAGGTTCAGGTCCCACTCCCATCACTTGCTAAGTATGTGACACTTCAAGCTACTTAGTCTTCCTCTGCCTCCATTTTCTCATAGCGTATCAGTAACTGTAAAGTCTTTACTTTCATATTTTTTAGCGTAGTTTAAAAAAAGTTTTATTTTTATTTTATATATATGAACGTTTGCCTGCCTGTATGTAAGTGCACCACATATGTGCAATGCCCACAGAGGCCAGAAGAAGGTGTTGGATCCCCTGGAACTGGAGTTATAAATGGTTGTTATTAGCCACCATGTGGGTACTAGTACTGGGAACAGAACCTGAGCCCCATCTTTAGTGTAGTTTTAATACTTAGGGTCTTTGATTTCTCTCTAGTAGTTGTAGTTAGTAATTCATTCTCATTTCTCTCCCTCCCTACCTCCCTACCCTCATCCTCTAACGATTTTGAAAGGAAGGATTTCTGGAAAATAAAGTGTTTCTATACAACTTCCTGAGGATTGTTTAGCTTAAGAATAGAGGAATATTGTGTTCTTCACATTGGAAGAAACTGGGACTATATAAGAATAAAGACCAAAAACTACCCTGAGAATTTATTAATCTAGTTGCATCATTCCATATGAAAACAGCCAGATGTGACTATTTAAATTAGAGTGAAATGAAAGTTAAAATGAGTTCATTACATTATCTCCACTCCAACTATCAGACAGGGTACACATAGCTTTGGAGTACTGGAGCTTGTGTGTGTGTGTGTGTGGTGTGTGTGTGTGTGTGTGTGTGTGTGTGTGTGTGAATTAAAAAAAATTTTTTTATTTATTTTTATTTTATGTGTATCAGTATATTGCTTGCATGTGTGTAAATGCACCTGTCATTCAGTGCCCTTGAAGGTCAGAAAAGGGCATTGGATTCCCTGGAACTGGAGTTATGGACGAGTTGGTAGCACAATGTGGGTGCTGGGAATCAAACCTGGGTCCTCTGCAAGAGTACCTAGTGCTGCTTCATAACTGATGAGCAGCCCTGTGTGTGAGAATTTGTGATAGTGTTTCTTTTGGCATGGTTTTCTGTTACTTGATGCTGTTCTTCCTTTCCTGAGTTCATTTATTTCTGGTTTTATAGTGTGATCCAGAATATAAAAGTATCAAGGCACTGCTACCTTTTCTAATTGTGACAGTTTTTTGAAGACTCTTCCAAATATTTATTCAGTTTTTATTGCTTTAACGATTGTACTGATGTTAATGGGGAAAATGAAAGTACATTTCATGAATTCTTAAACATTTTTATTATTGTGCTGTGTGTGTGTACACTCCAGGACAGCTTTGGGTAGTCTTTTTCTTTACATTTCCTTTATTTTTTATTTTATGTGTATGAGTGCTTTGCCTGCACGTGTGCAAAGTGTGTGCAGTGCCTGGCAAGGTCAGAAGAGGGCATCGAATATCCTGGAACTGGAGTTAAAGATGGTTGTTAGTTACCACATGAGTGCTAGGAACTGAACCTGGGTCTTCTGTAAGAGCAGGCTAATGCTCTCAACCACTGATCATCTCTTTAACCCCACGTCTTTTTTTTGTTTTAAAGATTTATTTACTATTTTTTATTTATGTGTGTATGTGAATGAGTTTACGTGTACCATGTACATGCAGGTGCCCACAAAGGTCAGAAGGTTAGATTCCCTAGAATCAGATCCCTTGGAACTGGATCCCTTGGAGCTAGAGTTGTGGAACAGGTAGTAATGAGCCACCTGATGTAGGTACTGGGAACTGAATCCTGGTCCTCTGCAAGAACAGCAAGCACTCTTAACCACTGAGTGGTCTCTTCAGCCCCAGGGAATCAGTCCTTTTCTTGGGATTTGGAATGAATCTCAAGAGATGGAACTTTTACCCACTGAATCATCTAACTGGTCTGATTTTGTGCCATGTGTGTGTGTGTGTGTGTGTGTGAGAGAGAGAGAGAAAGAGAAAGAGAGAGAGAAAGAGTGTGTTAAGATATTCAAAACTGAACTTATTGTCAAGGTCATACTATATAACCAAGACTGCCCTTAAACTCATTTTCTTTCTGTCTCAGACACCCCAATATGAGATTATAGATGTGTACCTGGCTTCTTTTCAGCCATTTTTTTAAAATTTGGGTTTTGTTTTGTTTTGTTTTGTTTTCAGACCAGGTCTCCTTATAGCCTCAGCTGGCCTATGTGCCAGGTCTGCCTGCCTCTGCCTCCTGAGTACTGGGATTAAAGGTATGTGCCAACACCCCTGGCTTTAACCATTTATTTTAACTTTTATTTATGTGTCTCTGCATGTATGTCACATGTAGGTAGATGCCCCTGGAGGCCAGAAGAGGGTGTTAGATGCCCTGGAGCAGGAGTTACAGATAGTTGTGAGCTGGATTGGGTGCTTGGGAAATGAACTTGTGTCTTGGAAGAGCAAGTGCTCTTAACTGTTGAACTAGCTCTCCAGCCTCCCACTTTTTAAAAATATTTTTATTTATGTGTATATGTGTGTCTCTGTGTGTGCACCTGCATGGGTTCTTGTGGAGGCCACAAGAGAGAGTCAGATCCCCTGGAGCTGGAATCACAGGTGGTTGTGAGCCTTCCAGTATGGGTGCTGGGAACCTAAATTGGATCCTGGAAAGGCAGCAAGTGCATTTAACTGCTGGGCCATCTCTCCCTTCCCCTCCTTTTTTAAAAAACCTATTTTAAATGTATATATTATTTTTATTTTATTTATTTTATTACTTTATGTGAAGTCCCCACAGAGGCTAGAAGAGAGCATTGGATCCCCTGTAAGTGCAATTCAATTCTTCAGGGATATAATCTCAGAAGTAAAATTACTAAATCACACGGGTTTTTGTTTTTGAGTTCAATATATATTTTTAGATTTTATAGGATTTTAAGCCCTGTTTAACTTAACAATCTATAGGATGTTCACTTATTCAGACTATCTAGCCTATATTCTTTAGCTTATACCACAGCACTAGACTGTTATCTGTGTGTTGTGGTTGTACAGGGAAACCCATAAAGAAAACAGACAATTTTGTAGCGTTTGCTATGCAGAACCCCTTTTAGATACTAATTTAAATTTTCTTTCCTGGCACACTTTCCAGAATGAAATATTAGGAAATAAACAGCCCTTTCCCTTTTGGTGAGTTTTCTTTTAAAATAATTTATATTACAATTTTTACTTATTTTCCCTAAGTCTATAGTAGAGCTCTTTTTGTTTCCAATGAATGCACTATTTCCATGTGCTTTGTCTCAGCAATAGTGTAGTGATATTTGAAGTTATTCCCCAAGCAAGAGGATGCATTTAGAATGGACTTGAAAATACACATTTATACACATTTCTGCATTTGGAGTTTTTTTTAAAAAACAAAAGTTTTGAAAGTTGTATTATTTTACTTCTCATATTTTTACAAGTTTGAAATTCTGGGGGCTGGAGAGTTGGCTTAGCAGTTAAGAGCACTTACTGCTCTTGCAGAGGACCCAGGTTGGTTTCCAACACTCCAGTGTCAGCTCACAACCATCTGTAACTCCAGTTTCAGGAGATCTGATCCTCTGGCACATATTCAGTGCACATATATACATGCAGGCAAAACACTCATGCACATAAAATACAAATCTTAAAAACTGGAAGCTGGTGAAATGGCTCAGTAGTTAATAGCACTGATTGCTCTTACAGAGGACCTAGGTTTGGTTTCCAAAACCTACATTGCAGCTAACAACTGTTCATAGCTCCAGTTCCAAGGGGTCTGATTCTCTCTTCTGGCCTCTGTGGCACTGCACAACATGGGCGCATTTACATATACATGCAGGCCTACCTAACACACACATAAAATAAATTTTAAAAAATGTATTCCTTAACATTATGTTAAATGTGTATAGTACAATTTTATCAATTGGTCTGGGGGTACAACTCACAGTGCTTTTCTAGCACGCACAAAAAAGCCCTGGGTTCAAACCCCAGCACTATATAAAACCAAGTGTGGTGGTGCATGCCTGGAATCCCAGCACTTAGTAGATGGGGGCAAGAGAATTCTAAAGAAGTTCAAGATCATCTGAGGCTACATGAAATTCTGTCTCAAAAAGGAAAAACTTGAATTAGTAAAATGGTTCACCAGATGTATATACCTGCCTTCAAACCTTCTGACCAGAGTCTTGTCCCCAGGACCTACATGGTAGAAGGAGAGAACTGACTTCTACAAGTTGTCCAGTGACCTCTATCCATGTGCTATGGCACACATAAATCCACACAAAAAATAAAAGTGATCTGCCTACCTCTACCCCTCCTTGCCCCCATTGCTGGAATTAAAAGCATCATCTCATATGTGACTTGTTACAAAATATACTTGGGTTGACAGGAATAGAGATCAGAAATGAAAGTAAATGTTTTCTATATTTTTGGCTTTCAGGAAGCCCCTTACCTGGGCTATCCAGTTGCTTCAGACAAAATGGTTTCTACCTTGGCATTTTCTACTATCCTGGAACCTGTGTAAACCAGGCTGGGCTCTCTTTGATCTCAGAGAGATCTGTCTGCCTCTGGAATGCTGGGTTAAAGGCGTGTGCTATCACACTCTGTCTTTTTTAAAGGATCGTTCCATTTTTTGTTTTTTTGTTTTAAGAGTCTCATGTAGCCCAGGCTGGCCTTCAAATTACTGACTAGTCAAAGGATAAACCTTGAACGCTGATCCTCTTGCCTCTACCTCCCACGTGCTAGAATGACAGGCCTGCACCACCTTAGTTGGCTTTAGGGTGGTTCTTGAGGTTAATATTATATACATTGTCTTTAAAATTTGGATAAGGATTCTTTACAGTTGTTTATGAAAAATTTGGACAGGATATCTTCTGGGCCAGTGACTGCAAAGTTGTTAGAAATAAAATCTGTGGTCCAGGGAATCCCATCAATACTGCACAAAGAACACACGGACGAAGTGAAAGTAACTGGGCAAGGCAAATTTTACTTTTGCAAAAGGGTGACTTGTATGTACACAACAGATCCAAAAGCTTATGGAGGCTTTTATCCCTAACCCAAGAGAACTGTCTTTTCTTCATTGGCTATGGTTTGACCTCACAGTCTTTCTCGATTGACTAGTTTAAAAGAATCAGCAAGAAGGGAAAAGAGCTCCACTACACCAGGCCATTAAGCTCAGAAATGCATCAGGGCCTTTCCTTAAACAAAAGTCTTACAGAGTGTGCTGGGATTAAAAGATTAGAATTCCTTGTCATAAACCAAGTTCCAAGTTTTATAGGGTTTGAAAGAAAAGACTAATATCTAATATTTCTTACAAACCCTGCCTCTTATTTTCTTAAAAACTTTTCTTCCAGCTCATTAAAACTTTGGTTCTCTTTCTGTTATATCTTGGAATAAGAAACTGCCATAGCACCAGGCACACACACCTTTAATTCCAGCTCTCAGGAGGTGGAGGCAGGCGGATCTCTTTGAATTTCAGGTCAGCCTGGTCTACATAGCAAGTTTCAGAACAGCTGGGGTTACAGGTGTCTTAAAAAAAAGACACACCCCCTCCTCAAAAAGAAAAAACAAACTGCTGTAGGGATGGGGCATTTGTTTGATAATAGCTTGATTCAATAAACCTGCGTTAGGTCCCTAACATAGGGTATAATACAGGATCAGGGCATCCGTTATGATTACCAAGGAAGTTAGCATAGTATTTATAAGACCTCTTAATTTTCCAAACCATCCTTCTAGGAAGTCAGGGAGTTCCCAAATTTTCAGTTCCTTATAGAGTGACTTAAGGCCTTAAGGTTACATTTGGAGTTGTTTTATTGGAGATGATATACAACTTTGTTCACCCAGCATTATGTAAACTTCATCTTTTTTCAGCCAAAATCTTATCTAATCCTAACTTATTCTCCCAAGACACTTTGTTGGTAGAGTTGAATGGGGATATAAGGTATGACAATCAAGGTCTCCTCTAGTAAACCTGTCTAAAAGACTTCAAAAGTGCATCAGTGGCTTTATTTGTGTAACTGCAGGATAAAGGAAGTTTTTAACTGGTGTCTTTTAGAAAGACATGTGAGGAAAGAGAAAGGGCAAAAGTATTACTAGTTCTAGGGAACTAGGAGAATTTCCTGATGGGCTCATAAGAGCATCCTTCACATTGTTTTTCTTTTGGCTTCCAAGACTGGACTCCAGAGTGATGAACTCAGGGTTTTCTTTCAGCACTTTTGGCTAGAGTCTGTTGGAGTGACTAGAATCACAGTGTGAGCTCCCTCCCAGATGACTTCTACATAGAGAAAAGGAGTTTAGCTATCATTTCTTTTCTCTTTTGATATAGGTAGTGCTGCAGTGTAGAATTGGGCCAAGATTTGAAGTCTTAAATCTGAATAGCATTTCTAAATGACATCTTAATATGAACTTAAGCCTAATGTCTGGGAAGTACAATCCCTTGGAATCTTAAAGAAGCATACTTATCAATTTATTCTTTCCTGTTGGGCATTTAAGACCATGCAGTTGACCTAAATTAAGCAAAACATTTTTTTTCAAGGTCAGTTGAAGGTCTAATCCTCTGGGGTCACTTGGGCTTAGGTGGAGCCTCTAGTTCCTTTAGTCTTTTACCAGCTATTCCATTTTTGTGAGGATAAGTCAGTGGCCGTGTTTTGACCATGGCTTTACTCAGAAGCATTGAGGAAACATTTCCCTCTGTGTTGACCCTCTTCTTTGTAGACTGGACACTGGTTACGGTCATCTGGTGGGGTGTCTAAGTCCTTCTGACCACATTAGTATAGGCCTCAAAATATAATTATTAAACACCCAAGATGGTTAGTTACACCAGTCTGGTACTTTAAATTATCCTGTGATATGTAGATAAAGCTTGAGCAAAAATCAAACATTCTTAAATAAACCTTGACTAGACATAGTGACTGACCTTAGGAATTTTAAGATTTTGTCTCATCTTTCATATAAAAACCTATTCAAACCCTTCAGCATTTGCATAGGCTTTTTTTTTTTCTATTCTGGAAACATCCAGCCTTCTTAATCTTTATACATAAATCAGTCTTAATAAAAGACTGATTTTCATATCCTTTTAATATCTTTCACCTTCTCATTTCCTTCCCTAATACCTTGAGATAATAAAAACATTAACAAATTTTCCATCTATTGTAAAAATTCTCTTCCTGGAGGTATAACCAATGTTTATTCCCTTTTCTAAAGTTCTAGTGTCAAACTAATGCTTGATTACTTTAAAGTTCACCCTTGGGAACTAAGAAGCTTTTGAATTTAGTTACAGAGACAGGTGACAGGTTATTGACAGATGTATGGGTGGCCTGAGGGTAGTTTCACTGGGAAGTCTTTACCAAGCATAGATATTCTATAACCTCATGGGTCAGGCTCCCTCTTCCTAGTTTTCCCCAGATTATATACATTAGTCCTCCCCAAATCCAGGGTGCTACTTGTGATTATGACAGAATTATATACAGTTGACTGGGAAGAATGAAAGTCCAGTGACTCTGCTCACTCCTCTTTTAATGAAGGAACATAATAGACAACAACAAGCACAGTTGTGATGATCTTTTGTAAGTAGGCACAGCTGAAATCATGAAGATGGCAGTTCTTTGACCCAGAAGAGTGCTCTGCAGCAGCATCTTATTAAAAGAACGTGGCATCCAAATTACTCACATAGTATCATGTACCTGTGTACACATTGTGGCTTTATAAATCCCCAGGTAAACCTTATAGAAAATACAAGATAGTTAAAAATATTCTTTACTTTATGTAGTTTAGAGATTGGTCTAACAAAACATTTTTGACAACCTCCAGCATAATCAGTTAAGGAAAACTGTGGTGCTAGAGTTACTGAGGAATTTTAGGCAAAGAGTCCTCTCTATCCTCTCCATGAACCATAAATATCTTTTTATTCATCCTGATATTTAGTAAACCTTGGTATTCATTATACATTTGTATTAGCATAGGCTAGTTACTTCCTTATTGTTGTTAAAACAGAACATCCAAATAGCTATTTTTACTATAGATATCTTTGAATACAAGATAAGTAATAACCTCTGTTGGAAATAGTTTATATACATTTGTCTAGGTGAGTCTACTCATCTGCTAGGGCAGTTATAGAGATGGTTATGAAAATGTAGTTTAGCTGAACTTGTTACTATTAGACAAATTTTTTATGCATGTAAGAGTATTCTGAACTGAATGTGGTGGTGCATGCCTTTAATCCCAGCATTCAAGAGGCTAAGGCAGGTCACTCTCTGAGATTGTGGCCAACCTGGTCTACATAGTAAGTTCCAGGTCAGCTGCAACTATAGGGAGACCTTGTCAAAAAAAGTCCAAAAAATAATAATAGTAATTAAAAAATTCTAAGGCTTGGGAACTTACTAGAGGTTTGTGATCATTTTTCTTCTACCGGTGCTTTTGAAGTTTGAAGTTGTTAATGATGAAGATATCAGGCAAGTTCATTTCATCATGGTTTCTAGTTTTCAGGCTATCTTGATGAACAAGTTATTTTAAAATGTGTTTTTTAGGTAGTGCTGTGATTTTATGTTTCCCTTAGCTTATAGTTTTCTTTCTTTCTTTTTTTTTTTTTTTTTTTTTTAATGTGTATGAGTATATTGCCTGCATGCAGTGCCCATGGAGGTCAGAAGAAGGCATTTGATCCCCTGGAACTAGAGCTGTGGATGGCTGTTATCTGCCATGTGGGTGCTGGGAATCAAACACGGGCCCTCTGGAAGAGCAGCCAGTACTCTTAACTGCTGAGCCATCTCTCTAGCCCAGCTTATATTTTTCTTAACTGTTAAAAGATGTGCTTAATCACAGTACTGGGGAGGCTGAGGCAGGATGACCATAAGTATGGGCCAGCCTGGACTACATGTGTTCCTTTCTCAAAAAAAACCTTTCAGAACATTTTCCCACCCACTGTCAAGGAAAACCTTTCAAAAGTAATTTGTTATAATAGTTCTAACATCTCATATTTGTGAAATTCTCTTGAAGGATTACATTTAAGAACTGAAGATAGCTGATTAGGGCTGGGAATTCAGCTCCATGAGAACACTTGTCTAACATTCCAGAAGTCTGGGACCCCTGCCCCTCCCCCCAGCCATTTAAAAAATGGTTTTTGTTTTTAAATTAGACTTGTTTTTTATTATCTTATGCCTTACAGACATGATTTTTTTTTTTTTTTTAATTTGGTACAATCTGTTTTCTAACTCTATACCACACTCAGGGTATGCATGTAAAATGTTGCTTTGTTTAGTGGATCTGTAGTTAGAAGGCATTGGATACCTGGGAGTTTTAGTTATAGGTGGTTGTGAGCTGCCTGTCATGGGTGCTTGGAATGAACTTAGAAATCTGGAAGAGCAGCAAGCGCTATTACTGCTGAGCCATATCTCCATCCCAGCTTTGTTGAACATAATAATTTTAAGGAAATTGAGATTACTCAGTCTATCTGGCCTATATTTTCTAGCAACCCTCAATGTAGAATAAACATTTGGAAAGTCTTATTAATAAAGGTATCATTTGCTGATTGGCCTTAAAAAATGCAGCAGGCTGACACTTAAGTGTTGCTTTTCATGCCTCATCAAGTTAAATGTCCTTGCTTTCAGAATCTTATTTTCTGTTTGTCAGAGTTCTTGTGTTCTCTGAAAGTTCTGAAATAATTCCATTTTTAAAAGACTTTTTGTGTAGGATTATCTAGCAGCCCTTATCTGCCCCTTAATTCTTGGCAGCTAACCACCCCTTTGGCTCCTGTCTGGGTGTGTGCTTGCATTCTGTTGAGGTCTGCTCAGTGATTTTGGTTGATGTGGCAGTTTTAGAAATGTGTGTACAAGTGAGCCCTAGAGCAACAGTGCATCATTTTGCAAATGTTCTGTGAAGTATAATGAAGGACTAAGAGCATGCAGGATTCCTGGGTGAAAGCCTACCCCATATTCATCACATAGTTGTGAAAAAAAAAAAGATCTGTCTACTATTGCTGTGTGAAGAGGAAGATTGGAATTAGATGTTTAAATGAAAAATGTTCTCTTGTTGCAGTCTCTGTTGCTGCTAGTGGGAGCCACAGCTTCCTCTTTGACCCCCCAGGCTTCCATTGAGATGGCCCCTTTCAGAAATGTGGAGCTTAGTCCAAGCCTGGATTTCAGTAGGTATCACCTGGCATCTGTGGCTAGAAAGTCCTATGAAGTGTAATTGTTTCATTCTGTCCTTGAAAAGAATCTTCTTTATTTCTTCTTTAATTTACTCCTTTTTTTCTGCAGCTTAGCAGAGGGAAGAATGGTGAGCAATAGTGTTGGGGATGTGTCAGAATTTGTTTGCATTTGGGGAGAGCTCAGTGGTCAAAACAAGATTACTTGTTACTGTTTTTGTTTTTTGAGACAGTGTTTCCCTGTAGCTCCAGATGGCCTGGAACTGTATAGACCAGGCTGACCTCTATTTTCCAGAGATCTGCCTGCCTCTGCCATGTGGTAGGAATTGAACCAGGACCTCATGTATAATAGGCAAGTACTCTAACTCCCTCCCATTCACTTTATATTGAGACAGGGTCTCTTGAAATTGTCCAACTGTCTTTAAACCCACTCTATAGCCCAGACAAATTTTGAATTTGTGATCCTCCTGCATCAGCCTCCCAAATAGCTGGAATTACAGGTTTACATCATTAGGCCTAGCCCCAGCCTAAGTTTTATTATTATTTTTAAGTTAAAATTTACTTAGTAGATTTGGGGGAGGGGGGCTGAGCTAGAATTCTCTCTGTGTAGCTCAGGATGACTTTATCATCTTGTTTTTCTCTCTTGCTTCTACCTCCACAATGCTGACCTTATCATCATGTACCACCACTCCTGACAGGTAGCTTTTGATTATCATTTGTCTGGTTTCTTTATAGGTCATTCTCACAGTTCTTATTCCAAAAGACAAATATTTGAAAAGAGAGGTACGGTTGATTAATATGTGACACAGCTTTAAGATTTAAAAGGCTGGGTGGGCATGATGGTTCATGCTTGTAATCACAGCACTTAGCAGGCTAAGATTGTCATGAGTCTAAGACCAGTCTGGTGTACAAAGTGAGACACTAGGAATAGATGAATGAATGAATGAATGAATGAATGAATACTAGGTGCTTGGAATTAGGAGATAGCTTTTCTTTCCTTTGATTCTACTTGATACATTTTTATAGGAGTTTTTCTAAGGTTCATTCCCCACAGATTGTCCTAGGAAATGCAGAAACCATCCACTGTAGTTTAGTTAAAAAGCAAATCCTCCCAGTAGTCCATTAAGTTGTTTTGTTTGATTTTTGCTTTTGGTTTTTTTTTTGCGGGCGGGGGGGCAGGGTATACTAAGGCCCCAGCTGACCTGGAACTCACTATGTAGACCAGGCTACCCACCATCTCAGTGATATATGTGTCTCTGCCTCTTGAGTGCTGGGATTAAAGGCATGCACTACCACATTTGACTTGCCTGGGTTTTTTTGTATATATTATTTTTATTTTACATGCATGAGTGTATTGTCTGCATATGTGTAAGTGCACCCATGTCATACAATTCCCTCAGAGGTCATTGTATGGTGTTGGAGGTTTTGGATCTCCTGGAACTGGAGTTACGGATGGTTGTTAGCTGCCATGTGGGTGATGAGAACCGAGGTCCTCTGCAAGAACAGTCAATGCTTTTAACCACTAAGCCATCTTTCCAGCCCTGCCTGTTTGTTTGTTTTTTTTCCACAAAGTAGTTTTGGTGAAATTCACACAAATTTCTATTTAAAGTGTAGAAGTTTTTGGTATGTTTATATGTGATTATATTACCACTGTTTATTTGGGAATAGTTTCATTGCCCTAAAAGAAACCCACACTCTTTGACCTGTTCTTTCTACTTTGTTTCTAGCCCTTGGCAATGTAACTTCTGTTTCTAGATATTTGCCTATTCTGGACAGTCCATTTAAATGAATTCAACAGTATCTGGGATTTTGTGACTTGAAATTTTCACTTACTATAATATTTTCAAGGCTCATCAATGCTGTAGTGTGTATTATTACTTTGTTCCTGATTTTTTTTTTTCCCCCTTCAAGTATTGGAGATAAAACCCACATGCTAGGTAAGTGTTCGGTATCTGAACTATAGCCCTAGCCTTTTAAAATTTTGAGACAGGGTCTTGTTTAAGTTGGTCTAGAGTTCACTTTATAGCCTACCTAGACAGGTCTTAAATTTTTGATCCTACTATTTCAGCCTTCCATGTTGCTGGTATTATGGGCCTGCATGCCTAGCTTATAAAACTTAAATCTGATATTTAAAAGATTAATTTTTAAAAAATGTGTATTAGTGTTTTTGTCTGCATGTAAATGTATTTCATGTGTGCCTACTGTCCACAGCAGTCAGAAGAAGGCGTCAGATCCCCAGGAACTGGAGTTAAGGATACTTCTGAGCCACCATGTAGGTGCTAGGAACTGAATTCCAGTCCTATGGAAGAGCAGCCAGTGCTCTTAGCCACTGAACCTTCTCTTTACCCCAGTTTGGAAGATTTGGGGAAAAAAATATATATATATATAGATAGATAGATAGATAGATAGATAGATAGATAGATAGGATTTTTATTTTATGTGTTTGCCTGCATGTAAGTACACCTGAGTTGTACAATGTCCACAGAGGTCAGAAGAGGGTGATGGATCCCCTGGAACTGGAGTTAGAATGACTGTTAGCTGCTATGTTGGTACTGGGAATCAAACCTAGATTTGCAAGAGTAGTCAATGCTCTTAACCACTGAGCCATCTCTCTAGCCCCAGTTTGGAAAATTTTAAAGCAGTGTCTCTAAGTAGTGCTTCTGAGTCATTTTGTGATATGTTCTTATGTACGTTCTAGTGTATTCACCTTCCTTTACTTTGTCCTGCTTGTCACTTGGTATTCTCATTCTTTATTATATTTTTAAAAATTATTTTTATTTTATGAGTATGAATGCTTTACCTGCATGTGTGTAAGTGTACCCATGTGTGCAATGCCTGTGGAGGCCAGAACAGGGTATTAGGTCATCTGGAACTGGAGTTATGGGTTGTTGTTAGCTGACATGTGGGTGCTGGGAACCAAACTTGGGTCCTCTCTATAAGAGGAGCCAGTGCTCTTTGTTGCTGAGCCATTTTTCCAGCCCCTCTTTATCCTTTCAACTTGTTTTTTTTTTGAGACAGGGTCTCTCTCTACCTCCAACTGACCTAGAACTTGCTATGTAGACCAGGCTGGCCTTGATCCTACAGAGATCTGTTTGCCTCTACCTTCCAAGTACTTGGATTAAAAGTATGTACCACCATGTCTAGTTTTGTGGTTTTTTTTTTTTAAGGTTTATTTTTTATTGTTTTTATATATATGGATATGTCTCATGTGTGCATGCCTACAGGAACCAGGTGAAGTTGTCAGATTCCTTGGAGCTAGAGGTAAGAGGAAATTGTGAGCTGCATACTGTAGGTGCTGGAACCCAAACTTGGGTCCTTTGGAAGAGCAGTAGACACTCTTATCAGCTGAGCCATCTCTCCAGCCCTGTTTTGTCTTTTGAGACAGAGTCTTGCTATGATGTCATCTAGACTGGCCTAGAACTCATTGTATAGCTCAGGCTGGCCTTGAACTTATGGTAATCCTCCTGTCTCAGTCTCCCCAGTGCTGAGATTATAAATGTGCATCTTGATTCCCAGCGGTGTGATTGATTTTGTCTTGACCTGTTTTCTGCCATAGCAGTCTCTGTTGTTAGTATCTGGAATTCTCATTTTCCTTCCAATGCCTTGACTATAGCAACTTGCTGTTCAGTTTTTTTCCAACTTTGTGTATCTTTTATTTGAAACCTTGTGGAGGACCTGGAGGGCTGGCTCAGCAGTAAAGAGAACTTGCTGCTCTTGCAGAGGACCTGGGTTTAGTTCTCAACATCCACATGGCAGTTTATAACACCTTATAACTCCAGTTCCAGGAGATCCAGTGCTCTCATCTGGCTTTCATGGTACGCACATACATGCATGCGGGCAAAACACTCATATATATAAAGTTAAGAAATCTTTAAACCTTGTGGAGAAAAATTCCAAACCTTATATTGTTAAAATATTTTGATGTATGAAAGTGCATCCATGTTGAGCAGGAGCAGTGCGTGAGGAAGCCAGAAGAGGGTATCAGATCCCCTGGAACTGGAATTACAGATGATTGTTAACTATCATGTAGATTCTGGGACTTGAACCCAGGTCCTTTGCAAGAACAGCCGGTGCTCTTAACACTGAGCTACCTCTCCAGCCCTCACTATGTGCTTTGAAAACATCTCACTGCTTTGTCTCAACCGAGTTTAAAAAGAATCTTACAGAAAGATGTGGATCACTTTTTCTGACTGGAGTTTATTTTCTATTTGATGCAGGACAGTTTTTACAAATTACTTATACTAGATTAGATTAAAGAGGAGGGGAATAGATTTGTGAAGAAATAGCTGTGAATTTGCTGTTCTTTTCCTCATTCTTTGTTTGATGATAGAATCTGTGTGCTTAGATCCATTGCTTTTGATTTGATGGTGTATGCCAAATGTGCTATTTCTTTCTTATTTGCTGGGGTCCTTCTATGAAGAAAGTCTTTCTCTCTACCTTTTTATGTGGGTGCTGGGGATAGAAGTTAGGACCTTATGCTTGCACAGCAAGTGTTTTGACTGAGTTACTTTCCTAGCCCCTCTATTTCTTTTTTTCCTCTTAAAAAATTTAAAAAAATTTTTTTATGTGTATGGATGTATTGCTTGCCTGTATGTAAGTGCACACGAGTTGTGCATTGCCCATGGAGATCCTCTGAAACTGCCATGTGGGCTGGGAACCAAACCTAGGTCCTCTTCAAGAGCAGCTAGTGCTCTTAACTGCTGAGGCATCTTTCCAGGTTTTTTTTTCCTCCTTCTCTTTTTGGTGGTAGTGGTGGTGGGAGGCTTGAGCATGATTCAAATTAAGCACCACAGTTTTTTTTTAGCATTTTATTATTTTTATGTGTATGAGTATATTGCTTGCATGTAGGCCGGCTCATTGCTGGTGTACAATGCCTGCAGAGGTCAGAAGAAGGCGTCAGATCCCTTGGAAGTGGAGTTAGGGACTGTTGTTAGCCACCATGTGGTGCTGAGAATCAAACCCAGGTCCTCTGCAAGAGCAGCCAATACTCTTAACAACCACTGAGCCATCTCTCCAGCCCCAACAGGTTTTTATCTGAAGGCCTTCTAATATTACATCTGTATTTTCTTTCTTCTATTTTAAAATTTGGATTGATAAAGACATAGAGGGTAGTAGAATTAGAATAGCCTAAACTCGGTTGTTTTATACCATATTAGCTTTTAATAGCCTTAGACTAATATACTAAAACTACTACCATGGGTATACATACCAAAAACAGTTATAACTTATTTACAGGACTGGAGAACAAATCCAGGCCTCCCCATATAGAATGTAAGAACTGTGTCTCTGATAAATATCCCCAAATCCCAGGTGAGTTTATTTTTACATCTTCTCTTCTTCCTCATTCTTTGGCAGTTGGAATGTAAACTCTAAGAGCATGTGAGTGCTATGTAGCAATTCTTTATCTTTGAATCTTCATTTACTCTTGGTGTCCTTGTAAAGTACTTGTTTAATAATAACCACTAGTTCTGTTTTGATGTCTCACTCACTAATTGTTTCTGTTGTTGAAGCTCATTTAAAAATTTTTATATATATTTATTCATTCATCTGTGTGTATGTGTGTGGGCCCATGGGTGCCTGAGCACCATGTGGAGGTCAGAGGACAACCAGAGGATTGGGCTTTCTCCTTTCACCATGTCCTGGAGATTGAACTCAGGTTATTGGGTTTGGTGGCAGTACCTTTAAATAATGAGCTATCTCACCTGCCCAGAAGCTATTTTTTTAAAAAATATTTTTGTGTATATATGCGTACATGTTCCTATAAAGGTATATATCTGCCACAGCACATATGGAGGGGAGAGTACAGCCTCGGTGTGGGTCCCTACCTTTCACCTTGTTTGAATCAGTGTCTCTCTATCTGCCCCATTGCTGAGTACTAGAAGCTTCTCTGGAATTGTCCTGTGTTCATCTCATCTTACGGAGAGTACAGCATGCCATGAGCTTTTTACATGGGTTCTAGGACCCAAACTCAGGTCATCAGACTTGTGTAGCAAGTGCTTTTTAAAAATTTTTTTAAAGAAATTTGTTTGGAAAGGCACATGGAAATAACCTCTGAATTCTTGCATGTAATAATTTGTGGTTTGTTTAATGGAAAATTAGTTTGACTGAATATAAAATCTTTACAATACTTTCTAAATGTCTTTAGCTTATTACTCCATTTTTTTCTGTCGTGAAGTGGTTCAATTTTTTTTACAGTATTAAAAGGATAAGAATTTTTATTTCCATTTAAAAAACCATATTTAATAACAAGTACAGCATCTATCAGTATATTAAAGAAGAAATCACTGTTTAATTCAGTAATTTTGGAAGACATGGATGTCTTAGCATTGATTAGACAATTTCTTCCAACTTCATCTGTGTTAATTAATAATTAGGTTTTCTCTGATACATAGTACACTCCTTTCTGTTTAAAGTATGTGAGGAGAATCCTTACAAATCCATTATTCCAACTTTTGGGTTTACCACATGTACATGTTAAATGTCATTGGCAATGATTTCTTTCTTTCCCTCCTTCTATTTTTATTTTATGTGTTTGAGTGTGTTGCCTGTATGTATGTAAGTGCACTAGTATCTTGCAATGCCTGAGGAGGTCAGAAGAAGGCATCAGATCCCCTGGAACTGGAGTTACAGTTGGTTGTTAGCCAACATATGGGTACTGGGATTTGAACCTAGGTCTTCTGCAAAAACAGCCTGTTGAGCCATTTCATATGGAAGGAGGACACTGAGAAGCCCTCCTCTTCAGATCATGGCACCTTTAGCCTATCCCCTAAGTATATCCATTAAAATCTATTATAGAAGAAAATGTGGCAGTCGAATGGGAAACCAGTTGTTCCTTTTTGTTCTGATACTTTATTCTTTTTTTTAGATAGGGTCTCCCTGTAGCCCCAGCTGTCCTGGAACTCACTATGTAGACTATGTTGGCCTTGAACTCAAAGAGATCTGAGTTTTTTTCCTGCCATTCAAGCCTCTGATACATGAACCCTTGGGAAGACAAGCCATAACAGTCACTTACACTTAAGTCTTTAGTATTTCTGTCTTGATTATAAACACTGGGGGAAGGGAAGGGAAGGGAAGGGAAAGATAGGGAAGGAAAAATCACTCTGGCTTTAATATTCTGCTTAAGATCTCAATTGAAGTATTTATAGTCGTACTTATCTAGTTCATCTGATTTTTAAAAAATTTCTCATTCTAAGTTTCTACCTGTTTTAAGTTTCTAACTATTACTAGATAGTTCCATTCTAATTCTATTTTTTAAAAGTTATTTTGTTCTCTTAATACTGTTTGACTTCTGAAAGATTAAGCTGAATTTTCTGTCTTTCCTAGTCTGCTCTCTTCGGAGGGGTGCTGCCTTCTACTGTTTCTTCTCTTCCACTGTCAAATGCAGACCTGTGTGTGCTTTTGACCTCAATTGCTTTTATTTTGTCAGTACTGTTTTTGGGGGTGGGGATTCTTTTTTGAGAGGGTCTCCCTGCAGCCCCAGCTGACCTGGAATTCTCTATGTAGACCAGGCTGACTCTGAACACTCAAGAGATCCTTCTGCCTCTGCCTCCCCAGGGCTGGAATTAAAGGCATGTGCCATCACACTGAGCAGTTGTATATTTTTTGTGAAATTCTTTTTTCTGGTGTCATAAAAAGTGTGGTTAAGGAAAGTGCTCCACTTCATAGCACTTTCTCTTCTGTTTGTCAGATAGTGCTTACAGTTAGAGTTGTTTGATTTTTGAGGTTTTCTAGCTTTGTTCTCATCTCCTTTTCTTCTTTTATCTCTATTATACTTCGATAATTTTGATTCTATTTACAACAGTTTTCCCTCAGTTTGGGGCCCTTTCCCCCAGTTGCAAGACTTGAAAGCAAATCAGTACTGATGGATACCCTTCAGACCTTTATGTGGGCCTTTTCTATTCTGCTGCTGTTTAGTTTGACCAAACCTCTTCCATTTCAGCTGCAGTCCTCAGATTGGAGAGACTTCTTCCTCCATTCTTGGGTTCAGTAGAAACTTTGTTGTTTGTCTCTGCTTCTGCTTTTAGGAATCAAAACCACAAAGGTCTTAGTAGATAGCAGTGTTGGTTCCCATCCACTTACTTACATTTGGGGATTTTTGGAGGTAGCTACATAGCACTTATTTTGTTGTAAAAAATCTGTTAGTGTTTTGGTGCTAATTGCTCTGTTTCTAAGGATATTTAGAGATCCCAAAGCATTTTTTTCCAATTAAAAAAATCAGTTTGAGCAAAATAAAGGTGCTTTGGTGGTATATTAATAATGGATACATACTTGAGTTACAGGTTTAAATGATTTGTGATCAAAATTTTTTTGGTTGGAAAAATTTTTCACCCAAAGGAGGAAAATTGGTGTTATTAGTGATGTATCAAATCATTAACATTTGTTGAGTGTAAGACAATACTTTAGGGTCAAAGGGTTCAGTTTATAAAATATGACATATCTTTGTTTTATGTCTCTGTGTATGTTGTTTGTGGGTATCTGTGGATGCCAGAAGAGGGTGTTGGGTCCTCTGGAGCTGGAGTTACAGGTGATGGTGAGCCCCAGTATGGTGCTGGTAATTTAACTTGGGTACTCTTGAAGAGCAGCAAGTACTCTTAACTGCTGAGCCATCTCTCTAGCTTCCAAATATGCCACATCTTGAAAGAAGTTAATGTACCGTGTTAACTTTATTTGATTGAAAACTAAGATTCATTTAATAAATTTGTAATTGTGACTATAGCAGAACTTCTTAAATTTTTTCTCTTTTCCGCCCCTTTTATCGAACATTTACTGATAATAAATCATAAGGAAACATTTTTTAAAGTTTTTTTTTTTTTTAACTTTTATGTGTGTGAGTATTATATGTGCATGTATCTAAGTGCATCCATATCATGCAATGCCCACAGAAGCCAGAAGAGGTCATCGGATCCCTCTGGAACTGGAGTTACAAACAGTTGTTAGTTGCCATGTGGGTGCTGAGATTAGAACCAGGGTCTTTTGTAAGAACTAGTGCTCTTAAGTGCTGAGTCATCTCTCCAGCCTATAGGGAAATAGAGTTTAAAGCAATTCTCTGGTATATATCCACATATATATATATATATATATATATACACATTACATATATATAACACTACATTTATTAAGGATGAAAGAAATTTACATACTAACAAGATGGATATGCTTACTTTTATTTGTTTGGCTTGGTCTAGTCCCAGTGAACCTGGAACTTGAATTCGATCCCCTGAAACTCACATGAGGAGAGAACTGAGTCCCACAAGTTGTCCACTGACCTCCACGCTTGTGCATGGCACATGTGTATGCACACACATAAGTGTTTAAAAAAAATCTAAATCTTAGCTAAATATTTAATTAAAGACATAGAGTGTCTTTATTTTTTTTCTGAGTTGACCAATGTTTTTATTTTATGATTTCAGTGCTGACACCCCTCTTCACTTAAATATGGTAGTTTAAGGGCATTTTAAGAATTGCTGAAAATTCTCTTCTAATCCCAAGCCAAAATTCATTTGCTCAGATTATCAATTAGATAATCAATGGCCCAAAGTTTTTGGTTAGAAAATTCATTTAATGATTTTCTTAATGAAACTTCTAAGTGATTCAAAACCATGATTTTTAAAAATATTTTATTCATTATTTTTATTTTATGTGTATGAATGTATTGCTTGCATGTGTGTAAGTATACCTGTGTCAGCCCATGTACAAGGAGGTCAGAAAAGGGCATCAAATCATTTAGAACTGGAGTTATAGACCTTTGCTAGATGTCATCAAACCCAGGTCCTCTGCAAGAGCAGCCAGTGCTCTTAACTGCTGAGCCATCTCTCCAGCCCCGATTTTTGTATTTAAATCTAACATTCTAACACAATACAACCCAAAGTTATGCTTATTGGATTCTTAGAATACATACAGAAAAATGGTGATAGGAAAATACTTTGAAAATATTGAAAAGTGTTTGTTTCCCACAATTAGATTAGCATGTTTCCATAAGAGCAGAAAACCTTTATATGTTTAGTATAAACACTGCAGATCATAACAGAATAATCTGGAGTCTGAGCCGAGATACTTTAGACAGCATATATCAGTGTTGTGTTAGGGAAGGCATGTTCAATATAATGTATACTTACTGTGTGTTTCAAACAAAGGGTGCAGTGAAGCTGTGCTTTTTGGAACATCTGACCCCTCCTAGATTTACTTTGGATTCACCAAGTGTTTGATTTTAAATTAAATTTTGGTTGTCATACATTTAGAAAATTGCCTGGTTTTTTTGTGACCCTCACATTCACATTCAGTTGCATGACCCATAGTTTAAGAAGCTGTGAATTGGGAGCTGTGACATATGCCTTTAACCCTAGGATTGGGGAGGCTGAAAAAGAAAGATAGTGAGTTCCAAGCTAGCCTAGGCTATGTAGGAGACTCTCTTTCAGAGTGTGGGAAAAAAAGAGAAGGTGAGGGGAGAGGAGAAGAGAAAGGAAAAATGTAACTGACTTGGTAGAGTACTTGGCCTAGCATGCATGAGGCTCCAGTTCAATTCCACATAAACCAGGCACAATAGCGCATACCTGTAATTCCAGTAATCAGACTGTAGGGACAAAAGGAACAGGTTATATTCCATTGTATGTGAGTTGAGGACAGTCTAGGATACACATGACTCTGTCTTTAAAAAAAAAAAAATCTAGCTGCTCTTCTTCACAGTTGGCTCCATTCCTGAAGTGACTGAAGTTTTTTCATTCTATTATTACCATTCTATTTTAACCTTGTTTTTTGAAGCGACAGTTTGGTGCAGAGTTGGACTGGAATTTATCAAAATAGGACTCCCCTTTATAATTGTGACTATTTATTGTCTATAGATTATCCTTTGAGATCTGACTATCATTTGAAAATGATTTTAGTAGTATGCATAGAGCTTATGTATTAGAAAATAAATGAAGTCTATGAAATACTCACTTGAACCAAGATATTTTTCCTGTTCTTTTACTAAGCATTAAAGACCTTAATGTAAGACACTAGAATGGAATACATTTTCCTATTTATAGATTTTTTTTTAATGTGTATGAGTGTATTGCCTACATGTATGTAAGTGTACCTGTGTTGTGCAATGCCCACAGAGGTCAGAAGAGGGCATTGGATTCCTTTAGAACTGGAGTTACGGACTGTTGTTAGCTGCCATGTGGGTGCTGGGAACTGACCCCAAGTCTTCTGAAAGAGCATCCAGTGCTCTTAACTGATGAGCCATCTCTTCAGCCTCTATTTATAAATTTATTAAAATAGTTTCCAAACTCAAGTCTCAAAGTGAACAAAATGTTTAAGTGAGAAAAGAGAAGAAACATCCGACTTAGAAATAGGGTAGACGTTTTGTAGTTATGTTTTAGTTTTAATAGAAACTTTTGTGATATTTTTCTTCAGAGCCTCCCCCTATACAACTGATGATTCTAATCTTCAAGATTATGTCTATTGATTCAGTTGCTATGTCTTAGGCTGTCCTGGAATGAATCAGAGAGATTTTAGGTAATGTTTTTTTTGAACAGGGCCTGCTACAATATAATTTGACCCATAGACTAAATTTTAAATTTTGTAAAAATTTCTTTCATTGTATTTTAACCTAATTGTATCTGTTGAAGTTGTATGACATTGAAATTATTTAGAAAAATAGTATTCTTTAAGATATCTTTGGTTTACTTTCAGGTTCATGCATGGGAGATTTCTGATCAGTTGTTACAAATCCGACAAGATGTGGAATCATGCTATTTTGCTGCACAGACCATGAAAATGAAGATTCAGACCTCCTTTTATGAGCTCCCTACAGACTCTCATGCCTCTTTAAGGGACTCATTGCTAACTCATATTCAGAACTTGAAAGACCTTTCACCTGTCATTGTAACACAGGTAAATCCTACACTTCTCACTAGGAAAAACTGTAAGGTCATTTGGATCTATCACATTTATTTTGGTTAATTTTGATAGGCCATGTAAAGTAACGTTAACATTATTATAGCTGCATTGCCATAATCTTACAAATGTATAAAAATGAAAATTTTAATCTTTTGTTATTAATCTTTTGAGGTCATTAGGTTTCAGACTACCTTAAATACTGGAAGTGGGGAGGTGAGTATGTTTTCTCTAGCATGTGGCCTCTGCTATTAAAATTGTAGATAATTAATATTATCTGTACTATGTACAGATGGCTCAGAGGTCTATGTAGTTAACTTAAAAAAAAAACCTTTTTGGGGGGAGTGTCTAGTAAAAAGTCTCATAAATAAATCAGTGAACTAGAACATTTGGCTTTCCCCTTTAGACAGGGAAATACATTAGAAAGCAAAGCTGGAAGCTTGCGGGAATATATACATGTGTTCTCTGCCTGGCATAGAAGTGCTCTTGAAGAGGAGGCTTTTGGATAAGGCTTCAAGATGAGAAATGGAAAGAGAAGGGACATGGCAATCCATTACTTGAGGACTGAGTCACAGGTCTGACTGTGTCAGTAGCTTTGGCCTTTTGGCAGAGTATAATTTATCTGTCCATGAAGTTCTGTGGTATTGCCAAATAAAAGTAAGTATTGATATATTCTAAGGAAAATCTATCTGTGTTTATGTTTTAAAGTATATTTTGTTGTTTTTAAGTTGAGCATGTAGTGGTTTAATCCTGTAATCCCAGAGCTTGGGAGGTGGATGCGGTCTGATCAGGAGTTCAGACTCATCCTTAGCTATGTAGAGATTTCAAGGCCAGCATGGGCCACATGAGATGCTGTCTGAAAATTTAAATTTAAAATATTTTATTTTATATTTTTATTTTTACGTATGAGTATTTTACCTGCATGTATGTAAGTATATGACATGTGTGCTATTCCTGGGGAGGCCATAAAGGATATCAGATCCCTTGGAACTACAGTTTTGGGCAGTTGTTAGCTGCCATTCTGGTGGTGGAAACTCAACCCAGGTCCTCTCCAAGAGCAGCCAGTGCTCTTAACTGCTGAGCCATATCTCCAGCCCTAACAAATGAAATTTTTACAGATGTATATATCATACATATTAAGTATAATTTTTTTTAAGTTGATCTTTAAATCTAAGCAATTTGTAGATGGCTTTGAAAAGTTTACTAGCTGGATAGATATTTGTGAGGGAAAGAGGAAAAGGAGTGTCAGTCTAAATTATTCTTTGGAAGAAATTTGGTCTCTTTGCTTTCCATTAACATTGTTGGTAACCCTGTTTCTGTTTATCTGGTGTATTCATTTATTTAATCTCTCTTTTTATTCAGCTGGCTTTAGCAATAGCAGACCTCGCCCTACAGATGCCTTCCTGGAAGGGATGCGTACAAACATTAGTAGAAAAGTAAGTAATTTGTATCAACAGTGCATTTAGATTGCCATTGAGCCACACAGAGATACTAATTAGTACTAGACTTTTGATTATTTCCCTAAACTATTAACATAGAATTATGTGTTTTTAAGTTTAAATTACTACATTTATTTAAAGGTTGGTGTGGTAGTACATACCTTTAATCTCAGATTCAGGAGGCAGAGGTAAGCTGATTTCTGAATTCAAGGCCAGCTTGGTCTACATAGGGAGTTTCAAGGTAGCCAGGGCTACATAGTAAGACCCTGCCTCAAAAAAATCTCTCTCTTTGGGCTGAACAGATGACTTGACAGTTAAGAGCACTTGCTACACTTCCAGCCCCCACATGGTAACTCACAAATCATCCCTAACTTCAATTTCAAGGATCTGACACCGTCTTCTGGCCTTCATGGACATTACATGACATGGGTACACTTAATACATGCAGGTAAAACACATATGTACATAAAATGAAAACAGAGACTGGAAAGATTAAGAGCACTGGCTGTTCTTGCAGAATACCTAGGTTTGAATCTCAGAACCCACTTGGCAGCTAGCAAACATCCGAACTCCAGTTCTAGGAGATCCGACACACTCTTCTGTCCTCTTTGGGCACTGTACTACACCAGTGCACTTACATGCAGGCCGAACACGGATACAAATAAAATAAAAAATTTCAAAAATGGGCTGGAGAGATGGCTCAGGTTAAGAGCATTGGGTGCTCTTTCGGAGGACCCACGTTCTATTCCCAGCACCCACAGGGCAGCTAACAGCTATCCATAACTCCAGTTACAGGGGATCTAAAGGCACTGCATGGCATGGGTACACTTACATATATGTGTCAATACACTCACACTTAAAATATAAAAAAATTTTTTAAAAGAATAAAACCAAAAACATTTTTGAAGACTCTCCCCCACCTTCTCTCTCTAGAGAGGTGAAGGGGTGGGCTGTGTATGCATATCACATGACTCCTGTGGAGATTAGAGGACAATTTGCAAGAGTTCTCTCTCTCCTTCCATCCCCTATGTAAATTTGGTGGATTGAACTCAGGTCATGAGTCTTGGTGACAAGCACTTTACACATTAAGCCATCTTGTCAGCCCCAAGTTTTATATTATTAACTTACGTTAAAGAAAATCATCTTAAATTTAAATACTACAGAAATGTGTAATGATGACTATAAAAGTCTGTCCCAGTTTCTCCCTACTTTCGCCTCTTTACCTTGCTCCCTCCCTCGCTTATGTCCTTCCTTCTCTCTCCCATGCCCCACCTGAAGTAAGTGCTAATAAAGTTCTCATTGCTTTGTGTATTACTTCCACTAACTGACATATAGGCAATTTTTGTTGTTTGCTTTTTGTTTGTTTCTAGTGTTTTGAGGCACAGTCGTGTAGCTCAGGTTGGCATCAGACTTGTAGCTGAGAGTGACCTTGAACTCCTGATCTTCCTCTCTCTCCCAGTGCTGGGATTTCAGGCATTTACTGCCACTCTGAGGAATATCAACAATTTTGAAAACAATTTCCATGGTATTCAAGATTATATTAAATTGGAGGTTCTTATGAATATATGTTTTTTTATTTTTATGTGTGTGTTTTGCCTGCATATATATATGTAAATGCACCCATGTCATGCAATGCCTGCAGAGGCCAAAGAGGGCATCGGATCCTCTGGAGCTGGAGTTACTGATGGTTGTGAACTGCTGTGTGGGTACTGAGAACCAAACATGGGTCTTCTACAAGAGCAGTCAGTGCTCTTAACTGTTGAGCCATCTCTCCAGCCTCTATTGTTTTCTTTTTAATTTTGAAGCAGGATCTCACTAAGTTGCCCAGGCTAGCCTTTACCTTTCAATTCTCTTGCCTTAGCCTCAAGTAGTGGGAATGATAGGCCTGTTCTACCTTTTCTTTTTTCTTTTTCTTTTTCTTTCTCTTTCTGTTTTTCTTTTTTTAAGGAATGTCTTGCTCTGACCCTGAGTGGCCTAGAACTTGCTATGTAGACCACACTGGTTTTTAACTTACAGTTATCCCTTTCCCTCCTAATTCCTGAGTGCTAAGATTATAGGCATGTGCCACCATGCACCATGCCCCAAAATAAAGTAGTTTTATGTCTTTGATAAAGGATAAGTGTTTTTATTAGAAATTTAAAGTTGATAAAAGATTAAGTCTACTTTTAAAAATTTATTGTTTGAGAATTTCATACATGCCGATGTGTTTTGATCAAACCCACCTCCCTTCCCATGTACTCCCTAACACTTTTCTCTCCCAATTTTATGTAGTCCTTTTAAAAAGAAGTAAATCTGTTGACAGATCTCCATAACAAACTTTCTTCCTAATATCTTAATTACCACTGACCTTGTTGTCACGCTGATTGCCATGTTAAATTACTTACAATAGTGTACTTTAGATATGGCTTTCCCCCCACATGTTGTCATAATATGCATTATTTGAAGAATACTTAAGTACTTTTATTTTACTTATTTAATGATGCAAAACACAAATGCTGACTTCATATATTAACATACAACATTTTTATCACATAACACAACAGATTGATAGACTGGAGAAACTGTTAGGATTGTTGTGGAACATGCTTATATTAGTATTCCAATTCATTTCTTCTTTGATACTCTAAATCATTTCATTATTTTGTCTGATGAGCTAGAACTACAGGAAGATGGTGGTGTGCAAGGTCAGTCAGCTTTCTACCAGTCAGGTTTAGCATTCAGTGGCTCTTGTACATAGGACTTTGTGCTGCTGCTTGTTGAAGTCAGCTGCATACTTGAGCCTGTGGCTCCTTGGCCTCTTGTTCCCCTGATTTTGGAGTTAAGGTAGTATTATCCTTATAGTACTAGTGATCAAACCCAGGACCTAGTATAAGGCAAATGCACAACCTAGCCCTGATAATCTTAGTGTTTCCTTGAACTTAGCATTTGGTTTGGGAATCTTTTTGAAAAAATGGTCTTTAAAAAAAATGTTTTTAAATTATATATAAGTATGTGTGTCAATGTATATGTCTATATGTGGCTTCATGCATGTGTAGAGTACAGGTGCCCTTGGAGGCCAGGGGCATCAGATCCCCTGGATCTGGAGTAGTCGCAAATGATTATGAACTGCCCAGTGTAGGTTCTGGAAATTGAATTGGGTTCTCTGAGCAATGTGTTCTTAACTGTTGAGCTATCTCTCTAGTTCTGAATGTCTTTTTAAAACCTCCAAATGGATATGCCATTAAAGCCTGTACACAAAGTTTTTTTTTTTTTAAGGGAAAAAAAATTTTTGAGACAAAGTCTTCCTATAGTACAAGCTGATTCTGGAACTGGCTATGTAGACCAGACTGGCATCCATCTCACAGGGATCTGCCTGCTTCTGCCTCTGGAGTACTAGGATTTAAGGCATGTGCTATTATGCCTGGGCAGGGGAAATTTTAAAGATAATAACAGATACCTCTTGAAAATTTTCTAACACTTCTATAATTTCAAAGTACAAAGTAAACACTGTCCTCTCTCTCTAGTCTTATATTTTATATGTAGCCACTGTTAATGATTAGTTATATAGCCCTCCTTGATTTTCCTTTTAGTACTTTAATAAACATGTGCCTATATATTTGTTAACCATATTTAGTACATTTCATGTTATGCCTAGTTTGCTTAATACAGCATAGTCAGCCCTTTTTTTTTTTAATGTAAGGTTTTATGATCAAGACTAAAATGCATTATTACTCAGGTTCAAAAACTAAATATAAAATTGGGCTTGGTGGGACAGGCACACCTTTAATTCTAGCACTCAGGCAGATGCAAACAGATCTCTGAGCTGCCAGACAGGGCTACATAGACCCTGTCTCCAAAAACAGCTGTGTGGCTGGAGAAATGACTCAGCAGCTAAGAGAGCAAGCACTGACTGCTCTTGCAGAGGATCCAGGTTCGATTTCCAGCACCCACGTGGCAGCTAACAACTCTCTGTAACTCTAGTTCCAGGGGATCCGATGCCCTCTTCTGGCCTCCTTGGGTATTGCATAGTAAGGGTGCACCCTACCTACATGCAGGCATTCAATATACTCATACATAAAAATAATAAAATATTTTTTAAAAAATGTATAAACTCATGACATAGGCCTCATTAAAGTGTTAGTTATTTTTTAAATTGAGTCAATATTATGATGATTGTTTGGCTAGACCTACAAAGTCAGGATGATATTGCTGTTGGATACTAGAAGCTAATGATAATATAGCATCCAGCCAAGTTAGCAAAGCTTTTTATTCTATGTATCCTGATATATACACTACAGTAATTATGTTTTAAAAATTAAATTCCTTTCCTCTCTGTTCCTACCCACTCCCCTACCCACACTCCTTTCTTTGCTACTTTATTTCTTAAAGTTATATAGCAAGTTAGGACTATATGAGACCCTATCTCAAGAAAAAAACACAAAACAAATGATTATATTTGCTTCTCCTTAATAGGAATGGGAATGCTGTTTTGAAGTTCTGGGCTATTCTGATAGATAGCATTTCTTTTTTTCCTGTGGGCTTGTTTGTTTTGGGGACTTGAGTTTATGTGTCTGTCTTGTCTGCATTTAAGTGCACCTGTGCATGCAGTGCCCACAGACACCAGCAGAGGGCCTTGGATCTCCTGGGACTGGAGTTATATACATACAGCTGTTAGCCACCATATGGGTGCTGGGAATGGACCTTGGGCCCTCTATAAGAGTAGCTAGTGCTCTTAACTGCAGAGCCATCTCTTTCTTCCACTAGCATTTGTGATTGTATATTTTCTGACTCTCAGTAACTCATGATACGTCTTTCCCCATTTCTTTTCCAGATATAGCAATGATGTAACTTCTCTGCCTTTTTTGCTGGAGATCCTTACAGTGTTACCTGAAGAAGTCCACAGTCGTTCCTTACGAATTGGAGCTAATAGGCGCACAGAAATCATAGAAGACTTGGCCTTCTACTCAAGTACAGTGGTTTCTTTATTGGTAAGTTTGAAATAGTCATTTACTAAGGGCAGAAACCATGGTGTGGTTGTTTTGTCATCTAGTTGCATTTTTATGACATGGCTTTCTTTGCATGATGCTACTTTGGCATTTAGCACTTCTATAGTACAATATACTTTTAAAATCAATACTTGAGCATCTATGTAATCCCATGATGGTGATAATACCTCTTTTTCTATGAATGAGAACTAGACTTTAATGTTATTAAACTATTAATTTGAACTTGAACTCAATTCTTCTGATAATATATCCTGTATATCTTCTAATGTTATAAGGTACTGACTCTTGGACTATGCTAAAGGAAGTGTATGTAAATTTACTTTTCTAGAAAAAAGATAAAGAGAAGTTGAAATTTTGGTAAAGAGATAGTAGACGACTATGATCTGAGCCATATTACAGTTACACATTAGCTAATACCAGAAACCGTTTAGATAAATTTGCTGTATATGATCTGGCTGCCTATTTTTTTTTTGTTATTGTTGTTGTTGTTTTGTATGGTTTTTTGTTTGTTTTGGTTTGGTTTTTTGTTTTGCTTTTTTTGAGACAGGGTCTCCCTGTAGCCCCAGCTGGTCTGGAATTCATTATGTAGCTGGGACAGGCATTGAACTCAGAGATTTGGCTGCCTCTGCCTCCTGAGTGCTAGGATTAAAGGTGTGAGCCACCATGCCAAGCCTTGCTGCCTGTTTTTACAAATAAAGTTTTCTAGAAGTACTCTACCATTGAACAATCACAGTTCTCTTTTTGTTTTATTTGTTTTAATTTTTTAAATCACATTTAATTATTTAGGAGGGATGTGTGTTATGGCACATATGTGATCTGAGGACATTAGTGAGTCGGCTGTCTTCTTCCACCATGTGAGTCCTAGGGATCAAACTCAGGTCATGAGCAAGCACCTTTAGCCATCTTACTGCCTCTTAGCCCAATTCTCCCTTTTTGGAAAGGGTCTTATGTATCCCAGGATGACCTCAAACTTGCTTTGAAGTCCAGAGTAATTGTGAACTTCTGATCCTCTGCCTTCACTTTCTAGGTATTTGCATTATAGGAACATGACACAAGACCCAGCTTTCTAAAGGGGGCAGAGCTTCAAGTATGCTAGGCAAGGAGTCTACATGTCTCTCTCTCTCTCTCTCTCTCTCTCTCTCTCTCTCTCTGTGTGTGTGTGTGTGTGTGTGTGTGTGTGTGTGTGTGTGTGTGGCGGGCAGGGGATGCAGAGAGACAGAGTCTTACTGTGTAGCCCTAGATAGCCTGGGACTTGCTCTGCAGACCAGGCTGGTTCCAGTCTCACAGAGATCTGCCTGCCTCTGCCTCCCAAGTGCTGGGATTAAAGGCATGTGCCATCACACCCAGCTCCCCTTCTTGGTTTTTGTTGTTGTTGTCTTTTTGAGACAGGGTCTCCCTGTAACCACAACTGGCCTGGAACTTGCCATGTAGACCACACTGGCCTGGATCTCATAGAGATCCACTTTCCTCTTGCCTTCTTATTTTAAAATGAAGGATTGTTTTTTATTTTTATTTATATTTATGTATCTATGTCAGTTTCTGCCAGATACATGTAGGTGCCCACAAAGGCTAAAAGAGGGCAGCTCCTCTGGAGCTCTAGTTACAGGTAAGGCTGTGAGGTGTGTACTGGGATCCAAACTCTTGTCCTTTACAAGAGCAGCAAATCTTTACCACTGAGCCATCTCTCTAGCCCTCAACCCGAGACATTGTCTCAGTATGTTGCCAAACTATCTCAGCTCATGCTTGAGTGGTCTTCTTGCTTTTCCTAAGTTGTTGAGACTATGGATACAGCACTGCTCTGGCTGCTCTTAACCCTTCCTTTAAAAAATATTTTGTTTATTTTTCTTTTATGAGTGTATTGCCTGCATGTTTGTTAATGCACCTGGGTTGTGCACTGCCTGAGGAGGGCAGAAGAGGGTGTTGGATCCCCTGGAACTGGAGTTATAGATAGTTCTTAGCCACAATGTGGGTGCTAAGAATGGAACCTGGGTCCTCTGTAAGAGTAACCAGTACTCTTAACTGCTGAGCTGTGTCTCCAGCCCTGCTGTTAACTCTTTATATCCTTAATGAAGGCATTTATTTGCGTCTATATAGTGACTTTAAAGATGTTTTATTTATTTTTTTCTATTTTATGTGTATGAGTGTATTGCCTGCATGTATGTAAGTGCACCCATGTTGTGCAAAGCCAGAGGAGGTCAGAAGAGGGTGTCGAGTTCTTTTGGAACTGGAGTTAAGGACAGTTGTTAGTTACTATGTGGGTGTTGAGAATCAAACCCAGGTCCTGTGCAAGAGCAGCCAGTGCTCTTAACCACTGAGCTTCCTATAGGATGATTTTTTTTTTTTTTAAATCAAATGACTTTACCTCCCAAGTTGGTTCAAAAAAATTTTTTTTTACAGTTTGCAAACAATATCCCCACTTTACACAAATGCATTTTTTAAGCTTGTTACCACAGTTCTTCCTATGGCTTTTTTCAGTTGGATCTGATTTTTTGAAAAGTTGTTTTAGAGAATGCCTCCAAGATCGTATGATCTTTTCTTTTTGCTTCATTCAGCTTATTTTTCTAGTCACTTTATTTCTTCTAATTAATTGGAAATTGTATCTGAAGCAGCCCTACGATTCCTCAAAAGATTTACCACCATTATGTATTGAAAAATGATCCTTTACCAGTTACGTGCTTCCTTTTCCATATATAAAGTTGACATTCTTTATTCCCACTAGGAATAAAGGATCAGCTTTGGTGGGGCACACCTTTAATCCTAGCACTTGGGAGCTAGAGGCAGACAGATCTCTGAGATGGAAGCCAGCCTGATCTCAGATTTCCAGGCCGCTGGGGCTACAGGGAGACCCTGTCTCAGAAAAAGCAAAGGAGGAGAAAAAGAATCATTAATTAAATTGGAAGCTACAATAATGATTGTCCAGAAAGAAGTAAATTAAAGAATATAGAAATAAAATGGATATAAGGAGCACTCATCGTCTGTAGAGCTGAGATAGAGCTACCAAGGAAGAGTCCATTTTTTCCCATGGCATCTTACCAGGTAGTTTTGGTTTTCTTACCAGAAGCATTCCCCTGCAGTATCACTTTGAAATGGTGACCAGGATAAACTCCTGGTCCTTGTGCACTGAGGACTGGGGAGCACCAATGTTACAAGAGCCCAGAGCTAGAAAAGTTGTGTATTCCTTAAGAGCCAAGGCACCTTGCTATGCAGCCATTGCTGAGGAAGGCAACAAGGTGGGGGAGAATTGTTGGGAAGCTCCTAACAACTGCACTCCTGCAGGAGTACAAAGAAAACTGGGAGCGTGTGCTGGAGAAGCTGCACATGCTACCGAAGGCTGCTAAAATGGCCACGTTGAGACCATGAGCAAACAGCTTTCCTCTTGTAGTGTCTCTGCTGTATTCAAATGAAGTTAGTACTGACACAGGCAAATAAATGTGTAAAGGATCCAGGTGCATTTTGATAAAGCAGTCTAAATGGGTGAATTTGCAGTTGGGAGGCAATAAAATCTTAACTGGTGGCAGTCCTTTCCCCTTTTGACTTAATATACTCTCTCTTTATGCATCCTTTTGTATAGATTGAAGCTCTTGCACAATGGTTTGACAAGCAATTAGAAAAGATGTAAAGCTCTTACAGCCTTCTTTTATATAATTTGCCACAGATTAGAATAATATATGTGAATTTCTTCCATGACTCATTTTGTTTTTCCAGTTTTTTGGCAATAACATCTATTTGAGATTCTTTATTTCTAAAGGGCCTGAATCCCCATTCCTGCTTTTGTTGGCATTTCTGTAGTTTGCCATTACCCTTTACTGTGGGGCATTGGAATACTTAGGAACTCCACAGAGCCCTGAGTTCCAGTCTGGGCCTTCTTGGCTTCTGGGTAGTTGGGATTAGTTAGTTACTCTTAACTAGATGAATTCCTTTTTTTTTTGCTGCTTCAGTGTGATTAGAAGTCCATATGGCTCAGATGACAGTCCATCTTCCAGTTTCTCAGAATTATTTTGTTTCTTAATGGAGACATTCTTTCCTTCTGTACTAAGTCCCCAGTCAGTTTGGTTGCCTAATACTGTCCTGCTATACTTTTTTTTTTGTGGGGGGGGGGGGGAGGTGTTTTTGAGACAGGGCCTTCCTGTAGCCCCAGCTGGCCTGTAACTCACAGAAATCTGCCTGCCTTCTGGAGTGCTGGGATTAAAGGCATGTGCCACTATACCCTGCCCCTGGCCCCCTTCTGTTATACTTTAACAGGATTCTTTCATAGACTACACTGCTCTGGAAAATGTTGTGAGTGATAGATAAAGCGTTCTGAAACTTCATGGGTACAAATAGCTCCATAGTCTGTTCCCATTCAGAGTTGATATCCATATTCCTCCTCCTCCGACTTACTTGTCACTAACCTTCAAACTGATTTCTTCCAAATCCGTAACATATTTAGACAAACCATTTGGCAATTGTCCACAAATAAGTATAGATCCATATTTCTGGCTATTTTTCACTCTAAACATGATAAACAACCAAATATGATGCTTGGAGCTCTGCTTGGTAGGAAGGTTTTCCTTTAATAAAGCCCCCGAGTGAACCTTTAATACTATAATTGTCCACTTTCAGATGGTACCAGTATATTGGGCAGATCCATCTGTAAACCAGGCTTGAGATGTTTTCTTAGGTATTGATCATAAAGAACACCCTCAGGAGGCCATAGGCATGGGTCAAGAGGTAAGAATGCATGAAGAGTTTATTTCAAAGGGTTTGAGTATCTGTTCTTACAACCTACTCTGTCTTTCAGATCTTTTTGAACTCAAATCTCTTACATACCATTCCCTGTTTTTGTTTTGGGGAAACAGACCTCCCTGTGTAGCACAGTTTGGTCTTGAATTCCATAGTTCTGTTAGCTACTCAGCCTCCTAAGTGCTGAAGTTCCAGGTGTATGCTGTCACTTATGGTACCGTTCCATTTGATGACGAATTATTGCTACCTGGGCCTTTGGCTAAGCAGTTCAGACAACATCAAGTTCGTGATGGGAAACTTAGGCTTCATGACCACCTGATATGTTATGGTCAGCTGTTTAGTCTTTATCAAAACCCAGTAGGAAGCCAGACTCTGCTTCTTAGAAGGTGAGTTATTAACTTCAGAGGAGGGCAGAGGTTTGCATCCTAGACTGATGGCAGGTGTGCCTACCTATAATCCTAGCACTTAGGAGATAAAAGCAGTAGGATCAGGAGTTCAGGTACAGCTTTAACTCTATGAAACTTTGTCTAAAAAAGAAAAAAAAATTCCTAGATATTTGTATTGAGTTCCTGCTGATGCTTCCTAAAGGTTCCATATATATACCAAATCCAGACTTTGCTGAAAGGGCATCCGTATCATTGAGCTTGATTTAGTGTTACATTCTGTCTTCCCTTAGCCTAACACTCTCAGGATCTACTCCCACACATGTTTCTCCCAAGTTTCTTCAGATGCATATTAGCAAAGTCTTGAAATTCTCTCCGATATATAAGTTTCCTTCTGTGGTTATCTGTCCCCTGGAATAAGCTGAGATTTAGCCCTGGCTACAGGTCTAGTAGCAATAGAGACCCATATGAGGTGGTTGCAGGTCTGAGAAGGGATGGCCATCTCATTTTAGGACACTGTCTCAGGTAAAGTTATCAGAGGACATTCAAGCTGAAGTAAGCACTAGGACACTAGGACAGGCTGCTTCTGCTGGTAGGGAGAGATTCAGTGACTGAGTCCAGCTGTATGTCTCCATTTCAAGTTTTAGAAATCCATCCTTTACCAGTTTTCAAACTGATGAGAAAGGTAGTGAAACTGGATTCAGCTGTTTGTAATTCAGCAAGTTATAGAGCCAAGGTTTACATGTTAGTTTCTTCAGCTGCTTTTAAGGTTGCCAGAGAAGCTTTCTGATTCTTCAGCTGAGTTGAGAAGAGAGTTAATGAAACTAAGCTTTCTTTATTTTTTACAAAATGTTGTTTGTTTGTTACTGTGTATATGTGCTTGCCAGCCTGAGTTTATATGTACCACATGCATACAAGAGCCCGATGAGGCTAGAAGAGAGCATCAGATTCCCTGGAACTGTAGTTATAGGTGATTGTAAGTCCTAATGTGGGTCCTGGGAATGGAACCTGGGACCTCTGCAAGGGCAGCAGCCACTTGGTATTGCCATGCAGTCAACCTCAGGTCATACCTTCAGTGTGTTAGTCTGAAAAGTATATTCCCTGAAGCACTGAAAAGTATTCCCTGAAGTTTCCAGTTCTGTCATGTTCTACAACCAAAGTGAAATTTGTCCAGCACACCCCCCCCCACAAAAAAAACCCATATTGTCTATAATACCAAATATCAAGACCTCTTAAAACCTTTGATACTTGGCTTCCCTCTTACTCTACTTCTTGTTAATGCTGTAGTTTGGTTTACTATCCTAATAGACCCTTTCCTAAACATGGTATTGAAATGCTTTCTTTCCTTTCTTTCTTTCTTTCTTTCTTTCTTTCTTTCTTTCTTTCTTTCTTTCTTTCTTTCTTTCCTTTGTGTTTTAAAGATCTATTTTTAATCATGTGTATGTCTGTGGGTATGTATATGTGAGTGTATATGCCCACAGAGGCTAACGGTGTTGTATCTCCCTGGAGATTAAAAACACTGAACAAAAACAACCTGGAGAGGATAGGTTTATTGTGCCTTACAATTCCAGGTGATATCCATCATCGAGGGAAGTCAGGCTAGGAACTCAAGGCAGGAACCTGAAGGAAGGAACTGAAGCAGAAAACACAGAACACTGCTAAGTGGCTCTCTGCCCCTGGCTTGCTCAGCTACTTTTCTTATACAGCCCAGGTTCACTTGCCCAGGGAAAGTACTGCTGACAATGGGCTGGACCCTCCTACATCGATTTACAATGAAGAAAATGCCTCATGGGCCAGTCTGATAGAAGAAGTTCCTTGATTGAGGTTCCTTCTTCTCAGGTAAAGTTTGTATGAAGGACAAAAACTTATCAGCACACGAGAGCTCAACATAGGCACTGGGAATCATACTCAGGTCCTCTGCAAGTACCTTTAACTACTGAACCTCCACTCCAGTCATCAATATCTTGTCTTGGGGCTAGAAAGATGGTCTTACAGAGGACCTGGGTTTGATTCCCAGCATCCTCATGGCTAACAGCCATACATAACTCTAGTTTCAGGGGATCTGATGCCCTCTTCTGGCCTTCATGGGCATTGCACACATGTGGTACACTTAAATGCAGTCAAACTATTCATACACATAAAATAAAAATAAATTTTGAAAAAGTTTAAATCTTATTAAAACTACCAGCTAATGAGTTTATGTAAAGAGCTTCTGTGTCACTATATGTCAGTGCTAATAGGGAAATCTCACAGTGACTCTAATTCTTGTTAGGGGAACTTATAAATAATGTTTCTATTTTTAGCCTTCAACTTTATTAAAGTAATTCTATACTAATCCTCAGTGCATTCATTAGTTAATAAAATAGTGCTATAGAGTCCTACCCCTGGTGCTGGAGATTCAACCTAGGGCTTCATGCATGTTTAGCACACACTATCCCCGAGCTTTAGCACAAGGTGCCCCCCTCTCCATTTTTACATTTTTTCCCTACTTTTTAGTGAGACAGTACCTCACTAAGTTGTCAGGGCCAGCCTAGAACTCACCCAATAGCTCAGGCAGCTGCTGAACTTTCAGTCCTCCTGCCTTAACCTTCTGAAATAGCTGACGTGACATCTGTTTCGGGAACAGCTTGTAATACCTCCCCCCATTTATTTGTTTCTTTTTGTCTGTGTGAGTGGCATGTGTATGGGCATGGTCCACATGTGAAGGACAGAAACTATCCTGTGGGACTTGATTATCTTCTTCCACCATGTGGGTTCCAGGGACCAAACTGTGGGAGGCAAGTGCCTTTGCTTGCTGGCCCGTAGTAACCATTTTTAAATTGGGTATTTTTTTAATGATCTTATACAACTGTTGATATCTCTGAGTATTTTGCCAGAGTACCAATTAAACAAAAGATCTCAGAAGATCTTATAGTAGAGACCAACTAGCAAGAACCACGTAAGCCAAGTGTAGTGCGTGCCTCTAATTCTGGCCAGAGGTAGGCTTTGAACTTTTTTTTTGATACTTATTTTGTTATTATTTTATTGTTGTTAATGTTTTGAAACAGGGTCTCCCTATAGCTCCAGCTGGCCTAGGATTCCCTATGTAGACAAGGCTGGCTTCAGTCTCACAGAGATCATCCTGCCTCTACCTCTCTGGGATTAAATGCCTTTTCAGCATTGCATAGCCCATGGATCATTTCAGGTAACTTCTTTAAGTACTTTCTTCCTTCATGAAAGGACCACCAGTTCTTTTTTCTGCAAGCTTTTTATAAATAATTATCTAGTATGCCTTTGTTTTGTTTTTAGAAATCATTTATATCATAGACATAAACTCATGAGCACAACCATGATCACATGGTCTTTTGAGAGTTGTTAGCTGTGTAACTCTTCCCTTCCATAGCACATACATTGCAACACACAAAACAAATGGAAATGAGTTTGGAGTGTTTTTTTTTTTTTTTATTGGTGGTGGTATTTAGTTCAGTAGATTCTTACAGGTGCTTGATGCTACTGATCTAACCCCTGAAGCCCAGTCTGCTTTCATTTTTTTTAAAAAAGCAAGTGATTAGGAATCAGGCTAAGATATTAGTTGCAAAATCTAGTATACTTCCAACATTTCTCTTTATAAATTTTATTATTTTTATGTTATGTGTATACATGTATTGCCTGCATGTACGTGGTGCACCTGTGCATGCAGTGAATGCCCTTGGATGACAGAAGAGACTGTTGAGTCCTCTGGAACTGGAGTTATGGATGGTTGTTAGCCGCCTTGCAGGTGCTAGGATTCAACCCAGGTCTTCTGCAAGAACAGCCAGTGTTCTTAACTGTTGAGTCGTCTCTCCAGCCCCACTTGTTTCTCTCTTTTTTTGAGACAGGCTCTCCCTTGTGGTCATAACTGGCCTGGAAATCCCTATATAGACCAGGCTGGCCTTGCTCTCACAAAGATCCACATGCTTCTGCCTCGCCAGTGCTGTGATTAAAGGCATACCACCACCATGCCTAGCAAAATCAGTGTTTTTACTGGGTGTGGTGGCACACACTTGTAATTCTAACACTTGTGAGGCAAAAACAAGACAATCATGTTTCAGGCCAGTCTGGTTCAGGTAGAAAGATGTTATCTCAAAAAAAGAAAACAGTCTTTTGGTAACATTCAGATCTTAATCTGTTAATGTAGCTCTGTGGGAATGAAGTGTTACACAGTAAACATTAAACTTTCACTTCTCTTTGTCTTTGCAGTCTATCCCTGCTTGGAGGATAGTAATCAAACCGGGGATACCTCCCTTATTGCTAGAGTACTTACCCAGCATAGGCAAGTCCCTGGATTCGGTTTGTAGCACTAGAGGAAAACAAAAAACAAGATTAAAAAACACTGTCATTAATGCAGATTGTATAATAGATGAAGCTCCAATTCTGGAGGATTTTCCTCTGTAGTTTATATCTTCAATGTAAATATAAATACCAGAATATTAGTCTTCAGACTGTGATTGCTTAATGTTTTAAATCATTTTTTAATCATTTATGTTTGAGTATATTGTCTGCATTTATATAAGTACACCTGTATCATACAATGCCTGAAAAGGTCAGAAGAAGGCATCAGATCCCCTGGAACTAGAGTTACAGAAAGTTGTTGACTGTGATGTGGGTGCTAGGAATTGAACCCAGGTCCTCTGCAAGAGCAGCTGGTGCTCTTAACCACTGAGGCATCTCTCTAGCCCTGAAATAATTTTTTTTAATTCATATTAATTGATTATAATCAATGAATCAAGAGCCATTACTACCTGATAATGTAACCAGCTTGGGAAGTCCAAGTGCCAGATTTTAGCTTTCTGATCTGCTAGTACATTTTGAGATGCATCCTCTTCCTTCTTCATGCTTACCAAATCCCATGATATTTCTGATGTGTTCTCTGTAATACTTTCTTGAAATATTCTTTATGTAGAAAAAGTTAACATATTTTACTCCTTGATAAAAATATAGCAGAAGCCTGACTTGGTGGCACATGCCTTTAATCCCAGCACAGAGACAGAGGAAAGGCTGCTCTGAGATTGAGGCCTGCTTGACCTACAGATATTTCCAGGCCAGGTGGGGCCATAGGGAGACTCTGTTCCCAAAAAAGGGGAAAAAGGGATCTGGGCACAAAAAGCTCAGAAAAAAGCAGTGGTGAGTTTTAGTCTGACTTTTGTTTTATGCCTTTTATAAAAATTATAGTCCCCTTTTCTCAGTACTAGGAGTTGACCTAGTGTATCTACGTATACTGAGCATATGTTCTATCACTAAGTTATATTCTATATCTCTAGCACATCCCACTCCCTCTTTTAGAAAACTTCTGCTTTTGAGACAGTGTCTTGCTAAGTTACCTAGATGGGCCTTAAATTTGTGACCTTCCTGCCTCACCCTCTCCAGTGCTGAGATTATAGTTTCACTTTCTGTGGAATGACATATTTGCTAGAGCATTCAGGCACTAATTTGTATGTGTATGCGTGCATTTGTATGGAGATCAGAGGTTAATGGGTGTTTTCTTCAGTCGCTCTTTTTTAAACAAAAAACCACATTTACTCTGTGCTTGTGTGTGTACATATGTCATGGCACATGTGTGAAGATCATAGTATACCTGCAGGTGTGATTTTTCTTCTTCTACTGTGTGGGTTCCACGGATCAGACTCAGGTCTCAGGTAATTAGGTATGGTGGCAAATCCCTTCACCTGCAGAGCCATCTTGCCAACCCAGCTATCTATTCTTTTTAGAGAGGGTATCCCACTAAACCTTGAGCTCACCATTTCAGCTAAACTAGCTGGCTCGGCTACCAAGCCTCAGAGACCTTCCTGTGTGTGCACCACCACCATGCCTGACTTTTTATGTGGGTACTGTGAATTCAAACTCAGGTCCTCATGCTTGGACTGCAAGTGTTTTACTAACTCAACCATTTTCCAGACCTTAGATACCGATTTCTGTATGGGAATGAGCAGTGGTATGGCAAGCTTATTTCTGTTCTCTAAATATCAGGCATCTATATCAGTAAATATCACTTTAAAAACTATTGTATTGATAAGAATACATTAAAGTAGGAGCTAAAAACCTAGATTTTCTTTAATTTCTTTAATGTTTTTGGGTAAATCTTTAGTCTCTCAGTACTTCAGTTTCCTCATTTAAAACTAGAAGTTAGCACCTACCTGTAGTGTTTTACTGAGAGTTAAATGGATTCATATTTATAAAAGTGACACTTAAAAGAACTTCTAATTGTTGGTTGTCTTTGTTGTCTTTATTATTACACATGCACAGTGATTATAATAGTGACTTAAGTATACAGATTGGTATCTTTTAACTTTATTTTTCTTTGACTTTATATTTTTCTATTCAGATGACGTGTGTAGAAAAAGCAGGAACAGATGAGAAAATGCTTATGAAGGTCTTTCGCTGTTTGGGAAGTTGGTTTAACTTGGGCGTTTTGGACAGTAACTTCATGGCTAACAATAAGTTACTAGCACTCCTTTTTGAGGTCTTGGTAAGTAATGGCTTCATCTCAAACTATTGTTACCTTTTTTAAAAACTTAAAATATTTTTATTTTATTTTATGTGTATGAATGTGTTTTTCCTGTATGTATGTAAGTGCACCTATGCATGCAGTGCCTACGGAAGTCAGAAGAGGGTTTCAGATCTCCGGGACTGTGAATAGTTACTGATGGTTGTTAGCCACTATGTGGATGCTGGGAACTGAATCTGGGTCCTCTGGAAGTACTATTAATTGCTGAGCTATCTCCAGTCCCACCATTGCCACTTTTAGCAACTAGCCTTCTGGGCATGCCAATGTTTTTTCACTTTGTTTGGGAGAATTTTGTATATGTCTTCAGAATAGTATATCTAGGGGACTAGAGAGATGGCTTCATGCAGTGATTAAAACCTTGCTGCTCTTCCAGAGAACCTGAGTTGGGTTCCCAGTACCTACATTGGGCAACTCACAACTGCTTTTAACTCCACCTCCAGGGGATCCAAATTCTTCTCTGTGGGCATATGCCCATACGTACAAATAAATAATAAAATAAACCTGGTTTTTTTTGTGTTTTGTTTTTTTTTTTTAAAGGATAACATAATGAGCTGAGAATGATGGCACATGCCTATAATCTCAGCACATGAAAGGTGGAGACAGAGAATCAGGAGCTGGAAGTTAACCTTAGCTGCCTAGCAGATTTGAAGCATGACTGAACTAAAGTGACACCCTGTCATGCAAAACAACCTAATGGGATAGTTTGCATCTGTTCTCTTTATTAACCCTACTTAAGTAGCTTTTTGCCTTGTAGAGTGACTCTAAATATCATCACCTTCTTCTTCCTCTTCCTCCTTCTCCTCCTCCCCCTCTTCTTAATTCAAGAAAATCTTTAAAGTGCTGTCCTTCAGTAAATTTGTTCAAGTTCTTAACTGTATTGGTAAGTAAGGACCCTAGAGCTTACCTCTTTGGACATTTTGTGGTTTTGACAGAGAATATTATTATGTAGCAGGCTAGCCTATGACTGTCTGGACCCAGGTTATCCTCAGATTGGAGCTGCTTCTGCTCTTTGCTCTGAGTGCCTGTATTGCAGGCTTGTGCTGTTATGTTGCCTCCTCCTTGGACCCTCTGACCTACTCTAAGTCTTATTGGTTGTTCTTTAGATTTGTTCCTAGGCTACAATTCTTAGAGTTCCCTTTAACATGTTTTGGGGCTTGATTAACTTTTTTTTTTTTTAACTTTCTTAGATAGTTTCCAAAGAAAATATACACAGAAAGTCAATTTGAAGTTTTTTGCATGCCCAAGAAATGTTTTTATGTTGTTACTGTTTTGAGATAGAATTTGGCCTTGAACCCACTATGTAGCCACAGAAGTTCCTAATACTCCTTCCTCCACCACCTATGTGCTGGAGGTGTGTGCTACCACCACTTCTTTAAAAATGATACTTTAAAAAATTAATTTATCGGGGAGAGGGTCAAAGGACCATTTGCAGGGGTTTGTTCTCCCCACCATGTGGGTCCCAGGAATCAAACTCCGGTTGCCAAGCTTGATGCAAGTACCTTTATCTACTGAGTCATTTTGCCAGCCCCACAATTTTTTTTTTAAGGCATGATCTTCCATTATAGTTAAGGCTGACCTCAAACTTGTAACAGTCTCGTACTTTGACCTCCCAAGTGCTTGAATTATAGGTTGTACTGTGATACCTGGCAAGAAATACTGTTGTTTTCATTTTTGATTGATGAGTTGTCTAAGTACAGAATTTTACATCCATTATTATTTTCCTTCAAGATTTCAAAAGCTTGGTTCTCATTAGCATGTATCTTTGTTAATGAGAAATTGAATTTGCTCCTCTCTAAGTCACCTTTCTTTTCCCAGAAGCTTTTTAAAAAGTTTTATTTATTTTTATTGTATATGTGTGAGTATATTCCCTGCATGTATGCATGTGAGCCCGTGTTGTGCAGTACTGTCAGAGTCAGAAGAGGGCGTTGGATTTCCTTGGAACTGGAGTTAGGGACTGTTGTTAACAGCCATGTGCATGCTGGGAATTGAAGTTGAGTCCTCTGCAAGAGCAGCCAATGCTCTTAACTGCTGAGCCATCACTCCAGCCTCATTCCCCAGAAGATTTAAGAGCCTCAGTTTAACTTTGCTGTTCTGAGATTTCACTTTGATATGTAAGGACCTTTTGGAGTAACTAGGCCCTTTCACTCTAGGTAATAGTTAAGTATTACAAAGTGTGGAAAAGATTTCTTAGATTAAATTAGGGCAGAAACATGATATTCGGGGAAGGAGTGGTGTCAAACAGAAACATGGAGAATAATAACTCAGGTAACTCTACCAGACATGGTGGCTCACGCCTGAGATCTCAGTATTCTAGAGTCTGAGGCAGGCAGATTGCTATGACTTCCAGGAAAACCTAAGCTATAGAATGAAACTATGCCATTTAAAAAAAGAAAAAGAAAAAAAAAATTCTTGTGACTGATTAAGGACTTTGAGGTTTATTTTCTTGACCTGTTGGGAACTAAAAGTAAGTAGATCCAAAGAGTGTCTTGTAGAAGTCCACAGCTACTGGACTGTTGACACATTTAAAGTATTCTCAGCAAGGTATGGGAGTATATAACTGCTTGGTTGTACATTCCTGTAATCCTAGAGTATGGAAGGTGGAGGTAGGAGGAACAGGAATTTAAGGCTAGCCTCTGCTACATCATGAGTTTGAGTCCAGCCTGGGGTACATGAGACCCTTCTCATAAAACAGAAACATAATTTTCAGAAGTCTATAGTTGGATTATGATGATTATGTTTGGTTCTGTGTTCCTCCTGTCTTCCAGCAACAGGATAAGACATCATCCAACCTACATGAAGCTGCTTCAGACTGTGTGTGCTCAGCTCTTTATGCTATTGAGAACGTGGAGACTAACTTGCCATTAGCCATGCAGCTTTTTCAGGGAGTCCTGACATTAGAGACTGCCTATCACATGGCTGTAGCACGGGAAGATTTGGACAAGTAAGTAATTATTAAGTCTGGAGCCTGGGTTATCTACAGTTTGATATTCTTTTAACTCACTTTAAAAAAAAAAATTCATCCATTGTTTTTGATTCTTCAACTGTAAACATAAGGGTGTGTGCTACGGCTGCTTTACTAGAAACCTGAATCTAATTGGCAAATTGGACTCAGGAGGGATAGGATTGCTGCCAGTTCTAGATTGTACTAATTTTTTAACACTTAAAATGAGAAGACTAGAATTAGGAATAATCTATAAAATACCTAGTTTAAAGGCTGGAGAAGTGGCTCAGAGGGTATGAACAAGTACTGCTCTTGGAAAGGACCTGAGTTTGGTTCCCAGCACCCATGTTCTCCTTGGATATCTGCACTCACACATGCACAGATCTATACACATACATATAATTTTTTAAAAACCTTAAAAGTAACTTAAAAATATTATTTAATTTGGAGTTTTCATTTAGTGTCAATAATAAGACTTACAAGTCACATGTTTATCTATAGAGAAGTAAGCAATCTAAGTAGTAAGAGTTTACTACAGAGATTGTGATGCTATAGTGTGAGTATTCACTGAATGTCCCTCAGGCAAGGAGCCTGGTGTTTATTTGACTTGTGCCGATTCCTGACTTGGTGCTTTCATTCCTCCCTCTACAGAGTTCTGAATTACTGCCGTATCTTCACTGAACTATGTGAAACTTTCCTTGAAAAAATTGTTTGTACTCCAGGCCAAGGTCTGGGAGACCTTCGAACTTTGGAACTGCTTCTTATCTGTGCAGGGCATCCTCAGTACGAGGTAGTATCACACTGCTAAGGGTGTTATTCTCCAAGTTGTATGTAGAATATTCCATTGCTTCATTGAGAAATTATGTCTTCTTTTTAGTCACTTTGATGTGGGAGTTTCCTCTCTATTAGAACATTTAAAAGAAATAACTTCATTATTTACTATTTTTATTTTATGTGTATGAGTGTTATACTTCCACGTGTGTAAGTGCATCTGTGTCATGCAGTGCCCAAAGAGGTCAGAAGAGTGCATCAGATTCCATAGAGTTACACATGTTTGTTAGCTGCCATGTGGGTGCTGGGAATCGAACCCCAGTCCTCTACAAGAGCAACCAGTGCACTTAACTGCCGAGCCATCCCTCCAGTCCCTGAAACAATTTTTTAACTTTATTATTTCTGTGTGTGAGTATATGATGTAGGGATGGGGGTCAGAGGGCAACTTCGTGGAATTGATTCTCTCCATTTACTTTTAAGTGGCTTCCAGAGACTGAAATCAGGTCTCTAGGCTTTCACAGCAAGCACTGTGAACCATCTCACTGGCCCTATGCTGGAATAATTTTAAAAATTATATTTAGGTTTCTTTTTTGATTTCTTATCTGGTTATCTTGGTTGACTGTTACAGACATCTTACAGAATCTGTTAGGAAATGAAAACAAAAACAAGCCTACCTTGTGTTAGTCAGTTTTCCATTAGTGTAACTAATGACTAGAGATAATTAAGAAAAGAAAGATTTTTCTTTTCAAGTTCACAGTTTGGCATATTTTAGTCCATGATCCATTGAACCTAACCCTATGGAGAATGTAGAGCAAGAGGAAGCCCGTTTTCCTCAAACTGGCTGGGTGTGTAAGAAAGAGAGGAAAAGGAAAATTTAGGGATCTGATATCCTAGAATATTCCCAGTGATGTTACTTCCTTATACTAATCCAGCCTCCTAAAAGTTCTACCTCCTCCCAGAAGAACCACAGGCTAGGCACAGTTTTTCAACACATGATGACTTTGGTCATTCATGATCCAAACTCTAGGATGTAACAATTCATGATTGCCTCTAAGAGTCTTCATATCTTAAATTTTTTAAATGAGGATTACAAAGGAGAAAAAGATTTCAGACTTAAGAATTTCCTTCTTTAGAAAAATCTTTTAAAAGCTAGATATGATGGACCTGAAATCCCATCATTTGGAGGCTGAGTCAAAGGATCATGAGTTTGAGGCCAGCATGTGCTATATTGTGAGTACTAGGCTAGCCTCAGGTACATACTGAGACACTACATTTACTTGTTTTTTTTAATATGTGTGAGTGTATTGCCTGCATGTACGTGAGTACACCCATGTTGTGCAATGCCCTCAGAAGTCAGAAGAGGGTGTTGGATCCCCTGGAACTGCAGTTACAGGTGGTTGTTAGCCACCATATAGGTGCTGGAAATCAAACCCAGGTCCTCTGTAAGAGCAGTCATTGTTTTTAACCACTGAGCCATCTCTTCAGCCCCAAGACACGATTTATAAAAGCAACAATAGTCTTGAATACACTTTAGACCCCTCACCCATTTCCCCTTTATGATGCTGCCTATCAGTCTCAGGGCCTTTCACATGTTAGACAAGTTCTAATCATCAGGATGCATATATCACCAGCCCTTAGGTTTGTGTGTTTTTTAGACAGATATGTAGCTGGCTTCAGACTCCTGATCCAGGATCCTGTCTCCAGCTCCCAAGGACTGAGATAACAGGCATGTGCCATTACACTCAGCTCTAAATTTGCTAGGTTTTAGAAATTTCATTTATTTGAGACATTTTACAGTCTATTTAAGTGCTCTTGGGTTGGATAGTTTTAAACAGCTGTACTATTTATACTGGATATTTAATGGGGAAAGAATAACAGGGTCCCTCTTCTGTGCTTACTCTTTGATACAGTATTTCTTTGGTTCTTCCCTTTTTTTATTACCAAATAACAGGTAATGTTTATTTGCCTTACGTAATCTTTGGAGGATATCTGGATTTGGGTAAAACCCAAAACATTTTTGCAAGAGGTAGATGACACTACTCAGTAGCAGCCACTCTTACGATAGTGCTGCATGGGAGATCAGTTGTATCTGAAATCCCAGTTTTTTCCTGCAATTATTAGTATTCATGAAAACAGTCAAATGAGGACTGAACAGTCAAATGTGCATTCCTGTAATCAGCATTTGGAAGGTAGAGGCAGGAGAATCATGAGTTCAAAGGCATTGTAACCTTCACAGTAAGTTTCAGGGCAGCCTTTGCTATACAAAACATTGTCTCAAAAAAGGGAGGTGAGCATGAGATCAAAAATAAAATTATGTTAAGGGAATTATAGGTGGCTTTCCTGGTAAGAAGTCTTCTGATGTCAGCATAATGAAATATTCCAGAATTTATGGTTTAGAACACTTATTCTAAATTTAAAATTTAATAATGCTTTGAGAAAAGTTGTCCTGGTCTCTATAAATAGAGACCACAGAGCCGGTCATTCAAGTGGACCTTGGGGAATAACATGGCAGGATATTTAGGAGGAAAATATAATAATCTGTAATACTATAGAAAAGACAGCTTCTTAAGAAGTTATATACACATGGAAAAAAATACATCATCTTCACTGTATAGTGTTAGTAATAATTAAACTATCTCCTTACTGTTGTTTTCTATACAAGTAAACCATCCCTCTTCTTATTCTGACAGGTAGTAGAAATTTCCTTTAACTTTTGGTACCGACTAGGAGAACATTTGTACAAAACCAATGATGAGGTCATCCACGGCATCTTCAAAGCGTACATTCAGAGGCTGCTTCATGCCTTGGCTCGACACTGCCAGTTAGAACCAGACCACGTAAGTTCCTTTCTTTCTTTAAATCTTCCCCTCCAATTTTCAGTCCTAATTTGAAAAGATAGTGAATAGAGCTAAGGAAATCTTCTGTTTTTTTCACTGTACATTACAATAAAGAAGTCACTAGTATAATAAAGATGAGACCCATGGAAAATTGCTCCTGCTGGGCCAGTAGTCATTCACCTACCAATTTACCATAAATGATCCCATAGAAGAAAAAAGTAGCTCTTCTTCTATACAAAACATAATATATGAAATAGAAAATGATAGACCGTGTTCTATAGTATAAGAAGGCATAAACTATGATAATAGCAATTTGATGAACCACTATGCAGCAGTTAAAAGTAATAGCTTCCGAAATAGTAATTGGTATGCTAAGTGAGAAATCAGAATGTAAAATTCCACACTATTTTCTTAGACCTTTTTTGTTTGTTTTCTTGCAGTGCCAAGGATCAGACATGAGGGTTCTGATCATGCTAAGCGAGTGCTCTACCACTGAGCTACATGTCGACCCTTGGTGGTAGTGGTGGTTTTTGTTTTGAGATTTATATCTAATAGGCCAGTCCTGAATTCTCAATTCTGCTGGCTTTGCCTCCTTTTTGCTGGGATTCCAGGTATATACCACCATACCCAGCTTACTGTTTTTAATAGGGTAGACTATATGGTTAAGTGAAAGCTAACTAAAAAAAAAAAGTGAAATAATTGTTGTGGTTTTCCTACACATACACATATATTTCTCTTTGTACTTATCATTTGGTAATTTAAAAGAAAATACAGAAATGATTTACTTAGAAGAAAATGTACTAGACACATGAAATAGTTCATTGGAAAACTCTTCAACTGCCATTCTTTGCTGAAAGTCTCTTTAAATTATACTTCATTTATTTTATTCTTTTGGTTGGTCATTGGGTGGCTTTAATCTTGGACCTGGAATAAATTTAATTGCTTGTAAATAATAGGATATGCTAGTTAAGATAGGAATTTTGAATTTTAATGTTAGCATTTTTGAGTCACTGAAGAACCTTAGTGACAATCTAATATAATAATTTTTAAAAATTAAAAAAAAAAATGGGAGTCAGTGTGGTGGCACACATCTTATTGAAGATTCCATGGGTCGCTGTGGTTGAAATGCTTATACTGCCTTGATTCTCTTCTCTTTGCTAATTCACTGGCACTGTCTCCCTTACAAATATTTTCTTAAAGTATACTTAATAATTTAAATCCTTATTTCACCTGAGAAAGCCATCATGTCCTCATTATTTTTCCACCTTAAAATTTCTTCATCTTAAAACAAAGAAGCTGTCCTAGATGAGCAATTCTCAGTGATACTCAGTGAACCATCTCAAAATTGACAGGAGTGTGCTGAGATAGGAAGGATTTAAGGCCTAAAACTTAATAGTCTTTGTGAGGTTATGTAATAATGGTTGATTTTTTTTTTTTTTTTAAGATGTGGAACAATAAAGCTTTAGAGAATTATTGACTAAAGAGCTGGCCATACAAGCCTACTCTTTTAACTTCTGCTTCCCACTTTGCACCCCATTCCTTTCCAAACACACACGCACACACACAACCATACAAACTGAAGGGTTTCTCATACGAAAGTGTAGCACAGATTATGTTGATTAATACTTTGGGAGACCTTCTGTTAGGGTAAAATAGCCTTGTGATTTCCACACTTTGATTCATTGGGACTTGACTGTGTAGTGGCCTTTTCAATCTACTGATCTTAAAGAGAGTTATTGAGAGCCTCAGTGAGTTTAAGACAAATGTTGCCTTATTTGAAATTTCAGGAGGGGGTTCCTGAAGAGACAGATGACTTTGGGGAATTTCGGATGAGGGTATCAGATCTGGTAAAGGACTTGATTTTCTTGATTGGATCTATGGAGTGTTTTGCTCAGGTAAGTCCATTTGGAGATTTTGGACCAGTTTTTTTTTTTTGTTTTTGTTTTTGTTTTTTTTTATCACATTAATTGTGCTCACTTCTATATATTCTGTAACTGTTCCATATTATTTTTTCTCAAAATGGTAGTAGATATATAGGTGCCTAGCACATTGCCTGGCATATAGTATCGCTGTTCATTTAGTTTCTTATCAGCTAGTTGTAGCATACAGATAATTCAGTTATGGTTTACACTATCATTCTTGCTAATGAGAGCTATTCCGCCTGTGTAGCTGGAATTAAAAGCCATAGATAGGTACTGAAGTCTCCTAGAAACACAGGGATTTCAGACCTCATCAGGAAAAATGAGCAAGTTTTCCTGCTTTAATCCTGGCAGCTCTAGTTGTATGGCATTTCCTTGGTCCACAATTATGGTCAAATTCCTGTGCAGTTTCATCTCAGTGGTGGCTATGGTAGAGTAGAAGATTCAATTCATAGTCCTGTGGTTTTCCTGGCAATCAGTAAGCAATGTCTTCCCTTATAAAGGTGCAATCAGCATCATTTGACATCACTTAATTTTAGAATAATTTCAGGTGTTTCTCATATTGCTGGATCATACTTATTAATGAACTCTGATATATTTGTTTAGGTGTTGTGTTATAGTAACACACCTGAAAAAAAATTAGTAAAAGAAGAGTAATTCAACTGTTTTGTATATATTTGGACATAATTTTACCTAGGAAATGTTAATGAAGTTACAGCTTTTCATTACAAAGCATGCTTTTTGATTCAACTATAAAAGAGCTGTAGATTCCAGAAAGCAGATTCCATGAGCTTCCTAAGCACAGGCAGGTAAACTGTGCTTGGAGTGCAACTTGTTTCTCCCTGGCTCTTTGTCTTTGGCTTTAATTTGACTTCAGTTACAGACTTAATATAAATTATCAGTGTTGCCAAAATGTGTTCATATCACATCCAGGAGATAATTTTTTGACTGGCTGACAGGAAGGCAGGCAGACAGGTGGGAGGGAGAAAGGCAGGGAGGGAGGAGAGAAATCATTAATTAAAATGAAGCTGAGTGAAGTAGTACACACTTTAATCCCAGCAGAGGCAACGGCAGGTGAATCTCTCTGAGATCCAGGCCAGCCTGATCTACAGAGTGAGTTACAGATCCAGTTCTACAGAGACCCAGTCTCAAAAACAAACAAAGAAAATTGAGAAATTATATAAGTATATACATAATATAGTAAAAGTTCTGTAAAGTCTTACAAAAATTGTTTAATTTTGCTTTCCCTTGTACCATTTCTTTTTTTGACTATAGAAATCTTACTTGAACTAATAACTAGTCACATTCCACAGATGAATATAATCTGGAAAATTATGGACCAGAACATCACTTGAGTATTCTGCTTGGATATGATAAATAAATAAATAAATCCTTCGAAACAATTGTTTTTGAGGAAATTAACTTTTACTACTAGTATTGATGTAGAAAAATAATTAAAATAATAGAAATATAAAGCAAATGTGCATGTAGAATATTTGTTTTGAATATACTTAGAGATTTATCAACTATTAAGACCAGAAAAGGCACTCAAGTAATGTTTCATTTTTCCCATGATAATCATTTTCTGGGGACACATGTTAATCTTGATAAATTCTTGGGATTCTAAATGGATTTTAGATACTAAAATACTGGTTAACATCCAGTATGTGAGGATATGAAAAATGAAAATACTATTCTTAGCTGGCTCTGAGGGATAATTGGATTTAGAAACAAGGAGCTAGATTTCTTTGAATTAACAGCATTTTTTGGTTTGTTTGTTTTGGAATTCTGATTTCCTTTTAATGGATCCATAATCCACCTCTTCTTCTCTAGTTGTATTCTACTCTGAAAGAAGGCAACCCACCCTGGGAGGTGACAGAAGCGGTTCTCTTTATCATGGCTGCTATAGCAAAGAGTGTTGATCCGTGAGTGTCTGATAAGTCTTTTGCTGGGAACTCTAAATATGGAGAGAAAGGAAATTTATGCCATTTTTCTCTTGTGGTCTATGATTGGAAATCCTAGAACAACTTCTATGCTGCTGTCTTTTCTAACTTTAGAGTCTAATGAAAGATGGCCTGCATTGCTGAGGCCATGTTTTAATACATTTCCTAGAGTTAAAATTAGTTTACTCTTGATGCTAGGGATAGGATGCTGATTTATTTTTTCTTCAGTGGCTCCCTTGTGATAGTGGATATGATCAAAGAATTTGTTAGATTGTTAAATTGTTGGCATTTGCTTAAAAGCAATTGAATAGACACTAATTTAGGTTTCCTGTTTTTGTGACCTTGCATAAGTTATCCTTATAGATGTTTAATTACATTGTTCTCTTTTTCTGTCTTAGAGAATCAGTGAATTTCAGAGAGGGTTTATGACAAGGGTTTCTTAAACAGAATTTACTTATATCATGAGTTCATATACTGATGTTATTATCTGTTATCTTGTGTTATGATCAAATACCTACAATCTAGCTCTCTATTTAGGACCATGATTGGAAAGATGATTAAGGCAGATAGCTATTAAAAACACTGTGCTTCTTTGCTGCCTTTCAGGGACCTAGTCAGTGAGCTTTTATACATAATGTTTCTAATCTAATAAATATTTTAGATGTTTAGCATTACTTTGCTCTATTAGAAGTTCTGCTTCTTAATTACTATAACATTTGCTATTAAACAGTTTGGTGTTTTTTAGAACCTTCTCTGGCATTCTCAAGGTTACCATAAACATTAATATTCTAACCAATATGTCTTGATTTGAAAAAGAATGGATAGTCTTCTACGTGTCCATAGGAAACTTAAGGCATAAATGAGAGCACATTTTCTATTATTTGTTTATTTTGTGTGATTATGTGGGGTTTATTTTTAGTCCATTTAAAGGACTTAATAAACCTAACAATCAGCAGGGAGCGCTCATGTTCTAATCCTGAGTAATACTTGCATTTTAAACATCTTTATTTCTGTATTTTATTCTACCTCGGGGGCATCTTCCAAACTGCTTTTTTAACCTAGTATAGTAGGACAAAGGTGATAAATTCATGGAGCTGGGGAAAGTGTTTGGTTAACTTTAATTTTCTCTTGTGTTATCTGCTCCTGCAGCATGTTTTCTTGAGTTCTCTCTTAGTGGCTGATCTGCCTGTACTTTTCTTTTCAAAGTTTCCAGTGTCTAGCCATAAGAACTCTTTCAGAGGATAATAGCTAATAGAAAGTGGCCTACAAGAATCATTCATTCATTCATTTAAACATTAGGCAATATATCTGAAGTGCCTACTATGAGCCAGACAGTGTACTAGACACTGCAGATAGAGGAATAAGTTAAATAGATTCTTTAAAAGATGACTTTCATCTTCTGCTTTTCCTATTGCAAATGCCTCTCTTTGATAGCATGATGTGGTTTTAGACACTTTCCTAGCATTCCGAAGAGGAAGGAGCAGTATCCTTTTGGGATATTAATATCTTTAATTTCTGTCTTTCCTCCTTTTTTGAGGATTTGAAAATATTCAAGGCTGGGAAATGTGATTCAGTGGTAGAACACTTGTCTAGCCTGCCCTCGGTTCAATTTCTAGCACCTCAAAAAAACAAAAAAATAAAATACAAAAACCTTCTTGTCTAAAAAGTGTTCACTCACACTCGGTGCTAATCCTTTTATTTGAATGATTTTTAATTTACTTAGAAGACCTTTAGGCAATATGACGTTTCACTGCGACCTGTTACTTGCCAGAACATAACCTCTAAAGGGTAACTGTATGTACTTGCTTTCTGTCCTCAGGGAGAACAATCCTACACTTGTGGAGGTGCTAGAAGGAGTTGTCCGTCTCCCAGAGACCGTACACACAGCCGTGCGGTACACCAGCATCGAGCTGGTTGGAGAAATGAGTGAAGTGGTTGATCGGAACCCTCAGTTCCTGGGTATATGGCATTCTCTCTGCTGCTGCCACAGCCTTCGCTGATTCTTTTCTCCTTTCTTTCTCTTGCTCTTATTTACCTGCTTTCTTTCTTGACAGGACAGGCATATTGAAAGTGGCTTAGTTGATAACATTTGTTGTTATCTGATCTGGGCAAAAAGCCTTTGAAAGATGATACCTCCATGTACGGAAAGGTTTGACTATTCTACAGTTTGGCTTAAAGCACAAATATTTATGTTTTTACTAGTCTTTGGCACATGTATGAGCTAAGCAGAATGTAGTTCTGACAACTAATAGACTATGAAGTAAAAGAAAAAGCCAAGAATTATTCAAAACAACATAAATAACAAATTAAAATGCAAAGTGTTGTTATAAATTCTGCCTGCCCTTTATGACTTAAAAAGATCACGAAGAATAACTTTAGAATTGGGATTAAAGTTAGAAATTATTTGTTTCAACTTCCACATTTTTCAGATAAGGATAATGAGATTCAAAGAAAGAAAAGTTATCAAGAGTAATACGTAATCAAACTCCTGATCCTTAAGAGAGATACATTCTGAGATTTTTGTGCCCTCAAATTTGTGAATATTTGAAAATGATCTGGTTTTAATAATTGAAGCCCTTACCACAAAAAGTGAGCATGTTCATTTTTCACATTTTTATACATAGAGCCACTGAGCTACTTTGTAAGTTCAGCATACCATTTCATAATGTTTTTAATGTTCCTATCGTGTGTGTGTGTGTGTGTGTGTGTGTGTGTGTGTGTGTGTGTATCTTAAGTGCCCATGTGTTGCATGTATGGAGGCCATAAGTCAGCATTTCATGTCCCCATCTATTGCTTTCCACCTTAGTGTTTTTTTCTGAGCCAGGGCTCTCACTGTCTTTTATAGGATACACTGGCTGGTTAGTGAGCCTCTGGGATCAACCTGACTCCAAACTCCAACACGGGGTTACAAATGTGCACTGCTGGGAATCTGAACTCAGAACTTTATGCTTTGGGTTTTATTTGTTTTATTGGTTGGTTGGTTGGTTGGTTTTTTAATTTGTTGAGTTTGCTGTTCCTGGCTGGTCTCGAACTTAACAGGGATCATCTTGCTTCTGCCTCCTCAGTCCTGGGATTAAAGGCATGAGCCACCACGACATTCTGGTTCTCAAGCATAGGTAGTAAGTACTTAGCGCACTGAGCAAGTGTGAGGAGGACTGGAGTTTAAGTCCCCAGAACCTTCATAAAAGCTGGGCAGGTGAGGTGGCCACCAGTTATCTCAGTACGAGAGAGGCAGGGATGGAAATCCCCAGGGCAAGTTGACTACTAGACAGACTAGCTGATCATTGAGCTCTGTGTTCAGTTGAGAGACCCTGTCAATAGAGTGATGGAGGAAGACACCCAACATCAACTTTACTAGTGTGCCCTCACACATGTATGAACCTACAGACATGTGAACTTGTATATGTCAAAATAAGTGCTAAATATTTGTTGGTGTTTTTTAAAAAACAAATTGTGTATGGGAATGTGCACAGCAGGAGAGGCGAGAGGAATCAGGAGTTGGAGTTACAGGTGATTGAAAGTTGTCCAGTTGTAGGGGTTGGGAATCAAACTCAGTTCCTGTACAAGAGCAGTATGTATTATTCATCATTGAGATTCTCTCCAGTTCCGTTTGCATGTTTTAAAGACCTTTTGTAACTAGAAACAAATATAAAAATGTTAGCTTTAGAACAGAGGAAATGGCTCAGTGAGTAAAGCACCTGTCATGCAAGCCTGATAGTTTAAATTTAGATCCTCAGACCCATCCAAGCTAGGCACATGGGTCAGTGAAATTGCTCAATGATTAGTAAGGATGCTTGGTTACTGTAGAACCCTCATGGTGGAAAGGAGAAAACCAACTCTGAAAGTTGTCCTCTGACCATCACATGGGCACTATGTACTTGGTGGAGGGTAGGTATACATACACTAGAATGAATGAATGAGTAGTTCATTCTATAGTCCCTAAGTGGCCCTACCAGGAGATGGAAGGCAGAAAAAAGAGAAGTGCCCAAAGCTCATTAGCCAGCTAGCCTGGCATATGGAGCAGTGAGCAGGAGAGGCTGTCTCAAGGATAGTAGAAGGCAGGGACCAACATTTGAGCTTGTTCTCTGATGTCCATATGCACATACCTGTACACAGACACACAGAACATCAGCTTTAGACAGCTATAATTTTCTTGAGTAATTTAGGCTGTTTTAACTTTTCTCAGGTCTAATGGTAGCTCTGAGTTTTCATTCTTTAAATTCTTTTGCTGTATTTAATAATTAGATGGCAAGATTAGTCATTGTCATTAGTTTTTTTTTTTTTAAGTATTGAGTACTTTTCCATATATTTATTTGCTATTTTCACTTTTAAAATCTTTTATTTTTGTACGTGAATATATGTTGTGTGGGTGGGTGCCTGAGGAGGCCAGAAGAGGGTATTAGGTCCCCTGGAACTTGAGTTTCAGGCAGGTATGAGCCACCCCATATCAGTACTGGGAACCAAGTTTAGGTCCTCTGGACGTACTCTTAACCACTGAGCTGTCCCTCCAGCCTGAAAGTCAGGGGTTTTCAGACTGCTCTGTAAATCCATAGGTTATAAGGAACAGTTGACTACCATGAGGAAAGAATTGGAAGATGAAGTCATTCGGGCTTAGGGCCTCCAGACACTCTTTTCAGTGAGATCAGGTCCCACTTTGTGTTTTTCATACTAAGGGTGCTTTATATATTTCATTTTATGAGCTACTTTTTTTTTTTTTTTTAATGTGTTAACTTTGTTCAAACAAACTGGATCCTTTCATTGAGTTTCAGATAGTAATCTCAACTTGACTCTATTTCTTAGACCCAGTGTTGGGCTACTTGATGAAAGGTCTGTGTGAAAAGCCTCTGGCTTCTGCTGCAGCCAAAGCCATTCATAACATCTGTTCAGTCTGCCGGGATCATATGGCTCAACACTTTAATGGACTCCTAGAAATTGCCCGCTCCCTTGATTCCTTCATGTTGTCTCCAGAAGCTGCTGTGGGTTTGCTAAAAGGTATTTACTTAAGATGCTAACTATTAACAGTCTCCTAAGCCACTACTTGGGGTTATCTTAAATCACATTGTAGCTTCTTAGTTAAAATGTGCTTAGTTATAATAAAGGTAGTTTTTCCCTTCAGGAGACAGTGTTTAGTATATGCTTATGCATTCCTTTCCTAATGAAATTTAAGACTATCAAATTAATTTATACTGTTTATAGTATGTATAGTATAGATCTAGATTTTGGATAAAGGCAACACATTTGAATCAAATATGTTAGTGGTTGCTTTTTTAAACTGAGGAAAATTTAAAGGAAGACCAAATAAATAGCCAGTGCCATTCTAAAGTGGTAAGTAGAAATTCGAAGGTACTGTGCATGGATCAGTGCTTTAAGAAGAAGCAAGGATCCAGCAAGAGTGGTGATGGAGTTAGACTAATAGAAGAGATATCAAGACTAGGAAAAAAAGATTTAGGACATATTTTAAATATGATGACTATTCTTAAACATTTGGAAGATTATCTTATTTAAAAGATAGACATTATTCTGTGAGCAATCAACTCAGCCATTTGTAGGGAAGCATATGCTGGCGTCTAGAAAGAAAACTCTCTAGCCAAATTTTATGTGAGATAGTGAAATCTTTATATCTGATATATAAAGGATTTGGTAATACGTCCTTGTAGTGTGCTTTCTTCTAAGCATCCACAAAGGTCGATGGCACCATTGGTGAACTACTTCTTTTCTCTTGTTTCTGTGATGGGAATTCTTGCCAGCTAAAATGACTATGTGTTTTCGACATTTTTGTGTGTGCACTATGAGTTCTTGTTTCCCTTTGCAGGAATGGATTATAAAGCATCAAATCATTATAGTCAAATAGTCTTCTCATTTTCTAGTGAAGTTTAACTTTGAAGTGATGTCTAATGTGGTAGAATATGGTCTCCTGATTTTTAGTGCTATCTTCTAGATAGAGGACACTTTTTTTAAAAGACAGGGTCTCCCTATAGCTCCACTTGACGTAGAACTTGCTGTAAATATCAGGGCAGCCTCTGCCTTCTGAGCCCTGGGATTAAAGGTGTGCACTGCCATGTTTGGCAGGCAATTTTTATAGGAATGAATGAAGAGGTTTTCTTTCCATTGCACAGTTTTAAAGAAAGGTCTAACCCATCCATGGCTTGTATAATACCAGGAAAAATCACTCCATTTCCTAAATTCAGATTTGAAGACATACAGGTTAATTGCTGAATGAAATTTAGAATATGAAAAGAATCACTGTCAAGAGGTTATTTTTGGTTTGGAGTGTTTTGAGGTGGGAAGGCAGGAAGAGACTGTAGCTAATAGGTAATCCTTTGGATTTAGGGGGTGATATTTCAGTGGTTGATGGTGGTAGAATAGGAATTGCAGCAAAACAGAGACTTGAGTAGAAAGGGTCTGGGCCTGCTATTCCTGTTCAATCCCAACCATTTCTTTTTTAAATTCTTAAACCTGTTGAGTTCTAGGTTAAGACTTGGTGGAAAGAACAGGAAATTTTTGTAGGTACTTTCTAAAAAAGGAAAGGCAAACTTTATTATTAATTTTCTGGTTAATTTCACAGACAAGAAAACTGAGTCTCACTTAAGCTAACAAAGTGTAAACATACTTTGTAATGTGGCAGTATGAGAATGAAATCTTTGACTTAATATCACATTTTATTTAGTGTTTTTCAGACTTCTCTGATAAGAATTCCCAAGGAACTTAACAAAAATAAAGTCTCTTCTGGAAAGTTCAGAGTCTCTTGAAAGGATGAGAAACATTGCATTACTGCCCTATAAAAATAGCTTTGCTGTTGACTTTGGGAAGGAAATTTTTATAAAGTCTGAATAATTAGAAGGAAAGGCATATTTAAGTATCTTTAAGTCAACTGGCTGCTAAGGAAAAATTGTTATTTCAGTGTGAAAATTAGTCTATAGTCTTCTAAGCCAAATTAAACACAACAAATGTTATAGTTTTAAAAACAGTGCTAATCTTTTTAAAGGAATTCTGTTAACCTTTATAAGTGATTAATTAATTTAATTACCTAATTCAACCTTTGTTCTCTTCCTTTGTATCTTCCTTTGTTTTTCAGGAACAGCTCTTGTTCTAGCAAGACTTCCTTTGGATAAGATTACTGAATGTCTTAGTGAGCTGTGTTCTGTTCAGGTTATGGCATTGAAGAAGGTGAGCCCAGTTAAGTAATGAACAAAACAAATATATATATTTATGTTTATGTATAGGTTAGCTTTCCTATGTTTAAAAGTAAAGAAAATGAACTGAAATTCATTAAAAGTAGTAGTTTTTTAAGTATCTACACAGAAGAAGTTCAGTTGTATGTCCCTTACCATAGGGACACATAGAGATGCATATCTTCCAGCAGTTTTGTAGATGTGAGAACATTAGAGTGTTCTTACAGTCACTTGACCTGACTGCTCGATACAGTCAAGAGACACCAGTACACTGGATGTATGAGACTGCTGGTGGCATACCAGGCCTGCTTTATAGTGAACCTTCTTTTTCCTAAATAGAAGTACACTTCAAATAATGGTAAGGACAAGCTTGGTGCTGCACACCTTTAATCCCTTGCACTCAGGAGACAGAATCAGTAAGATCCGGAGTTTGAGACCAGCATCAGCTAAACAGTGAAGCACTGTCTCAAAACAACAAATTTAAAAGTGGTGGTACCTTTAATCCCAGCACTTGGAGGGCAGAGGCAGATGGATTGTTGTTTGAGGACAGCCTGGTCTACATATTGAGTTTTAGGTCACCCAAGGCTGCATAGTGAGACCCTGTCTCAAAAAAAAAAATTAAAACACATACACACAAAGAAGCAGAAGTTGAGTTAGAGGTGGATATATAAGGATATGTGTTACAGTATTTACTACAGGTTTGTATATGTCTCTGTCTCTTCAGCTGTTGTCTCAGGAGCCCAGCAATGGCATATCTTCAGATCCCACTGTGTTCTTAGATCGCCTGGCAGTAATATTTAGGTAAGAAGAGAGAGTTTGGATGCTTCACTGGGGTTAAATAAAGCTCATATGAAACATCAAAGTGAGTAAGCTGGGTGTGATGGTAATCCCAACACTTGAAAGGTGGAGGCAAGAGGATCAAAAGTTCAAGACCATCCTTGGTTGCATAGCAAGCTTGAGGCTAACCTGAACCACATAGCAAGACTCTGTCTCCAACTCCCCTACCCTGTTATATGTGTGCGTCATCACTTGGTTCTCTAGTTCAGTGATTCACAAGCTTTAGTGTGCAGTACAATCACCTGGTAAATTCTCAGGTGAAACTGCCATTTTTCCCTGCTGTTCAAGAGACACTGTTCTCAGAGTCACTGCTGTAGAGAATATGAATCTAAAAACATACTGAAGCTCTTCAGTGATCAGGTGAAATGAGTCCTTTGAAATAAAGAGGTGCCCAGTCATTGGAAAAGGCATCTGAGTGACAGTGATCAAAAGGAGATCTTGACTGAATTTGAAACTCATGGCTATAACCGGAATATCAGAGGAACAGGTGCACAGACACCTGTGTTAAGTAAGTCAAAACAAAGGCTTGCTTACTATACCAATAGATGTCTTTCTCTGATTTATTCTAGTACTTTCCTTGTATAGTTAGGAGAGTCCTTGTATATACAATAACTTATTTTGTGGTAAATGAAAGAAAATCTACAGTGTGTGAATTGAGGAAAATGATCATGTTGTTATTGAGCTTTTTAAAATTAAAGAATAGCTTGAGATTGGTAACTAATCATGCAGGGCTTTTTGTTGTTTTGTTTTCCCACTTTTCATCAAATTAGTGGGCTGCAGAACTAGACAGGGGAGGTGATTTGACAAACTGTCAGTGGGTCCATATTAGGTTTCATAGGTTTAGACTAGAACTGCAACAAACCTCTTGGTAAACTGGTTATTAAAACTTTTTGTCTTTCAGTGCTTATGCTGGGCTCACACAGCTTGTATATATTTTTATAATTTGGAGGAAACACATTTAGGTTTATAAAGGGGATAGTTGAAAAGGTAGAAATAGTACCTGCCATGCAGCACAAGTAACCGGAGTTGGATGGAATTTACATGTTCTAGTGGAAGTGACTTAAGAGTATTTGAAATAAAAATTAAAAGATGGCATAAGTAGAGGGACTAGAAGGAAAATATGTTACACCAGTAAATGACTCTACCACCTGATTTCATGATACTAAAAATAAACAGGAGGTCAGGGTCTGGGTTCTCAGTGAAACTTCTTCTTTCACTATTTGGAGCCATTGTTTTTTCCCAGACACACCAATCCTATTGTGGAAAATGGACAGACTCATCCGTGCCAAAAAGTCATACAGGAAGTAAGTCCTAATGGTGCCATATTTTGGCTTGCCCCTTCCTTCCTCTTTCCTTTCCTCCCTCATTCCCTCCCTCCCTACAAAGCTTTGGGGAGCTTTCAGAAGGCTCTCTCTCTGTCTTTCATGTTCATAGGGAGACTGTTTGTTGATATGGCTTCAGTTTAATTTTACATTTGTGAATAAAACTGTTTGTTAATGGCTCTGAAAGGCCAGAGAAACAGAAGAACATTAATTATTGCTAGGTAGCCCAGTCAATCCCAGCACAGCATTTTTGACAATGCTTATGGTGTCAGCCTCCCACTGATATACTTCCCTTGTACTTTATTCACTTGGGATGCTGTATTAAGAAAGAGTCATGGATTTATTTATTTACTTATTTATTGTTTAAGGCAGGGTCTCACTATGTAGCCCTTGCTAGCCTAGAACTTGCTTTGTGAACCAGGCTTGCCTTGAACTTGTAAAGATCCACCAGCCTCTGCCTGCCTAGTGCTACAATTGAAGTCATGTATCATCATGCCTTGTTAAGAGTTACGGTTTTTAAAAAAGTATTTTTTTTGCATGTAGTGTGTATGTGAGCGTGTGTGAGTGTGTGTGTGTATATTATAAAGTTTAATCCAAATTATTTAAAAGCCAAATGAGGTATGGTATGGTGGTGCACACCTTTAATCCCAATATCAGGAAGCAGAGGCAGGTAGATCTCTTCGAGTTCAATGCTGGCCTGGTCTACAAAGTGAGTTCCAGGCCAGCTGGGGCTATAGAGAGATCCTGTCTCAAAAAAGACCAAAAAATATAAAAATGAAAGCCAAATGAGCCAGGTGCATACTGTAATTCCAGAGTTTGAGGCAGAAGGATTATCATAGTTTCAAGGCCAGTCTTGGCTACATTGTAAGGTCTTGTCCCCCCTGCCCAATTTTTTTTTAATTTAATCAAATCTGTTGTTACCAATTTGAGATTGTTCTCAGCTGATGGTTGATTATTTTCTTTTTTGTGTTATATAAATTTTATTCAGATATGGCCAGTTTTATCTGAGACTCTAAATAAGCACCGAGCTGACAATCGGATTGTAGAGCGTTGTTGCAGATGCCTCCGCTTTGCCGTTCGCTGTGTGGGCAAAGGATCTGCAGCTCTCCTGCAGCCACTGGTCACACAGGTAAGATTTTCAAGAACTGTGCGTTAGGACAAGAGTTTTGCTGATGAAATGAAGCCATTTTAATTAAATACAAATGAAAATAAAAGAAATGCATAGAGTAGATATGTTTCTGTCATCTCTCCTGGTAGTCTGAGTAGAAACACATTCTAGGGTAAAATGTGAAGAGAACAACCATACTCAGCCTTTGTGTATTGGTGTTAATCGTTGTTATATTAATATCTGGTATTTAAAATGTCAAACAAGCCAGACTTGGCCATTTCTTGGCCTAAAGAGATTTTATTCTATCATGACCGAATTTTGTTGTTTACACAAGCCTCTTGTTAAAAAATAAATTGAATTGTTTCTGTGTGGGTGTGTATGGGAGTCTAAAGTTGACAAGCGGTGTCTTTTCTCTCCACTTTATTTTTGGAAGCTGAGTCTCTTATTCAATCTGGAGCTCACTGATTCTGGGTACTGTAGGTAGCCAGTTTGCCCCAGTGATTATATGTCTCTGCCTTCCTAGTACTGGGATTATAGGTATCTGCCACACCTGCCCAGCTTTTACATGGGTTCTGAACTCTAGTCCTCACACTAGTACTTTATACACTGAGCCTTTTCCTCAGCCTGCATTAGTTCTTTTAATCACTAAGATTGGTAAGTAATTATGATGGTGTGCCTTGCTGAAATAGCTATGTTTCTAACTATAAGACATTTACCCTTAGATCACTAAGTAATTTGTGTTGCTCTTAACCTCTCAACAGGACCATACATTTGTCAATATAGCATGCTTAAAGGTTGTTTTCTATTTTTGTGCTACATTAAGAGTGAATAGCCAGTGAAACCTATACTTTTTACTGAATCTATCCAAAAAAGTTGAGGGGCTCAGGAGATGGCTCTGCAGTTAAGAGCAACTGACTGCAGATGACATGGATTTGATACCTGAACCCACATGGTGGCTTAACAACCATCTACATCTCCAGTTCCAGGTGATTTTGACACCATCTTCTGTCCTTCATGGGCATTGCATGCATATGCAACGCATGCAGGCAAAATAAAGTCTTAATAAAAAGTTGATCAACCTCTGACTTAAATTATTCATGAGTAGAGCATGTAGTGTTGAGTCTATACCACTGAGCAAAGCTAGCGCTCATGAATGTTCATTCTGTGGCATATGTTGGTGCAAGAGTAGATTGCTTCACCATGCTCATAAATGTATGTATACAATGAGAGTGGCACACATTCTTTGTGACAGCATTCTATTTTATATCATTTTGATGTTGTTTGATTTTTTTTTTTTTTTAAGATAGGGACTCATTGTGTTTCCCAGGCAAGCCTCAAACTTCTAATCCTCCTGCCTCAGCAAGTATTAAGATGACAGGACTGGAGAGATAGCTCAGCAATTAAGAGTACTCACTATTCCGGAGAACCAGGTTTCTGTTCCTACCACCTGGTGTCAGCTAACACCAGTTCTTAACTCTAGTTCCAGGGAATCTGATACCCTCTCCTAGTCTGCATGGACACCAGGCATGCACATGGTGCCACTTGTATTCCATGCATGCAGAATACTCATATACATAAAATAACATTTTTTTTGTGTGTGGTGGGGGGGATTGGCGACAGGGTTTCCCTGTTGCTCCAGCTGGCCTGGAACTTACTATGTAGACCAGGTTCACATTGAACTCACAGAGACCCACCAGCCTCTGCCTCCTGAGAGCTGGAACTAAGGGCATGCGCCACCATGCCCATCAAAAATCTGAAAAAGAAAGTATTAAAATTACAAATTTGCACCACTATTCCTCCTTTGATGTTATTTTAAAGGAGTGAATATACAGTTATCTCTAAATTTAGAAGGTAGTAGCATAAAAAATTTAAGCAAATTCAAATGGGCAAGTATACAAAAATTTGTATTTTGTTGAAATCAAGATACCTTGATTAGAAACATTTTTTACTGACAAGATAAAATAGGAGTATTTGAAAACAAATGAGAGTATTTGATATTTTGCCACTACTGTTGCTGTAAATGGTACTAAGAATAAGATGTATCTGTGAAGGAGTTAGAAAATTGAAGTATCCTGTGCTAGAGTTTTGAAAATACTACCTAAGGTTTTAAATTGCTTGTTGTTTTGAAGTATTTGAAAACTCTTTCAACATTGTCTTGGGAAGGAATAATTATGCATGAAAGAACTCTTAAAAGAGAACTTGAAAACTTAAGAAATTTAGTCCTGCATGTCACCAAGTGTTACCAGCAAGCTGGATTCTATTGCTTTTAAGAGAAAGGCCCAATCTGAATTTCCTCCTAGAATCAGATTCTAAGTTGATATTCTCTAAAGGGTGAAGAATTGAATTGATTTGAGTTATTTCCCCTTGGCAGATGGTGAATGTGTACCATGTACATCAGCATTCCTGTTTCCTGTATCTTGGCAGTATCCTTGTGGATGAGTATGGTATGGAAGAAGGCTGTCGGCAGGGATTATTAGACATGCTCCAGGTATGTTTTTTGGGGGGAGAATAAGTAGGTCAGGCCTGGAGGGCCTAAAAGCCTTGACTGTTGTGTCTTCATTTCTGTTGTAACCAAGACATGTTGATTTCCAAATGTCAGAGAGATAGAAATTTGGTAATTGTTTTTCTTTTTTTTCTTTAATTTGTATTACATTATTTGGGGTGGGATGCTTATTTTTCCACCATGAGTGTAGAGATCAGAGGACAATTTGTAGGAGTTGGTTCTCCTTCCACCATGTGGGTCCTGAGGGTTAAACTCAGGTCATGAGGCTTAGCACATAGACCACATCTAGTACATATATAAAGTGACTTTACTTTAAATTTTTTTCTAAAACTAAGTCAAGTTCAGTGTCTCATGCCTGTAGTCCTAGCACTCCAATAGATTTGTGAGTTAAAACCCATCCTGGGCTACTAAGGAGATCTCAGAAAACAGAGCGGAAGAGATGGTTCTTTTGGTAAAAGTACTTGCTTTGAAAGCGTGGGGACTTTAATTCAAATCCTCAGAACCCATGTAATAAAATCCAGGTGCAATAATTACAAATCTATAATCTCAGCAAGGTAGAAGACAAGGATCCATACTCACAGTTGTCATCTGACCCTAACATATAACACAAAGTTAAGTAAGTTTCCAGAAATCTATGAAACAGTCAGATAGGGTGACTCCTGCCTATAATCCCATTGCTCAGGAAGCTGAGGCAGGATGATTACTGTGAGTTTGAGACAAACTTAGCTATAGTGTGAGACCCTGCCTTAAAAGAGAGGGGAAGGATGGAGAGATGGTTCAGCTGTTAAGAGTACTGGCTTTTCTTGCAGAAGACCTGGATTTGAATCCCAGCACCCACATGGCAACTAACAGCCATCCATAACTCCAATTCTAAGGGATCTGATGCCCTCTTCTGTCCTCTGTGGGCACTGCATGACACAGGTACACTTACACACATGCAGGCATAACACTCATACACATAAAATAAATAAATAAATAAAATTTTTTAAAGTCTTTACAAAAACAAGTAAACTTAGTGTGGTAATACATACCTTTAATCCTAGCACTTGGGAGACAAAGGCTGTCAAGTAGGTGTATATAATCAATTTATGGCAAGCCTAGTCTACATAGTGAGACCGAGTCTTCAAAGAAAAAAAAAAAAAAAAGATGGGGAGAATGTGGGGCACACCTTTAATCCTTACACCCAGGAGGCAGAGGCAGGTGGATCTCTATGAGTTCAAGACTAGCCAGTACTACATGGTGAGACTCTTGTCTCAAAAAAAAACAGAAAACAAAATAAAAGGGCAGAGGGAGGAGCTGGAGAGATGGCTCAACTGTTAAGACCAGTTGCTGCTTTTGCAGAGGACTGGGGTTGAATTCCCCAGCATCCATATGATGGTCACAACCATTTTGTAGCTCCATTTCTAGGGGGTTCTGATGCCCTTTTCTGGCCTTGGGCACCGTTTGCACAAGGTATACGTATACATGCATGCAAGCAAAACATGCACATAAATAAAATAAGTAAATAAAAAATTTTTAGTAAAAAATAGTAATTAATTAATTAGTGGAACAGCATCTGTCAAGTTTCATCAACTGATATCTTTTGTTCTTGTTTTTAAGACAGGTCTTCCTGTAGCCCCAGCTGGCCTGGAACTGGCTATGTAGACCAGGCTGTCCTCCATCTCACAGAGATCAGCCTGCCTTTGCCTCCCAAGTGCTGGGATTAAAGGCATGTATCATGCCTGACTTGAAATCTTTACTTTTATCACTTTCTAAAATATAGACTTTGAGTGTTACATGCTTATGATTGTGCAGGTGTATGTGTATATAGAGACTACAACAAGACAAACAGGATGTCCTGTGTCTTTTTCTATCACTCTCCTTATTGTCTCAAGACAGTGTCTATTACTCTCTACCTTATTGCCTTGATAAGGTCTCTCACTGAACTGAAAGCTGACCTTTCCTCAGAGCTAGCTGGCTAGCCAACCAGGGATTTCTTAGGATCTCCCTGACTCCCTCCATGCTGGGGTTACAGGCACGAGCAGCCATGCCACCTTTTTACATAGGTGCTGGTGACTTAAACTTAGGCCTTGATGCTTGTACTGTACCTGTTCATACCCACTGAGCCATCCCTTTATTCCCTGAAATGTGGGTGTTTTTATCTGTAGACTATTTCCACTGGGAAAGGTTTCTTTCTTTGCCTAATCTACTTCCCATCACAGTCTTTTCATTTGCCATGTATGCTTCTGTTCTTTGTTCCCTTTGTATTTGTTGTAATGTTTAGCAAGTTTAGATGCTGTGACAGCTGCACATCAGTGTTTGTTTTAGAATTACCATTCTGTTGTAGGCACTGTGCATCCCCACCTTTCAGCTCCTGGAACAGCAGAATGGTCTCCAAAACCATCCTGATACTGTAGATGACCTATTCAGGTTAGCCACCAGGTAAGCTTCTGAAGAGCAAAACCTTTTCATTTTAATTGCTCATCCCTGGTACTACTTGGTCTTCCTATCTGACACTTTGCTGTTTTCTTTCTCTGTAAAATGAGGTCATTGGGAAAGGTAGATTAATGATTCATAACCATGAGTTAAAATTGTGAGCTAGCCTATCCCCAGAAGTGAGGATGAGGTATTAGACCAAAGCAGAAGGGAAAGTAACTCAGTTTCTACCATGGAGAGAACATGCACAAGTCAAAAATGTACTTAGTGTGGGCTAGGGATGTATCTCCGTGGAGGCTCTAGGCTCAGTACCCAGCTCCAAAAGAAAAAAGAAGTGTAATCCCTACATCTCCAGTTGTGTTACCTTTTCATAATGCTGTGATTATTTTATACTTCACCCCAACATTTTCTTGGAGAAGCTTAACATCCTTCAACTATATTCATATTTTAGAACCAATGATTTCTAGAATTTTAAGGTGCCTTAGCAGTTAGTTATCTTGTAATGTACTCCCAGCTATACCCCCACTAGCTTTTCACCCCACTTACTGATTAAATTCCTTTTACTAATAGCCTTGACACCATGGTTGATGAACTTCTGCTTGAATTCCTTCTTAGTCCTGCTAAGGAATTTTGAACAACATTAGTGAACATAAAAGCATTTTACCGAAAAAAATTTTTACAAACTTATCAAACAGCAAGGCTTTGTGTATATTGAGGAACTCTTCTATCACTGAGTCACATCTCTTGCCCTACTATACATTCAGTTATTATGACATCATCTACAAATCGGAAGAATTTTTTATTTGACTTTTATTTTGGGGTTAAATGTAGAAAATTTTTTGTTAGTTTTTGGACAGGTTAGAAAAAAACATTTTCTATCAATGTCTGTTTCCCTGAGGTATCAACCCTAAAAGCTAAAATAAGCCAAAACACTTAAAATTGTGGGTGGTACAATCTTTTCCCTGAGAAATTCCTGTTTTCATTCTGGAACTGCTATTCCATGGCATATAATTTAGGAAATGCTATTCTGAAATGTTCCAGCATTCTAAACTAATTTTGAATCTGCTTCATTTGATTTATGAAATATTAGTTGGACATTGAGTTTGGGGATTTATCTTTTCAGATACTAATCCAAAATACAGTTCTTGCCTTGTCTGGCTGTCTTAATTACTTTTCCTCTGGCTATGATAAAATACCCTAGCAAGCAACTTAAGAGAGGAAGGGTTTATTTCAACTCACTGTTTGAAGTACAGTCCGTTGTAATGGGGAAATCATAGCAGCGCAGAGGTAACATCTCTGCATCCACTTCAAATAGTGGGAAAGCAAGGAATGCTTGTGCTCAGCTCACTTTCTCTTTTTTATTAAGCTTAGGGTCCCAGCCCAAGGAATGTTGCCACCTCAGTGAGTCGGTCTTCCCTCTTCAGTTGGCCTAATCAAGATAATCCTTCACAGGCATACCTAGAAGCCTGTCTCCCAGATACTTCCATGTCTCATCAAGTGGACAGTTGCCAGTAACCATTATACTGCCTTTTTCTTTCTTTTGTTTTAAAAATAGCTTTTAAAAAGTAACTTTGTGTTCACAGCACAATTAAGTGAAAAGTATAGTTTCCCTGTTCCTTCTATTGTCCTGGTACACACACATACATACACAAATACATACCCTCCTTGTTTATCACCATCCCCCTCCATAGTTGCACATTTATTAAAATGCATGCACTTACATGCATACATTATTGTTAACCCAAGTCCAGAGTGGACATTAGGGTTCACTTTTACTATCTCCATGGTATTGTCTTTTATTTTGACTGGTTTTGTAGCCTGATTTTGTCATGGTATCTATCTTCTCTCTTATCAGATTTATTCAGCGTAGCCCTGTCACCTTACTGAGGAGCCAGGTAGTCATCCCAATCTTACAGTGGGCCATTGCATCTACCACCTTGGACCACCGTGATGCCAATTGTAGTGTCATGAGGTTCCTACGAGACCTCATCCACACAGGAGTAGCCAATGATGTAAGTATAAACATTATACCTTGTCTACTACATGGCTTATTCTGTCACTGTAGGGACTGTGAAATAGTGTTCATATGGTTTTAAAAATACATTTGAACTAAACTGAACCTTGAGCATGTCATTTCTGGAGAGCCTTGTGTCTCATGAGAAAGTCTATGCAAGAATGCATACTGAGGAGATAGATATCTCTGGAATATCAGTACTCCCCTAGTTTCTCAGGAGTCACATTGCCCTCCTAAGTAGTCTTAGCAGGGAGATATTGTTACTTTGTTCATCTTATTTTGCTGAATTGTTATAGTCTAACCACATATCATTAGTCAGTGTTCTATAAACACTTGACTGTGATTCTCATGAGTATGAGAAGTCATTGTATTGTTGTTCAGTTCTGTAGACATGTGACTGTAGTTCTCATGCCAGGAGCATCAAAGCAGAGCTGCCAGTGCTATTAACAAGTGTGTGTGATGAAGCCATCCAAGTCTCCTCATTATCCCTGGTTATTAATGCAGTTCTGTAATATTCCCTTCAGGACCTGTGGCTGCCCCCTGGTGGCCACATAGTGTCTCATCTTTTAGAGGAAAACCTCTAGTGTATCAGCAGACCTGTGTCATAGGGCATCGGTCACTAAACAAGTTATTGACTTCTAGATCTCAGATAGCCATGCTAAATGCTACAAGCTATAAAAAGCAGTCTAAAAACATCCTTGCTCTAAGACTGATGTTCCTGTTTTTTTACAGCATGAAGAAGATTTTGAATTGAGGAAAGAACTGATTGGACAGGTGATGAACCAGCTTGGACAGCAGCTTGTAAGCCAGCTGCTCCACACATGCTGCTTTTGTCTCCCACCCTATACCCTACCAGACGTGGCTGAAGTACTCTGGGAGATCATGCAGGTTGACAGACCGGTAAGATTCTTTCATAACATATCTGTTTCTACAGTCCCTAAGCCTACTCTGGTTCCTTAAAGTTGTCCCTAACTCTAAAAACACTGTTATTCTGTATGTCCTTCGAACCAAATTTAGGCATATGACTAAGTTTAATTTGTAGATGAAGAGGCACATAAGGAGCCAATAATTCATTATTGAGTTCTTTATGTATTTTCATCTATGAGTATTTTGCCTGTATGTATGTTAAGTATACCATGTGTGTGCAGAGGCCAGAAAAGGACATCAGATCCCTTGGAACTGGAGTTATAGAAGGTTGTTAACTGTTGTGTGGGTGATGGGAATTGAACCTGGGTCCTTGACAAGAGCAACCAGTGCTCTTAGCCACTGAACTATTTCTCCAGCGCCCCCATCATTGGATTCTTTATTGAAAGCATAGTTGTGTCACTATCGTGAGGTATATAATGTGCATAACCAGAAGTAAGCTTTGGATCAGCTGCATTGCTATCCAGTGGGAAATCTATTCATTTGTGAGAGATACCCATGTATTATTTGTATCAAGTTGCAAATTATTTGGATGCTATTGAACTGTATTTGTCCTTGGTGATGAATCTAACCAGTACATTTGTAGGCATATCAGTAGCCCACAATATATACACTTGGATTGATTTTTTCCCCCTTTGAATCTATTTCACTCAGGTTCTTTTCCATCTGAATATAGACAAAAATTATTGGGGTGGGGATAGGCTGCTGTTACGGGCTAAGCATATGCTCTACCCCTAGCCTTGGAAGTTTTTGTTAGGCTATCTAATAATTTCATGCTCATTGGGGTGATAGAGATTGCAACCAGATAGCCCTCGCATCCTTCAAGTAGTTTCAGTAGCCACATAGTCATAAATGATATTATGTATACTATGTCAAATTTTTTAAAATAGTGACACAATACAATAGCCCATAAATTATTTTCATAATAGAATTTTTAATATTAATATAAAAAGCATTGAGGAAAATACATAATTGGACCTAAAATAGACTGTGTTCCAGAACCACAAAAGAAAACAGATAATATATAATGATACCTATAATTCCCATTGTTACTTGTTTAAGGCACATGTTCTATTTCTATCTCTTTTTAAAAAAATTTTTATTTTCTGTGTATGAGTATATTGCCTGCATGTGTGTTAAGTGCACCTGTGTTATGCAATGCCCTCAGAGGTCAGAAGAGGCATTGAATCCCCTAGGACTGGAGTTACAGGTGATTGTTAGCCCCCATGTGGGTGCTAGGAATCAAACCCAGGTCCTCTGCAAGAGCAGTCAGTGCTCTTAACTACTGAGCCCTCTCTCCAGCCCTGGGTCACATGTTCTGTTTCCATGTGATACAGTAGTATTGCTGTTTTCATTAAGAAAGCAGAGTGTGTATGTGTGTGTGTGTGTGTGTGTGTGTATATGTGTGTGTGTGTGTCCTTGCCTTGTTGATGTCCACTTTTTATTTTTCTTGAGCCATATCTCACTATATAACCCAGGCAAGCCTGGAATTCTCAGTCCTCCTGCATCCACCTCTCAAATACTAGAATTACAGGCATGCATCTCCATACCTGGCTATGCTATGCTATTTAAACCACACATTTGGGACATTCATCAACAATTCCAGTTATAACTTGTTTATAATGCCCATAGAATTCTTTCAGGTCTAAATAATTTGTTTTGATCAAGTTTTGAACTTCCTCATGTCTTGTCAAAATTAGACTGCAGGAGCATTCTAGTAGTGGCCAACTGCTATAGTGTCTGCCTTGCTTAGTATACATTTGGTCTTTGTGGTATCCAAATGTTTACTTTGAATTGCTTTTGATCTTTCAGCACAAGAGTTTTCTAACACCCATTAAAAATATTATGTATTTAATAACAGAAACAGAACATAGTCTCATCCAGAAGAGACTTCATGTGCAAAGAATGGCAGGCCTCTGCTTCTCTGAAGGGAAGTAAGACCTTCATCTGCAAAGATCATCAACTTAGAGTGTTTGAAGACCTAAAGATAGCACTTTGCAGTTCCATATTTGTTCTGACTTTAAAGGAGCACCTGTAGGGTTTTGTTAGTACCTGTAGGGTCCCTAAGTGGGTAATCCTTGCCTCCTTTTAAAACTCTTATCCAACTTCTCTATACAGACTTTTTGTCGATGGTTAGAGAATTCCTTGAAAGGTTTGCCAAAGGAGACAACTGTGGGAGCTGTCACAGTGACACATAAACAACTTACAGATTTCCACAAGCAAGTCACTAGGTGAGTGCTGCCGGAAGCTTGACAAGGAGCACAGCAGTGGGGTGTGGAGAAAAAGTGTCTGTTTAGATTGGAATTACACAGATTGGCATAGAAAGCCAGTGACGGGCAACATCACCATGCTTTGTATGTGTACATCACTTGGATGTACACACTAACTGCCATTCTGTCTTTGTTGTTGAAGTCCTTCGTTCTCTTCCAGTTTCAGGGGTGAAGAACACAGATGCATGAATAAGCAAGGCATTTTGTTTATAAAATGTTAAGAATGCTATAGACTTCTGTTAATCTGTTTTTCCCAAACCTAAAAATATTCAAATTCTTTTGAATTTTAAGTATTAATAATGTAAAAATGAAACAAAACCTTTTTCTGAGGTAGATTCATGAGCCATTTACAGGTTTTGGATTATAGCTTAGTTAAAATGTCGTGTGTTTTCAAACTGAACATATGTTTTTAATAGTTACATAATCTTCCTAATTGCTCTTTATAACTGTAAAGGGTACTTACTTTTATTGCCTCTAATAGAAAATGGGTTGTTTTCAGTTTTTTTTGATAATACAAAAAAAGTATATCCTTTTTCTTTAACTGAAATTCCCGAATCAAAGTCTGGGCGAACCTTATGGTCTCTGATAGTATTAATGGAAAAGGTTTAAACTGGGCTTTGAGATTGATACCTTGGCCTGATACTCCTTTTTATATATACCTAGATTCTTTAGAAGCTTGGCTAATTTTTAAACAAAGGCCTATGTTCACAGCTGTGGGAAGATATGTAAATTAAAGAATGAGTGCTGTAGCAAAATTGATGTGGGAAAAAAGAAAACTGGAAATATGCTAGTTGTCCATCAAGAGAGAATGGTTAAATTATTCATTGTATGTCTGTACTAGTAAATAGTCACTAAAAAAGAAATACATGGGATGGATAAGAAAACTATGCAAGCTGTATTATAAAGGAGAAAATAATTATATCATAGTTAATGCAGCTTGAACTTTTAAAATAAAACATAAAACAGCATTTTGATCATTTTAAGATACACAGTTATGTTAGACTTTTTGTCACAGTAATCTGACTAAACAACTTAAAGAGATGAAGGATTTCTTTTGACTCATAATGTCAGAGATGTCATCGTTAGCTGGCTCTTTTTTTACTTTATCTTATGCCATGTTGAGGATGTTCTCATTATAGTGTAAGGGCATAGAGGAACCAAGTTGGCTACATCTTGAAGGTGTAGACAAGAAGGTCAAGAAGACAGTATACTTCAAACGGATTGGAATAATGACTCAGTAGTTAAGAACACTTGTTCTTCCAGAAGACGTGAGTTTGGATCCCAGCACCCTTGTCGGGTGGCTCACAACCATCTGTAACTCCAGCTGCAGGGGATCTGGGATCTGACTCCCTATTCTGGACTCCTCAGATACCTGTACCCCCATATCTCTCTCTCTCTCTCTCTCTCTCTCTCTCTCTCTCTCTCTCTCTCTCACGCGTGCACACGCATGCACACATACACACATAATTTTGTTTGAAGATAGACTTCAAAGATATGGCCGAAGTGCCCTGCTTTCTCTAGCCAGGCTTTACCCCTTACTAGTCCATTCAGCTATGAACTTCTCATCAATGAATTAACTAATTGATGAAATTAGCACCTTCAAGGTTAAATTACCTCAGTAGCACCAGCAACTCTGGACCAAACCTTCAATATACATGCTTTTGTGGGGAATGGGGGGATACTTCATATCTAAACCATCATAATGGTTCAGTCATACCAAGTATATTTATGATGTATAACCAATCTCCAGAATTTTTTGTCCTAAAAAAACTGTTCCCATTAGCAACAATTCCCCCATTATCTCCAGGCCATAACCCTAGCAATTACCATCCTACTTAATGTGTCTTGACTATCCTGCATTCCTCATATGTCTTAATTCACTTAATATTTTGTTCTCAGGGTTCATCAGTATTGTAATACGTGTTCAGATTTTCCTTCCTTTTGGCTAAGTAACACCACATTGTATGTTGTATTAGTCTCATCACTGCTGTGACAAATAGAAATCTAAAAAAGTGGCTTAAGGAAGGAAGCATTTCTCCTGGTTCTCAGTTTGAGAGTGCAGTCTGTCATGGCAGGGAAGGTGTGGCAGCAGGAGTTGAAGAGGCTGATCACATTCCATCTGCAGCCCAGAAGTGAAGGGTTGAATGCTAGTATTCTGTGATTTTTCGCTTTTCCAGTCAGTCTGAGGCCCCAGCCCAGATGATGGTACTGCCCACATTTAAGGTAGAGCTTCCCACTTTGGTTAACCCAATCTGGAAACTACCCCTGACACATGCCCAAAAATTTGTGTCCTAGGTGGTTCTAGAGCCTGTCAAGTTGACAACCAATATTATTAAATGTGCTCTAATACCACATTTTATTGATTATTATGTTAGCACATATTTAAAGTTGCTTCCCCCTCTTGTCTATTGTGACTAATGCTGGTATTGATAGCATTACTATAAACATGATGTTACTATTATAAAGAGCTGCTAAAAAACATGGGTATGGATAAGCCAGATGGTTCAGTAGTAAAGACACTTGCCTCTAAGCCTGACGCCCTGACTTCAGTCCCTAGGATTCACATAGTGGAAGGAGAGAACCAATTGTGGCAAGTTGTCCTCTGATCTAGGCCTATATCCTGTGGTGTGCATGTGCACCAATAAGTAAATTTTTTTTTTTGCGGGGGGTGGGGGTGGGGAAGAGGGCTGTTGTTTGAAGCTAAATATCCCTGTACCCGCAGCTGGCCTGAAACTCAATATGGAGATAGGCTGGCCTCGAACTCAGACCAGCCTCTGTCTTCCAAGTACTGGGATTAAAGACATGTACCACCATGCTTGGCTATAAATATAATTCATTTTGTTTTGCTTAGTTTAGTATTGCTTTGTTTTGTTTTGTGTTTTTTAATACACAGCTTCCCATAGCTCCAGTTAGCCTGGAACTGACTTTATAGACCAGGCTGGCCTCTATCTCACAGACATCCACCTGCCTTCTGAGTGCTGGTATTAAAGGTATGAGCCACCACATCAGGTGTTATAAATATTTTTAAAGATTAAAAAATAAGGGTCTGTATACAACATGGGTGCACTTAAAAATATGCAGGCATGACACTCATACACATTAAGTAAATAAAAATAAATAAATGAATGAATGAAATAAGGGTCTGGAGGGATGGCTTGGTGCCCACCCACCCTCCCTTTCTTTTTGGCTTTTTGAGAAAGGGTCTCCCTGTAGCCCCAGCTGACTGGAACTCACTGTGTAGACCAGGTTGGCCTTGAACTCACAGAGATCTTCTGCCTCTGCCTCCTGAGTGCTGGGTTTAAAGGTCTGTGGCACTGCACCTGGCTTACAGTTTTAATGTAGCGCAGTTTGTTTGTTTTTTTTAATAGTATGAGTGGTTTGCTTGAATGAATGTGAGTGCATCATGTTGTTCACTGTCCATGAGGGTCAGAAGAACCAAAGTCATAGACAGTTGTTGCTACCATGTGGGTGCTGGGAACCTGGCTCCTTTGTAAGAGTAGCCAGTGTTCTTAACCACAGAGCCATCTCTCCGGGCCTCAGTTGGTGTATTTATACTTTTGTTTCTTGTGTTCTTGTCATAGCCAAGAGCTGCAAATCTAACATCTGAAGTTTTCTCATACGGAATTGTAATTTTAGCTTTCTTTTCCTTTTTTAAAATTCCCTCCCTCCCTCCCATGTTTCTTTTACTCTTCCAACTTAGATATTATTATATACAATGTTAAGACATATCTTTGTTTTGCAAGTAGCTACTCAATTTTCTTCACAGTATTCACTTTTTGATGATCTTAGTACCCTTTTTGGGAAGTATTTGATCATGTGCATGAGAACTGATTTCTGGGCTCTCTGTTCCACTGCTCTGTAGATCTTGTTTCATGCCAGTATTGTGCCATTTTGGTTACTGTAGCTATGCAATAAATTTTGAAATAAGAACTTGTGAGACCTCCAATTATGTTGTTCTCTTACAAGACTGTTTTGGACATTTGTTATACCTTGAGATTACATACGAATTTTAGAGATTTTTGCTTGTTTGTTTCTGAAAAAATGTTTAGATTTTAATGGTTATTGTACTGAATCAGTAGACTGTTTTGGGTAGTGTTGTATCTTAAAAGTATTAAAGTCTTCTGAGCTGGGTATAGTGACTTATACCTATAATCTCAGCCTGTGGGGGCCAAAAGATCAGATTGAGATATTCTCAGCCACAGGAGATCCTGTCTAAAAAAAAATTGGAGCCAGAGGCAGGATGATCATTGCAAGTTCAAGGCCATAATGGGCTACATACTGAGTTTCAGTCCAGCCTGGACTATAGTGTGATACTTTATCTCTTTAATAAAACAACAACAAAAAAGGAGTGCTAATTATTTTTTAGCTTACTACTTGGCTTAACTAGGTGATGTTTAATTTTGCATCAACTGACATGCATGACTGGAAATTACTAATAAGTTAACTGATCTTTGTGATTTATTCTCTCGAAGTGGGGATTTCCCCTGTACCAGTTAGGTATCTATGAACTTTTCCTTTTATTGTGCATCTTTGCAGTAGAAGTAGTAGTCTACCTATGAATGGTCTCAGGTGAAAAGAAGGAAATATTTGTGTCTCTCAACCAGTTTTACTTTTTTGGTCTTGCTGGTATCGAACAATAACCATGTTGGCTCTAATGTGCTTAGAACAAGTGGAATCCTAGGGGAAATCCTGAAAGGACTGTTGGTTTGAATCTTGCCAATTAATGCTGTTGTTTTTAATTTCAGTTAATTCATCTGAAAAGTAGAAATAGTACTAACCTCTCTCATGGTTATTAAGAAATATCAATTAGAAACCTAAAGATTTTCCACATAATAGGTAGTCAGTAGATTTTAACTTCTTTCTGCTTGGATAAGAAACTGCCAGAATGTCATTACATATTTGCAAAACAAGCTTGGGCATGTCTCTTGCCAGCTTTACGGCAGCCACCTACACAATTTGGACTAAATCTCCACAAGCCTATATTCTCTTGATGGGTTTAATGTATGTCAGACAGAATAATTAGACTAAAAATCAAGATCATAGGCATCATTCATTCTCTAATTCAAGGAAGGGGCAAGTAAAGTGGACCCAAACAAAACAACACTGTGAGTAAACTTTGTGATCTTTGCTGTGTGATAGGAGTAAGTAGAGTGTGAACCAAGCTAGCCTTCTTGATCTTTCATTGCGGAACAAGTTTTGCAGCTCCTCTTGTAGTAGGCTGTGACATAATGGTGGGAAGTGAACAGAGTTAAGACACAGTATTGAGGAACCAGAGAAAGGGTTCGAGATTGCTCATCTTCTCTTAGTAACTCTAGTATGTGTGTTACACTTGAATCTGTGCATGACTCAGTCTCCCTTTTGGTTTTAAGGTTCTCTAACTCCTGCCTCAACATGCTGCTTTGTTTGCCATCCTAGCAGGGAGGGTGAACTGGTTCAGCTTTGTTATAGCAGGTCCCAGCCTGCCTTTCAAATGGTGTTAGTAATTAATTCCCCAGTCTTTTCAATTGGTCAGTTTGAAGAAAACTGAACTTTTTCATCCTAGAATATCATATGAGTCCATTACTAGGTCAAATTGATCAAGACAAGGGTTTTCTCATTTCTCCATCTTGCTGTGACTATATATCACTTGCATGAGCATTTTTTTAAAGCCAGAAGGTGCTGAAGTGAGAAGCATTATCCCTGAAATTAGAGGCCATATGGGGGTGTCTCCCTGGTCAGATTATCATTACCTATCAGGGCATCACATCAAAAGGATCACATTTCTCATTACATGCCTAGAGGACTGAGACCTGACAAATAGTGACCATGAACATATCAGAATTATGGGGCTTGAGCACAGAAAATAGAACCTAGAAAAGTAATAGAAGTTGGAAAATAATAAGAGACCAGAAAGTAGTCAGTGTCGTAAGGACTGGGAGAGTAAACAGCAATGACATTCAAGGACTTCTTCAAACTTTGTTTTGATTTTCATTTTGTTTAGATTTTGGTTTTATTTTTTCAGTTTCTTTTGTGGGCTTGACCACCAAGGAGATTTAAGTTCAACACTTAGCTGAAGTTCTTGATAATGAAAGCAGTCCTGAGAGGATTGAGGACAGAAGTGGAGCTGACTAGTGACACTGTAGTCCCCACCCCCATTTTGCCATTTCACTATGTTCTCCTGTACCTTAGACTTTGATTTCAATACTCTTTCTCATGTTCCAAAAAAAGAGGCCAAAGATTGAAGTATTTCCCACCTAGATTAAACCAAGATTTCAAGTTGGAAAGCGATAAAATGTTAAGCAAGTAGGATATTAGGGTAATAAAAAAACTTTGAGTCCCCAGCACTTTTCTGAGTGCCAATATCCTATTGTCTTAGTCCTTTGTAATAATATACCAAACAGAAGCAGCCTCTGTTGGATTACCTTCCCTCCATCCTGATATTGGGACCGTGAATGACACAGGCTTGTATGCACTTTCCTCGCTTTCCTAGCATCTGTTGTTGATTTGGAAATAGACTGAGAAATGTAATGCTGTTAGGAAAACTTGTTAAATCCAGAGCAGCTAGGGAAATAGCTCAGTGGTAGAGTGCTTACATTGCATACATCAGGCCCTGGGTTCAATCCCCAGTATGCCAGATGAAGGGTGTGGTCAGTCTTTTACATTTTTATGATAGACAGAGACTACAAGAAATTTTCAAGAATATTCTCTTGGGGCTGGAGAAGTGGCTCAGTAGTTAAAAGCACTGGCTGCTCTTGCAGACGACCTAGGTTTGGTTTCTGACACAAGTACACTTACATATATGCAGGCAATACATTTATACACATTAAAGAAAAATAACAAAAAATTTGTTTACGAAAAGAATATTCTCCTTAAATCAACTCCTGGAGTCTGAAACAAAGTTCTTTCTAATTATTTTGGACCTTCATAATAGGTGAGGAAATCTGTGTATAGGCACTTGAAAGAATGCCCCAAATTTTGCCTTTTCTCTTGGATAGGTCTTTGATAACTCCAGTTTCAGGGGATGCCCTCTTCTGACCTCTGAGGGCATTTCACAACATGGTTGCACTCACACACATGCAGGCAATACACTCATACACATAAAATAAAATTGATAAAATACTTATTTTTTAAAAATGAAGCTTGACTTAACTGGTTTCTTGGTGAGTTTGAGACAAAGAGAATCTTTTGAAAAAATGGAGTCGGGTGAATACTGGGCTCTTACACCATATGGGCATCTCAGTGTTTACCTGAGGACCAAGTCCTGCTGCTTCTTTCTCCATTCCTACATGTGTTAACCCTTTCCTTTCTTTTCCTCCTCCCACAGAAGGAAACCCTGAGCAGCCTGTTCAGCTAGAAAATCAGTGACTGTTAGACTTACTTGCTGAATGAGGCCTTATAAACTGATTCTGCTTTTGAAAGAGGACAGGAAAACCAGGGGACCTAAATTAACACAACTCAGAGTTAAAATGCTCAGAGCCTTGTGTGAATGTGCTCACCATCTTACTTTGAGAGTTCTAACTCTCTGGTGTGTCAAGGGCTTCAACTGAATATTGTTATAGAAGCCTGTGTTTATTTGTTCACTGCTCTATTGTTATATATCTATATCTGTATATGAACATATTTAATCCTGAGTAACAATAGATAATAAAGAAACTAAAAGATTGGTGTCTTCCCAAGACATAAGAGCCAAAATCAGCCCTAAGCAGTTTGTCTCATAAGCCCACTCTTTGATGATCACCAGCTTAGAACTCTTCTCGTTTATAATAGTTCATTGTTGCCCCACGTTATAGAAAGATCTGAAGTAGAGTCAGGAGTCAATGGAGATCACTTCAGGCAGAGTTGAAGCCCTTTTCACTGTGCCTCAGTGTTGCACTTTTTCCTCAACAGATTATATATCTTTCTCCAGTTAAGGATCATGTCAACCCACCTTTCTCTTCTAGTGCTGAGGAATGTAAGCAAGTTTGCTGGGCCTTGAGAGACTTCACCAGGTTGTTTCGATAGCTCACACTCCTGTACTGTGCCTGTCACCCAGGTGAGTTGTATGTGCTTCTAGCTTTTACTAGGCTGTTGGGGAGGCAATTGTCAGTTTATCTGGATACCATTTTCAAGTCCATAAAGGGGTAATGGTTATAGAATGCTTCAAAGTTTTTTCTTTTTCTTCCCTTATAGACAGTTCTAGGCTACTTTGGTGAAAAGTGTTGACCATAATATATAGCACCAGTCTTCTAAGGCGAATTTGGCAGATTCAATGCCCAGGTAGCTTATTCTTACCACTTTTATGATTTGTATGCCAAAATGCCAGAAAGGTACGGGAAAGCAGTAGCCATTTGCTGTCTCCTGACAGCCAACTTTCTCCATGTGCTTCCCTTCTGATTGTGAAACAAAACAAGAAGCTCAACTACGGAAAGGAATGACTGAGTAGTAGAATTTGGTCGCCACTTATTGACTAGGTAAAGAAGGACAATTCTCTAAGCCACCCTTTGACCTCTTAAGGACAACTTACTATCCCAAGAGACAGTATTTTCGATCTGTTACACTCAATGGTGGTTTCCATAATAAGTGCACTAATAAGTCAGGCAGTATTCAACAGTATCTCATCACACTGAGAATTATTTCTAAATGTTGGTTCTTTAATGAGCAGTGACATCATTTGGGGTCATCGGGGTTTACATGCGTCTCTAAGAGCTAGCATTGATTCATATCAAAGGGTTGCTTGTGGACAGCTGTAGATGCTCATAGCTAACATTCACCAACCCCTTACTAGGTGTCAGGTACCACTCTTTGTGCATTTAATATATTAACTTAAGTTCTTTGCCACTGTTGTCATTTTACAAAGAAGAAAATTGGTTGGGCATGGTGGTGCATACCTTTAATTTTAACTCTCAGGAGGCAGAGGCAGGTGAATCTCTGTGACTTGGAGGCATGCCTGTGTCTACATAGGAAGTTCAGGTGTGGGCATTCTTGTATCAGAGCCCTCACTAACAACTGTAATAAGTAATACCTCTGTGTAGATCTCTTTCCATAGAGTCTGAGTCAGTGGTTGTTAAATCTTTGTTAGTAGGCATAGCTTCTTTCAAAATTAAGTCTTTCACAAAACCTCAGTATTTAGCAGACTGAAGTGGAGCTTTTCTGGTTGGTTTGCCATGGGGGCTCAACTCTGCTGGCTTACCCCTTCATCGTCCTTAGCATTTGCAGTCCAGTCAGCACTGGCAATACACTACAGGCAGTATTTCAGTGAAGCAGTTGTTGACTTTGAAAAACAAGTTTTAAAAGGCCCAACTTTGGTTTTGTTTGTATTTTAACAAGTCACTATGGAATCTACAGAGAAGTAACTGTGCAAGTAGAGAGTCTGCTGCCTGCCTTGAAGTCAGCTCTCTGCCTTGCCTTCTCAAGCATAGGTGTGACTGTCTCTTCTCTTTTGTCAGGAATGTCTTTTTAATTAGAAGACAGGAAGAAAACAAAACCCAGACTGTGTCCCACAATCAGAAACCTCCGTTGTGGCAGAGGGGCCTTCACTGCCACCAGGGCATCCCGCCAGACAGGGAGAGACTCCAACCTTCCGAGGCATCCTGAGGAGTCCCTGTTTGGGATGTGAAGGAAAATCAGCGCGGTTTTTAAAGATGGCTACAGCCTGTCCGGCCTGGTGGGAGGGGAGCTGGTTTCCTGGTGAACTTGTTTCTAAAAGGATAAATAATTTAAGGAAATAAAAAAGAGAGAAAAGGGGAAAGCTAAACTGAAACCAGAACCGAAGCATTCACCTGATAGCAGTTGACACAGATGCACACACATGACAGATACTATCAACAAGCAGTGCACATGCAGAAAAATAGCAGTAAGAACTTTCTGTGAAACAGTTGTGTTACATAAGGAAATGTGGGAATTCAAGTGAATAACAGAGCTATGATTGGATTAAAGAGTCAGGGTCATCTCTTAAGGTTTTCTGTTGTTTTTGTCTTCTTTTCTCCTCCTCCTCTTTCTTTCTACCCTCCTTTCACACACAAGAGAAATGCCTGCCCGCTCCCAACTGTTCCGCCATGAGAGCTGTTCAACAAGGAGCCCTTTCTGCTTTCTATCATGGTCACAGGTGATACTCAACGACTGGCTAGGATCAAAATTGATACTCATGTCTAATCCAGCCCTGACCCTGTTCAGTCACTAAGCCCACTCCAGTTCACACGAGGGTATCATTGGCACTGGGGAGAAGGGCCGAAATTGGGGTAGGTGGGAGGATATAAATGTGTATTCTGTTTAAGCCTTTTTTTTTCTCCCCCTTAGTGGACTGTTCACTCACGAAATAAGAGAAAAAAAACAAAAATAAGGGAGAGAGAGAATGGAAAAAAGGTGTTTACAGGGCTAATTATACTTTGCTGAACAGTGTGAAAATTCATTGACTTCTTGGGAGACAAAGCTGAAGTGGGAAGCCAAAATCAGATCTTAATGTTTTGAAGGAGTGCAGTTCTGACTGCACTTAATATGAAGGCACTGTTCTGTCCTGTGGTGTAACCATCTCAAGAACATCTACAGCACCAAAAAAAAAAAAGGAAAGAAAAAAATAAAAAACAAATTTTTAAAATTTTACCAGTCTTTGTTTTTACTTCCAGTCACTGCCTCATAGCTCTGAAATGCTCTCGATCAACCACCTAAGTAATCAGCCTCAGTTAGTGCCTAATAGGCATCTGGGTGCAGAGTTGAAAACGCAGGGCCTGCTGTGCGCACACACCTTAGGGACTTGCTCCATCTGCACCTTTTCCTCTGGTTCACCCTGAAGCTTCTCATGCTGCGTCCCACCTTGACTGCAGCCCCAGTAGGAATGGCCAAGAGATAAGAACCCCTAAATAGATTTTCCCCTTAAGGACAGTGTTACTGGGCTTAATATGTATACATGTGTATGTGCTCACATACATGTATACATATGCACATATGCTTCAAAACTTACAGAATTTGATCACCTTTGACATGGTAATACAGCCAAAAAGGTAATGGACATACACTTATTTATTGTGTGTGTGTGTGTGGTATATGCTCATGGGAGTGGGGGTATGTATGTACACACATGGAGGCCACAGGAGGGACATTTCTGTGGCCTTCTCTCTTCAAAACCATCAGTATAAAAGAGAGTCAAGAACTGTCACAGACCAGAGGAGAAGATGTGACAAGCAAAGTGCAGTATTTTGAATGGAGTCCTAAAACCAAAAGGGTAAGTGGATAATTAAAAACTAGTGAAATCCAAATAAAGTATAGAGTTAATTATATATCATCATCATTAGTTGTGTACAGTAGTGAAGTAAGATGTTGCTAGTAGAGAAATGGTATGGGCATATAAGAATTTAGCAATTTTTCCACAATTCTGAAACTATCCTAAAGTTTTTTTGTGGTGGGGGGGGTGTTTGGCCACCCCCCTCCCTGCCTTGTTTTTTTAGACAAGGTCTCACTATGTGGCCTTAAACCAGCCTTAAACTTGCAGTCTTCCTGCCTCAGCCTATCAGAGTGCCTCCATACCTAGTAGTTGTTCATTTTTAGCAGTGGTGGAGATGGGGCCTGGGGCCTCACACATGCAAAGGTCACAATCTCCTGCTGTTACATCTCCAGCTGTGTTTGCTTTTACCTTTAAATATTTAAAATTTGGGGGCTGGAGAATTGGCTCGCTGGTTAAAAGCACTAGCAGAGGACCCAGGTTCTATTCCTAGCACCCACATAGCAGCTAACAACTGCCTGTAACTCCAGTTTCAGGGGATTCAGCCCTACCTTCTGACTTCCACAGGCATTGCACTACACATAAAAAATAAAAATAATGAAAATGTTTAATATTTAAAAGTTATTTTATGTGGATGAGTGTTTTGCTCTCATGTCATGCAGTGCCTGTGGAGGCTGGAAGAGGGCATCAAATCCTCTGGAACTGGAGTTAAAATTGTTAGCTGCCTTGTGGGTGTTGGGAACTGAACCAAAGCCCTCTGTAAGAGTAGCCAGTGCTCTTAACTGCTGAGCCGTTTCTCCAGCCTCTCCTTCAAAATGTTTTAAACTTTATTATATATTTATTGTGTGTGTTTATGCTAGGGGGCACACATGTTTCACTGTGGAGGCCAGGACAACTAGGTGGAGTCTCTTCTCTCCTGTTAGGTGGACTTTGGGGAGCAAACTCCGGTTGTCAGGCTTGTGCCTTTACTCCCCTAGCCATTGGATTTTTTTAAATCTGCATGAACATTTAACTATGTCAAAAGTTCCTCAGTGGGCTGGGGAGATGACTCAGCAGTTGAGAGCACTGGCTGCTCTTGCAGAGGATCTGGATTTGGTTCCTCGCACCCACATGCCGTCTAACAACCATGTATAACTCCAATTCCAGAGGATCTGAATCTCTTCTGGTCTGTGCATACATGCAGGAAAAAACTCATACACATAAAATAATAAATTTTTTTAAATTTTTAAAGAATTCCTCTGCCTCTTAATTGGGAATGAAGATCAGAAGTCAGTTCTTCAAACTCAGGCTGTCAGTCTTGACAGCAGGTGTCTTTATCCAGTGAGCCATGTCTCTGGCTCTCACTGTATTATTTTAATAACTAATGATGGAAACACATAATCAGTAGACAAAATCAAAACCTAAATCAAATCAGGCTCCTGAAGTCTAGATCAAAGTAGCAATGTATAGGGAATGCCGGAGACAAGATAGGTAACAGTGCTTGCTGCCTTAAATTTATGAACACTAGATTTTGAGTGTCTGTGTGGTGTATGTTGGTATACCCAGAGGTCAGTGTTTGGTGTATTCCTTTATCACCACTTTGTATGTGTGTGTATTTGTGCTTTGAGACAGGGTCTCCCTGAGCCCCAGCCAGCTTGGAACTCAACTGTGTAGGCCAGGCTGGCCTAGATCTCACAGAGATTGACCTGATTCTGCCTCCCAAGTGCTGGAATTAAAGGCGTGTGCCACCATGCTCTGCTCACCTTTTTTTTTTTTTTTTTTGCCTGCATGTGTGTGAGTCCACCCTGGGTTGTGCAATGCTTGTAGATGAGGGCATCGGATCCCCTGGAACTGGAGTTAAGAATAGTTGTTAGCCACCATGTAGGTGATTGGCTAAACTGGCTGGCCAGTGAGCTTCAGGGATTCCCCTGTCTCTGCCTCCCTTTATTCCTGACTTGTGTTGGGTAAAAGAAGTGAGGTCCTCGTGCTCGACTTACTGAGACTCTCCGGCCGATAAATATTGAATGTTTGATAAAAATTTCTTCAAGGGAAAAATAAAATTTGTTCTTCAGGAGCTGGCATTAGCTCAGTGATAGTGTAATAGTTCAGTTCCCAGGACACCTCCCCCACCCCCAAAAAAATGTCTTAGAGAATACATGTTAAGTATTTCATATACATGAAATATTATTTCTAGGGTTTACTTCAAAGTCTCAGGGTAGGGAGGCCAGGATGGAGTTTGGAAAGAAAAAGAAAAAGCACTGTGTACCTTTAATCCCAACACTAAGAAGGCAGAGGTAAGTGGATCTCTGTGAGTTCAAGGCCAGCCTGGTCTGTATAGCCAGTTCCAAGTCAGTTACAGAGAGACCGTGTGTCAAAAAGACCAAAAATATAACAACAGATGGTTCAGGCCAGAAAATTATTTTTCAGTGTGTGTCTGTCTTACTGGGAAGCAAATCCATGGTCTTGTATTGCTAAGCACTCTACCAGTGAGCCACATCCCAGCCCTTAAGATAAAAGATTATACAGACAATGGTGTATACCAGCGTTTGGGAATTTCAGGCAAAAGGAACAGGAATTCAAAGATAGCCTCACCTCAACAGCAAGTTTGAGGCTAGCCTTCTCTCCCTACTGCACTCTCCAGAAAAAAAAAAACCAACAGATGAAGGTGTTGTCTAATGTGGCTAGAATCCTGGTCATTCCCTTTTTGCTATTTTATTCTGGGAAAGTTAATTTGGACAGGTTTGGGGGCTGTACACATTTAAAATTCTACACCTTTGTCTTAGTCTATTTTCTCCTGGAAAGCAAAGCTAGCCAGGTGAGTGTGAAGGCCTAGTGACTTACTCATTCAGACACCCCAGGCAGAGAGCAGGTGCAGGGGGTGAGCCCAGCTGGCATCTGAAATAAGGTCTGGCAGAACAAGTTGCTGGCACCATGAAAAAAAAAAAAAGTCCAGAAATGGGCAAATATACCTTCAACATTTATTAATCCAAAAATACATAAAATTCTTTCTGCTGCAGCTTTTTGGGTAGCTGCCAGCTTCAAGTGTCTGGTGATATCCTTTTAGAAGGAAGGAAAATGAGAAACAGGTCCAAACTAGAGAACCCCTAAATCAGGCCCATTCCCTGCAGAAGCCCCCTTGGCAGGGACCTGGCCCACAACCCTCCTTGGAATTGGGGCAGCCATGAGTGGGCCACCCTGGGGCAATTTGCCCTGTATAATGAGGTTTTTCCTTTCACTGGGGCTGCTGGCTGTTTCTTCAGAGCCAGACAGATCAGCAAAATCGCAGGGCTCAGATCAAAAAGATTGTTAGGGAGAATCTGACCTTAGGCTTGTCTTCTCTGTTTGCCCAAATCTGTTTCCAGAGACCCAGTGTAGGACCCGACAGTCATCCAGGCCTGGGGCCACTACAGTCATGTCAATTCACACAGCTGCCCCAGGGAGCCTGGGCCAGCCACATATCTGCAGCCTGGTTACTGCATGCCAATTGGGTGCATGGGCCAGGGCCCCTGGCCAGCACCAAGGCCTGCCATAGCAGGGGCCTGGGCCACAGGCTGCAGCCGCTGCTGGGACTGCCAGATGTGATGGAGCTCTTTGAACTGTTCCACCATGTGATCTTTGAGGTCTGGGTTTGAAATCTGTAGCCGGATGCTGTCTGCTGACCAAGAAAGCTCCCCTGAGAACATCTCCAGCAGCAACCGCGCTGCAACTGGCACCACCTGGAAAGCAAAGAGGAGACAGGACAGGGAAAACTGATGCAGGGCTGTTCAATCCAGTTACGCACGACATCTAGTAGCAGATGGTAGGCAGCCTCTCTAGCCCTGAGCTTTGATTATTCCTAGCAGTCAAGTACTGCTCAGAAGGCTCCAGCTTCACTCTGATCCAGGGCCCCATTCCCTAGTAATCAAGCTATAGCAGAGTGACCTAGGAGCACACCTGTACAGTAATGAGCTTCTTTTCTCGGGGTTTGCGGTCAGGCCATTCCTCTCCAAAGCAGAAGAAGATCTCAAAAGGTGGTGGGGCATTGGTCTGGCCCTTCTGGAACAGGATGAGCTCTGTGTCAAGATCAAGGCCTCTAGTTAAAGGCTAGAACTATATCCTGTGTGAGAGGCAGCCAAGAGGGGCAGAATGGACCTCACCATTGAGAAACTGCTCCAGGCTGAAGAGCTTGGTCTTGACTTCCCTCTGGATGGGGTTGGGACACGAGCCACGGGCTGAGGCACACGGCCCGCTCCAGAACACCTTGCACTGACACAGACGGACGGCATACAGGTCCTGGCCCTGCAGCTGGAGAATGAGCCCACGGTCCAGGACATCCAGTAGCTGGTTTGTATAGAAGCGCTGTTTGTCGCTGGGGATGTCCTCTGGGCTGGGGAAGCGTACTTGCTCCAGGCTCACAGGGCCAAAGAGTTCCACCTGCTCCTGAGTGGCCTCTAGTTGGCTGTAGAAGAGCCTACAGCCTTGTGGGTTGCTGATGGTGAGGGCACGAGGCGGCCGTCCCCGGTACTGGAACTTGATCTCCAGATCAGTCACTGTGGAGCAGAGGGTCAGGGTGCCCAGGCTGTGAGCCTCATGGCTCTTGTTCAGCAGCCAGGTGATAGCCCCATCTCTCACTTTCCCCCCTGGAGACTGGCACAGCTTGCTTTCTTTGCTATCCTCCACCTTCCTTGTCAACCCTGCTCCAACCCCCAGGACTGCTCTGTTCTGCCAGCCTGCCCAGCCCACCCAAATCCTTACGGGGCAGCATGTGCGGGCTGATCAGCAGGTCAGGCAAGAGTTGTTCTGGAGCAGGCAAACTGGTAGCCAGAGACCCAGGCTCCAGGACCTCAGGGAGAAGCTGCCCGAAGCCAGCAGAATTGCCAGAGGGAGGGACCAGGAGGCTGGGACCGGGGGCAGGGAGACCCAGCCCTACAGGTGGCTGGAGAGCAGGTGGCCACTCGACATCTTCTTTGGGCAAGGAATAGGATGCCACGGGGGGCCCAGGCTGCACTGGGTCTGCAGAGGGTGGGGTGGACAGCTGTTACTGTCATCTCCAGGAAGGCCCAGGTCTGACTCTCAGACGTGCTGTCCCTCGGCCTCCCTTCAGTGCTCTCCAGGTATTTGTGATACCTGTCACTTCTTATCCTAGAGCCCCAACCTCACCACCCCTCAGCCCACCTGTGATGCTCAGGCCTGGTAACATTCTCTGGAGCTGAAGGGAAAACAAGCAAGAGAGGATGGGTGATTACACTGGTGTGATGCTGAGGAAATGTCGCTCAACAAGCACAAGGCAGCCCCCAACTCTAGCTCAGTGAAGGCCAGACTCCGCAGGTCATCCTCATCCGCATTCTGCAGGCGGCAGAGCTCACCAAGCCTAACTGCTGTGGAGGTCAGACAACATGTGACATGCTATGTAACAACAAAGCCCCAGGAACGACAAGGTGGACACTTTGCCTTTCTCCTTCAAAACCATAAAAGGACAACCAAGAAGCAAGCTACAGAGGACAGTGGGCTCCGAGAGAAGAGCTGCTCAATTCTAAAGCAGGGCAGGTCAGCAGAGCTCACCAGGGCTGGCCTTGGCAATGCTTAGTGCAAGAGCTTGTTAAGTACAGCCCCCTCCCCACCACCCAGTCCCACACACCTCTTCTTCCTCCTCTTCCTCCTCTTCTCCTGCACCCAAAATGTAATCATCAGTGGGCTGGGACTCTGCAGAGAAGAAAACAAAAGCAGGACAGGGAGCCAGTGACAGAGCAGAAGCCAGGTCAGCCTGCCTGGAGCTCCATACAGGCAACCAGAGAGGTGACCCAGAACTGCTGGGCTTCCATGCCACCCTCAAAACTGCCCAAACAGGTGATGTGAAGGACCCATATCCAGAAGCATTAGAGAGTTCCCTTGAAGCCAAGAGCCCAGAACAAGGGCAGTGGTGGGAACAAAGCATCAGGGCCTGGTTTCCCTCCCAGGCAGTCCCAGGAGCTCTGGGGTTATGACCTAGGACTGCCGCCAGCATGGCTCCGTTCACTCTGCTGGAAGGTTCTTGGGCTTTCTTGTACCCAGAGGTTGAAGCCCTCTAAATGGACGATCACACAGGGTCAGGCGTGATACCTGTGGGAGCAGGGCCATTGGCGCAGACCTCGTAGATCTTGAAGGGCTGGGGTGGCATGTCTCGCGGACCGTCATAGATAAGGCAGAAGTCACGGCTTTTATTAAGGGCACAGCGCAGGTTGGCTTTCCACTTGGCTGGGTCAGCCTCGTCCACTCCCTCGGTGTACTTCCCAGTCTCTTTAGCCCAGGCCTGTAGCAGGAAGAGAGAATTGCTGACCACAGAAATGAGGTCACTGAGGCCGCAGCAGGCCTCTAGCCCTACAGGAGTCACTGCCGAGTCCTGACCATGGGCCAAACCAAAGGCCTCATCTGCTTTAGATGGTTATGACCAGTCCTTGTCCAGCCCTCAAGATTCAAATGAACTCTAAGCAATGCTCACTGCTGCTTACTGCTCCTGGGAGAACAAACAGGTCCAGTCTCAGAGGAGCCCAAGGTAACATGGTAGGTAAGAGCATGCGAATTGGAGCAAGGCTGGGTTTGAAGCCAGAATGTACCAGCTCCATGCTGACAAGGCCATATCATGCCTGCTAACAGAGTCCCAGTGAAGAGTCAAGGGGTCAGTGCCTATAAAGCACTCCAAACTATGTCTGCATGTAGGATGGGTTGGATATACATCAACAATTGGCATTATTATATTGTTTGTTTTTGTTCTTTTGAGACAGTCTCATGTAGCCCAGGCTGGCCTCAAACTTGGTAAGTAGCTATGGTTTACTTTGAACTACTGATCCTCTTGCCTACGCCTCTTAAGAACTGGTATTACAGGCATGTATCACCAGTGCCACTGTTGTTGTTATTATTATCATGCTAAGGATAACACACAGCCTCTCACTAGCTAAACACGGGCTCACCACTAACCCACAATCCCAGTGGGTACTGTTATTTTGGATCACAATTTAGTGATGTCCGGATTGTATTTCTTCCCTTAAAACAAACAACTTGATTTTGGATTCTATAGAATTACATCGAATGTGGAAATATCCACACAGAATTTTGGATTACAAAACTATTCATCTCAGTATCTTTTGTAAAACCAAAAGTTCCACAATATTCAGTGCCCATCGGTAAAGGTTATAAACTGGCAAATGCATGGGATGGAATATGCAGGGAAGAAAGGATGGAGCTTTTCATGCACTGTACAATCTGTAAGAAACAGGAAGTGAGCTGGGAGGGGCAGTTTATGCCTGTCATCTCCACACTCAGGGATTGCCACCTGAGGACTGCTGTGAGTTCAGAGCCAGCCTGAGCTACACAGTGAGTTCCAGGCCAACCTGAGCTATAGTGTGAGACCCTGTTTTAAAAGGAAGATAGAAAGAGAGGGTCGGGAGGGAGGGAGGAGGTTGCTGTGAACTTCAGAGTATTATACCTTTACCTTCTTTTGTACTCAGCGGGGGAGGATTGGCTGGTATTTGGGTTATCTGTTATTTGCATACACAAGCACTGAAATCCCTCAGAACGGTGAACAAGAGCCTAGTACCACTGCATCTAGGGAGGGGGGTGGCTGCCTCAGGGCGGAGATGGGAGAGACCCCCCACCCCCCACCCCCACCCCTGCCAAGCAATTTTTACATCTTTTAAATTTTGAATCCTACAATTGCTATTTATTCAAAAATGAGAAATAGGCCCTTTGGCTGGGCATGACTGTGTGTGCCTGTAATTCCAGTACCTGTGGGTCAAAAACAAGAGAATCCTGCAAGTTTGAGGCCAGCCAGGGCTACATGGCAAGTTCCAGGCCAGCTAGGTCTACATAATGAGACCTTGTGGAAGGAAGGAAGGAAGGAAGGAAGGGAGGGAGGGAGGGAGGGAGGGAGGGAGGGAGGGAAGGATTTGGAGAAGTTCAAGAGGTAAGGTCAAGTACAAAGACTAAGAAAATTATTCCAAAATTTTTTAAATAAGCATCTCTTTGGCCCAACATTTTGTTAGTTTTTTTGTTTGTTTGTTCGTTTGAGACAGGGTCTTTCTGTAGCCCCAGGGGTGCTGGGATTAAAGGCATATACTCCCATGCTCAGCTGGCCCAACAATTTTAACTTTAAGCTCAAGACCTAAACAAACCATTTGAGACAAACAAAGGGTATGATTTCTGGGAAAATATGTGAAATGTGTTTCTTAACACTGAAACACTAACTAAAAACAGCAAGAAATATTTAAAAAATGAAGACTGGGGAGCTGAGTTATATGAATCCTCCCAGTGGGATATTCAACAGTCACTAAAAGTGATGTGGGCATGCTGGAAAGAAAAGCTGATCCTGATGCTGGGTCAAAAGATGCAGGTTATAAAACAATATATGTGGACTGGAGAAACCGTTATGCATATAAAGACTTGTTACCAAACCTGACAACCCGAGTTCAGTGCCCAGAGCCTACATGGTGGAAGGGGAGAACCAACTCTGCAAGTTACCCTCTGCCATCCACAAGCATGCTGTGATATATGCATCTCACCCCTGCTCCTCAATTTAAAAAAGAAAGTGAAATAATTAAACAGGGTGCTAGAGATGGATCAGCAGTTAAAAGCATTTGCTACTCCTGCAGAGCACCTGGACTTGGTTCCCAGTATCCACACAGCAGTTCACAGCCACCTGCAACTCCAGCTCCAGGGGCTCTGACACCCTCTTCTGGCCTTCATGGGCACTGCATGCATATGGTACACATACATGCAGGCAAAACACTCATACACATAAAATAAAAATAATTTTTTTTTTTAAAAATGGGGCTGGAGAAGTGGTTCAGTGGTTAAGAGCACTGGCTGATCTTACAGAGGACCAGGATTCAGTTCCTAGCACCCACTTGGAGGCTAACAACAATGGTCTGAAACTCCAGTTCCAGGGGATCCAATGCCCTCTTGTGACCTCCGTGGGCACTGCAGGACATGGGTGCACTTACATACATGCAGGCAGAACACTCATACCATGAAATAAAAAATAATGATTTTCTTTTAACTTGTAAAAAACAAAACAGTATTGTGTGTTGAGTGTCTTGTGCCTATCTGTAATCCAAGCACTTGGAAGGCAGAAGCAGAAGGATCAGGAATTCAAGGTCAGAATCAGCTGCGTATCAAGTTCAAGGCCAACCTGGCTACATAAGACCATGTCAAGAAACAAAAATGTATAAATAAAATGTGTGGGAATAGGGATGTTGTTTAGTGGTAGAACACGTGCAAAGCTGGCCTTAATCTTCAGCATAAGTAAATATCAGTTTTAAGAATGAGCTGGAAGGGGCTGGAGAGACAGCTCGGCAGTTAAGAGCACTGGCTACTCTTGCAGAGGACCTGGGTTCAATTCCCATATGATGGCTAACAACCGTCTGTAACTCCAGTTCCAGGAGAACCTGAAGCCTCCTTCCGACCTCCAAGGACATTGCACAATATCAGTGCACGTCTATATGCTCAGGCAATACACTCATACAAATAAAAATAATAAATTTTCTAAACTAGAGAATTAGCTGGGCATGGTATGTATGCTTGTAATCCCAGCACTCTGGAGGCAGAAGTAGGATGACTGCCACAAATTCAAGACCAATCTGATCTACATAGTGAGTTCCAGGCAGCCAAGAGTACCTGTCTCAAAATAAAATACATTACATTTTAAAAAATGTGGTTAGATTCCAATTTTGTCTATCATATACCCATACAGAAACTTGAAAATATTAACAATTTTATATAATCTATTGTAAAACTGTGGTAGTAGGGACTGTCTAGCATTAGGATGACAAATTCAAGGCCAGCCTTGACTACATAGGGAGTCAAGGACAGTAGACATAGTGAGACCCTGACTCAAAAACCAAAACAAAAAAGATTCGAGGTGAGTTAGTAGCTTCACTTAGCATATGTATGTACTAAATGTGAGCACTGTGTGATGAGGCAGGAGCAAGAGGTAGCTAGGAGTAGTTTCAGAAAGGTCTCCCAGTGACCACCCATCCCCATCTTGCTCTGGTGACCTGTGTTCCTGTGGTCTAGGCGTGAGATCACCTGAGCAGCATGAGGTCACCTGAGCATAGTATCTGTCCCTCTATTGGGGATGGGTTGCCCCAGAGGTCCAAGGCTTACCTTGAAGATGGTGTTGTCACCATCTTGGCTGGGGCCGTGTCTTGTAGCGTGGCGCCAGGGGATGTAGAAGGATTTCCTTTCCCCATTGACCCACTGGAGCCCTGGATACTGGCCACTGTTCACCTGGGCTACTAGCCAGGGCTTCAGTCTCACACGGCGGGGTGGTGGGGGACCCCCTGGGGCTGACTGGTTCATGGCAAAGAGCTCTGCAAGAGAAAGCAGGGTGGACCTCAGCAAGTTCACGGGAAGACCCTCAATGTCCTAGCAGAAAGGCCGTGGGGGCCATCTCGCCAGTCCGTCCAGATGTTTGAGGTCAAGGCTGCTTTTCAGCCCCCAGCTTTCTTGTCATAGGCTCACCGAACTTGTACTTTGTTGACTACATAGGGAGTTCTGTGTTGAGGGGGAAGGAGGAGATCTCTGTTAGTGGGTGCTACAGGCACCCCATACCCACTGGAGCGTCCATTCTCTAGTTGCACTCAGCACTCGCCTGCTACTTTTCTAGAGCTTTGCCCCAGCTGCCTATTTCCTAGTCGGGCCACATCTGGAGTCACAGCCACAGCCTGGCTCACGTGCATGGAGGCAGGCCGTCGCCCCGTGAGGTGCACACTTCTCTGGGATCAGCGATTTCCACCCCGCCTCATCTCTCCTGCGCCTCCTTGTCCCCTAGAGTTTACTCAACCTCCTGTCGCTAAAATTTCCTCTCTCCCCTCAGCAAATCCGCTAAACAAGAATCTCATCCCAAGCTTGTAAAGCCTGGCCTCAGACAAGGTAGAACACAAGACTGGAGGGTGGGTTTCCACACCCAGCTCTCACGGCCCTACATCACTTGGCCTTTTGGCTAAGATCCAGTGTAGAACTCACATTCTTCCTTGGTTTTTCTTAGAGATGAAGCTTCCTTCCACTTTGACCTCTTACGTGAAATGCCAGTAACCCCTCAAAGTACATGGGGCACCCAGCTTCGGTTGTATCCCCTCTAAAGCCATCAATTTACTAGTTCTGGTTCCTGCTCCTTTTCCCACATTCTTATTCAGCACTCAGGAATCCTCTAGTGTTACAGGCCTACAAAGCACACAGCAGTGACAGAAACAGTTCCCCACAGGAGGCAAGGCCCTCAGGCCACAGTATCTGCCTTACTAGAGTTAGGCCTCCTGGACACATGAAACCCTGGTACTCTCTCCTGTACCTGCATCCTCCCTTTCTGACACAGAACCCGAAACTCAGCAGTCTGGATCCCTCTCCTGTCCCTTTAAACTTCTTGGAAGTTCTTTCTTCCCTTGTCCATGCGCTTGGCCTTGAACTCTTTGATCCAGAGTCGGTGACAGAAAATAGGAGCCACTGTACTACCTGCTGCTCAGAAGGGAATCAGTTACTCAGCAGGTAAAGAAAAAAGGGCTGAGCAGACTTGTTTCGGTTTTGCAACACGGAGCCTCAGTTTCCCCTGAGATTCCCCACCCAGTAGCACCTTTTGGGTTGTGACTGTTAAAAGCCACCTCTGTGCTACCAGAGTGTCCTTCTGCAGACTTCAGTGCACAGCTCAGCTCTCAGTGGCTCAAAGTGCCAACTTCGGACAGGGAGGGTGAGAAGGCTCCAGCCCAGCCCCCAAGCCTGACTGTGGCTCGGTTCCTCTTTCCTCACCCGCCTCCACCCTGACCCAAGGGAAATGAAAGTGGTCTGATGAGACTGCTCAGAAATCTGACTCACTGTGGGCAGAGGGAAGGAGGAGATGCAGAGAGAATTCCTAAGAGAGTCCCCAACCTTCCACCTCCTACATGATTCCCTGCCTCCCAAGCCTTCTGACAAGTACCCATGTCTTTATGTGTAGCTCTAAAGAGGCTTGATCCTAAAATGGAGGGCGGCATTAACCAGCAGCAGGTAATTCGACCATAGGGTGGGCAACAGGAATTTCTGTCCCCATAAGGGTAGGCAAGTTACACTGATGACCCCTACACACACAGTAAGCCCTGCAGCGGGCCAGGGGTATGGAAACCAAAAGAACCCATTCTCCAGTTCTCTGCTGTAAGAGGGAAGAGCCAGGAGCTGGTCTAACTCTTTGGCCCAGCCTGGGATTAACTGAGCAAAGTTTTGAAATTATTACCCTGACCTTGGTGCTAAGAAGTGGTAGTCGCCTTTAATTCCAGCACTCTGGAGACAGAGGCAGGTGGCTCTCTGTGAGGTCCAGGTTAGCAGGTTCCAGACCAGCTGAGCTAAAGAGAGACCCGTCTCAAAACCAAACAAAGATGTGATAGTCCCTTTAAGTGGAGTAGGAATACAAAGGGCTATCTCAAGCACCACGACTACCTGCCTGGTAGTTCTGAATTTCAGTGTCTAAATGGCTGCCTTCTCTGGGTCTGGTCTGTATGTTTGTCATAAGATGGCTGCAACCCTCCAACCAAGGTCTGGGGAGTCCAACCCTGAAAAGAGGGGCAAGCCAAGAGCCTCCACTTCCAGTATTCATGGAAAGGTCAAAAGGGAGTATAGACTGCTGAGGATTTGAAAAAGCTCCCCAACAAATGACTAGGCACTGAAGTATCCTGAGGGTAGCCTTGGAATCCCTGCTGGGGTGGAGAGTTCCCACAGACTCATCCGAGGACCGTGCTTAAGTCCCAGGAGAGGCCACATGGGCAGTCAGATCTCTGAGGGCACCAGAGAGCCAGTGGAGGAGGAAGCTGCCATGCGGAATGAGCAGAGGTAGAGTTGCAAGCCCCTTCTCTCTTGGGTTGTCAGGTTCACTTGGTTGCGGTAAACTCTACAGCTCTAGGAAGCGGGTCCCCCGCATCGACGTGAGTCTAAATCCCGCCCTCTCCAGGTGAGCGACACACCCAGGGCCCCGCCCACCTTGGAGAGCCCGACCGGCTGTGATTCTGGGGCAGCAGGTGCGACAGGAAGAAGCCTGTCTCGGCTTCCTCCCAAGGGCAGGTTGGGGGAAGGCCAGAGTGCAAGGGAAAGCCCCGAATGAGGACTTTTAGTTAAAAGGGGTGGTTTCCCACCGTTTCCCTAGTCTTTAGCCAAAAGCCCAAGCCATAGGAACCGAATCTGTCTCCAGCCACTCGGCCCTCACCTCAGGGCCTCCAGCTTCCTCCATGGGCCCAGCCCACGGCCTTTCTGGTCCTGTTCACTTATCCCGGCCCTGGAGCCCAGGCCAAGCGGGGCTGTCCTGCCCAGCCCGCAGGCTGCACTTGGGGCAGAACGCAGGACCCCTGGGCCAGCTCGCGGGGTCACCGTGGGGCACCGGCCCGGGATCCCTGTCCCAGGACCGCTCCTCCGAACGGGGGCGCCCCCGCCTGGTGAGCCAGGATGAGCCCGGGAAAGCCCCCACTCCCACCCCGCGCCTGGATCTGAGGGACATCCGGGGTCTGGGAAGACACCTGCGCGGGGGTCGGACTCAGGCTCTCAACATCTCCACGCCTGGGTTGCGGGAACACTGGTCTCACTTTTCCTCCACTTGGAGATTCTTCATCGCCTCCTTCTTGTTAAGGGCAGGCGGTAAAAACCAGACCAAGCACTGCGCCCGGTCTTGTGAGGAGCATCGGCGTCCCTCTTGGGCCACGAGTCAAGGAACGGCGCCTCTACCTAATGCCATCTTCCCCCAAACTCTACTCACAAATTCCTATCATCGGCCTCAAGGTCCTTGGGAGAGATGACAGCTTGAAGCCTCAGCCTGTTCCTGGAAAAGGTGAGGGGTGGCCGGGGGTTAAGGGTGGGCTGCGCGCCTCAGGACGAGCGGACGGGGCCTCGGCCCTCGGTTCCCAGTCCGGCTGCTGCCCGCGCTCCGCGTCCTTAACCGCGGCGGGCCGAGGGAAGCTGCGGAACCGGCGCCTCCGTGCGGTGCCCGCTCCACCGCTCCGGCCTCGGCGCCTTCCCCGGCGGCGGCGGGCGATGGCGGCGGGAGCCGGGCACCCGGAGCTGGGGCGGTGCGGAGCGCGCCTCGGAGACGCTGCGGCCAGCGGGGCGGGCTCGGTAGGCGCCCGCCGAGCGCCGGCACCGGAGGCGCAGGACCCGAACCCCGCTCGCCCTCCGGACAGCCGCCCCGGGGGCGCGGGCCCGCGCCGGGGCGGAGGAGCGGCAGGCAGTCCCGGGCTCCGCGCCCGGCCGTGCGGCTCCCAGCCTACCTGACAGGGTGCTGAGCCCGGAGCACCGGCCCGCGGTGCGGCCGAGCTGCGCCCTCGCCGAGCTGCGCCTCCCGCGGGCCGCCGAGCCGGCCCGGCACTTCCGCGTCGCGCCGCCCCCGCCCTGGGCAGCGGCTACCCAGCCTTGCCGCCCGGGCAGCGCCCGGCCCCGCCCCACGGAACCACCCCGGGCCCCCGGCGCTGGCCCGGCCACCCCCCGCCCGCCGAGCGGAGCACGCCGCCAGGCCAAGCCCTCGGGGCAGACACCAGGCAGCCTCGTGCCGACCGCTGGGCTCCTGGAATCTGGAACTGCGAAGGCGTCAACGACCACCGTGCCCCGACCCCCTGGACCTAGAGATTTGCTCGCGCAGGCGTCAGTTCATCCGCACTCCTGGGCGCTTCGAGACGACCGAGAGGCCCTGGCCCTCGCCTCCCTGGAGTCACCACGTGGCTGGCTCCAGAACCCAGACCTGTACCTGCTGGCAAGGATCCTTGGACCACTGTCGCGCCTCAGCTTTAACACACACCTCCTCACCCTCTCAGGGTCAGCATGTGGCAGCCCAGCCAGTCCCGCCTCTTCTTTCACCCCTACCTTGACCATGGATTTGCCACCCTGAAGCTCTTTCGGTTCCATAAATGGACCTCGCGTCGGGCATGAACTCTCACACATCCTGTTCCAGTAGGAACATCTTCCCGCGATAACTCCCGCTTTTGAAATTTTGGGTCATTATCACATTATCTGCAAGTCTAGGTGGTTTTCCAGGAAGGTTCTCCTTGATTCAACTTGTGTTTTACGCTCTCTCTCTCTCTCTCTCTCTCTCTCTCTCTCTCTCTCTCTCTCTCTGAGAGAGAGAGAGAGAGAGAGAGAGAAGAGAGGAAAAAACAAGTATGGCGACCAGAGGACAACTTGCAGAGTCAATTCTTTTTCTACCGTGTAGGTCCCAGGACGCGAACCCAAGTTGTCAGACTTGCTGGCAAGCTCCTTTATCTGCTGAGCCATCTTGAAGGCTTCAGCTTGTGATTTTAATGCCTGAATTCTCAAACTCAGCTTACTGACCAGTCTTGTCTTTCATTGCTCATTATCTATAATAATTTATGTTTGTGTTTGTTACTGAGGATGTAACCAAGGACCTTGCATATGCTAGGCCAAGTGTTCTGTCATTGAACATCTATTCTGTTCTGCCCTATTGTAATTTTAAAGGGTTGCTTTGTTTGTTTGACTTATTTTTTTCCAGGAAAAAAGTATGTTGCACATGCTGGTCTCCAGCTCCTGGGCTGAAGCGATTCTCCTGCCTCAAACTCCTGAATGGCTGAGATTTCAGGTCTACCACCACACCCAGCTTAATTAAAGATTTAAATTTTTTAAATTTATTTTTATTTTATGAGTATGAGTGTTTTGTCTGCATGTATGTAACTGTGCCACCTGTGTGTAATGCTCAAGTCAGATCCCCTGGAATTGGAGTTAAGGACAGTTGTTAGTCTCCATGTGGATGCTGAGAACTGAACCCAGGCCCTCTGCAAGAGCAGCCAGTGCTTTTAATCACTGAGCTATCTCTCCAGCCCCCACAGATATTTTGAATAAAGAGATATTTGTTATGCACCTTCTACCAAATATGATTTTATTTATTTGGTGCTTTTCTTCAAATGAACACACTAGTTTAAATTTAAATTATTTAGGAGGAGGTCAGTGGACAACTTTCAGGAATTGATTTCCTCCCTCCACCATTTTGGTGCTGGAAATGCAACACAGGTCATCAGGCTTGGAAGTAGGCACTTTGTTTTTAACCCACTGAGCCATCGCACGAACTCCAGTCTCTTTATTTTTTAATGAGAAAAGGGAGTCACTATGTAGCTCAGGCTGATCTTGAACTTGTAATCCTCCTGTCTCAGCCTCAAGAATGTTCGGATTGCAGATGCCACCACACTAGGCTATTTCTTGAAAATGTAACCATTTAGCCAGGCATGGTGGCCCAAACATATAATCTCAACACCTGGGTGGAAGAGGCAGAAGGATAACCACAAATTCAAGACCAGTCTTGTCTATATAGTAAATAGTATATAGGTCAAACAGAGGTACGTAGTGAGACATTCTCTCAAAACAAACAAGCAGGAGGTGGGGATATAGCTCAGTTGGTAGAGTGCTTACCTAACATGAAGCCCTTGGTTCAATCCCCAGAACCTCAGGAACCAGATGTGGTAATTCACACCTGTAATCACAGGACTCAGGAGATGGAGGCAGGAGGCCAGAAGTTCAAAGTCATCCTTGGTGGTGTGGTCCACCAAGGCTACATGAGATCCTGACTCAAAACAAACAAAACAACCTGTTGGCTTCATGCGGTGATACATACCTGCAATTCTAGCACTTGGAAGGCTGAGGCAGGAGAGTAGCTGAGAGTTTGAGGCTGGTAAAGCTTCTATTTAATTCAGAGTTCCCCCCTACAAAATGAGAATCATCTTCATTGGCAGTCCATTACATTTTGTGGTGTAGGAATAACTGAACTCAGGATCTTGTGCAATGATCTATCACTGGGCTGTACCCCAGCTCTCTGGTCAGTTACATTTAATAGAAAAAAAATCTGTTGATCTAAAAGTATATCTGGTACAACAGCCAAGAAAAACCTTTCATTGTCACGTGCTGCCGTCACCACACAGTCTTGGGGACCATGAGATTCCAAGTGTCTGTACCACCGCCTTTTGCTGTCCACTCTGTTCAGATGAGGCCCCGCACTTACAGCCTTTGAATTCGCTGGAACAGCGGAGGCTGTGTGTAGCAGAGGCACCATCCTGCTCTGCTGCATTCAAAGTACATGACCTTGGGCAGACCTGGGTCTCATCCCCTGGTTTCTGGGAGGAAAAGAATGTTACTGGGCTCACAGCATTGGCCACGGAATGGACATGGCTGCAGAAGCGGTCTACTCCATTCAAGTCCCATCTTCCATTGCCAAGGAGCTTCTGAGCCAAAACCCACCCTGATGAGAGACATGCATGGGAAGAAGGAAGGGCAGTACTCCATCAGTGAGCAGAACTCCTGCTCTTCTAAGAACGAAGGGTCCTCTAGACTCCTCACTCTGTCCCAAGCAAACGGGAAGTGAGACCCTGTGCTGCCTCACAAAATCAATCTCAGTTCCCCTTGCTTAGGCAGGGGCCCCTAGGGGACAGAGAGACTTGGTCTCCACAGTCCCAGGGGCTCAGTTGGAGTCCAAGTAACTCCCCACAGGACAGTGACAGGACCCTGCCCTCTTCCTCTGGCTGGGGCCACACATTCCAGGCTGAGCATGTGGTAAGAAACACCCTTCCCTGCTTTAGGCCAAGCCAAAGTAGAAGCACAAAGGGGCAGGAGAAGCCATGTCAACAAAAGGAACTGAGAGAAACCCAGGGTAACTGTCAGGGAATGAGGACAGAAGCCCAAGGAGAAGCTAAACCAGACTCCCAACCACCTCAGGCTAGCTCACTTTAGATACAAGCCTGGGAGACGCCAGGTGCCTTTGTCTCCAAATGCCTGCCTTCTAGGAACCCCATTTCTTCTGGTCTGGGCTCTGAGGGTTCCCCAGGCTTGCCTGTTTCTCAAACATACCAACATTTCTGAGAATTTGCAGACTGTGTATCAGGCTCTGAGTCCAACAGGGATGAGTCAAATTCCAGCTCTTCTTTCCAGGAATTGTGAGACCCGACACACCTCCTCCTTTGCTGGAGCCCCCTTTCAATCTGTAAAGTCACATCCCTGTCACAGTTGGGTGATGAAAACCCCACCTGCCAGAAGAATGGCGAACAAATCTATTGTGTCCCAAACCCATTCCATTCCACAGAATGAAAGAGACAGTAAAAATCTTAAGTAGCACAATTGGATGGGCTTCGAGGGGCACCTTAGAGGCCGCTTTGCTAGTTGGGGATGGGGTGGGGGGATGATCACTGGATGGCTCAGAGCTGAGGAAAACCTAGCCCAGATTCTCTGTGCATCCTGCAGTTTCCAGTAGCTTTCGGGTCAGCACTGGGGCTTCCTCTCTGCTTATTACTAAATGTTGCCTTCTCCGAGTCTTCTGAGGTATGACCTGGAAGTCCCCCACTCAGCCAGCAATGTCACATGGGCTCCTCCAGATCTCGGGTCCCCACCTTTGCCAACCTACGCTTAGTCTCTCTTCCCACAAGGAAGCAGACAGCCTCCTCCGTCCCCGGCCTTGGCCCTCTGTTTCTTTGTCACACGAAGGATGAGTGCTGCTTCCCTTTTCCTTGTACCTCTCCTCTCCCTGACTCCCTGAGTGGACTCTTTTCTGCCTTTATCCCTTTCTCTGAGTCCTGGGCCCACCAGCTCAAGGTGGCCCTAAGACCTCTAGGAACTCCTTAAAGCGCCAGCATCTCCTGACCTTCGGGGCCTCCTTTCCCACTAAAATTCCTAGATCTCTGGTTTCGCTTGTGCCAGCCTTTCACATTATTTTCCTTAAACAACAGTGGTGAAGGGCCTCGCCTGCCTCTGGGACTCTTCCCCTAGCTCCTTGAGTCTGCCTTAGTATAGCATCTCCCCACCCTTTGCCTTGTTTGACAGCTGCCCGGGCTCCACACCCAGACCGCCTCCCCTCCCGCACCAGCTGCACTTGGTCTGATTCAAGTCTCTTAGGATCTGCTAAGCTCAGCTTTGCCTTCCTTCCCCATTGCTGGGCTCTGTCGAGGAAGGGTTGAGGCCTCCCTGCTGCCCCAGTCTAGAAGACATGCTGGGCCTGTGAGGCAGGCTCCTGGCAAGGAGGAAGAGGACAGGGAAGAAAACGTCCTTCAGGAACTCCTTCACTGGGAATGTCAGGTCTCCACAGGAAGCAGTTGAGGACCTGGGAACTAAAGGCCCCTGGGAGGCTCATGGGCCAGAACCCTCTCCTTTCTTTGGCACCTCCAGTGAAGAGGAAGGTGCCAGGCCTCACTAGAGTAGACCTTGGATTGGGTTTTTGGCAGGCTAGTGTTCCTGCAAACTTGTTGCTTTTGTTTGTTTTTGTTTTTTGAGATGGAGTCTCACTATGTAGGCCTGGCTGACCTTGAACTCATAGAGAGCCACCTGCCTCTGCCTCCTGAGTGTTCAGATTAAAGGTGTGAACCATCATGCCTGGATAACCTCTGTGTTTTTTGCAGCTTTCTGAGCTAAGGCCAGCTGCCAGGCCAGACTGCAGTGTTGGGCACACTGAGGCCATGAGGGAGCTGGAGGGCCTAGAGAATTAGGTAGAGCCTTTGTCCATTTGGGCCAGTCAGCTGACCAGTCTGTTTCCTAGATAGCTTTGTCCTCAGCAGCACTTCCAAAGCCATAGAGATACTGATGTGCCCTGACAGCCTCTCTAGGGACCATCATGGGGGCGGGGAGGATAGGCCCAGGAAGCACCTGCTCAGGCCCCTTCCAAGACCTTCCACACCATCCCCTCGCCATACCAGCTCTAAGGAGGCTTTTCTGTGCAATAGCAGGTCATAGGAATGCCCAGGCCCAGGCACGGGGGCAGTGAGCCAGAGATCCTGGATTCCCTCAGGTCTTAGCGAGTATACACCATCTTGGCTCAGTGCATTTCTAAGCTTCAGGATAAGGAAAGTAATGGTAGTGAACCAGGACCCTTGCACACAGCTACCTAGCCCAAACTGAGAAGCAAGATATGTGCCCCTCCTCCGCCCCCTGTAGGACTGCTGATGAAATGAACATCTGGTTTGAAGTCAACATGAGTGACGTTTTATTACTTTGGAGTCAGACAGATACAAGATACACATATCAGACACATATTAAGCACTTTTCACATCTTAATGCATTTAATTTAAGTCAGCCACCAGACAATAGATGTTATTTATGTCCTCATTTATTAAAGAAGAAAGTTGAGTTCCTTGCTAGCCTCCTCACCTACTTCTGTGTGTTCTTTTTTAGTTTTTAATTTATCCATTGGAAATTCATTTAATGATATTTTGAAACTCAAGTCATCAACTCCAAGTAGTTTTCAAAATCTTTTAAAATTTATTTTTATTATTATTAGTGTGTATGTGTACATTTGGGGGAGGAGTTGTGGTGCTCATGTGGAGGTCGGAGGACAGCTTTCAGAAACCATTGTCTGGTTCCACCATAGATGCCAAAATATCCAACTGAGGTCCTCAGGTTTGCTCAGTAAGCATTTTTACCTGCTGAGCCATCTTGCCAGCTCTATATCATTTTATTTTGTTTGTGTGTGTGTGTGTGTGTGTGTGTGTGTGTGTGTGTGTGTGTGTAGTATATGCACTCATCTTTGCACAGAAGCCAGAGGAGGACATCAGATATTCTGCTTTATCATTCCCTACCTTATTCCTTAGGGACAGGCCTCTCACTCAACCTGAAGTTTGGTTTCCATGTGGGTGTTGGAGATTCTGTCTCAGGCCCTCGTGCTGTAGCAAGCACTCTTATCCACTGAGCCACATCCCCAGCATCCTGGGGTGTGGTATTCTTTTTTCCCCCTGGGTGCTGGGGACTGAACCCAGGGCCTTACTCTTACAGACAAGAACTCTGTCCCTGAGCTAAATCTCCAACTCCACCTCCACCCTGTGTATTCCTTTTTTAAAAAAAGAGCTATTTATTGTTTTTATTTCTTCTGTATGAGTGTTTTGTCTGCAGGTATGTAAGTATACCATGTGTGTACAATGACCATGGAGGTCAGAAGAGGGCATCAGAAATGGAAATTCTGGAAATGGAATTACAAATCATTGTGAGTCACTGTGTGGATGTCTGGGAATTGAACCCAGGTCCTCTGCAAGAGCAGTAAGTGCTCTTAATCACTGAGCCATCTCTCCAACCCCAAGCCTGTGTGTTCCTATTACTGTCTTCGTGACGCTCAACTCGTAGACCCAGACCTCTGCCTTCATCTTTGAGGCCATGGTGCTCTCCCTGTGGATATGCCTCTGTGTCTAAATGTCCCCCTCTTTTGCAGTACTGGGGATCAAACCCAGGGCCTATGCCTGCTAAGCAAGCACTCTACCATTGAATTAATATATTACCCCAGCTGCAGAAATGTCTTCATTTACAAAGGCATCAGTTTTATGGGACTAAGGACTCTCTAATGACGTCAAGTTAACTAATTACACGTACAATGAAACCCCCGTTCTGAGGTACTAAAGGGAACTTGGACATATGAATTTGGGAAATAGGGATACAACTCAACCAATGACGATGTTCCACACATCCCACTCTCCCCCATACCTGAGACCATATTTCATTCTCACAGCCACTGCCCAGAGCAGAAGTCTGCTTGATTGTCACCTGAAGACATTGAGATGGGAGGTGGGGCAGTTCACCCAAAGGCATACAGCAACAAGGGAAATAAGGCACTGGGATCTGAAGCCAACTACACCATAAGTGACTTCAGTCACTGGAGTCAGGGGGCCCTTGCTGGATAACCTTGAGCTTGTACTTCCTCTCTGCATCTCAGCATCCCCATTTGCAAAAGTGGACTTGTTACACTGTCCCCAACAAAGCCGTACTGCTCAAAGGCAAGGGCCAGGCTGGCCCAGCATCCTGTGCAGGTAATGGGATTAAGCAAAGTAGCAGTTACTCCTTAGAGCATGTCCAACAGAATTCCTCCAGTTCTCAGCTGCCTCAGTGACCAGCCTTGGCCTATGTCCCAAGATCAAGTGAACCCAGCGTGCAGGTTCCCAAACCCTGACAGCCTAGCACTTTTTCACTCCCCTCTCCACCGCAGGCTGCCCCTGGGGACATGTCCCCACTCGCTTTCCTTTCCTTTCCCTGAGCCAGAGAAGGGGGAGAGCAGAGGAAGCTGGCTGCCGGCAGTCTCCTTGCCTTCGGTTAGACTCCAATATTGGCTGTGTAGCAGAGGAGGCCTTTGTGCTTGGGGATGTTCCTGGCCTCCAAGAGAGACAGCTGCCTCAGCCTAGAAAGGAACTCTTGAGAAACCCAAGAAAAGAGGAGACCCAGGTGGGACATGAGATTGGTTGACCTCACAGGAACAGTACAAAGTGATGGGAATAGTTTCCATATCTTGACCTGTGCCTTTGCCAAAACTCACAAAACTGTAAACAACAAAAGCAAGTAAATTAATTTTTTGAAACAGGTTTTTTGTACCCCAAGCTAGCCTCAATGTGATATATAGCCAAGGATGACCTTGAACTTTGATCCTTCTTCCTCTACTTTCTGAGTGCTGGGATTATAGGTGTGTGCCACCATGCTTGGTTCTGGGGATTGAAACAAAGTTTTATGCATGCTAGGCAAGCATTCAAACTGCTCTACATCACCATCCCTAAAAATTACTTTGTGGGGGCTGGGGAGATGGCGTAGTGCTGAAGAGCACTGGCTGCTCTTCCAGAGGACTGGGGTTCAGTTCCCAGTACCAACATGGTGACTAACGACTGTCTGTAACTCCAGCTCCAGGGGATCCATGCCCTCTTCTGCCCTCCACGAGCAGTGCACGCCACGGGAGCACTTCCACACACGCAGGCGATACACTCATACCATAAAAATAAAATAAATATTTTAAAAATATGTACTTATTTTTATTGTATGTGTGTGGGTGTTTTGCCTGCGTGTATGTAAGTGCATCACATGTGCACCTGGTGCCCAAGGAGGCCAGATCCCCTAGAACTGGAGTAACAGATGGTTGTAAGCTGCCATGTGGGTGCTGGGAACCAAACCCAGGTCTTTTGCAAGGGTAGGAAGTGCCCTTAATCACTGTCAGTCCTCTAGTCCCTCTAGAAATAAATTTTAAAACATTTAAGTTGGACATGGTGGTATATGCTTGTAACCCCAACATTTTGGAGACAAGGACAGGAATATCAGGAGTTCAAGGCTCGAAGTCAATTTGGGTTGCATGAGAATAAAGAAGTTTTAATATTTTATTTATTTTATGTGTATGAGTGTTTTGCCTGCGTGTATGTAAGTGCACCCATGTGTGTATACCCATGGGGGCCAGATTCTCCTGTTCAGTGCTACCCATGTCCCGCCATGTGTGCTTATCAACCAGAGCCACCACATGAAAGTGAGTCCTCGGTCTGGGTCTCCAGAGTATTTAGGAGTCCTTGGAGTCCCTGGGGAGGCATCCAGAGGATAACACAGAGGAGTCAGGCTGGAATTCTTTTGAAAGTTCTTTTTCATTCTTTTTTTATGTGTATGAATGCATTGCCTGCATGTGTGTAAGTACACCTGAGTCACGCAATAGGAGATCAGAGGACGGCATCAGGTCCCCTGCAACTGGAGTTAGAGAAGGTTGTTAGTTGCCATATGGGTGCTGGAAATTGAACCTGGGTCTTCTGCAAGAGCAGTCAGTGCTCTTAACCGCTGAGCCATCTTTCCAGACCATTCCTTTTTATTCTTACATTTCATTTTCTTGGGGCTAGAGAGATGGCTCAGTAGTTAAGTGCACTGGCTGCTCTTCCAGAGGACTGAGGGGAACACTTGCAAAGGAATGAACACTGAAACAAAGGGCACTGCGGAAGGTTCGGCAGGACAGCCAGCCCTCCCTCAGAAAGGCTGCCCCTGGGAACTGGGCTACAGCCAGGGCAGGGGCAGAGGGAAGAAAACCCACTTGGTCTATTCTCGACTTCCATACCATTCATGAACCAGATCCGGAATCCAGAGAAAAGCTGGTCATGTAGGCCAAGTGGTCATGGAGGCCAAGTGGTCATGGAGGCCAAGTGGTCATGGAGGCCACTTTGGAGTAGGAGTAAGGCAGGAAAAAAAAAGGATGGAACAGGGAAAGGTGACAGTTGGAAAGAAGCAAAAGCCACATGCACTGCAGCCTTTGGGACCCATGGTTACTTCCAGCTTCACCCAGGGACAGCCAAGCATGCCAGCTCTTCTTACAAGCTGGAAGTTCATGAATGAATGATGAATTTGTGAGTGGAAAGATGACTAAATGAATGAGGAGGGGGCTGATCCTCACAGGCACCAAGAACCAGGTGAGTCGTTTTCCCAGTAGTTTCATCCTTCCGGCCCTTTAGGAACTATTTTCTGAGAACTCACAGCAGGACCTGTATCAGTTAATTTTCTGTGTTAAGTTGCTCTGATAAACACCAGGAACAAAAACAACTTATGGAAGAAAAAGTTTCTCTTGGCTTATGTTCCAGAGGGATGAGTCCAGCATGGCAGGGAGATATGGCAGCAAAAGCAGGAAACTCTGAGATCACATCTTCAACCACAGGCTAAGAAAGCAGAGAGCAGACTGAAGGTCAGGCAAGGCTATATACTCTCAAAGCTGACCCCTAGTGACACACTTCCTCCATCAAGGGTACACCTCCTAAAGATTCCAAATAACACCAATTGGGGACAAAGTGCTCAAATACTTGAGCCTATTGCGGACCTTTCCCATTTAAATCACCTCAGGACCCTACATGGACCTTTGAGCATGGAATGAGGTAGATATTTGTATTAGTTACTCTTCTGTACCTGTGACAAAATACCTGACAAAAGCAACTTAAGGAAGAAAAAGGTTGTTTTTGGCCCACAGTTTGAGGGTACAGTCAATCATGTGGGAGGGCATGGTGGCAGAAGTGTGAAGTGCCTGGTCACACTGCAGCCAAGTCAGGCGGGTGAGACTGCTAGAGGCCCTTTTTCTTGCTTTCTTCTTTTATTTAATCTGGGACTCCAGCACACAGAATGATGCCATCCATATTTAACCCAGGTTTTCCTTCTAGGGTTAAGCCTTTTTGGAAACACCCTCATAGATACATCCAGAGGTATGTATACAGTGAGCCTAAATCCAATCAGGTTCACAATGAAGATTAGCCAGTCACTGGAGAGCCTGCACAGATAACCCTGGATACCCAACTCAAGGGATGAGCCTCTGAGCACAACCTTCTCCATCTGGGCTGTTCAGGGACACAGATTGGGTTCCTGGAACTCAATCTGGTGTCCGTGCCTCCAGAGATGAGGACAGCTGTGTGGGGAGACGGACTCTGGTTAGTGTAGTATGCTCTCCAAGGCAGCTGTTGAGTTCCTCCATGCACGCCTCCTGGTGGGAGGAGCAGATAATGACCTTGAACATTTTCAGAGTGCCAGGGAGACAGGGCTGATGGAAGGGGCACTTCCCTCTGCCCCTGGAAGGGCTGGAAGGCCTGGCACAGTGTGGGCGCCTGTACACCTCTGTAGGTGCATTCTCTGTCTACCACAAGTCCTAGTCTGCTTGACAATCACACCTGCGGATCAATCTCCAGGAGGCCAGAAGAGGGTGTGCTTAGCATGCACCAGGCCCTCAGTTCAGTCCCCAGCACCAAAAGCAAACCAAACGACAATAAAAACAATCAACAAAAATATGAAGGGAAAGCTGAGTGTGGTGGTGCATGCCTTTAATCCCAGCACTTGGGAGGCAGAAGCAGGTGGATGTTCGTGAGACCGAGGGCAGCCTGGTCTCCACAGCAAGTTCTAGGCCAGTTGGGGCTACAGGAAGACCTGTTTCAAAAAGACCAAAGAAAGGGCAGGAGTGGAGAGGGGAAGCTCATGAGACTCCCCATTCCCGAGGATCTATAGGCAGTGAGCGGTTGCTGGGGGAGGAGAGACATTTTCTTTAGTGATGTAGTCACTGGTAAGGTGCTGTATTAGCTACTATCCTTGATGTTGTAATAAAATATCCTGACAAAAGCAACTGAAGGAAGAAGGGTTTATTTGGGCTCACAGTTTGAAGGTATAGCCCATCAATGACAGAGAAGACACAGTGACAGGAGCTTGAGGCAGCTGATCACACTGCATCTGCATCAGGAAGCAGGGCTGAGGAATGCTGCTGTTCAGTTAGCTTTCTCCTTTTTAGTCTCTGATTCCTGGGCTGCCCACAGTTAAGGTCTTCCCACCTCAATGATTCTAGATCTAGGTGATTCTAGATCTTGTTAGGCTGGCAAGCAGTATTAACCATCACAAGTGGCCATGTACTTATAAACAAGCCTTCACCCATGCTCCTGGAAGCAATTTTAATGAAAATCATTGGGTTGAACAGATGAGATGGCTCAGGAGGTAGAGGTACTTGGCACCGGGAGTTCAAACCCAGAATACACATGGTGGAAAGAGAGAACGATCTCTTGTACTGTGCTCTGACCGCCATACATGTGCTGTGACATACATGTGCCCACACAATGCGCATACAAAAGTAAACAAACTGCTGTTAAAAAAAAAAAAAGCATTAGGTCAAGAAAAAAAGACATGAAAATAGAAAGGGAACTAGTTGGGAAAAGGAAGGGACCCAGCATGAGTGGAAGGCAGACAGAAGAGGTGCTAGGGTGACTATGATAAATACATCCATATCCACGCATGAATGAAGATGTCATCATGAAACTCATTGCTATGTATAATTAATGTATGCTAATAAAAGCATTTAAAAATGGGCAAAACCCCTAGACATGGTAGTTTATGTCTACACCCCCAGTGCCTAGGAGGTGAAGGCAGGAGGACTGCCACAAGTCTGAGGCCATCCTGGACTACTTAATGATACCCTGTCTCAAAAATTATAGCAATGCTAGCATGATGCACGTCTTCAATCCCAGCACTTTGGAGACAGAGGCAGGTGGATCTCTGTGAGTTCCAGGCCAGTCAGGGCTACATAATAGTGAGAACTTGTCTCAAAAGAAAACAGCAACAACAGAAAAGCCCTGGTATATGCTGCAACGTGGATCAACCTTGACGATATCATTTTGCTAACTGAAGGAAACCAGACCCAAAAGGACACAGAGTGTATGACTCTGTCCACGTGACATGTAAGAATAGGCAAAACTAAAGAGACAGTGTACAATAGTGGTTGCCAGAGGCCAGGGAAGAGGGAGCTAGGTAACAGATGTGGAGTTTGTTGGGCGCAGGTAATGAAAAGTTCTGAAATTAGCAGTGATAGTCATACAAGCCTGTGAATACTCTTAAAATGACTGAATTCTACATTACATTTAAAATCATGAAATTTGTTTTGTGGGTTGTGTCTGAAAGAGATTGAACACTTCAAATGAGTGGATTGAATGGCATGTGTATTACACCTCAACAAATCTGTTACCAAAGGGAGAGGAGCAGACACCCCTGGGTGCCGTGATTACCTAGTGCCTCGATTCTGGCTCTGCCCCCTGCCTTTAGATTCTCTTCATGTCACTTGGAAGGTGCAGCCGCCATCCTGGCTAAGGTCCTTTTTAGTTCTAGACTGTGGTATGGGGCTTACAGTGCTAGGTGAGATCAGCTCTTGAGCAGAGACATCTCTTGGTTAGCCCTGGCCCAAACTCCTGAGTGACAATGCCTTCTTCAGCCTGTTGGCTGGGATGGTGAAAACTGGCAACTCAGAACCAAGCTGGTCAAAAGAATAGAAGAGAGGTGCTAAGCTGACCCACAGCAGAAGGTCCCGGGCAATGCCCCTCTTCAGTCAGATCCCATCCAGCCCCAGCTTAGAAGCAAGCTATTCAACCGTTACAGATGTTCTCTTTGTTTGGGTTCTGAGTTCTGGGGCTCCAACCAGGCATACAGGGGTAGAGACCAGAGAAATCACTGAGTCTCGGGAGCCCCATCTCATCTTTGGACTTTGTGTATTGATAGAGGCAAGGGGAAAAAAGACCCCTGAACATTCCTATCCAGAAAGAGGCAGAAATGGCAAAGATGTATCCTTGAGGCTCTCCCAGGTCAGTACCAGAGAGAGGGCCAGCCCAGATCCCTAAGGGAAGTTAAATGGTGCAGGAGCTGGGCTGGGCGGAGTCACAGAGAGGAGCTATCCTGAGAAGTGGCTGATTTTACTAATTCACAAAATTTGCCTTATGGTTAAAATATGTGCTATTAGCTAAACACGACTAGTTATTTTAGGTCATTGAATTAGTTCCAGTGAGAAATACAGATCCTCAGGGTGCTAGCTGGCTTACAGGCACCCCCTAGTATCAAATGGCCACAATGTGGCATAACCCATATCCACCATCCCCATAGTCCTACTGGGCCACCCAAGAGGCATTGCGGAAGTGGGAGACCAGGGCCTAAGAGACAAGAAGAGAATCACAGGAAAGAGATGGAACTCTGACAGGCCATCACACGTTTCCACTCCTCCAACAACTGGCCACTGGGCTTTTCATGGATCTAAGCCCTAATGGGTCTCTAGGGGCTGGCTCAAATATGGATTTCAGTGTGATCACATTGTTTTCTCACAGAAGCAAAGCAAAACGAAATGCTTAAAATCCCAGCAGGTTCTAGGTACAAAAAGTACAGTCCTAACTGTATTACCCTATGAGCAGTACCCATCAGGCGCACAGACTGATGTTCATAATTCAGCATTCGTTCTGAAGCTTGGCTCTGTGCCTAGAAACCAAGGAGGTGGACCTGAGGTTTGCAAGGGGAAAGACAAGGGGAAGTTTAGCCACTGGAAGCTCATCCATGGGAGAAGGCTCAACTGGGGACTCCAACTGACTGTCTCAACTTTCTCAGTTTCTGCGGCGTGTATATAAGCCCCCAATTTGATGATGTGACCTTTCTGCTGTTATTTGTTCTTTTGTTTGGAAGACTCACCCAAGGGGACACTGTGCTAGGCCAGGGAATCTGTAGCTGGCTGATTTAAAGGGGTTTCCCCAGTCAGATTCTGTTGGGTGTTTTGAGTGTCTCGTTTAATGATGTTTTGCTATCATCTATCTATATACTTAAATAAATGCACACATTGAAAACCTAAAGTATGGGGCTGGAGAGATGGCTCATTAGTTAAGAGCTCTTGCTACTCTTGCAGAGGACCCAGGTTTTGTTCCCAGCACCTTCATAGCAGCTAACAGCTATAACCCTTAACTCCAGTTCAAGGGGATATGACGCCCCCTTGTGGCCCCCATGGGAATTGCATGCATGTAGTGCACTTACATACATGCAGGCAAAACACTCATACACATAAAATAAAATACAAAACCTAAAGTATGCCCATGGTAGATCATTCTCCAGACTTTACATTATGGCAACCCTCAAGAGGTGGGGCACTGATGCCAGTGGATAAGTCTTACACTTTCTGTCTGGATGTCAGGCAGCTCAGATGGTCCTGTGGGATTGGATGTTCAGTGGTCAGCTTCATACTGCCACCTGTCTGGCTCTCTGTCCTTCCCTCTTTCAAGACTCCTGTCACTAACTTCTGCTTCTGGGATCACATTCCAGAATAAAGCTGCTTTTAGGCCATGGCCTCAGTTCCTGCCTTTAGGGAACTCAGCCTAAGCTAGTTCTGACAGTCACTATGACAGGTACTCTCACATCCCCATTCACAGGGGAGGAACCGGAAATGAGGGACCACTGTCGCACAGGAAATGCATCTATAAGGGAGTGAGAAGACGAAATGCCAGGCACTTGGCATTGAATCCAAGTTCTGTGTTTTACCCTCAGTGTGATTTTTAACGACTCAGTGTCTCTCAGATGGCTCATCAGTAAAATGGAGCCATGCCCTGCATGGTTGGAGTACAGATTAGAGATCATGAAAGAAAAGTAGTATGATTTCCCACACATAGGTCAGGAATTAGCTTATGATGCGTGCTCTTTCCAGAGATTAATATTTTAAACCTGCACAAGCACTCTCTGAGGAGGATGTTGTTATTAGAGTTCAGGCCCAAAGCTAAGAGAAATTAGTGACTGTGAGCTGGCAAGATGGCTTAGCAAATAAAAGTGCTTGCAGTGCAAAACTGATGACCTAAGATTTAGAACCCATGGTAGAGGGAGAGAACCAACTCCTATAAGTTGTGCTCCTACCTCTATAACCATGCCGAGGCCTACATTCATCGTGTGCATGTGCGCGCACACACAAGTAAATACATAAATAAATAAGTAAATAAATAAAATTTTAAAAAGAGAGATATCAGCCACTGCAAGTGACATGAGTTGCTAGTATGCGTCTTGCTTTGCTGGCAGGTCTGTGACCTTAGTGCCATCTTCATCCCACCAGTTTGCAAGAGGCACCTAGTAAATAGAAACTATTCTCCTTCTGAGACTGTGACTAGGTTGGTAAAGTGCTTGCCTAGCAAACACCAAACCCTGAATTTGATCTCCACACTACATATAATCTTGGTGGTGGTGAATCCCTGCAATCCCAGCACCCAGGATGGAGGCAGGAGAACCAGAAGTTGACGGTCATCGTAGACTAACCGGGGAGCTGGAGGCCAGAAGTAGATTAGAGACAGTATCTCAAAAACAACTTTTTTTTCTTTGCTTCCGGTGGGAAGACAGCTTCCACTTCCTTCCTTTCACTGCCATTGGCTCTGGCTGTCCTCTGTGCTGTGACCCCAGTTCCAGGTCGCAGAGGACAGGTTGAGTCACCGTCTCCCCTCCCCCAACTGCAAACTTCTTAGACCCCCGAGGGTGGGGGCACACCACACTGGGGAAGAGACTGCCCTCTTTTCACTCAAGCCTTGACCTCTGAGAGAGGGGCTCAGACGGAGGAGACCTTCAGTTCCCACCCTGCCCTAGCTGAAGGCGGTTGGCCAGGAGACTGCTTTGGCTGGATTCACAGCTCCACCTCCCTGTCCTTCCCCTCTGAGCTTGGGGCCCCATCCCTCCTTCCCAGCTGCAGGAGTTTCCCAGCCCTGAGCCAACGTGGACCGTTTTCCTTATTTCCTCCCTTTGGCCTCCCCCTCTGCTGAGCCCAAGTCTCAGCCCTGCCCCCTACCCAGGCTCAGCCCTGAGGCCTAGCAGGAGCTGAGCCGCTGGAAAAGGATCCCAGTCCAGTCAGTGTGGGGAGGTCTAGGCATGTGGGGCCAAGCCTAGGGCCAGGGTAGAAGTGGTTAGTGGAGTCCAGGAAAGAACTGTGCGAGTAAACAGTAGGCACTCTTGACTTGAAACTGATCAGCATCCATTATTGTTACTTACTGAGCACTTACCATAGGCCAACCACTACCCTGAATGTGTGTGTGTGTGTGTGTGTGTGTGGTTTTGTTTTATTTTTACTAGTCAGGTCTCTTTCATGCATCCCAGGTTCATTTCCATGTAGCTTAGGATGGCCTTGGAACTTTTGATCTTTCTGCTTCACCTTCATTCATATTGGGGGAATTCACCAGGATCTGCGTGGGGCAGGCCTGTAATCCCAGCAGAGGCAGGTGGATCTCTGTGAGATCAAGGCAAGTCTGCTCTCCATAGCCAGTTCCAGGCCAGCTGGGGCAACAGGGAGACTGTCTCAAAAGACTAAAAAGTGCCTGGAGAGATGGCCCAGTGGTTAAGAGCACAGCCTGCTCTTGCAGAGGACTTGGGTTTGAATCCCAGCACCAACACAGCAACTAACAACTGACTGAAATTCTAATTCCAGGGACTGTCATGCCTTCTGTGGGCATTGCATAGTACAAGTACACTTAACATAAATGCAAGCAATACACCCCTGCACATAAAATTAAGAGAATAATTTTTTAAATTATATATATATATATATATATATATGTGTGTGTGTGTGTGTGTGTGTGTGTATGAGGGGGGGGGAGGGGGGTATTAGCCGGGCATGGTGGCGTGCACCTTTAATTCAGGAGGCAGATGGAATTGTGAGTTAAAGGCCAGCACCCCCCCACCACCACCACGCACACCAAAAGTAGGAATTTCAGGTGTGTGCCAACATTTACATAACACCACCTGCTGTTCATGGTAAATTTTTATAACAGATGTGACCCGCTGTTTACCAGCAGGAAAACTGGGGCCCTGAGAGAAATTAGGTGTTTATCTAAAACCAAATGGTGCTGATTGCATGGAGATTTGAACTCAGCTCCGTCTGAGGTGGGAGAAGAGGTAATGCCAGAACCTCCGGAGACAGCAGCCTAAAGGAGCAGGGAGATGGGTGGCCCTGGCCTGGGCGGGAAGGCTGGTCTGGGTCCGGATCAGCGGAGCCCGGGGGCGAAAAGCCCTTGGGGGAGGCGGGCGCGGAGGGGCGGAGAGAGGCGGGAGCCGAACAAAGCCGGGGTGGGCGGCGGCCTGCGTCTCCGCACCCCGCCCCTTCCCCGGAGCCGCTACGGTCGGCTGCTGGGCGGGCGCAGCCAGCATGGCGCGGGTCCGGGCGGCGCTGCCGCTGCTCTTGCAGCTCGGGAGCCTGGCCCTGGCGGCGCGCGGTGAGTCGGGGCGCGGAGGGCGCGCCCCAACCTCTGGCTCAGTCCGGCGCGGGGACGCACGCCCCCGTCACGTCTCCAGCCCCGCTCGGCTGCGCACCCTTCGGGCGCCGCGATGCCCCTCTCCGTCCTCCCTGTCGGTGGGCGAGCAGGGTGGGGGAGGAGCGGCCAGACAGTAACTCCAGGAGAGGACCAGGGCCTGCTGCCACCCTGCCCAGGGGTCCTGCAGCAGCGCGAGAGCCTGCCCTGACATCTGGGAGTCTGAAGTTAATTATTTCTATTCAGAAAAGGAGGGGGAGGCTCGCTGGGAGAGCTGACTTTGAGTCCCGTCTGGCTATCTCCCTCGGTGCAGATAGGAATGGAGAGTTCCCCCAGGAACCGGGTAGGAGGAGACTGGGGGCGGACCTGAAGACAGTTTCTGGGGAGCAACCAGGCTTGAGCCCCTCCTGGGAGCCCTTTCTGCAGACCTCTCAGGGAAAGGACTGGCCAGAGGACCCTGCCCGCCTCCTTGCCTCGGTATTGCGCCTGCTTAAGCAGGAGTGGAGGAGCTGGCTAGGAGTGAAGAAGCTGGCTAGGAGTGGAGAAGCTGGCTAGGAGTGGAGGAGCTGGCTAGGAGTGGAGGAGCTGGCTAGGAGTGGAGGAGCTGGCTAGGTTGTGGGGCCATGCAGGTAGAGTCAAGCTTGGATGGAGGGTTTCAGTTACAGACACTATCCTTTGGCTCCCTCCATGCGAGTGGAAGTTGGGTAGAGGGACCATGTCAAAACAGCGCTAATTCCTGAGAACAGGATGTCCTGCCCAAGGCAGGAGATGGGAGCGGGGTGGGGGTGGTGTGCTGGTTTTGTAAGGGTAGGAGAGTTAGGACCCCTGGTGAGGAGGGCAGTAAGGCAGGCCACATCTTACCTTGCTGCTAGGAGCCTTAACTTGCTCTGTGGGAGAGTGGAGCCGACCCCAGTAGAGAGGCTTTCTTTTCAGCCATGGAGTCAATATGGGACAATTGAGGCAGGCCAGAGACTGGTGGGGTCTGAGACAGGTATAGAAGAGGAGCACTGAGCTCCAGATTTCCAACTTCTCAGATAACTGAGTGAGTAGTGTGATGTCAGTCAAGCCACAGAAACTGGATAAAACAAGTCTTGGTCTGGATACTGCCCTGAGCCTTCAGAGGGTCAGTGTCCCTGGGCTCCTACCTGACAAGAAGGGCAGGTGGGTCTGGGCCACTTTGGCCACTCAGGCTGTCCGCCTCCTTCTATTCTTGTGTTAGCATGTTTTACCCCACCTCCTGCACTTCATAGACCATGTCTCTCTCCCTGGATAGTGGGGCAGGTGGACATGGTAGGACACTGGGTAACTCTTCTTCCCGGCTTGCTCTGAGGACAGAGAGCCCAGGAAAATTTGCCAGCCCCTAACTACAGAGTCAAACTGGATTCTTGTGTCTGGTAGGTGGAGAGATCTCCAGGGAATTCCTTGGCCTTGCTGACATCCTTGACTATCAACAGCAGGCACCTGCCCAATCCTCAGCCCCTGCTGGGGCCCCCCAGCAGCCGTGGCAACTCCTGCAAGAGAGGCTGGAACGGCTGGAGGCTGAGGTGACTGAACTCAGAGAGCAGGTACCACGTAGACCAGCTGACGGGGGTGTGGTAGGGTGGACAGTCTGTTATGGGAAGAAGAGAGGCTTGGGCTTGGAAGCTCTGAGGACCCTAAAATAGAGGGTTTGTTTGTCGTGCTGGAGATTGAACCCAGAGCTTCACAGTGCTCTGTGAACAGTGCTAGGTGAGCACTGTTCCACTGATCTATACTCACATCCCTTAGAGGTTTGCTTTAAATACAGTGTTCTTATTTGAACTGGTCTTCACATCTGTTCATTCATAAGAATGAACCTCCAGGGCAAGGTTGTTGATCCAGATTTAAGCATTCTGTCATGTATTTGGCAAACACAGTGGAGTACCTACTTTGCATAAGGCATCACTGGGAACCATTTTGGTGGATAACAAAGTCTTTAATAGCTAAGCATGGTGATGCATGCCTGTAATCTCAGCACTTAAAAGACTGAGACAAGATGGTGGCCATGGGTTTGAGATCAGACTGGGCTTCATAAGAAATACCAGTCAGGGATACATAGCAAGACACAGTCTCACTCCCCTCTCCAAACTCATCTTCCTTCAGCTATTACGCTATGTTTCCTGAGAGATGCTGATGGAGGGGTACCTACCCCTGCTCAGGAATCTTCATCTTGCCTCAGTTCTCCCCATCTCACAATTCATGAGAAATGTTGAAGGAAGTTGAGCTGTACCTGTTTCTCTTCTTTCCCCCAGAACAAGGACCTACAGGCCAGGGTAAGGCAGTTGGAGTCTTGTGAGTGCCGTCCAACTTCTCTGCAGTGCTGGGCACTGGGACGCGCCTGGCCGGAGGGAGCTCGCTGGGAGTCTGATTCCTGCACATCCTGTGTGTGCCAAGATGGTACTGCACACTGTGTTCCCCAGCCCAACCTGCCCCACTGCCATGGTCAGTACCAACCTATCCACCCGCTGGGGCCACTTGGGGGCTTAGATATAGCACTGGGGTCTCAAATGACAGCACCGTCTCCAACTCAGGCTGCAGTCACAATGGCCAGGCCTATGGCCATGGGGAGGCCTTCTCTCCAGACGCCTGTACCACCTGCCGCTGCCTGGTGAGTGCTTAAGACCCACCTGGATATTCCACACCTGTCCCTGTCACCTGTCTGCCTCACTCTGGTCACTGTTGCTGAAGTGCTATGCTAGTTATTGTATAATGGGTTCTGCCTGCCCCTTCTCCCCAGACCTTGCCATCCATGGCCTTGGGCTGATGCCAACTGCTTCTACTTTCTGGAGCTCAATCTCCACATGCTTTGTGGCTCCCCTAAACCCCTCAGTTTGGCCCTGGCCAACAGTGGCAAGAACAGAGGATGCTGTTGGTGTCTTCCTCCGCCCTCACCCATGCCAGCCTCATTGTCCTTATGCTCCGTTTGCCCCTGCCTGTCTCATCCCTCTCAGCTGGGTTCATAGTACCTCCCTTCCCCACCTTGAGGAAGCCTTTGCTTCTCTTCCTACAGTACGTCCACTCCAGGAAAATTGATGGTATTTAGAAGTGAAGGGCATCAGGAGATGATGAGGGTGGAGTGGGTCGTATTTTGTTGTGTGCCTTTGGACTGAGGTACTCTATGTACCCTAAGCCAGCTCATTCTCTTGCTGGAAAGTCCCAGCTTGGAGCAAAGATGTGATTACAAACATGAGCCACCACACTGAGGTTGGTGTGCATGTGTGTGTTACCTCGGGTCTTCTCTGTTCTGGGCAAGCCCCCATCACGGAGCTATATTCCCAGGCTTCTTTTTCACTTGTTGTTTTGTTTGTTCACTTATTTTGAGATAGGGTCTTGCTGAGTTGCTCAGACTGGCCTTGAACTTATTCTGTAGCCTAGGTGGGCCTTGAACTTTCAGTCTTCCTGCCTCAGTCTCTAGAGTACCTGGGCTGACAAGCCTGTGCTACCAGGCATGGCTGGGACATTCTTACACTGAAAATGTACGTGTTATTTATCTGAAATTCCAACATTCTTTGTCTGGTAGCCCTACCACGAGAGGTATTTCGGTTGGTGGTAAGTGAGGAACAACAAGGGCTCCAGCCAGTCCTTGGCCAGAGACTTAAGTCCTGGGGGTTGATAGGTCTCAAGAAGAGGGACACTGACTGGGGCTAGCGATATAGCCCAGGAACAAAGTACTTGCCTAACATACTTGAAGCCCTAATAAATTGAATAATTCAGAGAGAGAGAGGCGGGGGGGGGGGGTTTGTGGTATGTCAGTCACTGCTACCCTATATAGTGATACCGCTCCCACCTGTTGTAAAGGAAACACTGTATGGCACTTGGCTGCCATCTGCTGGAAAGGTGTAGTAAATGTGAAAACCGGCTGCCCAACCTTGAATGGCACCCCTTTGATATGGTACCCAGGCATCTGGGTCTCTTACTTGGGGACCCAGGCCTGATTTGGAAGCTTCTGAGGGTCACAGGGCTGCTGAAATGTGGCATCTAGAGCCCTGTGTCATCTGCACTTGCCAAGTAAGAGAATCAGGATCTGGCTCCTGCCACCATCCATGTCCCTGCCGCTCTGCATACCCCAGGCTTGGCCATGCCTCTGCCCAGGCATCAGGGCCCGGAGCCTGCTAGACCTCTGAAGCCTGCAGAATAATCTGGCATGGATGGTTGAAGGGAAGCTTTGCTGTCTGCTCACAGGCGGGGACTGTGCAGTGCCAGGGACCTTCATGCTCTGAGCTCAACTGCCTGGAGAGCTACACCCCGCCTGGGGAATGCTGCCCCATCTGCCGGCCAGGTGACCTCCCATCCTGCCCGCCCCCTCTGTCCCTCCTCAGCCCCAGCGGGTCCATACCTTGTTGAGGTCATGGACCTTCTCTTGGGGGATGTCCACCCACCCTGCTCTCTGGTGACCTGCCTGTCATCCTGGCAACCTTCCAGGCTGTGAATATGAAGGGCGACGTCATGAGGAAGGGGCCAGCTTCTTGTCCGCTTCCAACCCGTGCCTCCAGTGCTCCTGCCTGGTGAGTGCCTGCACCTCTGCCCAAGTCATTCCTTCCTTGGGCATCTCCTGTGCCATCATGTGCCACGCTGGCCATTCTCTCTGCCACTCACATGCCTTCCGAGAGCTGGTGCTAAGTTCACCCTTCAGTCTGAGCCCAGTGGTGCATGATTTTAATCCCAGCACTCAGGAGGCAGAAACAGATGGATCTCTGTGAGGTCCAGGCCAGCCTGGTCTACATAGTGAGTTCCAGGCAAGCCATGACTGCATAGTGAGAGCCTGTCTCAAAACAAACAAGCAAAAAACCCTCCCCTCCCCCCAGACAAAGTTCATCTTCCATCCCTGTTGGACAAGTGTCTAGCCTGAACCCTCTGCGAGTGGTACCCAGGGTGTTTCAGCCATTGTCCTTTGCAGAGGAGCCTGGTTCGCTGTGTGCCTGTGAAGTGCTTGCCCAGCCCCTGCCCTAAACCAGTCCTGAGGCCTGGGCACTGCTGCCCAACCTGCCAAGGTGAGAACCCCCTACCCTTCCCTGTAGAGTCTCCGGAAGGCTGTCATACTGTTTCTTCAAATCTTGAGCCCACCCTACCAGCGTCTATACTTAATCAGTGATGGAACCATGCCGGTCCAAGCAGGCTCTCAGCTGCAGTAACTGAGTTCAGAATGTGCCACTGTCACTTAGTGGTTACATGACTCTAAGTCACTGTGCCTCAATTTCCTCATTTGTAAGATACACACAATATTCTATACCTTCTAGTACTGTATAATAACTGTTATTATATCTACTTTGGCCACCCAAACACAGAATCCCCTCTCAGGAATTACTGACTTGGGGGTGACCCCTCAAAGTGTGGAAACAGGGGCCAGGTATTGTGGAAACTGAGGAAGAAGACCAAGTAGCATCCCAGAAGGAGCCTATACTGGGGTGATTCTTAAGGACAAAGAACAGTTAGCTAAGAAAAGGAGCAAAGAAGGCGGGGGACATTCTAGGAGAGAGGGCAGGATGTGCGCAGGCTTGAACCGGACACTCAACTGTGGGGAGGTGTGTTAGTGGGATGGTGTAATGTGTATAGATGGCAAAGGCTTAAAGGGCGAGATGAGGAGTGGCCACATCGCAGGGGACACAAGGGGGTGACACACAGTCTAGAAATGCATGGAAGGGCAGACCAAGGAACAGCAGCAATTTCACCCTGTTTGGGGCACTAGGCGCCTCCAAGGGTCTAGCAAGAGACAAGGGCATGTGAGGAGAGTAAGGATGGAGCAAGAGTAGGCAGGCTGCGGTCCAGACTGTTCCCATAAGGCCTACTGTCTGTCCTCAGCCCTAGGCTGCGTGGAAGGTAACACTCACAGGGACAATGGCCAAGAGTGGACCACACACGGAGACCCCTGCCGCATCTGCCAGTGCCTGGTGAGTCCTGGGGCCACCCCTGGGCTGAGCCTCACCCTCCCCTGCCCTCAGGGCTGCTGGAGTCATGATTTTATTCCATGGGCCATATCCATAGGCACTGAGAGAGGACAAAAATAAAGAAGACAATAATGTCCAGGGTCCTGTGGGCATGGGACCTTGTGGGCTGACCTGTGTGCCTGCTGTGAGCACAGCTATGTTAAGCATGCTAGTAATTCTAACAAAAGTATCTCATGGGTGGAAGGAGGCCAATGGAAGGGCATGCTGGATAGCTAAAGCTCCAGAGAGAGAAAACACAGTTCGACTTGAAATATCCAATTCAATAGTTTCTACTGCATGTGACTCCTGGGTCCTTGAGATGTGGCTGATCAGAACTGAAATGGGCTGGATGTGCTGATGGATGCCTTTAATCTTAGAATTTAGCAGAGACAGGAAATTCATGAGTTTGAGGCTAATCTGAACTACATAGTGAGACCCTGTCTTAAAAAAAAAAAAAGAACCAAGATGTAAGCTGGATGTTGTGGCACATGCCTGTAATCCCAGTACTCGGGAGGACTGTGAGAATGAAGACAGTGTGGGCTAGTCGTCACATAGTGAGACCTTGTCTCTAACACTCCTCCCTGACCTCTCTGCAAAAGCAAAGGAGAGAGGAAACCGAGATGTGCTGTAGTCATACAGCACATACTACTTTCAGGCGGTAGGATAAGAAGGAACGCAAGGATGGGTAGAGGTAACGCAAATGTAATACTCGGTATGAAAGTCTCAAAGAAAGGAATGGATGGAGAAATTCAGCGAAGACCTTTTCTCTAAAAAACAAGCTCACTGTGTGACTTCTATCTCTGAATATGCTTGTGCTTTTCTTCATACTGTTTAATTTGAAAGTGTGAAGCATTCTTGCACGCCTGGAAGAAAACTTGATCATGCTGTATAATCATTTTCGTATGTTGTTAAATTCAGTTTTCTACTACTTAATTGAGATTTCTTTCCAAAAAAAAATTGTAGTTTTTCTTTGTTTGTTTTGATCTTATGTTTTGAGATAGGATTGCATACAGTTGAACCTGGCTTTAAATTTCCTATGTGATTAAGGCTGATTTTGAATAACTGATCTACCTGCCTCCAACTCACAGGAACTGGGATTAGTCCATATTAACCTTTATTTATATTTTGTTATTATGTCCTTATGTGGCATTGGTGACATCAAATGGTGATTTGGGTAGAATTCCTTCTCTTTTTATTCAATGGAAAATTTCAAGCTATTTAATGTTAGTTGTAATTTAAAATTCTGATAGAACTTAGTAGACTTTGTGTGGTCTTGGGGAGGTGTCTCCTTTGGGATACTTGTTTTTCATAGAAGTACATAGTAAAAACTTCATTATAATTTATGCTTTGTATTTCCTGTATATATATAGTGATGAGTTTTATAAAGTTACTCTCCTATAAGTAAAAAACAGAATGCAAACTATCTCATTCATATACTGTATTGATTACCTGTTGAAATAGTATTTTGAATGTGATGGGCAAAATAGATTACATAATTAAAATTTAATTTTGTCTCTCTCCTTTGGACTTTTCAAAAGTTGGATTTGAAAATTTTCTATATGGCTTATGTGGCTTGTGTATCTTGCTTTTGGGCAGCACGGATCTAGAGCTTCATGGGCTGAGGATGTTTACCTAGGCCTTAAAGGATCAGTGAGGAGAGAGTGGGGAAGAGAAAGAAAAGGCAGAAGCTAGGGGCCTGCAGGCCTCCTGTCAGGGAAGCCTGGGAAAGGACTGTTGACAAGGACCATGGAGAGAGCCACAGGCTACCTGACAGTTGTCAAGGACTAGAACTCTGTTGTAAAGTTGAGATGCCCAGTCCCACTGCAACCATAACTTCTCCTCCCTGTTCATCTATGAGAAGAGCCCCCGGCTGCCCATACCCTGGTTGAGGCATGAGGCAGTGAGCCCGGGATGTAAGTGTGAATTCAAGGGATGGGGTTTTCTGGTGATAAGCCATGAGGTGCAGCAGCAACCACCTTTTAAGTACCAGCTTCCAGAGACAGATACCCCTCTGCACTTTTCAGTTCAACCCCACACGTGCCTGTGAGCAGAGGACTATTACTGTCTTTTTTCAGATAGGTAAACTGGGTCATAGAGAGCTTAGGTAACATGCTATATTGTACATCAACTCTAGTTTCCTAAGGCTTCTGTAACTAAGGACCACAAACTAAGTGACTTAAACAACACAAATCTATTCCACGTTTCTGGAGGCCAGAAGTGCAAGATCAAGGTGTGCCAGGTTTGGTTTGCTTAGAGACTGTGAGAGCTCCCTGTAACCCCAGCTGCCGGCCTGCTGAACTTGCTATGTAGACCAGGTTGGCTATCACTTTAACATAGGAATTTGAGTGAGGGGATGCATTTCATTCCATAAGAACATCCAGGGAATGAATGCCTGGATTGTAATGTCATTTCTGCTACTTAGCTGATCCCTAGGGGTCTCTCCCCTGCCCACCCTTCCCCCTTCCAGGAGGGTCACATCCAGTGCCACCAGCGAGAATGTGCCAGCCTATGTCCATACCCTGCCCGGCCCCTCCCAGGCACCTGCTGCCCCGTGTGTGATGGTGAGTCAAGGATCTCTAGAGGGCCTCAGAATACTGATGAGTGACCCAAAGTGGGTTACCTAGGAGAGCCTGGAGTAGGGCAGAGCGGTTGCCCTGAGGAAAGTCCGATCACTTATTCCCAACAGGCTGTTTCCTAAATGGGCGAGAACACCGCAGTGGGGAGCCGGTGGGCTCCGGGGACCCCTGCTCAAGCTGCCACTGTGCTGTGAGTGAGGCTGCCTGGCAGGGAGGGTCTGGCTCCTGGGCCTGCCTGTTTGTTGCCTGCTGACTGGGTCCTCTTGGCAGAATGGGAGTGTCCAGTGTGAACCTCTGCCCTGCCCACCTGCACCTTGTAGATACCCGCGCAGTATTCCTGGGCAGTGCTGCCCCGTCTGTGATGGTGAGCAGGGGCAGGGTCACCGTGTGAGGGACAGGCATTAACTAGGGACAGGCTCTGGATGGTGGTGAGTCCTCACCTTGCCTTCTCATGGAAAAGTGGATACCATGATGGGACCCACACCCCTGTGTTGTGTGTGGTGGGGTGCCGGCAAGTCCTCCTGGAGGACGTGCCTAGACAATCTTCCTTGGGATGATTATAGGTGCTTTGGGATGGCATATAGCTTCCCTCTCAGCCACAAGTCCTGTCCTCCAGACCCTTGTCCTTCTGTTCAGGCTGTAAGTACCAGGGGCAAGAATATCGGAATCAGGAGACCTTCACCCTCCAGGAGAGTGGCCGCTGCCGCCGATGTTCCTGTCAGGTGGGTGGCCCTACCTGATCCTGCCCCCGAGTTCTGTCTCACTCCTTAAGGACATCTCACTTGGCCTCCTTCCTAGGCTGGCGAGGTCTCCTGTGAAGAGCAGGACTGTCCGGTAGCCCCTTGCGCTCCACTTGCGTCTGGCCCCCAGCTCTGCTCAGGTGTGTGTGTGGGGAAAGTTGATGCCAGGAACACTACTTCCGTGGAATGAGGTTCAAGGAAAGTGCTCCACCTCAATAAGAGGTGGTGCTCCTGGTGTTCAAGTATTTCACTCTGTTCAGAGGCTATGGTGGGGATGCAATCAGGATCCCCGTGAGATGGAAAAGACAAAGATGGATGAAGGTATTTAGGTTGCCATGGTGACAGACCCCCTTGCTATAGCCTGTGTGCTCAATGGAGAGGAGTTTGCTGAGGGGATCCAGTGGGAGCTAGATGGTCAGCCCTGCACCACCTGCTCCTGTCAAGATGGGGTGCCTGTGTGTGGGACTGTGCTCTGCTCCCCAGCCCCCTGCCAACATCCTGCCAAGCCACCTGGTGAGTGCCCAGCCTGATCTTGCCTTTCTTCTTTGGCTTTGCCCCTCCTGCCCTGACGAGCCTGCCCTGCCCAGGTGCCTGCTGCGCCAGTTGTGAGAGCTGTACCTACTATGGCCAAGTATATGCCAATGGACAGAACTTTACAGATGTGGACAGCCCTTGTCATATCTGCCATTGTAAGGTACATTCTCAGGCCTACAGCTGCCCTGATGAACCCCTCCTGGAGCCCACCCCATAACCTCTTCCCTGTTTCCAGGATGGAACCGTAAGGTGCTCCTTGGTCAACTGCCCTCCCACTACCTGTGCGGAGCCCCAGAATGAACCAGGCCAGTGCTGCCCCAGGTGTCCCGGTAGGTTACTATACCTGACTGGCCTGGTGGCTCAGACCTGCTGTCCTACAGCTTGTAGGCTCCACAGCAGCAATGGTTTTCTGAATTATATTTTGGTCCCACATAGCTTGGAACTCATAAGGGGAGGGTGTCAGGGAGGATAGAGACTTGTTATCTTTTTGAGGAACTACATTGCCCTCTCTCATCTAACAATTCTCAGAACTCACATAGGCATCCTTTCCTCCTCCATCCCCAGCCCCCATGTGGAGACAGCCTCCAAGCTGGCTCTTCTCAGTGACTCTGGATTCTGGGGGCAAACAGGCTCTAGGTCTTACTTGGTGTTGTCAGACTTGTCTCCAACCATTGCTCCTACTGTCTGCTGCCCAGACTGCATCTTGGAGACACAGGTGTTTGTGGATGGCCAGCATTTTCCTCATCCTAAAGACCCTTGCCAGGAGTGCCAGTGTCAGGAAGGCCAAGCCCACTGCCAGCTGCGTGCCTGCCCCAGTGCTACCTGTGGTCACCCCCTGTCCAGCACCTGCTGTCGGACCAACTGCAGCGGTGGGTGAGGTGGCCTCACTGGGAAAGGGGGGCTTTTTGCATGACTGACTCCCTGCTGTAGTTATCCCATGGGGACAGTCAGGCCTCCCTGAGGCCTACAGCTGCCCCCTCTCCAGGCTGTGCCTTTGGCGGGAAAGAGTACCCCAATGGAGTGGACTTTCCGCATCCCACTGACCCCTGCCGCGTGTGTCACTGTCTGGTGAGTGTCCAACTTGGATTAGAGGGGAGGTGGGAAAACGGTCAGTTCGCACTGATCCAACCTGTCTGTCCATCTGCAGAATGGCAACGTCCAGTGCCTGGTGCGCCGCTGCCCCCCGCTGGCCTGTGCGGAGCCTGTCCTGACTCCGGGAGCCTGCTGCCCGCAGTGCCCGGGTAGGGGCCTCCCTCAGCTGCCAGTTCCCAGAACCCCCATCCCCGGCCGGGGCTCTTCCTGGGCCCCTCCTGATGTGCTCTCTCTGCAGATGCCCCTGCTGGCTGCTCCCAGCCCGGTGACTCCGTCCCCATCCGCCACCAGGAGCACTTTTTCCCTCCCGGAGACCCTTGCAGCCGCTGCCTCTGCCTGGACGGCTCGGTGTCCTGCCAGCGTCTGCCCTGCCCGCCTGCCCCCTGCGCCCACCCTCGCAGGGGCACCTGCTGCCCCTCTTGCGATGGTACCGCCCTGGTGGCACTCCCATCGCTGGCTACCGCTTCCTCTCCCGTGCCCCTGCTTCCCTCCCCCAAACAAGTGCCACCCCAGGGATCCTCCTTCCTCCAGGGGAGTGGTGCCCAATAAGAATATAGGAGACAGCCACTTCAGTCTCCAACCCCTGTCCTTCTCCCTAGGCTGCTTGTACCAAGGGAAGGAGTTTGCCAATGGGGAACGCTTCCCTTCGCCCAGTGTCGCATGCCACAGATGCCTCTGCTGGGAGGGCAGCGTCAACTGCGAGCCCAAGGCTTGCGCCCCTGCACAGTGTCCCTTTCCCACCAAGGATGACTGTTGTCCTGCTTGTGATGGTGAGGGGTGGGGACACGATGATACTGCTGGGCTGGGAGGGGTGTTGACAGGGAAGCTGACCCAGCATCCATCTCTGCCCTAGAGGAGATCAAAATAGTCAAATGGTTTTTATAGTAGGAAAAAAGGCCTGTATGCCCGCCTGGATTGTCTTCTGTCTTCTGTCTTTGGCTGTGTGAACTTGGGCAAATTAACCTAATCATTCTGTGGTTTTTTCGGGGGACAGGGTGGTCTTTTTGAGAAAGGGTCCCAGCTGACCTGGCATTCACTATGTAGTCCAGACTGGCCTCTGTCTCACAGAGCTCTGCCTGCTTCTGACTCCAGGGTGCTGGGACCCCTTTTGCCACCATGCCCTGACTTGGGCTTAATTTTAACTGCTATAAAAAAGAGCTGAGCTGGACACAGTTTACTCCTTGTATTATCATGGAACAAAAATTTTTTTAGACAGGCTCTCACCTTTTAACTCTGGCTGGCCCTGGAACTCACTGTATAGACAAGAGTGGCCTCGTTGGTTGTTTTTTTGAGTCAGGGTTTCGTGTAGCCCATGTTGACCTCAAACTTGTTATTTTGCAGAGGATGACTTTGAACTCCTGATCCTCCTGCCTTTACCTCCCAAATACTGGATTATAGACTCCAATCAGCAAACTCAACTTATTTTAGTATTTTTTGCTATACACTTTCTACCAATTCCAGTTTTATTTATCTAGTACTTTTCTTCAAGTAAACACACTAGTTTTAATTTATTTAGTTGGTGGTCTAGGACAATTTTTAGAAATCAGTTCTGTGTTTCTACTAAGTGGATCTCATCAACCCCCTAGACGGAGTAAATGGAAAATGAGACTTGCCAGGCATAGAAGATTACCATAAAGATGGACACAACTAAAATATAATGTTGTTATATTCTAGCTGGATGTGGTGGCACATGCCTGTAATCCCAGGACTAGGGAGCCTTGGGCAGGAAGATCAGGAGTTAAAGGCCAGCTCAGCCACATGAGATCCTGTTTCAAAAAAGCAAACATATAGCTGGGCATGGTGGCACCCACTTTTAACCCTGGCAAGCAGGAGGCAGATTGAGGCCAGCTTCATCTATATAGTGAGTTCCAGGCCAGCTGGGCCTGCAGAGGAACCCTGTCTCAAAACAACAACAATAACAACAACCCCAAAAACCCACAAACCAAATATATGTGTGTGTGTGTGTGTTTGTGTGTGCACAGGGCCACGCACCCGTGTATGTGCTTGTGGACCGTGTGTGTGTGTGTATAGGGCCACGCACCCGTGTGTGCTCGTGGACCAGAGGACACCAATTTCCTCTTCTCTATGATGCTCCACTTTACTTTTTTGAAAAAGTTCTTTTACTAAACTTGGAGTTAGACTGGCTGGCCGCCCGCCAGCAAGCCTCACTGATCTAGTCTCTGCACGGGGGTGCAGGCTTGTGGGTCCTGAGATCTGAACTCGTCTTCATGCTTGCTGCAGTCACATTAACTACTGAGCCATCTTTCCACCCCACCTGACTATGTAGCTAAGGCTGGCCTTGAACTCCTGATCATCCCTCCTCTACTTGCCAAATGCTGGGGTTATAGATGTGTGCTGTGCTCTGTTCACCCTCCTTGGTTGTTTTGTTTTTAGACTGGGTCTCACTATGCAGCTCCAGCTAGTCTGGAACTCCCTCTGTAGACCAGGCTGGCCTTGAACTCACACTCACAGAGATCCTCTAGTCTCTACCTCCTGAGTGCTGGAATTAAAGATGTAGGCCTCCATGCCCAGCCCACTCTGTCTTTTTTAAAAAGGGAAGCATGCAGGTGCCAGAGAGGAGTCCAGAGGGACTGCTCTCCTTAATCAACAAGGACTTGAAAAGGATGCTCTGAACCTACAGCACCATGTCCTCTACCCTCAACTAAGAGAATTGGTTCAAGAGTGGCTTGTTGAACATCAAATCCCAGGGACAGAGAACCTTATGGGTTTTCCCTAAAGATGGATAAAGAGACTTCTTGCTGTCTGCAGCAGAGAAAACCAGCTTTTTGGCCAGGCTAAACCCCACCCCATTGAGGCTCTTTTGCCCAGGGCCTGGACTCTGCCCGCCTCCAAGCCAGCAGATGCCAGGTCTGTGAGGCCCTGGCAAAGCTAGACTCAGGGAATGATGACTTTTCTCCTTCCCCTCTCTCCCTCCTTCCCTCTTTTCTGACAGGCTGTGAGTATCTAGGAGCGTCCTACCTGAGCAACCAGGAGTTCGTGGACCCCCGGGAACCCTGCAACCTGTGCACCTGCCTTGGAGGCTTCGTGTCTTGTGCCCACCAGCCCTGTGAGCCTCCAGGTTGCAGCCACCCACTCACTGTACCTGGGCACTGCTGCCCAGCTTGCCAGGGTAAGATGGCACCAGCCCTGCTCTTGCTCTTACCCCTGCTGGAGCTCCCAAGGGGCTGAGCACCCGTGGACAGCAAGTTTGTACCCCGTTGAAACACATCAGCCGTGTCCTGAGACACACACACACACACACACACACCCTATAGTGTCCCCAGACCCATGCCTGCCCTGTCCTCTGTCCCTACTGTCACTTCACACTGCATTCTCACACCAAGCGGCTGGTCTTTTGTCTTCTGAACTGCTAAGCTCTCTTGCTGCCTTCATAAAATGTCACCCTCCTAACAACTGTTTAATGGTTCCCATTGTTCTCGAGCCCACCCTCCCTGGTCCAGCCCACCTGGCATGCCCGTGCCACCCTCTCCTCTTCCCACTCAGTCAGGACGTTCCCCTTGGTCTTTCATCTCAGCGTCTCCCCAGTGTCTGCTGTCCTCCAGCCCCTTCGTGTGTGCAAATCTCTAGAAAAACCTGTGGCCATGTGACATCTTTCCTTTCCCTTCCGGGCCTCTCTCCTTTGTGCTCCCTTCTCGGGGGAGGGAGTCCCAGGCTTGGCTGTTGGGGGGACATATAACAGTGGAGGACTCTGGTGACAGTGGCCCTACCATTGCATTCCCCATTGTGCCAGGATGCCTGTACCACGGGGTCACTGCTTCCCTTGGAGAGACCCTTCCTGACCCTCTTGACCCCACATGTTCCCTGTGCACCTGCCAGGTGAGGTAGAGCCTTTAGGGTCTTTGCATCTTCTTTTTTATTTAAAAATATTTTATTTATTATTTTTTATTTACTGTGTATTAGTGTATTGCTTGTACATGGATGTACTTGTATCATGCAGTGCCCATGGAGTTACAGACAGTTGTTAGCCCCCATATGGGTGCTGGGAATTTAACCTGGGTCCTGTACAAGAGTAGTCGATGCTCTTAACCGTTGAGCCATCTCTCCAGCCCCTGGGGTCTTTGCATCTTCTTATTCCTTATTTTCTGTCCTGGCCTAGAAGGCTGCCTGCTGCCTGTGACATCTGGTGGGAAAGGGTTGAGGTCTAGTCTCTCAGGCCAGGAGGGAGGGTTTGGGGCTTGTCAAGCTCAATAGGGTGCCTGTCAAGGGGCAGTGCAGCCTGGTTTGAAGGTGACATGGGAATCCAATAGCAGTGTGATCTCTCCATCAGGAAGGTTCCATGCACTGCCAGAAGAAACCATGTCCCCCAGCTCTCTGCACACGCCCTTCTCCAGGCCCCTGCTTCTGCCCCGTCTGCCACAGTGAGCTCCCTTCTGTATGCCCGTACCCCACACACTCCTCCCCCTTTTACATCCCTGCCAGGTCTGAGGTTGGACAGGAGATGGGGGGTAACTCAGACCCCCTTCTCACAGGAAGTGTGTCCCCCACAGGTTGCCTCTCTCAAGGCCGGGAGTACCAGGATGGGGAGGAATTTGAGGGCCCTGCGGGCAGCTGTGAACACTGCCGCTGTCAGGTACCCAGAGCAAGGCAGGACAAGGGCTGGGCCGGCGTGCTTCTGGCTCCAGGCTCTGTAGCAAGCCTCTGGCCCTGCTCTCCTGCAGGCTGGCCAGGTCAGCTGTGTGCAGCTACGGTGCCCACCCCTGCCCTGCTTGCTTCAGGCCACAGAGCCAGGGAGCTGTTGTCCTCGATGCAGAGGTAGGTATGCCTAACCCTGGGGGGCTGTACCCATACTTCAGCCCCTTGCCCTGCATCTCTCTATCCGGCTCATTTCCCTGATCTCCTACTGTCCCTCCCTCACTCTAGTCCTTAACTATCCCTGTAGTCCACATTCAGCCTTTCCTGTTCCAGCACAGCCTGCCCCTAGGGCTCTGGCTAGATTCCTCTTTTCCTAACCATTCTCCACGCATAGTAATAATCATGATGATTAACATTTATTAAGCACTGTATATACAGCGTGCTAGATCCTGAGAGTATATTGCCTCATTTAAGCAAAGCAGCAATCTTACTGATATATCCCGTCTTTGCTCCTAGTTTTAATTACATTCATTCATTTATTTGGGGGGGCAGGTTGTCACACATCATGACATGCATATGGATGTCAGAGGACAACTTGTGAGAATCCTTTCTCTCCCTCCACCTGTGGGATCCAAATCAGGTTATTAGGCTTGGTGGAAAGTGTCTTTACCCACTGAGCCATCTCACTGATTCCCTTAATCCCACTTTTGAACGATGAGAAAAGAGAGAACCAAAAAGGTGGCATAAGTTGCCTGGTCACTCAGCTGGTGAGCAGCAGAATCAAGACATGTATCCTAACGAACTTCAGCCTTTCTTAGCCAACCTGCTGCCCCTCACTCCACATACTGTGTAGTTAACCTAGAACCGATCCAGCATCTCTCGGCCTGTGAACAAGGCAGGACTGAATATAGGCGTTGATTGACTCAGAGAGATAACTGGGTCATGTGGTGAGAGAGATGTTTATCTTGTGTGCATTTATTACATGCCTGCTGCACACTACTGCTATGTGCTGGTCTTCCACTGATAGCACCTGCTGCTTGCAGCTTGGTCTAAGAAGCCAGCAGCTCCCCTTCACAACCACAAACAGGAGTTCTGCCTAACTCATCCCCTGGCCACATCTGTGCAGAACCCCCTCCTGTTGCCCACATATCCTACTGACCACAGGGGGGGTGGGCAGACACCCAAATCTCAGACTTAAAGCTTGTTTGTGCCCACATGGGACACAGGCTGCCTGGTTCATGGGGAGGAGCATCCCGAAGGCAGCAGCTGGGTGCCCACCGACAGCCCCTGCACCTCCTGCATATGTCATGAGGGTGTTGTTACCTGTGCCAGCATCCAGTGTGTCAGCTCCTGCGCTCAGCCCCACCAGGGGCCCAGTGACTGCTGCCCTCGATGCTCTGGTACTGAGAACCTGGAGTGAGAGGGCCCCTGGGGGAGGGGCATCCACATCCCTCTGCCTTTGTGTTGGGCGAGGTGGCAGTGGGGAAGGTTCCAGGAAGTGGCCTTCATTCTTGTACACTCCCCAGTCCCAGGGTGGGGGCAGGAGCTAAGCTAGAGGGTGGAGGAGCCTTATCGTGTGGCACTACTGCCAGCCTGAAGTTTCACTGACCCTGCTCTGTTCTTGCCCCATCTCAAGACTGTGAGTACCAGGGCCAGAAGTATGAACCTGGAGAGAGCTTCCAGCCTGGGGCAGACCCCTGTGAAGTCTGCATCTGTGAGGTAGGAGAAGGCAGAACATAGGGTTGGGCACTGCGTAGAGCGGGCACCATGGAGATCAGAAACTGTGTCCCTGGACCCAGGACTAAGGCTGTTTGGGTCAGTGGAACCAGGCACGGGCTTAGACAGGGTCTGAATATAGAGAGGCTGTGGGCAGACTCCCCTGACTGGCCTTTGGGATAGAGGCCTGCAGAGGTAGTAGACACTCAATGGGAAGTGTGTACATTCTGTATGAAAGGTAATGGTAAGGGTGGGAGCTGTAGCTCAGTTGATGGATTGCCTGTGTAACACGCAGGAAACCCCGCTTTAACCTCCAGAACCGCTTAAGCTGGGTGTGGTGGTGCACACCTGTAATCCTAACAGTGAGGCGGGAAAGGCTGGGGAGTCAGGAATTTAAGACCAGCCTTGCCTACATATCAAGTTTTTAGAAATATTTTTATTAATTTTATGTGTATGGGTGTTTTGTCTGCACCACATGTGTACAATGCCCACAGAGGCCAGAAGAGGGTGTCAGATCCCCTGGAACTGGAGTTACAGGACGACTGTTAGCCACCATGTGGGTGCTGGGTTGGTCCCCTGGAAGAACCGAAGGTATTCTTTACTACTGAGCCATCTCTCCAGTCCCATACATATCACATTTATTTAAGGGCAAACTGGGCTACATGAGATGCTGTCTCAAGAAAGAAGGAATGGTGAATGATGTCATAGGTCAGGAGACAGACAGAGGAGGGGGAAGGATGGGGAGAGAATGCCAAAGGGTCAAAGGTCACATGATGGTTCGGGAACCAAGTGACTTGAAAAAGGAGGAGACCTAATCTCTAGATTTACTCTGGGATGGGGGCACGACTAGGGGGGCGCTGAGTTTATCTCTGGACTCGAGCCTGATATGCCCACAGCACTCAAAGACCGGAGTGCAGCAGGCAAACGGAGGACCCAGAGCCGGGGAAAGGGAGCAACTCGCCGGAGATCCACCTCTGCTCATTCATTCTTGTAGCTGCAGCCTGACGGGCCTCCCAGCCTTCGCTGTCACCGGCGGCAGTGTCCCAGTCTAGTGGGCTGCCCACCCAGCCAGCTTCTACCTCCTGGGCCCCAGCGCTGCTGTCCCACCTGTGCTCGTGAGTCCCGGAAAGCGGGGTAGATAAACGAGGAGAGCAGGGCTACGCCCCCAGAGAAATTGTAGAAGATCTGGCCAGCTCTCTTCCCCCGCCCCAGCCCTCTCTTGACCCTAGTAGACTGTTCTGAAAGCTCTTGCCCTGGTGGCTGAGCCTCGCCCAGATCCAAAGTGAGCCACACAGAGAAAGCTGGGTGCAGTGTGTGGAGCATCCTGACCAGCAGGTGGCGCTGCAGGGTGGCACTTGAATTAGGACAGTGAATGGGCTCAGCGGCAGGGACGCGGGGAGCTATTCTGTTTTTTTTTTTTTTTTTCTTTTTTCTTTGAATAAGCATTTGTAAAGAGGGGGTAAGAGTAAAGAAAGTCATATATTTTATTATAAATATTGAAGGATAGACCAATTGTTTCCTAGATTTAAGGCTTTCAGTTTACCCATCATTGGGTAAACATTGTGGAAGCAATGTTTTCACATCATAGCAGTGATGGTCCCACTTTGCCAGGCAAAGTCCTACATATAAGCATGGTTCTTGTTCTTTCAAGTTCTAATTGTCATATAATATGATTCTATGGTAGCACAGTTTCTTGTCTTAAGCTGGGTGTCTTAAGTTTAGGTTACAGCTCAGTGGTATTCAGTATATTCATAATGTTGCACAACTGTCACAACCATCCCTCAGGGATATATATTCTTGAGAACTCTTGCAAGGATGCACTTCAAAGGGTGAAAAGAAGAGGAGTGTTTTATTAAGCACCTTATTCATACCACGTTCTTCTTGGTGCTTCTAATAAATTGTATTTCATTTAATTTTCACAGTGAACCAGTCAGGTAAAGTGGGATGATTCTCTTTTCACATATGAACAAACTGAGTCTCAGATAAGTCAGTTGATCTGTCCAAAGTGACAAAGGCATTGAGTGATGGAGCTGGGACTAGGACTGGAACCTGGGGTGCCTCACTCTGTGCTGCTTTGTGCTGTTTTGACCAAATTAAATGAAAGGAAGTGATAAGGAGAACAGGCCAGGCAGCTTGGTTGTCCTCAGTGACCTCAGACTGAGGGAGGTGTGCTTGTGTCAGCTTCCAGACAAATCCCCCCACTCCACCCACACACTTAGTAGCCTAGCAAAGTGCCTTTAAGAGGCTAAGAATGCTTGATACAGAGATTAACATGGTCTCTATGTAAAGATGACTTGCAAATTTGTGAACTGTAGTCGGGCATGGTGATGTATGCCTTTAATCCCAACACTTGAGAGGCAGAGGCAGGTGGATCTCTGTGAATTCAAGACCAGCGTGATCCACATAGCAAGTTCCAGACTAGCTGGAGCTATAGGGAGACTCTGTCTCAAAAGGATCCAAAATAAATGTGAATAAATTATTGTTCCTTCTGATTAACCTCTTTAACTTTTCTTTGCTGAATGGAAAGAAAGAGGAAGAGAGGTCTTTCCCTCCTTAGAGTCAAGTTGCTGGGGATATGGGTATGCTGTGGGCCTGAGAAATCTGAGGTCAGAGTGGGATGCAGTTCCCGCTCCCTGCCGGCTTCACCTCCAGCACTGGATTCTGCCTTCACAGAGGCGCTGAGCAACTGCACAGAGGGCCTGCTGGGGTCTGAGCTGGTACCACCAGACCCCTGCTACACCTGCCGATGCCGAGTGAGTGCTCCTGCCTTGGGGACTCTCAGAGCCCCTTTTATCCTTCTTTATGAGCTGTGGGCCTCTTCCCCACAGCAGATCCTGAGGTCTCACTCATCCTGACATTACCCCATTTGTCCTGAGTGTCATATTCTGCCCATGCCTCACTTCCACCTCTGCTCTGGCAATGCCCTAAGGTCTGCTCTTCTCTTCCTGTTGCGTCACATGACCTTGGCAGGACCTGACATGGCTCTGTACGCATCGGGTCTGTCCTGAACTTAGCTGTCCTCTGCTGGAGCGCCACACCCCGCCTGGCAGTTGCTGCCCTGTGTGTGAGGGTAAGTGCTCTACCTTGACCTCTCCATCAGAGAGAAGCCTAGGGATGGAGGTGGGCGGAATGGCCTTCGTGGGTACCCTGGGTACAGCCAGAATGCAGCTTCTGTTCTTTGGTGAAAATTGAAAGGTTATGCACTGAACTGCAGAGGAGAGCCATGAGGTAAAGGGATAGAAACGAGGCCTGGATCTTCACCCTGAGGGTTTTCAGGAAGCTTGTGGACTACAAGCCCACTGTTGGCATTACACCATGAAGCTAGCAGTCTGTCTAATAGAGGATCTAGGCGCTGGACTTTAGGGCCTCCAGAGCTCCATACGGAGCATTGGTGCAAGGTCACCAGGCTTTCTGGGTGCTGGCTGAAGAAATGAACACCCTCAGGGTGCTGGTGGAATGAAGCTGTGAGCTGCTGGAGGGACAGTGTCTGCCTGTCCATTTCTCTTCCTTAGAATGTGTGGTAGAAGCCACCGGCAGGAGAGTGGCAGATGGAGAGAGCTGGCGGGACCCCAGCAACACTTGCATTGCCTGCACCTGTCATGTAATCTGGGGACAAAAGGATGGGTGAAGGGAGGAGAGGCTGATTTCTTCCAGCAAATACGGGCGCTGTGAGGGGCAGAGGCATCACTGTGCTGGGCAAGGAACTGAGGCCTGGCTTTCATTCTCCCGTGTACTGTTTTGTGGGTATTCTTGTGCGGCTGGGACAGACAGTGGGGCCACTGCCTATGACCCTACCCAGAAGGCCCACAGGAACTTGAGGCCAATGACCCAGGCCCTACAGGAAATCCCTACAGCAATGATGTCTGTCCTCAGCGGGGCCATGTGGAGTGTCACCTCGAGGAGTGCCAAGTGCTCTCCTGCCCTCATGGCTGGCTGAAGGTGCTCAAGGCTGGCAGCTGCTGTGAGCAATGCCAAGGTTTGGACCATGATGATGAAGGGTAAGTGAGGACTGGTGTGTGTCGGGGTGGAGCCAGTTGAACCTCCCTGTCTCTTGTCTCCTCAGGCCCTAGTCAATTGTGTATGCATCAGGGCCACCAAGTGGCCTCGGGGGAACACTGGACCGTGGATGCCTGTACCAGCTGCTCCTGTGTAGCTGGCACTGTGCGCTGCCAGAGCCAGCACTGCAGGATGCTGTCATGCGGCCCGGTGAGCACCTTGGTCCAAGGTGGTAGAGGCGGGGCACACAGAGCACTGCCATCTCTGGGAGAAGAGAGGGAGGTTGAATGGACTAAATGCAGCCATCCAGGAGCCCTTAGGGGAGCCAGGGATAGTGATGTTTTGGGTTAGGCCACCAGAGGGTGTCCTAGTCTGCTCGCAAAGAGCCTGGGCACAGGAGTCAGAGAGGCCTGGTGATGCTCAGCCTTCCAGAGAGTCCCTGGGGCTTGGTGGAGAGTGTCTGACAGTGCTTGGGGCTGAGGCCAGGACGAGGCCCCTGCCCTAAGTCCCGGCAGCTGCTGTCCCCGCTGTTTGCCCCGGCCGGCTTCCTGCATGGCCTTTGGAGACCCCCATTACCGCACCTTCGATGGCCGCCTGCTGCACTTCCAGGGCAGCTGCAGCTATGTGCTGGCCAAGGACTGCCATGGCGAGGACTTCAGGTGTGCGCTCCCCTCCATTCTCCCTGATCCCTCTACCTGACTCCTCTGACCACTGGTGCCTGAGTCCTTCCTGCCCACAGTGTGCATGTGACTAATGATGACCGCGGCCGAAAGGGTGTGTCCTGGACCCAAGAGGTGTCAGTGCTGTTGGGAACCCTGACTGTGCGGTTGCTGCAGGGCAGAACAGTCACGGTAAGCTAGGGACCAGGAAAGGTCAGTACTGTGCAGTCCACTTGTCTGATCCAACATGGTCCCTCCTCCTGCCTCCCTTCTCCAGGTGGAGGGTCGCCCAGTGGCCTTGCCATTCTTGCAGGAGCCACTGCTTTATGTGGAGCTGCGAGGACGCACTGTGATTCTGCATGCCCAGCCTGGGCTTCAGGTGTAACCAGAGGGCAAGATGGGATGGGCCTGGGAGCTTCATGCCTGCTTAGGCTTCTGTATCTACAATGGGAGCCAGGATAACCTGTTTGTGCCTGGCGGAAAGTGCTGGAAGTGAGAGAGTACAGTTGCACCCCCAAAAAGGAGCCAGGGTCAGAGACCTGTGTACTGAACCCGCTTTTGGTCTTGCCTCAGCTACCCATATATTGAAACTCTGGCTTATCATCAATCCTCTCTGGGCCTCAATTTGCCCATCTATAAAGCAGGGAGAGAATTATTAGGGACTGAGAAGGTGACTACTAAGGTGTCCAAGGTGGTCTCTGAGGGTCTTTCTGACTTGCATGTAGAAGAGTGGCTTGTCCCTTTCCCCTAGACAGAGTCACAGTTTGTAAATCCATACAGTAATGCCTTCATGCACTTCTGATCTAAGGTCTAATTGTAAGGCCCTGGGTCATGAGATAGTGACTCTCAGGAAATGGGTTCACTCAGTTGAAAGATGGCAGCTCTTCCTGCCATCTCTGTTTGCCCAGGCTGTGCTACATGTGCATGGGCCAGAGCAGTGGCCCTTCTATGGGGAGTGTGCACCCATCCATATTTCTTCCTGTAGCACCAGGTCATGCCAACATAGCACATGGGTCCCTGATGGACCTTGGGCTCCTAAGGGTCCCTCTCCTTTCTCCTACCTAGTCCCAGGCCTCTCTACACAGGTGCTGTGGGATGGGCAGTCCCAGGTGGAGGTGAGCGTTCCAGGCTCCTACCGGGGCCACACTTGTGGGCTCTGTGGGAACTTCAATGGCTTTGCCCAGGATGATCTTCAGGGTCCAGATGGGCAGCTCTTGCTTACGGAGGCTGCCTTTGGCAATAGCTGGCAGGTGAGTGTCTTAGGAGCCAAAAGCTGGAGGAAACGAGAGGAGCTGGACACCACAGTTGCTCTCTCCATGCAGGTCCCTGAGGGGCCGGGGCCTGGCCGGCCCTGTTCTGCAGGCCGAGATGTAGATCCATGCCGGGCAGCAGGCTACCGCGCCAGGCGTGAGGCCAACACCCGATGTGGGCTGCTGAAGGCCTCCCCGTTCAGTCGCTGCCATGCTGTTGTGCCACCAGAACCCTTCTTTGCTGCCTGTGTATATGACCTGTGTGCTTGTGGCCTGGGCTCCTCAGCTGACACCTGTCTCTGCGATGCCCTAGAAGCCTATGCCACTCACTGTCGCCAGGCAGGAGTGACACCTCTCTGGAGGGGCCCTACGCTCTGCGGTGAGGAGGTGATACCAGGGCACTTTGTGGGAGAGGACAGTACAGAAAGGAATGGCATCCAGAAGGCTCATGTTGGGACAGGGTGGGCACAGGGAGGCCTGTGAACACAGTGACTAGAGAGACGCTGGAGGACCCCCCATGACATTGCTTTCTACGCCCTCTGCAGTGGTGGGCTGCCCCCTTGACCGAGGCTTCGTGTTTGATGAGTGTGGACCACCTTGTCCCCGCACCTGTTTCAACCGGCACATCCCCCTGGGGGAGCTGGCAGCCCACTGTGTGAGGCCCTGTGTTCCAGGCTGCCAGTGCCCAGCAGGCCTGGTAGAACATGAAAGCCACTGCATCCCACCTGAGGCCTGCCCACCAGTCCTGATCACTAGAGACTAGCCACTTCACTCACTGTCCAGTTCCAACTATGACTTGTTAGGCCAGAAGTTGCCTTTTGGCTGCACCAATCTCTGGGCCACAACTGTGACTTGCTCGGCAATGGTAGCCTGGGACTGTTCTCCACATTTCAGCAGTAGCAAAACATAAGAAATAAACTCTACATTTGTCCAAGGCTTCCTCATGTGTGTTTCTTCTTGGTACTGGTATAGTGGCTGGGCTACTTGGAACATGGGGCCCAGTGATGAGGGTCCTTGTTGTATCCTTATGTCTGCATCCCTGGGTGTTCTCCAACTGGCCACTCCCTGGTGCTGTCTGGGAAACTTTGAAATGGGAATGATGTACCAGGTGTACTGGTCTCTGCCCTCTGCTCAGTCTATGTGCTGGGCATGGTCAGTGACTCCTATATGAAATGCTTTGTGGATCCATATGGGAGCTTGCAAGGCCTGAATAGCCACTGAGAAGGGTACAAGCCATGCCCAGCCTTCTTGTTTCCTTCCTCTGAGTTTGGTGGTACTGAATGATCGGGTATCTTCTTGGTCATTCTGAGAGCTGATGACTCAGCACCCCATGCCTAGTAGGGTAGAGAGAGAACAAAAATACAGCCTTGTGTGCATGTGTGCATATATGAATACCCCCAGAAACATAGCATGCACGCACATCTGCCTGGGTTCACAGTCACACCACCAGGTGGCCATCTGGACATTAAATATCCACAGCTTGCCAGGATGTCATTGTTGGGGAGGGGACATGGTCTTTGAAATGGGAAAAGTCCAGAATTTGAGTAACTGTATATACCAGCTGTGTGACCTTTGAGTTATAGAAACCTTGGCTCTAAGATCAAAGGACTCCATTGATTATGACCCCTGATATTCCAAGGTGAGTGAAGGCTCAATGCTCCAGGAGAGGATGCAGCCAGCTCTTCATTATTTACGTAAGCAGCAGAGCACCACAGTGAACTGGAGGGCACCGTGGTGGTTTCAGTGGAAGTGTCCCCCTTGGCTCCAAATATTTGAACACTTGGTCCCCGGTTCATAACGCTGTTTGGGGAGGGTTGTGGAACCTTTAGGAGATGTGGTCATGCTGGAGGAGGCACATTCCTGGGAGTGGGCTTTGACAGTTCCTAAGCCTAGTTTCCACTGTCAGTTTCCCTCTCTCTCACTTTGTGCCTGCTTAAGATGTGAACTCTTGGGGCTGGAGAGATAACTCAGGTGTTAAGAGCACTGGCTGCTCTTCTAAAGGACCTGGGTTCGAATCCTAGCACCCATGTAGTTAACAAACTTTGGAAACTCCAGTTCCAGGTGATCTGATGACCTTTTCTGGCTTCCGCAGGCTTTGCATGATAGAGGTGCACTTACATGCTGGCAAAAACACTCATACACATAAGATTAAAAAAAAAAAAGTGCACTGTGAGCCTTCTGCTTCTGCCCCTCCTGTCCTGACTCCCCATCATGGACTCTCATTCCTCTGGAATCATAAGGCAAATAAATTCTTCCTTCTGTAAGTTGCCTTGGTCATGGTGCTTTATCACAGCAACAGAGAAGTTAATGAATACACCACCCACCTTGCCCGCTCAGCCTTCTTTCAGAGAGAGGCCATTCTCACTTAGGGACCAGGGAGGAGCGCTTGTACCATCTTCTCCTGCAGAGGTGACAAGGCTGCAAAGCTGCTCATGAAAGCACAGGCTGTAAAGTTTGCAAGCTATGTTAGTCAGCTTTCCACTACTGTAATGAAATGCCAAAGCCATTTAACTTATGAATGAAAAAGTTTATTTTGGCTCACAGTTCTAGAAATGCCCATGCAAGACTGGGTTGCCCTGTTGCTTTGAGACTTTGGTAAGGGCACTAGATGGTAACGTCAAGGAGTATGTGTTGGAGCAAACTTCTTATTCCATGAGCCAGGGAACAGAGATAGGACAGGTCAGGGGTCCTACAACCCCTTTCAGAGCCACATTGCCAGTGGCCTGAGGACTTTCCGTAATTCTTCATCCCCTAAAAGTCTACAGCGTCTCCCAATAGTGCCAAGGAAGCCTGAGGACCAAGCCACAATTGTACACATAAGCCTTTGGGGAGCATTTGACTCCCCAGTTGTAGCACTGACTATCATCTGTATTTGGTTTCTCTTCTCACTATAGCTTTTACATGTCACATGAGTATACAACAGCATGCATCTGGCATGTAGGAAGAATCTGTGGGTGACCCTGGACAGTGTACTGCAGTGGACTGAGGCAGTGCCTGCCATTGCTGAACTCCTACTGTTATGCCCACCTCTTACTGAATCGTCCCTGGGCCATTTTTCCCAGAGTGCATTTGTTGTGGCTGTCTATACGCAAATGAGGGGAACGTTGCCCCATGTTACAGTAAGCTACCTTCTAGAGCCAGTACAATGATCTGTGGACAAGGATTGTCACAGTGCCTACTACGTGGAGGAGGAGGAATCACGTGCAGAGGTGTGTGCATTCTGGCACATGTTGCACTGTGGGAGCTGCCACCACCACTATAGCCCATACAAAGCATACTTACACCATGACCATAGAATGCAGTTGGAAAATTCTTGTAGACATGGACATTTATGCATGTAATGGTTAGTTCTAACTGTCAACTTGACACCATCTAGAATTGCTTAAGAGAGACTCAGTGAGGGACTGTCTAGACCAGGTTATCTGTCGGCATATCTATGGGGGATTGTCTTAATTGCTTTAAATTGATGTAGGAAGTTGCAGCCTAAAGTGGACAGAACCAGTCCCTGGTCTGGGGCCTGGACTGTGGAGCTGAGCACGAAGCATGCATGCATTCATTCCTCTCTGCTCTTGACTTTGGATGTAATGTGACCATTTGTCTCAAGTTTCTACTGCTGTGACTTCCTGCAGTGATGAACTGTAACCTGAAATTGTGAGCTAAAATACCTTTCTCCCCTAGGTTGCATTTTCTCAGCTTATTTTATCACAGCAACGGAAATGAAACTAGGATACTGTGTATGTAACACAAATACTCATTAGGGTTGCAAATAGGCACATGTATCTAGGTCTCTTATGTCAGGATCACGCTCTGCACACCATCTGCCACCTCGAGGCCAAGAAACCTGTGTCAGCATCTCTGGGAGGCTCCTGTGTAGCCTGGCCCTGCTCAGGTATCAAGGCCCTGCATTATTGAGATCAGAGCCTTTGTTCCTCATTCCTGGTCCTCCACCTATCTTAGTCTCCTTGTGGCAGAGGCAGACACAGAAGACAGAAAGGACAACTGCCCCGATCCCTTACCCCATGGCTCAGGCAGCCACTCCCGGGGGCCCAAGGCTCCCTTGTAGCTCCAAGCAAGCCTTGACCCTGTATCAAGTCCTCTTTCGGCGCCCCGTAGGCCTGGGCCAGCTCAGAACTGCGCTGCAGCAGGTGAGGAGGACCGGGTGCTGCTTCCAAGAGGGCAGACAGGGATCTGATACCCCCTTGCTTCCCATCCCAGGAACATGAGGGTGGGGCCTGTTCTCCAGGGCTAGAGCTACCCATGGTACTGCTGGAGATGGAGCGGAGTCGGCGGGCCCAGGAGAAGGTAGGGGTTGGCTCATGGGGAAGGGAGGCACAGAATTCAGAGCGGGTTCTCCCCTAATGTCTTGGCTCCCCATTCTGCAGCTCCTCTGGGACTTGGAGCTGCTGACTGGGATGGGGCTGAGCCTCTTCTGGCCCCCGTGGACCAGGATCTGTGGGCAGAGGGACTGGGCCCAGTGTGCATGGAGCCATCACAACCAGCCGTCTGGTGGGATAGATGGGGACTCTGAGAAGCTGGTGAATGGGGTGAGTAGGATATTGTGTGACAGTGGGACGTGGAGGGTGCATGGACCTTGGAGACTGACAGTTCTGGGTTCAAATCTCTACTCTGTGGCCCCTCTGAACCTGAGCTTGTTTCCTCAGCTATAAATGTGGGCAATGGTAGATTGTTCTAGATCTTTCTTCAAAGTCTGTTGGGAAAACCAGTAAATTCATTGGAGCAAAGGGATTCCCACCATGTCCAACACATACTATGTGCTTTTTACTTGCAGGCTGCAGTTATCATTCCACAATTAACAACCAGCTTGGTCAAATCAACTGTGTGACCATATCTGAGACCTTTCTATGTGGCTGCCTAGAGGAAAGGAAGCCACCTGGCAGGTCCTGGGGCAGAGGCATTGGTGCTCAGCATGGCCCTGAGACAGAGACGCTGAGCAGGGTCCACCATGGGTTCTCCTGCAGGGCTGATCCTCTGTGGAAGTGGCTGGTCCCAGAAGAGAGCTGAGAGCTGAAAGCTGAGGATGAGGATCTAAGTCTTGGCTCAGTCACCAGCTGCCTGAGTTGCTGTAGGCAGAGCAGTGACTTCTCAGGGCTAAGGCATCCTCAGCTGCAACAGAAGGTTTTAGTAGTGACCACTAAGAAAGGTCCATCCAGCCTTGAGGGAGAGGTGTCATACAGAGTCTGAAAGCCAGGAGGTAGGGATCATAAGGGCCTACTCTGAAGCTTCCTATCACCCTAGAGGAACGCTACCCTAGGTGTCTGGGCTCCTTTGGTCCTTGCAGAATTCCAAGTTGCATCTTTTACCCCAGACTCAGGAAGCTCCAAGTGACAGCCATCAGCTCCCAGAGGGGTGAGTGTTACTCCCTAGGGACCCAGCATTTGCACAGTGCTGCCCCATAGTGACTAAAAACCCACCTCCCTCCACAGCCCTGCCAGTGGCCCTGCCCAGACCTTCTGCTCCCCCTAGACTCTCACCCATGGCTTCTCCCAAAACCCACGGAAGCGTAACCCAGCTCCCAGGATCCAGTGGGTGCGAGAATTAGGGAAGACTCCCGGATTCAGAGTCAGGGTGCTGGGGTGGTAGAGGCTTGATGGCCTGCAGGACTAGGGAGACCAGCAAGCAGGTTCCTTCCCCACTGGAGTCCATGGGCTGGGAGTGGTGCATCTGACGTGGCTGCTGAATTCCTGAAGGAGGCAGGCCATAGATTCTCCATCTGCCTTGGATCTGAGCAAAGCCAGAAGTGATGCGGACCTACGGCTAGAGGGTCCTCACATACCTGCAGAGGCTGCACCTGGTACGTCAACAGGAGGGGGTCAAGAAGGCAAAGGCAGGAGCCCCTGGAGCCAGGAAGCTGGACTAGATTGAGAGGAAAGGATAGCCTCATTCCAGGTCACTCTCCCCTTTTGCCTGGAACTTGCTATGTAGACCAGGCTGGTGGCCTCAGACTCACAGAGACCAGCCTGCCTCTGCCTCTCAAGGACTGGGATTAAAGTCATGCACCACATTGCCTGATTTTTCCCTTATTCTTCATCTCACACCAGTTTAGTGGATGTGAGAGTCAGCTGGGGATGGGAAACAAGTTTATGCTTTTTTTTTTGAAGCAGGGTCTTGCTAAATAGACCAATCTGGCCTAGAACTTGCTGTGTAGTCCAGGCTGGCCTTGCAGTCACAATCCTGCTTCAGCCTCTCTAGTGTTAGAATTACAAGCGCACCACCAAGCTCAGCTGAAGTAGATTTTGTTGCTAATTTCCTATGGTTGGCACCAGCTGTCTCAGACTCTATGTCCAGTAGGACAGCTGCATTTCACAGCTCAAATTGAGTTCTTGCACAAGAATATCACATCTTTCTCTTGCAGGAAAAATAGATTCATGTAAATATTCACAACAGCAACCAAATGGATATGAGCTGTGAAATGCAGTCCCTTGAACTAGTTCTAGGCTGTACAGCAGTTCAACTTTCTCCACAGCTGCTGGAAGTAGACAGCACTTGCCCTTGACTTAGATTTCTTTTGTATGAAGACTTGCCATTTTTAAGCCAGGCTCAGGTTTAAATGTTCATGTATTGAATTTCCCTTGATTTTGGTCTCAGAAACAAAGAGCTAAGCCAGATTTTCCTTAAGGACAGGAAAAAATATGGTATATACAGTAGGGTTCTTCTGTGGACCTGAACAGGCACACAAGGACTAAGTGGGAAATCCTTATGTAAACACTTCAACAAATGGGCTCTTCTTGCTTCTGGGCACCCTATGGTGGTGCATGTTTTTTGTGTGTGCATGTTTGTCTGCTTTGTAAACATACCATGTACATGTAGTGCACATGGAGGCCAGAAGAGGGTGTCAGATCCTCTGGAACTGGAGTAACAGGCAGTTGTGAACTATCATATGGGTGTTGGGAACTGAACGCCAGTCCTCTGCAAGAGCAGCTAGTACTCTTAGCTGCTAAGCCATCTCTCTAGCACCCTGTGGCGTTCTTGAGGGAGGATGTGTGCAGTTTCCCTTAGGGTGGTCTGCTCTGGCTAGATGAGCAAGGTGGGGTTTGATGTTGGCCCAGTGTAGGGCAGGCTGTGGGAAATGGAGTAACAACCACGGCAGCATGAAGTTCAAGCAGCACTCTCAGGATTCTTCCCTTCCCCAAGCACATCTTCATTACAGTTCTGGTGAACAGGTGTAAGGCTAGACACCTGCAGACACCTGTCAACATTGACTTTTCTCTTTCAGGTTGTTTACAAGAGCTGAACCCCACCATCAGCAGTAGCTTCAAGGAGCCAGGAAACTCAAAACTTAAGGTCAAAGGGTCATGGGCAAGGGCCCTTTCAGGTTGGGGCCAGCTGGGGTGGAGTCTGCCTGGGAGAGAGCTGCTGGGGTGAGGTGAGGCTGTCTCCTGTAGCCAGGTGGAAGGGGCCTTTGCTGAGACACCTTTTACACCACATAAAATGGATTTAGCACACACAGGAATCCAGGCAAGAATGTGTTGGTGATAAAGAATATGGTCAGGCTTCCTTGGGAGAAGGGCCCTGTCATTGGGGGTGCCCGACAAACTTGGGCCCAGAATGCTCTTCTCTATGGGGTCTTGTCCAGGGAGAAGAAAGGAGCAAAGCAGAGCCAACCATCCAGAGTTCCCATGGTTCCACATCCAGGAGCCCACAGGGGAGAAAGCTCACCCAGGGAGTCCGGGAGCCCACTGACTTTGCCTCCCAGGGCTTGCCAGCACAAGATTCCTCCAAGAGCTCTGGTCAGAGCCGAGGGAAAGCAAAACCTGAGACATTGCTGGCGACAGACTCCCCTCAGGGTCGCGGAGAGAAACCAGCACGGGATCAGCGTGAGCAGACTCCCCAAGGTTATAAAGGAGACACACCTCAGGGTAAAGACAAAAGAGCTCCTCACGGTCAAAAGGCACTTCCTCAGTGTGGGAGGAAGCAGGTTCCACCAGGTGGGGAAATGAAAAGCCCTCAGTTTGGGGAAGTCTGGGGGACGACTCGGGAAGAAGAGACAGTATGGTACCAGGAAGAAGGCTACCCCCAGGATTATCCCAGGGACGTCTACGGGTCCTCATCGGCAGCTGGGACAAAGCTGGGGACTTCCCGGGAAGAGGGGTGGACTCCTCGCCCTGCGCGGATGCCCGCAGAAGGCGGGATGCTGGCCCACCGACTGCAGGGTCTCCCTGCACCTTCCTCGGGAGGAAGCCCCAGCCCCACCCGGTCGGAGGTGGGCGGGGCGAGGCTCCCAGGCGGGCTCCCGGGGCAGGTCCCGGGGGACTCCAAGCCTTCCAAGCCCGCGTGGCCTGTGCCCCGGGGCCGGGAGGAGGCGCGGGCGAGCGCGGAGCAGAGGGAGACGGCTCTGCAGCGGCTCCTGGAGCTGCACAGCGCGGCCAGGCGGCGGCGGCGGCGGGACCGCGAGCAGCAGCGGCTGCGGGTGCGTACCGGGTCGGACTGGCCGCAGCAGCGCCGGCGCGTCGCGGAGCCGCAGCGGTGCTGACTCCCCGCCCCTGCAGATCCTGGAACGACTCCGCATGGTCGGGAACCGCGACCGCCGGGTTCACCCGCTCCCGATCCCTCCCAGTGCTGCTCACCTCCCGCCACAGGCAAGAGCCCAAGGCGGGACCCCAAGATGCTGCCCCAGGAGGGGAGACTGGCGGTCCAACTGCTGGGCGGGGCCGTGGGAGGGACGGTCCGAGCTGCACCGCCCGCTCAGCGATCTGCACGCCCAGGAGGACGCGGCTGGGTGGCGACGCGCGCTGCGGGAGCAGCTGGAACTAATGCAGCGAGAGAGGACCCGACGGCTGAGGGCCCTCAGGGCCAGGTGAGAGCTGGCAGGGAGTGATAGGGGTCCCTTTTCCCAGGCATAGGAATGACAAATCCTCTCTCCCTAGGAACACTCAAAACTTCCAGGAGCTACTTTCCCCTGGCGCCGAGGAATCTACACCTGGAAAGTAGCTCCCTTCCTACCTAGCCCGCTCCCACCGTTGCTAGGTCCTCCTGGAGAAACCGAGATGAGAGTTAAGGAGAGTTAAACGGTGAGCTCCAGGTGGCAAGGTAGTTTCTGAAAGGCCCAGAGTCAGACTACACTCCAAACCACGTATAAAGACAGGGACTGGGCCCTTAACTTTAGCACCCCTCTGTGTAAGAATTATAGCTCACTGGCACTTTAATGAGATATAATCTCTCTTGGCACCCAGTTCAGAGGTGTTATGTAAGATGGATGGGGTTTTTCATTTGCTAATAGAAGACAGGGTGGGGGGGGTTGTGATAAGGGTGAGGGTGGAGATGGGGAGGAGATCTGAATATAAGAAAAGTTCGATGTATGAAATTCTTGAATCAATAAAATTTCTCTTAAAGAAAAAGAAAGGCCTGAATGCAGCATCAGGACCAAGGAGGACACACACACGCACACACACACACACACACACACCAGTTTGGCTCCACCAACGGTCCTGTTATTTCCTCCTGCAAGCCCTGAGTCACTACCTGGCCAAAGGTCAGAGGGCCAGGTCCCGGGGGTCCAGTAGTGCGAAGGCCCCATTCTTACGGAAGAATGACTCAATGCGGCACATCTTGCAGGAGCCCAGTTCATGCTTTGCTGGAGGGCCTGGGAAAAGATGTCAGATGCCAGGTATGGGTGTTTGGAGAAAGAACTAAGAGCAACCCCCCACCTCCGGCCCCAACCTTAGCACTCTGCACATGTTGTATTACTTTGTGTGAGTAAATAAAAGGGCTTCTGAGCGGAGGATACAGGAAAATACATCTGGGTGCTAGACACCAGGATGCAGCAGTTGGTGGTAGCATGGCCCACAGCTGTCTGCCGTGGTCACCCAGCTTCAAGTTCCTCTACCAGGCCCTTGTCCCTAGCATGATGGGCCACCTCTCCGCAGGACCACCAGGTCAGAAGGTGCCTCTAGCCATGCTGGGGATAGACTGTGGGCTTGGTTCCGCTTTTGTTGGACTGTTGTTCGTCTTACTTTCCTCTTAAGGAAAAATGAGGGAACTGTATTGATCCCCAACCACCCACCTTTTCTGCACAGGCACTCAAGACACACAACGGAGTGCCTAGTCTCCCTTGAAATTCATGACAGAGGTAGTAAAAGATCCTCCCAGCAATGCTCAGTCTTAGTGCTTTCCCCACACCTTTGCTCTTCATTGAAAACTGCTGAGCTTCTCCTGTGTCTTCCTCCCAACTGGTAACATTCTCTACTCTCAGCCTCACTGACAGCAGCACTCAGGTGGGCGGACTTCCTACCCACACCACCCCTACAGTATCTGGCTGCCTTCTTATGCCCTTCATGCCAGATTCCAGCAACTCAAGCTCAGTTCTCCCCTCTGACCCTACTCCTGAGTGCTATACTTCACACACAGCTGCCTTGGTGATGCCTTGAGCCTACCATGGCCAACACAGCCCTGTCCTGTTCCAGTCTTCTTAGCAGCCACAACAAAATTATCTGGGCATGGCCAGTGATTTCTCTCACATTTAACCCATCAATAAGTTCCATGGAGTCTCTGTCTAAAACATACTTGATTTCAGTTCTGCAAATTCCCCAGCTGGAGCCATAGTCATATCTTGCCAAGATAACTTAAAATAAATGCCTAACTCACCTGCTAGATTCTACAATTCCTGAGAAAAAAAGCCATTCTTTTTTCAAAAAAGATAAATCAGTATCACTCACCTGGCTTAAAACCCCCACTGGCTTGTCCTCAAGTTGGGATAAAATCTAGCCCCACTCCATCATTTACCTCAGAAAGGCCTTTCCTAACAGACCCCTCTGAAGCTTGTGCCCTTGTCTCCCGGCCCACCACCACCCCTTAGTTGGCAGGACTAGTTCCCCTTAGACATTTCCCTGCTCTGTTTACAGATCTTCCTCTAGAATGCCAGTCCTCCAGACACAGCGGGGGCTACATATCTGAGGTGACTGATTTACAAGGGGTTGGGGCTCACCCAGCTGCCAGCCATATGTGAAGTTGGTGGTGATGGGGAACAGGTAGCGCATCTCTGGCAGGTCCCGTTTGCGAGTGTTGAGGTAGAGGCAGCGGCCCTGCCGGTCGTGAGAGACGCCCTCGTACAGCAGAGCTCGCGTGGCAGGCAGGACTGGGTACATTTCTGACTGAAGAGAAACCTCTGGGGCAGGGCTGGGGACCTTAGAAGGCACCGATTTGGAGACAGGTGGAGGTGAGGCTGGGGACTTGGGAAGCAGGGTGGGCAGCTCGAGGGGCAGACGGGCTTCAGCTTTAGCCTTCTGCTTGGCCTTCACCGGAGTTCCAAACTTGCGATACCATTTGCAGCGCAGCATCTTCTCCCTTAGATACTCCTCCTTCCAGAAGTTTTGCCGAACTGTGTCCATGTTGAGTTGCCTCGACATGGTGACAAGGGGAACAGCAGTAACAGGGTGGGTATAGCTGACTGAGCAAAGCAGACAGAGTGCCTGCCCTGGGACAGTCACCTGGCAACCGAGTCTCACCTCACACAGGGCCAGACACTGCCCTCAGCACACCTCCCTTTCTGAGGTCACCTAGGGCGTGGGCCCATTAACTGCCTTGATCCCCAAATGTATAGGCCTCAGGTTCTATCTAGAGCTATGGTCCTGTGTAATTTGCTTCTGTCCCAGCCCCACGCAGAGGTGGAGTCTGGGCTCCAATTTTGCTCTCCACCCGTAGGGCTGGTCCTCGGATCCAGATGAGTCTTAAAGTTAGGCCGCCTGGCTCAGCTCCTTTTTACTTAGCTCTTTGGCAGAACCACTTCCATCCTTCTCAGTACACGTCGGCAACAACTGCCCTGTTTGAACTCTGCAGAGAGCATGCCTGACTGCATGTGCAAAGTCACCAGTTGCCAAGAGTGTCTGTGATGGCAGAGGCAGATAGGCATGATAGGCATGTAAGTGTTCCTTATGTTTAGATTAGATTTAAAAAAACAAAACACTATTGCCTTATTTACACTGTTGTGTGAATATTTGCTCTGTACCTTGCACAGAGGCCATACTTTGTTACTAATTGTTTCCTGAGCTCCTGCAGACAGGTCCTTTGATATGCCTACCCTTTTTCCTAAGTACCCGCTTAGAGCACCCTATCCCCATGAATAAAACCTTGGAAGTTAGAGGCTCAATGTTCTTTGCTCTATAGAACAGGGAGTCACCTGGTTCCCCAACTTTTTTTAATATTAAATTGTCTTGTGTCCATCATTAATTACCCTGTCACTCAGGACACAGCATCCCCCGATACCGTACCTTTCAAGTATCTGTTCCGGCACCCATTTGGAGAGAATATTCCTTTAATTTAACATCAACAATGACACTGCGTAACAGCACAGGGAAGAGGTAGAGGAGCGAGAAGACAGCTGGGCTTCTTGTTTCCTAACCAGCCTGGACCTGAATAGCAGAGCCCCAGCAGCCTGTAAGCACCTCACCCAGCTCTCAGTGAAGGGGAAGGGGTGGGGTTGGAAAACAGAGGCTTGAAACTTAAAGATGGTAAACAGGGGGAGGCCTGGCAGCAACGGGGCAGAGGGCTGGGAGCCCTAGCGCAGGTCTTCAGCAGTGAACATGCCCTTGGCCCTGCGCAGGATGGAGTCTTTGGCTGCGTCATAGGGATGCTCCTTGGATGGGATCTCCAGGACAGCTGGAATGGAGCGCTGGTGGGCGTCAAGGGCATGACGTACCATCTCTGCAATGTACTGATTGATGAGAATGATGCCAATATCATCCCGGTTTAGAAACTGCCTGTTGGGGGAGAAGAGGGAGAGAATGACAGTGACCTGGGGGCACAAGGGGGAAAGGCTGCTGCACTGAACACTCAATCTTCTCGTTCCTCAGATGAAGCAATTGCATTTAAGAGCTCAGAGCATTACTGATCAGGGCTGGTGTCTACATACTAGCTTGTGGCGGGAACTGGTAATGAAGACCAGGGTTCATGTCCAGTCTATTTTATAAGGTGCCTCTGTGTAGGAAAGGGGAAGGAGAGAGAAATATGTATGGCTTCCCTTATATCTGCACTAAGAGACCAGAAGGCAGAGGCAGCTGGATCTCTGTGAGATTGAGGCCAGCCTGGTCTACATAGTGAGTTCCAGGCCAGCTAGGGTGAAAGGAAACCCTGTCTCAAAGGGACAAAAAAAGATTCCATAAATATCTTCCTTATCTTGTTATTGGTGGGGGGAGGCAAGGTGCAAAGATGGGATAAAGGAAGACCCTTACTATATATATCTTGCGAGCATTACTAGTTTTAATTTATTTTTATTTTGTGTGTATGAGTATTTTGCCTGTATTTAAGTGTGCCGGTATCATGCAGTGCCGGAAGAGGGCACTGGATGCCCTGGAACTGGAGTTATAGATGGTTGTGAGCCACCACGTGGGTGTATGTGGGTGTTGGGAACTGAACAGGGGTCATCTGGCAAGAACAGTCAGTGCTCTTAACCACTGAGTCATCACTCTAGCCCTTATTACTGATTTTATTTTTTGTCTTTTTGAGACAGGGTCTCCCTGTAGTCCCAGAACTTGCTATATAGACCAGGCTGGTCTTACTCTCACAGAGCTCCACCTGCCTCTGCCTCCTGAAAGCTGGGATCAGAGGTATGCACCACTATATCCAGCATTACATTTTTAAAATATAGGGTTGAGGAGACCACTAGAGGCCTCAAAGTTGAGGCTGATGAGGACAAGGGTGCACGTTTTGCCATCATCCAAGGACACAAGATGGAAAGAATAACTCAGCAACAAAGAAATCACAATTTCCACAGACAGAACCTGCCACTGTGGCCCTCCCTCCTCTCATGTGATTCTCCCACTCATGTGATCACCTCCTCCATTCATTCAGCCACTGAAAATGATTTACTAGGCATCTACTCTGTGCCAGGAGCTGGAATAAATTAGACTTGATGAGCTCTATGATTCCCTTTGACTGGAAACAGAATTCTTGGAAGTAAAATCTGTCCTCCAGTGACAACTGAGGTCACTTTACCAGAATGCTTAGAGATCAGCTGAGAGCAGCCTCCCAGGTCCAGGCATATCCCAGGCAGAGGGAACCAGTCTCAGCCAGCATCTCTGCACTGGGTTGTTTAGGGAAAACAGGCCAGAGGAGTTTATTACTGACACTTGGCACAGGAGCCCAGAAAAAGGATGAGGGAAAGAATAATAGGTTGGTATCCTCAATTCTAGTCACCAGGACACTTCCTGGATTAAAAAAAAAAATGTCTGCACCCACTCTTTGAAGCTATCATCGTTGGCCCAGGGTTAGAAGTGAGGACTTGAATTGTAAGGTCTTTGTAGAACAGACCTTCCAGGAGTTTTTCCCCCGAAGTGCCCAAGTCAAAGGAAAATTCCAAGGTAGATGGAAGGGAGCTGCATAAGCAGAGCAGGCACTGACTTAGGAGAGGCACAAAAAGGGCTGGCAGGATGGGTTGGCAGAAGAAAGCCTATTTGAGTTCAATCCTCAGAAACCACAGAGAGAGAATTGACTCCACAATGTTGTTCTTTAACCTCCTCCACATATGCAGACAAAAACAATTCCTTCCTTCCTTTCTTAAAGAGACAGGCAGAAAGTGTTGGCTTGGGTTTGAATCCCAGTTCTGCCTCTTATGGCTTGTGTGCCTTTGGGTCTGTGCCTTAACTTATCTGAGCTTTAGTTTTCTCACCTAAGTGGGAATAACCACTACCTTACAGGGCAATTCCCTTAGAGTCTCTAAGGGAAATGAAACACACTTACATACATGAACACGAGCCCACTGCCTAGAACCACATTAGGTGTGCGGTTCCTTTAAGGTGCGGCTAGCCAAAGACCGAGTGTTTGCAAGGCCCAGAGAATGCCCTACAAGTGAGCGTCAGAGACCCCGGAAGAGGCGCTGGGCCTGGCTGTCTTCACCGGCTGTAGGGTCCAGACGTCCAATCATGGCAGGACCAGATCGCAAGCTCTGTTCCTCTTCTAGCCTGACACATGATCATGTGACCTGGAGCTCATGGACTCAACATAGCCTGGGTCCCATTGGAACCCCCAGTTCTTCCAGGATCACCCCCATCCCCATCCGGGCCTGACACCCAGGTTACCAGGCCGCCTCCTCTCCCCGCTCGTAACTTAAGCCTCACAGGCTACCGTACCTGAAAGTGTCTTCGATCTCATTGATGGTGGTATCCTTCTCCACCACCAGGAAATTAGGGTGGCGGTTCTTGTTAAGCTCCCCAATGCCGCCCAGCAGGAAACCAGTCACCGTGTCCTCGTCTCCGATCACCGCGATTAGTTTACCCCTCCCCGCCATCCCCGCGGTCTGGCAGAGGGCTCGGGTCTCACCTCGTCCACGACGCCCCACCCCCGTCCTTCGAACATGCGCAGTTCCTCCGCTTCCTGGACATGCGCATTAGTAGGAACACAACCTCAAGCGGAATACTCCTGCGCCATAAAGAGAGGTCGGAGCCACGGAACTACAACTCCCAGAAAGCTGTGCGGCACAGGCTTCTCGCTGACATTTTTTCCTTTAGTCTGTTCCTTCCTCGAAATGTTTTTGAACTGAGCGCTGAGACTTCAAGGAAGATACTTCTGTGTGCATGTATGTTATTTTTGGTTTTGGCTTTTGAGACAGGGCCTCATGTAGCCCCGGCTGGCCTGAAACTTGCAACGTAAGAGAGGATGACCTTGAACTCCTGATTCTACTGCTTCTACCTCCCCAGTGCTGGATCACAAGCCTGCTTCCACACCCAGAGCAGTGCGTGGGTTTTTGTTTTTTGTTTTGGTACATTTATTTATGTGTGTGCGTGCATACGTGTTATGGAACATGTATCAAAATCAGAGGACAACCAAGTAAGGAGTTAGATGTTTAAGAGAACGAATCTAAGGCAGAGCTTGGTGTCAAACACCTTTAATCCCAGCACTCTGGGAGGCTAGGGCAGGTGAATTTCTGTGAGCTTGAGGCCAGCCTGGTCTTCTACATAGCACATCAGTCCAGTTGGAACTACAGGGTGACCCTATCTCAAAAAAAAAAAAGAAAAATGAATCTACCTTTAATGGGTTTGTTTGGTGGGACTGTGCCATGTGCATCACTACTCACTCCCACATTCAGCCACCATTTAGCAAATGTATCCACGATTAGAAGCTGAGGATATAAGATGGGTAGGATGGGATTTCTGTCCTCAGGAGCTCCCTACAGGACTGAGGGGAAAGTGAGACACCTCAGTGGGAGGAGCAGGCATGCAATAAAGTGAAGCTCTCGAAAGGTCTTGCGGGTAGACCAAGAGGGAGGAGAGAGGAAGGTAACTTCTGTCAGCCATAGTGGCAGGAGCAGGATACAGAACCCTATACTGCCATCAGCAGCAGTATGAGGTTTTTTTTGTTTTGTTTTTGTTTTTTTAAAACATGGTGTCCCTGTCCAGCTGGCCTGGAACTCCATATGTAGACCTGGCTGGCCTTGAACTCACAGAGATCCCCCTGCCTTTGCCTCCCGAGCATTGAGATTAAAGGTGTGCGCCACCACACCTGTCAATCAGTCTGAGTTGTTTCTGTTTCTTTCAGAGACCTCTCCCAGGTGAAGCGAAGAGTCTTGACTTCACTGCAGGAAAGAATTTCAGGAAGAGCCCGTCTGAAGCAGAACTGGAACTCATTAAGTAAATTAACATAGATTTAACAAGGGAGTTAACAGAAGGAGGGATGCCTAAGGAAAGTACACTTATCTAAGTGTGGGCTTCTCAAGGGAGAGTAAAGTGTCTTTACAACATGTATATACTATTTTAGTAGCTTAAGTCACTTCTCAAAGGTTGCTAAGGAACTTAAATGAAATCATATTGTGGTTCCTGATGTGCACTGGATGGGCTTACAAACATAGGTCATGCTGAGTGTGGAAGCTTAGGTCTTTAATCTAGAATTTCGGAGGAAGAGGCAGGCAGATCTCTGTGAGTTTAAGGTCAGCCTGATTTACATAATTCCAGGTCAACTGGGGCTACAAGGAGACTCTGTTTCAACATATAAATAAATAATAGACGCTGTCTCAAAATAAATAAATAATAAATAAATAAGTAAAACCTGGGGATGCATGGGAAATTAGGTGCTTTTGTGAGATTCCCACAAAATTTCAGGTTTACAGCTGGGAAATGAGAAAAACCATCTATTCTTAGGTCTTAATCATGGGTCATTGCTATCTTAGCATCTTTATTTGAAGTAGCTCTGTATAAAAGGAATATTGTCTCTGTCAGCAGTCTTCCTGGCAAACGTTAATTGTGCTGTAATTCTTGACTCTTAGACTTCAACCAGACTCAAGTAAGGAGGTTCCTTCCCTTCCCATGTCCTCTTAATTTCTTATCTTTCTATCCTGCCTTACTCCTAGGGCAGGAAAGGAGAGAATCTTGAAGAAGAGTGAGAAGCAGGGCTAGAGAGATGGCTCAGCAGTTAAGAGCACTGGTTGCTCTTGTAGAGGACTTGGGTTTGATTCCTAGTGTCCACATGGTGGCTGACAATCATCTGTAACTCCTGTTCTGGGGGATTCGACACCCTTTTCTGACCTCCTCAAACATTGCATGACATAGGTGCCCTTACATGGAGGCAATACACTCATATACATAAAAAAAAAATAATACTAAAAGAAAAAAAGAAGAGAAGCAGACAGGCCCTTGAATGAGGAGGCCCAGAGCACAGGATTGGGGGCTGGGGCAGCCTGTGTCTTGGTGGCACTTGCCACCACCAAGTGCCTGGGGAAGGGTCTTGGGTCTATCATTATGAGATCCATCTAGTGAAGTCAGCCTTTGCCATAATCTGCAACTTAGTTGTTTATTCACATATCATTCATGCCTGTATTAGAATTCTCAGGGTGGGGGGGGGGGGCAGGCTGTGGCTGCCTGGTCTGGTCACAAATCAGGGTAGTAACCACAGGCAGAAGTGTGCCCCAGGGAGGTATGGAAGCTGGTAGCACTGACTCAGGGAAGGTCTTGTGAGGTCCAGGAAAGTTCTCTGTGGGCCAGAAAGGCAAAGGTATTTGTAGGTAAGGTCTAACTGCAGCATAGGTACCAGAGGCCCAGAAGGGAGCTGAGGTACACAGTGCAAGTGGTTATTCGGCATGCTGCCCAACCTACAGGATTCAGAGACAAATGTCTGAATTTAAGAGATCTTTGAGTAGATGATCTCTTAGAAGGGAGTGAGCCACAGGGCCCTGACCTTATTTAATGGGACAGCTGCCAGCTGCATGCAACATGGAGGGCAGGTTAGAGGGAGTAGGTCAGGTTCAGGAGATTAGTTCAGGAGCTAGTGTACAGTCCAGGACACCTGAACAGGGTCACAGCTGGAGTGGGGCTATAGCTGGCCCAGGTTTGACCTAGGCTCCGGAGTAGCAGTTCAGGGTTCTTATTTGGTCCCTGCTGGGTAATGAGCATTTCTGCTCAAGCCAGGGGTCTTGGTTCTAAGAACCTAATTTAAAGAACATCCTCCAGGTCAGGCTGAACATAACTGGCCTTCCAGTAGTCCATAGGGCAATCATCCAGAACATCCCATCTGCCATCCACCAACCTCCCAACTAGCAGAGAACTAAGTCTCTATTTGGACCACTTTTAAGCTTTCTCAGACCTCATGTCTGTCCCAAAGCTCTTTCCCTCAGTTTGGGGTCAGGCCTCCAGGAGACAGCCGTCCCATCTCTATGTGGTCCCCCACTTCTCCCTGCCCCACCCCTTCATTTAATGCCAGCAAGCCGCGCACACCCATGAAGAAGAAGCACACCTCTGCGACAGCCGCACTTTATTTGGAGTTTTCCACATGTGCAAAAGTTCCCCCAGAAAGCTGGGCCTCGCAATGTGTAAAAAAGACCCCTGATGGGGCAGAGCTGTGCAACCACTTAAAAAAAAGAAAAAGGAACAAGGAGAAATTAGTCTCCCAGGAAGCCAGGCTTGGATGGAGTACACCGGTCAGAGCCAGTCCACATGGCGCATTGATGCTTCTTCTGGGTTTTCTTCTGACTATGCCTTTCCAAGTCCTTACCAATGTGGGGTTGTGGCCGCGAGAGGGGCCTGACAGAGTCCTTGGGCCAGAGTTTGCGAGGGAGACCTCTCACATACAGATACCCTCAACTCATCGCTCCTCCACTGGCTTCAGTCCCACCATGATCCTCAGACCCCAAGCCCCTGTCTACATCACAGTCTCTGCCCCCAAGCCTGGCCCCTGTCTGCCCTTGGGCCACATTTGAGGAGGGACACTGTCCTGAGACAGATAAAGGCCATCACCCCAAAGGTGCACAGTAGGGTGGGAGGCCGTGCCGCCCACATCACACCTAAGGTAGGTGTTTGTGGCATCAGATTCTGCGAGTGTGCATTTGGGTGTGGCACATTTGTGTGGATATGGATGTGAGTGGGTGTTCGGCAGGAGGTGGGGGCCTAGGCTGGGGGAGGCACTTCTGGGATTCAGGGCACGTTGACCTTGAAAGGGCTTCCAGGGACACTCTCATCACCCCACTTGACGATGAGGACGTAGTCTCCTTTCTCCTTGACGGTGTAGGTGACGTTGTACACCCGGTTTCCCGTGTGCTTCACATACACCTCTTCACAGGGCGTCTTGGGCCCATGCACACCCACCATCATCATGTTGGTGCCTAGAGAGGGAGGCAGAGAGGGGTGACTCACCAGGAGCCCCCCAGCAGCCCACACCCCATTACCTGACAGCTCCTTGCTCCTTCCCCTCCTTTCCCAGGCAAGCCTCCTCTCCTCTGGAACACACCTGCTTTGCTGCAGTCCACAGTGAAGGAGTTCTTCTGACCCACAAAGGCCTGGGACAAACCAGGGCCCCTTGTCACCACCTTGCTGGCATCTGAGGAGAACTTGGGTATGGAACTGTAACTGGAGCCGCGGCTTGAGGAAGACTTGGTCACAGTCTCCACCAGAACCGTGGATGTTTCATGAAGGCTGTGCCCTCCTGACAGCCGGGGTCCTGAGGGGTAGTAGAGCAGGTAGCCAAAAGCCTAGTCAGAAGGGCTTCCTGTCCTTCCTTAGGTAGGGGGCCTTCAGCCTCACTGACAACCCTTGGGGATAGGGACTTGGGCCCCAGTCCTTGTACTAGGTCCCTCCTATTCTTAGCTGCAGCATTTCAAGAGTGCAGCCCTTTACAAGCAAGCAGCACCCTACCAGCTTCCAATTCCTGCTTATTCTGAGGCCAGAGCCGCTGCTGGCCCCACCCATCACCTTTCCAGGTTGAGAAGTCAGGTTCACCCACAAGGCAAGACTATAGCTTTAAAAAAGAACAAGTTGGGGCTGGCGAGATCTCAGTGGTTAAGAGCACTGGCTGCTCTTGCAGAGGACCTAGGTTTGATTTGCAGCACCCACATGGTGGCTGACAACTGTCTATAACTCCAGTTCCAGGGGATCTAATACCCTCTTCTAGCAACTACACTCATATACATAAAATAAAAATAATAAGTAAAATATTCTTTTAAAAAAGAACAAGTTCTTCAACTAGCTTCAAAAAGAGAAGCTTATAGAGCTGGAGGTACAGCTCAGTGACTGAACACTTGCCTACCTGGAACAAGGCTCTAGGTTTGATCCCCAGCGTTGAAAAAAAGAGTCGTACTTGTAAAGATAATTATTCACAACTCTACAGAATGGAACACTGCCTAAGGCCAGGCCTTGACCATGATTGAAGGCAGACTACAACCAGCAATGAACGGCCACCAGAGTCAACCAGGATGGGCTGGGCTGCATGGACCTTCCTCACTCACCTGTGACCTTGGCTTTGAAGGGGCTGCCAACAATGTGCTGGGGCCCGCCGTACTTGATGGCAATGAGGTAGTTGCCAGGGGCCATGGGAGTGTAAGTGACCACATGGCCCTCAGGACATTCCCGACAGTCCAGCTGCACTTTGGAAGGGCCGTCAATGGTGACAGACAAGGCCCCTGAGCCTGCATTCTGGGTGTTCACAATGAACTCTGATGACACACCTAAAGGCCAGAGAGAGCAAGACTAAAGGCAAGAAAGAGTGGGACACAGAGCAGGGCCTTGGGCCCCCTGAGCTCTGCAAGGAAGTACCAGTGAGAGCCTGACCACCACCCAGATCCACCCTTGCTCCCCACTCAGCTCCAGGCCCTCACCAGTTGTGCCTCCCTCGAGCCCAGGGCCATAGGCTGACACCAATCCTGGGTCCCCGGCCTGGCTCTGCTCCCCAACTCGGATCTTGAAGGGGCTTCCAGGGATATGGGCACCATTGAACTTGACATCGATGGAGTGGACGCCATTCTCGTGAGGGATGAAGCGGATAGTATGCTTGTCTGTGAGACAGAAGGTTGGTAGGTGAGCCTCCATCTTTCTCCACCCCTTCCCTGGAGATCCTGGTCTGCAGGGGTAGCAGGAATTGGGCCAGCTCACCATTGTCTAGCTCTGAGACATAGCACTCCTCCACAGCTCCTGAAGGAGTGTGCACCCTAGCGTCGATCACACCGCGCGCCCCATTCAGCTGTACTGCAAAAGATGCTGGCTGGTTCACCTTAAGCCCGGTCTCCTGCAAAGGTCACAGAGCACATTCAGAGTCCCGAGAGGCTGGGGCTGGAACAGTCCCCTGTACAGCTCAATGCTGCTCTCACTGGAAAGGCCATTCCAAGACCTTCCCACCTCCTGAGCCTGACCCTGCCTGCCAACCCAGCTTGTAGGGAAGGACTGAGAAGATGAAGTCTGGTCTTCCCCCTTCTGCATCCACCTACAAGGAAGGAGGGATCATCCTGGCCATGCCAGGATGAGGTACTACAGGGGTGAGGAGTGGTATGTCCCTGTCCTGGCTGAGGAAGCAGAGGCCACACATTGAATAATGCAGGCCTGGTAGCAGACAAAAACAGGAACTTGACAACAAAACAAAACACCGGGCTGCAGGCACATATGAGCTTGGATGTGGCAAGCTGGCTGTGGCCAGATGGACCCAAGAGCACTTCTAGAAGGTGATTAAGGAGGAGGACTGTAGAAAGCACAGGAAGGGATCAGGAGGGGAGGAAATGAAGTCCAGATTTGTTCTAGAGTGGAAAGGCTAGCTGTTGGCTGATAGTACTGCCCTGGGGAGGAGTTGGAAGGAGGTGGAGCGAGGCCTTCTTGTACCTTTACCTAGCAGTTCTTTGACAGCATGTCCCTTGAATATTTGTCAGTGTGACTTACTAAGAGCCTGCATGGCGCATGGCATGTGTTCCCATTTAGTTAGCAGGAGAGGACACCGTTCTAGGTGTCACACCAAGGGAAAGTACAGCTGGTTCCAGTTGCCAGAAAAGATGCAGCCCAGGCCCTGTGGCTCTGTGGCTCTGCTTAGGAGCACTCGGACCCTCTCTGCAAACTGGCTTAGTCTTGTATTGATTTTATATACTTATTCTCATAAAGTTTAGAACTTTCAGAAGGAAGTAGGACAAACTCAGTGACAAAAAAATGACAAGTGGCAGGAAAGACAAAAAAGAGACATTTGTGAAAGCCAGAAACAAAGCATGGAGTCACCAACTAGGCCTGGCCCTGTGCTGTACATGGTGGGAAAAGGGACTTAGACTGAGTGGCCTTCCGAGGTCACTGTTAAGTTCCCAGTCATGTGGGGCCTGCCCTCCTAGACTCCTGCTCCTCTCTCAGGTCCCATCTCTGGCACACACCTGGAGGCTAGTGACGGTGAGACGTCGAGCATCATCTGAGAGAGAAGCCACGGGCACCACAAAGGGGCTGTCTGGGATGTGTTCATCGTTGAACTTGATGGAGACCTCATAGTCACCTAGGAAAGGAGGACAGTCAGCACACTCCCCAAGACAGGAAGCAGCAGGGGCCAAATCACCTTCAGCCTAGCTTCATCCCAAGATGAACTTCTTGGGCCAAGTCTCGGCCCTGAGGGCATATATTTCCAGGACTGGGGCAAAAGGACTTGGGGCACAGAAGGGTCAGGGGCTGGTGAGGGGAGTCCATAGCCCCAGGAATCTTCTGTCTGGTCAGCTAGCAGAAACCCAGGGTAAAAGGGCAAAGCCCATGAGACAGCCCAGACTCCACACAAATGTGCACACCTACCTGGCTCCTGGACAACATAGGATACTCCGCAGGAACCATCTTTTCGGTCTTCAAATGCAATCTCCGCCTTGCTGGGCCCCTCCACAGCAATGGACAGGCCCCCAGCACCTGCTTCTCGGGTCCAGATGCTGAACTCCGCTGGATTCAGGGAAACAGGTGGAACTTGAGTGTCATCACCCCTTACATTGGTTACCCTGGTCCAACCTCCCTCCTGGCTTCCTTCTTCTCACCTGGCACACCAGCCACACCTCGCTCCAGCCCTGTGCCTCCAGCCCGCACCTTATGGGCACCACCTTCACCCAGTGGACCCACAGTGAACTGGAAAGGGCTGCCAGGCACGTGCTGGCCACGATACTTGACAGTGACTGTGTGCGGCCCCATCTCTTGGGGCACAAAGCGCACGCTGTATGCACTATCCTCGCCCTCGACGATCTCTGCAGCTTCTATCTTGCCAGATGGGCTGGTCACCTGTGCTGTCATGTCCTGAGAGCTGGCCTCACCTGAAAGGTTAGAGCAATGTTAGGGAGACATGGGGCTGGGTCTGGTCTCCACGCTTTCCTTTCTCCTCAACGAACCCCTTTCCTCTGCTCAGACCGGTCCTGACCACTAGGCCAAGCTGGCCAGGGCTGGGGCCATCCTGTCTTGGGAAACCGAAGGCCCCGGTCTCCCTGTGAGGATCTCAGTGCCTGGTGCTCTCTGCTTACCCTCTTGTTGCCGGGTGATGCTGCCAAAAGAGCCCAGGCGTTCCCGGCCTAGGAAGTCACCAAAAACAGCAGGGAAGGGGTCTCCGCCGACTTGAGTGGACTCCTCCACCCGCACTTCGCGCTTGGTCTCCCCACCCCGAGTCTTGCTGATCTCTGTTCGCTCTGTGCGAGTGTACGTATGACTGCTTCGGGTGAAGGTGCGCGTCAGGCGCTCCTGGGCAGATACCATCTGGAACCAATTTCCTGTGGAATGTCCAGAGCCGGTTGAGAGCGGGTGAGAAGCTAGGCAAGCGAGACACACAGGTTCTAGGCCATGAGTGCATCCCACAGACAGCCCTGCCCACCCTGACTCTTCGCCTCTGGAGGTTCTACCTGGGATCTTGAGGTTGAGGTCACAGGTGCTCCCGATGGTGGCAATAGAAGGCGCCTGTCTGCGCCGGGTGATGCTTTCCTTCATGCGGCCCTCGCCAGTCACCTTCACAGTGAAGGGGCTTCCTGTAAGGGAGATAGGGTGAGTCAGGTGCATAAGTCACCCACCTCTCTGTTCCTGGTCTGTCCTGACCCGGCCTCAGCTAAGAGCCTTACCAGGTACATGCTTATCAGCAAACTTGATGTTTATAATGTAGGTGCCAGGCTCAGTGGGGCAGTAGGTGACTTTGCATGTACCATCTTCCATATCCTCACAGTTAATGTCCACCTTGCTGGGGCCTTCAATACTCAGCCCCAGGCCTCCATAACCTGAGGGAAGAAAGGTGAGGGACATGTCTCCCCTGAACCTACAACCCATAACTCTCTCCTGCCCCACTGCAGCCTCCACCCAGAATAGGTGCCAAACAGTATAGTAACCACTAAAGAAAATAGCTCTGTGAGAGATAAGCCAGGCTTTCTCCAAAGCCCACTGAAGAGGCACACTGGATAATTCCCTAAGGCAGTCCTCTTGGGACCAACAAACTCAGGATAGTTGGGCTTTCTCTTAACTTTGGGAGAAGTGAAGGGGACACTCACTTTCCCCTAGGGGGTCCTGGGATGAACTCCAATAGGGAGGAAGGTGAGGCCTGAGGGGGAGGTGCTGGGCAGGAAAGAGGAATGCCAGCTGGAGTAGGGAACTCCAGGCTTATAAATACCTGCATTGCGTGTGTCCACAATGAACTCTGCCACCTGGAAGGTGTGTCCCTCGGAAAGGCCCTTGCCCGAGACCCGAACTTTGCTGGCATCCCCGATCTCCGAAGGCCCCACCAAGATCTTAAAGGGGCTGTTGGTGACATGTTTGCCACTCTTGCGTACGCTCACCACATGTTCCCCAACCTCCTTGGGGGTGAAGGAGATCCCTGTGAAGAGAAGATGTCAGGCACAGCATCCTTGAGGCCTCCCTCCTCCTGAAGTACTCCCTTTGAGTGCTGTGCTCACCAATGTGCCGGTTGGGCAGGCGCTTTAGCAGGCATGGCTCCTCATTGCCCGAGGGGGCACGGATGCTGGCTGTCAGCTGGCTGAGGTCACTCTCAGTGATCTTCAGCGACACATCCGTGGAGGTGCCCACATTGAGTTGTGATGTCCTCATTGAGTCATCACCTGTGAGGGAGTTAGGATGGGTCAGGCTGGGTTGACTCCAGGCAGACTCTACAATCCCCAGACTGCATCCTTCTGAACTACCAACAACCCCTGAAGGATCCAGCATCCCAGTTCTCGGTGGCTACCTCAGTTTTGCAAGGGCTAAATCCCAACTTGAACCTTTGTGCCTTTAATCCAGAGTCACCTGCTGTGATAGAACAAGACACTAGACTTGCTACGTGACCAATTACTGCATTCAGGTTTCCTCAGGTATGGAAAGGACTGTCAATACTGTAGCTTTTCAAGCCAGTAACTTGAGATCTTGTCTTTCAAAGCATGGGGGTGGTGGGATGTTTGCTGCCTGCTGGGCAGTGCAGTGTTCTTACATTTGTCTCAAGATGCCCTCTTCTATCCCCAGGAGCCTCTGCCAAAATGCCCTGAGTGAACTGGCTTGAGCTTTTGTTGGATACTCTGTGTTCATGTGGCGGTTTAGGTATGTGCCCAAATATCTACTCCACCTGTGATCTTGGCCATGAAAGGGCTTCCTGGGATGTGCTTGTCATCAAAGCGCACAATGATGCTGTAGTCTCCAGGTGCTGTGGGTAGGTAGGACACAGTGCAGGTACCATCCTTGTTGTCCTTGCAAGTGATCTCTGCCTTGGATGGGCCCTCCACAGCCAGTGACAGCCCCCCTGCAAGTGGGGATAGGGTAGAGATCAGAGGGTCTGCCCTTATCCCTGTACTGGTTAGTCCCCCGCCTCCATCAGCAGCTCTCCTTACCTTCCCCAGCATCCTTGGTGACAATGGTAAAGGTGGCAGGCTTGTTGACCATGCCATGGCTCAGACCTGGTCCATACGCACTGACATGGCGGCTGTTGATGGCATCCACATAAAACTGCAGGGGGCTCCCTGGGTAAAGAGACAGATAGGGTTGGGTCAGCACAGGCATAGGGGCTGCCTGTGCTTCTGTCAGCCCCTAGCATCTTTAGCAGTGTTACTGCTGAGCCCTGTGTCTCTGCCGTAACAGACATGGCTCTTAAGAAGCCTGTCCCTCACCAGGACACATTTCCCCAGAGCCTCCCATTGTACCTGCACATGGCATGCACTTTGTTTAAAAGAGGAAGGCAGGACTGACGTGGTGTCAGCTCCTCTTGCCATGGTCCCACCCTGCCCTCAACTCACCAGGGATATGGTTGCCGTCGTACTTGATCCCCATCTGGTGCAGGCCCTTTTCAGTCGGCGCATACCTCACTGTGATGGTGCCATCTTTGTTGTCAGTGATGTTGGGACGTGCAGTCTTCCCAGAGGGCATCCGTACCTCCCCTGAGGAGCAGACATACTTGCATGGGGGATCCTGGTTTCTCCCACCACAAGTCCCTGCTGTCCCAGGCCCTGTGCCTATGTGGCTCTGCTTTCACTCCTGAGGCCAGGGGCTGAGATGTAGTCGCTTCCAGAGTAGAGGGATAAACCGTGGGAGACAGAAGTCTTGAGCTTAAGTTCTAGCTCTGTCCAATTTGTGGGACTTAGATTAAATTGTTTCCCCTTTCCTGGCCCCAGTTCTCCTCCCCATCCATACTTGCTCTTAGCCAAAAGGCCAGGAAGCCATATCAGTTCTCATTTATAGGACAAGAGGCTAGCCAGGGAGAGAGCCTCTCCTCTCTGAGACTTACATATGAGGGCATCTGTACCTGTGAGCTCGCCTTTCTGCACTGTGAAGGGGATGACCAGGTTGAAGGGCCTCAGCATGGACTCCAGTGGCTCCACAGGCACCACGGGCTCCTCTGTGGCCTGTGGTGGGTGAGAGGAAAGAGCATTGGCGGGGAGGTCTAGGAGTGTGGCCTGACTTGTGACTGAAGTTGGAAAGAAGAGGAGAGAAAAAGATGGTTAATGTGAAACTTGGGTGGCAAGAGAGGTGTGCCAGCTGCAAAAGAAGGGGTGCCATGCCCAGCTTGGGGCTCCCTCTGCCCAGCCTAATGCCCGCCTGGTCCCCAAAAGGCTCCAACCGCAGCCCAAGCTTGGCTGCAGAACAGAAGGAAGAGATGAAGGAAGTGGGGAGGAGGGAGAAGGTGAGGCCTGCCATGGGACGCTGCAGTACCCAGTGTGTGGGGCAGACCCCGGGCCGGAGAGGGGCATAGGGCTGGTGCAGCTGCGGCACTTCTGTGGGCTCCTCCACATGGGGCAGAGGGTCGCACGCCTGGAATGCAATGCACAGGGCACATGATGTGGTTGGCCCAAGAGTCCAGAGCTGACTCAGAATTACTGAGGACTGAGGGCCTGGGTGGGCATCTCAGGTGCTCTACCCTTGTCCTGCAGGACCATCTCTGTGTGGACAGAGGAGCTGAGGACAGTGGCCCAAGCGTCAGAGAAGAACACATAAATCACTTCACAGAGAGATGATGCCTCTGGGTCCAGGTGGAGCTGTGCTACCTTCCTGTACTTTGGGAGGTTGCAGGAACTCAAAGGCTTCATTTTGGAGCCCTCCATCCCCAGAATCAGTAAAAAAATAGGGACAGGTTCCGTGATTCCTTGGGGACAGCATCTAGGATCCCTTACTGCTATCAAGAAGTATGCTCCCCAGCTCCCAAGCCTATCCTCCAGCCCCACCATGGCTATGAACTTACCAGCACATGGAAGGGACTGTTGGGGATGTGTTCACCCCCGAAGCGAATGGTGATGATGTATTTGCCTGGCTCAGGTGCTGTGTAGTAGATATCGAAGGTACCATCATGGTTCTCAACCACATCCACATCAAGCTCTGCCCCATCCGGTGTGGACACCGTGCAGGTCACCTTCCCCTTTCCTGCGGCCTTGGCATCCACTGTGATTACAGTCTCTTCTCCAATCTGAATCCGGGGGCCCAGGCAAGCACCTGCCACATGGAAAAGCCAGGTCAGGAACTGTGGGGGCCGTGTGCAGCCCTTCCTTCCCTAGCTGGCCTCACGGCCCCCAGCCCCCAGCAAAGGGAAAAAAGGAAGGCACTCACCCAGGCCATGGCCTCCAATGGACACTGGAAATAGACAAGAGTGTTAGGTAGGCCATGCAGGCACAGGATGGGCCAGAGTGGGGATGGGGCTGGGGGCAAAAGGGTCTGTGCCAGCAGTCCTGGGAACTGGGCTGGGGACCTCAGTGTACTTTGAAGGGACTGGCTGGTGAGAAGGGCAGGGAAGCAATGGTGCTCACCTGTGACAAGGCACTTGCTGGCGTCCCCAGTGGGCAGGGCATGGATGCGGAAGGGTGAGTAGGGGATCTCATCGCCACCATACTTGATGGTGATAGTGTATCGGCCACTCATGTCTGGCAAGTAGGACACGGTATACGTCCCATCCCCGTTGTCTCGGATGTTGGCCTTCTTGGGTTTACCCTCGGGGTCCTAGTGGAGAAGTAAAAGTCAAGCCCTGCCTAGGTCCACAGAATCTGACTGCAAACTGGGCTGTGTCTGGACTCACCAGGATCTGGACGGTGAGCAGTCCCTCTCCAGCATCCCGAGCATCAATGGTGAACTCCACGGGTAGGCTGGCAGGGATCCCGGAGGCATTGAGACCTGGGCCACTGGCACGTACCTTGCTGGCATCGTGGGCTGGAAGCACTTTGATCTTGAAAGGGCTTGAAGGGCAGAAGGAATGGACAATTGGTTGGGACCTGGGACTTAGGAACTGGGATCCTTCCCACACCTCGGCAGGAGGGATGACTCTGTAGGGCAGGGTGGAAGAGCTGGTTCCCAGAACCAGGAGGCATTCTCAGTTTTGAGGAAGGTCAGTGGAGGACCCCTTTGACATAGACTGAGCATTTCTTCTCCAAATGAAGATACTGCATAATGTTTTATGGAGAGTCCATAGGTTTTCTCCTAGAATGCCTGCTCTTTCCCCACATGCTGATTTTGGTTTCAAGGCCCTGGGTTGTGCTACCTACAGAGCAGAGAACCCTGAAGAGGGGCAGGAGGGGGTAGTCCCAGGGAGGAGATTCTGATGAATAGGAGGGACTCTCCACAAGTCCTGGCAGTGGTTCTGAGGCTGTGGCCCCAGGAGAGGCTCTCCAAAGCTCAGCATAGATTGCCCAAGGTTGGTCCTCACCTGCGTGGCACCTCCTGGTCAGCATACTTGACGGCTACCGTATAGGGCCCATCAGTGGCAGGTGTGTAGTGAACAGTGTGGGTACCGTCCCCATTGTCACGAACCTCCACAGGCTCAGCCACGCCTGGGCAAAGGGAGTGGTGTCAGTAAAGCCTCCTAGTGCCCTGCCCTCCTTCCCTCTCCAACCCCAGACATATCTATACCTGTGGGGCCCAGCACGGCCACCTGCAGAGGGGCCCGGCCAGCTTGACTGCAGTCCACCGTGAAAGTTTGGGGTACCCGAGCTCTGACACCAGCCCCTAGCCCTGGTCCTGAGCACTTCACCTTCCCAGGGTCCACTACATCCTTCACAGGCACTCGGAATGGGCTTCCTGGGAGCCAGGGACAGGGAGGGGAAGAAGAGAAGGAGGAGAAGGAAGAATAGATTAGCCTCTACCCACTGCCTGAGAAAGTTTGTTTCCTTATGCTGAGGATCTAAGAAGGAGGCAGCCTCCCAGCTACTTAATGCCCCCGAGGAGGCCAGATCAACTTTCGGATATGCTTTAGAACTTGCTAAGAAATAAACAAAAGAAGAGTAAGCAAACTCGGTTGTAGACTGAGGTTGGGCAAACCTCACTCATTTGGACTCAGGCCAGGAAGAAAACCCTCCTGAATTATTAAAATGTTAAAAACAGAACACTTTTTCAGTGATATGTATTTTTGACATTGTGGTTATATAAGTAGAAAGTATGTGAAATTCAGCAAGGACGAATGTCAATAAAGGACCAATTTCTATGAAGATGAAAGACGTGATGCACTGAAGCAGTTGGGTTGTAGGAGAGCAGGGGAGCTCTTTGCAGACAAAGAGAGCAAAAGGGTGCACCAGAGTAGGGGGACACACAGAGTCAGCAACAGTGGCCTGGATGGTCTGAGTGACCAGATCTAGTGAGTGGACCTGCATGACCAAGGTCTGGTGCTGCAGACAGCTCTGGGAATGAGCTGAAGGGCTGTCACATCCATGGCACCTCCTCCTCTGTTTCTTGTCCTCTGTGAGTCTCCATACCCGCCCTCCCCCAGCTTCCCTCATGGCCTAAGCACCCTGCTAGCCTCCTTCCAGAGCCCAGCCCACCCTCTTTGCCCACCTGGGATGGGTCGTCCCCCAAAGGTGATGTTGACATCGTAGTCTCCAGGGGTGAAAGGGATATACTCCACCGTGCAACTACCATCTTTGTTGTCCTTGCAGGACATCTTGGCTTCTGAGGGGCCCTCAATGGCTAGGCCTAGGCCTCCTGTGCCAGCTCCCCTGTAAGATGACACTCCTGTCAGCTTTGCTAGAGTGGTGATTGGGGTGGAAAGGGTTAGAAGACAGAGGAAAAGGAGGGCAGGATGCTGGGGGCCTAGTGGTGGAAGACTGGGCTACATGGGCTGCTTGGGAATCCTGGAGAGGCATGCTTCTTGGTGACCTCTGAAGAAGGATGGGGTGGGATGAGAGACAGGAAAAATGGGAAGGACAAATGGCTGAAATCAAGGTGAGTATAGCCTCGGGTCAAGGTTAGGTAAGGGAGAAGGATACCTGGTTTCCACAGTGAAGCGGTTGGCCTTGTTGACTAAACCACCCTCCAGGCCTGGTCCAAAGGCCCGGACTCGGGTAGGGTCACAGCCCTCAGTCACACCCACTCGGAAGGGGCTCTTGGGCACTGCTACTTCATCATACAACACCTCCACCAAATGCACACCTGAAAGCCAGCCACAGAGCCAGTCACACAGAGGAGATCCCCGACCTTTACCCACCCGATCATGCCGTGATTCATTCCCGGCCAGCCCTGTCCCATTCAGACGAGCTCCTCACCCTCTTCGTAGGCAGTGTACTGCACTCGGTAGGTGCCATCCCCATTGTCTGTCACATAGGTATCAGTCTTAGCACCCGAGGGATTGAGCACACGGGCCGTCACGTGGTTGCCCCCTGTGGCTGTCAGAGACCTTGCATCCACAGTGAACTCAGTAGTCACCTCTCGCAGGACACCTAGACCCGGGGAGGTATGCTTAGCTTTCACACAGTCTCCCTCCCAGCCCATCACTCTATAGCTGCTCCTTCAAATAGGGTTCGTCTACCTCTCTGCACGCCTGTGAGTCTCAGCCTACTCTCCACAGCTTCTGCCTTCACTCTCCTCACTATTTAGTGACATCCCTGTTCTTATCAGGGTGCCTCTAGGCTGAGGACCCTTAAAGGTCTGTCTTATATGACTCTGTCCATCCCTTGCTTAGCTGAGTCTGGTTCCCTGCAGTGGCCCATGCATAACACTCCTGATCCTTGTCACCCTCTACCTCAAAGCTTTCCCACTGTTGCCTTTTGTGCATGTTCCCAGTCTTCTCGGGTCTGAGATGCCTTAAGCCGATGAGTACAAAGATCTCACCATAAAAGTGCTCAGGAGTAGATGCCATTTTGCCACAAGAGCTGAGGCCAATCTTCATGCCCTGTTGGACTCCTTTGCTCCTTTTCTGGGGTGCTGGGCCCTGAGCCCTCCTTTTACCTAGTTCCTAGCTCTGCTCTCTGCAGATGACCTAGGTTCCTGAACCCATAACTTGACCACTGCTGGCTGCTCCTCTCTTACCATGGGGTTCCACACCAGGCCCTGAGACCTTGATGCCACTGGTATCAACTGCAGGCTGCACGTGGACACGGGTGGGGAACTTGGGTATGGGATGACCACCATATTTGATGGTGATGGTGTAGGTGCCAGGGAAAGCAGGGCTGTAGGTGATGTGGTAGGTGCCATCTGCATTGTTGTGGATCAGCACCTCAGCTTTGACACCAGCATCTGACAGGATCTCAATGGTCAGCTCAGCCTCACCCGCTTCTGAGCAATCCACAGTGAAGGTGGCTGCCTCTCCAGCCTTGCCACGCTCCAGGCCTGGCCCACTGGCCCGCACCTTGCTTGGGTCGAACACAGGCTGGATGGTGGCCTTGAAGGGTGAGCCAGGGATGTGGGCTTCAGCGAACAGGATATTGATGGTGTACTCGCCGGGCTCTGTGGGCAGGTAGCTGACAGCACAGGAGCCATCACCATTGTCCTGGCACTCGATCTTGGCCTCACAGGGGCCCTCCACAGTCAGCCCCAGGCCCCCTGTGCCGGCCCCCTTGGTGTCAATGGAGAATGGTGCAGGGGTGCCTACTAGCCCACCCTTGAGACCAGGGCCATAAGCGCAGACCTAGAGAGAAGGGCAGGTATGTTAGTCCCCTGCACTTGACCTCTCCTAAGTTCCCAGCCTCGGTGCCTGCCCAGCTGTCTAAAAGCCTTCAGCTGTAGCAGCTACTGCAGACTGATCTTCAAGTCTAGGTGAGGACACTGAGACACAAAGTAACAATACACCCGGGATTCAAGTCATGTGTAATCCAAGGCCAAGTTCTTAACACCTAAGCTGTCTCTCAGACAAGTCCTACACGAGGGACAGTCCTGGCCCTAGTCCCTGGCTGTGTCCACCTAAGCATGTAAGTCCTTCTGGCCTCTGCTCACAGTTCATCTATCTTCTCTACCAACCCCCAAGTTCTGGATCCCCCTTGCTCACCTTGGAAGGGTCAGGAGGCAGGACACCTTCCACGGCAAAGGGGCTGCCTGGAACTGGGTGACCATCATAAGTGATGTCCACCTTGTAAGGTCCCTCTTCGGGGGGCATGTAGCGCACAGCCTGGGCTTCTGCTCCACCTCCAGGCTCCAGTTTGCAGGGGATAGGTCGTCGGGAGGGTGAGGTCATTCGCACATCCAGTTGGCCCTGACCACCAGCCCCTCGGGTGTTCACTGAGAATGCCTGCTCCTGCCCGACAGCCACCTCTGCATGGAGGGCAAGGGACACATGAGCAGAGACTCTAGCTGTCCACAATACCCCTCACTCCCAGGGCGGCTCTTGGTCCACTTACTGTTATTAAGACCTTGAACTTTGACTTTGCTCAGGTCCAATGGGGGTGCCACATTCACCACAAAGGGGCTTTTGGGGACAGGGTCTCCACCGTAGGTCACTGTCACTGCCATGTTGCCCTATTGGGTACAACAGAAGGTCACAATGGGGTGTCTTAGAGGCAACTGAACAATATCCCCTTTGACTCTGCAGTTTAAAAGATCTATAGCAAGAGAGGACAGGAGGAAGGAAATGGGCAGGGACCCGGAATAGGTCTGACGAGACTGCAGGAAGGACATCCAAATCCCCCTCAGCAGGACAAGGAAGGGCACGTGGGGGTGGACACACCTGCTGCACCGCGGTGTACTTGACCGTATAGGAGTAGTCATGGTTATCAATGATTTCAAAGTCCCGCACAGCCTCGCCCTTGGCAGCCCCGGCGAAGTGTACGTCCAGCTTGGCCTTGCCAGCTCCCTTGGTCAGCACAGTGAAGTGAGTGGGCTTTCCGACTTCCACACCTGGGAACCACCCAAGAGATAGTGGTGAGAGCCTGGAAACCAATTAGTCCCAATCCAAATCTTACACCACCCAAGCCTTGCCTAGATATCTACCTGTGCGGTTCAGCCCAGGGCCCTCAGCCTTGACCTTGCTGGCATCGTGGGATGGATCCACTTTGATGTGGAAGGGACTGGCAGGTATCTCCTGGGTGTGGAAAAGGCACGATCAGGCTCCCTGGGGGAACTATGCCCATCCCCATGCTGAGCTAGATGCTGGTCAGGGTGCTCAATAACCAAGTAAGGGTAAAGGCAGCCTGTGAAAGAACCTTCTCCCTGTTGGCCAAGGCACACTGCTCCCATACAGAGGGGTTCCACTAGCCTTTGTGTAATTATGCCTTCTGTCCTGGAAACAACTCATTTCCAGGTGCCTTCCCAGACCTTTAACATGCAAACCTGTGGCTGTCAATAGTTGAGGGCTGTGGTACCTGGTTGGCAAACAACACCATAATGGTGTAGTGGCCAGCCCCTGGAGGTGTGTACTTGACTGTGAAGGTGTCGTTGTCATTCTTGATGATGTCAAAGTCAATGTCAGCCTCTGAAGGCCCCACCACGCCAGGGGCACATTTGATGCCAATGCTCACATCACCTGAAGGGAGGCAGGTGGGGGCTGTAAGTGGGGCTCAAGAGCTTTTCCCTCCCTCCTAGAGCTGTGCTCAGGAAACTGGCTCCAGTCCCCTGGACCCAGGTCACACCCCCGAGACAGCTGCCTACCTTGCCCAGCCTCACTGCAGTCCACTGTGAAATAGGTTGGTTCGTTGGCCTTAAGGCCTGTCTTCTCCACGCCAGGGCCATAGACCTTTACTCGCTCAGGGTGACTGCCCTCTCCCACGTTCACCTGTTGTCAAGAGTTTGATACTCAGTGGGGTAGGTCTCTCTTGAGGCCCAACCCCTCCCAGCAATGTCCCCATCCAGGCCTCAGGTGGGCCTTGGGGAGGGGAAGGTTGGCGGAGTGTCCAGGACAGCCAACATCTGTTGCACAGGGGCTCCCCTCCATCTGGAAGTCTAGGTAGTGGGCAGGGAGGAAGCTTAACAGACATACCCTGAAGGGGCTCTTGGGCACGTTGACACCTCCCCAGGAGATGATGATGGTGTGCTTAATGGGCTTGGTGGGTACATAGGAGCAGCGGAAGGTGCCGTCGCCATTGGGGATCACTTTGATGTCGATGGGGCAGCCATCTGCATCCTGGGGGCACCATAGGTTAGAAGCTGCCTCAGATCGCCTTAGTGTGCCCTCTGCTGGCTTCTGGTAGACTCTGCATTCCTTTACCACCCAGTCTGCACACTCAACCCCTCAAGGCCCACTAAGCTACTGATGTCAGACCCTGGGAGCCTAGTACCACATGCTTTGGTGGCCAAGGCCCACCCTGGGAGTCAAAAGATCTAGCATAGGTCCACCTGTGTGGCTTGCTTTCCAAGCCTACATTTCCTCATTTCTGAAATGTGTTAGTTTGGAAGAAGGTGGGCTAAATCAATGTTGTTAAAACTGAATAGTGAGCCTTGTCAAGAACCGTCTCCTCGGAGCCTCACGACCTTTAGGGATCAGTGGATGCTAGTTTGTGAAACTGACTGGAAAGCAATGTCATATTTGGAGAAATCATCTTTCGGTTGCAAATTAATTTGGGGTAAAGTAAGTTTTTAAGATCATCATCGGTAAGAAAATACGGTTTGTATTTTCCATCGTAGCATGGATGCATGAGACTCAGTCATTCTGCCTTTCTGTGATGCTACAGTCTTCTTTCAGACATTCCTAACTGGGATAGTGGGAGGCAGCAGAGACAGTGATGTCCCACCTGGGCATAGAGCTTCAGGTCTCCTTTGCCAGCAGCACGGGCATCAATGGTGAACTCAGCTGGCTTGTCCACGATGCAGCCAGTGGGTTCCAGGCCAGGCCCAAAGGCCTTCACCTACGTGGGGCAAGAGAGGAGGGCTAGGTTGGGGACTGGAGGAGAACCAGTGTACCCTAGGCAAGCCCAGTCAGAGTGTGGGAGCTGGGACGCCACCTTGTCTGGGAAGCAGTCTGGTGGGGCCGGCTGGATGTGGGCAATGAAGGGTGAGTCTCGGATGTCCTCGTCGTCACAGATGACATGCACAGCATATTCTCCCGGCTCCGTAGGCCAGTACCGTACATCACAGGACCCATCGCCCTTGTCATCACACTCGATCTTGGCTTGTGAGGGCCCCTCAATGGAGAAGCCTGGGGCGAGGTGGGGAGGGTCCGTGAGCAGAAGAGGCGACCTGGACTCCCAGGCAGGCCTCCCGTGTAGCCTCAGCTGCTTCCCCAGGCATCCCTATGTCCTATTTTTCTGTTTATCCTGACACCCTTCAGCATTTCTACTCTCTGCTCTCAGTTACTCCTCAGTGTGCCTCTTCATGTCACGCCCCTCCTGCCACATGGTCACTGTCACTCACCAAGCGTCCCCACTTCTGTGCCAATGGCTTCCACCACAAAGTCAGCAGACTTGCCCACCTGGCCGGTCTCCAAACCAGGACCCCAAGCCCGCACCTTCTGGGTGCCCGCCTCTGGGCTCACCTGGACCTCAAAAGGACTGGGGCAAAGAAGACACTGGTGTCATTGCTAAGAAGTGCCTCTGCCAAAGGCACCTCTTCTCCCTCCCCTCAGACTCTCAGGGGGCAACTTCCCCTCCTTTCACCCCAGTGGCCCAGACAGGAAGACCCGGACAGGGAGGCAATACTGTGCTTACCTGCGGGGAATGGCATAGCCTCCCCATGTGATGGTCACCACATACTTCCCAGGTACCACCGGGTAGTACTCACACTCGAAAACACCGTCCCCAGCCTCCCGTACCTTCACTGGCTCCTCTGTGCCCTCTGAGGAGAGAAGGGTCAAGGGGTACAGGTCAATAGTCTGAGTTCCAGATTCTCAGCCCCCTCAGGAGGCTGTGGGACCCGGGTCCACCTGAGGACAGCGATACTAGTGGGCAGAGCTGAAACTGAAGGCAGGAACCACGTGTCATCCCTGAGTACATCAGACCAGTGCAGTCCAGAGTAGAGACAACTAGCTCTGGTTTTCAGACTGAGAAACTGAGGTCACAAGGAGACAACGTGCCTGAAATTCCATGGTGCCTCTGGTCATTGTGTCTCTGGAGTCTAGGGGATGGTATGCTGGCTATCACTTCCCTCAGGTTGTCTAGTCCCCAGAGCCCTGGGCCCTGGCACTCACTTGGTCCCTTGACTGTGACCTTGAGCTCCCCGCTGCCAGCACCCTTCGTGAAAACCTTGAAGTCAGCCACCTCTTTCACACGCACACCTTTGGGCTGTAGGCCTCGCCCAGAAGCACGACAGGCATTAGGGTTACAAGCTGGGGAGAGAAAGAGAAGAGAGTTTGTGGGTGCTGAAGGACTCTGGATAAAGCCCAAGTTCCTAGTCCCTGCATCCCTTTACTGTGCACAGGTACCCTGACCCTTCCCAGGCACAGGGAAGGGACTCATGCAAACCTGTAACCATGTCTTCCATCCACCACACAACTGGGACTGCTGGGAGCCATGCCGAGCAAGGAGCTGTGTGCAGACCCAGATCAGGGAAGCTACAAGAAACCCTCGCTCAAAACCAGAGCCACTTGAGACAAAGGCATGGTAGAGTCTGCACTGAGCAGGTTGAAAGGAAGGGCCCTTTATCCATACCCAAGACCATACAGACCTACAGTTTTCTAGGCCTTCTTCAGAGCCACCATGGCTATTCCACAGTCTGTGGCATGCCACAAAACACCCAGCACCACCATGGAACAAGAGGTGATCCATGTAACATGAAGCCTGCCACTATGCACAGGCAATGCATGGAACCCAGCCTGACACGGAACAAAATGGCATGGAACTCATGGGGCACCACAAAACAGGCAATGACACATAATCTTAGCCTGCCACAGAACACAGGCGGTGGTGCAGAACCCAGGGGCTGCACTGTGGCACAGAAGCTGGGGTCTGGCAAGGCACAGGGACAGTGGCACAGAACCTAAATCTTATGACAGAAACCACCAGACAAACAGCAAAGAAACTAGACCTGTAAGAAAACATGGGCAGTGGCATGGAACTCCAGCCTGTCACAGAATGCCACGGAATGGGAGCGAATCCACATCAATGTGGGCATGCCACACAGCACAGGTCAGGCCAGCCAGCTATGACCATGCCTGGCCCCACCTCCACTGGCGAGTACTAACGTGCGCCACTTTCTCGGCCTGGTGGACGATGGGCACGGAGGGGGTGGGCAGCAAGGGCGCTGAGTGCAGAGGAAGAACCGGTAGGGGTTCGCCAACTGAGGGCCTGGCCCAAGGGTGGGTGCTTAGCACGTGTGCCCCTCCACGGTGGTTGCGCCACTCCCCGTCCCCTTTCTGTGTGGTCCTTATTCTGGTGTCTTCTCTTGTGGCCTCTGGCCTTCCTCGTACCCATCCTAGCCTCCTCATGGAGGAGAGATGGTAAGGATGAGGTCTCCCCAGAGCCCTCCCTGCTGCTCCTGTCTGTCTCAGTCCAGCAGCTGCCCGCACCCACTGTGGATCGAGTGTTACACTTCCCATCAATCCTCAGACCTGAAGTCTGGTGGGCAACTCTGTGACTGGCCTTGGTGAGTCTGTAAAGCACCCTTACCTTCTGCCACATGGACGGGGAACGGGCTGCGGGTGATGGGGGCACCAGCAAAGGCCACGTGCACTGTGTGTGGCCCCTCCATCACAGGTCTGTACGTGCAGCGGAAAGTGCTGTCACCCTTGTCCTCTAGGGCCACATCTACTGTATCCTGCCGGCCCTGTGGGTCCACGATCACCACGGCAACATCACCAGTGCCAGCCCCTGCAAAGGACAGGCTGTCAGCACCCATTCTGGACACACAGCTGAACAGCCTTCCTGAAACCACCAGCTACTGCCTGGGCCCTCTGTCCTGGCCTGTTCACCCCACTCCCATATGTTGTCAGAGGCTGTGGCTCAACCCCACCCTGGGCTAAACATTCACCCTACTCTGGGCTAGCCCTTACCAGCAGTATAGATGTCAAAGTAGGTGGGCTTGTTGGCCACATTCCCCACAGGTTCCAAGCCAGGGCCACGGGCTGATACTTTGTTGGCATCCCCTAGGGCCATGCCCACATTCACCTCAAAGGGACTACGCTCAATGTTCTGGCCAGCAAAGAGCACAGTCACCTGGAGACATAGGTCAAAGGTTAGCTTCTAGGGGTAGCAGTTCTGAGAGGGAGTGGAGGATAGAAGAGAGTAAATCATGGTGAAAAGTGGAAGCTGGCAGGGTAAGCGATGGGCTAAGCATCCGTTCTGTGAATGGCCAGGAGGACAGGAGGGCCTAGGGAAATACCTTGTGTAACCCAGCCACTTTGGGCACATAGGAGACAGCGTATGTACGGTCCTTGTCATTGTTGGGAACCACTTTGGCCTATTGGGAAGGAAAAAGATTGAAAGTCACATGGTTTTAGCCCCTACTCACTTCAGAGAACTCCTCTGCTCCAAGTGCTCTCTGGTTCCAATCCCCTTCTAGTCCTTCCATCCCCGGTGCCCCACTCTACCTCCTCAGTGTGACCCTCGGGGTCCTCAATGTAGACCAGCACCTCGCCTACACCAGCATCCACTGTCTGCACAGTGAAGTGGGCGGGCTGTAGCACAGTGTTGCCCTGGGGCTCGATGCCTGGGGACAGAAGCACAGCTCAGATTACTCAGAGATCCTACACCTGCCCAGTGGCCTTGGGAAGACTATCAGGACTCAACACATACCAGGTCCGTAGGCAATGGCTTTCTTGGGGTTCAGTTGTTTAGAGCGAACAGGAGCACCAGGTTTGAGCTTGGCCTTAGGGAACTGGGACAGGTAGGTCATGACAGAATGCTCGTCTACATTGGGGTCCACTATTTCCTCAGGGGCAATCACCTGCCAAAGGGAGAGATGATGTTGACATGGTGCTATTCACACAGCAGTCCCAGTTCCCACCTGCTTCCTAGCTAGGCATCCTTACAGCCTCCACCCTCCCACTCCTGTTTCCACCTCTATACCCCAGCTAGCCACAGCTGCCAGTGTACCTGGGGCACCCCGAGCCAGTCATCCGCTTGCTGCATGGCCTCCCTGGCGTTCTGCACAGGCTGGTTGGGGTCCCAGGCTTCCCAGTCAGGGCAGAGGCCTGGAAAGACAGTGGAAGGAAAGTTAGGGGAAAGCAGGCAGCTGGTAGAGCATTTGTTCATCCAATGCCCCCAAAGGTTTCGGCTTCATACCGTTTCTGGTCAGCTCTAGGCCCTTTCCCAGTCAGGTTCCTGTTGTCCCCTGACATTGCAACTCATCAGCTGGGATGCCCATCACCATGTTGAGGCACAGTAGCCCTTGCTAGAACCAACAATGAAGTCTTTCTCCCTCAGATGATGCAGCCTGGCACTGCCCTGCCAGTCTCCTCCCTGCTCAAGACCCAGCAGAGACCCTGAGCACCAAGCCCTGATAAGGGACACCTTTACTTCATGCCTGCTACCTCAGGGTGGGCAGGAGGTGAGAGCCCCGAACCCCACAATCCTGATCTATCCTGTCACAGGTGCTCTGAATGTCTCTCTCTCTAAATTCCATACCAGCCTTAGGAATGATTCCCCCCAAATGACTGCCCATTTGGGGAAACTGAGGAATTGAAGCAGCTATTGGAGGATAGATTTTTCCTCTATGGACATCAAGAGTCCAGCCTCCCAGTAAGTAAAATGCCGTGGCAGCCCCAGCTGACCCTGGGAAGGGCTGCAAGACTAGGGGAAGCCTGTTCCAGGCCAGTGCTAGAGGGGTCAAAGCACGCTGGTGAGGAAGGGGCCACTTACAGGCTGGAATCCATGACTGGCTGGAACAGCTGAGCTCACTGCTGGCAGCCACACCAACCATGGGCAATGGCTCAGCAGCTGGGAATGCTTCCCAGGCTTCAGGCCCCCGCCTCCCACCCCTGCTCCCCAGCTGACCTCAGGGTGGGGGAGGATTCCCCCAAGGAGCTGTAGCTCCTCATGCTGACTGACCTAGGGTGGATGACGGTCAGCAAAGAGCTGGATGTGGGGTGGGGCTCTGGCCTGAATGGTTCAGACCTCTCAGGGCCCTGATCTGCTCTGGCCTAACCAGGCCTAGAAGGGTGGTTCAGGGTCACTTGCTACTGGACAATACAATGACACCATTCTGGGCCTCAATCCTTTCTCAAAACCATCCCAGGGTCTTACAAAGAGCCTTCTCTGGCTCTAACTCCAGGCTTTCTCGCTGGACTTTCACCTATTTCCTTTCTCTCGATCAGGGAGAAGGGGTGGTCTCCATGAGACAAAACATGAAATTCAAGAAGCAAGGAATTAATACCAGGAGCTCTGGGGTTACTTCTGAACTATGATCTGGGGTAAATCATTAGCCATCTTTGGACTTGTAATGCCTATATAATTAATAGGTTTGAAACATTTTCTTGTTCCTGTTGAACCCACCCTACAGCCAGGAAGGGCTGGACTCCGGCAGCACCACCTGGCTGGACTATGGACAATCCCCAGAGGCGACCCTGATTCCCCGAGACCCTAGGGTGTGCATCCTGACCACCATGAGCCTTAGCACCTCCAGATCAACCCTGCTGTCCTACTCACCAGGGGCACAGTTGTCCACCAGGGCGCCCAGAGCCTTGCCATCCTGCCAGTCACGGTTGAAGTTGGTGATGGGTAGCTGGGGCACCTTGTTCTGGATCCAGCCAAGCAGACGCTGCTTGGGAGTCTGTTTTCGGGCATCCTCATCGTCCTCATCTTCCCACATGGGCATGGAAATGGAGTAGTGCAGGATCAGCGTCCAGATCAGGCCCAGGATCAGCTTCAGGTTCCCATCCACAATGGCCTTGCTGTCTGTGGAGTAAAGGACACTAACCAGCTCAGGAGGGAACCCATGGTGGCTTCCTCCATCACTCCCTGCCTGCTCCTGGGGCAGCTGCTTTAGTGACACAGTCAGTAGTCTTCTCTGCCTACCAAACTCTTTCACTCCTGTGGGCCTCATCAAATAGCGTGTCCTTTCTGGTCTCACTTTCAGAACCAGGCTCCTTCCTACTCTTCCTTTCTTCCCCCAGCATTGGAGTCTGACTTCCATTTAAGCAAGTTTCAGTCTTTGGTTCTACTGAACTGCCCCAATGTCTTGGGGGCAGACATTATTTTGTTTTGTTTTGATTCATGGTCTCATGTAGCCTTGGCTTGCCTCAAACTCACTATGGAGCAGAGAATGCCCTTGAACCCCTGATCTTCCTGCCTCTAGTTCCTGAGTGCTGGGATTGCAGGTGTGTGCCACCACACCAAGTTTATGTGGTACTGGGGGTCAAACCCATGGCCTCATATGTGATAGGCGAGCACTCTACCAACTAAGCTACACCTCCAGCCCCCTTGCATTGTTTTGGCTGTCTTACTGACACACAGACTGCACATATTAGAGTATAATCTGATATGCATTCCCAATAGGGCATACCCACAAAGCCACTGCACAGAATCAAGAATAAGTATAACTGTCAATCCTCAAATGTCCCTATGTATACTCCTTGTTATCCTCCTCTCCTGTCTGTTCTAGGCTCACCTTCCCAGGAAACAGATGGTCTGCTTGGTAGTTTATATTTTCTAGTTTTATATAAATAGTAAAATTTTCTTTTTTCTTTTTTTCCTTTTGCTCTAGCTTATTTCACTCTAGACCTTGAATTTTAACTTATATGTGTGTTGACCAAAAGTCAATGTTAGGTATCTTTCTCAATCACTCTCCACCTTCTTTTTTGAGACAGGTTTTCTCACTAAACCTGGAGCTCACCAATTTGGCTAGATTGGTTGGCCAGCAATCCCTAAAGATCTGTCTCTACCTCCCAACCCTGGAATTATGAGTATGCTCAGCTTTTTACTTGGGTGCTGAGGATCTGAACTCAGGTCCTCATGTTGGCATGGCAAATACTTTACCAACTGGGTCACCTCCCCTGTATTTTATATTTCTACACTGAGGCTGGAAATTTACAGGGTCTCAATATATGTGCTTGAATATTTTGGAAGCTTAAAGTAAAAGTTGAGGAGGACTAGGTCAGTCCTGCCTACATTCTGTCCTGAAGGCCAAAAGGGCTTCTGGAACACAGAGGAGGTACAGCACATACTCAGCTACCGTTTGGAAGTCATGCTGCCTAATGTGGGGGTCAGTGGCATCTCACAGGAGCTAGGGGAAGCATCACACTTGTAGGCCCGAGTCTCAAAGCTTTGAACCACAACAGGAGGGGAGACCATAGATTTTGGAATCCATCTTATTTGTAAAGGGAAACGGGTCTGAAATTCATCAGCTTCCCTGAGCCTTGCTTTCAGGAGGCTGGGAGGGAACAGAAGGCTCAGTGTTGTTTATTGATGTTTCCTGAGAGACAGAGGAGGGTGTGGTTAGAGGCTCCCCCTTACACATCTTTTTCTGTTCCCCTTTCCCCAGATCCTGAGGGAGCTTCTTAGGGCACAGGGCTTGGAAAGGTTTTGGCATCCTCTACTCCATCCCTACCTGCCCCCAGGATGGAGGAATCTCAGTCTCCAGGATCCTCTCCACCCCCCTGATTCATTCTTCCTTCCCCAGCAGCTCCATGCAGCCCGCCCCTTTCCCCTGGCTTGACTGCAGCACAATGGTTTGGCAGCTCTCAGATTCCATGACACACTGCCTCCCGGTGCTTTCACTCTCTCAAACACAGGCCCATGATACTTTGACACAGTCTGGACACCCTGGTGCCCCCAGCCTCTCTCACAGCCCTGACAGCCAGGGCACAAGCTAAAGCCAGGCTCACACACCCTTTGCAAACTGGAGCCAGACCCCTGGGAGGGAGACTTGAAGCTGCAGGGTTGGGAGCCGGTGGAGGAGGAAAGGGGGTCATTCATGTTTGCTGGAGGAAAAGGTTTCTCCCTAGCAACTGGCCCTGAGCCAGACAGCAAGTGGTCCCCAGCTTGGGGCAGGAGGGGAGTGGCGGGCCCAGAGTTCCACCCTGGGAGCAATGACCTTCCACTCCCTCCACTCCCTTCAGAGGCCAGGCAGGGGAAAGGGTGGTGAGGCTCAACCCAGGCTTCTTTCTGCAAAGCACCCCACCAAGACACCATTTCTGTGTCTGCCAGGGGATAACCCCAAGGGGTAGGAGGAGCCAGACAACTAGCTCGAGAACCCCCCTGCTTACAGTGGAAGGGAGGAGAGAGGGCTGGCCGAGGGAGGGGCTGGGACAGCTGCTGCCCCCCTCCAGCCCCTCCCGTGGATGTTGGCTCCAGGAGAAGGAATAGCAACTGGGGAACAGCTGCGGGACAGAGCTGCCTCGTAGGCCTCTTTGTTTGAAGGGGCTGAGAGGGTGGTGGGGGCTGCACCCTGTGCTGAGGTAGAACGGCACCCAACTCCTTCAACTCAATCCAGACTAGGACTTCTCCTTCAGGTGTCAGCAACTTTCCCAGACCCTGACTTTCCTTCTAGAGAGAAGTGGGCAGTCTTTGAGAATGCCACTCCCAGGTGCCCAGACGTTCATTTCAGCCCTGAGGCAGTGCTAGGCAGGAGACCCTTTCCTGCCTCCAGATGGGAAGGGGAACAAGAGGAAGCAGGATGCCCCTCCTTGCGGTGAATCCTCTCCATCTGGGGATCTCCCGCTGTTGGCTGCGCCCCTTCCCTCCAGCCGCAGTCCCATCTCCCGCACAGCAGCTGAATTGCTAACTGCTTATCTCATCTGTGCGGGAGAGCCACTTGGCCCAAAAGGGGTATAGTTCCCCCTTCCTCTCAGCGGGAACCCTCGAGCTTCCCTCCCGCCCCCAAACCAGCGTTGGCTTCTTCCCCCTCTGCTCAGAGCCGGCCCCTTCACAGCTGAGCCAAGGGGGCTGGAGCCAGGCACCGCCATGGGGGGAGGGGAGAGGTGCGCTGGGGAAGGATGAGGCCTGGAGAGGGGCCCACCGCCCCCGCAGCCAGCAGGGAAGAGAGGCTGAGCCATTTCCTATAATGTCTTGCAGAGATTGCAGGCTTTTCCCTGGAGACCCCACCTGGGACAGTCAGCCCTGCCTCTCAAATCCCAGTGTGAATGGGGGTAGAGAGGGGTGACAGCCCCAGAGCTGGCTTGTCTTAAGCCCCCCACCTCCATCCCCTCCCAAAACACTCTTAATCCTCAGCCCCACTACACACACCAGGGCCCCCTCCCCCACCCCTTGTCCTCAGGCTTGTCCTTCTGGAAAGCTCAGAGACATCTGCTGTGTCACGGAGACAGGGCTATTTCCAGGCCGGAGCAGGCGGGTGGGGGGTGGGGGTTGGGGCGTAGGACGGGAGCAAGAAGAGGTAAGGCCCAGGGAGGGAACTGGACAGGGCAAAGAGCCCCAGGCTGATTCAGCTGCTAATTCAGGAGGCATGGAGATGGCCCTGAGGGAGATTAGTGGGTAGACAGACACCTAGTTGTGTAGAGGTCTTTGGGCAGCCTGTGGTGGTGGTGGTGACACCTGGCACCATATACAACTCCCTTTATAGGCCCTAGGGTGCATCCTCCAAGTGGTTCCTAGTATATCATAGCTGGGATCTTAAGAGTGACCTCGGTGTGAAATGGAAGTCTGCTTGTCCCCAGCGGAGCTGGGCAGCAAGGGGTTGGGCACTCAACGTCCCTTGCCACTCAAAACCCACCCTGGACTTCTGAACTCCCAGGACTAGCGGGTCTCCCCTCCTCCACCCAGAACTGACACACCTTCCAAATCTGGTTACACTCAATGACTTCCTCCCTTCAACAGGCCTTCTCCTCCCTCGGGGCAGCCCGACCTTAGCTGTAGCCAATCCCAGGCCAGGAGGTGGGCTGGGATGAGGCAAAATCCAACAGGAGCCCCCTTCTGAGCCACTGAAGCCACGAGGGCAAGCAGGGGTTAAGGCTCCCGGCCGCCGCTCAGTGCCTTTTTAGGATTCCAAGGCTGGGCTCTGCCTGCCCTGGCCGGGCGGGATACCAGCTGCTGAGCACATGCCTGCAGAGGGCTCGGTGGAGCCGCGGGTCACCAGTCTCTCCGGCCTCGGAGCCCTGAGATCCCAGAGGTGGTGGCTGGGACCCATCTTCAGTCTGCTCTTCCCGTACAAGGGGATGGGAAGCCATTTGCTTTGATGGGTGTGGGAGGCGATTCCACGCACCCGGGAATCAACAGCGGGCACAGTCCTGTCCTCTCAAGCATGCAAGGGTTGTCCTATGGAAGGACAGGGGCAGTGGAGCCGCTGAGCGTGGCAGTTAGTGGGAGTGTGCGTGGGGAGGCTGCAGGCGAGAGGTTTGGAAAACCTGGGAAGGGCTGGACTTCCCGGGCCACCCTGAGGACGTCTGCTGTCCCTAGAGAGGTGTCGGAGCAGCGCTGGGGCGGCTGCAGGGGTGAGGGGGACGGCGTGGCTCCCCGCCCCATCGCTCGGTTCCCCGCACCTGTGTTCCCTGTCCCTGGGACAAGCCCACTCCCACTGGGGCCAGGCCCTCGGCGCCCGCACTGACCGATGGACACGAGCTTGATGTGCTCCCGCTCCAGGAACTCGAGGGCCACAGACACGTTCTCCAGCTTCATCTGGCGGAAGTTGGGGCGCGGGTGGAACTTGCGGTACATGCGCTTCTGGCTGAGCACTTCGAGCAGCGCGATGAGGCGCAGCCCGTCGCTGAGGTCGCGCTGCAGGTCGGTCAGGCGCTTGCCCACACATTTGAGGTGCTCGTTGCACCAGCGCGTGAACGTGTTCTGCTGGATCTTCTTCCACGGTGCGTCCTCCGCTAGGTCCTTCTCGGTGGACGGCATCTCGTCCGCCTCGTCGCCCAGCCCGAGGCCGGCGTCGGAGTAGCCGCTGCTGTTCATCATGCTGGCTCGGGTGGGGACAGGGACGGTGGGGCCCGGGGGTCTGGGCTGCGGGCGCTGTCGGGCGGGACGGCGGGACGGCGGGACTCGCGGCGCTGTGCGCTCTGCAACGGCGGTCGCTCCCGGGCTGGCGGGACTGGGAGGACCTCCTGGGCTCGGCTGCGTCGCTCTCTGGCTGGGGCTCTCTCTCCCTCTCGGGGCGGAGCGGTGCTCGGGAAGTGCGGGCCAGGCCCGGGCGGGGGGTTTAAGAAGCCCCCGGGCTGCCGTCCCCCCCGCCGCGCCCGCGGCCCCCGGGTCCACGTCAGAGCGCCGGCCTCCCAGGAATGCCGCCCGGCCCGCGGGTGGGGGCCGCGCCGAGCCCCACGGCCCCGCCTCCGCCCGCCCCTCCCCCACACGGCCCGTGAGCGCGGAGGGACAGGGCGCAGGGCCCCCTCGGCCCGGGACCAGCGCGCGGGGTTCCCCCACGTGCACTGACACCCACGTCCAGTCCCTGTCGTTTAAGGATGAAACACACTCTTTCCACATCCAACCTGGATTAAAGAGATAAATGGGGAAACTGAGGCTAGTGGTTAGAGCTAAACACACTGATCTGGTGTTGACAGAATTTTCTGGAGTTGGTGACCAGGCTGTTGACAGGACCTGGGAGTCCTTGGCTTCTAGCCTGGTATATAGCCCACCTGTGAACCCAGAAAGGAAATGTGTAGTGTGTGTGTGTGTGTGTGTGTGTGTGTATAGACAGGGCCTGAGAGGAAACAGGGACACTGACCAGGCCAGCTGGGGTGGAGAGGCTCCCCCTCATTGCTCCACTTTACAGGTAGAAAATCTTTATTTGGAATCCAAACTCAGGGTCACAGGGGAATGATGGAATCTTCTGCCCCTGACTCAGTGTCCCTGTCACCAGTCCATTTGAACTCAGTGGCTCAGAATGAAGCTGAGCTCAGGAAAAGGGTACCCAGTGAGTCACATTTATGTGCTCCCCCCTCCTTCAGTCTGACTTAACCAAGGTGCCGAGGGGAGGGAAAGACTGCCCAAGCAGTGCCAGGGAGCCCCCTGGGCAATATGCCCATCTGAGCAACAGGGCACATCCAGGGAAAGGAGGAGTGTGCCAAACAGTAGGAAGAGCCCTTGCAGAGCAGCCAAGGGACACGTGACTGGGGCAGGTGGGCAGCAGAGCCTGAAGAAGCCAGGCCAGAAGCATGGGTAGAACCGAGGGTAAACCCAGTATGGCAGTAGGCGTGGACGACAGTGGCAATGGAGAAACTGAGGCACTCAGCCGTTGGCCACAGATGAAAGAGTTACAGAATGTTTATAAAGTAAGGAGAATATGTTTGGTAATTCTGCCATAGAAGTATATTCCACATCTCCTGGTCTCTTTCAGGCCACCCACCCTCTGCTTTCGCATCCTTCCAGACTAAGGAAGTTTAGCTTTGAAGGAAGCCGTGTACAAGCTATGATATGTTTCTTCAATCCCTAACTCAAGTCATGTGATGGCTGAAACTTGAGACAGTTCTTTGATTTTAAAGGTACATCATTTTACCTTGTGCCTCTCCTCTTTCCAGGCTTGGTGGGGAGAAAAAGGGAATAGTGGGTGCTCTCTCCTGAGGGGCAGAGTGAAGGCAGTGCCCATTATGGGTTGAGAAGACATTTAGGTGCTTTGGGGTGGGGGGCAGTGTTTATGATTAAGTTTCCATCAGTTATTTCTTCTCACCTAATGAGATGGCCTGGTCCTTAGGTAGGGAGGGGGTAAGGAGCAGAGAAGAGGCCAGAAACGGAAAAGGGACCTGCAATGCATAGTGTGTGTGTGTTGGGGGGGGTGTCTCTAGGGGCCCTGATAGTGACAGGCTATAAATAGCTTGGGCCCTGAAGCTCATGTTCTGTCGGCTGCCTGTGACAAGGTACTCAGGAATTCCACTCTCCTGTTGGCAACCCCCTCTCCTTGTCTCCAAAACTGTCATTCTCCCCAAGCCACCTTCATCCCACAGCCAAAACCACCCAGCAGGCACCAGTCCTGTCTGCTTGAGAAGCTGAGCTTTCCCTGTGGAGGAAGGCCCACATTGGAACTCATAGCTGAGTTTCATCAGGGAGAGCGCTCTCTCTCTCTCTCTCTCTCTTTCTCTCTCTCTCTCTCTCTTTCTCCCTCCCTGTGTTTGTGTGTGTGTGTGTGTGTGTGTGTGTGTGTGTGTGTGTGTGTGTTGCTGGGGAGGGAGGAAGGAGGTCAGGTGGAGTGGAGCCTGTGCTGATAGACACTTTACAATCCCTCACTACTCAGTAGTGCCATGTGGTGAGTGTTAGGGAGCCCTCAGTCAGTCCAGGGCCTCTCTTAGGGTGGGAAGGTTCTGAGGGAAGTGAGCAAGAGACCTCCTAAAGACTGCCTCCCTCACACTCTCTCTCCATTATCTTACTCAGAGAGATCAGGGTCGGCCCCATGTGAGGGAGTGAATGGTAGGCAGAGCAGGGACAGTGCCAATGGATGGTTCCCGTTACTCCCCTCCCGGAAACCTGAGCCTGTTGCTCTCCAGGATAAATCGGGGCCTGACTCAGGCTCCAGCAGCCTGCCACAGTCACCTACCCAGGCTCAGGCTGGTGACTCAGCCCTCAATATAGCCCATGAGCCTAGGCCCTAGGCCCGGCCATGCAGGCAGAACAGACCGTGCACAATGCTGTCCTGGGGCATGCCAAGTGGTGCTCCCACTGAGAAGAGCTAGTATGTTCTTCCTTAATCCAGCAGGGGCCCCAAGAGGGGCTTACGGGTGGTTTCGTCAGCTGAGTATGTTGAGCAGTGTTGGCTGGGGCCAAAGGCTGTTTATAGCCCCCTGACTCACCGTCTGTTGACTTATCTCAGGAGACCAGGTTGGCTAGCTCATCACCTGGGCCTGCCTCTTCCATCAAGGGGCACTGTTTGTTAGCCACCAACACTGGCCATGTTTAACCTGGGTTGAAGCTGCCTGAGTGGCCTCAAATGGACCATGTTTTTAAATCTTGGGTTTTGGAATGAGACATTCCCATAGTCACCTGTGATGATTCTGAGTAAGCTAGGCTCATGGCAGGCACTCTTGACAGTTATATTGTGGCCTAACCTAGGGGTCAGGCAGAGTGAGTAGTGTTCCATGGGCTGAATTCCAGTCTCTCCACTTCTGGCTCTGTAACCTTCAGCATATATGTATATGTATATGTCCTACTGAAGGGCCTCCATTTTCTCATCTGTAAAATGGAGTTAATGGCATCCTCTAAAAATGTATTGAGATGAGAAGAAAAAACATGCAAAATGACTAGCATGGTACCTATCATCAGGATAAAAAGGCTAGATCACACTAAATCTAGTTTGCTTTCTCTGCCAGTGTCCAGGGGACCAAGTTGGTCCTGAGGAGTAAGGCTCTTGCCCACAGCTCTGTGTCGTTTTTATCTCTACGCTGTTGCCCTCACTGTGACTTTCTTGCATTCTAATACTTAACCTGCCAGAACTGGAACCAGCAGTACTGTGATCCCCAGTGGCAGCTGGTCCTTAGAAGCAGCTGCAGGTGGCTTGCTGTGCTGGGATAATAGGGGGACCTAGCCTGAAGGGAGTGGATAGAAAGCAGACAGCTATGCAGAGGACAGTAATTAGGATCCTTCATTCTGACTGTACCCAGATTGGGGTGCGTGCCTGCCTCACTCAACAGCTAAGTCTTGTCCCTGCCTTTTAAGCTTATTCAGGTAAATAGTTCACATTTTAAAAAAGGAAACCTGTTTCACATCTCTGGGAACACAGGGTCAACAGGAGGCATCATGCCAAGGCCAAATGAAGAGGGCAAGGTTCTTTTTAAAAAAAGATTTATTTTTATTTTTGTGTATGTGTGTGTCTGTGTGAGTATATGCCGTGTGTGTGGACACCCATAGATGCTGGAAGAGGGCGTCAGATCTCCTGGAGCTTGAGTGACAGGCAACTGTGAGCCACCCAGTAGGGGTGCTGGGAACTGAACACTGGTCTTCTAGAAGAGCAGGGAGCACTCTTAACCATCTCTCAAACCCCAGGAGGTTCTAAAATGAGGAGAGGGGCAAGTGTCCTAAAGGGAGGAACTTTGTGTTCATGGAGAAAGGTAAACCATGTTCTGTCATTGGCCAGGCTGGAAAGAAAGGAAAGGAAAGACAGCCAGGCTGTCTTAGGGCTGGAAAGATGGCTCAGTGATTAAGATTACTGGCTGCTCTTACAGAGGACCTGGGTTCAGTTCCCAACACCCACATGGAGGCTAATAACTGTAACTCCAGTTCCAGAGGATCTGACACCCTCTTCTGACACTGTGTGCACGTGGTGTACTTACATACAGGCAAAACACTCATACATATAAAAAATAAATTATTTAATTAATTTATTTCGTCTTGAGACAGGGAGACTGTCTCAAAAAGACCAAAAATTTTTTATTTTTATTTTATGAGTGCAGTGCCTGTAGAGGTCAGAAGAAGGCATTGGATTCCCCTGGAACTGGAGTTACGGACCTTGTTAATCACTATGTGGGTGCTGAGAATCTAACCTGGGTCCTCTGAAAGAGCAATGGGTGCTTTTAACTGCTGGGCCATCTCTCTAGTCCCCAATCCCCCCTTTCCCAGCAAAAAAAAAAAAAAAAAAGAACATGTTCTGTTCTGTGGGTTTCAGGAATTGAACTTGGGTCTCAGGCTTGCACACTCTCCTTGTTAGCTTCAGCTGGACACAGTCTAGAGTCATCTGAGGGAGTCTCAAATGAAAGGATTGCCCAGATCAGGTTGGCCTGTAACCATGTCTATGAGGGATTGTCTTGATGATTGACGTGGGAGGACCCAGTGCACTATGGGCAACACTATGCCTGGGAAGGTGGGCCTGAGCTGTGTAAGAAAGCTAGCAGAGGGAGCTCATCAGATAGAGCCAGCAAGCAGTGTTCCTCTGTGGGTGCTGCTTTGAGTTCCTGCTTCAGTTCTGTCTTGATTTCCTTCAGTGATGGACCACGACCTGGAAGTATAAGCCAAGGAAAACTCTTTCCTCCCCCAGTTGCTTTTGGTCAGAGTATTTTATCACAACAACAGAAACTAACCAGGAAATACTCCAAGTGCTTTTATCCCCTGAGCTCTCTCACCAGTCTCCAGCTCTTGAATCCTTTCCTTCCTCCGCAAGCCTAGGGTGGTAACAGCTTTCCATTGTTGCTAGGATCTAAGCAACTCACAATTTCTCCTTGGTTCTCCTCACTCTGCCTTCCAAGCATAATTGCTTCATTAAACTCTCTTCTGTCAAAGCATTGAGCTTTTTGTTTACTGTTAGAGCCTTGAAATTAAAATGCCTCTGAGAGCAAATCTCTCTAGCCACAGGACTAAGCCACAAACCTAGTCACAAAGACTCCCACGAAGATCTTCTTAGGGCACAGAAACTCAGAGGAGACCTTTGTTGACTCCTGCTTCATGAACAAAGCCCCCAGTTCCCTCTACTGCTCCATGGTCACAGAGCTCCTTGAGGAGTAGGTGCAGATCAGTCCCTCTGTCATCTGGCTGACAGCACAGGGATTCATCTCTGAGACCAATTCCAGGGTAAGAAATCCTATAAAGGAGCCAGACTCTTAGGCAGGAAACTTGGTTGAAGGGGAATTGCTCTGTTCTGAGTTATGTGAAGCGCTTAGTGAATAAAAAGCCACAACATCTCATGTAATCAGGTTGACATTTAATTACAAGGAACCCAGGTTCTTATACAAGGCAGGAGGAGGAAGCCAGCAGCTCCCATAAGCCTTTTCAGCCTGAGTGACTGAGGCAAAGGAGATGGGGACACATGGGTGGGGTGGGGGCTCTGGCACAGTGTGTTCTGCCCAAAGGTGAGGGTGGTAGCCTCTGGGGATCTGCCCTCTAGGCTGGCCCAGGTGTGCCGTCACTCCATGTAGTAGTATTCTGTCTCCTGCGGTCGCATGTTGGGTAACACATACAAAGCCACCGCTGCAATAGCCAAGAATACCACAGGCTTCCACATCCCAAACAAGTTCTGTGGGGACCAAAGAACAACAATGAGTTTCCAGCACTCTGAACCCATCCCTAAGCCAGAATTACCTGCCTTCTGGAGGGGATGCTTCAGGAGCGTCATGGCTTAACCTCTCTCGCCTCCTGGTAACCACAGAAGCCATGTGCTCTCTTCATTCCACACCACTCATTTTGTGGCAGGATACTGTACACATGACCCAGGTGGTGCTTAAATCTGTGTCTTGATTTTTCCCCATGGAATAAGAATACTAGCTCCTGTGTGTGCAAGCAAGATCAAAGGCCAGCCTTTAGGGAGTCTCCATGTAGACGTCTGAGAAAGGATAGGGTAACTTTTGGGCCTTTGGAGAAGCAAAAGAACCCCACGAGCTTTGAGGAGGAGAAATAAGCTCTGAGTGAAGAGAAAGAAGATGTGAGCAAAGTCCCCTGTAGAGTGCAGTAACTAGGAGGTTCACAGGCAGCCAAGCTTTTATGTCAGATGGTGTTGAGTCAAAGAAACCAGTCGATGGTCCTAGGAAGCAATTGTCAGAGTCAATAAATACTCCTCACCCAAGCTTCCCACCTCCAGTCACTAGGGACATCTTGGGGGTGTGCAGGAGTATGTGCTGAGGCTTCTAGAAACTGCTGACTGCTGGAAAAGCATACACAATTCATGGGCAAGTGACTCTATAAGAAAATATTTAGGAAACCTGAAGTCTCGGACAAGAAAATACATAGTAGGAGAAATTGTTCTTATTTTTATTACTTTATTACTGTACTATCTGAAAGATATAATTTGGATTTTGAGTCAAACACTATGGCATAAGGGAAAAGAAAGGTAGCGTTAGGAAAAAATGGAGTAGGCCCATTAGAGCTAAGAATGCATTTTCTTAGTGAATAATTGATCTACAAAGAAAAATTTAAGCCAATTACAAAGATCAAGGACAATCTCCTAAATCTGTAGAAATGTATATGAAGAATAACAGAAGACATGAAATGGAATAATGCAGAATAATCCATGTAAAAAACTGAGCTGGGCATGGTGGCACAGGACTGTGATTCCTGACTTGAGAAACAGAGCCAGGGGGACTCTGAGGGTTGTAGCCTGGTCAACATACTGAGACCTTGTCTCAAAACAAATAGACAACCCAGAAAAAAGAAAAAAGTTTACTCCAGGTGTCATGGCAGGTGGAGACAGGAGTTCAGGGTCATCCTTGGCTACATGGCCTGTTTGGGCCAGTCTGGGGTAAAAGAGACCCAATATCCGAAACCAACCCCCTCCCCCAAAGGTTTAGAAACTTTGTGGAAGAGGGGGTGGAAAGAATGAAAGAGCCAAAGGGAAGCGCTGTGAAATGTTGTCCTCCAGACAAGATAGGGCCATTGCTCTCATGATCTTAGATCTGTGCTTACCTGCATAAGACCTACACAAGATCAAGCCAGTCAAAATTCTAGAATGGAGGGAGGAGGGGCTTATGAGACACCACCCCTAGCTGAGGAGCTACTGGAAGTTAATGGATTCTGGGCGAGGAACAGTCCTTTTTCTTTGGAGGTGTGGCCACTGGTAGGTTGTTCTCATTCTAGTGGAGACCTATACCCACGTGCATACAGGCAGCACTAACAGCAGTTAAGAAAAAAAAAAAGGAAAGAAAGATAGAAAATGAAGGAAGAAAGAAGCAACAGGAAGAGGTTTGGAGAGGGATATGTCTGAAAGGGGGTTAAAGGGAGAATTGGAGGGGAAAGCAGGGGGTGATATAATCAAAATACATTGTATACATGTATAAAGTTCTTTTTTTTTTCCTGTGCTGGGTCTTGAACTCAGGGTATTAGGCAGGCTAGGCAAGGGCTCTACCACTGTTATATCCCCAGCACATGTCTAAAATTCTTAAGGAATGTTAAAATATTACTTTTAAAAAACTGAAAAAAAAAAAGTTGATACAAGCAAATGTTTATACCCTAATATGCATTGCTAAAAATGTCAGCTGATTGTCTCTTTAAGGGAAGAGCTAAAATCAATGGATGTGAATTGAGGCACTTTATACTGAACAGAGGCATGGTTCTGGTCTAGATATATAAAGAGATGGTTTGAGTGTCCCAAAGAACTTCTGGACATTCCAGAAATCACAGGATTCTGATTGTGTTATCAAACTGACAGATCAAAGAAATCATATTTTGGACTTAATCAAGGTATCTGGCAAATTTTCCTTGAAGTCCTTGAAGATAACAGGCAGATACAAGAGTAGGATAACAGTATAGTCTGCTGAATGACCATTCTTAAGTGTTCGAAGAGCTGAATAAAGAGAATTTGGTAAGACGACACCTAGAGGCTAGGTCCTTATACCCAACCTGACTTAACACACACAGGCGGTGGCCACGTCACCCTGAGGATGATATGAATGAAGCTGGCAGGAGAGATGAATATTTTGAAAACACAGGGTCAAGATAAACAAACAAATAAATGCAGATCCAAGCAAACAAACAAAACCCCACAAAATTTCATAGGTTACCACAGTGGACTAATAGAGAAGAATGAAAAATTCTGCCTTTGAACTCCAATCAATCAAATGATAGGACAGAATAGAGAGAAGATGCTTCACATATGTAGTATACAAAGGAGTTTTATAAACAAGACATGAAAACTAATGCTAGATGGTAGTTATCAAGAGAGCCAATAAGGTCCAAGTTGCATATGCAGAAGAGAAAGGTAACAATCTAATCTGTGGCATGGTGTCCTTCCAGTTACTCAGGGACCAACCAAGGAGAGGTGCTCAAAATGAGAAAAGACTAATAAAGGCTGAAGATATGGCTCAGTTGGTAGAGTGCTTGCCTACTATGCACCGAGTCCTGGGTTTGATGTCCAGAATCTCCAAAAACTGGGTGTGGTGGCATACATCTGTAATCCAGAGGTAGAGGAAAGAGGATCAGGAGTTCAAGGTCATCCTCCCCTACAGAGAGTTTGAGGCCAGCCTGAGCTATAGGATACTCTGTCTGAAAAACAAAGCAGATATTAAGAGAGAGAGAGGAAAGAGAAGAAACCAGGCATGGTGGCACACTCCTGTAATTCCAGTTCTCAGGAGCCAGAGGCAGGCAGATCTCTATGAGATCAAGGACAGCCTGGTCTACATAGTGAATTTCAGGCCAGCTGGAGCTACACAGGGAGACTCTGTCTTAAAAAAAGACAAAAATAGAAGGAGAGAGAGAGAGAGAGAGAGAGAGAGAGAGAGAAATGGAGTTTTTTTCTGAGACACGGTCCTTACTGTGCAGGCCAGGTTGGTCTCAAACACTCAATCTTCCTGCCTCCCTATCTGAGGAGATAGAATTATAGATATGTGCCACTATGCCCTGCCAGGATTCCAATTTTATTACTGTTAAAATAAACTCCTTATAATCTGGTCCATGATTTCCTGGTTGTATTCACCTGTCTAAGCTTTATCATGTATAAACTGAAATAGTAAGGGCTTCCTCAGAGGACTGCTGCAGGGATCAGTCAACACAGGTAGAGGGATCAGAGGGAGCCTGGCACAGAGCATGAATTATTCAAGCATAGGCTCTTGTTGTTATTCGTTTAGTATTTTAAAATTTTAATTTTTAAAAAATTTATTACATTTTGCCGGGTATGATGGTACATGCCTTTAATTCTGGCACTCAGGAGGCAGAGGCAGGTGGATCTATGTGAGTTCAAGGCCAGCCTGGTCTACATAGTGAGTTCCAGGTCAGCAGGGGCTACAGGGAGAAAAAAAGAAACTGAGGGGTACCACTAACAAATGTTTCAGCTCCCGCTCTGAACCTCTGCATTAATCCAAGTGTATATAATCTAAATAGACAGAAGAGAACAGAGAGCAGGAGAAGGGAGCCCAAACAGGATGATAGGTTCCTGAAGGCAGGTGGCACCTCTGTGTCCTCAAATGAACATCTAGTGAACAGACTGGACACATGAACTAGGCCAGTGGAGAGGTGCCCAGAACATATCAGTCTTGATTTCCTGAGAATATTTACTTCTCTAGCTACTAGTAACTTTTCACCAATATTGCATTCTCTCCAGAAGTCAGGTTTCAGAAGCCCATTGTAATGGAATCTGGCCCCCAAAAGGGATAGACAGAACTGTACATTATTTTCCGGCATTTTGTTGTCACTCTTCTAGAAACCAGAAGTTCCAAATTAGAGAGCTTTTTAGGTATGAATATTTTGTAATATAGTAGGGGTTCAGTTCTACTTCCATCAAAGTGGAAGAACAAACTGAGGGGGCCTCATTCAAATGCTCCTGGGAGGATCTGAAAGACCACAGCTCTTACAACTCTTCTCTCACCCACAAGCACAGGTTGTGGAAACAATGGTAAGAGCTCGGCTCTGGGGCTTAAACAAAGACAAAGCTCAGGCCTGCCATGCAGGCAAACCTCAGCTTACTAGAAGCAGTTGGGCAACTTCATCAGTAGCAACAGAGATGGGCTTATTCAAGTTCTTCCCAGCCAAGGACAGAAACTCAAACCATGCCTCTGGTTAAGCATTCCAACTCCCTATACATTACATGCATCTGAGACATGCTCAAGAAGTTAAGAAGTAAGCCCCAGGGAAAACCAGGGCTAAAACTCAGACCTGAGCACTGCTTGTTGTATAATGGCAGAAGCAAGAAGCAAGCAGCTGAGAGGAAAGAAGAGAGGAAGCAATACCAGTACCTGGTTAGGACGACGTCTCCGCCCACCAGCACCAGAGCAGAGCTGATATGACCACCAGGCCTACAAGAGGCAAGGAGAATATGGGGGGATCAGGGGCAGGGGATGGCTGCGACATGTCCAATGAGAGAGAAGCACGAGGAGACCGGGAGATGTGAAGGTGTATGGAAAGACACAAACACACAAATCCAACAGATAATGGAGATGAGAAAACAAAGGGAAAAGAGAAAAGAATCAAGAGGTTACAATTCACATAAGCTGGAGCAGTAGCTTTTCTTCTCTACTCCCTGAGTCTGGAGAAGAGCAGAGGAGTTCCTCCCACTGGCAGAAGTTGCAAAACTGAATGGGTTAATCGGTAACTAGGTCCAAATTAGGTATTGAGGCCAGTTTTCTCTCTGGCCATGTGCAGTGCATATCTTGTCAAGCAGAAGTTGTCTGCACCTAGACCTTTCTTGAGTCAGACACTCTGGAAAAGTGGAGCTGCGGAGAGTATAGTAGGCATCCCTAGAGGAGCAGGAGAGACACTTTTCCTGGGTCACTCCAGGAAGAACCAGTCTTCAGGCAGACCACCTGTCAGCCTCACTTTCCATCAAGTTTTATGGTATGTGGAGTTCTTGTTCCTAGGATCTCCTAGAAATCTAATGCTTTGTGAAACAAAATGCATTACCACAAGCCAACAATAGAGAAGGGCTAGTTCTTTGGAATACTTTTCTAAGAGAAATTCAATTTGTAAGCAATAACACAATGCCAGGTGAATTGCCTACTAAAGATTCAGGACCCAATAAGGCAAAGGGGCACTTCTTTCTTGTGTAGACAAAAGCAATGCACTTGACTCTCAAGTACGAAATTCAGGTTTGGCCTTAGAAATGTAGCCCTGTGTCAAGAAATTTATGAGGCTCTGAACCAGCTTGTGGTAGAATATGATGAATTAAAAAAAAATCTCCTTAGGGAAACACTATAGTTGCTCCTGCTGTTTACAGCCTAGGTATCAAGTCTTCTGCCACAAGATTAACAGAGTACTGCATATGGATCCTGAGCCAGTGTTGCAGACTGAACTGCTGGGAAGTTCCAGATATCTTTAAAGTGAATGAGACAATTCCATCTCAAGAGACATTCTCCCATACTGTATACTAGGGACTTAGGAAGTACTCAATTCGAGAGCCCCCAACTGATCTCAGGACAGAAATTCATCTGACAGGTATCAATAGAGATCTATCAGTTGTTAAAAGATGAAAATACTTCTGTACAGTCACTAACTTACTTGTCATCCTAGCACATATCCCAAGATACCTCCACTCCCCATTCAAAGATCAAGGCACTAACAGGTTAGGGCAGTGGTGGTTGCAGACTGCCAATGTCCCTGCTGTATTTTGACCACCACCCTGTTCACCCACCTGGGGTGAACAGAACCCAGTGGGTGACCCAAGCCTACAGAGAGATTATTCCCTCCTCACAGCTGGGAGAACAACAAGGGTTAACTCTAACAGTGTTCCATAGGAAACAGGATGGAGTGACTTGCTGAGGCTGGCAGAAATGCCCTGAAGAAGGGCTTCATACAGTCCAGGTCCTCTGAGACTGCTGAGGGGGATGCAGGAACAGGCTTGACACAGGGGAAAGGGAAGGAGCAGTGCAATGTAGACAAAAGGACACAAGATCCAAATACCCCACCTAGGTTTGGAGGAAAGGTGATCACTATGAGATGGCTCCACCGCAAATTGGTCTAAGTCTGCCAGTCTCCTCAGAAAGCCTGCTCTCCCCAAACCCTTCTCCGTTCTTGTGCCCTCGGCATACTCACTGGTCTCTACTCTTGTAGAAATGCACCCTTGGCAGGACATCCTCAACACTGAGGCACCTGAGCCCAAGGCTTATTTCCCATGTGGTCCAGCCTTTGGCTACGGTTACCTTTTTGCTCTCAGAAAGTTTAAGGGGGCTGCTTTCCTCGGCAGTGTCGGGAGGCTCTTTGTTCTCCTCGTCTCTGTTGTCTTTCTTGTCCTCCTCTCTGTACTCTTCACACTCTTCCTCCTGATCTGCTGCCTTAGGATCTTCTGGCTTAGTAGCTAGTTCAACCGATTCCTTCTTGGTTTGTACTTTTCCTTTCTTTTTTGCCTCTTCCATCTTTTTATCCTCCTCTTTTGCTAGCTCATCTAATTGCCTCTGGCTGTCCTTGTAGTACAGCACCACCTCCAGACTCTGTGGGTTGGAGGTAAGGCAGGAGGATGGGGGCTGCTGTTACCGACAAAAAAACTTACCCTCAAGACAAGGCTGTACTACCTCCAGAAAGCAGTACTCGAACCACTGCGCATGACCGTATTTGGAGACTGCAAGCTGATCTGAGAATAATGTGGAAGGCAGGCACACTTACTTAGCTGGGGCCAACACATCCACTTGATCTTTCATCCATTTCAATCAGCTACCTATGAGTCAAGATTCTTGGGCTCTGTATCTCAACTGTTACTTCCCACCGTATCCAATCCTCTTTCATTTACTAGCACACAACTACGTTGAATAAATTCCTTTCTCTCCATCTAGCTGGACATTCTCTTGGTCGTGTAACCCAGGACAAGGAGTCCCAGAAATGACTTGGGCCAATGAAAGCAGCTGTTCAGCTCTCTCCCCATGGTGCCCAGGAAAACCGTCCAAACTGTCCATGAAGATGGAACTCCAGTAGACATTAAGGGATCCCCAAAGCCTTCCTACAAGTCTCTTGCTTAGCAGAACTCTAGTGGAGATGCTTCTTCCCAGGGCCTCCTCCACCCACCTGCCTTTCTGGCTGCTAAGACTGCAACTCACCTTATTGTTCTCAAAGTCATTTTCGGAACTCTCTGAGCATGCCTTGGCCACCTTTCTGTTTTGGACTGCATTGGCATTCTTGTTCATGTTCTTATTGCCATTCTTTGCCCTGGCTTCCTTGCCAATGGAGGGTTTCCTCTCTTTGAGTTGACGGAGCTCTTCCTGGCAGCACTGCAGCTGCCCCTCCAGCTGCTCCTGCACTGCCAGAAGCCGCCCCTGCTCATCCATGCTAGCCTGGTACTGCAGCTGCAGCTCCCGCAGCCTGGTCTGCAGTTCTTTGATCTGGTGGTAGTGGAGCTCCAGTTACCCAGTGAACTCCCACCCAGTCAGCCTGGGTCCTACTTGAAGAATCACTACCTCACAAAGCTCCATGCTAAAGCTCACAAGGAAGTAGACAATACAAAAAAATCAAACTAGAAAATGAGCCTCTTAAACAGCTTCACAAATGGCTTTCCCTTATCTTGAGGTACCAGAAGATCTACATCTAATATGATTTTTAAAGTTTTTTTTTTTTTTTTTGGTATTTTGAGACAGCTGGTCTGGATCTCACTAGCTTCAGCCTGAGATCCTGCCACTGCCTCCTCTGCTGGGATTAAAGAAGTACACTCCCATACCTGGCCAGTTTTAAAAATTATTATGGCCTGTCTGCAGAATATAGGAATGCTAACCCTTCTGAAGCTCATGAATTCATAATTCTTTCTCCAGGAACTCCTACTTGGACCAGTCCATTTCTTTAAATAGATTCAAGGAGCTGTTGTGTATGCCTAGCAGGGTGCTGGGCATCTGCACCTCCCTCCTGGCAACACACAGAGTTATAACCTGTCCCCTAATCTTATGTTTTGTCTGCCTGGGCTGATGGCTGCACATGATCTGCTCAGTAAGCACTACTAGTGTAGGCTTGTGTGGTCATAGCTCTATGGGTCTCTTCCATCTCAGGTACACATTCAGTGATCTTCCCAGTGGATGGTAAACCATGGTTGGCCAGAGCCCTGTCCTTAAAGTGTATATAATCTAGCTGGAGAGAAAAGACAAACACACTCAAAATAACGAAAGGAAATTGGCATGTGAAAATATATAGCTCTACAGATGTGCTCAGGGATACAAAGTAATAGAATTGGAAAAGGGCAGAGAATAATTCCAAGAAAGTACAGTGGGTGACCAGTATATCACAGCACAGTGAGCTCTTGAAAGATGTCCTTCGCTCAAGACCTGTCCATCAGCTTTCCTGGGATTAAGTTTCCCTTCCCCCTGTCTTCAGGCTCTGAAGTGGCTACGGGGACTCCCAAGAGAAACTGATGCCTAGCAAGTTACCTCGTTCTTGTCATTCTGGGGGGCTGCAGGCTTCTCAAGACTTTCCATGCACTCCTTCAACTCCTTCTCACAGTCATCCAGCTCATCCTTCAGCTGTCTCTGCTTGACCAGCAGCCTGTTCAAATTCTCCTGCAGCTGGCTGTGGTCTTCCTGGCTCACCTGGTACAGGGCCTTCACTGCCTGCAACTTGGTCAGCACTTTGGCCACTGTTTCCTCAAAGTGCTGCAGAGAGTGAAGGGGTAATGACAGCACCCCAAGAAGCGTGTGATCTCTGTCCCACACATTGTCAGGCCCTTCCCTGGATACAAAACAGTGGCTACAAGGATCTGCAGCTGCTAGGGGGAACTCTTATTTCTTCTCATAAAGAGCATCCTGACTGTATTGAGAGTCCTCAACCCCAGGACTCTGACCCCATTCCCATCTCAGTCCCTGTGCCCTTCCCTGGTGATGTTTCTCTCAAAGATAGGTGCCCGTCGTCCCCATCTACCTATCACCTGACAATGATTACCTCAATGTCTTCAGGCTGAGCTGGGTCCTCATCAGCACCACTGCTGACATAACTCTTGTAAACGTTTTCAGAGCTACAGGAACTGCCGTAACTCTTCTTATAGGTAACACTTGTATTACTGGAGCGGTAACTCTTCTGATAGGACTCACTGGCACTCGTGCTGCTGTTATAGCTCTTGAGGAAGCTCTCATTGCTGGCCTGAGTACTTACATAACTCTTCTGAAAACTCTCATTGTCCTCAATGGTGCTGTCATAACTCCTGTGGAACTTTTCACTGCTGGGGACCACCATGCTGCCTGAATTCTTTTCGTAGGACTCAAGGCTCATTTTAATGGTGGGGGACTGCATCTGGAGTAGCTGCATTTCTTCCATGCAGAGCTGCAGCTCAGCCTGCAGCCTCTTCCGCTCCTCCAGGAGTCGCCCGTGCTCCTGTTGCAATAGCTCCTGCTCCCTCTGACTGGTTTCATATATCACTTGCAAGGCTTGCAGCTGGTCCACAAACACCTTGGACTGGGGGAGCAGGAGACATCACTGTTACTCTGAGACAGGTCAGTCCTTTCAGCTGCCCCTCTCCCAAGGCAGATGTGAGTGCTCACCTAGAAGTGCGTGGACATCCCTGAGCCTCAAAAGGCCCTTGTCTTTTTGGTTGTGAGCTTGAGCCTTTAACAGCTAAGCCTCCTCTCCATCTGAAGGTCCTTGTCTTTGACTTAACCCACAGATGACTGACATGTGTCAGCTTTCTATTCGTTTGGGAAAAATCTCTTCAGGGCAGATACTCTGCTTTGGGGGCTCCTGTTTCTACTGGTCTCTGTACTATGCCATATCCCTCTCCTCGAAACAGTGTAGCAGGTCTCAGGAACATCCTGGATCCTTACCCCACCATCCTCTCAGTCAAGTACACTCATTATTCTGCCCTTTAGGCTCAATCCTCTCCCTCATCCTTCATGGTAACATCAGCCAAGCTAGCTGAGAATGTGCGCATGTGAATTCTTTCTTCGGAAGATGCAGCCTTGGAATCAAGATCTTGCTTCTCACTAGTCCCTAGACCTTCTATCCTGATTCTATTGACCTTGAGACATGTTCTCCAGCCTCAGTAGGCCTGGCTTCTTGGCTGCGGATATGCCACATTAGATCTGACTGGTTAAGGAAATAGTTTATACCTGGTTCCGCATCTGTGTATTATCCAAGATTTCAGCCTGGATATCTTATGCCCTTGGAATGACCATGGCCCACTATTTGGACTTCTGCTATTTCCTAGTTCTCCCTGTTCAGGCTAATATTAAAGTGAGTGTATTAGCCTAAACGGAAGCTGTCTACCCGCTCTTCCCAGCTTATGCTGACACCTCAGACCAAACTGGTTCCCCAACTCTGAGCAGACTTGGATAGAAATTTCTACCTGTGTTACCTCAAAGGCATGACCGTCTGGTTGTACTTGAGACGCATTGATTTTCTGGGTTAGCCCCTATGACCTAGCAATGAAAGTGTGGTCAATACCAAGAACCTGTCTGCTACAACTGCTTTTCTTGGAGATAAATGGACCCAGATTTGCTCCACAGAACCTCAAAAGGTTAGACTGAAAACAGATAAATATATTTTCCAGTTCATAAGAAAAGGATGATACATTTAGGGCCAGACCAAAGGAATCTAGACAAACATTAAATTGGTACCATACACCTTGAAAATGCCATGTTGATGGGACTGAATCCAATGGTCAGACATGGACTTCTTGGGCCACTTGAACTTTGTTCTAGATGCTGACTATACTCCAACTTAAGAATGAGTCACTCCATAACTCAAAAATCAAACCAGAGGGTATGCCTCTGGGTGAGGTCCTCAGAACACCTATAGTCACAGCTTACTGGAGACCATGGAGGTCCATGATTGGTGAAGGACAGGGCTTTAGTCTCACCCTGCCTCCTAGGTGAATAGGCCTTCCTGACTCCAACTCTTTCCTGGAGCCTCTTTCCCCTGCCATGTAGCTGTGCTCAGGGGAACCCTCTCCCTGCCTCTTGCTGTGGTTACCTTATTCTCACATTTTGACGACTTGGCCCCTTTGGCATCCTGAGGGTGTTCCAATACTTCCTGGAAATTAGACTCTTTGAAACCTTGCAGTTCTTTGTGTGCCTCTAACTGTTCCTTTAATACACTCTCCTGGTTCTGCATCAGTTTTTTCTGTTCCTCCTGCATGCTTTGGTACAGCAGCTGCATTTCACACAGATCTTGCAACTTTGAAAGCAGCTCCTGACCCTGAGTAGGGCAGAAGGAAAAATGGTGGTTAAAGGGACATCACAGCCTCCTCCTGTGCCTTATCCCTGCTGGACTCTCTGCATTGGCTACATAGAGCTCTCTTGGGGACAGGCAGGTCTTTTTATGGAGTGGCCTTCTGCCTGAATAGTAATGATTCCTTATGTGTGGATATATTTTGTAGTTTACAAAGTGATTTCAGGTGCACTTCCTCCAGATGGACTAAATATCTAAATATAAAATGCTGTAGAGATCAGAATATAAAATGTATTTTAAGGCTTAAAGCCATCATGAGGAAGTCCCTGAATCAGCTTCGTGGAGCTGTGTGCTGTGAGGATAATTGTGAGAAAGGAAGATTCTCACTTCCCACTCTTTTATTTTTCCCAAGGGCAGTTCCCCCCTGGGAGGCTTCTCAAAGCAGTACTCCCCCACCAGTGGCCTCACCCTGGCAGTGGGTACCTTCTGCAAGAGGCCACATTTGGGCTGTGGGAATGTGAGTCTGTGCAGCTCTTCCTGGAGCTGGCCCTGCTCCTCCTGCAGTCTCCTCTGATCTTCCAGGAGTTCACACTGCTCCATCTGCAGCTGCCCCATCTCCTTTTGGCTGGCTTTGAACTTGTCCTGCAAGTCTGTCAGCCTGGACAGCAGGGCATCACACTAGGGGTGGGGATGGGTGTGCAGGGCATGGTTAGTCTGTGAGGAACACCGTGAGGCCTGGCAGAGTGCTTGAGTGCTCTCCTGCCTCCTGTGACTCACCAGGCTCTCCCTCATCCCTGATTAGCCACCTTGGCCTAATACCCTATGCAGACCTGGCCTCCATGTGAAGCAGGATTCCATAGGAGGTTCTCTGAGCCCTTTGCTCTGTACTGCCAGTGACTGTGCTCTAAGCTTCCACTGCCATTCCCTTCAGAAGGTGGTCTGAGAGAGGGTGCCCCTCCCTCTGTTCTTTCATCCTTTCCTGTGGCACACTACCTCCACCTTGCTGCCCTGCAGAGTAATTCCAGCTAGTCTCATCATCAGTTGTTTTTGGACACAATTTTATGTTCCTTATCAGTAAGCATTTAATTTTACTCTAATTTTCTTTTTTAAGTTTTTTTTTTATTTATTTTATGTGTATGAGTGTTATGCCTGTGTGTATGTAAGTGCACCCATGTTGTGCAGTGTCTGTGGAGGGCAGAAGAAGCTTCAGAACCCTGGAATTGGAGTTACAGACAGTTGCTGGCTGCCATGTAGGTGCTGGAATTCGAACCTATATCTTCTGCAAGAACAGCTAGTGCTCTTAAGCACTGAGTCATCTCTCCAGTTCCCTCACCCTAATTTTCTTATTTTTGTTTTTCTTATTTTTTTATCCTCACCCTGACCCACTGGGAATTGAAGCCAGTGCCTTATGCACGCTAGGTAAATGTTCTACCACTGAGCTATATTCCTAGCTTTAATCATCTCTTAAAACCTTTACAAAAGTATAAGCTATTGCTGAATTTGGTTTAAGACTACATTATCCCATGATTCCAAACACCAAATCTTTTAATATCAAACGAAATCTCAATGCTTTGTGCATCACTACATCTCTTCCTATAAGCTGCTTCCACTATGAGAAGAGGTGATGAGCAAGTCGTGGACCCAGTGGGCTCCTAGACAACGGAATGGGAGTGAAGGAAGAGAGCAAATGTAAGCCTGGGCACAGAAAGGCAACTAGATGATAACGTTCCCAGTCCTCTGTATCCCAGTGGCTTTTCCCCAGAGACACAGCAAACTACCGGCAGACGAAGGAGCCCTGACTATTCTGGCAAGGTATCCAGATTCATCTTTTCCCAAGACCCTTGTGCCTTTTTTCTGATAGCTTCCAACACCTTTCTGCTTCCCATCCATAACCAGGAGCCATTCGTTCTCAACTGGGTAAATAGTAATGGCTTGAGTTTATACACCACAGAAAAAGGATGAATAAAGCCTTATGTACCACTACCAGAATTTATTTCTAAAAGAACGTGAGGCAAGAAGAATGTCGCTATGCTAGGTGTGCCGTGCGCACTTGTAGTCCTAGCACTTGAGGCAGAGACAGGAGGATCACTGCAAGTTTGAAGCCAGCTTAGTCTATGCACTGGGACTCTGTCTCAATACCACCTCCTCCCCAGCTCCAAATAACAGCATTTTGTTCAATTTAAAGAAAGAAAGGAAGATTCTAGCTTTGAGAATTTACTCCAAGTCACATACTAGATTCCAAAAGGGCCCTGATTCTTCTAATACTCAATCAGCACTCTGGGCACAGACCACACCCCTAAAGAGATCACGTGCAATCTGTTCAGAAAACTGGCCCTAGTTTTCTTGGTTCCAATAATAATAGCTGTATATATGATCCTATATGTATATTCCTCTTTACAAATCACTAGATACCAACACAGTTATAAAATGAGCATGTAAATGTATACACGGAATTGTATGAAAAATAGTCAGATGCTCTAAGATCAAACGTATTGCTCTACTAAGCCATAGATCTGACTCAAAGTCAAGATCAAGACAAACTGTTTTAAGGAAAGTGGATGTGGATCTGCCTTTGTCTTCTGCCCTCAGTTGGTGACCTCATCCCTCACCTGTGCACCTCCCCTCTCCGGAGCTGATGCCAGAACACTTACTGCTCTGTGCTACAATTACCTTGTTGGAACATTTTCCCTTGTCTTCGGGAATGGACTGGTTGCTCTTGAACTCTTTCAGCTCCTCCTGGCAGAGCTGGAAGTCCTGTTCCAGCTGGTCATACATGTGCTTCTGCCGCTGCAGCTCATCCTTGCTTGACTGGTACAGTCCCTTCATCTCCTGAAGCTGGGCCTGCATCCCTATGTTCTGGGCAGGGGAGGCCAGGCCATCGTCCCAGGTACACCCACTGCCTCACCCTCTCCTCTCAGCAGGGACCAGGGGATGGAGCTGTCTGTCCTTCCCTGTCCTTTGCAGCCCTGACTTCCCCAAGGAGACCTGTTCTTAACAGGCTTAATTCCCTGACTGTATAAGGCTTCCTTTAGGGGGAGGTAAGGGAAAGAGGGGATTCCTTTCTACGGACTCATTTTCTGGTTTAAAGAAAAAGGGAGCTGCAGACATTTCGAAGGCCCTCTCTGTGCATGTCTTTACCCCCTCAGCAGCCGCTCCTCCACAGAATTCCCAGCGAGCCCACTCTTCAGCACCCACCCTCACAGCAGACCCTGCCTGGCTACGTGCCCCTGCGTCTGGCCCTCCTTTTACCTTTTCACTGCTCTCTCGCAGGGAGCCCACCATGTTCCGGAGGTGCTGTAGCTCTGCCTCTTGGCACTGCAGCTTTTCCTGCAGGTGACGCTGCGCTTCCAGCAGCTTTTCCTTCTCACTCACGCTGTTCTGGTGCTGGAGCTGCAGCTTCTGGAGCCGGCACATTAACTCCTGCATGCAGGGGGCTTTGGGTATTGGTGCTGGGTTCTGGGACCTCACTCCAACTCTCTCGTTCACTGATGCCTAAGAATTCTCGTCCTCCTTCCACTTGCCACTTGTCCTCCCACATATGGTAGCACTTAAAGGGGCCAGCTATGTTTTTGACTTGTTTATAAATAAACAAGTTTATAATAAAGGCTATGTAGCTAGGGTTAGCCTTAAACTTCTGATTCTCTTGCCTCTACCTCCTTAGTGCTGGGACTACAGGTGTGCTCTTTCACACTTGGCTAGAAAACTGTTTTTTTAGTTTTTGTTTTAGTACTGCAGATTAAATCTAGGGACTCTTGCATATACTAGTCAGTCTACTGTATCCCCAGCCCTGGAGTTATTCTTATTCATCTTTCCTGAAATCTCAGACCAGTGCTCCTCCCCTGGTCATCCCTTCACCTCTGGAGTAGTTACCTTCTCACTTTGGCTCTCTATGACTGTAGGTTTGAAGACTTTGAGCTGCCGGAGCTCAGTCTGAAGTTGCACCTGCACTTTCAAAAGCTCAGTCTGTTCATCCTGGCTATCATCATACTTTTTCTGCAGGGCACAAAGCCTAGTCTTCAGTTCCTCATTCTGTAGTAGGGAGGATGTGGATAAAAGAGTTACTCTTAAGAAGCAGCAGACTCCTTTCCAGGCGTCTATGATTCTTTTCCAATGCAAGAACTTGAGAAGCTGCCTGGATCTATGGTTTCTTCAGTGAGCCAGACACTCAACAATGACCACATTTCTAGAACGTCATGCCATGTGGCTTCTATATGAAGGGGCTTTGGATGCTGCTGCTGGGTTCTGGTCATAGGCAAGAGTCAGCAGAGAACATCTTCACTCCTGGGATCCAGCCTCTCTGGAGGCAGTGTCTCTGAGCAGGCCTTGATGCCCCTGTGCCCTCCCCTCAAGCTGCCTCCCCCAGCACTGTTTACCTGAACGACGTTGTGAGAGGTCTGAATACGAAGCACCTCATTCTGGGCACACTTGAGCTCCCTCTGCAGTCGCCTCTGCTCCTCCTCACTGGTCCGACGATGATTCTGTAGTTCTTCCAACTCACAACACAGCACCTTACACTGTGAAGGAAATGGAATAGGCAGATTGGTTTATGGTGCTGCGTGCACATCAGGAACGGAAAATATGTCATTCCTCTGATTGGAATACAGTTAGCTATAAAAAAACATTGTAGACTCATGCTGAGAAATGTGTTTTTAGGCTATTGAATCATGTGACCATCATAGAGTATACTTAGGAAAACTTAGATGGTGTGTGTGTGTGTGTGTGGTTTATTGCTCCTAGGGCCATGATGAACAACACTGTGAGACTGAACTAAGCAAAAAAGAAAATGATGCCATTAGCAAATGCAACTAATCTGAAATATAAGAAGCTGCTGCCAGATGGGTGTGGCACACACCTTTAATCCTAGCACTCAGAAAGCAGAGACCAGCCTAGTCTGCATAGTGAGTTCCAGGCCAGCTAGGGCTACAGGGAGACCCTGTCTGAAAAAATAAAGGCGGGAAGGGGTAGGGAGGGAAGGCTGGAGAGGTGGCTCAGTGGTTAAGGGCTACTTGCCCACAACCATCCCTAACTCCAGTTCCAGGGGAATTTGATGTCCTCTTCTGACCGCCATGGGCACTGCACAACACTGGTGAACTTGCATAAATACGTTCAGGGAATATACTCATACACATAAAATAAAAATAATAAATACAATATTAAAAAATATCTGATGCCAGTATAATATGGCATACTGTTTTATGATACACATTTTTAAGTAGAAAAATATATTTTAAATAATAAAACAATGTAGTAGAAACATAAAACAGTAGCAGAGACACTTCTTTTTTAAAGTAATTTTTATTTATTTATTTTTATTTAGATTAGGCAAGCTAGCAAGACATTATCTCCTTTCATAGTACATGGCTGGCTCCTCCTTCATCTCTGCGCCTACCACAGAGGGTAGCAGAGGCCTGTCTCCCTGCCTCAGTGGCCTACCTTGCTCTGCATATCTTGCATCTGCTCCTCAGCTCCAAGTAGCTGTTGGCGTAACAACTGCATTTCAGGATCAGGCTCTGGGAAATCCAGTTCTGAAGTCTGAGACTCTACTGACATCACACTCCTTAGCATTTGAGACTCCAACCATTTCTCTGTTGCTCTTCGTGTCCTGTAATCCAGAACCCAGTGCTATGTTGGGAGGAAGTCTGCCTGGTATCACCAGTCAAGTGTGCTCAGGCCTGATGCTTTCAGTTTAGGGCAGAGATACTAAAGAGCCTTTGGTTGTGATTTACTTCTCACATAGACAAGTTTAGAAGATTAAAGAAAGCCTCCAGCACTTCATCTGCACAGGTATTTTGGGCTCTGTGACACCTGAAGAATACTAACCCAATTGGTTTCAAGGTTGGACTTGGTGTCAAGCCAGCTCCAACCTGGAAGCTCTGTGCCATTAGACTGAATCACATCTGTGTGGACAATAAAGGAATCTCTTCTGATCTAATCTAGAGTGCTGTCAGCTGGACACCCATGCCAAGGACAGACAAAAACTAAATTTTATAGCTCACTTGACTATAGTTCTTACATAACTAAGTGGCATTCTGAGCCTGCTCCTAGAAGGTCTTCATGCCCTTGGGATACTGCAGAAATGACCTGCTCTCCAGGAGCAGAGGGACACTCATGACCCTAGCCTCTGTCTTCTGGGAATACCAAAGATAGAGTCTGTAGTGCTCCTGTCCCCTTGGCTGTACCTATCACTCTCCAGCTCAGCAAGCTGCCCAGTGAGGCTGCTGTTGCTCTCCCGCAGTGCCTGGTATTCCTCATTCAGGAAGTGGTAACGCTCCCGAAGTTGGTGTAATTCTTCTGCAGAAGACAAGCAGAGAGAGATGAGATCCTCAGGGGAGGAAAGCACCGATGACTAACCCCCAGTGTTCCTAGCTAGAACCCTGACAACAAAGGGCCGAGTAGCTCCTCTTTTTCTGGAGACAGAAAAGTGATATCACATGCAGAGGTTTAGATGACAGGGCCCAGAAAATTTCACAGTGCAATGAGCTGTCTTCTTTCACATAACCACGGTAGGGAGATAGTTCAGCAGTGCAGTGCTTTCTTGGCATGTGCAAAGGTCTTAAGTTCTATCCCTAGCATCATTAAAAAAAAAAATCTTCCCTTTCAGATAGCTTTCTTTCCTCTCATCTAGCCAGAAGATGTCCCCTATTACTCATCCTTAAAGCCCCAACCCAAATATGGCCTTGAGCTTTTAGGTGCTCTTGAGAACTTAAATAAGTTTGGGGTTTATTGTATTTAAAATTTCCAATGAACTATTTATGAATACTTCCCTATTATACTTTGTTTTTGTATTTTTATTTTATTTGTGCATGAATGTATTGTCTACATGCAAGTAAGAAAACTTGAGTCATGCCCTCGAAGATCAGAATAGGGTGTTGGATTCCCCTGAAATTGGAATTATGGATGGTTGTTAGCTGCCATGTGGGTGCTGGGAATTGAATATGGGTCCTATGCAAAAATAGCCAGTACTCTCAACTACTGAATCATCTCTCCAGCTCCCACCCCGCTTTTTTTGAGACAGGGTCTCACTGTTTAGCCCTGGCTGACCTGGAATTCACTAATAGACCAAATTTACTAGCTACCCTCAAATTCACAGAAATCAGTCTGCCTCCTGACTGATAGGATTAAAGGTGTGAGCCACCACACCAGGCTTATCATATTGTCCCGAGTGCTGGGACCACAGGTGTGTGTCATCCAAACATGGCTTTTTATTATACGGTACTTGAGATCTAATCTAGGGCTTCATGAATGCTAGACAGACATTCTATCAACTATGCAACATCCCTAGGCCCTATTTATACTTTTGGTACAAAAACCTTCGAGATGTAAACTACCAGATGTTGCACTCCAGATCTGCCTTTCAGTGACATCTCACTCATTCTGAGTTTATTACCACACTGAAGATACTGGCTTAGCTATAGTCAAGTATTCCTTGTAGTTGTATTAATTTTTGTTTTTTTATAGGCAGGGCTTTTAATGCAGTGCTTGGAATAAAACCTAGGGCCTCATCAAGCATGCTAGGCAAGCACTCTACCTCTGAGTCACACTTGCTTTCTTTCATCTGCTGACAGAAAAGCCCATCCCAACCAGATCACCATGTTTTCCTCAAGCATCAGAAGAGATCTGATTGAAACTCCCCAGAAACTGTTTCTAGTAGCAGTTACCAATACTTTTTAATGTTATGTTGATACAAGCACCCAAGATGGCTCAGCGGTTAAAGGTGTTGCAGCTCTCCCAGAGGATCAAATTTGGTTTCCAGTACCCATGTCAGGTGGCTCATAACTGCCTGTAACCACTATCTGGGGGATCTGATGCCTTCTTCTGGTCTGTGGGCACCTGTATACATCTGGTACATACTCACACATGTACACATACACATAAATAAAATTAAAATAAACCAAAAGGAAAAAAAAGGGCTGGGGAGATAGCTCAGTGGGTAAAGTGCCTGCTGCATAAGCATGACCTGAGTTTAGATTCCCAGCGTCCACATGGAAAGCTGGGGGTGTGGAGCCAGGGAGTTCCTGAGGCTCATTGGAAACCAATCTAGCTGAAGCAATAAGCTCCAAGCTCAGTAAGAGATCCCCAGTCTCAAAAAAAATAAGGTAGAGCTGGGCATGGTGGTACATGTCTTTAATTATAGTACTCGGTGGGCAGAGGCAGGCAGAGCTCTGTGAGACTGAGGCCAGCTTGGTAAACACAAAGTGAGTTCCTGGCCAACTTGGGCTACAGGGATACCCTGTCTCAAAAAAAAAAAACCCATAAATAAATAAATAAATAAATAAATAAACAATAACATTTTTTTTTAAGTGGAAAAAGGACTGGAGAAATGGCAACCAAGTTGGGTGGCTCACAACCACTGTAACTCATTACAAGAGATCCAATTACCTCTTTTGGCCTCCACGGGCACCTGCACACATGTCATTCACTCACACAAACACATAAATAAAAATACTTCTTAAAAAATTTTAAAATAAGGGGGCTGGAGAGATGGCTCCAGAAATCAGTCTGCCTCTGCCTCCTGACTGATAGGATTAAAGGTGTGAGCCACTTTTAGGTGGTTAAGGTGGTTAAGAGCATTGGCTGCTCTTGCAAAGGACCTGACTTGGGTTCCAAGTACCCATATGGTGGCTAGCAACTATTCATAACTCCAGTTCCAGGAGATCTGATGCCTTCTTCTGACCTCTACAGGCACTGCACAACACAGGTGCACACACAGGCAAGACACTTGTATTCATACAATAAAAATAAATAATCCAAAACTAATAAAAAGAAAACAGAAATAAGCTGGAGACTAGATACCCAACATCAACCTCTGGCCTCTATAGTGCACCCACAGGTGAATGCTTCCCCCTCCGACACATACATACACATAAAAGAATCCTATCACTTGGAACACTGATTCTAATGATCTTTAAGACATACTAACTTGTCTTATACAAGACTTATCTTATTTGCTAAAAGATTCAACACCCTATCACTTCTAATGTTTTTTTCTTTCCAATCAGAAGGTCTTAGACTATTACAGATTACAATAGGAAGGAAGGAAGGAAGAAAGGAAACTTATCTTTTAATGAAAACTAACTGTCCATGAAGCATTGGATTTCACGGTTTTGACTCTGGGTGGGCATTTCATTTAATCCCTGAAATAGCCCAGTACAGAATTTTTCTCCTTCAATAAACCTTTAAATTTAGAATAATGGATATACAAAAATAATACAGAATGCCCCGGGAGACTTCTCACCCAGATTCCTCATCTGTGAGCATCTTACATATTACTGCTGCCCACTTGTCAAGACTAAGGCATCAGCATTGGTACACTGCAGTTAACTCCACACTTCGTTCAGAATTCTCTACAGTCTTTTTTCTATTCCAGTGTCCCATCTTGTTGTAAGATTTTTTAAATCAACTTGAGTTCTTTATTCTAGATCTGGAAATGAAGCTCCAGAGATAATAACTTGACTAAGTTCATCCTGCTACTGGCTGGAGGCTGCGTTTCTGAACTCAGGTTGGATCGCTCTAGCCAAATCCTTTCCCTGGTTCCGCCTCCCTCTCTTAGCATCAGCAGTCCAAAGGCGCTTCTGAAGATTTCATACAGTTGGGAAAACTTTCAGTTCTTTGATTTCCCTGTTGACTGTCTCTGCTTGATCTGGCCAAATATAGGCCTCCATTATACCCAGATCATAAATCCAGACTAGAATAAAAGCAAAACTCTCTGATGTCATGAATCCTAGCAACTAGCTGGGAGACTGTCTGAAAACAGGGCTCGAAGCTTTTGAGTACCACATGCATTACTAGAAATAACCTCTCTTCTTCTCCAGCTGTCTTGTGCTCTGATTTGTTGCCCCTTGAAGTTTATATTCTGCAGAGGGCTAAATGAGCTTAAGAATTAGCATCCTGGGATCTGAGATGTAGGACTGGAGGCCTGAACTTGTCCAGGCAAAGAGCCATGATACCAGAGCAGAAGGAAGGGTTTCCTAAGGTGACAGGCCCTTCTATACTCATCCCAGAACTGGACACTTTCCCAGGACGGACTTTCCCATAGCCACATCAACAAGTACCCACTAGCTCTTGGGAAGAACCTCCAGGTTACATCTCTATGGTACTAATTCCTATACCACCATGGACTGCTTATGTAATGGCTGAGTAAATTTTTTTCTCTTATGGACTTGAATTCAACCTAGAGGATTTTCTAGACTACCTTCCTCTTCATGACATCCTCTCCTCTGAATTTGCTGACAGACCAGAAGGTCTCATACCTTGTAATCCAGAGAAGTCAGAGACACTATCAGATGGTTCAGAAGTCTTCAACTCCATTTCTGCACGGAGTGAGGCAATCTCCATCTCATAATCCCCTCGGATGCGGTCCATGTCATCAAGTTCATTCTGCAACCGGCAAATATCTTCCTGCAGGGATGCTATGTCACTCTCATGTTCACTTGCAGAATCTACTGCAGCTTGCCGTAGGTTCTGGATCTCAGCCTGGGCCAAATGCAACTCCTGTTCTACTTCCTTAAGTTCAACTTCTTTTTCATGCTCTAACAGGGAAATCTCCTCCCGCAGACGTTGCAGCTCACCTGCAAAGTGCAAAGGTTAAGATGATCAAGAAGATAAGTAAGTGAATCCTCTGAGTTCTAGAGGCACAGAGTTCAAGGAGGATTTATTTCTTGTCTGGAAACTACTGACAGCCTAGTCTCTATCCCACCTGAGAACAGAGTGAAAGGATACCTAAGAGGGGAACAGAGTGACTCTCAACTGAAGGCAGACTTTGAGGCCTTGCACTAGAAGTGTCAATGTGGGTTAGAACAAAAAGTACTAAGTTCTATGAGAATAAAGTACAATGATATGTATGTATGAAAATGCCAATCTAAAAAATTTTAAATATAAACAAAAAGATATTAAGTGCTCCTAAAGAATCACCTGAGAGTTAAAAATCAAACCCACTGAGTATGGTGGCATACACCTGTAATTCTAAAACCTGGGGAGTGGGGTGTGGGAGCAGGAAGATCAGATTCAAGGTCATCTTCAACTACACTGTGAGTGTGAAGCCAGCCTAGCCTAGATATCATATCTCAAAAAAATAAATAAATAAAACACCTAATTGGCAATATTTTGTCAATGCTCTAAAATTTCCATGGTGAAGAACTTTTGACAGACTGTATTCATTCTGAGAGTTTAGAAACTGCAGAGACTTAGCACCTTGCCCTATCCCCATGAACTCCCTATGGAAAGTTCAGGATGCAAAACAATATGTATTCAGAATTCAAGCTCAGATTCAAATATAAGTTCATCATATAATAGCAAAACGTGGAATACTAACCAAAATGCCAATTGATAATGTCACCTGTTTAAACCAATGATGCTATTTACCATGAGGTCCTTCATATAAGCCAATGTAAGTGACATGGTCTTAGACCTCCAAACAGTGAGCCAAAATAAAACTTTTTACTAACTAAAAAGTTAGTAAACAGTCATACTACATTAATTAGAAAGAAAAATAAGATACTATATAACACCAAAAACATATAAAAGGGTCTGGAAAGATCTATGCCCCAAATCACAAAGAACAGTTGCTTCAAGGCTAGGAAAACGGGCTCAGTTGGCAAAGCACTTGCCATGCAAGCATGAGGACCTGAGTTTGGATCCCCAGCACACATGCAAGAAACCAGGCATGGTGGCAGGAGTCTGTAACCCCAACACTGGGGCTGGGTGTCGGGGCAGAGAGCAGAAACACAAAAATCACTAAGCTTGCTGGTTACTCTAGCTGAATCAGTGAGCGCCTGGTTCAGTGAGAGACCCTGTCTCAAAAAAGGTAAGGTAACTGAGAAAGACACCCGACACTGACCTCATCTCCACACTCATAAATATTCATGTGTATTAACATATACACAAACATATGAACACACATATGCCACATATATATATATATATACAAAATACATAAAAATAGCAGTTGTTTTAGAGGAGTAGAATAACATACTATGGTATATTTTAATTTGCATCTCATATATCTGTGCTGTTTAATTTTCACAAATTTCTATATTACTTTTACATAGACAGATGCATGTTTCATTTTTACAGAACAAATGTGCCAGAACTCTTTTATCTGTGGAACATTTCTCATTTCTTTTGTCATTTTTATGACAGGGTCTCTTTCTGTAGCCCAGGCTGGTTTAGAATTCATTGTGATCCTCCTGCCTCAGGGTCTCCTTCAGCTTAGTATCTGAGGGATTCTGGATGTGGGTACTCATTTGGGGTGGATAAAGAAAACAGAAAAATGGAGAGTAAAATTCACAAACACCAATTAGAATTCAGAGAGGGAGGCAGGACCAGGGAATTAATAAGAACTGAACCTCATAAAGAACATCCTCCATGTCCTATACCCTGCTCTTTCTGCTCAACGCTCAGATTTCCGCTCTCCTCCACCTCCTCACAAAGCTAAGAATCCTCTATTAAAACCTCTCATGGAGCCTTGAACTTTGCAGTGTGTGTGTTTGTATATGTGTGTGGTTGGTCTTCTTACTTGGTTATAAACTTTATGCAAGCAGGGAACATGTCTGTTTTCTTTACCATTACAGCTTCTATATCTGGAACTGTGCCTGGCACATCAATAAATATTTACTGTATTCCTGCATGAGGCAGAGGCACATGCATTCAACTTTTACTGAGTTCCTCCTGTGTACAGAATTACATGTTTGGAGCTTAAAATTTTTTTAAATTTATTATTTATTTTATGTTCATGAGTGTTTTGCCTGCATTTTTGTGAGTGCACCACGGGCACACAATACCCACAGTAGTCAGACAGATCCCCTGAAACTGGAGTTATGGACAACTATCAGCTATCATATGGTGCTGGGAACCAAACCTGGGTCCCCTGCAAGAGCAGCCAGTGCACTTAACCACTGACCACCGAGCCATCTCTCCAGACTGTTTTTTTTTTTTTAAGTCATAAGAGAACCTAGACATTTTACAAGACAAATTCAGGAAACAGTGGTAAGTACCTGTAGGCTCAGAACTCTATAGCTGAGGCAAGAGAATTGAATGAGCCTAGAGTTTGAGACCAGCCTGGGCAGTGTAATGAAACCATGTATAGGGGGAAAAAAAGGTCATTTAGATAGTGGAGAGGCTAGGACACCTCAGGGGACGGTTATGGGACTTCCTGTTTGTTTTTGTTTCATTTCTTTCGTGCTACTGGGGGTTGAACTCAGCACCTAATGTGTGCTAGGCAAATGTCCTAATTACTGAGCTATATCCCCAGTCCGACTTCCTATTTCAAAGGAAATAAATGAAACTAGTATGGCATATTCCGTTCCTTCATGAAGTTTATAGCCAAGTGAAGGGAGCCACACATACACACAAATGCCCCCGAAAGTACAAGGGGTGAGATGCTGGTCATCAACTCAGTCTAGACAGGAGGACACCTAAGGCAACTGGCCACATGAAGAGAACCCAGAGCCTGAGCTGGGCTTTCTCCACCCCTACCCTGCCCTCGAATCTCGCTCGGTACTCCTCTGGGGGCCAGCTCTACATGAGCCTTCTCAGATCATGGGAATTGGGGCAGTGATGGGTGGAGGCCTGCGAAGCCCACCCGGAAGCTGGATGGAAGGTAGGAGTTGGGTTCCAGAGGGCTGGCGCCGGTTGAGTGCGGAGGCTGGAGCCTTTGGGGCCAGAAGGAGGATTCGGGAGTCCGGTTGCCAGGGCAGAGAAAGCAACTGGCACTTACTGGTTATGGCCTGCATCTCGCCGGCCCCCAACAAGCGGTCTCCTAGAGGGGCCTCCTGCCTCCCCGCCGGTCCCGCCCCCGGAGGGGCTGCGCGGCCGGAACGGCCTCTGAACACCAGGTACCTCTGAGGCCACGAGCGCCCCCACTTGGCGGAAACGGGCAACGCGCGTGCGCAAGGACCGGTCTCAGGTTCCTCCCGCGGGGCGGGACCTGGGGTGCACTTGAAGCCCGCTGACCCTCACGTGGACCGGACCCAGGTGATTACGGAAATTCTAGCAACAACCTATTGTTTTGTACTGGTCAGTCAGATTCTCCCTTTTTGGAAAGGAAGAATGCGCCTTTTCCAAGCAAAGGCTATTACTGTCCTCTGCTCAACGGTACCCTTTTCTTCATCGTATAAATAAGATCTACGTTTCTTTACCTTCAAAATCAAACCCTACCTCTTGACCCCACTTCACTTCCCCGTATTTCTCATTAAAATGACTATTACCATGATCTCTCACTTCCTCTTCAATTCCAATTCAATCTGCTTTCCCTTGCCCTCACGTCTCAAAGCTCTTGTCAACCCTAAGGCCGTCTCACTCGCTCAAGCAACATTCCCCACAGTGGATCATTATTTCCTTGAAGCATTTTCTGCTCTTGGTTTTCAGGTCAGAATGTACTTTACGAGTTGATTCTACGACTTTTTCTTCTGTTCATTTCTCCTATATTCAGCCTCTAATGAGTGTCTCTAAGACTGAACCCTGTTGTCCCCTCTCTGATATCTCTCTGTGTAGTTGAATGGCCCTCTCCTATGGATTATAATGCTGTCTTCGTGTTAATAACTACCAAATCTCATTTCCAGCCTTTATTTGTCTCCCAGTTCTGGATTCGCTTGAATATCAAATTTATCCAGTAGAAAAAGTCACAAATGGCTTTCTGGACTTCAAGCTTGTTCCTTGTCAGGCATTCCCATGCCAATTAATGATGCCACCATTCACCCAGTTTCTCCAGGTAAAGTCATCTTCCATGTCTGTGTTATCACCCATTTGATTCATTAGCAAATCCTGAGGGCTCCACCTTCAAAATATATTATGAGTTATATTTTCCATTTCTACTGCCTTAATCCAAGAAAACATCATTGCTTGAATGCACTGCTGTGATAACTCCCTGACAACATGCTCTGCTTCAACTCCCCTCTCTCCCTCCTGGATTCCGTATAGTAATCAAAATTCTCTTTTTAAATTGCAAAGCAGGGGCTGGAGAGATGACTCATCAGTTAACAGCACTTGCTGCTCTTCCAGAAGACCAGAGTTTAATTCTCAGCACCCATGTCAGGTGGTTCACAACCTTATGTAACTCCAGCTCCAGGGAATCTGACACCCTCTTATGGCCTCTGAGGGCACTGCACTCAAGTTCACATACAATGCACACACAGACATATTGAAAAAAAAAAATCAATCAAAGGACTGGGGATGTTACTCAATAGTAGAACACTTGCCTAGAATACACAAAGTCTTGAATTCAATCCCCAGCCCTGGAGGGAAAAAACAGCAACAACGAACTGAAAATGTAAAGCATATCATGTCAGTCCAGCCCTGGATAACACTTCCGATAGCTTTCACTATGCTTAAAATGAAAGCCAGCACCATCGGCTAACTTAAAAGACCTATTTTAATCCAACCTCTGCCTGCTTCTTGGAACTTTCTCTTACCAAGTCCTTTCATGTGCACTTTACAATAACCTCAGTTGTGTCCCTCCAATATATGAAGTGCATTTTCATCTCTGGGCCTTTGCAATCACTATTCTTTCTGCCTGGTATGCTCTTCCTTCAAATTTTGAATGGTTGGATCCCTCTCATTACTCAATGCATATACCATCTTCTCAAAGACTTTTCAAAGCAGCCCTTGTAGAATTCTCATCTCACCCTCTCTGTACATTACATTTTCATATTTAGTTCAAACATTTATTGCCACCTCACCTTGTATTGCTTATTTATGTTTTTCTTTAGAATCTCCTTTAAAAATATGCTTTGTCTTGTTTTTGTTTTGAGACAGGGTCTCAGATAGCCCAGCTTTGAACAACTTTTTCTCCTACCTCAACTTCCCAAGTGCTGGATTACAGGTCTGTGCCACTATACCCAACTGTAGAATCTACCCTTCATCAGGAATCTAGTTGATCTTGTTCATAGTTCGTCCTTCAAATATAAAGATTCTTAATAAATAGCTGATAAACAGATGAATTAGTCCCATTTTACAGAAAAGAAACTGAGACTCAGAGAGATAAGTGACTTGCCTAAGATCATAAAATTTGGAAGTGGTGGGGCTGAGCCCAATAGTCTAGATGATGTGAAATCAATGCTCACACTCTTCCCTGCCATTTCCTCCTTTTGCCACATTTCCTGCATCTCCTTTTGCTTCCATGTTGCACCCTTCTCGTTCTCTCTGCTCTTATACCTTCCCTTGCGGAGGCAGGACAGCTTCCAAACCTTCTTTTTTTTCTCCATTTATACTTTTGGTTTGGCTTGATCTCAGCTCTCCCTACAGAGTCCCTGCTGTTTTCTAGGGCAGCTCCCCAAAACTTTCTGGAAGTACATAGAAGTAACAAAAGCTCCCTTTTATTTAGTAGTGCAGTGGAATATAGGACACCTGCCTTGCCGCTTTCCAGAAACAAAGGGACGTGGGTGTTGGAAGAGAGGGATTTGGACCACAAGCTCAGGTCCAATATTCTCATCTGCTTCCTTCAAAGATGCATGGAGTGCCCTCCAGTCACCACCATTGGCTCTCTGCTCTCCCACATGGTGCCAGAGGAGGGACCAGGGAGAGAAATATAGCTTGGAACTTAACCTTGATCAACCCACCCCTGGCACTGTTGGGGGGAACAAAGTAAACAGGATGTGGGATGAAGAAAGAGGCTGAGAGGACAAAGGGAAAGAATCACCTGAGAGAGAAAATATAAGACAGGTGGGCAAGAAAGGAGAGGACAGGAGTACTAGGTAGAGATTCAAAGAAAGGAAATCAGGGAAAGAAGAGAGGGGCAAGGAGATGAGAAAATGGTGGGAAGAGAACGGGCAGAGAAGAGAAAGATGAAGTTCTGAATTAGATTTGTTTGACTAGGGTGGTCATGCCGTCTGTATGGACTCGAGGGTTACCTTGGAGTTGCTGGATCTGCTTGGTGAACACTTCTGCCTGCTGGGCACTGGCCAGTCGCTCGTCCTCCAGGAGCCCTGCAGTGAGAGGGGCATTTGGCTTGGAACCGGGAACAATAAGCCTTTGGACCCAGGCCTCCTGCCCTGTCATGGGTGCTCACCCTGAAGCTCCAGGGAGTCATCCTCATGCTGTCCAGCCAGCTCACGGGTCTCCTCCAGTTCTGTCACCAGCTGGAGTACCTGAGCCCTCAGCTCCTCCAGCTCTGTCTCTGTGAGGCTCAAGCCCCGGTGCTTGCCCACTGACAGGGAGCCCACACTGCCTCCTTTCTGTACTTGTTCATCATCATCTTCTTCTTCTATTTCTTCCTCTTCCTCTTCTTCCTCATATAGAGCTGGGAGTAACACCTCCCCTAGGAAAGACAGCCATTCCACCAGACAGTCAGAGCCTACCTCCTTATTGACAGTCCTTCTAGAGTCCTCCAGGGCCCAGATAGTAGAATAGTGCCACCTGGTGTCCCCCAACGTACCCCTGGACAGGACTCATGACAAATCCTCTGCTGTGGGTTTGGAATCACACCCCCCCCCCCACCAAGCTCTTTCTAGCCCAATATTGAACTTGCACTGCCTTTGGAGCAGCCTGGTGCTGGCTCAGCCACAAAAAGCTTGCATGAGGACATCTCTAGATAGTGAGACAAGTTGTCAAGAAAGGGAGTCAGACATAGGCTGTGTATTTAGGACAAATGGGGAAAGCTTGGGGTTAAAATAAATCATCCAGTGACTTGCAAGACATTAGCTCTTTCATAATAAGAAAGCACTGGTTTGGTCAGTCTGTAGGTAGAGAAAGAAAACATTTGAATGAAATGATTCTAAGTTTTTTACTGGACAAATACTAGAGCCCTTTCAAATGTACGCTAGCCAATACCTTCTTGAAATTTTCTTCACGTGATTTTTCCCTATTGTGTGTCATGAGGTCCATCTCTTTCCTATAGAGCCAAGTTGGTTTACAGGGTAACTCTGAGGGTGTAAACAAGAGCCTGCCATCTTAACATATTTTTAAAATTTGGTTTGGTGTTGGCCCCCATTCTTGGGGTGGTGAGCACCCCCTCTTTTACTGCAGTGCAGTTCCTGTAAGTAGCAAGATGTCTTGATGGGAACTGTCTGCTTTGTTTTGAATTCTGAATCTTTGGTCTTACTTTCTCTAATACCAGAAGTTCATGTGAGAACCCCTTGCATCATGTGACCCTCAAGGGAGAACAGGGTTGCCTATACTGAACTACACAGGGGCCAGGGGGCAGTTCATAGGAAGTCCTGGGAAATGTATTAGTAGCAACTGCCATGTCACATGGGTGTGGTATTGGGAAACTGGCTTCACTTAGCTCTCTCCTAGGCGCTGTCTTACTAAAGCCATAAGGCTTCCATTTGAAGTTAACAGTGATGGTCCCAGAAAGATAGTTCACATGACCATGTCCCGGCTTTTAAAAACAACAGATAGCTTGAGATCTGGGTCAGCAGGCAGTGAGAACAAGCCCCTACCGAAAGGCTGCTTCAAAGCTCTATTCAACAGGACCTCTTTCTCTGTCTGGTAGCTCCCCCAGGACACACAACCTGGTTAACTGGGTGACTAGGGCCCCCAAGGGATGTGCCTGGAACTTCCACCAATGCCTGAGCCCAGGGAGAGGCCTGAAGCTCAGCCACCAGGGAGGAGGGGCCTGAGGTGAACTGAAGGAAGGGCTGTGTCCAGGTTCAGAGCTCTGGGTGAGGGAAGGAGGGAGGGTGGAAAGGAACTGGAGGGGGAGGGTGAAGGGGAAGATGGAAAGCCTTTTCAGAAAACTCACCTTCCATAGCTTGCATCCCACGGCGTTCCAGGGAGCCCCAGCGTTGGCCTTTCTTCCTCTCACAACCCTCAGATACCTCATAAGAGCCTAAAGTGGTTACTGTGGGTCCTGTGAACAGGGAGATAGGAGGCACTGTAGGGTGCAAGGGAGACTGGGGGCTGCAGGAAGAGAAGCGGAAGTGCCTTCTAGTCTCTGAGCGCTGGGACTTGTAATCCCAATGGTGGTGCCCGATTCCCTCTGCCCTGCTCTTGGTTCTTCTCTCTCGACCACCTCTCACGCTCCGCCTATAAAGGGGACCCTTGACCGGCGCTGCCCAGCCTCAGCACCCTTGTTCCAGACTGTTCTGGGCTCCTGTCCTTCACCCAGGCAGAAAAAGGGTGAGTATTTAGCCTGGGGGATGAGGAGGAGGTAGGCTGGGAGCTAGGAAAGAAGGGTTGGGAGGGTGCGATGGAGCGTGGCAAGGAAGGGAGGGGCGGCGGGACAGCATGGGAAGGGGCTCCCAACCCAGACCGCTCCTCTCGTCTCCCTCCCTTCTCTCACTAGAACTCACCCACCCCGCCCTCTCCCCATGCTCAGGCGCCTTAAGAGCTGGAAGGGTGCAGGCTCTGAAGCCCCGGCGAGCTGCAAGCACTGTGGGGCTGGAAAGCAGAGCCGGGGAGCGCCCGGGTGGAGTGCTAGGGAGGGGATGCCCCAGGCCAAAGGACGGAGATCCGGCTCGGGTGGAGGCCAGGATGAAGGGAGGCGGCTCCGCAGCACCCGGAGCACCTGGGGTCTGGAGGGGGGAGAGTTGAGGGGAGGAAGGGGGCGTGAGGAGCTGAGGGAGGGGCGGCTCTGACCTGGGCCGGGGCAGCTCCAGCCCGCGGCTCCCGCGCCGGCCCCGCCGCCTGCCTCCATGGCCGCTCCCGCCGCCGCCGCCTCCCGGAGCAGAAGCCGCAGCTGCGGGCCGGGGGACCCGGAGCCGGTGCGCAGGGAGGAGGGAGGGCGGGCCGAGGGGGCGGGGCCTGGCCAGGCCACCTGACGCGGGTCCCCGCCTGCGGCCGCCCGGAAGCCCTCCCTGCCCCAGGCTCCAGACCCTGTGCTGACCGGTGCGGAAGGTTAGGTGCGTGGGACCACTGTGCCCCAGGCTAGCCCGAGAGAGCGCCGGGACCGGCCGGGTCTGAACGGCCGACGCGAGCCACCGGGTCTAAGGATGCTCCCAAGGAGCGATCGGATCTGTTGGTTCTGACAGCAGCTTCCTCCCCGGGTCAGATGCGCGTAAAGACTCGACTGCGATAGGTGTCAGGGCCTGGTCCTGCCTAGTGACTGGGACAGAAAATACAAGAATGAGCTGCTTCCTCCGAACGCGCAGACACTCACGCACCTCCGCCTTCACGCAGGGCCAGAGTCGCCGCCTCTGCAGTCCACCGACCCCAGCTTCCCGCGGTGACCCCTCGAGTTCCTGAGCTGCTTGAAGGGCTGGAGGTTGAGACAGATGTGCAAACTCCCAGACCGTGACGCTCTGCTTTACCCGAATCTCCATCAAGCCAGAGTCAAGGACTGCCTTAGAAGGCGTCCCTCCCCCTCCCACCCGCGTGGCCCACACTACTTTAGTGCGCCAAGACCTGCCCTCTCCACTGTCCTTCTCACCACTACCTGCTCTCCCCTCCCGGTGGCCTGATGTTCTCTCTAACAGAAGGGAAATGTGGAAGTTTATGGGGCTTATTTCGCTTATTCAGCTATTCATTGAAGAGATGACTGTCTTGATCTTGATGAGGCAGATCTGGCACCTCCACAGGTCTTATTCAGGATACAAGTGGCTTCCCAGGTCATCCAGAAAATTGTTGGATGACCCCTACACTGAGTGCACACAGCAGCCCCTTTTCTTCCATCTCCACTCCTAAGGTTTGAACCTGGATTAGCTGCAATCACCACCACACACTGTCAGGCTTCTAACGTCCCGTGTTCTTCAGGAAAGAAGTGCTTCTTTGCACATTCTCTGTTTATCAGTAATGTCAACCCTGGGTTAGAAGTCAGTTTCCTGACACCCCTTCGTTTCCTCCTTAGACGCTCCTCATGTGCTCTACCCTGTCTTCTGTGCCTCTGCAGTACCAGGAGTCTGCTTGTCAAGATTAAGAAAGATCTTAGTCATTTTTGTATCTCCAGCATCTAACAATTTACTTAACCCATAGAATAAAGCAATTGTACATCTCCCAACTACAATAATATCCTCTTGTTTATCACAAGGTTTCAACTTGTGGGATTAAATGTTCCCTATTAACACTGATGTCCAAAAATCAATGGGAAGTAAGGTGTGGTAACCCATGCCTTTAGTTCCAGCACTTGGAAGGTAGAGGCAGGTGAATCTCTCTGTAACATCGAAGCCAGCCCTCTCAAACAACAAGCAAGCAAACAAGCTAACAACACCTGCCCCCCAAGTCAGTAAGAAGTCCTCCCTAGCCCCTAGCCTGGTGCTTTGAAGGATGCTTCCTTTTCTTTGCTTCCTAGAGGACAAGATCCCAATCCAGACCATGGCTATGGTGATTCAACCATGGAGAAGGGCTATGAGACAAGCCCACTCTTCAGAGCATCCATCCAGACTTGGTGCAGGGTAATTGCCAGGGATGGTGGTAAGTGGAAAGGCACTGTCATGGGGAACTAAAAGGCAGATTCTGGAAGCTCAGGGTTTCAGCCCAGCAGCAGATCAGATTTACAGCAGGCAGTAGGGAGATGGAAGGAAAGACATGAAAGAGTTGTCAATTGTGACATCAAGAATCCAAGCTCTCAGGGGAGCCTGGATCTGGAGTATTAGGACTAATACCCTGGTTCCCGGGGCACAGGTCATTCTTCACCCTTGATTTGGGAAACATTCAAGGCAGACCTGAATCAGTCTAACTTAGGAGAGCCAAACAAGAAAACTCTGTTTAGAACAGTATAACGGAATGAAAGTGAGGGTGAAGTTAGGCGACAGAAGGAAAGAGCATAGCAGGGACAAGGGAGAGTGGGCTCTGGTCCAGGAATCTGTCTCTGAAAGGCCAGGCATGGTGCGCATGTCAGACAGGTGATCAGCTTAGATGGATGATCTGAATTAATCCTCATAATCCCAGGGCTCAGGACTCAGCCTCCCTCCTAATCCCATCCCAGGGGATCATCCTCTCTGAGGACTGATGCAGCTATTTATCCTCCTTTACCTTTATTTCTAAATGCCCAGATGTCACCATTAAAACATTTTTAAAATGAGTATTTGAAACATGCAGAAAAGTGAAGCACAGAGATTAATACAACAATCCCATGTACATGAGACTAAAGTCCAACCACTGTTCATATCTTTTTATTTTTCTCACAGTTCTGGGGATTGAACCTTAGGCCTTGTGCATGTTAGACAAGTGCTCTCCCACTGAGCTCCATCCCTAGTAAATTTTTAAATTTACTTTTTTAAGAAAAGATCTTGCTAAGTTGCATAGATCAGCCTTGAACTTTTGAACCTCCTGTCTCAGCTTCCTCTGAGTAGGTGGATTACAGGCCTGAACCACGAGGCCTGTATTAATATCTTGCCAAATTTCATACTAAGGCAGGCAAGTACAGGGAATCTCAGCAAGCTGGGGTCTTGTTTGGTGTTGTTTATGCATACGCACTCCCTCTTATAATAACAGTGCACTCGGTAGTCTGGTTACTTTACCCCATATATTGTGCACACACATCCCTCTTCAAACAATGCACCTAGCAAGCTCAGACTCCCTCCTCCACATGTGCCCCTTTGAACAGTAGTTCAGATTTCTCCACCCCTAACAACAGTCACATTTAGACAATTTCTATTCATATATATTCCCAATCTATCTGGACACAAAGCATAGAAAGGCCAATCTGGCTTTTGATGCATATGTAATAAGGCAAAACTATGTCCTCAGGTAAACTTTTAAGGAAAATCCCTTATTTACCATCTTATGCCTTTACATAATAGGGCACATACATGATTAATATCTGATGCATTATGGGAAGGATATGTACAGTAGAAAAACAATTATGTGAAATAATTTATTAATCAAAACAAAATCACCCTCACTATAGACCTTAATAATCAAACTCCTTTTCTTGAACTCTGTAAAAGTGTGATGGCCTGAGTTCTTCCATCTTGTATAAAGTCTCACCTTAATGAACTGTCCCTAACTCTGGCAGGAAGTTCCAGGAAAAGTTTGACCACAGGGATGTTCCAGAAATAATTAACCACAGAAAAATACCCCCACAGAATGCAAAACATCTCAGTCAATGTCTTACAGCTTTTGTAACCACTTGCTTGATGCTAATCTTACTTAATGATTATCTGGCTTGTTCAGTGCTTAACTGGCTTCCATAACCACTTGGTTGCCTACTACAGGAACAAATATGTCATTTCTACTTCAAGAACAAACATGTCATGCCTGTGTAATTTTGTATAACCACCTGGTCCATTAGGATACTTTATAAGCTGTGTTCTCCTAGAGTCAGTATGGCATGGGATACTGGGATACGGGCCCAGAGAGTGCAGTCACTGGCCAGCTAATAAATTCTGCTGACTTGGAACATCTGGAGTCTAATGTTCCTGGTCCTTCCCAGGGATCTTGACGCCATAACAAAAGAAAGTCCCAGGTAATACTAGGGGCCCTTGAGCACTCTCTCACTCCAGTGGCCTGCTTCCCCTTTACAGTGCATTTCTTTCTGACCTGTAGTGCTTGCTTTGCTTTTGAATAATGTTTCCTCACTACTTTGCAAATCTATGTGAGCCCTTATTTTCAGCTCTTTGAATAAGATGCCAAGAACCTGGAAAAACCTGACCCTGACCACCAGGAATAATCCCATGGTTTTAAAATTTTTCTTTATATTATGTATATATTCACAAACGATATGGAATTTGATTTGTGTGTTTTGACATCTATCTAAATGATGTTCCAGTATACAGTTTCTTCTGCAAATGTTCTTTATTTCTTTTTTGCTTTTTGTTTTTGTTGTTTTTTGAGACAGGGTCTCCTTGTAGTCCCAGCTGGCCTAGAGCTCACTATGTAGACCAGGCTGGATTGATCTCACAGAGGTCCACCTGCCTCTGCCTTCCAAGTGCTGGAATTAAAGGCATGTGCCACCATGTCTGGCCCCGAACACTTTGTTCTTCAAGTTTTAGATATCCGTGGTAATTACATATAGCTTGACTTCATGAACTTCAGTTTATTCATCTGTTCATCCACTCGTGGGCATTTGGGCTGTTTCCGGCTTCCCATACTAAAGTTAATGCTGTGACGGACAATTCTATGCCTGCATGCCTTTTGGCATTTCTGTGAGTATGTCTCTGGGGAAGATTCTTAAAGAGTTTCTGCATCATGGAGTAAAGTTTTAAACGTTATTGATTGTTGCCAAACTGCACTGTAAAATAGTTGGGACATTAAACACCTCCACCAGCGGCTTTATTTACCTTATTTATCACCCAGCCTCCCCTGCCCCCCCAATGATTTGAAAGCTGCACACTGTAGTCTAATCATTTAATGATTATCTCTATAGATCTTTTCTAAAGAGTCTGTTTAAAAGTTTATTTTTTAATTTATGTGCATGAATGCATGCATGAGTTTATATGCACCATATGCATGCAGGTGCCTGGGGAGGCCAGAAGAGGGTGTTGGATGCCCTGGAATTAGAGTTACAGGCAGTTGTGAGCCACCTGATATGGGCGCCTGAGAACTGGGCCCAAACCTTCCCTGAGAGTAGTACTTGCTCTTAACTTAACTCTCTCCAGCTCAGTTTTCTAAAACTTCTTAGGTCTACAGTCACCATGCTTTTCCTAGAAATAGAAGGGGCTTAGAGCATGCCAGTGCTGATCTTCTTTCCCGTAGTCCCCCGATAATAATCTGGTATTTGGGTTTCAATTTGTTTCTAACCCCCGAGCTCCCCCACTACCATCACCACCACCGTCATCATCAGCTTCTTGATCCACCATCATCACCGTATGAAGATTTATCTTTTTTTTTTTTTTTTTTTTTTGAGACAGGGTCTAATATATCTTGGGCTGGACTAGAAATCTAAGAATGACCTTTATTTTCTGATCCTCCTGTCACGACGTCTTCAGTACTGAGATTACAGGCATGTACCAACACTATGAGTCTGTGTGGTGTGGAGGCTAGAATCCAGGGCTTCATGAAGATAGGTAAGCATTCTACCAACTGAGCTACATCCCCAGCCTTAATAATTATTTATTTTTAAATGTTTTATTTATTATTTTATTTTCGTGTGTATGAGTTCTTTGCCTGCATGTAAGTGGACCACATTTGTGCAATGCTCACAGAAGCCAGAAGAGGGTGTTGAATACCCTGGAACTGGAATTATGGAAGATTTTTAGCCACTGTGTAGGTGTTGGGAATCAAACCTGGGTCCTCTAGAAGAACAGCAAGTGTTCTTGACTGCTGAGCCATCTCTCCAGCCCTATCTAATGTATTTATAAATTTATTCACCATTTCTGCTGGCATTCCACTCTTTCCTTTTCATTTCTGTTTCCTTTTTATGAAATATATTTATTTGTAACACTTCTGTGAATGTCCTTGATTGGTGATATTCTCAGTCTTTTTTAAAAATAATCCTTAAATGGAAATTTATTGGGCATAGATTACTAGGTGACAGTTATCTTTTCTTGGACTTAAAATTTTTAATATATTTATTTTTATTTTATGAATATGAGTGTTTTGTCACCATGTGGATGCTAAGAACCCAACCTGAGTCTTCTGTAAGAGCAGCCAGTGCTCTTAACCACGGGACCATCTCTCCAGTCCTTGGGCATTAAAAAAAAAAAGCAAGATCTCACTCAGTAGCTCAGGCCTGTAACTCACTATGTGGCCCAGGTTATCCTTAAACTCTTGACAATTTTCCTGCCTCAGCCTCTGGAGTCCTGTGATTACAAGTATGAGTCATCATTCCTGGCCTTCTTGGACTTTTGAAGGCATTTGATGCTAGTAAGTAACAGTAAGCCTTTTTCCTATAATCTTTTTTCTATAAATCTTTTATATTACTGTTCTATAATCTTTTATTGCTAATAAGAAGTCAACTACAAGGCTGGAGAGATGACTTCATGGGTAAAGGGCTTGCTCTGCAAGGATGAGGACCTGAGTTTGGACTCCCAGCACCCACTTAAAAAGCCCGGCATGGTAGCATGCAGCTGGGAGGTGGACACATGTGAATCTTAGGGACTTGCTGGTCAGCCAGCTTGCTAACCCAAATAGTAAGCTCCAAGTTCAATAAGAGACCCTGTCTTAAAAAATAAGGTGGTAGGCAGATTGTGGTGACACATGCCTTTAAGCCCAGCAGTTGGACCCAAAGGCAGATAGATCTCTGTGAGATAGAGGCCAGCCTGGTCTACATAGCAAGTTCCAGGTCAACTGGGGCTACAGGAAGACCCTGTCTTTAAAAAAAAGAAAAGAAAAAAATTGGTGAAATATGATAGCAGAAGACACCTGACATCAACACCTGACCTCCATGGGCACACGCCCCCGCATGCATAAATGCATGCATCATATTCACAGAGGAAGGGAAGAAGAGAAGGGAGAGAGAGTCAGAGAGAGATGGGTCGGCTACAAGCAGGGTGCCTTTCAGACAAACAGGCACTTTTATTTCGCTTTGATTTTAAGATTTTTTTTCTTTATCTTCACTTCTATACCTTTGAACCCAAGTGAGCTTCCACCCAGTGATTTGTGTCTGTTTTCCAATTTGGAAAATTCTCTGCATCATTTGGAATATGACAAGTCTCTGGCTTGTTCAGTCTTAGTGCGTCTCACTCTCCCCCTTACATTTTTTAGCTGTTCTTTCGCATTTCTTCCTAGCATTTTTCTACTTTCATATTCTGAAGATTTTTACCAGGTTTGCCTTCTAGTCCATTAACTCTCGGAGTCTAATCTACCGCTCAGTGCATCGCTGAATCTTTCATTTCAGTAGTTACATGCCCGCCTTTTTCTTTCTTTCTTTTTGTTGTCTTTTCTTTTTACTCTTGTTTCTGTTTCTTTGTTTTTGAGACAGGGTCACATATCAAGTAGCTGAGGCTCACCTTGAACTTCTTGAGTGCTGACATTCCAGCATGCTCCTGGTTTATGTGGTGTGGAGATCAAACCCAGGACTTCATGCATCCTATGCGAGTTCTGACTGAACTTCATTCCCAGCTCTTTGTTTCTCATTTCAACATAAAAATGTTTTATTTTATTCCCTCCACAATCCATTTATTATTGTTGTGCTCTATTTCCATTACAGTTTGATTTCTTGTATTTAATCTGTAATATCTTAAATTCTATGGAGTATTTTTCATGTTGTATTTTACCAGTTCTTGAAGAACTCTCTCACTGGTTTTATTCTTCCGACTCCTCCTTATGATGAATTGCCTCATGATCTAGTTTTATTTCATCTGGAAATCACCTCAAAGATGGTGGCTGGGGAATCTTACAAGGGCATGCCCCAAGATGGGGCCAGTTTGGATTCTAAAAAAGAAAGATCTACATGGCAGGGTGATTAGTCCAGAGCATTTATTGGGGGAACACATACAGAGCAGGTTGCTGATTGCCCTCAAGGCAGACAGTGAAATGAGGGATATCCTGCCCACGTACGTCACAATGAGAGGCTGGTCTGAAGTTTATGTAAGGGCTTCCAGAGTTTGGCTGAAGACAGGACTATATCTAATATCATAGTGGTTTTTTTATGTGTGTAAGTGTATTGTCTGTAGGTTGGTAGATACACCTGTGTCGTACAGTGCCTGAGGTCAGAGGAGGGTGTCAAATCACCTGGAACTGGGGTTACAGATGGTTGTTACTGCCATGTGGGTGCTGGGAATCGAACCTGGGTCTTCTGAAAGAGCAGCCAGTGCTCTTAACCACTGAGCCATCTCTCCAGCCCCCATAGTGGCTTTTTAATAACATTTAAAAATTATTCTTTGACAATGTCATCCATGTATATATATCTTTATTGTATCTGCTCTCCACTTCCCCTTCCTCTCCCCCAGACCCACCTCACATGTCTCCCTCCCACCTTCACGTCTTCTTTTTTTTCCCCTCTTCTTTTTAAAAAAATTATTTTTGGATTTATTATTTTATGAGTGTTCTGCCTACATGTCTGTGTAAGTGCACTGTGTCATGCCATGCCTGAGGAGGTCAGAGGAGGGCACTGGATTCCCTGAAACTGGAGTTATGGATGGTTGTTAGCTGCCATGTGGGTGCTGGATTTTCTTCAAGAACAGCCTGTGCTATTAACCACTAAGCCATCTCTCCAGGTCCATATTTTCTGTCTTTTAAACTCACTGAGTTCAATGAGTAGTGTCTATATGCACATGAGTGAGTGTGGAGACATCACTGGAGCTTGGGCAACCTACCAGAAGCCGCCCCCAAAGAACTGACTGCTGGATCCCCAGCAGACATCAGCTGTCATTAGCTCCTCAGCTAGGGGTGGGGCCTTAGAGCCCCTTCCCCACTGAGGAACAGCAACCTAAACACCTGTGTCAGAGCCTGGGCATGTTCAAGTCTGTAGAAGAAACACACTGACAGTGTCCGCAGAATAATCTATGCACTTTGCAGTTCTTGTTCAGAAAAAAACAGGAGAAACTGGGAAATCCTACACAATTCATACATAGTATCTTAGTGGAAGTTTGTCAGTCTTCTCTGTCACTCTCTTTCCATTCTTCCGTTTTCTTCCCTTTCTTTCTTCTTTCTTTCTTTCTTTCTTTCTTTCTTTCTTTCTTTCTTTCTTTCTTTCTTTCTTTCTTTCTTTTTTTCTCCCTCCCTCCCTCCCTCTCTCCTTCCTTTCTTCCTTTCTTTCAAGATCCCCATGAGCCCTGGCTATCAAAACGCCTCTATAGCACCCTTTCTTGCTTCTGTGTGGCTTTGTGGTGTGTTTAGGAATGTAAGGTTTCATGAGCCAGGTTTTGTGTTGTTTCTCCGCCTGGTTCCAGCACCAGGACTATAACTTGGAGCACCCTTCCCTCATCCTGCACTCCCAGTCGTGCCTGAAACTATAGCTCTGCTTGCTGACTTTGGCTCTGTGGAAGTAATAGGGCTATATATAGACTGTAGCTCTGTAGTGACTGACAGGCAGCTGGCCCTCAGAATCTTTTAAACCACACACCACTGGCAAGAGCAGCAGTATATAAGGCAGCTGGCCAAAGGGAAACAGAAAAGAATAAATAGGGCTCGTCCGGGATTTGAACCCGGGACCTCTCGCACCCTAAGCGAGAATCATACCCCTAGACCAACGAGCCACTAGTAATCATCCCTGGCCAGATGTGTCTCTCCTTGCCACATCATCATCATTAGCGCAGTTTGTGGTTCCTAGGAGCAGCTTCTCTGCTCAGGCTGGCTCCCAGCCCAGGCCGGCAGCATTCCAATAGGCCTTTCCCCCTAGGCTGTCTCCTGCCCTCCCCAACCCACAGCACAGGCACACAGCCACTCCTCTGGCTGAAGCTCCATGAAGGGCCCATTCTTCCAGATGCATTAGTGGAAGAAGGGCAGAGAAGGCCAGGTCCCAACAAGCACCTCTTTTCTGGGTAGCCCCAGAGCTATGTGGGCCTGTCTGGGAGTCCTTTCAGCCAGTTAAGAATCTTCTTTCTTAGCTCCTGGTCAGACTATTGGGAAAAGATTTTTCACACCCGTGAACTTCTAGGTGAGAACCCAGAAGACACACATCCTTGACTAGGAAGCATTCCATAACTTACTGTTTCCTTGTCTGTCAGCTGGGAAAGGCAACAGCTGCCCTGTCTACTTTACAAGGAGATGGTAAGGACCAGAGGACGTGTGTGGCAGCGCTCTCTGTAAAGTGCTGTACAACAGAAGTACGCTGCTGTAGCAGCAGAAGATGGGAAAACACCAGAGAGAAAAGGCGCTTTTAATGCCTCTTGGGAACGAGGCTTGACTCTGTGCTTTAGGGATCTTTTAACCTTAGGGGAGCCTGGTGAGATCCGTGTACCCTGCTGCAAGATAAGGACACTCATCTAAATTCAGCAAATACTGAGTATTTTCCAAATGCTTAAACATGTCTTCATTCAGCTTCTGCACATTCACCTGCATTTGAAGCCCGTTTTAAATACAGAACGTGCAGCTTCCCTGACTTTTGAGAAAACTAGAGATAGGATACATGTGCACATCCCCTCACTGCCTCCCCAGCCCCAGCCATCCCTGCCCAGGGAAGCTGCCAGGCGTCAACTCAAAATGAGCGCTCACCTCAAAAAAGAAAAAAAGTTTATTAAACTGGGCATGGTGGTGTACTCCTTTAATCCTAGCACTCAAGAGGCAGAGACAGGTGGATCTCTGTGAATTTAAGGCCTGCCTGGTCTACATAGTGAGTTCTAGGTCAGTCAAGGCTACATAGTGTGTCTAAATAAAATAATTTTTTTTAAACGAGATGGTTTATTTTAGAGCCAAATATGTATAGTCTTTGCCCTTATTTCATGAAGTTTTTTTAGTTATAGAAGAAAAGAGTGTCCTAAACAAACACATTCTTCACATACATTAATGGGACCATTAGGTAGGTGGATTAGAAAAAAGTGGAGGGAAATTCTGCTGTAGGTTTCAAATGCTCTCTGATGACATTCATAGTTTCTGGGTTGGTGGAAGCTTGTGGTCTGTTAATACATCTCTAGTGATTCACGTGATAGTCACAGGATGTCGGGTCAGACACAGAGGTGGTCAATGGATGGCTATTAAGGGTGCTAAAGAGGAGCTGGAAAGAAAGCTCAGCAGTTAAGAGCACTGACTGCTCTTTCATAGAACCCAGGTTTGGATCTCAGCACCTGCATGGTGGCTAAGAATTGTCTGTAACTGTAGTTCCAGGGTATCTGACATCCTCTTCTGGCCTCTTCAGGCATTGCATTTATGGGTGCACTTACATACAGGCAGGCAAAACACTCATAAAATAAAAGATCTGCTCCCAATCTCCATTCCAACTCTCCACCATTAGAAAAATTTAATCATTTGATCAGTCTTGCAGAATCTTTAACATAGATGTGGCTTTTTCTGAGAACTTCAGTTAACAGCCTAAGGGCGGGGTGTGGGAGGGAGTCCCTATGTGGGAAGGTTCCAAAAAGAGAGTGAGGGGTGATATGCTCAGGTGCTAGGGCCTTGTAGGAGACTCCAGTGTTTTTAGCCAAGCCTGTTTCACATCCAGCACACATGAACCCTTGCTTACTTTTGGCAAGGGGTTCTGTGAACTGGCAGAAACTGGTCTTAGTGGTCTTTGAGTCTAATTCTGTGCCTGACTCTTGGCAATTCTGGCAGTGCCAATCGCTCCCAGCAGGTCTGCATGCCTGGTGTGTGTAAGCACTTAACCAAACCAATCTCATTTAATTCTCAGTGAAACTTCTTGTAGTCAACCACTTAGCAAATGCCAGTAGAATGAATGATTGGATGTCTCAGGAGTGTGCACATACCCAAAAATCACAAGTGAAAACAGGTGGTCAGGATACTCCTTGGCACTAGGCTAGGAGTGGAATCCTAGGCTTGGAGGAACTAAAGAACCAGCATTTCTCAGGCAGGTGGGAAGAATAAGCCTCACTTCTGAGCATTCCTTTGTCCACAGCTGTAATGTTTTATTATTGCCACCCAGGAGCATCTGCATTCAACAGTTGGCTCTGCTGACCAGTCATGGGAGGCTCGGGAAGAGACTGAACAGGTCATCTGTTCTCACACCAGAGAGGCTTTTTTAGGTAGCCATTTGTAAGCTTTCAATGGCCTTATAAATACAAATGCACTCAAAGTGACCTTGGCAGGCATTCCCCTGATGGGTGTGCCTGGTACTGGTTTCTGAGGGGACTTTGCTTAAAATGTTTCAGAGCTGAAATCCCACTTAAGTCCCAGCCACCTGGCTGGAGAAGGGCTCTGAATGTGGGGCAGGATAGTTCTCCTTTGTGTGACACATCTGGAGCTCCATCCTGTGCACTGAATGCGAGCCATTCCATTTCTGCTGTTTGGGCAGCCATGAAACACTCCCTATGGAACTGGAGTTATAGATGGTTGCTAGCTGCCATTGGGTCCTAGGAATCAAAAGTGCTTGCCACCAAGTATGAGGACGTCCTGAGTTCAATCCTTGGGACTTACATGGTAAAGGGAGAGAACTCCTAAAAGTTTCAGTTTGTCCTCTGACCTCCACACGTGTAGTGGCACACGCCCCATGCCTATCAAATAAAATATGAAAGCTTTTAAAACAGAAGGTAGCTGACACCATGTCCATTTAGCAAAAATAACAGTAGTAGGTTCCTCCTTAGGGCCTATGACCTCCCCAGCCATGGGCTTTTACTAGGTTTACAGTATCATGCATGATACTGTAAACCTAGTAAAAGGTCATTGGTTCAGGGATGCTCTGGACCTCTAGGCAGCATTGAATCTGTCATGTTCCAGGAAGGCTGTTAAAGAGCTCTCAAGGTGCTCCCCCTCATCCCCTCATCCCCTCCTGAGGCTCATTCCCAGTCTCTCTGGACTGGGACACTAAGATGGGTACCGTCCACAAAGGGGTAGATGAGGTGCAAGACATCTCCACTGAAGCCTGAAGCCAAAAGGTGTGGGTGCGTTCCACAGCTGCACCCAAGGTAAGGTGTGGATGGCAGCATCTTCATGAAAATGGGTCAGCATCTTCCAGGCTACGGAAACCCGATACTGACTGACCTCAGCACTCAGCATTGTATATCTGGGGTTCTTTGACCTCAATCTTTTATCCTCTGAAGAACATACAATCAGCTTTGGGATCATAGAGGGGGTTTAGGTAGGGGCCGAAGAGATCTCTAATTGAGGTTCTCTGACCCCAATCTTTTATTCTCTGAAGAACACACAATCAGCTTTGGGATGATAAAGGAGGTTTAGGCGGGGGCCAGAGATCTTTGTCCTTGGAAGGCTTAGGATCAGTCACAGGGCCTTGAGGTGTCTTTAAAGGCGGGTGCTGTGGGGATGGGACTGGTGGAAGGATAATCTATAAAAGGGGCTGGGGTGGGGGGTGAAGGCATCCTAAGCACAAGATGTCAGGGGAGGAGGACTTTTACTTGTTCCAGAATACATCCTTGGTGGGGCCCTGGGATGGGCCTCAGTACCACATTGCCCCTGTCTGGGCTTTCCATCTCCAGGCAGCCTTCATGGGCTTTGTTTTTTTTGCAGGAACCCCACTCAATGCCATAGTGCTGGTGGCCACACTACACTACAAAAAGTTGTGGCAGCCCCTCAACTACATCCTGGTCAATGTATCTGTGGGGGGCTTCCTCTTCTGCATCTTCTCTGTTTCCACTGTCTTCATCGCCAGCTGTCATGGATACTTCCTCTTTGGCCGCCATGTTTGTGCTTTGGAGGCCTTCCTGGGCTCAGTAGCAGGTACTTCCGGGGCTGGGGAGAGGCAAAGGACACGGCTCCAGGGTTGGGACCTGGAGTCAGACTTTGGAGTTAGAGTGGGTCCCTAACCTGAGTTTGACTAAAGTAAAAGGAATTTTTAAAAAGAATTTTTAAAATTAAAAATTATTTTATCATTTTAATTTTATATGTATGAGCATATTGCCTGCATGTAAGTGTACCCATGTCCCACAATGTCCATGGAAGTCAGAAGAAGGCATCAGATCCTCTGGAACTAGTTATAGATGGTTGTTAGTCATCATGTGCGTGCTGGGAATTGAACCCAGGTCTTCTACAAGATCAGCCAGGGCTCTTAACCATTGAGCCATCTCTCCAGACCCCAAAAGGTTTTTCATTCAGGTGTATCTGTGTATGTGTGTGTGCACACACACGCACAAGTGTATGCATGTGTCCACAAAGGCCAGAAGAGGTTGTCAGATCCCCTACGGCTAGAGTTACAAAAGGTTTTGAGCTGCGCAGTATGGTGCTGGAAACAAAACTTGGGTTCTCGAGGTAGAGCGAGCTCTCTCCAGCCCCAAGATGTGTCTGAAACTCCACTCCAACACCTCCTCCCCACCCTTCTGTCTCTAGACTTGTTCAACCCTATCTGCATTACCCTTCAGGCTATCTGACCATTCTTTTCACATTTTGCCACAGGTCTGGTGACGGGCTGGTCACTGGCTTTCCTGGCTTTTGAGCGCTACATTGTCATCTGTAAGCCCTTCGGTAGCGTCCGCTTCAACTCAAAGCATGCACTGATCGTGGTTCTGACTACCTGGATTATTGGGATCGGGGTCTCCATCCCACCCTTCTTTGGCTGGAGCAGGTGAGCGCACAGGGCAGCACTGTGATGTGAAAGGGAGATGGTATATGACCTCATCTTTGACCTGAGTTGGTGGAACAGGTGAGGAAAAAGGGCTGCTGAAGACCAGTGTTTTCTCTGCAGCCGGAATTACTGCAAGCTCTGCTGGAAAGGGCTGAAAACCCTATGCCCAAAGCCTCTGGCAATGTAACTGGAGAAGATAGTCCAGGACATTTCAGCTCCGTTTTCTTGGGGAGAGCCTGGAGTGAGCGAGTGCTTGGCCCTTTGCAGGTTCATCCCTGAGGGCCTGCAGTGCTCCTGCGGCCCCGACTGGTACACCGTGGGCACCAAGTATCGAAGCGAGTACTATGCCTGGTTCCTCTTCCTCTTCTGCTTCATCGTGCCTCTCTCACTCGTGTGCTTCTCCTACTGCCAGTTGCTGAGGACTCTCAGAGCTGTGAGTAGCTATTGAGGGGTCGGGGAGCAGTGAGCCGGGAGGCTCCGAGAGGGAGGACCTCAGAACACATGCCTAGAGGTGTCTGTGGCCAGATGGAGGGTACCAGGAAGCGGCAGTGGTGAAGGGGCAATGATGAAATTTAATGAAGGTGGACTGGACCCTGCTCAAATGTCAAGAGCAATGCGAGCGGGACGTAGCTCAGTCCAGAGCTCTTATCTGAGTCCTAGGTTTCATAGCAAAAGAGTTCTCTGTGTGTACGTACACAAAGTAGAAGGGGAGAGGATGGGATCTTTTCTAATGTCAGAGACTTGAGGTTAACCTCCATCCTGTCTCTCTCAGGGGAAGAATTCCAAACACAGAAGCAGATTGAGCACCCCCCCTATACAAAAAGGAAAAGGGTCCAGAGATCTGAGAGTTGAGACCAGCAGGGAGACGAATGAGATGCATTGTGTTTCACTCCAGGTGGCAGCCCAGCAGCAGGAGTCATCTACCACACAGAAGGCTGAGCGGGAGGTGAGCCGCATGGTGGTGGTGATGGTGGGAGCCTTCTGTCTTTGCTATGTGCCCTACGCAGCCCTGGCCATGTACATGGTCAACAACCGCAACCACGGGCTGGACTTACGGCTTGTCACCATCCCTGCCTTCTTTTCCAAGAGCTCATGTGTCTACAATCCCATCATTTACTGCTTCATGAATAAGCAGGTAAAGCTTCCACATTCTTATGAGGTCGTGGTCCATTATACTCTGCTTCTTTCCCTATTGATAACTTAACTCAGAGCACCCTGAACTCCACGCAGTCTATAGATGAGGGAAGTCATGGAAGGCCCAAGCAGGCTGGAAAGCCCTTAATAAACACGTAGGTGGAAAGTGTGATTCCCATAGAGAGGGAGGCTATACCTGGAAAAGGGGAAATCAAGTTGTTCCAAAGTGTGGGATGAATGGCGAAAACATTTCCCCTTCTCTTGTCAGCGCTGGAGACTGAACCCAGAACCCTGCGCATGCTAGGCAAGTGCTCTACCACCGAGTTACATCCCGATCCATAGGTTTCATTTTGCTGAAAAAGTGTTAACATTAATCATTACGAATTTCCAGCATTATGCAAATTCTTAATCCTTCTAAAGTCTAGCCTGCAGGAGTGAGTAATTATAACTTGAGTTGAAGTCTCCTAGGTACGGCAGACACAGGTCTTTCCTTTCAGTTTCGAGCTTGCATCCTGGAGATGGTGTGCAGGAAACCCATGACAGATGAGTCTGACATGTCCAGCTCTCAGAAAACAGAAGTTTCCACTGTCTCTTCTAGCAAAGTTGGCCCCAACTAAGGACCCTCGATTGGCCTGTTGACAGCAACCAGAACTTCACATTAAGCAAATTTTTACTTTCTCCATAAAAAATCGAACTTGTAACAACACAGAGCAAAGACGGGAAGGAGAGCGATGGCGCTTCCGGAAGTCAGTTCTCATTTTCCTGTTATTCTCACTGCCTGCAGGCTGCTGCTCCAGACGGGACTACTCCAGACCACCCAAAGGTCATTCCAACGGTCACCAGTTTCTACCCCTTAGGTCTCTCCACAGCACTTGGAGAACAGTATGAGAAAGACATGACGCTTTTCTTTTCAGTGACTATTTCTCCCTTTCCTGGGATCCGAGGTGACATATCCTGAGATACAGGGGAGATGGAAAGAAAAAAGAAACAAAGCCCAAGCGCCCTCAGTGAGTTTAAAAGAACATTCTTATACTGTCTCTGACAATAATTGATAGAACCTTGGCTGAGGTGTTGTGGCCAAAGCTGGACACTCATCTTCACATGAATCATTCTGGGTACTACCCTCCATTTGACTAATTGAATGCACCTGTTTTAAGTTGTTTATAGATTAAAGTTAGTGTTTTAAAATTCCCTTGATGTCTTCAAAATCAATTTGCATGTCTCAGTACCACTTATAAACCAAACTAAAGTGCTGAAACCATTTTACCTTGCCCTCTCCTCCCTCCAGGAAAAGAGCTCATTTGAAAATCAAGAAAGATGTGTGTACAGCTTGTATACACATTAATGGCGCAAGTTTTTATCAGGTAATTATGTAATGGAAAGGGCTATACCTAGAAGGAAGCTAGACTTCAGAAACAGGAGGAGAGGACTTGGAAGGATGGAAGGAGGCAGCACCCTTTTCTGTGACATAACACACAATTCTAAGCCAGAATTCTATTTGTAAGAAAATGAAAGACACACATGCCCCAATGAATGTAAACAATTTTATTCAGAAACAGAGAGGTGCCTGTTTGCATTAGAATATAAAACTTGGTTTACACTCTATAAAAAATAACCAATATTCAAATTCAAGGGAGCTAGAATTCACAGAGCACACCCTATGGTTGTGCAGCCACTGCTCACTGCCTCAGACCGGATTTAAATCAGAAACCCTAACCCAAATCCCCAATACTTCAAGAGGCTCAAGGCTCCCAGAGATGAGAGTACAGTGCTTTCTACTGAGCACCCATGTTCAGAATCTGCCATCCTAGCAGACTTGGTTTGCTAAGTGTGTGACTTCCACATCAGGCTGGAGCTCTGCATACCTAATAGAGCACTGATGCCTTTTGTCACGTTTATGATGCACCCTCTTTAAGCCAGGTCTGATGACATTATTGCTGGCTTTCTCAGCAACAGAAAGGAGTTAGGGATCTAGTAGGCAGAGAATATTCATTATTCTATTTTGGGGTTAAACTTAAGAATGTATCTGCTATCAAGAGCTTGATGCAATGGCTGGGGTAAAGTTACAGGACACCTGGCTTTTTACCATGCCAGGCAGCCCACCTCGACAGGATTGTGGAAGACCAAAGGCAGGTCCAGGTTCTAACATGACCTCACCCAGCACCACCTGAATGTATTATCTAGAGATATAGGAAATAAAAAGTTATACACATATATTTATCTTAGTAACCTGAGGGTTAAGACTTGGAATACAATAAATCTTCAGAAGTCCATCAGTGAGTGAGAACAAAATGGACAGTTCATGTTACACAAAATGTGGGTCAATGAAGTCAGCAACAGATGGTGGCTTTGATAAAAATTGTCAATCTTATCACCCACGACCCTTCCACTTTTCTTGTCCCCTTTTTGTGTCAGAGAGAAAGGGAGGTGACAGAATGGGGCAGAAGGGTTAAAGGCAGAAAGGGTGAGCAGTGGTCCTCAAACCAAAGAGCCTCTCTAGGCCCTTCCACCCTCGAGTCTGAGCTCCAGCTCTGGTGGACAGGGAGGCCTGGGAGCAAGTGGTTTGCATCCTGAGGTATGAGGATCCCTGGTCAAGTCAGCAGCATGTGGTTTTTGGAAACCAGCCCACAAGATAAGAACACTGCAACCAAGCTTGTAACTAATACTGCTACTTAGCTACTGTCCACAAGAGAAAAGGAAGGAAAAAAAGTCCCCACTATATCAGGAGGTTCTATGCTTTTTCATGTAAGGTAATAGTCTATGTTATCTTATGAGTTCTTAAAAAAATTCCCATTCCACAATCATTTTTCCTGTTAAAGGCACTTTTGATGACATGATTGGAAAGGAGTCATTTTTAATTGCAGTAAAACGAAGATTAATTCCTGGGAAAGAGGAGCTGGATATAGCTCTTGAAATGATTTCAATAGGTACCACCGAGAATAGAATGCATGCTCTGCACACACTTGTATCTTTCCTTTCATGTTCCAGATGCTTCTAGTTTCAAAGAGATCTATAAAGAGCTAGAAATAGCTCTGTAAAGAGATCATACACACTACTTGCCTGGATTTTCAAGACAGTGGCCCTAATTCTTACCACCACAGCTGTGCTTGACAAAATTAGCGAACAGCTAGTCCTACAGGGGAGCAGAATGAAGTCAAGCTGAGCCAGGCTCTCTTACAGCACAGGGATCTGTCTTTGCCCAGATAACGGCAGGCTTCGTGGCTAGGCCTGAACAATTAAAAATACATGGCCCCTATGACTTGTAAAATGGTAAACTTTTCAAAAGGCAAGATTAAACAATATCTCTCTACATACAAATTACGGAGTAAATGTTTTTCCTTTTTTTCCTCTTATAAACATGTCTTATTGATCTCAGGCTTTAAAAAAAATTAGTTAAGTGAGAATTATAAAAAGTATGTGATAAGGTATTGAGAGAGTAAAGGGCTAATGTTTGCCTCCAAGTGTGGGCTGAGGATCTCGATCCTTCATATCATACTCCCAACTAGAGAACAATACAAAAATAACACACCATGTTATACATTATACAAAGTGTAAATCTACAAACACAAACTAATCAGAGTTGTTCCTTGGTTTCCCTCCAGTCACTCGGGGAGGAGGAGGAATGGGGACGGGGTGGTTTTCATTATTTCAATATGCCTTTTCATGTCTTAAAAAGTTTGTAATAACAGTCTCAGTAGCGCAATTTTCATGTGAAACCAGAAGCTGTAAAAATAAATTACTTTTGAAGAAATGTAGGTTCCTTTCTATGCAGCTCAGAACTCATCATGTCGTACTAAGGCTTCCCCGAAATCTGTGGCCTGGCTGCCCACAAATAAATCATACTTGTCGACAATCTCCTCCTTGGTAAGCTTGCCATCCTGAAATGAGAGCATTGAATTGAGGCATGTTTTTGCAACTGCAAATCCAGAAAGAATGCTACAGAATCAGAATAATAACTCAGGAATGGAATAATTTAAGATTATAGCTCCCTCTAAATGTGAACTCATGTTGTCCTCCATCAAGAAAGTCAAAAGTCAGGGGCTGGACAGATGACTCAGTGGTTAAGAGCAGAGGCTGCTCTTGCAGAGGACCTGCATTCTGTTCCTAGCATTCATATGGTGGCTAACAACCATCCTTAACTCCAGTTCTAGGGGGTATAACACCCTCTTCTGGCCTTGGGGGGCATTGTATAATATAGGAACACTTACATACATGCAGGCAAAACATACACATACACATAAAATAAAAATAAGTAAATCAGCTGGATGTGGTGGCACAGGCCTTTAATCCCAGCACTCAGGAAACAGAGGCAGGCAGATCACTGTGAGACAGAGGCAAACTTGGTGGTACATAGTGAGTTTCAGGCCAGCTGTGGCTACAGGGAGACCCTGTCTCAAACACCCTGCCCCCAATAAATACATACATACATACATTAAAAAAAATGGGCAGAAATGGGCCGAGGATATAGGTCAGTGGTAACGTGCTTCTCAGCATGCATAAAGCCCTGAGTTTGAGTGCTATACAGAGGCAGATAAGGCAGGTGGATTTTTTAGTTCAAGCTAGCTTGTACTACAGAGGGGTCTAATACAGCTCAAAAACTTCAGGACACAGAAACAGGTAACTGGGCAGATGAGGGAGGTAGACTGTGAGCCCAAGTTAGCCTGTGCTACAGGAGGGTTTAATAAATAAGAAATGTCCTCCACAGGTGCAGGTATCTGAACACTTGATATATGGTCCCCAGTCAGTGGTGCTGTTTGGGTAAAGTCATGGAACCTTTAGGAGGTGTGGCCTTGCTGGAGGAAGCATGGAAGGGCGGCACTTTGAGAGTACATAACCTCCTCCCACTTCCAGTTGCTCTTTCTGCTTCCTGTGCATACTTGGTGATGTATGCACTCAGGTGTTTCTGCTCTGGCTGCCTCTGCCACAATGTCTCCCTGCCATGATGAACTCTTATCCCTCTGGAATTGTAAGTTAAAATAAACTCTTCTATAAGTTGCCTTGGCCAGTGTTTTATCACAGCAACAGAAAAGTAACTAATACACCCTGGATGGCTTAGAACTCTGCTTCTGCCCCCCGTGTGCTAGAAGTACCAAGCTGAGCTGTAGATTTGTTTCTTAAGGAGTAAACATTCCTTTAGAGAAAATTATGGACCATCTGCTAGACAAGGGTGAAATGGCCAATAACTGGATCAACACTTCTTAACGCATCAAGTCACAGTCTAAGTGAAACAGTGGAATCTCCAAGATCAGTCCTGGTTGGCATGTCCACACTAAAAGACAAGATACATCCCAAGATGGCTCAGACACTCATCTCAAATAGCATCAAGATTCCCCAAGGAGGATTGATCACAGTTTTCAAACAGCTAAGGACATGACAACTGGGACTGAAATGACGCAAAGCAAGAACTCCAAAGATGTTCTAAAAAACTGAACTTTAAAGATCAGCTTAAAGAATGTTCAAAACAAGGCAGATCTCTTTGAGTTTGAGGCCAGCTGGAGTTATAGGGAGACTTTGTCTCAAAAAATTAAAAAGAAAAAAAGGATGTTCAGAACAATAAAAACTGTCTTTAGACTGACTTTATTTATTTATTTTAACATTGTATGCACATTGAATATGTGACAGGGCTTAGTGACAACTCTGTTCTTTTAATGCCTCAGATAATGGACTGAGGACAATTTTAATAGGTTCCAGAGAAAAACTGGCTTATAACCTCATGTAAAGGACTCAATTTTTAAGAATATATTTACAATGGCATAACCAGCATTGAAAAGTAGGTGGAATGTGTCTATAAAAGGTAAGAATACAAAGGAAACAACAGTCAAAATTTTAAAAAACAGTAGGGATTCACCAGTTAGAGGCAACGCATCCTCCACCCAGATTATAGAACAGAGGCTTTTATCTAAAGCCCAGGTTTCTCCAACACTATGAGCACAGGACATGGGATTTCTAAAACACGGTCAGAGAGCTAGTGTTACACTGAATGAAGGTTTCCAATCACCAAATTTAGATCCTTTGCAGAGTTAAGCTAACATGTATCCGGATAATATCTGTTTGAAGGCAACCTTCTAGAAAGACTGTTTGGACCTGGTCACTTACCTTGTTTTGGTCTGATTCATAGACTAGGTGCCTGGCTTCTGCCTCTGCATGGTCATAGTCTGAAGGGAGGATCCAGTCTTTGGTCTCTTCCTTGTCCATCTTTCCATCCCGGTTCTTATCTCGAAACTCAACAAACTGTTCTCGCTCTGTCTTCACCCATTCTGGTTCATCAGCATTTCCATCATGGCTGTACATGTCACCTGCATGCACAGAAACACACACAAGAGAAAGGGTTAAGATTCTTCCAAACACTGCTCATACTAACATGGGCTAACTTTTCTTCTTGCCTGTGTTTGGCACCTCAGAGTAGTTACACAGGTTTCTTAACATCAGATAGACTTTTGAAAGAAAAGTACTTTCATGTGGCTTGTTGATCTTTCTTTTTAAAAAATATTTATTATTTTTATTTTATAGGTATGAGTGTACTGGCTGCATGTAAGTGCACCCATGTCATCCAATGCCAGCAAAGCTTAGAAGAGAGAATCAGATGCCCCTGGAAGTTGAGTTACAATGGTTGTGAGCCACCATGTGGGTGCCATCTCTCCAGCCCCTTGCTGATCTTTCAACAAGAGTATTTCTAGCTGATGATTGAGCTGCAGGACAGTAAAGCCTCTTTACATCTTGTATATCTTTAAAAAATTATTTATTTGTATTTGAGATATATAAGTGCTTTCCCTACCTACATTTACGTATGTGCACCCATGTTGTGCAATGTCCACAGAGGTCAGAAGACGGTATTAGATTCACCAGGAACTGCGGTTACAGATGGTTGTTAGCTGCCATGTGGGTGCTGGGCACAAAACCCAAGTCCTCTGAAATAGTAACCACCAAGCCATTTCTCCAGCCCCCTTATTTATTCTTATGTGTTAGATTTCCTTGAATGTAGGTACACCCATGTTGTGCAATGCCTGTGAAGGCCAGAAGAGGGCACAGGATCCCTTGGAACTTGAGTTATGAATGGTTGTAAGCCACCATGTGAGTAATGGCAGCTGAACCCAGGTCCTCAGCAAGAGAGAATCAGTGCTCTCAACTACTAAGCCAGCCATCTCTCCAGTCCCAAGTCTTTATATCTCTAAATTGAAATAAGGCATTAAAGCTGAGCTGAGCATGACAGTGCATGCCTGTAAGCACAGCACTTTGGGAGACCAAGGCCAACCTGGGCTACATAAGACCTTGTTTCAAAAACCAAAAACAAACAAGTTGACTTGTTTACTTCATTGCACATACCCCAAGGTAGCTTATTAAACTGTATCACTGGCTTGAGGAAGGTCAGTTTAGATTCTCAACGAAAGCTTGTCTACTAGTCAATGCCATCATAAAGTTCACTCTGCCAGCCTTCAGTCAGGGCAAGCATGCACCTGAGTAAACAGGAACACTATCAAGAGTACAGCAACATGGGACAATCCTGACAGAATCAAATGTCTGACATAATGTCCACATAGTTTTTTTCCTAAAAATTCAATTGCATTAAGAATGTAGTTTGGGAACTGGAGAGATGGCTCAGAGGTCAAGAGCACTGACTGCTCTTGCAGAGGACCGGGGTTTGATTCCCAGCACCCACATGGTGGCTCACAACCACTTCTAACTCAAATTCCAGGGGATCCAACACCCTTTTCTGACCTCTGGGCATTGCATTACACAATGCACTTACACACATGTAGGCAATATACTCAAACACATAAAAAAAAGGGGGGGAGGGGAGTGTCTAATTGAGTTTTAGCTATGAGATCGTTAAAATTGTTTTTTTAATTTATTTTTATTTCATGGTTATAAGTGTTTTGCTTGCATCTATATGTGTACCCATGTTGTGCAATGCCCAAGGAGGCCAGAAGAGGGCACTGGAACCCTTGAAACTGGAATCACAGATGGTTGTTACCTGCCATGTGAGTGCTGGGATCAGAACCTGGGTCCTTTGCAAGAGCAGCCAGTGCTCTTAACAAGTGAGCCTAGGTCCAGCCTTAACTAGGTCCAGCCTCTAAAAAGCAGCTTTTGATAACAGATGAAATCATAATTTTGTAAAGGATGTTCCAAGAACAAGCAGCACTGCTGTCTTCCACACCTGTCACCTCACGCAAGCAAGCTCTCAGTGCGCCCCCTTCCAAACCCAGAAAATCGTAAGTGCTCAATTCTTTTTCATGGTCAACAGAAATAGCTGTCATTTAAAAAATTACTTGAAAATTTCGAAATACATTTTTGTTTAATATAAAGGTAATGTGCTTATAGTAAATGCCATTTTGTTCAATGGGTTTTGTCTATCTGAGACAGAAATTTCACTCTGAAGTCCAGACTGATTTCAAACTTGAGGTGTTCCTGCCTCAGCCTCTCAAGTGGGAAGACTGCAGGCAGGTGCCACTGTGTTCAGCGACTCAGGTGCATACTAACATTTTTAAGAGTATCAACTTAGAGGACACTTAAGAACACTAAGCTTTACCTCAGAGAACAATTTCTCTGATGTTCCAATTTAAATACACAATGTATTTGCAAGTAACTTAACAATAAGGCTTTCAAGATAAAATTAAGAAGAAAACATGTTTGCAAAAACAAAAACAACCTCTCCAAACAGTAGAGGACAGCTTATTCTTTTATTTTTTCAAGACAATACAACTTCCTGTCCATTTTGTGATTGGTAAGTGGGATGAACACCCCTAAATTCCTACAAAATTAAAAATAAAAAATAATCAAGAACAGTTAAACCACTGCCAACCAAACATTCTCATTTATGAAATTACAGAGGGCTGGGCAAGTAACAGAGTGGTAAATAGCTGGCCTATTATATAGAGGCTGTGAATTTGACCCCTGGCATCACACAAACACAAACATGTTTCTACTTTAATAAAGAAAAATGTGTGCATATATTTATCCATATGCAAGCATTATATCTCAAAGCAATATTTTTAATGGTTATTAAATGCAAAAAATTAACATTTACGGAGTGCTTTCTAGGCACCATGATTAGCATTTTACTTTTCACTTTTGTTTTCATGAAAACGCTCAAACATGCACAAAAGACACAGAGTTCCCTTGTAGTTACCATCAAACTCAGCAGCTGCCTTGTTTACTGAACATGTATCTATGGCTTTCCCTTTTCTCTCTCATCAAGTGTTTTATAGCATACCCCAGGTATCCTTATCCCCATATTCTTTTGGATTTAGCTCTTAAAATGATGGACATTTTCTTTTCTTTTTTTTTTTTGAGATAGAGTGTCCTTGTAGCCCCAGCTCGCCTGGAACTCGTGATGTAGACCAGGCTGGCCTTAAACTCAAGAGATTCGCCTGCCTCTGCCTCTGCCTCCCGAGTGCTGGGATTAAAGGCATACGCCACCATGCCTGGCTTGGACACTTTCTTATATAACCACAATGCTATTACCTGAGTTTTTTAAACAGGGTACTCTGTAGCCCTGGCTGGCCTGGAACTTGATATATAGGCCAGACTAGCTTCAAATACATAGAGATCCTCCTGCCTCTGCCTCCAAATACTGAGATTAAAGGCGTGTGTCATGCCTGGCCATTACCACAGTTTAACCAATCCCTTGCATAAATATGATATCCAGTCCGAGTCTGAACCTCCCAGTTACTGTTCAGAGCTGGTGTGTTTAAATTATTCATATGGATGATGGTGAACAGGAAGCGGCTTTACGTTTATTATAACTTAACTTTTATTTATATTTTTAAATATTTTACTTGTTATGTTGTGTTGTGCAATGCCCATGGAGGCCAGAAGAGGGAGTTAGATCCCCTGGAACTGAAGTTACATATGGTTGTTAGCCACCATGTGGGTGCTGGCAACCAAACCCAGGTCTTCTGCCAAGAGCAGCCAGTGCTCTCCAGTCCCTCAAATTTTATTTTTGACATTTAAAGTTTAGAGATTTGTTTCTGAATTAAAGCACTTTACAGTGTTAATATATACATCAAAGGAGTATACTTCACAACACTTTAAATTTCTTTCTCTTTTTGTTTTTTGAGACAAGCAAGGTCTCAAGTTGTAGCCCAGGCTTACTTTAAAACTCCACAAAATTCTTCTGCCTTAAGCTTCTGGGTGCCAGTATACCCAGATTACAATGGTTTAGATTTCTAATTAAATATTTTAGATGACAACTTTAAAACATTGGTGTTCACCAAAATGATGCACACTTGTAGTTCCAGCAATTCTGAGGCACAGCTAGGAGGATCACAAGTTTGAGGCTGGACTGGATTAAATATTGAGAACCCAGGGGCTATAGAGATGGCTTAGCAGTTAAAAGTACTAGCTACTCTTGCGGAGGACCTGGGTTTGGTTCTAAATACTTACGTGGCAGCTCACAATGATTCATAATTCCAGTTCCAGGGGATCACATGCCCTCTTGGCCTCTGCAGGCACTGCACACATGTGGTACACAAACATACATGCGGGCAAAACATTCATACACATAAATATTGGAAAGGGGGGGAGGTCCTGTCACACACACAACCCTCAAAGTACAGTTTTAATACAAGCTAGACCATACTACATAGGAACATTTTAAAGACTTATTTTTATTTTTAAAATTATGTGTATGTGTGTGTCTATGTGTGGGGTACATATATGTGATTGCAGGTGCCCTTGGAGGTCAGAGAAGTTGGATCCCCTGAAGCGAAGGTTATGAGCAATTGTGAGCCTTCTGATGTGGGTGCTGAGACTTGAACTTAGACCCTTTGCAATAGTAGTATATGCTCTTAACCACTGAGCCATCTCCCTAGCCCCCCATATAAATATATTTTAAAGGTATGAGTAAAGATGACCAAAAATACCATTTGAGTTTACCTAAAAAGGATTCAATCCATTTGAAAATACTAAGAAATTTCTTTTTGATTGAAACTATCCTTTAAAGGTTTTTATAAATACAAATGTATCAGTATACCCAAATGCCTGGAGATGAATAAAACGGAGTAGAGCAGATGTGGCTGAGAAAGGAAGGATGGCTGCGGCTGGTGTGTGCTAAGGCAGGGACTTAGGGATTTGCTATACTCTTTTCAATACTCTATAATACATTAAAAAGTAAAATGAATTAATGTAACTCAGGGGAATCATACTAATGGCTGCATGATTTTTCTTTGTGATCTTTTCACAGACAGAAACCAGAAAAAACTGCTGAGAGAGAGAATTTAAGATTTAGAAAACAGCATCCCTGTGGGCTGGAGAGATTATTCAATGGTTAGGGCCTTGGTTCGATTCCCAGCACCCACATGGCAGCTGACAACCATCTATAACTCGTTCTGGGGGATCTGACACCTGCTTCGAACATCCACAGGCACTGCACCACATGGGTGCACCTATTCACATGTAGGCAATACACTCATACCCATAAAATAAATATCAAAAGACCAGCATCCGAGCTGTACAGGTGCTTGTAATAGCAAGCAAGCCCCACACACTTTTGACTGTTTTGGTAGTTTCAAAATGTAATTCTTCTGCCTTTGAAGTTGTACAAGGCAGAGGGAGACAAATACCTCCTTATATGGCCTCAATGCTTGGCAAATGTTATTTAACAGTGGTAGGCTTTAATTTCTCTTCTAGGGAAGTTTAAATGAGTTTCTCAGTTTTCACTGTGGCAATTAAATGCCCCAAATCCAAGATACTCATTAGAACAGAAAATGTGATGTCAACGTGGGCCAGAAAACACAGTGAAATACTTTATTCTGATGAACACCACTAAGAAACCCAATCATTTTACAGAAAACTGTCATTGCTCATGCCTCTGTCTCGGGCAGGAATGGCAGGATAGCTAAGAAAGGAATGACTCTGCTTAATGTAGTTTAATGTCAAGTAAGAGAGGAAGCCTTAAAGGCTTCCTTCAGGACTAAGATGACACTTCGGATGAAGATCAGAGGTCTGAAACATATGGATTTACTTGCAAAATAACAACAACAAAGCAGCAAGCTCACTAGAGTAGTTCCTATGAGCAAATAAGAATGTAGAATATCAGCAGCTGATGATGCTAGGTGAGGAAGAGCTGGTCCTCTTAAAGGGAGGGACTCGAGATAGGCTGACTAGATCCCAATAGATAAACTTACACTGAGGGACATGTGAGGACACTACTTGACATGATAGGCCTGGATCTCTGTGAGATAGAGGCCAGCCTGGTCTACACAGTGAGTTCCAGATCCTGTCCCCCCTCCCCCCCAAAAAGCAGGAATGAATTACAGTGGGGGAGCTATGGGAGGGTGCCGATGGAACAGGGGTATAAAGTTGATTAAGATGTTCTCTATGAAATACACAAATTCAATAAAATACAAAAAAATGTGGAATATCAATGCAACAGAACTGAGAACCCAGAAATAAATCTAGCATCTACAACCATATGGTTTTCTATAAAGTTAAGAGAACTTCTTCAGTCACTGGTGCTAGAAAAACTGGATATTTAGAATATAAAAGACTGAAATTTGATCCTTATTTCTCACCATATACAAAATTCAACTCAAATGATCAGAGACATAAATGTAAAACCTGAAACTATAAAATCACTAGAAGAAAGCACACGGGATTTTAGGACGTCATTATAGGCCCCGACATTTTGGTTAAAACTCCAAAACATAGACATCAAAAGTAAAAGCAGACAAATGGTCATAGTAATTGACGACACTTTCACACAGCAAAGAAAATAAGCAATGGAGGGAAGAGACAACCAGCAGAGTGGGAGAAAGTATCTGTCAACTATTCATCTGAGTAAGTGTTAATATGAGGAATAGATAAGGAACTCATACAACTCAACGAATTTAAGCAAAATCCAATTATAATATGGGCAAGCTTAGCATGGTGATGCAAACCTGTAATCCTAATACTCAGAAGGGCAGGAGGATCATGCATTGAAGGTTAGCCCAAGCTGGAGCAACAATGTAATACTGACTCAAAACACTGAAAATGCACAGTATGTGTGTCTATCTATGTGTGTGGATATATATATAAACCTAGTATGTTTAAGATAGAATTCCACTTGTAACAAAGACCTTCAGTAATTACAAAGCTCAACTACTTGGTAGCAGAAACAGTAGCTCTCTCTCTTAAAGCCATGTAGGAAAATCCCAAAATTATTTTCAGGATAATAAAAACTAGTTTCAGAGGGGTGTGGGGGGTGTATGATCAAGATATATCATATACATGTGTGAAATTTTCAAATTAAAAAAAAAAAAACCACAAAACCTTTTTTCAATACCCCTCTAACCAAGTTTCATCTGGGAGATAATGGCTTCATCGTATAGCTCTACCCCTACAGAGAGGGAAAATGCCCAAAACAAACACCCCTAAATAAAATGGAAACTCATCAAGAGAAGCAGCTAGGAAACACAAGCAGAAACAGTGAAAAGACACGGTTACAAGAAGGACAAGTGACAACTCTGGCTGCTAATCCATACACTAGTCTTTGATTTTTTAAACAAACAAACAAACAAACAAACAAACAAACAAACAAACAATGTCTCATGTTGCTCAGGCTGACTATCACCTCTCAAGTGCTGGGATTTCAGGCATCTACCACCATTGCCTGACTTCACATCCACCAATATGTTTTATATGCTTTTTTTTGCTAGGAACAAAATTCTGGTCCCATGGTTCAAATTAAGATGCGTCAATCTCTCTAGTCCAAGTTCCAGATACCTCTACTGATGGTCTGCCTGGCTTAATAACCTGTTAAGAGTTGACTCATAAGAGAAATTATGTCTATGGACAATTACATATTCCAAAACACCTCATGTTTAAGAAAAACACTAGAAACTGAAACTGACACTTACCAATATACTCTTCTAGGTCAATGAAACCATCAGCATTCTTATCTATATCTTCCATTGTTTCCTAAATAGAAAAGAAGAGACTGCTAGTCTGTTTGAATTGGCCAGAGGGCAGTATGGTGTGTATGGTTAAACCCAGGAATGAGAATATGCACTTGTAATTCCAAGGTTGTGGGAGGCAGAGACAAGAGGATTAGAGGACCAAGGTTCACCCCAAGTTGAAAGTCAGTCTGGTCTACAAAGCAAGTTCCAGGCCTGCGACACAGAATGACACCCAGTCTCTCTTACCAAACAACAATAATGAAATAAACAAAAAATAAATCCCTCAAACCCCCTCATATTCTTCTAGTTAGAAAATAAAATACTCATCATTTTTTTAATGCTTCTACCTATGAGTCCTTTTGGAGGAATAGTGACACTGGAGAAAATGATGGAAGCCCTTGTCATGCAGAGATCAAGCAACCAATGTGATGGACCAGCCATCACATCTATAAATGCTGTCAAGTCTACATCGTTGGTAACTGCCTTAAGTGGGAATTTTTAATTTTTACTTTATTTATTTTTGACAGGGTCTCCCTAGTCCCAGCCCATCTGGGGGTCATGGTGTGGACCAGGGTGGCCTCGATCTTGCAGAGATTTACCTCTGCCTCCCAAGGGCTGGAATTAAAGGCAGGCACCACCACATCTGTCGAGAATTCTTTAAAAACAGAACTATCATTATGGATGGTTGTTAGGCACCATGTGGGTGCTAGGAATTGAAGCTGGGTCTTCTGCAAGAGCAGCCAGTGCTCTCTAACTGAGCCATCTCTCCAGCCACCTTCTGTGAGAATTCTTGAGTATCACTGATATAACTCAGTTTCTGAAAACCAATCATAGGATATTTTAAAACATAAGATTTCCTCTCATTCTTTCTTTATGACACTACCCATGAAATGGTAAAATACATTATTTGGTGGAAAGTTCTATGATAAAGCAAAAAACTTAAGGCACTTAAGAAAAACAGTGATGGTACTTGAATTCTAAATCTGGTCACTATTACAGGAAGTTACTGTTCTAAGCACACATTAGAGACTGAAGAAGAGCGTACAGGGAACAGAAAGAAAAACAGTTCCTGCTCAGAATCCAGGTCCTTGCTTACCTGTACCACTATGTCTTTCATGTAGTCATATTCCTCAGGGTGCAGGAAAGCTGTAAACTCCTCCTTTGTAGCAATTAGGTCCCCATCCTTGTCTGCCATCTTAAACCTCCGCTCATCTCTAACCATCATCTGTTTATAGTTAAATCCATCATCAGGGTCTTGATCATCTAGAAAACAGAAATTCAAGTAAAATCTTAAAAGTTTCCAGAAAACATGAAAAGGTTTTAGGAGTCAGAAACTGATTTCCAAAAAATAGACAAATCAAGCAATGAACACACAGATAAAATTAAACCAAGCAGCAAAATAATTTCTGATTATATAAACAACAATATAAAGACAGTTGGTTTGGGGCTAAAGCTTCAGTAATCACAACCTCAAATCAAGTCCAGGCTGAAAGTAAATGGCTGCAATTCAACAGGGAACTGGCTCCTGGATTATTTAAGTCAACTATGTGGTGCTTCGTTGTTACTGGTTATTTGTTGTTACTAAGGCCACTATACTAGAAGGCTTGAATTTTTTAGCTGTACCAGGGCGACAGTGGAGATTCTAAAGTCATACTATCTGGGTCTGAACTACACCAACTGTAGCTATGTGGCCTTGGGCCACAAGCAATTTAACTGCTCCAGTCTCCTCACTTGTACCCTGAGAATGTACCTGTCTCAAAGGTTGTATAGAAGATTAAGAAAAAAAAAAAAAAATCTAAGTGCTTGAACAACATTTGGCATATATAGTTGACATTCAAAAAATGTCAGCTATTGCTGTTTTCATTAAACATTAGGCTTCCATTAAGAATCTAGATATGAAAGGTCTTCTGTCCCATTACATCTTAAGGACATTTGGATTCAAGCAACAGAATATTACCATTTTGAACGGTCCCACTGCCCTTCTCAACCCAGAAATCTACCAAAAGGTATAGGCATCATTTATTCTCCATTCATGTAAACGATTTCTAGAAAATGAAGACTAATCTTGAGCTACAGAAAGTAGGTCAATGGGTTCTTAGGGACTGAGAAATAGTAAAACATGAGAAAATTTTGGGAGGTAATAGATAGATATTTGGTATAGCAACAGCTTTATTGGTAGATATATACATCAAAACTCATGAGTTATACACTTACATATACGCATATATAATGTCAATTATATTCATAAAGCTGTTATATATAAAATATTAAATTATGGGGCTGGAGAGATGGCTCAGCTGTTAAGAGCACTGACTACTCTTGCAGAGGAACCAAGTTCAGTTCCCACCACCCACATGGTGGCTAACAATTGTCTGTAACTCCAATTCTAAGGGATTTGACACCCTCTTCTGGTCTCCTTGGGCATTGCATGCACAGGTGTACTTAACATATATGCAGGCAAAACATTTGTGCACATAAAAAAAAATTTAAATTAAATTATAACCAACTGGAATTCAGACTCATCTAACTGTTATAATTTTTGAATTGCACCAGTAGCAGATGGTCTCTACAAAAGCAATTATTTAGGAAAGCAAGTTTAATTTCCACAAGCTGAAAAAAAAAATACAGGAGTTAACTACAGAAAAGAAGGAAAAAACTGGGCTGCTATGTGGCCCAAATGAACTAACGGGTATTCTGAAAGGTAAAAGATAAGAAATGATTGTTCCTGCAACACATTGATTAAACAACAAAGAAATGACAGTACTTTCCTAAAAGACTCACTGGGCCTCTTTTACAATTCTATATTGATTTCTTTTGATTAAAGGTTAATCTTTCTGTTTTAAATACAATTAAAAAGAACAAAAACAAAAAAATGCCCTGGCCTAAAAACTAAGCAGCGTGACACTTCTTTCTTTGTTTAGTGTCAAAAGTTTAGGACACAGTTTATTGAATCACAAGACTTTGGGACCCTATATAGGTAAACTCAAAGCCATTATAGGTTGGAGATGGAGAACTGAAGGAAAATATCATCTTTAACAAATACTAAGTTGTCTCTTCTAAACAAATACCAAGTTTTAGAACTAATTATATAACACAGACGATAACAGAAGTCAATTTACAAATTCAGACTGGATTCTCTCTTTAAAAAATTTTTTTTTTAAATTTTATGTGTCTGAGTGTATTTGCCTGCATGTATTTAAGTGCACCCATGTCATGCAATGCCCATGGAGGTCAGAAGATGTTGGATCCTCTGGACCTGGAGTTAGCTGTCATGTGGCTGCTAGGAATGGAACCCAGTTCCTCTGCAAGAGCAGCCAATGCACTTAACCACCGAGCCATCTCTCTCTCTCCAGTTCTAGACTAGATTCTTAACTAAGAGCCCTCGTTCCCCTTCCTTGCAGTAAAACATGGTGCCTAGAATCAAGTATCACGATAGCAACACGCACCCATAAAAGAACAGAAAAAGGAAGGTGCAATACTCAAGTGTGGTATTTATCTTAAGCACCAGTTTACACCCCTTGTTGGCCCTGCTCACAGTCTCAGGTGGGCTCTTAAATCTAGTTCTGCTCCGAGAAGGGCCAATCTTGGTATTTTGTATTTTACTTATGGCAGAGAGAGTACAGTACAAATTTTCCTTTTGAGGATAATGGAATCACTGAAGAAACTTTAAGAGCTGAGATGATTTATACCCAAACCCAAACTGAATCAAGAACACATTCTCAAAAAACTCCTCAGCACTTATCTAAAGCCAACTTGTTACCCCCCAAGGGCTGATCACCCGCAGCACTCCTGGGAAAGATGCCTTATAAAGACATTGCTTCTTCAGTCAGTGCTTTGCCTTCTGCATAGTCTGAGGCAGTAGAAATACTCATTACATTGAATCATCAGCCTTGTGAGGTAAGAGCTCTCAACAGATTTTTATGCACATAATCATACACAGCTGAAGCAGAATTCTGGATAGCAAGGGAGTAACTAAAGCCTGGCTGAGATTTATTAGCACATCATTTTGTTTAGATCACCAATAGTCTAGTCTACCCTTTGCTTCATATTTATAATGAATTCTGATTAAGTCAAGAGGGTGCTGGATCTTAGCCAGACAGCAAGAAACATGGAATGCTTCTCCATCTGTGCTGGGTTTTTAATACATGTGTTCTTAATTGGGGGGATATGCTTGGTTCTTGGCTAAATGTCAAGCACTAAGAGACTGCCACTTCAGAATAAAAATGAGAACAAGCCCAACACAGAAATAAGTCTCTTCATCAGAAATGCATGCGGTCCCATAATTAACATGGACAGCTGGCTATTTGAAGGGGAAAACAGACCTTTATACACTCACTGTAGTCAGTGGGGGGGAGGGGCGGGGGCAGGGCATGCTTCCTTTAACCCTATTTTGGCTATTTTCCAGGCAAAAGTAGAAAAAGTGCCATTTATATATTTGTGCCTCAAATGATAACTATAGACAAGACAGGAATCTCTATTAACAAAAGCACTGTAGCTCATCAACTCAGACTGCCATCTAGAATTCAGCAGCAGGCAAGTAGAAAAGTGTCAAAGAAAAGTATTAGCCAGTAGCCCCAATAAACAGAAAGGCTACCAAATCAAGAACCAAAGCAGTCAAAGTAACATTTATTTACCTTGAAGCATTTGCAAAGCAGGCTGATAAATTCATGTGCCAGAGAAAACAAATGGGAAATTTTCATTTTTTATCCTTTCCTTTCATTCATCCACGGTAATCTCCTCCTAGTCTCACTAATTATAAAGGAATCTAATTTGGTTTGAATTTTAGGTCCAAAATTTGGATGGGACCGAGACAGTTCAAGGCAAGGCCTCTTGCTTTGCACTGTTGGAACGATGCAGTCTTTTAAATGAGAGCTACTCTAAAGATTGTCAATGCGAGGGAGACACACAAAAAAATGGTAACATATTTGCAATGTTAAAGATATAGGTGTCAAACTAAGTGAGGCACAATCTCTCCTTTCCTTTCCTGCGTGACCCATTTGTTTCTTTGACTCCAGACCATGGTCTTGGCCAGGCTGACATCTTGCCCCTTACCCAGGTAAGTGCCATAGGTCACGTTCCTGTACTCATCCCAGGAGATAAAGCCGTCTTGATTCATATCAAACTCCTGCCACTGGTTTTCAACATTGTCATATATGTATTTCTTCTGGGCGTGCTTAATCCAGGATTTCAGCTCCCCCTCCGTCACAAACCCATCTTTATCCGCGTCTATTTTATCTACAATCATTCTACAAGACAAAACAGTTACGTTTCAAGGTGCCGGCTCCACAAGGCTTTTTCCCCCAGATAGTAGGGACCTACCTAAGACGTAGCCGTAGGTGGCATTTTTATACTCTTCCCAGGAAACGAGGCCGTCCTCATTGAGGTCATGCCCCTTCCACTGTCGCTCTACATCCTCGTAAATCCAGCGCTTTTGTGCAAATTTAATCCAGTCTTTGAGTTCATCCACAGTGACAAACCCGTCCTTGTCGCCATCTATTTTACTTACAATCTTTCTGTAGAGAATGCAGAGAAATCCAGCAAGAGGTTAAAAAGACATAAGGTTCTGGACATAGCCAGGAGTGTGCTGTGACCATAGGTGTTCCCAGGACTAACACACTGAAATAAAAAGTTGTTTTTTAAAAACAAAACAAAACTGTCAGAAAAGCAACTGAACACTTTCCTCTTTACTGGCTTGTAACAAGCCACCTGGATAAGGTAAACAAATCCATGGCCAGTGCACTGAGTCCTAAAATAAATCCAGCCAATCTCGCCAAGTAAATTTGGAGCCTGCTTTGAACACCCATGGCTATTTGGGTTCTTATTTTTGCCTCAAATGTGATGAAGCTCTGTATTTTGGCAAATAACTACATGTACTAACAATAGTTTCCTTAGAATTCAAAATATTTAAATTAAACTTTAGTTGCTTTTTGAAAAAAGCAATACTTTTGTCAAGAACATTAATTAAAAAGTTGTGGGATTACATATATTTTAAGGCAAGATTATTTTAAAACAAATGCAGGGGCTGGAGAGATGGTTCAGAAGTTAAGAGCACAGGCTCTCTGGTAAAGGACTCAAGTTTGGTTCTCAGCATCTACATGGTAGCCAACAACCATCAGGAACTTCAGGTCTGGAGGTATCTAATGCCACTTCTGAACTCATTAGGCATTGCATGATATGGGTGCACTTACTCACATTCAGGCAATACACTCATACACATTATAAAAAAATAAAAATATTAAAAGAAAACAAACAAATGTAGACAGGACATATCTTAATATGCCAGCAGTTTTTATGTACCATGTCAAGCTGAATTTTTACATATGGTCATGAAAACAGAGAAAGCTGAGGAAATGACATGGTAAGAAAGAGGGCTGGAGAGATTGCTCAGCAGGTAAGAGCACTGGCTGCTCTTTCAGAGGACCCAGGTTCAGTTCCCAGCACTCACACAGTAGCTAACAACTGCCTGTAACTCCAATTCCAGGGAATCCAAAACCCTACTCTGATCTCCACAGGCAATGCACATACATGGTACACACTTATATGCAGGAAAAATACTCCACACACATAAAATATAAATTAAAAAGCAATATATTTATTCTGGTTATGAGATTGTTAACAAGCTGAGAGGTTATCAATGAGTAGATTATAAAGCAAAACAACTAAGCTAAAGAATCAATCTGCTTCCTTTATATAAAGACGCTTTCTTCCTCCAGATGTCATTTTAATTAAAGGATTTAAAAATAAGTTTATGGGCTGTGGGTGTGGCTCAGTAGTAGAGTGCATGCCTAACATTTGTGAGGACCTAGGTTTGATCTCTAGCACAACTAAATAAATAAATAAATGCTCATGATATAAAAATTCCTAAAGATGTAATCACCTATTTATAGAGGGCTCAGATATTATATATGAAGTCACACAATAAGCAGCCTACTTTTAAATGAGAACTTTACACCAAAACTGCCAACAGAAGTGACCAACCAGCTCACCCTATATACTTGTCTATACACCTTGGTAGCAAAAAATCTTTTCTCAGTTTGTTTCAGGCCTAGAGCATGAGAAAGTGACTAGAATCACAGAGTACTAGCAAAACTGTGAACAGTCTCATATTGACACTGATATGGCGTCAGTTGTAACTTCTACTTAAGTCTATAAATATCAAGGACTTTTCCTCAGAGAATGTGTAATCTAACTTCATCTCTGAAATGCTAGCAAAGGTAATTTCTAAGAGATCATCCCCTAAATACTCTACCTGCAAGGACATAGGACAAAATTGTTCTCAAAGGATTTTAACAATATCAACAGATTAAGAAAACTTCTGTATTATCTATAATAGGATCCAGCATATGCTCAAATGGTACTTGCTACCAATGGTGCTACTGCAGTATTGAGAAAAAAATGGGCCAACTATCAGAACTCTCCAAAGCCCAGGAGATATTTTTAAACTGTTATAAATAGCCTGAAGGACTGTCCAGATAAAAAAGGCATATGGCTGTTCAAGATGGGCTTTTCTTAATGAAGATGGATGAACAGCATTCATTCAATGGAAACACCCCAAAAGGCTTAATCTAGAGGTTAGCAGACTTTGGAAATAGTAAATATTTTTTACTTCACAAGTCACATATGGCCTGTTGAGTGTGTGTGTGCACACACATTCATATACACACAACTTTTTAAAAGGAGGATAATGGGAATGGCAATGTAGCTCTGCCTGTAATGTGCCTAGCATGCATGAAACCCGGGTTCAATCCCCAGCACCACATAAACCCAGTGTGGTGGCATACGCCTACAATCCCAGTACCAAAGAGGTAGAGGAGCACCAGAAGTGCAATGTCGTCCTCAGATACATACTGAATTCAATGCTAGCCTGGGAGATGTGCAATTCTGTCACATGCCACATAACAAAACCTCTCTAAATAAAACAAATAAGGTGGAAAAGAGCTGGGCACAGTGCATATGCCTAAAATCCTAGAAGTGGAGATTCATCTGTAATCTCAGCACCTGGGGGCAAAGGCAGAATAACCACAGTTTGAAGCCATCCTGATCTGGTCTAAGGATGCCCTGACTTAAAAAAAAAAACAAACTTTTTTTTTTTGTCAACATTCTTTAGTAAGGAAAAGGTACTGAAAATTATATGTTAAAATTGTTACAAGGCAGGGTGTGGTGACACAAGTCTTTTAGCCCCAGCATTTAGGAGGTAGAGGCAGGCAGAGCTCTGTGAGATTGAGGCCTGCCTGGGTACCAAGTTCCAGGCCAGCCAGAGCTAGAAGACTCTGTCTCAAGAAGCCAGGAAAAAAAAAGAAAAAGTTATAAAAATGTTTCCTGAGGTCCTTCAGTTACCACTGAAGATTTGAAAATTACTAATTTTTTAAACTATAGTATAAACAATCATTTTTCCCTTAACAATTACTGCCATCCACAATGATGAAAAAAAGACTGGTTTGCAATCTGTGGTGGACACTTTGCTAGCAAATCAATGTGCAGTAATGCCATAAATAAATTAAAAAATCATCTGGGATTCTTTTTGGGGAGAAAAAGAGGGAGAAAGTCTCATTATGTAGTTTAGGCTGGCCTTGAACTACCAATTTTCTTGCCTCAGCCTCTTCAAGCACTAGATTCTAGGTATGCACCCCATGCCTGGCTTCAACTGAGATTCTGGCTTCCAAGGGCAGTCCCTGAATAAATGACGGGTGTCTAAAGACTGGAAAAAGCAAAATGCTTTTTATACACTGTATAAAAACATGGTTGTATCACTTTTTCCTAATTATATACAGCCTGATTAAGTACTGAACTTTTGATATTTACTAACAAAAAGTAACACTTTTTCTCTACTGAAAACTGTTAGTAAAACTATTCTACCTCCTCAAAGAGCTAGAATATCTCCATTAAAATCCTAATTACCCTAAATGCCATACACCTAAGGGTCTTTCATTATTTAAGTGTAGTTCTGCAGAGATAAATAAAGACTAAAATGTAGGTTGGACATATACAATATTAATACATATGGCACAAAGGACCAAGGACACTTTTATGCACCTCTATTTTTAGCATAATTATAAGATTAAAACTGGAACGTGAACATGGTATCTCCAAGAGAGAAAAGCAATCTAACAAAAGACTGGCCTTTTGATGTTTTCTATATTTTTCAAATGTCTAGTAGTAGTCCATTCTACATAGCAAACTCTTTTATAATGTCTATCAATGCTGAAAAATAAAACATTGCACACTTTATTCAACAGATAGCACAAAGATGAAATTTATACTAAAGTATCTATTAAAGCAAACAATATCTTATAATTATAGCATTGCCCATGATGGCAAAACATTTTTAAAACTTGTTGTAGGTACAACCTGCCACACAAAACTCTTGAATATAGTCCAAAGCTGTACCAATGCTGCTTCTTCAGAGGAAAATTTTCACAAAATTTCCTTAAAAACCAAGGCTTTGGAAAAGCCACAAAAGGCATTTTCAGAATTCTAGAGTCAACCAGTTAGGATTCTTCTAAGTGAAGTCTTTAAGTTAAGAAGCTGCTCAGAGCCATAAAACTAGGGAATTACTGAAACAGTCATACCTATTCTAACAATAAGGCTATTATTTGGTCCAATCATTTGTGCCTTTATTTACTATTTACTGTTTTGTTTTGTTTTTGGAAGTGCTGGGGTTATCAAGCCCAGGGGCTTGAGCACACAGGAAAGTGTTCTTTCATTGAGTTACATTCCTAATCCTAATTAAAAAAAATTTGATATCATAATGCAATGTTAAAAGACTGGACATCCTGTTAATGGTAAGGTTGGTTTGGCTTCTGCTGAAGAACACCAGAGAAAAACATAAACTTTGTAGAAATAGGGGCCTAGTTTGTAGCTTATTACTAGCTACTTAAGAGTCCTTAGCTTGGACAACAGTAAGTTACAGAAAAATTTTCAAAATTAAAGGCAGCAGAGCTAAGAATACCCATGTAATGTTTTAAAGTCAAGAAGATGCAGTTCAGCAATTCAAGCTGGGTCCAGTATTACCATGTATCTTTTTTTTGAAGACAGGGTTTCACTATGTAGCCACTGGCTGATCTGCAACTCACTATGTAGATCAAGCTGGCCTGAAACATACAGATCCACCTGCCTCGGTCGTTTCTGCCTCCTGAGTGCTGGGATTAAAGGCATGTACCACCACACCCAGCTTCAATTATCTTTTAATAATATATGTGTGTGGGTATGTACATGTGAGTACAGGTATATGCAGAGTCCAGAAGAAGGCATCAGATTCCTTGGAGCTGGTGTTATAGGTAACATGAGTTGCCAATTAAGGGTGGATTCTGGGAGCTGAACTCTAGTCCTCTACAATAGTATATACTCTTAACCACTGAGCCACCTCTCCATCCCTAGTGGGCACTTTTATATAAAAATGATTGTTTTGTAGAATGAGGTACAAATGGTTATTCAGTGGAAAAATGTATGAAGTAAGCACTTCATTAAATTTTAGTAGCAGCAATTCTGCTGTTAGCATTCAGAATGTAGAGTTCAGCACAACTTTACTGGTGACTGAACCAGGAAAGAACAAAAGAATTAGCTGATTTATAAAGAATGGTGCTGTTCTACCTAGCCCTTGAAAGAGCAGGCATCTTACCCAAGCCTTTCCTTGCTCTCTTCTGGTGTCAGCTGATCAAAGCTCTTTGCTTCTTCTGCACCCAAGAAAGCATCATGGTCATAATCAAAACTCTGAGCATCGTTGTGAACTTTGTCACTGAGCTGAGGCTCATGGTGTACACGGTCCTTCTTTTCTGTAGGCTTGCTCAAGGCAAAAGCTGTGCAGAGGGACAGGCACATAAGAAACTGCCGCAGGTCCATGATACTCTGATCTTCAAGAAAATGAAAAGGAGACAGAATGCTTTATAATTCAGCAAGAAATCAAAACTCCTATTTCAGCGAAGGTATTCATTTGATACACAAATATATCTAAGCCTTTTTTATTACTCAAATATTACTTAACACAAAATAAATATGGTAGGATACTGGACCTCTGATTATTATGGTGGGAAATTTTCATCAGTACCCATTCTGATTGTAGGCTGATAAGGAATTTATAGTTAAAACTATATGATGACTTTGTAAACAGTTTTCCTTCAAAAGATACCAAAGAACTTTATTCCTTTTGTCCAAGCTGCCAAGAGTCAAAAGTGAATAGATAAGATTCAAATACTAATTCTGAATCCCTTACTTTTTATACTTTATCAGTTTCTGATCTTTAAACCTGGCTGGTTATCAGAATTATCTGGAAGATTTAAGTAAATTCCCTTTATATTCATTCAGAATCTCTCAAGTTGAACCCAGGCATTAGTTGCTTTCAATGCTTCTTTGGTGATTCTGATGATTAGCAGGGTAGACCTCAAACTTGCCAAGGAAAAAGAGCTACCAAGTATTACTTCAAGCACAGATTCTGGAGCCCTCCTCCAGACTGTCAGCCCATAGTCACTGGTAAATCTAAGGACAGCACAGCCACTACAAAAATTACAGAGGGCAAAAGCATAGAATGTATATGTTCATGACTGTATATATTTTGTGTCTTGAATCACCTTGAAAAGTGTCTCAGAAACCAGGCAATCCCCCCTGTCTTCCTAATAATTTTTTTCTTAGGGTAAGGGTCTTTTTTTGAGACAGGGTCTCCTTGTAGCCCCAGCTGGCCTTGAACTCACAGAGATTCACCTGCTTCTGCTTCTTGAGTGCTGGGTTTAAAGGCATGAGCCACTACACCTGGCTCCTAAGAATTAAAAAAAAGAAAAGATTTACTTTTTATTTACACACATGTTTTGATTGCTGGTATGTAAACTGTATGTGTGTAGTGCCTGCAAAGGCTGGAAGAGGAGGACAGAGTGATCATGTGGTTACTGGGAATTGAACCTAGATTCTCTGGAAGAATAGCAAGTGCTCTTAATCCCCGAACCACCCCTTCAGTTTCTTCCTGAGAATTTTATATATATGTATGAAGATGATTCTGTACTCTAGTACACGACTAATTCATACCTCTTTGTACTAGTTCTGCATGATCTGTATCAAATTTAGAGGTATGAACTTAAATTTAACTTTTAAAAGAAAACTGGGGGGGGGGTCAATATAATTTAAACTGCTTAACAACAACAAAAATAATTATAGAGATAGGACTAGAGAGATGACTCAGTGGTTAAGAGCATTTGCTGCTATTCCAGAGGACACAGGTTCAGTTCCTAGAACTCACATGGTAGCTAACAACTGTTGGTAACTCTACTTTCAGGGAATAAGATGCCCTCTTCTGGCTTCCACAGGCAATGCACGCACATGGTTCACTTAAATACATGCAAGCAAAGCACTCATATACATAAAAAAAATTTTTAATTAGAAAATAATTACAGAGCAGCTATAGACTATAAACTTGTTTCATACATTTTATAAGCAACTTACACTGCTACACAGGCAGGCTAAAGTTTCAGGGGGGGACCTTAAAGCTCAGACTCAAAGGAAGTGTTTTCTAGGCCCCCATACTTTAACCTTTCATGGTGGAACATGAAAGCCGCTGTCTGTGCCTCCATCCCATCAGTGAGAGTGTTTTTCACTTTCACATTACTTCTTATTCCTCTCCTATGATGTTCAATCCCTGATAGCTATGAATGTGCCTTTATTTGAAAACACACTCCTTGCAGTTATGATCTGAATTCAATCCCCGGAACTCATGTGTGGACAAAAGGAGTAGTCATCTGACCTCCACAGCTGCATACTGGATCATACACACATGCAAAGATAAGCAATATTTTAAAAATCCATTTTGTTTGTGGATTTTGTTACAACATCCCTAGGAAACAGACACAAAGCTACGCTAGAGGAACACTCCACCATCTGAAAGCTAAGTGCATTTCCCTAGCCCAATCTACAGATCAAACCCCAGTCAGGTTTTCCTTTCCGAAGGACGTCACTAGTGGAACTCACTAGTTTAGGCACACACAATTCTACGTAAATGCTGATAAAAGAAGGAAACTCTTTCAGCACAGCTTTTAACTCAGAGGTTATTAATTCAGACTATAGCCTAGAATCATCTGTATTTGGTTCTGCTTCAGTCTTGGGAACCAGAACAAAGGAAGAGAGTTGTGTCAGGGGATAAGGAAATTACATGTGCCAATACATTACACATGTTTTATCGTGTCCATTTTTCTATTACTCTCAAATAGTGGCTAAAATGAAGTTTAAGCTGCTAATTTGGATTTATATAGCCTTTTGGGTTAAAAACTTTTTAAATGCTTAGCACAGCTAATGGTAAATGTGTTGTATACAGAGTTCTTAAAAGTAAAAGGAAAGCAAATAGAAACATGTTTTAAATTTGTATTTTTATGTATATGAATGTTATGCCTGCATGTATGTAAGTGTCCCCATGTCATGCAGTACCCAAGGAGGACATAAGAAGACACCAGATCCCCTGGAACTGGAGTTACGGATGGTTGTTAGTTGCCATGTGGGTACTGGGAACTGAACATGGGTCTTTTGCAAGAGCAGTCAGTGCTCTTAACCAATGAGTCATCTCTCTAGCTCCAATAAATATATTTAATCCCAACACATTCTATAGAGAGATTATACAAAAGGCATAATCCGAGGCCTCTGTGAACAACTTTCAGGCTGTGAATGGGCACACAAGGGCACTGGAGGCAACCACTGGGAAACCAAAAGTGGGGAGTGTGGGAGTTCTGAGCTAACAGAACACGCAGCAACAGAGAGTAGAAAATATTCTGGAGTAACACAGGGCAGCTCCAATAAGACAAAGAGAAAGGTAGTTGAGAAGATGGAGAGAGATGAGGAGGTTCTTCAAGACCATGCATAAGATGCTCAAGGGGCTTGAGAGATGGCTCCATCAGTTAAGAGCACTGGCTGCTCTTGCAGAGGATCCAGGTTCAATTCCCAGCACCCACACATTGTCTAACCACCACCTGTAACTCGAGTTCCAGGGGATCCAACACTCTTTTCTGACCTCCTTGGGCACTGTACGACATGGCTGTACTTATATACACGCAGGCAATGCACTCATATACATAAAATAAAAATAAACTTTAAAAAAGATGCTCAATAATGACAATTTATAATGGTTAAAAAAAAAGGAAACAAGCAAAATCAGAAAACTGGTACATATACTGATGTATATTCTATATATTATAGGAGAGTTCACAGAGGTTAAAAAATAATGAGACAGACCTATCTGTAGTAAAACAAAGAACCAACCAACACATATTCAATGAACACAAAGCAAGGTGATAAACTCTTAGAAACTCCAAATTTACAAGAGATAAAAGCTTAAATACTCTCTGGACTTGGAAAGGATACGGTACAAAGTTTTGAGACATGTACCATATATGTAACAGACTGACTCACTCCGTGATCTAAAGGGGAAATCTCATGTCTCAAGTTTATTAACGACTTGCTACAAGATTACAGTAAGAGTAAAGAGAGTTTAAAACAATAACAACAACAACAAAACCCAAGTGACCTGGCTTAAGATCTTTTTTTTGTTTCTCTTTGTTTTTATGAGACAGGGTATCTCTGTAGCCCCAGCTGGCCTGGAACTTGCTATGTAAACCAGGCTGGCTTGATCTCAGAGATTCACCTGCCTTTGCCTGCAGAATGCTGGGATTAAAGGAATGTGCCACCAGGCCTGGCTCTGGCTTACTAGCTTATTTATTTATTTAAACTACATATTTATTTATTTAAAGATGTATATATTTTTAAAGTATATGTATGTGTTTGTGTGTGGATATGTGCATGTGACTGACTGTAGGTGCCCACAGAGGCCAGAAGAGGGTGCTGGATTCCCTGGATTTACAGACAGTTGTGAGCTGCCATGTAAGATGCTGGGAATTGAATTGAGAAAGTCCTCTTAACCACTGAGTCATCTCTTCAGTCTTGGCTTATTATCTTAACAGAAGGATACAGGAGAATAAAGAGCAACTTCCTATCACAAGTAAAGTGATCTGGTTTTACCACATAGCTATTCCTTTCCTTCTCTTATATTAAACTGCAACTCCCACCCTCTATGGGGCCCTCTGTTCTGTCAATCAGTTTCTCATGTTCCTACCACACAAAATTCATCTTTCCCAGACTGCTATTCTTCAAGCTTATCTTTGCCCAAACAAGTATCTATACTGCTGCCCACTTCTGCTTCCTCAACATCTACCATCATGCTGAAATCTGGTTTTCTATCTTATCACTGATGAAACTCCCTAAAAGGATCTCCAGACCAGCTGATGGGCAAAGGCAATGGCCCTAATCCAGTTTTCATCTCTGCAATAGTAATAAATCTGTACTTTGAATAACTTCTACTTAAAAAAAGTTCTTCCAGGGAGATGGTTCAGTGGGTAATGGCTAAGAGTGCCCGTTGGACTGAAATATGAACCTGATCAAATTTCAAGCACCCACCTAAAAAGCCCAGTGCTGTGGGGAGTCAAGACAGGAGGATTGTTGGGGCTTATTGACTGCCTGCCTAGATCTAAGTTCAATGAAAAACTTTGTCTCAAAGCAGAAAGTGACAGAGTAAGACACCTGACATCCCCTTGCACACAGAGGTACTTCTGTGTGCCTCTGTGTACCCACAATCAACTCCTATTAGAATCTTTGACAAAAGGTTTATTTTTTCCTTTTGAGACAAGTCTCCTTGTAGCTCCAGCCAGCCTGCAACTCATTATGTAGACCAGGCAGGCCTCAATCTCAGAGATATGCCTGCCTCTGATTCAACAGTGCTGGAACTAAAGGCATGTACCACCACACCTGGCTAGTTTTACTTCATTAATAATAAAATTTTGTGATTTATTTTTATTTAATTTTAAAACTTTGTTTTATTTTTCTTTTATGTGTACAAGTATTTTTGCCTGTATGCATAAGTGTACCATGTGTATGCAATGCCTGCAGAGGCCAGAAGAGGGTGTCTGATCCCCTGGAACTGTAGTTACTTGACAGCTGCTAGCCACCATGTGGGTACTGGTGCCCATGTTCTCTGCAAGAACAACCAGTGCTCTAAACCACGGAGCAAGGTTTCTGGCCTAGGCATCTTGTTTTATGAATATGGATACAACCCAAAACACACACTGCCCCTGATTAGATTTATCTAAATCTATGTACATAGAAAGAAACATTACAAAGTAAGTTTTTATCCAAGGCATTTATTTGAAAATAACATTAGCGGAGACGCAATGGTCTGAATGAGAAATATCTTCCAGAGGCTCAAGTATTTGAACATTTGGTCCCTAGTTGGCAGTGATGTTTGGGGAGGTCATGGAATCTTTAGGAGGTATGGCCTTGAGGGAGAAGTATGTCCCTGGGGGTGGGCTTTGAGGAGGGTGGGCTTTGAGAAGTCACAGCCTTGCCCCACTTCAAGTTCGTTCTGTCTGCTTCATGTCTGTGATTAAAGACTTGATCTTTGGGCTTCCTGTTCCTGTGCCATGCCTGCTGCTTGCTGTTATCCCTCCTCACCATAATGGACTCTGGAGCCATAAGCCAAAATAAACTCTTCCATAATTTGCTTTTCGTTATGGTATTTTATTACAGCAACAAAAAATTATCTAATATAGTAGAGTTAATTTCTGAAGTATCTTTCTCTTTTTAACCAAATGATAGACAGTTAAATGATCTTCCTATCTTTCTTACTTCCTTCAACAGGTGCACACCAACATATTAAGCAACATATAGCCAGGCATGGTGGTGCATGCCTTTAATCCCATTACTCGGGAGGCAGAGGCAGGTAGATCTCTGTGAGTTCAAGGCCAGCCTGACTATGTAGCAAGTTCCAAGCCAGCTGTGGTTACAGGGAGATCCTGTCTCAAACAGACCAAAAAAAAGAGGGGTTGGAGAGATGGTGAGCCATTAAAAACGGTGGCTGTTCTTGCAGAAGACCTGGGTTTGAATCTCAGCACCCACATGGCAGCTAACAACTTCCTATAACTCCAGTTCCAGGGGATCCTATGGCTTCTTCTGTTCTCTTGGGCACTGCACAACACAGGTACACTTCCACAAATGCAGGCATATCATTTACATAAGATAAAAATAAACAAAAAATTTAAAAACTGTATGATAGACATAAACAACTACTTAGCTGTACAAGCTTTTACCAAGTAAAAGTATCACCCCATCTCCCATTTCTGAAATGACTTAAAAATCAGATGTGGTTACCTGTATCTGTAATTTCAGAACTTGGGAGGCTGAGGCAAGAAGTCTACTATAGGGCCAGCAAGATGGCTCAGCAGGTATAGGCACCTGCCATCCAGGTCCAATGATCTCAGATCTCTGAAACCCAAACAAAGGTGGAAAGAACTGACTCCACAAAGTTGTCCTCTGATCACCATATGTACACTGTGGCATGTCCTCTCTCTCTCACACACACAGGTTAAAAAAAAAAATCACCATGAGTTCCAGGCCAGAGTGGGTTACAGAGGGAGACTCTGTCTCAAAACAAAACAAAACAAAAGGACTAGACCTGCACTACCCAGTATGGTAACCACTAGCCATATGGATTTATAAGTGTTTAAAAGGTGGCTAAGTGAAAATTAAGATATGGCATGTGTGTTAGATTTTATAAGTGAATGTATGCACCCTGCTTTAAAAAAAAAAAAGTTTCCTTGAAAGTTCTGATGTGCCACCACCCCACCCATCCTTTTTTTCTGGCACTTTTGCTAAAAATCCAATGATCATAGAACACCTACAATATACTGCTTCAGATTGACTTAGATGTCTATAGTAAATTCAGCTCCTCAAGAACATTAGTTCTTTGAGATCTCACAATTATTCATGTTGATGAAAAACCAATTCCTCAATTCCTCAATGCTGACAAGTGGGAGAAATGGGTGTGGTGGTAAAATTCCAGTTGTCTGAGTTGTATATTCAGCAGAAGGGGCTTTTCTCCATAATGGAGCAAAGGAGACTCAATGTTAAGTGTCTACTTTTAAGTGGGGATTGGCTTGATAGTTATTTATGCTTAATTATACCAAGATTTTGATTGTGAAATTTAAAAACTAAATGACCTTGGAGCCTACCTAGCATTCTTCACTTACAGACTTTAGTACAGGTGAAAGTGACCACCAACAAATTATTACGTAAAAGTGAAGTCATCCTTGATAATTTGGTAAGGCATGATGTTGACAAATAATTCAGTGTTTTTTCTGGTGACAGTTTACACTAGTTCACCAATATGCTTTTACAAGACCACTGAACACATGAAAGTGCAAAATTTAGATATAGGAGCTCTGAATGAACAAAACTGTTCCTCAGGCTTCATTAGTTCCACAACCAAAGCAATCCAGCACTAACTAATTTTTTTCTGGCTATCGGAAAAAAAAAAACCTACTTGTAAGAAAAAGAGTTCCCATGCTGGAGAGAGAGCCCAGTGGTTAAAAGCACAGACTACTTTCGTAGCACCCACATGGCAGCTAACAACCATCTCTAACTCCAGTTCCAGGGGATCAATCCAATGTTTTCTTCTGACCTCCACAGGCACTGTATGTTCTAGGTGCACTTACATACATGCAGGCAATACACTCATACACATTAAAATATAAAATATATATGTATGTACGTAAAAGAAAAAGGGTTCCTTTGGGTGAAATTTCAATATATAACTATTTGCCACAGGAATTCTTGCAAAAAGTACTGACAAAAGCTCTGGTACCTAGTGACTTCTGCTGTATATGTTTAACATGAATGATATCTTTGGGAATTTGGTAGTTATTTTAGCCCAATCTTCCTTCATTGTCAAATGGCTCAGTAATTTTAAGATCCTAAGTGAAAAAGAAAAAAGAAAATAAACAAGTTCTATGACTATTCCATTTGGAAGTGATCTGCACTGATTTCTCCAAATTTCTAATTACCTTGTCTGTACCACTCCATAATAATAATAACAAGCTATGTTGTTGTTTCTTTAGTTTCCTCATTAAAAATAATTCCTACTTAAAAATCATTCAATTTATTTGTGTGTACACATGTGTGGGAGTGTATGTACCAAGATCAGAGGACAACTTTTGGGAATCAGCCCTCTCCTTGCACAAGTGGGTCCCAGAGACTGAGCTCAGGTTACCAGCTTGGTGGCAAGCACCTTTACCCTGCTGAGCCATCTTTCTTCACCCTCCTCCTTTTTTTTGGGGGGGGGAGGGGGTGGTTGGTGGTGGTGGTAAACGGGGTCTTACTCTGTATCCCATGATGGCTTGGAACTCACTATGTTGCCCAAGGTAGTCTCTAGCTTCAGGCAATCCTACTACCTTGGCTTCTCAAATACTGAGGTGCCAGGCCTGAGCCACACGCCTGGCAGAATATAAATTTTTAAACAATTTCCACACATCAGCTAATATAAATTATTATCTCTCTATAGTTCCAAATATAATGTCTTGTACTTTTTAGAAACCAATATTTTACAGGATTAACTGGGTGAAATTTGGCAGTAATATGATTTTGCTATGCTTGCCAACTCTCAATTTCCATTACTAGATCTGGCCAAAAGCCAGGTACAGACAAAAATGAGATTTCGGTGGCAGACAAGATGGCTCAACCAGTAAAGGCATTTGCCACAGACCTGAGTTGGACCCTCAGAACCTACAGGGTGAAGGAGAGAACAAACTTCCACAGGTCAACCTACCAACCTCCACATGCCTGCCTTGGCACATGCTTGTGCCCTCCCCAAATAAGTAAATGTGAAACAAAAATTTTTTAAACCTATTTCAGCTGCTTAACTCTAATACATAAATTGTAGCATCATCAACATCCGTATTTAAGATCTATGGGCTAAATAAGCTTTGCAATGGCTACTCCAGGTTATTCCTGCAACATCCCTGGCACATCCATGTAACAGAAAATGTGCTAACACCAAGATACTGACCTTCTATACTAAGGCAACATTCATACAATACTATCTACAGTATACCCGACATACCACTGGATGAATGGCAGCAAACAATTGAGAATGATCTAAGTGTCATCCACTCAAGACCCCCTCAGTATATTTTTGTGAGCTCATGATTCTCCTAGCTATGGCTTTAAAAAAAAAAAAAAGAGCTGTTGGAGACTCTGAAACACTGTCAAACTCAGATCAGGGCTAGGCAGACTCACACTCCACACAAATACATTTATAGATTATCTTTGGTCCCTCATTTGGACTTCCATGAATTCTTCTGTAACGATCACTTGATACTTGGTAAACTGAAGCTGAGTGAAGTCAAACATGTATTTGTCTTGGATCAAATTCCAGCTATAACAAAGAATAATTTATCCGAAATTCCAAAGTTCTCTCTTCAAGCTCAATTAAATACTATCATGAAAATAAACCAAAAGCAACATGCTGACTTTCTCGTCTATGACAGGAAGTGACTGTAACTCAATTCTCAAAAATCCTATTCTGGAACTTTGTATATTTAGGAATTTAGATCGAAGACCCAAAAGTTTTAGTACCGGTGCAAAAGAAACTTTCCAAACTGCAAACTCCTCAACCAGACTCTTTAGCAGCTGTAAGGAATTAAATTTACTTCTGAGTACAGAATGCCAAAATCAGAACTAGCATTTGAGAGTAGAAGCAACAAAATAATGATTTTTTTCTTAAAAAGGTAATTAATTCTCCCAATAAACCTAGAAAAACTGGTTTCCATTTAATGACTTTATACAGCCAAACATGGAAAACTGTGGCTTTCCTTTCAAATGAACACCAGACACATAAAATATGATAACATGGTGTCTTCATTCGTTTTTTTGTTACCCTTGTTCCTACACCCAGTCAGCGAACACAGCATTCTTGGCACATGCACCCTGCTCCCGCGATGTGGCCTCGGGGCGGATCGGTAGATTCAAGAAGGCCGGTGAGAGAGCAGAGTTGATACAATAACTCTACTCCATGCCCTGTGACCTTCAGTAAGCAAATACAAGTGACCGTCTAGTCCCTGGGACAGAGTGGAGAGGCCCAGGGACAGAGAAGCGGGACGTGGGAAGCCAAGCTCACAGTAGGGCCAGGGAGGGTGCAGGGCCCGGAGTTCGACCCGCCACGGCCCCCCCCTTTCCTCGAGTGTGCGGGAACGCGAGCCGGGAGCTCCATCCCATGCTGCTCGCGGAGGACTGGAGACAGCGAAAGGCCTCAGGGCCACCCGGGCGCCAGGAGAGACAGCCTCGTTGGCCAGGAGGGCCCACGAAGCGTGGGGAACAAGGCCGAAGGGAGAACACGGGTTAAGGAAAGGCCGGCGGCGGAGGACTGGACAAGCTCCACCGGGCTTACCTCTCCTGGGAGATCCACGCCGCAGGATACTGAGGCCACCGCTCACCCACCGGCTGGGCTCACGCGCTCAAGCCCCGCCCAACCGGAAACAGTTCATTGTCCCGCCCCCATCCGGCCCTTCAGCAGCCTTATGACCAATCACCGACAAGCCCGCAGCTGACGTATACCTTCCCAGGGCAGCGATTGGTCCTATAGTCGCGGAGCCGGGATTGGCTGGAAAGCGCCACGTCCCCGAGAGCGCGCTGAGTTGCATGGACCGGATTCCCGCCCAACTCTGGTCCCCCATCCTGTGGGGACGGCGAGCGCCAGTCCCTTGCTCCCGTGGCGTGTGGGCGCGGCCCCTTGGCTGCCACGTCTCCATTCACAGCGCGTGAGTCAGACTCCGCCGGGCTTCTTAGGTTACCCGATAGCTTTCTTCCTGCCTCCTGCCCCCGGGCCAATCCCACGGCAGTGGTCCCCACTGGCAGTGAAGAAGCCCAACTTCTAGCTCTGTCTCCCGGGTGGATCTACTGCGGCTCTTAACCCTGCCAACCCTGTGTCTTTCAGCTTCTTTTCCCACCACATTCCTTTGCACATCTTGCCACCATTATTCCCCGCCTCCCCTAACAGCCTGACATTTCACATCTATGTGGTCTGTGTTCACCAGGAGCTTTCCTTTGCCCCAAAGAAGTGCGTTTTCCCGATTTTTCATGTTCTGAAAGCCATTAGAAGTCCCAGTTCAGGCGCTAGCTCTGGAAGCTTTTCCTGATCCCACTGAGCAAATATCACTTTGCTTTCATAGCAGTTTGCATCTTCAGCAAGCTGCCAAAGTTTGCTATCTAACGTAATCTGTCTGACTGACTTTCTTTAGACAGGGTGCCAGAATAGGATCTGCCTGGTTTAGGTATCTGGAGTTCCCAGCTTACAACCCAGGTCAGAGTAAATGTTCAGTAATACTAAGTGAACTGAATAGATGGAATCCATTGCATTGTATTTAGAAGAAACGCAGCGAATTAATAATCTTTATTTGGGTGAGGAGGAAGAATTTGAACACAGGATTTTAGGCAATTGCTCCACTACTGATCTATAACCCCAGCCCATCACCTCCCTGTTCATTTAGTGTTATGAAAGTAAAGCATGCATTCATTGAGGGTTACTGTATCTTCCACACAAATGGAATGAAAACTTGAGTTTTATTTAGTACATTAAGATTCTGGGAGTTTAAAATCCAGTCGAAATAATCTCATGAAAGATAATGCAAAGCAAATTAGTTTACTTTTAAGTGCCAGAATGACTAAATTTAGGGCATCCAAACAAAAGAGTGCTGGTCCTCAGTGATAAGGAGTTTTATGAGGTGTGCTTGGCTCTCAGTGATAGGGTTTCAGGAGATGTGTTGGTCCCCAGTGATAGCTCTATGAGGTGTGTTTGGCCCCCGATGATAGGAGCTTTCCTAAGTTGTGACTCAAGCTTCGCTAAGGAAATCCTAAACAATTCAAAGAAAGGAGTAAGAGGGGGGAGGGTAGAGCTGGAGTTAAATTCTCAGGCCAAGTAGGGGATGAAGGGAGTCAAGAAATGCAAACACTCAGGGAAAGCATAACTGGCAAATTTAGATAGGGATTGGAAGGTCTTGCCAATGCCAGTAACTCCAGTTCTGGGTCATTCAACACTCTCTTCTAGCCTCTGCAGGAACCAGGCACACATGTGGTGCATATACATACATGTACATGCACAAATACTCATATACATAAAATAAAATTTTAATTTAAAAATACGTTCTTGGAGTGAGCTACAGTACTAGGTGTTGGTAAACCTATCATGAGTAGGACATCACTCCTTTCCTCAAGGAACTGCAGCCTAGTGGTAGCCATGTTGTTGGACTTTGTCTTCAGGACGTGACATCAGAAGCCAGACTGCTGTTATTACCCGCATTGGACCCTCACAAATCCATCCTGGAAGTATCTAAGTGAAAGCTGGACAGGGAGGTGATAGAACTGCCAGAGAGTCCTCCAATATTGAGATTCTTTGTGGATTATAGTCTGGCCTATCAAGGAAGGGAAATGGAAACAAGCCCCCCAAAACAGGCAGTTTTTTGTTTTGTTTTGTTTTTGCTTTTTTTTTTTGAGACAGAATCCCCCTGTAGCCCCAGCTGGCCTGGAACTCACCATGTAGAAGACCAGGCTGGCATCGATCTCACAGAGGTCCACCTGCCTCTGCCTCCTGAGTGCTTGGATTAAAAGTATGCATCATCACCTTTGATCAACAAGAGAGATTTTAGGAGTAGAAAAACAGGACTAGAGTTATAGTTCAATTGGTAGAGTGCATGTCTAACATGCACAAAGGCCAGGGCTTGATCCCTAGTACCACACAAAACCAGACATGGTGGCAACACACCTATGATACAAGTGCCTGGAAGGCACAGAAAGGAAGATCAGAAGTTCAAGGTCATCCTCTGCTACACAGCAACTAGGATGCATGAGACTGTCTTCAAAAAATAAAAATAAATTTAGAAAGTGGAAAACAACTGGGTGTGGTAGTCTACACATTTAATCCCAAGGCCTGGGAATCAGTGACAGGCAGATCTCTGTGAGTTTGAAGCCAGCCAGGCCTACACAGTGAGTTCAGGCTATACAGTGCTATCTAATGAGACTGTCCCCAAAACAAAAGGTGGAAAACAATCTGTATGCATCAGTTAAAAAACAATATTATTGAGTGCCTTCTTTATTCTTTCACCCAAGTCACCAAGACTAGGACTTATTTCTTTATAAAGTTTTTTTTTCTATTTAGTGTGTGTGTGTGTGTTACTCAAAATTAATGTTTTGATTAGGAATATCATTTTGTGGTAGAGTGCTTGCCCAGTATAGACAAGGCTATGAATTCAGCAAAATAAAATGTTAACCATGGGAGGCTGGAAGAATTATCTGGCTGCATGAAAGATGAGGAAAATGAGTAGAGTTCATGACATGGTGATACAGGTGACAGAAAGAATCCACAGACAGAGGAGAGACTCAAGAGTCTTTGTCTGGGGGACTGGAGAGATGGCTCAGGGATTAAGAGCACTGACTGTTCTTGCAGAGGACCTGGGTTCAATTTCCAGCACTCGAATGTCAGCTAACAACCATCTGTAACTCCTGTTCCATAGGATTCGACACCCCCTTCTGGCTCCATGGGCATTGCACACACAGATGCACTTACATACATGCAGGCAAAACACTTATACACATAAAATAAATAAAATAAAAAAGGATGGGGGACTTAAAAAGAGGATTGGTACAGAACCATAAGAACAGAGTGTTCTGAGAGAAGCAGATTAGATCCCAGAGGAACCTCACTGCTAGAAAGTAGCCAGTGGAGGGAAAGGACTCAGGGGTGAGTAGAAAAAATGATACCACCAACTGTACCCAAGGCCAGCTAGCCCTGCACTCTGTCTCTGAAAACAGGGTCTCCCTGTAGCCCCAGGTGGCCTGAAACTCACAAAGATCCACCTACCTCTGCCTCCTGAGTACTGAGATTAAAGGCATGTACCACCACACTGGGCTTTATTATATATTGTTTATTATATATTATATTCTGGCCTGTAGGGGCAGGTGAAACAAGACACTTGAGATTTAAAAAGCAAAAAGGAAAGATGATGACATGTGCTAAGGAGTGAAATAAGTCAGGGAAGGGCAACAGGAAGTGTTGGGGGTGATATGGGAGATGAAATGGAATTGTCAATTTAATGGGCACTTGCAACATATGTCAACCAGTACGTCAACATGTCAAACCCAAAAGAAATTGTGGGGGCTGAAGAGATGGCTCAGCAGTTAAGAGCACTGGTTATTGTTGTCGAGGACCCATGTTTGGACCCATGGCAGCTAAAAACCATCCCTAACTCGAGTTCCAAGGGATCTGACACCTTCTTTTGGCCTCTGCAGGCCTTACATATGCATACACAAGCAAAACACTCAAACACATAAAAATAATAAAATTAAAAAAAAATCTATAGGACTGAGACCATAGCAAACCTAGGAAGTTTGAACAACAAAAGAAAAATTCCCCCAATCTTATGCACCTTGTCTTACAACCTCTTATAAGAATTGCTCCTTAGGCCAGGCATAGTGATGCATACCCTCAATGCCAGCAGCACCGACGAGGCAGAGGCAGGCAGATCTCTGTGAGTTCCAGGTCAGCCTGGTCCACATAGTGAGTTCTAGATCAACTAGGGATACACAGTGAGACTCTGTCTTTAAAAAAAAGAAAGAAAGCATGGCTGGAGAGATAGCTTAGTGGTTAAGAGCATTGACTACTCTTGCAGAGGACCCGGGTTTGATTCCCAGCACTCACATGGCAGCTTACAACTGTCTGTAACTCCAGTTCTGGGATCTGACACCTTCCTCTGACCTCCAAGGGCATTGCACAACATGAGTACATTTACATACATGCAGGCAATATACTCATACACATAAAAATAATAAAATATTTAAAAAATTGTTCCTCAGAGAAGCTGGGAACTTGATAGAATGCTTGTCTAGCATGTACGAGGCCCTGACTTTGCTCCCCAGCACCACACAAACCAGAAAGAGTTGTCTATAATCCCAGCATTCAGAAGGTAGGCTATGTGAGGCCCTGCCTCAAAAATCAAAATGAAGAGCTGGGCATAGTGGTGCACCCCTTTAGTCCCAGCACTCAGGAGGCAGATACAGGCAAATCTCTGTGAGATTGAGGCCAGTCTTGTCTACATAGTGAGCTTCAGGCCAGCTGTGGTTACAAGGAGACCCTGCCGCAGAAAGACCAAACCAAAAACCAAAACCCCAAACTCAGAACAGTTTTTCCTCAGCTTCAAACCCAAGTGCCTCAAACCAAGGGTTGAGTGAGCAGGGCTGAGTTAAGGAACAGGCTGGGAAGAGGGTATAAAATTGTTCCACTGTGATCTGCACAGAGAAGAAAATGTGCTCCTCTCTTTGGTTTATGGCTTTACTTTTAAAATTAGATAAATAGAAGCTTGGTGAAGCATCTCTCAGAGATGTGTTTCTTGTCTGGTTCTCTTGGTCTCTCTTCTCCCAGGTCTCTTCTGCTTCCTTGTGTTGCTACTTTCTTGATTTCCTCTTCTCTCACTCACTCCTGCCACCCTCCTTGTCTCCCCCACTTTGCTTTTGCCCAACATCTCTGGGTTTGCTTCCCTTGCATTGCACTTGGCTCCCATCTGTTCAAGAGCACATCTCTGTGTACCCACTTGGGCATGGGATGCAGGTTGCTGTGCTCATGTGCAGCAGTAAGAACATAGGGAGGTACAGCTGGAGTGAGGAAGGCTGTCCTGTCACTGTGCCATGATGACTCTGGTTTGCCCTTAGGAGCAGCTTTCTTCTCCCTGCTGTCCAGATGGAGCCTCCTGAAACTGAATCCTGCAGAATAGTGCTGGTGTGGACTGTCCCCAGCATGAAAAGGCAGATCACATAGAATTTCCTGTGAGTGCCAGAGAGAAAAGTGATAAATTGTATCAATTGCCTGAAACGCTCTTCATGGGTACACAGACACAATAATCTCCCCTTATCTCTGATGGCGTTGTCTCCAGACCTGAAGATGGTGGAAACTACAGATATCACCAGACCATATAGATAACCTTTCTTCCAATATATACAAACCCATGATAAGATGTAGTTTATAGGCATGTATGTTGGTTAGCTTTTTGTCAACTTGACAGAGAGTCACCGGGAAAGACTCAGATTGACCGGTAGCCATGTCTGTGAGGCATCTTCTTAATTGCTGACTGATGTAAGAAGGCCCAGCCCACTCGGGGTGGTGACATCCCTGAGCAGGTGGACCTGAGCTGCATAAGAAAAGAAGCCGAGCAAGCCAGGGGGAGCAAGCCAGTAAGCAGCATTCCTCCATGTCTCTGGTTTAGTCCCTGCCTCCAGGTTCCTGCTTTGACTTCCTTCAGTGACAGACTGTTACCTGGAAGTGTAAGAGGAAATAAACCCTTTGCTCCCCAAGTTGCTTTTGGTTAGTGTTTTGCCACCGCAAACAGAAATCAGACCAGGACAGAATGGTAAGAGACCAGCAACCTCAGCAACCATGACTAACAATTAAACCAAAGAATTATGCTATTATAAAAATTAAGAAATACTGGCAACTGATTACTGTTGGGTGAGGATGAGCTAGTCTTCCTAAAGCAAGGGCCTCTGGGTAGGCTGACTAGACCTCAGTGGATGAACCTGCACTGAGGTCACTTGGGGACACTAACTTGACACAACAGACCTTAACACAGATGAAAGAAATATGGATTCCAGTTGGGGGGCTATGTGGGGGGTGTCAGTGGGGAAAGGGCTATAAAGATGATTAAGGTTGATTGAGATGTTCTATATGAAACAGTCAATGATTCAATTAAAAAAAATTTTTTTAAGTTACATGAATGCAGTTTCTTTCTTTTAAAATGGAATTTCCATTTAATTTTTTTGGTTACAATTAATTCTGAGTAACCAAAACTTGGAAAGTAAAACCACATGAATTAGGGGGTACTTGTACTTATTTTAGATTTCTTTTTATTTTTAATTATGTGTATGGATGTGAGTGTCTACATGTGGTTATACACATGAGTGCACATGCTTGTGGAGGCTAGAGGTGTTGAATCCCTCTGGAGTTGAATATCTCTAGGTAGTTGTGAGCTGTCCCACATGAGTGCTGGGAACCAAATTTGGGTCTGGAAGAGTGGCAAATGCTCTTAGTCATATAACCATCTCAGCAGTCCCTATTACGTTTTAAAAAGTATCAGATATTAATAAATGATCTCTTACAAGAGTTTGCATTCCACTGACAGTATTTTTAAAAATTAAAATTACATTTATCTATCTATTGATGGGGTGCACAGGGCACAGCATGCATTTGGAGCTCAGAGGACAGCTTTCTGAAGCTGGTTCTCTCCTTTTACCGTGTGGATTCTGGGGATCCAATTTAGGTTGTCAGGTTTGGTGGTAGGTGCCTCTACCCACTGAGCCACCTCACCAGCCCTCATTATAATATTTTGCTTTAGAAAATGTAATTCACAAATAGATGGAACTGGAGATCACTACATTAAGTGAAAAAAGCCAGACAAAGAAAGATAAATACTTTGTGTTTTCTCTAATATGCAAAATTTAGATTTGTGTGTGTGTGGGTGTGTGTGTGTGTGTAAAATGTTCTAGGCCTACTTCTCCAATTCATGCTAGAGATGCTGTTTCATTAAAACAAGGAGTGAAGTCTAGCTGGAGAGCACAGTTCTGAAGGATCAGGTTCTCAGAGTTCAGGTCCACTCTTGGCCTTAAAATGAATGCTAAGGGTCAGGCTGTTTCTTTACTCAGGCATAACTGTGATGTGGCTTAGAAATGCTATACCACGGGATGGCAGGGAGGATTCCTAAGGGAGGGGCGAGGAGGAGAAAAGAGAACAATGGAATGTAAGTGACACGAAAGCAGAAGAGAGGACTATTTGGGAAAGAAGAGGAGTGAGCAAGAGGGAAGAGGCAGGAATAGGGAACGGCAGGGGGAAGAGGGATGTGTAAGAATATATATGCGTGATGACATAGATGTGCAAAATGCTGTGATGACAACTTTGCAGAGTGGTAGGATTGTAGTCACTGAGGTTTTACCTGAGGTGTGATTATTGGTAAATGAAAAACAACAACAACAATGCAATAATGAAACCATCACTTTGTGTGCTAATTTAAAAAATTAATTTAAAATAAACATTTTTGCAAATATAAAAATAAATAAGCATTTTTATCTTAAAAAATTTTAAAGCGTGAATCACCCACCTTATTTTGGACTCTCAAACTCAGTGTGTGTGTTTGCTGAATGAATGAAAGGTGAATAGGGAGCCTTGGAGTGAGGAAAGAAAAAGGTTGGGACTCCCCAGAAATTTGGTCCTCACCCAGCCCTACAGTATATCTCTTTCTCACTCTGCATCCCATCCTCCTCCTCAAGAAAACCACCAAAAATTTCAGGGAAGGGAAAAGGAGGGAAGAGCCACAGGACTCTCTAGAGAAGATGCTCCCCCCCCCCGCCCCCGTGCCCAACAGGGAAAGGAAGCTCTCCCCAGGAGCATCATTCTGACAGTGTTTGTTCTTCAAAGCTACTGTGGGAATTCTCTAGTCTTCTAGAGGTACCACACTCAAGGCAGCAGTACAGAGGGTTTAGATAGTTATGACTAGCACACCCTCAATTCCCCACACATAGCATTCTAGAATTGCCCTCAGGACCCCAAGGACATGGTCCTGGTCCTGAGCCTGAACTCCAGTCTATCCCAGGAAAGCCACCAGATTGATTCCACCATACCTCTGGGTAGGGCCAGCCTTGGCCTGCTGGAGGCAGCCAGAGTACCGAGGAGAGACAGAGGCTGTGGCCCGGAGGGGTTCTCTCTTTCCCACTCTCCATAAGTCAATGCATCCCTCCAGCTGAGATCTCTGGTGCAAGGGATGTTGTCTTCCCGGGGAGTAACTTCCTCTAGTCAAGAAAAGGAATGTGTTTGCACTCTCTCTCACAAGAACCCTCTAGAAGCTAGCCAACAGTTGGGGCACAAGGGAGATATGATATGCCAGGCACCTCAGACAATTACACACATATTTGCTCCTTTCATCCTCATGACAACTCTGTAGAGGCAACTCTGCCACAGTCCCCATTTTTCAGATAAGGACCGTGAAGCTCACAGAGGCTGACTAACTTACTAACGGTCACCTTAGGAAGAGGCAGAAGCATAGTCAGTCTTAAAGATGAGCAGCTTGGCTACAGAGTCCCCATTCTTAATTACTATGTCGTGTGAGCAAGATAGCTCCAGTAAAAGGAGAGCAACCCCATAGTAGGACAGGTTAACTATGGACATTTCTCCAGGATGTTCAGCCAGCTAACCTGGTAATGACTTTGAACCCAGATCAAAGTCAGAGCCTGTTCTTAGACCCGTTGCCCTTAGCTACTCAAAATGTAGCTTAAACCTTGGCATCACTTTGGAGCATGTTAGAAATATATCATCTCAAGGCCCCATGCCTGGGCTAATAAATTAGAAGGGGCATTTTAATAAGATCACAGGGTCAGCTTGTGTACTTGCTAATGGGGGCACACAGGTGAACTTTGGGCCTTTGGTTGTCTAAACTGAATATCTACCCCAACCCCTAATCCTCATGCTCGCCTTGAGCTCACTCTAGCTGAGGCTGATTTTGATTGGCTGATCCTTCTGTCTCTGCCTCCCAAAATTTGAGATTACAAGTGGGCACCAAGAATGCGCTCTCTCTCTCTCTCTCTCTCTTTCTCTCTCTGTGCTTGTGAAGGTCAGAGGTCAACCTGAGGTGTCATTTGTCCCTTATTTTTTGAAACAGTGACTCTCACTAGTCAGGGGCTCCCCAGTTAGGCTAGGCTGGCTAGCCAGTGAACCCCAGGGATCCACTTGTCTCCATCTTCCCAGTGCTGGGACTGCAAGTTCATATCACCATGCCCAGATTAAAAATAATTATCTTATTTTTAATTGTGTGTACAAGTGTGTGCCTGAGTGTGGGTATGCAAACGTGAGTGCAGGTGTGCTCCCTGCCATCACTGAGGTGTTAGATCCACTGGAGCCGGAGTTGTAAGCCACCCAGTAAATTTTGGGAATGGAGCTCAGGCTAGCATCACTCTGTGGAATTAGAAATGAAATGAAGAATATAGAAACATCTCAAAAATAAATGGGTAGGACTTCAATGGCCCAAGAGCCCAGAGCATAGAGATACTACTGTACCCCAGATGGCACCTGGATCAGAGGTGGAATTTCAGGGACTCTTATACCCACCCCCCAAGCTAGCTCACCTGGGCATGTAGCCCTGTACTCTTCCCTACCTGAGCTGGACTTGATGATCTCCATCTTTTTGCTCCTCCTGGAACTCCAGCCATTTCAGGAAATGAAGATCAAAAGTTAAGGAACAGAACATTGAACTCAGGTTTTTTGGTTATTTTTTGTTTTGTTTTGCTCATGTATCTGACATTGACCTCAAATTCCATGTGTAGCAGTGGATGACCTTGAACTCCCAATCCTCCTGTCTCCTGGGTGCTGGAATTACAGGTGTGTATCACCATGCTTGGTTTATGTGGTGCTGGGGACCAAACCCAGGCTTTGTGCATGCTATTCCTTAACTACATGTTCAACCCTGAATATTATGTTAAAGCTTATTCCTAGATTTTTCCTGATACAAAAGAGTTAGAGGCAGATATAAATACAAAAAAAGGTCAGTTGTGGCTAAACTCAGTGGGTGTGACACATACTAAGTTCCCTTGAGAAAAAGGGAAGAGGGAGGTGTGATTTGCAGGATGTAGGGAAGACAGTCTGTAATGCCTGTGGTGGTGAATTCTGCTGAGGAGGGGTGTGGCTCCATCTGTTGGATCTTGCATTTCAGCCATGCATACTATTTACTCTTAAGTAGCACATTGCTGTAAACTGCTAATACCTGCAACCAGAGGAACCTGCCTGAAGGAGGAGATAGTCATCACCTGAGGCTACGAAACTGGGAAGGATGCTAAATGCCTGGGGGAAGCAATTACTGAGGTACCAGCAAAGCAGAAGTGATGCCTTCCCTTTCTTTCCTTGCATCCTCCCTGCCTCATTTTTGCATATGCCAATCCAGGCTAGGTTGCTATAGCTGAGCTGGTCTCTAAGTCTCTCCGTTCTTTCCCTCCCCTTTCAATTAACGGTCACAGTTACAGTGACCTTTTTCTCAATGTAAATTGGATGACAGTCATCACCTCCATGTTTAAAATGCTGCTAAGGTTCCCACTTAAAATTTAAATTCTTCCATATGGCTTCTCAGGGCTGTTCTGGCCGGGCCTCTGTCACCTTCTACATATTCTCTTCCCCAATGATCTTCCTGCCCTTTCCAAACTAAACTCTAGGCGAAGCCTCCGTCATTTGTTTCTTCAACCTGCTTGCTCTTTTTCTCTCTCCTTTATTTGGCTAGTGCCTGTTTCTCCACCTTCCAGAATTAAAAGCTGTCTGTTCAGCCAGAGGTTGCTGGTAGCCCTTAGTAGCCGTGCTTCCTGTCTCCTCTGGGGACAGAGCACCTTAATTTTGTGTTTTGTTTTGTTTTTGTTTTTGAGATAGGTTCACACTTTACAGGCCAGGCTGGCCTCAAAGTGATAGTGGTCTTCCTGCCCTAGCTTCCTGAGTGCTAGGATAACAGTCATACATCAACGTGCCTGACTGAAAACAATTTTGTCTGGTCACATGTCTAAAAGAGACTGAACTTCTCGTGGTGGTACACACCTTTAGTCCCAGCACTCTGGAAGCAGAGGCAGGTGTTCTCTATAAGTTCAAAACCAGCCTGGTCTACATAGTGAATTCCAGGCCAGTTGAGACTATAAAGGGAGACCCTGTCTCAAAAAAAAGAGAGACGAGAATGAACTTCTCAACCTCTCTTACAGTTGGGTTGGTCCACGGGACTGAATTATGATCAATGAAATATAAGTAAAAGGTATCCTTTGAATAGTAATTTAACCGGGCATGGTGGTACATGTCTGTACTCTGAACAATAAAATGATCAAGGGAGGCAGGAGGATTTTGAGTTCAGAGCCAGGATGGCAAGCACAGTGAGACCCTGTTCCAACAAAACCAAAATAATCCAGGTGTGGGACACATGCCTATAATCCCAACCCTTGGGAGGTGGAGGCAGGAGGATCAAAAGTTCAAAATCATTTCTGGTTACTTAGTTAGGTTTGAGGCTAGCTTGAACTACATGAAAACCTGTCTCAGAAAACCAAAAAACAATCAACCAACCAAATACATACAGAGATAAATACATAATTTACAGTTAGTGATTTAGTAATTTAAAACAGTTAAAAACTTCAAAATACCTTGCTGTGTTAGAACTTGGCACTCTCTAGCTTAGAATGTGACATCTTAGGTAGAAATTTCTTTTTTTAAAATATTTTACTTATTATTTATACTTTATGTGTATGAGTGTATGGTCTGCATGTGTGAAAGTGTACCCATGTCATTCAATGCCCACAGAAGTCAGACAAGGGTATCAGATCCCCTGGAACTGGAATTACAGATGGTTGTTAGCCACCGTATGGGTGCTAGGAATCGAACCCAGGTTCTCTGTAAGGGCTGCCAGTGCTCTTAACCATTGAGCCATTTCTCTAGCCAATCGCCGCCCCCCAAATTTCTTATATACAGATTTCTAGATGTTATATAGAGTGGCAATCTTCAGTGTATATCCCTTTGTACCAGGAAACTGTTAAGTCTTTCCCAAGACTGAGTTAGTAATGCACATTAATTTTTATTGAGACCTTACTCATATCTGCCTCTCAGTGTAAGTGCCTGAGCTCATTTAATCCTGACAGTCTCCAGGCAAGGCTATACTTGTTTGCATACTGTAGATCTGAAAGCTGACGCAAGGGAGGCTACGCAATGGAAGCAGTGACTGAAGCCCCAGTCTGCGAGCCTTCAGTCACTCAGGAGATCCTCTCCTCTCAGTTCTTTTTCTTTGCAGCTTACTGCCCCAGGACTCAGAAAGTCTGTGGATTTTGCCTCTAAACTGACAGTCTAATGCATTCTTCCTGTTGTGACAAAAATCTCTCCCCCTGGGCTGAGAGGTAGCTGAGTGGTAGAACTCTTGCCTAGAAAGCATGAGGTCATGGGTTCGATGCCCAGTAAAGGAGAAAACAAGAAAATTTTCTTCTATAGCCAGGAATGGTGGTGCAGGTCTATAATCCCAGCATTTGGGAGGCGAAGGCGGGACGATCAGGAATTCAAGATCATCCTTGATTACATAGGGAATTAATTTGAGGGCAGCCTAGGCTACATGAAATCCTGTCTCATAAAAGCCCAAACCAAAACCCCTACAAATCCCTTCTTTCTGACCATTCATTTTTCTCTCCTGGTAAAACCTGCTAACTCCATTTTGGTTTCCTTTCTCCGTTTAAGGCACAATGACAAGCATCAGGATGCTGAGCCTCACTTTATCTTTGCTTTGTGGCACGGTGCCCTCTGGTCTAAGAAATCCTACCTCTTATCTTTCTTTTGATGTTTGTTTGTTTTTTTCTGTAGTCCAGGCTAGTCTGAAACTCACTCTGTAGCCGAGGCTGGCCTCAAACTAGCTACTCTGCTTGCCTCAGACTCTTAGTACTAGAATTTTAGACGTGAGGCCCAGCACTTGGCTTCCTGCCTCTCATGTGACACTAAGTCACCTTTGGTTATGGGGACATCTCCTCAGGCACAGAGAAAACAGGCCTGAACCCTGGAGCCTTCAGGAGACTATACCTTAGAAATAGCCTAAGGAGCGCCATAAAATCCAGGCTGAGGCCAAGTCAATAGATAAATGAATCCAGGACATAGGGTTTAAAGCAACAGAACTGAAAACGGAATTTAAACTGAGCTTTCATTTTTACACCTGTTACTAACTCATGTTCACTGCTGCAGAGTTAACTTCCATTTTTATACAGTTCTTCCTCTGGAGTCACACCTACACTGCTTGCTTTGTGGAGACAGAGTGAAGGCAAAGGGAGCAGGTAAGTTGGCCCAGAGATGAGGCTCTGTGTGTGACAATATGTCACATCCCTTGCTGTGATCTTCAACAACAGGTCTCATACTGGGACCTCCTAGACTACAAGCAGGGATGGTAGGGGATAGCCTGATTTAAGTCCTGTACCTGAACTGGTTCTGCTGATGCAAGTCGGCAAAAATCTGTGAGAGGGCCTCACTCTCACCCTTGGCCATCAGCTGCATGAGGCTTTCACTGGGCTGGGGGCCTTGAGGTGTCTTCAGCACTAACTATAAGGAAAAAGAACAAGCAATAAACAAAATAAGGAATTAAGACTGGGGGGTGGTCTCTGCATTTTCCTAATGTCAAGGCCCAGACTCTGAAGTGTTGGGGCCTAAACTCTCCCATTAGGCGGCTGTGCTGGATAGGTTCAGCTGTCAACTTGACACACCTGGGTAGGAAGAACTCTAATTGAGGAACTTCCTCCATTGGACTGGCCTGTGGCCATGTCTGTGGGGCATTTCCTTGACTGTTATGTGGGAGGGCCCAGTCTGCTGTGGGCAGTGCTGCCCTTGGGCAGGTGGTCCTGCAGGCTGAACACAAGCGGGGAGCAAGTCAGTAAGCAGCACTCCTCCATGGTCAGAGTTTCAGGTTCCTGCCCTGATCTCCTGACCTTGATTTCCCAGTACTAAAGTCACAGGCACAGGCTTCCATGCCTTTTTATGTGGGTTCTGGGGATTAAACTCAGGTTCTCATGTTTATGTAGTAAGCCCTTTACTGACTCAGCCACCTCCTCAGCTCAGAGGCTGTTTTTAAACTTGGGTAAAATTGATTTATTTCCTGTTGCTTGTGACATACTACAGCTGCTCCAGTTGTACATGCGTCCATATGCATTCATCCACTCTTCCATCACCCCATTCATTTGCTATGTATTTGTTAGGTATTGAGTCGGATATTAGGTTTGGAGGTCACTGAGGATAGATTCTCTCCTCATAATTCACTTTGGACTCTACCTCCCATTTCCCTGATACCACCAAAAAGGAAAACATCACAATTTCCCTTCTTTAAGATTTAAAATACCATATGAAAAAATGGAGGTTTCAGGGCTTTGTTGAGACCCATTAAGGGAAACCTACTTTCAACCTGTAAAATACAACCTGAGTTCCATTTCTGATCCTGGGTAAAGGAGACATGACACTGTGAACTGCCCCAAAGATTGCTACATTCTATTGCCCCCTTTTAAGAGTTAATCCAGTTGGACATGGTGGAACACGCCTTTAATCCCAGGCAGGTGGATCTCTATGAGTTGGAGGCCAGCCTGGTCTACATAGGGAGTTCCAGGTCAGTTGGAGCTACAGGGAGACCCTGTTTCAAAAAGACCAAAAAAAAAAAAAAAAAAAGTGAATCCAACTGGATCTGTCAGTCTTCTGGCCAGGAGGCCACCTATCAAAAAGGCTGATTCATCTGAAGACTTATACTAAGGAGATGGGAGGAATAATTACCTCTTTAACAAAACAATATGCTTATATATTCTAGATGCCTGATGGCAGTTGCTTTCAGATCTTCACTGCTAAGCCTGAACACTTTTCTAAGTTCTTACTCAAAAAGCATAACTTTTCCTTTTCAGATACCAGCCGAAAACCTAAGCATGCTTTCTCTGACACTGGGCTTTCTCACTGTTTCTCTGAAGACCTCTCACCCCTCCTAAAGCTGTTTGCCAACCTCTGTTATTGACATGCCTGATTGGGCCATCACCCCAAAGACATGAGTATATAAAGACCCTGTCTCAAACTAACAGTTCCAAAAGCCAGATATGGTGGTGCATGCCTGTAATCACAGAACTTTGAGGGTAAGACAGGTAGATCTGGAGTTGGAGGTCATTTCAGATTTACAGTTTGATTTTTCTCTCAAAAACAAAACAAGAAAACCCTTAAATTCCATTAATAACAACACTACAAATAATAAATTATGTAGGGGTTTAGAGAATTGTCTCAGCAGTTAAGGGCAGTTGGTGCTTTTGCAAAGGATGCTGGTTCTGTTCCTAGCACCCACAATGAAGCTCACAATCATCTGTAACTCCAGTTCTAGGGAATCTGGCACCCTCTTCTGGCCTCTGTAGGCACTGCACACACATGGTGTACTTACATGCACCCAGGCAAAACACTTATACACACAAAATAAAACTAAATAAATCTAAAAAACCTAGAAATACATCTAAGAAAGGAACTTTGTTTACTGAAGACTACTAATTATTGCTAAGAAATAGCCTCAGAAATTGACTAACCTTTAAAATTTATGTCAACACAAAATATCTAAAGCAATTTGAAAAGAAGCTTAAATCATCCAATTTCAAAGCTTGCTATAAAAGGACATCAATCAATAATTATGGTATTGACACAATAATAGGCAAATGCATCAATGAAACAGACAGAATCCAGAAATAAATGGTCGTTAATTGACTTCCTCTTTGTGTTTATTTGAGACAGGAACTTATGTAGCCCAGAGGTCAGAAACTCATGCAGCCCAGGCTGACCTCAAACTTCCTATGTAGCTGAGAATGACCTTCAACTCCTGATCTTCCCGCTTCTATCTCCTAAGTGCTGGGTTTACTGATGTATGCCACTGTGCCCAGCTTGGTCAATTGGTTTTCAATAAGGGTACCAAGACAATTCAATGAGAAGGGATATTTGGGGGTTTTCTTTCTCCAACAAGTGGTACTGAAGCAATTGTATATCCACGTGACAAGGAAGACAGAGGAAGGAATGGAGGAAGGGAGGGAGGGAGGAGTTGGCATCCTGAGTTGGTATTTCCAACAACCATGTAAGAAACTAGTCAGGGCCGTGCAGGCTTGTAACCCTAGCACTGGGAGTTGGAGGAGGGGTGGAAACAGGAAGATTTCTGGAGCTTGCTGGCCACCAGCCTAGCCAAAACCCCCTGCAAGCTCCAGGTTCAGTGAGATACCTTATCTTAAGGGAATAGAAAGCAACAGAGGGAAATGCCAGATCTCCTCCTCTGGTCTCCTTATGCCCTGAGCAGTGCAAACACACCCCTTTTGGCCAAGCATGGTGGCACATGCCCATAATCTTAGTACTTGGGAGGTGGAGACAGGAGGATTGTAGATTCCAGGTCAGCTACAGCTACATAGTGAGTTCAAGGCCAACTGGGCTATGTGTGAGACCCTGCCTCGAAAAATCTAAACAAACCAACAAAACTTCTTCTTGTCCATTCTCACTATATTGTGATGATGGCTGATATTTGTACAACTGTATATATTTGCTGAAAGCATGTATTATTAGAAGTGGGGTCTTCTATGGTTATAAATGAGACCATGTGTGGAAAAGATTTAAAGCTGAGAGCATCTTCCCAAGGTGCTCAGCGGTACTTGAATAAAGGCTGGCTATGGGGCTTTCTCACCTCAGACTTTCCACACGGGCTACAGAGGCTCTTGGGTACCAGGCAGTGAGTGACGAGGATGGTAGGGTCTTTGGTGGTGATGGACAGACCTCTCTGCAAAATTTGAACTAGGCGGATCCAGAAGTGGAAGACAGTCTCAGGATGGTCAGGATGGAGCTTTAGGTAGTAGATCTTCTCAGTGACTGTCCTCAACCGCAGGATGCGATCATGGTGGTCACAGATCTGGAGCTCCACAAACTTCAAAGGAAGAATTCTAAAGGCACAAGGGAACATACCTGAGCAATCCTACCACGTCTGATGTATCCCTATCTTCATGAAAACAAAGGTGTCTCTTCCCTGGGACTTTTAGGGGCCAGTGGTGCTCAAAACGCTGAAGAAATCAGATTCAATGATTAAGTCTTCACTTAATTAAGATGCAGACTCCCAGGACTAGAGAGATGACTCAGCAGTTAAAAGTGCTGGCTGTTCTTCCTGAGGACCAGAGTTTGGTTCCCAGTATCCACATAGCAGCTAGCAATCATTCTTAACTTCTAGTTCTAGGGGATCTGATGCCTTCACTGGCCTTCATGGACATTGCATGACATGGGTGCACTTACATGTGAGCACATAAAATAAAATAAAAAATTTTAAAGATGCACACTCCTGAAGATAATTTCAAAGAATCAGATTCAGTGGGTCTGAGATGTGGCCCAAGAACCTGCCTCTCTCCTGCATGCTGGTGCTCCACAACCCAGGAGCAAGGTGGCTGGAGACATGGAGGTTTCGCCATTTCCTTAACAGAACAAAGGGACCTGACCAACCTGTTCAGTTTCTTTATTCATCGACCTTAACACCTCCAAAATTGCCCAAATGAGCTGGCTTTGGATCTAACAGTAATCAGTTGGGGTGGGCAGTACTTTCTATAGGAGATCTCTGTTTCAAGGCAGCATAGAGGGATGAAGAGGTTTCCTGGACTTCTGGCAACATCTAGAGATTCCTGAGACAGCCTGCAGATTGTGTAAAGAGGCCTGTTGCGGCTTCAATATGGAATGTCCCCCATAAACTCACATGTTTGAACACTTGGTCCCCAGCTGGTGGCTCTGTTTGGGAAGGTTATGGCACCTTTAAAAGGTGGAACTTGGCTAGAGGAAGTATGTCACTAGAAGTAGGCTTTGAGGTTTTATGGCCTTGGCCCCACTTCCTGTTCTCTGTCTGCTTTCTGTGTGTGGATGCAGTGTGATCAGCTAGCTTCCTGCTCCCGCCACCATGCCTTCCCTGCCTGTTTTCATGTCTTCCCTGCCGTGTGGACTCTGTCTTTCTGGAAGTGTAATCCAAAGCAAACCTTTTCTTCCCCTAAGCTGCTTTTGGTCTGGCTATTTTATCACAGCAACAGAAAAGAAACTAAAACAAGGCCCAAGCATCAGGAAGGGCTGTTTTATCCCAAACATGATGTCACTATAAGTTATAGTCCTAGGTGTGACTTAGTCCATTCAGTTTATGGAGGAAAACCACAATGAGTGACATGTGATACAAAGATTACTTGAGTCTAGTTAGTTGCACACCAAGAAACAGAAAGCACATGATCGTGCAAGCAGACTTCACTGCCTTGTTACTCTCATTCAGAAGCTAAGCAGTTTCCTTCTATGTCAGCAGGATGAAGTGAGAAGGGAAGTTTGCTTTAGATTGGCCCCCATTCCTGTCCATGAAAAGCCTCCATTTGCCCTAAATGGTCTGTCCTTCCAGTGAAGTACTTGACTTGCTTCACCTGCCATGTGTATGTATTATATGTAAAGTGTGCATGTGTGTTAGTCAAGTGTGTGTGCATGAGGAGGCCAGAGGTAAATGGTGGCTATCTTCCTCTATTGCTCACCATCTTTTTTTTTTTTTTTAAGGGATAGTTTATTAAGAAAGAAGAAAACACAGCTGGTCTGGTGGCAAATGCCTTTAATCCCAACACTCAGGAGGCAGAGGCAGAGGCAGGCAAATCTCTGTGAGTTCAAGGTCAGCCTGGTCTACATAGCAAGTTCCAGGCCAGCTGAGACTACTTGGAGACCCTGTCTCAAAAAAAAGGAAGGAAGAAAGAAGGAAAGAAAGAAAGAAAGAAAGAAAGAAAGAAAGAAAGAAAGAAAGAAAGAAAGAAAGAAAAAGATACTCCTGAGGGTGGGAGGGGTCAGTGAGTCGGGAAGATAGCCACTCAAAAGCCTCCATTGTATTTTTTGAGATAGAGTTTCTTACTGGACTCGGTGCTTACAATTTTGTTTTGTTTTTGCTAGATTGGCTTGCCAGAAAATCCCCAGAATTTACCAGTGTCCCCCCATCCCTTCACTCCAGTGTTGAGGTTATTGGCCCATGACACTACAATCAGTTTTTTACATGGGTGTTGAGGATCCCAACTCAGGGTCCTCATGCCTGCACACCAAGCCCTTTTCCACTGAGCCATCTCCCCAGTCCACACTTGTTCTTTTGTATCTACAGGTACCTGGTTCAGGCCACAGGTTAACTCTGGCTAACACCTTGACTTCTGAGACAGGGTCTCTCACTACACCTGGAGCTCACTGATTAGGCTAGGCTGGCTGGTTAGCAAGCCCCAAGATCCACCTATCTCTACCTCCCCTGTGTTGGGATTATACATTTGTACCACCACAGCCAGTTTTTTAAAACATGGCTTCTGGAGTTTAGAACCCAGGTCCTCATGTTTGCATAGCAGGCACTTTACTGACTGTTATCTCCACAGTCTCCCACCTGTCTTAGGTTACACTAGTCAGAAATGATTAGTAGCTGGGCATGCTACTGCATATTTGCAATGCCTGAACTTGGAAGGTAGACGCAGGAGGATCAGGAGTTCAAGGCTAGACTTGGCTATGTAATGAGTTCATGACCAGCCTGGGTTACTTAAGGCTTTGTGTCAAAAAACAAACAGGGGCTGGAGAGATGGCTTAGTGGTTAAGGATATTTGCTGTTCTTCCAGAGGACTGGGATTTGATTCCCAGCACCCACATGGCAGCTAACAACCATCCATAACTCCAGTTCCAGAGGCTCCTATACCCTCTTCTGACCTCTGCAGGTATTGCACACATGTGGTGCACTTACATACATGCAGGCAGAACACTTACACACATAAGATAAAAATAAAAACAAACAATGAGTGTCACTGTAATGACTCTGTTTTCCCTATCTTGAGTTCAGCCACAAAACAGCCTCTACCTTGACTCTTCCCCTCTCATCCCTCATTCCCATTCATGTTTCTTACCTCTTCAGAATGATGCTTGGGGCTGGGGATGGTCTGTTCCATGTCTGACTTTGCCCCTGATGCCATTTGACTCTAGCCATAAGGAGGATGTTCGGAAGGGGTAGGCAAGGCACAGAGGAGGTCACCCCAAGGGCCATTGTGTTGGAGGCTTTGTAGATTTCTATCCATTTTCTGCCCCTTCTGACCTGCAATGCAGCCCCCAGGCCCAGCCTGAGCGTTTGGCAGAAACAGCAGGATGTTTTAGCCCAGAGTTTCTCTCCACTGAGCTGTTAGATAACTTCTTGGTTGGAGGCTGTACTATGGGTTGTGGAATGTTTAGCACTGTCATTGGCCTCTGCCTCCTAAACTCTAGCAGCAAACTCCCAACCAGATTATGACAAATGAAATGTCCTCAGACATTGCCAAATGTCCCCTACAATGAGAGCTTCATCACTGCTTTTTGGCAAGTGTTTTAACCTGTGTTGGTTTAAAAACTCTAGTAGGGTATATGGATGTTTTTTTGTTGTTGTTGTTTGTGTTGTAGTGTTTTGCAACAGTCCCATTCTATAGCTCAGGCTGTACTCATTCTCAAGGGCATCCCCCTGCCTCAGCTGAGTACTGAGATTACAGCACGAACCATCATGCTGACTTCTCTAATAAAACTTAAAGGACTTACTATTAACAGGAACAACAAGAATGAATACTAAGTCAGGAGTTATTTAGTATCTACTGTGTGTATAGATCCTCCCTGGAGTTTCCTGGCTTTGCTTTGAAGAAATTGATCCTCATGGCCTTTTCCCAATGCCCCATTTTATCTCCACCTTTGGTGAGTGGGAAGCTCCCTCCCAATACCATAGCTTCTACTTATTCTAGGTTCTCTGTGACTTGAGGGGAATCCAGGCAAAGAGACAAAACCCCACTGAGTGCCTGTTACACCAGACACTTTGCTTGCTGTGCCTGCATTGAATCCCAATCTGCTTAAAGTAAAGAAAATGGATTCTGGATACACAAATTCCAGGCACATGACACCTCCCCATGAGTGAGCAGCTTCTGAACTAGCTTCTGAACCCAGGTCTCTCTGGGTCCCTAGCTCCTGTTCTTCATGAATCAACGTTTCTGTTCCTAACCTTCAGGATCATCTCCTTTCACTAGCTCATCCCTGGCTTCAAGTGACAAACCCAAGGTTCCAATGCCAAATCCTCTGATCTGAGCAGAGAATGCCTGATGATTTTCCTCCAGTGGCCACACCTACAGGGAGAGCTCTGGTTGGTGGGTGGCCTTGGATCTCAGACCCCCTAGCTTTCCTGCCTCAGTTCCCCTTCCAGTTCTAGGGATAACTCTTCTGGTCACATCTTGGGAACAGGTTGGGAGAATGGGAGAATGCTGTTTGAAGCCACCCTAGAGTACCTGGACAAAGTTGCTTTCAAACACCACGGAGTTGGGAAACAGGTTGAATTCTGGAGAATGAACCATCTGGCAGAGCAGTCCTTCCTCCACACCCAGGACCACTCCTGGGTTCGGCTCCCCATCCACAGGCAAGAGGCCCCTGAATTTTTCCCAGGCATTCAAGGAAGGGAAGGTTGGATATGATCTTATAACTTTTACTGTCTTCTTCGGTTTCCACCAAGACTTTCTTGGTGGAACTGATGTCATCACGTCTGCACATGCTCAGGGGCCAGCTGCGCAGCTGTCCTGGGATCTGGCTCTTCCCTTCTGACTTGGGGCAGCCGGCCAAGGCCTGGGGCAGCCAATCAGCTCACAATGATGAATGGATGACATCATGAAAAACCATAGCAGGCCTGTAGGAAAGGGAAGAGTGGAGGAGGAGCCTCCTCTTTTCTCTTGAGTGCTGTTGACATTTCTGAGGCACATTCTGGGGCCCTTCTGGCACACACAGAGCTTGCTAAGAAAGCCTGAGGCAGACAGGAAGTAAGGGCTGCTAGGAAGCTCCCTCAGCAGCTGAGAAGAAAAGGCTCTTCCAGTCTCTCCACCCTCCCTCTATCTGTGTGCCTGTGTGTTGATAGAGATTGAGCCCAGGGCCTCACACATGCTGTGCAAGCACCTTATCACTAACCAATATCCCCAGCCTTCTTTGTACTTTTTGGAACAGAGTTTCACTAAGTTGTCCAGGCAGTCCTTGAACTCACTATTCTATATAGCCCATGTAGGCCTTAAACTTGCTCTCCTCAGCTTCCTGCGTACCTGGGGTTACAGCACCAGGCAGAGTTCCTTCCTTTTTTTTTTTTTTTTAACATGTATTTGTTAATTGATGATTGATATTCTCCCCCTCCCCCACTTCTGTGTATGCCATTTAGGCGTGTGGAGATCCAGGGACAATTTGGGGCACTGGTTCTCTTCTTCCACGTGAATCCTGGGAACCAGACTCAGGTCATCAGGTTTGGTGGCAAGTACATTTCCATGCTGAGCCACCCTGCTCCTGCCATCTCACAGGCTCCCTCCCTCCCTTACCCTGAATACAACCTATTCCAAACAGCTTGAAAAACTGCTAGTTATTAAAACCTCACTTCCTGAACCTCACAGGACATGAACTCATCCACACCCTGATTTAATATGTCACAACCTTTGCCACACCCTGGCTTAGTATGACATGAGGCCCCCATACCTTGGCTTACCATGTCAGAAGCCCCCACACTCTGGCTTACCATGACATTATCCCCCTCCACCCTGGCTTACGTGCAGGGGCCATTTCTGCTTCTAGTTGCAGAGCTGAAGGCGCCTGTGCTTGCCTGCTACGGATGACTTGCAGTTGCAGGATTTTTTCTTTTTTCTTAGGAGGTCAAACTGAAGGATCAGGAGAAGTAATTAGTTTCCTACCCCAAGGGGAGGGGACCATCTGGGAGGAATAACACCCCATCCTCCTCTCAGAGAGAGATAATTTATCTCCCCAAGAGCCAGAGGAAGAAAAAAGCCAAATTCTGGGGCCTTTAGGTCAAGGTCAAAGAATGGAGTTGGTTGGCCACCATCCAATTCAAGGAGAAACAGTATTTGAGTTTGGACAAAATCCTAGGATTTATTAAACAATATACTACCATCAAGGTCAAATGTGATAAACTTAGAAAAACAAATCAGCAACCAAATATGCAAAGAACAAGCCTGGGATTTATTTCTGTACTGCATGACAGAGTCACAGAAGGCCCAGGGGTGAGGTTTTGATGTCTGGTTCCTCTAACCCTCTCTCCCGGATACCTAGGGTACACACCTGCCCAAATGCCTGTTTAAGCCCCCTGGGTATCCGAGAAATTTCCTAAATCACACTCCTCATTTTCTTTTGCATACCATGTGGGGGAAAAGGTCCTCCATGGTAAGTTTCTCTAAGGATGGAGTCAGAAACCACACCCTATGATCTGTGTTTCCCCAGAAACAGAAAAGATGATACAAAAGTGATGGCTACTAATGAGCTGTGTTGCTTCTTTGCAGTCAGCACTTAACCACAGCAACATAGCCTACTGGGTTAGATACAGGGCCTGGATAAATTTAGCCACTGAGATATCCTGTCAACTGGGAAGATGACTTTGCACTTTTCCATGTAAGGATGCTACATCCTCCTTCCTTCTGCGGTGTTTTTCAACCTTCCGTGGAAGAAGGTGTTAGTACCCAGTCTAGAAAGCGAACTGTGAAGAAGCAAGTTTTTGGCTCTAAACTAGATGTTATGCAATTACGTAAATGGTGCTTTAAGTTGCCTACCCTTCCTCCTTGGCCCACTAATTCTCCAGTACCATACCAACACTTTGAATCATTTTAACAACCTGTGCCCCAATATTTCTCCATTTCTTTTTTGTAAATAAAAATTGTTTATAGTTATGAAATGAAAGGAAGAGGAAAAAAGAAATCACTTCAAGATTAAAAAAAGGACCTAAACTTACTTAGTATGTCCATTTGATGTCCAGTTCCTTTAAAAAATTATTTTTATTTTATGTGTATGAGTGTTTTCTCTGCATGTATGCAAGTGCACCTGTGTCATGCAATGCCTTGTAAGGCCAGAAGATGGTGAAGGATCCTCTAGAACTGGAGTTATGGATGGTTATTAGCCCCATGTGGGGGCTGGGAATTGAACCTGGGTCCTCTGAAGGAACAACAAATGTTCTTAATTGTTGAGTCATTTCTCTAGCCCCCTTTAGTATAGAATAACTGATATTTAATTAGGTCCGAGTCCTTCTGGAATAAAGAATATATTGTGTGGCTGCCTTGAGGCTAGATAAGGCCATGTGACCAGTCTGGTGAAAGAAACATAAGCTCAAGTATCAGCTGCAATTTCTGTGAGAATTGGAGGAAGAAGGCATGCCTTCCTCCCCCGATACCCTCTCCTTCCTTACTGACAGGAATAAAGTTTGGATGGGAGGATCTCAAGCCTGTTATGGGGCAGGAGGGGACATGGTAAAACTAGCAGGAGAGACATGGTAAAGCTAGCAGGAGGGACATGGTAAAGCTAGCAAGAGGGACATGGTAAAGCTAGCAAGAGGGACATGGTAAAGCTAGCAAGAGGGACATGGTAAAGCTAGCACGAGGGACATGGTAAAGCTAGCAGGAGGGGACATGGTAAAGCTAGCAGGAGGGACATGGTAAAGCTAGCACGAGGGACATGGTAAAGCTAGCAGGAGGGGACATGGTAAAGCTAGCAGGAGGGACATGGTAAAGCTAGCAGGAGGGACATGGTAAAGCTAGCAGGAGGGACATGGTAAAGCTAGCAGGAGGGACATGGTAAAGCTAGCAGGAGGGACATGGTAAAGCTAGCAGGAGGGACATGGTAAAGCTAGCAGCAGTACAACTTGGTTTGGAGACTCTTGGTCTCTGATGATCATAAAACTTCTGTTCTAGTTCTGAGCTGCGAATTTCTAGACTTTTGTGGACGAGAAAAATAAATTCTGCTTTTTCTTTTCTTTTCTTTTCTTTTTTTTAGCATTTATTTATTTTTGTATGTGGGTGTGTTGGTGTGGGTGTGGGGCTCCACAGTGCACACGTAAAGATCAGAGGGAGTTTGCCTCTCTTTCTACTATGTGGGTCCCAGAGATGAACCCAAGTTGTCAATCTCAACAGCAAGCATCCTTACCTGCTGAACTGTCTCCCTAAACCAAATTTGGATTTAAAAAAACATCTCTGGTACTGGAGTTTTGGAGGGTTGTTAGCTACCATGTGGGTGCTGGGGACTGAACTTGGGTCTTCTGCAAGAGCAGCCAGCGCTCTTAACCTCTGAGCCATCTCTCCAGCCCCCAGATTTGGATTTCTTATTAGACTGAGTCAAACTTAAAATTGGCTGATACAACTACACATTATTTTTATTTACTTTTCAGGAGTATTTTACAGCAAATGATATAATACTATTTACCAACAATTCTAAGCAATAAAGAAATAAAGTTGGGGTTGGAGAGATGGCTATTGGCTACTCTTGCAGAAGACCCAAGTTCAGTCCCCAGCACCCACACAGTGGCGAAGAACCATCTATAACTTCAGTACCAGGGGGATCTGATGCCCTCTTCTGGCTTCCATGAACAATGCACACATATGCTGCATTTACACACATGCAAGCAGGACGCTCATACACATAAAATAGAAATAAATAATTTTTTAAAAAGAAAATAAAGTTAATTTACAAAAAATTTGAGACTTAGCATGGCAGACTTGTAGCTTCTCAGGAAAGTTATGTAAATGGACAATCCAACACACTGCTTTTGTGTTCCTTGTATATTCTGTGGTGTTGGTGTTACCATGTCACCATTCTTTGCCTATTTGTTGAGAAGAACTTTCAATATCAACTATATGCACTGCCGACCTGTGAGATGGTAATACCATCTCACCAAACACCAGGTAAGAGTGTTTGCCAAGAGTGTTTGCCTCCTTTGGTTTGAGGCTAAGCCCAGTCTGGTGGGACACAGAATTTTGAAACTTGCTTAGGACAAACCTGAATATCTGGTTATCAGTTGGGGTTGGACCCAGGCTTTGTGGGGCTTAAGGCATATACATTTTAAAGATTTTTAAAAATATTGGGTGGAATGGGATTAGAGAATCGATGTTCAGGGGTGGAGGCGCATAGTTTCAGTGCTGGAATATATGTTCTGGAGATGGATGGAGGCGATGGCTGCACCATAGTGTGGCTATCCACCATGACACCACACTGTCTCCAAATAGTTAAACTGGTACATTTTATGTTGTTATTTTAACATTTAAGGGAAATGCCTAAACTTTAAAAAAAATCAAGTAAAATTCCCACAAAAGCATGATATAAAATTACACCAGGCTGGTGTGTATGGCTCCATGGTTAAGTGCTTGCCTAACAAGTGTAAGGCCTTGGGTTTGACTCTAGGCACATAAAAAATTATTAAATTTTTTTTGTTGTTGTTGAGACCAGGTCTTTTGGAGAACATTGTCACAGCTGTGTGTTTTAAGTGTGTGTGTAAAACCAAAATAGCCTATTAGGTTTTTGTTTTGTTTTTGTTTTAAGATAGAGTCTCATATGTCCCAGTCTGCTTGAGTTTGCTATGTCGTCAAGGATGACCTTGAACGGTTGATTTTCTGCCTCGACCTCTCACACGCTAGGACTGCAGGCTTGTGCCACCGCACCTGGGTTCATAGTCTATTGTTTTATAAACTTTTTATCACGTGTTTCATTAAGTCACCATTATCTTTGTGTTTTATTATTATTTTTTTTTATCTTATCTCACCTCATTTCCAAGCTATTCCCCAAAGAAACTGAAATTATTGTCACAGCTGGCTTGTCTAAATCAGTATCCAGCCCAGGACCCTACCTTTCCCTTTAGCTTATTTCTTTCTAGGATAGTCTCTTTCTTAGGTTACTGATTAGTGAAAGCCATCGAGTGAGTGAGCTGTCCTACAGGATGGCCACCCTCTGGATTTGTCTCATGACTTCCTTGGGCCAATGTTTGTGTTACCTCCCCAGCCACTAACTTCCTATAAAATAGAAGTTATTGCTAAAAGGTCTTAAAATTAGAGACAAATATTTCTTTATAAATTAAAATATTCATCATTGCTTAGTAAAGCTCTACAAGGGGATCTGCATGAAGTACTGCTCTTTCCCCTCAAAGAATGCCAGGAGGAAAAATGCAGTGATTATATATCAGAAGAGAGATGATTTCAGGGAACAGAAGAAAGTACTTGACAAGAATCTTCTCTGTACGTTCATGGAAATAAAATGTAATACAGAACCCCATGACAAAAGAATAAAAGTACCAGAATTGAACAGGAAGAGGGAAGGAAAGAAACAAGAGGAAAAAAATCCCTTAAATTTTGGAAGGCAGATGAGCAGTCACAAGATGCAGAGCTAACATGTCAAGAAAAATGAGTCAGTGATACGCATGGTGGGCTTGAGACTGCCCCACAGGATGCCGGAAACCGAAGGGACATCAACCAGTGTGATAGAGTCCTCAATGAAAACAAAGTGAATGGAATTGAGCAAGGGCATACAAAACATGAAACAAAGAAAGCTCTTTTTGAAGCAAACAAAAGACTCGACATAGCCAATGTCCAGGATTTACCATATTCCACATGGACTAATTTAAGATACCAGTGAGACCAGAATGCCTCTTAAGAAGCTCATAAATCACTGGAGGGCTTGGAGGTGACTCCCAGAGCACTTGCTCTGCAAACATAAGAACCTGAGTTCAAATCCCAAGTACCCACAAAAAAGACCAAAACAGACAAACAAACAAACAAACAACAACAAACCAGGCATGGGCCGGGCACGGTGGTGCACACCTTTAAATACCAGTACTCAGAGGCAGAGGCAGGCAGGTCTCTCTCTGAGATCAAGGCCAGCTTGGTCAATGTAGGTTGTTCCAGGCCAGATGGAACCACAGGGAGACCCTGTCTCAAGCCCCAAACCAACCAAACAACCAAACAACCTCCACCCCACAAAAACCCCAAACCAGGAATGGCTGTGCATGCTGTAACCCCAGGATTTGGAAACAGAAACAGGTGGATCCCAGGAACTTACTGGCCAGGCAGCATAGCTGAAATGGTGAGTTTCCAGTTCAGTGAAAGACCCTTTCTCAAGACAGTAAGTGGAGAGCGATAGAAGATTACTCAATGTCTTTCTCTGGTTTCCACATACACATGCATGAATGTATACACCACACATACATGAAAAGGAGGAATGGGGAGGAGCGGGGGGGGAGAGTAAAAGGAGGAGGGGGAGGAGGGGGAGAACCAGGAAGAGGATGAAAAAGGGGGAGAAGGAAAGGGGGAAGAAGGAGGAGGGAAGGAGGAGGAGGAAGAAGAGGAGGAGGAAGAAGAGGAGGAAGAGGAGGAGAAAAAGGAGTTGGAGGAGGAGAACCATCTGTCTTTGAGCCAGCGAGATGGCTCAGTGGATAAAGCCTCTTGCCATACAACCCTGACCATCTGAGTTTGATCCTTTGAACCCAAGAGGAAAGAAAGACTGGACTCCTGAAAATTGTCCTCTGACCTCCACATGTGCCATGGCAAACATCCACCTTCACACACATATCATATGCATTCATAATAATAATACACTTAATATATTTAGGGGCCAGTGAAACGACTGAGTATATAAAGGAACTTGTTACATACAAGCCTAAGTTAGATTCTCAGAATCCGTGTAAAGGTAGAAAGAACCAATTCCTCAGAGGTGGCATGCTCCCCATCAACCTCTCACACTACACAACAATAAAAATTAAAATTTTAAGATGTTGCTCACAATGAAATTTTAAAAATATTTTAAAAACAAATAAGAGAAGTTATTAAAAGCCATCATCACAATAATTAATAATAATAAAATCCTACTACAAACATCCAGAGACACAAAGCTGACAATCTACCGAGACACTAAGCCAAGATGCCTCAGACTATTCTGCAGTTTTAGATGACACAAGACAATGAAACAATGCAGAAAGAATGTTGAGGAGATGAGAATTGGGCCTCAAGATTCCATCAATGGCCTAGAGTTCATTCAAGTTCAAATGTAGCAAAAATGATCTTAAGGCATTAAACACACAAAGGGCGGGAGCCTGGAAAGATGGCTCCTCATTAAGAGCACCTACTGCTCTTGTGGAGGACCCTGGTTCAATTCCCAGCACCCACATGGTGGATAACAACCACCCGTAACTCCAGGTCTAGGGGATCCAACATCCTCTTCTGACCTCCATGTCATTTCATGACACAGGTGCACTTACACACATGCAGGCAATACACCTATACATGCTAAATAAAATATTTTTAAAACAAACACACTAAAGTGAATAAACCACAGGCTGATTCTTTGAAAAAAAAAAAAAAAGAAGAACTGATCTACTTGCTAACAGTTTGGTTTAAAATCTGATTGTGAAATATAAAATTTGAAGTAAAAATATAATTATGCACCAATAGAGTAAAAGGTAGTGGCGTGAAATTATATTATTTAGGATCTAGTCAAAGCTCCTCCCCACCCCTAGTGGTTAACAAAGTACAGTTGTGCCTTTTCTCTTACACAGACAGGCAGTGCAGAGCCGGTACAGTGTCTCTGTCATGTGGCTTCCATCTCTGAGCTCTGCTCAGGCAGCTGCTCTGGCTCCTGCTATCATGTGTGTATTCTGACCAGTAAGAAGAGTGAACGGAAAGGGGCACAGACGTTCCTTTTAAGGGCATGACCTAGAAGTGGCATAATCACTCTTGTTCACATCCTATTGGTCGGAATTCAGACATATGACCACGCCCAGGCACAAAGGAGGCTGGGAAATGCAGCTTTTAGCTAAGTGACTAGGGGCCCACCTAGGACTGGGGATTTATGTTATTTATTGTTTAAGGATGAAGAATAACAGTTAATAATTCACCTCTGTGAAGAAATATTAAGAACACAATAATTTTGTTTTTTATTTGTTTGAGACAGGCTCTTTCTGTGTAGCCCAGGCTAGCCTTGAATTTGAGATCCTCCAGATTTTGCCCTCTGAGTGCTGGGATTGTAAGTGTATATCACCATGCAAGCTCATCTTTTTTTGTTGTTTCTTTGGTGTTTTCTTTTTTCAAAAAAATTACGTGTGTGTGTGTGTGTGTGTGTGTGTGCAAAACTGCAGGAGGTGGTTCTCTCCTTCCACTGTGAGGGTCCTGGGGGACTGAATTCAGGTCATTAGAGTTGGTGGCAGGTGCCTTTATCCAACAAGCCATCTCACCAAACCTTTTTTTGTTTATTTTTTGAGACAGAGTCTCACATATTCAGGGCTGGCCTTGAATTTGATATGTACCTGAGGATGGCCTTGTACTCTTGGTCTTCCTGCCTCACTGCCAGAGTGCTGGAATTACAGGCATGTACCACTATACCTGCTTTACGTGGTGCTAGGGATTAAATCCAGGATTTCATTAAAAAGATGCTCAAGCGGCTAGAGAAATGGCTCAGTGGTTAAGAACACTAGCTGTTTTTGCAGAGATCCAGGTTCAGTTCCAATTACCTACATGGCAGCTAGCAACTGTCCATTCCAGTTCCAGGGGATCCAGTGCCCTTTTCTGGCCTCACAAGCATCACATGACATGGGTGCACTTACATACATGCAGGCAAAGTACTCATACACATAAAAGAAAAATAAATAATTTTTAGATGCTGTTCAAGGAAGAATGAGAACATATCATCAAAAGAACACAGAGGCCTGAGTGGAGATGCTGTTGTTGGCCAGATCTGGGACAGTTTGAGTATCAAAGCAAGTAAGAATAGGAATGAATAGCCTTTAATGGGTGATTGAATTCTTGAATAAAATTGGGACTCATGAGTTATACTTTGGATGGATGGATGGACAGATAGATAAATAGATATGAAGACAAATTACTCATAAAAGAGATGATGGGCACAGAAAACAATTGTTTGGTGCTATCTGAGTGGTGATTGGTTCAGGGAAGAGTTTTTCACTGCCCTGAGACTAGTGAGTAGAGGAAGTTTGATGAAGAACTGGTTACTCAGCATCCTGGAAATTCTTACTGACCTTCAGGGGAGAATACCACGAGGCAAAAATCCAGTAAACAATAAAATCAGACCTTCCTCACCTTGTGAGGCTAGAGAGAAGTATTACACCATTCCTAGGGTGTTCCTGCCTAAAGCAGGTGACCCCAGGACGAATTCTCAACCCGAAGAAACACCTGACAGAGCTAGATGGAAATGAAAACCTATGCTATCTAGCTGTTGAGAACATGGAAGCCAAGGGAAGATCTAGACATAGTTTCAGGTTGGGGAGGGTGGGAGGCGGGGTTACTGAAGAGATGTGAAAAACAAATTTCATGCATGTTCCTGAAAGGAAATGTTTATAGCAACTTTATCACCAAGCTGGAAACAGCCCAGAAGTCATCAGGCAGAGTAACTAAATGGCCTGTTACATCCTCAACAGAATCCCATCCAGCGACAAAAACGAACAAAGTATTGATTGATGAAGCAAGCTAAGTGAAGGAAGATGTTACACACTTGGATTCTATTTATAGATGCGGAACTTCTTTGTGTCACAGGGAAAGTTGCTACCACAGTGTGTAAACATTTTCTCATCCATTGAACTCTAAGATAGATGGTGTTCCAGGACTTCTGAGGTAATGTATGAGAAACAAATTTATCAACTAAAGTACAGGGTTTCTAGATACTTCTTTTGGTCTCTAGTCAGTCAGTACGCTATTTAGGTTGACTTCCTTTGTCACTCTCCATGTCATTATGTCTTTGCTCATAGTCTGCATCCCTGCATCCCACCTGGGCTCATCTCAAATTCTGAATTTTTTTTTTGCCTTTGTATACAGTGAAATTCACTTTGTGGCATGCATTCTTTAATTTTTTTTTTTTACATTTATTGTGTGTGTGTGCGTGTGTGTGTGTGGTAGGGGGAGGCTCTAAATCCTCAAAGCCTAACCCTAGTGACATACTTCCTCAGCAAGGCTACCCCTCCTAAACGTTCCATAACTTCCCCAAACAGTACCACGAATTGGGGATCGAGTGTTCAAATACCTGAGCCTATGGGAGACATGTCCCATCCAAACCACTTCACCTGCTGAGCCGTCTCAAAGACTCTCCTTGTGGTGTACATTTTATGGTCTTTGACAGTGCAGAGTTATATGTTCGCCAACACAGAGTCACAGCAGGAACTGCCTCATGCACCTTTCTAGTCCAGCCTTCCACCAGCAGTCCTGAATTGTGTGCCATCCAGCTACACACAGCTATGGCAGCACCTTACAAATTTTATATGCTGTATTTTCATTCAGTTCAGTCAAAACACTTAAAAATTTTCCTTCAGTCCTCTTTGACCCATGGATTATTTAAGACATGTGTTGTTTGATTTCCACATACTTGGAGATTTCCCAGAAAGCTTTCTGTTACTGATTTCTAGTTTATTTTCTTGTGGTCTGATTATATGCTTGGTATGAATTTTTTTCTTTTTAAAAGGGTGAGATTTGTTTGATGGACCAAAGTCTATCTTTTTTCCCTTTAAGTTTAACTTAATGAACATTCCAGCGCACTGTATGCTGTTCTTGGATAGAGTGTCCTATAAATGTCAGTTGGTCTAATTGGTTGATCCTATTTTTCAGAATTTCCACATCAGCTCAGTGATAGGAATGCTGGCATGTGCACCTGTGATAGTGGATGTGTCTGTTTCTCTTTTGAGTTCTATCAGCTCTTGCCCTATGTATTTTGAAGCTCTTTTGTTGCATGCACACATATTTAAGACTGCTGTATTTTTTCAAAGAATCTATCTGTTTATCACTGTGTAACAATCCCTTTATATCTTTGGATGATAATATTCCTTGTTCTGAAGTCTACTTCAGATCTGAGGAGATGGCTCAGCTGGTAAAAGTGCTTGCTGCGCAAGACTGATGACCTAAATTTGGATCCCAGGAACCATGCAAAAGCTGAACTCAGAGGCAAATGTCTGTAATCCCAGCACTGCTAAGGAGAAATGGGAGTAGAAATGAGAGAATGGCCTGGGAACTGAGGGCCAGTTAGGAGTACGTTGGGGTACATTGCACAGTGGTAGAAACAACAAGAAAGACTTTGCTTCAGCAAGGTGTAAAGACCTACATCCAAGGCTGTCCTCTGAGTTCCTCGTGGGCTTGTCCCCCTACCCCACACTATACACATACAACACACATATATTTAAAGCTCCACTGTCTGAATTAGTGGTTTGATTATGAGATGTCCCCACAAGTTCATATGTTTGAATTCTTGGTCCAGCTGGCAGTGCTGTTTGAGAAGGTTGTGGGATCTTTAGACGGGGGAGCCTTGCTGGAGGAAGGCCCCTGAGTAGGAGTAAATGCAGATGCAATGTGACTGGTACCTCCTGCTCCCGTTGGTTGCTTTCCCCACCATGCTGGATTATATCCCTTTGTCTGCAAGTCACAATAAACCTCCCTTTCCTTAAGTTGCTTTTTGTCAGGTATTTGTCACAGCAATGATAGAAGTAATTAATGCATTCATGACCATTGAATTTAAATTTAATTTAAATATGCCTTTCTCAGAGGGGCCTCGTGGCATACATCTTTAATCCCAGAACTCCAGAGGTGGAGGAGACGGGAGGACCAGGAGTTCAAACCAGACCTCTCTACGTGAAACCCTGCTTAACAGTAAGTGATTGAATCAAGAGAACTTTGACCTGATTGATTACTTCATTGATAGATTCATAAGTTGATGGTTTTATTGGGAATCGGTAGAAACTAGGAGGCGAGGCCTAGCTGGAGGAAATAGGTCACCATGCAGGGAGAGATGGAAGGGTCTACCCTGTTTCTAGTCACCCTCTGGGTCTATTTCCACTACCCTATCCCTCACTCTGGCATTTTGTGACAACCATGAAAAGACTAACACAATGTTTACATTTTTTATAAAAAGTCAAACAGAAAGCTCATTAAAATGTTCTTTGAGTTTAATTCAGTTGGCATCTCATTAGACAGGAGACAGCGTAGAGTCAAAGACATAGAACTCGACCTGGTTACCCTGGAGTATTGCAGTAATAAGTACAGAAACAAAGACTTTGGGAGCAAGAGCCCTTAGAGAATCTCTGCCAGCCTGGAAGACAGCCTTGATTATGCCTTTCTGTAACAGAATAAGCAGTAAGGATATAGACAATGCAGTTGACACGCTCACGGAAAAGGAGCTCCAGGCGCTCAGGTGGAGGAGCTGGAGCTGGATAATTCAGAAGCACTGGAAACTGCGGAGAAAGGAGACCAGGGTCCAAACCCCACTTTCAGTGACAGCCCAGAAGAGACCAGAAATGGGAATGAGCTGGAATGACTGGAACAGAGAGATGTAGCTGGAGAGGCTCTGAGGAGGCTGTGGCTAGGAGTGTTCCTGGGAGCAGGTGAGGCCAGTAGAACCTGAGAGCCCAGGACAAAGTTTGGAAGAATTGAGCTAAGGAGCCCAGAGGATCAGCCACGGTGGGAGGAAAAAAGAGAAGGAAGTGGTGTTGGTGATTAAATCTCACCACAGTGAGCAGAGGAGGAGCAGTGAGGGGAGAAAGTCACTGTGAGCTGTGATGACTTTCAATCTCGTCCCAGCAAGATGACTTCTTCTTTCCTTCTTTTTTTGGTCTTTTTGAGACAGGGTCTCCAGGTAGCCCGAGCTGGCCTGGAATTTACTAGGTGGTATAGGTAGATTATGATCACTATGAAAGGGTGGGACAAAATACTTGTCATCAGAAATCTTGGTGGGCCAGGCATGGGTCATACATCTTTAATCCCAGCACTCAGAAGGCAGACAGAGGCAAGCAGATCTCTGTGAGAGCGAGGCCAGCCTGGTCTACATAGTGAGTTCTAGGCCAGTTGGGGTGTCAGGGAGATCCTATCTCAAAAAACAAAAATGAAAACAAAAAGATCTGCTCCAACTGAAATATAAAAGGAAAACTATAATAAAAAAACATGTTGATATGTAAATGATCCTGAGTGACTTCATTAGAAGTCATGAACTATAATCAGAAATTCGTGCCCAGAAAGCAGGAATTACAAAATAGACTCACAAAGATGTGAAGAGGCTGGGAATGTAGCTGAGCTGATGGAGTGCTTGCCTAGCTTGCCCAAGCTCAGAGTTTGAACCCCAGTACTGCATAACCCAGGTGTGGTGGTGGACTACTGCTGTAACCCCAGCACTCACTAGGCGGAGGCAGGTGGTTCCGAAGTTCAAGGTCATCCTCAGATTCATAGTGAGTTTGAGGCTCCTTTGAGCTTTACGAGACCCTGTACAACAACAACAACAAGGTGTGTTGAATTTTGCTATTCAAAAACAATGAAGTTCCACTGCAGATCGATAGCAGGGGTTCACAGTAGGATGGAGTGGCATGACTGTTTAATGAAAGTGCTCTGCTGAGCTAACATGCTCTGCTGAGTGGTCTACATGTGGTGTGGTGCCACCTGGTGGCATGCTTCAATCTGCTCAGATGGCCTTGTGAAAAAATGTAGAGGGAGTGTGTATGTGGACTGTCCGGGAAGTCAGCAGTTTCAGTGGTATCTATTACTGGATGTCTGTTTCCTGAGTCTGATCTGGGAAGATGGCACGGGAAGTGGGACCTAGGGGAGCAGGGCTCCTAGTTAGACACTTTAAAGGGGCCATAAAACCCAATTTAGGATAAACTATCTCTTAGTTCTTCATGTAGTATCAAAAAATAGTCTGCTTCCAGCTGCTCTGGCAATTATTAGCACCCAGAACAGTGGTTTGGGTATAATTCAAAATTTAATTTTAGTAACATTTAATAGAAACCAGTATTGGGATCTTCAGCACAGAGAAATATATGAATTTATTATAAGATAGGAAGGAATCAGAAACAGTGTGAAAACCAGAAGAACCCTCTCCGAGAGCATTTAGATTCTGTATTTCTGGTTGTTTTCATTCAGGTAAGGCTCTAAGTTTCCAGTCTTAGCCTTAATAATCCTAAACATTCACTTTATTTATATTTTATTATCTGTTTTGTACACATGTGAGGGTGGGGCACACTTAGCATGGTGCACACATGGAGGTCAGAGAACAACTTGCAGGTGTCAGTTCTCTTCTTTCCACCGTGCAGGTCTGAGGGGATCAAACTCAGGTCCTCAGTCATTGCAAATGATGGTGAAACTTTACCACTCACTGAGGTTGTTTACATCTTTGCAAACCCTGCTCTTGGATTTTCCCAGCTTGGTCTGTTGTGGTTTGTTTTCTCTGAGTCAGTGGCCTGTGGTTCTGAGTGGTCACTTTTGAACTTTGTGGTACTAGAGGGCTTGGTTTGGAATTGCTCATTTCTCTGTGCTCGGGGTCATCAGCTGCTCTTGCCTCCCTCCCTGTTGTCACATGAACACCAGGGGAGTCTTCATTACTCTCTATTATTTTGTTCTGGAGACTTCCAAGGGCAACTGTGAAGCTTTAATTTCATTTCCACAGATTTTAAGTAGGTCTTTCTTAATGATATTCCTTCAGGGAATTTTCTCTTTTCTCTAAATTCTAGCTCAGAAATCTTAAGATTCACCCAAACTTTGTTCTGAAGATTGTGTTTGTAAATGCCATGTCCTGGCAGGCTTTAATTGACTCTAGATGACAATGTTTTGTTACTTTTCTCTTTCAGATGGTGTATTTATCAGCCCTAAAAAGGCTTTACTAATCCCTTGTGTGGTGTTATTTACATCTAAGAAATGGTCTCTGGGAAATCGATTTTCAGGGGAGGCCAGAGCTAGAGTCTTTCCTTGTTTGGGTGAGGACAGTGGTGGGGACAGCCAGCGCTGGAGATGATAGAAATGCATTTTACCTAATAATCTTTAATTGGATATCTGGTCGGAACCAGGCACAGGGATACCCAAATGAAAAATCACATGGGGCTGGAGTGTAGGATGCCTACCGAGCAGCCCTTGCTGGGGAAGCAGACAGCACCAATTAGACTTCATGTCATTAGGCATGGGAAGGGACAGGTAAACCTAGGCCAGAGGAGATTTGTTAGAAGGTGGCTGAGGTTGGGGATGGCTGGAGAGATGGTTCAGTGGTTAAGAGCACTGACTGTTCTTGCAGAGGACCTGGGTTCAAATCCCAACACCTACTTAGTGGCTAACAATTGTCTATAACTCCAGTTTCAGGGGATCCGACACCCTTTTTGTCCTCTGTGGGCACTGCATGACATGGGTGCACTTACATACATGCAGACATGACACTTATACACATGAGCCTGTAGGAGACACATCATATTTAAACAATAGACCAGAGGATCCAATAGGTCAAAATAAGACAGTTTATTCCACCAACACAGCAAATAGCAGATAACTGGTCAGTACCAGTTATTCTGCCCCATGCTTTGCTATGGGAACAAACAAGGGTCATATTTGCCTAGGTTGTACTGTAATGGAGAGCGCCCAGACCTAAGGGCTCAGCAACCTTTGACAGCAAATCAAAACCAAATTAGTTCTCTCCCAAGAAGAGAAATGTTATAAGGTAACATTCTATGTCACATAAGTGCCTATATGACTAAATATGAAAACAGCTTATGATCAGAGGACTTGCAACTTGGCATGCTTAGCAAGGGTATTTAGAGATTCTCAAAGCCCATGGAAGTTGATTGTGTTGACTCATGTTTATAACCCCAGCACTTGGGAGATTTAGGCAGGAGGCTTAATACTTGAAGACTACCTCAAAATAAAAAATGTAGAACTGACATGGAAAATCATGCCTTTAATTCCAGCACCCAGGACAGAGAGGCAGATATTCAAGGTCAGTCTGGTCTACATAGAGAGTTTCAGGCCAGCCAGTTGCTGGGAACTGAACCCAGGTCCTCTGCAAGAGCAGCCAGTGCTCTTAACAGCTGAGCCATCTCGCCAGCCCTCCCACAACCTCTTTAATTAAGAAAGGCAGTTTGACCTCTCCCTTGTGTACTGGCTTTCTTGGCTTGGCTCAGATGCCTCAAGAGTTTCAGGCAGTAGCTTTCTTCCCACTTATTTTTCCAAGGAGTAACCTGCAGATTTCCAGCCATTCCTTCCTCCACCGCCTAGAGCCTCCCCATAGCACAACCTGTCACAACCAGGACTCATGGTCTCACTTGGAGGTTTATTGGTGGTGTGCAGGAGCTCTGTGGTGTAAGCACCATCTCATCTCTCCCATGGTCACTTGGCCCACTGTGGAAAGCAGCATTATAGGACGCATGGAAAGTACATAGAGGCCAAGGCTGACACCCTGTTCTGGTGTCAGGGTCCCAAAAGGTTCTCTCCTAAGGAGCTGGCTACAGGAACCTGCAAGAAGCTCCCATTTGGGTTCTCTTGTTCCCAGAGGCTGTGGGTCAAGGCGGCTCTCATGGGCATATTGATTAGAGATGCCACCAGCGAGGATGACTTGCAGCTGTTTTGACAGAGTACTTCAGTGTCGGAGTCGGAGTGTCTGTGAGCGCCCAGGAATGTCCAGATCATAGAAAGCAACCGAAAAGAAAGAAAACGTTGTTAAAATCTGCTTTCAAAACCATTTTTGAGCATGGTGGGCACACTTTTAATCTCAGCACTCAGGAAGCAGAGGCAGGTGGGTCTCTGTGAGACGGAGGTCAGCCTGGTATAGACAGCAAGTTGTAGGCCAGCTGGGGCTACAGGACAAAAAACAAACAGACAAAACGGAAACATGTTCTGTCTCCTTCATCATGACTTCCCTTGAACATAGATAGAAATATGGATAGAAATGAATGGCAATAGCAATGCACAAACATAGTATAATGCATATGTGTATATAACAGTGACCAAAGCAGAGGGCCAGGGCGGGAAGCTGGGGCTGAGACCTGCCCTGCTGACAGAATCAGACACTGGCAATATCTTAGGTGTGTTGAGAACCTAGTGTGTTGTGACACAAAACTTGTGGCAGGTAGGAGAGATGGAGTTTGTTGGTGCAGATCAAAGTTTCCTACCCTCCTCCTGTGGTCAGTGTATGAGAGAGAGTGCTGGGCATGTAGCTCAGCAGCAGAGTGCCTGCTTAGAATGTGCAAAGCCCTGGGTACCATTCCCAGGGTACAAAAAGTAAATATTAAATAAATGTGAGAAGACATTTCCTGAGGACCAGATGTGGATTATACCAGAGTCAGTAAGAAACAGAGGGACGTGTCAGCATAAAAAGCTGTTAAGTCCTCCCCTAGAGTAGTCCTTAAAGGGGTAAGGCAACATGGGCCCTAATAGAGTCTATGGCATGGATACTTATGGAGCCAGGCCTGAGTTTGGGTGGCTAAAGGAAAGGAAACTGTCACAGCACTATCAGAGTTGAACTGAGGAACCAGGACAGGACTTCAAAGATTTTGAGAATTCTGGTGTGATGGCTCATGCCTGTAATGTCAGTGTTTGGGAAGCTGAGACAGGAGGATTGCTTCTAGTTTAAGGCTGACCTGAGTCACATTTATGAGAGTTTCAGGCTAGCCAGGGCTTCAGTGAGAGTCTGTCTCAAAACAAAACAAACAAGAAAATAATCGGGTACACCCCCATAACCCAGCACTTGGGAGACTGAAGCAGGAAGATTTGAGTTCAAGGCCAGCTTTAGCTACATGGTAAGATCCTATCTCAAAAAAAAAAAAAAAAAAAAAAGCCAAAAAGCATTCCAAAATAAACTCAAACAGTAATAACAAAAAAGAACCTAAGAAACCCAGTCCCCCACTAGAAAAGGAAGCTTATTTTGGAGGCTGAGGCAAAGAGGACCATGTCAAGTTCAAGGCCAGCCTGGGCTAGAGATGAAACCCCGAGTCAACCAAATAAATAAACAAATGGACTTGGTGTGGTGGCACATGACTTTAATTCTAGCACTTGGGAGGCCTAGAGGCAGGTAGATCTCTCTGAGTTCAAGGTTAGCCCATTCTATACAGTGAGTTCCAGGCTAGACCTTGTCTTTGAAATAAATAAAGGGGAAGCACTGGGGATGTGGCTCAGCTGGTAGGATGTTTGGTTAGCATGCAGGAAATCTTAGATTCCGTCCCTGGCACTTGGGAGGTAGAGGAAAGAGGATTTGGAGTTCAAGGTCATCTTTGGGTATATAGTGAGTTTGAGGCTAGCCTAAGCTACATGAAGTTGGGGGTACAGGAAGGGACACTTTGACAGGGGTCCAGGTAGAGAGAGAGAGAGAGAGAGAGAGAGAGAGAATATGAATGTGTTATTAGGCACTGGACAATTGAACTTTAGAACTGAGGCAGCTTTTGCATCTTAAAAGGACCAGTGACTTTTTCTATTCTAAGGGGGAGTCATGTACTATAGGGACAAAAAGGAAGTTCTTATCCTGGGACAAGAAGAAAACTTCTGGAACTGGAGAAATGATTCAGCAGTTTAGAGGACTGACAGCTCTTGCAGAGGACCTGGGTTCAGTTCTCAGCACCCACATGGGAGCTAATAACTGTCTGTAACTCCAGTTCAGGGGAGTCAGTGACCCCTTCTGGCCTCCATGGGCACTGTACACACAAAGTGCACTTACATGCAGGCAAAACCACTCATACACATAAGAATAATTAATTAATTAATTAAAGAAGAAAATTTCTCCCCCCAAATCATAAAGGGATTCAAAAATAAATTTGTGTTTTGATGATAGCATGCACCTTGCACTGGCCTTGCATACAGTTGCACTTTCTGACTTTTTGTTTCTGTGACTTGTTATAGAATATCTAATACAATTAAGGAATTAGTTGAAACCTGAAAATAGGGGGAGTCTCTCCTCTGGGTTACCATCCATCCATTTTACAGATGAGGCAAGCATGACAAAGAATGGAGGAACTCACTGAAGGGGCCTTTGTGAGCTGGGATTGGAGACAGTCAACAGTCAACCCATGAGTCTGATTTATTAATTTATATTTCTTGGAATTATTTTACCCATTTTTCATTTTTTTATTGAACATCTGCCATATAAAAATAGTGGGATTTGTCTAGGGAATGAACAATTCAGATTAAAAGTAACTGAACACCATAGAATCTGTTTTCGAGGATAGGCTTACAACCAACTTTAGGGACAAAGTCATGTACATGACTGTCTAGAATAAAAAGGAGGAGTGGAGCTAGGTTGGTAGATGATGTAATAGGCCTTATGAGTTCAGACTGGGCAAAGGGGTACCGGAACTGACCACATAGGACCCACCTGTCTGCTGTGGGCTGGCAATTTCTTGAGAGTCCCAAGAGACTGCTGCTGGTCCGCTCAGCTGCCAGCAGTACCAGGGTCTCACTAGGCTGGGAGGATGACGGCGGGGTGCTTTCAGGCTGTGTGGGGAAATGCAAGTCAGAGGGCCCCACTGTTCACTGAGCATCTGTGACTTCCTCAGCAGGACTTTGAAAGAATCTGTGGGATTGCACTTGGGTTTCACAGAGCAGCCCTGGGATCCTGCACCTTAAACATTAACTCACAAAATTATCAGACCAATAATGGGGACTTCTGGCCAAAGTACACCTCAGAGATCACTCTGTCCAGAGGGCAAGACCTGGACTCTAGGACATCAGACTTCCAAAAATGATGATTAAACACCTGCAGCATACAACTGAACAAAACCAGGAAGTATTTGAGTTCTAGACCCTAGGGTGGAGCAATCGAATTTATCAAGCTTTTGCCCCCCTTAGCTTCTAAGGTTGGCAGGCCCAGCAAAACCTTTAGGGTGTCAAAAATTGCCCCAAGGGATAAATTCAGTGTGGTGGCATGTCTGTAATCCCAGGACCTGGAAGGTTGAGGCAGGAGGATAACCATAACTTTGATCAACTTTAGTTACATAGTGAATTCCAGACTGGCCGAGGTTACAGAGTGAGATGTCTTAAAAGCTATAAATCTCTCTACCCACCTCCAGGCTACCAGCTTGGCTTTCTCTTCAACAATCTCTAGCTCTCTTCCTAATCCATTAATGAGGTGGTAACCCAAGAACACACCACTAACACGTACAAGCTCAGCCACAGAGTGGGTTTCAAGAAACATGTTCTTTAGGTACCCAAAGAAATCTAGAAATCTGGCTGAATGTGGTGGTGCGTACCTTTAATCTCAGTATTTGAGAGGCGGGGACAGGTGGGTCTCTGTGAGATTGAGGCCAGCCTGGTCTACACAGTGAGTTCCAGGTCAGTCAGTGTTACATTGTGAGACCCTGTGTTGAAAAGAGAAAAGAGGGGACTGGAGAGATGACTCAGCAGTTAAAAGCACTGGCTGCTCTTGCAGAGGACTCAAGTTTGATTCCAAGCACCCATATGGCAGCTAACAACCATCTGTAATTCCAGTTCTAGGGGAATCCAATGCCCTATTCTGACCTCTGTGGGCATTGCACAATCTGGGTGCATTTACATACATACAGGCAATACACTCATGCATATAAAATAAAAATAATAGGCAAAATATAAAAAAAGGAAAAAGGAAGGAAGGGAGAGAAAAGGAAGAGAAAAAGAAAAAGAAATCTGGAAATTTACCATGAAGATGGAAATTCCAGATGTACGAACTGGCATCGTTTGCAACAAAGCTGTCTGGACCGAAGGAATAAAGAATGTCTCTTTTGTCTGTGTGCATTTGTGTGGAAATGTAACATAAGAAAATGTGGAGTCACCAAACATGCTCTATACTTTGGTAACCTATGTCCCTATTACTACATTCAAAAATCTGCAGTCATTGTTGATGAGAACTACCTGCTGAGAGTCCAAGTCACAAAATTTCAGCAGCAGCAGCAGCAGCAGCAGCAGCAAACAGAAGGGCTGACAAGATGGCTCTGCGGGCAAAGGCGCTTATTGCCCAAGCCTGACAGCTTTAGTTTAATACCCAGAACCCACAGTGGAGAGAACTGATTCCTCAGAGTTGTCCTCTGACCTCCATGCACGGAAGCACATGTACAGGAACACACACACACACACACACACACAACTTTCTCTCTAAATAAATAAATGTTTAAAAAAACCCATCCTAATAGCTCAGCAATTGAGGAGGCAGAGTGCTTGCCTAGCATTTAACGTGCTGAGGCCCTGCTCCTGTTAGCAAAGGGAGAAGATGTGGTAGTTGAGGTGGGACGAACTTGAAGTTTGAGGCCAGCCTGGGCTATATAGTGAGATCCTATCTTTAATGAGCAAAAGATAATACAAAAACAAATCAGGTCTAGAAATACACATGAGGCAATGTTTAAATTCACTGGAAATAAGAGATGCAGTTTTTTTTAACCTATCACATTAGGAAACTCATTAAAATTTACCTCACTGTAATAAAGAAATGATACCTATGTATGGAAAACTGCCTATGATATAATCTATTTAAAATAATGACAACGTTGTAATCACTAATATACACAATTGTCCCTTAGATCCACAGGAACTGGTTCTAGGACCTACTCTCCAATACCAATGTCCCCATGTACGTAAGTGCATTATAGAATATGGTGTAGCTTTTGCATAGGGCCTATGCATACCCCCTTCAAATGTCTAGTTATTTTTCATTCTTCATACAATGCAAACACTATGAAAACTGTGTTGTTCAGAGAATAGTGACAAGGAAAATAAATGTCCCACGTCTTCAGTACAGACTTTTTTTCTGAATATTTTTGATTCAAGGTTAGGTGAATCTATGGACGAGGGACCTGTGTATGTGAAAGACCAAGCATATATTGGCAAATGTGAACATTGTATATGTGTGTTTGAATATGTTCACACAAACACACATCTGTATTTATGTCTCTGCAGACCTTGCAGGGGGTACCACTTACTGTTGTTTCGGTGGAGCTGGGCATTTTGGGTACCAGGCAGTGAGTGAACTGAATCCTTGGGTCTTTGGTGGTGATGGATAGACCTTTCTGCAGAATTTTCACCAAGCGGATCCAGAAACGAAACACAGCCTGGGGATGTTTCTCATGGAGCCTCAGGTAGTAGATCTTCTCAGTCACTGTCCTAACTCGCAGGATACGCTGGGTCCGGTCATAGATTTGTAGTTCCACGTATTTCAGGGGAAGAATCCTGGGCAGAATCAGGAAATTTCCATGTTGGTGCCTCCCACAGTTTCATGGGAGATGCTGACAGGAGAAAGCTCATGTGCTCAGAGTGGAAATGACCACAAAGACTAATGGCCAGGACTCTTTTGTTCATTATCAAAGACTCTGTACAACCTGGTATGGTGGTGCACGCCTGTAACTGCAACACTTGGGAGGTGAGGGTAAGAGTTCAAGTCTAGACTAGGCTACATGAAACTTTGTGGAAAAAAAATTAAATAAAAGAAATCTGCCCACAAGCCAGGTGGTGCACGCTTTTAGTCCCAGCACCTGAGAGGCAGAGGCAGGAGGATCTCTGTGAGATCGAGAACATCCTGGTCTACATAGCAAGTTCCAGGCCAGCTGGGGTTACAGGGAAGACTCTATCTCAAAAAAATTTTTAAATCTGCCCACATGAATAACAACCACTGCTATTTGATGTATAATATCTCACTTAATTCTCACAAAACTCTTTGATGAAGGAAAGATAGTATTGTTCATTACTCTTCAGATTTTGCAACAGAGGCTTGGGAAAGTTCAGTGAAGGACTGGGGAGATGGCTTAGTGGGTAATAGCGCTTTGCTATGAAAGCATGAGGACATGAATTTGAAATCTCCAGCACCCATATGAAAAAAAGAAGCAGCAGCCAGGCATGGTCCCATGGGCCTGTAGCTCCAGGACTAGGTGGTGAGGACAAGTAGATCCCCAGAGCTTACTGACCAGCCAGCCTTGCCAAATCAGGGTTTCAGGTTCAATGAGAGATCCTGTCTCGAGGGAATAAGGCAGAGAATGAGGGAACAGGATCCCAACTTCATCCTCTGGCCTTGCACTAGCATGAATAATACACATACACACACCAGCTCAGTGAGCTGGGCACAATGGTAACCCAGCACTTGGGAGGCTGAAACGAGAGGATTAGGTGTTCAAGGCCATCCTTAGCTACATAGTAAGTCTGAGACAAGCACAAACTACAGGAAACCCTGTCTCAAAAGATAAAACCCAAACCAAAAGCTCAAGGTGTGCCCAAATTGAATCTTATTAAGTGGGAACTGGAACAAAGGTTTTTCTGACTATTTCTAAGCCTCTCCTTGTATCTTTGATTCCTTGAATCAAGGGTTGAAAGGGTGAGAAGGATGAATGTTTCCTACACATCCACATCTACTTTTTTAAAATCTTCTGTCTCCAGCTCCCAGTGCTGGGATAACGGGTTTGTGCCATTGTTCTCAATCTGTACCCAGGACTCTGTGCATGCTAGGCAAAATCTCTACCAAGTGGACTTCTTTATTTTTTTTCCCTGTTTTTGGAGACAGGCTTACTATGTAGCCCATGCTAGCCTAGAATTCATGATCCTGCTGCCTCAGCCTCCCAAGTGCTAGGATTTCCAGTATCTGTTTTCAGTCTCAGTATCTCATAATCCTATTTGACTTTGATTTTTCCATCTTTGGGCTGGCAAGATGACTCAGAAGATAATGGTGGGTGCTGCCAGCCCTGACAATCTAAGTTCAGTTCCTGGAACCCACGTGGTAGAAGGAGAGAACCAACTCCCAAAAGTTGTCCTTTGACCTCCACATAAGTGTGCCCCCCACAGGCCAGCCTGGTCTACATAGTGAGTTCCAGGTCAGCCAGGGTTACATAGTGAGACTCTGTCTCCAAAAAAATAAAAAGAAGCCAAGATCCTAAAAAAACTGGGCCGGAGACAGGAACTGCAGTCCGTCCCCAGCAGGAGTCAGTGCTGCTCACAGACACTAAGCATTTATTAAGCAAACGGATGAGCAAGTTCCACATAGCTTATAGACTAAAGAACACCACCCTTTTCTGATCTGAAGTCCAACTGTATAGTATGTATATTCCTGTCAGTCATCCCACAGCTCAGACCCCTCCCTCCAGCCTTTCTTTACCTGCTGAGAGTGATGACAGGGGCACCAGGTGTGCTCCGGGGGGAAAGCGGACCCTGAGGCCAGGTGACGTTGGCCATCAGAAGGACATTGGGGAGTGGCAGTGAGGGCACCGAAGAGGTCACCCCAAGGATCACAGTGGCAGATCTTTCATAGGCATCCATCCAGTTTCCTTGTTTTGTGACCTGAAAGTCAGTCCCAGATACATGGGTCAGAAAAGAACAGAAAACGAGGAGTGGAAGGGTACAGTTACTAGAGAGGCACTCCAGCTTGGTGATGGGTCTGCAGTACCCTGAGCTAAGCATTACCTGTTACTGGGCTCTTTTGTTGATTTCCCCAGACATAAAGTTTGTGGGCAACAAGAACCCTGTGTGATGCTTCATTGTGTCCTTTACATTATCTAATTGTGAAAAGCTATACCATTTACGTGGGAGGGGAGGCGGGAAGATCAGAAGTTCCTGCTTGTACTTGGTTTGATAGCAAGTTTGAGGCCAGCCTGGGCTACATGAGATCTTGTCTCAAAAAACCAGTAAGATGTTTAGTAAGAAAAACAAAATAAAACAAAACTGAATGACACTGAAATTTTTACCCTTCCCACCCTGGGTAGGAGAAACAGTTTTCTAATAGCTTGGAAGGGAACTAATGGAAGAAAATCCCAGAAGAGAGTGTGGAAAGAGCTGTTGAGTGGGGAAGACCCAGGAAAGTCAAGTGGAGGAAGCGTGTGGAGCTTCCTTCAGATAAGAGAGAGCCAGCTCGATGCTGGATCTCCAGTGTCAGAAGAACCTGTACTGCTTCCTCAAGTACCTACAGGTCATAGCAACAGAGGGGCACTAGATGCCCAGCACTGGGACAGTGTGTCAACTCACTGGCAGAAAGCACCAAAGCTGTGGCCACCAAGGAGTCATAGATACCAGAAACAAAGATGCCTGTGTTCCCAAGACCGGTGGTCTGCTCCCACCATTCTAGACTTAAAGAATGACCAAAATTCATTCCCAATAGTCTGACCAAGTAGTGCTCCAAGAAAAACAAATTTGTATTCTTTGGAGAAGTGGCATTTCATGGATCCAATGTCACAGAATGAAATTGTAGTCCCCACAAAGCACAAAGGGACTCAGCCATTGAGAGGAAGTGCTCAATAACTGCCAGGGGCTGGTGCTACTTTGAGGTGGCTCCATGGTGACGGTGATGTGGTGGGTGGAGGAGAGAGAAAGCAGTAGAACTAAGTGTAACTCCGAGGAGAGAATTATTTCAAGTAAAGGCTTCTCTGGGTCTGCCTCTCCCCGGCATATTCTGAGTTTCCTTTTTGCCTGGGTCACTTCATGCTCATTCAGAGACTCTAAACTAAGTATCTAAAGGTTAGACCACACAGAACACAGTAAGATGACAAATCTGCTGTCAAGATATCATCATGCCCAAAGAGGAATAACTGGTCTCTCTCTCTCTCTCTCTCTCTCTCTCTCTCTCTCTCTCTCTCTCTCTCCCCTTTCTCTCCCCACCCCCTGTGTTATGAATTAGTTCACCTCAGGCTTACCAACTCATCTCACAAGAACACGAGAGTCCACTTGGGCCAATGCAGGGACATGTAACATTCAGACCCTTGAACACAGCTCTCACAAACTGGGACTGTGGTAGAAAGCAGCTTATTGCAGTGAGAGCTCCAGTTTAATGTGTAGATCCACCCAGGAAGGTTTCCACCTTCTCTCCTACAACTCCCCAGCACTTTTCCTCTTCATTCTGATGGATTTCTAACCTCAGACCATTGGAGCAGCCCTGTCTGCCTGCCTGAAGTCCCCTGTTTGCCACATGCTCATCCTGCTCTTCTACTCATCACTATTCCCAAAGAGTAGCCGAAGACCCCTGCTGTCTGCAACATTTTCGATTGCCAAAGTCTGGAGAAGATGCTCTGGGTATCTGTGATCATGCCTTGCTGGTCTGAGCTATCTCACATCAAGCTTGTTTAAGACAGTTGTGGTTGTATAGCAGTTAGATCAAGGTCTTTAGTACATCAAGAAGCATCTTTCAGGGCTGGAGCTCAACAGTTAAGAGTGCAATCTTCTCTTGCAGAGAACCCAAGTTCAGTTCTTAGCATCCACGTCAGGAAGCTCACAAATGCTTGTAATTCCAGGTCCAGGGGATCCGATGCTGTCTTCTGGCCCCTGCCAGCACCTGCGCTCAGTGTGCACAGACCATTACACAGACACAAGTACACATAATTAAAAATAAAAATAGGGCCTTAAGGATGGCTCAGTGGTTCAGAGCACATACTGGTCTTGTAGAGGACTGGAGTTTGGTTCCCTGCACCCATGTTAGGAGGCTACAACCACTTGTAACTCTGATCTGACGCCCACATCTGGTCTCTTTGGGCACTACACTCACATGCACAAATACACATAATTAAAATAAAATAAATATTTAAATAAATAAAAATAAGTCTTTTTAAAAAGAAGCTACTTGGGGCTGGAGAGGTGGCTCTGAGGTTAAGAGCACTGGCTGTTCTTGCAGACGACCTGGGTTTAGTTCTCAGCAGTCACATGGCAGCAAACAACCATTTGTGACTCCAATTCCAGGGGGATCTGATTTCTTCTGGCCTTCATGGGCAGCGTGTGCAACATGAGGCAAACCACTCATAGACATAAATTTTTGTAAATTAAAAAAGTAGGTCAGGTGTGCCTTTAATCCCAGTGTTTAGGAGGCAGAGGCAGGTGAATCTTGGTGAGATTGAGGCCACTGTGAACTACACAGTGACTTCCAGAACAGCTGGGGTTACAAGGAGACCATGTCTTAAAAAAAAAAAAAATTAAAAGGTAAGAGGAGTCCTGGAGAGATAGCTGGTAGTTAAGAGCAGTGGCTGCTCTTGCAGAAGACCCAAGTTCCATTCCCAGCACTCACATGGAGGCTGACCACTGTCTAGAGCTTCAGGTCCAGAGGATCTGACATCCTCTTCTGGCCTCCACAGGACTACATGCAAGTGGTGCACTTACATACATGTAGGCCAAAACACTCATGCACATAAAATAAGAAATAGATAATCTTAAAAAGAATTTTTAAAAAGATGTTTCTTTCTGGTCCAGGACACTACCTTTGCACATGATCTGCAGGGAACTTCCTCAAGTTATAGGCACAAAGGAAAGTGTACTTGGAACCCCTAGCCCCTGGTTTGCTCTGGCTCTGGTATACTAGCCTCTTTCTCCCCACCCCTCAGGGTTTTCAAAGCCCATAGCATCCCAACCGATCCCTGGGAGCAGGTTACCGACAGGGGAAGGCTGCTGGCTGTGAGATGCAGGGGATACCTGGATAAAGGTGCTTTCAAACACCACCGAGTCAGAGAACAAGTTGAATTCTGGAGAATGGATGAGTTGACAAAGAAGGCCATCTTCTACTCCAAGTGCCACTCCAGGGCCTGGGTCCCTGACCGCAGGAGGGAGGCCCCTAATTTTGTTCATTGGTTCTTAGGAAGAATGGGCTGCGGAACATCTCTGGGGCTCCACGCAGACCCAGCCCAACTCCAAGGTGTTGGTGGGACCAGTGTTCCCCCCACCTCCACAGCTCCAGCTCCCTGCTTGTCCATATCCACCGGGTAGGGCTGGGGGGGGGCCTGTCAGCTCACAATGGCAGGAATGACATCAAGGAATGTGATGGTAACAACAACAGGAAAGGGAGAAAGAAGAGACAGGAAAAGGATGTAGTCAGTGGACTGAGAACCAGAAGCAAAGAGCCTATCCCATTTTTCAAACATTCACTCGTACCCCAAGCAGGGGTGGGGGTGGGGATGGTTTCGTTAGTATGCCAAGACAAGAGTGAACTGACCAGGCCAGAGTGAGGGCTCTGGGGAATCTACCAGCTTTAATCCTGTCCCATCACACAAAAACTCTTTGTAAGTTCACATGTTCACATAAAGTCCGGCTCTGGGGCTGGAGAGATGGTTCCATGGGTAAAAGTACTCGACACCAAACCTGACAACCTGAGTCTGAATCCCAGGACCCACATCATGGAAGGAGAGAACAAACTCTCTCAAGTTGTCCTCGGAGTTCCACGTGTACACATACACACACACACCTTCCCCCCAATCAACCAATCAATCAATCAATCAATATCTGGGATGGTGGCATCTTTAATTCCAGCACTCAGGAGGCAGAGGCAGGAGGATCTCTGTGAGTACAAGGCTAGTCTGGTCTATATAAACAGCTCCAGGTCACCTGGTGCTATGTAGAAAGACCATGTCTAAAAAAAATTTGTTTAAAGATATATAATAATAAAGAAATTTAGAAATTAAAATAAAACAAAACAAGTCAAACTCTAATCTTTCCAGAAGAGTTGAAGGATAGGAGAAAGGGAATTTAATTTTCTCTACCCTATGTCATGGAATAAAATGAGAATTTAAAAAATAACCAGGTTGTTAATAAAACAAAGAGGCATATTTTTAAATAGTGAACAAGGGGGCTAGAGAGATGGCTCAGCAGTTAAGAGCAGGATGATTTTGAGTGCAGGCCAGGAAGGGTTATATAATAAGACTCTCTCTCTCTCTCTCTCTCTCTCTCTCTCTTTCTCCTCTCTCTCTCTCTCTTATAGAATTGTTAATCTAGAAGACAGAACATACAAAATACCAGTATGAGCCAGATCTGGTGGCACAGATGTGTAATTCCCAGATTCTGCATTAAGATACATATACCACACACAAATAGATAAATATTCAAAATTTCAAGTTTACTTATTGGTATTTTATCTTTTTTTCCTCTCTAGAGCTGCACACCAAGCCCAGGGCCCTGTACTTGCTGGGCAAGTGCTCTACCACTGAGCTAAATCCTGGATTCCCCCAGATAGCTTCCAATAGAAATTGGAAGACTGGGGATGTAGCTTCAGTGGTAGAATGTTTCCCAAGAATGTGAGTGGCGTATGGTTAAATCCCAGCACCAAAGTAGAGAGAGATAAATATAGGTTATTGGTTTTTTTGTTTTTTAATTTTAGAAATGGTCTCCATGTAGCACAAACTGGTTTGGAACTTGCTATGTAGACCAGGCTGGTCTGGATCCACCTGCTTCTGTCTCCTGAGTGTGTGAAATCTGAGGAAAGGAAAAGCATGACGGGAGGAATACAGCTAGGACTCAACCACCCATCAGCTCAATAGTTTTCTCTACTTCATTTGTCTTCTGTGTTTCCTAAGCAGTAAAATGAGACTACGTTAGACCAGCTGTCCACCATAGTCATTACTAGGCACACGTGACTCCTGAGCATTCAAATGTGGCTAGTCCATGTGTTATGTTGTAAGAATGAAATGCCCACTAGTATAAATACATTCTTAGTAGCTAGGTATGGTGGCATGTACCTATAATTCCAGCACTCAAATGATAGAGGGAGGAGAATCAAGAATTGGATAGCCTGGTCTAAATAGCAAGTTCTAGGCAAGCCAGATACACAGTGAGATCCTGTCTCAAAAGACAACAACAAAAATCTAACAAAACCAAAAATACGCAATTAGCACAATAAAGAAAATATAAAATATCTGATTAATAAATTTTGTACTGGCTATATGCTAAAAAAATGTTTTGTAAGTCTGGTATGGTGATATATGTCTACTCAAGCACTCAAGAGGTAGAGATAAGAGGCTTACCCACAAGTCCCAGACCAATCTGGTCTACATAATGAGTTCTAGACCAGCCAGGGCTACGTAGTGAGAGCCTGTCTCTAGAACAAAACAATAACAACAACAACAGTATAATATTTTATATTGGGCTAAGTATGTTAAAAATACCTGTTTCATTTTAATTTCTAATACACACTAGAAAAATTTAAACTATACAGGTGGTTTACAAAGTGTATGTGCGTGCATGCGTGTGTGTGTGTGTCTGTGTCTATGTTTCTGGGAATCAAATTCAAGGTTTGCTATGTGATAAGCAAGCACTGCCACTAAGTGATATCACTCTACCATCTATCCCCAGCCCTCTTTCTACTTTTATCAAGATAGGTTCTCATTAAGTTCCTCAGACAGTCCCTGAATTGTGTAAGTTCAGGCAAGTCTTGAACTTGCAACCCTCCTGCATGTGCCTATGGGTCTGAGTCACCATGCCTGGCATTGCATTGTATTCTTACTCAACAGTGCAAGCATAGGTCATAGTCTTTACCTCTTAATAGTCTGGCATCTATTTAAAATTGAGTACTGTGAAAATATTCCTGTCCACTAGATGGAGATAGAGTCCATTCTGCCAGTTAGTAGATTTGAAATTTGTAGTAGCATTTCTGATGTGCTAGGCTCACTGTCTTAGACCACATGTTTTCTCCAGAGACATCCTTTCCAAACACAGCATGGCTGTGTTTTTACTGGTCCTGGTCATTTTAACTGGTTCTGGTGGTACATTACTTGTAATCCAGGCACTCAAGAGGCAGAGGCAAGTGGATTGCAAGTTCAAGGCTTCTCTGGGCCACATAGCACCCAGAGCTGCATTATAAGATTCTACATATTAAAAAAACAAAACCAGATGTGGTGGCATGGGCCTTTAATCCCAGCACTTAAGTAGTAGGCCGATCTCTGTGAGTTCAAGGTTAGCCTGGTCTACATAGTGAGTTCCAGGCCACCAGCTGGAGACCCTGTCTTTAAAACACCAAAACAAACAAACAAACAAACAAACAAACAAACAACCCCTCCCACAATCAGATACTGAAACTCTTCCTTATTATCCTCCAAATAACTTTATATATCTTCTGTCCTATGTAACTAATTCTGGTCTACAGAGTGAGTTCCAGGCCAGCTTAGGCTACTGGGAGATCAGAAAACAAAAGCAAAAACAAAAAAAGACAAATGGTAGTTTTATCATGTGCCTAAGAAGGAGCAGACAGAAATATCTGGAGAAAACCAGTGACTACCAACAGCCTTTCTAGTGGAAAATGAATCTCATATCTCTCCTGCGGGTATGCTTTGCCTCCCCACAAAGGAAAAAAGTAAGAATTCCATTTACCTGCACCATTGAATTCAAATTTAACAAACTCTAAGTGATGCACAAGTTTCTCTACCAGTTTCAGATCTGGGTTGTGGTAGAACTGTATTGAAAGTGCAAGCCATATGCTCCCACAAATCTAAACACAGAAATGGAAGGGGTGGGGGCTAAAAGCAGGCAGGCAAGTTAGGAAGGGGGGGGCGGGGCATAGCAGGCTGGTGATTATTCCAATGGACTAGGTGATATGGGGATCTTCTCCCAGGGAGGGAAGGGATTACATTGTTTAATCCCTAGTTGGGTTTCCTGGAAGGAGATTGACAACTGTTCTAAACTACTGAGATTTTACTGTTCTTGCTACACTAATATGTTCTTGACTGATACAGAAATTGGAATGAGCAGGGCAGGGTGGTACATGCCTCTAATCCCAGCATGTAGGAGGCTAAAGCAGGATGACTGCCAAGAGTTCAAAGGTAGCCTAGGCTACATGGCAAGAATCTAACTCTAAATAAATGTGTGCGCACATCTATGTACCCTCCGATTACATTAAAAACGACTTTTAAAAACATTCTTTTGTGTGCATGTGTGTGGAGGTCGGAGGACAACCTGCAGGAGTCAGTTCTTTCCTCCTGTCACCATGTTGGTTCCAGGGATTTAACTCAAGTCATCAGGCTTGGTGGCAAGTGCCTTTACCCACTAAGCCATCTTGCCAGCCCTCCAACTACGTTTTTGACAACACTTCAAATATGAAATCAAGTCTCTGTAACTTCAGTCAACTTAAGACCAGTTTACCATATGCCCAGAAGCAAGACATAGAAATACATACCTTTAACCTCAGCAATTGGTAGGTTGAGGCTGAAGGTTCACAAGTTTGAAGCTAGTCTGGGCTATACAGCTATAAACAAATTGGTTCTTAGCCCTTAGTTAAGAGAAATGTACTACCATGTGCCTATAACAGGAGGTTGGTAATACAGCACTGACTACCACACGGCAATACACAACTTAGAATACCTCAATCACTGGCTATCAGGCAGCTGAATTTAAGTTTAAGAGAGCTCAGGAAGCAAAGCTGGCTGAATAGAGGGCACAGTGTTTCTTCTGGCAGAAGTAAATCAAACTCATAAAATGACATACAGAGAGATGGAAGAGCAAAAGGGTAAATGACTTGAGGCAAAGTGAACACATTCATACATGTGGCAGAGAATGGAGTGGTGGAACTGGATGAAAAAATAACCCTCTTTAACAGGCACAAGCATATGCCTTTAATACCAGATCTCTGTGAGTTCAAGGCCAGCCTAGTCTACATAGTGAGAGCCTATCTCAAAGCAAATAGTTCTCTTCCACTGCTTGATAAAAAGCCAAGCTCCAGTACAAGTAAGAACAGAAAGACATAATACCAGCCACTTATGAGGCTGCAGTGGAAGGATAAATTCAAGACCAGACCAGGCCACCTAGTGAGATATCACAACAAACAAATCATCTGTAGTATGCAGGCATTTACTAGCCTACTTTGACAACAAACAGAATTAAGTAGTGCCAGGACTACATAGTAAGACTTTGTCTTAAAAAAATCTACCTCTAGATTACTTACAATACCTAATACAATATAAACACTATGTCACTAGTTGCTGTATTTATTTAGGGAGAAATGACAAGAAGAAAATGTACAGCTCAGAATGGACATAATTTTTAAAGAATATTTTCAGGAAGCTGGGAATGGTGGCACATGCCTTTAATCCCAGCACTCAGGAGGCCAGCCTGGCCTACAATAGCAAGCTCCATAGCAAGCTGGGGCTACAAGGGAGATCCTATCTCCAAAAACAAAACAAAGCAACCAATATTCGGGGCTGATGTAGCTTCAGCAGGCAGTGCTTGCTTAGAATGTGGGAGGCCCTAGGATCAATTCTGAGCACAGCAAAACTTAAATAATCAAAAGGTCATCCTGTAGTCAGCTGCATCCATGAATACGGAGCCAACTGTGATTACCTGGCCTAGGCTCAGATAACTAGCTAATACAAGGCACTCCTAACTGGCCCTGCCCCACAATTTTATACTTAAAGCAAGTTTTTTGTTTGTTTGAAATGGAGTCTTGCTACATAGCCCTGGCTGGCCTCAACAATCCTTCTGCTTCCTAAGTGCTAAGGGTCTGCTCCACAGACATGGCTTTGAGTACTTTTTTGCTTCTTCAAAGTCTGAAAATGTTAAATTTCACTTAGGCCTGGTGGTATAAGCCTAAAGTCCCAGCACGTGGAGAGTGGAAGCAGGAAGATCAAGAGGCTAAGGCCAGTCTCAGCTCATGACTAAAAGAGAAAATAAAGAGCTAAATCTCAGGTCTAGGTATTAGACTTTTCCTTACTACTAATTTTAAGGGTGCACATTAACATGACACATACCGTAAATATGCATTTACCTTTATTGAATGAGAAAAATTCATTGAAGCCACACAGTGGCCATAGTACCCACACCCTGAGCAGGCTTGGTCATCCCGCTGCCCTCTTCAGACTATTATACACAAACACAGGCACACTATATTGGAGGAAAAACTTAATGTAAAAGAGAGAATTAGACAATGGATATTCTACCTTTCCCCTCCTTGCAGCCCTCAGCTTTGATCCAAACAGAACTTTCACAGAATAGACTGAACACGAAATAAACCAACTAGAAGATACTCATGTCCAAAGGAACCCTTTTGAATGGCTGAAAACACCAGCATCTCCTGACAGCCATGCTGTGGCACAAGAGGTGTCCAAGCCACAGACAATGAGGCCTACAGTGGACCGTGGGAGAGTGAGAACATTCCATCCCACAGACAGACAACTCTCTCACACCTGAGCACTAAACAGGCTCTTTTTCCAGGGCAAGGAGCATCTGAACAGGTCCTTCCAGGCCTAGTAATAGTCTTTGAGACACTGGTCCTGTTGAGAAATAGAACACCTGGTTGGATATGCTGAGGTCAGTGTGTTGGCACCCAGAGGGCGGTTTTATTGTACTCCTCTAGATGGATGGTCTGGAAGGCTCTTGGGAGGTTCTCTGTTGGCTAGTTGACCTCTGGTGGTCCAGGCGCTCCCAGGCAATGGGCTCTCCAATAAGCCTCCCAGTGATTCCATCAGTCTAATGAAGATGGACAGCAGGGTCAACACCACACCAAGAAGATAGAGGTTCAACATATACTTCATGGCTGTGACACCTAGCTTCTTTGCAGAGCAGTAGAGCTGCTTTCTGTTTCTGGATCCTGAAAAGAAAGAAAAAGAAGGGGTCAGTTTGGTGACTTGTGTACCTCTAACAACCCTTCCCAGGAACTAAAGGAGAGGCTCAGCCAGTTGGGGAGACTGGGACCACAGCATGTAGGCCCACAGTAGAATTTCCAAGTATATTTACACTGCAAAGTACATGAGAGCCAGACTTGTTTCTTGCACTAATTTTAACAGCATTGTTTAAAACTTATCTTTCCCTCTCTCCTGAATCCAGGCTGGTCTGAAATTTGCAGCAATCCTGTCTGAGCTTCCCAAGTGCTGCAATTACAGGCACTTGCCCCAACACCTAGCTACCTTTACTTCTCTTGAAGACCAGTGTTGGTAAGTGCAAGTCCAAGGCCTATGCTACAGTGCAAGTGCCTACAGTGGAGGCAGGTCTTTACATAGTTACAGGGGAAATTCTTTGTTTTGTTTTTGGAGACAGGGTCTCCCTGTAGCCACAGATGGCTGGAGCTCACTATGTAGACTGGGTCTCAGAGACCCACCTGCCTCTGTCTCCTGAGTGCTGGGATTAAAGGCGTGGGTAACCCTCTCCACTGAACATAAAATTTTAGAAAGTCGATATAAATGAGAAGGGGATTGGTAGCAAAGGCCTGTAATACCAGCAACTTTGAAGGCTGAGGTAGAAGGGCTGCAAATAAAAGGCCAGCCTGGGCTAATGCAAATTCAAAGCCAATCTTGGGCACTTAGTGAAACTTTGTCTCAAAATACATCTAAATACAAAAAGTAAAACCAAGGGTTGGGATATTCCCCAGTGGTAGAACCCTTACCTAGCTATACAAGACCCTAGGTTTAATCCTTAATACCTTCAAAACACACAAAATAACGAATAACGGAATCAAATCTATCAAGTTATTTAACAAATATGCCTGAATGCTTTCAATACATAGGCATTCTGGAAGGTACCACCAGGGTCACATAGTCATCTTACAGACCCCTTACCGGGGCAGTCATCACACAACACGCTAAGGGTGTGGGTGCTTTGCTTTGGGAATGCATGGCGAAGATAGGGTGTCTCCAAGGGATCCTAGTTAGAGCCATCCAGAAAAGGCAGGGCGGGCTCGGCTGGGGGTAGGGAGGAGGCTGGGACTGCATCCCGGGGGATGGAGTGAGAGACCCGGGAATCGGTCTCTGTTCTGGGAAGCTCAGGGCCAGCTACCTTGAGGCCGAAGGGCCGGAAGATGTCCGATCGCTGTCCGCAGCAGGCGGTGCAGGGGAGAGGAGGAAGATCCACAGATTCGCACCGACTCAGCTCCACGCAGACACTGCTTAGGATACAAAAGCGCAGGCCCAAAAAACCGACAGCCGCCTAAGCCCCGCCCCTTCTGGCCGCGGCCCCGCCCCCACGCCGGGGAGGAGCGGTACGCACTCAGCCGCACGTCCCTGCCCCGCCTGGCCCTGGAGCGCGCTATTTCCGGAAGCGCGAGATGTGTGGTTGAATCACGGCAGTCGCGAGTGGGGCTAGGCGTGGGGATCGACCCCGCCTGCCTTCTGCTGGGAAACTTCAGAAGGAGCCAGAAAACCCTTTGACCCCATACCTTGTCACCGGAAGTCACTCTTGAAGCGACCTTACCGTTAGGCCCCTTCGTGGATGAAGATCCAGCTGGGATTTCTTTGGTTCCGGTTCTTTCTGTGTAGCCCACAGTGTCCTCGAACCCACGATCCTTCTGCCTCAGTCTCCCGAGTGAAAGTGAATATTCCTCCTGACTTTGGTATGGCCTCCTAACTGCATTTGGACAAGACGCCTTAAGTTCAAAGCGCCCGGGTCCCCAGTGAGGACATTGGCTCTTTTATTTGCAGCCCTTCTACCTCAGCCTTTTACACTTTTTAGGGGCTCCTAAAATCTGAACTAAAGAGCAGGAGGGAAGGCTGGGCTGTCTTACTAGTCACCAGCCAACCCCAACTAAGACTTGTCTGGACGTTCTGCGGCAGTAGGGGGATTTCAGAAATTACTTCTGGGGAACACGGAGGAATGGGAAGTTATGGGGTGGTGTCTCACAGCCTGGCAGGGAGGTTGTGGGGTTGAGTGGGTTGACGTCACAGGCAGGGATGACTCAAAGCGGGGTTTTCTTGAACTCTAAGGCTGTGTTGGGGAGAATCCCTCTCCAAAACTCGTTGAACCCATCCAGATCCCTGCCGCGACCTTTCCCCTACTTTTCCAGGGTATCTAGTCTGTCCAGAAGGAGGGGAGAGGAGGCGAAAGTCAGGAAATGGAGACGTGCTGGCAAGCAGACCGCAGGCATGTGGGAGTCAACCTTATTGCATAACCCACATTAGTTTTTGGTTCATCCTTGTACGGAGTCTGTGCCCTTTAACCCAGAATTCTACTTCTAGGAATTATTCTTAAAGTAGAGTCCCACCTGTGGAGAATGAAGTATGTAGTCATCAGAGTACTAGGACTGGGAAAACTCATCAATAAGGAACTGGTTATATAGATTATGGTGCATTCATGCAGGAATTGCCATAAGCAGTGTGAAAAAAAAAAGCAATTACCTATATACAGTCTCTACAGTATGTTGTTAAGAAAAGTAGAAAGGGGCTGGAGAGATGGCTCAGCCGGTTAAGAGCACTGGCTGCTCCTGCAGAGGACCCAGGTTTGATTCTCAGCCTCTATTAACGGTTCCTAACTCCAGTTCTAGGGGATCCAATGCCCTCTTTTGACCTGTGTTGGCATTGCATGACACAGGTGCACTCATACACATGCAGGCAATACACTCTAAAAAAACAAAGTAGGTTAGTGGTTGTATACTAATGAGTGTGAGGTGTCTTCACACTTAAATGTTCTCAAATTAGTAGTGATAGTTGTGTAAATCTGTGAATGCTCTTAAAACCACTGAATTGTACATTTCATTTAAAATGATGAAATTTGAACTGGAGATGTGGCTCAGTTGCTAGAGTGCTTGCCCAGCTTGCTCAGACCCTGGCTTCAATTCCCAGCATTGCATAAATTGGGCATGATGGTACATGGCTGTAATTCCAACACTCTGGAGGTAGAGACAGGAGGATCAGAATTTCAAGGTCATCTTCTGAAATGTAGCAAGTTTGAGCACAGCTTGGGATTCAGAAGAACTTATCCAAAGAAATGCAAGATGGGTGTGGTGATGAACACCTTTAATCCCAGCACTCTGGAGGCAGAAGAAGGCAGGGATCCAGCCCAGCCTGGTCTACTTAGTGAGTTCAGGTCAACTGGCACTACTGGGGGACTCTGTCTCAAAAAAGCAAAGCAAAACAAAAGACAGCAACAACGGTGAAATTTGTTATGTGAATTATATCTCAAAAAAGTCATATTTTGGAGTTAGGGTCTTCCTGTGTATCCGCGGCTGGCCTCAAACTCCTCATCCTCTTCAGCCTCCCAAATGGGCCCCCAGAGCTGACTCTCATTTTTTTAAGGATAACAAATTAAGGACATCTTTAGATAACAAAAACAGAGAATTAACCACTTTATGCCTTTACTAAGGAAACTTCTGTTGTACTTAAGAAAGAAGAAACCGAACCCCAAATGAAATGAGATACAAAAAGAAAGTGAATACTCAGAAAACACATGGGTCTGCCTAAATTATGGTTGCTCAAAAAATATTATTAATAATAATGGTTAATGTGGGGAAGTAAAAATAAGATGAGCTTAAGAAAACCTGGTAAACATTTAAGATGGAAACAGGAAACTGGGTGCTGTGTTGGACATAAAATCTTAGTACTTAGGAGATCAGGCAGGAGGACCAGTTAGTTCAGTATCAGCCACAACTAGGTAGTGTGTTTCAAGCCAGCCTAGGCTACAGGAGCCCTCTGTGTTGATTAATCCTGATTATCAATTTTGTAGAATTTAGAATCACCATAGAACTTCTGGGTTTGTCAGGGAGTCTCCAGATTAGGTTCACTGCAATAGGAAGGCTCACGCTAAATGTAGATAACAGCATTCTTTAGGTTGGGGTCCCAGACTGAACGAAAAGAGAATGTGCCAGATATGGTGGTGCATGCCTTTAATCCCAGCACTTGGGAGGCAGAGGCAGGTGGATCTCTGAGTCAGAGGCCAGCCTGGCCTACATATCGAGTTCCAGACCAGCCAGAGCTACACAGTGAGACCCTGTCTTTAAAAAAGAGATAGAGGAAATGATCAGTAAATATTTGAAGAGGGACTGGATGAATGATTGACTCATTCACTTCTGGACCCTACACAACAGTTATTTTTCACAGAAGCCTTCCTATAAACAGCCTACATGAGGCAAAACCAGAAATCCTCGCCATCTCCCTTTCTCTGCTTCGTGTTTTTCTTCTCAGTGTTCAGTACCACTATCTCACATTCCTTTGTTGGCCATCTTTTACAAGATTGTGGCTCCTTGAGAAAGAGAACTTAGATTGTTCTGAAAATTACTATGTACCTAAACCTAGAACAGTGCCTGGCAGATAGTAAGCACTCAACAAATTTATTCAGAATCACTTTGTATATATGAGATACTTTCATAAGTTGTTGGGAAAAAGGACAGCTGCTCGATGACTAATTCTGTTTGTCAGTATTTGTTTTGTTTTGGTGTTGTTTTTAAAAATCTTTTTGACACAGGGTCTACCGGTAGCCCTAGCTGGCCTGGAATTCACTATGTAGACCAGGCTGGCCTCATTCTCACAGAGATCTGCCTGCCTCTGCCTCCCAAGTGCTAGGATTAAAGATGTGTGGTTTTTTGTTCTTAGTTTGTTGTAATGTTTTCGAAACAATTTCATTCTACCTCTCAGGCTGACTTGGAACTCACTGTGTAGCTTAGCTTAGCTTAGCCTTGAACTCATGTCACTTCTCCTGCCTCAGCCTCCTAAATGCTGGGATTACAGGCTTGAGTCATCACACCTGGCTTTCAGTATTTGTTACATAGTTTAACATCGATTATCTCTGGATAATGTGACCAACTTTTTTTCTTCCAAATTTTTTTCCATTGAGCATCTCCTACATTTATAATCAGAGAAGTTAAAATGAACTAACATTTTGTAAATTTACTGCTTGTGCAACATTGTGAAAATGTACATGCATTATGGAAAAATAAACGCCTAAGTTGGGATGGAGAAACTGAGTCAAGAGTTCAGGATTAGCATAAAGGTGTAGTTCAGTGGTACAGTGTTTGCCCAGCACAGGCAAGGCCTTGGTTCAATCCCCAGGACTACAAGAAGGGGTGGGGGTCGGGACAAAATATCCTGTTCAGGCATGGTTTGTGTGGATACTTATGTATGAGCAGGTGCACATACATGTGTGTACATACTTGTGCAGGCCAGAAGTTGATGTTGGGATCTTTTTCAATTGCATTCCACCTCCTGTATTAAGATGGTCCCTCACTTGAATCCCTGTTTTGCCAGTTTGACTCTCTATCTAGCCAGTTTGTTCTGTGTATCCCGTCTTTGACTCTGGAACCCTGGGATGCCTGGCATGCCTGCCTGGTCTCTATGTGGATGCTGAGGATCTGCACTCTGACCCCTCACACTTGGGCAGCAAGCACTTTACCCACTAAGCCAACTCTCCAGCCTCCAAAGTTTCTCCTTCCACCATGTGGGTCCCAGGGATTAAACTTAGGTCCTTAAGCTTGGTGACAAGTGCCTTTCCCCACTGAGTCATCTAATTGACCCCAAAACTTTATTTATTTAAGATGGTCTCAAGTAACTCATGCTGACCTCAGATTTGACATATAGCCAAGTTTGGCTTTGAACTCTTGATCTTCCTGCTTCTATCTTCCAAGTACAAGGATTACAGGTATATACTACTTTACCTGGTTGACTTAAAAACTTAAAAAACTGGAGAGATACTCAGCAGTTAAGAGTAATTGCTGCTTTTCTGAAGAACCTGAGTTTGATTCCCAGCACCTATATCAATCAATTCACAATTGTCTGTAACTCCAACTCCAGGGAATCTGAAGCCCTCTTCTGGCCTCTGTGAGCACCTGCACACATGTGGCATATACTCACATAGACACCATATACATAAATTTTTAAAATATTTATTTTTGGCTTTTTGAGGCAGGGTCTTCCTGTAGCTCCAGCTGGCCTGGAACTTACTACATAGACCAGGTTGGCCTTGAACTCACAGAGATCTGCCTGCCTCTGCTTCCTGAGTGCTGGAATTAAAGGTGTGTGCCACCATGCCAGGCTAAAAAAATCTTTTAAAAAGCAAACTTTAGAAGAACCAAGTGAAAGTTTAAAAATTAATGTTTAATTAGTGATCTGTGAAATATTACTTGTCAGTCAGACAGTTGCAATTCAAAATTGAGCATGGTGGTGCATATTCTAATCCCAGCATTCAGGAGTCTGAGGCCAGATTGTTCAAGAGTAGACTACAGTGGGAGACCCTGTCTCAAGAACAAAAAAAAGGTTGCAGGTGAATCTCTGACATTGAGGCCAGCCTGGTCTACAGAGCATACAGAGGAAGTTCTAGGTCAGCTGTGGTTACGGGGAGATGCTGTTTCAAAATAATAATAGTGATGATAATGATAATAATAATGATGATAATACAACTCCTCTTCCTTCTTTTCCTTCCCCTCCTCTCCCTTCTCCTTCTGACTTCAAGGTTGCTGTGTAGCTGAGGCAGTCTTTGAACTCCTCTAACCTCCACCTCCTCAGTGCTAGGATTACAGGCATCAGCCACCATGCTTAACCTTTATGTTTATTTGTTTATTTGTTTGTTTGTCTGTTTTGGTTTTAGTGTTTTGAGTCAGGGCCTCCAAGTAGCTCCATCTGGGCTGGAACTCTCTACGTATACTATGCTGGCCTCAATCTCACAGAGATCTGCTTGTCTCTATCTCCTGAGTGCTGGGACCAGAGGCGTGTGCCACCATGCCTGTTTTTGAAACAGGGTCTCCCTTAGTAGTCTTTGTGGCCCAGGTTGACTTTGAACTCATAGCAGTTCTCTTGCTTCAGCCTCCTGAGTGCTGGGTCTATGGACATGTACCAGGACACCAAGCTTTCTGGACCTTTTTAAAGTGAGAATGGGTGAATTTGGGAAGTTTTGCTATGTAAACCAGGCTGGCCTTGATCTCACCAGAGATTTACCTGCTTCTGCCTCCTGAGTTCTGGGAATAAAGGCTTGTGCCACCCAACCCCTCCTGTGTTTTACTTCAAACTTGTACTATCATCCTTTGTTGCCCATGTGAAATTAGAATACCTCAGACATCAGAATCTTCAGGGACTCAAGTCCCTTATGAAAAAAATGTCATGGTGTTTGCATGTAGCTTTTGTACATCTTTTCTTTGAGACAGGGTCTCTAGCTGACTTGAAAACTTGCTATGTAGACCAGGCTGGCCTCAAACTCACAGAACTCTGCCTATCTCTGTCTCCCAAATGTTGAGACTTAAGGGTGAACTACCATGCCTGGTTAATGGGACCTTTTAAGAATACTTTAGTCTCTAGATTGTTTGTGATAACTGACCTCTAGATAGATTATTTTTGTATAACATAGTGCAATGTAAATACTCTATAAATAGTAGTTGTAAGGTATTGTTTTTAGGAAATACCAAGAAAAATCTATACATTCTCAATACAGACTATTTTCTTCCAACATTTTCAGCCTAAGTTTGCGCTAATTCACAAATACAAAACCCAAGGCTATGGAAGGCTGATGGTGTTACAAAAAGAAAAAAAAAAAATCAGTGGCTGTTTGGAAACAACAGAGTGATGAAAAATTTAGAGATTTATCCAGACGTCCTATTTTTTCATCTCCTTGGAGGCTTGTGGACAGTCCTGTGTAGGTAACAAGAATCAATACAAATCTAAGAGAGCATTGAACTATGCGCTGTCCTCAGCTCACACCTGTTCAGTAACTTAGGATGAATGTGTGTATGTGGATATTTCACTTTCTTGCATGGAACTACTGAAATAAAAGTCTGGATGGAGCGTTCCTCCTCCTGTTGTTTTGCTATGGCACTCACAGTGGGCTCTGCATAGGGGGGAGCCCAGCTAGCTGTGGTTGGGCCAAACCTGGAGTGAGCTTCACACTGCTTGGCGAATGGCCATGGAGCAACCGGAGGAAGCAATCATCTTGCCGTGGTGCAGGGGTTTGGAAGATGTGGCAGAGGCATTGGGGTGCAGCGGAGCTTTCCTACTTTCTGTGTTGTTTTCGTTCATAACTACCACACCTACTTCCTCTTCACATGCATATCCTGCATTGACACAGGCTCCCTCCTTCTCACCCGGCTGGCCCTTCTCTCCCAGATAGATGCTCAGACATTTCTGCTGCCAGCTGGCTTACTCCGTGACTCTTTTCCAAGTTGGCTAGTGGAGGGCAGGGGTTGTCCTGCTGCCTGTTGTCAAGGACGGATGCTACTGCTAGAAGAGGCATAAAGAGGGATGAGGGGCCAGCAAGATGGCTAAGCAGGCAAGTGCTTGACATGCAGACTCACGATCCAAGTTTGATCCCTGGAATCTGTGTAAAGGCAGAAGGAGGGAACTGACTCCAAAGTTGTGCTCTGACTTCCACATGCATGCCACGGCAATGCACACCCCCCAGCACATATACATTGTACATGCACAGTCATTTTTGTTAAAAGAAGACACCCCGACTCTTTTGTCCCTTTCCTGACTGACCACTCCCCCGATTCTTTGTTTAGTAGAGGACTCTCCAAGGAGAGCTCCTGATGGACAGCGTCAGGGAAGGCAGTTCAGCCCCTCCTAAGCTGTCTCCTAGCCTCTCGTTCCTCTGGAACCTGAAAGGCAGACAATACCTAGTGTCTCCAGCTCTTAGCTCTCCCTGTCCTCCGCCCTTGTTCTTTTGCATAATGGAGTCTTTTAACATTTATATTTCTCAACTGATAAGTATGTTTTGTCTAGAGAGTATTTTTACTGCTCTTAAAATTATTATGGAGTTTGGTGTGGTGGCACACGCCTTTAGTCCCTGCACTCAGGAGGCAGCGGCAGGCGGATGACTGTGAGATCAAGGCCAGCTTCATCTACATAGCAAGTCCTAGGCCAGTTGGAGGTACAGGGAGACCCTGTCTCAAAACAAAACATGACACAACACTGATTTCCTTGGTCCATGCCTTGAACAAATCAGATGCTCAGTAGTTCTGGTGATTAATCTCTTATTCTACTGACCTACACCCTAAAAGAAGCCTCACACCCATTAGTGCTCATTCCCTGTTCCCTTTTCTTCTGCCCTCTGGCAACCTCTGAGTGTTTTGTCTCTTTAGATTTTTAGATGTGTGTGTATTCTGACAGGTTACAAATGCTTTGCTTAGACCGAACCTGCTCATCCTACCCAAATCACCAAATTCAAGCTCAGTCATTCCCTATCCTAGAGCATTGGGCAGATCAAACCTCTTCAAAGCCTGGAGATCCCATCTTGAAAAACACCCTACACTGCTGGATAATGGGCCAGCATTCCTTCTGGGTGTGTAGATTTTGTCACAGTGTGGTTGTAGGAAGATGGCTTCCCTTTCTCTACCTTCTGGAATAAGTTTGCTATTGTCCCTTGTCTCTTCTCTATGCCACAGAAGTCAAGGAGAAAGACCAAGCAGGATGTAGTAGCTCACATCTATAATCTCTATATAGAACTTGGAAGACTGAGGCACAAGTTTGAGGCCAGCCTGGGCTACAAAGTGAAATTGAATGAGATCCTGTCTTTAAAAGGAAGCCAGCTTCTTAGGACTCAAAGTAGGAGCCCTTTCTCAAATTGTGAGTGTTTACTTGGTGGCAATGGGATGTGTTTGGCCCATGAGACTTGAGTTTGTAAGTTAGGACAGGTGTGTATGCACTGGTAACCTTTGCACCTGTTGTGGCTCAGAGCTATTGACCTTGTGGATGTCTGCATGCCTCTTGGTATCCTGGAATGTCTAGGCTAGCACCTGTGGCTTTCACAGATCACTGTACAGGTCTCTGAGTCAAGCAGCATATGACTGTTGGTGGTTTTTACACCTGACATGTATGACCTTATTACTGCAGGAAATTCAGGTTCTGGGCTGGGGATATAGCTCAGTGGTAGAGTTCTGGTCTAGAGTATGTGAGGCCCTGGGCTTCTTGAGTTCCTCTACTTTTTCTAAGTCAGTCAAGAAGGCAAGTCCCCATCATCCTCATTCCCAAAGACCAACATATCTTCCCATAAAAGGGGTGCACTATGAAAAGCCACCCTTTTCTCCTATGAATGAAGCTTCATGTGTAAGACCCTTAGAGGAAAAGGCAGAAAGTCACAGTCATTCTAGCATCTTCACACTTAGTGACCTGGTGACCTTAGATAAGTCCTCCTCTTCCTGAGAATGTGAGGTAGATGACACAATGTAGATAACAATGCCCATCCTGGAAGATGGCAGCTTCCCTATTTTATTTTATTTTATTTTGGGTAGTATTTTGTTGTTGTTTTGAGTTTGGCTTTTGGCTTTGTAATACTGGCATTACATTTGCTCTCCTTTTAGTTTTTTGAGACAAGATCCTGCTATGTAGTCCAGGCTGATATCAAACTTCCAACAACCCTACCTTAGTCTTCCAAGTTGGGATTACAGCTGTGCACTTCCATGCCTAGATATAAAGTTTTTGGGTAAAAAGGGATCATGAGTGGAAAAAGTGCCAGGCAGGGTGGCACACGCCTTTAATCCAGGCACTTGGGTGGCAGAGACAGGTGGATGTTTGTGAGTTCAAGGCCAACCTGGTCTACATAGGAAGTCCCAGGACAGCTGTGTCTACCGGGAGACCCTGTCTCAAGCGACACACACAAAAAAGTGGAAAAACTGTAAGAAGTCCTGAGATAGAGGGATGGATGGCTTAATGATCTCTAAGTCATGTCCTCTTGGCACTTAAAGGCTGACATTTTCCAGGGCAATCCAGGGCAACCTCAGAGCACCAAATGACTAGAGGACACAGAACCCACAAGGAAGCTTTGGAGCAGGATTACTCAGGGATAACTTTGGGTGTTCTTTTCACACCAAGAACTCCCTTAATTAGTCTTTATCCATGAATCCATGTTCAGATTTTTTTCACCTTTTTTTTCTTTAGTTCTAGGATTGAAACCATGGCCTCTTGCACTCTAGGAAAGCACTCTACTGTTGATCTACATCCTCAGCTCCCATGTTCTGATTTTGTCTTCAGGAAAATATTTGCCAGAAACTCAGACTAACATATGAGGATTAATAACATATTTATTCACTTTAAAATTTACTGTATACTGGGCTTTATGACTAGGTGTTGATAAAATCTGAAATCAATGCTTTTTCTTTTTAGTATATATGTATTTGAGACAGGATCCCATGTAGTCCAGTCTGGCCTCAAACTTTCTATGTAAGTAAGCTCAGTGTATTAATTACTTTTCTGTTTCTATGATAAAACACCATAACCAAGGCAACTTATGGAAGAACAACTATACAAAGAACTCAAAAAAGCCAAACAACCCAATTAGAAAGTGAGGCAAAGAGCTGAACAGGGAGCTCTCTAAAGATGAAATGCAACTGTTGAGAAATACCTTTAAAGATAGTCGTCATCACAGAAATGCAAATTAAGCCCCTCCCCCACTTTTTTTTTTTACTTTTTTGAGACAAGACCTCCCTGCAGCCCTATCTGGCCCGGAACTTACTATGTAGACCAGGCTGGCCTTGATCTCACAGAGATCTGACTGTCTCTACCTCCTGAGTGCTGGGATTAAAGGCTTGTGCCACTATACCCAGCAAAACCACTTTTAAAAAATATTTATTATTTTCATTTTATGTGTATGAGTGTATTGCCTGCATTATGTAAATGTCTTCATGTCATGCTGCCTTTGGAGGTCCAGAAGAGGGCCTTGGATTCCCCTGTAACTGGAGTTAAGCATAGTTGTGAGCTGCCACATTGGTGCTCTCCTGTACCAGAGCAGCCAGGGTTCTTAACCACTGGGCCTTCTCTCTAGCCCCAGATTAAAACCACTTTGAGATTTCATCTTACCTCACTCAGAATGACAATGATCCAAAATACAAACAATGACAAAGCTGGTGAAAACAAGGAGAAAGGGGACCTTATCCACTGCTGGTGGGAATGCAAACTGGTGCAGCCACGATGGAAATCAGTATGGAGGTTCCTCAAAAACCTGGAAATTCATCTACTGTATGACCCAGCCATAATACTCTTGGGCATATACCCAAAAGACTCTATACTCCAGAGTACCTGTTCATCCATGTTAAATGGTGCCCTTTTCATAATAATCTGAAACTGGAAACAACCTAGATGTTCATCAACAGATGAATGGATAATGGAGGTGTGATACATACACATATATACATACACACAATGGAATAGTATTTAGCTCTTTAAAAATGAAATTATGAAATTTTCAGGTAAATGGATGGAACTAGAAATAATCATCCTGAGTAAGGAAATTCAGACTCAGAAAGACAATCGTCACATGTTCTCTCTCATAGGTTGGCTGGATGCTAGTTTTGAAATCTTAGATATGCATGTTTCAATGTGAAAATTCAGAGAGGTCAAGAAACTGATAAATGGCTATGGGTGAGGAGGAAGGGTTACTGGAGGGGTGATAGAATGCAGTGATAGGAACGAAAGGGGAACATTAGGGTAGGAAGGGTCAAAGGGGATGGGGAGTGAGAGCGCAGGGCACGGGAGGGAGTAAGGGGAGGGAGGAGTAACGAGAAAGGCCTTTAGGAAAGGCCTATGAAAGCCTGTCACTGTAGAAGCTGCCTAAAGTATACGCATAAATATTATAAAGAGATTAAAGGAGTTCCCTGTAATTAGGGGACATTGCCCTTTCTAGACACCATAGGGTAACAAGAAGATTAACCGACCTCAAAGCAAGGAATGAACTCTCTCTAAAAGATGCTGACCAGGGGTCCCACAGACCCTCAAACAATACCAGCCATTGACCCACCAGAACGTGATGATAAGACCCTATTGCTGAAGACATTCTGTACATTAGCTATAGAGCAAACAAGGAGACGTCAAGCTGGAGCTGCTTTCAGGGCCTCATTTCTACTGGCTAGTGTTCACAGTGCTGGAAGGTGCTGTGCATGCTACCATAAGGAAAAAATAATTATCAACCTTACCCAGCTGTGAACTACACTAAAAACTGGCCTGGCAAGTTATGCCCACCCGTGCAATACCAACATGAAAATTATGGGAGTAATCAACCACTCCTTAGTTGGCTTTAGGGTCCACTTCATAGGATGGACTCCATCCCTGACTTTGATAATCAGGCTTAGGAACCTGCGGCTAAGCAGGTCACAAGACATAGGGGAGAACCTAACATTAGCTTTCTACTAGTTATGGTATTAAACTGACTCTTAATGACTTATTGTTAAACCCATAGATTAATGCATCTCTCAACTCTCAATAGAGAACTTTCATTGTGAAACAGATAGTGATTAACACAAAAACCCACAACTGGCCAATGTGCAGAGAACAAGTGACTACAGAGTGCTTATCCCTGAATTGGACCCTTATATCAAACCTCTGCCTTCTGAGACAGAGTGGATTAAATTGGGTGGGACAATAAGGAGAGGTATGGATGGGGATGGCATCTAAATCCCATCAATTATATTGAGAAAAATAAAAAATTCAATAAAAAGTAATTAAAAAATGTAAGCCTGATCCAGGCATGGTGGCACATGCCTTTAATCCCAGCACTCAGAAGGCACAGGCAGATGGATCTCTGTGAGTTCAAGGCCATTCTGGTTTACATAGTAAGCTCCAGGACATCTGGGGCTACAGGTAGACCCTGTCTCAAAAAAGACAAAAGAAAAAAAATAGGAAAAAGAAGTAAGCCTGAAAAAATAGTAAGCCTGAAAAAAGTTTAAGGTGTATATATGTGTGTCCCTGTGTGAGTTTGTGCATGCAGTGAGTAAGGCCCAAGGAGGCCAGAAGAGGGCATCAGATCCCCTGGAGCTGGAATTACAGGCACGTGGGAGCCACCCAGTGTGGGTGCTGGGAATCAAACTCAAAAAACTTGGATGCTTAGGACTGGAGAGATGACTCAGCAGTTAAGATCACTGGCTTCTCTTGCAGAAGACCTGGGTTCAAACCTCATATCCCCATGGTGGCTAACAACTGTCCATAACTCCAGTTCCAGGGAATCAAATGCCCTCTTCTGTCTTCTGGGACATTGTGTGACATGAGTGACTTACATACTCATACACATAAAAACAAAATAAAACATACACACACACACACACACACACACACAAGCACAAAAAAATTGGATCCTCTGGAAAAGCAGTACATGCTTTTAACTGCTGAACCGTTTCTCCAGTCCCCCACCCTCTTTTTGAGATAAAGTTTTGCTATGTAGCCAGATTGGCCTTGAACTCATTATGTAACCCAAGCTGGCCTGAGACGAGGGGATGATCCAGATCAGCTTCCCTTGAGGCAGGCAAGCATAGGGCATCTACTTAGCAACCTTGGACTATTTGCTTCGGGTTATGCATACCACCCTTCTTCAAATAATGCACTTGGCAGACTAGATCCTTCACCTGCATTTACTGTGCACACACACCCTACAGGAATGACTGGGGTTTTTAAAAAAATTATTTATTTTTGTTTTATGTGTTTGAGTATATTGCCTGCATGTATGTAAGAGTACCTAAGTCTCGCAATGTCTGAGGAGTCAGTAGAGAGTGTTAGAGTCTCAGGAACTGGAATTAATGGATGGTTGTTAGCTGCTGGGATTTGGACCTGGATCTTCTATAAGAAGAACCAGTGCTCTGAACCACTGAGCCATCTCTCCAGCCCCCAGAATATGGACATAACTTTTCAATATGGACATAATCTGGACTAGTGACTTTTGCCCAACCTTTCAACCAAAAAGTTACTGTTTGTAGTGTAAACAAGCTCATTGACTCCTATGCTCAACTTGTGACCTGGGCTTATGCTCTTAATCCCTCAGGGCCCATCCCTGTCCTCTTTCCAAAATAGTGCAAGGTAATGTATGAATGTGCATATATGTTCTTTACATATCAAAGTGCTGGAAGCAACAAGCTTTTCTCGTTGCAAACAATGATAGAACTTGAGTGTGTGTGATATTCTAGGGTTAGGGATCAAAGGGTGAAATTCTCTGATAAGGGTGGGTCCCCATTTCATGTTGGAGATAATGTTTCAGTAAAAAATGTGCTAAGTACTAGTTTGGAATCACAGTTCCAAGAGATATTTGAAGGAAGAGGTGCTTGGCAATTTGGGTCCACTCTTGGCCTTAAAATAATGCTGGGTCAGGATGATTCTTAATTCAGGCATAACTATAATGGGGTTTAGAAATGTCAAAACACCCCTCTCCAAACAGTGCACTGGGAACCTCATGCTGAATTCACATTCACATCTCACTGAACAATATATTAAGTTTCTCCTCCTTTAACAACCAAACTTAGATTGTTTCTAGCCAAACATATTCCCAGTGTAACTGATATGAAGAAGGGAAAGACTGGTGAAGCCTGAACTGGTTTTGGGTTGCATGTGCAGTAAAGCAAAGCTTTATTCTTGAGCCATGTGTGGTGGCTTGACCTCTATTCAAAGGCTTGAAATAAGGGCTCAAGGACCAAGTATGGTGGTGCACACCTTTATTCCCAGCACTTGGGAGGCAGAGGCACGTGGATCTCTGTGAGTTCAAGGCTAGCCTGGTCTATGTAGTAAGTTCCAGGATAGCCAGTGAGTGAGACCCTGTCTCAAAAAACTGAAAAATGGGCTGGAGAGATGGCTCAGTGGTTAAGAGTGCTGGCTGTTCTTGCAGAGGACCTATGTTTGATTCCCAGCACCCACATGGCAGTTAGCAATCATCCTTAACTTCAGTTCTAGGGGAATTAAACACTCTTTTCTGAACCCTTCGAGCATTGCACGACACATGTGCACTTAACATACATGCAGACACACACTCTTACACATAAAATAAAAATAATAAATAAAATGTTTTTAAAAACTGAAAAATAAAGACAAATAAAAACACAAACAAAACAACTACCAAACCAAACCAAACCAAACAAAACAAAAAAACAACCACATTGCAAGTGATATTATGACATCAGGTCTTTTGAGAATTAGTGCACATATGTGGGCGAATACCCTGTTGCCTTAGGGAACAGCCTAACTGTAGTTTCAAGAATGTCTAGCCACAAACAGATGTCCGGCTTTCAAGATACAGCTACCACAGTTCTCCCTGGGTATGGCATATCTAACTTCTTGTATATGGAGCGATCTGTGGAGATCTCCTTCCTGTTACATGGGTGGAGGCATTTTTAGAAGTCATTACTTACAATTCAGCCTGTGGTAATTAGATGCATTAGAATGTGTGAGAAAGCAGTGCCTTGCCTAGGTTCCCCAATGGGTGCCAGTTAGAGCCTGCCAAGACTGATCCCCCCACCCTCCCAGAGACCTGTCATTTCTCTTGTCAGGTCGGCTTAGCTGTCTTAGCTGACAGCCCCTTCTTTTACCTTCCTCAGTGTTACTGAACTCATCGTTTTAACCCAAACAACAACAATAACAACAAACTAAGGCCAAATGTGGTGCTGCTGCATACCTTTATAATCTCAGCACTGTCTAGTTCTATACTGCCTAAAATGAAATGCCCCATGGGGAGAGGAGAGAACAAAGACACAGATAACTTCCAGTGTTTGCTCCCGCCTCCCCATCCCTTTATGAGCCCATATGCTTCAGAGAATGCAAATTGGGTAGTCAAATTCCTATGCTATTAGTATCTGATGTTTGACATCTCCGGGCAATTTAGACCCTTGAGATCTGGGTGTGATTTTGAGAGCTTGTAATCCCAGGATCTTCTAGGCAGACGGAGGGGAACTGAGAGCTCCAGTGGGCTGTACAGTGAACTCAAGATCAGCTTGGGATAGATAACGTGGTGAGAATCTATATGAAAAAAAACTTAGACTCTTTAAATAGAATGTATTATCCCTAAGAGGGGTTTAAGACAGGAAGTCAGTGCTAAATCTTTCAAGGAGTCAGGAAGAGAGATATTAGAGACCCTAAATCAGTCACCCTCTACCTAGTTCTATGTGGGGAATATGATGCCTGACATGTGTGCTGAGCAAATGTTGAATACATAATGAGTCACTGTGTCACAAGACAACTCGATGATTTTCTGCAGTGAACTTCCCTTATGCTAATGTCACCAATCTCCAGCTAGTGTTGGAGAATAGTCATTAAAACACTGATGCACAGATGGGCAAGGTGGCTCGTGTTTGTAATCCATCACTCAATGGGTTGGGACAGAAGGGTTGCCATGAGTTTGAGGGCAGCATGGGCTACAGAGGGAAACCCTGTCTCAAAAACCCAACAATGAGGGTCCTGTAAAATGGCTCACTGGGTAAAAGCGCTCGTCATCAAACATTATGACCTGAGTTTGATTCCCCAAGACTCAGCAGGTTGTCCTGTGATCTCCATGCTCCCATACAACGTGGCACATGTGCACCCAAACACATGTACACACTTACACACAAAATAAATAATTAAAGAAAAAAAAAAACCCCACAAGGCTGGGGATATAACTTAGATGGTAGAGTACCTGCCTAGCATGCTTGATGTCCTAGGTTCAAGCCCCTCCACTGCATAAACCAGGCATGGTGGTGCATACTTATAATCCCAGCTCTGAGGAGATAGCGGAGGATCAGAAAGTCAAGCTCATTTTCTGCTACATAGTGAGTTCCACGCTAGCCTGGGCTACTTAAGGCCCTGTCTTAAAACAAACAAACAACCCTCCCCCCCAACAAAACAAAAGCACTGCTTCGGAGAAACGCTGGTTCAATAAGTACTCTGGGATGGGCAATGTATAACAGTCATTTCAGTCATTTCAGATTAATCGAGAAAAATTCCCTGAACAAAGTGGATTTGAAGTTGATAAGAGAAACAAGCTGGCTATCCCAAGCTAACATATAAATTGGAAAGAATAAGATCTAACATTTGGGGAGGGAGTGTGTCTCCTTGTCTTTTTGGAGACAGGCTTTCTCTGTAGCCCCAGCTGGCTAGGATGGCCTGAATCTCCCAGAGATCCATCTGCTTCTGCTTCTGCCTCCTGAGTGCTGGAATTAAAGGTGTGTATCACTATGCCCAGGTCAATATTCTTTATATTCCTTCAATATATTGATTCATTTAATCCTTCCTACCCTAGGAAGTGGGTATAACTGTGCTCCTATATTGTAAGCAATGAACTGAGGCATGGGAAATCGAATAAGTTGCTATTAAATAATGGAGGTGGAATTCGAGCCCAGCAGGGCAGCCCATGAGTTTGTGCACTAAGCTACTCTGCCACAGAACTCAGCTTGGACCTTGATTCCCATACACATAGCTGCTTTTGTTCCACAGAACTTCATGTCAGGTGATGCTTCTGGGCTTTACAGGCTCCAAATGACTTGTTCTGAATCTTGTGAGCTCTTTTTATTTTTATTTTTCCTGTACTGAAAATTGAAGTTGGAGCATGCAAGCACGCTAGGCGATGCTCTGTTACTGAGCTGCATCCCCAGCCCCTATTTTGTGAAGTCTTAATTATCTTTCAGGCCTACAGTTAGGTTTTTGGTGCCTTCATAAGTTGCCTCTTGTTTGGACAAGAACAAAGAAGCATAATCTATGACCTAAAAATAATCAGCAGGAGCCATGTCTAGTGGTCTGTTGGCATAGGCTCTTTAATATCAGCTACTCAGAAGACTGAGATAGCAGTATAACAAGTTCAAGGCCTCCTGAGCTGCAGAGTGAATTCAAGGTCCGCTTGATCAACTTAGTAAGACTCTGTCTCCAAATTTAAAAAGTAAAGAGCCAGTGAGACAGTTCAGTGGGTAAGGCTTTTGCTGTGTGAGCCTGAGGACCCAAGTTTCACCCCCGAAACCCACATAAAGGTGGCGGGAGAGAACCCATTTCACAGAGCTGTCCATTAACCTCTACACCTGTCCCCCACACATGTGATATATGCATGACCAATAATAAATATTTTTAAATTTAGAAGTAAACCAGGTGTAGTTACACACACCTTTAGTCCCAGCACTCAGATCTCTGTGAGATCGAGGCCACAGCCTGGTCTACATAGCAAGTTTCAGGCTAGCTGAGGCTACAGGGAGACCCTGTCTCAAATAGACCAGAAAAAAAAAAAAGAAGTAAAGAAAGAAAATAAATAGGTGAGGCACACCAGGCCCTACCCCTAGTAGAGGCAATATGGCATTCGTAGCTGCTGGGGAGGGAGCCAGTCTGCTCTGAGGGTGTGACTCCTGCTGTGCTGTCCCTGTCCCAGTGGGTGGCCCAACATGCATGCACATATTGACAACACTAATTGGATTCAGTAGATTATTAAGAAGAGGGGGAGGAAAAGGAGGAAGAGGAGGAGGAGGCAGAGGAGGAGGAGGGAGAGGAGGAGGAGGGAGAGGGATGTGTTGAGGGGGTTAAGGAAAAGTAAGAGGGGAGTGGAGGTGGATATGATCAAGATACATTGTATACGTTCATGAAATGGTCAAAGAATGAATTTAAAGAATTAATTTAAGAAAGAAAAGAGGGGTGAATCTGTAATCCCAGCATTGGAAAGGCTGAAGCAGAAGAATAGCCACAAATTCAAGGTGAGTCTGTGTTACATAGTGAGTTCAAGGCCAGTCAAGGGCCATGTAGTGAGATCCTTAAAAAGAAAAGAAAAGAAAAGGAAGAGGTGAAGGAAACAAGGACACTTCCAGGGCACCAGGATGCAGCCTTCTGTGTGTGTAGCAGTGAGACAGACAGAAGGGGAGGGATGAGAACGTTGATTTAGTCATATGTAGGAATCTCAGGCACATTAGTTGGATCCTGGTTTCCAGATTGCCTTTAATTAAGAGCAGTTTGTTTGAGACACAGTCTCATTATGTGGCCTAGGCTGACCTTGCACTCACTACGAAACACCGACTCACCTTGAATTTGTGGCTATTCTTCTGCCTCAGCCTCTTCAGTGCTGGAATTACAAACTCACCCCTCCCCACTCCCACACTCCCTGGTGTAGTTTAAAGTAAAAAACTGAGCTCCTACTGTGTGCCAGGCATTAGGAAACGTTCCGCGAGCTAGAGATGTAGTTCAGTTGGTAAAGTATGTCCTTAGCATGCCTGAATCCCTGGGATCCATCTCCAGCATTGCATAAACTCAGGATGATGGCACATGTCTGTCAGCCCAGCACTCAGGAAGCAGAGGCTGGAAGACCAGAAGTTCAAGGTCGTTCCCAGCTATTTAGCAGAGGCCACCTTGGGATACATGTGAGATCCTGTTCCAGAAAAACAACAACAACAACAACCAGTATTTTGTTTTGTCTCTTTTATTTTCATAGTAATCCTAAGAAATAGATATAATTCTAATCATTGCACATTTTACAAACGAGGAAGCTAGCCTGTGAAAACCATCTCTTGTAAACAGGTCAAAACCCATCAAAATCAGGGTTTTAATTCTTTAGGATGCTGGAATTCGTGCTCCTGTTTCTCCTGTTCCATTTGGCAACTGGACTGGGTTTCTTGAAAGGAAAGGTGGACCTCACAGGGAAGAAAGCAGTAAGCAATTTCTTCCTGCCCATGCAAATGCCTAGGTTATACTAAATCTGTCCCAGCAAGGAGGGAGATCTAAGCAGGCCTCTGACCTGCTGAGATCCAAACTCTTTTGCTCATTCGAGTCAGGTTGTTCAGAGAGTCCCAGTACTGAACAGGTAGGTACCCAAGACCAGTGTTGCCTGGGCTCTCCACAGAGGGCTGACTCAGCAGGAAACCCCTTTAGGCATCTGGTCACTGGTTGCCTACTCTTTACTCTCCAATGAGGCAGGGAGAGGCTGGGCCATGCAGCAAGTCGAACTGTGCTGGGGGGTGGGATAGGAGAAGGATTTGAGGGTGAGAAGGACATGTTCACAGCATGATCTCGAACCATCCTCTTCTCAGATTATAGGATTTGGACTGTACAATCCCCTTTTATATTGTCCTGGATGTGGAAGGGTCTCCCCAAGGGATAGTCCCAAAGTTCAGGGAGACAGCTGTGACATCTGGAAAGAGCAGCCACATGCAGCAAGTCCCTGCTGCTGGGAGAGCCCCCAAAGCTAAAGGAACTCTGGAACTGTACTCTTGTAGATTAGTACAGCCTAGCCCAATCCCACAGGCCAGTGCGGAGGAGGCAGTCTGTGTGATAGGTGTCTGCCTTTGGGTTAGGGATCGATGGCTCCACAGGGAAATGAGTGGGCAGGAAGCAGGTGAAAGGTCCCTCTCCAGCTCAGCCTCTGCCTGTACCCATGAGGTCAGCAAGTCCGCGCCAGGTGGGCAGGGCCACAGTGACTGAGTCTTTCCTCAGAGCGGTGAAGGGCAGGGCATCGGTCTTGTTCTGGTCACAAACAAATCAGAGCCTGAGTCCCTAGAGTGGGAGTGGCAAATTCTATCTTCACTAATTTTACTTTTATTTTTATTGTTTATTTTTTCATTTACTGTGAGTGTATGTGTGTTTGTGTGTGTGTGTGTGTGTGTGTGTGTGTGTGTGTGTGTATGGGTACATGCTTGCCTATCACAGCTCTCATGTGGCGATCAGAGGACAACTTTCAAGAGTCAATATTCTCTTTCCAGCATATGGATGGATCCAGGGGATTGAACTCAGTTTGTGAGATAAGCACCTTTATCCACTGAACAATTTCACTGGCCTTTTAAACTTAAAAAAAAAAATTACTGGGGCTGGAGAGATGGATCAGTGGTTAAAAGCACTAGTTGCTTTTGCAGAGGATCCAGGTTCAGGCCCCACCACCCACCCGGTGGCTAACAACCTTCTGTAACCCCACTTCCAAGGCATCCAAAACCCTCTTCTGGCCTCTGAGGACTGCATGCATGTGATGCATTTATATATATTCAGGCAAGACACTCATAGACATATATAAAACAAGTAAATCAAAAACATTTTTAACTTTCATTATTATTTGCATGTCTACACACACACACGGGGGAATGGTGGGGAGGACATGAGTGCCACAGTGCGGGTGTGGAGGTCAAAGGACAAGTCTGTCAAGGCGGTTCTCGCCTTTCATCTTTACATGGGTCACAGAGCTCAAATTCAGGTGGCCAGGACTGCTCAACAAGCACTTTTACCTACTGAACCATCTCGTCACTGTTTTTGTTTTTGTTTTCTTGGCAGAATTTTACTGTGTATCCTGTCTGGCCTGGAACGTGTTATGCAGACCATGATAACCTCAAACTTGTGTCGATCTTCCAGCTTCTGCTTCCTAAATGCTAGGATTCTAGGTATATGCCACCATATCAAGCTACTAATTCTTTTAAATGTTTTTGGAGGTTGGGGGGAGGGGTTTATTTTGGCTTAAAGTTCCAGAGAGATAGAGTCCAGAATGACAGAAAAAGAAAAATGACTTCATTTTATCTACACACCAGAGGTATATGAGTGCATCGCCACATATATCTAAGTGCACCCACATCATGTAATACCCACGGAGGTCAGAAGAGGGCATTGGATTCCCTGGAGTATATGGATGTTGTTTTTGTTGTTGGTGGTGGTGGCGGTGGTGTTTTTTTTTTTTTCTTGCCACCATGTGGGTGCTGGGAACCAAACCCAGGTCCTCTGCAAGAGTAGCCAGTGCTTTTAACCACTAATCCATCTCTTCAGCCCTGAGAACAGCTCTTAAAAGGTGGTGGGGTTGGTATTTTGTATTAGAAAACCTGAGGTCATGTGTTGGGAGTGAGGAAGGGAATGAGTCTCAGGAGTTTCCTGGGACATCATGTCCTGATGTCATGCTACCACGTGTCTATTAGAAAACTGAATGTGACTCTCCAATCTACCCTCAGCAAGCTCCTACCTTGTACAATCTGGGGCCTCCAGAAGTTTAACAGAGCAAGCCCATTCATCCTATGATGTGGTCAGAGTTCAGAGGACCACACTTCAACTAAAAAGCAAATAGCATTTTGCCCAACACTTGCTGCCTGAAGCTGCTGATAGGACCAATGAGATGTCTCTAGAAACACAGAGTGAGTGCAATGTGGTCTCACCTCTGACCCACTGCCCTTGGTGACCGAAGGGTTGATAAGAACCCTACCTAAGACTTTCTCGTCAGAGCTGCTGGAATCCAAAGCATCATAATCAGGACGTTCAACTAATATGCAAACTAGTACTGCCACCTTATAGGATGCTAATGTGCAAAAGTGTGTCTGGGTGTGTCAGGATCAGAGATTAGAGTGGAGCTCAGACTGCTCGGTGTACGAAAGCCCTTATACTCACACTACACAAAACAAAGGGTCTTGACATATGAGGGAGCTCAATAAACAGTTGTTAAATAATTTCTTTTCCCTAGGCATAGTGGTGAACAACTATAATCCCAGCATTGAGAAGCTGAGGTAGGGGGATTGTCACAAGGTTAAGGACAGTCTCAGAAAGTAAGAGTGTTGGATGGGGGCCATCTCTGCAGCATCTCACCTTTTTTTGAGACAGGGTTTCATGTAGCTCAGGCTAGTCTTGAACTCTGTATATGGTTGAAGATCACCTTGAACTTCTAATCCTCCTGCCTCCACTTCCTGAGGGCTGGGATTAGAGGTGTGTTCCATCACCCCCAGTTTAGGAGGTACTGCGGGTTGAAATGAGGGCAAGCATTCTACCAACTTAGTTACAATCCCAGATCCAAGTTACTGTTTTTTTTTCTAGCAATGCTTTTGTTTTGTTTTGTATTGTGGGTATTTTTTTAAATTAAATTTACTTATTTATTTATCATGTGTGTGTATGTGTCCATGGCACACTTGTGGAGTTCAGAGGACAACTTTGGAAGTTGGTTCTTTCCTTCTACCATTTGGGATCCAAGGATTGAATTTAGGTTGTCAGGCTTGGCAGCAAGTACTTCTTATGTGCTGAGCCAACTTACTGGGTCCTTTTGTTGTTGTTGTGAGACAGGGTCTCTCTGTAGACCCAGCTGGCCTGGAACTCCCTATGTAGACCAGGCTGGCCTTGATCTCATAGAGATCCACCTGCCTCTGCCTCTTCCTCCTCTGCCTCCCAAGTATTGGGACTGAAGATGTGCTTCACCACACCTGCCTCCATTTTTTGTTTTTAAAGACAGGGTGTTGGGTCTGGAGAGATGACTCAGCAGTTAAGAGCACTGGGTGCTCTTTAGAGGACCCAGGTTCGGTTCCCAGTACCCGGATGATGGTTAACAACCATCTGTAACTCCAGTTCCAGGAGATCGGATGACTTCTTCTGGCCTTCTTGGGCATTGCACAACACAGATGCACTTATATACGTGCAGATAATACAGTCATACACATAAAATAAAAATAAATAAAATATTTAAAAAACAGACAGGGTCATATCATGTTGCCCAGGCTGGCCTGGGACTTGTGAATGATCCTCCTGCCTCAGACTCTCGAATTCTGAGAGTATAGGCATCAGCCATTGTCCTTGCCTTCTCCCTCCTTTGCATTTCAGAATAAGTCATTTTTTCTAGGCAGTTTTTGGTGATTCTAGGTCTGGGTTGGGTGTTCCTTCCTGTGTTAGTGTATATCACAAGGGATTGGAGTCATCTATTTCCTGGTCCTTCATTAGATTAGAAGCCTGGAGAGCAGTGATTGGGTCTTGCCATGCCATGCCCTTCTACCCAGCACACAGTGGATGATCATTAGATAGTTATGAGATGAACGTATTAAGAACACTGTTGCTGCTTCCTCTTTAGTTGACCTGGGGTTCAAACGCTTTGCAGGTAAGACATGAAAGTTCCCTCAAGGCTAGAGATACAGGTTTGTCTAGTATTAAGAAGTGCATAGGTTCAATCCCTAGTAATAGGAGGGAGTATCTCTTACAGAGAAAGGCCTGTCTTTTCAAAGCCTGAAAGCCCAAGGAAGGCTGAGGAGATGCCTCAGTGGGTAAAGGGCTTGCTGTGCTGTGCAACTGTGAACCCCTGAGTTCAAATCTCCAGAACCCACTGAAAGTCACCCTCTGTTGAGTGCACCTGTAACCTCAGTGATCCTACTGAGAGATGGGAGGCAGAGACAGGAGAAACCCAAAAGCTCCCAGGCTGGCTGGCCTGGCTTGTGCAGAGGTGAACAACATAAGGACTCTGTCACAGGGCTGTGGAGATGGCTCAGCAGATAAGAGTACTTGCAGTGAAACCAAGAATACCTGAGTTCAAATCCCCAGCACCCATGTAAAAGCCACACATAGCATGTATACCTTAACCCAGCATTAGGAGGCAGAGATAGGCAGATCCTGGGAGTTGTCCCACACATACACATACGTCCACACAATAAATGCATATTTTTTAAGAGAAAGAGACCTTATCTCAAACAAATTGGAAAGTGAGGATCAACATCCAAGGTTAACCTCTGACTAAATACTGTAGCATGAATGCACACACACAAGTGCACACATTGCACACAATACATGGGAAGACAAGTTTTTTTTCAAGCATCGTATATGGTATAGCCTGGTTTAATAAAGCCTTAATTCTGCGAATGATAGGTGGGGGAGAGGTAACCTGTTATGGGACTGGCACTGTTCAGAACAAAGGACAGGGATTGTATGACGTGTTGGGGTGGACTGAAGGTCACTTCAGGTCCTGAGTACCCTTTGTCCCAGTGGCATCCTGTGCAGTGATGTTATAGGCAACTGGAAAAAGAAGCCAATGGATTTATTTAGCCCACACAATCCAGTGTTCTGTGGGGCTGGCAGCAGACCTCTCAATAGCAATAGCTACCTTGAAGAAAGGACAGTGAGTTCAGAAACGTTTTGTATTTGCTCCACTGTTTTGTCAGTTTACCTTGTGCTGAGTTTATTTCTGTCATTTTATGTAAGTATACACATATAAATGATGTGCTTGAGGTTGAGGACTGGGAAGAGACTGAAGGGTGGGTATTGTGTCTGTGAATATGAGTGTTTCGTGCCCCTGTGAATGGATATGCAAGTGCTCCTATGTCTAGTATCTGTTGTGGAATTGAGGATGAAGAGAAGTGAGCAAACACAGAGTAGCAGTTCTCTGTCAGATGCCCTGTGGTTCTTATCTTGCCTGCTCTTCACAACAAAGAGTTTATTTTTATCTATCTATCTATCTATCTATCTATCTATCTATCTATCTATCTATCTATCATCTATTTATTATTTTGTGTGTGTGTGTGTGTGTGTGTGTGTGTGTGTGTGTGTGTGTACCTGAATGCAGATGCCTGTGGAGGCCAGAAGAGAGCTGCCCAACATGGGTACTGGGAACCAGACACGAGTCCTCTGCAAAAGCAACATGTGCTCTTAAACACTGAACCATCTCCCTGGCCCTGGGGTGTCTGTTTTTGCTATCTTCATTTTACAGATGAAAAACCTGAGACACAAGACATTGTGTAACTTGCAGAGGACATTGCAGTAATTCTTGGTCCTGATTTGACTTAATTTAATTTAGCTTTATTGTATCTATTTATTTTATTGAGGCAGGCTCGAACTATGTGACCCAGGAAGACCTTGAACTCACAATCCTCCTGCCACAGCCTCCTGTGTGCTGGGATCACCAGTTTACCCAGCTTGTGGTCCTGATTTTAATGCCTAAGTTATATCTGCGCTGTCATTTCAGGGAGACTCCTAATTCCACATGTAAGGTCTGGCATCCAGGACAGGACACAGGAGAAAAGCACATGTTGGGCCCATTCAGAGGATTAAGTAAGTGTTGTTTCCAAGTAGTTACATTGATCAGATTCAGTCTTTCTTCTGCTCCTTTATTCTATGGCTTTGGCATTAGGAGATTGTCCTTACAGTTTCAGTACCTTGTTGAAAAATACTGTAATCTTACTTTATTAGGTAGTTAGGTCCAAACAACAGCTTAACTTATTACATTTTCTAAATTATATTTCTATTTTATAAACTGGGGGTGAGGTGTGGTTTGTGCCATAGTACATGTGTGGAAGTCAGAAGACAACTTGTGGGAGTCAGTTCTCTCCTTCCCCCTATGTGGGTTCTGGGGGTCAAACTCAGATAGTCAGGCGTAGTGCCTTCCCCTGCTGAACCATCTCATTACACACACACACACACACACACACACACACACACACACACACACATTTGAATGAGAATATTTATTATTTGTGTTTTGTATTGTTTTGAGACAGGGTTTCACTATGTAGTCCTGACTGGCCTAGAACTTGCTGTGTAGACCAGGCTAGCCCCAAACTCCAGAAATCCATCTGCCTCTGCTTCCCAGTGTTGAGACTAAAGGTATGCATCACCATACCATACCTGGTTTATTCTTACTTTTTACAAATATATTCTTGTGGTGTTGCTAAGATTGGCCTTGATCTGCTGAGATTAAGTCATCTTCCTATCTCAGCCTTCTGAGTAGCTGGGGTTGTAAGTGTGATGGCACTCCTGGCTAGCTAATTTTTTCCATTTTATTTTATGTTTTTGAGACAGGGTCTCCATGTAGCTCCAGATGGCCTGGAATTTGCTATGTAGACCAGGCTGGCCTTGATCTCACAGAGATCCATCTGCTCTGCCTCCTGAGTACTAGGATTAAAGATGTATACTGCTATGCCCAGTCTTCTAGTTAATTCTTAAAATAACCATGGTGACTTACAGCGCAGGGTATCTGTGCCTACTGGGCACTGTACACTTCTCAGACAGGAGGTACCCCGTACTCATTTCCTGTTCCACACTGATTTTTCTTCCTGAAAAACTCAGTTTGACAAAAATAATGACGTCATTGGAAGGAATAGAGTGCCATCTATCGTAGAGATTGTGAACTACTGTAAAACATTTCACATTTTGAAAGATGGCAGGTATTTGCTGTGTTTCTCCGGAATTTCCCAAGTATCCTGTAGGATCTCTATGAATTCACAATACTGACTTGAAGAGCTTTAATGAACAATCTTGGAGTTATTCTGAGACAAGGTCTCCTATATCTCAGGCTGACCTGGAACTCTATAGCTGAGGATGGTCTTGAACTCCTGATCCTCCTGGCTCTGTCTCCTAAGTGCTGGTATGTATAGGTAGGTGCTTCACTTGGCATTGGAACTGGGATGTTAAGGACTATCCAAGGTCATGTGGCCAACTTGCTTATCCTCTCTGTACCTTATTTTCTTCATCTGCATAACAGGATTAGAATATCTAATTAATGGGGTGTGGAGAGATTTAAAGAAGGTGCCTGTTGTGTGGGACTGTAGCTCAGTTGGTAGAGGACTGGCCTAAACCTAGGTTCTGTCCCTAGTGCTTCATAAAACTGGTGTGACAATGTATACCTGTAATCCCAGTGCTGGAGAGGTAGAGGCAGGACCATCAAGAAGTTCAAGGACAACCAAATGTGGTTGGTGCTGGTCTTTAATCTCCTTTAGTACACCCCTGTAGTCTCAGCATTCAGGAGGCAGAGGCAGGTGGAGTTCTGTAAGATTTAGGCCAGCCTGGTCTACATAGGCAATTCCAGGCCAACTGGGATTATGGGAAGATTCTGTTCCAAAAACAACAACAACAAAAAAGAAGCTCAAGGTCATCCTTGGCTTTATTTTATTTTATTATTTTTTACGTGTAGGAATGTTTTGCCTGCATGCATGTAAGTGTACCCATGTTATGCAATGCCCAAGGGAGTCAGAAGAAGGAATTGGATCTCCTGGATCTGGAGTTAGGATGTTGGTTAGCCACCATGTGAGTGCTGGGAATCAAACTTGGGTCCTCTGCAAGAGCAGTCAGTGCTCTTAACCCCTAAACCATCTCTCCAGATCCCTCAGCTACATTTTTTAAAAGCTTAGCATGGTGCTCCATGCCTGTAGTTCCAGCACTTGAGGAGGAGACAAAGGCAGGAGGATTCCAAGTTCAGGGAACACAAGTTTAAGGTTAGCATTGGCTGCATAACAAGATCTTGTCTCAAAAATCAAACAGACTGGGCCTGGTGGTACATGCCTTTAATCCCAGCACTCAGGAGGCAGAGGCGGGCAGATCTCTGAGATTGAGGCCATCCTGGTCTATGTGGTGAGTTCCAGGCCACCAGGGGCTATAGTGAGATCCTGTCTCAAAAAGTGAACAGCAGATGCTGGAACCCTACTCAGATTCTGAAGTAATTCTCTGGAGAAGGGCCCAGTAACAGCTGAGTTAGTTTTTGAAGTACTTCAAGGGATTTTAATGTGTACCCTAGTAAGTATGATATTTTAAAGCTATGCAGGGCTGGGGAGATGACTCAATGGGTAAAATGCTTGCTGAGCAAGCATGATGAAAATGTGAAGGGCAGAGTTCGGATCCCCAATATCCACGTAAATGCTGGGTGGGCGTAGCAGCCTGCCTGTAACCAGAGTACTTAGGAGGTGGAAACAGGATCCCCAGAGGAAGTTGGCTAGCTAGACTCACTGTATAAATGAGCTTTAGATTCAGTGAGAGATCATGCCTCAATATATAAGGTAGATAGTGACTGAAGAAGACACCCAGCATCAACTTCCTGTACATGTGCGCACACACACACACACACACACACACACATCTACTCATATACATGCAAACACACACAGTGCAACACACACATATCCACAAAAACATGTTCACGATTATAATCTCGGTAGTTAAGAGGCCGAAGTAGAAAGATTGCTGTGAGCTCAGTGCTACCCTAGGCTACACTGAATTCCAGACCAGCCTAAGCTGTACAGGCTTAGGCAGAAAAAACACAAATCTAGGTATTGTACAACCTGAGTTCTAAACTTCTTTCCTGCCTTTCAACCTGTATATATATATATATATATATATATATATATATATATATATGTAACAATTTGTGTCCTATTGTCCTGTCTTCATTCATAGGATTGTCATAATATGAAATACTGAGTGTGAAACAATTATTTTATCATTATTATAAGATTAAAAAATATTTTATTTATTATTTTTATTGAATGTATTGCCTGCATGTATGTAAGTGCACCTGTGTCATACAATGCCTGCAGGGGTCAGAAGAGGGCATTGGATCTACTAGAACTGGAGTTGAGGACAGTTATTAGCCACCATGTAGATACTGGGAACTGAGCCCAGGTCCTCTGCAAGAGCTGCCAGTCATCTCTCCAGACCCTGTTATTATTAATTTTTAAAAATTACTACATTTATGTATTTATTGAGACAGGGTCTACATAGTCCTGGTCAGCCTGGAACTTGTTATGTAGACCAGGCTGGCCTTAAACTCACAGAGATCCACTTGTTTCTTTCTCCCAAGTGCTGTAATTAAAAGTGTGCACCACTGTATTTGGCTTATTTATTCATTTTAAGTGTGTGTATATGTGTGTGTAATATGTGTGAGTGTATATATGACATAGTCCACGTGTAGAGGTCGGAGGACAACTTGGGTGGCTTGATCTCTCTTTCCACTATATGGTCTCAGGGATCACACTAAGGCTGTCAGGCTTGGCAGCAGGTGCCTTAATCCACCTGGCCATCATATTGGCCCTTATGATGGGTCTTTTGAGAAAAGGTCTCAGTTCAGCTTTCATGTTGATTCTTCTGCCTGAGTGCTACTGATAGATAGCACCACATCCAGTTGAAATCATTATTTAAAAAATAATTTTATTACTGGGTGTGGTGGCACATGCTTCTAATTCCAGGTTGAGGCAGGCTGATCTCTATGAGAGGCCAGCCTGATCTGCATAGCGAGTTCCAGGCCAGCCGGGGCTACAAGGAGACCCTGTCTCAAAAAAAGAAAAATTGAAAAAAAATTTTTATTTGCATGTGTTAAGTGTAGGTATAGTGGTTATGACGTCTCACACCTGTACATAATGTATCCAGTCATATTCACCCCCCACCATCCTTCCTTTCCCCTCCCACTCCTGCTGATCCTCTTTCTACTTTCATGGTTTTTACTTTGTTTGGGGATGTGTGCACGTGGTTAAGAGACATTAGGGTCACTTACAGAAGCATGCACACCTTACTAGTGGCTATGGCACTGAAGAAAATGCCTCTCTGTCCCACAGCAACCCATTAACTGACTATAGAACCTTGGGGGGGGTGGGGTGAGGTAGGATGAGCCCCTCTCCCATGTCAGGATGCTCACAGGTCTAATTTTATGCAGTCTTGTGTAGGTAATCACAATTCTGTGAGTTTTTAAGATTGCAATGGCTGTGGCGTGTGGTAGTGTGCACCTTTAATCCCAGCACCTGGGAGGCATGGCTGTGGCGTGTGGTAGTGTGCACCTTTAATCCCAGCACCTGGGAGGCATGGCTGTGGCGTGTGGTAGTGTGCACCTTTAATCCCAGCACCTGGGAGGCATGGCTGTGGCGTGTGGTAGTGTGCACCTTTAATCCCAGCACCTGGGAGGCATGGCTGTGGCGTGTGGTAGTGTGCACCTTTAATCCCAGCACCTGGGAGGCATGGCTGTGGCGTGTGGTAGTGTGCACCTTTAATCCCAGCACCTGGGAGGCATGGCTGTGGCGTGTGGTAGTGTGCACCTTTAATCCCAGCACCTGGGAGGCATGGCTGTGGCGTGTGGTAGTGTGCACCTTTAATCCCAGCACCTGGGAGGCATGGCTGTGGCGTGTGGTAGTGTGCACCTTTAATCCCAGTACCTGGGAGGCAGAGGCAGGCCAATCTCTGAGAGATAGAGGCCAGTGCCTTGTCTACATAGAAGTTCTAGGCCAGTGGGAGCTGTCCCCCATCTCAAAAAAAAATGTGCAGCAGCCAGGACTCCACCCCACCCTCTGTCTGGCTCTTACGTTCTTTGCACCTTCTCTTTGTCCTGTTTCCAGAGTCTTAGAGGTGATGATATAGATGACCTATTTATGACTGAACTTTTGACAGTCACTTATTTTCATCATGTTGACCAGTTATGAGTCTGTGCTTTAACTGCTGCCCTCTGCAAAAGGAAGCTTTTTGTTTACCAAAAGTAGCAGTAATCTATGGATAAAAACATAATTATTCAGAGGGAGTCATCAGGTTTATTTAGCAAATAACAGCTATACCCACTCCTTGAGGGCCTATGACCTCCCTAGCCACGGGTTTTTGACGAGATTTACAATGCCAGTCATGAATTCTTTCCTGTCCTGGGAGCCTCAAGTCCAATTAGAAAGTGGTTGATTATACTATTGCAGCAGTGGGCACATCTTGCCTGGTGGATCAATAGTGTAGCATACAGGGCCCACAGCTGAGTAAGACTGTTGATAACAGCTCTCCCCCAGCAGCCTGCAGAGCATCTCCTGGCCTTCTGAAGGCTAGTTAGCAGAGAGGAAACTTCAGCTCAGTTGCATCTTGATTTCTCTGTGTCCTGTGACTAGAGCATGTGGTGTCATCAGCAGTAGGATCTTATCATCTAGTTCTGGTGAGTAACCAAGAACAGTGGGAACTGCGTATATTGTTTGGGGGTGAGGCTCATAGGGAGGTAGCTCACACACAGCACTGGGATATTCATATAGTAACTTTTGGCTTCTGGGAACAGCTTTATCCCCCTCATGTAGGGTACCACCATTCAGTCTCTTTAAATTTTTTTAAAACAATTTCAATTATGCATATGTGTATAAGTTTGTACTTTACGGTGCCTAGGAGGCTAGAAGATGGCATGGGATCTGCTGGAACTGGCGGTTGTGAGTCACTAGACATGGATGTTGGGATGCAGGTCTACCACACAAGCAGTAAGTGCTCTTAACCACCAAGCCATTCTTCCATTCCTAAAAATAATTTTGAGTCAGGGTTTCTCTGTATATCCCTGGCTGTACTGGAACTTGCTAAGTAAACCAGGCTGACTTCAAACTCAGAGATCCTACTGCCTTTGCCTCTGGAGTGCTGGCATTAAAGGCATGTCCCAACATACCTGGCCAAAATCTTGATTTTAATTTTTTGTCGTCTTTGAGACAAGGTCTCCCTGTAGTTCTAATTGGGTAGGAACTCACTACATAGACCAGGCTAGCATCAATATCACAGATACGTTCCTGACTCTCGAGTTCTGGGACTACAGGCATGCACCATCATGCCTGTTTTTTTTATTTTATTTTCTTTCTTTATTTTTATTTTATGTATATGAGTGTTTTATCTGTACATACAGTTCCTGAGGAGGCCAAAGAGGGCATTGGATCCCCTAAAACAGGAGTTTAAGATGGTTGTTATTAGCTGCCTTATGGGTGCTGGGAACTGAACTGAATCCACTATAAGAGCACCCAGTGTGCTCTTAGCCACTGAGCCATGTCTCCAGCCCTCTGGCTTAAAAAAATTAAAAAAAAAATTTTTATTTTACATGTAGTAGTGTTTTGCTTGCATGTATATAAATGTACCTGTGCATGCCTGGTGTTCTTGGAGGTCAGAAGGGGATGTGGAGTCCCTGGAACTGGAGTTATGGAAAGCTGTTAGCTTTCGGGTGGGTGCTGGAACTAAACCCAGTCCTCTGCAAGAGCAGCCATCTCTCTAGCTCCCCCTCCCAGCTTATTTTTTTGGTTAGAACACGATGTATCAAGTTTCCTTATGGCTTTTTCATAATCCTTAGATTTGCTGGCATGGTGGTATGTGCCTTTAATGCCTGCACTCAAGAGGCGGAAGCAGACAGATCTCTGTGAATTGGGAGCCAGTCTGGTCTACATAGTGAGACCCTGTCTCAAAAAAAACAAAAAGCAAAGCCAGGCGTGGTTGTGCGTGCCTTTAATCCCAGCAACTGGGAGGCAGGGACAGTGGATCTCTGTGAGATGGAGGCCAGCCTGATCTACAAAGTTTGTTTCAGTTCCTGGCCCGTAGGGCTGCAGGGAGACCCACTCAAAAAGACAAAAGGACCAAAAAGAAGCATGATCCTTAGCTTGGGAGTTTGGGTTGCCCCTCCCCCATCTTCTTCTCTCCCCTGACCCCTCTATTTAGATATCCCCACCCCCGGGAACTCCCCTTCTACTTTCAGATCAATGTGTCCTGCCCTCCCTCTTCCAGTCAGAGTCTTTTCCCCCTCTCATGGGCCCCTTGAAACTATTCTTTAAAATACACCAAATTTGCCAGGCCTTTAATCTCAACACTGGGGAGGCTGAGGTGGATCTCTGTGAGTTCAAGGTCATCCTGGTCTACATAGTGAGTTCCAGGCCAGCTGGGGCTACAGGGAGAACAAATATGCACTCTTGTTAGGACACAGAAGATGTGATCTATCCACACAAAATGTAATTCAGAGAGGCTTCCAAAAGCCCGGGCACTTGAGGACCTGTGTCCTCTGGTGTTTGCGCACCGTAGAAAAACCCGTTCACCTACAGTTGTGAAGAAGGAAAGACAGTGGTCAGTCTGCACTCAGAGCCCTTTTCCGGCGGGTAACGGCCAAGAGGCTGTTTGCATAAGCTGCTGCAGTACTGAAAAGTTCCAGAAGGGGGCAGCCTAGTCTCAGCCCCAGCCATGGGTTTGCACATTGTCATCTGCAATTTGTCCCTCCCTCCCCATCTCCCTTTCTGAGACTGAACCTCCTATGTGGTTGGCCTAGGCTAGCCTCAAACTTAGCTTTTTAATGACCCTTTTCAATTTATTGCATGAAAGACTTACACTAGTCCCAGTTAAAAGCAGACGCCAAATGGTTACAGTGAGATTTTTAAACTGTGGCAAGGGACAGAAGGAAAGTCTACTCCTTGCAAGGACTTCCTCTCTTCAGCTTCAGAGAGCTATGTGCACTTAAACCCAGGAACTTTAGATCAGCGTGGTGGCATTCTCCTTTAATCCCAGCACTTGGGAGGCAGAGGCAGGTGGATCTCCGTAAGATTGAGGGCAGCCTGTTTGTTCTACATAGCCCCAGGTCAGCAGGAGCTACAGGGAGACCCTGTCTCAAAAACAACAACAATAACAACAACAACAAACAAACAAATAAAACCAACCAGCAGCCCCTTTCCCCAAGCCCAGGAACTTTGAGCTGATCATCCCTAGCAGGTCCAGTTTCTATCAGGGACTGGCATATGTTATTGTGCTGATCACCCTGTACATAAAGTCTCCATGTTCTGGATGTTCAATTACAGTACCATCACAGGCAAATTTCTTCTTAAACACCCTCACTAGCTTCTTTTTATAGCAATCATCATCGATCCCTTGGACAGTGTAAGTGTCTTCCTGCCGTTTCTCTGTTGAATTCTTACTGGATATAACCCTCTGTGCCAGAAGGAAACAGGCCATTACTTCACTTGTATCAGCAAAGGGATCAAAAGAGTGGAGGTTCTGGGTAGTAGACATACTGTACAATTCCTTCTCAACAGGTGGAAAGGGCCTGCAGAAGATGGGTTGAGGAGAAGGGGGCAGGAATGCCACATGATGACACAACATAAAGTGTGGGGGAAGTAAGGGGACTCAGGGGAGGCAGCTGAGTCAGCTGCCACTCAGTAACTGGGCAGCCTTTTGAAAATAGAATAATTTGTTTAGTGTGTATGTGTGTGCGTGTGTGTGTGTGTGCACATCAGAGCACAACTTGCAGGAATCAGTTTTCTACTTCCACCATGTAGGTCCTGGAGGTTGTTGAAATCAGGTTGTCAGACTTGGTGACAAGCACCCTCTGAGCCATCTCACTAGCCCAGGCCTTGAACATTTTTTAAAGATTTATTTTATTTTTAATTATGTGTGTGTGTGTGTGTGTGTTTGGATCTGTGTGTGCAGGTGAGTGTATGCACCCACAGAGACTAGAGGCATCAGATCCCCTGAAGCTAGAGTTACAGACAGCTGTGAGCAGACTGATGTGGGTGCTGGGAATTGAACTCAGGTCTTCTGGAAGAGTAGTACTAGTTCTTAATTATGAGCTCATCTCTCCAGTCCCCCAGGCCTCAAAGTTTTGATCCTCCTGCCTCTGCCTCCCAAGTGCTGGCTTTATAGGTATGCACAATGCCAGCCTGTTTCTTTTTTTCTTTCTTTTAAAAGTTGAAACATTGATCATTTTATTATTTATTATTTGTTTGTTTTTATTTTTAAGACAGAGTGTTCCTATAACCCCAGTTGGTCTGGAACTTGCTATGTAGAGGGGGCTGGCCTCTGTCTCCCAGTGCTGGGATTAAAGCCACCACGCTGGGTTTATTTATTTATTTTTTATGTATGAGTGTTTTGTCTGCTTGTAAGCTAGTGTACCACATGTGTGCAATGCTCGCAGAGGTCAGAAGAGGGCATCAGATCCCTTAGAACTGGAGTCACAGAGGGTTGTTAGCTGCCATGTGGGTGCTGGGAACCAAACCAGAGTCCTCTGCAGGAGTAGCCATCTCTCCAGCCCCTCATTTTATTTTTCAAGTTGTAGTTATTAATATTAATTATTGTGTGTGTGAGAGGGGATTGGCATGTGTGCCACAGTGCATGTGTGGAGGTCAGATGACAACTTTGTGCCCGTTTGATAATTCTATTTTAAAATTTGTTTTCCTATCTGTTTTTTTCTTTTTCTTTCTGTTTTCTTTTTCAATGTTGGGCTTGAATTCAGGGCTCCATGTATGGTAGGCAAGTTCTGTACCAACTGAGCTCATCCTCAGCCCAAGATTTCTTCTTTTTAAGCATCATTTTCAGTTAGATCATTATATCGATATACATACTAGGCTTATATTTCATCTATGCAAATTAGTTGTGCATATGTAATGAAAACAGTAACAATAAAACAGTTATTTCAATGACAAGGAGACTAATTTTTATCAATTAACAATAGTCAGAGGTTAAGAGCTTTCCTGTAGGACCAGGTATAGGACCATTTATTAAGCAACTATATGTCAGGTGTTTCCTCTATAAATTGTAGCTCTTCATAGCACAGTAACAGAGGTTACCATCATCTTTATTTTCTAGATGAAATGTCTCAGAATGCTTGTCTATGGTCACACAGTTGGTATGGGAGGAACTGAGGGATTTGGCCAGGCCTTCTCTCCACCAAGTTCATGGACATTTACTGCTTTACTCTGCTGTTGACTGAGAGACTCTAAGATCTAGTCAAGGCCTCTGGAAAGACTGTAGATGTGACTTTTCCTGCATCTCTCTACTCCATCCCACACAATCTACCCCACAACTTCTTGACAGAAAGTGCAGGGGGGAACTTGTCATCTCCTAGAAGCAGAATTAAGGCATGGTTAGAATAAGAACATGAATCGAAGGGGGGGCTAGGGAGCTGGCTCAGGGGCTCAATGGGTAAATAAAGTGGCTGCATTTGGATCTCTAGCACCCAAATACAAGCCTGGTGTGGCAGCACGCACCTGTAACTCTAGTGGCTAGGGGGTAGATCCTGGGGCTTTGCGGGCCAGCCAGTTTAGCCAAAATGATGAACTCTAGGTTTACTGAGAAGCAAATGAGGAAGACATCCTGATGTCAACCTCTAGCCTCCATATGTCTGGAGAGCCCACCTGCACACACACACACATATACACACACACACCACGCATGCACACACACACACACACACACACACACACACATTATGAATCTAAAGAATGGCGTGAGGGACAGAAGGGTTGTATTTTCAGCTGTTGCCGGATTAATGGAAAGTATGTTTACAAACCACATGGGCTCTTCCTGAATCTAAGGAAAAGGACAGCTGTAAGGTACCTGCTGTGTCTCTGCACTCAGTCAAGGCTTTCTAGGAAACTGGAAGGAATTAAAAATCCTGGGCAGGACTAATCTTTGGAATAATGCAGTCCCTTTTTGGAGATCCCCTTTCCCTTAGCATTGCCCCACATCTTCTAAATAACCAGCCATGACTTGTACAAATTGCATGGAAAACCTTAAAACTGCTCATGAAGCTAGGTGTAGTGGTATATGCCTAGAATGCCAGCAATTGAGGCTGAGTGAGGAGGAATGCTTCCAGTCGGAGACCAGCCTGGACTGAACGGTCAAATGTCTCAAAACAGAATGGACAACCAACCAAAATCGTGCACCAAAATTTTCTTCCTCTGCCTCCTGGCTGATAAGATGGCAGTCTTTGGGGAATGGAGAGACACTGGCTGCTCATGCAGAGGACCATAGTTCAGTTCCCAGCATCCACAGGGCAGCTAATAACCATTCATGACTCCAGTTCCAGGGTATCCGATGCCTTCTTCTGGCCTCTGTGGGTATTGCACTCATGGGTGGACTTAGCATGTTACATACATGCAGGCAAAACACTTGCACACATAAATTAAAAGTAAACAATTTTTTAAAAAAATGATTGCACTCTTTGGTTCCCAGTCTCTTACAGTTGGATATGGCTTGGACTAGTTATGATATTGAGATATATGCAGAAGATCTCTGTGAGATTGAGGCCAGCTGGGGCTATGGGGAGATCCTGTTTCAAAAACAATAACAACCAAAAAAACCTTTTCTCAGTCATAGTTTCTTCATCCATAAAATTAATGTTCCTTCTCATATTGGGCTGCTGTGTATGATGGATTTATGTGAAAGAACATAGCACTGTGTCCATATCAGATGCTCGGTGAATGACTAGCTGCCTTCTAGGATTCCAGCTTGGGTCTCATTGCTTTGCATGGCCTTGGGAAACCCTTTTATATCACTAATTGTCAAATCTCACCTCTGGATGAGAGTGGTTGGTTAGATGAACTCTCAGATCTCTCCAGATCTGTTTACTACAGTGTTCTTTGTTTTATGAAAGCCCTAATCTTGTGTGTTTAGTTCTTGATATTTTTCAAAGCACTTCAAGTAGCATCCTTCATTTGTTAACCCATCTAGTATTTAATACTATCTATCTATCACAATAACTACCAATTTTCAGAATAACATGATAAATCACCAGAGAGCCAAGGCCAAGGTCTGGCAGGACAGGAGGAGCCAACACATTCCTGCAGACGACCTTGTACATCGGTGCTGCCGAGGCTCCTATCTGCTCATGAGCCCTGCTTTCTAGGTCAGGACAAGTTCTGGGTCCTCATCTTCAGGACAGTCCTCAGGCGTACTGCGGGCAGAGCCACCAGGCCCTCAGTGGGCTTGTCACAAATCCCTCCTCCAGATGGCTCCGGATGCGGGAGACCACAGAGGCCCTCTCTGCAGGTGAGGGGTGATGGAAGCTTTCCAAACCACTTCCTGAATCTGCTGTCGGTCTTGGGCCAATTCTTCTTGAGTCCTTTAACTGGAAAGCAAACAGGGCAGAGCCGTGTCTCAGTTTCTACCCTGCAGATATACTGCCTTTTCCCCCTTTGTTTAGTGTAGTGGGGAAGAGACAACGGTATATTCTCTCTCTCTCTCTCTCTCTCTCTCTCTCTCTCTCTCTCTCTCTCTCTCACACACACACACACACACACACACACACACACACACACACACAGTTTTTAGACTTGCCTGGAACGCAAAGGGGAATTGTGTCAAGGATTCCTGGCATAGGCTTATTTCATTTTAATTTAGTTTATTTGAGACAGGGTCTTACTGTGTATCCAGACTGGCCTAGGCTTGCCTCAAACTCACAGTGATTCTCCTGCCTCAGTTTCTCAAATGCTGGGATTATAGGCATACTTTTTAAGGGCTGGCAGTGTTTCCTCCCTAATGCAGGGTTGCCTTCCCTGGGGGCTCTGGGCTGATCTGAGCACCTCAGGGAAGACAAAGCCATGGATACAGCTCCAGGATGCAGGTAATTAGGAGAAGCCAGGGTGTGTGCAGGACCCTAGGGATCAGTCAAGATATCACACCTCCAGGAAGGAAACATGGATAGTCACTTATACAGTGAGGCCTGGACTGGGGTCTGAGTGCACACACTGTGGGAGGACTAGAAACAGGAGGGCTGCTGAGGGGGGCCAAGTGCGTGGGCAGAAGGGAGCCAGGTGGGCTGTGGAAACAGGTGGGGAAATGCCACTTGCAGAAGTTGAGAGGTTCCCCTGGACCAATGAGGCAAGGAGAGGGGGGCATGCCTGACTAGAAGGAGGCTCTGGGAAGTAAGTGGGTCCAAAACTATTTCTCTGATGACTGAGACCCATTATTCCTCCTCTTTCATTCAGGCCTTCACCTCAGGAGGAAGCCCTAAATGACCTCTGCCTCTTATCCTCTGTTGAGAAGCACAGAGCTTGCTTGTGCCCCGTGACCTGACGGGAGAAGGGGAAGGCAGGTGCTTGGCCTGGCCGAGTGGAGACGTGGGGCTCCTTATGAGATTGGGGCCACGTTACACTTTTATTTTTGCAGTGCTGAGTGTTGAGCCCAGGGCACTTGTACATGCTAGGTAAGCACTCTACTACTGAGCTATGTCCTAAGCCTGCTTCTGTGTATCTGTCTATCTATCTATCTATCATCTACCATCTATCTATCTATCTATCTATCTATCTATCTAGTCTATTTTTGAGACAGAATTTTACTGTTACCTTTGAACTTTTTCTGTAGACCAGAAGCTCATATCTCAGCCTCCCAAGTAGATGAGATTTCAGGCCCTCACTACCAGGCCTTGCTTAGGCTCCAACTTCTGAGCTTAAACAAGAATGTCTTCCTCTTCCTGCCCTCTGGCACCCCGAGGACCAGAAAGCTCCCAGAGCAGCAAGTCTCCAGGCCAGGCCATACAATGACTAGTGAGAAGGCCCGTTGTGGTGCCCTGGTTGCACACTATGGCAACAGCACTCTGTGTCCCTCTGCTTTCAAACCCTGGGCAAGAGGCAGGAGTGAGTTGGGGTGAAGGCCAGGGCTTTTTTGTTGCTCTGTTAATGCCAAGGCCTCCCAGGCAAAAGAGAAGTGCAGTGTGCACATTGCTTACATTTTTCTTATGAGGCAAGGCTGGGAAATTGTTGGAAATAAAATCAAGGGACTGTGGGCAGACTGTCCTCAAAGAAAGGCTCTTGGCGCTTTCTGTGCCCTGGGCGAGAGGAAGGGCATCTCAGTGGGATCCAGTGCAGAGAATACGGTAGCCATGGTGAAAGCAACTGTCATGGTCTTATCTAGATGTTTCCTGGACCTGTGGCCCCCACTGCTGCACCGTCCTCACTGGAGATGGAATACTTGCACGGCTGGATGAGGCTGGGTGGAAGTTACAGACTGTTCAAGCCCTGGAGGTCAGGATTGGGACAAGGAGGGCCGAGAGGGAAGAGTTGGTGCATAGGTCCTGCGGCTTTGGTTGATTGCCTCTTATTACTCATACACGGGCTGCAGGCTGGGGTAAGAGAGAGACCCAGGTTTGGGGCTTTGTATCCATGTGAACCTCTGGCTTCTGCCCTCTACCCGTCTGGCCTCGCTTATCTCCTCTGGATCTGCCACAACGGGCGAGGGTAGCCTATGGCAGTGCACACACATTCCTTTCAGTTACCCACATCTTCCACCCCTTCCTCCAATTACTCCTCTCTCTTTTCATTTTGTTTCTTTGAAACTGGTTCTTATTTTATAGCCGAGGCTATAGGAAACATATTACAGGCTGAAACTAGTCTGCAACTCACTGTGTAGCCCAGGCTAGCCTTGAACTCAAAGCAATCTTCTTGTCTCAGTCTTCTAAGAGTTGGGATTACAGGTGTGTGATACCACGTTGGACTGTCTTGCTTTTGTTGTTTTCTCTTTTAGGACAGTATCCCAAGATACTCCACCTCAGGGTCCCTAAGTATAGAATAGAGCAGAGACCCCATTAATCCAATGGAGTTTCAGGACCTGCAGTTATATAACAGTTCTCTGAGGATCTTGACTGCCTCTTGCCTCTCAGGTTTGCCTCAGCGTGTCTGAGTGAAGAACTCCTACTCTCCCTTCACTCTCCTGGGGAAGGGTTTCCCCGCAGCTTCCCTGCTCTGGCAGTGCTGAGCATACTTCTCCACATTTGCTGTCTTCTTCCTTCACTGAGGTCTTGCCTCAGCAGGCCAGAGCCACTCTGTTGCTGTTGTCCAAGCAGAGTCTCTTCTTCACTGATGCTCTTGATCACTTGTGTGTCTGTACTGTAGAACATAGTTCCATTTTCTACCGTGAGAAGTACTTGGGTTAATATGAGTGTCCTTTAAATAAGAAGACAGTGATATTCTAGAATAGGACAGCTAGATTTGAAGCAGAAGAATGCTTTCATCTGAGTGACAGCCTTGAAGGTTCCATTTAGCTTCTGGTGGCAGATAGAAACAAAAGGTGGGCATGGCACAGGGGACATAGGTTAAAGACAAGCAAGGCTTGCGCCTGGCTAATAGGTGGCCTGGCTTCTAACCTCTGCTTGGGAATGACTGTAAGATCTTCTCCTAAGCATTCAATACTTTGTTTTCCTTATTGGTTACATGGAGACATGACTTGCCTGACCTACCCCATGGACTGTAGAGAGGAGGTAATGCTCACCTCCTAGGGCCAGCTCCCAGACCTTGCTCTCTCACCTGCCTTGGCTACTCATGTACCTTCCTTGGAACATTCTATCCAGGCTGCAGCCCTTCCAAATCCTAACTCATCTTCAAGATTCAGACTTGACCTTTCTTTTCTAATTAGTCCAGCTGGTGGGGTTGGTCTTTCAACTTCTATAATGTTCATGGTTGGCTTTAGCCAATAAGCATACGACTCTTTTTTATTTTTCTTAAAGAGAAACAAGGTCTTGTGTAGATCAGACTGGCCTCAATCTGCTCTGTAGCTAATGATCTTGAGCTTCTGATCCTGATATAGAAGTTATGTTATTGTAACAGTACTAGGACTAGTAATAAGAAGGGAAAAGGGCCCATGGTGAAAACTACCAGTTCCTCACATTTATTACAGTGTGAATGGATGTTAGAGTTTAAAAAAGAATGTTAAGGGGCTGGAGAGATGGCTCAGTAATTAAAAGTATTGGCTGCTCTTGCAGAGGACCTGGATTCAATTCCTGTCACCCACATGGTAGCTAACAACTTTCTGTAACTCCAGCTCCAGAGGATCCAACACCCTCTTCTGACCTCCAAGGGCATTGCGCTTACATACATGCAGACAATACACTCACAAGTAAAATAAAAATAATAAATAAAATTTTTTTTTAATGTTGGCCAGGTGTGGTGATGCATGCCTTTAATCCCAGCGCTTGGGAGACAGAGGCAGGCAGATCTCTGTGAGTCTGTGAGTTCAGCCTGGTCTACATAGTGAGTTCCAGGCCAGCTGGGGCTACAGGGAGATGCTGTATCAAAAAGATCAGAGAGAGAAAGAGAGAGAGAGAGAGAGAGAGAGAGAGAGAGAGGATGTTAAGTTTAAAATAGTGAGGCCACGAACATTAAGAACGAGAGACAAGGGACTGGGGAGATTGCTCAGTGGTTAAGAGCACTGACTACTCGTGCAGAGGACCTGGGTTTGGTTCCCAGGATCCACATGGTGGCTAACAATTGTCTGTATCCAGTTCCAGGGGATCCAATGCCCTCTTATTTCTTTTTAAAAGATGTATTTATTTATTATTATTTATTATTTTTATTTCATGTATATGAGTGTATTGCATGACATGGGTACATTGCATGACATCCATGTATTGCATGGATAAAAGTGTACCCATGTCACACAGCACCCAAGGAGGTCGGAAGAAAGTGTCAGATCTCCGGAAACTGGAGTTGTTAACTACCATATGAGTGCTGGGACTCAAACCAGGGTCCTCTACAAGAGCAGCCAGTGCTCTTAACTGCTGAGCCATGTCTCCAGCTCGAATGCCCTCTTCTGGCCTCTGTGTGCATTGCATGACATGGGTACACTTACAAATAAGCAGGCAACACACACACACACACAAAACAAAAGGGAAAAATAGTGGGTTGTGGTGGCACATGCCTTTAATCCCAGCACTCCAGAGGCAGAGATAGGCAGAGCTCTGTGAGTTCAAGGTTAGCCTGGTCTACATAGTAAGTTGTAGGTCAGCTGGAGCTACAGGGAGACCCTGTCTCAAAAAGTCTATTAAATAGATAAATAAATAAATAAGATATTAAAGTAAAAGAGTGAGAGACAAATAAGCTTGTATCTGAGTGTGAGACAGCCAAGCAAATCTGATAAGAGGCAGGCTCTGAGAAGCAAAGCCACTGTTCGTGGACCAGCTGTCTAGCTTCCATGACCTCTGCCCCGGGCAAACATGCTAGGCACTATCACTTTTTTACATATTTCTCCTCCTCCTGTCCTCATCCTCCTCCTTCCTCCTCCTCCTCTTGTCTTCTTTTTAAAAATTATATAACGTGCATGAATGTTTTGCCTGCATATATTTTGTAAGTGCATCACATGCATGGAATGCCCTTGAAAGCCAGAAGAGGGAGTCTGAATCTCTGGAACGGAGTTACAAATACTTATCAGCCACCACTTGGGTGATGGGAACTGAACCTAGGTCCTCTGCAAGAGCAGCCGGTGCTCTTGAGTGCTGAACCATCGCTCCTCCCCTCCCTGCTACCGCCACACCTTCCTCCTCCTCTTCCTTCTCTCCTCCTCTTCCCTTTTTTCTTATTTTTTATTTTTTAATTTGTTTGAGACAGGGTCTCACTACACAGTCCTGACTGACCTGGAACTTATTGTGTAAACCAAACTGACCTCAAACTCACAGAGATCTGCCTGTCCCTGTCACTTGAGTGCTGGGATTGAAGGTGTGTGCTACCATGCCTGACACATTCATTCTTGTAATACAGATAATTATTAACAGACTAAGTTGTATGTAAGGATGGCTTTGAACAAGCCTGCACGTATTTCACGAAAGAGACACATGACCATCCTGTAGACAAAGAGATAACCAAGACAGTATGACTGTTTCTTGAGAGCTTTGAGGGACAAAGAGCTTGGTACAACTGAGACACCTGTAGGCAAGAGGACGCAACACTAGTCAGTGACTAATGGCTGACAGACGTTAAAGGTCAACAACTAATGAAGCTGGAATCAGGGAGAGGCAAGATGGCTCAGCCCGTCAAAGTGCTTGCTGCAGAGCCTGATGACATGCGTTTAGCTCCAGGACCCACATGTTGGAGGGCTGGACCCAAGTCCCCACAGTTGTCCTTTAAACTCCATTTGCATGCCAGGAAGTGTGTGCACACATGTGCACACACACGATAAGTACATAATAAGTTTTTAAATGTAGTAAATTTCTTTTAAAAGTGAAGCCAGAGCCAGGCATGATGGGACGTGCCTGTAGTCCCAGGACCTGGAAAGCAGAGGCGGGCAGACCCCTGGGAATTTGAGGCTAGTGTGGTTTACATAGTGAGTTTCAGGCCAGCCTGGATTATTTAGTGGCATCCTGTCTCAAAAAAAAGTTAAGCCAGAGTCAGTAATGGACAAAGGGGGGCTTCAGCCACCCCTGACCAGTGCGCAACACACTAACAATGTGTGATCCTCCCTTTGGGTAGACCAGGAGAGCATGTATTCCAATGTAGGGTCTTCTGCTTGACCAAGTAATGTTATGTCAATCTTTGGTCATCACCCCATTAAGAAACAAAGCCCCCCTGGACCCCTTCTCACTGGTGCTGAGATACTTTCCTTCTATACTTTATATCTTGGAAATCTCCCTCACCTTTACTTCATTTCAGCTGTTGAAAGGGCTTACTGCACTTCCAGTAAAAACCTGGGTTATGTTCCAGCACCTACATCAAACAGCTCACAAACATCTGTAACTCTAGTTCCAGGGGATCTGATACCTTCTTCTGGCTTGTACAGACACCCACATGCACATAGTTCACATAAAAATCATACAGGCACATACACATACACATAAATAAAATAGAGAAATGAATATATTCTAAATATTTTATTTTATTTTATGTATATGAGTGTATTGTCTGCATGTATGTAAGTGCACCTGTGTCATACAATACCCATGGAGGTCAGAAGAGATCATCAGATCCACTGGAGCTGGAGTTATGGACAGTTGTTAGCTGCCATGTGTGTGCTAGGAATGGAAACCAGATCTTCTGCAAGAGCAGCCAGTGCTCTTAACCTCTGAGCCATCTCTCCAGCTCCAAATGAATATTTTTTAAAGATTTATTTTTAATTATATATGTGTGTGACCATGTGTGTATGCATAAACATGAGTGCAGCTGCCTTTGGAGGCCAGAAGAGGGCACTGTATCCCTGGGAGCTGGCAGTTGTGAGCTGTCTAATATGGGTGCTGGGAACTGAACTCGAGTAGTGTGCACTCTTAACTGCTGAGCCATCTCTCCGTCCCCATAAATGAAGCTTTAAAAATATCTCTAGACATAGATATAGCAAGCACAATTGGTAGAGTGCTTGCTTAGGATGCATTGAAGAGCCCTGGGTTCAAGCCTCAGTACCATATGAACTGGGAGTGGTGGTGCATGCTTGTAATCCCAGGATTTGAGAAGTAGAGGCAGGAGGACCAGAAGTCCAAGGTCACCCTCAGTCATAGGGAGTTTGAAACCAATTTGGGCTACCTGAGACCCTGTCTCAAAACAAAAAACGTCTCCAGACAGTACCAAATTTCCCCCCAGAGAACCACTGGTCTACGCATTATTATAAAACACCTTCCTGTGATTTGCTGAGGCCCTCAGGCTAAGCTATCCAATGTGATTTGTTGTTTTTTTTTTTTTTATGTGTATGAGTGTATTGCATGCATGTCTATAAGTGCACCCATGTTATTCAATACCTTCAGACTTCAGAAGAGGATGTCAGATCCTCTGGAACCGGAGCTGCAGATGGTAAGCCACTGTGTGGATGTTGGGAATAGAACCCATGTCCTCTGTAAGAGCAGTCAATGCTCTTAACGGCCGAGCTATCTCTCCAGCCCTCCAATATGATTGTTTTAATGAATAGTTTGCTAGCAAATTTCATTTGTAGTCAACAAGCTCTAGAGATAAGACAGAACCATTCTGCAGTCAGTGTTGGTCTTAGTCACTACTCCAGTCCACTCATTGTGTGTGTCTGTGTGTCTGTGTGTGTGTGTGTTTCGTTCTCTTTTCTTCTTAATATTTTGTCTACTTCCAGGAATGGTCCCAACTTGCTTCCTTCTCAGAGAATCTACTCTCTATGCACTGTCCGGGCATCTCACTGTGGACCCTTTGCTGTCAGAGCCCTCCTCATACTGCGTTTTGATTGCCAGTGTGAAGGGTCATGACAGCCCAGTCAAAGACCATCTTCTCCATTATGCTCCTGATCTCTAGCTGGCACATGAAAGGTGCCCAGGGCACACTAGTTCAAAATATAGTAGAAATAGTAATATATTGTGTTAGTCTACTTTTTATTGGTGTGATAAACACTAACCAAAACCAGCTCCGGGAGGAAAGGGTTTATCTTACACACCCCGATCACAGTTCATTACCGAGGGAAGCCAGGGCAGGAACCTGGAGGAAGGAACTGAAGCACAGACCATGAAGGAATGCTGCTGACTGGCTTTGGATCCCCTGGAACTGGAGTTACAGGCAGTAACTCCTGATTCGGAGGGGTGGTTGTATTTGTGTATAGGAAGAGATACCAAGAAGAACTGATCCAGAGACATGGCTCAGCAGGTAAAGGCACTTGCTGTCAAGTCTGGTAACTCAAGTTCACTCTGGAACCCACAAGGTGAAAGGAGACAACCAATTCCTGCAAGTTGTCCACGGATCTCCACGTGTGCTGTGGTATGTGCCTCCATGCACACACGATAAATACATAAGTGGGAGGAGGAGGAGGAGGAGGAGGAGGAGGAAGAGGAGGAGAAGGAGGAGGAGGAAAAGTTTAAGGGATGAGAATGTAGCTCAGTTGGTAGAGTGTTTGCTAATTGAGGCTAATAAATTCCCAGCATCACATAAACCAAGAGTGCTAATGCACACTTTTTTGTGTCTTTTTTTTCTTTTTGAGACAGGGTTTCCTTATAGTCCCAGCTGGCCTGAAACTCACTATGCAGACCAGGTTGACCTTGATCTTGTAGAGATTTGCCTGTGTCTGCCTCCAGAGTGCTGGGATTAAAGGTGTAGGCCACTAGAAACAGAGCATTCAGTTTCTTTTGTGAAGTAGACTGAGAAGTCTTTTTTTGTCAGGCATGGTGGTACCCACATATAAACAAAGCACTTGAGGCGGAGGCTGAGGCAGAAGGATTGCCTTAAAACAGTTTAAGTCTGTTTTCTTTTTTTTGTCTTTTGTGGTATTAGGTGTTGGGATTGCCTCCCACGTGCTAGGCAGGCACTTACCCATTGAGCTTTATCTCCAATCCTCTTTTTACTTTTATTTTGAGACAGGATTTCAGTAAATTGCCTAGGCTGGTCTTGAACATGGGTTTCTTCTGTCTCAGTCTCCCAAGTAGCTGAGAATATATTCCTTGACCATCAAGTGTGGCCATAATTTTGCTCTCCTGAAATGCATCTAGTATCTGCAAATCATTCAGTGTTTATCATTTGTTCCCTCAGACTGCCAGATCCTAAAAAAATATTTTATTGTTTTTATTTAGGTGTATGAGTGTATTGTCTCCATGTGTGTAAGTGCCCCTGTGTGATGCAATTCCCGCTGAGGTCAGAAGAGGGAGTCAGATCCCCTGGAATTGGAGTTAGGGATGGTTGTCAGCCGCCACGTTTGGTGCTGGGAATTGAACCCGGGTCCTCTGCAAGAGCAGCCAATGCTCTTAACACCGAGCCAGCTCTCCAGCCCCCAGACTGCCAGATTTTTGAAAAAACGGTGTAGTGTAAGAATTGTCCTGTTGACTCCTCAAATAAATTGCCCGAGGGCAGGAACTCTTTTCCCTGTCGCCACTGAATGTTATTCTATGAATGTTGACAACAGTAAGAAAGCTAAAATCGAGTGCTTCTAGTTAGCTGATTAGTAAGTTTGAGTATCTGGTGCGCTCAGTCCCGTTCGCGTTTATGGTGTATGCTAAGCAGGGTAAGATTAGGGAGTGTCCTTCAGAAGCTGGCAGTCTGTTTCTCTTTTAGCAGCAGGTTGAGGAATGTGGGAAATCTTCCCATCTGTGGTGGGGTTTGTTGGGCAGGCAGGGAGAGATGGAGTGTCGCAACCTCTTGCTCTGGAGGTCTGTGGTCCGCAGTAGAAGGCGCTGCAAGACACCTTGCCAAACGTCCGTAGAAGGCCGGGTGTTTGAGCTCCTTTTTCTCAGATGAGGCTAGGAGAAATTAGAATGTCCAAAAGACAGGGTAGGATGGGGGTCCTTTTCAGTGTCCTTAAAGGACACAGTCCCGGCTCGTTCTCGCCTTCTGTCCTTCTACCCTGAGCCTGAGTGGCGGTGCATAGGGGCCGAACAGAGCAGGATGCCAAGGGCGGAGCCCACTGAACTCCCGGACCTCTCCACCCGCAACGCCCTAGGCCAGTCCCCAACACTTAGCCCCGCCTTCCACAGCAGGCACCGCCCCTCGGCACCGCCCCCTCCTGCGTCCCGACTGGGGCTCTCCTAGCCCAGCCCGGGCTGGGGAGCCTCCAGGCGGAGAGGCTCCCGAGAGCCCCGGCCTCCGCATGGAGGAGCCGCTCTCACCCCCGCCGGAGTCCGGGCCGCTCCTGCCGCCGCTGCACGGAGGCGGAACCGCAGCTGTTGCGGAGCTTGGAGCCCGGCAACACCCGGGACACGAGACCGCGGCGCAGCGGTACAGTGCCCGCCTGCTGCAGGCCGGTTATGAGCCCGAGAGGTGACGTCCAGGGCTGAGCGCGCGGGGCGCATCCGGGGCGGGCGGCCCAGGAGGGCGCGGCAGCTCCGGGGACCGGGTGGTACTGGGGGGAGGGGAGGGGCAGGCCCCCACTACCTTCTCCTGCAGCGCCTTCACCCCTAACTTCCCCAAACGCGATTCAGCTGCCATGAGCTGGCACTGGGGATACAGGCGGCCGCTGTGGAAATGGTTCGGTGCGTGTTATTCTAGGGAGCAGGGGAAAGGGTGCACGTCGTAATAACGTCCCCCAAAATCTTGTCCCAGGATCGGACCTTGACTACACACTCAGCGACACTCGATGCAAGTAGTTCAGCTCTTTGGTACAAATAGTGCTTGTTGGAATCCCTGTCCAACTTTGCTTCTTCCTCAGCTGTTTCTGCCTAGAACTGTGTTCAGTAGTCTTGTTGGTAGCTGTAGGTGTCCAGATGGAGCGCCTCCCCAGGGACAGGTGAAGCTATTTGCCCCTCCTCATCAGAAACTTGAGGTCCGATGAGGCTGCTGGTGCAGTTCATTTCCTCCAAAGACTCAGGACACCTGCAAGGGTTTGAAAGGCAATGAGGGTCGCTGGAGAGTGAGACTGGTGAACTGGGCCTCAGGGGAACTGGCTGAAAAAGAGACAGTGGCTAATCTCTGGATTGTATCGCAGTTTGAAATGCAATCCCACTGTCCTTCCGGTCCAGAGGATTTGGACTTCTTTCTCTGCCCCATCTGCTGGTGCTCAGCAGCTTGGGGAGGTGACCTGGCAGCTGGACTTTGGGGGGAGGGTCGTCTAGGGGGTATTAGCCAGGTAGCTCTGCCCAAGGTCTGCCCGCTTATGTAAGAACTTTTAATGGCTTTAGGGGCTACCAAGCCCGAGTACTCTTGTACTGCTGTAGACTGGCTTTTTAGAATTGACTCAGGCTTAGGCAATCCCTATCCTTTCTTCTATGATAGAAATCTAGGTTGGAGGGCTCAGAGTGATAGAGAGGACCCACGGTACTGGAGGAAGCAGGCTGGGGCAGGTGTGGGCTTCATAGAAGCAATGCTGGAATTGCAAAAATGTGTCATTTCAGAGCTCAGGCTACTCAGCCCTACTGCTGCTTGGAAGGGCCAGTGCTAACCCCACCCCCTCCCACCTCCACTTAGTGTCAGAAGAGCCTGTATAAAGCTAGAGCCCCAGTCAGGCAGTATGAGATTCAAAACCTGCTGGCTAGAACTCCATCTGCCTTCACCAACCTAGAGCTGTATAAAGAGGCCAGGGTCCCATGAGAAGTCCTGGGCCCGAGTCCAGTGTTACTGCTCTCTGGTTTGAACTCGGGTGAGCCCTGCCCTCGTGTCCCAGCTCAACAATGCTAATGTTATTACCTTTTCTCCCCTAAAAGTGTTTTGAAATCTTGTTCCTTCAAACAGTCTCAGATCGCATAGAATCCTCTGGGCTGCCTGCCTGCCTGGACCTCAGTGCTCCACTGGGTACGAGTCTCCTATTCCCCTAAGCAGCTGGCTCAGACCTGCCCCCTGCCCTTGAAGCTGTGAGGTGGGGAGTCTCTGGGGACCAGCTGCCCTTCCTTGGCTTGAGGAGGTCCACTGGTTGCCTGGTGTCTCCTCCCCATGGAGGAAGCAGCTGGGGAAGCTCAGGAAGAGGGGGAGGGAAGCCAGGGGGGACGGATTAAGTCTCTGGAAAAGGACAGCCTAACCCAGCCTTGAGCCCAGCAGCTTAGAGTAATGAGGATCAGGAGGGAAAGGGCCCTGAAGTCTGTAACCACTGGGAAGGTGACCCTCCCCATAGTTCAGCCTGAAAGCCTCATCCCCTGGGGCCCAGCCTCCTAGGCTGGGGCAAATGTCACATTAAAGTTACCTGAGATGGTAGAACCCAGCTGTTCAGGTTCCCAGACCTGACTGAACCCAGAATGGTAGCCATTCTTGATTCATGATATAGAGAATGGTGACCCAGAGCAAGTCCTTTAGAGACCCAGAAGAAGCACAAGGGCAACCTGTGCTTAAAACCTGCAACAGCCATGGTGGCAGTGCCCTTCTGTGGCCAGGAAGGGCAGTTCTGAATGATCAGGGTGCTTTCTCTGGCTGGTCTCACTGCTCTGGTTCCTTGGTAGCCAATGAACCTGGCTGCCGATATGGTCCAGGTTTCTGGAGTGGATCTTTGAGTTCTGGAGAATCAGAGGTGCTTCCCTGGCAAGCTGGCCCCAGCTTCCATTTTACTAAGAATTCCTGCAGTCTCTTCTCTGTGCTGATGCTCCAGGGCCTTCAAACACTCCCACCAGGATCCTTCCTCTGGGCTCCGCTGGTGAGAGGGAAGAGTGGGGTGTATGGTATTCCACCCCCCCAAAATTCAAGAGGACACCTGCAAGTCTCCTGTTACAGTTTGAGCTTTGTGGGAGACTTCTTCCCTCTGCACATAGATGGAGCAGCCAATGTTTTCCTGGCAGGGTCCCTGGGGCATCACTGGGGAGGCTGGGCACTCCTGGGAGCCTGGTGGCTTGTGAAGCTAAGGTTCCCCCGAGGCTGGCTGTCACTACACTGCTGAGGTAAACAAACCCAGCCTCTCTGACATGGGGAGGGAGGGAGCCACAGCTCTCATGCCAGGGAGAGGGCTGTCTCACTGCTGCCTCATTTTCTTCCTAAACCAGTTAGGTACGGTAGGGACTGCAGGAGGGCAAAGGGAGGAGGCTGAGGAAACCTATTGGTCAGGAAGCACGACATTAGCAGTTCTGCACACCAGAGGAGGTGCTGCCACCCCAGCTTCCTCCATGTGAATAGATTTCCTGCCTAATCTTACTGTCCCTCAGATTGAAATCTGGGTCTTCCTGGGCACTTGGAACTGACCACCCAAGTTCTGCTCTGGGAAATTAAAAAAAAAATTCCTTTCCCCTCTTCCCTGATCTCTAAATCTTTCAGGATGAAGACTGTGTGCGTGCGTGTGTGTGTGGTGTGTGTGTGTGCGCGTGCATGGGCGCACGCAGACCAGGAGTTAGCGGCCCCTCCTGTCTGAACTGTAGGCTTTGCACCTGTACAAGAAGAGACCTAATACTAGCAATTAATAGACTGTGGACTGCTTACTTATGAAAAATGCTCTGTAGACTGCAGAGGGCTCTAATGCCTCCCAAAGGTCAAGAGTGTCTTTGTTAAAACTGCCTGCTTCTTAGGAATGATGTAGGGCAAGGAAGGGTAGTGTTGGGGAGCTGTGATTCCAGACCGGTATCTCAGGGCTCCTGACTTTGATCATTGTTGGGGGAATTACTGTTCAGAAAAGACTGAACCCTAGTAGAGGTACACCTAGGACAGGCGACAGGAAATTCACTGCTGCGAGCTCAGTGGCCTGCGAGGCGAGGCGAGGCGAGGCACACTGCTGGGCTTCTGGAGAGCGCGTTGAGGAGCAGTGAAGGGGGCGTGTCCCCACCTGGCTCGGTCCTCGCTCGTGAGGGCCCCACATCCTCTCCTCAACCCCTACCCAGGCCAGAGTCCCTGTGCCACCGCAGGAGCTTGGGGCGTGCGCGCCGCCGCGGTGGCAGCCGCAGCTGGGAGGCCGGCCCTGCCTTTGTGCGGCGAGGGGCGGAGGCGGCGCTCCCCGAGGGAGGGGCGGGAGGAGAGGGCGGTGCCCGCGGCGGCCGGCAGCCGCAGCCCCCGCCCCCGGCCCCCAGCGGCGGCGTGGCCGCGGCGTCAGCGGCAGCAGCGCGGTGGCAGCGCGGCGCGGGCTCGCCCGCGTGGGTGTTTATGTCGGGCCGTGGTGTCTCCCAGCAGCATGGCGGACTACCTGATCAGCGGCGGCACCGGCTACGTGCCCGAGGATGGGCTCACCGCGCAGCAGCTCTTCGCCAACGCGGACGGCCTCACCTACAAGTAAGCGCGGGGATCGGCCCCACCTGGGTGCGCGCACCTCCGCCCCGCGATCCGTGGCCCCCGCTCGCGGCTGTCCCTCGCTGACGCCCGAGTGCCCTCGCCCAATAAGAGTGACTTGGGGCTAGTGGGGGGCTGGGCAAGGGAAGGAAGGAGGCCCGCGCCAGGAGCAGATGGGACGTGGCACGGCGACATCGCTGCCCACGGAGCCTTGACTGGTTCCTGGTCAGATCCGGGGAATAGCCTGACCCCTTCCTCTTCTTTGGGGTATCTTGGCCGCTCTGGGCAGGCCTTGGGGCTTGTGGGAAAATGAGGTGTGGCAGTTTGAGGGAGACTTTAACCAGACCATGATCCAGGATGCCCTCCTTCCCCAAAGCCTCACCATGAAAACAGGGAGGTCCCAAACCTATTTCAGGCAGCTGGTTGAGTATTGTCCTGCAGGAGGGGCCCCACTGGGCCAGTGGGATGGCTCTATCTTTCAGTTCAGCCCTTCTTCCACTCGTGTCCACAGGTTGTCACTGGTGCCCTCCAGGAGTATTCTGTGACTACCCCTCAAGCCCACTCCACGTGGCATTTTGAAGGATAGAGACCTACCTGTCTATCTCGAGCTTAGTCTGCATTTTCTGGTGGGCCCTAGGCCAGTTGTTCTGCCTGCTGCAGGCCTGGCACTAGCTGTGCCTCCTGGCTGCAGGACATTGTTTCTGCCAGGAAGGCGCATCAGAAGCCTCAACTGGGGCAGAGTGGTGATGCTGGAGAGCCAATAGCATCCCTGGCCTGTCTCCTGCCAGCTCCACCCTGGCTCATAAGCAAGCATTCCTGTTTGGCAGGCAGTTTCCTTGTCACTCCTGAAGAGGGTGCCCTCTTGCCTGCCCACAGGTGAGGGGTGATTATATCTAGAAAATGCCAATGGGCCCACACTCTAGCATTTCTTCTCTAGCCTCTAAGTGAGCCTCAGAAGGTAAAGAGCTGCCAAGGGAGGGCGGAGGTGGAAGTGGGATAACATTCTTTGTTACTTTGGTGGTCTTTGGTGATGAGTGTGTGGGTTGTCTATCTTTGATAGGGTTTTTACTGAAGTCTTCTGGGGGAACTTCATAGGGGAACTCCTAGGAATTTCTCTTGGCTTAGGGGCAAATTAATCATGTCTGCCCTGTGACTTTTCCTTCCTATACTGGGGGTGCCTCCTGCTTGGTGTAGCTGGTCTCAGTTTCTGAAGTGTGGGGCATCTGCTTTGAAGTGTATCTGTTAAGGCTTGCTGTGACTTCAGGTCGAGAGCCCATGTGGTCCTGTGCCTGTTGCACTTTACCTAGAAGTACCATGCAGGCCTAGTCTTCCCTTGTAGGCGTCACTTGATAGTTACCACACAGCTGCCATGCTCTGGCTGGCCCTAATTGTGAGGCTTCCTGGCTGCCCTTTCCTGTGTGTTGGTTGCTCCTGCCCCAGTGCCTGCTCTGTTAGAACATGCCCTGAACTCAGCTCCCTGGGGTCCCTCTCTAGCTGCTTTGAACCTTGTGTGACTCAGCAGCCCAACCCTGGGTATGCTGGCTTGTGCTTGGGCCATGTTGCACTATAAAAGTGTTTGCAGGTTCTGTGTCTTCTTTTATTCTTGCAGTGCTGGGGACCAAATCCAGGCACATATTTAGGCAAGAGACAGGATCTCCTGTAGCTCCGGCTGGCCTCAAACCCCAATCTCTCTGCCTCCACCTCCCTAAATTCTTGGAATTAAAGGAATGAACCACCACACATAGTTTAGGTTCTGTGCTTTCTGTGTTGAGTTATTCTCTGCTTCTGTCAAGACTGAAAAATCTTTAAGCTAGGTGTGATGGAACATACCTGTAATCCCAACAGGCTGAAGTAAGAGGGTCATGAGTTCAAAACCATCTTAGGCAACACAGGGAAATACTGTTTCTAAAAGAAAAAAGGAGCTAGATGTAATGGCATATGCCTTTAATTCCAGCACTCAGGAAACTGAGGCAGAGGCAGGTAGATCTTTGTGAGTTTGAGGCCAGCCAGGACTGCATAGTGAGACCCTACCTCAAAAACAAATAACAACAAAACCAAAAAGGAAAAATAGAAAGCCATGACTATACTTCTATCACTTGGGAAGTAGAAGCTGGAAGACCAGGAGTTCAATATCATCCTTGGCTATATAGCAAATTCTAAGATTAGCTTAGGATACACGAGACTCTGTCTTTAAAAAATAAACAAAATCACACACACACACGAGAGAGGGGAAAGGGGAGAGAGAGAGAGAGAGAGAGAGAGAGAGAGAGAGAGAGAGAGAGAGAGAGAGAGAGAGATCTTCAAAGGCAAGGTAGCCATATGAGAACTTCTATGTTCCTTGACAAGCACTGAGCCCCGAAGGCAATGATATTCCCAATCCGTAGACCTTCTGTGTTTGGCTCTTTTTTTCCAGGTTGAAGCCATCAGGACATGGGTGGGGGGAAGAGGCCGAGCCTTGTGATGGAATAGCAGAGGGTTCCAGCCTGTGTTCCACCCTCCCCCAACCCTATTGCTTCCCCTAGTGTGGCAGACCCTGAGCTTTTGGGGAACTCTTCCTGATCAGTCATCCTTGCTCTTTTCTTCACAGCGACTTCCTGATCCTTCCAGGATTCATAGACTTCATAGCTGATGAGGTGGTAAGTACCTTCTCCTTTAATGCCAGAGGGATTAATTTCTCGCTCAAGGGTTAAGCATGGGAGAGTCTTTTCTTGGGAATGTGTTGCTGGTTATAGTCTGTATTGTTGCTGGAGGAACCAGTGCAGGGCAAAGGGTTATGCCTGATGGAGGGAACATAGGCAGCTGTGTTGGTGGGAGTCCTGGGGAGTCTTCAGTGCCAGCCTTGCTCAGGTCCAGAGGTCCTTCTGTCATGGAAGGAGCCCAAGGCTGGGGAAGGCTTTGGTGTGACTGCATTATCATATAAACTAGAAAGATTGGTTGTTGTCTGAAATGCTGACCAAGGACTATGCTGCAAAATTATGGGCACTTTGAATACAGTGTTCAGTGATTGTTCATTGAGTCTATAATGGACAAGACTGGCAAGGGGGTTTTAAGGAGTAACATTTTGTATATGGTTGAGTTGAATGTAGGACTTTGGATAAATACAGGGAAACAGTGGTTTGCTTTCAACAAGAGGCTCAGCCGAATCAGTGAATAATTAATTACGAAGCTGAGAAAAGTGATGATGATATAAATCAGTTCAAGAGAAAGTTCAGTGATTCTGCCCTGAATTCTCACCCATTTGTGTAAGTGCACCTATGTTGTGCAGTGCCTGGAACTGGAGTTATGAATGGTTGTTAGCCACCATATGGGTGCTGGGATTTGAACCTGGGTCTTCTGCAAGAGCAGTCAGTGCTCTTAACCACTGGGACTACTTTTAAACTCATTTCTGTTGTCATTTCTACTTAATATGGTATGATTTTATGAAAGACCCAAGATTATTTATGCCTAGATTATTTATATATTGAGGAAACTTCAGGTCTAGCCTATGTGTATAACGCTGGCCTAGACAGATTTCTAGGGGAAAATGTTTTTTTTTTTTTTCTGGTTGTTCTGTTATGACAGCAATCAGGAAGCCCTCATGCTCTGGCCATTCAGTTTAACAAAGTTTGTTGAGTGTCCTGGCTTTGGGCCAGACCTTGGCCTGGCTGCTTGGAAAAGACAGACTGAAAGACATCTGTCTGGCCATGAAGGGTCTCTTTATACCATGGCCTGTGCTGGGAAATTGGTGCTGTTGATGGCGTGATTGAAGTGGTAAAAGAACTGTTTCCTGGGCTAGGCTATGGGGCCAGAGTTCTGCTTAGGGTCTGTGATGAACTTTAGGGGCCTGTGAGTCTCAAAAGTTATAAACCAAAGTCTGTGTTTGGAGCGTTTGGGAGCTAGATTGGTAGCTCTTGACTGACTCTCAGATGGACCCATGGTCTAGTCTTATATCCCACGCATAGGCAGACAACCTGCAAATATATACAGACTTTGTCTCTTACCCAAAATGGCCAGGACCAAGTATTTTGGATTTAGATTTTAAAAAAATTAGAACATTTATATGTATATATGTAGTGAGAAGTCTTGGGGATGGACCTAAGTCTAAATCAGAAATCCATTTATAGCGTACATGCATCTTACACACATAGCCTGAAATAGCCTGAAGGTAATTTTATACAATACTTTTTATGTATCAGCATTTGAAAGTGACCTGTCTTATGAGGTCAAGAACATTCCATTTGTGATCCTGTCAATTCTCAAGAACTTTTAGGTTTTAGCCAGGCATGATAGTGCTTACCTTTAATCTCAGCATTCTGGAGGCAGAAACAGGTTGAATCTCTGTAAGTTCAAGGCCAGCTTGGTGTACATGGTAAGTTCTAGTCTAGCCAGAGCTACATAGTGAGACCCTGCCTCAAAAACCAAAACCAAAACCAAAAGCCAAAACCAAAAAACAAAACCAAAGCCTGAAATATGGGTCATTGGTTAAGAGCACTGACTGCTCTTGCAGAAGACCTAGGTTTGAATCCCAGCACTCACATGGCGGCTAACAACCATCTGTAACTCCAGTCCAGGGGATCCAGTGCCCTCTTCTGGCCTTTGCAGGCACTGCACAGCATGGATACACTTACATACATTCAGGCAATATGCTCACACACACACAAAATAAAAATAATAAATGAAAAACAGAAAAAACAAACCCCAACCCCAACCAAGAAACCCAGTACCTCCCGCCCCTCCACACAACTTTTAGGTTTTAGAGCATTTTGGATTTTGGATCTTCAGAGATGCTCATCCTGTGATTATAATCCTGACCCTTCTCTGGAGTTCTAGTCCGTTAGTCACTCATGTGACTATGTGGCTAATAGGTGCCTTCCTGTGCCTGTCCTTGCTACCAGCTTTTGTCACCTGGATCCACTCGCAATATTTCCAGTGTCACTTGGCCTTGGCCTTCTCCTCCTCCTCCCCTCTGTCTTCTCTTTTTCTTCTTCCCTCTCTTCCCCTTTCCTTTCCTTTCCTTTCCCTTTCCCTTTCCCTTTCCCTTTCCTTTCCCTCTTCCCTTCCTCTTTACTGTTCTTTTTGGTCTCATATAGCCCAGGTTGGCCTGGAATTTAATATGTAGCCAAAGCTGGCCTCTAATTTCTAACCCCTGTGCCTCATCCTGAGATTATGGGCCCAGCCCTTTTTGTGCCTTACACCTTAGCTGAAATGACCTTTCAGTCTTCCATCCTTCTTTCCAAGTAGAGTGGTTGGTTCCTGAGACTTGTGTTGCTTGCTCACTGCTGTGCCTCCGAGGCCATCCTGGGCAGGACATGTAGGTGCTGGTGGATGCTTTTTCAGTTACTGCTAAACCCTTCCATGGATCATGCTTCCATTCATAGGACCTGACATCAGCCCTGACCCGGAAGATCACACTGAAGACACCACTGATCTCCTCTCCCATGGACACTGTGACAGAGGCTGATATGGCCATTGCAATGGCTGTGAGTCCTTGCCTGGGTGGGAGTAGGGGACTAACCAGGATGGGCTTTGCAGATGGGTGGGGCTGAGGAGGTTGCCCCCATTTCTTACCATACTCCCCTTTTGTACCAGCTCATGGGAGGAATTGGCTTCATTCACCACAACTGCACCCCAGAGTTTCAGGCCAATGAAGTACGGAAGGTCAAGGCAAGTACTGGTCTCACCCTCAGGAAGATGCTGCTCAGCAGGCCTTGTCTGGCAGGCTCTGCTCTCCCCGCAATCCCGGAGACTGCGGCACTCCTTGCCTACTTGTTGTGGGCCCTGGCTGCCCTTCCTCATCGTAGAGTATGGGCTCATTCCTCCTTTTACCAATGGTTCTCATTCCATTAAGGGCCCCAGCTCCTCCATGGCGCAACTAGGGTCTCCTTAGATTCCCCTGGCCAGGCTGCATGCCACCCCTGGATTTCTTGCAGCTTTTTTCTTCCTCTTCTACCTACAGAAGTTTGAGCAAGGCTTCATCACAGACCCTGTGGTCCTGAGCCCTTCGCATACCGTGGGTGATGTGCTGGAGGCCAAGATACGACATGGCTTCTCTGGCATTCCCATTACTGCCACAGGCACCATGGGTAGCAAGTTGGTGGGCATCGTCACCTCCAGAGACATCGACTTCCTTGCTGAGAAGGACCATACCACCCTCCTTAGTGAGGTGCCTGCAGGGCCAGGGACTCAGAGCTGTGGCACAGAGGGGACTCCACCCCAGGGGCCCCAGATTGGTGCCTGTGACCAGGGACCATAGGGAGGCCTGGCCCCTTCTCTCTCACCTGCCAACCTGCAGGCAAATGTTCCTGGCCCCACAGGTGATGACGCCACGGATCGAGCTGGTGGTGGCTCCAGCAGGTGTGACATTGAAAGAGGCAAATGAGATCTTGCAGCGCAGCAAGAAAGGTACCGGGGAGTAGACACCTCAGCCCTGCTTCCTACTGCCATTCTTTCTCAGCCTGTCAGATTGGCCTAGTAATGACACCAGGCACTGGGGAAAGTTTGAATAATCCTAGGAAGCCTGGAGCAGCATTCCTGATGTCCATTCTTAATTCAGTATGTTACTCCAAACTAGTACTGATGATACTTGTCAGAGTAAAAGGTCTTAGAGAAAGGGCTGGGGCTGTGGTTCAGCGGCAGAGCATGCACTCAATGTGTGAGGCCCTGGGTTCGATCCTTAGCAAAATAAAGAAAAGTCTGGAAGTGCTGCTTTCTGCATCTCTCATAGTACATAAAGAATTACACACGTGGGGTGGAGAGGTTGAAGAGATGGGGAGATGGCTCAGGGGTTAAGAGCAATGGCTGCACTTGCAGAGGGCTTAGGTTCACACCTCAGCACCTGCATGGTAGCTAACAACCATCTGTAACTCCAGTACCAGGGATCTGATGCTCTCAATGGGCACTGCACACACAAGTGCACTTAGAAACATATAGGCAAAACACTCATACACATACAAATAAATTAAAAAAAAAAAAAAAACCAGCATTGCACATGGGGGCCAGTGAGATGTTTCAGGGAGCATTTGCTGCCAAGCCCATGACCTGTGTTCAATCCCAGGGACCCTCATGTTGGAAGAAGATGGAAGAAGCCTGCACTCATGTGCACACACACATGCACACTAAATAAATGTAATTAAAAGAAAATAATTGTACATGGGAGCAGGGCAGGGTGGCTGATACCTGTAATCTCAGCACTCCAGAGGAAGAGGAAGGAGGATTATAAGTTTAAGACTAGCCTGAGATATGTAGTGAGACCCTCAAAGCTCTGAAAAGTCCTGCAGTTAAATTTATTTGATATTGAAGCTATTTATATAGTCACTGGGCTCCTACGGGCTGCTTTCCTGGTCCCCAGTGGAGAGTGTTTTAGGATTTGTAATAGGAAGGACCCATATCTCTCCTCACATTTGTGCCCTGTCTGGGTGCTCTCTTCTGTGACCTGTGGCCCAGATGGTGAAAGGCTACCAGTGCTCAGGGGCTGCCCCTCCCTTCAGGACAGGGAGAGTGCCAGGAACCTGCTTGTCTGGGTTTCTTTGCTTCCTGTTTCTTGGGAAATAGTCCAGGTCCTAGGTAGGTGCTGCCACCCAGTGGCTAGTTTAGGGTCTTCAATGAAATCTTTGGTCTTTTTTTTCCATTTTCAAGCCATTCTCCCACCCGCGGGTACACTTGCTCCAAAGCCTGTTTCTTCCCTTTCTTCCTGGTCAGGGAAGCTGCCTATTGTCAATGATCGTGATGAGCTGGTGGCCATCATTGCACGCACGGACCTGAAGAAGAACCGAGACTACCCTCTGGCCTCCAAGGACTCCCACAAGCAGCTGTTGTGTGGGGCAGCTGTAGGCACCCGTGAGGATGACAAATACCGCCTGGACCTGCTCACTCAGGCGGGCGCTGACGTCATAGTACTAGTAAGGATGTGGTGCATTTCCCAGCCTCAAGCTTGTGAGGCCCTTGTTCCCTTGACCTCCCCACCCTGTGTCAGAATTAGGCCCATTGTAGAGTTCAGACTGTGCGTCCCTCAAGACCCTTCCTCACGTGTAAGTTACCCTCATGATTACAGCTCTCATTCACTGAGAGTCCCCCCACTTCCCAGGCACTGAGATGAGCTCCTTATGGATTATGGCTACAACTGCTGTTCTCAGCAGTAGATGAAGAAACCGAGGCTCAGAGCAGTTCAACGATTTCACTTTTTTGGCTAGTGACTTGGCAGGAACAGGCTAATGGCGTCTCCTTGTCATGAAGATGGACTTGTATAGGAAGTGGGAAGGGGCTGCATCTCTGAGTTGCTACCTGAGTGTTTAATCTTCTGACAGGCGAAGCAGGTCCCTTTGAGAGAATCAGCTGAGAGCTGTCATGTAACTTTCCAGAAAAAATACAATGAGTGCCCTCGTTCCTGTTGTCTGTGATTTCAGGGAGTCATCTTCCCCCAGTGAGGAGACTCTATTATCTAGCCCAAGCTTTTCTGTCCCTCTCCCAGGACTCATCCCAGGGGAACTCGGTGTATCAGATTGCCATGGTGCACTATATCAAGCAGAAGTACCCCCACCTCCAGGTGATTGGGGGGAATGGTGAGTGCAGGGTTCTTTCTCACTTCCTGCTGTTGCCCCTTGCTGTGTAACCCTTCTCTGTCCTTTGGCACTCCTAGGTGCTCCAGGCATGGGGGGAAATGGGCTAGGATGGGCTTTGACTATCATTTTAGTAGAGGAAACTAGACTGAGATCCCAGGAAGCCCCAGAACAGGGTGGGGACACTTTATCCTCATGTTCCTCTTCCACCTTCCCAAATCCCAGTGGTGACGGCAGCCCAGGCCAAGAACCTGATTGACGCTGGTGTGGACGGGCTTCGTGTGGGCATGGGCTGTGGCTCCATCTGCATCACCCAGGAAGGTAGGTATCCACAGAGAAGGAGGAGAGACTGCCATTTAGAACCACCCTGGTCAGGGCTGGAGAGATGGCTCAGCAGTTAAGAGCAGTGGCTGCTCTTGCAGAGGACCCAGGTTCATTTCCTGGCACTCACATGGCAGTTAACAGCTGTCTGAAACTCTAGTCCCAGGGGATCTAATGCCTTCTTCTGGCCTCTTTGGACAGTGCATGCACGGGTGCACTTATATAGATGCAGAAAGAACAATCGTACACATTAAACTTTCTCTTTTTAGAACTACCTTGGTCCATCAAAGTCCTACAACCTCACTCTTGTTCTCAGATACATGGTGAACTGACCAGTGCTTGACCCATCAAGCCTTTCTTGGGAGGTGGCTCAGGCTGATTCATGCTCAGACTTTGCCCTGTCTAGGAATGGTTGTGGGGCGAGGCAGGTGTAAGCAGATGAGGGTATGTGAGTTTGAGGAGTGGACCACCTGCTTCTCAGACTCTAGTTGTGGAGACACCATCTGGAGGCCCAAGGCTGATATGACACTTTTCTAAGGCATGTGTTGGAAGCCTGTTGAGGGGCTTGAATTGGATATGTGACCAGGCCATGCCTAAGGTATGAGAAAACATGTCCCTGGGCATCCAGGGACATTATCAACCCATAGTTGCCCTGTGGTAATAGCAGAGTGAACCCTGACTGGAGAGCAGAGAAGAGAGAATATAAAAGCCAGTATTCCAAAGGAGGGCATAAGTACCCAGTTCTTGTCTCTGGTGATGACTGTTGCAAGGGAAATCTTTGCAGGGAGCTTGTGCCTTCAGAGCAGGTGCTGGTGGGGCCCCAATCTGGAGGTCCTATACTCTAAGGCTAGTACTGATTTTCCCACCCATGCTCCTTATAGTGCTGTCATTGGTGGGTAGCCTAGGTCCCTGGAGTGGTATCTCCCCAGCCACTAAGATAGGAGGCCCTATCTTAGGTCTCTGAAACACCACCGTCCTGCCATCCTTCCCCCTGATTGGTGATAGGCACAGGAGAAGTGACTGACAGCCCTATGACAGCCCTACTGACATCTCCACCCTGTCCTGTGCACTCCACTTCCTCCAGTTATGGCCTGTGGCCGACCTCAGGGTACTGCAGTCTACAAGGTGGCTGAGTATGCCCGACGCTTTGGGGTGCCAGTCATAGCTGATGGTGGCATCCAGACTGTGGGGCATGTGGTCAAGGCCCTGGCACTTGGAGCCTCCACAGGTAAGAGGAGTGCCTTGGGTTGGGCAGGTGGGGCTGGGAAGCCTCAGTGGGAAGGCCAATGCTTTTGAGTGGGAGGCACTCATCCCTTGACCCTGACCTCCCCAGTGATGATGGGCTCCCTGCTGGCTGCCACCACGGAGGCCCCCGGTGAGTACTTCTTCTCAGATGGTGTGAGGCTTAAGAAGTACCGAGGCATGGGCTCACTGGACGCCATGGAGAAGAGCAGCAGCAGCCAGAAACGATACTTCAGGTGCGGCTTTCTGCTCTTGAAATCCTACATGCCCTTCACCTCCTCCCGAAGGCAGTCATCCCATATCCCAGTTCTGGAAACTTAGGTAGGCATACATAGCAGGTGCAGGATCAGGGCCTGGACCATTTGAACTAGAGGCTATGTTGTTTCTGCTGGAGTCTAATACGTGTCTGTGGCTGCTGTGGGGACCCTTCTGGGTGGCATTCTCCTCTGCCTGGGCCCCTGCAGGGGTGGAGGGCGGGGTCCTCTAGGCTTCAGGCCGCTGGACTCAGCTTCCTAACCCTCCGTGCAGCGAGGGGGATAAAGTGAAGATCGCCCAGGGTGTCTCAGGCTCCATCCAGGATAAAGGCTCCATTCAGAAGTTCGTGCCCTACCTCATAGCGGGGATCCAGCATGGCTGCCAGGACATTGGGGCTCAAAGCCTGTCTGTCCTGCGGTGAGTGTTGTAACTCGAGGGGGTAGCAGGTGGGAGTTCCCTGGGGTGTTCCCCTCCTCGTTTCTCTCACTCCTCTTTTCCTGGATGTTTCTGGTCTCCTCACCTGCCCACCCACCAGATCCATGATGTACTCAGGAGAGCTCAAGTTTGAGAAACGGACCATGTCAGCCCAGATCGAGGGTGGTGTGCACGGCCTACACTCGTAAGTGTGTAGCCTCCTCACCTTTGCTGGCTGGTGCTGGGGTGGGCAGGCAGGCAGTTCAGAGGCCAAGTGGAGGTTTCAGGGGCTACATGGCCCATCTGTCATCCTGTCTGTAAGGCCGCATTCACCCTGGAACCTTCTCATGGGTCCTCCATGCAGATCAGCCGCTCCCCTCCCCGAGCAGGCATGGGAGGTGTGGCTGCTGGCCCCACCTGGGTTAGCTCTTGCTTGCTCAGGAAGCTTGGTGGCTGGTGGCAGGGGCTGGTGGTGCCGGGCTCTTGCTGGTGGTAGCCCCAGGCAGGCAGGCAGGCAAAAAATGGAGGCATGAGCCCTCTGGTGGGAAGAAGGGCAGAGAGACAGATGCCAGGCCCAATGCTGGTGCAACCGCGGGTGGGGGCAGAGCTAGTTGGCAGCAGTAGTTGCAGGCATGCAGCCCTCCCTGGTCGAGAGGACCCATCTCCCCAGGCATAGGCGGGCATCTAACCTGTGTCTCTTTCTGCCCCACCCTTTCATAGCTATACCTTTCTGCCGTGTAAGTAACTGCGCTGCCCGGGCCAGGCGTAGAATAGAGCAGGGGCAGTCTGGGTGGGACTTGGGCTGGGAAGATGGGAATTGGGTTGGAGGGATCATACTGGGGTATAATCGTGGGACATGGACCCTGGGCCCAGGCCCTTCTGGCCTCTGTTCTCAGCACCATGGGATCGAAGAGGTCAACTATGGCCCTCATCCAACCAAAACATAAATCCCCTTCTGGGGTGCAAAGAGATGCCTATGATCACAGGCCTGGGGCTGCTGCTTTATGAAGGGCCTGAGCTACCATCCATTGGGGGCAGGGTGGAAATGGGGCGTAGAAGTCGAGCTAGTCAAAGCCTGCTCCATGAGGATGGCAGTGCTTTTCCAAGCTCGCTCTCCACCCTGGGCACCAAGGACAGTCCACTCAGATGTGGCATTGGCTAGAACAAGTGTGGCTGTTTCTGGGCCTGGTATGGTTCTTCAGGGAGCCCTGGCTTGGGAAGGACAGAGGTCCAGGGCTGCCTCTTCCTCCTCTGGCCCCCTGGCTGAGGGGCAAGCTCTATAGTGTCCACCCTCTCTCACATCTGGGAGACCTTGGGCAAGAGGATGCCGGGTCACTGTAGAGGCCACACACCCACTCTTAGTTCCCTCTTGTTTGTCTTCACAGTTACGAGAAGCGGCTGTACTGAGGACAGCAGTGGAAGCCGAAGTGGTGGAGGTGGTGAACCCCGGGGTCCCACTCCAGGAACAGCCTCCCTCCATAACTGAGCGGCCCATGGATTTGCACTAAGGGATCCATAGCTCCTTCCAGGGAGAGAGGAGTGGAGTCCCTGAGGGGGCTGCAGCCCCTCTTGGCCACCCCCACAGAGTAAGATTACTCCTGTGCCAGGTTGCTCTGGGAATTCCTCTGGGCTCCTCCTCCTTCAGCCCCCTGAGCCCAGCCAGCCCAGGCTCTCAGGCCCTGTGCCTGCCTCAGGTCTTTCTCGCTGCAGCCTGCTCCAGCCCAACTCCCACCCCTGGGGAAGGTGGCCTCTCCTGGCTTCTCCTATAGGGCACCTCCTCCCATTGTGGTCCCCTCGCCCCAGGAAATGGTGCTCTCCTGACCCTGCCTCTGGCCCCTCCCCAGGCTGCTGTCCTTTTGGCCATGTGGCACTCTGGGTTCTGGACCTAGACCAGGGGAAGGTCTCTGCCCCCTTCCTCTGGCCTGGCTACCCTGGGTCCTATTCTCAGCCCACTTCCCTGTCCTGAACCTGGGGAGGGCCTAATTGTGGTCACCTGCCCCTCATTCCTGATGCACCATCATCCTCTCTTCTCAGCTGCAGTTGAAGGCTTTAACTTTGCACACTTTGGGGTCACAATTGTGTCATTGTATATTAAATAATCTGAATAAATCAAGTAGATATCAAATGCCTCTGCCATCCCATCTCTATCCCTTGCCCACAGGGTGACAGGCCCCTATCTTGGTGGTATTTGGCAATCCCATCAGAGCCTGACCTCTCCAGGAAGGTGAGGAGGAGATACCACACTCAAGAGGTGTACTAGTGCAGGGGGCACGTGATAGCAAGTCTCCCAGGCCTGGGATGGCTGGCCGGCAGCTCCTACAACTTGGCAGTACCACTGAGGGGTTCTTCAGAGCTCCCACTGCAGCCTTGAACAGGTATAAGTACGGTATGGAGGTGACGCTATGGCCTCAAATGAGTGAACTACCACTATTTACTATGACTCCAGACTGCTCTGACCTCCATTCCCTGCTGAGCGCATACTGGAGGCCGCTGAGAACTTGTCTGGTGGTTCTGGCAGGGGAACACAGCTACTCATACTCTTAACCGAAGACTGGTCCTCTATTGGGGAAGGTCATCTTCTTTTGACTGAGTGTACCGCTTCAGAAAAGAAGCGCTGAGGCTGTTGCCCGTGACTTGACCTGAGGAGCTGCAACAGCAGATCCTTGTCTCTGATGGGCCACATCTATGACAGTAAGGTGGGTAGCCTGGATCACATAGCACCAGATGAATATGCTAGGGGAAGAGTGAAAGATACCTGGGCCATAGCAACCAAGCTGGACTCCTGGTTTGCCCAAAGTGAAGGAAGAAGGTATCACCTGCCTAGCTAGCCAGATCATCCAAATCAACCCTTGTTATTAATGGGATGACAGATTCTGAACACCGTGAACACCGTCTAGAGTCAAGAGGTCTTGGATATTCACACTGCTTTCCTATGCTGCAGTGAAGGTTGGCAGCAGGTGCAAAATGTCCCACCAGTGGTACAGACATCACTCAGACGGGTAGAGAGGAAGGTGACCTAGGAATGTCCCAGTGGCAGGGAAAGATCCTCATTTGTGGTAAGAATTCAGAGATGCTCCTTTGACTGCTGGGGAGGGCTACACAGTGTGCTGTCGGTGTGGTGTGCTGGTGGTTGCGCTCACCCACGCCCCTCTCAGAGCGAGCCTTTTGGCTAGGGGCCTGGTAGTTGTTGAATGTTGAGTCTGGGCTAGGATTTTGCTCTAGCACTTTCCAGCTTTGTGGCATCTTCGGGGTTGGGAAGGGGAGAGTTGAGTGGCAAGTTTTTGAGCTCAGAGCCACTGCTGGAGCTGTATCAAGAGTCCCTAAAGGCCTTGTGCCCTGGAATCTGAAGCCTAGGTAGACACCCAAGAGAGGTGACCTAGCTGATGAGAGGCTGCTTGGATCCCATGAGGTGGTAAAAGATGAACAGATGGTTTAAAATGAGTCCATGTTTCACGTTGCATGTTGGTTTACAAAAATTCTACAGGGAGCACAGTGACCCATCCCATTGAGATGGGAAGACCTCAGATTTTTAGATAGTGATCTACTCAGGCAGGTGAGTAGATCAAAAGGGAGACTTTTCCTTTCAACTAGACCTCATGAACCAATAGAGCTGACATTAAGCTAGTGTGCTCCTGTGGAATTTATTAGCATTAGCTGGGTGTTCTAGAGGCGGTTCTCGCTCCATGGGCGTCTTAGTTTCTTTGTGTCTTAGTTTCTTTGTTACTTGCTGTGGTAAAATACTCAAGCAACATAAGGGGCAAGGGTTTATTTTGGTTCACAGATCTAGGGCACAGTCCATCATGGTGGGGAAGTCAAGACAGCAGGAACCTGAAACAACTGGTCACATTGTATCCACAGCCAGGAAAAACAGTGTAGTGAATGCTTGTGCTCTGTTATGTCCCTCCTTTTTATACAGTCTGGGACCAAGCTTATTTCTTGTTGCCACCCACAATGACAATTTCTTACCTCAATTAACCTAATGAAGAATTTACCATAGACATACCCAAAGACCCCTCTCCAGGGGATTCTAGATCTCATCAAGTTGGCAATTGAGATTAACCATCACAGTAGGTATGTTTTAGAATATCCTAGAGCACTAATAAGGACCTCAGAAGCTCAGGATCACTGAGTGGGCTGCCGTCTAGGGTTCTGAATAGACACTCAGCCCCCAACTTCTGATACCCAGCAAAGATTGAGAATCACTGTTGTAGAGGAAATCCATGCTTCCAGTCTCACGATTCCTGAGGCTCTTGTAGAAAACAATTTCAGGTAACTCAGCACCTACCCTGTGGCCTCACTACCTAAGGATCATGTGAGAACCCATGGAAGGTAAAAGGTACTCAGTAAATCTGTCAGATTCTCTCCTATTTGCTCTCCCATTGCCCAGGTGACTAGGGGCTGAGAGATAACCCAGGCAACGTGCTTACTCTGGGTTGCAAATTCAACCGCAGTGGGCAAGACCTAGGTGGGACACATGCCCTGGGAAGGAAAGTCACATCAGGTAGATATGTAGAAGCAGCCTAGAGGTGCAGCTGGAACAGACCTTCTTCAGCAGAACTCTGGGGAAACCAGGAGTCTGACTTGGTTGGTATGGCCCAGGTGCCTATTACCCTTCCCCTGGCATACTCATCTGGTGCTATGTGGTCCAGGCTGCCCACCACCTTACTGTCATAGATGTGGCCCATCAAGATGAAGCTCTGTTGTGGCAGCTCAGGCCCTCAGTTCATGGGCAACAGCACCAGTACAAAGGTATAGCCACCCCGGGAGAGAGCGTGTGTCACTAGCAGGCAACCAGCCAGTGCCCCAAGTCCCCACAGCAGCACCGGTCCCTGAGGAGTCTGAACCAGGCCCCAGCATAAGCCTGGTAAGTGCAGGTCAGGTAGATCTTGGCTTTGGCAGCTGGGCTCACCCCCAGCAAGGACAGAAGCAGGAGGGTATGCCAGGGTCTCCAGGGGGCCCAGTGTGCAGTACGGATGGAGGGAGCAGGACAGTCACATCACCACCTCAGTGGGAAGCTGTGTGGCCATCTCTGGTACACGGGGACAGACGGAGCCGTGCAGTGGGCATCCCCTGCTTCTTGGAATGCTGAAAATAGGGCCTTTCAAATGACATGACCCAGGAGTTCAGAAGGGGCTGCACTAGCTCTCAACAGTCATTTCAACTTCTGTGGCTCTAGTGTCAATCAGAGAGTGGACATCCCAGCCGCAGGGTAGAGTAGGGGGCAGCAGCTCTACTGTGCACGACTGGCTGTCCTTAATTCCCCTCCCACCCCTCTCTCGTCTGGGAAAGGTGTCTGCAGAGGAAAAGGGACGCAGCCATGGGGACATGGGCGTGGGGGAGGCATCTCTTTCCTCTGCCTCCATGCTGAGCCTTTGTTTTTTCAAGATCCCCTTGGACTTGTGAGGGCCAGACTCTGAGCCCACGGTGCCTTAAACGCAGACTGGATCTATTAGGGTATTGGAAGACCAATTTTCTGTACCTACCCACACCTGCAACAGCCCTTTTACTTCTACCTGGGAAGTTTGGAGGCAGGGAATCTGGTCAGACAGTGGAGAGTGTCCACGTAGAAACACTCAGGCATATACTTTTTTGTTTGTGCTTAGGTAGTGCCTTCACCTGAGGGTGGTTTTGAATCCCTACCCCAGCCTTTCCTTCCTTCCAGGAAGCTCATCTTAGAATGGCAGGTGGGTGTTGTTTGGTTCCTAGTCTCCTCCTCTACCTTCTTAGCTTCTGGGTTGAGACGGGGTATCTTGGCTGCCGCCTCTCTCTCACCTAAAGTGACCAGGCTAGAGGTGAGCAGGGGTCATCTGGGCAGCAAGAGCAGTATTATCTTGGGACAGTTAAGAGACCAGACTTTCTATCACTTTGAACCTCAATTTCTTGTGATAGTAACTGATTTTGAAAGAGAATCACCTTCATCCCAAGCACGACAACAGCTTTCTAGCTCTTGACCCCACATCTCAGATAATCCACTTTTGGCTGCACCTTTCAGGGCAGGCTGATCTCAGGGTGGGAGAGAGCAGAGCTGTCTCCTGCAGCATCACCACAGCAAGCGGTTTGGGACGGGTAAGCTGATCTCTAGTGAGTGGTTCATCTGGAACTGTCATGGTGGGAAAGGAAGGTTCTCCCCAGAGAGGGAAGGGAAATCAGTACCAGGTCACCAGGAACTGAACGAGGGAGGAGGAGCAGGAGGAAGGCGACTTTAGTAAGGACCTTGCGGTGACCCCACTCTTAAATCTCCCACCTCCAACTCTAGCATCTTCATCCTCGTGGCTCCCTCCCCGTACGATGCAGGCTACTGGAAAGCAAAATGCAAGTCCGCACTGCGGATTCCGCACTTCAGAAAATCAATTAAGGGGAGGGACTGCCTCCAGACCCCACTCCTCCGGTTTGCTTCCTCTCCGTCTGGGGAGGGGCATGGTTTCCACCTCTCCTGTGGTCCACAGTGATCAAGTCCTTTGCAAGCCTCTGGTCTCTGGGGAAATCTGAGGCAAAAGAACTGTGCTGTGGAGAGATGTGGAGAAGGTCGTGGCATAGGAGTGTTCCCCGCTCCAGTCTAGGACTCCCAGGACTGAATGCTTCAGAAGCAGTGTGGCTCTGCATCCAGCAGGTGGCGCCAGAACCCACCGACTGCTGGGACCCCAGGGAACCCAGAGTGGGGCAGTTTCCTAGGCAACAGACAGCGTTTCTGAAAGCCCTGCCCTTGACAACCATCGTTCCCTGGTTGCCCACGTCCATAGTAAAATTGGTTTCTGAAGGACAGGAAGAGCACAGGGGGGCAAGATAATCTCAGAAAAAGAGAGGCTGACTGGGGTGGCCGAGAGGAGTGGGAAAAACCTGTTTAATGCGACTGTTCATCTCTCTACACCTGCTGAGGCTCCAAATCCTCAGTCCACCCCTATAAGGCAGTAAGGCATAGTCCATTATTATGGCTGTGGAGGATGAGGCTCAAAGTGACTTAGAATTACCAGCTGGCCGGAACCTAAGCCTGCCTGGATATGGCTTTCTTTTTGCCTTGTCAGTGTGAAGTGTCCAAGCCTGGTGAGGTCAGATGGCAGTGAGGCTTGCTGGGAAACCAGGAGCAGAGCAGAGGGAGAAGAAAGGTTAATGGAATCCAGCCTCCCTGAGTCGGGTTCTGCTCTTGCCAACATGGTGGGGTTCCTCTGCCCAGTGTGGTCTCCCCTCTGTCAAAGAACCACAGAGGTGGAGGAGAAGGGACTTAGGCACCCGAGAGATTTTATGTGACCTTTCCCAAATAAGTCAGCCCTTCAAGAAAGACAGACAAGACAGGTGAAGCCTACAACTGTTGTGCGGGGAGGAGAGACAGGAAAGGGATGGATATCAAGGGCTGTACAGAGGAGAAAATCAAGTTCAGAGGGGTCAAGGAACAGATATGGTGTATTCAAATATGTCAAATATTTATACTTCTGCCAAACCTCACTTCACTAACCGCTCTGCGTCTCATATTGATCATGACTGGCACTGGACTTCTGACTCCCTGGATTATGAATCCGTTCTCTAGGAAAACAGAACCAATTGTTTGTGTACTGATGTTTCTATGTATCTATTTACTTATCACCTATTATCTAACATCTGTATTTCTATCTGGACAGACAGAGATGAGGAGACAGACCTGGAATCAGAATTATTGTAAGGAACTGATTTTCAGGACTGTGGAGGTTGAAAAATGCAAGGTCTTCAGTCAGTAATCTGGAGACCCAGGAGTACTGACTAGTTTGAGTCCCAAGTCCACCCGCAGAAGACCTAGGTTTTATTCAGCCTTTTTATTGTTGTTGTTCTATCTAGTCCCCTCCAGCATCAGAAGATGCCCACTAGCCATCAGGTTGACTCAATCTGCCGACCCAGATGTTAATATCTACAGACACCCTTCATATACACCCAGAAGTATTTTTCACAGAATCTGGGCACTAAGTTGACAGTGTAATTCACCACCATACTTCCCTGGCTCCCTCCTAAACTGGATCCTCCTTAAATCTGCCTCATCTCAAAAAATGACAATTCCATTCCTGGAAGTTGTTCAGATTAAAAAAATAAAAGCTAAACAAAAACCTAGCACCTTCCTTCTCTCAGGTGCATATTTAATTCACTAGCAAGGCTGCTGGCACTGCTTTTTAAATATAGCCTGTCAGGCTACTTCCATTCTCTTCCACCACCCAAGCTACCACCATTTCTTACCTGCTTATTCCAATGGGCTCTGTATTCCACAGCACCCACTATTTCCTAGGGTCTTCTTATCCCTCTAGGGTCTTCTCAGCATAGCAATTGGGTGATCCAAGATGTAAGTTAGAGCATGTAAAGACCCTCTAGTAGTTTCTTTGAGGGTCAAAACAAAAGCCCAGGTCTTGAGCAGCCTTCAAGGCCCTTTATGATCTGACCCCACATCTTAGACCTTGTTAATTATTGCTTTCCCCTCAGTCTGGTGCACCCACCAGGCCTCCTTGCTGCTCTCAAGTTCTCCCAAAAGACTCCTCCTATTTCCCCCAGATGTCTTTGCAGTTCTGTCCTTCCTTCTCTGCAGGTTAATCCAGGGGCATCTTGATAGACTTCCTCAACTCATGCATCACACACACACACACACACACACACACACACACACTCATGTACACACACAGCAGTCCAGTCCACTCCCTCCCTCCCTTTCTACTTTATTATTTTCCACAGCACATTATAAACATACCTTATTTATATGCGTCACTTGCTTTCCCTCATATTCTTTATCTCTAAAACAGTGTCCCCCATGAATAGCTGGTACATGAATGATCATATAAAGCATAATTCTCACCTGATACATATTGGTGAATGGAGAAATGCTGAGGATGGAAAGATGGGCAGAGCACATGTCCTCTGCAAGAACTCATACCTAACAGGAAGAAAAGCTTGATTTGTGTTGATGGACAGTTCAGAGCTTATGTGAAAGATGATGCAAAGACCAGATGCACTCATGGGATTTGCTCTATGCCAGAACTGTGTACACACATGGTGTCATTTTAAACAATCTTGTGAAGTGAGTGACTATGACCATCCTTATTTCTAGAGGAGAATCATATTCAGAAAGGCAAAGTTATTTGCCCAAGGCCACCCAGCTGCTCAGCTACTAAACTGAGGGTGTGTCCTCATCCTTACTTTCCAGCCCCCAAATCCCCTCTTCTCTCACTTTCCCAGGGGAAGACAAGAGAGCACAGGAATGGAGAGAAATGATGACAGTGCTTCATGTGGAGCAGCAGACAGACAGAGACAGAGCAAACCAGGTGCCTCTCCAGCCCCTGCCAGCCTCCTGTCTGCAGTCCAGGGCCGATTGGGCTCCCTCCTGAGCACTAGCCTTCTTTGCCACACCCCCACCTTTGGCACAGGACTGACTACACAGGGATCCCTTTTGTGCTCGGTCATGCATATAACCACGGGCTGACAGGCGTTGGGGTGCCAGGGCAGCTGTGGCTGGCCAAGGATGAGGTCACAGGCGGAGCACTCTGCCCAGCCCCGCCCCTTTCTCATCACAGGCTCAGTTCCTGTTCTGCCTGGTTGCAGAAGTCCCCTGTGATGGCCTCTGCTGCCTCACAGCTTCCGCCCAGCAAGTCCTGGCTTCTATTTGGTAAGGTCAAGTGTATCAGCTTTCAGTTGCTGCGGTAACAAATCACCACAATTCCATAGTTTTAGACAACAAAAAACACCCTCCCTTGCTGTGGGGAAGCCACAGGTCTAGAATTCGTCCTCCCAGTTCCGTTCCTTTAGAAGACTCCAGGGGAAACCTATTCCCTTGCTATAGAGATCTCTAGACACTGACTAAATTCTAGGACTTGTGACTTCTTATATCTTCAAAGCCAGGGCACAGTGATATATATATGATATATATTCCTGTCTTTTTGACCTGCTTAGTCTTCACACTCCTGTGCCTCTTACATTGGGCCTACTGTTATGATTCACCAGTCTTCTGATCTTAAAACTCATAATGTAATCATGTCTGCAATGTTCCTTTTGTCATATTGGACACTACATGTATAAGTTCCAGAGGTCAAGATGCTAACATTTTCAGAGGGCCATTACTTGACTTGCCATATCTGTCTAGGATGCTCACCTCTATAACTAGAGAGAGGGTTTATGGCATGCTTAACATGAACAGAACTCTGTGCTAAACAACATGGACTTTGTCTCATCTTTAGGAGGTGGGCGTGGATCCCCACTGTGTAGATGGACTCTGTTACTTCTAATGCCATATTCCAAGGCCTCCTCTCTAAATTAGAAACAGATCCTTCTCTCCTGGGGCATCCTAGGGCCTTTGTATTTGCAGCTTTGTCTAGTCCCAAGCTATCAAGGCAAGGCAGAGGCTGTGCTTTAGACCCCAAGGGCCCCTGGCATGGGGCGGGGAAGAACAGGCAGTCATGCCACAACAGGTTAGAAGCAGATAGGTTGGTGCACATGGATGGTCTCTGAAGAGTCTGTGTCACTACCCCATCCTATGAATGCAACCTTTATATGTTTCTATATTTCTGGGCAGATGGAGCTGAATTCCACCATCAGGGGCTCAAGAAACCCTGTTCGGTTAGAGATGTAGCTCAGATGTAAAGTGCTAGTTTAGCACAAAGGAAGCCCTGGCTTTTATCCCAAGGACAACATAAAATGGAGGTGTAATCCCAGGCAAGAGTGAAACAAGGGAAAACAAGGTCCTCTTAGGGTTTTAGTCTCATTAATCAAAGAATTTAACAGTGGACTCAAACAGAAACGGTAGGATAAGTTTTTGTTTTGTTTTGTTTGTGGAGACAGGGTCTCTGTACCCCAGCTGGGATTAAAGGCATGTAGGGCCACAGGAGGTTTCCTTGTATGTTTTGGTTTTTTGAAACAAGTCTTCCTGTAGCCCCAGCTGGCCTGGAACTTGCTATGTAGACCAGGCTGGCCTTGATCTCACAGAGATCCACCTGCCTTTGCCTCTGGAGTGTTAGAATTAAAGGCGTGTGCCACCACACCTGGCTCAGTAGGAAAATTTTATTCGATTTTAAAAGAAAAATCCACAGGGCTGGTGTTCTAGTTTGTCTTCAATTGCTGTGACAAAACACTGACTAATATCAACTTGGGGAGAAAAGAGTTTATTTAGCTCACATCTCCCAGGTTACAGTTCGTCAGGGAGCCCAAGGTAGGAACTCAGGGCAGGAATCTGGAGAAGGAGCTAAAGCATAGGCCATGGAAGAACTGCTTACTGGCTTGCTCCCCTGGCCCAGGCTCAGCTGGCTTTCTTATACAATACAGAACAAGCTGCCCAGGGTGGCACCACCCACAGTGGGCTGGGCCCTCCCATCGCTCAACAATCAAGAAAATACCCCACAGACAAGGACACAGGCCAGTTCAATGGAGGAAATTCCCCTGCTGAGGCTCCTTCAACCCAGGTGTGTCAAGTTGACAACTAAAGCTATCCAGCATAGCTGGCAAGCTGTGACTCTATGCAGGAGAGTGGAGAGGAAGAGGAGAAAAAGCCATAGAGCCAGGTCCATTTAGAGTTGGCATGGAGATCAGCCACATGGCAGGGAGGGGCACATTAAAGGAAAAGCAAAAAGAAACCAAAAAAATATTGGGGTAACCCAGAGTGTTAGGGAAAGCATGCTTAGAAATAAAATGGAAGAAAAGGAGGAGTTATGTTTTTCTGAAGAATTCAGGAAACTGGGCAGACTAACAGGAATGTATGTCTGTGGACCACCCCCAAAGTGGCTGCCCCCAGGTGTGGGGATTCTGGGCAGAAAAAGTTCACTATCTTACTAACATAGTAGTTATGCCGCTTAACTCTTTAGGAAAGTATGTGGGGTGGGGATTGACCTGGCCAAACTGGATTGTTGGGTCTTCATCTAGGCCAGAGAGTATATTCTTTTGACCAGGAGGTTTCTCTTAAGGGACTTTCTTGCTACCGCAGCAGGAAGATCAGAAATTTGAGGTCATCCATGGCTACACAGTGAGTTTGAGGGCAGCCTGGACTACATGAGATGAGACCCTGACTGAAAGAAAGAAAGAAAGAAAGAAAGAAAGAAAGAAAGAAAGAAAGAAAGAAAGGAAAAGAGAGAGAAACTAAAGGAGAGAGGGGAAAGGCAGGGAAGGGAAGGGAGAGACTCTGATCTGGACTGCCTCTTGGGGGGGGGGGCTCTTAGCCAGTCTGTCACCTAGTGTACTGAGCACAGGTGTCTAGGCCAGGGGAGGTGGTGGAATGGGGCAGGCTATAGCTGATGCCTCTGTGCCTGTTCTTACGCACTCGGGAGAAGGGCATGTTTCTACTATAGGGCAGCAGAGCTCCGGAGGCCTGGCTGAAGCACGGGTTGGTCACCAAGGTGGCTGGACGTCTATATAGATATAGATGGGTATAGCAGGGCCACCTGGTCCTAGACTGGGTGTTCTGCAGGCTAGGGAATCATTGCTAACATGTAGATCAGGATGGGCCATGTCTACTTCTCTACTGAGCATCCAGGGGATGCTGAGGATACTGGGGTCCATGGACCACACTTTGAACATGAACACCTGGAGGACTTGGGCCTTTGATGCATTTATTCAGTGGCTTATTATTTCTGGCATTCTACACTATACAGTGTGGGGTTCCCTATAGCCCCTCTCCTGACTCCCACCCTCTGATGACCATGAGTGCTACGAGGCCCTGAATAGTAGCAACTCCTGGAGTTCCGGTCCCTGAAAGTCTGGTTCTTTGGGATGAAAGCAGGCTGAGCTTGCTTCTGGCTTTCCATGTTCATGTCTGCCCTGATCTCTGTGGCGGTTCCACTCCACATACTTTCCTGTCATCGGCACTGGGACACCTGACTTTATTCTCCTGTCTGCTGTAGCCAGCCAGTTTTGTCAGGGCAGGACTGGAACCCAGCTCTTCCTAGGTGGTGGAGGGGTTTGGAGGCTGAGTTGTTTCACACAGGAGATCTGGATTTCAGAATTTGAGACAGGGTTGGATGAACCTCTCATGTCGTTTTGAAGCATCCGGAGGCACTTCTGTTTCTATCCGGTCCTCTTTTCCCCCCAGCCCAGAGTCTAGGTTTCACAAAGACTGGACTATATAGTGAGACATTGTCTCAAAAGAAAAAATAAAACCAATCGAACAATGCAACCAAACAAACAAAGGAAACTCAGAACACAGGCTGTCTATATCAGAGCATGCACTCCAGGTATCAAACTCCCTGCTCAGTGCCCAGGAGGAAGGGCCAGGAGAGGGAAGAAGTCAAGGAACTAAAAGTAGGCAGAAGGTTCCTCTCTTCTCCCCTAACAGCCTAACCCCTACTCTAACCCCTGTCTCTGCCTCCCTGGGGTACTTCTGGTATCCACATTGTTGCTAGGAAAACTTCTGATTTACATAATGAAGACACTGGACCTGATGGCTGCAGGCCTGTAATCCCACATACCTGGGAAGGTGAAGCAGGTGGATGGCAAGTTCAAGGGCTGCCTAGACAATTTAGGGAGGTACTGTCTCAAAAATGGAAAATCAAAAGAGGGTTGGGGACACTGTTCAGTGTGTAAGACGTAGCATGTGTAAGGCCCTGGGTTCAATCTCCAGTCCTGAAAAAAACCCAAAGCACCAAACTTTAATGAAGGCCTTAGAGATTAAAGATTTTCATAAGCCCCCCCCCCCACCTCTTGGCAGCAAGAGGAAGGAGGCAGGGAGAGAACTGGGGGACCGGTGACAGGCACTGAGGGACGGAAGGCAGCCTGTCCAGGTATGGACACCCTGAGCAGTCCTGTGGGAGATGACCTGGTAGCTTTATTGTCCTCTCTTGTCTGGAGGTTCTTCAGCTGTTCCTCTCTCTCTCGCTGTTCTCTAATATCTGAGGCATTGGGGTTACATCCAGGAGAGGAGTGAGCAGGTCTGTCCTCCCCTGCTGTGAGAAGCAGCTGAATCCTCTGGGTACCTGTGGAAAGCCTTCAGGCAGTCAGATGCTCAAGCCTGACTGGGCCTTGCTTCTCCATCAGAGCCCCCCAGAGCTGCACTGCACCTGTCATCCAGCCCCTCATTCATTCTCTGCTTGGGTGGTCTGTGGAGGGCTCAAGGGCAGGAAGGGGTGGGGACCTCTGCTCTCTGTGGAAAGGCAGTGCGCGTTCTTACTGTGTCACAAGAACTAGGACCAGTTTCCCTGGGGCCTACTTTGCCCTAAAAAACTTAACCGGATCAGCCTTGCAGATGGAAACAGCTTTCCCAGCCACCAGCCTCTTCACCTCTCCCGCTGTTGAGAGGTCACCTTGTAGCCCATCCTCTGACAGGAAGACTTCTCCACTCCCTAGGTCCTGTCTTACCTGGCCCAGCCCCTCCTGGCACCCGCATCCGACTCTTCTGTTCACTGTCCCAAATTCCTCCACTCCTCCATTCCCTGAAGGGCTGTCACCTTCCTGATCTCTCCATCTCTCATTATCCCCCCTTCCTCCCTCCGTTTCTCTCGTCTCTCTTCCCCTTCAGCACTAAACATTTTGAAGCAGGGCCTTGTATACATGTGCGTGCTAAGCACATGCTCTAACACTGAACTGCTCCTAGGCAGCATTTCATGTTCCAGGTACTGTTCATAGCAGCCTAATATATACGGACTCATTTGATGGCCATAGTAATTTGAGAGAGGACTATTATTATGCAAATGAGGAATCTGATACACTGGAAAATCCTAAATTAAATCTAATGACTGAAGACAGGAACTAGAGATCTCCAAAGCAAGCATTTAGGAGCAGATGTCTTGGTCAAAAGTAAAACATTGATCTTAAATATACTACAAAGTAATGTGTTCAGAGACCTCCTCACCTTTGCCCTATTCACCCCTTAATCTCCAAGAGCCACAGACAGACGGATGAAAGACAGGAGCCTCTTGAGGGACTCCTGCTATCGTGCTGTTGCTCTGGGCCAGGCGCCCATCAGATCGAAAGGGTGAGAAATGGAGGATGAGTAGGCATAGCCTCTGTTCTTCAAGTCCCTTCCCTTTAGTTCTCTGCTTGGCACTCACCGCAGTTTCCTTCATCTTTCTGGAGGAAGAGAAGAGGAAACGAGAAGAGGAGAAAGAAAAAAGAGGGTCTGTGAGGTGGCTCAGTGGGAAAAGGTGCCTGCCGCTAAGCCTGACAACCTGAGTTTGATTTCTGGAGGCCACACGGTGAAAAGAGAGAACTGATCCCTACAAGTTGTCCTCTGCCTTCCATGGGCATGGGCATGCCCTCAATCCATCAGATATATATATATATATCAGAGCATGGCATCCTCCCATTGGAATGACTGGTATGTAGGAGGTGCTCACTATACATTTTTAGAAGAAATCTGTGAGAGAAACAATAAACAAATTGTATATATATATATATATATATGTGTATTTAAAGAAAGGGGCTAGAGCTAGATGTCGTAGTGCACGCCTTTGATGCCAGCACTTGGGAAGCAGAGGCAAGCAGGGTTGGAGAGACGGCTCAACAGTTAAGAGCACTGGGCTGCTCTTGCAGAGGATCTGGGTTAGGTCCCCTGTACCCACATGCTAACATGTCTGTAACTCCAGTTCCAGGGGATCCAGCTCTCACTTCTGGTCACTACGGACATATGATGCACTTACATTCATGCAGGCAAAACACTTGTACACATAAAATAAAAATAACAAAAATATTTTAATATATTTAAAAAATTAAAGACTGACCAATTTAACATGGGTCTAAGACTTGAAAAGACAGTTCACTGAAGAAGACATACAGATAATGATCTGACAACTCATGGTCACATGATAAGATGCTCAGCATCACATTTATTAGGGAATTGCAAATTAAAACAGCAATTCATTGCCATACACACCTACTAGAATGGCAAAACCCTCAAACAGTAAACTCTGGAGCAGGAGATTTCATCCATTGATGAGAATGCAAACGTAGATGGCCACCTTGGGTGTCACTTTGGCAGTTTCTTGCAAACTAAGCATGCTCTTCCCCAAAATGCAGTACATGAATGCTAATGACAGCTTTGTTCATGACTGTGCGAAAGTGGAAGTGACCAAGATGCTCCTCAGTAAGGGAATGAATGAACGGCTGTACATCCAGACAGTAGAATATCATCCAGTGCTTAAAAAAAAAAAAAAAAAAAAAAAAAGAAAGAAATTTAAAAAGCTGGCAAGCCATGGTCATGAAAGAAATGTAAATAATTTTTAAATTAACAATCTTGCACTGAGGAACATTTGGAGACACTAACTGGACACTATAGACCTTAACACAGATGGCAGAATGTGTGAGTTCTAGGTGGGGGGCTATTGGGGTGGTGACCGTGGGGAGGTGGGGAAGGAGGTATAAAGACGATTAAATTGATTGAGATGTTCTGTATGAAATACACAATGATTCAGGTTTTAAAAAGAGATTAAAAGGAGTTACCCTATAATGGGGGGACATTGTCCCCTTTAGATATCATAAGATAATGAAAACAACAACAACAACAAACCCCCCACACCACAATGCCAGGAATGAACTCCTTTTTTTAAAGCTGTTGACCAGAAGTCTAATACACCCTCAAACAATACCCACAGAACTTGATGGTAAGACCCTATTGCTGAAGACACTACAAACACAAGATGTAGAACAAACAAGGAGAAATCAAGCTGGTATTGACTTCAGAGCCTCATCTCTACTAACCAACGTTCACAGTATGTGTGCTACCAGAAGAAAAAAATAATTATCAACCTTACCCAGCTGTGAATTCTGTGAACTCCAACAACAACTGGCCTGGCAAGATTTGCCCACCAATACAATTGTGGCATGAATATTGTGCGAGTAACCAACCACTTTCAAATTGGACTTAGGGTCTGCCTCATAAGATGGAGCCCATACCTGACCTTGGTATCGGGCCTAGGAACTTGAGGCAAGACATGACACAGGGTCTAGGGGAGAGTCTAATACTAGTTTTCTACCAAGTAGCTATAGTATTAAACGGATTCCTAATGACTTATTACTATGCCCATAGATTAATGCATTTCTCAACTCTCACCAGAGAAGTTTCCTTATGCAATAGATGGTGATTAACACAGAAACCCTCCACTGGCCAATGTGCAGAGAATAAGAGGCTGCAGAGTCCTCATACCTGAATAGGACCCCTGTATCAAACATTCTCTCCTCAAGGCTCAGGATCATCGTGGAAGAGGAAGTGGAAAGATCATAAGAGCCAGAGGTGATGGATGTCCACAAGGAAACAGTTTTCCAGACAGTCAGTTACTCTTAGGAGCTCACAGCAATGGTGGAAGTAGGTACAAATCCCATGCAAACGCAAATCAGACAAAATTCCAGCATAAACATAGGGAAATGGGTAAGAAAATCCAACCCAACCTAAGAAACTGGGCATCTCGTGCTGCTATGACAGGGAGAGACCGCCTCTTTCAAGGATGGGACCCTGGGTAGGTTAACCAGCCTCCTCTGGATGGACCCATACTGAAGGACATTTGGGGACACAAATTAGACTCTATAGGCCTTATTGTATATATAATAGAGTACCTTAAATTTGGTGGGTGTCATGACGGGCAGGTGGGGATAGAAAGGGGGCTCTAAATATCATCAAATTATGTTGTATGAAAATTGCAAAAAATTAATAAAAATGTTTTTAAAATCATGGGTTTGTAAGATTAACAAGTGGAAACTGGAAATAATGATACTGTTCTTAACTGAATCATGTTCCATAGAATTCACACATTGAATTCCCCCCCAAATATTATTGAAAGACAATGATACTTTTATTTTATTTTTCAGATATTTTGTTCATTCATTCACTCATGCATGCATGCATGTATTCATTTTGTGTATGAATGTCATGCAATGGCTCAGAGGCCAGAATAAGGTGTTAGATATCTTGGAATTGGAATAAGGGACAGTTGTTAGCCACCATGTGAGTGCTGGGAGTTGAACCCAGCTCATTGCCAAGAGCATCCAGGGCTCTTAACCACTGAGCCATCTCTCTGGCCCCAGACACTATGGATTTTTAAAGGATATTTCCATGTTGGTTTTTATTTTATTTTTTATTTACATATATGTGTTAACATTTTCTGCTTGTCTCTTTGTGTAACACATGTATACAGGTGCTAATGGTTACCAGAAAAGGGCATTGGAGTCCCTGAAACTGGACTTAAAGATGGCTGTGAGCCACCATGTGGATGCTGACAACTGAACCCAGTCCTCTGCAAGAACAGTCAGTGCTCTCAACCACTGAGTCATCTCTCCAGCCTCTTAAACCAATATGATGAAGGGAAAAGAGTCAATCTGAAAAGACTACTGCAGTGTTATTCCAATTCTATGATCTTCGGGAAAGGCCAGACTTTGAGGATAATAAAAGGATCAGTGGTTGCTAAATGCTAGGAGATGGAAAAGAAGACGCAGAGCACAGAGGGTTTTTAGGGCACTGGAATGATTCTGTGTGATACTATAAGGCTGGAAACATGCCATTGTATATTTTCCCAGACCCGTAAAATATACACCAAGAGCTCGCCCTCGTGTAAACCAGGGGCTTCGGGTAACAAGGATGTGTCATCATAGGTTCATTAGTTGTAGCAAATGCTTACACTGGTGGAGGATGTTAACAGGGGGGGACACCGGGTAAGAGGTAGGCAAGAGGCTTATGGGAAACCTTGATTTTCTACTCAGTTTTGTAGTGAATGTGAAATTACTGTTAAAAACAAACAGTTAAGCTTTTTCTTTAAATACTGAATAAAGGGACTTAGCAGGGTGGAACATAACTTTAGTCCCAACACACAGGAGGCATAGGCAGGTGGAGCTCTTTGAGTTCAAGGCCAGTCTCAGAGAACAAACAAACAAACAAAGTAAGAGGCTGGAGAAATGGCTCATTTGTTAAAGTGCTTGCTGTGCAAGCATGAAGACCTGAGTTCAGATCCCCAGCATGCAGGTAAAAAGCTGAATCAGTATGTTCCAGATTCAGTGAGAGACTCTATCTCAAAAAACTGAGGTAGAGCAGATGAGGAAGATAGCTATGTTGACCTCTGGCCTCTGCACACATGCGTACACATGCATGCACATACAGACTGAGTGAAAAGGGAGAGAAACAGGGTGAGATCATTCATCCAACAATGTTCTTGTAAATTAAAAGTATATATATATATATATATATATGCATATATGATAGTATTTCATGGTGCAAAAATGATAATCCGTGTGTGTTGGAAAATTAGTAAAACACAGAAAAATGCAAAGAAGAAAGTAAACTCTATCCACAATCTTAGCAAGCTCAGATAATCACAGTTACCTCTTTGGTTATCCTGTTTGTAGACACATATATGCCAAATATGGGAAATGTGGCAAATTGTGATTCCTTTTTATATAATTTTGTGTTTTCATTCAGTGTTTTGTTTCCCTATAGCTTGAAAAACTAACACTGTAGCAGAATTATGTCTTTTTTTTCTCCTTCCTTACAATCTTTAACGTTTGTAACAGTTGTACTAGGGATGTACCATGGTTTATTCAGCTAGTCCTGAAATGGTGCCCAGGGTTCTGGTATTAGAAACAATGCTGTGAATATCCTTATGCACACATTTTCCCAGCATAACTGCATTTGACATTCAGTTAACATCTAAAGGACAGATAGATTAATGTGTTGGAAGATACAAACTTTGGTGCACGCCTATAATCCTAGGACTCTGGAGGAGAAGGCAAGAAGGTTGTGAGTTGGGGCAAGCCTGGGCTATATGATGAGAGCCTGTCTTTTTTTAGAGTATGAACTTTAAAACAGTCTTTAGTGTGTGTTGTGAAATGGTGCATTCACATTCTCCTCCGTTTGAAACTGTCCCAGCCATATATAAAAATGCCCAATTCACCACACACTGGTGATAACTACTGAAAGGGTGGGGACAGATGGAGGGTGAGTAGAACTGCCTGCCAATTTGACTGAGGAAAATGGTGTGTTTGCTTGTTTTAGTCAAAAATTTTAGTTTAGTATGAGTGCTGGGCATTTCTGCTTTTTAATGAGTGTTTTACTTGCATGTATGCCCGTGCACCAAATGTGTGCCATGCCCACGGAGGCCAGAAGAGGGTGCTGGGTCCCCTGGAACTGGGGGAGTTAGGCACAGTGTTCTCTGCCATGTGGGTGCTTGGAATAGAACCCAGGTCCTCTGCAAGCACAGTCAGTGCTCTTAGTCACTGAGCCGTCTCTCCAGCCTTGTTTAATTTTAATTTTATGTGTATGTGTGTATTGCTGCATGCATGTAAGTGCACCTGTGTCGGGCAATGCCTGAGGAGGACAGAAGAAGGTGTTGGATCCCCTGGAACTGGAGTTACATACAGTTGTTATCTGCGGGGGTTGGGATTTGAATCCAGGTCTTCTGCAAGAACAGTCAGTGCTCTTAACTGCTGAGCCCTCTCTCCAGCTGTATTTGTTTGTTTTTAAAACATCTCATTGTATAGCCCAAGTTAGCCTTGGATTCTCTATGTAGTTGCAGCTAGCCTTGAACTCCTGATGCCTCCATCTCCCAAACTCTAGCATCATAGGCATACATCCCCACAGCAGCGTAATGTTACTTCTTTTTTTGAGACAGGATCTCACTGCCCCATCTGGCCCGGAACTTGCTGTGCAGACCAGGCTGGCCTCAAACATTCCTTCTGCTGCCTCCTGAGTGCTGGGAGGTAGGAGCTACCATTCCCAGAAGTGTTGCTTCTTTTTGTTTGTTTAAAGTATTCATTTTCAGGGCTGGAGATATGGTTCAGCAGTTAACGAGTACTGGCTACTCTTACAGAGGATCTGAGTTTGAGTCCCAGCTCCCATATGGTGGCTACAACCATCTGTAACTCCAGTTCCAAGGGATCTGACACCCTCTTCATTACACAATAAGGGTTCACTTACATACATGCAGGCAATATATCAAACTCATAAAATTAAAATAATAAATAAAATATTGTAAAAAGTATTCATTTTCACTTAAAAATAAGCTCCACGGCTTAGCTTTTACTTGTAGCAATAAAATGGGATGGTGTTGTGAGCATTAAATTAATTGACACATATAAAATATTTATAACACCTGTGTTTGTTTGTTGAGGCAGGGGCTTTGCACCTCAGGCTGGTCTCAGACTCTGTATCCTTTCATCTCCTCCTCTTTCTGAGTACTAGGATCAGGCATGTGACACTATATCCAGTTTACAACAGTGTTTGATACAAATTAAGGCCCCAATAAAGGTTGACTATTATTGTTATTGCCAACTTGGTTGAAAGAAACAGAAATTTGCCTAATTGAAGCTTGGTACAGAAACATATAGATTAGAGCTAGAATTCTATTTTTTTAAAATTTATTTTATCTATCAGTGTGTGTATTTGTGCATGCCTGCGTGCAGGCACATGTTGTGGAGAAGGGGCATGTGTCTGCCACTTTGACTGTGTAGAAGTTGAAGTTGAGACAAGTTTGTAGAGTTGATTCTTTTCTTCCACCTTTCTCTCCTGAGTCCTAGGTCCTGGGTTCTAGGTTCTGGGGATTGAACTCTGATTGGCAAGCTGTGTGGCAAGTGCTTTAACCTGCTGTGCCATCTCACTGGCCCTGTTTTTTTTTTTTATTTAATTTTATGTATTTTTTGAATTTTATGACTATGAATATTTTGTGTGCATGTATGTAATGCATACTGTGCATGAAGTAGGCCAGAAGAGAGCGCCTAATTCCCTAGAATTAGAGTTACAGACAATTGTAAGCTGCTGTGTGGGTGCTGGGAACTGAAGCCAAGTCCTCCTCAAGAACAGCAAGTGTTCTTCACTCCTGAGCCATCTCTCCAGTGCCCCTGTTTTGTGTGTGTTTGTTTGTTGAGACAGGGTCTTACTATGTACCATAGGCTGGCCTCTGCTTACAGTCCTCCCACCTCTGTCTCTGAAGTGTAGCTGCAGCTGGATTCTTGTGAGGAGTGAGGGCAGAGGGCAGTTCTGTCTGGTATTTGTCCTTCTCTTTCTGTCCTTTGTCTCAGTTCTTAGCTTTCTGTCCTAGTTTACTGTTCTAGCTTCTGCTTCGGCTCTAGACTTCTACACCCAGAAGCCAGAATGCTTTTGTTGTTTTGAGATAGGGTTTCATGTAGCCCAGAATGGCCTGTCCTCTACCTCCCAAGTGTTGGGATCATTGGCATATGCTACCACGCCCTCAGCAGAACAATTATTTGTTTATTTACTTATTTATTTAGTTCTTATGTATGGAGGAAAACCTGTGGAAGTCACTTTTTTCTTTCCTGTGGGTTCCAGGCTTGGTAGTAGATGTCTTTACCAGATGAGTCATCTTGCTAGCCCTCTTAATGATTTTTTAAAACAACAGAAATCCACTCACATCATTTCTATCAAAGTTTTCCTCTTGTAACACTTGCTTCTGTTGCCCTGCCAGTCTCTCTTATGTAGGAGGAATGAATGATTGTAACAGTTAATTTTATTTTTACTTTTTTGAGACGGGGTCTTCTTGTAGCTGCAGTTGGCTTGGAATTGACTATGTAGATCAGGCTGGCCTAAATCTCACAGAGATTCTCTTGCCTCTGCCTCCTGTGTGCTGGGATTAAAGGCATGGGTTACTACCCGAGGCCTGCAAAGTGTAATTTTATGTCTGCTAGACTGGTCTAAGGAATAATAGCTAGTAAACGTTACTTTTAGATATGTCTGTCTGGAAGAGATCAGCACTGGATCAAGATACTTGAGTCAAGAAGATGGCCCTTGGGCTGGGCATGGTGATGCATACCTTTAATCTAAGCACTTGGGAGGTAGAGGCAGGTGAAGCTCTGTGAGCTCAAGGCCAGCCTAGTCTACATAGTGAATTCCAGCAGCCAGGGCTGCATAGGAAGACCCTGTCTCAAAAAGAGAAAACAAAACAAAAAAGATGATCCTCACCAGTGAGAGTGAGCATAGACTGATTCCTTGCAGTATAAAAATGGAAGAAGGCTTGCACTCAAGCTGGGACATCTGTCTCTTCTTACTCTGGATGAAGCACATCACGTACTTTGGTCTCTGAGCTCAGATGAAGACTTATACCATTGGCTTCACTGGTTCTCAGGCCTTTTCTTGATTAGAATTACACAGTTCACTTTCCCTGGCCTGTATCTTATAGATAGCAGGTTGTGGGACTGCCAAAGGAACATATTCTGCCATAAATCCCCTTGTCCATCCTTCTTTTTTTAGAAGACAGGATCTCATGTGTCCCAGACTGGCCTCAAACTCAGTATATAGTTGTGGATGAACTCCAGACCCTCCTGCTCCTGCCCCTACTACTGAGTGCTGCGATTGCAGGCATGTACCATCCAGGTTTATGTGGTGGTGGGGATTGAACCCAGTGTTTCTTGCATGCTAGGCAGGCACTCTGTCAACTGAGTTACATCCCCAGATCTCAAAAGATTTTTAGAAGTAATTTTGACTTTTTATATATGTTTCAGAATATTTCAAAAAATTTAGTCATATTGATATTTTAATTGGAATAGTATTAAAATATTAATCAAGTTGGAAAGAATTAATGACCTTATAAAATATTGAAGTGGTTTATCCAGAACCAAAAGTTGTTTCTCCATTTACCAAGTCCTCTTAATCTTTCTCAATGAAAATTTTAAAATTTTCTTCACATAACTTCATTTCTTGGTAAGCTTATTTCTTTAATGCATTTTGCCTATATTGAATCTCTCTCTCTCTCTCTCTCTCTCTCTCTCTCTCTCTCTCTCTCTCTCTCTCTCTCTCTTTCTGTCTTTGAGACCAGATCTCCTGTAAGCTGGTCTGGAACTTACTATGTAGACAAAGCTGGCCTCAATCTCATAGAGAGCTGACTCTCTCTGCCTTCTGAGTGATGGAATTAAAGGCACCATAGCTGGATCATTTTTATTTTTAAATTGTGTGTGTTTGTGCTTTGTGCTTTGTGCTTTGAGTACAGTGGCTGTGGAGGCCAGAGAGGTTGTCTGACTTCCTGGAACTAGAGTTACAGGCAGTTGTGAGCTTCCCATGAGTGTTGAGAATTGAACTCCATCCTCTGCAAGAACAGTAAACACTCAACCACTGAACCATCTCTTCAGTCCCATATGCTTACTTTTAAAAGAAGATTTATTATTTTTATTTTATGTGCATGTTTGCCTGCATGTATGTATGTATAGCACAAGTGTGCAGTGCCCAAGGAGGCCACAAGAGGGCATAAGATTCCCCTGGGACTAGAGTTACAGCTGATTGTCTGCTGCCATGTGGGTGCTGGGAACCAAACCTGGGTCTTCTTCAAGAGTATCAAGTGCTCCTAAGCATTAAACCATCTCTCCAGTACCCCTACACACTTACTTTTCAAAAAGTAAGAAAATGAACAACTACATAGCCCCACATTGGGTCATAACCACTTCCCCCTTGCCTCTGCTACTCAAAGAAATGATTTGTTTGACTTTTAGGCCAATTCTTCCCTGCCTTTTTATGTTTTTACTACATTTGTGTGTGCCCCTAACCAACTGAGAAGCAAGCACAGCTCCAGCCACTGAAGGAAGGATATCGCTGTACTGGGTATTGACACCTGGAAGAGATGCTAGACAGCTCCTGTGGGTCCTGGTATGGCTTTGGTAACGTCCCTGAGACTTCACAGGAAGTTTTTCTGGGGATGTCAGTGGGCAAGGTCACAAGGGAGGAGGGAGAGCAGCACTTATTGCAATGAGGGCTTACAGCAGGGCTGTATGGTAGACCAGACCTGGACACCTGAATGGAATTTACTCAGGCCAGGGGGCTTCTCTGTTCCAGAGATGTCAATCTGGCAGTAAGACTCTTGGATACAACAACTGTCGATGTTCCTGCCTCCTGAGTTAGTCACACTGAGCTCATCTGAACAGGTCCCTTTGTGTGGACTGTACTGCTAACATCTTGAGGTCTCCCTCACACTCCTCCACGGATTCCTCCTTTGCCCCTTTCCCTTGCTAGGCTTGGTTCCTACATCCCACAGCTTCTACTATCCTTGCCTTATTCTTGTTTTGCTGAAGAGCTTTCTCTAGTAGCTTCTTCAGAATTGCATGGGAAATAAATCTTTTGAAATGCATATGTCTGAACGTATATCTATTCATTCTTCCTCCCAAGGCACAGAGATAGTCAAGGAAGAGGAGGCAGAAAGAGGTTGGGGAGCCTGGGGGCAAAACAGTGCCTTCTAGACATGATAGGACTGCTGCACTCATGAATTTACAGCAGCTATGGTTGCCTCCACAAGACCCGCACAAATCAAGCCAGTCAATTTTCCTGTTTGAAAGGGGGAAGGGCACAAAGTCCCCATCCCTAGCTGAGGAGCTATTATTGACAGTTGATGACTGCTAGGGGAGGGAGAGTCAGTTTTCTTTAAGGGTGTGGCTCCTGGTAGATGGACCTTGCTCCAGGGTATGGTTCCAAACCCATGAGTATATATATGGGCAGCATACACCAGACTTGGTGGGTTAATTAAAAAAAGAGGACATGAAATTGGGAGGAAGTGGTGTGACAAGTGGATCTGGGGGGAGTTGGGGAGGAGGTGGGACAAATATGATCAAAATACATTGTATATATGTGTGAAATTATCAAAGAATTGAAGAATAATGAATAAAAATATTACATTAAAATGTGTATATTCTAACTGCTTATTTGGTTGATACTTTGAATGGGTATAAAGTCTAGGTAGATAGCAATTTTCTTCAAAGTTCAAAGAGCATTGTTTTTGACTTCTAGGGTTGCTGTTGAGAAATTAAAAGTCTTTCTGGCATCTGATACCTTGTATATTGCTTGTTTGTTTTAATTTCATTTCGTGTTTTGAAACAGTATCTTGTATGGCTGAGGATGACCTCGAACTTGATCATTCAGCAGCTACCTCTCAAGTGCTGGGATTACAAGTATGCGTCACCACTTGGGCTCACAAGATGGCTCAGTCAGTAAAGGCATTTTCTGTGCAAGTCTGGTGAGCTGAGCTTGATTCCTCGAGCCCATATATATAGTTGGAAGGAGAGAACTGACTCCACATTGTTGTCCAGTGACTTGCATATGTGCAATGAAGCACGTTAGCCCCCACTCACATCATACATCATGAATATTTACACATGAAATAATAATAAAGAAAGAAATAAAATAATAAAAAACCCACAAGTATGTGCCCCATGTCTGACTCTCCAAGTTATTTTTTTGTTCGTTTGTTTAGGCAAAGTCTCATTCTACAGCCCAGGCTATCCTTCTGCCTGAGCCTCCAAAAATGCTGGAATTACATGTGTGAACCACTGTACCTGGCTGACTGAGTTCCTTGTCCTCCTTGTCCTCCTCCTTCCTCTTTGTTTTCCTCTTCTGTGTTTGAAAATTTTCTGGATATGCGGTAATCTTTTATCACAATTAAGGTTGGAAGGTGGGGGTGAGATATTGGTCAAAAACTCTTGAGTTCACAGTTGAGTTTGGTACTAGAGGAAGATCTAGCTGGGCTGTCTTTGAAGAACCCCCTGTCATGTTCTTGAGTCTTTCTTCTTGGGCTGGTGAAATGCCACAGGGTAGAGATTTCCAGTCTCCAGCATGGAGAGCAGAGGTCCTGCTGCCACCACTTTGTGGACCTGGCCGTGGAAGAAAGCTCAGAATCTCTGCATCCAGCATTCCATGGAACTGTAGTTATTTAATCTCAGATGTGCCTGAAACTTCACCAGTCTATCTGACTTTCTTTCAGTGGAAAAGCCTGCAGACCCCGTTATGGGAGAAACTGATTGTTTCTTGGTGGTTTAGACTTAGGGAAGAGACCTAGGGAGCTCACTGCATTTTGCCCGAGTCTTAGCCTCCACTTCCAGGATTCTGGAGGAACTTGGACTGCCAGTTTCTGTGTCTTCTGAGAACGGTGTGATGTAAATCAAGTTGACTCTCCTTCTGCCAGTTGAAAACGTCTTTTTCCTCAGGGCTGTTAAATCAGTTAACTGCACGGCTGCCTTAATAACCCTGATGCGTTGTCTCTTTTCTTGGTTTCTCTGTCCTTGTTATCATTTGATCTTTAAATTTGCTTTTTAAATTTTTAGTGAGGTTTTGGGAGGGAGCAAAATTAGATGTATACATTCAGCTACCATCTTACTGAAAACCCTAAGTTCTGTCTTCAATATCTTTGTGAAAATATAATTCCCAGGAATAACCCTACTTGGTCATGGAGGATTGCCATTTTAATGTACTGAGCTATGTTTATTTCTGTCTTTCCATTTAGAAGTCTTTAAGTGAAAATGATTAGCAGGAAATGAGTCTCTCTATGAGTGAGACTTAAAGAAAATGTCTCCAATGGGATAACTTTTATTAAATATATGAAGGAAAATCAGAGACTGAATCCCAGTCTGCTGCCTCCAGGCAGCCTTAGTGAACTGGGGCAGGGGAGGAGAACAGAATTGTAATGCCCCTCAGAGATATCTAGGGCATGTTTTTGTCCTTCAGGGGTCCTAGGATAAATTCCAGACTTCATCATTGGCTGATCTGAGAGTGTAGTTGGTGGCCTGATTTGATCTTGTATCTTGTATTGGTGGGAGGAGTTCTGTAATTAGAAAATAAATCTCAAACGCTTTTTTTTTTTTTTTTTTGCATCCTCCATACCTCCCCTGGCCAAAATCTATAATAGCTCTATGCTTCCTGTGGCAGGACCAGGTAATTCTTTGTTAAGGGTGGATCTTATGTAACCCAGGTTGGCTTTGAATTTCCTAAGTAGTTGAGGCTAAGTAGTTGAGGAAGTGTTGAACTTCCATCGTCTTGCTGTTATCCCCCACTACACCCAGCAGGACAGGTTTTGTCTATCTGTTTGGTTGGTATGGTTTTTTGAGACAGAGTCCCACTCTAAAACCTGACTGGCAATCCTCCTGCATCTGCCTCCTAAGTGCTGGGGTTACAGGCGTTTGCTACAAGTCTGGTTTGGTGTGTGTGTGTGTGTGTGTGTGTGTGTGTGTGTGTGTGTGTGTGTTGTCCAGGTTGGTCTTGAACTTGGGATCCTCCTGCTATAGCTCATTCACAGGAGCTAGGATCACTTAATACCCACTTCTCCCTGCTGCCTAGGTAATTATGTAAATACCCCCACTCCACCCACCTTACAGAGCAGAAGAGGGATGTAAATAGAAAAGAGGTTTGGGATCACACTCAGGACTGCAATACCAACAATAATTTTTCTGTCTGTGGCTTATGATCAGTGACAAGTGAAGAGACTTTAAAAAAAGATTCATTTTTTAACATTTTCCATTATGAATAGACATGGGTATATGCACGTGAGTGCAGGTGCCTGCAGAGGTCAAGAGTTCAGAAGAGCAGGTGACAGATCCCCTGGAGCTGGGGTTATATAGGCAGCAGTGAGCAGCTCAACATGGGAACTTAACTCTGGTCCTCTGCAAGAGCAGTAAGTGTTCTTAGCTAGTGAGCCATCTCTGCAGCCCCAAGTGATGAGACTATTAGCATCACATTAGGATTGATGTCTGGAGTTCGAAAGGAAGCTTTGAATGGCACAGGGAGGCTCTGGTACTTTATGTTCTTTTGAGAGAGAGGGAGGGAGGGAGGGAAGGAGGGAGGGAGGGAGGGGGGGAGAGAGACAGAGAGAGAGAGAGAGAGAGAGAGAGAGAAAGAGAGACTGACTGACTCTGAGTCAGGGTTGAAGATATGGCTCAGCGGTTAAGAGCACTGACTGCTCTTGCAGAGGACCTGGGTTCAATTCCCACCACTGCTGGCATTGCACAACGTGGGTTCACTTACATACATACAGACAATATGCTCATACACATAAAATAAAAAAATAAGATATTTAAAAAGAGAGATTCATGTAGTCCAGGCTGTCCTTGAATTCCCTATGTAGCTGAGGATGACCTTGAACTTCTAATGCTCCTGCCTCAACCTCCCATGTGCTGGAATTACAGGCATGAGCTCAGCTTCCTGATACTATTAAATATAAACGTGAAGGGATTTAGAGACTCTAGACAATATATACCAACCACTCCTTCAGCCACCCACTGCTATGGCCTTAGCATAGTGCAATAGCCTTAGTGACTGCTCAGTGCTCTTGGTCCGGTGCTGAGCTAGGGGCTGCCTGGGTTCTCTTAATTCCCAAAATGCTGAATGCTCTTTTTTTGATTTTATGCTCTCCTCCCTTGTCTCCCTGGAAACAAGTTGTAACTCACCTGGCACAGCAGCTTGTCTTTCCCTCACTAGTCTTTCCCACAGACATTTCTGAAACAGGATTTTGGAGAGAAGGTTTTTAGCAAAAAGAGACTCAATGCCTGGAGACTGACATTTGGCAGTTGGTCTGTGAAGTGTAGGAGGCCCTCCTAGGAGGCAGTCCAATGTTTGCAAACCACCAGGTGGTAGAGAAGGCAAACAGAGAGACTGAGTTCAAGTCTCTGCCAAGTCTTTGCAACTTGGTAAGTTTGGGGGCCTTACTTTACTTATCTCTAAAACGGACACGTAGGGCTGTGATGTACAGTATGTTTCTGCCCATTATAAGGGCTTAACAGAGTGGCTTTGACTGCGTGGGGTGCCATCCTGGGCCAGAATGCAGTTGTGTGTGTGTGTGTGTGTGTGTGTGTGTGTGCACGTGTGTGCGTGTGGGTGGGTGTGTGAAGTGCGCGCGCGTGCACGGTGTCCTCGGAGGGAGTGTTTCTCAGAAATGGCGTGCGTGTGGATGTATGCTCTGGGCAGCCCAGGGAGTGTGTGGCTGCCAGCGCCAGGCTGAGAACGAGGCACGGCTGATTGGCAGCGCTGGGTGAATGAGCGCGCATGGGGCCGCGGTAGCCAGGCGGCCGCAGCTCGGCGCTGCTGTGCCCACTGCCGGTCGGGTAGGGGGCGGGCAGCTGGGAGGAGGGCGAGGAGGGAGGGCGGAAAAGGCAGTCGGGGGGGCCGGGAGCCGGGCTGCCTGCCGCGGGGCCCCGGGAGCGGGCGCTGGACTGGTGAGCCGGGCTCGCCGCCAGGAGGCGGCGCGGCGGGGAGGGAGCCGAGTGCGGAGCGCGCGGAGCCGGAGCCCGTCAGCCTGCTGGGAGCGCTGCCGGGCGCGGGCCGGGCGGGGACTGCGTGGGGCACCGCGTCGGTCGAGCAGCAGCCATCCAGCGAGCCCAGGGGAGTCCGGGGTCCGGATGCCAGCGTCGGGAGCAACGGAAGAGAAAAGGCTAGACCCGCGGAGCGTTGCCTAGCTGGGGGTCGCCGAGACAGGTTGCCGCTTCTCCGGGGACTTGGCCCCGAGCACCCGCAGCCGCCGGAGCTAGGGGAGCTGGTCCGTCGGTCCAGACCGGGGGAGCGGGAGTGTGCTGTGCGCGCGCGTATGCATGTGTGTCTGCGAAGGGTGGGTGTGTAAGGGGCACAGGGATGATGGTGTGTGATGTGTCTGTACAATGTGAATGTGTGTTAGGGGTGTGTGTGGTGTATGCCTCTGTATGTTCAGAGAGAGAGACACACACACCGAGAGAGACAGAGACATAGAGATTGATTAAGTGTAGGAGGGAGATGGGGCTCAGCAGGATGGAATGTGAGTGCGTGTGTGTGAGTGTGTGTGAGTGTGTGTGTGTGTGTGTGTGTATGCCGCGCGCAGGCGGGGGAGTGCAAGGGGTGTGTGAAGGGTGAGTGGGTGATCGTGTCACGGGTGCTAGGTGTGGCGGTGTGTGTGATGTAAGGGTCCTGGGTAAACGTGTGTTCCTAGCTTACCCTCCCTTCCCCCGCCATCCCCCTCTGAGGAGGGGATGGACAGCCTGCTACAGCTGTCCCTAACCCAGCTTGCCTGCCTGGCCTCCTCTTCCAGGGATCCAGAAAGTGTCATTTGGTCCCTCCCTCAGATACTTCTGGGGTCAGAGGGAGGGTAGCAGCGAGCCAAGCTCCAGGAAAGAGGGGAGGGACTTGGGAGAGGGAGCTTCTGCCAGGCCAGGGCCCCTGCTGCTCTGGTAGAGGCTGGTTAGCCATCGGTTCTGTCAGATAGCTCCATCCTGTGCTCCGAGCTTCTGAGGGCCCTGTGTCTCCGTGCTTTCTCCCTCTGGGGCTGCAAGTGTGGATCAGGATTCATCCGCAGGGCTTGCTTGTTCACAGCTGTTTTGCTGGAACAGTGCTTGGCACACAGGGGCCTCAGTGGATGTCTGACCCAGGAAGGCTGGGCAGAGAGGTGAGGAAGAAGGGAGACACTCTGCATCTTGGAAACCAGGTTCATTCTCTCTGCTGTGGTTAAGGATGAGGCTGCCGGTTTAGTCAGACCTCAGTTCCCCATATGCAAAAGCTTGGGGGTGTGTATGGGAACTGCAAGGGACAGATTTGTGCTAGGTCCCGCAGGTACCAGAAAGACCTAGCCACAGTCGTCAATGCCTCTCTCCCAGGCAGACACTTTGTCTCCTGCTCCCAGCACCTGTTTCTCTGTGATCAGAGCCTCTGTCTAGAGCATCCCATCCTAGGAAAGGAAGAGGGTGGCGGCAGTCAGCACTCATGGACTTCTCCTTCTTCCAGGACCCTGCAGGTCACAAGGTGCTGAAGAAGTGAGCCCCCTGTCCACCCAGTTTGCTGAGGCCAGGTGGGGCCATGGCAGGGCGTGGCTGCCTGGGGCTGGGGCTGTTCTGCTGGGTTCTGCTTGCTGTTCCTGTGGGCCCCCAGCCTGCTTCCTCCTTGCCAGGTGCCCCTCTCACCACTTTGACCCCACCACCTCAGAGTGAGGCCTCCATGCTGTCTCTCAACCTGGGACTAAACTTTAAATTCCATCTTCGGGGACCTGCTGCTGTCTGGGGGAGCCCTGTCACAGAAACCCAACCTCTCTCTCCTGGGCCAGGCCAGGAGCCAGGTGAAGAAGTAGAAAGTGGTCTGAAGACTGACTCCTTTTGGGAACTGCTGGTGGGCTCCCCTGGGAACTACCCTCCAGAGTGGGGCTCTGCTGAAGGCAGCTTTATACCCTGGGCCTCTTTCCCGCCTCCTGAGTCCACATCCCCCACTTCAAGGCCCACTGAGCAGCCCACTACTCTGTCTCAATCTGGGATGGGCACTATGACCTGGGCCACTGCTCTGACGGCTACAGCACCCCCGACCAGTGCTCCCAGGCCTCACCAGAGTGAGCTGGAGCTGAAGTTTGGTGTGACACTGAGAGCAGGCGCGGCCCCCACGCTCGGGCATCGGTCCCTGGCCCTGCTGCCTAGTCTGCGGGCCAGCCTGGCAGAGATTGCTGGGCGCCTGGGACCCTTTGGTGAGTACCCACCCTATCTGAGGAGAGGCCCTGCTGGATACCAGTTGATGAGTACCCACTGGCCATTGGTAGGTAGAAGGCAGCTTCAGCTCGACTCCTTTTGCAGGATTCTTTGGTACTACTCTGTCCCCACTCCGGAACTTCTCGGGCCTGAGCCCCTCAGGCACAACAGCACCTCCAAGCTCTGCCTCTGAAGTGTCGGATTCTCCAGGTGAGTATTGGCTTCATTGTAACAAACATCTATGGGACCCCTTGTATGGCAGGAGCCATGCTGATAGCCTGATCAGCACCTCTTTACTTGGTACAAAGCAGGCCTGCGTTGCTTCTCCCAGGCTTTGGACAAGAGTTCTCTTTACTGTATGGACTCTGACTTGGTACTTGTACTTTAGTTCATGATGTCCATGGACTAGCATATGGCTACAGTCTCTGAGGCTTTAGGGAAGAATATGATTTTCTCCAAAGCCCTGCAGGCCACTCCCAGCAGGTAGTATATCGCTTGAGTCCCATGTGTTCCTGTTATAGGCTTCTTTGGTACCACTCTGACTGCACCCCCACGTCTTCTGGAAAGGAAGCTCTCCAACCCAATCCTGCTGGACTCAGCGGCTTCCCTAAGCGCTGCCTCAGTCGAGACAACACCAGCGCAACATGGTAAGGATACAATTCATTTGAACTTGAAAATTACTGATTGAACACTTAACTACATGCCAGTCACTCTTCAGGGTCCTGGGACCTTTCTAATGCCATTGTACTCATGACCATGCCACCATTCCCTTCATCAGCACCATGGAGAAGTTATACATGAATGGTTGACAATTGCCAGGAAAGGTCCCACATAAAATTAAATAATGGTTCTCTGGGAGGTTTGCTGTCACAGGCTGTATAAGACAGACAGGTGGGCCAGGGCCACTAGCACAGGAATTACTTCTTAATTTCCACTCATCCCACCCTCTACCCTAAGTGCCTGGCTTTCTTTTCCACCCCCCACCCCATCTCAGCCTTGGGGTTTTCTCCTCTGCTGTCTGATTTGTCATGACATGCTGTCAGACCTGAGCAAGGCTGAACCCCTCATGAAGAAGACATTAAAGAGGAGACTATGAACAGAGAGATGCCACCTTCATTCAAGGGAATCTTTGAGGATATGCATCTAGACAAGTGAGTGGTGTGGAGGCAAGATTTAACCTTGTCGAGTCCAAGTTTTCTCACTTATCTAGGATTTGATAATGGCACTCATTTTTCTTGAAAACTCTGAGTCTCTAGATAGTGTGAATTCTTGGCACCATGCTGGACACTAAGCTCATTGAACAGTGGCTATTGACCTTGCTTCTCTCCTACGCTGTACCCCAAATACACTTGCACACCTAACCTTGCAGATACCCTGGCTTTGGCCCCAGCTGAAGGTGGGACAACAGAATTCCCTGTTCAAAGGATGCAGGTGCCTCAAGAGAGGTTTTGCTAAGCCACACCATGGTGGCCATGAGGAGGGACTTTCAGCTCAGTAAAACCCTACTAAGGCTTTACTGTGGCTGTGAAGCATGTTAGCCACCCTGTACTAAGCTCAGCCATGGAGACCCCTGCAAGTCCAGACCTGACAGTGCACTGGACTTTTTGACCCTCTCCAGCCACCGTCACAGTGTTCCCTCAGTGTGCAGCAGTGACAGAATCCCCTGTGGGTGGGGGGCAGCTCTGTGCCTCAGGGGATAGATGCTGGTTGGCAGTCTGTCAGCCTGGGTGACAGTGCTGGCCAGGCAGGTTTAATGAGTCTGGACAGTATCAGAGACAGCCTAGTCTCTCGCCCTTGCACCTCCTCCCTCATGGCTGTGGGAGCCCAGGCTCTTCATGTTGTTTCTCCTGGATAAACCCAGAAGCCTGAGTCAACCCTTGCTCATACTAGGGGGGATGGGGCCTCGAGGGGGAGGAAGGGTATAGAGAGAGAGAGAAAGAAAGAGAAAGAGAGAGAGAGAGAGGTAAAGACAGACTTTTCTTTCTTTTTTGCCTACTTCTGCCTCCCAAGTGCTGAGATTAAAGGTGTGTGCTAGCATGCCTGGCCCCTTTTTGTTGTTTTGGAGATAGGGTCTCATGTAGCCCAGGTTGGCCTCAAACTGGCTCCATAACTGAGGCTTATTCTGAACTCTGGGGCCTCCTGTCTCCACCTCCCAAGTGCTAGTATTTCAGGTGTCCCTGCCATACTCAGTATCCTAAGTTCTATTCACTCTGTACTCCTAGGGCCTGCTGTATTCTGTCCCCTTTCCCTCAGCCAAGCTTGTTCTCAGCCCATTCACACACTGACAGTTCTAATGGGCTGAATCATAACCAAGGACTTCAGGCCCATTGGTAAGTCCTCACTGCTCTCCCCCTGCTCCCTGACCCACTAGCAGGCCTTGGCTATGAGTGGTCAGCACCTGGGCCATCTCTTCGTTAAATATTTCCAGTGTCACTGCTACAGAGTATCAGTCCTCCTGATCCCAATCCTGGAGGTGGGGGTGGGGAGAAGGATGCAACCGGGCTACTAAATGGGCTGCAGCTTCCAGCATCCAGAGATAATTCCTTAGCTCTTTGATCTGGGTGGCTGGTGGATAATCAGGCCTGGCTTTTCCAGGACCCAGATGATCCCTCCACATTCCCCTCCTCTCCAGCTCTGCCCCACTAATCACTCATTTGACACCCCCTATCTCTTGGCCCTGAGGTCAAGGGGGCCTGTTCAGGATCCCTCTCCTAGAAGATAGGATCAGAGGATCACTATCTTCTGGGGGAAACTCAAGGCGATTTATGAGGAAGCTGCAGACAGGGAGACAAGAATTGAGGTCAAGTGGACCCTTCACAGGCAGGAGCTGGGCTTTCTCCTACCTGCTGAATCCACGCCTGACCTGTACGGGGCTCTCTGGGTGAGCTCTGACTGCTGTAAACAGGGATCCCAATTTAGAACTTTTCAGGTGTCCCTTGTACTTGGCCTGTTTTCTAGTTTTTTTTTTTTTTAACTTTATTTTTATTTTACGTGCATGAGTGTGTTGCCTGCATGTATGTCAGAGCACCTGTGTTGTGCAGTTCCCATGGAGGTCAGAAGAGGGTGTCAAATCCCCTGGAACTGGAGTTGAGGATGGCTGTTAGCTGCCATGTGGGTGCTAGGAACGGAACCTAGGTCTTCTGCAAGAGCAGTCAATGCTCTTCACCACTAAGCCAACTCTCCAGCCCCTGTTTGTTTTCTTTTCTTTTAAAATTCCTGTTCTGGATTCTTATGAATGTTGAATTTTGCTCTACTGGCAAAATTTTGGATGTAGACATAAGAAATTGAGTTTCCTGTGCTCTCTAAGGGAGAGCTGACCTTTGAGAGAGCACTTGTCTGTACAGTAAACAAGGAGAAGGTGCTGAAGAGCAACAGGCTGGGGCAGACTGTGGGCTCTTTGGCAGGATCTCCTTTCTCTTTTCAGAGCCCACAAAGGCCAAAGGAAAACAAGCTAATTCAGTCACTTTGTAGAAGCTGTAGGTTAGACCAGGGCATCAAAGGGGACCAGAGGATGAGGAGAGGAGTGTGTTAGTTTGCACCAATACCAGACTGATGCCGCCCCTGGCACTGAGAATGCTCTCTCATCCTAGCTGAATGGGTTCTCATTTAACTAATGGCTGCTGTCTTCATGAGTGTTGAAGGTGGTTAGGCTATCAACTTGGTATTCTTCAAACAATTCTTAAACTGAGATAATAGGTTGATGTTCACTGATTTGACTTATTATTGTCTTTCTAAGCAAGTTTAGGATGTGTGAAGGGTTTTTCACCAAGATCAAAGCCTTAGATATTTAAATTAGGGACTAATTTGAAGGGGTTGGAGAGATGGCTCAGAGTTTGGTTCCCAGCACCTAGGTTCAGTGCCTCACAACCCCCTGTAACTCCAGCTTCTGGTGTCTGTGGGTACCTTCACTCATGTGAACATATCCCCACTAGATACATACACATAATTAAAAATAATCTTTGGGTGGTGGAGAGATGGCTCAGCAGTTAAGAGCACTAATTGCTCTTCCAGAGGACCCAGGTTCAATTCCCAGTACCCACATGGTGGCTAACAACTGTCTGTAACTCCAGTTCCAGGGGATCTGACACCCTCTTATGGACTCTTCAGGCTTTACATGACATGGATGCACTTACATACATGCAGGCAAAACACTCAAACACATAAAATAAAAATAATAAACTAACTTGATGTCATAGGTGATCACACTCAAACACAAACTGTTAATTGATCAGTGATGAACACTACCCAACCATGATTCTGGTCACAATCATATAGTAATTTTTTCTCATGCCAGGAACATACACATTATCCATCTCATTCATCTTTATGCTCATCCTCTGTGATCAGTACTCTTATACAGTTCAGATATGAGGAATGGGATGGGATAGGAACCAGGGTGCATGATGCCGTTTGTAGTTGGTAGGAGCTGTGCATGTTTCATTTTCTGGCTGCTCCTTCTCTGCCTTCCCTAGTTGCCCAATTCTTTTCCCTTCTCTCTCCAGAGCTTCATCTGGCCCCTTTCTACTTTTCCTTCTTTAGGTTTTGCCTGTCCGCAGCATGGGTGGGCATGTTCCTGGTTCTTTGTCTCTTGTCCATCTGGGGCATGACTGAGACATGGTCAGGCAGTTCGGGTGAGAGTGTAATCAGGAGGTGTAACCTTAGTTAACACCTGTCTCTTGTACTCCCCATGCCCACAGGCTGTCTCCATCCCTCACTGCCAGGCTTTCCCCCTCTGTTTTGGCCTGCAGCTACAGCCCTGCTGAGCCTTTGAAGTATAGGAAGAGGTCTAGCTTCTTCTTTGCTGTCTATCTGTGGAAGAATCTCTGAGTCTAACTTTTCTTGACTAACTGCTCTAAGAGAGCAGAACTAGGATCTTAATCCTTTCCACTCTTCGCTGACATCTCTTTCTCCAAGAGCTGTGGAAGGTGCTAGGGTGTGGGATGAGTCTGGAACCTGAGTTGGCAGAACGCCCAAGGGGCTCACTTACTCAGACAACACAATACTCCACTATGATCTCCCCGGTTCTTCCTTTTTGGAGTTCAAAGTCATCCTCTGAGAACAAGGGAGTCCATCTCATTATCCTCTGTAAAATGGGAGTGGGGCACATGGGCACCTATATCAAAACCTTAGACTAGAAGGCTAAGGGTATAGCTCAGTGGTGGAACATTCATGTACAAAGCCCTGGGTTCTAGCCCCAGTACTGGGAACTGGGGAAAGAGTATTTAGCTTGAGACAGGCATAATGACTTATCCATGTAACACTTAGCACCTAGGAGGTTGAGGCACAATAATCGTTGTGAGTTAAGAGGGCATCTTGGACTACAAAATGAGTTGGTGGGAAGCCTGTCTCATAAAGTGAGACCCTATCTCAGAAACAACAACACAACAAACAGACAACAAAAAGTCCTAGATAATGATTTTGTGAGTGTCTCAGGATGGGAGCTCTAGCCATTCATAGGCTGAAGATTAAGGTTTAGCCTATAAGGAAGGGTAGTCAGTGAGAAATTGTGTTCTCCTTAATGTGCTAGGGCAGAGACTCTTAACTCTTCCCCTGCTGTGCATGCATGTGTGTTCTGTGAAACAGGGATAAGAAGAACACTGAAAAGGGACAGAGGAAGTGTCTCAGTGTGGTTAGGAGTCAGGTGGGGGAACAGATAGATGAATGGACGGACAGGGAAACAGAAAGGGGGGGGAAGGAGAGGGAGAGAGAGATTGATTGAAAGAAGCACATTAGTCTTATGAGGTGGTGATTTGTTGTAGAAAGGGGTGTCAATTGGTGCTCAGTTTTACTATGCCAGCTTATGACCTTGGATAAATCACTTTGCCTCTTTGTAGGATCTCATTTTCTTTACCTGGTAAATAAGAGTTTATTTATTCAATGGAAACTGCACAGTGCCACCCATGTGCTATGAACCATTTAGGTATGGAAATTCAGATATGTGCGAAGGGAATAAAAGTCCTTTTCTTATAAAACTTCCATTCTGATGTGGGGATTGATCTCGGGGAGGGGGGTGTCTACAGTTCCTTCCAGTTGTACATTCTGTAGTTTCTTAAGGAACCCCCTTCCTCCAGCCAGTAAAATCAAGAAGTGATGGAGGGAAGAGGATGAAAGCTGAAAACTTCAGCCTGATGAGTTAGTTGGGTTCTGGGGGAAGAAGAGGAGAGACAGAAAAGCAGGCCCTTATGCAGAATAGACTTGTTACAGATGCATTTAGACTTCTAGCTGAGCGCCGGGGTAGGGGTGCTGCTAATGGCTTCAACCAAATGTTCTTTGTCCACAGACCCCACTATCCTCACCGCTGGTCCAGGTGAACCGTCCCCTACCAGCCTTGGGAACCCTTCGGTGCGGCCCAAATGTGAGCCAGACTTCTGCAGCGAGCCAGAGTTGACAAACGGTGAGAGGCAGCCACCTGCCTCCCCGCTGCCTCTCTTTTTCTTGTCCCTGGAGGCCGGCTGGGCAGAGGCCAGGGCTCGCTGGGGCCTGGCCTGGGAGGCCCACGTGTATGGGGCAGGCACACTCTTCGGCCTGGTGGCCCTGCTAGCTCTGTTGGCTCTGGCCCTCTTGCCCTGGCGTTGCCCGCCCGGCGCCCCCTGCCTGGCACTGCTGGATCTGCTGCTGCTCTCGGCGGGGACCACGAGGGCCTTCCCGCTCTTCTACGACGCCTACGGGCACCGCGATCGACTGCCCGCTCTCGCCTGGCTTCTGCTGCAGGACCTTCCGCTGCCCTGCCTGGCTGCGGGTTTGGGGCTGGCCTGCCTGCTGTTGGCCCGGCCGCGCACGCCGCGGTGCCCGGCCGGCTTGGCTGCGCTGCTGCTCCTGGGGCTGGCGCTGGCTGCCGCGGCCGCCCTGGGAAGCGCGGTGCACCGTCCGCTGAGGCCGCTGCGGCTCGCTTCGCGCGGACTGCATGCCTTCCTCGTGGCCTTCCTGTCCGGGCTCCTGCTGGCGCTCTCCTGCTGGGGAGGCCGGCGGCGGCGAGCCGGAGCTCCCCTGGGAGGGTCTGGCTTCAAGGGCTCCACGCCCGTCCCGCAGTCGCGCAGCCCTTTCGCCCTGCGGGAGGCCTGGAGGCGGGCGGCGCGCACCGCGCCAGTGGCTGGCACCTTTGGGCTGCTGAGCGGAGCCCTGCAGGGCTACGAGGTGCTGCACGCCCTGGGCTACGGAGGCCAGCCTGGCTTGGAGGGGCCCTGGCCTTGGTGGGCCTTCCAGCTAGGCCTGCGTCTGGGCGAAGTGGGAGTTGCGCTCCCGTTGGCGCTGCTGGGCCTCTACCCCACACTCTGCAGCCCCCGTGTGCCACGACGCTGCTGGGCCAAGCTCTTCCGACTGCCGCCGGGACACGCTGCCCCGCTGCTGCCCGGGGGCTGGATCCCTGGACGCCCAGACAAGGAGCTCCTGGGTGGTGCCATCGCGCGTGGAGATGCCGAGTTGCTGCAGCTCTGCGCCCTAGCAGGGCCAGGGCCGGACCTCCTTCTCCAGGGTGGCGGCTGCCGGGGCTGCGAAGGTGCTGTTGCCAACCCAGCTCAGTCCCTGGCCTCCTCCCCCCGCGGCAGCGATTGCACTGTGGACTTCCGCCCGCCCTCACCGATCAACCTGCGGCGCAGCATCGAGGAGGCCCTCTGCAACGAGGCACTGCTGGCACCCGGCCTCTTTCAGGGCCCTTCTTTTGGGGAAGCTCTGCCTGGGCTCGGCCTCTACCGTACCATCTCACTGGGGACCAAGACAGGAACTGGAGCCAGTGAGAGGTCTGAGAAAGTCCCTGGATCCCCAGCACCTAATGAGCTCTCCTCTCCTGGGGCCTGGCCCGCAGGCAGCAGCGCCTCATCTGGCTCGCTGTGTGGACTGTCAAGGGACGGCTCCTCCATATTGCTATGTTCCAGCCCAGACAGGCCTCCACGCTGTCCGCTGGTCTGTGTCCTCAGTCCTCCGCGGCCCTCAGGAAGCAGCCCTAGCCTCCCAGCCTCAGGATCCTACCAGGCTCTCTCCCCACCCTCTCATGACTCCCCTGAACCTGCTTCTGAGCTGCAGACTGAGGAGGCTTTGCTACAGGAGCAATTCCTGGATGCCTGCCGACAGACTGATGAGCTGAGCATGGGCAGCGACACCATAGACCTGTGAAAAGGCTACCATCTCACAGCCAAACCATTTGTCCCTTTCTGGCGCCGACTCTGCCCAAGACCTGCACACTGTAATCATTACCCAGTTCTGCCTGGTTCAATACCTCTCTCCACTTCCTTCCCATCCAGGGACTCCTGGGTGAGTGGGTCAGCAGTCAGGCCCTGTGGATTGGGAATCAGTGCCAACTTCTCTGGAGCCCTGAGAGTTGATGCCCCCAGCTGAAATTTAGGCTGGCAGGGTCCCACTTTCCTTGGTCTTCACCAGCAATAAAGCTTCATGGTGCTCCACTCCTGACCACCTTTCCTCTACTCTGGTGCCAACTGAGAGGGGCTATCCTAAGAACCTACTTTCTGCCATGTTCTTCATGGGACCTTCCCCCAAAGATGGGTCAATGTCCCATCCAAAAAACCTTACAGTACCTGGGTGAGAGGCAAGTGCTTTCAAAGTCAATATATCAATAAAATATTTTCAGAGGAGAATGTTCTGATCTTGGGAAATCGTAAATGGAGCCACAAATCCAGTAGCTCCCTAGAAGTAGAAGTGGAGTGGGTCTGAGGCAGGGAGCTCCACACAAGAGCAAGGAATCTGGTTCTGTGGCTGTGATGAGTGAAGGTACTGGGAGTGACTCCCAGAAAACACATCTGACTCCCTGAAAAGTGGCTTTTCCTTGGGTGGAACACCATCCTAAGAGGTGTGTCAGAGACACTTCACTCTATGGTGAAAATGTCTTTCTTTCCAGAAGCCTGGCCTCAGGTCCTGGTAGACAGCTCCTAGGGACTAGCTATGATAAAGACCTTCATGGAAATCTGGACACACATGTTAAAGGGACTGATGACCTCAAGCTGAACTCCCCCAACAACTTGCCTTCTAAGTTCCCATACTTGAGAATTTATGAAGAGGAACAATCTTAACTCACTAACAGGGCTTCTTTGGGGCTGGGTTCATAAGGACCCTGACCCCTTTCCCTGCAGAGCTCTCATATCCTCAGTGAAGAAAGCCTGTCTCAACTGCCCACCTCTTGCCTCAGACCCAGCCTAGCTTTTAAAGCAGAACTTGCAATGCAACGACTAATGAACATATCCAGCTCTACCAGACACACTGTGTCTCTCCCTTCCCTGAAACATTTGCCTTCAGTTCTATATACCGTGAATTTATGGAGTGGTTCATAGTGGCACAAAATCGGGGTCTTGGATCAAGTTTGAAAATGAAAACCCGACAGTGTTTGGCAGGTGTTCTGCGTATCAGCGAGACACACAGGAGCATTAGACTCCAAGTGGAAAAGCAGGAATCTTAGTGATTAAAAAAATAGCAAAACTTGGATCAGCTAATGGGGATTGGAGAAAGGAGGCTAGGAGCCAAGAAGGAAGCAAAAAGGGAGGGCAGGAAAGGCTGGGGCCTTTGGCCAGACTGGGACTTATACTGTAGTGGGAGATTCCAGCACTGCTGTCCTTGCAGGTGAAGATCTGTCTTGGCTGAGGGGAGCATTCAGGGTTTCAGATTTCAGAGGGAAGGTAGGAGGGAGGGAGAGAGAGAGAGGGAGGGAGGAGAAGGAAGGGAGAGAGCTAGTGGAGAAGAGAAATGGGAGGCAGTGGTGCAGGCGACGCTGAGGGATGGGCTTGGAGTGGTCCTGACTGTGTTTCCTCCATCACCTGGTTCAGCATGGCTCAGAAATTCTTGCTGCATCCTCACTCTGGGCTAAGGCCCAGAGAACTGCCAACTTCCTAATTACAGGCATTTCTCACTGGTGTGGTGGCTGTAGTGGGCCCAGCATTGGCACTGCATTGTGTCATGCAAGGAATGCTTGCTGCTCTGAGAAACTGCTCTCTTTCTTTTCCCATTTTCTCTTCCATCTGCCTCTCATCTGCCTCAGCTCCTGCTCAGCTCCTCTCTGTCATCTATTCCTCATGTTCATCCTGGCCAGCTGCTCTCTCTTACTCATTCTTCTTGTCGAAGTCCCTGGGTTTCGTGCACTCTCCATCCCCCCAGCACAGCAGTCCAAGCCTAGCATCTCTCCACTGCTCTATTCAGTCTGTCTTTGTTTATCTCTCACAGATACTTGTTTCCTGAAAGCTCTGAGTGGGGCCACTGAGAAAGGAGGGGGCCAAAAGAGTACAGCTTGGTATCCACCAGTTCTAACACTGTTGAGTTTCCTCTATAAGAATCACTCCTAGAGCTGGAGAGATGGCTCAGCAGGTAAGAGCACTTTCTGCTCTTCCAGAGGACCTGAGGTCAGCACCCACATCCAGAGCCTTACAACCACCTGTAACTTCAGTTCTATGGGATCTGATGTCCTCTTCTGCCTTCTCTGAGCACCTCCCCCTGACACACATGGCATACACATGTATAAAAATAAAAAGAAAATTTTAAAAAATTACACAAGTCAGATGTGATGGTGGACGTCTTTAATCCCAGCACTCAGGATGCAGAGGCAGGTGGATCTCTATGAGATCAAGGTCAGCCTAGTCTACATAGTAAGTTCTAGGCCAGCTGGAGATGCAGGAAGACCCTGTCTCAATCCCCTTCCAAAGAAGTATCCCTAGCTCTTTCACTCAAAACTGGGCCAAGACTTTGGTTAGCCTTAATCTCATGCCTTATCTCCTACCCAAAGCAGGTTTCTCAGAGTACAGGTAGCACACATACTGCAGTTCAAAATCTTGGTATTGTGGGGGCTCAGCGGTTAAGAGCACTGGCTGCTCTTTCAGAGCACATGGGTTTGATTCCCAGTGCCCACGTGGTGGCTGACAACTGTCTGTATCTCCAGTTCCAGGGAATCCAACACCCTCTTTTGACCTTTTTGGGTACTCCACAACATGGGTGCACTTACACTCATAAAAGAATAATAAATAATAAATAAAAATTAAAAATATTTATTGAGTGCTCATAATATGCTAAGCGAAGGAGGTAAAGAGAAAGGGAAGGGCACTAGCTCTGAATATTTGATGTTGTAGGTCTTTTGGAGGAAAAGCAGACATTAACTAGTCACAGAAATAATCACATTAACACATATAATTAATTATAGTTGTAAGAAGCCCGAGGAATAAGAACTATCTAAGGTTGAGTGTGGTGGTGCAGTGATGATGCATGCCTTGAATCCCAGCACTTTGGAGGTAGAAGAAAGCCCATCGATCTGTGAATCCAAGGCCATTCTGATCTACATAACAAGTCCCAGGCTAGCCAGGACTACATAGTTGAGACTCTATCTTCAACAAGCAAGCAAGCAAACAAACAAAGCCCCCAACCTCCACCCCCAACCACCAGCACCACCACCAACTATTATAGAAGGTTGGGCTCTTGTGTGTGCTGGGGGTGTGGAACTAGAGGGATGGGGCCTGAGAGAGGTTGGCTAAGACCATCCCAGGCTTTTCTTTCTTCCTTTCCAGGCTTTAGCACAGTGATGGATGAGGGGCAGTCCAGCAGTTTATTTTCCTTGGAAGTCACATTGCAGGGTTCCATGACTTCTGCTTTATAATAAAGAACACTGCATGTGTCCTGAGCAGATGGATGAGCAAATATTGTTTACTGAAGAACCGTGTGCCCTCTCTGATATGAATGGACAGGAGCGGAGAGGGTTGGAAAGAGATGGGAATCCATGTCTAAACTAAGGGCAGGACAGGAAGGTTCAGTTGTACTGTTTTGCTCTGAGGGGCACAGAACTCTGCACTATGGGTAGCTGCTGCCCCCTGATGGGCATAGGGACACAGTTTGATTTTGTCCTTTAAGGAAAAATTGGATGCAAGGTATTTAACATTTTGGGGAGAGTGTTACAAATGGTTCTTCTCCCTGTAACTATTGCAGCTCTGAATGGAGCCCTGAATCTCGCAATTTAGTGTTTGGGATAGAATTTTGATTCTTGAGGGGTGAGGAGATGTAGAATCCTCAACTAATTTTGTTCAAAAGAATTGGTTCATTTCTTTTGCCTATTTGACTCTTTTTCCAGGATAGGATTAACTTGGTAGCCTTAATAATCTGTTTTGTATTTCAGTGCCCTTTGTACTGATTTATGTATTTAAAAGTAACTGTGGTGTGGGCTCTTTTAAAAGCACATATTATTTATTTGGAGCTGGCTAGGGCTTCATAAATCTCATGCTTAGTGTTCTCTCTTTCTCCTGGAACCACTACATCAGTCATTCACCCATCCCAAATATACGGAAAGTGGATAGCTTTTGGGAGAAAAGGAATTTGCTTTTCTCCCTACCTTTCATCCCCTGCCTTTTCCTTTTTTCCCATAGTCTACCTACCATGCCGCTATAATTTAAAAGTAATGATTTTAAAAGTGCCTTGGGTACTTTTGCAGCCAGGATTCTGCAAGTGCAGCAGTATTACATGCAGAATGATTAATGAACCCATTGAGTGTAAAACACTGGTTCCAGGACCAACAACCAGATCTTCTTTTGGTCAGTGAGACCTATAGGTCTGTATGATAAACAGGCCTGGAAAACAAACAGACAAACAACACCACCTTCTGTCTCTGGGCAGAGCTGTGTTCTAGGTCTGTGCGTATAAGGTGGATGTTATGGTTGGTTTGTGTGTTCTGATGTGATATCTCGTGAGCATGCTATACTTGTAAGATTTTAAAAAGTAATGTCTGTCTTCCTCTACAGACCTATGTTATATACGAAGGCAGGGACCATCTCATTTATTTCAGGCAACTAGTTTTATCCCTAATGCTTGGCACACAGTAGAGGTCAATAAATAATTTTTGAAAGTAAAATTTTGTGGCATTTGTTCTATGCGGATTTTAGTGGCTACATTTTGTGACTGAGACCGAAGTGACATTCGTCTCATGTTTTCTGAGGATATGAGAATTGTCCAAATAATGTATGTTACATACTTTTGTCTATGACGTTCTGATTAGAGAAGAGATTTTGAGAGAGTAAACGCTGTTGTTGAGTTTCCCTCAATGGCGGGCGCGGTGCTGGGACCTCGAGTAGAGTTGTCACTCAAGAAGCTCCGCCCCCAGGACGTCACTTTTTTTTTTTTTTTTCATTCAGGAACCTTCCTTTCCTTTCCTACTGCGTTTCCCCACCGGACTCTTTTGAGCACCGGGTACTTCCGGAGTCTCCCGGCAACTTGGCGCTTCCTGCCAAAGTCAGTCTGTGCGCTCGCGTGCGGCGGTGCTCTTAGCTGGCGCTCTCACGCGCCTGTTTCCCGGTCTCATGGCTGGTCTGACTCTGTTTGTGGGCCGCCTCCCGCCCTCTGCCCGCAGCGAGCAGCTGGAGGAGCTGTTCAGTCAGGTGGGGCCGGTGAAGCAGTGCTTCGTGGTCACTGAGAAAGGTAGGAGCAGATGATGGAGAGTGCTTGGAGGTTCCTGGGGGTCGGAGGGCGGCGGGAGCACGTCCCCGAATTTCAGGGAGCGATATGGTTTTTGTGTTGTTTGTTTTTTGAGACAAGGTTTTATTTCGACTCGCTGCAGTCCTGTCTCAGCCTCCAGAGTGCTTGAATTTAAGGCATGAGGCATGCCAGGTCATAGGTATATGTTTCTTTACCCGCCCCAAAGGTAAGGGTAAAGTTTCTTTCCTAAACTGACTCTGCTGTAGGGGGACCAGTAGGATCGGTTTATGAAAGACAGAGCATTTACGTACTTTTTTTTTTTTATTGCGTTTCCCTTTATTACGCGTGTTCATGTGGGCAAAGAAATTGGCTAACCTGTAAACCCAGTGTGTGGTCGTGCTTGCCATTAATCTCAGTCCTCGGGAGGCCTGAGGCAGAAGGATTGCTGAGAGTTCTGAAAGCAACCTGGTCTACATACCATGTTCAGCTCGAATTACATAGCAAGACCCTGTTAAAACAAAACAAGCAAAAAAAACCCCACCAGAGTAACGATAGATCACCAGTACGGATTGTTGAGTCAGCTGATTGCTAGGCAGGATGTTGAGTTTGACACAGGTTATCTCATTTCATGTTCTTAACAGCCTTTTAGGGCCGAGTCTTAATCTCATAGGAGTATAAATCTTAAGGAAATTTAATGATTTTAAGTTTGTACAGTTAGTACAGAATTTAATCAGCACATGTAGAGCCCTTAGTATGCTGTTCATCATCTGTTTATTTGACAAATATTTATTGAATGCCAACTCTGTTCCTGAACACTTTTTGTCCTCATGGTGCAGCAGTGTACAACACTAAACCAGAAATCTTACTCTTACATATTCACAGCGGGAAAGACAGCCAAAAACCAAGACTATTGTAGGATGATAATGGTGATAAATGCTAAACAATGGAGACAGGGAGTCTTGTGTGTGTGTATGTGTGGATAGGGGGCCACGGAAGGCCTGCCTGAGGTGACAGTGGACTTAGTCTTCCTAGGAGATGGAGCAATCCAAATGGAGGAAGCAACAGTTGCAAGGATATTAAAGTAGACATGTCCTTGTTTTATGAGAAGAGAGCAAAGTAGATGGGAATGAGTGAAGGGAAGAGAATAGAAAATAGATAAGATCTGGCAGACTGTTACAGACTTCTGTTCTTCCATAAGGAAGCTACTGGTTTTAGAGAATAGTGACGATGATCTGTTAGATTTACATTTTGAAAGATGCTGGCTGCAGTGTTGTGAATAGACATTTGGAACTAGAACAAAAGCAAGGAGACCAGTTGGAGCTTTCTTGAGTAATTTAGGTAAGAAGTCACGGTGTTGAGTCAAGATGGTAGCAGTAGAGGCAGGAAAAGTTGGTTGGAATATGGACATTTTTAAGGTGAAGCTGAGAAGATTTGCTGAAGCATTAAATATAGAGAAGAAGTCAAAAAGGAGTTGGAGTCAGGTCTGACGCCAGGATTTTGGCTTGAGTCACTAGATAGATTTACTGGCTCACTATGTGCTTCACATTTTGTTTATTGTACATTAGGGTATCTAGTGTGGATGGTTGGCTTGTATTAAGGTGCAAAAGAATTGTAAGGGTTTTAGTATAGAAACATTTTGTTCTCTCTCTCTCTCTCATTCTTTTTTGGGACAGGGTCTTCCTATAGCCCCAGGTGGCCTGGAAGTCTCTATGTAGACCAGGCTGATCTTGAACTCACAGATATCTGCCTGCCTCTGTCTCTCAAGTGCTGGGATTAAAGGCATGTGTGCCACCACACCTGGAGCATTTTTTTTTTTTTTCTCTTAACAAGACTCCAGGGGCACCTAGATGAATACCTTGTATTACCCAGAACTCACATTTAGCTTCCTTCCAACTCACCAGGTATCTCCTATTTGTTGCTACCTCTTTAGTAGCAACTGATAAATCTGGCATCTCCCTTCCCTTCCCTTTCATGGTTTCTGAGTATGTGACTAGGGAGCCTGGTATGTGCTAATACTCTCTTCATTTTTGGCTTCTATTTCTTGGTAACAGAAATTATAGTTAGGATTGTTAACATAGCTCTCTGATGTTGAAGCCATGACACCTGCTTAATTCTGTCATTCTAAGTATAGATATAGCCAAAGGAGTGAGACTGTAGTACATTAATGTATTTTCTTTTTTTTCTTTACAGACAGGTTCTCATGTAGCCCAGGCTGGCCTGATCCTCCTGCCTCTACCTACCAAGTGTTGGGGTTATACTCACATACTACTACTCCTGGTTCGACGTTAGTGTTTCTTAAAAAAAAAAAAAAAAAAACTAAAAGAATTTATTTATTTAGTTAGTTGTGTGTGTGTGTGTGTATGTGTGTATGTGTGTGTGCAGTGCCTGTGGAAGTCAGAGGACAACTTATTGGAGTTGGTTCCCTTTGTCTACCATGTGGGTCCCAAGATTGAACCTCGGTTGTTAGTTTTGATGATGAGTACTTTTACCTGCTGAGCCATCTCACTGGCCTTCAACATTAATGTTTCTTAAACTGCAAATTATTATCCACTAGTGGGTCTTGAGTGCACTGTGACCAGATTTTAAAAAACAAAACAAAAAACCAGCTGAGCACTGTGCTGCATGCCTTTAATCCCAACACTTAGCAGTCAGAGGCAGACAGATTGCTTGAGATTGAGGCCAACCTGGTCTCTCTAGTGAGTTCCAGGCCAGCTGGGGCTATAAGGAGATTCCATCTAAAAAACAAACAAACAAACAAAAAACATATATATATGTATATCCTTATATGGTAACAAGAATTTTGTCTATGTGAGTGAAGTGCCAGAGAGACACACTGCTGTGAGCTACCTGGTGAGCGCACTGGGAATTGAGCACAGCTCCTCTGGAAGAGCAATGTGGATTCTTAACCACTGAGCCATCTCTCCAGCCCGCATTTGTTTTTTAAGGTTCTCTTTTAAGAAAAGAATGTTTGTTACAGTCTGATTTTTCAAACCTACCGTATGTATCTTTCCTACCATTCCTGGTGATCTTTCATTTTGTTTGATGTCAGATTCTTCTCTGGGGGGGCCTAATGTATAGCATGGGTCCTCCATATTCTTAAGACTATCAGGACTAGAGTAAGAAGAGGAGATAATATCGAGATAGCAGATTAGAAGAAAGAGGAAGCCTAACAGTTCTGAGTAGAGTGAGGAAGGAGCTACCGTTGCCAGCCTTGTTTCTTTCCCTTTTGGGACTTGATAGACTGCTCCAGGATGGGTTGGTAGAACACCTGCTAGTGTGCCAGTGTAGGCTTTGAGGATTCAGTAATTAGGTGCTCTTGACTGTGATTCTCTGTCCTTTTTCTCCCTCCACTTCTTTCCCTCTTGCCTTCTAGGGAGCAAGGCTTGTCGAGGCTTTGGCTATGTTACTTTCTCTATGCTGGAAGATGTTCAGAGGGCCCTTAAAGAGATCACCACCTTTGAAGGCTGCAAGATCAATGTGACTGTTGCCAAGAAAAAACTGAGGAACAAGTCCAAGGAAAAGAGGAAAAATGGTAAGTATTTGTATTTTTCCTGGGATGAAGAGGAACACTGAAAATGAGTGGAAGGCACAGCAGCCAGAGGTAGCTTCTGGGACTTCAGAATTCTCTGGTTTTCTTTTTGATGTCAAAACTCTTCTGGTGTGTTTTGATATTCATTTGCCTGTTTCTCAGTCTGGAAAAATCTGATGTTCTAGATATTGCATACTTGACCCTATGGTAAATGCTGTTACTAGTATGTTTTTTTTTTTCTCTGATGTCTGGCCTGCAAGTGGGCTCTCAGACTTAGCCCATGTCTCTTATTTTTTAGAAAATTCAGAGTCTCCTAAGAAAGCGCCAAAGACTAAGAAAGTCAAAGTGGCAGATAAGAAAGCCAGACTAATTATCCGGAACCTCAGCTTTAAGGTAAGTGACTGTGAACTGCATGTTCTGAAGGATGCTGGAGTTAAGGCATGCTCATTGATGGAATTCCTTACTAAGATGCTATTTATTATTGGGTTTAATTTATTTTGGGAATGAAACTTAGCCTGTTGAATAGAGAAACTGGGTCTGTAAAAATAAGAACTTATTAATGGGGTTGGCAAGGTGGTTTTGCAGAAAGACAAAAGCTGAGTTCAATCTCTAGATCCCACTTGGTGGAAAGAGAAAACCATCTACTCTAAGATGTCCTCTAACCTCCACATACATGAGCATGCATGTCCATCTTCTCCTATAAACACACAATAAAAAAAGTCATGAAAAAAATAACTTATTAAGGACACTAAGTTGAAGAAGCTTTCCTTTTAGGGAAGTTGCTACTGGGAAAGAGAATGACTTTTCAGCCTCTCTTTTTTTTTCTTCCCTTTCTTGAGACAGTGTTTTGTAGCTCAGACAAGCTCAGGCCTTGAACTTGCTAGCCGAAGTCTTGATCCCCCTGCCTCCATCTCCAGAGCGTTGGGGTCACAGATAAACTCTACCATGTCTGGCTTTTTATATAAAAAGTAAGCTGTCATCTGTTCATAGCTGTTTCCTGTCCTAGTCATTCTTGGTTTGGGGGTTGGAGGGTGGGAGGGAGTTGTGGTTGTTGATTTGTTTTTTTGAGACAGGGTCTCCCTGTAGCTCCAGCTGGCCTGGAATTCACTATGTAGATTAGGTCTTAATCATACAGCAATCTGCCTGCCTCTGCCTCCCAAGTGCTGGGATTAAAGGCGTGTGCCACCACTCCAGGCTCCTGTCTGGTCTTGAAAGTAAAAAAGTAATAAAAACATTCCCTCTTTCTAGCAAATGAACTTAGTAGTTGGTGTTTCATATTTATTTGCTGTGATAATATTTCTCATTTTTCTTTTTTGCTTTTGACTTCAGTGTTCAGAAGATGACTTGAAAACGATATTTGCTCAGTATGGAACTGTTCTAGAAATCAATCTCCCAAGGAAGCCAGGTACTAGTGCACCTTCATTTGATGTGAATTTGATGACGATTTTTTTAGTGTGCCCTTTCTATATTGTTGACCTAGAAATACAACTTTCTGTCATGTTCTTTGTGAGTGCTAGACAATATAGTTCTGAAGTATCTGGACAGTGCAAGTAGTGAAACCCAGATGATAGTACTATTTCCTTGATGGTATTTTTAGCTGTCTCAGACTGAGTTTTAAATTAGTTACTATTAGTACTGTCTCATCTCATTGCTCTCCTCAAGCTTGAATCAAGGGCTATCCAACAAGAGGACATAAACTGTTGCTTTAGGAAAGGGACCTGGATGATGGGCAGGCTTTGGGCCATCTTGTCAGGCTGAGTTGCTGTAATCTTCCTGTTCTGTTGGCTGTTCCCGCTGCCTCTAACTTTTTGTATATACACAGATGGAAAGATGCGTGGTTTTGCTTTTGTTCAGTTCAAAAACCTCCTAGAAGCAGGAAAAGCTCTCAAAGACATGAATATGAAAGAGATAAAAGGTAAGTTTTCTGTGCTCGTACCATGACCCAGATATTTTTGGTGCTTGGGTGAATTAACATAGTAACCCATTTTTCTGTATGTTCAAAAGAGGTTTGCACTATGGAGAATCTCATTCAATGGTAGCTCATGTCTCTGAGGATGCCCTTGAATTTCTTAAATAACCAAGAATGACCTTGAGCTTCTGATTCTTCTGCCTTCACATCCTGAGTGCTGGGATTACAAGCATGTACTACCACAGTTGGTTTTTGGTGAAATTTTTGTAGTATTTGATCTTAGGTTGGTCTTGAAAGAACTCATGCCAGCATCCTTTTCTTTGTTTGGTGCGAGAATATTGAAATTCCTAATGGGCATCCTGAAAGTAACCTCTGACAGATGCATGTTGGTGCTTAGGACCCTCTTTTTGGTTTGTGGCTACTATTCAGCACCTGTGGGCTATTAAAGGAACTGACTCTATTCTTGGTATTATCAGGTACTGCGTTGAAAGAGGGGATTAGCTTAGTTACTTCCTAACTTCCTTTTTCTCCCCCCCAGAATGCCTGTTTTACTTCTTGCTAACATAACTGGAAAGAGTTGCAAGTCTTTGTTTATTTCATATTATCCAATCTGTGGTGGCAGTGTTATAAAAGCAAATTTTATGTTAATTGTTAAAAGAGTTAAGGATTAAAAAGAGCTACTGGGAGCATTTTTAGTTTTGTTTTTGTTTTTGTTTTGAGAGACAGTGCCTTGTACTGTTGCCCTGGCTGGCCTTGAACTCTGCTTGCCTCTGCTTCCTTAGTGCTAGAATAAAGATGCGTGCTTTTACGCCCATCTGGGAGGTTTTTTTAAATGTGTATGAGTGCTTTGCCTACATGTATGTAAGTGCATTGTATGTACATGCAGTGTCTGCAAAGGCCAGAAGAGGGTGTTGGACCCCCTAAAACTGGAATTACAGATTCCCACTACTGTGTGGGTGCTGGGAACTGGATCCTGGTCCTCTGCAAGAACAGCTATTGCTCTTAACCACTGAACTGTCTCCCCAGCCCGGTCCGTTACTGTCTTTGGTGGGTTGGAAGTAGGATGGTTAAAAGGAGGAAGGCCTTTCTGATACCACCTCTCTGTTTGACAGGGAGGACTGTGGCTGTGGATTGGGCTGTGGCAAAGGATAAATACAAAGATACCCAGCCTGCTTCTGCCTCAGGTAAGATGTGCTTATTGGGTTAGGAAGGTTGTATAGTCTAGCTGGGAGAATGGAAACAACCCTGTGTTTATGATAAAGTGTAAGGGAACCGGCTTGTATAGTGGTAGTATTGAGCTGGGTATACCCAAAGCACAAGATAAGCCAAAAGAACAAGACAAGACATCCTCGAAAATCTCCAAATTCCCATGAATTCGGAAATGAGCCCAGGAACTGCTTGTCAATTCATGTGGGACAGAAGATCTCCAGGCATAGGATCTTCTGAATCTAAACCTGCTCCTGATACATAAGCTTGAGTGAGGAGGGACCTGAGTTTGTTTCTTCTTCCCTCTACTGCTCTTTCAGCTTTTCGTAGAAAATAATGAACCAACAAGAACAGAGAAACAAATACTTTTAAGCCAACAGGGTCTCAGAATATTATTCATTGGGATTAAAATTCATGGCAGGGCTCAGAGTGAGCATTGTGTTTGCTGTAGAGGGCTGTTTGCTGAGCTTTGGTTGCTGTATCTCTCATTCTGGGCCAAGTTAACCTCCATGCTCCTGATGAGTAGGACAAAGTCCAGAGGAATCTAATTTGGGTGGTAAGGGTTTTGTTTATTTGCTTGTTTGTTTTTTCTCATATTTGCTCTTACTACATATTATTATCTCTTGGTATCTGTGAAGAATTGTTTCACAGATTCTCCTCAGATACCCAAATCCTGTTATGCTCAAATTCCTTATCTAGAATAGTGCATGTTTATATAGAATCAATGCATTCCTTTCATACATTTAAAATCCTCTCTAGATGACTTGTAATATGTAACACAATGTAAAGCTATATGAATAGTTGTTATACTGAATTATTCAGGGAACAATGACAAGAAAATGTACATATTCAATACAGACACAGTGTTTTAACAATATTTTTGGTCTGTGGTTGATATGAGGATGTAGAACTGATGGATATGAAGAGCTGACTGCATATATAGTAAGGAAAAATGTGAAATTCTAAAAAATACCCAAAGAAACTAGAAACTTGAAATATTACTCCTGTTAAAATAACTTTGTTTTAGATATTAAATGAATTTCTTTATCTTCCTCCATAGTTGGAAAGAAAAGCTGTGAACCTAAGCATCAGGAACCAGTGAAAAAGAACTGCAAGGCAGTTGAGCAAGAAGATGATGATGATCATGATGATGATGAAAGTGATGAGGATGATGAGGATGAGGATGAAGGTGAAGAAGAGAATAAAGGGTCAAAGGTGACCACACATGTGGAAATTCAGAAGAGGTAGGCATATTCTGAGACATTGGGGAAAGGCATAGGATATGTCCCAAGAGTATACTCCTGTCTTTTCTGCCCCCCTTCATTGAAGACTTGACATGTATAGTAAGTTCAGTAGTTTGTGTGTCAGCCAGATGATTAGATCTAAACTGTGCCATTGCAGAGCAGTCAAGAGAGCAACTTCTGCAGAAAGCATTGACAAAGAGCATTCTGAAGAGGACAGTGACTTGGAGGAAGGAGGGAGCACTGATAGTGGGGAAGCGCTGGTACAGAGCGATAGCAGTGATGAAGAGCGAGAGGATGAAGGTTTGCCTGGACCCTCACAAATGTCTTTCAGTGTTAAATAAATTACTGGGAAATGTATACCAGTTCTGCTTAGGCCTCTTTCAAATAGTTTTTCTCGCAAAGTTTTGTTAAATGCTGGAAAGTGAACCTTATTTTTATTTCTTCATAGGCTTTTTTCCCTCTCATTTTTGAGACAGGCTTTCATGTAGCTCAGGTTGGCCTCAAACTTGGAATGTAGCCGGATGACCTTCAACTGATCCTCCTGCCTCCCCTACCCAGGTGTGAGATTACAAGTGTGCATCATCATAGCCAGTTTATGCCTCAGAGCATACACTTAGGGCTTTGTGTATGCTAGGCAAGCACTTTACCAGCTGAGCTAAATCCTGAGCTTGCTTGTTTCTTTGTTTGCTTTTTAAAAAAGTGACTTTGAGAATTAAAGTTCTTTATTAGGAGATTTAAAACTAACTTTACTGCTGAGAGTACTATGATTTCTGATTCTCTAAGTTGGATGAATAATGGGATAAATAGGATATATTACATGTTTATATCAAAGTAGGTTAAAAAATAAACAACTCTTGGGTTAAGATGGGAATAAAGTAAGTTAAAAACAAAACAAAAAAAAACACCTCTTTTGCATTGAAATGGAGATAAAAGATACTTAACTCATGCTGCCATAACTAATTCACACACTAAGTGATTCGAATAAGAAATGTATTTTCTCACAGTTTTAGAGGTTAGAATTCCTTATACCAAAGTGCCAATGGATTAGTCCCTGAGGATGCTCTCTTCCTGCCTTACAAACTGCTCCCCACTCATTGTCCTCACACAGCCTTTTTCTGTGTGTTGGGTCAAGGAAAGAAAAAATAAACTCTACTTTCTCTTCCTCCTTTTATAAGGCTACTACTAGTCCTATTAGATTCAGGTTTTGCCCTTATGACTCCACTTAGCTTTAATTATCTCTCGAAAGCCTTCAAATGTTATGACCTCAGGAGTTAAGGGAGAGACGTAGTTCAGTTTATATCAGGGACTTCTGGGAGCATTTTGTAAAACTATTACCAATCTATGTTGCTACTTTTATTGAGAATAAACCTCTTTACTGAGTAAGGCAGGTCATTATTGAATGAGAAATGGCTAATAATTGGTCTTTGGATTTCTCTGGGTAAATGTTTTTATTCAGCTATTTTGCTCCCATTTCAGTACGTCTGACATGTTGATTTGACCATGCAAAAAATGGAGGAATAAACTTTCATGAGAATAGAAGCTTAGCTTTTACACTGAGGGAACAGTGAGGTCCTATAGCCCACAGCTTAGAGTCAACCATTTCCTATCTTTCATATGAACACTTTGTGGGACAGATATGGTAATGATTGGATGTTAAAAAGTATAGCACAAAAAGAGTTCAGTGTAGAAAGTGAAAGTTTCACACCAATCCAATTCCCCAAAGTAATCTTTGTTTTCTTCCACAGTTTTTTGTATACACATAAGCATGTATGGTTTTGGAGTTTTGATTTTTGGTTGTTTTTGAGACAGGGTCTCCCTAATAGCCCCAGGTGGACCTCAGTCTCACAGAGATTTTGTTGTTGTTATTGTTTGTTTGATTGTTTTGCCTTTTTGAATAGGGTCTCCCTGCAGCCCCAACTGGCCTAGAACTTACTATATAGACCAAGTTGGCCTCGATCTCAGAGAGATCTGCCTGCCTCTTCCCTCTACCCCTCGAGTTGTTGGGATTAAAAGCATGCATCACCATACCTGGTGTTTGTTTCTTTTTTTTTTAGTGATAGGGTTTCACTATGAAGCCCAGACTAGCCTTAAACTTGAAATCTTCCTTCTTCAGCCTCTTAAGTTCTGGGATTACAAGCATGAGCTAACACACCTGCCTTAGTATTCTTTAAGCAGTAAGTTTCCCTTTCTCCTCAACCTCTTAAGGCACATTCCCAAAGACAACTTTCTTGTGTACATAAAGAACATTTTAACACATTATAAATAGAAACACATGCATGCATACAGACACACAGAGTATATAGTTTGTCTGTGTGTGCACGTGCATGTTCTCCTCAAAAGTCCTGATTTATGTGGCCACTGCAGTGTATGGGAATTTTTTTTCTCGCACTCTTACCACATTGGATTCCATCTGTCTTCTTGGTTTTGCTAGTCTGAGTAAAAAGTAGTATCTAATTTCTTGAGCACTGCTTTTCTTTCTGATATCGATGATGCCCTCTTCCCCCTCCTCTTTTTTGGTCCTGGAGATTAAATCTATGTTCTTGTTTATACTAAACTTGAGTGCTACCACTGAGTACACCCCTAGTTCCTGTGCTTTGTTGTTTTTTTTTTTTAAGTTTGAACGTCTTTCAATATTTTTAAATATATATCTTTTATCCATTGAAAAAATTTTTAATTAATTTATACAAAATATTTAAAGAATTAGCACTTTGTTATATTGTTTGCATTACTCTTTTTGAGTTGTCTTTCTTTTTAACATTAGATGAACAAGTCTCAAAGAAAAAGAAGAGGAAGTTACCCTCTGATGTGAATGAAGGGAAAACTGTTTTTATCAGGTATGCCTTATGCCAGAACTAATGTTTGCGAAACCTTCAAAGATCTCTCCTACCTAGCCTTCCATGCTCTTCCCTTAGTTCTCTTTCTGCCTCTCCTCTTTCCCTTCTCTCCTTCATTTTCTTCCCTCGTCACTATCTCTGGCACTAAAGTTAGATGCTATCAGATCGTTTAGCACAACTGATCTGAGAGATATCCCAACACCAGTAAGAAATGTAGGAGAGTAAGAACTTAAAGCAGAAGATAGGTGGTAAGTCCTTGTCCTTTTCAGATTTCATTCTTTTTAATTGGAGTGGTAATTTTTGGAACTTGTCAACTCAGTCAACTGGTTCTAAGTTTTATTCAGGGAAATACTTGGGGTGACATCATTTCTCTTTTCTGTTTATTTATTTTTGAGACACGGTCTTGTGTATCCCAGGTTGGCTTTAAACTTTCTGTGTAGCCAAGGTGACTCAATTCCCGATTCTCCTGCCTCCACCTCCTCAGTATTGGAATTAAAGGTGTATACCACCATGCCCAGTTTATGTGGTGCCAGAAGTCAAACCTAGGGTTTTGTATATATTAGACAAACATTCTACCAGCTGAGCTACATCCCCAGCCCCTAACTTCTCTTTTAAAGCAATGTCCAGAATATAGTAAGGTATGCATTCTGTATCCAGGGGAATAAGAAGGTGGAGATAGATTTTATTGCATATTGTTATTACTGTTTCAGCCCTATTGACTGCAATAGATGGGCATTTTCATAGATCAGGTTAGCCTTACCACAGTGCAAGACAGCCAGTGAGATGGCTCAGTGGGTAAAGGTATTTGCTACCAGATCTGACAACCTCAGTTTGATCCCTGGCATCCACATGGTGGAAGGACAGAACCAACTTCTGCAGGTTGTCCTCTGATTATTACATGTGTTCCACAAGCATGCACATGCACAGACAGACAGACAGACACACGTACACACACTCTCAATAAAAATGTGAATATAAAAGTTTTGGATCTTCTGAATATTCAACATAAAGTTCCTGTCCCCCCTTCCTTTACTTACTTTGTAATCTTTACCATGTTTGTCTTACTTTGAAGGATTCTTTTTTTTAACTTTTGTAAAATTTTAATTGAAACCTAGATTACGTAGTAATATACAGGGAAAAATATCTATAATTTAGTGTTAGAACTTTTCTCATTAGGTTGTGAAAATTTCTGGTTGTAGTAAAAGAAACTAATTTCATCTATGTGAAGTAAAAAGGGAAATTTGTTGGGTTAACCCCTGTTGGCTCATGGAGTCAGAGATGTTAAGAACGGGATGAGAATCTGGACAGTTGTGCACTTTTGCTGCTGGGGGTTGCAGGTCTTTTTTTTTTTTTTTAATGAAGGCAAACATGTTTTCTGTAACGAGTATTACCCTAAAGGTATAGCTTAGCAAAATTTTCATGTGTATTTAAGTTTCAAATTCCTACATGAGAGACTCAGATTGCTGCAGGGATTGATATAGGAAGGACAGTAAGTTGGGAATCAAGGAACAAAGTCACAAAGGCCTATCCACTGGAACCATTCTTTGTACTGGTGCTATTTTTGAATAGGGGAGGATGACTGTAAACAAATGAGCCGTCCTCATCGACATCTAATTCATGTACCTTGAGCTGAAACTCAAGATCTTACTTTGTCATTGTCTTTTCTTGTGACCTGAATTTCTTCCATAGAAACCTTTCATTTGACTCAGAGGAAGAAGAACTTGGGGAACTTCTCCAGCAATTTGGTGATCTTAAATACGTTCGAATTGTCTTACATCCAGAAACAGAGCATTCTAAAGGTATTTGCCATCAGCTAACCAGACCCTAGGTTACAAGAGAGCATAATGTGTGCCATTTGGGTGGTCCAAAGTCTCTGCAGCCGTTTGGCTACCATAGAAACTCCAGGACCTTCTGAGGTTGTTTTCTATGAGTCAGTGTCAGCATTTTAATGGCTTTGCCAGATATAATTTTTCTAAGCTTTTTGAGCTCTTGCTTATTTACTTAGGTTAATGAATTTATTTGTTGTTCTCCTTTGCATTTCAAATGTAATAGCATCTCCTGGGTATTAATCATTCTACATTGCTGGAAATTACTGGGGAATTTTTTTTTTTTCTTTGATGCTTTTGTTAAAGATGGAAACTGAATGAGAAACTTTGTTGCATGGCAAGAGTCAAAAAGAAGACTATATTGTAGAAGTGCTATCTGAGATAGTTTTCCTTAATGCTATTACTTTTGTACTCTTAAGGTTCATTTTTGTATACTGCTTGTTAGTCAGCATCTCTTCAACCCATTTATAATCTGTGACATCATGGACTGTGGTCATTCTCTCAGGTACTGTATTAGTTACCTGGCATACAAATCAGGAGGTATTTATTTTGCTTCTGGATTGAGAAGATTCAGTCTATTATGGTGGGGAGGACATGGCAGAAGACCTCAGTTCATGTCATAGTGAGTTAGGAAGATGGTGGTCTGCTTACTTTCTCTTGTTTCCTCTTTTATTTTGCTTAGACCCCCCCAGACCATGAAGTGGTACCATCCGTCTTCAGGAAGGATCTCTTTCCTGACCTCGGAAACACTCACAAATATACCCCAAGAGTGGGGCCTCAATTTTGTAGGCGATTCTAAATCTAGGCAGGTAGAGAGTGAAAATAACTGTCCGGAAACCTTGAGTTCATCATCTGCTCTGATTCTTGATTCTTTTGAGCTCTAGCACAAGCCCAGAAAACTACCACTTCCAAGGGTTTCTGACGCTTAAGAGCTTATCCATGGATTAAGAACCTTCTTAGTTTTCAGTTGATAAGACTTGATTACTTCACTTTCACTCAGCTAAAAGTACTGAAGGGCAGTACTGAACAGCTGCCTGGAGATTAGGGATGAAGTTCTCCTTTGCTACCAACCAGCTTTGTGATTTTGGGCAAGTCACTTAACCACTGTGTACTGTGGGCTTAATTTTTTTTTTTTTAACCAGTAAAATGACTAGAGTAATAAGTGTCTTCAGATCTAATAATTAGTTATACTTCTTGGACCTTCTTCATTTCTGATTTTTTTTTTAAATGGTCAACTAGAATTCCTTAGAATATTGAAAATGTAGGTATGATATTTTATTTTTATCCTTTTTTCTGTTTTTGTGTCTTTTTGTTAGGGTCTCCCTGTAGTCCTAGGTGGCCTGGAATTCACTTTGTAGAACATACTGGTCTCAGCCTCACAGAGATCTGCCTGTCTCTGCCTCCTGAGTGCCAAGGTTAAAGGTATGAACCATGCCTGGCATACTTTCATCCTTTTTTAAAAAATGTATATATATTTTTTATTTTGTGTGCATGAGTGTATTGCCTGCATGTATGTAGGTGCACCCATGTCATGCAGTTGTCTGCGGAGGTCAGAAGAGGGCATCAGAGCCCCTGGAACTGGAGTTACAAATGGTTGTTAGCTGCCAAGTGGGTGCTGGAAATTGAACTCCATCCTCTGCAAGAGCAGCCAGTGCTCTTAACTGATGAGCCATCTCTTTAGCCCATACCTTTTTGAGTGCACACTTATAGACTGATATTTTTCAAGTAGTCTATAATTTGCTAAATATTTTTTCTGGTCTGTTAATCTTAGCAGTTAATGATTTTGATTTTTTTAAATGTATTGTCATTTCCAGGCTGGGTGTGGTGGCATACTCCTTTAATCCCAGCACTTGGGAGGCAGAGGCAGGTGGATCTCTGAGTTTGAGGCCAGCCTGGTCTATATAGTGAGTTCCAGGTCAGCTGGAGCTACAGGGAGACCTTGTCTCGAAAAGACCAAAAAAAAGAGTATTGTGTATTGTCATTTCCTATCACATAATCAGTTTTCATAATCAGGTTTTCTTCTTACTTGTGAGCTTTGCTCCTCCTATAGTTTTTCTCCCAGCATGCTGTCCCACTACTTAGAAAAGCTACAGACTTTTAGGGAAATGTTAAGGTTGAATATAGTATTGAGGCTTCCAGTGATAAAATTCTTAAAAATTCTTAATCCTCAATTGGAGAGATGGTTAAATGTGCTTGCTGTTCTTGCAGAGGACCCGAGTTTGGTTCCTAGCATCCATATGACAACACACAGCCATTGTTAACGCCAGTTCCAGGGGATTGGATGCCCTCTTTTGGCCTCCTTGGGTACCAGACACTCATGATGTATAACCATACATGTAGCCAAATGCTCATACATGAAATTTTTTTTATAATTTTAAAAAAATGTTCTTTTAAGTATTAATTTTCTTGATTTCATTTGACTAGACAAATCTGCTTATTAGAAATCTTTAAAGCCCCACCCCATATTTCCTTCATTACACTTGTTCTGTAGTACCCTTGGGGGATTCTGTCAGGATCCTGGCATATAACCAAAATCTGTGGTACTCAAATACTTTATATAAATGGCACAGTATTTTCTTATAACTTATGTATACCTTCCCATATACTTTAAATAATCTCTAGATTACCTATAATCCTAACAAATATAAATTGCTATTACAATTATATTTAGAGAAGTCCATACATGTTCAGTATAAACATAGTTTTTTTCCCCCAAATATTTTTGTTCTGTGGATGGTTGAATTCACTAGTGTAGAACCCATGGGTACCGAGGTTGAACTGTATTTCTACTGAGTATCTGTTAATTCTCTGTGTTATGATAGGTGGCCCGTATTCTTGAAGTATATATTCTATTTGGGAATATACTTCCTGATCAGTACTCAGTGAGATGTGAGTAGAGAATTTAAGGGGTTGAGGACCCAGAAGTAGGAGCACTTGGCCTTGTCTGAAGGAGTTAAGAGAAGATCTCCCTAGATGGTGACCCTTGGGTTGGCCTACTATATGTGCTCTTTTTATTAACCTGTGGCATTCTTTCCTCCAGAGTACAGAAAATTGCCTAGTCGCTCTGGGAGACATGGTAGTGTTTTCATATATGAGAGGAATTTTTAAAGTTTTAAGGTGTACCAACAATATATTATGAACAATGTATTTATGAGGTAAACTCAAAAGTTGCTTTTTCCATAGAAACAATTCATTTGGATTGATTGGCCCTGTATCTAGCCAACGAAAGGTCAGCTGTTTGGAGATTCTAGAGCATGAGCCAAGGATTTAGCTCACTGATTTCTGGTTTTCCACAGTTTTCATGCAGTAGTGGCCTTTTTCACCCCAAGAGACAGATCTGTTATCTGATTACTCCCAAGTGACTCTATGACTGTGATATGTAATTAATTTCAGGGTTAAGTAGTTCTACCTTATCTTTTACTCCTCAGCTAGGAACTCAGTGATGTTGAATCAAGTGTTTAGCTGGATTTCTTTACATTTCATATTGGAGAGACAGTTGATGAGACCAGAGTGCTAAGACACATTAGAAAAGGTGAAATAAATAATAGAATTTCACTGAGAACATAAATACTATAATGTTTGGTTCTGATCCTTCACTGCTTGACCATAGTACCTATCGCATAGTATTTAATAAGCAGATTCTACTACCCCTTCCATTTGTGTCAGACTGAGGCTGTTGCAGTGTTGTTTTGCTCACTGTGAAGTTGGGGGTCTCAAACAATTTTGTGTCTTTGTGCAGGTTGTGCATTTGCACAGTTCATGACTCAAGAAGCAGCTCAAAAGTGCCTTGCAGCTGCCTCCCCAGAGGCTGAGGTAAGGAGAACGTGTTCTTTCCCTATGACTAGGAGGTGGGGGCTCTTAGGGGTAAGAGCTGATGTTTGCAGAGTTTTATTTTTAGTAGTAGTAATAATAACAGTAATAAAGATATGACTCAAGCACGTAATGTGTATTAAGTACTGAACTTCCCATGCATTACCTTGATCATCAATCTGAGATAGGTTGTTGTCCATAGGTGAGGAAACAGGTATGATATTTCTAGTATCTGTTGATTGTTGACTGTGTATCAGTCTCTAGTCTACACTAAAAGACTGGGAGAAGAAGGTTTTAACATCCCCTGTGAAATGCAGTACAGTTTATAAGGTGTAGATATTGAGAATTTTTAAATTTTATAACCAAATATGCATTGTTTTGAGATATTATCCTCTATTGCCATTTTCTTGAGTTAACACTACCATTTCACTAGCTTTCTTTTCTTTCTTTTTTCTAATTTAAAAATATTTTCTTAGAAGGGCTTGGCAGTGCATGCCTTGAATTCCATCACTCAGGAGGCAGAGGCAGAGGCAAGCAGATCTCTGTGAGGTCAAGGCCAGGCTGGTCTACATAGCAAGTTCCAGGCTAGACAAGGCTACATAGTGAGAATCTGTCTATAAAGAATAAAATAAAACAAAAAATTGCTGGTTGTGGTGGCATATGTCTTTAATCTCAGCACTGGGGAGGCAGAGGCAGGTAGATCTCTGAGTTCAAGGCCAGCCTGGTCTATATAACAAGTTGCAGGTCAGCTGGGGTTACAAGGCGACCCTGTCTCAAAAAAAGAAAAATAAATAAATAAATAAATAAAATAATTTAAAAATCAAAATATTTTTAGGTATGGTGACATACTCCTTTAATCTCAGTATTTGGAAGGCAGAGGCAGTCAAGTCTCTTGAGTTTGAGGTCAGCCTGGTATATTTTAATTTTAAGCGCATGAGTGCTTTGCATACATGTATGTACACCATGTGCATGCAGTGCTCACAGAGGCCAGAGGAAGGTATTGAAACCCTTGGAACTGGAGTTAGGGATAGTTGTAAGTCACCATGTGAGTGCTTGGAACTAAAGCTGAGTCATCTACAAGAGCAGCCAGTGATCTCAACCTCTGAACTAGCTCTCCAGCCCCCTCACTAGCTTGCTTTTTTTTTTTTTAAATTTTGGTCTCTGAGACAGGGTCTCCCTCCATAGCTGGTCTGAAAAACTTACTGTGTAGACCAGGCTGGCTTCAAGCTCAGTCTGCCTTGGCCTTCCAGTGCTGGGATTAAAGGCATGTGCGACCATGCTTGGCTACACTAGCTTTCTTTAGAATACTAAAAATTGACTTGTTCACAGAACATTTTCCTCAGTTTAGGCTTACTTTGGGACTCAGTTACTGTAAAATAAATTCCCTACTGCTGAGTGCTTGAAGTACATACACATATGACCTTTCTGCACCATTGTACTATTTTATGAGGCTCAGGGGTCCACTTATAGCCTTGCAGGCAGAAACATCCCGAGGCCTGGCTGACATACCACAATTACAGTGTGCTGATTGCCTTTTGTACCTCGTCAGGTACTTTGTGCTTGCTGTGTGTTTAAAGAGAGGGTTGCAATGTGTTACAGGGTGTAGGGCTTAAACTGGATGGCCGACAGCTCAAGGTTGACTTGGCCGTGACCCGTGATGAGGCTGCAAAGCTTCAGACAAAGAAGATGAAGAAGCCAACTGGAACCCGGAACCTCTATCTGGCCCGAGAAGGCTGTGAGTACTGGAAGAAGATATGAACCAGACATCTAAGTAGCTGGCTGTGTGTCATGGTAGTGATCCAGCTCTTGTATGTTGTGGGAGCATGTTTCAAATAAAAAAGCAAATTTTCCTCCTTACCAGTGTTCTATTGCTGTTCCACTTGAGTAGATGTGGCTTATTAGGGCTCCTTCACCATTTTGTTAATTGCTCTCATTCTCTCCTGTCTGGCTGCCTTTAAATATTTCCATTACAGGGCTGTAAACACAAAGGAGGAAAACCTCAAATTATTTTTGGTTCTTGTCATCATTTCTATTAAGAGGCTTTTTTCTTTTTTTCAAGATGTTGAAAAATACAGCTAAAGTTACTCTTTTGGCTTATTGATAGATTTTAAATGTGTACCTAGTACTTTTAATGTCAGAAAGGTAATCCAACATTAGTTTTAAGTTTTGTTTTGTTTTTTAAAAATCCCCTCTTTCTAGATCACAGTATTTGTCACCTGGTTTATCTAACTGCTGAGTCATGGCTCCCAAATGCAGGAGGAGCAGCTAAGTTTCAGGGGCAGGTTATGGGTGGAACATTTGACATTCCAAAATACCTAACTTGTATTTATTTTCAGAACTTCTTCCAAGCCTTTCTATCTAACTTGGATCGTGTTATGAGGCTTCTGTAGGCAGAGTAGAACACAATTACAAAATGTTCAAAGTTTTAGTCTTGGAGAGCAAATCTGAGTTCAGAACTTAGCCCTGTAGCCTATTTTTGAACCTAACCAAATGTCCTGGCCAAGAGAGTCCTCAGGGCCCTCTACAAAGGGTTTGCATCATTCAAACCACATTCCTCCGTTGCTCAGTGAAAATTCCCTTGGTGATATCTTGGTCTTTTTCCCTCTTTATGCAGTGATCCGGGCTGGGACGAAGGCTGCCGAGGGTGTGAGTGCTGCAGATATGGCCAAACGAGAGCGGGTGAGTAGATTAGGACTAGCCTCGAGGTTCTCCATGGTTTGTAAATCAATCAAAGCAATGATTGCATGCTACATTTGCTCACTGAAGAGCCAGGTATAGACTAAAGACCCTACGTGCAGTCTTGATAGAAAAGAAGTGCAGCAAGTAGCCAGCGTTATTCCTAATATTGTAACAGTGTTCTGTGCCATTGTAATAACTCAATCTCATTCCTTGTTTCTATAATCCTCACAGTAAGGGTGAGTAGCATGTTGCTCGGTCATGCAGATGTAGGAGTTGTGTGTAGAAAGGATGTTCTGTATGGACTGGATTTACTAAGAAAGGGAGTAAATTTGGTTTTGGAAGGAGTAGTTAAGATGTCATTTACGAGGGGTTAGAATCTCCAGATTAGACAATTATTTTAGAAAAACTCCATATTGTAGTTGTTTCTAGTGTTGAGTCCATTAAGTTCAAGTTCTTTTACTGCTTGGTAATATTAGTTACTGTTTAGTAAATTTTACTTTTGCCCATGTAGCTTATTTTTATGTTGGTTTGTGTGTGTGTGTGAGAGAGAGAGAGAGAAAGAGAGAGATAGAAATAGAGATACACAGTCTCATGTAGCCTAGGCTGGCCTCAAACTTCACTGTGTAGCCAAAGATGACTTTAACTTCTGATTCTCCTGCCTCTGCTTTTGAGTGTTGAGATTATAGGCGTGCACTATCATGCTCAGTTTATGTGGTGCTGAGGATTGAACTCCAGATGTCATGTATGCTAGGTACTACCACTAGCTGCATCCTTAACCCATGTAGCTAGCTTTTAAAGAAGCATTGCAGGGCCAGGGGGATGACACAGTAGATAGAGGTGCTTGCCATGCAGACCTGATGACCTGAATTTGATTTCTAGAACCCATAGTGGAAGGACAGAACCAATTCCTATGGGTTGTCCTCTGACCTCTACCTGAGCATGTACACTCATGTGTGTATACACACACACACACAAATGAATAAATTAAAAAATGGGGCTGGAGAGGTGACTCAGTGGTTAAGAGCATTGGCTGCTCTTACAGAGGACCCGGGTTCAGTTCTCAGCACCCATATAGTGGCTAACAGCCATACGTCACTCTAGTTCCAAGGGATCCAACAACCCCTTCTGACTTTCTTCAGCATTGCACAACATGGGTGTGCCTACACACAAGTAGTCAATATACTTATACACATAAAATAAGAATAATAAAATACTAAATAAAAAGCCAGTCTAGAATGCTAAAGGTGCACAGCCGTTGACAGAACAACGTGAAACCTTATAGTTTAAGAAATAGTGAACAGAGGTTACACTATAGTGGTAGATAGAAACGGTGTCTTTTCCCAGCATGGGTTCTAGGTGGGTGTTTTCAATTATTTTTCAGTAGTATATGCCCTTTTCTGACCATAGTGCAATAGTAACATACTGAATTTTAGAACTAATTTTGCTAGTAAGAAGCTTACTAGATTTTATATATGGATTATAAATTCACAATAAGCATGGCTCTTCCTGAGAGAAAAATATTCTGTTGAATCTAAACATGGTAGCCTTTTCAGATGTCCTTTAATGCTCATTTCCAGGGTATTTGTTTTGTGATTCATTACAACTTTACCAAATAGGAAATACCAGGACTGAAAAGATCTACTAAACAAACAACAAAAGAGAGGTTTTTCTCTTAACCTGTTTAAAAACAAATTAGGAGACTGTGATCCTTCATGTGTTTCAGGGACAGGCCGTCCTGGAGCTGGAGTGGGAGGCAGCCTAGCCGAGGGGGCTGTTCTCAGAGTAGATAGAATACTCTTTGTGAACAAGGACATACATACTTTTGCCTTAGGGTGGCAGAGTTGAAATAAGACACCATTCTATCAAAGATTCTTTAGCTAAGTTTAATTTTCTTTTGGAAATGAATGCTAGGTACTTTGAGTTGCTAGGTTGATGAGAACTGGGCATATATGTTGACTTCCATATTATTTATAAGAATACTTGCACTGGACCACATTTTGAGCTGTGTTTTTTTTTTGGGCGTATAATTTCATTTGACCTCACTAAATTTTGATCAGCAGTTTAATTTTTGTAGATAAAAAATTGAGACTTAAAATGTCATGTGATTTCTCTAGTTGGATGGTCCTTTGGTTCAGAGTCCATGATCTTACCCCGTCTACCCAGCATCTTACCTCTCTGAATCTCCCTTTGTCTCTGCTAGGCATTAAAAGGCAGCAGAGTGAGGGATTTCCTTTTACTGTACGTGTGATTATGGGATGGGACATGGGAAGGGAATCGTGATTCTTTTCTTTTGGAGACTTATAAGTGTGCTTGCAGGATATATCGCATGTTAATAGTTTGTCTTTTTCCCTCCTTCCAGTTTGAGCTACTGAAACATCAGAAACTCAAGAACCAGAATATCTTTGTCTCCCAGACTAGGCTGTGCCTTCACAACCTTCCAAAGGCTGTGGATGACAAACAGCTCAGGAAGCTGCTGCTGAATGCCACCAAAGGAGAGAAGGGAGTGCGCATTAAGGAGGTGAGATTGCTTGCTTTCTCTTCCTGGGTCTTGAGCATTTGTTTCTGGCTGTAGTTCCAGTTTGTCAACAAATTTTCTAGACATGTCAGCATGCAAAGCTGAGTTTTGCAGTTTTCTTGGTTTTATTATTTCCTTCTATGAGCTATCTTCGATAACTGACCAAATTATAGCAAAATGTGAGGAAATCTGTGTTATGAATTAATTTAACAAGCATTTATTAAATGCCTGCTGTGCATTCTGCATTGTATAGATGTTGTAATGTAAATTTTGTTGCAGAGAAAAGTTTTTATGCTTTGTAACCTAAAAGAGAGAGTATGTGTGCATGCATATGTGTGTGTCTGTACATGCACACACAAACACACATGTGGAGGTTAGAGGATAACCTCAGGTGTCAGTCTTCACCTTCCACCTTGTTTGGCACAGGGTCTCTTGGTTACTGCTGCATATGTCAGGCTAGCTGGCCTGTAGACTTCTGTGGAGTCTACTGTCTCCGCTTCCTGTCTCAGCACAGGAGTACTGGGATTACAGACACACACTACTATGCCTGGCTTTATATGGGTTCTGGGTATCTGAACTCAGGTGCTCCTTCTTGCATGGCAAATATACCTACTCCCCAACCCCTAAAATAGCATTTAACTCTGTCAAGCACAGGGTACATGCCTGTCTTCAGCTGAATTAGAAAACCCTGGGTTCACACTAGTTGGTTCAACTCTGTCCCTTTTGAAACACTATTGTTACATTAACCTGAAATTGTCAGTAGTTTCTCCTGACAGACTAAAGTCTCCAAGGGTAAATGTTATTGCAGTCCCCAATCCTGGGTATAGTAACTGGCATGGAGTAATCTATGATCTTTATATTTAAAATTACCATTTCTTAGGGATAGAGAGAGGGCTCAGTGGTTAAGAGCACTGGCTACTTTTGTGTTGGACTCTGGTTCATTTCCTAGTACCCACAAGGCAGCTAACAACCATCTGTAACTCTAATTCCAGGAGGATCTGATGCCTTCTTCTGGCCTCCTCTGGCATTATACACATGGGTGTACTTATATATACACACAGCAAAACATACATTTAAAATTTTTTAAATGAATAAATAAAAATTTTAAATGCCATTCCCAATATTTTGGGAGTGTTTTGTTGTTTCATCACCATAAATTGTATGCCCAATCCCCAAAAGCCCTTTAAAAATGTATACATCTCTACCCTGGAGAGATGACTCAGGATAAGAGCACTGGCTGCTCTTGCAGGGGACATGAATTCAGTTCCCATCACCCACAACTATCTGTAACTCTAGCTCCAGGGGATCCAGTGCTTTCTTCTCATCTCTGTGGGCATTGCATGCAAGTGGTGCAGTTATGTACATACAGGCAAAAACACACATATACATAATAGTAAATTTAAAAATATTTTTAGGTGTACATAGGTATTGAAGTGACATGAGAATGTAAACAAATCATTACATATCTGACAACGCTGAGTAAAATGCTCCAAAGTTACTGGTGTAGTGATTCCCCATAACAGTATGTACGGTATTTAGTGCCTGCCCATTGAAAACCCGTTACTGTCCACTGCATTTTTGTGCATTGTACAGTACGTATGTTAGATTTTTCTCTTGATTCTTACATTTGTGTAAGTATTGTCTCCATAAGATGTCTTGAGTGACATCTTGAGGGAAGGAATTCATTCTTTTCTTGATCTCCTACAGTAGCAGAATAGATTAAGCTGCAGAGGGGAGTGTAGTATCCAAGTGTCCTCCATGTTAAACCTCTCCGTTACAGAAGAACAGCTTTGGGGAGTAATAGCATTAAATGATGAATTCTCTCAAAAGTATGCTACCATAGACCCCATGGCCCCAGGATTTAGAGAACAATTTGAAAGAAAGAGGATCCTACTCCAAGCCCAGAGTTGAAACTTCCTGTTTTCTGAAAGTCTATCATGGAGGGTAGAGGGAAGCTCTTTCCCTGCCTGAAATGTCTTCTCATCTAAAGCCACCTGGCCTTTCCTCCCTTCTCCATTAATTGTCCTCCTGGAAACTTTTTTCAGTGGTAGGATCTGCAGATATCCTCAACATCTCCATCCTCAGCAATAAACAGTTGACTATTATAAATTTTCCTTGGGAAATTTTATTGTATTTATGTATTTATTTGTAGCTCTGTTGTTGATGTCTATAAATGCTTAGGAAGAAAGTAACATATTTTGTGCTATCAGTAAGTATTCTAATAAGGTAGAGACTCGTCAATATTAATTCAGTATTTTTTCCCTGTGATGATGGCATAAATGAGGATTCTGTTTCTGTGTTTCTTGTTGAATAAGTTAAGGCAGTTTGTGTCAGGCTTCTCATTATAATTACTGCTTCTTTTTTTGTCATAGTGTAGGGTGATGCGAGACCTTAAAGCTGTTAATGGGAAAACAAAGGGTCAATCCCTAGGCTATGCCTTTGCAGAGTTCCAGGAGCACCAGCATGCCCTGAGAGCTCTCCGCCACATCAACAATAACCCAGAAATCTTTGGGTCCCAGAAGGTGAGCCTTATCCTCCAGGGACACCTGCTTTCTGAGAGTTCTCCCAAAAGTTCAGTGGCCCCTTATGTTTGAATGTTGCAAAAGTACCAAGTGGACTGGGTGGAGGTCAGGGAAATAAATGCTGACTCCAGGTGAGAAGGTGCTTACAAGGAGCTAAGTTTGGACAAACTGCCTGCAGAACTGGCCTTTATATTGAGGGGAAAAGCAACTTTAAGTTTTCCAAAGAGAAGTGGGTATGAGGAACAGCTAGGCTTATTGTACTCACAGATTATAACATTCTGTCCTCCCTCTTAATAGAGACCAATAGTGGAGTTCTCGTTGGAAGATCGAAGGAAACTTAAAGTGAAGGAGCTAAGGATCCAACGCAGCCTGGTACTGAACTTAATTTGTTGCTTGTTTTTTTTCCTCCAGTTTTTAATATATATATATATATATAAAAGTATTTGTATTTATACTCTATATATACATATATACATATATATATGTTATATATAGAGAGAGTGTGTATGCTCGTACGTGTGCACACATGTGCCACAACTTGGGGAAGTCAGTTCTCTTACTCTACCATGTTGGTCCTAAGAATTGAACTCAGGTTAATGGGCTTGATGATAAATGCCTTTATCTGCTGAGCCATCTCACTAGCCTTTGCTTTGTTTTTATTTGCTTGTTTGTTTTGAGACCAAGTCTTGGTTTGTAGGCCTGGCTAGTCTGGAAATCTCTGCATATACCAGAATGGTCTGAACTCACAGAGATCTTGGTTCTGACTTCCAAGTGCTGGGATTGAAGAACCATGTCCGTGTTTGTTAATTTATTCAGTTTGTACTTTTGCCCAAGTAGGATTGTACTGATGGTTTCCTAAGACTTTCCCCAGGTTTTCTTCTTGCTGGTCCATTTGTGAGCGCTACATAGGAGAAGGAAAGGACACAGGGAAGAGAAGCAAACCAGTACTCTAATTTGTCATGAGTTTGTGCACAGCGTGTTGGGGCCACTTGACAAAACTTATGGCTGAGGTTAAGGTTTTACATTACTTAAGGGTTTCAGCTGACCTGCCTAGAATTACCACCACCACCACCACCACCAGAGACAGGGTCTCACTTTGATGCCTAAATTGACCTTGAACTTGAAATCCTCCGGTCGTAGCATGTCACCTGATGGTTTTAGTACTGTTTTCAATCTGGAGTAGAAAGAGGGAAGAGCGGGGACTGGGGGCTCTGCCCCTTTCTTAGCTGTATGTTTCTTGTTTCCTCTCTGAACCTCAGTTTGTAAAATGGGTAACAGTGTCTGCCTTACTTGTGTGATGAAAATTAAAGAAGACAATACACCATTTCCTAGCTTGTGGTCAGTATCATTCTCTTATCCCTCTTCCCCTGGGGCATACCGGGACAGACTATTTTGGATTCCTTAACTAACCCTTAAGCTCTCATCAGTACTACATTACGGCCTGCACACATAGTGAGCATCCCAAAGTGTGACAAATAGATGAGTGATATCAGTGGCTACAGTTATGGCTCTGGTTGGAAAACCTCGGTTCTGTTCTTTTCATGTCGCTTTGTCACTCCAGATGACTGAAGTGCCCTCGCTGTTGCTTTAGCAGTGTTCTAAGCTGCTGCTTTGTTTGCTCTGAATTCTTTGTTGTCTGTGTTTCTGTGCATACTGACCCTCAGTGTGAAAATAGTCCTTTCTCCTGACTGATAAGGAGACTTCTCACTATCTAGATGAAGTAAAGTTTCCCACTCCCAGATAAGTTGTCATTACTTAGACTGTCACCAATTTCCTTGAGTGGTTTTATTTTGCTTTATGTGTGTGTTTCTTATTTTTACCAGGTGAGGGATCCTAAATATAGACATTTTATTGTTTTGTTATCTGTATCTTTACCTCTTAAAAACATATTGGCACACAGTAGGCATTTATTAAACAGTGATTGTGTCAAGTTTGGTTAAGTTTGAAAGGGCAAAATAACAACGTTCTTGGGTTCGTTTTCCTGGAATCTTCTTTTTCTTCCACGTTAGTGTGAGCAATCTTGGCTGTCCCTGTGCTGCTCTGCAGCCCCCATCGCCTCCTCCCTTATGTCTTTATGCCACCTAGGGATTTTGTTGCTGTGGAGGTGGTTTTTGGTTTTATTTGGTTTTTTATTTGTTTTAAAATTAAATTTATATATTTTTAGCGAACAGAGTAATGGGTTTCATTGTGCCATTTTCAAGCATATACCCCAGAAATGCGCTGTTCTTATTCCCCTTCCACCTCCTCCACCGTCTCTACCTCCCTTCCCCTGTGGAGTTCTCCTTTATGCATTCATGTCAGATTTTTTCTGTTTTTTTCTATTACCTTCCCTTGCAAATTAAGATTTTTTTATATCATATATTTTTAAATTTTATGTGTATGAGTGTATTGCCTGCATGTATGGAAGTGCACCTGTGTTATACAAAGCCGGGGGAGGTCAGAAGAGATCATCTAATCCCTTAGAACTGGAGTTACAGATGGTTAGCCACCATGTGGCAGACAGTACTCTTAACCACTGAGTCATGTCTTTAGCCCTGACCTCGGTTTTTCACCTGTACCATTTTCTTTCTCTGAAAGAGTTTGTTTGGCATTTCTTACGAAGCAGATCTTCCAGCAGCAATTCCATTCTTAGTTATCTGAGAAAGTCTCCTTCACTTTTGGAAGATAATTTCATTGGCTAAAGATTGGTGTTTATCTTTTGGTACTTCATATATGTCCATTCTCCGCTTGCCTGTGTGTCTTCTGAAGAGAAGGCAGATGTAGCCTTATCCTTCTGTAATTTTTCTGTATCAAGTTGTGGAATTTTTGGTATTCATCTTTTTGGTTTACTCTCAGCTTTTAGATCTGTGACTTAATGTCTGTTATTGACCTTCAGAAATTCTTCACCTTTATTGCTTCAGTAGTTCCTCCGCTTTTTGTTTCTTTTGCTGCCCTTTCCTGTGTGTTGCACTTTTTTTTTTTGGTCTCTGAGACAAGGGACAAGGTCTCATGTAGCCCAGGCTGGCCTCGAACTCCTCATTCTTCCCTCCCAAGTGCTAGAATTTGAGTGCCATCATGTCCCCCATGCTTTTTTTTTTTTAATTTTTAAAAAAAAATTTCTCTCCCCTACTGGCTTTTGGGTCTTGGGCTCTGACTCCTTGTTTCTGTTATGGGACAGGAATTTTTTGTGTGTCCCCTAGTAACTTTACCTGTTGCTAGACCCTGTTGGTTGAACTGCTTGTATTTACTGTCCTATAGTCTTAATTGTGTGGGAGAATTTCCCTGTCACCGTGTTCACATAAAGCTCTTCTGATGAGTATTTCCAGCAAGCAAACCCCGTCCAGAAACCAGGTGATAATTTGTTTTATGCAGCAAAAACTGGAATCGAAGCCTGTAACCATTAAGCCCCAGAAGGAGTGCAGAGAACGTAGAAAAGATAAGCAACAGAAGGCAGCTCCGGACCCCACACAGGCCGCAAGTAAGGCTGCTGCAGAGCAGAAAGGGAAGGCCGGCTCTACCTCCTGGACAGGGTTCCAGACCAAGGCTGAAGTGGAACAGGTGGAGCTGCCTGATGGGAAGAAGAGAAGAAAGGTCCTAGCGCTCCCTTCACACCGAGGCCCCAAAATCAGGTGAGGTGCAGGAGGGCTGCATCGAACGTGGCCACTTCTCAGTGCGTGCTTTGTTTTGATGTAGTTCTTTGTAACATATGTTTGGATAATGAAATGTTTTTCAAAGTTTTGATAAGTAAATGAAAGTTTCTTTGATTTCCATGAAGTTTAAGCAAAAATCAATAGACAATGAGTATACAGAACTGACTTGAGGTCAGACTGTTGTGGACTCTCTATGTCACTTAAGCTAAGAGAGGCCAACTGAAAAAGGACTGAAGGATAACATTAGTTGGCTATCTTATTTCAGGTTGCGTGACAAAGGCAAAGTAAAGTCCCTTCCCTCTAAGCCAAAGTCCCAGATAAACGAGCGGAAGCAGAAGAAACAACAGTTATCTCCTAAACCGGTGAGTTCTGTGGGGCACGTAGTTTGGGGTGGTGAGGCTCTGTTGGGCTGGCAGCACTGTTGTGCCTTGGGTAACTGAGCAGATAGGAAACTTTCTGAATAGCTGAGCAGATAGTAAGGCTCCTTCATGCAGGATTGCAACTTTTCAGAGAGTGCTGAGGTCTAGTCATAAACATGGAAAGACAAATAAACACCCCATGTCTGTCGATGTGCTTCAGCAGTGCTCTTGTGTTCTCTCTTTTCCGTGCTTGCATGTCTTCCTCTAGAGTGTATGGAAGCACAAATCCCACCTAACATGTACATATATACCTCAAGAGAAATTGCTCAGAAAAAACTCAGACTGCATCTCTAATTGTCAGGCCTTCCCCACAACCCACATATGCGCAGCTATTATCATTGTATTACTTACTTTTCTGTTGCTGACACCATGCATGACCAAAGCAAATTATAGAAGGAAGAGTTTATTTGGCTTTCAGTTCCAGAGGGTAAGAGTCCCTAAAGGCAGGGAGGCGTGGTGGCAGGAGATGACTGAAGCTGAAGGCTGAGCAATCACATCTTCCAACAGGCATAGGAAGCAGAGCGAAATTCACAGTGGGAAATAGGCTTGTGAACTCTCAAAGTTCTGCACCCAATGATGTGCTTCCTCTGCCCTGCCACACCTCCTAAAGGTTCCGTGACCCTCACCAAAACAGGCCTGGGAACGGGGGACCAGGTATCCAAATACTTGGAACCTTGTAGGATATTTTCATTCAAGCCACCACAGTCATATCCATTGGAATTAATCAGAAGCCCTTAATATCATCTAATACATAGCCTCTATCAAAATTTCTCTAACTTACTCAAAAATGTTTTTTATTTCTTACTTAAAAAAAATTATCTTGGGAGGCAGAGGCTAGCAGATCTCTGTGAGTTCAAGGCCAACCTGGTCTACATAGTGAGTTCCAGGATAGCTGGGGCTACAGGTAGACCCTGACCTAAAAAAGAGCCCCCCCTCCAAAAAAAAATCTGTGATGTTCACACTTTCCTACCTTATCCTTTTACCCCGTGCTGTTAATTGGTTGGAGAAATTAGATCATTTGCCCTTTAGGATGTGTTTCATTTTGAGTTCAGTTGCTTGCTTTCTTATAGTATCATTTAACTTGTCCCTGTGATGCCTTGCGTTGCCTTTCAACTGGTAGTTAGGTATAGAGGTACAAGAATACTTAGTTTTCTTGGTCAGAGTACCTCATAGGTGGTCGTATATCTTTCGTATCCTGCATCACTTGGGACTCTTCATTTTTAGTTATCCACTTTTAGTAATGCCCAAATTGATCAGCAGGTGTCGGAGTTATCCACCATATCCTTCTGCTCAGAAAGTCCCCTACAAGCTTTCCACGTTTTTTTTCTTTAACCTATTTTTGTTTGTTTTGCATTGGTAGGGACCAAACTCACTGCCTTGTTCATTCTGGGAAAGTGTTCTACCATTGAGCTATGTCCCCAGCTCCTTACCTTTGATTTTAGCAACAACTGATTAATGTTATGTTGACCTATTATTTCATTATAGGCTACAGAATGGTGATTTTCTAATTCATTTATCCCTTGTACATTTTAAAATAGAAATCTAGAAAGAAGAACCTTATTTATTGGAAAGATAGAGTAAATAAATGATATTCTCTCTCTCGCTCTCTCTCTCTCTCTCTCTCTCTGTCTCTGTGTGTATGTGTGTGTATGTGTATCAGTTTCCAGGGTAATGAACTATTGCCATACTAACTTCCTATGGTGACCTATAAGATTTCTTTTTTAGTATTATGAAATTCCAGTTTTTCGTATGATTTCTGTTTCAATCAATGCAGCCATCATTTGTATCCTGTCCTAAACCAGCAGAAGCCTCTTCAGATTGGCTCCTGAGTCCTTCTGATATGACCTTATCTGGTTTTGGTAGTTTTGTTGCTTTCTTGTACAAAATGTTCTAGACCATCTTATGTGTTTCTTCCCCAGTTTATGGCAATAGCTATTTTTCCAAGGAGCCCTAGTTCTTTGTAGTAGAAAATAATGGTCCTATGTTCTTGAACATTGTAATCAAGCTTTTGTCTCCCTTCCCTAGTTTATTTCCTGTAAAATCATCAGCTTCCCCTCTCCTCAAGAAATCTGTCCCTGGGAAATTTCTAACTATATCTTACTATAGAGACCTATGTCTGAATCCCATAAATGGAATTCTTGGTGAGAGCAGGAGCACGCAAGGAGGTCCAAACTGGGGGTCTTTGGAAATCTACCTCTTCTAGTGAACATGGTCTCTCCGAACCTACTTACTTTTTAGGGGGAGGGCAAGACCTCAAGAGTGAGGTGACATTTGGTGTTTGAAGTTACCATAACTGGGCATGGTGGTAGCAATTGAAAGGCGAAGGTGTTAGGATCAGACATTCAGGATCGTCCTAAGTACATAGTGAGTTTTTGGCCTGCAAAAAGATAGAAGGGGAGGGAGGGAAGAAGAAAAAGAAAAAATCATCTTGTATCTCCTTTCTTTTCCCAGGCACCTAAGAAAAAAGCTAAGGGAAATAAGACAGAAACCCACTTCAACCAGCTGGTCGAACAATATAAGCAGAAATTGTTGGGGCCTTCTAAAGGTGTTCCTGTTGTAAAGAGAAGCAAATGGTTTGATAGTTGATGCTGTCTGCAGACTAAGTTAGAAGCCATATCTTTCACTGAGGGAAAGAAGATCCCAGAGCTGCCCCACTCTTTGTTGAGGACTCCTTGGGTTGTGTACATCTTTGGTCCCTTCTCCAGTGTGTGGTTGGTTAGACATGAAGAAAAATCTGAAAAACATGATGCAGCTTTTGTGTGTTATCCAGATTACTGTGTGAAGTTGTGTATGTGATTATTACCCATTTTTATTTTGTTTCTCAAATGGAAACTATTGTAAAAAAAAAAAAAAACAGTGTTCTGGAGTACTGAATTTTTAAGATACATATTTTGTTAAGGGTTCTGAACAAGAGGTATAATAACTTTTTGGGTAAATGACTGTATTTTATTTCTAATTTGTATGTAAATCTATTTTATATGAACTTTAAAAAAATGAACATTTTAAACATCTCTAATTCAGTTACAGAGTCTGGCAAGAACTGACTAAGAACAGAGAAAACTGCCTACTAACTTAGTCTCAAACGTGGGAGCACTTGAGTTGAAAACAATGGAAGGCAGTGGACCTGGCAGCCATCAGCTCCTGACCGTATCTGCCCTGTAAGGGTAGTAGGCTGACTGGAAATCAGTTTGCAGTGGTTGGGCACTAGCCTGGCTAGTTATAACTTGAATTTATCCCTTGGAACACCTCCTCCTGGGGACTCAGAGAGCTCGTGGATGAGGTGGAAAAGGCAGGGAGCATGAGGCAGAGAACCTGTGGGTTCCCTTGAGGTGGGGGAGTCTTCATTTAGTTGTCTCTGGAATAAGCAATTTCACCAAATCTTCTCTCTGATGCTTCCCTGCCCTGCCCCACATGCTTTTTTTCTTGACACGGTCTCTCTGTAGCCCCAGCTAGTCTGGAACTCAGTATGTAGCCAGGCTGGCCTCCATCTCACAGAGATATGCCTGCTTCGGCTTCCGCTTCTGAGGTTGGGATCAAAGGCATGTGCCACTATGCCCAGCTTCTAATTCCATCTGACCTGTATTCGTTTTTTTTCTAAAGAGAAGCTGGGAAGAAGGGTATGGATTTTAGAGTGTGAAACCCCACAAGGATCCTGATGGGATGAGGAATGGGGCCGTTCTGAAAGATGAAAATCATTGCAAACAAATTCCTGAGTTTGGCTCCAAAAACCCAGCTGTCCAACCTCTGGTAGAGATGTGGAGCCAATTGAATTCCTGTATGGCCACTGCACATGAAACGGGATTGTTAGGGTATTATAGTAGATGTGAGATTTTGAGTAAGGAAGTTGCCATTCTTCTGAGCTGCTGGCCAGACCACATCTGCAAGACAGATGGAATGCTCTCGTAGGTAGAAGAAACCAGAATGTCTAGTAGAGACAAAATTGGTCATGCAAGAGTTGATTGCTTTTAAAGCTGGCCATGGATAGGTGGAATATGTTATGCTATTCTTTGCATGCTGTGAACATTTGAAATTTCTGTAATGGAAAGTTAAAAAATGAGGTGAATAGCTGAGGAGTCCCTTATGGCTGTGGGGGAACCCAGAAGGCAGATGAGTAAAACCTCAAGGAATCAGATTTTGGCCCAGCACAAGGAAGAAAAATATGTTTTGAGACAGGGTTTCCTTGTGTAGCCCAGGCTGGTCTCCAACTCAATCCTCCTGTTTCAGCATCCTCAGTGTTGAGATTACAGATGTGTTTCCCCTTGCCCAATTTATGGAGAGGAACTTTTTAATGTAGCTTGTCAGAGGGAGTGTGATTCCATCTCTGGGACAGTTCAAGGGCAGATCCTGATTTAGGGGACTTCAGTGCTAGAGACCGATGCTAAATGAGATGATAGAAAGATTAGCTCATTAAATCAAAATGACCTGATGAGGTGCCTTGTGTCTCACCTTAGTCCCTGAGGTCCTTTTCTGCAGACCCTCTGGCCATCTTTCTATGTCTAGGATACTTGATCTTCATTTGTTTTTATCTTCATTCAGTTGATTTCTTGAGATGGTTTAGCCCTGCTTGAAACTCTCATTTGACTAGAATCAGAGCGTGTAGTATGCGGAACCTTCAGCCCTGTCACCTCTCTCACAGCATCTTCATTTTCTTTATTCTCTTTTAGTCATACAGGTCTGCCTTCAGTCCTCTCTACTCTGCCACCTCAGAGGCTTTGTGTCTGTCCCTCTGTCTGGAGGGCTTTTCCCTAGGATCTTTGCTTATCCCTTAGATCTCCACTGGGCTGTTGACTCTTCTTATTCTTCCCTGAGTGTCTGTATTATGGCTCTTTTTTCATTCCTCTTGTCCAATTCCTATTGAAGTTCCAGGTGGTTCTTAGCTACCATATGGGTGTTAGGAATTGAACCTGGGTCCTACAAGAGCAGGCAGTGCTCTTAACTGCTGAACCATTTCTCTAGCCCTTGTGAAAACATACCTTTTGAAGATATCCTGAGGACAGGTGCTGTCTTCAGAATCACTTTGAGATAGTCTGATGGAGAGTTCTGAACATTGCTACCATTCCCGGGCATACATCTGTCCTAGAGGTGGGAGCATGGGAAGTGTTCAGTGTCAGAATGATCACAACCTACCTGTCAGTTGATCTGTTTTCCTTTGGCTGGCTGACTGCTTGCTAGACACCTTTCCTCCAGTACACATATATCCTTAATATTTGAAAATACATCAACATTTAGGATAAAAAAAATATGCTGTACTTTCAGAAAGTGTTGCCAGCTTCTTCTAGACCCAGATATTTCTTCTAACAGCTTTAGCAACCCAGTGTGTTAAAACATCAGTCAGTTGCTTGGAAAGTTGTTATTGCACAGCTCTTTAAAGGAGTAATATGAGGACGAATTATCCTCTTTCTCAATGATCAGACTCCATATATCTTCCTTTGAGACACCTCCCATGGGTTTTTTGGTCAGCTCCTTGACCTCTTGCCTTGCGCAGATTAGTGCCATGGGAATTGTGCTGCTGCTTCACTTTAGAGCCGGGTGTTTCAGGAAATGGGATTTCTCAATTCATATGAAAAATGAGTTCCACACTGCTTGGTTAATAAACAGCTTTGTTAACATCCAAGACTAAAGGCTGTCAGTCAGAATGATCAAGCTTCATTTGCACTTTCCTATTTGATAACACAATAGCCTGTCTCAGAAATAAGACCTCTAAATAGAGAATCTTAAGATGGTGTGCAGCTTCAGTACCTTGCTTTTTCCTGGGTGGTTGGTAGTTTTGAAGAATCTGTTCTGTTCCAGTGTGTACAGTTGCTTCTAGAATCAGCAAGGAATGTGCTTCAGCTGTTGTAGAAACAAGAACCATGATTCCTCTGTTGTAATGGAGCATGTGATTCCTTGAAATATAGTAACATGCCTCTGAACAATGGAGGTACTGAGACCTGTTTCCTCAGTCCATTTTGTCATCTGCATAAATGTCACAGAGCATCCTTAGACAAACCAAGATGGCTATGATATTGCTAGGTAAGATAAGTTTATGAGACCCGTGCTACGTGTAGTCCATCGTTGATTGAAATGTCATATAGCACATAGCTAATCTTCCAAACACCCTGTAATGTTTTTGTCTTAAAAAGAATTATTTTCCAATTAGAATTCAAAGCCCAGAACCTCAAGCCTCCAAAGAGCCCTTAGATCTCATGCCTTTGGCCTTCAGTTATCTGAGGCAGAGGGCCAAATGTGCCACAGTGATTGTTGAAACCCTTCCCTAGGGTTCCTCAGTCTTAGCTCTCCAGCTTCCCCAGCTAGCTAGTTTTCTGCTCAACATCTCTTTGAATGTCATACAAGAGCAACTCTGCCCATGCAACTTGGAAAGTTCCTTCACTTCTTCATAAACTGCTCTTTTCGTGGCTATTGCCACATTGTGGTGGGACTGAGACGTGGAGACAAGTTTTCATATCAATTTGTCTCAAGTGATCCTCACCTGCGTGGAACTTGCTACGAACTGGCATATTAAGAGCCAGGGTGCCATTTCTTTCAGGCCAAATAGAGATTTCCAAATTTCCACTGACCAGTGTAGTGACCATCCACCCTTATCACTTTGTTCTGGTTTTTCTCCTTGTTCTAGTACCACTTCTTTCCAGGATTATCTCCCTCATGAATGATCTATCAGACACAGTATGCAATTACTTTGGTTTCTCATCTGAACTGGTGTTGGGCTGCAGCTGGTGATGCTTTCATGCTGGTGAGGGAACATATTAGGGAGTCTGTTGGGGACTTCTGGGAACCAGTTCTGAGAAGAAAACTGCCAGAAGACCTTTAGGTTCCTCCCCAATAGAGTGCCTTGATAAACAGCAAATCTAGTATTCTTTAGACTAGTCCATGTTGCTCACAGCTCGCTGCCTTTTATTGTGAGCCTTCATTGATTCAGGGCCATTTTGAAAGCCCCTTCACTGACAGAAGTAAAGTCCTTTTTGTCCTTGAGAGCACGGAGTGTATTTTATGCTTTTCTAAAAAACACTGGCATAACATTGATTTACTTATAGTCGGAACTCAGGTTGAACTCTCTAAAGATCATCTGTTTCAAGTCGTAGCTGGACTTGTGAAGGACAGCAATCATTTTCTAAGGTGATGTGTATAGAAGAACCCTGAAATAAAACGTGAATAATCATGGTCATTCTGCTTCCATTGTTTTGAATGGGCTACCTGAATCCTTTCTGCTATGATTTGACTATAGAAAACTCTCTGCCTCTGTTTACTCAAATACTATTCATCATTGTAGTTCAGATTCAAGGCCTGAGTCCTTAACAACCCCAACCATCCTAGGGCATTCAGATCAATCCTGCTAAGGGACTGGCATGCTTACTGGTTGGCATGATGTCACTCAACACCATGGCTTATTTGTCTTTTCTCTAGGTCTTGTCTTCCTATGGAAACTTAACTGGCACCACAGAGTCATCCTTAGTGATTGGTTACTAAGGATGATTTTACATATATTCTTTCTTGCTCAGCTTCAATTCTTTCCTATTAGATACTTTAAAAAGATGTCAGTTCCTTTAATCCAGCCTCTCAGGAGACAGAGGCAGACAGATCTCTGTGATGTTGGGGCCAGCCTGGTCTATATAGCAAATTCCAGGCTAGCTTGGGCTACAGGGAGACCCTGTCTCAAAAAAGTAAAACAAAAAGTCAATTTCTTTCACACTCTACCATACTGTCGTCTGGGCCCAGTCTACCTGCAACGTCCTTCAGATATTGTTTGGCTTGCCTTGAGTCAAAAGCACATCCTATTTCTGTCCCACCACCCAAAGGAAGGCTAGCCCTTTAAGCACAGGGCTGGTGGTGAAGGCTAAGTGCAGAACAGTGAGCTGTAAGTAAGTGACTCTCAGATGTCCCTTCTTACAACCTGTCTCCCGAGTTCTTTTTCCTTTTCTTCATGGGATCTGATGAACCTGTGTATTCTTCAGCTGCAAGAGACTCAAACCCATGCCTTGGACATTGGTCCAAGTGGGAAGATCCTTCAATAGCAAGTTGCACCTCAGATGTGTTTTACAAATGGATGGGATTAAGGTATGCCCTTAGAAGATGCTTATAGAGCACAGCGACCAGCATAGGTGAGGTTGTCAGCATCAGGGTTCTGGGGAGCAATGCAGGCTTGGTCACTTCAAAGACGGGAAGTGCTATCCAGAAAATAAACAACTTTTGGAGACATTTCAGGTCAGCTTTATGTGTCCAGCGGAATCGAGACGGCAGCCTTCCTTTACCAAAAAAGCAAGCAGAGAAGCCTCTGTTAGAAAGCGCCCCCGGAGGCACGCGTTCTGCCTGTCTTAGGACGGCAACAGAGGTAAAGGCCACGCCAGTGGCGCCCACTAGACGGTCTTTCAGATTCTGAGCCTATTCATGGGAAGGAAACCTCGGGGTTTCCTGTCAGAAGGCAAGTTAGCTCTGAACTGTTTCACATGTCCTCCCCTGACCAACAGCCCATATCCATTCAATGACGTGACTGCTGAATCCAGTAGTGATCAAATGTTTATTTGTAGTCTAATTGTGTTAAGTCATGGTTGAGTCACAACCAAAAGGTTCCCTGTAGATACAAGACTCGGCAAATAACAAAAGCACCCTGTAAAAAATTAACCAATTATGCAAAATTTCATGGAAAACCATTATATATTCTATTATTATTTGTAAATTATATGCAGCATTTTTTTAAAAAACATTAAAATTTTATAAAAATGTCTTTTAAATCATAATGCATTTACGTACATACATTTTAATACCAGGGATACACCTGTTAAATATTTATGAAAACATTCCTGCTGTTAACACTTTTTTGTTTAGGGTTTCACTGTGTAGCCCAGGCTGGCCTAGAACACATGATTCTCCTGCATCAGTCTTCTGAGTGCTGAGATTACAGGTCTGTGCCACAGTACCTGGCCGGTAAACCCTTTTGTTTCCTGCTCATACTGAATCTTGGTTTGGTCAGCCCACTGCTTTGGAGTGCCTCATTTTGTTTTCTGTTGCCTAAGTAGTGTTGTCTCCAGCCCTCCAGATTCTTTACCCTTCACTCAAGACTGTTCTAGTAGGTTGGAGTGTGACTCAGTGGTAGAGCACTTGCCTAGTTTGTTTGAAACTCTGGGTTCAATCTGTAGTTCCTTAAGGGGAAAATGTATGTTGTTGCTTCTGCTTAAATATTTGCCGGCTGTGGATTTCATCATTGAGCCCTGGCTTTTCAAAATTTGCTCCTGATATGTGCATAGGTGTTCAAAGGAGGAAGTTGGCCCTACCAGGTGAAACCCTTTTTTCTTTCTTTAAAAAACTTTATTATTTTTATTTTATGTGTATATGAGTGTAATGCCTGCATGTAGGTGGGTGCACCTGTGTTGTGCCCATGGAAGTCAGAAAAGGGCGTTGGATCCCCTGGAACTGGAGTTATAGACCTTTGTTAGCCACCATGTAGGTGCTAGGAATCGCTCCTGGGTCCTCTATGAGAGCAGCCAGTGCTCTTAACCAGTGAGCCATCTCTCCGGCTCCCCAACTCTTTTTCTTACAAGTTCTTTTTGTGTGTTGAATGTTAGGGGAAATTCAGGGGAGATGCCTTGATGTGGAAAGACCTTTATAGCCAGGAGGTGTTTGGAACCCAGGAGGGGTGTGGCACCTGTGAGTGCGCTTGACATAGTTTCATGATGGCATGAGAATGGCCCAAAGGCGTCACAAGGCCTCTGTGATGTGTGCTAAGCTGTGTTGCTCCTGCTACATGAAGGCTGGCTGCCTGGCTTAAAGACATCCAGTGCTCCTACTTTCATTGGGGAGAGTGTCACATCAAGCCTAGCAAGGGTTGCTGAGGGGCAAGCATACCCTGTCTGTGTTACATCAGGGAAAGGAGGTTGGTTGGAGCCCACACCCACACCCAGGAGCTGCTGTCTCCAGGGCCTACTCAAGGAAACTTCTTATATTCGAAAACACTTTTTGTTATGTACTAAATTCTTTAGGGTTAAAAAAAAAGTTATCAAATTGAGTAGTAAGAAAAGAACGGACATTTTCTGGGTTTTTGTGTTCTGGTTGGTTTGGTTGGTTTTGAGTCTCATGTATCCTAGATTGGCCATGAGGCTGAGAATGACCTTAAACTTCTGATCCTCCCAAGTTCATGCTCCAATACACCTCATGTCTTTGGTGCTGGAGATGGAACTCAGGTCATGAATAGGAGGCAGCAGGCAACTAGCTGAGCCAGCCCCAAGAAGGGCATTTTCATCCTCCTGTTCTTTGGATGGTAAAGCCTTTGAAGACCTCCTTATGTAAAATCAATGCAAAATTTTTATTATAAATTCTCAACTTGGAAATTAAGCCCTTTGCTTGGCCAGTTCCTTTCTCCCTTCCCTAGAGAAAAAGAAATCAGTTACAAATATTTTTAATTTTTCACCCTTCTCTTCTATTCTTCCTGAAGCCAAGCCAAACACATTTCTCCCCCCTCTCGTGTTTGATCCCAGAATACATTTAATTTGTGATTTTCTTGATCATAGCTGATCTTTACACCTTGGCTCTGCCACAGAGTTGCTAAAACAGAGCAGGGTTGATAGGCTCCACTTGCTTTTATAACTGCCTTTCCTAGAATCAGGAATTTGCAGACATTTCCATTTCCCTGGAGCTTGGATAATGGCTGTTTTCCATAGTTATGAAAACCTTCAGGGAGAGCCATGGCAATTTGACAAGGGCTAGTAAAGGGACATTAGAGTTGAAATGCCTGTGCAGGGAATCACATACTTCTGACAGCTGCCAGCCCTGACCAGTTTGGAGTCTGGCTCTCTGGCCATGAAGCTATATGTGGGTGCTGCTGGTGATCAGACACTGGAGTGAGTCCCACAGAAGGGAGCAGATTCTTCTGCTCTCTCACTCTTCACAAGAAGATAAGCACTGTAAACATGAATAATAGTTAATAATAAGAGCTAACAGTTACCCTGCTTACTATGACATGTGCTAAGGATTATCTCATTGGGTAAAATGCTTACCCACCCCCATCCCCATGCCCAGAGACCAAATGAAGAAGCCAAAAGGCAATATCTGAGGGAATGCAAGGAGACTCTTCCGCTTCCCTCTGCAGACCTTCCGTGGCAGAAATTCATTGACCATCTTGCCCATGGAACTCATACATTCTCCAACATTTCAAATCACTTGACCAGGGACTCCAACTAATTAACAGAGGTTAAGGACTATCTACAGAGCCATTTGTAGTCTCTTTCAGTAGTCTGCTCGCCCTTCATGAGGTCTTTCCTTCTCTGTCCAGTCCTAGGGCAAAAACTTGAAGCAGCAGGCACTTAAAATCAATGCAGTGTTGGGGCTGGGGAGATGGCTCAGCGGCTACGAGCACTGGCTGCTCTTGCAGAGGACTGGAATTTGGTTCCTACTCCCACATGGCAGTTAACAATCACCTGTAACTTCAGTTCCAGAGGATTCCATACTCTCTTCTGACCTCTGTAGGCATTGCACAACATAGGTGAACTTATGTACTTACAGGCAATACACTCATAAGCATAAAATGAAAATAATAGATAAAATAGTAAAAAATATCAGTGCAGTGTTATTGGGAAGCCCTAGCTGGAGCTGGACACCCAGTCATCTCAGGAGCACAAACTGGTTGGAGTGCTGCGTCCCAGGAGCCTGCAACAGAGCCTTTTGGGATTTGAACTGCTTGGTGACTCTGGGTCTTAACCAGTATCTGTGTCCTTTCCTAGATGTCCCTGAGCAGATCGAGCTGTTCCAGGAGGGTCAGCAACAAGAAGGGGGAAAGGAAAGGACCAGTCTCCCCAAGGCCTTCCCAAGTTCTCCTGGGAAAACAGAAGAAAGAGCCAGTTGTTCAGTGCTGACAGGCAGTGAGGGAGGGGCTACCTACCAACCTCTGCCTACCTTCCCAGCCCTCCTCCCTCAGGAAGCTGTGGTGGGGTGCAGGTAAAAGCCAAGGGTCAGGCAGGTATGCATGGCAGTGGCTCTGCCTCTATGTTGGGCTTGTCCTGGGGACAGGGAAGGTCTCTATCATTTGCAGATTCTGGTCTTGGGAGGACTTATTCTCTAGAATGGACCTCCCACCTCCCTTGATGGCCAGCTGTGGTCTTGACTTTACACATGGTATTGGTACCTCTCCCATTCTCAGGTACCAAAATGTTTTCCATCATCTTTCTATTGCTCTTCTACAGCCCCAGTGTGCCTTCACCTGTGCCCTACAGAAAATGTAAGTCACCAAGTCAGAGTCTTGGAATTGAAAAAAAAATTAAGTACTTTAATAACTAAACTGATGTAACTCTTAAACTCAAAATATGTAATTGTATTTTAGAATGTAAATTCACAATTCTATATGTCTACTATAATATTTGTGTATTATTTGCTGACAGAACTGGACTACCAAGCTTCAACAATACTGTGAAATTTCTCACTGTTGCTGCCATGTGAGTTTGGCATTCATTCTTCTTCCAAATTCTCCAACCTATACAAAGTTTTTCTAATAATCATGTTATTTTTTTAAAAAAAAACAATGCTAATAAAAAATCTAGGATTAAAAAAAAAAGCCAGGTCAGGATGTTAGATCAGTCTCTCAGGTCCACCAGTTTTCTTTTTGTTGTCTGTGAGCTAGAGGTCATAAAATCCAACTCACAAAGTTGTTTGCAAGCTGTAAATGAAACGGTCAGTATAAAGAGGCTGGAAATAGACAGGGAGGATGAGCAGTGTATGCAGGAGCTTAGAAGAAGGTCTTTGATGCTCTTGGCCCCAGTGCCCTGAGTGAATTCACAGGAAAGGGGATGAAGAGGATAACCAGCCAGGGGGATAGCCCACCTCCTGAGTCATTAACACCCACCGTCCTCGTCTGTCCCAGTGGGGAGAGCCCACTCTCAGGAATGAACAGCCAGATTCCTGGGAAGGCTGTAAGTCTTAGAGGTATTGTTGCCCTTCTCCAGGGAGTCCAGGATACCCAGGGGAGGCTTTGCTCCCCAGGCCACTGTCTGGAGAGGGGAGCATGTTGTTCCCATGTGTGGCCTGTACAAGGCACTGCCCATGCAATATAAGCAAGCCCTTGGGTAAAGTGCTGTGAATGGTGTTGCTAATACCCCATGCTCCCTGTCCCCAGCCTAGCAGGGCAGTCTTTTGAAACAGCAGTCTAGCCAACCACACCCAACACTTTCAGTTGGCATATGAGATGGAGTCTACTTGCCAATTTTGCTGTAAGGGAACAGTCTTCCTTGCCAAAGCAGAACACGCTATTAGCCACTGCCTTTTAGTGAGCTTATGCTGAGTTCAGGTATTGTGGACAAGGTCTTCAGGACATCAGCATCGTTCACCCTTCTCACAAGGTCAGGTAATAGTTGTTGCTAGCAAGAATACTGATCAGAAAATGAGACTCAAGGCAAGTGCGCCTGCATGCCTGTCCATGCCAGTGCTCCTCCAGGGCTGTGGAGAGTCCCTCGTGCCACCCGAAGGAGGGTGAGAGGAGCGGGAGAGCAGAGCTTCTGGTGGGAGGGGCTGGTACGGTCCTTCTTGGGATTGTGTCCACATTGTACCTCCAGCTTCAACTTCCTGTGTAACAGTCATGGAAAAGAGGAGGCACTGAATGTGCTTCTGAATCTCTGCCAAGCCCTAACAGGAAAGCCCAGCTTCTAAGAAAATCAGAGACATAAGCCCCACTCCATTTTTTTTTTTTCAGTTGAATGAGTGTGCTTTTTGATTTTTAAAGTATTGAAGATAGGGACTGGAGAGATGGCTCAGAGGTTAAGAGTGCATACCAGACTTCCAGAGGATTCAAGTTCAGTTCCCAGCACCCAAATCAGGTGGCTCAAAACCACCTTAACTTGAGTTCCAGGAGATCTGACCCTCTTCTGGCCTCTGTACCTTCACTCATGTACACATATACACATGTGCATAATACACATATACACATAATTAGATTTAGAAGAACTAAGAGTACTTTTGACTAGGGAAACCTAACATGTTAGTCAGTTTAGACAATTATTGTCATTTGTTTATTTAACCATCAGAGACCCAAAGATCACAGGAGCAATGAAAATTTTGTACAATAGACCAAATTTTGTAAGTATCTTTAAATATTAAATATAAGTTCCATGATTATATGTAATTTACCATGAATTCCCCAAGTAGGAAAATTTGCTAAATTCATGGCTATTCAGCGATCGAAGGCTTTAATAACATATAAACAGCATTTGAATAAAACACAATTATCAAGCTAAATGGCTTACTCAATAAAAGGCTGTGCCAAAAAATTCTTGTTCTCTAAGCCATTGTTTCTATACATGTTACTAAGAACAGATCTTTTTTTTTTTTTAAAGACAGAGTCTCACTATGTGTCCCTAGATGACCCTGAACTGACTGTGTAGACCAGGTTGGCCTCCATCTCACAGATTAAAGGCCTGAACCACATGCCTGGCTATAGACTAGATCAGTATTTTAAAAAATCTTATTGTTGCAGCCAGGCACAGTGACACACACCTATAATCCCAGCACTCAGGAGGCGGAGGCAGGTGGATGTCTTTGAGATTGGTCCAGTCTGGTTTACATAGTGAGTTCCAGCCCAGCTAGGGCTACAGGGAGACCCTGTCTCAAAAAACAATAAGCAAATGAACACCAGAAAAATAAAAGCTTATTGTTGTAAATAGAGAATCAAATACCAGTTCTAAGCCAGAGTGTGGAATTTTGACCACACTCTGGAAATTTTTGTTGTTTGTTTTAGTTTGGTTTTTGACAGGGTCTCCCTAGCCCGTCAGCTTGGGAAGCCCTAGCCAGTTCCTACCTGGAACTCAATATGCAGATCAGGCATGTCTCAATCTCACTGAGATTCACCTGCCTCTTCCTCCGGTGTGCTGGCCTTAAAGGTATATGCCACCACCCCCAGCATGACCTTAGAAATTTTAATTACCTTTAGTTGTGGCCAATTTAGTCACGCTCATGCCATCTTTCCTAAGTTTTAACTTTCACAACTTTTGAATGACATACTTTCATGTTGTAGTTTTGTACTCATCCATTTTTTATTTTGGAACAATCCTTTACCTTAGGACAGAACAATCTAAAAGCTTTTTTCATCTAAAAGCATTTCCTTTTCTCTTTAATGTTCTTTGCCAAAAATATTTTATAGCTTTTTAGATCTCTTTTTCTTATTTGACGGCTCCCTTTTGTCTTTTATTTGTGAAATTTAGAAAACATTCAAAAACATATTTTGATGAAAATTCTGAAACATGGGCATTGTATTTTAAGTATATAACAGTTATAAATACAGGTAAACGTGGAGACATTCCTGGGTTCTCTTTACAAATTTTAATTTACAGTGTTTCTAAATCACATTACAACTATATTTTAATAAAGAGCAGCCCAGACAATTAGCATCCATTTTAAGGTCAAAAGAAGAAACCAAACTGCTGAGAAGCTGTCCCTTCAGATGTCTGTGCTCTTGAGCAGAAGCTTTACTCCCTTATTGAAACAATATCCACAGCATGAAAAGGGGAAGTTAGACCCTTATCAGAGAACCTTGCTCTTTGATTTCCTAGACCGAGAATATCAACCGCATAACTAAACCAGAGAGATTCCATTTCTCTCATTGTTTGCAGAGCTTTGATATATAAAACCGTGCATACACACATTCATGCATTACCTTGAGCGGAGAGCAGGGAAGGGTCCTGAGGGACTGAGCAATATGCCTAGGTCACAAGAGGAAGACATTTTACAGTATAAACAGTAACTTTATATTTGCAAGGTTAGGTAAAAGTCACTGTTCAGTTCATGTTCATATTGTAAAAATCATTCCTACAGCTTGTTAAAGATGCAAGTCTTATTATAAACAGGAACATATAAATTGCCTTTGCTAAAAACCAAAACAAAAAAGCTTCACATTTAAACCTGTAAGGCAACTAAAGCAAGGTTAAAGTCTGCCATTTCTGTCTCCACTCTGTTTTTATTTCCTTCAATTTGGGATCTTCGGTTTATGTTTGTAGTAGGATCCTAATCATTTAACAAGTATTTAGCTAAATTATTTTATCTTCTTCCAAAGCTGAAGGCACAGAGATAAGTTATAGTCTCAAATACATTGTTATTAAAAAAGAATTAAAACTAAATTATATTTATGATAGAATGACACACATTAGTATCATATGTCTGCACAAATAAACTTTAAAAAATGTTTTTGTAAGTTTTTAAGCAAGCTAAGCAGACAGAAACAGCTTTTTTTTTAATTAAGAAAGTGTTATCAATGTGTGCATGAGGGATGTGGGGTCATTCACATGCCATGATGCACATGTAGAGGTTAAGTGTTATCAATGTGTGTATGTGTGCATGATGTATGTGGGGTCATTCACATGCCATGATGCACATGTACAGGTTAAGTGTTATCCATGTGTGCATGTGTGCATGATGGATGTGGGGTCATTCACATGCCGTGATGCACATGTACAGGTTAAGTGTTATCAATGTGTGCATGTGTGCATGATGTATGTGGGGTCATTCACATGCCGTGATGCACATGTACAGGTTAAGGGGCACTTGTCAAAGATTTGTTTTATTTCTAAGTTTTCATTTGCGTGTGTCTATGTGGGAGTGTGTGCATGTGAATTGAGTGCTTGTAGAGCACAAAAGGATTGGATCCCCTGGAGCCAGAGTTATAAGTGTTTGTGAGCCACCTGACATGGTTGCTAGGAACCCAACTCAGGTCCTCTACAAGAGCAATATTTTTTGTTAACCAATGAACCTCCTCTCCATCCCCAGAGGGCAACATTTGTGGAACCAGTTCTCTCCTTCCACTTTTAGAGGGGGTGTAGGGCTCAAACTCAGGTCATGAGGCCTGCCTAGCAAGGGAGGTCCAAACCCCAGAAAGAACTCACCAACATTTGTGCAAGGAGGCACAAGATTCACCTGATAGTCACAAGGATGATAGGTCAAACCCAGAGGTGGGCAACAAATTAAGGGGCCAAAGACAGTTAGACTCCAGACCTGTAGTATTTTAATTCTCCACAATCATGGAAGTTTATTTTTAAAAAATTATTTATTTTATGTGTATTTGTATGCCTGCATGTGCATATGTGCAGCACAAGCATGGAGGTGGTTGTGAACCAACATGTGGGTGCTGAGAACCAAACACGGGTCCTCTAGAAGAGTAGCAAGTGCTCTTAACCGCTGAGCCATCTCTCCAGCACAAAGTTTTTGTTGATTTGTGTGTGTGTGTGTGTGTGTGTGTGTGTGTGTGTGTGTGTGTGTGTGTGTCTTTTTGAGACACGGTCTCCCTGTGGCTTTGGCTGGCCTGGAACTCACTATGTAGATCAGGCTGAATTTGAACTCACAGAGAGCTGCCTGCCTCTGCCTCCTGAGTACTGGGACTAAAGGTGTGTGCTACCATGCCCAAAGTTCTTTTTTTTTAAATTCATTTATTTATTTTATTTGTGGTGTGTGTGTGTGTGTGTGTGTCCCAAAGTTCTTTTTTTTAAAAATTCATTTATTTATTTTATTTGTGGGTGTGTGTGTGTGTGTGTGTGTTTGAGCACAACTCAGCCCACATGTGGTGGTCACACAGTTTGAAGGAGTTCTACCATGTAGGTTCTGGGGATCCCGTTCAGGTCTTCAGGCTTAGTGGGAACTATCTTTACCCATGGAGCCATCTCACCGACTCATGGAAATTCAAATCATTTAATCACCCTTGTAGAATCTTTACCACAGGTGTGGGAATCAGGTCACACAATTTGAACCACAACAAGGCATTTCATCCTTTTAATTTTTCCTTTCCTTTAAATTAAAAAAAAATCTGTATTCATTTTTATTTTATGTGTTATGAGTGCTTTATCTTGCACGTACATACATAGGTGCAGAGGCCAGAAGAAAACATCAGGTCCCCTGGTACTGGAGTTACAGATGGTTGTCAGGTGCCATGTGGGTGCTGGGAATCAAACTCTGGTCATCTAAAAGCATAGTAAATGCTCTTAACTACTGCGTTATCTCTTTAGCTCCTAATTTTTTCTTTTCTTAAAAACAAAACTTCATATATATTTTTTTTCTGAAATAAGCATTAACATGGCACCAGTTTGAAAAGCTGGCTGGGGATGTAGTTCCTTGGTAGAGCACTTGCCTAAAGTATACAAGTGTTAGAGAGCAAATAGCTATCCAGCTGGGATAGACTATAAATTCTCTAGTTTATCAGTTGAAAGACCCACATTTCCAGTTTCTGGTCAATCAGCTAATCATAGGACCACCCTTAGGAAGGTGGGTTCACCTTGAGTTATACTAAATAGATGTGTGGAATCCTGAGTGTGTTGATGAGGCAGTGAACTTTTCCTGCCTGGAATCCCTCCCAGGGCAGTTCTTCTGGACCCGGCCACAGACATGTAGCTCCCAGTAACTCTGCCCGCTTTTCTGAAGAATTCAGAAAAGCTTAATCTTTCCTTCTCTTCTTCATATCCCTTTTCTAAACATGTTTTCTCTAAGGCTTTGGGCTGCCTGAGCATATTGTATTTCTCTACTTTTTCTCTAAAGCTCCTTCTCCCAGCCATGTGACTGCCAGTCTGCCATGTGTCTGACCCCATGCAGGCTCTAAACTTGTATGACTTTTTGGCTTCTTTTCTTCTCCCTCCATTCTCCTCCTCCAGGCAGCTGCTGAGACCCCCAGCTTGCCTGCCATGAGGATTTTTCTTTAGATTCCAATAAAATTGTCCTAAAGCTTCTGATTGGGTCCATTCTTAAATTATTTTATGAATGAGATTAAGAACCCACTAACCCACTAGGGGACACTCTCTTTCACCCCTTTTCACAAGTTCTATAGTCTATGACTGTTATCTGCATCCAAAAGAAAAAAGACAGGAAAGAAAGGAGGGAGGGGAGGGGAGGGAAGGGAAAAGGAAAAGACACAAGGTCAGCCACTGCATTCCCTTCTGTTAGAGCTTCCTGTCTGAACTTCCAGAGGTAGTCTGTGCGTGCACACACATAAATACATGGCGCAGAGGATATTTGCGTTTGTATGTCTTTCTTTCTACGGCATCTCTTAGTGATTGCTCCATTCCCTTCCAAGGCTACAGAACACTTGATTGTTGTTATATACTATCATTTACTTAACCAGCTATAGGCTATACATTTCCTTGGTTTCTGTCTCAGCTCCTTTTCTAGTTATTGTGATAAAGTACCCTGGATAAAAGCAACTTAAGGACGTAAGGATTTATCTGGCTCACAGTTCAGGTTATATTCCCATCAGCATGGGAATTCAAGGCAGCAGGAGCTTGAAGCAGATGGTCACATTGCATCCATAGTCAACAGCAGAGAGCAGTGAACGCACGCATGCTTGTTAGCGCTCAGTTCCCTCTCCTTCTCATTCAGTCCAGGGCCCAGCCAATGAAATGGCGCTGCCAGCATCAGAGTGGGACTTCCCACCTCAATCAACCCAATTACAAAAACCGTTCACAAGCATGCTCAGAGGCCTCATCTCCAGCCAGTTCTAGATACTGTGAATTTGACAGCACCAACCACTCCAGTTTCTAACCTTTGCTATTAGAAAATGCTTTGAGGAATGACCTTGTACAAGTATAGTGCTTTGATATCTGGTGACCTTGCTGATCCCTGGGGAGACAAATCCTCCATGGCTGCTAACATTTACAGAGACTGAACAACTTACCTGTGAGAGTGTGCCTTTCATATGCAGAAATCAATACAGAGTTCAGATCTTCAATCACCACCTTTATCTAACTCTCCCATACACAGTTAATAGTCTCCCTACCCTAAATCACCCCAAGGTAAGTACTGGATAACTAGGAGCTATCTACCAATCCAGAGCCTGCTGGAATTATTCCCACTAGTCAGTCTGAGGGGTGCTAGCCCTGCCTTGATCATGAAAACCACAATAAAAGGGTCTGGTTTGTGTCTTCTTTCTCTATCTGCCTCCTGTTTCCCCAAATGGTCTTGTGTATCCCCTCTTCTTGGGAATTGTATGTAATAAACTCTTCTTTTAAAAGACACAATTGTGGAACTGGAAAAATGGCTCAGAGGATAAGAGGAGCACTGTTCTTGCAAGAGGTCCTGAGGTCTGGTTTCCAGCATTTATGTTGCGCAGTACACAATCACTCTAACTCCAGCTCCAGAGGATCTGATGTCTTCTGACTGCCTCAGGTATCAGTATTCACACATACAGACACACATAAACACATAACCCCCCCCACACACACAAAATCAATCTTAGCAGGCAAAGTGATGCACCCCTTTAATCCCAAGCTCTGGAGGCAGGCAGATATCTGAGATTGAGGCCAGTCTGATAAACACAGAGAATTCCAGGTCAGTTGGGGCTACAGAGAAACCCTGTCTCAAACAAGCCCCAAAAGAATAAATCAATCTTTTTAAAAGATAGTTTTCTTACCTAATAGAAACAAATCCCAATACATTTAAAAACAGTCCCTTTTCCAGTCATGGTGATGCATGCCTGTAATTCTAACACTCAGGAGGCAGAAGCAAGGGTATTGTTGCAGGTTTTAGGCCAGCCTAGTCTCTGTAGTTCATTCCAAGCCAGTCATGGCTTCATAAGAAGACTGTGTTTCAGAACAAACAGCCTGGTGCACTCCTTTAATCCTAGTCCACCGGAGACAGAGGCAGACCAACCAAATAACACACACACACATGCACACACACACACGCACACGCACACACACACACACACATCAAAAAGATGAAAAAATTTGAAAGTAAAAAAAGGCATTTGAAAATAAAAGTGTTCAATTTTTCTGTTTTTTTATTACATGTTCAATCAAGAATATTAAAAACCACAGAAGAAAAATAATTTTTAATAAACCAACTATTCTGAAAATTTTTAAACAGAATTATAGTGTGGCGCAACAATTTTCCTCCTTGGCATACAACAACAACAACAACAAAAACTTGAAAGCAACGACTTCAGCATCAACTTAATAGTGTACAACAGTCAAGCGGTAGAAACAATCTAAATGTCCCTTGATGGGTGGACGGATAGAATGTTGTATGTACCTACACAAAGGAAACATGACTCAGCTATGAAGATGAATAAAATCCTGATACCTGCTGCAGTACAGATGGATATTGAAAACATGCAGATGAAAAAATCCAGGACCAAATGGAAAATATTGTAGGAGTCTACTTATACAAAACACCCAGCATAGGCAGAGTTGTAGAGAAAGGAAGAACAACTTAGCAGAGGTAACTGGAGGCTGAGGGGGACTGGAGAGTCATTGCTTAATGGATACAGAGTCAATATGGGTAGATGAAAAAATTCTAGAAAATCATGGTGCTAACAATTAAACAATGTTGTGAATCTATAGGCGTCACTGAGTTACATAATTAAAATGGTCACAATGGTGAATTGTATGTATGTTTTATCAGAATAAAAACAAAACCATCCCCATATCCAGAGGAAGAAATTTTGACTTGTTTTAAGCCTTTCTTTCCTTGTAGGTATGCCTTTTACAAAATCTGGTTGTAGACATATTCATTGTGTATATGTCTCATGTTCTTCAGTGCAGTCAAATCACCACCTTCAATGTTGTACAATTAACATTACTTAAATGTGTTATGATTCCCCTATTGTTGGATAAGACTTTGTTTTGAGACAGTTTCATGTATCCCAGGGCTCAGGCTTACAGTGTAATCAAGGATGATCTTGAATTGCTGATTATCCTGCCTCTACCTTCCAAGAACACCACCAAGCCTGGTTTACATACATGGTCTTGGGAATCAAACCCAAGGCTTCATATTAAGCACTCTATTATATCCCTAGCCCAACATACCCTCTTTCAATTAAAGGAACATCAGTCACATGTAGTCTGGGATGACCTCATCTTAGTTTAACTTATTACATCTGCAAAGATCCAGTTCCAAGTAAGGTTCTGTCCTGAGGTGCTGAGTTAGGACTCAGTCCACCGTGTCCTGGGGAGGGGGTGGGTGACGTGGTCCCACTTATATGTAGCTCTTTACCTACTCAGAATTTATTTATTTGGGCTTATGGTATGAGAGAAGGATATATTTCCTACCCCAATCATTAACCATTTGGCATTAACCACTTAATCAAATACTGTCTCACAGGCCTGTGAGACAGCTCTGACTCCTGCCACCAGGCATCACCCACTGATGCATCATAGCTATACTGTTTTTATTATCTCTGCTTGGTTGTATTTAATATCCAATAAAGCAAAACTCTTTCTTATTCACCTTCAAATTATTTCCTAACTATTCCCATCTTTGTATTTTTCAGAGTCAACTTCAAAAAACTCTGGCACGCTTAATAACAGAACAACAACTCTTGTGACCTTTAATTGAACTGTGTTAACTTTTCATTCATTCCATCTTCCTGTGTAGGAACACGGCATGTTTTCCACCTAATGATGCCATAATGTTTCAAAGTAAAAAAAATTTAAGATATATGTTTCCCACTTTGTTGGGCAGTGAATCTCAGATGTTTTTGTATTGTTGTTATCGCTGCCCCTCCACCTGCTCACCCCATTATGTTTTCTAATTGGTTGTCGCTAGTTGATGAGGAAGCTATTGAATTTTTGCATCCAGCTACTTTATTAAATTCTCCTGTTAGTTCTAATAGCTTTTCAATTTATTCTTGCGGGCTCTCTGGAGCCTTTTGCACAAACCAATTCAAATGAATAATTAACTCTCCAGCTGAATCAATGACCTTACCTAAATCAGGCCTCTTATAAATTGAAGGAATTTGGCTGATGGAGAATACTGTGTAAAAGTAGTGTAAGACCGGGGGACTTGGAGCATTCCGACAGTCTTAAGAATGTCACATTCTTCAGTTCATCATTTTGCTGCTCAAAATCTGTCCTAAGAGAAGTGATCAGAACTGTGGGTCAAAGAATGTAAGTATCAAGATGTGCATTGCAATGTTTTGTATTTATAACAATGACAATTGGAGACAGCGTTCTAATTAACATCAGCGGGTTGGATAAGCAAGCGTTTGCCTGGATTTTACTTCAGCTGCCTGATCTCTAACTCTACCCACTCCATCGAGACACAATCCTCTCCCTTGAACTTTGCCTGTATATATTTTGCTGCCTGCTGGAGGCCCAATTTTGTTTCTCACATTACCTCGCCCTCTCCAAGCTTGTGGCTGAGGTCAGTTTCTTGGGGAACACTTAGAGGCAGAAATCCAAGTGCAAGAAGGGACTAGAGAGGCCTCTTGGGAGGAGATTCTGCAGGAAGGCAAGGAGGCAGAAGTTGAACTTCAATGCAGCTGTCAGCTGTGACTGACACACAGAACTCCAGAGCTGAGATGGGCTTTTTGGAGTTCCTGTAAATTGTCATAAATTGTCTTAAGGGGACTAGGTTTGTTCTTTTTCAGGAACTGTTGCCCTGTAAGAGGGACATACATACCCAGCTGTGAGTAGCCAACTCTCCTTCGGAGAAGTGAATCTGTCCATCCTAAAGGAGACTCTGGGTGTATTGCCGTAGCATTCACTGTACAGCATACCTGTGTCTTGGATAAAACTGGCTGCAGGTTCTTTGCTACTGTTCCTTCTGCTTAAAGACGGAGCCCATCTCTCCTTTTCTTGAGTCTGAGCTGGTTCTGTGACTGTGACTTCTTTTAGTTTACAAAATGTGGCAGAAGCAATTGTATAATTAAAAAAATACTATTATTATGTGTATGAGTGTTTTTGCCTGCATGTATATAAACGCATCATGTGTGCAGTGCCCATGGAGCCCAGAAGAGGGCATCACAGTAGTCAGTGCTCTTAACTGCTGAGTCATCTCTTCAGTGACTTTGTATAATTTTTGAGGTGGGGACTTAGAAGATGGAAAATATTTGCCTTTGACTCTTAGAACGCACATTTTAAATGCCACTTTGGTGAAGAAATTCAGGTATGTTAAGACCATGCTGTCGGGGAACGCTAGCTAGGGACACGGGGAAGTAACAAGGTGCCAAGCAAAGGAAATGGACCTTTCGGTCTGGCCAATGGCTGGATGCAGCTAAGCAAATGACACTTTGTAGAGGTTGTATAGAGTAGAATCTTGCCCATTTCTTAACCTATCATGAGAAATAAATTGTTAAAGTCACCTTTTAAGAAGGATCTCTGTAGTGGTTAATTTTGGTTGTCAACCTGACACACCTGGGAAGTGGGTCCCTCAACTGAGGAGTTTCCTCCATCAGATTAACCTGTGGCCGTGTCTGTGGGGCATTTTCTTAACGGCTAATTGATGTTGCAGGGCCCAGCCCACTGTGGGTGGTGCCATCCCTGGATAAGTGGGTCTAAGCTGTATAAGAAAGGTAACTGAGCCAGCCAGGGGGAGCAAGGCAGTAAACAGCCTTCCCCGATGGTCCTTGTTTCTGTTCCTGCCTCCAGGTATGTGGCTTTGGAGTCCCTCAGTGATGGACTACAATCTCTAAGCCAAATATCCCCTTCTCCCCAGTTGGTTTTGGTCAGTGTTTATCACAGCAGCAGAGAAGCAAACTAAAATAGTCTCCCTGTTTCCTTACCCCCTTGCACACCTGGCACGTGCTCTGCCACTTGGTTACATCCCTGGTCTTTGTTTTTTGATGCTGTTTGTTTTGAGACAGGGTCTCATTGTAGCCCCAGGTAGCCTGGAACTTACTATGTAGACCAGGCTAGCCTTGAGCTCACAGAGATCCATCTGCCTTGCCTCTGGCTCCTGAGTGCTGGAACTAAAGGCAGCTGCCACCATGCATGGCTTTTTGACACATTTTGTAGCCAATGCTGTTCTTGAACTTGTGATCCTCCTGTTTCAGCCTCCTGAATCCTGGGATTATAACATTTTGCTTAATTAGAAGATCCCTTCTTGGCACAGTCTCGCCTAGGGCTGAGGAATTGCTGCCAGGCCCAGGCAGATGACTCACACTCAGAGGAAACCTTGCTGGGTTCCCTAGCTGGGGCCTCTCTCCGCTCCTCCTGGTTTCTTGTGAGAGTGAATTAGTGCCTTTCTCCTTCCCTTTCCAGTCCCCGCTGTCCACCAGGCTCCTGATAGTCCACTTTGAACCCAGACAGTGGACCCAGGAGAGGAAGTCAGGGTCCCAAGACTTATTCTACTAATGAACATTTTCCATCGGCCTGGCCTTCTAGAATAATACTAGTATTTTATGTCTGAGGTGTGGGGTTCAGTTGCTGTAAGAGTCAGTGGTGGTAGTATTTAGAGTACCTAGTATTTCATGTCTTGACTATTTAGTTTCAGTGTTCTTTAGAGCCTATACTATTTGGTATCAGAAGTATTTAATTTCAGTGGGAAATAGTGCCTCCAGTATTTACTGTCTTAGTACTTAGTTTCAAGGCACTTAGTGGCTAAGCTTTGTGGTTGTTTGAAATCCATCGTCTTTAATGGTTATATTATCTGGTGGCCTCCTGCAAAGTTGGTGATGGATCACGTGCCTGGCTGCGTCTGAACAAACCGTCCTCCCAGCAGTTCTGCTTGTCCTGTCAGTTTGCTGCTCCCTCAGCTGACGGCCTCTGTTCATAAGCAATTTTCCAGTCCCCTGGCACAGCTTCGTTTAAAAATGCACTTCTCTGCAGTGCTTGAGAGATTTTTCTTCCATTTTTTCAAAGTTCAGCTGTTTCTGAATCATTTCCTCTCCCTCCACCGATCCTTTGCTCCCAAATCAGAGTGCTTTTCACAGTGGAATCTGTGGAATTTTCCATGCCCCACCTCTACCTACAGAACAAGAAAGTGATTGGGCACAAGCTTTCTGAGGAGAGATGATGGGGCAGGTGTTTGTCCAAAAGGGATCAAATGGGTATAAATGCCAAGCAAGTGAGGGGAAGAGGGAGGTTTCGATTTAACTTCAGCCCAGCTTTGTGGTAGACAGCTGGAAGGTGATGGGCCCAGGCCCACCTCTGGCCTATGGCGTACCCTAGGGCCTCTCTGAACTCAAAGGTGCTGAGTTCTACTCTGCACACAGCATGAGTCTGTTCTCTGAGGGAAGCCATCTGGCCAGAATGTGCTTGGCTAGTCGTGGTGCTAAGAAGACCCTGGGTAGCGGGGCAGTGGCTGTGTGCCTGGCTGGCTGCTCTGATGTGCCAGCCAGGTGGGGTGGGGTTCTCCTCACCTGTCCTCCACCAAGAGATTTTAGAATCCATCCAGTGAGAGCTGGAAGGCCACTGTGAGAGAATGAATTGTGCTAATGCCTCCTCATTTCTTGATCTTGAGTTGAGAATTTGGTTCCATGGGAGTTCTGTAAACACTAGGCATTTACTAAACACCTACTGTATGTGAGACCCTGGGCAAGTCCACATTTGGGGAAGAATGATACAGTTTCTGTAACTTGAAAGAATTTCTGTTCTTTCACTTCTTTGTTTGTTTGGTTTTGAGACAGGGTCTCACTACGTAGCTCTGACTGGGCTGGAACTTCTAGATAGATTAGGCTGACCTTGAACTCAGAGATCCACTTGCCTGTGCCTCCTGAGTTCAAAGATCGTGAGCCACCATGCCTGGCTGATTCTTTCACTTCTTAGGTTTAAGTATATGAATTTCCTGGATTTCCTTTTGGGTCTTTGGAGGACTCAGAGCATCATAAGATCTGAGATTTGGTTTGGCCTCTTGCCTTCTGGTTGGGGAACTTCCTCCTCCCCATTAGTCCAGGGAACAGCAGGGGCTGGCTAGAAAAACAGGGAAACTGAAGAGCACCTGGGAGAGGAAAGGAACTAGCCAGCTCCTCCTTCTGAGTCTGGTTGAAGCATCTGTCCAGCTGAGAGTCAAGAATTCCAGCAATTACCAAAATTTGCTGTGATTATTGCCTACAGAGAGACAGTATTTCTTTCATATTGGGATAATTCCAAATAAGAATGTTTAAATGAGGAGCTGGAGAGATGGCTCAGTGGTTAAGAGCACTGGCTGCTCTTGCAGAGGACCCTGGTTAGGATCCCAGCACCTACATGGTGGCTCACAGTGGTCCCTAACTCCAGTTCCGGTAATCCAATGCCCCCTTATAGCCTCCATGGGCATTGCATACATGTGGTACACTTACATACATGTGGGCATGTAAAACTAAATCTAAAGTCTTTTTAAAGAATGCTAAAATGGCAACAAACCACACATGGGGCCTCACTTATCTCCCAGCTGACCTGGAACTCACTGTGTAGACCAGGCTAGCCTTGATCTCACAGAGATCCACCCCATTCCTCTCTTTGCCTCCACACCAGCATTTTTTTTTTGGAGACATGATCTATCTCTATAACCCCCGCTGATCTGGGATTCACTGTGTAGCCCAAGTGGGGCTTGAACTCCTGGGTCTGCCTACTTCAGCCTCAGTGCTGGGATCATAGGTGTGCACCATGCTGGCTGAAGTCTCTTCTTAATGTGTATCTACTTCATACCAGCTTATTATAAAATTCTTTTCTGCAGTGACATCAGTAAGCCTGGCTTCACCTGAGCAGAGGTGTCGGAAAAGAATTCTAGGTGCTGCAGGTGGCAGCCTGGAGCCATGTCTCAGATCTGCCCCACTGTCACTGCCACAGCCACTGAGGACTGGAGCCTGTGAAGAGATGTCAGCAGGGCTGTGAGGGCCATTATAGGAAACAAAGGGCTGGAAGGGCTAGTTCATGTTTAGACAACGTGGCACTGATGTAGACAGCCGACATTAAACATCTGGAGAGCTATGAGCCAGCACAAAATGGCTGACACTGAATGTCTGGGGACCCCAAAAGTAAACAGTGATGTAATCTGTTATATAACTGTTGGTGACAGAGTGCCACTTTTGTGTGATTCTGTGTAAATATGAGCCTGGAGCCCTTCACCTTTGACAGTGAGGTCTGTGTGTCCATGCAGCCTCTGTGCCTGTGCCTGCCTGTGTGTGTCAGCCAGCGCATGCCTGGGTGCCTGCCTCATGGCCTTTGTGCTGGTCTATCTGTCAAAGTTTCTCCAAAATCTCTTCAACCTCCTGGCCTGATGTGACCCTCTCTCCTTTCCTGGCATCAGAACATGGACCTCACAACCATCCTGGTCACTCTTCATTCTCTTAGGTAACCTTTGTCCCGTGATTTGGGATATGTTTTGAACAGTTTGATAATTTCAGGCTCTTATGATAATTTAAGAATTACAAAGTTCAGAATTTAGTCTGCCCCTAGAGTGGTTTAGATTCTCAGTCAAGTCCTTTAGCCTTTTTGATGAAAATAGAGATGTTTAATATCACTGGTGTCCCCAGACTCCCTTCAGCTTTACACATCAGTTTCCTTTTCTTTTTCTCCCTTTTTATTGAATTTTTTATACAATGTAATTTGATGGTATTTAGATCCTCTTCCCTATCCACACCTCACCCCACCCAATTTAATGTGCATATATGTGTGTGTGTGTGTGTATATATATATATATATATATATCAGCCTATAGAGTCTGATTTGTGTCCCTAAATGTCCTTCAGTGTGGGTCATTCATGGGGCCCACCCAGAGTCTCCTCCCTGTAGGACACTGTGCCTTCCCCTCCCAGCAGCCACTGCCAAAAGTTCCTAAGGTTGGGTTGGAATTTCTTACCCACTTCTCCATGTCTATACTGGGATTTTGAGCTTGCACAGGACTTTTGTTCATTCGTTTGTTCATTTGTTTGTTTGAGACAGGGTCTCCTTGTAGCCCCAGCTGACCTGGAACTCACTATGTAGACCAGGCTGGCCTTGATCTGACAGAGATCTGCCTGCCTCTGTCACCTGAGTGCTGGGATTACAGGCAAGTGCCCCTAGCTAGATTCCTTTTCATGCCTCTGCTAAGAATGAATGTTTTTCTTTCTTTTTTTCCTTGGGTCTTTTTCTCTCTCTCTCTTTGGTCTCTTCTATTCTTCGTTTCCTTTCCCTGAGGTCTCATTAAAAAATATATATGTGTAGGTTTGTAATGTTACTATTTAACTTTGTGATAATTATATCTTCATGTGTAATTATAAGAAATAACACAGCAAGATCCCTTATATTCATCCAGTGATGATATTGTAAAAGACCATATCATGCCTGGGAAATTGATATAATGCAATCCATCCACCTTGCTCAGATTTCACGTTTTATGTGTAGTCATTTGTATATGTAGATGTGTGTGTGTGTCTAGTTCTTTGTGTTTTCTTCACATGTATAGATTCATGTGACTGATGCTGCAGGACTAGAATGATTCTACCACAAGAATCTCTCTCGCTATACTTCTATAGCTGTGGTTACTTCCCTCCAGTTCCCCTGTCTCTCTTGCCAACTACTTATCTGTATTCTTCTATAATTTTATCATTTAAGTATGCTATATAAATGGAATCGCATAGTATAAATCCCCATTTAAACTGTATCTTTGTTGGGCATAATGTAAGGTGGGCCTAGAACTCACTTTATAGACCAGGCTGGCCTTGAACTCACAGAGGTCCACCTGCCTCTGCCTCCCAAGTATTGGGATTAAAGGTGTGTGCTACTGTACACAGCTAATTTTATTTTTTATGTGTATAAGTGTTTTGCCTATGTGCATGTAAGTGCACCACATGAGTGCCATGATTAAGGAGGCCAGAAGAGAGTGTTGGACCCCTTGGAAGTGGAGCTACAGACAGTTGGTAGCCTCCATGTGGGTTCTGGGAACCAAACCTGGGTCCTTTGCAAGAGCAGCCAGTGTTCTTAACCTCTGAGCCATCTCTCCAGCCCCTATCAGCCTTTTGTTGCTGTTTCTTATTGAACAGTGTTCCGTGCTATGGACAGACCACAGCTTATTTAGCCATTAGTCCACTGAAGGCATCTGAGTTGTGATGAGCAGTGACATATCACTGTACCAGCATAACTAAAATAAAGCAGATTTTGCATGAGCATGTGCTCTCATTCTTGGACTATAAGTGTTCAAAAAGCAGAAAAGAAATCTGAGCCCTTAACCTGTTACCTATTGAAATATTTTATCTTTTGGACAAATGTCTAAGAGTATAGTTTCTGGGTCACATGTTTAGTGTTACAGGAAGTGACATGTGCAAACTGTACTGTTTTGCATTTTCAGTGGCAATGTGAGAGTGATCCAGCTTTCCCACACCCTCCGTAGCACTTGGTGTCTTCCCTGTGCTTTATTTTGGTCATGCTGGTGTGTGTGTGTGTGATGGCATGCCATTGTGCATATTCCGATGACCAGTGATGCTGAGCATCTTTCCGTGTGCTATTTGCCCTCTGTAGATCTTCTTCACTGAAAGTCTGTTCGTGTCATTTGCCCACTTTCAATCCGGATTATTTATTCACTGCATGGGTTTTAAGGTTCTTTATAAACTCTGGTAACTAGTCCTTTGTCGGACACACACTGTCTGTTTCCCAGTGTGTAGCTTTTTTTCTCATTCTTACAAGGTCTTTCAAGAGCAAAAGTTTTAAAATTTTGGTTAGGTCCAATTGCTGCATCATCATTTTCTAGAACTACTTTCCTTTCACTGAGTTCTTTTTGTGCCATTGAGGCAGGTAGCGACCACCATAAGGGTCCAAAAAGAAAAACCTCTAAGCCCTTGACCTGTTACCTATTAAAATATTTTAGTATTTTTATTTTATGTGTGTGAGTGTATTATCTGCATATATATAAGTGCACCTGTGTCATGCAATGCCTGCAGAGTTCAGAAGAGGGTGTCAGATCCCCTCAAACTGAAGTTATGGACAGTTGTTAGCTGTCATGTGGGTGCTGGGAATTGAACCTAGGTCTCTGCATCAACAGCCAGTACCCTTAACCACTGAACCATCTCTCCAGGTCCTGTTGCCTATTAGAAGCACACTTTAGAGCTTTGTCATGTGGGGTGTGGTGGTGCATGCCTTTAATCCCAGCACTTGGGAGGCAGAGGTTGGTAGATCTCTGTGAGTTCAAGGAAGCCAAACCTGGTCTACTTAGTGAATTCCAGGCCAGCTGTGGATAAGCAGGGAGATCCTGTCTCAAAAAGACAAAAAGAAAAAAGAAAAGAAAAGAAACCTTGTTGCATAATACCAGAGTAGTCCAAGGCCAGAATTTTTACAGACAAGGAGCCTCTATGACTAGACTATGCACAAACCAGTGGTTGAGATGGCCATACGGTGACAAAAACAAAGGAGTTGTTATTGAAGAAAAACCTTATCACATGCCCTTGGTAAACCACTAGAATCAACTTAGACATCAGCCAATCTGTCAGCAAAATCACATTTACTCTAGGTTGACAAAAAAATCACTAATTTTGGAGGTCAGAGTTGATAATACATTATTAGCTTTCCACTAGCTTGCTAGAGAGAAAACCTCTGATGTGTGGGTTCTGATAACAGTTGCCTAGGTTACTTTATACTGACTCTTAAACCTGCAGACATCTGATGAAAGACTGAAATGGCATAAAAAGTTTGTCATCTCTGCCTTCATATTGTATCTGTCCCCTTTGCTCTCCTAACCGTTGGGCCAGATTCTACTCAGTTCTGCATACAGACATGCCTAGCAGTTGAGAAATGTTTTGTCCAATACCATAATAATACGGTTAACTTAGCCTATTGCCTGTTAGAGTTGGTAGCTTCTTCTATCCCATCCTGTGCTTCTCAGCAGCTCAAGCCCCTAGAACCCCTCAGCCTTATCATAAGGCTCAGAGAAAATCATGAGGCGAGGACATTCATGCAAGATGGTGATGCCAGCCACAGGAGGGATTCAGCCGTTCTTGGGTTAAGTCACTATTCATTATCCTTCACACCTCAAGGTCAGAATGCTTACACACAAGAAGGAAGAACATCTTTTGAAACCATGCCCATGACCAAGGGACATTATCAAACTTAAGCTTAATCCAGGAAAGCAATCAGTGCTAGGTGCTCTATTGTGAAGTTCATAGCAGTCTGGTCCCTCTCCATCACCGCTGTAGTCCTTTGCTTAAAGCTGCAGTTGGCTAGCTCAGGCTGAAGCCCCAGTAAAGGAGCCTTGCCTGAGCATATATCATTTAGTCTCATTTCTACCATTCTGGCTTCCTTGGGAAACCTCCCTTCAAGTTGGTCTGGGCCAGGGAATCCAAGATACTCAGAAACAATACAGGCTACTGTCATTACCCTTGGTTACCTCCCAGAACTTGAAGGTAAGACCTTATTGTTGAGGACACCACACACTTTGGACATAGGGTTTGGAGGCTTGAACTAACCTGGAAGCCTCCTCCCTGAGGACTAGCTCTCATAGTATTGGAAGGTGCTATAAAAACTGCCAAAGGCAGAAAATAAACCAAGAGCCCTACAGCTGTAAAGCTTATGAATCACAACAGTGACCAGCTCAGGAAGACATCCACAGTGGTGCGATAGTGACACTTTTATCTTGGGAGTAACAACAGCTGTCTAACTGAACGTAAGGCTCACTCAAAATAAGGGAGTTCATGCCGGGTGCTTACACCTAGACAACTGCTCTGGCTGGAGATGTCATAGACCCTAGGGGAGAATCTACTGCTGCCATTTTCCTAAGTCAATATACTTTTTAGCTGTATTTTCAATATTTATACTTATGTCTGCAGACCAGTGTAGCTCTCACCCCTCATCAAAGGAGCTTCTTTTTGCAGCAGATGCAAGCTACTGCAGAGATCCACAATTGGTCAAAATGCAGAGAATAAGTGACAGTGGAATGCCCAGCTCCAATTGGTGCATGTACAATGAAACCCCTAAACTCAAGAATTGTGGAAAAGGAGAGAGAAAGATTGGTAAGAGCCAGAGGACCAGGACACCGGCTGCTAGGTAGTGTCTTCTAGACATGATAGAGATGCTGCACCCATAAAAACTCAGCAATATGATTGCTTAAGCAAGTTCTGCATGATAACACCACCGGCCAACATACCATCTTGGATAGGGGACATTTCTAAAGGCTACATCCCTAGATAAAGAGCAATCAATGTGACAGGGAAAGTTTTTTTTTTCCTGGGGATGAGTCCCTTGATAGGTTATCCCATCTACAGTGGTCTGTCCTAAGCACGTATGCATAAGAGCAACTCTAAATGGGCTCAGTAGGTTTTGTGTGGTGTGCGTATTATATATAATGTATTATATGTGTAACAATAATTATAGAAGGTCATGAAAGGGAGAGGGAGTGTGGTGGAGGAGACATAGGAGTTGGAGGGGGAGAAAGGGATAAAAATGATGTAAATACAGTGCTCATGTATGAAATTCTCAAAATTAAAAATTAACTAAAAACAAAAAAATAATCCTGCTGCCTAGAATCACCATCATCACAAAGGAGTTGGAGATGTTTGCGTGCGTCTCTCCTAATTTTCAGGATCCGCATGGCTGATCTGCATTGACTGGACACAAACTACAGACGTTGGGAAAGAGGGAATCTCAACTGAGGAATTGCTTCCATGGGATTGGCCTATATCCATGTCTTGATTGCTAATTGATGAGGGAGGGCCCCACCCACAGTGGGCGGTGCCATCCTTAGGCTGTGGTCCTGGGCTGTGTAGGAAAGGTAGCTAGCTGAGCCAGCCAGAGGGAGCAGCCAGTAGGCAGTGTCAGTTCCCAGACTCTGCTCCAGGTCCTGCCTTCTGGTTCCTGAAATAAACCCTTTCCTCCTCCCCAAGGTGGTTTTGGTCAGTGTTTTATCACAGCAATACAAAGCAAACTAGAACAATGGGTTTAACAACTTGTTTCCAAAATTCTTAGCAATCTAATACCTCTCTCTGAGTCGGTTTTGACATATGCTTCGTCAGCTCTGTAGTTTGCCTGTAGCTTCAGTATTTGATGTCCTGTGCCTCAGTGTCAGGATAGAAGCCACATAAAAATTCCTTTTCCTCATCTCTGGGTTTACCCCTAGACACACACGCGCACACACACACACACACACACACACACACACACACACACATGCATGTACGCACGCCTGCACCTCAGCCCTGTCTCTACCTGCGTCCTTCATTTACAGAGGAAGATACCCTCAGCCTCCATGCAAGGCCAAGGCACTTGGGGCTGTGAATTCTGACTCCACCTATTTCCTTAGAAACTTCAGCTCATCTGGTAGCCCCTCCTCAAGTCCTCAGAATTCAAACAAATTTGTTTCTCTCCTGCTTTGGACCTGCCCTCACTTAAAAATCTCCCCACATCACTTCTTCACAAACTCATTCCAAGACCAGTTTCTGTTTCTCCTCGGCTTGCCTTCCCCAATCTAGCCTACCTCGTTTCCATCCTACAAGAGGAACCTATCCTCCTTAGGGGCTCCATTGCCCAAGCTCTCCCTGAATCCTTTCCCAAGTTCCATTGGTGCCTCACCCAGCTCATCCCACCATGCTCTTAAGGCATTCCTCCTCAGACCCCACATGTCCACCCTGTTCTTCTGGTTGGCTCTTGGTTTCTGATGTGCTGGAGCTCCCCAGGGCTCTGCCTGGTTCTCATCTCAGTGTTCCTCATTCTTCCAGGGCAACTTGCTCATTCTCAGAGGCTTGGTGATCAAAGCCCTATGATTCCTCCTAGATATGATTCCCTTTGACTTTCATGCAGGTGTCTTAAGCTCAGATGGCCCCGTCTGGATGGAGCTCAGTTTCTTTCACTCCTCATCTCGATACGTGACTCCCAGTCCCAGTCGCTCTGGCTCCTCACCCCAGTCTGATTCATTTCAGTCATCCTGAGCTCCTCCCTCTTCTCACTCCTCCCTCTTCTCACTCCTCCCTCTTCTCACTCCTCCCCCCACACCAGCAGTCCCTGAACTCTACTTCCATCCTTTCCCTTCTGCCGTTGTTTCTAATCTGGCTCGTTTCTCATCTCAGCCCTCTCACTGGTTGCCCTGTAGCATATCCTCTCACAACAGCCACGTGAGCTTCCTAAAGTGCAGACCTCATTATGTCACTCTCTAGATTAATACCTTCTGCTGGTTTGCATGGTTCTGAGAATCAAGCCTGTAAGAGGGCAACCCTGCATGATGCGGCTTGACTCAACTTCCTCTTCCATCCCAAGTGAGTGCAATTCAGTTGTTCAGTGGGCCTCAGAGCCACATCCTCTCTTTTAAAACACTGAGATATAATTTATAAACAATTCATCACTTTGTGTGTGAGTGTGATATGTATATGCATGTGTACAGGTGCATGCAGATTTGGAGACCACATGAGAATGTTGGGTGTCCTCTATTCTCTGCCTTTATTCCCTGACAAAGGGTCTCTCACTGAACCTAAAGTTTGCTGTTGCAGCAAGGCTGACTGGTCAGCAAGCTCTCAGGATTCCTCTCTGCTTCCCCAATGCTGGGGTTACAGACCTGTGTAGCCACACCTGGCATTTTATGCTGGTGCCAGGGATTCAAACTCACATCCTCATGATTGCAAAGCATTTGTTCTTGCCCACTGACTCATCTCCCTAGCCTCCAATTTACCATTTTAAAGTCTTAAATTCATTAGTTTTTAGTATCTTCACAAGACCATGCAACCACCAGTCACCATCTAATTCCACCACACTGTTATCCCTCAAAAAGAAACCTGTCCCCATTATAGTCACTATACATTCCCCTACTCGGCCCTGGCATCCATTAATCTATTTTCTCTCCATAGAGGTAGAGATTCTGAATATATAAATGAAATATCATGTGTGACTTTTTGTGTCTACATGTTTCCAAGGTTGCAGGTTTTAATCTTGTCCTGAGAACTTCAAAAACACTGTTCCACGTCCCCCACATGGTTCACAAACCCTGTCTGCTCAGAGATTCTTAATTCTTCCTCAGTCTTCAGAGAGCTCTTTTCTGACCCAGACCTGTGACCCCCTAGGCTGGGTTGAGTCCCCTGCGTATGTCACAGCAGCCCCACTTCTCCCAGTAGTTATAGTATATTCATAGTATATTGCTGTTTTGCATTCATCTTGCTCTCCAGCTGGGCAAGGATTTACCAACCTGTTCATTGCTGTGTCCTAGAGCCTTGCCCAGGCCTGGATAACTTCAGTTGTCAACTTGATACACCTGGGAAGAAGAAATCTCAGTTGAGGAGTTTCTGTCATCATATTGGCCTGTGGCCATATCTGTGATGCATTTCCTTAATTACTAATTGATGAGGAAGGGTCTAGCCCACTATGACTGGTACCATCCCTGGGCAGGTGGGCCTGGGCTATATAAGAATGTCGCTGAGAAAGCTTGGGGTCGTGAGCCAGTAAGCAGCAGTCCACCATCATCTCTGCTTCAGCTCTTGCTTCCAGATTCCTGCCCTGAGTTCTTGCCCTGGCGTCCAGCAGGAATGAATTGTGATTGTGATGTGTCAAACAAATAAACCTTTTCTTCTCCAAGTTGGTTTTGTCCAGGGTGTTTAATCACAGCAGTAGATAGACCATCAGTAAATATGTGAGAAAAATGAATTAAGATTTAATGGATTATGAGATGTGCACATGTCTATAATCCCAACACTAGGGAGGCAGAGGCAGGCGGATCAAGAGTTGGAGGCTACTCTGGGTTACATAGAGACACGTTGTCTCAACAAACAACTCAAGCAACAACACAATGCCTTAGATCATTGGTTTATGGACAGAGTCTGGGTAACTGAGCACAGGTACCCGAAGCCTTGCTGTGCGGCTGTTTACTTTTTCCATTCTGTGACATTGGGTTGGAATTAAGGATGTGTAGTGAAGGGCTGTGGACAAGATCTTGTGTCTCTTGTTTCTGCCTTCTGGCCCATGTTGTTGTATCCCAGGAGTTGGGAGGCCCAAGGAACAGAACTGGAAGTCCCAGATGCTGGGCTAAGGATTAAAATGTTAGTGGGGGCATGGTGATGCATACCTTTACATCCCAGAACTCAGGAGGTGGAGAAAGGCATACCTCGTTCAGGCTAGCCTGGTCTGTGGTCTACATACTGAGCTCCAGGCCAGGCCAACTGGGGCTTTGGGGAGACCCTATCTCAAAACAACAACAACAAAAAAAACCAAAAGAAAATGTTTTTATTTGTATGTGTGTGTGTGTGTGTGTGTGTGTGTGTGTGTGTTATATATGTGCATACAGGTGCCAAGCGGCACCTCAGATTCCCTGGAGCCGGAGTTACAAGTGAGCTACCCAATGTGGGGCTGGGTACTGAACTTGGGTCCTCTGGAAGAGCAGCAAGCCCTGAACCATTTCTCCAGCCTCTGGTTTGCTATACTTTTATTTATTTCTGTTGGTTTGGCTGTTACCAATAATCTGGGGTGAACAACAGGACCAGCTCATAGAAAGGTAGCAAGAACGCTATGATAAGGCTCCTGAAAGGAGCGAAGTCATCTTGGTGGGAGGGCAGGGCTTCTAGGACTGAGGAGGTACTGCAGCCACAGGTCCTAGCGCGCCACCCAGCGGGGCACTGCGCTAGTGCCCTCCACCCAGCGCGCCACCCAGCGGGGCTCTGCGCTAGTGCCCTCCACCCAGCGGGGCTCTGCGCTAGTGCACTCCACCCAGCGCGCCACCCAGCGGGGCACTGCGCTAGTGCCCTCCACCCAGCGCGCCACCCAGCGGGGCTCTGCGCTAGTGCTCTCCACCCAGCGCGCCACCCAGCGGGGCTCGACGCTAGTGCTCTCCACCCAGCGCGCCACCCAGCGGGGCTCGACGCTAGTGCCCTCCACCCCAGTGTGCCACCCAGCAGGGCTCTACGCTAGTGCCCTTCCACCCAGCGCGCCACCCAGCCGGGCTCTGCGCTAGTGCTCTCCACCCAGTGTGCCACCCAGCGGGGCTCTGCGCTAGTGCTCTCCACCCAGCGCGCCACCCAGCGGGGCTCTGCGCTAGTGCTCTCCACCCAGTGTGCCACCCAGCAGGGCTCTACGCTAGTGCCCTTCCACCCAGCGCGCCACCCAGCCGGGCTCTGCGCTAGTGCCCTTCCACCCAGCGCGCCACCCAGCCGGGCTCTGCGCTAGTGCCCTTCCACCCAGCGCGCCACCCAGTGGGGCTTTCGACGCCAGTGCCCTTCCACCCAGCCCTCGCGGTGAACCTTCAGTGTCTGGGAAGAGAAGTGACTTGGGACCGTAGAAATCAGGGGCGCACGATTTCACCCCTTTGCCCCATCTGCTTCTCTAGGCTCGCTTTACTGAGGCGGAGAAGGAAAAAAGAGGGAAAAAGCCAACAGAAACGAACAGTAACGAAAAACTTTGCTAAACTATATAAAATTATAACCCCAGCTCCCGAGAGACTCCACACAATGCGCCAACTGGGACGATGGGACAGACAGCGCCCACGGTGAGTAGGAATTGGGGGGACTAGCACCTGCAAGAGGCCAGAGCCCTCCAGCTCTGCATGGGAAGAGGGCCCTTAGTCCTGAGAAAGGGGCCTAGGGTATCAGAGGACGCAAGTACAGGGCGGTTTCTATAATCTAATTCCCTTTTCAGTTATCTGGGGGAGGGGAGGGGCTGTCTCCACCCACTCCATTCGAGCCTGGGGAGATTCCTACTCTCCTTCTCTGGGAAAGAATGGGCAGGTAGCTGAGATGGTTTGGGGGTCAGAGGACAAAAATTACATGGGCCCCAAGCAGGCACGCATTCCTTCTCTTCTCTCTGGCTCCTACACGTTGCAGACCTCTCATCCGCTGTGTGCCAGGCTCTACAGGAGAATTTTCAGTACAATCTCATGCCTTCCACCAACCTCAGCTGGGAGAGGTTAAGTAACTTGCCCAGACCTACACAACTGGTAAACTGAGGCTTGAATCCCAAGATTCTTTCTTAGCGCCCAGCTTTTAACTCTTTGCCACCTGGTCTCCTGTTGGACCCCACGTGTCTTCAGACTCTCCAACACAGTCACTGAACTGAGAACAGAACTGAGCTGGCACGGGAAATGAAGCTTTTCCAACTCCTTAAGCTGGAGCATGGACTCAGAGGTAACTCACTATGGTGACTTGATTCATGCCTACTCTCCTGGTACATTTATTCATGAAATTACAGAATAAAAATCTAGAATAGACCTAAGCCTTGAGATTAGGATCTGGATTTTTCTGGGGAGAAAAAGGAGGCCCAAGAAAGTGAACACATTTTCCAGTGATAGCATGAATCCAGGTGACTGAATGTCTTTGTAAGTGACCTCTGTGCTGTTTGCATGGAGCCTAGTTGATAAAACTTGATGGAGACAGCTTTTCAGACCATTTCCTTTGCTGCAGGCAGAGGAGTCCAGATTATCAAGGCAGATGCAAAACCAATGGAGCAGAGTCTCTTTGCCACAGAGGGCATGGGGCTCCCCAGCCCTGGAGAAGAGGTCTGAGTTTCTTAGGAAACCAGGTATTGGGTACAAACTGAGGTAAAATCAGCTTCAAGGCCTGGTCACTTCACATTCTGCCTCTCCTGTGCTCTTCTTGGGACACTTGATTTTTGTCTACCCCATTTCAATTGGTCTGGAATCTGCCTTTTCATATGATTAGGCCCTAAGATATCTCCTCTCCCCCAACCCCGCTGTTCACTATACACAAGTGTGTCTTCTGTTAGTCTCATTACATGACATGGTCCCATGGGTTAGAAGGGCAGTGGAGGCCTAGACTTCATCCTTCCCTATCCCTGGCTCCACTCAAGACCCAGAAGACCCGCTCTCCAGGGAGTGCTGGAGAACTCAGGGACTTGACTCACCTCTTAAAGTCCTGGTCTCAGAACAGTGGGAGGCTTATTGGGGGCCTAACATTTTCCTACTGGAAGACTTAAGGTTTTTTCATGAAACATAGCATCCTGGAAGTAACACTTAAAAAGATGATTTATTTATGTGAATGAGTGTTTTATATGCAAGTACGTATATGCAATACGTGTGTGATTGGTGCTCATGGAGGCCTGTGCTTGTGGTTTGCGGAGGGCAAGAGAGGGGAATGCATCCTCTGAACTGGAGTTACAGATTGTTGTTAGCTGCCATGTGGGTTTGGGGGGAACTGAACTTGCATCCTCTGCACCAGCAGTCAGTGCTGTGAACCTGTGAGTCATTTCTCTAGCCACTCCCTCCTATGCCAAATAATTCTTCATTAGCTATAAACACTGTGAAAAGAGGATGAGATGAGGGCACCAAGCCCCAAAGATCATTACAGTGTTTCCTGAAGACCAGAGAAGGCGTCCTCTTTTTCTCGAGGCCACTAGAAGGAAGGCATGGCCTTCCTTCATTTGCCTGGACCTTGGGACCCTAGTCCAAACACCTGACACTAGGGAATGTTTGTTAGTCAAGAACCTACCCTAGCCCCTCACAGATGACGGTTTAAACTGCCCGACCCAGTGCCTCTCAGTCTGCATTTAGTTTGCCAGCTCCTGGTTATTGTCTATGAAAGACATCTACCAGCCGGCCCTCCTGGCCAACCTGGGTAGAGCTGCCCAAGACCTCCAGGATGCTGCCTGCAACCACTTTGGGCTGCTTGTTCTGGGCCAGGGCCTCATTCCTCTTCCTAGGCTCCTTGCTAGACACAGCTGGCCTCTGAGATGGCAGCTGCTTATCTGCCCTCCTGGACAGGGGACACATCTGTCTGTGTCAGTGCCCAGATAATGCCTAATTTCGTTCCCTGCTGACTATACCGGAACAGAATGATTTCTCTAGTCAACTCTGGGGGCGGAGATGGGACGGGACAACAGTTGAATGTTCCTGCAGCCAGAGTCCTCACTAGCCAAGATTATGACTGGGTTGGGTTCTAGGAAGAGTGAGGCCAGAGTGTGTTCTTAGGAGAGCAGGGAGGCACCAAGCGAATCTCACAGCTCCCTAAACAGGGCAAGTGAAGCGAGGCTGTGAGACAGAATGATGCAATAAGAATAAATGGAAACAGAAGAAAATTGGAGAGAGAGGCTTCAGCAGGAGGAAGGAAGCCTCTTGTGAGAGATTTTGTTTATTTCTAATACTCTTTGAAGTTAGACTTTAAGTGGTTACAGGAGAAAAAAGGCAGGAAAGATGCAGGGAAGGGAAAGCATCAGAGGACCCGGCAGCCGATGCGAGCTTCAGTCCTGCAGGGGGACCTACTTGCTCCATGCAGAGACTAAGAGCCGGGAGCTCTATACCCTGTGGGATGAAGATACATGACCACCAGGGAGGGCTTTTATCTGGGCAATATCTTATTAAGAGACAACATTGTCTTGCAGGCCAGGAACATATGCTATGGACCATTTCTATTTTTTTCTTGAAAAAAAAATACACATGTATTTCTTGTGTATGTATGTGGGGTGGGGGCACATGCATGCCATGGTAGACCTGTGAAGGACAGCTTATAGGAGTCGATTTTCTCCTTCTTTCTACCAGGTGGGTTCTGGGGATCAAACTCATGTTGTCAGGCTTGGTGGCAAGTGCCTTTACCAGTTAGCCATCATCTTGCCAACTTTTGTTTTGCTTTTTCAGTTGATGGGGTTTCTCACTATGTTACTCAGGCTGGCCTTGAACTCTAGTACTCAAACAATTAGCCTCCCTTAGCCTCCCCAGTCTGAGACAACTCACAGAGTGCTGGTACATGCCTTGGGAGGCAGAGGTAGGTGGATCTCTTTGAGATTGAGGCCAGCCTGGTCCACATAGTGACTTCCAGGTGGGCTGGGCCTAGGGAGACTGTGTCAGCAAAGCAAACCAAATAAAAAGCACCAAGTATCTGAGACTACAGGAGTATGCCGACTAGATCATTTATGTGTCCATGGTGCCTAATATAGAATAGAGACCATACAATAGCTATTCAGTGAAAACCAGCCATAAGCTAGGAGTTATTCTGAGTCCTTTGCATGTATTCTTATCCTTTTCCAGAGGTTAGAAAGTGAATATTATTATCTCCATGCTGCAAAAGAGAAATTGGAAATAGAGATGATGGTACTGTTCAACACTGGAGAGTTTGGGAGTGGCAGAGCTGAGATTCAAGCACATGCAGGCTGATTTGAATAACTGTTCCTGTTCATCATGCTCTACAGTGAATGATATAGAATTGAAATAGATACTAGACACTATTCAAATCCAACTTCTTTTTTTTTTTTTTTTAAGACACGGTCTTTCTGTAGCCCCAGCTGGCCTGGAACTTGCTATGTAGACCAGGCAGACCTTAATCTCACTGAGATCCTCCTGCTCTGCCTTCTAAATTCTGGGATTAAAGGCATGTACCACCATGCCTGGCTCAATTTCCCATTTTTTATCCACTAAGGACTAGGGAGGAGAAGACCCTTGACACAAGCTCATTGTCAGCAATAAAGCTGAGATTTAGGAACCTCCTGGCATCCAGTCTCAGGTGGTCATCCCTCCAGGGTTTGTCAACTGACTTAGCAGCAACTGTATAGACTAGGGGCCACTGGTGGGAGCTGGCCTTCTGCTCTCGCTTAGCTGCCGTCCGCCCACAGGGTGAGGCAGGCTGTACCAGCCACAGGCGAGCTCCTCAGGCCTGGTAACCCAGCAGGAAAGCATCAAGGATGGAGGTCCCCAGAAGGCGGACAGTGTCCTTAAGGAAAGCTGCAGAGGCCAGCCCTTAGGAATCAGGCTTCTGTCTGTGCCACCCTGGCCTCCAGGGCCCAGTTAGGGACATGCAGTATCTGGTGTGGACTTTCTGTGCTTGGATCATTGCCGAAATTCCCAGTTATTTGGTAACCTGAATACTTAACATTTTCAGGGTAATTTTTCTCCCAAGGCATTTGTTCTGGATCACTAATGTCTGGTACATGAGATATCATTTTTGATTCAACATATTTAAACCTCATTTCCCCCCTAGACAAGACAAATTGAATTTGTAGCTTCCCATATGAGGTTTTCCAAAAAGATTGGTGCTGGGATGCACTGGGTTCCCAGGCTGACATCATCTGATTGGTCTTGGCAGTCTTTTCCCACTTCAGGGTATGAGGGACTAATTGTAGTTACTCCAGCTGGGGGAAAGTATGATTGTACTTTTCTCCTAAGGGGGGAAAACAAATCTTATCAGATGGATGATTTTCTGGCATCTCTTGTTTTTCTCCACTGCCTGGAGGGCCCTTCCAGAATAGAAGCCTCCCAGTAGTACACAAACCTGGCTGTCCACTGAGGCTTCCATGTGTGCCAGGAAGGGCAAGGCTGTCCTATCTGTCTGAGACAGTGCTGACGAGGGGTCCAGGTTGGATGCATAGCGAATTTACAAAATGCTCTGGTCTTGGGCTATACTCCCTCTGGAGGGCCAGTCTACCTTGCTGAGCCCCAAATTAACATAGATCTTAGAGATGGGGTTGGAAGGATGGGAGGAGCACCCCATTTCTAGGTGGCATATTAACTTCGCAAATTTGATTGTCTGGGTCACAGGCAGAGCAGATGAGAAAAGACCACCTGAAGTTTCTATGGGCGTGGCAAGGAGTAGGAGGTTCTTAGTTTCCCTCCCACGGCAGGAGTGGGAGAGATTGTCTGCTCTAGAGACTCTGGCTTTCTTTCCTTAGGTAATGTGTGGACTTGTGAGTGGCAAGCAAGCTGAAGAGGGCCTCCAGCTGGCCCTCTAGTCAGGCTTTTCAGTGGGGCTGGATACAGAGAGTGAGGCAAGGAGAGAATAAGTAGAGGTCCTCCACAAGGTGCTGGACTTCCACTCAGGACCAGAGATGTCCCCTTCTTCCAGGCCTTGGCAGACTTGCCCTTCCTTCTGGTCACAAACGCTAGTCACAGCTATGGCTCCTGGCTTATCTCTACCCTTAAAGGAGGGAGGGAGCCAGGGAGAGGGGAGGAGCTCCACAGTCTGGTGACCTGTATTCAGGTCCTCCTAGGTACTCACTTTGAGCCCTGACCTACAATCTAGGAAGATGACATTGAAACTCATGGGCTTGCTTGTGGCTGAGCCCAAGTGCTGACCTGCAGGGCTGGGCTCCGCTCGTGACTCTGGTTGCTCCAGTGTTTGGGTATTTATCTCTGAGCTGTCAAAGTTTGTGTACTGAAATAAGAACTGGAGCTGGGGAGTTAGTTCTGATCAGCTTGCAGCACTAAAACCTAATCTTGTTAAATAAAACCTAGAATAACTATCCACCTATTCCTTGCCAAGATTTTCCTACTGTATAAGGTAACATAGCTCTGTGACCTTTGGTCAGTTGCTTAATCTCTCTGAATCTATTCCCATATCTATAGAAAAGGAGCATAATACTAGTTGCTTTCGTCCATGTAGGTTATTGTAGGGATCAAAACTAATGATGTGTATGAAAGTCCTTTAGAAATGGTAAGGTAGTGTTCAGCTGTAAGAGATCGTTATAATCATCCTGCCTATTGTAGAGTGACCAGAATAACCATTCCTTACTAAAGGTATAGCAACATGAGCTCCATTATAAAGGACAGAAAAAAGAACCAGTTTTCCTAGTGGAAGAGTAACTCCAGACAAAGCAGAAAGATCAATAAAATAACCACAATGAGAACAATATGAATGATTTAGAATTAAAGTCCACTTGAGTGTAGCCAATAACAAAAGTGCTCTTCAGGGCCAGCGAGATGGCTCAGCAGGTAAAGGAGCCTGTTACCAAGCCTGACAACCTGAGTACAATTCTTGGGATACACATTATAGACTGACTCCTTCAAGTTAACTCTGACCTCCATATATGTATTATAGCACACATGGACAGAGAGAGAGAGAGAAGAGAAAGAAGAAAATAAGATAAAAAATTTAGCAGGGTTCTTCATTCTTATTAGAAACAGTTGTCGGAGTCAAGAACAATTGTTCCATCTCGTTCTAAACCTGGGTTTAACTTTAACTTTTTTTTTGTCTTTTTGAGACAGGGTCTTCTTGTAGGCACAACTAGCCTGGACTCACTGTGGAGATCAGGCTGGCCTTGATCTTACAGAGATCTGCCTTCCTCTGCCTCCCAAGTGCTGGGTTTAAAGGCATGCCCTACCACGTCCATCCAAACCTTTTTTTTTTTTTTTTTTTTTTTTTGAGACAAGATCTTGTGTAATCTAGGCTGGCCTCAAACTAGCTATTTAGCTAAGGATGGTCTTGAATTCCTGATCCCCCTGCCTCTAACTCTCAAGTGCTGGGATTACAGATGTGTGCCACAGTGTCCAGCTTCTAACATTATTTATTTGATGCTATATGGCTGAAGATCTGACTTTGGTGTTGGTATGAATATTCAGGCTCAAAGTGAGCCTCTTCTCTTCACAGATTCAGGAAGAAACCCAGACAGGGACTATTCCCCCTTGCATTTTGATACAAGAATCTTCTGTTCCATTCTCATCCCCATTGGGATTGACTTCCTTCCTGAACTGACCGATGAAAGGGCTACAGTCTCCTGGGAGGGAGGTTGGTACAGCAGGAAGCGTGAGGTCCAGGCTAGGCTAGTGAGAGCCAGCCCTGAGGTTTTTGCTGGCACAGTTAAGAAGAACAATTTCTTTTTCTCATAGAGAGTTGTCAAGGTGGAAGGTGTACACTGAGAGCTCTTGGTGGTCACTTTTGCTGCCACCTAACAATGCAACTAAAGTTGAAGGGGGCAGAGCTGAGAGATGGGGCAATTCTCACTAACATGGTTTGACCACTAGATTAACTGCACAGATGGGACTAGATGAAGCCGTTCAGGTGTCTAAGTTACTTTTCTCATTGCTGTGATGAAATACCCGACCAAAACAACTCAAGGGAAGAAGGGTTTATCTTGGCTCACAATTTGAGGGAGTCACAGCAGCTGGTCACATTGCTTCTGCAGTGAGGAAACAGGGTGAGATGAATACTGGTGATAAAAAAGGCTCTCTCCTTTTTATTCGGCCCAGGACCCTAGCCCACGGGATGGTGCCACCCATAGTTAAGGTGATCTTCCTACACCAATTAGTATAATCTAGATGATTCCTCATAGGCATGCCTAGGGACTAACCCAATCTAGATAAACTCTCACAAACTTGCCCAAAGGTTTATCTTCCAGGTGATTCTAGATCCTATCAAGTTGACAGTATTAATCATCACATTGCATAAGCAGGTTTAGGATTGGTTAGCTTGAGTAATTTTGGTGGGCTGTGGTACACAGGAATTCTCCAGCTAGTTGTCTGGTACCTGGCCCAGTGGTTATGACAGGAGCATGGGGCCCAGTAGAGAAACTGGACCTGGTGGATTAGGTCTAAAATTCCACCTACTCAAGTGGTTGAGGAGGGAAAATAATAAGTTCAAGGATTTCCTGAGATCTGGAGAGAGCTGAAGATTGACTTTGATAACTGACTGAAACCTTGTCTCAAAATAAAAAGAGCTTGGGTAGGTAGCTCAGTGGTGGAGCATTTTACTAGCATGTGTGAGGCCCTGGGTTTGGAGCCAGGGAATAAGTCAATAGAGGCGGTAGTTGGAGTGTATTCTGTATTGGTTGGTTTGTGTTTGAGTTATTTGCTTTCTGGAATAATCAGTTATTCGAGAGGTCAAAGTGTCAGAAAGTACAGAAAATAAAAATCACAATGAATGCAGCAGGACATTAGATTAATGGCTAGACTAGGCTTGTTCACATGGTGGTGGTGGTGGAAGGCTTCCCAGCGGCAGGAGAGGACAAGCCTCTGGGCATGCTTTTCTGGCATCTGCTATGTATTGTTTGCCATTGTCTCATGGGACAAAGCATGCCATGTGTTCAAGCACACAGAGTGGGGGAAGACTGCCCAGTGGGGTTGAAATAGACCTAGGGAGAGTTCTATGCCTGGAGTCATCACTACAGCAGCCTACCTGTCAGCCCAAGGTACCGGCTGTAGCCCAAAGAGGCTCCCCTTAGGGACCTCCACTGGGGTGAAGCCATGATCTTGACTACACTGCAGGGAAAAATTTCAGGATGAGTCAGTATGAAGCAGAGTTAGATTTATTGGATAAAGATGAGAGGAAAAAGATAGTACAAAATTTAGATTTAAGTGGAGGCATTCAGAGGGGAGGGAGAGAGGATAAAGTAGTACAGACATTGTGGCACATACATGTAATCTCAGCACTCGTGAAGTTGTGGTGAGAGAATTGCAAGTTTAAAGTCAGCCTAGGCTATATAGCAAGGTCCTGTCTCCAAACAAACAAACATATTAATTTTAAAAAGATTATGCTACACATCCAAGTCAAGGGATTGGTACAGGGCATAATCTTCTCAAGAGAGAGTCATGCTAAGCATCTAACCAATATCTCTATATAGAACTTTTAAAAAATGTATTATTTTATGTGTATGAGTGTATTGCCTACATGTATGTAAATGCACCCATGTCATGCAAGACCTGCAGAGGCCAGAAGAGGGCCTTAGAACTAGAGTTATGGATGGTTGTTAGCTGCTATATGGGTGCTGGAAATTGAACCTGGGTCGTGTGCAAGAACAGCCATTGCTCTTAACCTCTGAGCCGTCTCTCCAGGCCCTCTATGCGTGACTTTTGAAGACATAATAAGGGATTTAAAGATTAAGCAAAGTTCAGGACTGGAGAGATGGCTCAGCAGTTAGGAGCACTGACTGCTCTTGCAGAAGCCCTGGGTTCAAATTCCAGCATCCACATGGTGGCTAACAACTGTCTGTAACTCCAGTTCCAGGGGATCCAATGCCTTCTTCTGTCCTATAAGGACATTGCATGATACAAGTGTACTTGCATAAATGCAGGCAGTATGCTCCTACACATAAAATAAATAAATAAATGAAAACAAAACATTTAGCAAAGTTTTAAAGCAAGGGCTCTAGTCTCTGTTGGCAATCTGTGATTTTTCAGTTCTGCATAATTCTTGACTCTTAACCAGTGAGACATGTAAGTCAGAGCCTGAAGTGAGTGGCTCCTGTCTCTTCCCATGTCCCAATTTCCCCTGTCTTTCTGTCCAGACTCAGACTCCCAGGCTTCCATGGCAGGACTGCTCCAAACGTAAGATCAGGCCACTTTGCCTTTTGCTGAATTCTCCTATGGATAGAATTGCCCCCACATGACGGGGATTTGGCAACCAGATCCACCTTGGGATCATCTAAGTAGACAGACTGTCCAGAATTCTACCTACACCCATGCCTTTTCTTTCATGTCTAAACTTAATAGCCCAAATACAAAGGGGTGCATGTGAAGTTAGCTCTGGAAGCAGACACTCACTCTACCCACAAATATTTATTTTGTACCTATGGTAAGCCAAGACAGGTCCTAGATGCTGGGGATATAGAGGAAACAAATCAGACCAAAAAGACAACCCCTGCCTGCTGGGAGCCCACATGCTGATATGGGAATATTAACAAAGTACATAGCTATAAAGGAGTGGACGGGTGAGGAGGGGAGTAGTAATGACGACTAAAAGAGCTCTTCAGGTCTGGTGAGATGGCTCAGTGGGTAAAGCGCTTGCTGCATAAGCCTGATAACCTGAGTTTGAGCGCTAGAACCTATATAAAGGTGGAAGGAGAGAACTGACTCCACGAAGTTGTCCTCTGACCTCCACATGTGTATTACAGCACATGTATACATTCCTATACACATCATACACATATGAAAAGAATAAATAAAATGCAAAATAAGTCTCAAAAACTCTTCACCCAATGCATTGGACCCATGACAGTGGAGGGAGTTTGGAGCAATGCTTATGAGAAGGTAAGTAGACCTTGGAGTGAACCCTGGTGATCACAATGCAGAATGTATGTTTTTCAGGCCTCAACTTCAGGACAGTGACGTGGGCAGCACATGCTTTTCCCAACAGCTGGGCCTCTGATGCAGGATCAGGACCTGGATAGGCAAGCAGGAGATGGGTGGGTACAGGTTAGATATGTATGGATTCATCTTACCTAGACATGGTAAGAGAAAGGGCTCAGGTTCAAATCCTCAGATTGCATTTTCCAATAACTGTCCTAAATACTAAAATGCCCTGCCATATTCTGCCAAAGAAATAAACCCCACCTTCCTCAGAGAAATGTATATGTTTTATGCACAGGAAGGTGAGACTGTGAGAACTGGTAGTTCCTCAGGAACTATGAGCATGTGAATGGCAGACACTGAGGAGAGGTGAGATCACTTAACTCAGATGGTACACTGGCCTTTGTCAGGGAGGCCCCACCTGTGGTTAAGCAACCTTCAGTACCAAGGAGAGGCCCAAAGACTGATACAGCTCTGACCAGGTCCCTTGGCCTGCCGGGTCTCCTGAGTTCAGAATTCTCTCTGGGCTGGGATGAATATTGACTTGCTCTGGTACTGGGAAAGGCTGAAGGAAGCCATATCACTGTGGGTGAGGTTTTGAAAAGAGAAGCAAAGTGTCTGGTTTCACAATGACATAAGCAAAGACAAGATATAGGGATCCCTTTTTCTCTCCCAAATGGTCTGAGGGCTTCTCTTTCTGTGTAGATTTAATGTGGATGGATGGCTGCCAAGAGGTCACACCATGGTTTCCCTTGGGCAGGGGGAGTTGGCTTCCGTGGGGACTCGGGGCCCAGTGGGCTTGTGAGCAGAGCTCCAGGCCCTGCTAACTGCTCCTTTGGCTTTCCCTGGGTGCTTCGGGCCTGTCCTCCCAGCATCTCACAGCTGGCTCTTACCACTCTTCCTGTTTGATTTGCTAAATCTCTGTTTTGGTTCACTGTTTCACACCCACTCTGACAGTCTGCCGTCCCCCCAAGGCCCTGGGACATCTGCCAGGCAGTGAAATCAAATGTGAAGTTAAATACAACTCTACTCTCATCATATTCCCATTCTCCCCCGCCCGCTCTGCTCTGTCCTTCACAGGAATGCGGGAGCCGCTGAACCTCTCCAGAAAATGTTTATCTGGGAATTTTTCTCAAAAATATGCCTTAGTGTGATAGACTTGAATGTATCTGTAACTGCACTTTGATATTGGCCAGTACATGGCTGGTCTTGCTTATCTAACCTCTGTTTTTGTATTTTTCTGAAGCAGATCTCTAAGGTAAACCCTAGACATCATGCTAATTCAACCTAAACTATTTCAGTTTGGATCACTAACGAACAGGGAAGCATTTAAAGGTCTCTAACTCTCACCTCCCCACTCTCCCCCCTTCGAAAAAACAACCCCAGTAATTCCTTATCACCATTTAAAATGGAATCCGTATTCAAATTTTCCTCCTCTTTAAAGTGCTTTTTGCAGCTGATTTGGGCCAATATCTAGGAACTCAATGAGGTCTGCTAAAGAAGGTAAGGATTTAAATAAGAACCTTTGCACCTGTCTTCAGGCTTCTTGCAGCATCTGCTTTCCATGCTGAATAATGAGCTTTTGTTTGGGTCCAATCAGCTGTCATGACTTCCTGTGGTGTCTGACTTACTAGAGGTCTCCTCTGGTCACACAGTCTCCCTCCTGCCTTGTAAACCAGAACCTCTCCTGTTCCTGTAGATGACTTACCTTCTCTTTGCTCTTTCCTGTGCACGAGCATTTCTCCGGAGTAGATTCACTCCTTCCTGAAGACGCTCCTTTCTCTCTTCTCTTAGGCCTTTCCCTCACTAGGTTAAGGTGCCTTGTTTAGAGTCGGTGTATGGTTCCTGCTCTCCCTGGACGCTCTGTTTCCTGACTCTTTATTTGCAATTGTCTTGCTTTGGAGTCCTCTAAGAGCAGAGTCTGAGACAAGGATTCTGATTAAGGAGTGGGAGTGAGGATCAGGAAGAGTGGGGCAGCTTATGATCTGGTTCCTGAGGTAGACACCTCAATCCCATGCAGACAGCACCCCATGATTGCCCTGCAGAGAGAGAAAGGCTAGGCATTCACCCACAGACCCCTCTTCCTCACTCATGGAGACACACTCTGGCCTTTAGGCTGTATGGGGACTGGGAGGGCCGCTCAGGGAAGAGCACTGCAGCCATGCAGTGGGGAGCACTGTACAGAGTGATGCAGGTCACAGCTGCAGTGACATGGCTGCGCCAGGGCTCTGAAAGCATCAGCTGCAGCAGCTTCATTCCTTTTGCTTCCTTGCCTTGGTGACAAAGATAGTAACAACACCACAGCTATTGGGTATTTCTATAAATCAGCTGTTGGGCTAATAGCTTCCCACCTAAAGACCCCTCCTCTTGTGTAGATGACAAATGGCCTACGTCCTGAGCACTCTCTAGTGGGAGTTGGAGACTGGGGTTGAGGCAAAGGCTGAGCCAGTGACTCGGTTTCTTTTCAGTTTTTTAAAAAGTATTTTATGTGTACAAGTATATTGCTTGTATGTAGATAGGTGCACTCGTGTCATGCAGTGCCCATGGAGGTCAGAAGACGGAGTTGGATTCCCTAGAACTGGAGTTATGGACAGTTTTTTAGTCACCATGCAGGTGCTGGGAATCAAACCTGGGTCATCTGAAAGAGCAGTCAGGGTTCTTAAGCGCTGAGCCATCTCTCCAGCCCCTACTTTTCATTCTTAGCTGGTTCTACCTTCCCTAGGTCTGAGAGGGTGAGTTCCCAGGGTAGGGTTCCTGTGGGACTGAGAATGACAGTGTATTGTGAATTTGCCCCCGGCAGATTTGTGTGAATGGGTATCACTAGACTTAGATGTTAATGCTAAAAGTCTGGAATCAGAAGCTAGAGAGATGGCTCAGTGGTTAAGAGAGATTATTGCTTTTGCAGAGGTCCCAGGCTTAGTTCTCAGCATCATATTGGATAGCTCACAACCACCTTCAACTCTGATTCCAGGGGATCCAGTGCCCTCTTCCGGCCTCCAGGGGCTCCTGCACTCACATGGTGCACAAAAATGTACACAGGCACATGCACACACACACAGACACACACACACAAACAGAATAAATAAATAAATAAATATGTTTTAAAGTCTAGAACTAATTGCCTAAACTCTTTTTGTAAAATGGTTGTGTGTGGGGCTAAAGAGATGGTTCAGTGGTTAAGAGCAATGGCTGTCCTTACAGAGGACCGAGGTTCAATTCCCAGTACCCACAAGGTGGCAAACAACTGTCTGTAACTCTAGTTCCAGGGGAATCCAATGCCCTCTTCTGACCTCTGTGGGCATTGCACAACACAGGTGCACCTATATACTTGCAGGCAAAACATTCCTACACATAAAATAAAAATCATAAATTAAAATAAATAGTTGTGTGCTACTGTACAGAAAATCTCTGAGATAGGATCTTTTGAAAGGTGCTGCTGGATTGATCTGGCTGTTCCTCACCAGACTCAGCAAGGACAAAGGCCTGCCTTTGGAAGTTCTTTGCGGCCAGTATTGTTTTCAGTCTCTGCCACCTGTTTGGCAGATGTATGCTGCTAGATCGCGAGAAATACAAGATGCCTAAGGATGGAAAATGATCTGGAAGGGAGAAGGGAGAGATACTCCCTCCTCACTGGGCCTGAGCAGTCCCACCCAAGACGGTAGAATAGTACCTCCAGGCCCCTGTTCTGGTGACCCCTTTTAGTATAGACAAGTTTCCCAGGCCCCCCTGTTAGGGCTTTTCAATCTCATAACTGCTCAGAAACAAGATGTCCCCAACCTGTGCCAACTACTGTCAACCTGACACACCATCCCCAAGTCTCTATATCTACCTCAGATTGGCAGGGGACTCCTGAACCTTCAGGCACTGGTGACAAGGACTTAGCTCTGCACCCGTGGGTACTGCCACTCACAGTATGACACTCTGCCATACAGACTCCTTTTCTTCCTGAGATATCACCTCCAGGAACCCACGGGACAGAACTTTCGGAATCTCCAGTGACCTTTTCTTCCAAGATGAGGACACAGAGGACCAGAGAGCCTATGGCAACAGCTCCAGGCCTAGCTACTGAACCTAGTCTATCATATGTGAGTACTAGGGTGCGAAGTGACAGGCATGTTGTAGCAAGGACTCCCAGGAGTGAGAGATGGGGTCTAAGGACTTACCCAGCCACATCATGCAGGTTTGAAACTCCAGAGAGCATGAGATGTGTCTGGTATATGTTTTTGATTTTGCTTTATCCATTTCTCTGGTTTTCTATGTATTTCAAGGTGGGACCTTGGCTCTCCCATTCTCAGATCATGTTATTAACATAGATTTCCCTGTCCGATGTGGTGAGCTAGTGACTCAGGCCTGGCCAATAAGAGGCCTTCTTACAGCATTCACTGGCACCACTGAGAGATGCTATAATGGGCATCAAAGAACCCATGAGCCTGGAGATGCTAAAGCCATCTTTGACACACCATGGGAGGGAGGGAGGGGGCTGCCTGATGGGGGAGAAGTACAGGGAAAGTGTGGAGATAGACTGGGGCCTGGATTTCCTACCTTTGTGGGCCAATACAGTTTTTTCTTTTGTTAGGTTGGTTTGCCTTGGGTTTCTGTCATCAGCAGCTGAAGATTCCTGACTGGCAGCTACTTCCCTGAACTACCAGGGAACTCAGCAAGGCTGCTGTAGTCACATCTGTGCCCACCTTCTGAAGTCTCCCTTCATCCAGAAGCTTAGCGGGTTCCATCCGCCTTCTTCAAGGTAGCATGCAAGTACAGTAGATTGAATGTTGTATCTCTCCAGATTCATCTGATGAAATCCTAACCCCGAAGTAGATGGCATTAGGAGATGGGATCTGGGAGGGTGATTAGGTCATGAGGGTGAAGCCCTGCTAGTGGGGTTATTATAAAAGGGGACTTCCTTAAAGTCCTCTGACTCTATTTTGACTCTGGGAGGGTACCACAGTAAGATGGTGGTTTGTAAGATGGTCCTTGGGACTCTGCTGAACCTTAATCTTGGATATCCAGCCTCCAGAATTATAGCAAGTTAATGTCTGTGGTTCATACCTTGGCCCATGATACTCTGTTGTAGCAAATGGCGTTGGTTGAGACAGAGGTGTCATCTGTTTACTATAGATAAGCTGCTACCTACTTCCCAGCCTACCACAATGAAACCTGTTGTTAATTGTGATGTGGAGGGAGGAAGTTTTGCTTAACTTCAGACACTGTAGAGGGGCATTCTAGAATTTCAGTCCCCAGAGATACTAGTGACCTTTTTGGCAGGGAAATGGTCTTTAAAGTTGCTATGGAAATGACAGTCTTTGACAACCATCCCTGGAAGTCCCCCTGGACAAGAGTTGAGCAGGGCAGGTCCTGCATGAGCTGAGGGATGGCTGCTCTGTGACTGCCACAAGCTGAGGTCATCGTTTCTGCTCTGTGTTCTGGGCTGGATCTGCTGCTGGCCTGTGTGGTTGTTGTTTGTTTGCTTGGGTTTTTGTTGTTGATGTTTTTGTCTTTGATTTTTAAATGATCTGGTGCTTCTCATGACTGGTTTGCAGAACAGTTCTGCCTCTAGTGCAGAATGTACTTGTTGGCCAGCCCTGGGCTTTAGGGTAATCCTTTTGCCTGAATAACTGGTGGCTGGCTGTGGCCAAGCCCCAGCGGAGCTGACCCGGGTGATAGCTGGACGCCAGCCAGGCTTTGCCCTGTCACACACAAACAGCTCTCTTGAAGCCCCTCCACAACAGGAGACAGAAAGCAAAGACCAGGGTAGCAAAGCTAATTTATTTGAATTAAAAAAAAAAAGACAAAGACAAAGCAAACATTTTGCTGTTGTTATCAAAAAAGACTAGCATTTTTGCATGTGGGAAGTTTCAGAGTCTGGGAATAAGCCTTAGTGCCTGGTCTTCTGAGCAAAAGGTTCAAGATATTCTAGCTTGGTGAGGTGGCCTAAGTGATCTGTCATGGACCCCAGAGCAGTCTGACCCTGGTCACCATAAAGTCTCTGTTCCAGAATGTGACACTTGGGACTCGTTCATACCCAACTTTTGTGGCCCTCTGGGTCCCTTCAGCACATCCTTTTCTGCACCATCTCTTCCTTCTCTGTCTTTAGCTGTCACTTCCTGTTAATACTTTTACCTCTGTGTCCCCATGTACAGAGCTTCCAATCAAACAAAACACATCCTTCCTGCAGGAACTCACATCTCTCATCTCTTCCAAAATCCAATCCAAATTCTCTTCTAACAGTTAACACTGGTCCTCCCTGCTCCAATTCACCTCCAAAGAGCATTACTTGCCTGCAGGGACACCCTAGAGGTTTGAGGATCTGGGTTCTAGCCTGGCCCTGCCACCTATTTGCTGTTATGGTTTTAGGAATAGGCATCTCTTAGCAGAAAATCCAAGACCCAAAATGCTTCAAAATCTAAAGCTTTTTGAGTGATATCATGAGTGGAAAACTCCACACCGTGAACACTTGTTTCATGGACAACATTATTTAAGAACATTGCATAAAATTACCTTCAAGCTCTATGTGTATAAGGTATTATGAAATATAAATGAGATTCATGTTTATACTGGGGTTCATTCCCCAAGATATCTCATTATATATATTCAAATGTACTCAAACCTAAAAACTCTGAGCTCCAAGACTCTTCTGGTCCTAAGCATTTTGGATAAGAATATTCCACCTGTATTTTCTTATTTTTTACAGTCCTAGTTAGCTTGCATCAACAGGATGTACTAAGACAGCAGTTGATGCTCATGTGCCCTGAAAAGCATGCAAATGCTATAGAGTGCAAGCAGAGTTACCCCGGGCACCATGACCCCCAGCTTCAGCCATTTCCCACTAGCTGAAGACAGTTCAGTACCTTCAGCTGTACGGTGCTGCCATGGTGAGGCGGTCTCTTGGCACACCTGTGACTGGGGTTTTACCACACAGGGATATAAGTCCTTGATTCTCATGTTTATTTGTTGAGCTTTTCCAGCCCATAGCACCAGTCAGGGCTGAGCACAAAACAGTGCTCAGTCTTTATACAGTGTATTGCTTTCATTCAAGTTTCCTTGAACTGATCTACCACCCGCAGAGTAATGATGACTTAGGAGTGCAGGGTGGTGGAAAAACCAAGCCCTTTTGTTCATCCTCATGAAAGTGACCTCCAGCCTGAAGGGTAATTCTGGCAGCCTGGCCTGGGGCTGTGGCACTTCCCCAGCAGTGCTGGCCCAGGACTAGAGACCATCTGCTAAAGGATTTTGAATTCCCACTGGAATCAGTCTCCACAGAATGGGTGGGAAATATGGTCTTGCTTCTGATGAGCCAATCAGATGAGAGTCATAATTTGACACAAACACCTACCAGAGATACTGCCAGGTTAGAAAGCTCATTGTGGGATCAAGCCTGGGCCACTCTGAATGCCACACCAGAGACTCTTGTCCTGGGGATGGCTGTGTTGACTGTGGGGCCCTCCCTCCCTGAGCTCAACACAACACCCACAAATGACTTGTAGTTTCAACCCCCTCCCTGGGGGCCTGTTAGACTCCAAACCTTCCTGAAAGAGTCAACTCCTTTGTTCTTTTCATGGAAACCACATTAGGTGGTTGCAGAAGATGAGAAAATTACCTCACCTCTTCTGAAAAACCTACCACATGAATGTTATTCAGACAATACATTTTGAATCCTTCCCCGACTCCCTCTGTCACATCCTCTAGCCTCAGGTGCATACAGCTACATATCACACTTGACAAAATTCATCTTCTTTTGAAAATAACCTAGCCTATGCTCCAGGCAATGCCACTGCAAAAGTGTTGGCATAAAGTCAGTCACAATAGAAACAAAACCAGTCACCAGAGAAGGAACTTGAGAGCTACCTCAGCTGGCTCTTGCTGGGACAATCCCAACCCTCTGGTTACTCAAAATAGGTTTGCTTCAGGCAGACCCACCAATGGGATTGAAAACAGCACTCCAGGAGCATCCCTAGCCCTGGCTGACCCCAAAGCCTGGAAAAGTCCATGCTTTGCTTCAAATCCACCTGAAGTAAAATGCTGAATAAAGAAATGCTTCGAACTTCTGCTGCTTGGGAGTTTCCAGCTGTGTGTGGATGCAGCCTTCATGGTGCTCCCTAGAGACAAATCCAAAGACTCTGCCCAAACCTTCCTCAAATATCCCAGACCACAGTGAAGCATATATTGAGAGGGAGGTGGAACTGGGAGGGGACAGAATGACTCTTGTCTATTCTCACTGAAGAGTCAGTGAGAATCAACTCTCTGCTGGCTGGCCTCTCCCAGTGTGCATGGAATCTTGTGCATATCATTGGTCAAGCATTGTGGAGTCTTTGCCTTCTGAAGGGTGGCCTAGAAGAGTGAAAGAAATGGACAGAGTCCTGGATGAGGGATATGCACACATGGCTCTCTTCTCCTAGAGACACCTGGAAGCCAAGGTTTCTTCCCTCAACGTGATCCTTGAGAGGCTGGTGGTCAATGAGACCTCAGCAGCTGGGGCTGAGGTCGAGCTGTTGTAGCATATCCTGCAGGGAGCCCTGCAGCCTGCTCAGGGCCACCACCTCTGTGGAGTAGAGAGAAGCTTCCAAGACGCCATCTAGACTCTCCAGCTTCTGCAGGCCACTGGTCTGGGGCAGGGGGCAGCTCTTGGAGGAGGCCAGCAGATGGAGAAGGTCTCGGAGGTTCTCCAGGTCGTTAGATATTTGCACCACATTTTGGGAAGGCAGACTGGTGAGGATCTGTTGGTAGACTGCCAGTGTCTGGTCCATCTTGGACAAACTCAGGATGGGGTGGAGCCCAGGAATGAAGTCCAAACCAGCAACTCTCTGCTTGGCAGATACCGACTGCTGTTCAGGAAGAAGGGGAACAGCAGGTGCTTAGCAAATGGGCAGAGAAAATAGTCTCTAAAGCTCTCTGTCATTCCTGTGAATTGGATTGCCCTCTTCCCTTCGTTACTTCCTTATTTCCTGTGCTCAGATGGGGGACTCCTGCTCACCTCAAGCCACCCTGTCCTTTTACTTCCACCTAATCTTCTTAAGTCCTTTCTTCAAATGGCCTCTGTGGCTCCCTATGTCTTGTTTACTCTCCTGTACTTAAGAGATTTCTCCCTCCTGTTCTCATGCTTTTCTCCCTCCTTAGGGGTCAAGATCATGCTTCCTGCCCTTGCACTGCTGAGTCTAGTTACCAGGAGGGAGTCTCCTCACCCAGTGGCCTGCAGCTCCCTTTCTCTCTCCCATCACTACCTCTCATATAGAGCCCTGCTGAGTGACTATTATGACAGAAGACAAGGGTTTTCTCTATGAAGTGCACATGGTTCTTGTTTTCAAGCTGCCCTTTCTTCTAGCCACCTAGCTTCTCCCTGGCTGCCCAAGGCCATTGGTAGACAGCCTCATTGGCCAGATGTGTAAAACTCCAGATGGCTCTACACGGAAGTTTCTGCACCTGTTGTATACAGTTTAAGTCTTGTAAGAACCTGGTGGACACCATATGATGTTACCCTTAGCAAGATGATAAAACAAGGCTTAAAGACACCAAAGAACTTGCTTAAAATCTTACAGCTGGAAAGCAGATGTGGGAAGATACATACAGTATAGATCCATCTGGGAAATGGCTAAAGGTATAGCCTGTTGAACCGCAGAGAAAAGCCAGGGTAGGCCGTGACAACTGTTGACAAATATACAGAGGGCCAATTGTGATGGAGAGAAAGCTTGCTCTTCTATGTGATTTTAAAAGCAGGATGAGCAGTGGACAGGAAAAGCTGTGTCTAAAATTGTCAGGACCCTAATGATCCACTCATGCAGAGACTTCCCAGTGGAGATGCTGCAGGTCTAGCCAGGGATCTGTCAGTGGGATATGAGGACCTTTAGGGCTTCCTCTGGTCCAGGGCACTAGGATTCAAAGAAGTGGATTCAGGGAGGAAGGAGTGTGAGAGAGGCAGAGGCAGAAGGGTGGGGAGGAGGGGAGGCAGTGGTCTGTGGAGGAGGGAAGTACCAAGGTCTTATGTATGTCACACATGTTCAGCTAGCCAGTCAGGACTGGGTTTCCCTGTGACAGTGAAAATGAACACAGGTGCCCTCGTAATATCACAGAATCCTGTATTTGTTTGATGGAAGCATATGACAAAGTTAAATTCTCTTAAAGTGGTTTAGAGTTAGAACCACTCAACACAGGCGGCAACATAAGGTGCTAGATTTAGAAATGGAACCACTCAGCCCAGGATCCCATCAGGAGGAGAGGCCAAGAGTGATACCTAGAAAGATTGAATGTCCTGTGCCTTCAAATTCTCAGCTTCCAGTAGGTGCCTAACATTCAGAAAGTGCTCAGTAAATGTTTCTTGGACTATCTAGTTCCAGTCCCACTAGAAGCCACTGCTGGGCTGGCCACAGTGCTCCTTTGTTCCCGCAGCTTCTCCCTACCGTATGTGAAATGTCATTAATCCTGGTGACAATGGTCTTGATGAGGGTTTTGGTGTCATCCTGGACTTTCTGGATAGGCACAGCTTGAACATAGGACAGATAGGACCAAAGCCACAGGAACTGGCACAGGAGTCTCCAGTACATTTTCCTGCCTGGGATATGCTTCTTGGGCCTGTAAATAGAAGGAATGACACATTCAAGAGGCCAGTATCAGAATCCACCCAAAGCCCTGCTGTCAACCACATCAACGAATATGGATGATCTTTGCTTTCTTCTCTGACTGGCTACCATCTCCTCAAAGTCAAAGCCAATTTATTATTGAACCTAAATTAATGAAATGCATCTCTTTGAGAAGATTATTGCCTGGTTGATAAAACCACAATGATGTGTCTTGTAGATCACAGAACAGCACTAGTCGGATGAAGTGATGATGATAGAAGCTTTATTACATGATTCAAGGGAAAGAGAACGCTTATGGTCATTTACACACCCCTAACTTTAAGTGGATCACACAAGCACTCAAAACTCTACCTTCATTCCTGTAATCTACCTATTCTCTAGGCCTTTATGAGGACCAAATTAGGTAATACATGTGAAAGAGCTGGAAGGGTTGCGAAGCGTATTCTCTCTCTGTTACAGTCAATCAGTACTTCCCTGTTCTCCCTGTTAGTCTCATTGCTGCGTCTGTGATGGCCTATAATCCTTGCTTTATAACTTCCTTCCTCTCCTACTGGGAACCTGCATGCAGTGCTTCTTCACCAGTCAGATGTAGTGGTAGGCACCAAGGACAGAAGGACGAACCATAGGTATTTCCTACCCTCCAGTGTTTCACAATGTAACAGGAGAGATTGACAAACAAGTAGGCCATTTCAAAGCAGGAAGATGGAGTGTCACAGGGGCGCAAATGTAAGACATCACAGGAACCCAGAGGGGGTCAACTGGGCTGGTGTTGAGGACTGAGAAGGGGCTGGAAGATTAGAAAGTGGTCACCACAAGTGGGCAAGGGTGAGCAGAGGCATTGAGGCAGAAGAGAGCACAGCATGTTCACTTAGAATGCTTGGAACCTTCAGGAATAGAACCATGAGTTTTAAAATTAATAATATGCAGATCCTTGATTAAGAAGCAAAGTTTTGATGAGATGCATGAGGCAAAAAGGTAATAAAGTTAAATGTATGCAAGTCTGTAGCCAGTGATCCATGCCAAGTATGTGTGTGTGAGCCTGAAATAATAAAATGTTCATGAATATTAGGATGAAGATTCTGGAGAAGGCAAAAAAGCTATCCACTCCTTTCTGCGTTCTTCCTCATCTGGGTCTTAATGGGAACAGGTATTACATTTGCTATCCATAGGTGGCAATTTAGTAAAATTCGCTTTCTGGCAATACAACAAAAACAAGCCATCTGTTTATATATTATTTATAATGCTTGCTTAAAGGCACACTCTTTTTAACCTGAATATACAGAAGAGGAAAAAAATAAGACTCAGAAAGATAAGCCAACTTTTCCAAAGTCAAATAAGTAAGTGGAAGAGTTGGAATGTGTGAGGGACAGATTTAAATGCAGCATCTCATCTTCCACCTATCCACAGCTCCACTTTCTTAGGTTTTCGTTAACTATGTATCTATGCTCCAAAAATGTTAAATGGAAAATTCTAGAATTGAACAATTCATAAGCTCTCAGTTGTGCCATTCTGAGTAGTGTTGTGAAGTCTTACACCATCTCATCTGCCCCTCCTGCAATGTGAATCATCCCTCATCCAGGGTGTCCACACTGTATACATTACTTGCCCATGGGTCACTTAGTAGCTACTTGATTATCAGATCAACTGTTACAGAATCACAGTGCTGTAACCCATATGTAATTTAATAATGGCCCCAAAGCAAGAACTATGAGCAAAAAATGTACAGACATGCAAGTAGAGATGAACTTGGGTTCTGTATTTCCATGCTCTGGGACATAAATGAATACACATAAGGCTTGGTATTCTCAGCCATTTCAGGTGTTCACTGGGAGTCGTGGAATGTACTCTCCACAGGTCAGGGGGCTACTGAAATGATAATCCCCCATAGAATTCCCTGAAACTCCAGTGAAGGAGGAAGGTTATAGCGGTTTGGGCCCAGGCTTCAGCAGCAGGCTCCTTGGGGCAAGATATATTTGATTTTTGTTTTTGTTTTTTTGAGACAGGGTCTCCTTGTAGCCCAACTGTCTTGGAACTCACTATGTAGACCAGGCTGGCCTTGAACTCACAGAGATTCTCCTGCTTCTGCCTCCTGAGTGCTGGTATTAAAGGCGTGTGCTACCATGCCTGGCAAGATATGTAAGTTCCCAAAGTATCTGTTCTACTAGTAAAATGGAATTAACACTAGCACCTGGCTCTACAAGGTAAATGAGATGAATTTGTGATATCCCTGCCTATCTTGGCTCGTGTCTGGCTCAGGATTGAGGGAGTAAATGCCAGCTACTTGAAAATTATTGTAATTACTGGGCAGAGCTTGAAAAGCTCAGGGCAACACCACCTGGAGCCAACTTCGAATCAAGTGCTTGGCCCACTGCCTCCCATGGGCCATCCTAACAGGGCACCTGGCATTTCTGGGTCTTTCTCTATAGCACAAGATTGTGTGGCATTCGTTTCTAAGATTTATGTGTTGTTGACACCCTCCTTCCTTATGAAATTTACTACCAGATTAACTCTGGTCATATCATAACCATTTTCACATAATGGCCACCCTGTAATGCTGGAATGGAAAAACAAGTTTACAAGTCCCCTATCTCACCCCTGATAATATGCCTGGATGGATGCTGGCAATAAATTATAGTGCTTTGAAATCTTGGAATCAAGAAGCTGTTGCTGAGTAAGTGTGCCTAAGAGGTGAGGTCGGGCTTCTGGGGGGACATAGGGAGCTTCAGAGAGTAGTAGTCACAAGTCCATCCGAGAGCAAAGTGATGGGTGAAAAGGAAGGAAGAACCCATTGTGTAAACAACACATACAGCTCATACACACACTCACACTACACACACACACACACACACACACACACATACGCACATACACACATATATCCTAACATGAATAACCCTTGCTACAGAAAATGCCAGTTGTTCCCAGTGTAGACACTCGCAAGTCTTGGTGTGCCATCATCAAGAACAAATCCTATACTTCCAGCTTTTGGATATGCAGCTAAACTCTGACGACTTAAATAGAAGCAGAAATGTCATGAGGTGGCTCTCCTCTCAGACTCCTCTGTCTGTTCCTTCCTCATCCTTTGCTATATTCTGATACCTGATTGCAGAGGAGAGAGCCAGCATTCTAGCTCATCATGGGCCCTCAGGACAAAGGCTTTCCTTGTGAATGACAGAGCAGGATGCTCAAGATGTCATGGAATTTAAGCCCCATGCTGACCTTGGGCAATTATCTCTTGACTTGTGTTTTGTGTATGTGAGAGACATATCTTCTTTATTTAAGTCACCATTCTTTTGGTTCTTGGCTGCATGCAGCCTGACTCAGTCCTGACTTAGTGAGCCTCAACATAGACACCATCAGAAAAAGGGTGATACCAAGTCTTTCCACATTCACTTGAGTCTCATAGGTGGTGGGCCTGAGAAAAGCAGGGACTGGGGAGAGGAGGGACAATTCTAGATGTATATTCTTCTTCATTAAGCACAGTGCCTGTCATGCATAATTACTTATGATATATTTAGCTAGTTGATGTAGGCCTGTAATCCCAGCTACCTGAGAGGATGAGGAAGGAGGATGGGAAGTTCACGACTTTCCTGTGCTACAGAGTGAGTTCAAAGCCAGCCTGAGCAACTTATTAAAACAAAAGATAAAAATAAAAAGGGTAGGAACATAGCTCAGCACTATGTGCTTACCTAGCATGTGGAAGGCTTTGGGTTCAAGCAAAAACTAAAAGGTCTATTTTATGACTAATGTCTATTGATCACCCATTGTGGGCCAGATATGGAGGTAGAAAGGACATGAACCATAGTAAAATGGGAACGTGGAACTAAGGCAGAAGGATTGCTTATGTGTGTCAGGCCTGAATTCCAGGCTAGCCTGGGACCCTGTCTCAATAAACCAAAACAAATAAATTGTACTAATTAAAGACCCAAACTATGCCCTTCTGGTGTAAGAATTCACATCATTAACTGCAATGAAAGAAAGAACATTTAAAGAGATTCAATGCCTTGGGTAACTCAGGGAACAGCGTTGGCATGCTGAGGTGTATGAACTCTGGGAAGGTTAACCCACCTCTTTGAGACTCAGTTTTCTCAGCTGTAAAATGTGGGAAGAAGGCTGGCAAGATGGCTCAGCAGATAAAGGCATCTGCTGCTAAGCCTGACAACCTCAGTTCAGTCCTCAGAACCCACATTAAAATAGTAGAGAACTGACTCCCACAAGCTGTCCTCTGATAGCCACAAGTGTGCTGTGACATGTCCATGTGTGTACACATACACACACATTGTGAAAGGGAGGAGATAGTGTGAATCCAAATCCCCCCTAAGCTGTCAGTTGGTTGGAATGAACCAGTATATGAACAAATGAAGTACTAACTGTGCCTGGAGTGTAGCCAACCCTGGTACAAGTGAGTTGCCACCATCATTTCCAGAAGGAATCAGGGAGGCCTCATGGAGGAAGTGGCATTTGGAAGAGGTCCTAACAAAGGGCAGATGTTGGATTTGTGAAGTAGAGGAGAGGGGTGGCCCTAGCAGTGGCTTAGGAGACAGTGGCTACTAGCTAGCTAGAGCATGCAGGACTGAGGGATACAGAATGAGGTAGGATTTGGGGGACTGTGAGAGCCAGGCAGGCAGCCTGCTTTCCCTTCTAGGGGGGAAAGGTTGAGGCAGATAGAAACTGGGAGAGACACATGTAGAGGTTTAGGAGCGAGGTGGTTGAACAGCAGGCACGGAGCGTGCCCATAATTCCAATATTCAGAAGGTGGAGGCACAAGGATCAGTAGTTCGAGGCCAGCTGGGCTACCTGGATACACTTTGTCTCTAGGAACTAAGGGCTTTAGTGTGTAACTCAAGGATACTGTGCTTGCCTTTTACGTACAAGGCCTGTGTTTCAGTCCCAGCATTGAAATAAGAAAAACAAAAAAAGCGGTGGCTGCAATGGCTGCAACTCGCTGATCTACTCGTTCTGGAAGGACAGACACTGGGGCACTATCTGGTGGCCAGTTGGAATCTGGATCTGAACTCAGGGGGAAAGGCCGTGGTTGTAGCTCTGGGAGGCTGAGGGAGCAGATGCGCAGGGAGAAGGCAACCATCAGCTGCCTGGTCACAAAGTCTTTTGTCTGGAAATTTCCAAAGTGTGTTTGAACACTTAAAACTGTCATAGAGCTAGCAGATGAACTGCTGAAATGTCAGTGGATTTCTCTGGGGACTGAACAGGAGAGGAGAGGAGGGGAGCGGAGAAGAAGGAATGGGAGGGGAAGGGTTGAGAGGCGGGCAGGAGAGGAGAGGGCCCCTCCCGAGGGTTGGTTGGCTGGGGGGTGAAGGGCTTTCTGTCCCCTTGCTTCTGTCTCACGATCAGGTCATCTCACTCCCCACTCTTCTCAGGAGGGGAGAGGAGGAGAGGGGACAGGAAAGGACAGGAGCCCCAGGGAAGGAAGGATGATTGGATGGAGGTGGACGGCTTTCTGCCCCCCTGCTCCTGTCTCATACTCAGACCATCTCACTCCCCACTGTTCTGCAGACTGCCTACCTTCCATGTCATCTAGCCCTGCCATGCCTCACCGTCTCCACCATGACCACCCTGCCAGGGTACACTGGAGAAGATGAAAGAACAGAGTGGGGACAGCTCCGGGAAACTAAATGTGGTCATAGGAGATAGGCTTAAGGGTGATTTGCCCCATCAGCCCACCGGTGTCCCCTCTCTCATCTCACCTGAGTCGGGACTGCTTTCAGCTGTTGATCCTTCAACTCCATCCCTACATGGCAGTTCTTGGCTTCCACCCTCAGTCTTGTCCCTTCCTCTGGACAAACTGACTCCCCACATCCCTCTTCCAAGATGCTGTGGCCTCAGATGTGAGCATGCTCACCTTCCTCCATCCAAGGGCTGAGGCAGGCCCTTCTGGACAAAGTGGGATAGGAGTAGGTGCAACTGCTGGCTGCTTCTCTAGACCCAGGCTGGAGGTCAGCAAAGCCCATGCAAGGCTTTAGACAGCAGTCGGGAAAACACTGGGGTCAGGACAGCTCTTGGTGAAGAGGCATCTGCTGGCTGAGGCCACCAGTCTTGAGCTCAGTCTAGCCTCCCCTGGTCGACTGTACCAGAGGCTAGTAAGAGACTCAGCCCACACTCCTGACTTTGTTTTTATATCATTTTCTCTAGTAGTTTTTTGCATGCTGCTGTGAATTAAATGTTGGCTAGTGAGTACGTGAAAATATGAGGGAAATGCAAATCAAAACCACAAGGAGATATCATCTCATCCCAGTTAGAATGGTCATTGTCAGAAAGACCAAAGATAACAAATGCTGGTGAGAGTATGGAGAAGGGACAGCTCTCAGACACTGCTGGTGGGAATGCAAATTAGTAAAGTCACTATGGGAAACAGTATAGTGGTGCCTCTAAAAACTAAAAATAGAGCTACACTCCCACTCCTAGGCATATACCCAAAGGGAAAGAAATAAGTATGTCAAAGAGATATTTAACTTCTATGTTTATTGTAGCATTATTCAAGATAGTCGAGATATGGAATCAATCTAAGAGTCCGTTGATGTATGAGTGAATAAATAAAATGTTACATATCCGCATGAAATACTGTTCACCATAAAAACGGATGAAATGCCAGCACCTGCAGCAACATGCATGGAATTGGAGGGCATTATGTTATGCTGAGCTCAAAGATGTAGAGAAGAGAAAAAATGTTCTCAGAACCTGAAGTGGGTGTGGGCGGGGGAGAAGAGGGTGGTTACTGTACAAAGGTACATTAGATAAGAAGAGTAGCTTATTTAAAAATGATTTTATTACATTCACTTATTTAAACTAAATATTAATGTTTGTTTATTGTGTGTGTGTGTAAGTGCCTGGATAAGTGCCATGGTAAGTGTGTGGAGGTCAGAGAACAACTTACAGGAATCAGTTCTCTCCTTCTACCAGTGTGGGTCCCAGGAAGTAACCTCAGGTTGACAGCAGGTGTCTTTAGCACAGTCCCTGGTTGGTGGTCCTGTTTGGGAAGGTTATGGCCTTTGGAAGGTAGAAGCTTCCTGGAGAAACTACTTCACAGGGGGCGGGCTTTGTGGGATTATAGTCTCTTCCCTACTTACTGTTTGATCTACCTACTTCCTATAAGTGATTATCCAGCTTCCTACTCCTGCTGCTTGTCTCCCCAAGACATACTCCCCTCTGAGACTGGAAGCTAAAGTAAACCCTTTTCTCTATAAGTTGCGTTTACCACGGCAGTAGGAAATAACTAATATCCTTGTTTCCACTTACGCTCAGTGGATGCTACATGCAGTTTGTCCTTTGTGTGTTGGTGTCCAGGGCGGCAGTTTTGGGTAGCGTGGAACCTTTAAAAGGTGGGGTGTGCTGGGAAATTCTTCGATCAGATGAGGGCAAACCCTTGGAAGGGTCTGAGGGACCCCATGTCTCTCTATGACTTGAAATATGAGCTTGTTCTCTTGCACATGCTCTTAACATTGCTATCTGCTGTGATGTGTCATAGCTAAGAGGACCCCCAACAGTGCTGAGCTGCCGTAATGCCATAACCCTGAGCCTCTCATCTTTTTCCTTCCTACAGTTACCTGGCCTCAGGTACTTTGTAATAGTAAGAAAATGAACTAATTTACTTGAGTAACTTTCAACTTTCTAGATAGATTTTTCATTCAGGGGACATATAGATACATATAAGAGATATGTGTCAAAAAATAACATAAAATTTGGGGCTGGAGAGATTGCCCGGTGGTTGAGAACACCTGGTGCTCTTGCAGAGGACCCGAATTCAACTCTAGCACTCGTTTCACTGGGTGGCTCGAAACTGCCTATAACTCTAGCTCCAGGGGATCTAATGCGTCTGGCCTCCTCAGGTATGTGCATATACCCACAGATATGGGTATATGGGACAGATAGATACACACACACATACACACACGCACGCACACATAATTTAAAATAAAATAAATCTTCTGAATGAATGAATAAATAAATCAATAAAATATGCCATTACTATGGGCAACACTCTCTTGAGGATTTCAGTTCACTCTCCAAATGTTGACCACAGTGTACAATTTGAAAACCACTAAGCTAGCAGGAGCAATTTTTTATTCTTTTTGACCAAAAGCCAGCCTTACTTGAGAAATCAAGCCATGGTTCTTAGCTGGTAAGCATGGGTGTGGGTCCAGGGTTATATTCTTCTCATTCACAGACACTCCCTTACAACTGATCCCATCAGGAAAAGCAAATAGATTTCAACTGCTGTGTCAACTCTCATCAGTTTGGCTGTGGGAAAGGAGTCTAAAATTCCAGTCAGACTGAGAGGGAGAGGATGCCATAATCAATTAGTGACACCTGCACTTGTTTCAGCATCTATCAAAGGCCTGACATGGAACAGGTGCTTATTAAATATTTGTTGAATTAAATAAGTGAACTATTCCCCATCCTTGATCTTCATTGGCTAACAGATTAACCTGTCTCTAAGATGGTACACCTGAAACCATCTGGAAATCATATCTTTATTTGTTTTGAGGCAATCTCATATAACCCAGGCTGACCTTGAACTCATCAGGTATTTCACACTGACCACAAATTCCTGATCCTGCCTCTATCTCCCAAGTGCTGAGATTACAGGCATATGCCACCATGCCTAGCTGAAAGTCACATCTTAGAGTTTACTTTTGCCCATTAAACTCCTAAGTAGAAGTCTTAAAATGCTCCAGTGTCTGACTCTCCCTTTCTCAGATACTTTGGTCTGCCTCTGCACCTCCTCCATGTACCCCAGCCCCCATGTGTCTATCCCTGATTTCTTTTGGCTTCCTGAGCTCTGCTCTGTATAGACTGTCATCCTGGGGGCTCCCTGCCATAGACCCATCCATGAGCCTTTCCTGTTCCAGCACTCTGAGTGCCCTGCTTTTTCCAGAGATCTCTGCTCAGCCGTCCTGTCTCCTTGGCTCTCCTGCAGTGCTCTGTGGTATTCCCAAGTACAACACAAGTCTGCGGTTTAGGTGAAATGTCAGCATAGACATGGTCATAGATTTAGAAGGCTTATAGACTGTAGGAAAATCAGGAGATTGCTACAGAGCTGGGCTTTTCTGTTGTCACAAATGGAGTCTGTAAACTTGTGAACAGGCGTCCTGTTTTATAAGCACAAACAGCCTAACCTTGCTGTACTTCTGGGAGGCAACTGTGTGGACAGAGAAGAATCTCAGGGTTCTTTGTTCATAGACCAGAATGGAACAATAGCTGCTAGAATCTTCTTTCTATCTACGTCCTATGGGGACAGAGTCTACTGATTGATAGAACAATGATTAGATTTTCTTTTAAATCCTGAAGAAGTTGCTCAGAAAGGCACACCCCACAAAACTTCCATCTCCTTGGAGACCCTGTTCTTTCTCTGGCTCCCATGTGCCCTGGAGGAAGCTAGGTTGGAGTGGGACTCTGAAGCTGTGAAAAGAGCCTTCCTAGGTAGCCACCTCCCCACCCCACTCAGGTCACTCAGACATGAGAGGCATCTGCCTGGGGCTGATGAACAGGAATTCACTGCAACTTCCCTGGCTCTGTCCTTGGCGTTTGGAGCTATTTCCTGGAACAGAGGGAGAGGAAAATATTTCCTCCAGATACCAAGAAGAGTTATTTTGGGTATAAGATGTACCAAATATGAGAAGGATGCTCCTTTGGCCAACATAGAAATGTTGCCCTCAGCCCAATGGCTTTGGTGCTTGAGAAAGGAAAGAAACAAAAATAATCCTTTTTTTTTTCTTTACCTTCTCTCCCTGCTAAATGAGATCAATGACCAGTATGGTCTTTCCTAAGAGAGCAAACAGACTATCAGAAACTGTTCTCCTTCAAAGTTTTGTTCCACACACTGATCGTAGCATGGGGAAGAGACTGGAAACGCTTTCCCAGTTCCAACTGACCATTGCCCATCTTGGCTCTTTAGAAAAATGTAAATGGCACTATTGGAGGGCAATCTTCACCCTGCAAAAGGAACCCAGAGAGCCTGTGCTCCTGGGATGCTGCCACCAAGACCCTGCCTCTCCACTTCCCTTTGATACCATGCTTCGAACAGAAATGAATGAATTGCCTTGTCCTCTCCTAAGGTTAACACAGGTTCTAACCATATTTAAGGCATCACTTTTCCAGTAAGACACATATAGGCACCATACCCACAAAGCAGTCTACAGAATCCAGAGAAGGTAGGCCATCAAGGGGCCTGCTGGAGTCTCCAGCTGGCAGCATGAACTTAAGCCATCTTGGCTAGAAATGCCTAACAGTGAAAAACTGTAGGTTACAGGCCTTTCTCAGGACCTGCCGCCTTGAGGCCATTCATTATGACCGCCATGAAGAAGGCAATTTCCTTCGCCTTGAGAGCAGATGTGGTGAATCCTGGCACAATCTCTCTGGGAGATTTGGGTTCTTCCGGGCAGCTTTTCTGCCCACCTCTATCTACTCCACCGTTATTTCTAGTGCTAGGGCTCCAGCTCATGCAGCCTTCCCAGTCAGGACTTCGCTGGAAAACGAGGTCTGTATGCTTACAGGCAGAGCAAATTGCAAGTTACATCTATGTAGCCATCAGAAGGGGGAAACTCACAACTGCCCGCCCAGTTTTGTTCTTTCTGCCTTGACCTGTGTGGGATCTGCACACCTCAGCTCCCAAACAGTCTCAGGTCCTGCGGACAGGCACGCTCTTGGAGTCCTGACTCTGCGAGGACAGGTTCATGCCCTGTGGGTACAGGCCAGCCCAGCCTGGTATGCAACGCACTCTATGGCCCAGCTGCCATCCCTCTGTCTAAATCTCACTGCAAAACAACCTAGGCCAGCACCAAACCATCTACACTGCCTCCCTCCTGCCTCAGTTTCCCCGGGGTCCAGAGTGGGTTTGGGTGCAGTGACATGCCAAGAAGGACTGGTGGTGGAGAAAGGAGTGTGCCCAGGGGCCTTACCTCGCAGCTGCTGGCTTGGGGATTCCTCCTGGGCTCCATGCCTGCCTGCCCCTCTTATAGCTGCCCCTGCGACACTTGCGCAACCTCCCAGCCAGCTCTGGCCCAGGCAAGCGCCAGCTCCTGCCCCGCCCCGCCCCACCGGGCAGGGACAGCGGTGGCTGTGAGATCCGAGCCCCAGAGACCCGGCGCCTCGAGGGAGAATCTCGGCCGTGCCCTCGGGTGCGTCCCTCGTGTTTGGGGGAGCTTGCTAAGAGTCCCAAGTTCTCCAGGTCCTGCCACAGGCTCCTGTGCGACTGTGGCGTGAGGATCCATCCCTTGGGACCATGCTTTCAGCAGCGCCGGGCTCGGCCAGGCTGGGTGGCTCTGTCTGGCCCTCTGGGGATCTGGCGACCGGGTGAGCCAAGCATTCTGCAGGTCGTCTCTTCCGACGGCCCCACCGGCCCAGCTCTGCTTGGAGGGAGTAGCCTGCTTCGTGCCCAGTGTCCCCAGTCAGCCCGGCGCAGGTAGTGATCTCGCCCCACCCCTGCTCTGCTGGAGAACTAGGTCCCAGGCTGAGCTGGCACCCCGAAGACCTCCTGCCCCATAGGCGTAAGATGTCTGCCTCCTGGACCACCGAGTGCACCTGCTTTGAAGGGTCCAAGCGTTGAGGCCTTTAGTAAAGGACACTTACAGGGGAGAAGGGGTGTCCCAGATCAGCACTGCTTTTCCTCATTGGGTTAGGGTGTTCTTCGGTTTTATTATTGAAGAAACAGGTCCAGGGGGATTCAGCGATGTCTCTTAACAATCTCAACTGGTAAGGGACCCTGGTGCCAGTACCAGACTCAGGTCCAATCAGATCACCCCAACTGAGAACATCTCTGAAAAGCCACCACTTTCAGAACAAACCAGATGGCCTTGTTGGGTTGAAGCACATAAACTCCCCCAACTCTGCCTGCCCTGGCTTGGTCACCCAGCAAATGGGAATGATTTAAAAAACAAAAACAAAAACAAAAAAACCCACATAATTAAATGGCTGAGAAACAAACAAGCAAATGAATAATAGTTCTGATATGAAAGTTATAAGAAATTTAAATTCTAGTGTCTACAACAAAAGTTTTGAATTTTGTCAACGACAAAAAATTTGTTGGCTTGTTTTCTCTCTTGTGTAAGGACATACAAGATCGCCTCCATTTTGCCTCTTGACCTGCAAACATGAACTGCTTGCCTTCTGGCCATTTAGAGAAAAGTTTGCCAGCCCCTGCACTAGGAAACACGTACCCCCGGTACCTGCATTGGCTGCTCTGGGCCCTCAGGACTGCCAGCCTCTCTGTGGGGATGCCTGGTGGTTCCTCTATCCCTCCTGCAGGCAGAACCTTGTTCTGCTGGGGCTTTTCCCTGGTCATTCCCTCTGCGTTTATTCTTGAAGTCCTGGTACATTCATAATGCCAACAACATGTAAGACCCCAGGAAAGGTTTGCTGAACTGAATCCCAAATGACCACACACCACATAGCTGGTTTTTGACATGCCATGTTATTGCACTACTGCATGAGGATTTCTCTAGATTTGAGGCCACTAGGAGGGTCTTGGGAAAACATACTTACAGTGATGCTAATGTGAAAGGAACAGGAAAGCCAGGCTCCAGGTGGGTCCTGGAGGCAACAGTCATATGGCATTTGAAACTTCCTGGTGGAAGTATGCCCCCAAAGACAACTTATTCTGTGAGGTGATAGTTCACTTTGTTCACTGGTGTACCCAAGTTAAGAACACAGAGCCTACCTAGCTGAAAGCGAATCTTTAACTTATTTTAATAGAATATATTTTATTCTTTGCCAATTTAAGATATATAAACAATGTGCCTTGATCATATGTACCCCAACCTGCTTTCTCACACCCCAGACACCCCCACACATCACTCCCTCCCCTTTTGTGTAATCCATGGAGTCCAATTAGTGCAGCCTATTAGAATGCTGATTGATCTTGGTGGCTTGTTCTTTTGTGCAGAACTGAAGAAACAAAACAAAACAAATTCTCTCTTATGAAGCAGGCCTAAAATTCCATTCAAAAGCAGTTGGTTACCTCCGTAACCTTAATGTTGTACCGGTGGGCATATATTTCCTGGCAGGTCAATATTGCAGCATGCAAAGGCTCTCCTCTGGGTGATAACTTTCTCTCCCAGTGGCTTTCACAGCACCTTCTGACACTATGAAAGCTAGTCAGCAGGGAAGACATTTTCAGGACAGTTCCAGCTTGATTTCTCTGTGTCCTATAACTAAAGTGTGTTGTGTCTTATACAGTAGGGTCTTACCATCTAGTTTTATAGCAAAGGCTATCCCTGAGTTCTGGGGGCCTTTGAGGCCTCTCTGACCAATAACTTGTAGGAAAGTGTCCCATACCTGGCACTGAGATTTTCATTTAATAGTCTGTCTTTTACAAATCCATAGTCCATAGGGACAAACCTACTACTCTACTATCATTCTGCTAAGTAGACCTAATATTAAATTGACTAACAATGATTTGTTATACCCATAGCTTAGTGCATTTCTCAGTTATCACCAGCAAAGGTTCTTCTTACAGTAGATGGCAATTAACACAGAAACCCACAATGGTCAATTTGCAGAGAATAAGAGACTTTGGAGTCCTCAATCCCAAATGGGACACCTATATCATGGGACATCCTCTCCACCCAAGGCTCAGGGATCATTGCAGAAGAGGTAGTGGAAAGATAGAGTCAGAGGTGACGGGGGAATAGAAGGAAACTCTGTTGTCTGGATATCACAGGGCAGTTGTGCACATGAACCCATAGCACCTATGAAAGCATACACAAGACTTGTGTAAACCAAAGCTAGACAAGGACCCAGCTTGGATGTGGGAGGTGGGCAAGAAGCCCCAGCCCTAGCTGAGGCTCTGTTGGCAATTGTTGGGTATGGGGAGAGGGATAGTCAGTTTTCCATACTGGTGTGATGCCTGATAGATTGTCTAGACTCTAGGGCATGGACCCAGACCTGGGACAGGAGCATGTGGGAAGCATGATATGGAATCAATTGGCCTTTAAACAAAAATAAAAAAAAAATTTAAAAAGAAAAGGACAGTTAGTAATTTTTAAAAATACATGTCTTCTGGATTTAACACATTTTAAAATATTTTAATATTTTTTAAATATTTATTTTTATTTTTTATGTGTATGAGTGTATTACCTAGGTGCATGTAAGTGCATCTATGTCATGCAGTACCTATGGCAGTCAGAAGAGGGTGTCAGATTCCCTGGAACTGGAGTTATAGACAGTTGTTAGCTGCCATGTGGGTGCTGGGAACTGAACCTGGGTCCTCTGCAAGAGCAGTCAGTACTCTCAACCACTGAGCCATCTCTCCAGCCCCTTAACATGTATTTTTTAAATGAAAATTTCAAACATGGAGAAAAATAAGCAATAGTACAATGAATAGTTATCTTATAAAATATTTTATGATGCAGAAAGATTGTAGTTTAATGGGAATAGATAAAATTACAAAATGATGTAATTGATCAGATATACACATATTCACACCAAGATAGAATATCATTGCTGGGAGTAGGATTAGGAATGATCTTTTTTTTTTTTTTTTACCTCTTCTCTGTGTTTTTCTGATTTTTAAAAATGCTCATGATGACTATTTGAGAGAAGGGACCAGCAGAACTGGAGGGAGGGAAGAGAGGGCACTGGGGATGTGATTAAAGTATATATCTGCATGAACATTCACAGTGAACCCATTACTCTGTGCCATTAATATATGCTAAGAAAAAGTTTAAAAAGAGCAGGGCTGGAGAGATTACTCAACAGTTAAGAGCACGTGCTTTTCTTGCCAAAGAACTGGGTTCATTCTCAGCACCCGTATCTGGTGGCTCACAACTGCCTACAATTCTAGCTCCGGATGATCAGATGCCACTCATGTGCACAAACACACACAACTACACACACACACACACATTCAAAAATAATAAATCTTTTTTTGAAAAAGACCGTCCTCACCCCCCAACAATTAGGGATGCTAAGTAAGGGTCTGGAGTGTGAGCTCTCCCACTGAATTCCAGCCTTTGAATTACTTTTTAAAGAGAAATATTTTATATCTAGTATGAATTGGCTAATTTTATTTTTCACCTGTAGACTGCAGCACTCTATTGCAGTTTCCCTTGTCCTTAACATCTTATGACTTTAGGAGAAGACTTAGCAATTTGCAAGGCTTGGGCTGACCTTCTCAGCATTACTGTTTTGGGGTGGGGATCACTAAGTTGCCTGGGCTGGCCTTGAACTCTCAATCCTCCTACCTCAGTCTTCTGAGTAGCTGGAATTATAAGAAGTGCCCCTAGGCCCAGCTTGAAATAAAAATTTAAAAGGGACAAAGAGACATGGAGACGACGAGGCCTCCATTGAGTGTTCTGCCCCTTGGAGGTCACTGTAACCTGTCTCTGTCATGGCCTTTCCAGACTGTTCTTGCTCTACTTTTCACACATGTGTACTTTTTTTCTTTAAAAAACAAGACACCCACACAAATTCATACTACTGTTCTTATTCTTGCCTTTAAGGTTTCTATTTTTGAAATTTTCAAATCTCCGTTGATACATTTATAAGGGAAAAATGGCACTAAAAATATCCACATTCCTAGCATCCAGTTTCAACTACTATTAATCATATTCCTTTCCCTTAATATATCTATCATATAATTTTCCCCTGCTGTACATAGACCTTTGCCTATCTTTTAAAAGTCAGTATGTATTCCATTTTATAGATGCATCATAATCTACCAGACCATATTGTTACATACGTAATGTTGTAATTAATATATTTAAATATACTTCTTTGATGATGCCTGTGTGAGTATACCTGTGGGAGAGATTCTGATAAGTGGAATTATCAGTCAAAGGGTATGTGCATTCAAAATAGGAATATATTGCCAAGTTACATTCCTTAGAGATTGTACCAATTTGCATATGCAATTGACTGCAAGTAACAGCAGTTTAAGCATTAAGGATATTGAGTTATCTCTTCTACCCAGGAGCCCTGAGGAGGGCAGGTGCAGTAGCACACTGTGGCTGGCGTGAATCCTCCTTCTTCTGATCTTGTTTCTCTTGTGTTCTTGCGCTTAAGGCTCCGCAGTAGCAAGAGTGATGCTGCTCCTGCAGGCTTCGGGATGGTTCTCACACCAACAGGAAAGGTGACTCAGAGGCAGTCGGTTTACTCTTTGTGAAATGCTTTAAATCTGGGCAGGGATGCCTGATTGCTGGCCTCTGTGGACTTGGTGCCCACACCTGCAGGGTCCCACCTGTTTCTCGACTTTCTCTAATTCTACCTGATGCCTTTACTCATTAACAAATGATTCGTTACATTTATTTAATTCTCTCCCAAACTGATTTGTGCTTCATTTTGCTCCTGTTGGGTGATTTGGGCTCAGCTTTGAGTCTCCAACAGACCTTCTTAGTGGAGGAGGAGAGAAGAGGATGGGTGATGGCAGCCGGCTGCCATCCTGCGCATCCTTGCTTTTTCTTAGGAAGGGTGTGCTCTTTCCCCCACAGCAGAGGACTCCAGGTGTCCCACTTTCTAAAGGTTTAGCTTATGAAAACCCCAGGCTGCCAAGTATGCTAATTTCGCTCCTTTCTCCTCCGTTAGTCAGCGAGACTTAGGACTAGTTGAGGAGGTGAGGGTCTGGGCAGGTCAGTCAACTTAGCTGTGCCTTAGTGCCTCAGATATGATGGAATGCTAGATCTAGTCAGTGATGTTAGGAAAATGAAAACCTGAGGGCTTCATCGTTAGAACACACACAGGTATGGGCCATGCCCTACTCCTGGCCAGCCTTGCCATAGGGAATGTGTGCCTGTATGAGGGGACAAGAGGTGAGGGTGGTCCCCTGGACAAATGGCAGTACCTTCCTCCGAGAGGTCACTGTGGAGTTCCAGGCTGCTCTTCTACCTGGCCTCTGAAAGGCGTCCTCTCAGAAAGTACCCACGCTCCTCAGGCGGCACTGAGCTTGCTTCCTCCCGTTTCCTCTCGTCTTTTTCATGTCTTCGTGCCCCCCCACTACACAAAATAATGAAAAACCAATTAAACATTTAAGTGACTGTTTTTAAATTCTTTGAATATGTTTGAGTGTTTTGCATGGCTAGGAGTGTACCATGTGCATGCAAGGCCCACTGATGCCAGAAGAGGGCGTCAGATCCATTGGAACTGGAGTTACAGACAGTTGTTAGCTGCTATGTGGGTGCTGGGAACCAATCCAGGGTCTTCTGGAAGAGCAGCCAGTGCGGTTAACTGATGAGCCATCTCTCCAACCTTTTTTGTTGTTACAGTATGCTATCAGTAATACAGCCTCCCATAGTTCAGAGAATGCTTAGTGATTAGCTGTATTCCTCTACTGGGATGTCTATAGCTGGACCTGGGGAGTCTTAAAGGCAGTCTTCTTGACGTGTCTTCATCTAGGAAGCAAGCAGTCTTACAGAATCATGAGTGACACCACAACTTCACCCCAAAGCTTGAAGCAACAGCTATGTTTCCATCACCTAGTCCTGTGAGTCAATGGTATAGCCTTATTACTACGAGTGCTGGCTGACTGTCGGTTGAGATCCTGGGGGTACCTGGGCTAGTGTGGGTTTGTCATCTTAGTGACAGTTGCAGAGATTCCCAAGAACACTAAGAGGGGCAAAGCCTCATGTGCAAGCATTTTCAAACCTCAACCCACATCATGTCTGCTGTTTCCCACTGAAGCCCAGGGGTGCTGGGCTGCTCAGTAGCAGCCATAGGGGGAGGTATGGATAGACTGAGGTCATTACTAAAATCAGCCCATCACAGGAGAGAAGGCACTCAGGAAAATGAGTTAATGGCGAAAGGCTGCATTACTGTCTAAGTTGTAAGGTAGAAAGCAAAGGAGCAGCTAGATGAAGGCCCAGAGAAGATGCTGATGAGCCTGGTTGGTGGAGAGGGACTCAGGGAGTGACAGCAAAGACTGCTTCAAGAAAAATAACAAAGGACTGGATTTTGAAGGCTGTGGCAGCCAGTGTGAGCACGGAAGGGTACAAAAGTGAATCCCCATGGTCAAAGCACCATTTTGAAGGGTCAGTTGGTAGAACAACAGAGGAAAGCTTGCCAGGGGAACCTCTAAAATCAAGTTGACAAATGACCAAGAATTACTAGTTCACCCATTTCTTTATCTCTTCATTTATGGAACCCGGGGCTTATATTGGGGACTCTAATCTCGACCCTGGAGCTGTAAAGGCAAGGATCCGAGACCCAGCCTCTGCAGTGGGGAGGCATAGGAGACAGAGGAAAGAGAACTGCAATTGCTGATGGACCCTGCCAAATCCTACATTAAAAGTAATCCCCATTTTGAGGTGCCAAGGGGGATATCAAGCAGGGCATTCTGCCCTCATGAATGAATTAAGTCACTTATGTATTGGTTAATTGGTTAATGCATTAATGGAGTATCTGAAAAACTTCAGAATAGTGAACTGAATAACCTATATTGTTTATAAATTACCCTAATTGTGGTGTTCAGATATAGCAACAGAAAACAGGTAGATCCAAAAGACATTGTGAAGAACACCAGCTCTATTAGCTGAATGACCAACTAGTAGAAGGAGAAAGCAGAGTTCCATTAGCTTTCCCACCCAGAACCCAACGCTGCTGCTGGTGGAGACAGAGATGTATGAGGGAATGACTGAATGTGAAGGAGGGAGAAGAAGGGGTGGGGCTAAAATGCTCCTGATGAATGCAATTGTCCAGGACATCCAATTGCAGATGTTTGACAGTTGGCGTGGCTGAAGTCCAAGTGAGATGCCAGGGAGGGAGCTATGGATCCAGGCATCATTTAGAAGGCATGAGCAACTTCCTCTGGTCAGGCTTGTGGGGCTGGCTGGCAGGGTTAGGCCTGTGGAATGTCCTATGATCTGCTTAACAAACTAGTGGTACAGTGGAGGGGATGAAAGTAGAGAAAGGGTGATGGGAATTCACTGATGTTATGATCAGATGGGAGTCTGAAGAAGCCACAGGATGCTAGCAACCTTTGCAAGGTTAGGGGGAAAGTCCCCCAAGGACAGAGTCAGAAGAATGACTTTGCCTCTCTTTCATTATTTAATTTACCAGAACAAAAAAGAAACCAAAATCCCCTCATGTTCATTGCAGAAAGTAAAAAATAGCAGCAAAGGAAAGCCACAAACAACATCATGCAAAGTCCCACCGCACTGAGATGGTCCTGCTCATGTGTCTGCTCCGGTTGCCCCGACGTGGTAGCAGCCATGTACTTTCTGGTTGGAATCCAGTCTTGAAGTTTCAAAGAAAGAGGGAGAGCCAAGAAGCTGGCAGCAGCAGCCTCCTTGTCTGGGCTGTACATGCCTTCAATCACCCAGACACCCTTTCCTGTTGGAGTACAAGGACTCAGGTCAGGATCATTCGCAGAGATGGATTCAAGATCCTAAGGCTGATCAGGCATTTGGGAAGGTGATCTAGAGAAGCCTTGAACCCTCCTGAAAGAATGAAGTTGAGACTCGGTGCATCTGGGACAGCCTCAGTCTCACAGACAAGCCACCAGCAGGTACAATATGGCTTTTGGTATAGCAGGAACGGAAGGCAGTCTGTGAATGACTGGAGTGCAAGTCCCTGGGAAGGCACAGTATCCCTGACACGACACTGGGTCTTGTGAAGGCCTATAAACATAAAGGATATAGTTCACATCCCAGAGTACAACCCTCCTTGGAAAATCCAAAATCACCATGGAAACAACATGACTGTCCACATGATTGTCAGGCATGGTGTCTCGAGAGCAGACCCTGGAACCACACTGCATGGGTTGAGTCCTGGCTCTTCCACCTATCACAGCATGACTTGGGGTAAGCTGCTTACAATCGCTCTCTGCCCCCTTGCCTCATCCGTAATGAAAGCATTACAGAAGCACCTCATGGTGCTGTGAGGATCGTTTGGGTTATTACAAGCGAAGTACTCTGCAAGTGTTAATTGTTCATCAGAGCAAGAGAGTTGGAAGCATAGGCACAGCCAGCTATGCATGTGCTGAGCAGCCAGCGGGGAAGGAGTTCCAATGTGCCTTGCTCAGCAGACTGGAACGCAGTGGCCAGAAAAATCCATCCTTACTGCTTTTACGCAACCATCAGTTCTGGTTTGCCCCATTATGGTCTGTAATGGAACCGAGGAATCAGAAGATCTGCCTGCTCAGGGCTGAGGCTGCCAAGTGCATTTCTTCTGCAGTTTGGTTACATAAACAGTGAGGTTGCTGCATGACCCCCTGCAGGGGAGGGGCGGCATGGCTAAGCAGCCCTCCCAGCAACCAGGAGCTGCTCTTTCCTGCAGGAAGCCTGCTCCTGGGCTGTGGCTCCCCTAGCACCCAACACCTGCTTGTGCATGTCTTAAAAGGGAATCATTGTTCTATGTGTGTCTGGGAGGTGTTACTTTTAAAAAAATTAGGTACCTTTTATTCTGATATACAAGAAATGAACATCCAGAGAATTCAAATTTATGATAATTCTACTACCCCCCAATCACAAATTTTTTATATTTTTGATGCATAACTTGTTTCTCATCTTGTGTCTCTATATGTATATATTTTCTGTCAGAATAGGATCATGTAGTACACATTATTTGCAGTTTTCTCAAGTTTCTATGTCACTAAATATCTTTCCATGATGTGATTTATGACACCTGCATTGTGTGAATGGGCCATAAATTATTTAACCAGCCTCTATGGTTGAAACTTGAGAACATTTTCAGTGATCTTCTTTCTTCTCATAAACAAGGCTCTCATGCATAATCTTGTAGATAAATCTCAGGAAATATTTATACTTATTCCTCAGGTTCATTTCTAAAAACTGGCCAACAGGCATGCATATTTTTGAGGCCTTGGATGCCTACAGCAGCAGCTCCGTAGATGAGGCTCCCAGGAATGGCTTTCCTACCAGAGGCCTGCAAAGGTCCAGCTCGAGGATGGGCAGGTAACAACCATGCACCTTGGAAATTCCCACATTGCTAAGGAGGGTGGCTGGGACAAGGGTCATGGAAGAATGTGGTCAGCCCACATGTAGTCAGACATTTAGTTGCCCCTTGGAAGAGTCAGGAGACCCTAAAGACCAAGCAGAACTGTGTGAATAATTCCATGGTGAATGGGTTGCCTCATAGGGTTAGGAGCGGGGAGCATCAGAAAGGACAGATCTTCCAGCTCAAATTCCTGCTGTAGCTTTTGGGGAGCCTTGGGTTGCCCAGACTACTAGACTGTGGGCTGCCTCTCCCCGCTGGCTGAGCTCAGGAAGGCAGAGATGTGTGCTCTCTTTCTGTACACCCACCTCATCCCAGGAGGCGATGTGAACAATGTGTACTAAATACCTTAAAAAGAAGGACATCCCTCGACCAATGATTTCACTTCTAGGAATGTCTTTAAAGGGAACCAAGGTCTCCAGGAACCCACCCCTGCCTGCCTCATATCCTGAGCTGCTTGGCGTCCTGTCCTGTCCCATTACCCAAGCCCTGGTCCTCCTGATGCAGCTATACCCTCTCCTCTAGCCAGCCTTTCCTGAGCCCAGGCAGGGCCTCCTCTGCCATGCATGTTGAAGTTCGTTTTACACATGACTCATCTGAACTTCTCAATCACAGTCTCTCTGAGGGCAGCCAAACAGAATCCATATCTATTAATTAATCCATTACCCTGCTCCACACCAGCAGAAGGCAGAGTGCCACACCAAGAGCAGGTGCAGAAAGTCTGAAGGTTCTTCCAATGACTCAGACACACCTCACAGTGCTGGGAGCCGATATCCTTCTGCTGGTGACAAGCATGGGCCGTGGACTTGCGTGCTGCTCAGAGAGGCAGTAAGAACATTTTTAAACCCACCTTTCAGAACAGCAATCTAAAACATGATTGGAAAAAGGAAGGGGCATTGGCCAAAGACACACAGTTGGTCTAGAATTCCTGAGATCTGATATTAAGGCCTCCTGGTTTGTACTGTAATACAATGTGATTATTTGTATCAGAAGAGACTTGTTTGTTTAGAATAAGCACCCACAACTATTGTTTTGTTTTAAGGTTTCTAGTTTTCCAGTGGGCCTCAAACTCACTGTGTGGTAGATGACCTTGAACTCCTGATCCTCCTGCCTCCAAATCCCAAGTACTAGGATTATAAGCACATGCCACCAAGTCTGGCAGGATTTTCAATATATGCCATGAGTTCCCCTAGTGAGCTTCAGAGAGGATTTAATTAACTGTAATTTGATTCAAAGGAGCTGGTCTCCCAAGACATGAGTTTATGAGATAAGGAGAGAATCCACAGGAGTGACACCTGCCAAAGCAGGCAAGTTCGGCATCTTCATTTCCATGGCTCCAGAAGCAGCACTTTTGCATTAATAAGAACTGAATTTTTGTTGATAACATAGTTTATTACTGATGACAAATTTGCCATTTCTGACAAGGAAGAATAAGATAGTTAACCTTGAAGCCAGCTGCAGTCAACTCTTCAAGGTGGGTAATACCATTCTTATAGTCAAAGAAAGTGGAGGATCAGAGAGGTCAATTAATTTCCAAAACTGTCCATCACAGAGCTCCAACCTAAGTCCCAGACAATTTAAGAAACCAGGGCCTATCCCAGCCACTCTTACTCTGGTTGTGATGTAGAGGTTCTTGGGGACCCAGGACTCAGGCCTAGCCCAATCAGCTCAGAATGCCTGGGCTTGGTCCCAGGCATCAGTAGTTTCAAAAGTTCCCTAGGTGCTATAGTGAGCACCCAAGGTGACTAGGTCTTCACTTCAAGGACTCAACTCACAAGCAGCCCCTGACCAAGGTGACAGAGGCACCCACCCAGACTCCCATTAGAATTACTGGGGGGCTTTAAGGTTAAATGTGACTGGAGATGTGATGGGCATCATTTAAGGTAGATGCTCTGGGAGGAGGCTTATACACTAGCCTCTATCCTTTGAAAGCCTTCTGAGGACTCCCAGTGCAACCAGTATTGAGAATTAGAGACTGGAGGTTCAAAACAAATCACACACCTGAGCCATTCCCTTAGACTGTCAGCCCACCCCATCATTACCAGGATAGAGTCCAGGCATGGTCCATTCTCTGTGGGACCCCATTAAGTTGTGCAGAGTGAGGTTGAAAGAGAGAGCCATTAACACTTTCCAGCCCAGTGTGCCCAGATGTCAAATGCTCAAAAGAAGGTGTCCCGCTCTCCAGTCAATTCAACACTTCCACCAAATTCATTGACAAGTTTACTTGACATAATCTTTCTTCATAGAAAAAGCAAAGGGCACTTTAATCTTTGCCTAGAAAAGTGTTTTGTAAGAAATGTCACAAATGGCCCCACATGAATACATTTCACTCTGGAGACAAAGATGACTTAGGAGACAGAAAATGGACTCTGTGAACCTCTGCAGTGTGTTGATGATGCTCTGACTCTGTATGCAGAGGGACAAGAAGGATGGAAGGGAAAACAAGTGAATTTTCATGATCAAGGCATGATGGAAAGCAGGTGGAGAGCCTGACGCCAGAACAGGACTGTGAAGAAGCCTGGAGCTGGAGCTCTGGGGCCTGGAGGAAGAGTGGACGAAGTGGTGTCTCAGTGACACCAGACTCCTATCCCAGCTGACCTTGGCCTGACTCACATGCCTCTCCTCTCCTGAAGGGCCTATGAGGACCTTGCTCATCTTCTCAATAGGAGAGCTGAGACTTAGAGTTAAAACCCAAATTTCTTCCAACCCAGAAGACCTCTCCTCACAGGTAGAAGAGAGAGAAAAAATTTTTATTATTGAATAAGCCCACGACAGTGTGAGGTGTGTGGCTGGCAATTCACTGAGATGCAGACCACTGGGAGTCTCAACTTTGGCAGAGCCCAGCAGAGCCCACCCACCTCATATGTGCTGTCAGGACCAACAAGAACTAGTCCTCAGTTAGCAACTGCCAGCACCATTTGTCCCGAAGTTTACCCAGAGCTCCCGGGTCATTGGGTAGCTCTCTGAGTTTCCTAACTGCATTTTTTTTTCTTGCCATGCTAGGGCTCAAACCCAGAGAGTCACACTAAGCAAGTGGTGTATCATCGAGCCACATCTTAGTCCCTGCTGTCTTCATCTAAAGGAAAAGATGCTTCATATATCTCTTTATTCCACAATTGGGTTCCTCTCCCCACCCCCAAACTAGGAATTGGAGATGCAGTCTTCCTTGGTGATTACCTTCAGAGGGAATGATTCACAGACATCTGAGAAAGAGACCTCGCTGGGAGCTAGAAGTGTGCTTACTGAGCTGTGTGTATGTGTGTGTGTGTGTGTGTGTGTGTCTGTGTGTGTGTGATACACACCTTTGTGCACAGGTGTGTGGCCATGAGGGGTCGACTTTGAGCATTTTCCTATATTAGTCTCTACTTTATTTACTTAGACAGGGTCTCTTACCCAGAGTTCCTGGTTTCAGCTAGACTGACTGACTAGTAAGCCCTGTCTCTACCTCCCAACCAGCGCTGGGGTTAGAAATGTGCACTGTTGTGCTTGGCTTTTATACAGGTGCTTAGAATTTGAATTTAAGTCCTCATGCTTGCACAACAAGCACTTTACCTACTGAAACCTAGTCCTTCATTGAACTTTTAAAAACACATTATTTATTATTTTTGTTTTATGTGTATGAGTGTATTGCCTGCATGTATGTAAATGCACCTGTGTCATGCAACGCCTGCAGAGGTCAGAACAGGGCTTCAGGTTCCTTGGAACTGGAGTTGTGGATGGCTGCTAGCTACCTTGTGGGTGCTGGGAATTGAACCTGGGTCCTCTGCAAGAGCAGTCAGTGCTCTTAACTGCTGAACCATCTCTCCAGCCCACCCCCATTGAACTTTTAAATATATATATATATATATATATATATATATATATATATATATATATAATCAAAGAGATGAGAGAACTTCTAGTTATAAACTTTCTAAAGAAAGTGCTCCAAAGAAAGGGATGGGGTGAGAGGTTTCTTCTGTTATGTATAATTTGGGGACTTTTTGTTTGGTTGTTTGTCTCACTTTATAGCTCAGGTAAGCTCTCTAGCTCCTGACCTCCAGCCTCAGCCTTCTGTGTGCTGGGTTTATAAGCACGTTTCATCACACTCAGCTTCTTCCATTATTTAAGCCTTTTATTTTGAATGTGCATTTGTCCTTACAGAATTCAGCTTTGGCCTTCATGTCGTGCCTGCCAGGGAAGGGTAGGAATGCTTGGCCCCAGGGGCAGTGGTTGGCTGGCCCCACTGTAACATAAAATCCAAGGAGTAGAATTCAGCTTGATCTGATCTGGAGACCTTGGCAGGTAGAAGGAGGCTTTTAGGTACTTCGGGGTACTTGGGTAGTTTCAGGATTTAGCTGGGACGTAAGGCTGATGGAGGGACCACCCAACCACAGAGAGTCTTGCAGACGACAGTGTTCCACTTTCCTGCCCCTTTGTGACTGTCCTGTGTCATATCCCCTCTCTCCCCACCCCACAAACACACTCTAGGTGGTGTCCTCTCTCACCTCCCTATTAGGAGGAGGGCTGCCTGGGGATGCTGGCTTGGTCTGGCTGGTGGCTTCCATGCTGTGGTCTCTGCTCCTGTCCCTGCCCAGCATAGCTCATGGCTTCTGCTCTGCTTCAGTTAGACTCTAACCCACTAGAAGCTGTGGCCAATTCTGCAGAAAGTTCAAATCTTTAGGGACTTCGTAAATTAACCTTTGCAGTTAAGTGTTCTCAAAAGGAAAAATGAATTGAGGAGTGGGAGTTGGGCAGCGGTAAGGGCCAGGTCAATGACTGCTAGGTCTGCCCATGTTCTGAGCGTTCCTGTCTCAGTCAGGGCAGAGCCTTCCAGCAAGAGGCAAAGAGTGCTGAGGTTCATGCAGGGAGAGCTGACTGGTGCAGGGGACACGGTAGGTCTGGGAAGGCTGAGGTTCTGGGTAGTGACAGTGAGGACATTTAACAAAGTGCCGGGACCACAACAGCAGTAACTTTGTGCTGACCAATTCCGAGCAGGGCCTTGAATTTTAGTGTGTGCTTTTTTTTCTTATTTATTTATTTGTTTATTTGTTTATTTATTTATTTATTTATTATTTCTCTCTCTCTCTCTCTCACTCTGTGTGTGTGTGTGTGTACACATGTGCATGCCTAAGAGTCTAATGGGGTGTGAGGACAATTTGCAGGACTCAGTTCTCTCCTTGGGAGCCGGCACCTTTACTGAGCCATTTGCCAGCCCCCATTTATATTTCTGTTGGAAGATTCAGGGCGAGTTCCTATATTTCTGCACTCACATAGATTTCCAGGAATGTCCTATGGTATACCCGTGTCTGAGAGTCCCATATATATATGCTATGCAGAGGAGAAGAATTTCTACAGAAATGTGCCTGGCAGGCTGGAACCAAGGCCAGACCAGTGTGGTCCTAGCAGTGTCAGAAGAAGGGGAGGGACACCGAAGCTGGGGTGATTGACAGGACATGCTCCACCCACTTCCTTCCCACTCATTCTCCATGACCCAAGGAATGTACCTTGTCATCACTTCTCCTTGCCCAGAGCTTGGCAAACAGAAGGTCAAGTTCACTATCTTGCTCACATTGCATTCCTTTGCATCCTTCAGGTGTCACATCCCAAAGAAAGCTTTCCCTAACTCCTCTGAGGAAGGAGTCCCCACTGGGGTTCCACCCACCCTAGGTGTGCCCTGTGATGGCACTTCCCATACCCCATTCTAATCCCTTCTCTGGGGTTGAGAGAAGGCTCAGAGGTTAAGACCCCCACTGTTCTGTAGAGGACCCCAGTTCAGGTCCCAGTGCCCATAACCACCTGTAATTCCAACTTTGGGGGCTTTGATACCCTCTTCTGGCCTCCAGAGGCACTGCACTCACACTCACACTCACACACATACACACACACATGCGCACGCACGTGCGCATGCAATTTTTTTTAGATTCACCCACTAGACTGAGATGTCCTTGGAAACAGATTGCATCTCTCCTCTCTAGATTTCCACCCCCAACACAGTCCTTGGCAGCAGGTATACTTGGGAAATGAACGGATGTTGGGGAACAGCACCCCACATTTGTATAGCACTTTTCCTTTCACCAAGCAGTTTTCCATGCATTGACTTCCTAGCAACACAGCTCAGCCAGAAAGGCAGGTTTTCCTTGGTGTGGATTCTGAGGTTGGACTGAAGAACATGTTTCCAGACTCCCTGTTGCCAGGTCCTTTGGGCAGTTCTCTACCTCGTATAGTCTGGGTAAGTAAGGTCCGAAGCTAAGGTGGCTATGATCTGGGCCAAGCTGGCTCAGGTGAGCTTTGCCCTACAGTTCAGACCCAAAACACTGTTTGTTAGAAAGTGCAAGAAAAGAAAATGACTTTTGTTCCCTCCCTCTGTGGTGTGTGTGTGTGTGTGTGTGTGTGTGTGTGTGTGCGTGTGTGTATGTGTGTTAGTGGGTGATAATTTTGCAGAAAGTGGATAGAGGGAGATAGGACATAGACCTGGCGTCTGGCTCCTTTGGCTTGGCTCCTATCCCCACTTTACACTCAGATCCAGGAATCTACTCTGTATTTCCCTGGGTGTGTGTAGCATTTAGGATTCTTCAGAGAAACAGAAACAATAGGGGTACATGTGTATGTTCACATGCACGTGATTTTAAAGACGTTTGTCAGTAAGAATTGGCTGGTGTGATTATGGTATCCAACAAGTTCCAAATCTTCAGGGTGGGCTGGCTGCAGGCTAGAGACACAGAAGGACAGATATTTGTGTCTGAATCTGAAAAGATTTTTCTGGAGAATTCTCTCTCTCTTAGGGAGGGTCAGGGTTTTGTTGTTGATTTGTTGTTTCCTTTGTTCCATTCAGATTGCATAAGACCCACCCAAAGTCCACTGACTGAAATAGTAATTTCATTTAGTCTCCTCTACAGAAATGCCCAGAATTAGGTGTCTTAAATAAGCCAACATCTGGATACCTGTGTTCACCTTCTAGACTGAGAGGTCCTTGGGAACAGATCACATTTTTCCTCCCTAAATTTTTTTAGCCTTTAGTTTGATGCATAAAAGTATCACCATAGTAAGAGATTCCTCAGATCCTCTCTAGGACCAGGGAAGGAGAGGCAGTCACTGAATCTAAACACTGCTTCATCTGCCTTAGATCACCATATAATGGAACAGGGATAGGATGGATGATGAAGGGATGAACAGGTAGGTAGACAGGAAGATGGAAGGATAGACGGATGGATGGGTTGATGAATAGGTTGAAGGACAGAAAGTTATTTGCAATAGCATATAATTGCCTATAATCTCAGCATATGGGAAGCTGAGGCAGGAGGATTATGTTTGAGGCCAGCCTGGTATGCACAGTCAGTTCCAGGCCACCTAGGATTACATAGGGAGACCCCATCACAAAACCAGCTACTGGCAACTAGTAACTTTTCATTCAGTATTTGTTAGGTTGAATTTTTCCAAAACACAAAACTATAGAATGATAGATCAGAAGATCAACTTACTCAATTGTTTAAATTCCCACCTGAAGAAAATGGCACCCAGAGAAGAGTGACTTCCTGGAGATCCTACCTGGATAGAGATTCTTCCTCTGATGTGATTGCTGGTGCTGACACAGGAATAAGATCTGGTGAGCTGGAGCAGGGGTGGCTAGGCTGCAGGATCGATTTGACTGCAAATGCAGGGATTCCACACCTCCCAGGCTGACCATGCTTGCACTGTGCATGGCTCAGGTTGTGGAAGAGCCACCTCCCATTCTGCCCTGACATTCCAACATGTGACTTCTGAGCCCTGAGGCAGGAGGACAGAGAGCATCATCTCTCAACACATTTTGGCTAAGAAACAATATCTGTCAGTCTGTCACATTTCCTTCTAGCCACATGACCCCCAACTAATAGAAGAAGACTAGAAATCAGGGTCAACACATGAAAATTTGGATACAACAGGAGTTTCTGACACAGTAATTTGTTACGTCTTTGTTGGAATTTCAATGTTTCCTTTTCTTTAGCTTTGAACCAAGTGAGTTGTCTCAGTATATTTCAGGAGACCAAAGATTTCCCTTGGACTCTTGGAACCTCCTGAGTTTACACTAAAGAAGATGCCTTCTCCTTTCACTGTTTCCTAGTGGTGTGTGTATGTGTGTGTGTGTGTGTGCGTGTATACATATACACGCACACACACATACGCACACACGCGCCTGTGCACACATATAAACAATTCTTTCATCCCTTCCATCTAAGTAATTAGAGACTGAGTCACCTGCTGCCATTTCTACCTAACGCTCAGCAGCATCTTGTTCCTCTATAGGACATTGGTGGTTTATATTTGCAGGCTTTTAAGACTTTCCCCCCCTGGGATGTGTCTTGTTCATGAGTATTGATCAAGCATTGTAACAGGTATGAGAACTTTATAGATTCTCATCACTGGATCCCACAAACTGTTTATTTCCTTTGAAGCACTTTGCCTGTACTTGAAAGAGTCTACCACCAAGGACCCAGCCAGATTTGAACTTCTTGTCTCCCCCAAAGCAGTAATAATTAAAGCACTCATTTCTAGTGGCATTGGTGCTGTTTACATAAATTTAAACAGAACTTTTTATTAAAGTAACTAAGAGCAAAGAATACCAAATTCAAATACCAATTTAAAACAGGATGTGCAGTTGGAATTAGATTCAAAGAAATACGAGCATAAATCGGTATCTTCAATTACTAGTGCCATCATCCTTTATTTAGTTTAATCCTGCTTCTTCAAACAGATAGAGTTAATTGACTCTGAACCTTTCAACTTTCTTAGGTGTGTGTTAAATGCAGTCGTATTTGCCTGAAGTCTCAGTCTAGAGTTTCTCTCCAGCCTTTATTTCTGATGCCTAAGGACTCCCTCTTAACTCCTTCCAATATCTCTGAAGGAAGCTTTGGTTTCTTGGTGTCAGGCCCACTTCCTGGTTGCCTGCAGAGAGAAACAGAAAGCAAATTATAGTTAAGGTGTGAGGTTTCCAGAATGTTTGAAAATCATGACTGCCCTTCCCAGTTCAGCAGGAGGATATTCTTTTCTTGAATTCCTTTCTCAGCCTGAGCTCTTTTTGAATTTGTTATCACTAATCGCTGCTGAAAGGTTCCTTAGCAACCACAGCCTTGATAAGGTTAGATTATAAACTGACCCTTTATGTCGCCTGACTTTGCAAAGCCTGCTATTTTGTAGGTACAAAGAAGGTTGTTTCAGAACATAACTTATATAGTACTTTTAAGCAAAAGGTGATACAGAGACACAAAGTGACTTCTACCTGAGTCTTCCTGTGTGCTCAGCAAAATCCTGGGGTATGTGAAAACAGAAAAGCTCTTGAAGGCACTTTCATCAAGGCAGGTAGACGCCCCTGGGGAGTCAGGTACAAAGCATAGGGCCCAAGCTTCACAGATCTGATGGAGGAGGCAAACCCTCAGCATCACATGTTCACCATCCCAGTGTTCAGACAGCCTGTGAGCAGAGCCCTGTTTACCACTCCGCAGCTCTGGACTCTCCTGTCAACAGTCAGGCCTGGTGCAGTTTCCTGCTCCCTCCCTTGCTTGCCGATGCTCTTGCTTATTGAAAGGAAAGGAGTTGGAAGACCGAGTCCTCCACCAGCCCATATGGCCAGAAGATTCAGTCAGGAATCTACCTGTTGGGGTGTGCCAGGTTCTGGTGGAGAGTCATTCTGGGGTGAGGTCAGCCTGTTTGATCCTGGATAAATGGGGAGAGCTTAGAGAAGTCACTGACATGAATGGAGTTCTTCTGTATAGCAAAGCTTAACCAAACTGATAATGAAGTTACCTGATGCTGCTCTTATCAATGATGTACAAACTGTGCCTCTCAGCTCTGTGACCACAGCCTCACTGGGGGTGTGGCGTGAAAGCTGCTGTCCATATAGAGCTCATTACCATTTATTGAGTGCTTGTGGCAAGCAAGGCTCTCTGGGAAACCTTTATTTCATTATTTTATTAAGATGCACAGTGCTCTCTTTGAAAGGCTCCCCCTGTTTAGGACAAGGAGATGACAAGAATTCAAGTGGGGGAAGGACCTGGTGCCATTTGCTGCCTCACAGAGCAGGCCACCTAGAGAAGAGAGATCCTGTCCCTTTAGACACCCTACCCCTTTCCCTGACACTCAGGATGGCGAAGCACAGACAGGATGAAGGTTTGCACACAGGTTTGCATGCCACGGGTAGAAGATGGCAGAGCTGAGTCCCACCCATGTTCAGTCTGACTGTCACCCTCTCAAGGAACATGTCAAATTCAATCTCTGCATGGCCCTCATCTCTGTCTTCCTGACTGGGTGGCTAGGCATGCCAAACACCTCAGGCAGGCTCTGGAGAGCCTGCAGACTTGGGGAAGGGTGTTAATGATTTGTAAAACCAACCAATAAGTAGACAAGAACAGAAAATAAACAATCTGGATTGCAGGTTGTACTGTCAAGTCACTGCCATAACACCACCAGAGACTGTGTGCTCCACAACGGAAACTCACACGCTCACAGTCAGGGAGGCTGAAGTTCAAGATGGAGGTAACTGTAGAGGGTGAGGCATCTTTCCTGGGTTCATAGACACAAAATTCTCCCCGTGTCCTGACCAGGCCTTTTCTCTGTATGCTGTCATACCTGATCTCTGTGTCCACATTTCTTCTTTCTATACAGAAAGATATGGGTCACATTGTATTGAGGTCCCTTCCTAATGTCTTTATGTAACCTTAATTACCCCTTAAGGGTTCTGTCTCCAAATAAAGACACATCAGGCCTTAAGGCTTCATTGTGTACATTTTGGAGAGACATAATTCATAGGTTTTACAAACTTTCGAACCTTTGTCCTATCCACAGCAGCTACACGGCAATAGGTATAGTCAGCTATAATGGAGGTGTCAGCTCTCCTCTGCAAGGCTCTGAGTATTCCCTCCCTCCCTGGAAGTCACATCAACAGGAGACTGATCCACTGAGAATTCAATAAAAGCCTTTTCCAGAACATTACTGCAGACTCCTGCAGCTATACACAACCCAACATTTACATGCAATTTTCACTTCAGCTAAAGGTTTGAAATTTAAAATCTCAGTGACTGAGGCCACACTCCATCCCCTATCTTATCAGAATTTCTTTCAGTGTTAAAAGTGATTTTGAAAAGAGTCCTCAAAGCTATCTAAGGTTCCAGAAGGCTCTCTTCTCACCATCTACAAAGCTGATTCTTCTGATCCCATTTTCACCCCAGAAACCACACATGCCTGAGGAGAGCAAGATGATGACTAATAGTAGCAATCCCTGTCCCCTATTCCCAGGCCCCTGGGAGGTCTGCCATCTCCGTTGTGTAAATTCTCTCACTGTGATAGATTTCAAGCTATGGCTCCTTTTGTTTCTTTGTTCTTTTGTTTGTTTGTTTGTTTGTTTGTTTGAGACAGTTTCACTTTGTAGACCTGGCTAGCCAGAACTTGTTGTGTAGACCAGGCTAGCTTCAGACCACAGAGATCTGCCTGCCCCTGCTCTTCTACCATGCCTGGATTACTTAGCCCTTTCACTCGGAACTACACTGTGTGCTCCAGCATAGCATCCCTTGTCCCTCTCATAGTTTGCAGGAACACAATTTATAGATTTTAATCAAGGTCAGGGGTACGCTTTTGTATCTTGATCAAAATGAACTTGACTCTAACCTGTCCCCTGCCCAGCCCCTTCTCCCTGACTCAACTGCACAATTTTATATTGTTTTTTGTTTGTTTGATGGGGGCTTTCCTGTTGTTATTTGTTTTTTTGTTTATGTAGCACTGACTAATCTGGAACTTGCTCTGTGGACCAGGCTGGCCTCAAACTCACAGAGATCCACCTGCCTCTACCTCCTGAGTACATGGTTTAAAGGCATGTGCCACCACATCTCATGTAATTTTCTTTCTTTTTCATATGTTAACCCTTGAGTATGGGCCATAAATCCATGTATATATAACATACACTTTGATAACCTTTAAGCTTAGAAGCAATACCCGTTTGTTGAAGGTCAGCATTACCCCACTGGCCATGGGAATTCTCACAGGAGCTTGCTTTGCATGAAAAAAGTAAGTCAAAGTTACTCCATAGCAAGTCAGAGTCAGATTGACGGCAGGTATAAATGCTATGTACTGCTTTATCTAGAACTGGGTCTCTCTCTCTCTCTCTCTCTCTCTCTCTCTCTCTCTCTCTCTCTCTCTCTCCTACAAAGGCTATGGGGCCTCAATAAGTGCACCTTCTGTCTGACTGTACTCTAAGGTGTGAGATGTCCAGGGAGCTTTCTTACCAGAGGCAGAATTGAAGAATCCAATAGTTAGGCCGTGGAAGGTTTATAATTCCAAGTTTATGGCTAGGCTGTAGCAATTCAGAGGAAAACAGTGATCTAGAGGCAGACTACAAAATACTGGGTTTGGAACTCATTCCAGTAAATTAAATGTAAGTGAGAGATACCCTGGAACTTTATGGTTTCCAGAGCAACCAGCATCGTGAGGAAAAGGCCACACTGGACTGGAGTGGACCCTCACCTTCTTTCCTGCTCGCTCCCCATCAAGCCAGACACAGAAGGAAGGGAAGACGTGGTGGCGGGCAGGACGGGGGAGGAACCTCTCAGTGTCCTGTCGTGGACATTCTATTGTTCTGCCTTCCTCTGCAGTCTACTCTCCAGAATTTCCTGGATCCTGGCTGAGCCCACCGAAGCAGTCATAATAATACTAATAAGATGATTTAAGAGAAGAGTTTAGCCATTGGACCTTGGGGAGAGACCTCAGCTGGCATTTGTCTTGGCAGGATAACAAGCTGCAGTGAGCCTCATGCTAACACCACACTCCACTACCATGTTCTTGTTTTATATTCTGAAGATGTCAGTGATCATCCCCTTAGTAGACTCGGCCTTTCCTCTGGAGATAAAAAGGCTAAATTGTAAATGGCATCCTCCGGGCCTGCTCTACCTTTTTAGAACTTCTCTGAGCTTGGAGCGGGGAGACACAGATGACTTCACGTGTTCATTTACCCTGGGCCCCTGTCTCTGTCCCCCATAACATCTAATGCCATTTGAAATGTCAGCAATGAATTATCCTTTTCCTTCCTTCCTTTCTCTCTCTCTCCTCTCTCTTTTTTTCTCTCTCTAGCTCTCACTCTCGCTTTCTTAGGCTATTTTGAAGAGTACATGAAATTGAAGTAGCTATAATTGAGCATCTATGTACCACTCCTGTGCTAGATGTTTTATACATACTATTTCCAAATCTAATAAATGATATAAGAGAGAAGTCAGAGCTGCTCTTAGGAACGAAGAAGCTAGGTTTCGCTACAGTCCAGGATATTAGTAGATTTGCTCATGCTCAGCAAGTGTTAAGATTCCACTGGTCTTTTTTAACTCTAAAACTCACATTTTTCTACTGTGTCACTATGTTATATAAAGCATTGTACTAGTCAGCACAAAATTAGCTTGTGCTGCAGTTACAAGTGACCCCAAAATCTTAATGGCCTATAACCACGAAGTGTGTGACTGACACATAGCACCTCCGGGCTGGAGGCTGTGCTCCACACTACCCAAGACTTAAAACTATGGCCAAGGGGCCACCAGGCTGCCACCACTTCCTCAGTGCTCATACTAGAGGGATGGGGGCTCTAGTGGGTCTAAGGCTGGCAGTGCAATGCTCTGGCATTGTGCCGAAACAGATGTCTTCTACCTTAGCTGAGTGGCCTGTATATTACAGGGCTCTTCCACACCTCAAGAGGGAGAAAGCACAGTTCCATAGACTAAGAAGTCTCCAATAAACAGTACTAAACTGACCATGAGTGACCAGCACAGGTACTTATGTACACAGTACCAAACATGTCACACTTCCTTCCCTTCCTTACCAGGGAACAGATTATAGTGGAATCTCTTTTTAGACCACAAGTCAGGTATAACAAACAAGCCCTTCATTATGTGTTCTGCTGAACCCTTTCTGTCTTCACTGCCTGGCTTGCTGGGTCACAGGATGCTACTAGTAAGTCACACTTGAACCAGATCTTTCTTAGGGTCTGGGTCTTCATTGGCTTAATATCTAGCCATGTGTCGGGGATTTCCAATAGCCACCCTGCAGGTGTTGCCATTGACAGAATATTCATGTATATGACACATGACACCCTTCCCATGGAATTTAATAGGTTTGGGGCTTCAAGCAGTCTCTGCCAGTCAGAAAACTTCTTTCACATAGGGAGGCAATTGACTGGCCAGGACATGATTATAGGAGAACACTGAATCTGTTCTAATTGATTAAAAAAAAAGAAAAAGAAAAAGAAAGGTCATCAATTATTTGAAAACCTCAATGGTTTGTTATTAGTAGCCACTTGCCTATGACACACCTCATAACTGCTCTCGGCACACAGCATGTCAGGACACCACTGTGAAGGAGCCTCTGGTCAAGACCATGCCAGAGCAATCAGTTGTGAAATGAAAACCAATGTTTTTCACTCATTTTATCTTCTGCTAAAGAATCGACTGGGGAGAACATTTTGTGACACTCACTGCCTGGTGGTCTTGGCCCTATTATAGAACATCAAGAATGTGAGCATAGCATCAGTTGTCAGATCTCCGAATGGGAGATTGGAAGGAACCTCCAGAGGTATTTTACATGCGTTCCCTTCATATCACCAAGGACATTAGGGAATAACCAGGCTGAGAGATTCACTGAAGGATTCGTAGCACAATTGTGGACTATTGTTTTAGAAAAGAGGTCACCACGGACACATCTTCACCCACAGCATTTTTAACATTTTCTGCAGCTATTTCAGAATCCAGATGCCCACTGAATGGCATTGCGTACTTTCTAAAAGTAGACAAGAATTTGAGAAACACCCTGTGGTGCAACTGTTCATTGCTTAAACTCGCTGCTGACTCATTTGTCCCTCCCCACCTCTTTACCAAGTGGTGGTATTTGTTACTTACCGCCCCTCCCCCACCCCTCCTGCAAGTCCCATCCTCCCTTGCCGGCCTGGGAATCAGGATGTGACCTCACCTCCACATGTCCTCATTGGCTGGTGGGTGGGGCTCTGAGGTGAGGTCCCTGAGGGGATACCCTGGCACATGGCTGAAGTAAGTCACAGTTGCCCAGGGTGCTGCTCAGGAGTGAAAGGGGTCTGTGACACAAGGAAGTCAAGGTTCTCTGACTTCATCCTTTTGATGAAAGACAAACGCCCTCTCCAAACAAAGCTCTTTCCATACTTCAGCTGTTGGGATGAAAAATCCCATCCAAGACAGTCCTTAGATCGGGGATTCACTTAATTGTAAATTTTACTTTTTCATTCAAGTCCCCCAATCTTGAAATGCCTTCCTTCTGAGACAGGCAATTTGAAGGTGGGTCTTTTACCACCTCCCTTCTTGTCAAATCAATTTAAGAGGCCTTGATAATTCCCTGCTTCAGGTGTTGTGGGGAAAGGAACTCCAGGCCAGTTCTGTCTAGCACTGGGGTGGAAGCATTGGGTCAGTAGCCAAGAGCTAGGCTGTACACGGTCACTGCCCAACCTCTGGCAGTTGTCTATCCTCACAGGCTTAGTGCAGGAGCAGTCTTTGGCATAGACAGAGAACTCTTAGGCTTGGGGCCAAAAGCCAGCCCTTTACCCCAGATGAACACATGGAACTGTCTCTTTCCTTCTTCCCAGGGTTGATGTAGCTTAGAGAAATATTTGGGGCTTCGTAGAACAAAGCAGGGAGAGAGAATCATAGGGTAACAGCCCATGACCACCTTCCCCTCTCCTACAACAAATAAAAGGAAGGAAGGGCCCTACAACCTGAGAATGGTCGGAGGACCCTACAGCTGAGAGTGCTCATGGGTAGGGCCACCACGGCCTTAGTCCTCACAGTGGAGGGGCAGGGAGCGCTGGTGGGTCTAAGGCTGGCAGTGCAATGCTCTGGCATTGTGCCGAAACAGATGTCTTCTACCTTAGCTGAGTGGCCTGTATATTACAGGGCTCTTCCACACCTCAAGAGGGAGAAAGCACAGTTCCATAGACTAAGAACCCAAAGTCTCCAATAAACAGTACTAAACTGGCCGTGAGTGACCAGCACAGGGCTTGGTACTTACGTACTCAGTACCAACCACACGAGGTAATTCCTTCTTCCCTGGAGTTGATGCATTGTTGAAACAATATTGTGGAAGTTTGGCCCTTGTTAATCTTTTTCTCTTCTTGCCTTTAGTACAAAGCTGCAGACACAAACATATACACATAAGGTCACATGTGTACACACACACACACACACACACACACACACACACACATACACACACTCCACCCATAACATACATTATCAATTGTCCCTTTGGGGCAATTAGGTTCAGATTCTGGAAAACTTTAGTGGTAGAATAATTCATGGTTGAAGAATTTAAGACTTTAAGGGAAAAGTAGAATCAGGAGAATGAAGGTCCTTACTGTTGATTTTGCATTCAAGGAATAACACAGTCCAAGGATATACTGAATAGAAAACACTTTAGGATGTGTCTGTATCAGTTACTTTTCTTGTTCTTGTGACCAAATACCTGAGAAGCTTCCTTTCCCTAACTTGTTAATGGAAAGGAAGCTATTTTGGCTCACAGTTTTAGGGCCCAGTCCATTGTGGTAGGGAGATAAATGACAGTGAGAGCATGAGGCAGCTGCTCACACTGTGTCCACAGCCATGAGGCAGAGAGAGCTCAATGCTAGTGCTCATCCAGCTTCTTCCTTTTTTCCCCTTTATTCTGTCTAGGATCCGAGACAATGGGGTGGTGTGATCCACATTCAGGATGGGTCTTCTCTCCTCACTTAAACATTTTTGGAAACACAGAAGTATGCCTCCTACATGATTGTACATCCTATATGAGCTGATAATCAGGGTAATCATCACAAGTCCATAGCTTGTCAACCTGACATTCAAACATTCACTATATGCTATACCATTCTACTCCTGATCCTCAAAGGGTCATGGTCACCTCATATTGGGAAATGCATTTGCTTTATCTGTAAGAGTCCCCAAAGTCTTAACATTTCTAACAACATTCAAAAGCCTCTTCTAAGACTTAAGGAAGTCATAGTGAGCCCATATTAAAATAACAGCAGTAAATTATATACTTCTAATATATAATGGCACAGGCAAACATTTACATTCCAAAAAGGAGGAATAGGAACATAGCAAGGAGAGATTAGACTAAAGTAAGATCAAAACCCAGAAGGGAACATTTCTAATCTTTAACTCTATGTCTAGCATTTGAGCCTCTTGGTGATACCATCTGGTTTCAACAGCCTTGAGTATTGCATCTCTGCTCGTCTTACCTACAGCACATGTAACCTCTGTCCTGGGCTGGCGCCATTCCATGCCATAGCTTTCCTTAGCAGATATCCGATGGTCCTGGCATTTCCAGCATCCTGGAGTCTCCATTGCAGCTTGGGCTTCACTTTCACAGCTCCACACAGTGGTCTGTCAGGGTGTCCTTGCAGGGAACCAGCTCTGCCAAACGTTGCCTGGCTTCAGCAGCTTTCTGCAATCTTGTGCAAGCCTCTATGACCATATAACTCTTACATTTTGTATGCCTGCAGAATCCGTACAATCTGGGTGATTCTGTCAAGTTCTTTTGCCAGCTCAAGATGTCGTCTGTTTCCTTCCTACCACAGTTATCATGGCCTCTGAATGACTTGATGGTTGACCTTGGAAAAATACTTTCCTAGGCTTTGTAGCAGTATTTTCAGTCCAGTCTTTTTCCTTTCAAATGAATTTGCATCTTTATAAGATGGACTCTTTGATAAGTGAAGTTTTTCCCCTGAAGGTACCATTCCTTTTGTTCCAGGACAAAATACAAGGTTTCTTCTTTGTTTCATTAATTTAACAATTACAGATGTTTCATGCACTATGCACCCTTCTTATCCACAACTTTTTTTATTTGTCTTTTTGAGACGGGTCTTCCTGTACCCCAGCTGACCTGGAACTCACTTGTGTAGACCAGGCTGGTCTTGAACTCACAGAGATTCACCTGCCTGTGCCTCCTGAGTGCTGGGATTAAATGTGTGCACCATCACACCTGACATTAAATAAATAAGTTTTTTTAAAACAGAAAAATTGGGGCTGGAGAGTTCACGGTTAAAAGCACTGACTGCGCTTACAGAGGACCCAGGTTTGATTCCTAGCACTGGCACAATAGCTAACTACTGTTAGTAACTCCATTCCACGGGATCTGACACCCTCTTCTGACCTCCTCGGGCATTGCACAAGACGGGTGCACTCACATGCCTGAAACTTTGATTTAGTCTATTTTCTGTTGCTATTTAAAAAATATCCAAGACCAAGTAATAGACAAAGAATAGGAGTATATTTGGCTCACAATTCTGGAGGCTGGAATTCCAAGAGCATGGCATCTGCTTGTTACCTGGTAAGGGTCTGTGATATACATTATATTGGTAAATTGTCATGTGCTGTTTACGCTTGTTGAAAGCAGACTTTGGGAATGAGGAGCCTTTGCTTTGTCTCCTTCCAAACCTGTCCCCTATCCACACTCTGTAATGGGGAGATGGAAAAACAGTAAGCCTCTAAAGACATTAAAAACCTTGTGTCCTTGAGAACATTTAGATGGTAGACTATTTCCAACAGAGGTTACTGTCTGCAATGGGAAAGAGAGGCAGATCGGAGAGCAGTCCAACTGGAAACTCCAGCTGACTGCCTCAGCCTCCTCAGTCAATTTTTGCTGGGTATGGTAAGCCATATTGAGGATGTTACTTTTGTTTGCTCTCTCAGGCTTCCTGGGTCATTCTAAACTCCCGGTTTGATGCTGTTTTACTTTCAGTCTGCTGTTCCAACCTATCTGTTATTTGCTAGTTGTTCTTTTACTTTTGTTTGCCACACATTTAATTAACTCACTCATTTGGAACCAAAAGCATGGCTATTGTAGATCATTCTCTGGACTGGACAGAACAAGGCCTTCTGGTGCACCAAACGTTGACATGGCAGGCAGTGAGACAGAGAAAACTGGTCAGAGAGCTATCTGAGTTTTGTTGTTGTTTCCTTGCTTTTGTTTTTTTCTTTACATTTATTTTACTATTGTGTGTGCATGCATGCACATGCCACAGCACTGCACAGCAAGACAACCCAGTAACTCATGCCTCTGAGTGTGTGTGGAGGTCAGAGGACAACTTGCAGGAGTTGGTTCTCCCACCACATGGGTATCAGGCATCCAACTCAGACCGTGAGACTTGGCAGCAAGCATCATTACCTGCTGAACTGTCTTACCACCACCCCACATTTTTATATCAATTTATTATTATTATTTTCCTTTTCTTTTTTGAGATAGGGTCTCCCTGTACCCAGCTCACCTAGAACTTGCCCTGTAGACCAGGCTGGCCTCAGTCTCAGAGAGATTACCTCTTCCTCTGCTTCCCTGGTGCTGGGATTAAAGGCATGTACCACCACACCTGGCCTAGCTATTTATTTCTATCTGTTCTTTTCTATGGTACTGAGGATTGAATAAAGGACCACTGACCTCTATCTCCAGCTATTTTTATTATTTTATTTTGAGACTAATATTGCTAAATTATCAAGGGTTGGCATCAAATTTAGATCCTCCTGCCTCAGCCTGTTGCTGGAATGACAAGCATGCACTACTCCACCCAGGGAGGACTCTGTTTTATAATGAAGCCATTCCTGTGCTCACCTATTAATCCATAAGTGGATTAATCTATATATGAGGACAGAATTCAATCACCTCTTAAAGGCCCAGGCCCAACACTGCCACAATGACAATCAAATTCATCATGAGTTTCAGAGGAAACAAACCGTGTTAGCCCACAGCAAGCTGAAATGCCCATCAAGCGATGAGGGAACAAACTGTGGTCTCTCTGTACAGTCTCATGTTAGTCAGAAGTTAAAATGAATGTGCTAGAATTGATTCTACCCATCAATGTGGACAGACCTTGGAAACATAATGCCAGGTGAAAAACAACAAGTTCTGGAATGATGGGGTCACTGTGACACTACTTCTGTAAAATAAAAAGCACTCAGAGTATTGGGTATAATTTATGAGTGACATGAGGCGAGTACAGATGTGAGAAAAATCTCCACCAGCTGCAGAATAGCAGCTGTGTATTTGAAGAGAGGCAAGGGGTACAGAGGGGATCACAGTGGTGTTTAAGGTCTTATTATGTATTTTTTTTTAAAAAAAGAATCTGACATAGAAAAGGCAGAATGCTACCATTTGCCATTTGCAGGGTACGTATGAAGCTTTTGTTCCATTTTGCTCTAAGGGTGAAGTATTTCAAAATGGAAAAAAAAAAAAAGAAAGACAGCAAGAAAATTACAGCAGCATTTTGCACACATTTGCACGAGCAGTAAACAGGTGAGGGATGAGAGTTCTTTGTTTTCATTCCTTCCCTCAAAGAAGGTTCTTAGGATTTCCTTCCTTGTCCACAAAGAATGTCCACAAGTGCGTTTTCTTGCTGCAGAAACGGGCACCCAAAGGGGCATTTTTCAGCCAATTATCCTATGCCCTTCTGATCTCACAGCTCAAAGAAATTGACACCATATTCTTCACTCAGACACAGGGCAAAATGAGAGCACAGGAAGTCGGCTGCTCCAACCACCTCAGCAACCAGGCCGGTGTCTGAGTGCAAAGTCCCCGGGTGCTCCTCTGCTGTCCAGTGCTTTGTTTTTTCCTTCCTTCTTTGACTTTTGCAGTTTCCTTGCAGAATCTCACTCCTTAGCCACTCAGCAACTCCCCTTTCAAAGGGTCAACTCCTTGATTCCTTTCTTGCTTATGATTCCACCAGAGCTGACCCCGGAACAGCGATTTCCACATCTGAGTGTGCACCAGAATTTCCCAGAAGGCTTTCTAAGACATTGCTCCATTCCACCTTCAGTTTCTGGATGGACTCAGTGGGGTGCTGGAAATGGCTGAACAACAGGCTCTTTGAAGACATAACAAAGTAAGCAAACAAGAAAACCAATCACCGAGCTGAAGCACCTGCTTCCACAGTGTGATGGGGAGCTGTAGGTTCCAAAGCGGTTCCTACTTCAGGCACCTCTACTCCAGAAGGCAGAGTCCATGAGTGTGGAGTCTAGGAAAGGATTTCCAGATTGGCCAATGACCCTGCGGCCTTGACATTAAAGGAGCACAAAAGCGGACTTGCTGATCTTTCAGCAAAGGAGCTATGTCATGAGGCCAGCCCAGGCAGCCATGCAGATAACAATATTATAACTAGACCACTGGCCTGCAGGTTCTGTCCCCATCCTGAGTGCCCTAACTGCCACCCTCTAAAGGGCACAAGCCTGGCAGAACGGGTGTGCACTGGACCCCAGGGACTCGTGAAGGGCAGAATTATATGAGAGATGATTCCTGGCTGGACAACGCATAGACTCTGGAGTAAAAGGAGATGGTGGGGGGAGCAAAAGGGAGGAAGAGGAAGGAGAGAAGAGAGGGAGGCAAGGAAAGAAGAGTTCAGAGCAGAGATGCTGATGTGGCATCGACCTGTGAAGCAGGGAGGATGACCCAAGCCACTGAGTGTCACTTTAGTGTGCAGGTCCACATATCATTAGGCTTATGGGAAGCAGAGGCTCCGGGCACCTTTGATGGCTCTGCTCCAACTGGACTTGAGGTAAGGCCCTGGACCTCCTGCTAACTTCCTCCTCTCCTTCCTTCCAGATTCTGCTTAGATTCTAGCTGTCCTTCACTACCAGGCCCACAGGTCTGTCCCAGGCTTCAGCAGGATGTTAGCACAGGGCCCCAGTCCTGCTTGCCTCTTAGGAGTGGGGTGAGCCTGGAAGGGGAGCATGCAGTAGCCGAGGATTCCTGCACATTCCTCTCCTTACACAGATGAAGGAGTCGGCATCCAGAGCTGGGAGGTCGCTTCAAGGCCACTTCATTGGCATGGCCCAGCCTGGATCAGATCTCAGCCTTCAGTCTCCTGGCAGAGGAGGATCCCTGACCAGGTGCCCTTGATACCTTGAACCTCAGGCAGGTGGACATCAGCCACTTGGAGAGACTTCCCATGTTGCTTCTTGTCTTCCTTTGGCATCTTCTGTCCCCACGTCCTTCCTCTCCACAGCCTGGTAGGGACCTGTTGGTGGGGCAGCCCATCCACCTATGCCTCTGAGGAGGGCAGCTGCCTGTCTCTCCTTGTCCCTCTCCTCTACCTCTTCTCACTCCCTGGGCCTCCAGAAGGTGTGCTGAAGCAGCGCCCTCTGCCTTCCTCCAGTGTCCACCAAGGTGACCTCTTTCCCTGCCTGAGGAGGTGAGGGGGCCTCTTTCCCACAGTGCCTGGGCGCAGGGGCTCTCAGCAGAACTGTCGGTGTCTGGGTGCTGAGGTAGGACAGCAAGCAGTCATGGATGATTTCAATCAAATAACACACTGCTAAGTACCACACACACACACACACACACACACACACAGAGACACACACACAGTAGAAAGACACAGCCATAATCTGATGGCTAAGCAAATCCCATTCAGGAGCTGACATCCTTTACGCCCAGAGTCGGGACCCACGACCTTGTACGGCAGGCGCTATCCCTGGCTTACAGGTGAGGACACTGAAGTATAGAGGGGTTAAAGACTTTCCTGAGGGCACATTTCCTGAGGGCACAGATTATACTGGGGGACAACATAGGATCTCACTCCAGATCTGACTGACTCCAAAGTCTAGGGTCTTCCTATGAACACTGGAACAGATTCCTTTTCTGAATGCTGCTTTCTTCTGGGAACAGCTCCCCGAGATAGGGCAGGGCTGTAATTTGAGGTGCTCAACTGAAGAGTTAAGGGCTTAAGTACTCAGGATGGGGATTCTGAAACCCGTTTTGAGAGGTGACTGGTACCAGATGGCAAGCAAGCTGTAAACATCTTCACTGAGGGGACGCCTCCATCCAGCAACCTTTCCAGCTTCCCCCTCCCCTCCCCGCGCTCTGTTCCTCTCTGGCTGCGATTGCTTTGCACAGAATTCTGCTGGGAAAGACCTCTGCTGGTCTGGACTCAGGCAACACAGCCTCACACATAAAGGGAGCTCGACGGTGCACTACCCCATCTGACCGCACGATGCCGCCCTTGAGCCACGTACACAGTTCCCACCTAGGACGCTTGGGGTAGGTGGTCAAGCTGACCTGCTTTTCATTGGGGCGGATTGAGAGGTCCGGGAGCACCAAGGAGGAGCTCCTGAGCTCCTGGCTCATGGCATGAGTCAGCCCGAAGCGTGGCCTGTCGCCATCAAGCCTTCTCCGCTGATGTCTCCCTTCTCCAAGTGGGGGCGATTTGCCTCAAACACTTACGTCGTTGATTTTGAACTGTGAACGCATCTCTTCTTCCTCCTCCGTGTAGCCCCAGCTCCACGTAGGATCCCTCGGCACCCCTGAATTTGGAACTCCCGAGGGCCAGCTCACACTTCGCCTTAGCATTGCCCCTCGTGGTTTCTGCACGGGAAAGGAACCTTTTGGGGGGCCTTATTTCTTGAAATCTGTGACTCTGTAACAAAGCAGTTGACACCGTGCCCCTCCCTGCTGCGCCAAGGTCGAGTAGTGGGATCTGCACAAGGAGGGGTGTGGAGCCTACCTCCTGGCCAGAAAGAACAGAGAAGCTCCTGGTCTCTCAGACTCAGTGGGATGGGGGAGGGGAGATGAGATGGGTGGCCTGCTGGGGCTCATCACAGCTGCAAAGGCATCCCTAGGACCCCAGCACTGGCAGGAGGGATAGAGCTTACATTACCCGGCTTCACTGCTTGTAGAAACTGAGAACCCGAGTGACCTTACTTCAAAATTCTGTGTAGTATGTGGGCCCCCCCCCCCCCGCCCCCGGCGCTTTATCCCAACATGGAGCTCACGTTTAGAGAAGTTTCCGCGGGTCATAGCCTAACCCTCGCTTATGGCCCCTGATTTATGCTCTGTCTTCTCTGGGCTTAGTACTAAGCCCAGGTGGCCTCCCCTTTGGATGATGATTCAGACCTTCCCCAAGCCTCTTCCTTTTTTCTCCAGTGTATGCAAACCCCCCTCCTTCCTCTAGAGGACACTGAATCAGAGGCGAGCAATAGTAACTTGAACAATTAAGGATTTTATTTGAAGGATTTGCCTTAGCTCACAGGAGAAAGCAGGTAGCTACAGATCCAGGCCTCAGGAGGCCAGAGACCAGGTATCTCAGTGCTCCCACACCGCAGAAGCTCTGGGAGGATCAATCTACATGCATTGTGTTGTTCCTAGTTTCAGGTCACCCTGCACAGGATTCCAACACCCAGGCCTGTCTTGGGCAGCAAGGGTCAGACACATCAAGTGACAGTCCTACCAGGAGTGTCCCGTGGTGGTTGCCAACATCCACCTAGTGGTCTTCCCTGTTCTCTAGTGGTGCCACTCCCACTGAACATTACCCACCAGGCAAGAATTAAAGGTAAGGCATGACTGCCAGAGAAAGCCTTTAGCGCTTGACCTACGCAATGCTAAGGTACATTGAGGACGGTCTGGTTCAGGTTGGTGGACTCACCTGGAGCCCCTGGGAGTCTCCCATGTGGACCAGGCCTCCCGTAGATACTTTTTGGGGTAAGGGCTTCCTGACTACTGTTGAGAGGAACAGCAAGCCCAGACCGCAAAAAGATCCAAAGGAGACAACTGCAGGCGGGCAGCAGGGAGGGTGCAGACCTTCCTGGGCTTGGCTTGCATCTGGCAGGGATGGGGCTCAGGAAAGCAGAGCCAGGACCTGAGGAAAGGAAGGGGAGAGGGGAGGGGAATGAGAGAACGTCTCAGGATGCAGGCGGGCAGGTGGCAGGAATTCCAGTTATAATCCCTTCTGCCCACCCTGTGTCAATCTCATTCTCACCTGGCAGGTTGATAGAGCACAGCTGTAGCACCCCCCAATGTAGAGGGCAGTTGGAATTCATGTCTCCTGCTCCAGAAGGGTTTTAGATACTCCTTCTGTGACTGAGAGTTACTCAGCTTAGGCGTCTTCTACCTGCTGGGGTCCACAGCATTGGGGACACCTGATTCCCCTTGGGAAACTTACCAAGAACTCCAAGAAGATGCTGTTACTGGAGGGGAGTGCTGAGGACAGATCTGTGCAACCTGATCATCTTTGGTAGATAACTGGTATGATGAAGATAGAGGCCCCAGTCCAGGCCCCATTTGGCCTGTGCCAACCTCCCCCATGGCCTTAAATAGGGGAGGCAGGCGTTATAGTCCTGCTTCCTAGGGTGGTTTGTTGCTCCCAGAATGAGAAGCTAAGAACACTTCCTGGGAACCCTACTCCCCAGCACTCGGTCTTTCTCACCCTACCTGGAGGTCCCTGAAGTCCCAGCCACAGGGAGCAGAGTAGACACTGGGGTGATGCTTGCCAGCTCAAGTCCATCTCCTACATTCCCTGCAGGGATCGAAGAGCAGCCATCCACCTGCCAACACAACACAGCTTATTAGCAGAGGCTGCCTGGAGATGCCCACTGGTCCAGCTCCATAGCTGTCCAGAGAAGAGGGCAGAGGTAGAATGAGATAGTGTGGCTCCAGGGCAAACTGCAGAGAAGCACCTGAGGATACACAGGCTTCAGAACTCTGGGGACACCTCTGCAACAGAGACACCCAGGTTGCCCTCCTTTTTTTGAGGGGGGGGCACTTGGGCTGTGCTTACTCTCGGGATGGCAGGAGGGAATCTTTTTCTGCCAAAACCCCTCAAGGAGAGGCTCTTCTTCCTGGGTGCTCACCTGGGAGGGGGCTCCAAAGGTGGAGGTGGCTCCTGGGCAGCAGGAATCTGTATCATGCTGTGGTCCTGCAGCAGGCTCCAAGCTCTAGCTGCTCCTAAGCTCTGCTTGTTTCCCACCCCTGCAGTGTGGTTCCCAGGAAATTTGGACAACATGGGTGGTGAAGGGGAGAGATACGCTACTCATGGATTTTAAGTGAGTCAAACAGGTCTTAGCATATAGGCAACCAGACTGGGAAGGGTCGCCGTGGAGTGAGTGCGGCGGTCCCTGCCTCTCTTGCATGGACCCTGCCCCTAAGGATGCTTTCTCGTTGGTATTCACCGCACCCCCTCCAAGGCTCATCCATCTGATTTTTCATTTCCCACCCTGTCATCTACTCAGAGCCTCTACAAGCCCACACAGCGCATGAGCATTCCCTTGTTTCCTTGTTTCCGACGGGGAAATCCAGCTCCAGGGAAAATCCTTCAGAGTCACCCCAGGTTCCCCATCTCATTCATCAGCACACCACTTGGCCTTTCAGAAGATGTGAGCCTGTTTCTTACCACCTCTTTCAGTCTTCTCACTTCCTAGCAAGACCCCTGTTTTCACACTTGCTGCCTAGAGTTCAGTATCCACTAAGTGACCTCTGTTTTTAAAAATAGAGATCAAGGGGCTGAAGAGATGACTCAGTGGTTAAGAGCACTGGCTGCTCTTGCAGATGACCTTGGTTTGATTCCCAGCACCCACATGGGGCTGACAACCATCTTAACTCCAGTGCCAGGGGATCCAACACCCTCTTCTGTCCTCTGTGGGCATTGAAAGACACAGGTGCACTTACATACATGCAGGCAATACACTCATACATATAAATAAAAATAATGATTAAAAAACAGAGATCAAGGCTGGAATGCAGCTCAGTTGGTAGAGTGACTGTCCAACATGCATGAGGCCCTAGGTTTGATCCTCAGCACCCCATAAACTGGGTGTGGTGGAATCCCAGCACTCAGTAGGTGGAGGCAGGAGGATCAGAAGTTCAAGGTCATCCTTGGCTACATAGAGAATTCAAAGTTGATCTGGGCTATACAAGACCCTGAGTCAACAACAACAACAATAACAAAACCCAACAAGAGAGAACAAACAAATCAAAGATCAGTCTTGTCTCTACTTAAAGCCTTTCTCCCCAGTAATCTTCCTATCTCACTCAGGCTTAAGTACACAATCTCCGTCAAAGCCGCAGGTAATAAGCCCCATCATACCCACCCCCTATTGCTCCTCAGATCCCAGCTGCATCACCTGGTTCATTCTTTTTTAGACACACTGGCCTTGCTCACTCTCACACTGTCAGCTATGCCATGGCCTCAGGCCTTTACATACCGTCACCTATACCTCTTATTTTGCATATCCCAAGTCTGACCCCAGCTCCTCCCTGGTTCCTTCTCAAACTGACATTATCTTGTGGTTAATTTTGTGTGTGTTAACGTGACTGAGCCCAACTATATTGAATGAGTCTCTAAGGACGTTTTTGAAAAATGAGGTCAACATTTGCATCAATAGACTAAACAAAAGGGTTGCCCTCTCTAATAATAGTGGGCCTCATCTAATCCCAAAAGTCTGTGTCATGGTGTTGATGTAAAGTGTCCCCCACAGGCTTATGTTCTTGAATGCTTGGTCTCCAACTGGTGGGGCTGTTGGGGAAATGTGGACTCTTCAGGAGTTAGGGCCTAGGTAGAGGAAATGGGTCACTGGTGATGGTGGGGGCACCATCACAGCAACAAGAAAAGTAATTAATAATGAACACAACAAAGACTGAGTCAGAATTCTTCTGTCTTCAAAACAAGACACATTTTTTTTCTATCTTCAAACTTGACCTAAACATTGGTTCTTCCGGGTCCCAAGACTGTTGGTCACTGAGACTAGATTCACTTTTGATTCTCATGGGTCTGCAGATTACTGACTGTAGATCTTGGGACTCTTTGGTCTCCATAATCCTATGAGCCAATTTCTAACACTGAATCTACACACTTACTTTCATCCTCCATGTCCCTATCTCCTTTGTTAAACCTCACGAATTTGAAGCTTGGTCTTTAAGCCGGTGGAGAGGTTTGTCCTTCTTCCAGCAGGCCATGAACAGTCTGTGAAGGTTTTTGAGCAGGAAATTAGAAGAGGAAGGGGCTCCTGGTGGGACGGAAGATAGCTTCATAGTAATTCTGATGAGCAGTACTGAGATACGGTTTGGCCTAGGAAGGACACGGGGATGCAGCAAACTTAAGATGTAATAGACAGGCATGAACAGGGTACAGGTCACCTGCCAGGTGGGCCTAGGAGTCCAGCAAAGGACAGAGGGGCTGCTACAGGAGGAGGGCGAGGTGGTTGGATTATATATCGCATGCAGTCAAATTCAATAACGAGATGTTAAAGACCCACAATGCAGAGATGAATCCTGTCACGGTCCACGGTGTAGGATTTGATAATGAGGATGATCTGTAAAGGGAAAAAGTGACAGAGGGAGGCAGAAATAGGAGCTGGAGGAGGGCAAACAGGCTTTGGAGGCCGGGGTCAGCACCATGGACACCTCTACTTATCTGCGGGCTGACACGCTTCCTTTGCAGGCTGAAGTACAGTGCTTCCCAAAACTGTTCCAGCTGTCTGGGGGCCGGGTAGACCAAGTCAGCAAGGAGGTCTGCAGGAAGCCCCACCCTGGAGTGAGGTTCTTGGAATTACACTCCCTCCGGGAGTTCCTGGCAGTTGAAGGTCCCAAGGAAGGGACCCCAAAAGGCAAAGTCCTAGCTCTGAAGAGAGTGGAGGTAACCTTGGGTGACTCTGTGTTCCTCTTGCGAAGGCCAGTGCTGACTGCACATAACTGTAAAGCAGGGGCATCTTCGTCCTGCACCGTGTGGTGGAGACCCCGTGCTCCTCTGCTCCTGCCTGGGCAGCTCCTCTGATTCCTTTTCCCCCGTTCCCAAAGTCTCAAGGTCAAACTTAGAAATGTCTTCTGAAGCTGCCCCTTTCTCTCCTGCCACAGCCCTGCCCTGAAGAAGTCCTTGTGCCCTTGTGACCTTCTTGACCACAGTGGCTTCCCATCTGCTCTCTCCACTGGCCCTTGCTCCTCCAATCTTCAGATTTTTAAATGCAAATCTTCTTTTCTTCCTCTACTGCTTAAGAAATCCTTAAGTGGTTTCTTGCCACTCTTAAAAGTAAATCACGTCTGATCACCTGCCTTCTCCCCAAGCTCCTCCTGTGTCAATCTTCCCCTGTCTCTGGATGCTCCAGCCTCATTGACATGCTTCCAGCTCCTTGAACACTCCAAGCTCGCCTCCGGGTCTTTGCCCTTGCTGTCCCCTCTGCCAGGAACACTGTCCCTCCCACTTCCCTGGGTAACTCCACCATAGCCTGCAGCAGGGAGCTCAATTATCACCCCCAGTAGAGACCTTCTGGGAGCATCCAAATTAGAAGACCCTGTTAGTCCATTCCAGAATAACCTGTGCTTTTTTCCCCCCACACTTGATCTCCTTTTGCAAATATATATGTATTGCTGTGATTTGTTTGCTGGTTTGCTTAATGTCTGTCTGTCCCACTGGGCTGAATCTCTAAGGATAGAAGTCTTGTCAGTCTTCTTAGATGCTGTATACCCAGCACGCATAATTATGCCGATATAATGAAAGGAAAGGTGGAAACAGACAAGGAAGAAAAGAAGGAAGGAGAGATGTGGAGGGACACGTGGGGGCAGGAACTCTGAGGCCATCTCTAGGTGGAGGGCCTGTGACTATTCTAAGAGTCAAGTGAATAGAAAGAGGATGGTTGACCAGAGTCTGCATCCTTCCCCACAGGTGACAGGGCAGAGCAGGTCACAGGCTCCACACTCCAAAGCGAGTTTCTGGGGAGTCACCAGAAATGTGACCGAGAAAGAAGCCAAAGAAAGTCATTGTGAACACAGACAGGACCAAGAGCAGAGGCAGTGAGGCATTGCGGCCCAGGCCTTACGTCTTTTAACCAAGTGAGCAACGTTGTGCAGGGAAGCAGGGCCTGCCTCTTATTCTAAGAACCATGTTGCTCCCACTCACAACGAGGAGTTGCATTGCTCATGCCCCTTGCAAGTGGCAGTGGTTTGGGGGGCAGCAATTGGCTGCAAAGCCTTCCTTTTAAGGGCCACTTGTTCCTGTTGTAACTTTTATTATCACAAATGACATTCCCTTCCCTGAGAACTCTGAGTAGGCTTCTTCCACTGGGCATATAATATTTGTTTGTGCAATGGTTGGGGGTTGGGAGGTTGCCCCCACAAAAGGTTGTGCTGAAATTTGGTAGCTGTGTGAGCTGGAGAGATAGCTCAGTGGTTCAGAACACTTGCTGCTCTTACAGAGGAGCTCTTCCAAGCTAGGTTCCCAGCACCCACATGGTAGCTCATAACCATATGTAACTCTTGTTCCAGGAGGATCTGGTGCCCTCTGATGGCCCCCATGGGCACTGCACACATGTGGTGCACTTACATACGTGCAGGCAAAACATTCATATGCATTAAAAAAATAAATAAAAAAAAATAAATAAATAAATAAAAATAAATCTTTTTTTAAAAAAAGAAATTTGGTAGCTGTGTGGGAGGAGGGGCATTTAAGAGGGATTCATGCATTTTTCTTGAGACTGGGATAGTTCTTTCAAGAGTTGGTTGTAATAAAACAGGTCAGCTTCAACATTCTCTCGCTGCCTTACACACACACACACACACACACTTGCCCTTTCTCCACTACATGGGACAGCATGCAGCCTTCACCACAAGCTGAGACAATGTTGACATCTTGCTCTTGGACCTGCAGGTTGGTGAGCAAAGCAAACAAATTTTCTTTATTAATTACCTGTTTTTAGACATTCTGTTATAGCAACAGAAAATGGAGAAGACTCCATGTAATTCCATGTTGTAGCATCACCTGGGGTGACTCATCTCTTCTTTATTTTAGCTTTGTTTTTCTTGATTTGTTGCCTTCCTGGCAACAAGTTGTTCCTTGTAATTTGCTCCATTGAGTATTTATTTTCCTTAGTTCATGTTCAAATAGAAATATTTCTTATTCAAGTGTTCCTCACTAATTTATAGTCCAGTATTTATGTTCTCTTTATCAGCTCAGTAATAATATTTTCCAGATCTATTACAAATTCTTATTGTCTTCATGGTTTCATTAGCCATAAAATGAGACTAAATAAGGTAACAATTGTTTAATTTAACATATAAATTCTTTTCCTTGTTCTGAAGATCATTTAGATAAAAATAACCACTGCATACCCTGAATTGTGTATGGACTGAGATAGTACCATTTATAGAACTCCATTCTATTAATGTGTTTAGAGTTTCTTGGTTTCTTTCTCTCTGATGATAATGAGAATCCAACACCTGCTTCCCACTCCACTTCCCTAAACTCAGTACATCAGGGAATTTGGACTGTGAGGTAGGGGAGGAGGCCTCAAATTTTGATGGCTGTCACCCCTCACTGGGGCTCTCCACATGAGCTAGACAGTTTGGACATTTTTCCTAGATGTCCTAAACCTAACTGATAGATGAGGTAGAGGATCTGACCTCAAGAAAAATAACTTTCCCAGAAGGTCAAATATTCAAGTGTGCAGAGAGAATGCTCCCTCATTTTAAGCGCAGACTAGACCTGTCAGTATCATCCTCTGAACTTGGAGGAGGAGAGGTAATGCAAAATTGCACAGCTGTAATGTCTTGGGAATAGTAATACTGGACCGTCCTAGAGAAGTCCTCAGAGATGGTCCCAGGGCTCAGCACTGTAGTCAAGTAGCCAGAAGCTGGTTCTAACAAAGGAAAACAGAGCTGAGAGAGCTGGGGACAGGAAGTGGGAGCAGAGGGCCTGAGGGAGTGTGACAGCTGTTAGGAAGGCCACCACTCTGGAGAAGCATTCTCTGTCTAGGCCATGCCCTCTGTGTTAGTTACTTTCTTCTTGCTCTGACAAAAACCACTTAAGGACCAACAAGATGGCTCAGCAGGTAATGGCACTTGCCTTTAAGCCTGATGACCTAAGTTCAAGCCTAGAATCCACATTGTAGAAGGAGAGCTCTAGCTTCTACAAGTTGTCCTCTGACCTCCACACATGCTCTATAGCATAGATGACATGCATCACGGATACACAGACACTCAAAAAAATATATATATAAAATAAATTTTTACTTGCAACTTAAGGAAGGAAGGGTTTATTTTGGCTCACAGGTTGGGGGTACAGCTATCATGAAGGAGAAATCACAGCAGCCTGGGTCAGAATAGTCTCTCTATAATTCAGTGTCTATCAGAGCAAAATGCTATACACTCTAAAGGAAGAAAGTATAAATTAGATTCTTTATAGTGTATCATTCACAATGGCAAGTGCATAATGAAAATATTTTAGGCATGAGAAGAAATAGAAAAGAGGTGATCTATGATTAAGAATGATGAATTCACAATTAAAAACCAATAGAAACAGTCCTCAAGTAAGAGAGAGGTTAGAACTGATAAATAAGGACATTTAAACAGCCATTACAAATGTTTAGGGAGTTAGGAGTTAGGACATTCATGATGAGTGAAATCATACAGGAATCTCAGAAGAAAAGATGGTTAAAAAGAAATCCAAGTGGAAATCCTAGAACTGTTTGAACACTGCCAGATCTAAAATTAAAAACTCATTGAATAATCTAACATCATAGTAGAACCTGTAGATCCAACCTGAATACCATAGAAAAAGGTTTTCTTTTTCTAAATGTGTATGAGTGTTTTCCCTACATGTATGTAAGTGCACCTGAGTGTGCAATGCCCACGGAGGCCAGGAGAGGGCAGAAGATCCCCTAGAACTAGAGTTACAGACAGTTATTAGCTGCCATGTGAGTGTCAGGAAATGAACCCCTGTCATCTGAAAGATCAGCCGGTGCTGTTAACCAATGAACCATCTCTCCAACCCCAAGAAAGCTAACTTTTAAAAACGAGCAGAGATTCACTGACCCATAGGACAATACAATGCAATTTAATACATATGATCAGAGAATCCAAGGAGAGGAGAGAATTCAGCAGAAAAGAATATTTTCAGGAATATTGGCTGAACATTCTTCAAATTTGGTGAAAAACATCAATCTACAGATCCTAAGGAGTTCAAGAACCTCTAAGAAGGACATACACACATACATACATACACACATACACACAAAACTATCAGTATATTGAACACTAAAGCATTAGAGAAAAGACTTAAAAACTGAGATGGGCAGAGACACATTAACACTACAGCTGACTTCTCATAATGACAATGAGGAGGAGGCAACGGAGCATTTTTATAGAGCTGAAAGAAAACAAACACCCTCCCCTAAAAAAGCCTGTCAACTCTAAATTCTATATCCAGTGAAAACATTTTTCAAAACTGGAGGATTAAACTGTCAGAAAATTGAAAGCTGAGAGAATTCACTGCCAGCAGATATGCATATGAACAATGCCAGAGGAAGTTAGATCCACCTGCCTCTGCCTCCTGAGTGCAGGGACTAAAGGCGAGCGCCACCACACCCAGTTCCAGAAAGACTTTGTGATGTACAGGAGAAAGAACACCAGCAGTTAAATATGGGTAAATGTAAACAACTATTAGTTTCCCTTGGTTAATTGTTTTAAAGACAACTATTAAAAAATATGTGGTTGAGTATACAGCATATATAGAAGTCAAAGGTATGGGGCTGGAGAGATGGCTCAGTGGCTAAGAACCCTTACTGCTCTTGCAGAGGACTCAGATTTGGTTCCCAACACCCACATCAGGGGCACACAGCCACCTGTAACTCCAGTTCCAGAGCATCCAAGGCCCTTTTCTGGCTTCCATGGGTACCTAAATGCATGTGGTACACATAGACTCATCCAGGCACAGACACAGAAACATAAAAAGCAATCTTAAAGAAGTAAAATATATGACAGTACTAGCATAAAAGAGGAAGAAAAAGCAATGATTCCACTGTAAATTCTTTTTTCTTTTTGTAAAGATGTAAAAATAAAATATTGTTATGCATGTGTGTCTGTTTGGGGGTAGATTAACAGGAGGGTAGTTGCCAGTGGAGGCCAGAAGATGGCATCAGATCCCCCAGAGCTGGAGTTATGGGCAGTTGTGAGCTGCCTGACGTATATACTGAGAACCAAACTCAAGTCCTCTGCAAGAGCAGTATGTCTTCTTAACCACTGAGCCATCTCCCCGGCACACCTCTGTAAAGTCTTACATTCCATGGAAGGCAGAATCATAGTACGCAGACCTGTTGTTGTTAAGGAAGCAAACGCTAATGTCTGTCATGCTCCGATAGATGCAGTAGCATGAGAGCTCTCAAAAAGTGTCGTGCTAAGTTAAAAAAAGCAGACATAAGCCACTCTGTACTACGTGAGTCGGGAGAGGGACTGGGCTATAAACGGACATGAAGAAAAATTAAGGAGATGGAATAGTTTGTGTCACCAATTTGGTGGGACTTCCATGTGAGTACAATTACTAAATTTATCAAACTGGACAAGTGAATTTTATTGTGCATAACGTACACCTCAATTAGGCAAAACCAGAAAATTTGGACAAAAATCTGAAACATCTAGAGTATCCAAGCAAATCTGATAAAGGACAACAAAGTCGGACACAGAGACTGTATTGTTCCTGTTCCCTCAGTGGTAGCAGTGCGTGACCACACAGAGGCAGGAATATGCCCAGGTCAGGAGGATGGAGGGAGCCCTTCCTTCCTCCTGATTCTGCTTGCCCTAGTTAGCTGGGCTCTGCAAGCTGCTAAGGTCCTAAAAACAGCCTGAAAGCTCTGTTCCCACATTCTCTCCACCCTCTTCTCCTGCAAGCTCCTGCTGGCCACTCTGCTCTGGCCACAATGTCCTGCAGATTGTTCGTCAGACTCAGCTGACATGCCAGGGCCTTTGCCCTAGCTGTTCCCACTGCCTGGATGGATCTTCTCGGACAGTCCTGGATCGCTCCCTTCCTTCCTTCAGGTCTTGGCTCGGTTCTCACTTTCTCAACAAGGACTTTGTGAATCCCCTTGTTCCCCTTTATTGCTTTTGTTGTTTGCTGTCGTTTTTTGAGACAGGGTCTCCTTGTAGCCCCAACTGTTCTGGAACTCACTATGTAGACTAGGCTAGCCTTGAACTCACAAAGGTCCACCTGCCTCTGCCTCCTGAGTGCTGAAACTAAAGGTGTGCACCACCATGACTGGCTGTTTGCTTTTAAGACAGGGTCTCACTATGTAGCCTCCGCTGGCCTGGAACTCACTATGTAGACCAGGCTGGACTTGAACTCACAGAGATCCAAGTATCTCTGCACCATGCCTAGCATTATATCCCTTTATTTAACACTACAAGCCAATCCCTCTCAGACTCTATAACCCTTACCTGGCTTTATGCCTCTATTTTTGGTTTTGGTTTTGCTAATTTACTTTATGTTGGGGTGGGTGTGATTTGTTTGGTTTTGTTTCTGTTTTCAGGGTGGGGAGGGGGTTGAGACAGAGACTCCCTCTGAAGTCTGTTCTGGTCTAAAACTTGTCAATCCTCCTGCCTCTGCCTCCCAAGTGCTGTGTAGTGTGCTAGCACAGCCAGCGCATGCTGTGCTTATCTCTAATGTCTATCACTTTAGTCTGTGTCTGTGCTGAATGGCAGCTCATAAGGGCAGACACGGTCATCTGACGCGTGGCAGCTTCAGTAAATACGTGTTGAATAAACTTTCTTTCCCTGGCTTTTGCCCCTCCTTCTCTTTATTGCTTTTTACAGTTTACTTGTATTTGTTTTGTTGTTGTTGCTGTTTGTTTGTTTTTGAGACAGAGTCTCCCTGCAGTCCCTGTTGACCTCAAACTTGCTATATAGACCAGGTGAGCCTCAGTCTCACAGAGATCAACCTGCCTCTGCTTCCCAAGTGCTGGAATTAAAGATATGTGCTACCATGCCCCACCCCACATTTTATTTGCAGAAGGCCTTGAGCTACACTTGGCCTTTGCCGGTTTAATGGATTTCTTACAATTTGTGACTTTTAATTTTGTCGCTCTTCTTGTGATTCATTTGATGAAGGCCTTTATTTTAAGGTGGCTATTCTGTGTGTCTTGTTGAGAAAATCTTTTCCCTTCCACGTTTATGTAGATAATCTGCTATCTTCGAAAACTCACAGTTTTGCCTAGGGGACTTGGAGAGATGGCTCAGTGGTGAAGAGAACTGGCTGCTCTTACAGAGAAAGGACCTGAATTTGATTCCCAGTACACACACAGTGGCTAACATCCATCCATAACTCCAGTTCCAGGGGATCCAATGCCTTCTCCTGACCTCTGTGGGCATTGCACGACACAGGTGTACCTACCTACATGCAAGCAATACACTCATACACATAAAATAAAAATAACAAAATATTTAAAAAATATTGGATATACCTGGAATTGAGTTTTATGAAGGGAGTGAAATATGACAATGATTTCATTTTCCCCCATATAGATAAGCAATTGTCCCCAAACCATTATTGAATAGTCCCCCATCTCAATGCTGTGATGCCCTTCCTTGCCACGAATCAAGTTTCCATGTGCTCGGGTCCCTTCATTTGTCTGTTCCTACACAGTACTGCTTGTCATTGACAGGGAAATGCTAAAACAATGCTTGATTTTATTGAACTTGACTTTATTAATCGTGATAATAGTCAGATTTGAAAAAAACATCACATTATCCCTAACTATTAACAGTGATTATCTCTGGTTGGTGAACTTGTGGGTGTTTCTATTTTTTTTTCCTTTGTCTTTATTCCTGTTTTCTAAACTTTCTACCATGATCATATATGCTTTGCCCTAAAGAAAAGCTAACCTTGTAATTATTTTTAGGTAATGATGTGTAACAGTCAAAAGAGAACAGGAAAATACTGTGAACATTCAAAATCCTCTGTTCCAGCGATTTTGAAATATAACAATCAAAGAAATGATAAATATTGGGAGTGATGGATATGCTAATTGCCCTGATCGGGTCATTACACAATGTGTACATAGAGCAAAAAAATCACACTGTATCCCATGAACATCTTCAACTATGTGTCAATCAAAAACAGCATAAAAATTAGGCTGGAGAGATGACTCAGTAGTAAGTGCTGAACAAGTGTGAAGACCCGAGTTCAAATCTCTAGAATCCATGTAAAAAGTTGAGGGTGCCTGGAACCTCAGTGCTGTTGGGGAAGAGAAGGATCACTGGGCCTCGCTGGCCACTAGCCTAGTGCCAGGTCAGTGAGAGTAAGGGAATAAGGTGGAGAATGAGAGAGCAGGACACCCAACCTCCTCCTCTGGCCTGTGCACAGGTGCACATGCACACACATGTACATACATCATACACATAGACACACATGATAATGTAAAATTTCAAAAAAGGGAGGGAAAGAAAAGCACTGAGGAGGGTGGGTAGTCCACAGGTAGGGGGGCTGGGGTGCTCGTGGAGTAGAAAACGGAGGCCAACATTTTCATGGGGTTCCTGGGAGGACAGAGCCTTTAGCACTAGAGAAACGGCATGGAGGAGCTAGCTTGGAGGCCAGAAGACATTGGGATGAGATGATTGAAAGGCAGGAGAGTCTGGGCCGGACACTGGGAGGGCGAGAGACTCTGGAGCATCTGAGTTAAGGTGGGAGGAGGGATCTGAGGAGCTGAGATCAAGGGAGCACTCGGGTGAGAGGAGCCCTGAGAGAGCTGCTTGGTGACCAGGTGAGTTAGGAGAGAACAACGGGGGCTGGGTAGAGCGGAGGAGGAAGAGGATGGGAGCTAGGGAGGGAGAAAAGACGAAGAGGAAAGAAAAGGAGGGGAACTGGAGGGGGATGGTGAGGACAGGGAAGGGCTCAAGGAAAGGCTGGGAGGGAGAGGAGGAGGAGGAGGAGGAAGGGAAGGCGGAAGAAGAGGAGGACGAAGACCTGGGGTGTTTGGGGAGACAGGCAGAGCTTCTGAGGAATCAGGGGAGCCGTGCAGGAGAGGAGGCCGGTGAACACGGGGCTGGGGCTTCTAGCCAAGTGGGTTTCTAGCCAAGGGACGGGAGCAGAGAGGGGCCGGGGTGGTGGAGGGCGCGGCTGGAGCGAAGCCCTGTGCAGGGCAGGGAAGGACGGCAGAGCTGGAGGACGTGATTAAAGGTTAGAGAAAAAGCACATGCCTCGAGCTGCTTTCCCACGTGACCCCTAAGTGCCCCAAAGGCCCCAAGCTCAGGCGGGGGCTCCAGGGTCCCCTCATAGCCCCTACCACACACACGCAGCGGATCACGCGTCCTGGTGTTCCAACAGAACGTCCCCACAGCCTAGACCTTTTGTAACTGTCCAGCAGTGGTAGAGCGTGAAACCCGTTACGTAAGTGGTCTAGCAGAAGCCAGGGTGCATTCTATTTGTTTTGTGACAGGGCTAAAATGGAAATTTTTTGCCTCAAGACAGAAATATAAAACAAAGACAGACAATGATAGCCCCGCACAGAGAGGCTTGTGTTTTGCGAGCTTGTCTCCGCCGCTCCTCGCCTCTGCTCCTCACCTTCTTTCTTGACAGTACCCGGGACCTGTGGACCTCCCTGGCCTCATGTCTGCCTTCCACACTAACCCATTAAAACCCTGACCCTAAGTCAGCCTTCGAGTCCCCTTCTACTCTCACAGCTCAGTCAGAAAAATATACGACACCGTTTTGCTAAATGACACAAACAAAAAATGTTGTCTTGTGCCTGGGCCCATAGTGGTTCGTGCCTGAAATCTCAGCACTCTGGAAGCTGAGGCAGGAGGGTCACCACAGGTCTGAAGCTGTCTGGTCTGCATAATGAGTTCCAGGCCAACCAGGGCTACATGGGGAGACCCTGTCAGAAACAAAAATCTGCAATCAATCAAGGGATGGGAAGGTGGCTCCAGAGTAGTGTTTGCCTATTAGGCTGAGGCTCTGTGTTCATTCCCCAGGACTGCAGAAACAATACCCCACCCCCAAATACCCACAAGTCAACCAAACAAACAAAAAGCATAGTATTTGGACTAAAGATGTGTTCAGTTGTTAGATCGCATGTCTATCATGTATGAAGCCTGGAGTCAATTCCCATTGACTGTAGTGGGGCATGCTCATAATTCTAGCACTCAGGAAATGGGTGCAGGAAGATCAGAAGTTCAAGGCCATCCTCAGCTACATAGCAAGTTCAAGGACAGCCTGAGTGTGCGAAATAGCTTTGGTGTCAACTTGACACACCTGGGTTGAGGGAGCCTTAACTGGGGAATGGCCTCCATTGAAGTGGCCTGTGTCCATGTCTGTGGGGTGTTTTCTTGATTGTTAAGTGCGGCAAGAGGGCCCAGCCAAGTGGGCGATGCTACACTCGGGAAGACTGTTGTCTATGGTATCAGAAAGCACGCTGAGCCTGGGCCAGGCGAGCAAGCCAGTATGTAGCATTCCCCCATGGTCTGTGCCACCAGGTTCCTGTCCTGAATTCCTACCTTGGGCTCCCTCAGTGATGAACTGTGTGACCAGGGATATGTGAGCTAAATAAGCCCTTTCCTCCCCAAGTTGATATGGGTCAGAGTATTTTGTCACAGCAATGGAGAACAAACCGGGACACTGAGCTACATGAGATCGTATCTCAACAACAACAATAACAATAATAATTGTTGTCTTTAACATTAGTGGAGCCTCAGTACCCCACAACAAACTTACAAGTGACCTCACTTCTTTTACCAATCGTTTCTAACTGTGACTGGCCTCTAGCCTTCTCCCCCAGCCTGTGGACAGCATTGACTCTGGTGACTGTTGAAGCCCCCAGCTGTAACCTTCCCCAGCATCCTCCTACCCTGTGCCACCTGCCCTGCTTCCTTCCTTTCCAGTCTTGTACTACGGCTTGTCTCTTTGCCCATACGGGCTGCTCTGCTGCCATGTGCTGGCCCTGTCGCTTTCTTCCTCTGCCGCTTGGAAGCCTGTGTCTCTCTTTTTTCTCTCTAAGTTTTTGTTCTCTCCTTGTACCTCCCAAGAGCCCAAGTTCTAAACACGCCCCTTTCTTAACTTTACATCTCTCTAGAGCTTTGGCTTATTTCCCTCTCCTCTGCTGAGCCTTTTGAAACGGTGATCTGTTCTTTCATATACCAACATTAATGGGAACAAAAATAAAATATTTCCAATAGAACCCAGTGGGAGAGTAATAAAAATAATAATATAAATGATCAAATGAAGCTTATTCCAGGAATATGAATTCTGTGACGGTCAGGAAATCTACTAATAGAATAGGCTAAAAGAAAAAAAAATAGTATATCATTTGAGAGAAATCTAAAAGATATTTGATGAAGTCCAGTTCTCTAGAAATCAAAGCATAAGGTGAAAACAGACTAAAAAACAAATCTAAGTCAGGAGTCAAGGTCATCCTTAAAGATGAGAAACGCTACTTGTAACTGTGCAGGATGTCCTTGATGGGAACAGTCATGAAGCATCACGTAATTTGGAAGTTTCAGTCAATACGGGCATTAAAGGAAAAGGCAATATCATCATTCGATGGGGAGAGCTAAAAATCGGATTCACTCCATTGTAAACTTGAAGATGAAGTGAAAATTATTCTAATTGATGAGTTAGAAAAATCAGGTGGTTCCAAGAGAAATATTGACAATGTTATTGGCTTTTTCATCTAGTGGGAACAACCACCAAGAAAACATAATGGGAAAAAAAGATTTCATTCACAATAGCTAGCTTAATATAAAATATCAAGAGAGGACAAAACTAGGGATACAGCTCATGAGCTAGGCCCTGGGTGATTGCAACACAGTGAATAAACAAACAATTATGTAGTCGGAGAAGAACCTCACCCAGCAGAGTGCAGGTCCCCATGAATAGAGGCTCATACTTCCCATAACAGTTAGAATTAATCAGGAGCCATACCTTGTTTCCAGTCTGGAATATCTATATTGAAAAATGCTAATCTTCTGTTAACTCACCTAAACACTTCCACTGTGACAATCAAAGTCTCAACTGATTCTTGAGTAGAACCTGATTTAAGAAATTTGTCATTATCTGGACAAAGGTGAGGAAATTCATAAAACTTGGAGGGAAAAAGCTGAATGGGAGCTGGGTACGCTTGTCAGATCAAATATGAAAAAAAACCCAAAACTCTAAGTCCATAGAAATTGCTGCAGCAAGGTCCCAGTGTCAGAGTACACAGATCAAAGGGGCAGGACGGAAAATCCGATCGGCATTTCCAGTTGGTTGGAGACAGAACGAATGGCCGTTGAGGAAATGCAGTCCGGGTAACAGGAAGACTGCGGTGCTTCTGATTTGATTTGATTTACTGAAACACACATTCTTTTCCATATGTTGAAGACACAACATAACAGAAATCTTTACAGAAAAATGATATTTTCAGGAACAGATGATAGGATACTTGGACTTTGCTTCAAATAGAAGGAAGTTGGGAGCAGCAAAGATGAAACAAAACTGACTGCTAATAATTTAGGGTTGAAGCTGGGTGGCGGGGCGGTGGTTTGAATGAGAACGTCCTCCATAGGCTCCAAGTATTTGGACATTTTGTCCTGAGTTGGTGCCGATTTGGGAGGTCTTTGAAGGTGTGGCCATGTCGGGGGTTGGGGGGAGTGTTGGAGCGTTCTTGAGCCTTGCCAGATCCCCAGCAGCTCTCTGCTTCCTGTGCCTCTTGAAGATGTGAGCGCTCAGCTGGCGTCTACTCTAGCCACCTCTGCCACGGTGCCTCCCCGCCATGAGGGACTCCTGAGCCCCTGTGGAACTGTAAGCTAAATAAACTCTTTTATAAGTTCCCTTGGCCAGTGACAGCAACAGAAAAATGACTAATACAGTGGGGATGCAGCAATTCATTACATGATTTTGCCTTCATTATAGATACTTGAAGCTTTCTATGATAGAAAGCTTTAAATGCATGTGAATTACAAATCCCTGCTAGGAAAATATCTCCAATATGACACACCAAGATAAATGTCCTTAAGATATAATGAGTGTGTGTGTGTGTGTGTGTGTGTGTGTGTGTGTGTGTATGTGTATGTGTATGTGTGTGGTGCCAGGGATCAAATGTGGGCCTTCTACATACTAGGCAAGTGCTCTACCACTAAGCTACATCACTAGTCCAATAAGTTGCTTTTATGAAACAATGCAAACATTCAGCTTTAGTAATAAAGAAATATACATTTTTAAATGGGATTTAATTTTGAGACTGTAAGAATAGCAAAGATTGAGATAAGCCAGACTCCGAAAGGTAAATATTATCTTTCAGATGTGGAATACAGACTTAACTCTAAACACACACACATTAAGTAAATGTAATTTTAAAAATAATTTAAAAGCACTAAATAAGGTAACAGACTCAGAAAAACAAGTGACCCATGTTCTCTCTCATCTGTAGATCCTAGCTCTAAATCCTTAGATGTGAGTATATGTCCTTGCACAACCACACCTCAGGAGCCAGGAAAATGAAAAGGAGCAATGGGATAATCGGGAAGAAGGAGCCTGAGCAAGGGGGAGAGTAGCGGACAGGTATCATGAAGGGGAAAGTAGGTGCTTTAACTGGGGAGGGACAGGAGGAGCTGTACAAGGGGAGAGAGAGGAGAGACAGCTAAATAACGCCAAACGGTATGAAAAGTCAAAGGGAAATGTAGAATGTAGTAAGTTTACTAGAAAACACACATAATATAAATGTAATATAAACGTGAAGGCTAAATAACAAAAGTCACTGTGCAGGGCAAGGGAAACCTCCCTTTGAGTTGTTGGTCAGGGTAGTTCAAGAGTCTCCCCAAATAAGAAGCTTTTGCCACAGCCCTTGATTGCCTCCCAGAACTTGAAGGTAAGACCCTATTACTGAAGACATGACGTACTTCAGACACAGAACTTAGAACAATTGAACTGGAACTAACCTGGAAGCCTCCTTCCTAAAGACTAGCTATTATAGTATCAGAAGATACTATGCGAGCTGCCAGGAGAAAGTCAATCAGTGATCCAACCCAGCTGTAAAGCCTACAAACCATAACACTGACAATCCCATCAAATGCTCTCTATTGATGCAGCAGTGGCTCTTTTATCTTGAGGGTAATCAACAGCTGTCTAATTGGACCTAAGACCACTCAGTGGAGGGAATTCAAGTGTGATACTGCAAACCTAGCCAATTATACATGGCTGGAAATGTCATAGACCCAAAGGAAAACCTGGGTTCTCTCTTATATAAGGTAGGGAGAAAACTGCTCCAAGTATTCTGGGGACCAATTTTCCATATACGGCAGGATCTTTCAAATATGCTTACACTTTGACTCAATTCAGCTTTTATGAATTAGTCTCACAGATACAAATGAACAAGTTCTCAGATGTCTATACATGTGTGCTTATCACAATATTACTTATAGCATTGATACTTTGAGAAAGTTCCCTCAAATTAGTTGATAGTTGGCTTAAATCATTATGCTGCATCCACACATTAAGAAGGACAAGGTAGGCCTTTTCTGAGTGACTGGAGTTCTTGCATATACCTGTATTGTGAAATGTTTTCGTTACTTTTTCCTCTAACAGTTTCAGAGTTTCAGGTTTTATATTAAGATTTGTGATCCATTTGGAGTGATGAGAGACAAAAATCTAGTTTCATTCTTCTACATGTGGATATCCAGTTTTCCCAGCACAATTTGTTGAAAAGACTGTCTTAAAAACAAAAACTCCAATGTGGATTTTTGGCATCTTGGTCAAAATCAGATGTCTGTAGCCACATGAATTTATATCTGGGTTTTCTATTCAATCTCTAGAATATACAAAGAGCTAAAAAGAAAACAAAACAATAAGAAATCAAACAAGCCAGGGAGAATGGTGCATACCTATAATCCCAACACTTGGGAGGTGTAGGTAGGAGAACCAAGAGTTCAAGGCCAGTCTTATCAACATAGTATACTTAAGGCCAGCCCGGGCTGCATGAGACCTGTCTCAAAAAAATTAGGCATCAAAATGCACTATCAATAGTTGAAAGAGAGCCCACAGAATTACAGAAAATTTACGCGAATTTTTTATTTGACAACAGATTACTATCTGGATAAGGGATTAATATCTAGAATTTTTTAATTAGCATAGAGTTTTAATATAGGGTTAAAAGTTCTCTGGTGAGGATTATACATTATGTATTTATTGACACTGAACTATATATTTAACATATTATTTTTAAATCAAGGAAGCCAAATAATTAAAGGGGCTAGCAAAATGAAAAGACAGTTCTCAAAAGAGAAAATACAAATGGCCAAAAGAGACATGAGAAAATGTCCAGCTTCACAAGCCAGCAGAGGAAAGTAAATAAAAACTACTTTGGGCTGGACATGGTAGTGCACGCCTTTATTTCCAGCATGCCAGATGCAGAGACAGGCAGATATCTCTCAGAATGAGGCCAGCCTGGTCTACATAGCAAGTTCCAGGCCAGGTGGGGCTTCAGGGAGACCTTGTTTCAAAACAAAAAGGAAGGAAGAAAAGAAGGAAAGAAAGAAAGACAGAAAGAAAACAGGCGCAATTGGAGATAATCATATTAAGAATTAAGCCAAGCTCAGAAAGACAAATATGTTTTCTCTTGTTTGTGGCGCATAGATTTTGCATAAAATTATGTATATGGTGTGTAATGATTAGTTTTAATTGTCAACTTGACATAGAATCATTTGGGAGAATGGTGTTTAAGAATTTCTGCAAGGGATTATCTTGATGTTAATTGATGTGGGAAGACCAGCCCAGTGTGGGTGACACCATTCCCAGGACTTCAGGTCCTGGACTGAATAAAAAGAGGAAGCTAGCTAAGCATGCGTGAGTGTGTTAAGCCACTGCTTTCTGCTCTTGACTACTGATGTAAAGAGATGTAAAAGCTGCTTCAGATCCCTGTTGCCTCGACTTCAGCAACAATGAACTGTAACCTGGAATTGTGAGTTAAACAAACCCCGCTTTTCCTTTAAGTTGCTTTCATCAGGGTATTTCATCACAGCAACAAGGGAAGAAACATGACACATGAAAGTAAAAGTCAAACTGTCTAGGGAGACAGGGGAGACTAATGGGAGAGGGAGGAGCAATAAATACTTGTATGCAAACTTTAAAAAATAATATGAAGAATGATGTAGATTTAAATGTATTAGTATAGAAAGAGATATTGAGCAAAAAAAAAAATCATATTAGAAGTCCTGTGTGCAAGGTAGGTAAGATGCCACTCCAAAATAACATAATAAGAAATATCTGGAAGGGCTGGAGAGACAGCTCAGCAGTTAAGAGCACTGGTTGCTCTTGCAGAGGACCCGAGTTTGATTCCCAGCACCCACGTGATGGCTAACAATTGTCCCTAACTGCAGTTCCAAGGGATCTGATGCCCACTTCTGACCTCCGCAGGCATTGGGTGCACTTACATGCTTACAGGCGATACACTCACATAAAATAATTTAAAAACATTTTTTAATTTAAAAAATATTTGGAAGAATGTACATCAAAATATTAATGTGACTTTTCTATGGCAAAGACTATGGTAGGCTTTGCTTTCCTTTAAATCTTTCTGTACTTTCATATTTGTTTTTAATCTGTGTATTTATGAAAATTTTTTAAGATAGTGTCTTACTATATAGCCCAAACTGGCCCCAAACTCAGGACTTTATTTCAGCCTCCTAGGTGTGTTCCACTGTGCGTGGCTTCAGATTTTTTTATGAGGAATTAATACAATATTACTTTTATAATTATAAAAATTACATTTTTAAAGGAAGGAAGAAAAGAAGGAAATGAAAGGGAGGGAGGGAGAGAGGAAGGCAGGAAGGCAGGTCTGTATCTGGTATATGCTGCCAAAAAGTACTCTGTATCTATTCAAAATATGTGTCTCTGTTGCTTGTTTTTGCTATGTAGTTCAGATTGGCCTTGAACTTATAGTTCTACTTCAGCCTCCTGAGTGCAGGGATTTTTAGGTGTGTACCACCATGCCCAGCTTATTTTTTTTTCTTTTTTTTTTTGACTCAACTAGCAGGTAACATGAGCTATATAATGTTCCATTTTCATCTTTTCTGCTTGAGAGAGGATCTTGGTCAAACCAATTTATTCTCCTAGCAATAATACACGAATGAGCCTAAATAACTTTATCTTGGCCGACGTGTTGATTTTATGCATACAGAGCCAGAGATGGAACATGGTCTCGTGCATTTTAGCCACTCACTCTACACGTGAGCTATAGCCCCATCCCTTTTGCCGAGTGGGTAATGCATGAGAAATGGCGTTGCATTGCCATTTTGTATTTCTCTCATTGCAAATGAGGTTGAATATCTTTTTACATGTGTAGGAACAATACATTTCTCTATACCCGTGTACCATATTCACATCCTTTGTCCACTTTTACTGTTGATTTGTACAGTGGCTCTTTATATGAGAATAAGTAAGCTTTTGTCTGTGGTTCATGTTTGCAAATATCTTTGTGCATCTATCACTTACTGTTCTACTTTATTTATATGTGCCTTTCCCCCAATGCATTAATGTGTTCTTTAAATGATTTTTAAAAATTTTTTTGTATGCAGAGTTGAGGGGTGGGGTGGCAGGTGCACGCTCCACTGCTCTTGTGGAGGTCAGAACAACCCGCAGGATGGTGCTTTCCTTCTGCCGCATGGGTTCCTGGGACTGAACTCAGGTTGTTGGCATAGACGAGAAGAGCCTTTACATGCTGCCTCTCACTGACCCACAGGTATGGACTCTGTTGTTGCTGCTTTGTTTTGTTTTTATGTGGGTTTTTTTTTTTTTTTTTGAGACATGGTCTCCCGGTAGCCCTAGCTGATCTTGAATTCACTATGTAGATCTACGTGGCCTTGATCTCACAGAGATCCACCTGTCTTTGCCTCCAGAGTGCTGGGATTGATAAAGGCATGTGGCACCACACCCTACATAAGTGTGTTTTTTATGCTGTTTATTCATTTTTTAAATTTATGGCATAAGGTTGTACAAGATCATGTTTATAATTTGTGTACACACATACATGTGGAGGGAGAGAAGAGAAAGAGAGAGAGAGAGAACTAGAGAGAGAACTGACTGTGGTGGGACATCTGTGCTGTCCCAGCACTTGGGATAATAAGGATAAGTTTACCATGAGTTCCAGGCCAGCCTGAGCTACAGAGTGAAACCTTGTTTAAAGAACAATCCCCAAATATTATATATACGTATGAATATATATATATGTGTGTGTGCACAAACATACACCTCTATATATATCAAACCCTGTGTTTTCTTCTAGTACTTTTGTGACTTAACTTGTAATATTGTGACTTAACTTCTAAATATTTTCTCCTTTGTTTCGATATAAAGATTGAAACAGGAATAACATTTTCTTCTAAGTATGTCCCCAGCTGTTATAGCCTTAACTATTGAACACTCTGTCTTACCCCTCTGATACAGGATGCCATTTTAGGAAATGCTAAATTCTTATGTTAATTCAGTTCTATTTCTGAACTCTTCATTCTGTTTTATTGCTCTGACTGAACCATCTCCAGTACTTCCTTATTTTAATTATGTTTTCACAAAGCACAGAGCCAATCTCTTCTTAGGTAACCTAAACAGAATCTCCTGGCTATCTGTGAGTGTTTATTTTTCCACCAACATTTAAGAATAAACTTGTCTAATTCCAAGGACAAAAGATACCCAGGTAACTAAATATCAGGCATAATTTAAGACAGATGAGCATCTTTGTAATACTTAGGATCAGCAATTTCCAGGGGGGACAATAAGATTTTTCATCTCATTTTGTACCTTCTGTTGTATTCCTCAGTAATGCTTTAAATTCTTCAAGCGATTCTTGTATTTTTATTGTTATTACAACTGGGTTTTCCCTTCCATTATATTTTTAAAGCTTATTGTTTGAAGAATGCTATTAATTTGTTGTATTAATTTCACGTCACCAATCTTATAGAATTCTTACTAGCTGCAATTTTTTTCCAGTTGTTTCTCCTGGATTCTCAAGTTATGCAATCAGATCATTTTACATTAAAGATACGATTTTGCTTCTTGTTCTCCAATTTGGCGCCTCATTTCTTTTTCTTATTTAACTGCTTTAATTGCTACTTCATCTAACTACTCCTTATTCTAGTGGGACTCCTTCTGTAGTTTCATCATTAAGCTAGCTGAGGAGTTTGGTTTGCAATAAATAATATAAATAGAAAAATAATCAAAACACAAAATAGGTATTTCACAGTACAGGAAATAAAAACGATGCATCAGTGGATGAAAAGATACTCAGGCACAGCATTATCAGTCTGCTCTGTATTTTCATTTTATTTGAGACAAGGTCTCCCAGTGGAGCTCAGGATCCTGCCACCTCTACCGGGATTATAGATGTGCACCACCGTTCTTGGCTTAACCTGCCCTTTAAATGCTAAAATCCAGATATTTTTGTTCCTGATCCAGCTTTCTTTGCCCACTGGAGGCTCTCTGGGCCCTTGCCTCTGTTGCTCTTAGACAGGTGGCTCCCTGAGCCACAGCCCGAGGACTGACTTCTCCCTCTGGCATCCAGTTTGTACATTCCACTCTCTCTTACTCAGCTCCACCGACTTTCCTGCAAACAACTCATCTTCAGCACGATCTACTCATCGTAACTGCTAACCTTCTGCATGGAACCAGCCACAGTCTTCTCTGGTACAAACTCTGCTCCCCCTCCTCCTACCATCTATCAAGTCAAGTCTTGCCACACTGACTTTCTGAATATCTGCTTTAATATGCTTCTTCCTACCCCAACCATGGCCATGGTTCAGGGCCTGAGCTAATATAAGGATACCAAATGGAGTTTTCTTCTGCATTGTAGAGCCAGCTTCTGGCTTTATTGCTGCCAAGGCATTTTTCCAAAATAGTCAATCCTAATCTTTCTTCTTAAAATCCATAGGTGGCTCCCCATTGCTACATGGTGAAGTCCAAGGTCCTGACAGGTCTGCTCTCTGGGTTCCTGGGGTCCTCCCATCCAGCCATCAGTTTTTTTTGGACACCCCACTTTAGTGACCTTGAGCATAGTTGTAGTATTGTGCTGGTCTTCGTAACCACTATCAACCTCTGGGTTTGGGTTGCCTACGTCTTCTTTCAAAGAACATTGCTTAATAATCATCTTTTTTTTTATTTTTAAATTTACTTTTATTATTTGTGTGAGTGTTTTGCTTGCATATATGTAAGTGTACCACATTCATGCAATGCCTACAGGAGCCAGAAGAGGGCGTTAGATTCCCTGGAACTGGAGATATGGATGCTGGTTAGCTGCCATGTGGGTGCTGTGAACCTAAATGGAGTCCTCTGTAAGAGCTTCCAGTGCTCTTAGCCCCTGAGCCATCATTCCAGCCCCCACTTACCGTATTTTGATTTGAGGGTTTTACATGTTTATCAAATCAACATATGCACATGGTTAGGAATACCAAATTTTATCAAAAGACTGAAAATGAATAAAACTTAATCCAGGCCCCCTTCTCCCCTCTGTCCTAGAGACAACTGTTTTTAATTCTTACAGCTATTTCTTCTAGTATTTACTTCCATAACTCTAAGTAATGTATTTATAATGCTATTTCTTGATTTATCACATGTAAACATTATTTTTTCTCCTTACACACAAATGAGGATCCAGTTCTGTCTCACTGCCCACAGCTTGACTCTCCCATTATATCTACTACCTCCCGTTAAATAACATTTCATTGTTGAGACTATATAAACAGTGACACAGCAGAACCAATTAGAGAACAAGGGCTGAATTTTTGTAACTAAAGTTTAATTTGAGATCTTTTCTATAAACATATGTACAAATCATAAAAAAAAAAAATTTGGAAACAGAAACTTAAAATGTTTAAGTTTCTTGTCTCCAAAAAAAAAATTTAATTAATTAAGGGCCAGCACGATGACTAATCAGGAAGAAGCACTTGCCACCAAGCCTGATTACTTGAGTTTGATACTTGGGTCCCACATGGTAGAACTAACTCCCCTAAGTTGTTCTCTGACCTCCCACATGTACACTGTGGCACACGCATACCCACATGGGTGCACACACATACACACAGAATTTTGGAAAAAAAAAAAAGGTATTTTTGTGGTTGTTGTTCAGACACGGTGTCATATACCTTTAATTTCAGCACTCAGGAGCAGAAGTAGGCAGATCTGTGTGAGTCTGAGGCCAGCCTGGTCTACATAGTGAGTTCCAAGCAGCCAGAGTTATACAGTGAAACCCTGTCTCAGAAGTAAATAAATAATTTTTTAAAGAAGATTCTTTAAGAAGATGGCTCCTCTCTCCTGCTGTCCGTACATGGCCCAGACCCCCACCATTTGTACAGACTGTCAGGCAGCCTGTCAGCTAGAACCTTTGATGAAAGGTACATTTAACTCATGTACATTTAAATCTACTCCTGGGTCAGTGATAGGCTTAAAACTGACTCCGCTACGCACAGGTAGACTAGACAGATCCAGGTGTACTTTAGACTTGAAATGGGATATCTCCACTTATAGCAAAACTCATTATTGAGCCAGCACCAAAAAGGATTCGCCAGTGGCTCATCCTTCTAACAAGGGTGGAGTTTTGTTTGTGTGTGCAGAATCTTGGAATTTCTCATTGGCTTGATCTTTTGCCAGGATGTACTTTAAGCACTCCCACTCAGGCTTTCTTCAGCAGTTCTAGGTCTCCTGTACTTTACAGAGACTCCCTTTTCCAGATCATTCTCTGTCACAAACCTCTGTCCTACAGCTCCAAACAGGATGGCAGCTCCCCACATGTGCCACAGCAAGGACAGCCTGGCATTTCTCCCAGTGGCTCTCCAGAGTTGGAGGTGCTGTTTCTGGACCTTTCTGTCTGCCATTCTTGACTTACTATTTTTCTCCCATGTGCTAGGCAAGAATTCTACCACTAAGCTGCACCTCTTACTTTTTGTCTTTGACATAGGGTCTCACTAAATTGCCTAGGTTGGCCTTGAACTCACTCAGTTCCCTAGGCAAGTCTTGACCGTGTAGTCGTCCTGCCTCCAGAGTAGCTGGGATTACAGACCTGTGCTGCCTGGCCTGGCTTGAAGCACATTGTTAGACTTCCTTAAATAGGCCAGCGAGTCCTTACATATCTGAAAAATGCCTTTGTTCTCCCCTAATGCATGATGATCATTTGTCTGGCTATTGAATTCACATTACTTTTCCTCTGAATTTTAAAGGCCTGTTTCCTTTGCATTCTGGAGTCTGAGGTTTCCATGAAAAACTTCCATGTCACTTTAATGTGGGATTTTATGATTTTTTCCCTCTGGAATTTTTTGGTTGTTTTCTTTGTCTCTGAAATTTGAGGCTGACACACATTGGTATGGATTGATTCAGCTCAGCCGGCTCTTTAAAGACCTCTAAATTCCAGGGCTGAGAATTTTCCAGTGTTATTTATTTGATCATTTCCTGTCCTCAATTTTCTCCATTCTCTTTTTCTGGAATGCCCATTGGTACAGTATGAGCCATCCAAATCGAATCTCTCTTTATTCCCATTATCTTTTTCTGTCTTGTTATCCTGCTTTCTGGGAGATTTCTTCAATTTCAATCTTCCAATTCTACTGAATTTTTATAATGCTACTTTCCAGGAGAGTTTCTTGTTCTTATCTTCAATTTATGAATATTTTCTTTTGGCAGGCATTTTTATGTTTTAAGTTCCAGCAGCATCTTCATGTCCTGAGATCCTTCTCAGTACTGTCCTTGTGGTTATGAACAAGAGGCTCTGCTTGCTTTGTTTTAGTTCTTTCTGTTACTTACCAAATTTCAATTTCTTCAAGGGTCTTCTTTCTTCTGTTTCCTTCAGTCTCAGGCTTGCCGGAGACTGCCCTTGGGGTTGGGACATATTCATATTTAAACATAAGGCATCCTGAAGGGCTGGGAAGATGACTCAGCAGTCAAGAGCACTGCTGCTCTTGCCGAGGACCTGAGTTCAGTTCCCAGCACCCACATGGTAGTTCACAATCATCTGTGACTCCAGTTCCAGGGGAATCTGATGCCCTCTTCTGGCTCCCATGGGCACTGCATGCACGTTGTGCACTTACATATGTGCAGGCAAAGCACTCATATACATAAAGCAAAAATAAATAAAAAAGATTTGATCATTTTGCAGCTATTTACATGTGGGTGAGGTGTCTCTGTAGCTGAGTTTGGTTGAGAGCTAGTTGTTATATGCAGGATCCTCAGTGGTCCTGAGAAGAGACTAGCCTCCTGTTGGAGGACAGAACCCTGAATGGAACATTTTGTTTGGTGTAGGTATGGAACAGTCCATAGACTGTTGCATAAGTGGACTTTCAAGTCATCCCTCTATTGTGGCCTAGCTCCTAGTCATGCTTCTGCCACAGCAAGCCCTTGAAGGCCACCTCTCCGGCCTTCTGTAAGGAAAGGAAACATTCCTTCTCCTAGTCCTTCTCTGGGTACTCTAAGCCAACGCTTTCTCTCTCATTAACATGGCCATCTCACACCTCCCCCTGCCTTTGGTTTTCTAGGGTTGAATGGGAGCTTCTCCCTGCTGACGGCCTCTCTTCATCATCAAATGTTAATGGTGGTTTTTGTTTGTTTGTTTGTACCTTCTTTCCTATAATTCTAGAGAGGTCAAAGGAGGAAAGGGAGAAGGCAGGTGTATTCAACCAATCATTTTATGGGATTGTTTCACTCCTAAGCTCCCAGGGACAGAAGGAGCTTCTACATGATCTCTGTGTTCCCAGAGCTGGGCACGGTGGGTGGCAGAGGTTAGTCAAGAGTCCATAAAACATCCATCAGTGTTGGGGCTGGAGAAGTGGTTCAGCAGGTAAGAGTGCTGGCTGTTCTTGCAGAAGACCCAGGTCCAATTCCCAGCACCCACATAACAGCTAACAACTGTGTATAACTCTAGTTCCAGGGGATCTGACACCCTTGTGTGTCCTCCTCGGGCACTGCACAGCATGGATGCACTTACACACATGCAGATATAACACACACACACACACACACACACACACACACACAATAAAAATAAATAATAAAATAAAAATTTTTAAATTCATCAATGGAATTAAACTCTCTGGTTTCTCCAGATCCCTCATGCTTAGTAAAGTCCCTAGACTACTCACCAAAATCATGTCACACACAAGAATATTCTGTCTGGAAAGAAGATGTGGGAGTGGGCAGGTGTAGGTGTATGGGGTTTATGGTACCCACAGTTATCAGGAAGATATCATATAGGATAATTCCTGCTTCCTCTGTGGCCTCAGAGGTTACACCTAGACTAGTCAGCTGTGGAAAGGGCTGAGTGGCAGCTTCTGTTCCCTGTGTTTAATCACTTTTAAACCTCAGCTCCCCGATGATGGAAGAAACTACCTGGGCAAGTAAAGAGTTCTCACCCTGGAGATGTTCAAGCAGAGCTGGAAAGACAGCAAGGGGAGTTGCTATAGAGAGAATTCAGCTCCCCTGTTCGGAGACTAGGCTAGGTCCTCTTGCAACTCTACCAGAATTAAGCATCTTCATTTATAACAAACATTTGATAATACCCTTTGTTATCCTGACATAAAATAATAGTAAAACCTACTTTTAAGAAATAACATTCTGGGGTCTAGAGAGATGGTCCAGTTAAGAACACTGGCTCTCTTGCAGAGAACCCATGTTTGATTCTCAGTACCCACATGGCAATTAATAATCATTTGTTAATTGTCCAGTTCCAGAGGATCCAATGCCCTCTTCTGGGCTCCACAGGCATTGCATGAACATGGTGCACTTACATACATACAGGCAAAATACTCATACAGATAAAATAAAAAATAAAAAATAAAAAAAGGAAAAAACTGGGCTGGGTATGGTGGTGCACACCTTTAATCCCAGCACTGGGAAGGCAGAAACAGGCAGATTTCTGTGAGTTCAAGGACAGCCTGGTCTATATAGCAAGTTCTGGGCCAGCTGGGGCTATAGGAGACCCTGTCTCAAAAAGACCAAGACCAAGAAGAAGACCAAGAAGACGACAAAGAAGAAGACAACCAAGAAGAAGAAGACGAAGGACAACGAAGAAGAAGAAGAAGAAGAAGAAGAAGAAGAAGAAGAAGAAGAGGAGGAGGAGGAGGAGAAAAAGAAGAAGAAGAAAAAGAAGAAGCAGAAGAAGCAGAAGCAGCATTTTGAAGGCTAGTGTGGTGGCATATGTCTTTAGTCCCAGCACTTGGAAGGCAAAAGCAGGTAGATCTCTGTAAATTCAAAGCCAGCCTGGTCTACATAGGTTCCAGGTCAGCCAGAGCTGCACAGTCTCAAAAAGAAAAAGGAGGAGGAGGAGGAAGAGAAAGAGGAAAAGGAAGAATAGCATTTCGAAAAAAAATTATGACTCCACAGTTGATATACAAAATAAAAATGACACAATTTATAATATAAGAGCATACATTTCAATATGCAAAAGTGTAATCTTATTCAGTTTATATAAGGAAATGGTCCTAGAGGGTTCAACCGTGTTAATGTGCAAACACAGTTCATAGATCATTGGGAATAGTGTTTTACTGCTTGGGAAGGCATGTGGAAACTATAGGAGACAAGGAACCCCTCAGGTTGTCTGTGGAAACGTTGCCCTTAGTCAGACATGCCTGGCCTCCACCTACTACTGTCATTTTAATAATCAACCGTGTCACCACAGATTTTTGGACTGCCTTCAGGGGTCATAGCTGCTTGAAACTACTGGACTAAGTGATCACTAAGGTCCTCTCCAACCCTAGGATCCTGAGATTCCTTCAAAAGTGGAAGAGCAAACTTTAGGGGTTTTCTTCTTTTCAGACACACACACACACACACACACACACAGAGTCAAGGAACCAATAGTGCCATTATTCCTCATTCTTCTGAGGGAGGCTCACAGTCTACACTGACCTTCCTCAGACAAAGGTGATGGAGTCTGTGCATCAGTGATGCTCTGCCCCAGCTCCTCAATGCCCTTCCTTCTTCGCTCTTTTACTTGGTAATTCCCCAAACCTGAAGGAAGCTAGTCACCTTCATTCTTCTCACCTCCAGAGCCTCTGTGGTTGGAAATAATGCAACAAGATGCAGGCTACTTGGCACCACAGAAGATGGCGGTCCACCGCCTCCCACCTCCATCCTGCTCCCTGGAGCCTCCGTCTATCAGTTCCCACTATTCCACCTAGTTGCCAGGCAGCGCTGACCCCCTTCCCAGGGGATGACTACCACTTTGACATCGTCCTCTCAGAGATGGACTCTTTGTGCTCAGCATGGCTGGCAGTTCCCTTCTCCCTGTCCCCATCCTTCACCATTTTTAACTTGATCCTCTCTGCTCACAACCGGCCATTACCTTTAACATAAACAAGAAACACAGCTCCCTGCAGAACCTCCCTTTGAAACAACACTCCATCTTCCCACTGTATTAGCTACTCTCTGTTGCTGTGATAAAGCGCTGTGACTGAGGGAACTTAGAGAAGGTTTTATTGGGCTTACAGCTCTAGAGGCATAAGAGTTCATCATGGCAGGTAGACATGCAGCCCAAGAGAGCTGGAGCAGAAAGCTGAGGGGTCCTATCTTCAAGCACGCACAGGAAGCAGAGACAGACTTGAAATGGGCTCTGAACTCCCAATGCGCCCCTAGTGACTGACTTTCTCCAGCAAGGCCACACCTTCTAGGGATTCCATGACCTTCCCAGAAGGACACCACCAACTGATCAAGTGTTCAAATACCTGGAGGCTATGGAGGAAGTTCTCATTCAAACCACCACACCTCCTCTTCCTACCTGTGCTGAGGATGCAGTGCACTAACATCGCCCTCAACACCATCCACTGCTGCAATCTAGTCTCTCCCTCCTCTCCAGTGCATCCCTCTAGGTCACTAGTGACCTGACCATCAACTCCTCTTGCTAGCCTTCATCTCCTACTTAAATTCTTCACAGTATTTGATTCCACGAATCACGCAATGAGTCCATGGTTCATGAACCCACCTCTGGCTTTCTTTCCCTTTTCTGACTCATTCTTTCATACTGGATCTGCTGGCTCCTTCCCCTTGCTCTACACTCTCCTCTTTCTCCATCTCCCCTCACACAGTGAAGTCCAGTGCACTGTGCCCCACTCCTCTCCCTCCTTTAAGTTCTAGCTTTCATGTCTATGGTTTCAACAGCCCCAGGACACTGCACTCTCAGCTCTACATACAGCCTCAACTTCCCTCCTTGTTTCTGGTTCCAGATACACCATCGCTTGCTCACCTTGTCTCGGTGTACTCTGCCTCACATATCTTTTTTTTTTTCCTAATGTGTTTAAATGTTTTGGCTGCTTGTATGTAAGTGTACCATATGTGCAATGCCTATAGAGGCCAGATGAGTGCATTGGGTCCCCTGGAACTGGACTTACAGATGCTTGTTAGCCACCATGTAGATGCTGGGAACTGAACTGGGTCCTCTGCAAGAGCAACCGGTGCTCTTAACTGCCTACCTATGTCTCACATGTCTTTATTGCCCCTTCCACCTGTGCCTGACCTAGTCTCATGGGGCTTCTAAATCGGGGGTGGGGGGATGGGCGGGTGGGGGGGAAGGGCGGGTGGGCGGGCTGTACCAGAACCATTCACAAGCCTGCCTTCTTTTCCATTCCCTTTGCCCACACCTCATCACGAGGCTTCTGGACTCTTCTAGAGAGTTCCAGCTGGTCTCCACACTCTCCAGGTTCTCTCTAGTTCAGTTCTTCTATGTATCTTTTGGATTTCTCCATCTCAAAGACCAGCTTAATTCATAACATTCTTCTTCCTCTTACCAGAAGCTTCCATGGGCTCCCATTGCCCACAGGTAAGGCCATGACCCCTCTGAAGGGCACGGTACCTGCTTTACCAGGCTACCCTGCCATCTCACTTGTAGCTACCCTGGGCCTCTGTAACTCTTGAATGCACCAGATCCCTGAGGGTCATCGCCTCTTCTCCCTGGACAGAGAAGGGCACAGTCTTTGTGCTCTGGTATGGTTTTCTCCTCCAGCATCTATAAGTATTGGCATCACCTTGTGCTGTAACTAACAGCTCTAAGCCTGCCCCATCCCCATTCCTCTCTGAATAAGCGACGTCCAGCAGGGTGCCAGCATATGGCAAGTGCTCCGGGGTTATCAGTAGAATGACCAGATCAATGTGTCGGGAAAGGGATTGATTTTCTACAAAATGCCCTCATTTACCTTTTCATCCGGCATTCCCTAGGCCAATTTTTAAGATATGTGCAAATTACTTGAAAGTCTTGTTAAAATGTAATTCTAATTCAGTAAGCTGAAGTGGGGCCTGAGACTCTGCCTTTCTAACAGGTTGCTGCTGGCTTTCTGATCACACTTGGAGGAGCGAGGCCCTCTCCCACACCAAGAGCTTCCAAAGTTTGCTGAATATTAGAGTTACCTGGAGAGTCTTAGAAATTCCTGATATCTTTACTCATTAACTCAGAATATCAGACTAGGGATATGGCTCAATTGGTAGAGTGCTTCTATGAGGCCCTGGGTTAGATCCCCAGCACTGCATAAAATCAAGTGAGGTAGTGCACGCCTATAGTACCAACACTCAGTAGGCAGAGGCAGGAGGACCAGAAATGCAAAGTCATTCTCAGCTACATAGTGAATTTGAAGTCAGCCTGAGAGAGAGGAGATCCAGCCTTAAGAAACAAAACTAAACCAAAATAAATAAATAACAAACGAATGAATAAAATAAATCAAAACCTCTAAGGGAGGCAGAACAAGGGCCGATGCACAGTGTAGTCTGGGAAACTCCAACCTGGACCAGCTTTCACTTAGTCAGGGAGGTCCCTCAGCCCTGGTGTTTATTAGAATTATCTGGGGAACTCTTACAAACTACTGGTGCTTGGACCACATGTCAATTAAATCAGGATCTCTGGGGTTCATGCCCCTGCCCCTCATGGAAGCCATCGTCTTCAGGGTCTGCCTGTAAGGAATGGCCGCAGATTTGGAGGATCCCAAGTGCAGAAAAGTGGGTGTGAAGTCAGACCTGAGTCCTGTTTTCCACTTATGTGCTGTTATAACCTTAGAGAAGTTAACTTATGTACAATATATAATAATTAGCCTCACCTTCAATGTGAGATACAATATACACATCCTCCTTGCTCCACCTTAATTTGAGCTGATTTTTTTTTAATATCATCAAGGCCCCATTGGAATTTGGGAACGTGTTCACACAGGAACCTGCCTTTACCTTTCTAATATGTGGTGATCACTTGAGTCCCACCATTCAGTCTGACTGCCTGCAGAAGTCTCTAGTCTTTGTAAACTCACAACTATAAGACCAGCCAGGGAGCAGATGGTTTATTAGCAGCCAGGCCACCAAAGGGGAAGTCACGAGGACATGCATTTGCAGCAGACTGAGAGGTGGAATCAAATACCATAACCCCTGCAGAGCACGCTGGCCCACGGCCTGGAGGCTACACGGTAGGGTACTCAGCCTTGCACAGGGCCAGGGTGCATCCAACTATTGGTAGTACACAGTGCAGCACAACCACCTGACCCTGGCAAGCAGCCTGCAGATCTTCTGCAGTCCTCTTTCCTTGAGAACTGTCTCTGGATACCCCACTGATGCTGAGAAGAGCACAAAACACACACAGAGGCCTTGGGTTCAAACCTGGCATACTGCTCCTGGCTGTGTGAGTGGCAACCTCAGCTTGCTCTGCAGATGGCATAATTATTTTTATATTTTATTTTGCCAGCACACTTACATCCCTGGAGAAAGCAGACACTCTGAACCTAAGGTAAAGGGGCCAAGGACAGAGAAGGCAGATTCCGGGATGGACAGATTCTAGTCTAGGACAAGGACTCTTAAGTCGTGTTTATTTTTCTAAGTGGCACTTATCTGAAATGAGCAACTTAAGCAGGTATGTATTTGTTAAGTGCTACAGAAAAGGAAGGAAGGAGTCATAAGGTACAAGAGGTGCTCAGGCCGGAAGACAGGCCTGAAGGGAAGAAGCCTACTGGCTGAACTTACTTTGAGCTTCTGGCTTCAAAGCTCTGAAACCCAGATGGAAAAATAACACAGACTTCTCTGTCCCCAGAGGAATTTCTGGAAATTGACCCTGGCTAGCAAAGTCCAGTCAGTTCCCTGAGGCAGGTGAGGCCTGACTGGTGCTGGGTCTTAATTCATGTGCCTCCCATGACGCTATTCCAAATGGCTGGGTCAGTGTTTCTCTCCCTCATCCAATGGGGACAAAGAACACTTTCCACTACCTGTGCTAGAATCCTATCTGTATAAATGCAGCCTTTATCCCACAGATTAGAGGTCTCAAGGACTCATAACACTATTGAACTGGAAGAGCCATCAAGCTCATTCAGCCTTCTGTGGTAACTGCTGAGAAGTCTGAGCCCAGAAAAGGATGAGTCTGACCAAAGCCACACAGCAAGAGAGGGAGACAGAGGTGGACTGGACTGTGACCTCCTCACCATCGTCATCAGCTCTACACCATGCTCTCGATTCTGCCCTGATCTTCACAATAGCAGTACTGTGACTTCTACAACTCCATTCACCAGTTCCATGATCTGGAATCAGGAGGTGCTAAAGAGAGCCAACTACAATAGAAGCAAAGCCACAGAGAATGCTGGGCATCTGGAGGCAGTGATCCTCACCGTGCCTGCTTTGAGAAGTCAGTACTGGCATCACAGAGATAGCACTCACTGCAGAACCAGGAGGTTAGGACAGAGCTCAATCTGGATGACTTTGGTTTGTAGTTAACCTCAGTTTCCTCATCCACGAAATGGAACCCTCTTGCAGGAATGGCATGAAGATGATGGAGATGAAACACACAGCCTGGGGCATTGTATAGTTATTGTGTAGTATAGCCTTGCATAGTGGATAGACGGTGACGGGGAGTGGCGGGGTGGGGGGGGCATGAGTCAAGACCCAGCACCAGTCCAGCCTCACCTGCCTCAGGGAACTGACTGGATTTTGCTGGCCAAGGTTAATTTCCAGAAATTCCTCTGGGGACAGAAAAATACGTATATGTTCAGAAGGCCTGTGATTTCAAATGTGGCCTTGACATCTGAGTCCTAACCAAGAGCTTCCCTTCTTTCTCCAGGCATGCCCCCCTTCCTGAGGGAAACTCTCCCCATCTGGCCAGTTCCCCACGCAGTTAGGCCAGTGGCTCTCTACCTGGTCCTTAGCCCAAATGTTTTACTTCCCCACCAGGCCAAGAAATTATCTGAAAAAGCCCACTGAAACCCTCTTGCAGGAACCAAAGGTCACCTGCCCTATTGTCATTACCACCTTCCTCTCTCAGCCCCTACCGTAGTCCTGAGTGCAGCCCTCACGTGGCCCTGCACAGCATTCACTGTCCTCCAACCCCAGGCTGTGAATCTATGTGACTAGCACACTATGGGCAAGTCCGCCCCACTGCACAACTCAAGGTCCTCTCCTTCGCCCTAGGATATAGCTCATCAGACTCTACCTACCGCCCCATGAAGGGCATTGGCAGGTCTCTCACCTATTTTTATGCAGGGAATGAAAGTCCAAGGGCACACGAGCAAGAGAGATGAGGCCAAGCGAATCCCATGCTGCTCCTCCCGTGTCCTCCAGCATTGGTGCCAGCCCGAGCCTGCAGCCTCTGGGGGAAACAGCACTGCACCCAAGAATTCCTTTTCTGTGCTGAGACGTAGCCCTCCCAGTGAGCTTCACCCTCAGTAAAGTGGGTACAGGAAGCCTCAGGTCAATACATCTCCTTCAGAGCATCCAAAGGTTGGCCCAGGCCTGAGACCTGAACCTCATGGGAAATATCATGCAGAGAAATAGACAAAGAAGACCTTGTCCCTTTTCACCTGAACTTTGGCTTTCTGCCCTTGGCCTCAAAGATCTATCTGAAAAACAATGAGTTGGTCAGGAGGCTTGTACGTGATCCTTCCAGTGGAGTACTCCAAGCTCCTTGACCCATAAGAACTATTGCTATCTTACCGTAGATGCCTCACCCCATCCATCATTTAAGGAGCGGGAAGATACCAGCTAAAGTTCTAAACTGGGGGTTAGATCTCGGTGGCTTTGGCCAACCTGGAACTGTTCCTCACCCATGCTTCCCTGGAAGCTCTCTGACACAGTGTGAGGTGAGCCTTCTGATTTCTGAAAGATAGAGTCGAAGCTTCTAGCTACAGGAAAGGCAGGAAGAGATCTTGGTCAGGTAGCAGTAAAGTCACCACTGGGTCTGGTTCAGCCTTTCTTAAGCCCCAAGGTGTTCTAGCTTCTCAAGATCCCAGGCATTTTTATGGACAAAGGAGCCAGCTCTCCAGCCAGGCTAGGTTTCAAATGCTAATACAATGTTGGTCAGGCACCCTCAGAACAAACCAACTCTCAAGCTGTGAATGTCACTGCTGCTTCAGTTAAACCCTTCAAGCAAGTGGAGAAACCAAGGCTCATCATAGGAACTGGCTTACACAGTCAGCATGAGGCTGAAGAGAGCACTGTAGATCCTGTGCTGGTAACAGTGTTACACCAGTCCCTACTGAGTATCTGGCCTGGAAGACCAGAAACCTGGCTGGCTCGTGATGCCTGCAGCCAGGCAAGGACAATCACAGGGCTCTCTCCTGCACCCAGTGCAATGCCATGCGCCAGCTTCCAGCAAGGAAAGGCCGGTCACCTTCCCTGGCTTTTCTGTCTGAGGTTCCAGCTTTGTACAACCAGAGAAACCAGGTCTCTATCCTGGGGTAAACTTCCCGATGCCTGTTTGACCTTGGTCAGTCATCCCCAGAGGCCATAGCCAGATGTTATCCAGCTGAGCACAGAGGGAAGCCAGCGAGTCAAGGAAATTTGGCAAATAGCCAGAGATGGGCTTAGGTAGATGGCAATAGCTTAACAGTCCCAGTGGACTGAATGTTGGCTGAAAGATTCCTTTAGTGGAAGGCATGTCGGACCGTTCGCATGTTTCCTCACACTGCCAGCTCTTTAACTTGGTCATACACAGTTCTTCTATCATGAAAAGGAATTCATTTTGGAGAACAGCCATTTCCTTGTACTGCCTTGGGACCTGAGGAAATGCTGAGGATTTCCTTGGAGTTGAGCTGTTAAAATGAAGTGCCACTGGACTAGGTTGTCCCCAGCCAGGAAAGCTTTTCCTCTTTTCTCCCTGGTAACCCAGCAGCTAGCAAGACAATGACTTTCTGAGAAAAGGCCGTTTCCTGCTGACAGTGTGTATGCCTGCTCCAGATCCCAAAACTTCTGCAAAGAGATGCCCATCTCTCCCCAAGCCCAGACCTCATCTGGTGCTGCTGGCACCATAGTACAAAGACAACACCTGGGTCTGCTCTGGGTCAGGTCTCACAAAGTTGGCCTAATCTCTGCTACCCCAAGAGAATATCTATGAAGAGTTGTCAGATGCGCAGGCAGTATAGAAGGGGGTCAGTCTGTCTTCAGCTTGTCAAAGGTCTCTGAAACAACAGGGTGGAACAGGATGGAATAATGTGACTTCAACCTGCTTTCTTCCACCCATTCCTGGCTCAGCTGGGACATCCCACAGGCCCTGTCTGTTCTTTCTAGAGGAGCTGGGATGATCATGAGATTCCAGAAACAGAAGGACAGACACGACTAGGACCATAATCCCAGCACGTTACTGGTGTTTATAAGGTCGTGGGACCCGGGAATGGAGGGAGTGAGCCACAGGCACAGTGGCTGTATATTTGATTCCACTTGTGCTGGGATGTATGTGTGTTACAGTCTCCAGCTGGCCGAGTGGGTGTGATCTGTGTAAGAACTCTGTCATCACAAAAATCACCTCCGGGAACTTTCTGGGCAGCCCAGGGTATCTCCTCACGAGAATCTGAGTCCTCAGACATTACCCAGTCCAGAGCCCCTAAACCATGACATCTTCTGAACCCTCTGACAACTGAGTGGGTGTGTGAATTCATCCTAATCCCTTCACCCCAGGAGGCCTGGAATTAGAAAGAGAGACAAAGGAGGGGGTGTGAGAATGTCTGGGATTTTTTAAAAGACACCCCCTGTGTTTCTAGACTTCAGGAAATCCTGGACTCTCACTCCCCCATCACCTCCCTGCTTTCAGAAGGCTTGTTTGCCTCTTAAGGGGTGGGTGGAAGTCCCGCTTTATTCACTTAATGAATTGAAATGAGAAAGGGGAGTTTGGGGCAGCATAGTCTCCTAAGAACCACCTATCCCTTAAAGATAGCCTGGGTGGTGCATGTGTTGGAGCATGGGGAGAGTTCTCGGATCCGGTTCTGGAGCTAGTTCGAAGCTAAAAGAGCTCAGAGTGGGAGGGAGGGGTGAGCTCGCTGAGGGGTGGGAAGGGGGTGTTACTCATTACCAGACCTGGCTCAAAGAGTTGGCAAAGGACCGAGGCAGAGGCTGCGCAGGAGCGGGCCTGGAGCTGTCCGCGCTAAGGTGCTGAAATCTGAGAGCTGCGGCCTAACAGGCAGAAAGCCGCAGCCAGAGGAGATTGTGCTTCCGCCACAAGTGAGAGGGGGCGGGTAGAAAGGGATTCCCCCTCGGATCCCTTTTCTACTCATCCTCAAAGGAAGCACAGAGAAGTTAGGGCAAGACAGGCTGAGCTTTGAAAAGCGTGCAGTCATCGGAAGCTGTGACCAGTGTGGGGAAAGCGGGTCAGGGTCCCCCTGAGAGCAGGGTGCAATGTGGGCCAACTGTCGTGGATGAGCAGTGAAAGGACCCCGGAGTCCTCGCTGACCTCTGGCACTCTGGGCAAAAGCCACGGATGACAAGGAAGAGTGCACAAGGTGTGCCCATGTAGACGGGTGGCATAGACACACTTGCAGCACAGTGGACTTCTGGAGGTAGAAGTATACACACTACACGCACACATCAAAACACACCCAAGCAGTCCTGCTCACTCTCCCTAAACACTAGTGCAGGCTCTCAGAGGCCCCTCTCCAGTCTCACATCAACCTGGCCTATTTGATCTGGACGTCCCTTCTGCTGTGCTTCCAGGCCTCACACACAGATGGTGACCCAAGGAAGGCACAACCAGTAAGGAAACCCTAATTGCAGCTTGAGACCAGAGAGGGTGCTGAAGTAGAGCAGTCAGCGCCTACGCCCAGAAAGAGGGGGAGACAGGCGGCGAGGTAGGACTCAAGACACCCTTTCTTTTCCCAAACTCCCAGTAATGGTACCAGGACACCAGAGGAGAGTGGACGGGAGTGTATCTCCCTCCCAAACTGAAGACACCCGAAGGACCAGCGCGTACCTGTGCGTGGGAGGCCCCGCATGGAGCCCCCTCAATGAGTCCGGACCTCCTGGCTCCTCTGGCTCCCCCTGGATAGACGAGGGATAGGAGAGGGGGTTACCCTGCTTGCCCTCCACACCGCCTCCTGGATGTCCGTGGGCAACAGAGAAACTCCGTCCCGGCAGCGGGAAGTTGCGGGTTGGAGTGCTGAGAGGGGGTGTCCTCCGGTCTCTAGGCTAGGCCCGGGTTCCTGCGCCCCCGCGCCCTCCGCCCTCGCCACCTTGCCGGCACCCTCCCGCCGGCAGACTGCACGGAGCCTGGGAGCCGGAGCCCGCCCGCTCTCCCGGAGAGTCTGATGCTGACCTGCATTGACGTCATTGCGTCATTAGGTTTCCCCTGGAAACACTGGCTCTCCCAAAATAGTAACACATTAATTCAGGCCGGGGGAGCAGGAAAGACTGTTTGTAACCCTGCAGCTAACTCGGCCGGCGAGCAAGCGCGCAGCAGCCCCCACCCCTCCTGAGGGCAGCGCCGGCAGCCCTGGCGTACTATTTTGAGAACAAAGAAAGGCAAAATATAGAATCCCAGAAAGAGTGTGCAGGGGACGCCTAGACCCTCTCGCCTTGCACGCGCAGACTCCCACGGACACACGTGTGTACACCGCACCTGGGTCTGTCTACCCTTGGACGGGCGGGCACCGCGTTCAAGCTCTTCCAGGGACCCGCCGGCATCTCGGTGCCCAAGCATAGGTCCAAGTCAGGGTTTAAACGTGGCACTAGATTTGAGGAACTAGCCTTCTTCCACCACCTGGACTCAGCCCTGCGGGCAGGTATGCACACAGTCCTTCCCCACACAGGTCCCGCCCATCACAGGGGTAGGAGCTGCAGTTGCTGATCTCCCGGAAGCAGGGACACACTGCCCTTTCTCCTCCAGCTGCGCCCCACCCTGCGGGTGGCGGAAACCCTGCAGATATCCAGCCTGCAGCTACCAGTGGTTTGGCCTACTCCCTGGCGATATGGGCTAGACCAAATTGGCGTTCCTGTGCCTCACCCTGGGAAGATGGCATATTTGAGAAAGGCTGGGGACTGAACCCTTGACTCCCATTCTCTCTCTGCCGGATCAAAACATCAAGAAACCTAGCCTGGCGCTGTCAACTGAAGTGGAGCCACGGAGCTCTGGGGTCTCAGAAACACACGTCCACATGCTTATTGGGTGGAGATTTGTGGCGGGTCCTGTCAGCTTCTGGATGATGGGGAGTGCGGTGCAGCTTTGAAAAGATTCAGCTTTCCTCTTTCTCTTGGAGGGAGCTAAAGAGCCTAGCGAAGGGCGCCCAGGGTTCTCTGTTGCTTCATTCCATCTTGGGCTAGCTTTGACTCTACTCTGACCAGAGAAGAAAGGGGTGAGCCTGGGATTCAGGAGCTTGTGCCCCAAGGGTCCTGTCTGTCTCTGTGCCTGTATGCAGAGTCCATCACAGTGACTTGGCTCACCCCTCCCTCTGGCAAGAGAAGACTGACCTTCAACACAATACCCAGGCTTCAGTGAGTTTCCCCTTAGCCTCTGTTCCTTGTTGGACACAGAGACTAACAAACCCAGCTGTCCCTATCAGGTAGAAACCAGACTAAGAACAAGATTTGGAAAGGACAGGCCTGGTTTGGCCCCTTGGGAGCTGTTTGGCTCAGCCTCTGTATGTCCCTTTTTCTCCCAGAGCCAAGCTGCCCTCCACTATAAAATGAGGCCATTAAGTCCCCTTGTGTTAGTTACTTGTCTTCATCATTATAACAAAATATCTGACAAAAGCAACTTAAGGAAGAAAGGGCTTATTTTGGCTCACAGTTTAAGGAGTCATAGGCCATCACAGTGGGAAGGTAAGCTAATGGGAGTGGTTCTAAGTCAGGAAATAGATTTCCGCTAGTGTTGTGCCCCCCCTTTTATTTTGTCTGGGATCCAGCCCAAGAGAGGGTGCCACTCACATTGATGGGGGAGAGGGAGTCTTCCCTCTCAATTAAACCTCTCTGGAAAAACCCTCAAGACATACCCAGGGTGTATCACGTAGGTGAGTCTAAATCCAGTCAAAGTGGCGATGGGGGTTTACCATGCTCCTCCATCGCGCTGGGTTCTGAATACAAGAGATGGAACAAGAATGTGCTAAAGAAATGTACCCTGCTTCACCACTTAAGGGGTTCTCTCAGCAATAAGTGAACCCACTTTCCCCACCAGGTTTGTACTTTCTCGTGACATATTTGGGGAAGCTGGTCAAGGGACACTTGGGGGACAGTGACATGGAGGACTCTGGTCCTCAAAAGGTTATACTCTATTCTCTCCTTCCACACCATCCACCAGCCTCTGTCTGCCTAACCGCCCCTACACCTCCACAGCACCTCTAATGCCTCCAGATTCAGGCACAATCAAGTAGTGGTAATGGTTGTACATGATGATCTGGCCTCTCCTCTCTGCTCTTTTCCCAGCAAGATGTGCACCAAGCCTATGTGGTCTGGACATGCACCAACTCTGTCCTTCCCTCACCCAGAACTTCTGTTCCATTAAGCTGTGGCCATCATCTGCCTGGCTGACTCCCACCTGGACCTCTGCATGGACCATGTGGCACTCCTCTGTTTTCCCAGTTCCTTCTAGCATAACAATCAACATTTGTTTGTGAGCAGAGATTGGTAGCCCCTCATTTGAACCTCTGTTTCTATGTGCCCTTCTATCTAAAAAAATCCACATGTTCCTCAACACCCAGTTCAAATTGTGACTTCTCCTTGCGGGCCATGCAGATCCCCATGGTTGTGGGCTCGCATGTCAATAGTCTCTAATCACACAGAAGGAGTTCCTGGCTTTGATTATATTCAGTTCTGAAATGCCATTCTCTGAGTGATGAGTACATCCCTCTTCCTGGTTGAAATTCCTCAGAGCTGGCAGTGGCTTTCCACCTCCATGGTCTCTATGTGGTCTAACTGTGGCTGCCAAGCACACAGTGAGTGCTTAGGAAGTGGCTGCCAAGCTGGGCTTTGCAAGTCTGCAAGCCATCTCTCAGGCCTGAGATGTGAGTGGGACTGTTAAAGAAACCACCTCGCATCTGTAGGCTATGTCTCAGGCCACTGAGCTCCAGGAATGAAGGCCCTGGAACAGCATCCTTCCCAGTTTTCCAGTACCCTGGGAGAGACTGCAGGGCATGTCTAACAATCTGTGAGGTTGAGGTGGAAGTGTGATAGAAAGACCCAAAGTCTGCTCCCTGTGATGTTAGGTAGGAAAGTCAGTGTTTGCAGTCATAGAACAGATTCCAATCTTATCTGGGCACACAACAGTATCCAGCAGTAGCTGCTAGCCCTCTTCATGCACAGAGGCCTAGGATTAGTTCTTTCTGTTCTAATCTATCCTGACCACACTGCCCTAACTATCTCACTGTTGCACTGCAGGCCAGTCAGCTTATCTATTTTAACCTGCAAGTCCTTAAGGGCCTGATGGATCCTTACTGTAACACTTCTGATTCCATGAGTTTCAAAGGGGCAGCCATACCCCACTTTGCCCCTGGGTTGTTACAGGGGACTCTGCTGCCATTTTAGAGGCCTTTGGTCAAAGGGCCTCAATTGGGCCTCCCCAAGTAATTGGGCTAGTTGTGAGGATATGTACAGGGGTAAGGGAGTTAGGATTTGGGGCAGGCAAGCACATGGGCATTGGATCCGTAGGAAGTACCTAGTATGCTGTTTGGGATCCAGGGGCCTCCATACACTGATTGAACTAGCTTGTGGCTACAGCAGAAGGAGCTGGAAGTTTCCACCCTGGAGACTGAGTGTTGCTTCTGGCTTGTTCCTCTCCGCTCCCTTCTGCCTTACACTCATCATTTTCAGTTCCAGTTCCTATGAAGGGGAGACTCAGAATAGCTCAGGTAAGAACTAGATCCCTTGGTCAACCAAATCCTCTGAGCCAGGCTGTCTCTTGAATTGTAGGATGTCTAAGGATCCACAACCCTGGAATCAGCTATCTCTGGCCCACTCAGTAAGATCATGAAAGAGCAGTCATAGATGCAGAATGGCAAGCTTCTCGAAAAACTCCTTTGATATACTGAATATGACAGCTGCTCAGTTCAATATATAATTCCACTCTGGAATAAATATTGCATTAGTTACTTTTCTGTTGCTGTGTTAAAACAACATGACCAAGGCAACTTCCAGAAGGAAGAGTTCACCTGACATACAATTCTGGAGGGATAGGAGGCATGGAGCAGAGGCAGCCAGAGGGGAAACCTGAGTGCTCACATCTTCAAGCATGCACAGGAAGCAGACAGAGAGAAACTGGAAGTGGCTCAAGGCTATGAACTCTCAAATCTCACTCCCAGGACATGCTTCCTCCGGCAAGGCTACACTTCTTAAAGGTTCCATGACCTTCCCAAAACAGCATCACCAACTGACCAAGTGCTAAAACATTTGGAGCCTGAGGGAGAATATTCCTATTCAAATTACCTCAAGTATTAACTTCTCTCTATCCTGAGTCTGGGAAAAAGGCAGACTGATCAGATAGGCAGTAGGTTAGGGGCCATGACATTCCTTCTTTCTACAACAAAATGGCCAGACAAGAAGGGATGAGGTTTCCTATCGAGGAATATTTAGGAGGAAGAAAAGGATGCCCATGGCTACCTGAGGGCCAACTAACTGAGCCAAATCCCAAGAGAGTAGAGCACTGTGACCCCCCTATACACCTATGGCTCCTGGGTTAATCTTCCCAGCCACACAGGAAATGATCTAGTAAGAAACCCATAGGGCTGTCTCTCCAAAGGCTACTCCAACATTCCATGTCAGTCCCCTTTAGTTTGTAAGAACAGGTTCATAATCACAAAAGTCCTGAGGCCAAGTCCAAAGAAGGGCCCCTCCTGACTCCCCTCAGCCCTCCACCTGAGGCCTTGTTCTTAGACCCACAAAGGCAAACTGACTGATGTGGACAACAGAGTCAAGAAGGAAAAACAAAACAAAACAAAAACCCCAGGTTGGGAATTAAAACTGCCCTCTAACCCTAACACAGCCTGAGTGACACTAATGACAAAAGATGACTCGTGCCTTCTACTCTCAACCCTAGACTATTTTCACCACTTGCTTTATAAACTGGTGGAATGGGATAGCCAAGAAAAGTTATCAGCAGAGACAAGGAGACCTGTAATCGATTGATCCAGGGGCTAGAAGTGCACAGGTAACAGAGTGGTCTACTCAGGGTGGTAGCCATTGGCCCTTTCCTCCCAACTAGTGGTCTGTGTGACACTTCATCTCATCTTATTTGGTAGCCTCTTGTCAAAGCAGATGCCGCACAACCCCTAAGTTCCTCCCAATCATACAGGAGATGATCCAGCCATTCTCTCAATCTCCAGCAACCTCAGTTGGCCCAATACCACTTTTGCTCAAATTATTCCCTTCTCGATTCCTGTTCCTTGACCATTAAATTTAATCCCAGGTCCTGCCCATGTTTTGCTCTCATCATCTCCCAGCCCACAGACCCAACTTGTCCCCTAGAGGCAACCCCTCATCATCATCTTGACAGCCATAACTATATCCGAGAACCTCGAAGCCCTTGCCCACATTCCTCTCTGTTGTACACTTAGTTACCTCTGCCCCTAACCACAGTCTGTTTTCCCACATTCTCCTGGCTTTCAGTTCCTAGGATTGGTCTGCTGAGCCAAAAATACCACTTGGCATGACCCCAACTTCAGGCCTTATTCTCTGATGGAGGTACAACTGTGCTTGCTGCTGTTTGGGGCAGAGGTGAAGGTGGCAGAGCAGCAAATGATTAAATGTAGGTAGTCTGCCAAGGATTCAGTGGCATAAAGCCAAGAATTAGATTCAGACTGAGGGGCAGAATGGGCGCCAGCTTAGCTGGGATGGACAAATTGTGCCGCTGGCATTTGGGAAAGGGAGGGCTCATGCAGACTGGAAAAGTGGGTCAGGTTCAGAGAGGAATTATATGCACTGAACCCCAAAGGTAAGGAGAACATGGGGAGGTGAGGAAATGACAGAAAGATGGGTGGGAGCAGTTCTCAGCTTGGCTTCCCATCAGAATCCTGTGGGGTTAATTTGGCACAACTTAAAGTGAATATTAACACATTCACTCACATTTCATCAGTTTAGGGTGAGACCCAGGAATCTATAGTTTTAAATTTTTTATTCTTATTTTGTGATTTATTAGCAATTTTGTGTCATGCTCTCAGAAATTATTTTTAATTTTTAATATAGTTCAAAACAGTCAAGAATTGGAATGGAGAGAAGTCCTTGCTGTTGTGATCTGGCTCCCCACTCACTGTCCAGGAACGATGCCCTGAACTTCCTGCATCTTCCTTCCTCTGCTCTAGATAATGACAGTAATGATACAGCATCTCCCAGAGCTGTTTTGTGGGTTCATGAGATAATGCCTTTGCTCTGAGTGCCAACCCACCGGGCACCAGTCTTGTTTAATGACTTTCCAGATTGTTTTAACATACAGCCAGAGCTGATTATCTCAGAACACAGCGCAGGCGCAGAAGTTAGGAGACTTAAGGACTCTTGAGTGTCGGGGACAATGTATCAGAGGAAGGAGAAACTGAACATCCAGGTGAAGACTAAATCATGAAAATACCAGTTCTTTACCCTACTAAGCATGAGAGAAGCCCATGTTTGGGACACTGAGGATGAGGAATGACTTGATGAACATAATAATATTTAGGAATCTAGAGTTGTTTAGTCTTGAATGAAGACAAGGAGATGAGGTTCAGGGAACAGTAAACTCAAGAGGGCTGGGGATGTTGCAAAGGTACGAGAATGAGATAAATCATGAAGGACAACTGAACGGGATTGGTACCTTAGTGGACACAAGAGCTTAGAGAGACTGAGGGATGAAAAATAAATTTAAGCCCTCAAGGCTAGGAAGACAGGATTAACACCTGTGTTGGTGAGGATCATATTCAACTGAGTATCAGACAATTCTGCAGTGGTTTAAATGCAGTACAAGTTAATTCCTCTGTCAGTTAAAAACCCATATATGAACTGTTCAAAACTGTTAATGTATTTCTGTCCCACAGAGTCCTTGATGATCCAAGTTCCTGCTCGCTACTCATCTACCATTCCAATTCTCATGGCACTAGATAGAGGGACCTGGGCTCCAGTACTGCGTACGTGGAATCAAGTACCACATGCCCATATTCCTAGAGCTCTGTGGAAACAGGAGGATCAGAATTTCAAGGTCATCCTTGGCTACAATTGCCTGGGATGCGTGAAACCTTGTCTCAGAAAAAGGAAAATTCAGGATCTCTCGAAGGAAGTTCCTTATAACGACTTGTTCACTTATATTCTTTTGCTCGACAATTGCTGTCATGGCTACACCTAGTTGCAAGAAAATCCAGAAAATGTGATCTCTATTTTCTAAGTAAGCTTGTACTTCACTAAAATTTCTATGATATGCCTTATGGTAGAAGTAGAATCTGTTTTTACAAAACAAGATGGATTCAGACATTAGGGAAGAATTAATAATCTCTTTAACTGCCTAATTTCTTTGAATGGTGAATTTGAATCATGGACTCAATTGAGAAAAAATGCTTAAAATATGTTGAGTTGGAAATCTGAGTGCAGATTAATGGGGTGTATACAGACGACAGAATTCTAAAGACAGCCCCAAGATTCCTGACTTTTGTTGTACACAGCTGTCTAATACTTCCCTGTGGGTAAGCCTAGAGAGAGAACATGATGGGAGCTTTAGAGTGACATGATTGTGATGCAAGGCAAATAAATGTAGGAGAAGGGAGCCATTCAATGAAAAAGTCGAAGCACAGAATTAAAGATCCTCCATGTGTTGGGCATAATGTAAGGTGGGCCTAACCTAAGGCCACCCACTGGGAGGAATGGAGGAATGGCTCCTGTGGGTGTGGCATTCTGCTCTGGCTAATTGTGAGACCAGCACCTGGAAAGACCCTGCCTACCTGGAGACAAACTTACTATTGGCTGTATTTGAGACCCCACCCCATAAGGTCATTGGCTATCCAGACCTATAAGAGCTTGTGTACCTATTCAACAAGAGTTTGCAGTACCACACATTGGCTGCTTCCCGTCCAACTCCCAGAGCCTGTGGTTTGACTCTGCGTCTACTCACCACCAACCCCTTGGGCCAGCCCAGAGTGGTGAGACAACGGAAGGAACATGACTATAACTGCTGCTTCCTGTCTAACTCCGGGGTCTGTGTCTAATCACCCCCAACCCCTCGGGGAGTGGTGAGACACGACGGAAACGAGAACACCAGCCGGTTGTGGTGGCATGCCAGTAGGATATGCTGAATTGGCAGAGGCAGGAGGATCACGAGTTCGAGGCCAGCCTGGGCTACACATTTGGTAAACTCCATCTAAGGCTAAATACTGGCACGAGACCGATAGTCGACAAGTACCGTAAGAGAAAGTTGAAAAGAACTTTGAAGAGAGAGTTCAAGACCCATGGACGTTGTGAGGCCGGTAGCGGCCCCCGAGGGTTATAGTCGTGTTCGTTTCAGTCGTGTCTCACCGTGTCTCACCACTCCGGGCGGCCGGAGGAGTTGGGGGTGAGTGGATGCAGAGTGAATCCACAGGTACTGGGAGTTGGTCGGGACGCAGCCCAAGCTTGTGGCCCTGCAAACTCTTTGGTTGAATAGGTACAGAAGCTCTTATAGGTCTGGATAGCCAATGATCTTATGGGGTGGGGTCTCAAATACAGCCAGTAGTAAGTTTGTCTCCTGGTAGGCAGGTTCTTTCCAGGTGCTGGTCTCACTATTAGCCAGAGCCATTCCTCCATTTCTCCCAGCGGGTGGCCTTAGGCTAGGCCCACTTTACATTATGCCCAACATCCATGAATGGGCTTCTGTTTCTTTCTCTAGACTCTTCTGCCAGTCTCTTCCTTTCATTCCTTGATCCAGCTCTATCAAACGCCCGATATTTGCTGGTTTCACCTCCATGCCACCAGGAAGGCCCTTCACCTGTTCTGTGTGGTGTGATTACCTCTTGTTCAAACTTCTGAACTCAGATCCTACTTTGCCTTACGAGGATACCTTGACTAACCCACAAGGACTACTAGGTATTTCTTTGTGATGCTCACAAGATACTCAAGCCTAACTCCGACCCTGAATTGTCATATTTTTAGAACTTTACAGTTGATTATGAGCTTGTCTCCCTTGCAAACTTCTGGAAGGCAAGCACAGAGCAGATTGTCTTTGTAGCTGCAGACTGTAGCACAATTCCCGGTGCACACTGAACTATCGGATATGTGGGCAGCAGATTATAAAAAGATCCCTCAAGAACTGGTATCAAGAGAACATAGGACAGGGGACAGTTATTCTGGGATTGGTAGACAGAATGGAGGACAAATGTCGAGTGGGATGCTTTAAGTGAGGACTCATTATAATCATGTTCCACTCACTATCTCAATCCAGTAAGGATGTTTCTTGGCATTTTTAGTAACTAAGATCTAATGAACATTGATTTAAATAGTAATGTGACCTTGATATCAAACAAGGCTGACAGGGTACAGGTAAGGCATGCACACCTATTTCTAAAGTGAGAAAACCCTGAATAAGAGAGAAAACTCAAAGGTAGTAATAAATCTAGCATTTAATTCATAAATGAATTGCAAGTCTCAACTGGAACAGAGAACTGTCAAATCCTAAGTAGACTCTCTGGGCTCTTTTTCCCTGGGCTTGCTCTCATAATCCCTTGCTCATTCAATTTAATTTAATTCAGCAAATGTTAATAGTAACCTACTATGTGCTGGAATGCTTTTTTTCTACAATAGACTGGGCATTGAGAATGCAGCTACAAAAAACAAGAAAAACTCCGAATACTCATGGATGAAGGAAGAGACAAATTAAGAAGATGCAGTTGTTTCAAATACGACGAAAGTGTTGCAGGATACATCTTTGACCTCTGAGGTTATTCTTCAAACAACCTCTGGCTTCATCCACAGATGCAGGACATAGTTCTGTATGTCTTCTTGGCAGTATCTCCCGGGAAACTTATGTACTGCTAGGTTTTCATTTTCTGCCCCGGGGTCTTCTTTAACTCAGTGGGGGCCCTCTTGGAGGGTGAGGGAGTGCTGGGGGAGACAACCTCCTTGGTTACCTGACAAACTCATCAACTCCCCGTTCTACTGGCCTTCCTCCTCTCCCATCTCTCCCGACTCCTGCACTCCTGATTTGTGTGGTCATGTCCCCAATACATGACCTCCACAAAAGTCTGTGTCTTATGCTTTACTTTGGGGAAACCTAGGCAAGGTCAATGAGGTCAAGGTCAATGTGCTAGGAGAAACTCTAAGAAGAGAATTTAACTGGTTGGTCTTCCTAGCAAGGTCTTAGAAATGATGCCTAAACTGAGACCAAAGAGTAGGTGGGGTTACTTGAAGAGCAGAAATGGAGGATGGACGTGCAAAGGGCCTAATGTGTACAAAGGCCCAGAGTTCATACTGGGCATGATGTCTTTGAAGAGCCAAAAGACCGCTGGGGCTGGAGCAAGAATAAAATGAACTTAGACCTGAGTGCTGAGCAGGTGTGCCTTGGAGAAACATAGATATGGTAAGATTTTAGACTCCACCCTAAGGCAATGGACAGCAACTGATAGCTTTATGTAGGATGAAACACATTTAAGTTTTTAAAAAGGTTGGAGGACTGGAGATGGCTCAGTGGTTAAGAGCTCTGGCTGTTCTTACAGAGGACCCGGGTTTGGTTCCTAGTATCCACGTGGCAGCTAACAACCATCTGTAACTCCAGTTCCAGGGGATCTGATGCCCTCTTCTGACCTCCATGGGCACTGCATGATACAGGTGCATTTACATACATGCAGGCAATACACTCATACACATAAAATAAAATAAGTAAAATATTTAAAAAAGAATTAGGTTGGCTGCTGTAAGAAGAGTGGAAGGGAGCAGGGAAGATGTGAGATCATTTAAGTGGTCGAGAGGCTGATAAAGTACGCAGGGGACTGAAGCAAACGTCACGGCAGAGGAGAGGGATGATACTCTGCTTCCGATTCAAGAAACTATGGAAGGCTAGAGAGATGGCTCATGATTAAGAACGTATTGTTCTTGCAGAGGACCTGAGTTTGGTTCTCAGTACAACCACCAATAACTCCAGCTCCTGGGCATCTGGTCTTCACCCACACTTAATCCATGTGCACATTCCCACACATACTTAAAAATCAGATAAATAGACCTGGGCATGGCAGCACACAAGCCTTTTATCCCAGCACTTAGGAGGCAAAGGCAGGCGTATCTCTGAGAGTTCAAGGTCAGCCTGGTCTACATAGTGAGTTCCAGGATAGTTGAGGCCACAGGGAGATGCTGTCTCAAAAAAGACCACCCTGCCCCCAGAATCAAATAAATAAAAAGAAACTGGGTGGATACATGGAAAAATTACTAGCAAAAGCATGGATTTGAAGAAATAGATAAGGAATTACATTTTTATTAAGTTCACAGTATCCCTGACAGAGGCCAACTTCAAAGATCCCAGAAAAGCTAGAGCTCTCAGAGGGATGGGAAGACAAATCTTCATCTCGAAAGATCGTCCCCTCACCTCATTTTGTAATTTAGCAGTTTGCTGGCTCTGCAGGTCTGAGTCACCTTCTGGAAAAGACAGTTTCAGGCCAGTGCTGCACTCCCAAGGCCTCTTCTAGCACAGCCACTACATTGACCAGGAAGCTTCCTGGGTCCAGGATGCTCAGATGTGTCCGCCCCTCCTCCACACTATCTCTATAAATAGACAGAGTGAAGGGAACACAGTTCTCTCCAACCAAACGGTTCCAGTCTCAACTTTAGATGTCTCCATCAATATCTGTGAATCAGAGTCTAGGAAAAAGACTAAAAAAGCTATCTTTATTTAGCCTGGAGAAGAGAAGGAGGGAAGAGCTGTGATGTTGCTAGGAATAAACTGCTGCTCTTATCTTTTCCTCCTAAGGAGGCCAGAGGAGGTGGGATTCAGTTACAGAACTGATTCTCGGGGAAGAAGGGAGATTTTTTTGGATTCCTACCTACTCCCACTCCAGGGGCGTTCAGCATCTTCTGGGGGTACTTGGGGTTTTCCTGACTAGTGGTGGGTGGCTGTGCTTGGTTTCTGGGTTCTATTGGGTAGAGGACAAGGATGGTGCTACAGACCCTGCAGTGTGCAGCCTCCACAGGGAAGGGTTGTCTGGCCCGAAAAGGCATGGTGCCTAAGGGTAAGATATCTTGAGTTGGAAGGATTTTAAGATCTTCTGCAGGTGTAGGTGTATGCATGTGTGTGTGTATTTGTGGGGAAGGGTGCACATTTGTTTGCAGGTGTGCATGTGTGTATGTGCACATGAATGTGGAGGCCAGAAGACAATATTGGCTGCCACTCCTCAGGTGCCACCCACCTTGTTTTTTTTAAGACAAGATCTCTCACTCAGCCTGGAACCTGCCAAGTAAACTAGGTTGGCTAGCCAGCAAGCCCTAGGGACCTTCCTGAGTGCACAGCCCCAGTGCGGGATTATCAGCATGTGCCGCCCAAGCTTGGTATTTTCACTTGGAATCTGGGTACCAAACTCAGATCCTCATGTATGTGTGACAAGCACCTTATCAGCTTAGCCCAAGCACTATTTTGATTTCACTAGGGTGTGGGTGTATGTGTGCGTGTGGGTATGTGTACGTACGTGTGTGTGCTGGGGTTACAATTCAAGGCCTTGTGTAGGACTCCTAAGCTATATCCCCACCACTGAACTATATCCCTAGCTTTTAATTTCCACTGAAACACAGACAAAAAGGTACTTATTCCCCCTTATGGGGAAAAGGTCATTTTATTTGATTGCTTGTTGAAGGATCTGTATGGTTGGGATTGGTTAGCTGTCAGAAATCCAGCTCTCTCAATCAAATGTCTTGTTTCTATTTGTCACCTCTCAGTTCTGGGTGACTGAAAAGTCTAAAGGAAGGTTTGAAATGTGGCTCAGTGATAGAGTGCTTGCCTAGCATTCACAAAGACATAGATTCCATCACACACACACACACACACACACACACACACACACACACACACACAGAGTCTGAAGCAAACAGCCTGATGGGCTCATAATCACTATTCCCAGGGAGACCCTGTGATAGGCCCTCTCTGGGCTCTGGCATCCTATGGTTAAATAATACCCTTTAGACAGTGACTAAGCATTTGGACTAGCCTTCTTGTCACATGGCTGTCTTTCTCTCTTCTGTAGCAAAGACAGGCCTGGATACAAGCAATGATTTTCCTTTTTCACTCCAAAACTGAATTTTTCCATTATGGTGTCTACTAGCTGTACATGTACATGACTATTTAAGCTTAAATTATTTAAGGTTAAACTAAACGAGTAAAGAGGCAGTTCAGTAGTAAAAGCACTTGCCTAGCATGTTTGGTGATCTGGATTAGATCCTTAGCAACACACACACACACACATTTTAAATTCACTGTCTTCATGGCATTAGCCAGATTTCTAGGGTCCGGGACCTCCATACGGTTAGCAGCTACCATACTGGATGGTGCATGTAGAGAACATTTCTGTTTTTACAAAAGTGGCCATATGCTACTCCAAAGGAAGATGGTACTGACTAATGGGAAGGTTAGATATGACTAGAAAACATATTTTAGGGCAGCCTTGAAAAGAAATCTGAGTATTCTTTTATTCATTGACAGTCCTTACTGCTAGGTCTACATGAAATGCCGCGTGCAGCTGTGTTTGTTCTAGAGTTCAGGCATCGGCTGAGTATGTCTCCCGGGGTAGATGCCTCTGCCCACTGAAGCAGGAGCCCAGAGAATAATTTTACCTGAGGAGGATTACTGTAACTTACCATTCACAGGGGTGCTATTGATGTTTAAGGGTAAAGAGTGGTTGAGGAGCTATGAATAAAGCACAATAGTTTTCCAACACCATAACAATAAACGGCACGTGGGAATTTACAGCTCCGGTGAACAAGAGCACGTGGCTAGAGTTGTTAGTCTCGCTGGCATGCCCTTCCAAGTCCACCAATGCTTCCTTCCTCTGTCCTTTCCTATGCTCTCCTCTCCTGCACGGGTCTTGCTTTGCCCTAAAGAGAAGTCTTCCCTCCCTGCCTATTTACATCACGTCTTTCTTGCTGTGTATCCAGTGCTATCAACCCCTTCTAGGCGCAGGACAAGATCACACTCCATGATTTAGGACTGAGCTCCTGGGAAGAGCCTGGCTAGTAATAGAAGCATTTTCTGTTCTTCACTACAGCATCTGATTGTTGATGTGGGACCTCTAAAGGTCTCTTCCTGGCATGTCCACCATTAACGTCCAGGATGGCAGCTGCTCCACCATCCTGGATCCCTGAGAGACCACCATGTTCAACACCCCCAGCAGCAAATTAATCTGTGTTGTTTCAGACATTGTTATTGGGGGACTTTTTCTTCCAACACCATCTAAGCAATCCAGCCCAGTAACTGCTTTTCCTATCTTTCCACCCTCAGCCTTACAATCTAAGACACCGCTGTCTGTTGTTTTATTAGTGGAGGTTGTTTCCTGTTACTTGCAAAGACAAGAGAATTGAAAGTTTTTATATTTGTACCAATGACTAAACTGAAATGTTGACATGACTAATCTTTTTTTTATAGATTGGTGCTCTGGATACTAGAAGTTGCCTCTTCACCTACAGAGAAAGGGAAATATTTCTTTCCTAAACTGCTTCAATGCCAGCCGTCTTTGTGGTTCCTTGCTAAAGCCAACTTAAGGCTGCCAGAATCTTTGGAAAAGAAACTCATAGTGGTTAGTAACATCGATGAGTCCAAGAGGAGGATAAAAGACTGGGAAGAATTGCCTTGATCTAGGAGACACAAGTCTCCCTGTTAGGGAAATGGACACCCAGTTCCTAGGCCAAAAAGACTCACTCATTCATTCGCTCACCCACTAATATTCATGAAGCAGTTGATATGCGCTCTGCCCTGATGGAACTTATGTCCTAGTGCGTTTCACAGAAAACAGATTAAACATGTGGGAGGCTAAGGGTAGACAACATGCAGAGCCTGTAGACAGAGGTTTAGTGCAGTGACAGAAAATAAAACAGGAACGAGATGGCCAAAGTGGAGGAAGAAAGGCCTCTTGGAAGAGATGACTTTGAACTGAGCCAGCATACTTTGGCATTGTTATGACCAAAATTCTTCTGGACAGTTTAAGAGGAAGAAATGTTTATTTTGGATCAGACCATCATGGCAGGCAGGGCATGGCAAAGCAGCTCAGATGATGGTGGGCCAGGAAACAGACAAGGGTCATGCCGGCCTCTGCTGGCTTTCTACTTTTCCACTTTGCGCTTTGCTTTGTTTTCTGTTGTTGCTGTTTTTTTTTTTTTTTTTTTGATTTTGGTTTTCTGAGCCAGGGTCTTACCATGTAGCCCTGGCTGGCCTGAAACTTGTTATGTAGATTAGTATATTAGTGCTGGGATTAGAGCAGATTAGTTAATCCTCACAAACACACTCAGAGACGTACCTTACCAATTTCCTAGGTGATTCTAAATCCAGTCTAACTGACAGTGAAGAGTAACTGCTATGCCTAGAAGAAAAAGGCATCAGCTCTGCAAAGAGCAGAAGGACTGTCCAGACAGACAGCAGTGCAGAAGTACATCACCTGAATGCGGCCTTGGGGCTCAGGATGAAATAAAAGGCAGAAAAGGCTGGGTATGGTGGTGTAAGCCTTTACCCCAGCACTCAAGAGACAGAGGCGGTGGCTCTCTGGACTTTAAGGCTAGCCTTAAATGGCAAGTTTCAGGGCAGCCAGGGCTACAAAGTAAGACCCTATCTCCAGAAACCAAAATCCCAAAACAAAAAATAAACAAACAAAACTCCGAAAGCCTGAGTACACATGATAAGTGGGATGTAAAGGAACAACGCTAGAATGACAAGGTGTGGAACTAGGGGGACAAGTCAGAGGAAGGGAGTCTTGAGAGTTGGGCTGGGCCTTTAGTTGGAAGTAAGGAAGACCTGGGGTTTGAGTCTGGGGGGAGGGGAGTAGGACACTGGAGGGGGGTGGGAAGGGGTAGATCAGCAAACCCTATCAACAAAGGCCCAGCACAAAGTATTATAGGCTTTGCAGGCCACACAGTTCCTGCTGCAACCACTCCTGTTTGTGGAAGCAGACACAGTCACCATATAAAGAGGGACTGTGGCTGCATTCCAATAAAACTCCACTTATGAACAATAAAATCCGAATGTGTCATAAAATATTATTCTTCTGGCTCTTCCCTACCATTTAATAATGCAGAATTCATTTTTTTTGCTTGTGTGAATGATACAAAACCAGACAGCAGCCCAGATTTGGCTCCCAGGGCATGCGCAGCCCCTGATTTGGAGTCCTGATTCACATCCTGGGCAGGTGAAGCAGAGACACCAGTTCTGAGACTTTTGCAAGATAATCCATGTAAAGGCCATGAAGGCTTGGTGTGGGTGGTTCGATGACAGTGATGAGGTCTCCAGGCGTGGCTGATGTATAAGATGTGGGCCTGAGACAGAAAGGTCACCTGAGTTGGCTTCCATTTGTATCTAGAAAGACTTAGACTTGACCTGGAGCCCAGTCAGTTTGATGTCTCCGCACTCGGACTTTTCTTCTCCTCCCCAGAGCGTGTCCCCTCCTAGTGTGTAACCTCAGGCAAATCCCCAATGCTTAATCTTTGTCCTTTTTATTAAAAAAAAATTATGTATTATTTTTATTTTGTGTGTACAAGTGTATTGCCTACATGTATGTAAGTGCACCTGAGTCATGTAATGTTCTCGGAGGTCAGAAGAGGTTGTTAGCTGCCGTGTGGGTTCTGAGACTGGAACCCAGGTTTTCTGCAAGATCAGTCAGTGCTCTTAACTGCTGAGCCATCTCTCCAGCCCCCCTATTTTTTTTTCTTACCTCAATAATGGACAGAATATTTCTTGCCTATCTGTTATCTAGACAGTGGGGGAAGGAGCCTGACAGGAAATCTTTCTGACCTCAGCCCCTCTGGTGGCCAATCCCCCACCCTCTCCCACACACTTCAGCTCCAGCTCCAAATGACAAGATGGCTGGTATTTAGACTGTGTGGGAGGATGGTGAGCTCTCTCATTCACTGCACAGCAAAGCTTTATGAAACTCCCCTTTAACTCCCACTGTTCTCTGAAGTCCTCTCTGTGGCAGGTGCCTCAGCCTTCCACAGGCTTCCCTCTGTTTAGGATTTTCTCATCTCTTCTCAGCCTCTCCTTGGTTTCACACTCCAAAGGCCTGACAGGAAGGAGATCCTTCTGATGGATTGTTCTGCATCTTGATTGTGGGGGATCCAGGAGCTTGTGGTCTTAGTTACTTTTCTGTTGTGATAAGATCCCCTGACAGAAGCACCATCATGGAGAGTGTTTGTTTTCACTTAGAATTCCAGAGGGGCCACAACCCATCCTGGTGGGGAAGGCAAGGCCGGGGGCAGGAAGGTGGCTGGTCACATTGCATCTGCACTCAGGAAGCAAGAAGTAGGTGGGGCCACAAAGCCTCAGGGCTCACCACACTGCTCCACTTCCTCCAGCAAGGCTTCGCCTCCTAAAGGTTCCACAGGGTCCCCAAACAGCGCCACCAGCTGGCGCCCAAGTGTCCAAACATATGAACTGATGGGCGGCATTTCAAAATGCAACATCATCACATATGATAACACTGTATTCTCACTCTCGCTCTCGCTCTCTCTCCCCGGAATAACTGGTAGATCAAAATTCCTGTTTGTAATTTTGTAACTGTAGTCTTACCATTGGGGGAAATGGGTGAAGGATACACAAACTTTTTATGTGACATTTCTTACAAATGCATGTGAATCACAATAATCTTGAAAATGAAAGGTTTAGTTGAATAGAACACATACACTGGGGCCAGTTTCACGGCTCAGCAGGTAAAGGGGCTTGCTGCTAAACTTGACCTGAGTTAGATTCCTGGGACCCACAGTGTGGGAGAACAGAATTGACTCCAAGTAGTTCTCTGACCACCACGTGTCCCTGCACATACACACACATTAATAAATGTAATAAAAGAAAAAAATTAAGAACACACACACTAAATACCTCGGCCTGTAAACCCTACAAGTTAGAAGCTAATCTAACCATGGAAGCAAAATCTATACCTTGGGTTCATTAAATGACTTTCTCCACTTTTATCTACAACACACATAGATTAATCTGGCCTAGAAAGTCGTACAGTGACAGAGAGTTTACCTCACATGTGTGAGGCCCTGGCTTCAATCCAAGGCACCACAAGACAAATGAAAGCAAAACAAAGGTAGATTAAAAACTGCTATAATCCGGAGGAGATGGCTCAGTGAGTGGTGTTTCCTGTATCCTTAGGACCTGAGTTCAGATCCCCAGAACACACATGGTCTAGTTTGCTTTCGATTGCTATGACAAAACTCTCTGAACAGTACCAGCTTGGGGAAGAAAGGGTTTATTTGGCTTCATCTCCCAGGTCACAGTTCATCACTGAGGGAGCCCAAGGTAGGAACTCAGGGCAGGAACTCAGGGAGGAGCTGGAGCACAGGCCATGGAGGAACCTGCTTACTGGCTTGTCCCCTGGCCCAGGCTCAGTCCGATTTCTTACACAATACAGAACAACCTGTCTAGGGGTAGCACTGGCCACGGTGGGCTGGCCCCTCCCACATTACTCAACTATGAGGAAAATACCCTACAGACGTGGTCACAGGCCAGCCTGATGGAAGCAATTCCCCCATCTGAAACTCTCCCAACCCAGGTGTGTCCAGCTGACAACTGAAGCTATCCAGCACGCCACGTAAAGACCAGGTGTGATGGCAAATTCCTAACACCAGCACTGGGGATGGGATGATCCTGGGGACGTGCTGGCCAACTAACCTAGCTGAAACAGCAAGTTTCAGTAAGAGACTCTGTCTCAAAAATAAGGTGCTGAGCAATAAATGAAGGTATCCCATGTCACCTTCTTGCTTCCAAGTGCGTACACACAAATGCATCTGCAAATATACAGACATGCATATATCCCCCCAATAAGAAATCCCGGCCACAATTCAGTTATATAACCTGCTTGCCCAGAATCCAGTTTTGTAAATGGCACCCCTGAGACTTCTGTCTCCCAAGAGACTTACAGGTGTTCCTAGAAGCCACATGGTCCGGTGAGTTTAGGAATCCCTCCACCTCTCATGTAAATCTCTCCTTGAAATTTCATAGAATTGAAAGAGTCAGGCAATTACAATTCCTGCAATACACCCGTTTCACTTTGTTTAAATCAGCACTGCTCCAATTTGCTTGGCTCCTATTGTTACTGCTTTGTTTATCTGGTGTTTGAAGGAAGGCACATTTGCTAGAATCAAGCAAAACACACCTACTTCACACTAGACCTTGGCCTGTCTTGTCTCCTGCTGAAGTGAGCTCAGACCTTCTTCTCTTTGCTGTTCTGCATGGGTTGGAAGCCTGGGCTTCCCCAGAGAGGGAACTAGTATTAGGTTGATTTATGTTCTGGAGTTAATGAGCCATCAAGTGTTATTATGAGATAAATGAGAAGGGAGAAAGGGGTCCCTAAGGGGGCAGTTTCCTGAGAAAAGGAGGGGTTTTGAAAAAGTGCTCACTGGTGTCCCTGAGTAAAGAAATGATATGCAAGGAGTATTATTCGAGACTCCAGCACTCAGTGAAAGCCTTGTCTGGAGGCCTCCACCTCTGCCAACCTAGTGCCACCATGGGAACCCAAGCATTGGCTACTTCCTGGCCCAGTCAGCACCACCCAGGGCAGTTCGTTGTGCAATCCACCTTTCTGCTTTCCACCTTGCCCCTCCTGATCCTCTAACATTGCCACACTCCCCAAACCCCAGGAAAGGGGGAAGGTTCCTGAATTTTTAATGTCCCGAAGGAAGAGGAGAGGTGGACATTTATAGGCCTAAATGAAGTCAGTTTAAACTCTCTAGAGCTGGCTCAGTGCTGACTAATGCTTCTGCAGAATGAACATCTGTTCTCCATTATACAGATGAAAAAAACTGAGGCTTGAGCAGTTGAATGATACATCTGAAAATTATTTTTTAGAATGCTTTAGTTTTTTATTTTATTGCATAAATGTATGTAAGTGCACCTGTATTGTACAATGCCCATAGAAGACAGAAAATGGCATTGAAGCCCCTGGAACTGGAGTTAGATGCCATGTGGGTGCTGGGATTTGAACCTGGCTCTTCTGCAAGAACAGTCAGTGCTCTTAACTGCTGAGTCATCCCTCCAGCTACACATCTGAAAATTATACACTGGATTAGATGCAAAGAAAGACTTTGAATCCAAGTGGGTCTTATTCAAAAGCTTGAGTTCTTGACAGTGGTTGGCCCCATCCCTATCCTGCTGAGATGTCAGGTTCCAACCTCTGCTCCATACTGACCCCCATACTAATGACCCTGGCCCAGCACAGCAAGAATATGATGTCCACTCCACTTCACAGAAAGACTCTTCCAAAGCAGCTGTCACCAGGGCTCTCCTCCATTTACTTTCCTAAAAGCAGCAAATATTTACTGGGTCTCTACTGGTCCTCAAGGTAGTTTGTGTATGATACTTTACTTGACCTTCATAATCTCCCCAAATTGTGAACAGTTAAGAATTAAAAAAAAAAAAAAAACTTGCACAAAAAGTATAAAGATAATATCTACATTTTTATACCCAAGAAATCACTTCTGTATAATATATTATTTTGTTCTTTTGTTTTGCATTTTCTGTTTATACTCCCAAATTATACGTATTTACACACACACACACACATATATTACACATATATAGTATCTCTTACTTATAATATTTAGGTATAATGAATAGAACTGTTAGGTAATTAGATAAGGATTAACAGACTTGGAGGCCACTGAGGATGGACCTTCCTTCATGGTCAGCTTTGGGTCTCACCTCCCATGTCCCTGGCACCGTGGTTTGAATGAAAATGTCCTCCCTAGTCTCCAAGTATTTGTACATTTTGTCCCCAGTTGGTGGCGCTGTTTTGGGAAGTTTTAGGGGTGTGGCCCTGCTGGGGGAACACATCACTGGGGGCGGGCTTACAGAGTTCTTAAGTCTCATCAGATTTCCGTTCTAGTCTCTCTCTGCTTCCTGTGCCTGCTTGAAGTTGTGATCACTTGGGTTTCTGCTCCAGCCACCTCCTGTCGCCCTGCCTCCTTCCTCATTATGGACTTTCCCTGGAACCATAAGCCACATAAATTCTTCCTTCTATAAGTTGCCTTGGTCATGGTGCCTTATCACAGCAACAGGAAATAATTAATGCACTTGGTAACCATAGAAAAGGAAGCATCAGGACTGCCCCTTAAGATTAGATACCAGGACTTTGCTGAGGCCCACTGAAGGAAAACTACTAACTCCTCATCAGATGGAGTCTGCCTCTGGCCTTGTATGCAGACAGGACAGGCAGACCTGTTCCAAAGACTTAAACATTGCATAGTATTATCTCCTCTCTTAAGAGTTAATAGAGGGCCTGAGATGGTTCATCAAGTAAAGGTGACTGCTGCCAAGTCTGATGATCTGAGTTTGATCTCTGCAACCCACATGGTGGAAGAAAAGAACAAACTCTCATGGGTTGTCCTCTGACCTCCACACATACACGCACACACATAGACACACATCCATGAACACCCACATAAACATGTGTGCAGACACATACAATAATAAATAAAACTGTTAAAAAATATTTGGGTCCACCAAGATGGCTTAGTGGGTGAAGGTGCTTGCTGCTAAATCTGACAACCTGAGTTTGAGCCTAGAACCCACATGATGGAAGGAGAGAGCCAACTCCCACAGGTTTTTCCCCCTCTGACCTTCACACTCCAGTTCTGGCACTCACATCCACATCATACACAAACACACAAAATACGTATTTAAAATGTAAAAAAAATATTTAAGTTTTTGAGATAGTCTCCATGTAGCCCCAGATGGCCTGGAACTCTTCCCTGTCTCTCTGGCCTCCATGTCCTGTTTAAAAGGCATGGCTTTCTGTCTCCTCTGTCAGCCTGAGATACTCAGCTCACCTGCCTGCTTTTCTTCCCTCAAACTCTAGTAAAATTGTCCTCACACTTCTTTCTGAGTCTGTTCCTAAATTCTTTTATTATCAAAGCTGAGAACCCCAAATTCCCTGGCAACACCTATGTCCCACTCTGTCTTCTCTGCCTGAATAATAAAAAAAAGTCTCACTCTTAAAGTGGGCTCTGAACTCAGAGGACACTCGTTTCCCTAGACATCTCTTGGAACCATCTGTCTCCTGGAACTGTGTTGATGGAACTGTTTTGCTGGAACTCTGTCCCTGGAACTGTGTCCCATTTTATTCTAAATGATTTCTCCAGCTTCAACTGAGGAAGTCCAAGCTTGGCTCCACCCTAATCTTAAGAGACCATCTGGTTTTTTCATCCTGAGGGCTGGAGCATCTCATTCACTCAAGGTCAGTGTTCTTCCAGCTTCATTGTATGCAGTGGAGATGGGTACACTACCTTTAAGCACTTTGATAGGTTAATTCTGAAGCATACCCACATTCATTCATTCATCCATCCATCCATTCATTCATTCATTCATTATTTCTTTAAGTGGAGTACCAAATTGAGGTGCCAAAGAAATGAGATCAGGTGCCCAGGTCACAAGACTCAAGAGTACATAGTTTTGTTAGGGTTAATTAAAAGTCATTAGTCCAGATTAAGTTATTTATAAAAGTCATTCCTACAGATTTATTGGTTATATGAATGTGTGAGTGCCTGCATGAGTTTTTGTGGATGCAGTGCCAGTGGAGCCCAGTAGAGGGCACCAGATTGCCCAGAACTGGAATTACAGATGGTTGTTCTGGGAACCAAACCAGGGTCATCTTCAAGAGCAGCAAATGCTCTTAACTACTGAATCAACTCCCCAGTGTCCCCCACCAAAGAATAAATTTTTTAAAATATTTTTTTAAATGATCATCTTCCAAACAGGAGGCCTGGTGGTACTCACCTCTAATCTCAGCACTCGGGAGGCAGAGGCAGTCAAATCTCTGTGGGACTGAGGCCAGCTTGCTTGGTCTGACTATCGAATTCCAGGCCAAGTGAAGCTACAAGGGGCCGTGTCTCAAAACAGACAACAGCAAAAACCAAGCCAAACACAATGATCATCTTCTAAATCACTGAAAATGCATTTTTCCTGGGCATGGCAGGTACCACCTGTAATCTCAACACTTGGGATGTCGAGGCAGGAGGATCAGGAGCTCACGGCCAGTCTTGGTTACATGAGAACTTGTCCACCTAAAAATGCATTTTATGTACATCATGTGTCCACAGGAAATGCATGACTTTATTTTATAGCTTTTCTTTACAGACCAGTGTAATGCTGCACATGTCGCTCAGGACCTTGATTTTTTCACCCATGACTCTTTCTTGCCATTGCTGCATGCTGAAGTTTATACATGTTTATGCATGATGGTTATGCATGTCAGCAAGCCCGTCCTCATTCGGCGGACTTGACGTTTGCTGTGGCACTGTCCTTGCACGGGGCCTCATGGGTTTGACCAGCAGTCCTTCTGCCAGCAGAGTCATGGGGTTCATTTCCACCTGGACAGTATCCATGGGGTGCTGTTTCCTCTCACCCATGACTGCATTTGAAATGGTCAGATGTTAAGATGTTTTACTTGGTTTTTCCACTCACACAATTGTTTAAGAAAACAAACAAAATAAAATAACAGAACTTTCAGTTACAGGACAATTTTAAATCCATGCTCTCTGTCCAGCTGCTATGGGTTGAGGGTTCCCCCACAGGTTCCTCATATTTTAGAAGTCTAATCCCCTGTGTGAGGTATAGAGGTTGTAAACCCTTAAGAGATGGGGCCTAGTGAAATGTCTTCAGGTCATGTGAACAGCTGCTCTTGGAAGTAATTAAGGTTTTGTGGAGCCTCTGAGCTCTTGCAAGAGCCAGTTGTTATAAAAATGAGCCAAATCCCTGAGTACTTTTCTGGCCTTCTGGTTCCTTGAATCCAGGCTCCTCCTATTACTGTTCACCAAGGGGTGAGGCTGCCTAGGGATGAGGCCCTTTCCAGAGCTTGCATCGGCTTTTTAGATGGCTAGCTTCCAAAACTAGGATCTAAATAAACCTCTTTCCTGTACAAAGTAAGTCTGCCTCAGATACTCTGTTATGGTAACAAAATAGTGAACTGACACACCACTTGCTTGTCCCCTTTCTCCATCCAGCCACTTACCACCTCACATCTATGACACTGCAAAACCCACCAATATGTACTTCTTTCTTTTAATCCATTCTCCCACGCAGTAGAGAGTGCTTTCTTTAAATGAAATACTTCAAAATTTGGGACAAATAAGAATAATAATATAATAAAACACCCTTCTGCCCACTTTATTGGTATTATCAATTTTTAACATTGTGTTGTGTTTCTTTCCCATCGATGTTTCATATTTACAGTAATCATAGCCATAAACAATATAGAGAACCATTTGCATGGTTTGAAACTTTTTATAAATGGCATTTTCAGTATACATTCTTCAAGCACCGTAGATTTAGACATCTGTATTGATATATGAGGCTGTTGTTCATTTACTCTGAAAGCCACACTGTATTCTTTTAAATGGACACATCATGATTTATCTATTCTCCCGTGATTCTGGTTGTTCATTATGGCAAACAGTGCTGGGGCAAAGGTGAGCATTCCCCTACAAGGTTTCTTCATGCATATGACAGCTTCTCCAGGGACTGTGACAGCAAATAGAATGGTTGGGTGTCAGGCTCACGGCTTTGCTAGATTTTGTCAAATTGTTCTTTAAAATAGTTCTATCAGTGTTCACTTCTAAAAGCGCAAACATTTATTAATATTAAATATCTAATACCAGGCAAAGATATATTGACGTGTATTTAATGTGCAGTTTCTTGATTACTTTTGAGGTCAAGCAGCTTTTTAAATGCTTACTAGCTGCTTGGGCTTCTGCGTCTATGACATGCCCACTTGCATCACTAGCTAGTTTTTCTAATTGTGTCTTTTAAAAGCTTTGATTTGTAGGATTTTCAGTAGATTCTATATGCTAACTCAATTACTCAGTGTTGCAAGTTTTTTTCTCCTCTAACCTGCGGCTTTGATTATGTTAATAGTGTCTTTTGAGCTGAAACGTCTCAGTGGTTAAAGGCAATTGCTACCAAGCTTAAAGACCTGGGTAGGATCTCTAGGACCCACATGGAGGAAGGCGAGAACCAACTCTCACAAGTTGTCCTCTGCCCTCCACATGCGTTCTGTGACATGTGTATGCACACACATACCCAATAAATAAGCAAACAAATAAATGCAAACAATGTGTCTTTTTGTAGCAGAGTCCTAATTCTTTTCAGTGCTGTGGAATGAACCCAGGGCCAATGCTACCCGAGCTCTGCAGCCGAGCACCCCAACCCCAAAGTTCTAGATTTAAATAAGGTCAACTTCATTATTTTATGGAACTGGGAAGTCTTGTGTCCAGCTTTAAAAAAATCTTTTCCATCCAAAAAGATGGGGTTTTTTTTTCTTCTAAGAAATAGAAAATTTTGCTTTTCATATTAAATTCTTTAATCCACATAGAATTTGATGTAATATCTGTGGAGATTTATTATCCCATAGAAACAATAATTTGCTTTGGCATCATTTATTAAATAGTCTTTTTTTTTCCCCCCATGAATGTAATGCAGCTTCTCACATATCAAGTTTCCAAACTGAGTGGGTTTGCTTTCCAGACAGAAGCCTATTTTAATCCACCGGATACTTTTCTGTCCCTTTGCTAATAACACACTGTTTCGGTTAGTACAACTTTATAATAAATCTCCATATTTGGTGGAGAAAGTTCCCCATGTTATGCTTCTCCACAACTGTTTTAGTACCCTCTTCTTCTTCTAACATTAATATTAGAATTAGCTTGTCAAGTGCCGAAAAAAATCTGCAAGAACTTTCATTTGTATTGCTTTAAATTTATAGACTAAATTGAGATGAACTGACATCTTTATGATAGTATTGTCCAACCCAGGAATATCATCCATGAACATTTAAAAATCTCCATTTATCCAGATCTTCTTTTATGTTCCTCTCTATCTTGTGATTTTTCTTCATAGAAGCCTTTCATATCTTGCTAGATTTATTCCTGAGTACCTTAATGTTCATTACCATTGCGAATGTTTTTCTATTATATTTTTAATTGGTAATAACCAATTGTGTATGTTATTTTTTAATACTCTATTTTTATTTTATGTGTATGAGTGTATTGCCCACATCTGTGTCAGTACACCTGTCGTGATGTGCCTTCAGAAGTCAGAAGAGGGTGTTGGATCCCCTGGAACTGGAGTTATGGATGGTTGTTAGTCACCATGTGGGTGCTGGGAATCAAATCCAGGTCTTCTGCTAAGAATAGCCAATCCTCTTAACCACTGAGTCATCTCTCTAGCCCGTGATTTTCATTATTGACTTCTTTCATCAGTTTTATTAAATTCTCTTTCTAAGGGTTATTTCTTGGCAAAGAATTCTTAGGACTTCTACTTTGAAAGTAACAGCCTAAGTACACTGACAAGTCTTGTCATGTTCATGTCTGTCCTGCGGGTAACACAGTTCCTTCCGCACAGCTGAGATTGCAGCAAGTAAATGAAATCTCCAAGGGACCAAGTGAGATGAAACAAAGAACAAGAATAATCACACCAGAGAGATGTACTTGCCTGAGTACAAATGTCCATACACATAAATGGAGCAAGACGAACTTTGCAAGACTAAACTTTAAGGGGCTGGAGAGATGGCTCTAAGCCTGAGGGCTTACTGCTCTTGCAGAGGACCAGAGTTCCATTCCCAGTACCCACAAAGGCTAGCCCACAACCTCCTATAACTCTGGCTCCAGGAGGATCTGACATCTCCGGCCTCAGGACACCTATAAGCATGTGCACATCCCACACACATACACATAATTAAAAATAAAAAGACTAAACTTATTTATGTATTTATTTATGGTCTTTTTGAGACAAGGTCTCCCTGTGGCCCAGCTGGCCTGGAACTCACTATGAAGACCAGGTTGGTCTTGAACTCACAGAGATCCACATGCCTCTGCTTCCTGAGTGTGGGGATTAAAGCCATGCACCAGAATAAACTTATTTTTATTTTATGTGTTATGAATGTTTTTACCACATACATTTAAGTGCACTGCACGCATGCAATGCCTGTAGAGATCAGAAGAGGGTGTTGGATCCCCTGGAACTAGAGTTAACAGACCATTGTTGCCCACCATGTGAGTGCTGGTACTCAAACTCAGGTCCTCTGGAAAAAACAGAAAATGTTCTTAACCATTGAATCATGTCTCTAGCCCCAAACAATGAAATTTTGAGCCAGCAGCAAGTAGAAGCAGAAGCCTATGCAGTGAGCTGGCACACTAGTCAGGTGCTCAGGTTGACCCATACTTGGAACTCAGAAAAAAGGAGGGAATCTTTTTCCTAACCAAGTCTTCCTCATTAAAGCCCCAGGACTCCCACAGATTGACATCTATCAAGGTGAATTCACAATCAACAATCAGCAAAAACACAAGGGGACAGCTCCCTGAGGGAGAGCCAACAACAGAGATAGAGCTTTAAGGACATCAGAGAGCGAAATTATCAGATACAGAACATCTAGTTACTATGTAGAGAGCATGCAAAAATATAAGAGACCGAGCCACAAACGTGGACCAGTAATGAAAGACCAGCCAAACTGACTGGGAAGAAATGAAAAACACTGATCAACGTGGAGAACCTCTATAAACGAAAAAGATAATATTAAAAAGGCAGTGCAAGACACAATTAAAGAGTTAATTTGCTGAATGTGGCAATGAATGCTTGTAATTTCAGCACCTGAGGCAGGACAATCCCCAGTTCAAGGCTAGACTGGACTGAGCCAGTCAAAAGCACATTCTATTCCTATACAGAACCTGGGTTCAGTTCCCAGCACCCACATGGCAGTTCACAACCATCTGTAACTCCAGTTCCAGGGGTTCCAACCCCACCTATCTTTTGATCTCCATGCCTACTAGGCATGTGTATTCAAACATACAGGCAAAACACTTATACACATAAAATATTAAAAAAAAGAAAATAGGATTAGAGAGAATTAGTGAACTGGGTGATGATTCCAATAATTCAGTACAAATTAGGACACAGAAACTAAGTGTTATGAGTTTGGCATATGTCTAATAAAAAGAGTCTCAAAGGAGAAAACAGAGAAGAGCTGAAGAGATAATGGCTAAGAATTTTCTAAAATTGTGACTAGGTATCAATCTTCATTATCCCAGGCAGGATGTTTTAAGAAAAATCTCTTGTGAATGGAGGAATAGTCTATCCTTACATTCCTCAACAAAGCTCAGATCCAGGGCCAAGCTCCCTCCCCTTGTCGTCCACATCTCATGATTTTGTTTTTTTTTTCTATTCTTTGTCTTGTTCTTTTTAAAGGATTTTCTGACCCTCCAATTCACTTCTCATCTTGTAATCTGACTGTCTATTCTGTTCATTTTTATTTTTTCCCATGTTTGTGGTACTGGGAATCAATCCCAGTCTTCTGCATGCTCGGCAAATGGTCTACCACTAAGCTGCACGCAGCTCTATTTTGTCTGTTGTAATGATTACATTTTCCATATCTAATATTTTATTTTGACTGCACTTTTCACACCCAATGCTGTATTTCTGCTCGGTTCTTTTTTTGTCGTTCTCTTGTTTTGCTTCATATTGCTGATATCGCCTTTGATCATTCTGTATTTCTGAGACTAATTAGAAAATTTGGGTCCATCTGTTCTGGGATTTATTCTTCTGATGGAATCTGAAATCCAGCATGCTGTTTTCTTTGGGATTCTGTGCTGACTGTCAACTCCTGGCCACTCTGTCAGGCAGGGCAGGAGGACAAATCTCGGTGATCCCTGGTCCTGGCTAGCTCTGTGACATGAAATAGAGTAAATCTGATTTAGGGTAGACAGTCCTGATCACAAAACAAGTTAGTCAAGATTAAAATGTATTGGCTGGTGAGATTCCTCAGAAGATAGAAGTGCTTACTGTCCAGCTTGATGACCTGAGTTCAATCCCTGGGAACCACAGGTAGAGGGAAAGAACTGACTCCTGAAAGTTGCCCTCTACACACACACTGTGGCATGCATACACCACACATACATACACAAATAAACTGTAATTTAAAATGTTTTTAAATTAAAATTTAAGGTCCCTGAGACTACAGCGTGCAGGATGGGGCAGAGACTGCTCAAGGATGGATGGCCCCTGTCCACTTTCTCAGCTTCTCACACGTTCAGAGTCTCCTGTATTACTTTCAGAGGGCTGTGTCTGGGCAGCCATGCACAGGGCAGGATTTCACTGAAAGTGATGTCTGAGTAGAAGCAGAACAATTCCAACAGTTCCCACAGGTTCCTGAGAGCTTTCTTGGTGGTGTATCCCTCAAATTGTTCCCGTAGTGCTAAACTCCAGAGAAAGAGCCAGAATTGGGCCTGTTCCACATCTTGGTAAGAAACAAAGGTGCATCCTGTTCTCAATTCATGGGCATATGGGCTGGGGCTGTAACTCAGGTAGAGTACCTGACTAGCATGTTTAAGTAAGTCCCCTTTCTCCTGCAAAATGGCGGTGTCTCAATTCATGGATGTAAAACTTTTCTTCTGTCTTTAGGGGTATATGTGACAGTTCTATTTTTATTTTATTTCTATGATTTTTAAGAATTATTTTTTATTTTGGGGACAGTGCATGTACATTTTACACATTGTTTTGGCCTCTGTCTTTTGTATTAGAGGATTTCTTCAGAAGTTCATAATCAGTGATTGCTAATGGACCAGAATTAAGAAGCTGCAAAGATGTTTCAAAGCTCTGAGCTGTGAGAGGTGGGTGGAGAGGCGTGTATGATTGAATGGACTGTTTAGTATACCACGATGTAAGTAACTGATCTGTTGAGACAGAGTCTCACATAGCCCAGGGTAGCCGTGAACTCACTATGCCGTTGAGGATGACTTTGAAGTACTGACACTCTTGCCTCCACCTCCCAAGTGCAGGTGTTCCAAGGGTGCATCACCACATCCAACTTAATGGCTAGTCTTTCTTCTTACGAACTTGGTCGGGGAGGAAGGCTAAGTACTTTCAGTGTCTGTGAAGCACATTCCTTTTCTTGGCTATAATCTTTACACTCTCACACCTGGTTTTCTTAGTGCAGACTTGTCAAGGCAGAAGTGGGTATTGCTTGGTGGGCTGTCGGGGAAGCTCGGAGTGCTTCCTAAGCATCTGCTAATCTGCTAGCCCTGTTGCCCTCATCCATCACACCCCACCACAGAAGCAGCTGGGTCTGCCCATTGTTCTATCCTTTGCCAATGCTGTGGGCAGATCAGGTGGTGTCTCCGTCGACCACTGTCAGTTTGGGGGTTGGAGTTCTTGGACCTGCTAAGCCAGCAGCAGTTTCTTGTCCACCTGTTTCCTAGTGTTAACATGTCATTGCTGTGACCTTCTTCTGCCTCCCTTCTGCAGATTCCTGTCTGCACCCCTTTATCTTTGCCTGGATGCCTGCATTTTCTACTTAGAACATTGTTGCCCTAACCTAAGTACTGTGTGCTCCTTCCTTTCTGTTCTCACCGTTCCCTCTCTCTACCGTTGCACAGGTTGAGCGCCATGCCGAGCAGATGTTGTGGTAGAAATGTTTGTCTTGATTCCAGTTTTTTCAGGAATGATTCCAAACCCTCTTCTAATCATTTACTGTAGATCCTTGTGCATGGTCTAAGCACACAGGTTTGTCTTTGACTAAGGAACAGAAAATACCATAAAGGAGCAGATATAAGCTTATTTCTCTCCCAATAGCCCAAGTTAGGGTGTAACACCCTAAACCTGCAGGGCCACAGGCTCCCTCCCTCCTTCCTTCATCTGTAACAGGAGGCTCTCTGGCCATGATTCAAAATGACAACTCTAACTTTAGAGGACGAGTATTCTAGGAAGCAGGAAAGAGAGAAAAGGAAAGGCAAGGGGTTGTCTCTAACCTTTAAGAAACAGTATAAGATTTTTTTTTAAGTTTTTAATTTAAAAAATTTTTATGTATATGAATGTTTTGCCTGCATGTATGTAAGTGTACCATGTGCACGCAGTGCCCATGTAGACCAGAAGAGGGCATCGGATACCCCTGGGACTGGAGTTACAGATGGTTGTTAGCTGCCTTGTGGGTGCTGGGAACCAGACCTAGATCCTCTGCAAGAGTAATCAGTGCTCTTAACTGCTGTACCAACTCTCCAGCCCATGTTAGAATTTTATACATAAATTTTGGTTTCATCCTATTGAATTGACTCACAAGACAGAGAGCTGAGAAGGAGTCTAGGAATACAGTTCTTTATGATGTGCTTGGCTAATAATGAGTCCTTATATCTGTAATACTAATATTTTCTCTTCCTAATATGCCCCCCTTCTTTTTCTTGGTACTGGGGATTGAACCCACAGACTCACACATGGTATGCAAACACTCTACCTACCACTGAGCTGTATCTTCAGACCTGCTTTTACTTTTTGAGAGTCTGTTTTGCTATGATCCAGGCTGGCCTCTTGTCTTAGCCTTCTTGGTGACGGGGTTGATGGTGTGTGCCACCACTCCTGGTTTCTTATCTCCATTCTTGTCTTTAATATTTCCTTCCACTTTTGAGCTCTCTCCAACCCCTCCAGCTCTTTGAAGTGAACACTTACCAATAATCTCTATTATTTCTTGATAAAGTTTTAAGGCTATAAATTTTTCATTATTTTAATTTCATTCCATAAGTTTTTATATGTAATCTTTGTCATTTTAATTGTAAATTTAATATTCTCCATTTGCTTTCCTCTTTGTTACTGAAAAGTTTTCAAGATGTGAAAGTGGTGTTTCTCTTATTTTCATTGAGTCATTCTAAGTAATTCGTTGAAGTATAATTAGGGGCCACGGTCTGTAGGATATGGACTAAAAATTCAAGAGCTGAGGAGATGGTGCAGATCTTGAACATGCTTGCCATGCAAGCCTGACAACCTGCATTTGATCCCAGGAACAAATGTGAAAAGATGCACATAGTGGTGAACACCTATAACCCCAGCATTCCTCTGGCCAGAAGGCAGGCAGAGACGGGAAAACTGGCTAGCAGCTCACAGGCCAGTTAGCCTGGGGGATGCAGTATAGGACAGAAGCAAGAGAGATACTGCCTCAAAACAAGATAGGAGGAGAGAATCCATTAGCAAAAGTTGTTCTCTGACTTCCACAAGCCCACTGTGAGGTATGCATGTGTATGCGCACACACATAAAGACATTAAAGTTTTTAAATAATTCTCATGACTTTCAAAATAATGTGCTGGAAATGGTGTTGCACACCTTTAATCCCAGCATAGACATATCCCTGTAAGATCAGGCCAATTGGGGCTACAGGAGACCCTGTCTCAAAAAAGACCAAAAAGGAATTGCATATTTAACCTATTTTATGTGTGTATGACTGCTTTTGCTTGCGTGTATGTAATAGGGAGGTCAAAATAGGGAGTCAGGTCCCCTGGTACTGGAGTTAAGGACGGATATTAGCTGCCATGTGGGTGCTGGGAACTGAACCTGGGTCCACTGCAAGAACTGCCATGTCTCCAGCTCCAATCACCTGTCAATTTACCTGTTCTGTTAATCTGGAGACATAGGAGGGAAAACCAACTCAAGTTTATTTTCTCCTTTTATAGACTCAGCAAAGACCACTTCACACCTCATGCGCATGCAATTTCTCCAACATACTAAGTGAGCAATTCTTTAGCAGATGCCAGATGGGTGTCCTCTAAACCCAATTCAGTGCTGACAGTGTCCACCTAGAGATAGGGTCACATCCTAAAGATGGGACCTCAGTATTGGAAACATCCTATCCTCACCACCAGCCCTGAGCTGCTTCACCTGTTTCTCACCAGATAGAGATGAAAAGATGCCTAGGACGAGGTACCACGGGAGGGCATAGCATTTTGAGGCCCTCTCCAGGATTCCAGGAGCCGTCACAGAAGCTCCCTGAATCTAGGCCTTCAGGGACTGCGCTGTACAGACATGACTGCAGGAGACCCTGCAAGGCCTGGCTGCTCAAAGTCTTCCTGGCTCCTTGTGCAGCTTTCCTCCCTCCAGGTCTGGGGTTGAACCCCTCTGACATGAGGATCTTATGATCTATTGCGTTTTAATGATCTGCCTTACAGAGGGAGTTATGAGCCAGGAACTGTCAAAGAAAGTTTACTGTTTTATATTACGGTCTGCTAGTACAGAGTGCTCAAATCTTCCAACATGACGGTGGTTTCATCGATTTCTTCTTGTGAGTCTGCCTGTTTTTGTTTTATATACAGTGAGGCTGTGCTGCAACATACAAAATTTAAATCACATGACATTTAGCTTATATGAAATTTAAATATTTGTGCGATGTACCTTTTCATACTTACTATGAAGACTATATTGAAATTGGCTCTCATTAATTTTTGTATATCAGCTTTATTTGGTTAGTATTTTGTGATGCATCTTTTCCCTGTCTTTGATTTTAATCTTACTTTATGATTTTGTTTTAGTATATTTAAGAGCAGTATTGTCCTACTTTAAAAAAAAATAATCAAATGACTGATCAGTCAGTGTTGACAACCAATATGTGTATTTCATTTTCACCCTTCTTGATTTCTACTGGAATCAAAAAGGTTTTATATTACCTTCTGCTGACTTGGAACATAAGGAGTGTCTGTCTTCTAACAATGATCTAAGTGTGTGGTTGGTGACAAGCCATGGCACATGTGTGAAAGTCAGAAGGCAGCCTTAGGTGTTGGTCCTCACCTTCCACTTCATTTGAGGAAGCTAGCTGGCTCACACATTCTGGAGACTTCCCTGTCTCTGCCTACCCCGCCCCCCCAGTGGCTCTAGGATTACAGACACTCACTACCGCATCCAGCTTTACAGATCCTCACACCCGTGCAATAAGCACTTTGCCCACTGAACCATTTCCCAAGCCCCAACCTTTACATTATTAATATGCATGCTTACCTACAGATTATCCTGGCACAGCCAAAACATGAATATTTCTCCCTCCTTCTGAGTGCTGACCCACCAGTTTATCTCTGACAAATGCCAGCCTCCCTGTGTTTTCATTGTCTTTTGAATTTTATTTCACCTTTCTTAAGTCACAAAACTTTTCTAAAATTGGAAGTTAATTAAATTTCCTAAAATTGTATCTGTCGGCGCTCATGGCTGTTTATTGCAGCCCACATTTCCTTTCTAGGTCCATTTCTCTTCTTGGTGAATTACTTTCTCTCGTAATGACATCTGTGGGAGGTAAATTCTTTTAGTCTCTGTGTCTGAAAATATCTTTATTTTGCTCTTGTTCCTGAATGATAATGCAGCAGCATGCAAACTCGGAGCTGTAAAGATGCTACTCCTGTCTTCTGGCGAGCATTGTCTTTGGGGGAAGTAAGCTGACAGCCTAATAGACTGCCTTTAAGTGTTGTTTCTTTTCTCTATGCAGTTTTTTTTTTTCCCCAGTTGTTTAGGTATCTCAGATGTTCTGTGGTTTCAGTACAAGTAGACTTATTTTTATTTACCTTGTATGGCACATTCAATACACACAGAATGAAAGAATTCTTGCCTTCTTCAGTCTGGGAAATTCTTAGCTTTTATCATCCAAATATTACTTACCCATTCTCTTTCAAGACTTAAAGCTTCTTTCATACATTCTTGGGTCTTAATTAGTCCTTATTTTAATTATTCTTTTTTCTGTGGTACATTCCAGGTTAATTTTTTCTACAGTCTTCAAATTCAATACGTGTGTGTGTGTGTGTGTGTGTGTGTGTGATAGCCGAAGCTGGCTTCAAACTCACAGATCAGCATGCCTCTGTTTCCTGAGTGCTGGGATTAAAGGCACACACCATTATGCCTGGTAAATGAAAAAATAATTTTTCATTGATTTCAATTGATTTTCCAGTGGTGTTGCATGTCTAAGGTGTCTCCTTCATTTCTGTCTATTTGAACACCTTGTTCTTTTACCTAGTAGAGCTCTTCCTTCACTGTCAACTGAGTACCTTAAACATACGTAAACTATTTGTCAGGCTGTTTTAATTCAATCAATGTCATCTGTAATGACTTCACCCGAAGATAGATTTTAGCATTCGATTTCTTGATTCTTTTCGTAACTTTCAGCGGGAGGTTCCGATGGTCTGCCTGGGGAATTTTCTTCCTTGTGTTTGCTATTTTTTGCTATTATAGTCTCTAGTTGGCACCCCTGGGGGCCACCAGTCCAGAAGTAGATCTTTTAATAAGTTACTACACCTCCTTTTATGATGTGTGAGTCTTACTGGGGAAGGATGGCAAATGAACACATCCATATGATGGGCAGTAATAAGTACCATGGGAAAAAATGATGCAAGATAAGGGGACAAGGATTGCAGGGGGACAAAGTTATTTAAGCAGAGCCTGTAAGTGATAAAGCTTCACAGCTATCTGGGGGATGGAGAGCATATAGGACAAAGAGAAAGGCGAACGAGCCAGGAACTTTTGCAGGAACTTATAGCATTTAGAGTATGCCAGGATGTAGAAGATGCCAGGAACATACTAGTTGATAAATAAGAGCGGTGTTCCATTTGGTATTCACTCCTGACTGAAGTCTTTAGCCTAGAACATGTACAACTGTCCAAGGAGCAATACAGGCCCATCACAGGGCCCTGCCTACCTCCTTATCCAAACAGGAGTCTGGTAGCAGCTGTCATTACCAGCTGAGTCGCCACTGAGGCCTACATCATAGTCATCTGGAAGATGACAGCTTGTTGCTGGAGGAAGTAGTCAAGGACCTGCTCTAACTTGGTTCAGTGGGCTCTGGGGCTATACTTTCCTTAGAGAACTTTGAACTGCAGACAAGACCTTCACCAATGCATGTCCTTGGGTCCAGACTGCAGGGTTCTATGGATTGGTCCAGTGGCTATAAGGGAGCAAACCAGAGCCTCCAGGTGTCTATTTACACAGCTCCATAGGAGCACTCTGGACCTAATAAAGTTCTGTGACTGAGCTGCCCGCATGGCCAGATGCTTGAATCTATGAGATGTGAATGATACTAGTTGCTTGAAAATAAGGTCCACCCAGTCCAGGTAGCCAGGCTCTGCCCTCCCCCGCCCTCCATCACAAAACCTCTATCAACACAGTGCAGTTCAGATGTTCACCCCTCAGCCATGAGCATCCCAGTGTGTGCAGAGCAGAAAACTGGGTCCTCCACAGGACGTGCTTTTAAACAGGAAAGAAGAGGGCAGCAGGAGACCAGACATTCCGGGTTTAAGTCACCTGCTGGCACCGGGTGAGAGCAGAGTTCCACAGAGAGTTTTGTTCAATGCTCACAGCGGCCCGGAGGCTGGGAAGAAAACAAGAGCTGGAAGCTTATGTGACAGCCCAAATCATCCTACTGGTTAACAGAGATTGAACTTGAATCTGAAGAACCACAAGTTCTTTGCTGCCACCAGGAGAAAGGAGGGGCCCATAGATGTGGCATCATGATCACAGCATCCTAGGGACACCTGTGAACCCCCAGCAGCCTGTCTGAGCAACGAAGGGCCATGAGGAGGGTCCCCGCCAGGTCCTGTCTCACCTCCCTCTTAGCCTCAAGTGTGGTCCTTAATCAGAAACACTCCCAGGAAACTCGTCTGGGTATAAAATTCCCTGGTCCATCCTAGCCGTTATTCAGGGCCTGTGGGCTGGCTGATCCTTCTCACTGCCACCACCACCGCCTCTCAGTCCCTTCTTCCTTAGAGGATGGCCTCTCCCACAGGCTGCCTTTTACTATGCAATGTTGAGAGATTATACGGTAGGCATCAGTGTAACTTTGTGTTACCCCGGGTGCTGGCTCATGCATTCATTAGATGAAAACTTTCCAAGTAACTCCTGTGTTTCAGAGGCAAAACTCCACGCCACCAAGGGCTGTAGTTTGCTGGGGGCCAGCTGGCAATGAAGCCAGTGTCCCTGGTCTTCCAGCACCGGAGCGCCCCAGACACTGAGCTCGCGCGCCCCCTCGTGGTCACCATGTGCATTGCAGGCACCGCCCCAGGGACCTTGAATCTCCCTGTGGAGCCAAGAAACCAGAGAAGGACGCGCCAAATCATTCCCAAACCTCCCTCCATGCTCCAGAAGCTTCGCCCAGCATCTTCCTTCATGCCTAGGCCCCCAGTTCCCTCTCTCTTACGCTCCTATCACTTTCTGGACTCACCTGTAACTACGGCTACCCTACAGGCAGAGATGAAAATAGGGGTCCTCCCACTCCTCCTCCAGGATCTGTTTGCATCCACGATTTGTTTTGGGGTGAGACACTTGAAGAAGACCCTCTTGCGCCTGTCCCGGGTGTAATCTTCATCTGTCTATGGCTTGGCAGAGGTCCTGCCGGTGCATGACTACACCGTGGGCGGGGTACTCCAGGGCTTTGAAAACCAGTCACTCGAACAGAGTTAGCCCAGCAGCCAGACCCAACACTGGCTTTGAGCACTAGGGCTTTGCCTGTAGACCCTGAAAATCCTCAGAACAAAAGCTACCTTACCTGCCGACTTCCCTTACAGAAACCTTTCTGGGACCACTCTACTCTGCACAGTTGCTAGTCCAGCACAGGTAGAGCCTGGTGTTCCCAGGGCTGACAGCGGGGACAACAGCAGTTGTCTGACACAGAAACGGCAGTGGCAGGAGTTCAGAAGGGAAGGGCTGCGCCTGGCTCTACAGGAAAGGACAGCCACGGTGGATTGAAACCTAGAGAGTCATACCTACTCACAGGACACCCATCAGTGTGCTTGGATGTGCCTGGGTAAAGGATCTTTGCCTTAATAAAATTCCCATAGGAGCCGGTGGGAATCCTCCCAGAGCCCTCTTAGGAGGATCAAGAAGTGACCATGTTGAAGACTGTGTGCATGCACACTCTTAATGTCTGAGTCTAAGCAAGATCTTTTTAAAAAAATAAGCTAGAAAAATGTTTTGCTTTTGAAAACTCCTTCGCTTAAGTTTGGATCAGTACCTAGCGGAACACTAAAATCCCAGACATTGTCAACTGGAGACTGAAAGAATCCAATAAACTGTATTCCTCTTCTCTGCCTGGGCTCTGAACAAATTGAAATTCAGACAGGAGAAGGCCATGGAGAAATGAAGCGTCACTTTTCCTACCGACCAGCTCATTGTGAGAACAGAAAGACCTGGCAGCCAACAGCCAACCCCAGGGGGAACCGAGACACCTTGTCTGTATGGAGTGGAACTGGCTCACTCCCAGTGTCCTACCCAGAGCCTCCTCCACTTGGAAAGAGCGTCCGGAGGATGGGTGAGTGTTTCCCCTAATAATGGGGAGAGACTTATGCCATTCTTTAGTATGTTGGTTGGTTCTTCTTTGGAAAAAAAAAGGTAGTCTTTTTTTCTGCATGAACTGTTTTACAGTCAGGCATGGTGGGATCCTGTAATCCAAGCATTCAGGAGACTAAGGTAGAAGGAACTTGAGTTTGAGGCCAGCCTGGGCTACCTACAAGACTCTGTCTCATAAATAAATAAATTTTTTACCTACAACCCTCAAAAGTCAAGTGAGCCTGTGAAGGAAGAGAACTCAGGTCCCAGCCTGAGCTCTGGGTATGAAGTGAGAGGCAGGCAGAGGAAGAGGATGAGAGCAGTCCCCGTGCTGTAACTATACTCTGCACACCCAGCATTGCCACTACGTCACTAAGCTCTTCTTCCACTCCATCAGTCCAGCTCCTGTTCTTCAGAGCGGGAAAGTCTCACTTATTAAACAATTTCACATTCAACTCTCATGAATGACAAGCCTTCTCTTTTATAATTTTAAACAAAATTAAAGCAGACCAATTTTTGTTAACACCAATGAATAGATCTAATACAAATAACAGAAAGAGTGGGGAAAAAAAGATGGCTCAGTGGTTAAGACCACTGACTGCTCTTGCAGAGGACCTGGGTTTGATTCCCAGCACTCACATGACAGGTAACAACCATCCATAATGCCAGTTCCAGGGGATTTGATGCCCCTCTTCTGGCCTCTGCAGGCATTGCATGCACATGGTGCACTTACATAATGCAGTCAATACACTAAAACAGAAGATAAAAATGAGTTTTAAAAATTTTGAAGTCATCCTTTCCTTTAAAAAAAAAAAACTCAAGCAGTAAGAAGGAGGCTCTTCAGCATGTAGGGAGGGAAGCAGGTGCGGCTCAGGATGAGGCACGAAATACAGCAAGAAAACCCAGAGCTGCACAGAGTTCCAAACAGGAGCACACAGAGAGCCAAGGATCTGGCTCAAGAAGTTATTTGTGGAAATTGTTCATGGAATGGGAACTTAAAAAAAATTGAATTTTATGTGTATGTTTGGTTTACCTGCACATGCATGCAGTGCCCTTAGAGGCCAGAAGAAGAAGGCCATGGATCTCCTGGAATTGGAGTTAGAGGTGGATGTTAGTTGCCATATGGGTGCTGGGAAATGAATCTGGGTCCTCTGCAAGAGCAGCCAGTGCTCTTAACCACTGAACCATCTCTCCAGCCCCAGAATAGGAGCTTTTTTCTGACACCATCATTGTACATGTGTTCAAGGATGCCCTTGCTCTCCCCATAGTACAATATACCTGAAATATTTTATAGGTCACACACACACACACACACACACACACACACACACACACACACTTCCTTTGGGCTTTGATGTTTTGATTCAGGATGCCCATGTAGCCCAGGCTGGCCACAAACTATGTAAGATTGTAGCTGCGCTCCACAATACCCAACTTTGTACTTTTTTGTTTAATGTATTATTTGTGTGAGGGAGGCAGAAACAGAGATAGAAATGGGTGGATGTTTGTGCCACAAGCATGCACACATGGGGGCCCGAGGACAACTTTGGTGGTGTCAATTTTCTCCTTCTACCTTTGCATAGGTTCTTTGGATTGAACTCAGGCCACCAGGCTTGTGCAGCTGAGCAATCTCTCAGGCTCAAAGTCTTTTGTTTGAAAAATACATTTCAAAGTAGGCAGAAAGTAAACCAAAAATAACTAAAAAGTATAACTGTAGGACTAGGGGGGTGCAATGTCCAGTGTAAGCCCACATAGCCTGCATGGGATCCTGGGTTTGATACTACAAGGCATGACTGTGAATGGGGGCTCAGTGTGGAATCTGTGGGGCTGAGGCAGAAGCTCTGCAGGCTGCACTTGCTTTCAGTGCCTGCTCCTCTGTGAGGCTGGAATCCAGATGTCAATGGGCCACATGTGGGGAGACAAGAGGCAGGAGGTGAAGCCCAGGACTCACGCTTCATGAATGATAACATCAGAGTCCCTTCTCACGTGGTGAGTGTGCCCCCGTGGGGGAAGTGAAGAATCATCTCTTCTTTAGATCTTGGTGCAACACAAAAAACAAATCTGACCGTTCTTAAGTGGTTGTTCTTGCACATAGCTGGAGCTAATTGACACTACTGCATGATTTGAAAAACTTTCATTCAAAATTACTCTACATTGATGGTGCCCTTTCTCTCTGCCAACACTACCAAATGTGCAAAAGGCAAATTCTGTCTAGAGGAAGGCATTGAAATTCAATCTTGAAACAATCTCCACAGATAATAGGACTACAGAACATGATTTCCCAATAAAAACCAACTCACAAAGAAACAAGAGTCAGAATCACACCAGCAGAAACAGCAGATACTGATACTATGACCAACAACTGTGAATAAGCATGCTTAAACATGTTTAAGTAGAAAGTGAAACTATTTAAAATATCATAAAAGAAATTCTGATTGTTTAAAGCAAAAAAAGATTTGAAAAATGCAAAGTAGATCCTCTATAAATAAAATTATGATAATTGAAATTATATTCAGTGGATGGACAGAACCAAAAGTTAGTCATAGCTAAAGAAAGAATTAGTAATTGGGAGATAGATCTAAGGAATATAACAGGGGCTGGAGAGATGGCCCAGGAGTTAAGAGAACCCACCAGCAGACCAGAGGATCTGGGTTTGATTCCCAGCATGCACATGGTGGCTAACAACTGTCTGTAACTCCAGTTCCATGAGAATCCAACACCCTCTTCTGACTCTGAGGACACTGCACAACATGGGTGCACTTACACACATGTAGGCATTGCATTCAAAATAAAATAAATATAAAATGAATTTATGGTAGAGATATTTTAAAATGAGAAAGAAAAAGATTGAGACATAGAAATAAGAATAACCAACTTCAGTATAATTCCATCTAGTTTCAAAAGAGTTATTGCAGAAAATGGGGATACAAAAATTCACATGAGGAAACATTTTTAAATAGTTAATAGTTTTTCAAAATTAAACATAAGATGCTAGAATCTGCTTAGAGTAAGCTCAACAAATAAATCTCAAACAAATAGAAATATAAAACTAGGAGCTCAAAAAGAATCTTCTGTAACTGTAATGAGTTAGAAAAGTAGAAAATTCAAAAACTGAAAGAAACTTTAAAATCATACCTTTGGGCAAGAGATGAATCCGAGAGTAAAAAAGATGCCAGCTTAGGGACTTGACTTCTACCCCTAGAACCTATGTACAGGTGGAAAGAGAGAATGAACTCCACAGAGCTGTCCTTTGACCTTTGTGCCCCTCCGTCATACACATCACACACAATAATAACAAATAAAAAGTTTAAAACCTATATCCTTTAATAGAGTCAAAGGAGAAATCACAATGGAAAATGTTTTAAATGGTTAAATTTTTTTTATTTGTTTTTATTTTATGTGTATGAGTGTTTTGTCTGCGTGTATGTACGTGCACCTGTGCATACAATGCCTGTGAAGGCCAGAAGATAGCCTTGGATCCCCTGGAATTGTAATTATGGTTGGTAGTTATCTGCCATGTGGGTGCTAGGAACTGAACTTAGGTTCTCTGCCAAGAGCAGCTAGTACTCTTAGCCACTGAGCCATCTCTCCAGCCCCCAAAATACTTTGACATGAGTGCAAATTAAAATACAACAAGACAAAAACCTTTGGCTCCAGTAAAAACAGTGTTCAGAGGGCATTTACAGCTGTAGATACAAACACTAAAAAGAAGAGAAGGGGCTAGACGTGGTGGCACACACCATTAGTCCCAGCACGCAGGAGGCAGAGGCACTTGAATCTCTGTGAGATCAAGGCCAGCCTTGTCTACATAGAGAGTTCCACGCAGACCCTGTCTCCAAAAAATAAAAAATAAGGAGAAGGAGGAGAGAGAAGGAGGAGAAAAGATTTCCCTGGGGATGATGGGTTTGTAATCCCAGCTACTTAGGAGGTTAAGGGTGGGGATGCCAGGTTCAAGGCCCGCCTGGGACACAGAGTTGGTTTAAGACCAGCCTTCGTAATTTAGTGAGACACTGTCTCAAAAGATACAATAAGTCAGAGAGAGGCTAGGGACATAGATCAGTGATAGGATGCTTGCTTAACATGCACAGGGCCTGGGTTCAATCCCTAGCACTGGAAAGTAGGAGCGGGGAGGAGGAAGAAGAAGAGGGGGATAGGGGGGTGGGAGACAATCAAGATTAGAGCAAAACCAAGCAAAAGAGAAGATGGAAAAGCAATAGAGAAGCAATGAAACCAGAAGTCGTTTGTTTTGAAAATATCAATAAGATTAACATTTATCTAGACTAAGAAAACAAAAGAACAAACAACTGCAATAAGAAATGAAAATAGGAACATTACTGCCACCTGACAGATTTTTTTTAAGCGTACAGGAGCTGGAGAAATTGCTCAGTTAAGAGCACTGGTTGCTCTGGCAGAGGAATGTGATTAGGTTCCTAGCACCCACTTGATGGCTAACAACTGTTTATAACTCCAGTTCCAGGAAACCGGATGCCCTCTTCTGACCTCTGTGAGGACACTGGATGCAGGCAAAACACTCATATACTAAATTCTAGAAATAAGAGTATAGAGAATACCTCAGGAATTTTATGGGGACTTAGACAATGTAGACTTAAGGGACAAATTCATTCGCATACACAAACTACCAACACCAAACGCATAAGAAATAAAAGAGCTGTACCAGGAGTCTGAGGAAAGGCTGGTCCTGGGTGACGGTGTATCCATACATCTGTGAGCCTGGAAGCAGCCATGGCCTACGGGAGACATGAAGGGAAGGATCAGAGCATATTTGGGACATAAAAGACTATGAGCACCCTACCCCCATCCACTCAGTGCAGAGCTGATGGCTGATGACAACTGCTGGAGGGGCACGGACTGATGATCTGTGAGATGGACACATCAGGTGGAATTTCCTGCACCTTGGGGTAATGGCCCGTGTCCCCTGTGGAGACAGTTCAAGTCTACCTTTTTCTGCTTCCATTGCAGCAGAGAGGAAATCAAGGGATCAGACTGTGTAGACCAGTTCCACCCCAGGCAGAAGTGCATGCAGAAATACCCAGACCTCTGTCTCCAAGACCATGAGGACAAGGTGAAAACCCAGCAAAACGTGTGAGGAAGCAGGCTCCCACGGAGGCCCTACAGCCAGAGACCAGGACTCAAGCTCCTGAAGGCCCAGGCCCTGGCTGCCGCTGGGGCCCTTGGAGCAATAGGGTCTTTTGCACAATGCTTATGAAGAAAGCATTTTTCCCATTGTCAGCATACACACCGTAATGTATAAAATGCCTGTTTTGGTGATTGTGGCTCCTGGCTGCTTGCCATATAAAGAAGGGGTATGTGCGTGAGTTCTGTGTAAACCTGTTGGTGAATTGGACTGCTGCTGAATTCTCGTCTCTGGCTGCCTTGGATTTTACCACTTTGAAAAAATGTCAATAATCTCATCAACCAAAACATTATTCCTGATTTATTCTGATCCATTCTGTCCCTTTTCATTGATTTTATACCTCTTTAGGAAATTAAGTAGAAGCTAAAACCCCTTTCTTTAAGAACACTGGGGTGGGGCCATTCCTAAGAGAAGAGGCCAGTGGTCAGATTCTCACCGCAGAGGGGACGGGGGTCCTGCCTCATGCTGACATGTTGGTTTCCGTGTTTACACTGTCTCTAGGCTCTAGCAGGTCCTCCTTTGGAAGGTGTGATTTGGAGCCTGTGACCCACCCCCCTAGTCTCTCACCTAGGTTTGGGCCCTATATTCACTGGGGCTCAATGTAGTCAGTTGTAATAGTTCTGGAGAGTTGGGACCAAAATGAGGCCTATGTGTTACCGGAGTAGCAGCCAAGAGAGGAAAGGTCTGAATGAAGTACTGCATTAAAAGGAAATGTGGTTTCCACCTAAAAAAAAAGTGCTGAACAAAGTTATAACAAGTGAAGAAACTGAACCAGTAATCACAGCTTTTTAAAAATAAAGCCCAAGGCCAGATGGTTTCACTAGTGAAGTCTATCAGATTTGGACAGGAAGGAGCACTTGCAAACTTATAAAGCCAGAATCACCCTGATACCAAGCCAGACACTCACAGTGCAAGAAAAGAAAACTGCACACCAATATCCCTTGTGAATACAGATGTAAAAGTCCTCAACAAAATGCTAGTGGGCGGATTCCAGCTGGAGACTGAAAAGAACAAGAGCATCAACTCAAGAATGTTAGGGTGGTCCAACACGTGGAAACTAAATAATGTATGTTTCGTTAATAGACTCTAGTAAGAGAATGAAGGGGAAACCCACATGACCACAGTTGTTAAAACCCAATGTTCTTTCATGATAAAAGTACTTATAAAGCCTAAGAATAGAAGAGAATTTCCTTAACACAATGAAAAGAACCAGGGATGGTAGCTTTGTCAACTTGTCACAATCTAGAATTACCTGAGAGTCTCAATGAGGAATTTTTATTATCGTTATTTTAAATTTTATGGGTATATTACCTGCATGTGTATGACTGCATGTGGTGCAATGCCATCGGAGGTCAGAAGAGGGCATTGGATTCCCTGGAACTGGAGTTACAGATGGTTGTTAACTACTATGTGGGTGCTGGGAATCAAACCCAGGTCCTCTGCAAGAGCAGCCATCTCTCCAGCCCCTCAGGGAGGTATTTTTAAGACTAGGTTGGCCTGAGGACATTTGTGGGGATTGTCTTACTCTGTTAATCATGTGGGAAGATCTGCCCACTGTGAGTGGCACCACTCCCTGGGTTTGGGTCCTGGACTGAATGAATGTAAGCATGCATGCATTCATTCTCTCTGCTTTTGACTGGGATGTGAGCAGCTGCTTCAAGTTCCTGCTGCCTGGACGTCTTGCTCTGATGGACTGTAACCTGGACTTGTGAAGCAAAGTAAACCCTTTGTCCTTTCAGTTGCTTTTGTCGGTGTATTTTATCACAGCAGCGAACACAAAGCTAGGACAGAATCTATAAACTCTTGTCACTAACACCATACAAATGATCAAAGACGGAAAGCTTTTCACCTAAGATTAGAAAAACAAGAAAGCCTGTCCATCCAGTTTTGCTATTCTATTCAACCTTTTACTAGAGGTTCTGGTCACAGCAATTAAAACAAGCAAAATGTATTCAAACTGGATACTCTCTGTTCACAGCTGATTTGGTCCTATCTGGAAAATACAGACACACATGCACAAGGCATGCACCCATGCATACACATAGCTATTAGAGTTAATAAAACAATTTCAATGAAATTGTGTGGTACAAAAATCAATACACACAAAAAGGTTGTATTTCTACACATTAGAAATAGGAAACAGAATGGAAGATTAAGAAAACAATTCAATTTTCAATAGCATCAAAAAGAATAAAATTCTGGGACTGGAGAGATGGCTCAGTGATTAAAAGCTCTGGCTGCTCTTGCAGAGGACCCAGGTTCAGGCCCCAGGACCTACATGGTAGCTAACAACCCTTATTAACTCCAGTTCCAGGGGATCCAATTCCTCTTCTGACCTTCTCAGGCATTGCATGACACTTACATACATGCAGGCAATACATTGATACTTATAAAAAAATAATAAAATACACAGAATAAAATTCTTTGGGAAAAGCTTAAAAGGGAATATGACTTGTATACCAAAAACTAATAAATGGGTAGACATTATCTATTCATGAACTGGAAGACAATATTTTAAATCCCACCCACAAAAAAAAATCTATGGATTCAGTGAAATCCCTATCAAAATCCTAATGGTGTTTTTCTTCAGAAATGGAAATGTTTTTGCTAAAAGTCCTACAAATTGTAAAGCCCAAACAATCTTAGGAAAGAACCACAGAACTGGAAGACAGAGACTTCTTGATTTCAAAGGAAGTATTAGAAGGCTATAATACTCAAAAACCTGTTGTGCTGGCTGTACAGACATATGGACCATTGGATAGAACTGAGAATTCAGGAACAAATTCACATACAGGGTCACTTGATTTTAGGCAAAGGAGCTAAGACAACGCAGTGAGGGAAAGAACAGGCAATCTCTTTGACAAAGATTTTAGAGAACTGAATCTCCATGTGCAAAACAGTGATATTAACCCTTACCTCACAGCACACACAAAATTAGTGCAACATGTCACCCCTTTGATAGGTAAAGTTTTTACATATCATGTAAAATTTTTATTCTGAATTTTAAAAATTATAATTTTAATTGTTTTCCACAGATTTGCTTCCAGACTAAATTGTTTTAAATTGCATTTGGGGGTGGGTAATAAATTGAAAAAAGTGATTTAAATAACATTTAAAGATATAATTGAAATAAAAATTAGATTCATGTTTTTCATAAAATAAAGAAAGGGGCTGGAGAGATAGCTCAGTGGTTAAGAGCACCAATTGCTCTTGCAGAAGACTGGGGTTATATAAGTGCACCCATGTCATGCAGTGCCGGTGGAGGACAGAAGAGAGTGTTGCATTCCCTGGAACTGGAGCTATGGATAGTGTGAGCCACCATGTGGGCGCTGGGATTCAAACTGAGGTCCTCTGCAAGAACATCCAGTGCTCTTAACCACTGAGTCCTCTCTCTGGCCCCCTTCTGATACATATTTGAAAAGGAATCTAAAGGTAATTAAGTTTGGTAGTTGATCATGAAGGAAATTAAACACAATTGGAATACTGGGGGGGGGGGTTAACACATATCAAACACCTAAGCCTAAGATTCAAAATTATAAAACTTGAGAAGAAAAAGTGAGGAAAAATCTTCATGACCTTGGATTTGGCAATGGTTCTTAGACACGGCACAAAGGTCTAAAAAGAGATAAACTGTGGGATGGAGTGGGTTTCCAGAGGGTCTGGATTGGGTCTCCAGCTCACAGCCATCTGTCACTCCAGTTCTAGGGGATCAGATGACCTCTTCTGGTCTCTGGTACCAGGCATGCACATGGCGCATATACATACATGCAGGTAAACACTCATATACATAAAATAAAAATTTAAAAATAAATCTCTTTTTAAAATAGACAAATTGAGCATCAAACTTGAAAACTTTTGTTCCTCAAAAGACACTATGAAGAGTGTGAAAACATGGTTTGGGAGAAAAATCATTTGCAAATCATACATATGATAAAGATCTAAAATACAGGATACAAAGAATTCTTACAAGAACTGTACAAAAAGGGAAGCAACCCAATTAGAAATGAGCAAGGATTATTTGGGTGTGATGGCACATGCCTTTAATCCCAGCACTCATAGGGAGGCAGAGGTAGGCATATTTCTGTGAGTTGAGGCCAGCCTGGTCTATATAGGGAGTTCTAGGCCTATATAGGGATACATAGTGAGGCCTCAGAAAAAGAACGGGGTGTGTGTGGGGGGAGGAACTCATGAGGAGGGAGCAAGTAGACACAGAATTAAGACACAAACTCTGGGAGCTGGACGGGAAGCAGGCCAAGCACGTGGCACAGCAAACTCATTTATTGAATAGGTGCACAAGCTCTTATAGACCCGGATAGCTAATGACCTTATGGAATGGGGTCCCAAATACAGCCAATAGTAAGTTTCTCCCCAGCTAGGCAGGTTCTTTCCAGGTGCTGGTCTCACGACTGGCCAGAGCAGAACACTAGGCCCACAGGATCCATTCCTCTATTCTTCCTAACAGGTGGCCTGGCTAGGACCATCCTGCATTGTGCCCAACAATGAGTCATTTGTGAAATATAAATCAAGACCATGATAAGCTCCAACTTTATATTCCCTGAGTGACTATAATAATAATTTTTGAAAAGGAAATATAACAAGTGTTAGAACATAGAAAAGCATTTTTATATATTGCCAGTGAGAATGTAAGATGGGGAGGGGTTGTTGTGGAAAATAATTTGGCAATCCTTGAGTTGCTCAAAATAAACTCAAAACTATCATCTGAGCTAGCAATGCAGCTCCTAAACACACAGCCAACATAGGTCTGCACAGACGATGACATGACTGTTTACAGTAGTGCTGTTTGCAAGAGTCAGTGAGTGGGAAGAAGCCAAAGACCCATAAGCTGAAAATGGATAAACAAAATCTGGCATACATCCACAATAGAGCGATTATAGGTTTGGGAGTTGCTTTCAGAATAAATAAATGTTCTAGAACTAGACAGTAGTAACGGTCACACAACAGTGTGGATGTACTAACTACCTCTGAATTGTATGCTGGGAGAATAAACAAAAAAACAAAAAACAAAAAACAGCTAGGACCCCAAGAATTAGTAAGCAATTGTGCAACAGCAGAGGCTGATGGACGGGAAGTCTACATAGCGATCCAAGTGGCAAAGGCTTTGAAGAGTAGCTAACCCATACTCCGAACAGCTGGATACAGAGAAATGCCATGCACGAGAACATGCAGAAAATGAACAACTCAAGAACAACCAAATCTGATCTGGACCAAGAAATTTTTTCCTAGTCAGACTTGCCCAAGGTCTTCACTGATTTCCAGTAAAGCAGACTTCATAATTTTTATTGGGATTGCATTTCAAGGTATCAGAAACACACTTTCTAGATTCTATGAATGTGAAACCCCTGAGAGAAATCAGAGACCTAAACAGTCGAGGAAATGTGCTCATGGGTTGAAATTCTCAGTTTAGGAAAAACATTGATTCTCCACATATTGACCTACAAATTTGATGTAGTACCTGTCAAAAATCTAGACGTTTTGCAAAGACAGACAACTTATTCTAAAGCTTCTATGGAAAGGCATAAACCCTAGAATAGTAAAATAATTTTGAAGAAAAATGCACTGGGAGGAATCGCCATACCTGATTAAGGCTGAGTGTGTGGTTACAGGAATCAAGACTGTATAGGAATGTCAAAGACAAACATCGACCGATGGAGCAGGAGACAATCCCCAAAGGGATCCAACATGCAGATGCTGGAATGATTTTGGCAAAAGCACAAAAGCGATCAAAGAAATGTAGTCTTTTCAACAAATGCTTATGTGGAGATCGGACATCACGAAAGGAGATACACTGGTTCCTGACACTGCTTCTCCACATCCATCAATTCATTCTAAAATCTCTGACACTTCCCCATTCTTCACTGACTTGCTGATGAATGCCTTGGTCCTTATCTGACTGAGAAACAAGCAGTTGGAAGATCACCCTCCTGCCGCTGTCACATCTACTCAGCCCCTGGCACAGCTCCCCCACAGTAGGGCTTTCCTTCCTTGAAGTGGCCAGGGATAGGGCAGCACCTGCACGAGCTCCTACGTTGCACTCTCTCTTGTCAGTTCAAGGGCTTCTGTGTGTCAGTCTCCTCCCTCCATGATGGCACATGTGTGGAGGTCGGAGGACAGCTTTCAGGAGTCAGTCCTCTCCTTCCACCATGTGGGTTCCAGGAATCAAACTCAGGTCATCACGCTTGGCAGCAGGTACCTTGACCCACTGGACCATCTTGTCAGCCCAGTAATAATAGTAATTTTAAAAGAAAGCAAGCTCCCTTGATCCTGTACCTCTAGGCACAATCCCATTTCTCAAGAGTTGTTTGCCACAAAACTCAAAAGCTCCATCTATTAACAACTACCTTCACTTCTCCCTCTGAATCCACCACAGGGGTGGGGTGGGATAATGAACACTGTGTCCTCCTATAAAGTCTTAACCCAGCCCAGAATGTGCCTATATCTAGAATTAGAACCTTCAAGAGGTAATTAGCTGAGTATATAGTGGTACATGCCAGTAATCCCAGAATTTGGCAAGGGAAGGTGAGAGAATCAGGAGTGCAAGGTCATCCAAGGCTACAGCATGAGTTTGAGACCAGCCTGAGCTAAATGAAACCCAATCTTCAAACAAACAAAATAAAGAGGTAATCAAGGGCTGGACATCATGGTACACACCTATCATCCCAGCACTTCTGAAGTAGAAGCAGGAGAATCATGAGTTTGAGACCACATAGAAAGATCCAGTCTCAAAACAATAACAAAGAGAGAAAAAGGAGACCGTAGAGATGGCCCAGCAGTTAATCGCATGCACTGCCCTTGCGGAAGAACTGAGTTTGGTCTCCAGCACCGGGCCCCACTGGGACCTGCACTCACCCTCAGTGCCCCCCCCACCACATACATATAATTTAAAAATAAACTAAATATTTAAAAAACAGAAACCGTCTTTGTTTCTTTCTTATTAGTGTGATCAAAACACTAACCAAAAACAACTTTGGGAGGCACAGGATTATTTTATCTTACATCTCCCAGGTGAGTTCATCAGGAACTGAGGGCAGGAACCCAGAGCACAGACCACAGAAGGACATTGCTTATTGGCTTGCTACTGGCCCGTGCCCAGCCTGCTTTCTTATACAACACAAGACTACCTGCCCAAGGGTGGCACCACTCACAGTGGGCTGGGCCCTCACATATCAGTAATCAAGAAAATGCCCCATAGACATGGCCACAGGCCAGTCCAATGGAGGAAATACCTCAGTTGAGCTTCCTCTACCTAGGTGTGTCAGGTTGATGGCTAAAGCTATCTAACACAATCGATTTTTTGTCAACTTGACATATAAACACATCAGTATTAAACTATAACCTTTCACATTTCTTATCCGCAAGAGCTCATGTTAATATTATTACAACATAAGACAATACAACTTTTAAAATTCTAAAGTCCTTAAAAATTCAAACACTTTGAAAATTTAAAGTGTCTTTAAAAAGTCAACTGTAGATTGCTATAAAATCCAAAACAAGCTAAATACTGTCTTATTTCAAAAGGGAACACACTTAAGAAAAACTGAAGTCCAGCAAAGTAGCTTAAAACTGGACATCTGGGATTCAGGCAGTCTTCTGGCTTCAAAGGGCGGGAGAAACTTCTTTGACTTTGCCATTCACAGTGCACACACAGCTTGTCCCATAGGCTCCGACCAGCTCCATTCCACACCTGCCTACCCTTGGTGTTGTGCGGTGGTCCTGGTATTCCAATGTGCTGGGGGCTCCACTGAAACTGAAGCCGAACCTTCACCTCACATGATACTAAGCCTCAGATCCTCCCCACGACCCTTTCATGCCTTCAAAACCAGTACCAACTAGGAGACTCTTACATATTACCAAGCCCTGCTTTCAGCTTGAGATGGAGGCTCTAGCCTTCTCTGGACCTCTGCTTCTGTGTGCTGATCCTGAGGAAAAACTTCCCGGAAGATTTCACCTTGACGAGGCTGGTCTTTCGTAACTCACAGCTGATTTTCAGCCCCAGCTGACCATCATTGGTTTTCCCAGTAAAGCACAAAAGGTTTCACTTCCACAATTTAATTCAATACAAACAGCCCTGATAGTCTTTGCTTCCTTAAAAAAAATTAGTATTATTTTATGGGTTTGAGAGTATTACCTGCATGTAGGTAGGTGCACCCATGTACACAATGCCTGTGTAGGTCAGAAGAGGGTGTCAGAATCCCCTGGAACTGGAGTTACAGATAGTTGTAAGCTGCCATGTGGGTGCTAGGAAACTGAACTTCGGTCCTCTGTAAGAGTAGCCAGTGCTCTTAACTGCTGAACCATCTCTCCAGCCTGCTTTCTTATACAACACAAGTCCACCTGCCCAGGGGTGGTGCTCACAGTGAGCTGGACCCTCCCACACCACCTAACAACCAGAAAATGCCCCACTGACAAGCCCACAGAGTACTCCAATGGAGAAGATTCCTCACGCGATAATCCCTCTACTCAGGTGTGTCAAGTTGGCAACTAAATGTATCCAGTGCACAAACCAACAATACTAGGTAATTGAGGTAAACTAAAGCCATGTGTGTAGATTAATATGCCTGGAGTCCTTAATAAGAAGAGATTAGGGTGCAGGACAGATTGGGGAGGCCTTATTCAGGGATGCCTTGGAGAGGAAAGCCTGCAAACATCCTCAGGAGAGACCAAAACTTAGGCTGGAGAGATGGCTCAGTGGTTAAGAGCATGCACTGCTCTTACAGAAGATCCGAGCTTGGTTTCCAGAATTCATGTTAGGTGACTCACAACCACCTGTAACTCCAGATCCAGGGGATCTGATGGCATGTTCTGGCCTGGAGGGCTCCTGTATACATGTGTACATTCCTACACACATACACTTACGTTGGGCATAATGCAAGGTGGGCCTAGCCAGGCCACCCACTGGGAGGAATAGAGGAATGGCTCCTGTGGGTGTGGCGTTCTGCTCTGGCTAGTTGTGAGACCAGCACCTGGAAAGAACCTGCCTAGCTGGGGAGAAACTTACTATTGGCTGTATTTGGGACCCCACCCCATAAGGTCATTGGCTATCCAGGCCTGTAAGAGCTTGTGCATCTATTCAATAAACGAGTTTGCAGTACCATGTGCTTGGCCTGCTGCCCGTCCAACTCCCATAGTCTGTGTCTTAACTCTGCATCTACTCGCCCCCAACCCCTTGGGCTGGCCCCCCAAAGTCCACTCGGGCTGGCCCCAAGTGGTGAGACACTACAGTAACGGACATGACTATACACTTAATTAAAAATTGTTTTTAAAATGAAGAAAATCAAACTTCCTTCTACTGTGATCTTAGAATTCCAGCCCATGCTACAATGAGAAAATAAATTCTTGGTTAACCACCAAATCTATGGCATTTTGTAGTGGCAGCCCAAGCTCAGACAACAGTCATAAACAGATTCAGGGCCTAGTGAAGGTTTCTCCAGTTAATTGTCTGCCTCCTGTTTCTCTGAAGTAACTCTACAGTCAGTCCCAGACCTTTATGCCTACTGAAACGTGCTTGTGCATATGAAGAAAATCGCATTCCCTTACATAACTGTAGCAGCTCTTCACACTAGTATTAGCAGCTTATCTGGTAATATCTAATTGAAATTCATCTCATTGTCTTAAAAATGTCTGCATTATTCAGTTTTGAGTTGTTATAATGAAAGACCCAAGGCGATTACGTAACAAGGGAAGGTTTTATTTAGCTAGGGTTCTGAAGGGTCCAGGCAAGATAAGATGGGTCCATTGTTCTGGGTCTCTGGTGAGAGTGCTAGATAGCAATGACAGAAAGGTTGGCAGAGCCAGAAAGCAGGAGACACTGGCAAACAGGCCTTACAAGGGCCTCACAATCTTTTTTGAGACCAGATTTTGTTATGCAGCCCTTGAGCTCACCATGTAGCCCGAACTGGTCTCAAACTCAGGGCCATCTTCCTGCCTTAGCCTCCTAGGTGCTGGGATTACAGTGTGAGCCACCATACCCAGCTTCTATAATCCCCAGTGAGCTGAGGGAGGGCCTCGAGTGAGGCCCACCTCCTGAAGGTTCTATACTTCCACCCTGGGATGGACGAAGCCTTTAATGTGTGGGCCTCTGCGGACAATGGACTCTCAGCTAATACCAATGTCCTTTCAGAGACAGTTTGCTGGAATCAGGATGTGCACTGTTTTGTTAATATTCCATCTTAAACCCCTTTACTCTTCTCACTGAGAAAATCAGTGGAAAAAAAAATCAAGACAGGTGCTCCATCCAGTGGCTCACTGTCTGCAGGGGTGGGTTTCCTCTCTTTACTTTCTTGTGTTTTCACTTGCTGTTTGATGTGTGTCTGTGTGTGTGCGTGTGTTGTGTGTGTATGCATTGTGTGTGCGTGTGTTGTATGTGTATGCATTGTGTGTGTATGTGTGTGTGTGTGTGTGTGTGTGTGTGTGTGTGTTAAAACATTTCAAACTTGAAAGGTGCAAGCATAGTATAAAAATCTTTCCAGGCTGGCAAGGTGGCTCAGCTGTGCAAACCTGGAGACCTGAGTTTGAACCTCAGATCCCACATAAAGGTGGAAGGAGACAACTGACTCCACAAAGCTGTCCTCTGACTTCCACATGCACACAACAGCATACATGTCTTCATATGCACACTGTGCAATAATAATAATAAATTTAAATAAACCTTTCTTTTTCTCAAGCTGTGTTGAGCATTGACTGCTCATACTATGCCATGTCGTTGAAGAATATTTTAGCCAGTGTTTTCTACAAATAAGGACATTCTCAGTCAGGCATAGAGCTTATGTACCTGTGATCCCAGTACTTGGGAGGCCAGAGCAGGAAGATTGTCATGAATTTAAGGCCAGCATGGTCTATACAATGATAGTGAGACTCTGTCTAAAAAAAGACATTCTCATCCTGGTAAGGTGGCCTATGCCTGTAATCCCAGCACTTGGGATGTAGAGGCAGGAGAATCAGGCTTTCAAGGCCTGCCTGGGATAAACAGTAAATTAGAGGCCATCCTGGGCTACATGGACCCTGTCTCAAAAAAAAAAAAAACAACAAAAAAAAACACAAAAAGGGGAGGGAATTGGAGAAATGGCTAAGCAGTTAGAAGTGTAATCATAAGAATCAGGATCTGGATCCCAGCACAGCCAGAAAGCTCCACAAATGCTTGTAACTTTGGCTCTGAGGACGGCAGAGACAAGAGGATCACTAGGGTTTGCTGGCTTCTAATCTAGCCAAGAATGCACAGCCCCAAGTTTAGGGAGAGACCCTGCCTCAAAAGGAATGGACAGAGAGTGATAGAGGACACCTGACACCCTCTTCTGGCCTCCAGCACATGCACAGGCTCACATCCACACACATACATACATACATACACACACAGATGAGCATGGAGAGAGAAAGACACACACACTCACAAATAAATAAATAATAAATCTTTTTAAAACTTAAAAAAGAAGGCAGGAATGACATTCTCACACAACATTGCCAGCCAGACGAGGAGCTGAATATTGAAACATCACTATCACCTGCTTTAGCACTCCATTCAGATTTCACAATTGTCTCGACAATGTCTTTTCTGCCAGAAGGACTCAAATTGAGGTCATAATGCTCCATTTCATTTTCACATCTAGTCACCTTGACCTACAGCACCTGCCCAGTTAGCTTGTAGCGTACACCTCAGGTCAGTTTTGCCTAAAGTTTTCTTATGAATAGACTCAGGTTGTGCATCTTTTTGAAGAATATCACAGGAGCGATGCTGTGATCTCCTTGAGCCCTGGCTGGGGGTACATGGATTCAATTTGTTCCATACTGATAATGTTAACCTTGATTAGTGGTTTGAGGTGGCGACTGCCAGGTTTCTCCACTGAAGTCCTCTCTTCGCCCTGGGTAATCCATAACTGTTTGGAAGCCCTGTGGCACTCCGTTTCTTTTCATTTTCCACTCACCAGTTTTAGTGCCTATGATGCTTCTTAGCTGAGTTAGTTATTACTCTCAGGGCCGCCAAATTTTCTATTTCATCTTTCTGTATTTATTTCTTTGCATTCTATTTTAAGGAAAAAAAAAACCTTAGGGCTGGAACTGAAGCTCAGTGGTAAATCATTTGCCCAGTATGCATGAGGACCTGGGTTCAATCCCCACTACCACAAGAACATAGGCTGGGCATAGTGGCACAGGGCTTTAAACCCAGCACTTAGGAGGCAGAGTCCATCCTGGTCTGCAGAGCAAGTTCTAGGGCAAACAGGGCCACAAAGTAAGACCCTGACTCAAAAAGAAAAAAGAGAAAGCCTTGACATTTCTCTTCCTTTTTCTTTCTCTCAGTATAGGCTTGTAAGTTCCTACTTTAGTATTGATATTTGATTTTATGATCAAATAGTCCCAGATTTTTTTTTTTGAGACAGGGCCTCTCTATAGCCCCAACTGCTCTAAAACTTGCTATGTAGACCAGGCTGGCCTTGAACTCACAGAGCTCTGCCTGCCTCTGCCTCCTAAATTCTGGGATTAAAAATCTGCACCATCATGCCTGGTTTATATTCCTAAATTTGACCAGTAAGAGGTCATTCCAACTGGCTTTCTATCTTCCTAAGCACTTCCTTATTTTCTAGTACAATAGATTTCAGGCTTAGCGTACACTTCTCCTGCAATGGCCTTGGAGTATGCCATTTCTTTGATGAATTATAGTTCCTTTTGTTGTCAATGATTTCAGAAACCTTTTAATGAAGCCTGTGAAGTGTACTTTGCTGTTTGATGGCGAAGTTCTGAGGCTCCCTGAATGTGGAAAAATCTCTCCATTAATTTCTCAACCTCTTTCTCTCTCTGATTATGAATTATAATTGACAATTTGACTAATATAATTTCATTCTGTTGCTGTGATAAAACACTCTGACCAAAGGTAACTTGGGGAGGAAAGGATTTAGTTGGTTTACATTCCCAAGTAACAATCCATCCCTGAATGAGAGAAGTCAAGGCAGAAACTCAAGGCAAGAACCTACGAAGCTAGAGGCAGAAATCATGGATGAATGCTGGCTCAATCTCTGGCTCACTCACAGGTAACTTACTTAGGTAACTTGCTTTTTTTTCAGACAGAGTCTCACTGGCTGACCTAGAAAGAACTTGTTATGTAGACCAAGTTGGCCTTGAACTCACAGAGTACCTGCCTCTGCCTTTGCCTCCTGAGTACTGGGATTAAATGTGTACATCACTACACCTAGAGGTTGCTTTCTTAAACAGCCCGGATCACCTCTGCCTAGGATTTGTGCCACCCATAGTGGGCCGGGTCCTACTGCATCAATTAATAATGAAGACAATCTCCCATAGACATGCCCACAGGCCAATCTCATCTAGGCAATTCCTCAACCCAGGCTTTCCAATTAAATGACTCTAGGCTGTGTCAAGTTGACAGTTCATCCTAACTAGAACATGGATAAAATTTAGAATCACCTAGGAAGAGAACCTCAATGAGGGATTATGTAGATTAGGTTGGCCTGTTAGGCAATCCCTGTGAGGGATTGTCTTGATTATGTTCTTTGATGGGGGAAGGCCCAGCCCAAAAGTGGGTGGCACCATCCTTGGATTTGCATCTCCAAGCGTATAAAGGAGAAAGTAAGCTGAGCACTTGCACACATGTGTGCATGAATTCTGTCTCTGCTCTTGACTGTGTATGCATTAGTTACTTTTCTATTATTACGGTAGAACGTCCTTACCCAAAGCGATTTATGGAAGCATCTATTTTGGCTTACAATTCCAGAATGAGAGTACAAAGAATGGGGAAGGAATAACAGGAAGCAATTGGCATGGTGGCTGGAGCAGGAAGCTCAGAGATCACATCTTCAACCACATGAAGCAGAGAGAGACCTGGAAGTGGGGCGAGGCCACGAACTCTCAAATCTCATCCCCAGTGACACAGCAAAGCCATACCTCCTAAATATCCCCAAACAGCACCACCAACTGGGGACAAGTGTTCAATTCCTGAGCCTGTGGAGGACATTGTTATTCAAACCACCACAGTGAACATATCCAAAACCAAACGCTTCAGTTTCATTCTCAAAGCTGCTCCTTCCCACTTAAAAAACTGACATTTCATCTGTCTTACACTTTGATTGTTCAGTGTCTATGTCTCTCTAATCTTACATCTAATCTAACAGCATATTCTGTCAATCATATCTTCAAAATACATTCTCAAACCACTAACCCGCACAATATTCATCATACCCTCTAGTCTAGTTAGACCTGTGCTAGAGTCTCCCGACTGCTTTCCCTTCTTACTCCAAACTTCTCCACACAACAGTCAGAATAATCTGTTATATTGTAAAACCCACTTGAGTTCTCACAACTAAAAGAAAAAAGCCATTTCAGATTTTAAGGCTGAAGGACAAGGAGCACAAAGAACAGATACCATGTACGTGAGATGACTCGGTGGGGAAAGCTGCTTGCCAGACAAGCCTGGCAACCTGAATTTGATTCCCAGAACCCAAGTAAACGTGGAGAGAACTAACTTCATAAGAATAAAGAAAAGGTCTAAGAAGTGTCAAAAACATGGCCAGGTATGATTGATGTCTTATTAAAAAGAAAACAAGAATTAGGGCTGGCAAGATGGCTCAGTTGGAAAAGGTGCGTACTAATGCAAACTTCACCACCTGAATTTGGTCCCCAGAACCTACTTTAAGGTGGAAGGAGAAAAGCAACCCCAAAAAGTTGTCCTCTGACTTTCATGCATGCACTGTAGCATTTGTGTGCCCCTACCATAAGTACAAAAAAAATAATAAATAAGGGGCTGGAAAGATTGCTCAGTGGTTATGAACCCACGCTACTCTTAAAGAAGACCCGTGTTCAAATCCCAGCACATATCAGCTAACAACTGTCCATAACTCTAGTTTCAGGGAATCTGATACCCTCTTCTGTCCTCTGTGGGCATTGAATGACATAGGTGTACTTACATACATGCATGTAACACTCATACACATAAAATTAAAAATAAATTAAAAAATAATAAATAAAATGTTTTTAATTTAAAGCCAGAATTATTAATGCTAGTTGCTAATGTTAATGCAGAATATATTACAAAATGTGTTTCAAGGTAGTAAGAATTACAACCTGTAAATAACTTAGGTTAAGAAAACATTCAGAGTGAAAGCTATAAACTGTAACTGAACAGAAATGAGAGCATATGACACAGGGCCAAAGTTGCATCTGGGAAAAAAGCTGTAGCTTTGGTACATTTATAAGAAGATAAGAACAGGGGCTGGAGAGATGGCTCAGGGGTTCAGAGCACCAGCTGCCCTTGAAGAGGACCCAGGTTCAATTCCTAGCTCCCACATAGAGACAAAAAACCTTCCGTAACTCCAGTTTCAGGGGATCTGACACAATCTGGCCTCCATGGGGATTGCGAACACACAGTACACTAACATGTATGCAGGTAAACACTCATACATACAAAATACAAGTAAATAAATAATTTTTAAAAGAAAATAAGAATAACTGAAAATAAAAGCAAGGGTCAATGCAGAGAGAGTAGAAAGAATTAGTGGTAAAATGAAGGTACAAGAGAAAAAGCAGTAAACATGCTGTCGAACAAAAACAAACGTGGCTGGTCTCCGTCACTTCCCTTCAGGCTGCTGCCCTGTGTCTGCTCTGTGGTTTCTCTTTCAAACTCCAATAAAGTTGTCCTTGAGTTTCCTTCAAAGTCTATTTTTAAAATTCTTTAAGTAAGGCGACTAAAACCCAAAAGTACCCCCTAGGACCATATGCCACCCAATGTGGGGCTCTCTAATTATTCCTAGTAACATTTGGTGACTTGTATGGGGATCCTAAAGAAGCTTCTCTGAGGACACAGCAGACCATAGTTATCCAGTCACCCACACTCAGATGGCTCTGCAGCAGTATAACTCCATCTATCTGGGTTCCCTTGATCATCTTCAATGCCTGAAAATCAGCAAGACTTGAGGCCCTAAGTCCTCCTATGCCCCTAAATCCTCCTGTGCTCTAATTTCAGCTGGAAGTGTTCAGACTGGCTTGAATCCCACCTCCTAAAAGATTTTAGGGTCTCACCTCTTGAGGTGGGAATGTTAGGAACTCAGATATTAGCAGGTGGAGAAGCCATTGGGAATGGACAACACCTGCTCCTCAGGAACTTTGGACGCTCCCTTCTGTTTCCCTGGAAACACTAGGAAAGGAAATGCTTACTTAGATTTAAATTAACTGCGGAGCCATCTCTCCAGCCCCCAAAAGCATTTTTAATCTTAAATACCTAACAGTAATAGATACAGGTACAAAAATACTAATAGTTTTTTTTTTTTTACAATGGGCACCTTGAAATTATTTTTGTTAAAAAGCATTTACTTCTTATTAGGCATCCAGAAGATAAAATTTTGTCATTTTTCACTTTTTTGGTTTTTTTGAGCCATCTGTTTACCTTTGTAGTAATTATGTTAATCATTTAACAAGAATTTAGCTAAAATGTTGTTTTCTTTAAAATTCAAAGCACATAGATGAATAATTATTTCAAATATATTATTATGCTATAACATATTAAGATTTTCTATAAACTTTAAGATGTCTTTATAAGATTTGAAGGAGTTTTTTTTAATGACCAATTTTCTTTTTAAATGTTTAGAGCTGTTTTTACATAGACTTGGCAAAGATATGGACCTTGACAAACTTGTTTGTTGGTTCTAAAGAGTCAGTAGTGACCTTAAAATCCTTAAAATATGTATATTATATATACATAACATACATACCACATATATCACATATGCCTAAAAGCACAGAGATAAATGATAGTTCTTAAAACTTGGAATGAAGAGTTTAACATCTCAGAAGAGCAGTTATCCATAGGAGAAATTGTTCCCTGGAGCAGGAATAATCATCTCTTAAAATTAACTTATATCTTCAAGCAATAGGAATCATGTTGTAGAGCCAGAATTTAGACAAGGATCAAGGAGATAATATCTTGACCAGACTGTATAATTAAGTTTACCTTGTGCTTTTTAGGAATATATACATATATATATATATGTAGACAGTAAATGCATACACAATTATATACAATTTTTTTTAGCAATCACAATCTTGTAATTGTTTTTTGTTGAAGTTATAGCTCCTGTAATCCTCATTGTGAAAAGGAAATTTAATACAAAGCTCTTTAGCAAACATATATATCCATTGTTTTACATACAGTCCAGCCTTACTAAAAACCTAACATTTAACAGTTTCATATTAAGATTATTTTGAAAATGATATTATTTTGTTACCTCTGACTATTTACATAATTGAAATAAATTTTTAATTACTATATATATTTATTTAGAACCTGTTTTGGGGAGGAAATCCTAATCCAAGTCTATGTATATAATGTTAAATTTTATAACTTAATGAAATAGTTGTCTTATGATTTTTAATGAATATTATTTTGTATAAGCAATTAGCATTTAAAGGTTTTTTGAAATATTTACTGACCTCGAAAATCTTGTTTAATAGGTTTTTAGATCTTCAGATTACCCAAGTTTATAAGGCAGTATATATTTATCAGGTCTTTTAATATATCACTAAACTACATTTAAAAACTGCATGTGTGCATTTTAATTGGGTATGCCAATAATAATAATAATAACAATAAGTTTAGCACGCAATAAAAATGGAATGAGAAAAGAAATGAAGTGGCCACAGTTTGCTAAAAAAATTGTTTTGACACAACACAAAAAAACAGTCATCATAGACAGATGACACAGTTACATGAAATCTAGGTATACCCAGAGTCGGGGAAGGCAGGAAGTTTATGTCTTTACTGCTTTAAGACGTGAGAAAGGCTTAGAGGCCTAAAAGAACAAACAATGAAGTTTTACATGTATAATTATGGTAATAACTCTTCCATTTTTCAGGAGCTAAATAATTGAGGGCGAGATGCCTTTACATGTGAAACTAGCAGAGTACCATTTTCTAAGCTATTAGTGTTACATAAATCAGAGACCACAGGAAGGACAGTAAAGGAAGTGTAAAGCTTCAGGTTAAGAATAAACAGAGTATACTTAAGGGAGTGATGCTAGATAGGCTGAACAGGTTTCAGTGAATGAATTCACACTGAGAGACGTCTGGACAGACAAACTTGACTGGATAGGCCTTAACACATATGACAGAATGCATGAAATCTGGTGGGCTGGCTATGAGGGGGTGCAAATAGGGGAGGAGTCTAAATATGATTACGATGTATTAAATGCACAAAAATTTAATAAAAATATATATTGAAAAAATTATAAAAGCATTTATTTCAAACATGCTACTTTGGATCCAGAATAAAGCAGTTATCTCATTTGTGTCTCAGGCTGCTACTTGGAGACAAGAGACTGACTTGGGCCATCTGGGGAATCAGTTCTTATGATGTACCCTGAGAAAAAGCCATGTACTGTTGTATGTGACCCAGGTACCAGACTATGGATAGGATTTTAAGTGGCTCTCTGGCCAGAAAAACAAAATCAAAGGAACCCAACATATAAGCCATGCTCAGCAGGGTACATCCTACATGGGGAAACTCACCAACAATGCTTCAAGATGAATTTTGGCAGGAGTGTCTAGAAACTTCAGCAGTGACTGAGACGGAGCTGTTACATGGTCATCTTAGGAGCCTGAAGAGGTCTTGTAAGTTGTGGGGACCTCCACTCAAATCAATTGTGAAATGTATCCACAGTGTATAATTTTCCAGAGGAAAGTGGCCTTTACTAAGGAGAATTTTAAATGTAGTATGGAATCTCTCCTTTTCTTTATTGTAGCGTTTATGTTAAAACAGGACGTATCTATTTGTATATAGAACTTTGCTTGGATAGAAGATAAAGAATGAAGGACAATGTCAGAGAAAGAAGTAAGAACCAGGGGACTCATTTCAGAATTTAATTCTAACCTTTAAGATTTTAAATTAGTTTATTATTTTAAACATGTAGTTTTTTTAAGAACTCTTATTATTGTAAATTACCAATTTTATAATTTGTTTTGCTTTTTTAGATGATTTTATACTTCAAGTAAAGCAGACTGCCCATCTGTGATGTTTTTATTTTAAATTTTATTGCCCAGGACTTCTAGTTAAGCGTGCAAAATAAGCCAATTTAGAGCTAGTGAATGTTCCCCATTGAGAGAAACTTACATTGAGTTAACATACTAAGCAAACCTGTGACCAGCTGGAGTTTGGTTTCCTGAAAACATTTCTCCATTCCTTAGATTAGATATGGGAAAAAATGCTCAGAGAAAGAGAAAAAGAGAAAAAAAAAAATACTGCTAAAAAGTTTTAACAAACAAATGGTCAAAATTCAAACATGCCTTCAAAGATCTGAAAGCAACAAAAAAACCAAACTGAATATGGAAACCAAAATACTTTCAACACAAACAAAATAGATCCCCAAATAAAGCAATCACTTTGAAAGCAAACAAAAAACAGCTATCCACCAAATAGGATCCTTAAACAACCAGCTCAGAATAAACAGACTGTTGACCAAACCGAGAAATGTCCAAGAGAGTCCCGGAAAAGAACTTACCACATCCACCTGAGGAGACAGAACCAGATAGCTGGTCTCACTGGGTCCAGGCTGGTACTGGCTTTCATCAAGTGACTCCTCTGATGAAACGTGGATCACCCTTGTGGGGTGTGTGTGTGTGTGTGTGTGTGTGTGTGTGTGTACACTTATGGATGCACATACCACAGTGCATGTGGCAGTCAGAGGACAACTTACTGGCATTGTTTCTCTCTTTTTACCATGTAGGTCCTGGGGATCAAACTCAGGTCATCAGGTGTGGTGGCAAGTGCCTTTACCCACTGAGCCATATTGCCAGCCCTGCTTTTGAGAACTCTTAAGGTAAATACATTCGTGTATTGATATTTCAGTTTTCTTTTATCTGTAAGGAATACATCAAAGACTTTAGTGTTTGATACCATGGGAGTTCCTAAACTCTAAACATCCTGTACCATGTTTCTTCCTCTCCACACATAACAATGATAAATTTTAATTTAGGAATCAAGCATGGCAAGAGATTGACAACTAACACCAAGCAGAACAATTATAAAAAGTATACTATAATAAAAATTATGTGAATGCAACTTTTGTCCCAATACCTTCTTATACATTCACCTCTTCACGTTAACAAAAGCACTGGTAGCTTCCCTTTGGACTATCTGAATCACTAGCATGATTCCTTTGTGCTTTGTGGCCATTATTAAAGAATTCTTTGAATATAAGTACTGAGTACCATGGCAGTCAGTTGATCTGGTAGCAGAGACAACCACTCAGTGATGATCTGGCAAGTAGTACATACAAGGTGGATACACTGGACAAAGGGTAGGATTCACATCATGAGCAGAACAGAGCAGGTGTCTTAGGATTCTATCATACTGATGCTCAGAATGGCATACAATTTAAAACGTATAAATTGCTATTTAAATTACATTTTTATTTCGTGTGTGTGTGTGCGTGTGTGCGTGCGTGTGTGTGTGTGTGTGTGTCTGAGGGCATTCATGCCACAGCATGTGTGTGAAGGTCAGAGGATGGGAGTCCTCTTCTTCTACCACATGAGTCCTAGGGATTGAATTCATACTGTCAGGCCTTTATTCACTGAGCCATCTTGCCAGCCCTAAAGTGTTTATTTCTATAATTTTCCCTTAATATTTTTGGACCATAATTGATGTTGAGTAAATAAAACCTTGGAAGGTGAAATACAAAGCCTGCTCCTGAATATTCTGAATTAAATCTAATTTAAGGTTCAACTAACAAAACCATAATTTTATATTGGCATGGTCTATTGTCCCTCGTTTTCCATGCATAATGTGTTTACTAACAAACCGTACATGGTTCTCACTCACTATAGAAGTTTTTGGTGAATTTTTTGCCATCTTCTTTTGTGTGTATGAATTATGTGTAATGTATGTGCTTATGTGTGTTCATGTATATGTACATGCACATGTACATGTCTGGAAGCCAAAGGATGACACTGGGTATCTTCCTCAATCGCTTCTTTACCAGGCCGGGTAAATGCTCTCAATTCAGCCATCTCCCAGGCCCTCTTTTTCCATCTTCTCTTAAACAGTTGCTTGTAGGGTGCCCTCCCCTGAGAGGCAGTGCTGTACAGAAGGGTGTAGAGACCTTGGCTGGAGACTTTTTGTTCCAAGGTTGGCCCGCAGCTGCTAGGACACACCGTGGGAGCATTGGTGGTTCCATGGTACATCCCACAGATTCCCTATTGGAATTCTTCATTGTCAATGGGGTGTCTGGCAGACATAACTCCCAGGCCCTTTGTAACTGTGGGAGCTGCTGGGTCTCACGTAGTGCTCTCAGTCCCGTGGGTGCCCAGGTCTCAATTATCTCCTGCTTACCAAACACCCCAAGCCGGTGACAGCTCTCCCCTGCCATTTCCTCCACAGAAGGAGCTCCGGGCTTTGTTCCCGTGGGTGCAGGTCTCAGGGCCCAAGAGGCAGGTGATGGACCTGGAACCGGCACTGAGCAGTAGTTATGCTGCCTGGACAAAGACATCTCCACCTCACAGCACTCCAGAACCTTTGGAGTTGTTCCGACCAGCCAGGAACCAGGCCAGACTAGTCCATGTCTTGCCCCCAGGACCTCAGGTTCATCCTGCCCAGAATTCTCCCATCCTCAGCCTGACGCCTGAGGAGGATCAGGAGATAAAGTAGGAAAGGAAGCAAGCAAGCAGGAGGCAGGAGCGTGTCAGAAGAGGGTGCTGGCGGGGCGGCGGGGAGCAAGTTCTACGTTCAGAAGTATGGACCTTGCCCAGTTTCCTTATTGATCCCCAGCTTTTGGCCCAGGCTTGACACTCCCAGGATACCTCCGCATATACTCGCTGCTTGATGAAACATAGGCGGAAGGCACGGGAAGGGGCGGCCCACAGAGAGAGGTCACCAGAAGGCAAGTGGCAGGAACCGGGGGAAGCGCTGCTCTCTCTAGCGCCTAATTCTCCCCCTACTCAGCAGCTTAACAAGAGCAGGAAGCCTGTCCCCCAAGTAAGAGCCAGAAACCGAGCGGGGACCCCATGGCCAGGCTCACTCCTGTCTGTCCCCACCCCTGTCCATCCGCATGCATCATCTCACATCTCCCTCTAAAGTGGTGATTTGAAGGGAATTGAAACTCCTGGGTGTTCCTACATCTCCGTCCGAGCCTCCCCCGCCCTGTGCCCCCATCCGCCTTAGAGCCCATCCCTGGCAGGCTTAATTAACTTCACAAGACTCTTGATAGCCCTGGGTGATGGGAGCTATAAAATTGCAAAGTCTGATTAAAAATAATAATGAGAATGCCCAGCGCCCATTAGCCTGTTCCTGAGCCCTTAACAAGGATTAACTAATTAATCAGCCTCTTTGCAGCTGGGGGAACAGGCAAGGGTTGTAAGCACCCCTTTAGAAGAGGGGTGCAATGGATGGGGAACTGGTTTTGAAAGGAAGAATTTGCCTGACCTACCCTGGACCTTAATAATTGCCAGGTCACCCAAACAGAGCTTGGGGCCTCAGAACTGCCCCTCTGAGCCACGGGTGGCTATGAGACTTAGAAAGATGTCTTCTCTGTGCTCTGGCCTCAGTTTCCTTGTTTGTTCTATTTTAATATTTTTAAATTTTATGTATATGAGTGTATTGCTTGCATGTGTGTAAGTGCGCCTGTGTTGTGCAGTGCTCTCGGAAGTCAGAAGAAGGCACTCAAACCCCTGGAACTGGAGTTACACTGTTGTCAGCTGCCATGTGAGTGCTAGGAATCAAACCCAGGTCCTCTGAAAGAGCAGTCAGTGCTTTTAAGCGCTGAGCCATCTTTCTAGCACCAGTTTCCTTGTTTGCAATATTCAGTCGTTGAAATGATTTCTTTCCAGGACTCCTTCCAGCCTTGATATTGGGGGTAACCCAAGGTTCTAGCAGAGAGTGGGGCCACAGTCTTCTTCAGGGAAGGATCGTCAGTCCCCGTCTTGAATCACAATTTGGCTTGTTAACCGAGTCAAATGACCTTCAAGTCCCTCATTTCTGTTCTTTTTAATAATGTAATAACATTGTTCATTGTTCTTTTTTTAAGGTTTTTAATATTTCTTTATGTATATGTGTATGTGTGTCAAGTGTGTGCAGGGGCCATTGGATGACAGAGGAGGGTGTTGCAGCCCCTTGAGTTGGAATTATAGGTCCCCTGGAAGAACAGCAAGTGCTCTCAACTGCAGAGCCATCTTTCCAGTCCCAGTTCTTTGTTCTTTATACACAATATATGATTTGCCGTCTTAACTATTTTTAAGTGTTTGGTGGCATGAAGTATAACGTAGTCCCATTGTTGTAATCCCTCACTACCATCCATCTCTGTCACTTTTTTATCTTGCAAAACAGAAAGCCTGTACCCAGGAAATATAGTACGTCCCCATTCCTCTCTCCCCTAAGGCCACCAACGTTCCACTTTCTGTGTCTCAGAATTTGGAAAATGTAAATACTTCACACGAGTAGAACCGCGTGGCATCTGCTCTTTTGTGACAGGTTGGCTTTGCTTAACATAATGTCAAGTTTCACCCACCTGCCTGTGACTTGGGGGCTTTCTTGGCCTCTAGGACTCAAACTGGGATTGGTGAGGGTGGAGGTGCCGAGGCGTCTTGAGGCTGTTTCTCAGGCAGGTGCTGCCAGGCCTGTGTCAGAGGCTCCCAGAAGATAAAAGATAAAGGGGCACAGCCTCCAGGCCTGTCACTTTTGCTAACTGGTAAATACTGTAAAACGTTACACATTAAAGCAAACAGGAATGCATTTGGTTGCAGAATGCAAAAGGCACATGAATTTTTCACTCAGAACTGGGACTTGGAAGAAATTCAGTGCTTGGGGCACATTGTCTTCTAGCCTCAGACTGAGAGGAAATATGATGAGTGGCTGAAAAAAGCGTAAGTTCGGACCCCCAACCTTTCAGGGAATATGATTTGCCCGGGGTGAGCCGGGGCAGCTGCGTAGGGAAGGGGTGGTTCTGAGCCTGGGCCTGCGCAGGGGCTGGTACCCTTTCCCCACTCGAATTTCAGCCATGGGATTCCAAAAACCCCAGAATACTGAGCTTCTAATGGGTTTTCTGAGCCCACAGTGACCAATCTTAGAAGTACCCCTCCAAACCAGGGACCTGGAACTGGAGGTCCGCTGAGGCTGGCATCTCACCTTACCTGGGTCCTGAGGGTGGAGCAGGAAGTACAAAGGAGGCAGGGGTGGGCAAGGCCAGCCTTGAGCCTCTAGCTCCCTGCGTTCCCCATGACCTCCTGAAGCCCGAGGACGGCTGGAGGGACTAAGATGCCTCCAGTGGCTCTGGGGGAGCCACCGCCAGCACCACGGCCAGCACCAGAGTCGCCACCAGGGCATTCCCTGGAGCTTAAAAGGCTCCACACTAACTTGGCCTGAGAGATGAGCACCGGAAAGTTGCCCGTTTAATTTAATTTATTTCAATTATATTTTAATTTGAGCTAGTCCGCATTTGCTCTCCCAGCTATCTTTTCTCATTCCTGAGATTGTTAAATTATTGCACTCGTGAAAAAGGGAAAGAGAGAAAACGGTCAGAGAGCCTGGAGGAGCCAGGCCCAATTCTGAGGCCACTTGCACACCCAGTTTGTGGGACTCTCAAGACCAGACCAAGGGGTGGCGGGGGACCGTCACCTCTGATGGCCCCCTTCACCCACCCACATGCAAACAGCAGCTGCACTCACCAATCACTGAGCACCTGTTAAGGGCCAGTGCTCCTAACCTCCTTTTGCTAGTCCTGTGGGGCAGCAGACCCCTCTCTCCTACAGAAGGGCACCCCAAAGCTCTGAGGACGAGTGGTAGATCTAAGATCTACAGCTTTTAATTACGAAGAGTTCAGGAGGCAGCCATGCAGGAAACAGGCATGAAACCTTGTACAGCAGCAAGATACTGGCCTCAGCAGGAGGCCTGAACCCTGAGCCCTGGGCCTCAGAATCTTTGCCAGCCAGAGGAGCTGCACAGGTGGGGGATCTTTAGACTTTCTGCTTGTGATACCAGCTCCGGAAAAAGCACCTTAATAGACTAGGACCGCTGATAAAGACTCTTTAAACATGTACCTCAACTGTGTCACCAGAGGGCTGTGTGTTCTGCACGATGGAAACTGTCCTCTCTTTACTTCGGTTTTTAGATTTCAAATGGGATTATAATCTTTAAAAAAAATTTTTTTAGCTAGCACACAAAATATTGAGTTTCATTATGATAGTTTCATATTGTATTAGTTACTTTTTCTTATCGATATGACGATATCTGAGAAAAAACAACTTAAGAAAAGAAAGTGTGATGGTTAGCTATGACTGTGAACTTGACATAGGGCAGATCACCTGAGAGGAGACTATCAGTGAGGGATTGTCTAGATTAAGTTGGTGTGTGGGCATGTCTGTGGAGGGTTATCCTTATTGTGTTAATTGACGTGGGAAGACCCTCTGTGGGTGGCACCATTCCCTAGGCAAGGAATCCTGAGCTACATGAGTGGAGAAACTGAGCTCAGCTCAGATATAGATTCATTTGTTATCCTCTGCTCCTTATTATGGATGTGATATGACCAGCTTCCTCCAGCTCCTGGACTCTTGACTTCCCTGCCATCATACATAAAATAAAATAAAATAAACCCTTTATTGGCCAATTTGCTTTCTTCAGTTTTATTTTATTTTTTTCTTTTTGAGACAGGGTCTCGCTATAGCCCCAGTCTGGCCTGGCTCTCACAGAGAGATCTGCCTGCCTCTGCCTCCTGGGTGCTGGAATTAAAGGCAGGCACTACCACTTCTGGCTTCTTCAGAGTATTTCCTATCACAGCAACAGGAAAAGAAACTAAGCCAGAAGAGTTTATTCTGGCTCACAGTTTGAGGATACAGTTTTATATGATGGGGAAGCCATGGCAACAGGAACGTGAGGTGACTGATCACACTGTGTCCACAGTCAGGAAGCAAAGAAAGATGAATGATGGTGCTCAGAGCACTTTCTCCTTTATATTCAATCTGGGACTCCAATCCAAGGGGTGGTACTACCCACAGTCAGAGTGGCTCTTTTCTCTTCAGTGAAGCTTTTCTGGAAGAACTCATAGACACACTCAGAAATGTGCTTCCATGATGACTCTGAGTCCAGTCAGTTGACAAAGATTAACCATCAAACATACATATATGTCTTTGTATCCTGCTCACACCACCCTCCACTGTGCTCCATCCCTCCTCTGCTTTCACTTATCTCCTTCCTCCCCTCAAGTGGTCCTCCATGCCTTCATGTCACACATATATGTAGATGTGTGAGAGTGTATGTGAGTGCATGTGTGCACACATGTGCCTTCATGTCATGCACACTGTGTGTGTGTGTGTGCGTGTGCTGCTAGGTAGGGTGTGATATTCTAATCTTAAAGAGTTCAGAGCTATATTAGTTACTTTTCTTATCACTGTGACCAAATTCATGGCAAGAAGCAAATTAAGGGAGGAGAAATTTATCTGGGCTCATGGTCAAAGGGGATACAGTTCATCGTGGTGGGAAACAGGGCAGTGGGCAGCTACCTGGTGGCAGGAATCTGTGGTAGCTCACCTCCTTGTAGATCAGGAGTAGAGATCAAGGAGAACCAGAGCCAGACTACAAACCTTAAGGCTCACCCTACAGTGATTTCATTTCTCCAGCTATGCCCCACTTCCTAGAGGGTCTACAATTTTCCAGAACAGTCTTACCTGCTAGAGACCAAGTGTTTAAACACATAAGTCCATCAGGGACATTTTACATCTGAACAACAGGTATACTGGCCTCTAACGATTAAGTGTGGAGAAGTTATCTGAGAAGACTGGACTTCAAATGTGGGAATACTGGGAAGATTGGAGTTTTTGGATTGAAAGAAACTTCTTTGAAAGTTGGAAACCTGGGTTTGTCTTTGGGAGACATGTGACCCTTAGTCTTGAAGTAGAGCCTGGTCAGAAGCCATTTAGTGACTGAGGTAAGGGATCTTCTTGTGGGGAGTCCGAGGTAAGTGGTGCCTGCTGACCCAAAAGGCCAGAAATGAGGAGGTTCGAGAGAAGGCTTTTGCGTTTTGTCTACTTGCCTTTGCCTCTTCCTGGTGAGTGCATGTACTTGGCTGCTGCTAATGCCTGTCCTCACTAAGGTCAGAACCCAGCTTCTTCATCCTTCCAATGTGGACTGAAGAACAGCGGCTCTCCTGGAATCCTCCAGGCCTTCAGTGTCAGAGTGAGACTACGAAGCCATCCAACCTCATGGACCAAGCAGCTGCTGGGTTCTTAGCCTCTCCAGTGCGAAGATGGCCATTTGGGGACTACCCAGAATATTTTGTATAAGCCATTCTAATAAATCCCCTTTTGATAAATATTCTTCCTATCTGTTTTCTTCCTCCAAACAACCCTGACTGATATCAGCCACCTTCTCAGTGATACCTTCCCTGACTCTATTTAAACCCATAAACATCCAGACTTCACCCATTTCCTTGGCTTAGTAACTGTCCCCTACGATGGCATCTAGCATTTTAAAAGACGGGTTGACTATTCCTTATCTAAAACACTTAGAGCAGAAGTGTTTCAGATTTCAGAGGTTTTAAGATTTTGGAATGTTTGCATATGTATAATGAAATATCATAGGTGTGGAATGCAAGTCAAAACACAAAATTCATTTTCAATGTTTCATGTACACTGTAACACATAACAAAGTTTTTGTTCATCACACCATCAGACTGGAGGTATCATATTCATGCTCAAAAGCTTTGGATTCTCAAGCATTTCAGATTCTGAATTTTTGAATTAGGGATCCTTAGTCTGCTTACAGGGTTATCGTTAGGTGGTGTCCAAAGTATGTTCTTTCCTAATTAGTTCGGGAAGGTCGGATGCTGCTAAAGTGCAGACACTTGTGTCTTGCGGTTATGGAGGCTTCTCATCTGGGGTGAGAGTTGCAGTATGGTCAGGTCCGGTGATGGCTGACTTCTGTTTGCACACTTCTGACCTCTTCTCCCACCCAGGACAGAAAAGGGGCTAGTTAGCTCTTTGACCTCTTAGTAGAAGGGCATTAATCCCATTTGTTAAGGCTCATGACCTCATCACTTCTCAGAAGCATCTTCCAAATACCCTCACATTGGGAATTAGAATCTAACAGAAACATTTTTGTTATCCGAGCATTTAATCATAAACCATCCCCAGGAGAAGTGAGAGCTGTGAAGGCAGGAGTTTTGACTTTTTTTGTTTACTGCTGGATCAGTTAGGTCAAGAGTCGTGTCTGGCACATAGTAGAGATACAAGAAATGTTGGGGGACTGGATTAAATGGAAGCAGGTACTTGTAGAAGAGAGGAGCAGAAATAGAAGTATGGTTGGGGAGGAGGGCAGGCCCGATGTTCTCACCTCATTGAAGAAAGGTCCAGGTAAGAATGGGGTAGGTGGTTTCTAGCCTCGTACAGGGACTCAGCTGGAGTAAGCAGGCTCTGGTAGCACATTGCCAGACTGTCGGGATAGCCTTGCCTAGGACAGGCGTCAACCACATCCTCCTGGAGTTTCTTTAAAAGGCATGGCTGGCCCTGTAGGAAATGAGCAGACTCAGGTGGGAATGGGGAGACCTGAGCTGAGCCAAGCTGGCTCTGCTGGACCGCTCTCCAGGTGGAAGCAATCCAGTCTCTGTACGGTGGAGAGCAGCCATTCTGATCAGGAGGCCGGCCCCTCAAAGTGCGTCAGGATCTACAAGTACCAGACTTCCGGTGTAGCTTAGAAGGTCTGACCCAGGTTTCAGAAGAGTAGATGGGAGAGGAGTGAGGCTGGAGGAAGAGCATCGGTCCTGGTCGCTGGTGGAGGCCTGGGTGTGCAGAACAGTGGAGGACGGAAGAGGAGACAGTATGTCAGAAGACAAATCCAAGTCTCAACACCAGGAGGGGATTTTCCAAGGTGTTTCTGTGTAAAGTGTGCTAGCCTCATAAAAAATATCAAATTTGGCCAGGTGTGGTGGCACACACCTTTAATCCTAGTACTTGAGAGTCAGAGGCAGGTGGGCCTCTGTAAGACAGAGGCCAGCCTGGTCTCCACAGCAAGTTCCAGATCAGCTGGGGTACAGAGAGACCCTGTCTCAAAAAGACTAAACTAACTAACTAAATAGATAAATAAAAGTAAAAATAAATACTAATATTCTAATATAAACATAATAGAAAATATTTGGTGAAACATAATATAGGTAAGCATATAAACTATATACGTATATATGTTGAACAGAGTTAAAATAATGAAACAATAAAAATACTACTGGGGGGGTCAGGCATGGTAGCACATGCCTTTAGTCCTAGCACTCAGGAGGTAGAGACATGTGGATCTCTGTGAGTTCAACACTAGCCTGGTCTACATGGTGGGTTTGTTTGTGGATAGCCTGGGCTGCGTAGTGAGACCCTGGTCAAAAAAAAGACATTACTAATACATAGGAAGGATGGGAAAACAAGAAGGTACCTAAATATTCATGATACACTGAACTTCAGAGAGGCACCTCACCCACCCAACACCCAAGGCATCTTAGATCAGTTACTGTCTGGTGACACTTTTTCTGGCCCCACATGTCCCTGCGCCTGAGAAAATGAGTCAGTTCTTTACTTAAAATATCCCAGATGTTCTATTAAGTCTCACTGTGGAAATGGCTTTTATAATTAAATAAAGTACTGAGTGAGTTTGGATCGTTAAGAAAATGAACAGTTGCTCAGAAGGCTGACGGGAGAGTGGGTGCTGGCCCTGCAACCCCTTGGACTGAGTAGGTGGGATTGCTCTCAAGGGACTTTCTGCCTACTGAGCCTCTTGCCCACCATGACCGTTTCTTGCCACCTCACCACAGTGATAAGGCTAATGCAGCCAAAACGGGTCATGTGAGCACCAAGCCCTAGGACTGGAGATATGCCCTCCATCCTGTGAGAATAGCATCTGTGCTTTAACTTTCCTGTCTTCCCTTGCTCCTTGCTGTGTGCTTTCAGTTGACCTAATAAGCTGCATAATGTGAGAGTTCTTTGTTCTATGAAGCTTTCTGTTCTGTATGTAACTGGCCTATAGAAGCTACAACTGTATCAAGGTAGTTTTCACCTGACAATATGATTGGCGTATCCTTAGAGCACTCACAGATATACCTAGGGGAGGATCTGATGGGAACTTCCAATTAATTAATTTATTTAACTTTCACAGTTTCATACATATATAATGTACTTGGATCATATTTTCCCCATTTTTCCTTTTTATCCCTTTAAGCCTCCTGCGAGCCCCTCCTCCCCCAGGTCCCTGCCACGTCCATGTCGTCCTTTTCTCTTTTGGACTATTGCATTTAATTAGGGCTGCCTTCATAAACATGCATTAGGGGCTGTTCACTTGAATAAGGGCAACTTTCCAGGGGCTACACCCTTGAGGACTAGGACTCCTTCTCTCCTCGCAACCACTAACTGCCTAGAACTCCTCAGGAAGGGGGAGGGTCTTAACTCCGCCATCCATGAGGAGATGTTAATGGGCCCACTCTTGTACAGGCCTTGGGCAAGTAGCCATCACTGCTGTGAGTTCATGGGTGCAACAATCAAGTCGTGCCCCGAGGACAGCATTTCCCAGCACTCCTTCCCATCCTCCAGCCCTTATATCCTTTCTGCCCCCTCTTTCATGGTGCTTCCTGTGCTTTGGGGTGGGACGTGATATAGATGGCTTGTTTAGGGCTGAACATGCAACAGTCACTTATTCTCAGCATTTTGACCATTTATGAGTCTCTGCATTAACTGTCATCCATTACAAACAAAAGCTTCTCTGGTCAAGGTTGAGAATAGTGCTAATCCTATAGGTATAAACATAAACACTTAGAAGATAGTTTGACACTATGTCCATTTAGCAAAGTATCAATAGTAGGTTTCCTCCTGGAGCCTATGACTTCCCAAGTCATGGGATTTTGACTAGGTATTACAGTGCCTGTATGATGGCCTAAATTTCAATTGGAAAGCACTATTTACTCCCATAACAGCTATGCCACTATTGCCCAGACAGTGGGCACATCTTACCTGGCAGGTTGTTATGATAACTTGCAGGATTCACAGCTGGGTAAGACCATTGATGACTTTTCTTCTCCATCAGTCTTCATAGTACCTTCTAGCACCATAGAAAGTAGCCCTTGTTGTTGCATGACTTTTCCTAGGGAGATGTAAATACACATCTATTCACTCCAAACAGAGCACCAATGACAGGCCAAAGAAATGATTCCATCCAAGTCTAGCTTGATGAAGCAATGAGTTTAACTGACTTTACTTACAGGAATGTGAATGAGGGTTACCTACAGTAGCAAAGGCAACTATACCACAAAAGGAAGTGTTCTCTCTCCTAGCGATTATTTTTTAATAAATTATTTCTTTATTTTTGCTTATTTAATTTTATTTATTATTTATATTTTTATTTTATGAGTTTGAGTGTATTGCCTGCGTGTGTGTAAGTACACCAATGTTGTGTAGTGCCTGAGGAAGTCAGAAGAGGGCGCCAGATTTCCTAGAACTGGATTTATAGACAGTTGCTAGCTGCCGTGTGGGTGATGGGAATCAAACCCAGATCCTCTGAGAGAGCAGCTGGTGCTCTTAACCACAGAGCCATCTCTCTAGCCCCATTTTGGTTTTTTCTTTTTTGAGGCTGGATCTCATTAGCCCTGGCTGGTCTAGAGCTCTCTATGTAGATGAGGCTGCCTTGAACTCACAGAGATCCACCTGCCTCTGCCTCCCCACTAAGTGTTGGGACCAAAGGTGTGCACCACCATACCCAGGTAAAAATTTATTTTTATTATGTTTAATTATGTGGATATGTGTGTAGATATGTGCACCTAATTGTAGTATCTGCAGAGTCCATAAGAGGGAGCTAGAGTTATATGGAGCTAGAGTTATAGGCATTGTGAGCCACCTGATGTGGGTGCTAGGAACCCAACTTGGACCTTCTGCAAGAGCAGTGTTTGTTCTTAACTGCTGAGCCATATTTCCAGCCCCTCTCCTAGTAATTATTAACCACTCAGAGGGGAAGGGCCTGGAGAGCACAGGAAATCCTCAATGCTTCCACCGGCAAATGTTAGTGTGCTCATACTTAGTCTTGGGCGGACTCTTTTTGGTAAGCACAGCTGCTCTGATTTCAAGACAGCAATGGTCATGTCATACCTGGAGGACAGCATTCCGCAACAGAACCCCTGTGTCCACTTCATCTGAAAGCCTATCTGGTGGGCATCATCTGGTAGGGTAGATGTGACTGTAGTACTGTCTCTCATCCTATAGGGTCTTACCTTGAATGGCACAAGGAAGTTAACATCCCCTCCTCTGACTCCTGGGTGGACCTCTAACCTAGTGAGGCTGGAAGGTGGTGCTGGGTGAGGTTAGAAGTGATATCACGTGGCTTTCAAGATGCTACAGCTTTTGCCTTGTGGACTATCATGAGTTATCACTCTGACAGGCTTCAAATGCTAGTAAGCAGTTGGGCACCACGTCCTGAGGCCACCATGCTGAGAGGAATGACCCATGGGGGAAGGTGACATAGAAGGGCTCACCATCACAGCTGAGCTCACAGCTAGCCACAAACCAGCCCACACCCCCCAGTTGTCTCTGGACATAATGAGGCCAGGACACATTGGTACAAGTGTCAGGAGTCAGGGGACTGCTGTATCCTTGGGATGTCCCCTCCCACTTCTGTCCTGCCAGTCCCCGACCTGCAGGTGTGACATGTGGCCTGCATTCTTGGTTCGCTTTGTCTCCTCCTGGGAGTCCAGTCTAGGCAGGAGGCTTTGCTGTGTGGATACAACTCTGCTCTGCCCAGAAGAAAAAACATTTCCTCCCTCCCACTGGGTGCCTTGAGTCTGCCTCAGCCAGCCCTCGAGGCTGGGTCCACAGATCTTAACAGAAGGGGATTTGATGGCCGTGGGGACCCATGGTGGATGAGTGGCAGCCTAAAGTCTGTCCCTGACCAGCCTGTCTCCTGCACCTAGTCTCTCTCTCTCTCCTGAGGAGGCATCCTTTGTTGACCCTTCTCATCTGATGGCACCTGAGTGGTGGCTGAGGGCCAGCTGAGTGTGCTAAGCAGAGCTGGACTCTCCGGAGAGCGAGGACAGCCAGGCCATGTTCTAGCCCATTTGTGGCTTCCTACCCATCTGCCTCTCTAGGGTCCTTCTTGTCCCTTCCCTTCAAAATCATTTTGAAAGGAGCGTTTTCTGTCACTGCAGCACCCAGCCCCATCATCCCTGGCTTCTCAGTGCTCTCAGCACCACGTGCATCTGTTGGTTCCAGTCCATTTAGTCTGCCTCCGAGTGCCTCCCCCTCTTTCTGCAGCCAGACTCTTAGACTCACTCCTACATTTGCCTCAAGTCACTCTGTGTGGATCTACTGAGCACTACATGGAGAAGATGGTTTTGTGGTGACCTTTGAGGCCTCAGCCCATCTCCAGCCTCCCAGTTATTAAGCTGTGGGATGAGGAGCTGCTCAGGCAGTGCTGGGAATTACCAGGAAAGCCTGCCACAGCGGCTTAGCAGGGGCTGCAAACAGCCTTAGAGCTGTACTTGCAGATCTGTGCATACTCCTTGTGTTCCTACAGTGGTAGCGAGGGCAAGAGTTGCGGGAGTGGGATGCCCACCCATTCATAACCTGATCACAGCCTGGAGGCTGAAGATACCCCTTGGAGTTCATGCCTCTCTTTCTTTATTTCTGGATTTTGATTTTGGGGCATCTTGGTAAGGGAAGCCCAGGAGTTGGAGAAGTCTCTGTTTGGGGACCTCTGATGATACTGAGCCAGTTACAGTGTCCCATACAAGGCGAACTGTTTGGAGAAGTGCAGCAGTGAGCCCAGGGGCCCACAATGCACCAGAGACTTCTCCATTTATCCAAGCTCTGGTCATTCTTCTGGGCCTTTCAGGGCTCTCTAGAAAGTACTGGCATCCATTTCTCATGGGCTATCCTGCTCTCTGCTCTCAGTACACTCAGGTGCTCCTGTATTCCTCTGACTACCCATCTAGACCACAGCCTCCAGAAAGCAAGGCCTGTGCCATCTCTTCCTTGGATGCCCACAGTTCCCAAGAATGTGACTGAATGGTTGTCACCAGTTAAGAAGCAACTGTGGATACTTCAAGGCTCTTGTCATTTCTGGAAGCTAGTGGTCTTGGGAAAGAGTATACAGGACTCAGAAGCACAGGGAAAGGGAAGTTGTGGCCATTGCTGCCCCTCCTGCCCATGGCTTTTGTCTAGCTCTCCCTCAGATGTGACTTCTTTTCTCAGTCTGTGGAAAACTGTTGGAGCCCTGCTCAATCTGGTCAGCCACCAGACTGTCTGGAAGCTAGAAAGAAATAGGCTTGGAAGAGTGGGCGGAGGGAGCTCTGTGAGCTCCTTTCCGGACAGATGCAGCACACGCTGCGAAGGACCGGGCAGGCAATATGCTGCTGGACCAGGGAGGAAGCAGCAGATGATCGATAATCCTTCCTAATTATTCATAATCACTGTCTTGGAGCAAACAGTCTTGGAGCTCTTGCCACATGCCAGGCCCCAGGCTCAGCGTTCTCCCCTTCATTCTAACAACAAACCCGAGAGGCAGATCCTTGTATTATCATCTCCTCTTTAAATTGTTTTTATCCATTTTAATTTTATATGTATAAATGATTTGCCTGCATGTATGTAAGTGTACTAGTTCATGCAATGCTCTTAGAGATCAGAAGAGGGTGTCAGATCCCCTGGAACTGGAGTTAGAGGTATTTGTTAGCTACCATGTGGGTGCTGGGAACTGAACCTGGGTCCTTTGCAAGAGCAGCAAAAACTCTTAGCCACTGAAACATCTCTCGCTCCCTCCTGCTTTCTTGACATACAGCCTTATTTTGTTGCCCATGCTTGTCTTGACCTCCTGAACTCAAGCAATTCTCACCACAGCCTCCTAAATAGCTAGTAAACCCCACACTCAGGTTTACTAGCTCTACTTTGTACATAAGAATGAGGTACTCCCTGAGAGGTTGAGTAGCTTGCCCAGAGACACGCTCATAGCTGCAAGTGGTGGTCTTATCACCCCATTGAACACAACCTTACGCTGGAAAAAGATAAACCAGCATCCAGCGGCTCCCCACATATGTGTGAGAGCTTTGTGCTTATGCTGCAAGCTTGGCCCCGTCCTGCCTGGGGCTCCCTGGACCCAGGTGTTTCAGCCAGCCCTCAGCACAATCATGTGGTCTGACAGATTACCTTTAGAAGGTGCAGTGACTCACAAAATGCATACCTGGTTCTATGGACCAATTGTAAGTGGGTGACACTTGAAACACAGCTGTGCTGTGCCAGGTGCTGGCCTGAAGCAGAGCTTCAGAGCCAAAAGCAGAAAAAACGCAGAAGACACAGTAGTGGGAAGGCCCTGCTGCAGGAGCTGTCCAAGGTGCTAGGGAGTCAGAGCCCAGGTTGAATTGAGAACAGAGTAACAAGGGAGCTGAACTTTGAAAATTTAGTCCAGCTGCAAGAAACAACAAAGGGGGAGGGAGTGCTCTAGAAATGGGAGCCATCTTTAGCAAATCCACGGGTATGAATTGATGAGAGGTGTTTCGGGGAGGAACAGAGCTGAGGAACAGAGAGGGTAGGCCGGCACAGGGAAAGCAGTAGACTGGCCATAGAGGGGCAAGGGTCAGTTCAGGCAGCAGTCTGAGATGCTCTTGGATGCTTTTAAACTGTATGATGGGCTGGCTATCTCTTAAATGGGAGAAAGACCAGGGTTGAAGGCAGAGAAATGGTTAGAAGATGGGTCTGGCAGCTATACAGGTAAGTGATGCTGCAGATTTGGGTACTAGCTGGTGAGGATCTAGGTAGGGCAGGTGAGGGCTGGGTGTGCACGATCCTAGGATGGGAGAGGACAGAGGTTCCCCAACTCTAGCTGAGAGTTCATATTACATGTGGCCAAAAAGCAATCTAAGGAATATTTCTGAGAGGTTGAAATTCTGTCAGATTCAATGTGAAAGAGGAATTTCTGAAATGTTTTTTTTAAATCAATACAGCATAATTGAGATAAATCCATGTCCCAATCTCTAAGTCCAGATGGAGGCTTTACAGAGCCCTCTTTATTGGTCAGCTTTTCATTACTGTACAGAAATGCTTAAGACTGGCTGCTTTATGAAGAATAGAGGTTGGGGCTGCACACTGTCAGTAAAGTGCTTGCAGTGCAAGCATGAGAACCCGAGTTTAGTTCCCAGCATCCGCATAAAAGCTGGGTATGGTGTCATGCACTTGTAATCCCAGCGCTAGGGAAATAGAAAGAAGGATCCCTGGAGCTCACTGGTCAGTCAGGCTAACTAAATCCTCAAGTTTCAGGTTTAATGAGAGGCCCTGTCTCCAAAAATAAGGTAGAGAGTAATAGAAAGGCATCCCACATCAACCTTTGGCCTCTACGTGCACATGGACACCAGGAAACACATGTGCACACATACAGAGGAAGAGGAAAGGAAGGAGGAAGAAAGAAGGATATAGAAGTATTTGGGCTCATGACTCCGGAGGAACCAGGTCCCAATAGAAGGGCATAGGTCCTGGGCTGCATCAGACCATGGCAGGCACATGTGTATTTCAGTTGGTGGGACTCTACCCTAATGACCGAATCTAACCTAATCACTTCCCTAATCACTCTGAAAAAGCTCCTACTCTTTAATATCATTAACATAAGACTCTGGGAATTCAACTCCTGTATGAGTCACGGCAGAGGGTGCACCATATTCAAACCACAATACTTTAGTATTTTAGTTTGATTTTTATTACTGTGATAAAACATTGATCAAAACCAACCTGGGAAGGAAAGGGTTTATTGAGCTTACAAGTTATAATCCGTCATTAAGGGAAACCAAGGCAGGAACCTGGAGGGAGAAATTGAAGCAGAGCCCTTGGAGGCATGCTGCTTATTGGCTCACTCCCCTGGTTTGCTGAGCTACTTTCTTGTACACCCCAGGTCCACCTACCCAGGGATGGCATTGTGCTCGGGGTTGGGTCATCCTACATCAATTAGCAATCAAGAAAATGTCCTATAGATGTGGGCCTGTCTGATGAAGGAAATTCCTCAGTTGAGTCTCCTTCCTCCCAGGTGACTCTAGTTTGTGTCAAATTGACAAATACAAACCAGCACACTCATTTACCTAGCGCCTTGCTAAAATCTTCCTCTTCCTCTTCTTCCTCCTGCTCCTCCTCTTCCTCTTCTTCCTCCTGCTCCTCTTTTTCTTCCTCCTCTTCCTCCTCCTCTTCTTCTTCCTCCTCCTCCTCCTCCTCCTCCTCCTCCTCCTCCTCCTCCTTCTTCTTCATCATCTTCTTCTAATTCTTTTGGTTTGTTTAGTTTGGTTTGGATTTTTCAACTTTTTCATTGCTTGGTAGTTCGGTTTGGGTTTTCTGTGTGTTTGTTTTGCTTGTTTGTTTGTGTGTGTGAGACAGTCTCATTATGTAACACTGGCTGGCCTGGAATTCACCAGGCTGGCTTTGAACTCACACCTCTTCTGTGCTGGGGTTAAAGATGGGCACCACCACCCTCAGCCTGATAAAGGGTGTCATGTAGTAGTCCAGGCTGACCTTGAACTAGTTATATGGTTGAGAATGACATTGAATTCCTGATCCTCTTGAATGCTACCTCCAAAGTGCTGACATTACAAAGATGCACCACCATGCCTAGCTTCAATTCATTCTTTCAAGGCATACATACTGCTTGCTAGTTGTTGCCAGAGGCTCATCTGAGAGCCAGAGGCCCAAGCTGGGGTCTGCTTTCTGGGGGGTCACAGGCCATGTTCAAAGAGAACCAATCAAGGTGAGGTCAGAATGTGCCCTCTAGTGCAGACAGAAAGGCCCCAAGTCCCAGCTCTGACATAGGAATTTGGTATCCTTCGCCTATGACAGTTGGTACTCAGGGTTGACAGGGAGAAGCCTGGGGCTACATGGCCAAGCCAGGCCTCACAGGGAGTCCCAGGGAGCCGAAAGATTTCACAGTCGTTTCCTTCTCACATTCTGTAGTCTGTGCCTCCCTAGTGCAGGCCACTCTGGCCAAGCCTGAGGCAAGACTTCCAGAGCAGACAGACACCTGCCTGGACTTGAAGCTCCCTGAGCATGCCAAGTGATGCAGCCAGCTGTCAGGAAAGGAGGGCGCGGCTGCAGAGAGGCTGCTTATTTTTAGCCCGCTTTATTGGCTGGGGCTCTGCAGACCAGGACTCAGCTTGTGCTCCTCGCTGATGTTGTTATTTCTCCCCACCAGGGATGGGAATTAGTTTATTTTCTAGGCAGCCACCTCAGCAGCTGCCCGCTGCAGCAGCAGGCCCCAGGCAGGCTGCTGTGCATCCATTATTTTTGATTGCCCATCTTATGGGGCATGAAGCCACCCGGGGAGGGGTGGGCTTGCTCCTGCCTTTGAAGCAGCTCCAGAGGTAGGAGGAAGTGACCCCTTAGGATGCAGAAGAGAGGACAACATCAGGGTGATTCCTGCCAAGGGTCCCAAGATCCCTAGTCTTCTTACAATGCCCTGCGCTTCACACTCCTATGGGGATGCTGTGAAAGGCTGACACCAAGAGACAAGAGGAAGGCTTCAGCTGGGAGGAAGGTACCTGGCTTCCAGCCCCATGTTGACTCCAGATGATGTAGCCATGGATCCAACCTTCATGTCTAAGGAGTGCCAGTGTGGCCTGGTGCCTCATTTTCCCTTTGCTGAAAAATCAGCAAGGTCAAGCTCCCTTAGAGCTCAGGAGGATGAGCCTTTGCTCCTTCTACCGTCTAGTGGCTAGAGGTAGTCCTTGGCTTATAGCTGCATAACTGTGGTCCCTGCCTCTCTCTCTGCCTGCTTTTCCACAGAGCATCTTTCCCTGAGGTTCTGTGGTTCAAATCTCCATCCCCCTTTCCTTCCTATTGCAATCCAACCAGTGGATTTAGGGCCCACGCTGAGTCCATGTTGATCTCACCCCAATAACTTTCCTTAACTCTCCTGGTCTCAGTATAAATGGGAAATGTACCTATCGCCTGAGCTGTGAGCATGGACTTAGAGGTTGTTATCAAGCCTGTCCCTTCTTCCTACTGTAGGGAAGCCAGAAAATATAAAGAAACTTGAAGACTAGGGGTTGAACAAGAATGTGTGCCATGTGTGTAGGAAGGTGACAAATGGGAAGGCCTGGAACCCGAGATGCTGTGGCCTCTGCCCTCCCCGACCTGGGCAAGGAGGGAGGGTGGGCTCCCACATCAGAGACCCAGTGGCCCCTGGCAAACTCAAGTACTTGCCTTGAGGCCTCCTCCCCCAACTAGGACCCTTACATCCTGAAGTCCTTTACTAGGGAGCCCAGTCCCTGCCCAAGTACTTTATCACTTTGGAAAGTTCTTCCTCCTCTCTTGTTCCTGTCAGCTCTAGCTACATAGAGCTCATGCCTTAGGCTTGATTTTCTCAGCTTTCCAGGTGATGGGAACCAATCCAACAAACAAATGCAACACAAACAAACACAAGCCCATCTGAGAGTTAATGTCTGAAACTGTTAAGACTGCTAATCACACAAGGGACTGCTGGGCATATATTTGCGTTTTCGAGCAGAGGGTCTTCGAATCTGGAGAATAGAGGTGTGTGGATGGGAGCTTCTCAAGACAGTGAGATAAGATTTTTGCTTTGTTTTAAAAGGTTTATTTTGTATGTGTGTGGAGGGCAGAGGCCTTCACAGCCTGCAGAGGCCAGAAGAGGGCATCAGCTCTGGAGCTAGAATTACAGGGGTTGTGAGCTGCCCAGTGTGGGTGCTAGGAATTTGAACTTGGATCCTCTGGAAGAGCCACAAGTGCTCTTAACTGATGAGTCATCGCTTCAGCCTGTGAAACAGGTTTTTGACTTGAGGGTCTTTACCAGAGCTCTGAACATCATCCCATGTGTGTTGTTCCCATCCAAAAGCCTCAGGCAAGCACCTACAACTACATGCACACATATATCCGGGACAGGGGCCTGCTGCTGAGCTATGGGTCCAGCAACCCAAGCGGTCCCTTGCCCTGTACATGTGGAGGCAGAGGCCTTTGTGGAACTCTACCAAGGAACAACTCTTGGTGGACCAGTGTTTCAAAAAGGCCTGAGTCATATAAACATACCACAGTATCTATTTTCTACTGTGTCCTACTGTTTAAAGGTTGAAACAGCCTGGAGAGATGGCTCAGCAGTTAAGAGCACTGGCTGCTCTTGCGGAGAACCCAGGTTCTGTTCCCGGCACCAACATGGTGGCTAAGAACTGTCTGCAACTCTAGTTTCAGGGGATCCAACACTTTCTTCAGACCTCCATGGTCATTATACATGTGGGTACACTTACATCCATGTAAGCAAGACACTTACATACATAATAAATAAATTAATTAAATTTAAAAAAATTAAAGGTTGAAACAATAGAGTGACATCCTGCCCAGGGTCACAGGCAATAAATCCTTGAATCCGGTCCTCATTTCCTGACTCTGCTCCTCTTTGTATTTCTTTTTATTTAGGGGACAATTTGTCTCTGACATCATTCCCCTTCCACCTTCTACCCTTTTTGTGTTTCTCTTTCTCTTTTCTTATTGTTAGGCAGAGTCTCAGATACCACAGGCTGGCCTCAAACTTGCTGTGTAGCCCAGGCTAGTCTTGAACTCCTGGTAATCCTCCAGTCTCAGCCCCCTCAGTGTTGAGATTTCAAGTGTGAATCACTTTTCAACTTCTATTCTTTTTTAAAAACAATATTTTAATTGATTCGAGAATTTCATACAATGCATTTTGATCGTATTCAGACCCCATCCCTCCTCCCCGTCCCCACCGTACTACCTGCCTCCTACTTCATGTCCTCTATTATTATTTGTCTTTTTTTTTTTTTTTCAGTCTGTGTTTCTTGGGTGTGAGTCTATAACTTAGAGTCTGGTCAGCCTACCAGCCATCATGCTAGTAAGAAAAACTAACTCCCTCTCCCAGGGTTTATCAATTGCCAAGAGATCCTCAACTAAGGCTGGGTCTTCCTCTCCACCTCCCCATCCATACTGGGCCCTGCCTGACTTGGGTTTGCATAGATCTTGTGAATGATGTCATAGGCGCTATAGGTTCAGATGTGCAACCACCCTGTGGTGTCCAGACAACAATTTCCTTGTATTCATCTATTTCATCTTCCTCTTACAGTTCTTCTTCCCCTTCTTTGGCAGTGATCCCTGAGCCTTGGGAGGAAACGGTGCCATAAAGGTGTCCCATTCAGGGCTGAGCACTCTGAAGTCTCTTACTCTCTGCACTGTGGATCTCTGTGCTAATCACCATCCTCCTTTTCCTCTTAAAGTTGACCACTCTAAAGTGTTTTGGTTTGCATGGTTGTTTGCCAAATGGTGTGTGTTCTTTTAAAATATACTTGACTTGTTCAAAATTATGGATCTCATTTTCTTTGTCTTTCTGCCCAACTCTGCTTTCGGCTCTTGTACGTTCTCTGTGAACAGCAGTTTCCTTCATGCTGTGCAGTGCCCACTGTGCTTGTCTCACACTAACTAGTCTCCAAGGCATGGACCCTCCACCCCTCACCACGAGAAACAGTGCCACACCCTCGCACCCATGTCCCACACCCATCCCTTTATGAAAATGTTCATGAAGTTCGCTGTGGAGCACATTAGACAAAGTGTCCAACGTGTGCATCTGCAGGGCACAGTTCACATTCATTCCCTTCAGAATTCATTTCCACATTGTCACGTGGGCTCCCTAGTCAGGTAACACAGCATGACGTCGTGCCATACTGTTAAAGTGGAAACTGAGGGTAAATTCTCCGGGGGCAAAACTACAAGAGAAAGTCTATGAATTTGGCCTGTGCAGACACACAGATCATCTACATTACAATGCTGTTCCATTTTGCCCATTGACCAGACTGCCCAATAATCCTTGAGCCCCACAGGTGTTGGGCATCTTCTGTTTGCACGTCTAGATTGTTTCCCCACCTGCTCAACCTTGCTCTGGCCCTCCAAGCTGAGCTGTCTAGGAGACTCATCTTAGCCTTTGGGGTATGGTGGCCATCCGGAGGCATCAACAGGTACTAGCAGGAGACTTTGGGACAGGGGAGAGGGACAGAGGGAGTCACTCCTCTGGCTGCGCTCCCATCAAAGTGCATCTAGTGCTCTTAGGCCATCTTTCTCAGCTTTCTGGTGATAGTGGCTCCTCTCTTGGATTCGGTCATGTACCCTGCCCCTTGTCCCGTCAGACTAGAAGTAGGGACAGCTCATCTCTCTTGCCACCACGGGCTACAGCAACAGCTCTTGTGGATTTCTCTATGCTCTCCTCACTCACCTTTATGCATATTCTTTTGCCTACAGGATAATAATCTGTTTCCCACGAGGATATAATATGTAAAGAAATGTACAGTTGTTCTTAGCCTTTTGATCAAGATGGAGTGTTAAAGAAATGCACAAAAGCCAGGAGTGGGGATGCACACCTTTAATTCCAGCACTTGGGAGGGAGGCAGAGGCAAGCGGATCTCTGTGAGTTCAAGGTCAACCTGGTCTATATAGTGAATTCCAGGCCAGCTGGGGCTAGAGGGAGACCCTGCCCCTCCGAGACAAACAAAGCACAAAATGATGGGCAAGGCTGGATGATACTTGAAGATAATTCTAGCTCTAAACTTCTGCATTTGATAACAACTACCATGTCCTCTGATAGCCCCATCTCAGTGCTCCTGTCAGAAACACTGTCTGGGCAGGGGATTCCCCTCTGAGACACCCTTATCTTTATGCCACCCAGCGGTCATCCCAAGTGGCCTCAAGTCAGTACCATGACCCACTCTACCCTAGGCTCCTCATTTGGGTCACTTTAACTCTTTGATTTCCTTTGCCAAAGGCTTGATTCTCCAGCCTACATCATAACCATCACAGGATTGTGAGTTCTTGAGACCAGCTTTGGGCACCCACATTCCTCACTCAGTGCCTGACCCATAGTAGATCCCCCGTGTTTGTAGAGTTTTTGCTGGCTCTGTAATATTTTCTCTGAGCCCACCAACGGTGAACGTTTGCTTCTCCCTGACCTGTGTGGACCCATATCTGTCCCACTTTTGGAAGGAGCCAATGACAGATGCTGGGAAATGTGGTTCAGGGAACCTGGGGGGCCAGGGGGCTGACACTTTAATTGCATAATTATTTTCACAGTAGTTTTGGTGCTGGGGAAGATGAGGCCTGCTGCCTGCTGGATGGATGGCATGAGAAAGGGTGAGTTATATTTTCCCAGATAAAAGCACCGATTGCCTATAAACTCTGATTTTGCCTGATGTGAAAGCCACTTTATTGCACATCCAGAAATTACTATCCGTATAAAAACACATTATTGTGATGTAAAAATAGATTTTTATATAATTTTTTCATGCCACCACCTTGTAATTCCTCATTTCCAAGCACCCTGAGATTGCACTGAGGTTTATTTTTCTCTTTTAATTGTTTGCCATGGCATGCCAATTTATGGTGAGATATTCTGCCTGAGATCAGAGGAGGGCTGGGGCATAAATTTCCACCATCATTTCATGGCAGGCAAGGTTCTGGTCGCTCCCAGAATGTCATTAAATAACATTAAGTTCCATGTGATGCCACAGTCTGGGGTGGTGAGGCCTTCGGTGTCATATTCATCTGAAGCCGTCACAGCGGCAGGAATGGACAGGGGCTGCTTCCTCTCACCTGGCATCTGCCTGTAGGGTACATTACAGCCTCGCCTCCCTGGCCCCTGCCTGCCAGAATGTAGCCAAGGAAAGCTGGGCTCTGGGCTGTAGTTAGGAAGCCATGCTGGCCTGATCCATCTGGTAATGGGTCTACCCATCTCCTGGCTCCTCACTGTATGAGGACTCCACTACCCCGGAAAGGCTTCCCTGCCAAAATTTGGCCTTAGCCTGGGTCCCCTGGACATCTGCACAGCTCTTATTATGTTGAGATGAATGAGTGGCCTCCCCTGCCAAAAGCACTGCCCTGATGTTAGCTGCTGGGTTTGGTTGCTGCCCTGATGCTGAAAGGACCACCTGACTCCCAATGCCCCTGGTCTTCCAGAGACAGTCCTCACTTAGAGACCAAGAAGGGTTGCTTCCTTGTGCGTACAGCTTTGAAAGGAGGAACTGGGAGTACAGCAAGCAGGAGGTAAAACAGGCGGCTTCTCCCTTCCTAGGCAACCCTTAGCATTCACCCTTCTCTTGACCTGGATCTAGATCTCCTGTCCCATTCCTGATCTCCAAGACTGCACCAGATTGCCTCTGTGTGCTAACTAGGAGTGACTGGACAGCATGCTGGAGATGGTCATCTGGTGGGTCACGCAGGCAGGTGGATGCTTGAGGTACCCCTCCTCCAGTGGCAACGCTGGTGATGAGTAACTACATGATGAGGAGACAGTGGCTCTCAAACTTTAGCGTGCCTCAGAAACACCTGCTGGGCTTCCCCAACTTTTATTTCAGTGGAGTCCCAGAATGCGCATTTTAAACAAGTCCAGATGTTCCTGACCTGGGAACCATGCTTTGAGGGCCACTCGTTGAGTTTCATGGGCTCTTTCGTCCCCAGAAAGGGAAGAGAAGGTTGTTTGTGGGTGGGTCTCCATCTGCAGAATGGCTGTTGTGCTCCAGCCACGCCAGAGAATGGAGGACGAATCGAACGGGACCTCAGGGGGCTCAGAGTGCGGCAGGAGTTCCCTCCCGAGAGACTACGTCGTGGGGTAGTTCGGTTATTAGAGCCAATGCAGGGGCTTATATAGGGAGGCCTTCCTGACCGTTACAGAAGGCGGGAAAGTTAGAGTGGGGTTTGGGAGTAAAGGGTGGGAAGGCTGTGGAAGTTCAGGAACGAGGAAATGAAACCCAAAAACCTGGTTCTGGTCTGGGGTAGGGGAAAGGAAGATTCATATCTATAGTAGCTTCCCGGGGCCAGGTTATCACACAGGCAGAGCCGGTCAGATACCTGCCATCCCTTTAGGGTATGAGTCGTTGCTTGCCTTGCTCAGTAACCAGATCCCCACAGTTGTTGAGGGTTGTGTGCAGTGTAGAACAACGGGCGATGAAGGCTGTCTGGCTCATGAGGCTGCATATCTGTTCCTGGGACTGGGTGGGAAGGGAATTGAACTGAGAAAAGACGGTAGAAAGCCTGAGACGGACTGGTATAAGGACCAGGAGTTATAAGGACTCTGATTCCACAGTCGGAGAAGGGGTGGGCCTCTCTGGAGCTGAGGTCATCCGCACCCTGGCCACCCCAGAGACTGTCCGTTTCCACGGTCCGCGGCTGCGTTTTGGGCCAAGGACTGGCCTGGGTGGGAACCCCGCAGGGCGCGAGCTTCCCGAACCTTGCTGCGTGCAGCCGGTCTGTGCAAGTGGGAACAGAAACCGAATTTACGCGCTTTGAGCAGTCGGGCCACGTGGCACTAGACCCCAGTCCCGGACGCAGCAGGCGGGGGTGGAGGAGCCACCCCAGGCTCCCAGGACTTGGTCGGTCCCTGCGGGTTAACTTGTGCCAGCGGAGAGCCAGCGCCCGTCTGGGACAGTGCCGGGAGGCGGGGTAAACTGCGGGAGGAGGCGCGATTGCAACCCCGCCCTGCAGCTAAGGAGTCCTGCCACCTTGGCTAAATCGCTTTCTGTCCTCAGTCTCATTATCTTCATCTGTAAAATGGGAGATTGGACAGGGTTGGAGCCGGGGAGGTGGGGCCAGGGGACGACCGCTAACTTCCGGGTCTGAGGCGCTGAGGATTCTCTGAACCGCGCAGAGAAACTCCCGTAAAAACCATTCAGGGATCCTCTACTCTTCACTCAAACCGTCGGAGGGTATCTTTGGAAGAAAAGCCATTCGGGATTCCTCTGCCTGGCCGTTTACTACTGTTAGGACACAGTCGGCCAGAAGCTTTGCTCATCCCACTGCCTCCCCTGAACCCCTAGAGGGTGCTGTCTCCCGAGCATGGGCGTGGTTGTCTGACTCAGAATGCAGTTTGCGACCTTGGACCAGAAAATCACCCTGGATCACAGCAGGGCAGTGGCGGGATGCAGGCACGTGATACGCTCAGCGTAGAGCTCTGTGGACACAGCCATGTGGTCAGTGGGAACTTAACTAGCCCTAAATTTTGCTAGGCTCTGCAGCCGCCAAGTCTACTGTTTTCCAAAAGGACTTTTAAAGAGAGCATCAACCTGGAGCAATATAGAGCCCAAGGAGTACTCTTTTGCAACTAAAGACTGGGCAAGGTTCCCAGACCATCCGTTGCAGATCAAGTTCCTGCCTGGGCCAGGTGGGGAGATGAGGAGGGTGACACCTCACCCTGGGAGCACCTTGCTTCTCCTTTCCTGATCCAACCCATGCAGTGCCCTCCCACTTTAGTCGTTCACTCATGCACAGTCACTTTTTGAATACTTACTGATGATGTTCCAGGGACAGGGATACATAGATTAATAAAACATGACTCACTCTGTAGAATGTTTTAGATGGCAGAAAGCCTTCTAAGAGCTGCCCATGAAGTGCTTAGCTCATAGAACTTTAGCTGTGACTGCCATTACGGTCACATGGAGACTCGTAACACTAGGATGTAGCTCTGCCATCACTCTGTGCTATCCACGGCACTCCTGAGAGGCCTCTAAGTAGCCCAGTCTTCCCCTAGGCGAGGCTGTCCTGCAGGTCCATCCAGGGGCTAGTCCTTTCACCTAGATTTCTGGCTCTATGTAGCAAGATTTTGTTTGCTCTCTGCTTTCCAATTGTCTTGTCTGACTTCCCAGACTCCCCTACCTACCTCTCTCCTGCTGGTAGCTTCTGACCTGTTGGGGGGCTAAGGCGGTAGCAGCTTTGAATAGGGTGGGCCTAGGGCTCAAAGCACTTCCTGTAAGCTTCTTAGAAATGTAGACCCCTATCTTTGCTTCAGACTTCCTGAATCAGAATCTGCTTTTTAACAGGTTCCCCCCAGTGACTCATGAGATGTTAAAGTGTGGGAAGCTGATCCAGGGCCTGTTGACTGGAAAGCCTTGGTCTCACCAGAGGAAAATGGAAGGGTGGCCTTCTGAAAATGCCCATTGCTTGAAGAATTCAGCCACTTCCATGTTCAGGGCCATTTTTCCCCCCAGTTCTAGGGAACTTCCTGTCCCTGACCCAAGAAAATGCCTTGCTGTGGTTTACCAGGTTCAGATATTTGTAGATGTTCTCTGTGCACAGGTAGAAGCAGCCTTGATGAGCCAGCTGTGGGTCTCTGTGCCCAGTACTGCATGGGCACTTACTCTGTTTACCAATATGTTCTTAGTGAACGGAACATGACAGCACTAACAGGCGAGGTAAGAGCTGACTGGGCTGGGTAGCAATGCCTTGAGAGGTTCCAGTCCTCTGTTCTATAGGCCTATGCCTTCTAGAAGGATGTGGTATTTTAAAAAAATTTTTCTTCAAAAACTTATTTTTATTACATTTATTTATTTATACGTATGTGTGTGGGTGTGCAAATCACAGCACTCATGTGGGGTAAGAGGACAACTTGCAGGAGACAGTTCTCTCCTCCACTGTGTGGGTCCTGGGGGTTGATTCAGGCTGCCCAGTTTGGGGGCAAGCCCTCTTACCCGATGAGCCATTTTGCCGCCTCAGGATGCTATATTTTGACAGAATCCTGACCTCTCAGTCCGTGAAAACACAAACACAAGGACAGCAGATGTATGGGGCCCACATGACCATCCCCTTTCTCACACACTGGGTAGACATCAATAATTGATGACAGCTGACTTTCTGGCACGACCTTCCAGTCTTTTCTCACAGCACCCCAGGGAGCTACTATCAATTGATCAGACATGGCACTGTGTGTGATCTTTGCCTTGGGTGTCCCCTTGGGAGCTGCCCTCCACAGATCAGAACAGATGACACAAGGCAGCCAGGCTAGTGCTGAAGGACGCCCATGGCTCCCTACTCCCACCAAGCTGCTGACAGTTTCTGTGTGGCTGCATGGCGGGGTGGTTCTCGTAAACAGCCCTCCCCAGCTGTTCACAGCTTGGTGGTGAGTTCAGTCCAGGTCTCACCTTTGCCTGCACAGGTTTCTCAACAGGTCAAGGAGATCACATACATGGTTTAGCATGGGTCTCCATGTAGCTTTCCATGATTACTCTGTATCTTCTCATGCTCTGTAGCCCCACCCAGCTACTGACCTCGTCATGTCTACCACCTTGTCAAATGGGAAGACCTCCAACCATCATGTAGAGTGGTATCTCTCAGCCCCCAGGATCTCTGAGAATGAACATGGCCGAGTAAGGGCTTCCTTCGTACATTCCAGTATAGGCTTGGATCCCTTCTTCTTTCACAGTCAGTGAGGCCTGTGTATCTGCCAGGTGGGACTCACATGTGTACTGAATTCCCATGGTGTGAAATGCATGGACCGACCCATTCCCATTCTGGGGAAAAAACCTCCAAGACACTGTTGCTGGCTGGCAGCAAAAGCAGCTTCTGTTTTACATGTGCCAGTTCCTACAATGGCTTTGCCCAAGCTGAGGGTGCTGTGGACACACTGTGTTCCTCTTAATTGAGGATTCTGGGCTTGCAGCAGAAGAGCTGTCCTGCTGTGCATGGACAAAGGTCCCCTGGTTTTCTCAAGTGAGTCAGACCCCCAGCTCACTCTGCAGGTCTCCAAGGGTCAAGCTTGCTGAGATGGACACCCACCAAGGTGAGAGCCGTGATGTAGAGAAAAATCACAGGCCTGGGGCCAGGGAGCTGTTTTCTATTCTTGGGCCTGCCATTAATAAGCTGGGTGACCTTGGGCAAGTCACTTTGTCTCTTTCCTCATCTGGACACTGACAACTCATGAACTTGAGAACTCATCAGGAGGAAGCTTGTTAAAAGTAGATTCCCAGGTCCTACCCCACAAGGCCTGGGGCAGGCAGAGATAGATGCAATATTTACACGATAATGAATAAAACTGAGTACCAGAGGGGCTTGCTATGGTTAAAAGATTCAATAGTGCTGCCTGTCCCAGTGGTGCTGTGTACAGGCAACCACTTTTAATCATCTGCTTTTGATCTTCTAGGGGTTACCCACTTATTGCTAAATAATATGGGCGCCTCCTGTTTCTACTTCAAACACTGCCCACTATCTTCCTGCTATGACAGATGAGGACTTTGCTCCCTTGCCCCACCCCCACTCCCAATATAGTCTGGCACTATTTTGGGCAGCTATATTTTAACAAGCACCTCAGGTGATTCTGATGGAGTGGGTGGGTCTGCCACTTACCCTGGGAGACGTCTCACACCATCTGAAGTTCCTGTTTTTTTCCAAAATTTTTTCCCTCCAGTGCTTGGGGGTTGAACCAGGGCCCTACCAAGGCTAGGTGAGCACTGTACTGCTGAGCTACATCCCCAGCCCTGGCCCGATTCTACCTGGCTTTCAGACATGCCAATAGGCTCCTTCCCTACCTCTGGAAAATCTGGAAGGCCGGTCGTGGGTATCACACTGGCAAGCATGTTGCTCTGGGTGTTGGGGGGCGGACCTGCTCTGCTGGCCATTCTGCTATCTCTGTTCATGCAGTGTCATCTCCTACCCCCAGGTTCTGATGATGGACAGATTTCTCCATTAGGGACTGGTGAAGCTATGGCTCTGGCAGACTGTTGTGACAGCCAAGTGTGGTGTATTCATCGAGTGGAACATGATAACATACACAACTGGTGCTCATGCTGCCTTGTGAATGAATCAGACACGCCAAGTGAAAGAAGAGAGCACAACGGAACATACACAGTGCGAGTCCACTTAGTGTAAGCCTTACAACCGGGAGAGACTGAGACAAATGCATAAAACAGGCAAAACCTCTCCACTGGGACAGAGGTCAGAGAGGGATTACGTTGAGTGATGTTGATGGCCTCTGTCTTAAGTGTGTGCTTTGTGTGGTTTTCTGTTCATGAGTTTGAACTGTACCCTGATAATCTGCAAAATTTTCTGAGTGTTTGTTTCTTATGTTACCTAGAAAAATGGGAAGGAACAAGACCAAGCGGCTGTCCTTCCACCCTTCCACCCCCCCCGCCCCCCAGCCCTTCCCCGAACTGCTCAAGTAGGCAGGGAAGCTAGAACCAGGGCCCTTACTGGAGTGGCTTGGACTGTGGAGGAGGCTGAGTGTGGCTAGAGCTGAGGCCCAGAGATCCTGCGGTTCTGACAGATTTCAGAGTTCCAGTTGTGGCACCCTGCGGAGTGAAGTGGCCTGCTGGGTCAAGGAAGTAGGTGGAAATGAGGCCTAAGCATATTCCCTGGGAAGGCTGACAAGACACTAGGCGGCCAAGACTCACGTGCCATCTTCCCCACCTGCGAGCAGCCAAGCTGCCGGGTGGAGGGCGGTGCATGGGCCCCCAGTCCGCCTCCCCAGGCTGCTGGCCAACCTAGTGTAAATATTATTACACTCCCACGCATCTGAAGGACGTTAATTATTAAAACACATGCCACCCAGGGTAGTGCACTGTAATTAGGTTCAAATTAAATTAGCATCCTCTTGTAATTAGGACATCAATAACCACTCTTGAGGCACCAGCTCCTCAGTCCCTCCCTATTGCTTCCCAACATGGGCTAATGCAAGGAAAGGGGTCCACTGACTCTCTCCCCAGGACATGGTAATAATCAAACCAATAAATAAAGAGAGGCAGTCACGTGAGCCCCTTTCTCCACTGCTTGCCTTCCCCACTGGTCCTGAAAGGGACCAGGGTCCCTTTCAATTATCAATGTCTTCCTGCTCAGGCTCAGGGGCCTAGGGACTCCCAACACACCTAGGGACAAGCAAAGTCCCGTCAGTCTAACCTTCCCCTCTCCCCAGCTACCTGAGCCAGGGGCTTACCCCTTGAAACTTCAGGGCACCACCCACTGCTGGCTTTCTCCACATATGCCATTGGCTGTCCCCTCACCTAGCTTACATGCCCCTCAAGATCAAGGTCTTGGGCCTCGCCAGACCCAGTGCTGTGCTCAGGGCTTTCTGGGTCTTAACTTCCGTCTGGCAGAGACATGGAGGGAATGAATGATTTGTGGGTACAAGGTGCAAGTTCTGCAACTCCAGGAACTGGGGAGAGGCACTCTGGAGGCTCTTCTGGTGCTGCTTCTAAGTGCTGACACTGGATCAGCACAGATGGAGACAGAACATGCCATTGCACATGCACACATTTGAGTGTCTCTAAATCTGCACCTTCCACTAGGGGCTTGCCTCACTCTGGTCCCAGGAGAAACCTCAGCAGCAACAGATGTGGCAGAGAGAGGCACAGCAGGCTGGGGCCTACAGCAGAGCGCCAGCAGCAGAGCCTGCCTGCCTAGTGACTGCTCTGACCTTTGTCTAAACCAGCCTTGGAAGAGAAAGGAAATAAGAATTAGGAAGGCTCAGGCATAATTTTCAACTGGAAAACTAAGGAAGGCTTATCCTTGGGTGCAGATGTAACCAAGGCAACTGTTACGACAGGGAGATGATTTCAGACCCTTTCACAAAAGAGTGGGCTGGCATCTTGCCCCTCTGCCGATTGCACTCATTGTGAATGCACCGCGCCCTGCCTTGTGGTCTTACCGGGAGCACTGTAGAGGTAGAGAAATGAGTGAGATGGGTATGTTCTTCTCCACGGACCCAAATGAAGTGAAGCCATGATGAAAGAGAGTATATCTGCCTGCGGGGGATGGACAGCTTCTCCACGAGTGGAGTGATGGTCACACAAGTCACCATCATTCCTGCCGACTTGGTGGACACCTCGAAGGGCTGTGAAGAGTCGTGGGGAACACAGTACACTGAACCATAAAAGGTCTGCCTGCAGGGAGTACAAGCACTTGCTCTGGCAGCCTGCAGGGGTTGCAGGCAGTCCTACAAAGCTCAAGACAGGAAAAGAAGCACAGCAGTTACTGCAGCTACACTGACTCCATGTTGCTCCCTGCTGATCCTCCTTGGTTCTTACCTCTCATCTCTCCTCCGACGTGGGAACCCTGACACCCCTCTTCAGGTGCCCACATGAACCCTGGCAAGAAGCGTGTTTGGGAAGGACCTCTGGCTTAAGAGGGAGGATAACTGGCCTTACCACCTCTGAAGCCCCATGCCAAGGCCAAAGCACCAACAATATATGGCACATTGGGAGTATTCTCCTGGATCAGAATGGCAGAAAGACATCCCACCAGATTTCTCTGAAGTGTGTACCTGAGATGGGCAGGGCTACCTAGGTGAGGTGGGCAGCCAGGCTCCAGGCTCTTGCTCTTCTGCCCTTTTCCATGCCCCAAATTCCTTGCCTGACAGTGTCCTCTCTGCACATCATATGGTTGCTCAAAGAGGCCTTTCTCTTCCCTCATGGCAATAAGTGGCTCTGAGCCAGTTAAACTCTGAGGATCTTGTAGACCACTTGTTAGACAGAGCAAGAGCTATCTTGGAACTCACAGGTCTTCCTCACAGGGACTGGGATCCCTTTCAGAGGTTCAGAGGTATCTGCATTCTACCATCAAGCTATGGCCTAACCGCCTTTAAACTTTTCATCCTTTTTATTTTTTTTTAATTTTTACTTTATATGTATGAGTGTTTTGCCTGCATGTAGGTAGAGTGCACCTGTGTTGTGCAATGCTCATGGAGGCCAGAAGAGGGCATCAGATGCCCAGATAACTGGAGTTACAGATGTTATCTGCCCTGTGGGTGCTGGGAACTGAACCTGGATCCTCTGCAAGAGTAGCCAGTGCTTTTAACCACTATGTCATCTCTCTAGTCCCCTCATTTTTTAGTTTTGAGACAAGGTCTCACTAAATTGACCAGGCTGGCCTTAAACTCAGGATCTCTCTGCCTCAGTGTCCTGAGGGATTAAGGATTATAGCCTGAATCACCAGGCCCAGCTTGATCTTAACACACTGTGAACTCAAAGAAGGAACTGAAAACCTCACCTTGCTTTCCTCATTTGACTCCCTTTGGGGTCCTTGCTGGGCTCACGCTGCGGGTGCACAGGACAGTGTGGTACTACTGGCTACACTGCTCTGAGGCCGAGGTTCTAGAGTGCAGTCACACACACTGAATCCAAGGAGATGTCTGGCTTTCTGCAAGATAGTTATGGTATCCACCAGGACCCATGGATGCCTAGGACTTCTGAGCTGACTTGCTGCCTCAGGTGGCTATGTTTCCAGGGTTGTGACCAGGGCTCTTCCTGGCTGGTGCCATGGCCCCCAGTCTTTTGGTTCCCACATGACAGTAAGGGCTGCAGACAGCAGGTACTATTTTATTGGGCCTCAAAAGCTTTAAATACAGAACAGGCTGGTGAGGGAGCAAATGTGGACACACTGGCATTTGAGAAATCACATAATCAACACTTGAACAGAGCTGGGAAAGGAGGGCAGTCTAGGGTAGAGGTGGGTGCCAGCTACAGCTGGCCTTGGGTGTCACGATTATCCTCTTGCTAAGACAAAGTCTTTCATGGTTCTTTCCTGATTTGAAGACAATTAAAAAAAAAAAAAAAAAAAAAAAAAAAAAAAAAAGGCAAATCCAAACCCCCAAATAAAAACACAAAATCATCCGGGAGAGGCTGTAAATGGCAGTGCCATCGCAGTGGCCTGCCCCTAGCAAGCCTTGGGCTCCTTGCCCCCAGCTCCGATGCCACCCACCACACAGGAGGGTTCTGTACACTGAAGCAAAGCTGGACCCAATCTAGGCCCCCACAGCAGGTGAAGAGCTGAGAACACCCCCCCGGCAGAGGGAGGGTCTGGTGTCGGCAGGGCTGGGTCAGGCACGGTCTCCTTAGCGGCTGTAGCCAAACTCATCAGCATCATCAGCTCGGAAGTCTCCGTAGCGCCACAGGTTCAGCTGTGAGAGACAGGGAAACACGGCTCTTTAGGGATGTGTGACCTGCTGGAAGCCACAGAGTCAGCCCTTCAACTGAATATGACCCAAGGCCCCAGGCAAGGACTCACCCTGGCGCTCTTGGCTGACTCCTGGGCATTCAGGTATTCTGTGATCTGAAGGACACAGAAGACAGAAGTGGTCAGGATAGAGATGCTCTCAAATGAGCAACCAGACGATGTAACAGATGTGCAGGTTAGCGAAGCAAAACCTCCTGTGGGAGGAACTCAGTCCCCAGAGTAAACTTCAGAGAATATGGTCACAATGCTCTCTGGGACTGCTCAACTTTCACTGGCTATTCCATGTGTCTGGAGGACTTTTCCTCTCACATCTGCCTATCTTTCAAGTTTCTGGTACAGTATTACCTCCTTCATGTGGCATTCAATGACCTCCATTTAAAACTACATGCCCCACTGCTAGCCCTGGACTCCACTTTTCCTTTCCCATTACAATGATCATCTCAAACACCACATGTTCATTTTCCTTGTCTCAGGACCCTCAGAGCAGGGGTGCAGTTTGTCTATTCTCGCTGATGGACAGTGGGCCCTCTGAAGGAATGAACTTATGGAAGGTGCCTTCATGACAAGGACAAAGGAAATTTCTAGATACTAGAGACATTACAGGTAGCTTCATGTGCAGACCTGAGATATCTAATTCTACAGGGAAACTGGAGCTGAGCTCTAGGAGCCATCAGAGAAAACCAAAAGCCTCCTAGGGAGGACTAGGGGCTCTGCTTCTCAACACAGCAGTGATTCATAATGGTGCTGTGTCACAAATGAACCATGTATCTACAGAACCAATGCCTCTGTCCACAAAACACCATATGGACCTGTGGTGTGGGGGACAGAGGCAAGGCAAAAACGAGGCTAGGAAAGGGAAAGCAGTGGGATGAGTGAAGAAGAGGCCAAGTGGAGGAGAATCTGGTATGCACACTCCATCTTTCTCAGCCCTGTCTCTGAGGAACGACGTGGGGAGGAACTGGGTGCTACCTGCTGCCTCCTGCTCAATTCTAGCCTTAGGGCATGAGAACTGAGGAGGACCCGAGTTTCCTACCAGCCTGTTTCACTGGAAGGCTCATAGATTGGCCTCATCTGGGAGGTAGGTTGGCCTGTAATGAGGCCTTGGCTGATGCTTGTGGGAGGCTAGCGAGAAACTCAGATATGCACGGTGCCAAGTGGAGGGACTGCAGGGGTCTAGAATCTACACCTAATGGTCAGTCACTGAACAGAGCAAGGCATACCCCAGGAATCACCTCCCAGGAAGCTGCTGGTACTCCCTTTATCTCAAAAGCAGAAGGCCTTCTTCCCAAGGTTAACTTCCCATCTCACCAATGGTGGCTCCCTGTAACCCAGTCCTAGGGCTTTCCAAGTGGGCTGGAGGGCCCTTGTTGTGAAAGAGTCCTTTTAGACCGTTCAAGGGTGTCACGGGGCTATAGGGTGGCCCTGGGTACCAGGACTTTGGAACTGTATGTTAGAGTAAAGGACAGGAAGATGGGGAGATGGGCTTTGACCCTCTGCACTTCCCTTGGCAAAGCTCCCAAGCCTGTCGGCTGGGGCATATGCGGAGGGAAACTTTCCGCTCTAGTTTGCAGCTGCATTCTCAGCCAAACCCGCAGCCAATTAATTTGGGCTTTAATTAGATTTTTTTAAAACCCCAACAAACCCAAATTCATTATCTTTCCCCAGCAGGACCAGGAGGCTGGTGGATTCCCTGCTTCCTCACGGGCTCTGGGTGCAGTACCTAACTCCCTCATCTGTGACGCTGCTGATGAACCGATGTGCTAGGGGCTTGCTTCCAGGATGGGACCCCTCTTCACATCACATACCACTTTCTGGAACTGCTTCTCCTTGCGCACCTCCACCATGACCAGTCCCTCCTTCACCAGGCCTAGCCCCACGTCTCCTTTGGAATCCGCAAACTGCAGTGTGACATGGGGGCAGCTGGCGCTCAGGTGCTCCACATTGAGCAGGCACTGAGTGTTCTGGATGTCTCGGACCACACTGTCCACAGCATCTGTGCGAGCGTCCTCCTGGACCGGGATGTAGCCAGGTTAGTGAACGGGATGAACGAAGGTCCAACAACAGCTACTTGGGTCCCAGGCTTGTCCCCATATCTCCAATCAAGGGCAGCCAGCAAAGCCTGCAATTCTCCCTCAGGTCCCAATGATAAAGTGGCCTGGACATGAGGAACCTCTTCTGTTACCTCAACCATTCACAAATAAATCATTCTTCTCTCTAATCTCTGGGCCCCCACCAACCAGCCCAGTGTCTCTGAGGAAAAGTGGCCTTTTCTGCGCCAAAGTTAGCAGCTGATTATTGGCTGGCTCCTCTCAACTCATACCTCCCACAGTCTTGCTCCAGCATGGTGACCATTATATTTGTTTCTGTCTTTACTAGCATCCTCTGTTCTTGATACACTCACATCTCCCATCCTCACAGACGCCTCCCCAGCTCAATCTGTGACACTTGCCTGCCATTCTTTTGGTGGTCTGTTTTCCCTTTGGCACATTTCGTCAAAAGGAAAGGAAAAGTTAATGGTGCTGATTCCCAAGTTCACTTGTTGAGTCCTCTGGCTGTCAGCGCAGCACTTGCTGCTCACACACTTTGCTCTGTGTGCCAGATACCTTGTTGAAGATGAAGCCTCAGCCCACTTGCCACAGCTCCCTGGAGAGTGGACACTGCTAACTGGCACTCTCCTTCTGGAGACTGGGACCACTCTGATCCACGCACAGGTCTTCTGTCTCCCTCCTCCTCTGGGCTCTCGCCCTTACCTTGTCTGAACACTTGTACTTCCCAAGTCTCTCTCCTCCTGCCACACCTTTCCACACTTACTCTGAGCCATCTGGAATACTCTCATGGTTTTAATATTCAAATCCACTAATTCTAGGTCTTATCTGTCTTCCAAAATGAATACTCTATAGCCTTGTGGACATCCTAGAAGCACAAAGTGTTCCTTCTTTCCCCCGGCCAACAGCAATATATCCATGTGTTAGAAATCCAATGCCATCTTAGATTCCTCCATGTCTCTGAGACTTGTCCTTTCTCCCCAGACCCCTGAATGGCCCAGGGGTAGATGCCCTTGTCTCTAGTCTGGACTGTTATCATCATCTCCCAACTATTTCTTCCAGTCTCCTCTATGTACAAAGCTATCAGACAACAGATATGACTGTGTCACACTTGGCTCAAAATGTTGCCATTCTCAGGGCTGGAGAGGAACTGGGTTTGAATCCCAGCACCCACATGGCAGCTAACAGCTGTCCCTAACTCCAGTTCCAGGGGATTTGACACCCTCTTCTGATCTCTACAGGCATTGCATGACAGAGTGCATTTACACATATGCAGGCAATACACATAAAAGATAAACAAAATATAAAAAATATGTTGCCATTCCCTTCCTGCCTACAGTACAGAAAATAAATTCCTTTTCTGGCCAACAAGACCACAACACCCAGGCCCTAACTCACCTTTCCCTCCTCATGTCTTGCCACTACCTGCTACTCCTTAGGATTCCACTGTGGGAGCTAAGTGCACCCAACCTACCAGGTTCACCCATTGCTCAAGAACTACCTGAAATGTTATTGTGCCATAGCATCTGTGGCAGTTTCTCTCAATTTCCAGGGGGAAAGCTAATCACTCAAAACCAAGTTCTATCACTAACAACAGGCAATGCATCACATTTCCATCTCCTGTCAGTTGCAGCAGTGGCTATATCAACGTTCAGGTTCCCTCTGAAAGAAGGAAGATGTTTGGACTCACATCTTGGGGCACTTGGATGAAGGCGAAGGCATACTCTGTGGCTTGAGCTGGCAATACACGAGTGCTGAAGGCAGGTGGCAGAGCACCCAGACGGGTGGATGGCAGGATCTCTCTCTGTGGAGGAAGCACCAGGCCAACGGTATCATACACTCAACGCACCTTTACTTCAAGGACAACGCTCTGTACCAGGCTGCGGGGAGCTTTGACTTGATCTCCCCACTTGTCCTTGACTCAGTTCTACTTTACTTCATGCACAGGCTTCTCTGGTTGGTGAAGTCAGCTGCCAGTGGGGCGCTGTAACCCTTTGCCTGCTCACTTTATGGGGCATGGTGCTGGTATACCCGGAGCCTCCCATTAATTAAGATAATCATACAGATGCCTGGGTTTTTCTTGCCTGTGTTTCTGGCCCAGGTAGGTGTGGTCCACATGTTGCTGTACCTACGCAAAATCTCCCAGGGATTGCCAATAGACTCTCAGGCCCAGCCTTAAGACCCACTGCTGCTGAGAGTACCATGCACTGGGTCGCCTGTAACTATCCCTTCCCATACATGCACTGGGTCGCCTGTAACTATCCCTTCCCATACATGCACTGGGTCGCCTGTAACTATCCCTTCCCATACATGCACTGGGCTGCCTGTAACTATCTCTTCCCATACAGGTGGTCTGGAAATATGCTGGGAATTTGAAGACGGAAAAATACTCAGTTCAGTATGGATCCAGGAGCTATGTGGTGTCAAAGTATTCTGTGGGCCCCAAGGCCTCAGGCCCACTCTTCAGAGGCACTGGCAGAAGTAGAAGAGTGGCATGGTAGGGGGCCTGGACGTGGGATCTATCAGTGCTTGTGGGCCTCTAGCTACCTGTTCTCCCTGGTTGCTCAGGCAACCTGGCCTGTTATATAAACATAGAAGCACCTCAACTACATGGTCTGTCAGTAAGGTCAGAAGGACTTTTGAGAGACCAGATAGACTTGACTGACGGGACTACTGTGCCTGACAGCTCTTCCCTTGCCTGCTCCTCCATTCTGGTCCCCAACACTCACGTTGCCATAGTCGATGTAGAAGACATGCACTTTGGCAGGAGACTCAACTTTCTCTACTCGGGCACGGTACCTGCAATGGCATCATAGGCAGAGTTCACAAGGGAGTCCTAAAGAACCTGATCTCCCTGGGGCCCTAGCAGGGTACACAGCATTTCCTGCCCAGGCTTTCTGGGTGTCACAGAGGACAGTCTCAGACTTTACTGAGGCCCAGATTTGGGGAGATCTGGACACCATCTCTAGGAGTCTGAGCAGAGCTGGGAGCAAAGGAGGGAGAGGGGAGCACGTGGAGCAGATTAATGTGTCCTTGGGGCATAAAGCAACAAGACTAATGACTAGATTGATGTCTGCTGTTTAAACCCTGCACACTAAACAGCAGCTGTAATTAGCCGGTAGATCTGTCTGGGAGGCCGCAGTAGGGAACACATCCAAGTCACTTCATCACCCTGGGAAAGCCATGGGCCCTACCCTTGCTAGATCACACATAAGTGACCTTCTTCCAGCTTGGGAGTACTGCTGCTGTGTCACAGACAGCAGAGGTGGAAGGTCAGGTGGCTGGTCTGGGTTCTCTATGAACAAGCCTCCAATTCATTCCTGTGACATCACTCTTCCTGTGAGGGGTGAGGGATGAGACGGAGAGTCCCAGCCAGCTAGAGAGCATTACTATCCTGGGAGTCCCCAGGAGAGAGAGAGGCACCTCTTCACCAGCCAGCCTCTGAAGGTTGGTTGGACTACAGGCTCTGGAGGACTGTGGGCGATGAAGAGGGACATCCTGGAGAGCTGGTGGAGACTCTCACAAACAACCCAACAGAAAGCAGCTGCTTGAGTGAATGCCTATAATCTAGCTGTAGCTTTGCAGGCTTGTGCTCCAAGATACTCCTGCTTTCCCTCCTGTTTAAGCCCCTGTTGCCCTGCTGGTCCAAGTGGCTCACCATTCTCCATCTACAAATTTGGCAATGCAGAACTCTCCCCGGCGGGGAGCATAGGAGCCCTCCACAGGAGGGTGGCTGGAGATATCATTGCGCATGTTCTCCATCAGCTTCTCCAGCTGGGTGCCTGTAGGAAGAAGAGGGCAGTGAAACCTGGGAGCCTCATTTCTGGTGAGCCTGGTGTGAACGCTCCAGAGGGCGCCAGAGCCCTGGCTTGCCCCAGCCCATGTGGGATAGTCCTCTATGGCTCTCTCTCAAGAGGCTTCATGGCAGACCGGTGACTTGCTGATACCTAGGGCCCTACAGACATGCATACCTTTCCAATCTACTGAGGGCTGCAGGAGCCTTGGGGAATGTCTGGGCTTTTAACGGTTTTTTCAAGTACTGGAGATGAAACCAGGGCCTGTGCATGTTAGGCAAGGGCGCTACTACTGAGGTATATCCCTAGCTCTTGTACCTGAGCCTTGATCGAGAAGCAGGAAGGTAAAGAGACATTGAGCAAGGCTGCATAGTTTCTTCCAGGATGAAAGCTGCCAGCTGGGACCACATTTTTTTCTAATGTGTGCATGAGTATTATACCTGTATGTTTGTAACTGCACTCATGTTGTGCAGAGACATCTCCTGGGCTAGGCCACCAGACTAGCAAGAGTCACACTGCCCAATATCTCCTAGGGACAAAAATGCAGATGAAGGATGGATCCCTTACCACCATATACAGGAAAGGACCTTAGAATCAGAGCCTTGAAAGACGGGAGGAATTCTGTAGGCAGGCCCAGAGGTGCCACCTAGTCAAATAGGTACTTTGATTCTTGTCACTCTGCAAGACTCAGGCTGAACAGAAACGGCAGCACTGCCAAGTTTAGACTCTCCTGTCCTGCCTCTTCTCAGCAGTCTCTCCGGCAGTCTGTCTGGCTGAGGGGTCAACTGTCTTTGCTGCCTGCCTATAGTTCCTTAGCTTGTTCTGGCAGCATCTGAGATCTCATTTTCCCTCCCTGGCTCCTTCCTGTAGTACCCTTTGCTTTGCTAGGCGTTGGTCCCCTGTGGCCTGTCCTTTCTGGCCCTTCTAGCTTTGATTCTAGTTCAGCCTCACACACTTCATTATCTCCCTAACTGTAGAGGAGAATAGAGCTGAAGATATGTGGTGTAAATGTGGGATTCTTCTTTCCCTTCGGGGCTGAGGCTGTACTGTAACAGGTGCAGAACACATGTTTATTGTGGTTGCACTTGCCACAGTCAGCCCTATAAGTTCCTTATCTGTGTTTATGTCTCTGCCATTACACTGGGAGCTCCTTCAGGGCAGAGACTACAGTTCACTTGTTTGTTTACTTGCGCAGGCCTGGTAGAATCCCTAGTGCGTGCGGGATGCTTAATAATTCGACCGTGCTGAAAATGATCTCTGCACATGCACACATGTCCACTGTTGGGCTGTGGTGCAGTCACAGTCCTGACATTCACTCAACCGGGCATCAGAATGGGGATTCTGAGGTTGTAGCAGCCTTTCCTGCCCATCAGTGAGGTCTCTGGACCCCTCCACAGAGTGCTCAGATATTCAGAGTCCAGGGACTAAGAAGAAGCCTTTACATTGACAGGATGGTCTGAACTTGGTCTACTTTTCATTTGTTGTACTTCTGGGTTTCCAGACAGTAGAAGCAGACCCATGCCTCTTGCCAGCAGCCACAGTCCTCTGGAGAGCCTTACATAGGGTCTTGTCTGCTTTTTATTTTATTTTAAGTCAGACCCTTTGTGAAGGTGGTCTTAATTAAGAGAAGGGGGACAGAGTGAGAAGATATGCCCTAAGAGGAGACTGAAGGGTCCAGGGGAAGCTATAGATCCTGGGGTTTCCTGACATGGCTTTTATGGAGCCAGTGAGGGCAGCAGTGTCCTCTCTGACACTTACGCTATAAGCTAGTGACTCCAGGTAGTATGTGGTGAAGCACCTCACCCCCTTCTCTTCTAGGAATGTGTGGCTTTCTCTAGTCCACTTTCTTATTTTCTGCCTTGGATACCATTCTCTTCAAGTACTTTGGCTTTCTAGAGCAGTTAAGAGATGGCCAGGTGGGATTCCCCCTGGTGAGACAGTCACAAAGAAAACGCTCAAGCCTTGCCCTGGAGACTTTGGGGCCAGTTAAGGTGGATCCTTTCTAGGTGGAGCCTAAGGGGAATTCTTATACCAAGAGAAGGGAGTGCTTAAAGCTTCCTCCTGCCCCACCCTCTCCCCCAGGCTCTATGGTGGCTCTAGCGGACTCCTCTGCCCATTCATAGGTCTTATTTCTTCTTCAATCCAGTGAGGTAAGCATCCTTCCCTATCACGCAGCCCAGCCCTGAAGGCTGGCTGCCTCCAGGGTTCATATTTCTAAGGTAATCACTGAGCCAGCTTTCACCAGGGCTGCGGTTGACCTCACAAGAAGCAAATCCCCAAGGCTCATCAGCTCCATTCCCACCCTCCCCCACATCTTCCCTTTCCAAGCTGAGCCAGCTCAGAATGAGGAACAGGAAAGTTTTCCTTGGTGAAATGACACTGCCATAAAAGCAGCTGCCTGGGAAATATCATTAGAGGGGAAGTAGCTGAGACAAGGCTGTTGGCAACGTGGAGTGGGCCTGGGGGAGGGGCAGAGGAAGCCAGGCAGACCTGCTGTTCCTGGGGCTGACCATATCTGGAGCTCCCTGTGCCTGAATTTGGCTCTGTGGATCCAGAGGTGGCTCTAAGTTTTCTCTTTTGCTCCCAATGAAAGTGCTACCTTGCCCAGTGACATGAAGAGGAAGGTCAGGGAAATACAGGCAGTAGACATGTGCAGTTAAGCTGGCTTCTGCCAGAAAAGTCTTTACTGTCCTCGGTCGTCTAGAAACCTCAGGTCTGTGCCTAAAAGGGCTCTGCCATAGTGCACAGCCTGTGGATAGGAGAAAGGAGAAGGTCCTTCAAAATGCCAGGGGACAGCTTCCCCTAGAGCCTGCTTGTTGCCATGGAAACTGGTCACCACACTACCATACTAACCTCTGCAGACGGAGAAGCCCCAGCAGCAATAGGCGCAGGCTCTCACCCCTCTAGTTCTTCCTGGGAAGCTGGGAAGAGGGGCTGAGTCAATAGGCTGGGGCTTCTTGACCACATAAAATCTACTCCTGAATTCCTGACACTCTCAGGCAACAAATCTTTATGTTCAGCCCGGCCAGGGGTGTCTGGGAGCAAAAGCATTACCTAAGAGTCTCAGAGCACCACCCAGATGAATATATTATGTCACCTGTCCTCAGAGGACCTGCTAAGCTGCACCGTGTCCGCTCCAGGACTCACTGTGGGCGCCTGAGGTGACTCTGGGGCCCAGTGAGTTGGAGACAGTGCGCAGTAGCTGTCTAAGTTCCTTGGGGGAGACTTCTGGATCCCTGGGGTCCACACTTCAAGGTGGGCTGGACCACACTGGCACCGGGGAGCCACTACCGCCTGAGCACTCACCAGTCTCCACATCTTGCACGTAGAAGTGCAGGTCATCTGTGATCTCAGTCACAAACACAGGCTTGTAGCTAGCAGAGCGCTCCTTCTCCTCTACCACAGGCATCACCTCCTCGGCAGGCTGCTCCTCATAATGGGCCCAGACCTGCAGGTGTTGCAGGGAGGACAGGGTAGGTGAGAAGTGCATCAGTGAGGACACCAGCTAACTAGAGCTCTGAGCCAATGGGGTCACACTTGCATATGTGGATCACTGCAAGGCTGACTCTGAAGGGAAGGTAGACTCTCTGAAATTCTGATCCAGAGGGTCTCAAGATTCCAGCAGACAACAGAAGTAACTGGACACTTATGAAAACAGGCTCCTGGGTCCTACCCCAGGGTTACCAAATTAGAATCTGTTAGAAAGGTTAGGGGGAAGAGCCAAACCAGAACCAAACTGTGCTGCAGGGGATCCACATGCATACCAGAACTTGAGGACGTGGCCAATGGAGTGCCTTGGCTTTGGGCTCCCTATTCGGTCCCTCTGGTGTTACAGATCTCCATCTCCCTTCCCACAGTGCTCTGCAGGGTCACTCCACAGCTCACTCCTGTGGCCTTCCCTGTTCCAGGGTCACAGGCATTTCTGAGGCACTCCAAACCACAGTTGGGGGAAGAGGCCTTGTCACTGCACAGGACGTGTCATCTCAGCTCCTCACCTCCAGCAGTTGGCTCTGACCTCGCTCAGGGGCTGGGCCACCCCTCTCACCCTCCCTCTCTCACTTCCTTTCTCCAAATATTGTGCTGTCAAGGCTGCAACAGCTCAGAAGCTGATTCAACGTGACAGTGCGTCAAGTCCAATCCTGCGGCCAGCAGATTAACCAAGTAGTGAGGCCTGTCAGAGCAGGGAAGGAAGGTAGCTTTCCAGCTGAGTAGCAGGAAGTGGGTGGGGGATCTGGGGACAGGACCACACAGAGCGTAATGAAGACATTCAGAGAGGAACAGGAAGTGCTGAAGTATTAGCCAGAAACTTATGTGGTCACTAGTGCTAGGTACCTTTTAAGCATTCTCTAAATATCAATTTATTTAAGCCTCACAGCTCTTTGAGTAGGTATAATGATACTCTTCTTTTATAAATAGGGAAACTTGAGGTATACAGGCTTGCAGTCCAAAGTGAGTACTTTGGCACTGGTTGGGTCCTGGAGGCTCCAGGCAGCACAGGGCAGCAGGTAGAGCGTAGACGGTGTGGCCTCTATGACTATGTTACCATATAGTCACTGAAATGGTGCCTCTCAGCTAATGAGGAGATTCTCAGGTAGCCCCTAGAAGGGGCTAAATAGCAGGCATGCTGTAATTATAGAACTTCCTTGGGTCACTCCCAAGCACACATTTCTGCCTTTAAAGTAATAAATACCAGAGTATGTCTTTCTATTAAAAAGAAAGGCAAGCAATGAGGGCTCTTTGAGTTTAGGAGAGGCTGTTAGGAGTAGCAAAGACCCACGGAGGCCCAAGCTCTCTGCCTTGCCACATAAAAGTGCCTTCCGTGGTGGCACTTGCGGGATTCTGCTCTGTGGCTAGAACCCAATACTAACAGTTCCTGACCTTAACTTCCTAGCTCTAGGAGTTAACATCTGTCTCCATCAGAGAACTGAAGACCTTGACATACACCTCTGCTTCTATTAACCCAGCGCAGGAGAGGAGGCAGGCACTCGAGCTTTAATACACAGCTCTGTCTTCCCTAAGTGCCGACAGGCCCACACAGCCTGGCAAGCTGCCTGTGAGAGGGTTTTGAGGGATAGACCTTGATGCTTTCAACCAAGGCCCTGGGCTTTCTTCCTAGGGTTCCCTGGCTGGAAGTTCCCCAGGTAAGTGTCTACTCAGCCAGTCATTCTTATTGACTGGGCTTCCAGGCCCTCTTGAGTCCTCAGAACTCCACAGATCAATGGAAGTAGCACTGCCTGCTAAGGTGAGTCTGTCATCTCCATCTTAAGTGGGCTGGAGTCCAGCAGCCTTGCGCCAACCGCCAGTCACCTTCCTGGCCCAGTAGTCTGCTCCTTTCTGCCAGCACCCACGCTCCCACCCCTCAGTCTCTCAGCACTCCATCACATCAGCTAGCTGCAGCAGCTGCGTCGTAGTGCCCCCACCCCCGCCCCTTTCCCATTCTTCTCTAGCTGCCTCCTTTCCCAGCATGAAGCTTAGTAAAGACCCAGTGCCGACTCCTAAGGGACCCTAGGTCTGGAAGCCATTCAGGACCAATCCTATCTTCCCTTGCTTCCTGGCTATGGCTATGGAGGAGGGTGCTTCTCTGCTGTGTTGAACCTGGAGCAGACTGACAGGGTGAGAGCAGAAACTGCTAATGAGTCCTCAAGTGAAAGCGCCTCAGGCGACAGCACTGGGCTCCCTCTCAGGGGAGAGGGGCTGGAGCTTTGTTCACTGTGCTCAGGTGGGCAGCAAGCTGAGGTCACTGATGATGTAAACCAAAGCCTGACAGATGGTCCTGGCCAGCCAGCACTGGGACCAGTCCTAGGACTGACAGCTCACCTGGCAGGCGGAGAGGGGAATGCATACTGCCATGGGAGTGAGAAGACAATGAAAACAAGATGCCCTCACACAAAGCAGCAGGTGCCTGAGGCTGCTAAGCATCCAAGGGTAGGAGAGGAAGAGAGCTGCCTCTCAGGAAAAGAACCCTGATTGTCTAAGAGAGGACCCAACTTGTGCCTTTGGACAGTGGAGTCACAAGGGTTCCCTGTTTTCTTGGGAATTTAGCTGTTCCCTAGGACTTGGCAGCCAGTGGTTTTAGCAAGCTGGTAAATGTTAGGTGTCTTTTTGGTGGGATGGAGTCAGTCTGCTGAGATGGTCCTCACACTTAGAACAAGAGTGCCTCGTGCCCCTACTGACTGACAATGTCCTTCTACGGAGCTAGGCAGGAGGAGACAGACACACTGGCTAGCTACTGCAAGCCACTTGAGTTCAGATCCCTGCTATACCTTTATTCTGGGGAATCCCAGTGGTAGATGCTGCTCCTTCTGGATTCTGGGGAAATGGCTAGGAAAATCCAAAAGGTCTCTTCTAGAAGGAAGAGTAATTGTGCACACAGACATTCAGAGTTGGTGCCTTAGGGCTTACTCCAAATCTCTTGGCAGAGGGAGGGGCTGGAGAAGGACCCATATGGCCTAATGCAGCCCAAGGAAACCTGAGTCTGTCTTCAGCAGCAGGGCCCCAGGACACTAGGGAGACCCCATAAAGTCAGTCTCCCCTGCTCTTGGGCCACTTCTGAACACATTAAAATGGAGATGTCTTCCTGCGCTCAGATGATGGTAGGAGTTTATGGGCCGGTTGAAGAACATTTCTTCTGCCGCAAAGCTGGGGTCAGGATGGAACTATCTTGGGGCAAGGTGCGGCTATGACCCTTCATAGCACCTCCCTCTTCCACACCTATTCCAGGTTGTTCTGCCAAGCAAGTCCCTCACTTGCTTAGGGTCCCTCTACATCTGAGGCCATTTTTGGGTCCTCTGCAGCTACAGCTACCATCAGGAAAGGAATTTATTATGCTGGGCATAGGCACAGGCCAGAATGGGTTGGGAGCAGAGGCTCTCTCTTTTCCTGGTTTCTCTGGTTCCTTTTCTCCTAGGGCGTCCCAGGCCCTCCTACTGGCCAGAGAGGAGAATTCACTGGCTGGAGTCTTCTGGACCTAAATCCTATTTAATATCCTTGCTCACTAGGCTCCAAGGGTGTGACTGGCATGGGGCCAGGGTGGTGGAGGCCTTTAAACCCACAGCAGAAAAGCCAAGCTCAATAAAAGCCAATCAATGGCCAATTCAGCCCTGATCAGGGGCCTGCTAGTGGTGTTGTGAGTATGTGGTGTGTGTGTGTGTGTGTGTTCATGTGAAGTCTGAGTGTTTGCCACCTATGACTCCTTCATTGGTCCTTGGGCTTGTATAGAGGCCCTGCAGAAGAGGAGAAGGGAACAGGGAGGAACTACACACAGCAGGAGGCAGCTAAATCCTCAGGCCTGACTGTGCTCTTTGTCCTTCTCTGTATACCACCTAGGTTTCCAAGAGGACAGCTCCTAGGAGGCAGCCTCTAGGACCTAGCATCATCGGCTCCCCTGGATATACTCACTAATGCATATATATAATCACTGTGCAAACAATTCTGCACACGTCTGGTTTTATGTGACCTTTCAGCATTACCTTTCTTGGATTAGCTTGTGTGTAAACATTCACATACTATGATGCTAGCACAATCCTTTATTCCCCAACAGGTGGGACAGACTTCACAAAATCATAAGTGGGTCATAGCAGATCATAAGTTGATACACAGGTTACTATTCTCCAGCTGGCTTCCAAATTCTCTCATCTGAGCGCCTCCAATTCTAAGAGAGCTGCTCCAAGGCTGTGTAGACTATGTTGGTCCCCAGAATCAGTTCAATGTGGAGGAGGTAAGCCAGCCTAGCTCCCCTAGATCCTACAGTGGACTGGGATTTGCAAGAGAGAGACTCAAGAGGAGGGTGGCCTAGTGCGGAGAGTTATGTGTACATTTAACTGGGCCAGAATAAAAATGTGAAGTTCATATAAGTAACTAATCACTGGCAATTTCTCTGTAGCATCACCAAGTGTCACAAACAAAATGACAACTTGGGCTCTTTTAGATACATCTGCTGAGCAATAAGTAAGGATGCCCCATGTCCACTTTGGCAAGGAATCCAGCCCACCACTCCCTGTCCCTCCTAGGTCTCAATTATGTTGAGAACAGACCTGAGAAGGCAGCTTTTAGGCTCCGGTGAGTTCATGTGCTCAGGGGCCAGGAATTAGACAGATGCCTTTAGTTCAGAGCCCTGACCTTTGGTGCTGCCACAGTGATCCTTGATGCATTTCTCCTGGGAAGATTCAACCCTGTAACAGGGCTCTGCCCCATGCTTCCATTACCCTGCCTCAGTCAGGACACAGGGGTGCCAGTCTTAAGTTCAGCTGTCAAAGTAAAAAATCCAAGAGGAAGAGTGTAGCTCCTTTCCTGTGGAAGCCAAGGCTGTCTGCGCCCCCCAACTCCCACTCTGAGAAAATGGTTTAAAGTAAGCAGGAACTGGAGCAAGGAAGAACTTCCACTGATACCCTAAGGCAGCTAGCTTTGCCAAGCCATGGACAGTTCCTTTTGTCTATCCTGGATTTCTGTATACTGTGTACCTGTGCTCTGCTGTCAGAGGGTGGGACACCTAATTCCCAGTAGTAAAGACAGGGATCCCTAGTAGCAGAGGGGGAGGGGGGGAGAGAGAGAGAGAGAGAGAGAGAGAGAGAGAGAGAGTCCTGAGCGAGGAGGGAACTCTTGTGGCTTGAGGAAGAACAAGGTGCCTTTAGGGGGAACAAAGCCCCTCCCTGACTCGTACTGGCAGGCGTCTGGGCCTTGGTTTTGGGAAGCAGTTTCAAGCCAGATGACTGCCCCATAGGGAACGAAACGTTTATTCCTGGAACAAATTTATGGCTCAGCATGGCTGTCCCACGAAATCCTCCCAAGCACAGAGAAGCCCTGACAAATCGGTGGCCGACTGATTTATCCCTATTATTAGGGCCAGGCTATAAGTCAATGGAGACAGGTTAGTAAGGGAAGGGGCCCCCCCAGCCCCTACCCCTAAGCCACAGAGTTCCTTAATCGTCAATTTGTTTCCAAAAGCTTCTTTGAACCCATCCCCCTTGTCTCTTCAATGCAGTGTCTGCAGAGATGGGCTGTAAATTTGCTGTCCTAAAGGCTTCATGCATCTCCCAGGGCTGCTTCCCTGTAGGGCAATAGGAAGGAAATTCAGGGGTGGGCTGGCTCCAGAAGCCTCCTCACCCGGGGAGCCCTGGTCATTTCTCCTAGTGCTCCAAGGTCACCTTTCAGACAGTGTCCTGCTGCAGGTCCCTATGAGCAGGCCTGGGGAACGACTGGGAATCTTCCAGACTGGCAGCCCTGGCCCACCTCCGGTGGTCTGCAGGCTTATGGCCAAAGGCACCCAAGTTAGCACCTTACTCTTGGCACTCAGGTGTGTGGGGAAGAGGGGTGAGTGAGAAACAGTGCATGCTAGGGAGTGGTCACTACATTCCCACACTTGGTACCTTCTCTTTCTTCTGCTTGGCGGCTTCCTCAGCAGACAGGAGGGGCTTGTAATAGGCGCTGCGCTCTGCAGTGAAGTGGACCTTGGAGAGTGCATGCTCCACCAGCAACACAGACAGGTTGGCACCATCCATGTGTAGCCAGCCAATGAAGTTGCCAGCCTTATCCATGCTCTCTACTTCCACCTCCACCTGAGGACAAAAGATAGGGAAGGGGTCAGTGGCTGGAGCTCAGCAGTTAAGAGCACCTGATATTCTTCCAGAGGATCCCTGGGTTTGGTTCCCAGCATCAACATGGCAGCTAACAACCACCTGATCTGACATCCTCTTCTGGCCTCTGCAGGCATTGCACCATACATACATGTAGGCAAAACACATACACACACACACACACACACACACACACACACACACAGATAGTCAGACGGGGAAGGGGTAGAGGGTCAGCCTGTAAGTACAGTCCTGCATGTTTAGTGTTGAAAGTGGAATCAAGGCAGGCTGAGGATTTTCAGGTCTCAGACAATTACTGCTAAGTTCATTCTACATAGCAGAGGCAGCTGGAACCAGAGAAGAAGAGCTGGAGCCTAGAGTACCTGTGTTCTTGAATGCCTATAGACCCATCATTCCACTCTCTTTCCCGTCCTTTTGTCAGAGAGCTACTGGGGTGCACCTGACTTGCCTTGGTTGAGAGAGAGCCCCTCAGCTGTGTATGCGAGTGTGTAGGAGTGAGGTGAGAAGCAGGCTGAAAACGGTGCCCCCATCCTTCTTCATCCACCCCAGCTCTGTGTGGGAAAGACAGGCAGGCTCAGGGAGCAAGATCATCCTCAGGGAGAGGGAGACTGAGTTCTTCTAGGGTGCTCTGAAAGGATTAATGTTTAATGAAGGTAATTAAAGAGGCTTCCAAAAAAGGAGAGAAGCAGAGGACAGGTGAGGCAGGAGGATATGGACAGAACTGTATTGCCACATGGGTCAGTAGGTGGGGGAACAACCCCAGAGAAAGTCATCCTTCAAAAAGGAGACAATGGGTATGGTCACTGCCACACTCTCAGACCAGGTCACAGGCTGTGGCTGAACTGCAGAACCCTCAGAAATTCCTTCCAAGTTCATGGGTCTCAAACCCATCCCATGGAGGGCTCTATTCCCAGGACCCCAGAGCTGGTACAGACTCCAAGAGGGTGGCCTCAGGATCATGTCCTTTTGGGTGGCTGATGTACCCCTATCTCAGGAAAGCAATGGCCCATGATAAATGCCTTCCTTGATTCTCTCTGGACCTCATTCTTCCCTGCTAAGGGGTCTAAATGCAAAAAGTTGTATTAATTTAAATGGCTTCAAACTTGATTAAGAAATGAAATGAATGTCTAAATACCTGGGAATTCTCAAAGATCAAACTGGGACCAGTGGCAATGGGTTATAAGGGATAAGAGCAGGAGTTTGGAGATGACAGGTGACATTATAGACAAAGGTGTCTGGGTTGAGGAGGACAGAGACAAGATTGAAAAAGAAAGGGGCAGAACTAGGGACACAGGCCCTCAACTCTATCCCGCTCTTCACCACTCTCTTACTACTTGAGGCCCACACCTAATCTTCAAGCCATTTTAAGTTAGGATGTGGCACAGAGGGGTATATGCAGAGTCCATTAAGATCTGAAAAAAAGGATATCATGTATATTCAGTCTGGTTTGAGGTTGAGTCTGTAGGGGAAACCAAGACAAGCAGAACAGGAAAGTGGAGCTAGGTAGAGTTAGCCAGGGTAGAACGAGCAGAATCCAGGATGCCGGATCTGTCTCTCTCTACTGCCAAGGGCTCACCCTCTCCCCTGACTTCTACAGCTTGCTGCTTTAGGAGCTGTCTGTCCGTCCTTCTGCTTTCCACTGGGGTAATGCCAATTGCCCTCTACCATGCAGGCCTGAGACCTTGCAGCTCACCAGCAGGGCCTCTATGCTATGGGAAGAACCATCAGTTAAATACCTATTGGTGCTGGAACAGGTTACTCCTTTCTCTGAGTCTAGCAATTAACTTACTAGAATACTTGAATGTGTGGGAGCGGGTAGTGCTCAGAGTTCAATGCCCTGATCCATCTTGCAAAGGGCCAGGACTCTGCAAGTCAGAGCCTCCTGGAAGGAGAGGGTTGGGAGACGAGAAGAAGCTATCAGGCCTACAGTGGTAAGATAAGAACTGTGAAGGGCATAATGTCAGTCAGGAAAACCACCTCTTCTTTGTTTTAATTTGCTAAGTTTTACCAAACATGCTAAGGCCAAGAAGCAGCAGGTCCCAGAGGAACTTGGGGATGGTGGTGGCAAGAACAGACTGGTTGCCTTGTGTTCAGCTCAGGGGACATGTGCCCAGCCAAAAACAAATGGGGCTGGTTCAGTTCCCAGTTAACTTAGAGCCCAATCCCACACCAGTTTCCCGCCCTTCCCTGACCTCTTATGCTCCAATACTTAGTAGCCAAGTATTCTTCCCCTACAACAGAGGATGGCTCCCCTGCAAGGCCACATGACATCCTTTCAGGCCTGGCAGGCCCTAAAGCAGCTTGTAATGGGCCAGTGTTGTTTTCTGCAGTGGGTTGGGTTGCTGGCACTGATGTAAGAAGCTCAAAGATGGGTTGCTGAGGCAACCAGGCAGGCACAATTCCTCTCATCCTACACAGTGCCACGCTCAGACCTCACTTCACATGGCAAACCCCAAACTGACACCAAATTCTGAGACTAAAATCCAATGCTTTCTTCAGGGCTCACCAGGAGAGAATCCAGCAACTAGTGGCTACATCTTGGGGTAACCCACCTAGGAGCAATGGACTCTCCTTGACAAGCAAGCCCAGACTTCACATGTATCTAGCCTCTCTCTGGCTGCAATCAACATGCTAACTTAGGCTTGACAAGTCCCTGGGCCCAGCCAGCAGTGAAGGAAAGAAATCTCTGGCCTTGGGCCTGTGCTGCCACTGGATCCATCTGAGGTTGTAGAGGGAGATAAAGCTGTCGCCCGTGGGGGTTCAGCTTCCTCTTTCATTACAGCTGCTGATGCCACAGTAATTTCTCAATCAAACAAAGGCTCTCAGGGGAATGTGGCTGGGCTACTGTTCTTGCTGGCTCCTGAGCTGCTTGGCTCCTGCCTCTGTAGACACACCTTAGCTTGGATGGGTGCTGCAAGTCTGTGACACTTTTCTGGCTCAGAAAATTGTGGGACTTGCAAGCAGAAACTTAAGCATGGAGATCCCTGATTAGAAGCATGCATATCCTTCCCCATTTCTCTCCTTTAAGTCTAAGTGCCAGGAATCTGTGGCTCAACTGTAACATTATAAGGATCTGTGTCTGTACCAAGTTCTATTTCTCTGTTTAACTCTAAGACTCAAATTTCTCTGACATTTTATCTTAATTAAAAAAATCACGAGCCCAAAATGGTTGTGTTCACTTGTAGTTCTAGCTACTTAGAATATTTAGAAGGCTCAGATAGGAAGGTCACTTGAGCCCATGAATTAAAGATTAGCCTAGGCAACATAGGCAGCCCCCACACACCCACACTCACACCCACACATGAAAAGCCAGGGGAGGGAAGGGATTACGTTTTTTGAGACAGGGTCTCATGTTGCTCAGGTTTGCCTCTAACTATGTAGATCGGGATGACTCCGAGTTCCTGATCCTTCTAGCTCCATCTTCCAAGTGCTGGGAATATAGGAGTGCTACCATGCCTGGTTTTGTTCTCTTTTTTCTTGTGGTGCTAAGGATCAAACCCAGGGTTTTGGGTATGATAGGGTAGCCCTCTACCACTTAGCTACAACCCATACAGTCCATTTTTGTCATCCTCAGTAGTTCCATAAAGTGATCATGAACACTGAATTAGAGAATATTGAAGGATATTTCTAGAGGAAACAAAAGGTTTGGAAAGCTGGGAGACTCTGGTCATCCTATTTACTAAATGATTAATACATACTATGTTCTAAATGTGCTTCTGTTCAAAAGTAGTTTATTTAATATACATCATTGATTCATTTACACAGACCTCTCAGACAACAGCACTATAATGAGTCAGGCTTGAATGACACTTATCCAACATATATTTTCTCTTTAAGGTACATCCAATTTTCTTGAAGCACTATTTGTCTGGATCCATTTCATACTACAGAATCACCAAGAAAAAGCATCACTCTCTCCCCCAATCAAGGCACTAGACAGGTCACAATGGGAACAATTATTTATAATCTAAGAGCTACAACAAGAAAGCAGAGTTTCTAGGTATGGTACTCATGCCTGCAGCCCTAGCACTTAGGAAGTGGAAGCAGTAGGATCAGGAGTTCAAGGTTATCCTTAGGTCCATGGCAAATTTGAAGCCACTCTGGGCTACATGAAATCCCATGTCAAAAAGGCAGTATCACCTTGTTCAGTCTGAACTGGAAATGTGCTCTCTAAGTTACTCAAGCTTTTTGCCACTCTGCATGCAAGTGATTGAAAAACCACAAGAATTAATCTTGGGAATGCAAATAAACTTTAGGGAACATATAAATCTGCAAATACAAATCTGCAAATAATGCATATAGATATTTGTAGAGAGAGTTATTTCTTACAATTTGCCTCAAACTAAAGACAGTAGCTACTGGAAATTTATTCCTGTGAAATACACAAGAAATCTCCTCTTGCCCAGCTGGCGATCGTAAGCATTAACTGAGATCCTACCCAGGGAGTGTTATATAAACTGCAAAGTGCTATGTGATACAGTATCTCCAGCGTCTTGGAGTGTTTCAGGAGAGATCTGGACCCAACAATTTCTATGGGAGGACTCCTACAATGGCAGATGACGTCAAGGAACTTAGATCTTGACTGACGACCATATTTTGGGAAGGGGCTTCATATGTGAGTGGGCATTTGCTTTGTAGACATGGTAGACATGGTAGACATGGCCTTGGGGTACCACAGAATATACGTATGTATATATACAAGCAGACAGATGGTGGTTGATCACTTCAGTCCCCTGTTTGGTACAAGTTGAAGCTTAGACCTAGGAGGACACATGGCTCTAGGAGAGGTAAGGCCCTTCTGAGAGACTAGAAGGGGCAGGTAGTAAAACTCTGAGGAAGCAGCTTGGTGTGGCTGGCAGTGACAGAAGAGGGTAGCCAAGATGCTTAAAAGGTTAGTCATGACCCTCAGGAGTTGAAAGATCCTTCTGGGTTGCCTCACTTATTCCATCAGTACCTGAAGCTCTCTGCCTTTGATGTTGGCAGGATGACTGTGAATTTTGTGGCTGTTGGACACCTGAGCTGTGTTTTCTCTGGCTTTAATACCACTTTATCTGGCCCCATCATGCAAAGTCTACTCAATGAACTCATGGGGGGACACTTCTGGTTTTTAGAGAGCAAATTATAGCACAAAAGTGGACTCTGGAACCAGATAGCCTGAGTTCAAATTCATCAACTACCTGCCTGTACTCTGGTGAATCACTTAATTTCTGTATCTTAAAAAAACAAAAACAAAAAAAATATTTATTTTGTGTGTATGAGTGTTTTACCTCTATGTATATAAATGTATCTGTGTTGTGCATTGCCCATGGAGGTCAGAAGAGGGCACTGGATCTCCTGGAACTGGAGGTACAGATGGTTGTTAGCTACCATGTTGGTGCTGGGAATTGAACCTGGGTCCTCTGCAAGAGAGGCCAATGCTTTTAACTGTTGAACTGTTTAACTGTTATTTTATGTGTATGAGTGTACCACCTCTACGTATATAAGTACCCCCGTGTCGTGCTATGCCGAGATCAGAAGAGGGTGTCAGAGCCCCTGGAACTAGTTACACAGACAGTTGTTAGCTGCCATGGGGGTACTTGGAATCGAACCCAGGTTCTCTGCAAGAGTAGCTCGTGCTCTTAACCACTGAATCATCTCTCCAGCCCCCTTCCTGTGTCTTTTAAAAACCTTGCTTGAGCTCAGTATGGTAGCATGCATTTTTTTAATTCCAGCCCTCTGGATGACCTCTGTGAGCTTGAGGCCTACTTGGTCTATATTGCAAGTTCCAGGCCAGTCAAGACTACATAGTGAGACCCTATCCCAAAAACAGACAGACACACAAACACACCAACCTTATTAGAAACTTGACATTGCAGTAGTATCTATCTCAAGGATTTGTCATGATGATTAAATGAGCCAATATAAATATGGTAAGTATAAAAAGAATGTCTCTATATAAATGTTTCCTCAAGACCATAATCATGATTATTTTCTTTCTTTTTTAAAAAAAATCTTTTTGAGACAGGGTCTTCCTATAGCCCCAGCTGGCCTTGAACTCACTATGCAGACCAGGCTAGTCATGAATTACCAGAGATCTGCCTGTCTCTGCCTCCTGAGTGCTAGGATTAAAGGGGTGTACCGCCATGTCCGGCCCCACGATTTATTTTCTTAAAATTGGTAGGAGCACTTATTTCATGTTCAAATGTTTTTATCCTGCAACTACACTGTCAGCTGCACCAGGAAACGAAGTGTGTTTTATACTCAGAATCTTCTCCAGTGCTTAGATATACTGGCTGTTCTTCTTGGTCAAGCTGTGTGCACCAGGCTCCCTGATTAGTGAGCCTGGTCATTTTTTACCCTCCCTGAAAAGTTTTGGGTTTTTTACTCTGGGGGGTCCTCACATAAAATAAAGGAGTCAAGGCAAGTCAAGTGGGGTTGACAGGAAGAGCTCAGGTGTATGTGACTGTCCCCAATCCCACTGAACAGACAAATGCCTACCAGCTTAGTGGGGGTGTCTTCCCTTACCATCAAGTCAAACAGATGGAAGCTGCCAGTCAACCATGCTCAGGGGGCAAGCTGCAAGGCACACAGGACCTGGCCAGTTTGTGGGTTGGGGCAGCCAGAGGCCCCTGCTGCCTCACAGTGGGACACGTCCTCCTGCTCTCAAGCACATTAATGTGCCACTAATGAAATTGTTCTGGCTTATTTACCAAATTAATACAAACGGCACAGGCTGTTAATTTGCATGTCTCCTAATTACTGAGGAAGAGCTCCTGGTGCCCAGGCAACGCACACACCTCAACGCCCACCCAACCAGGCTGGGCTGTGGGCTTATCCTCTCTTGCTGAGGCTGGGTGAAGAAGGAAACAAGGAGGAGGAAGAGAGCTGAAGTGACCTTCAGTGTCTTGGCCAGGAACAGAAGGAAGATAACAGTGGCCAACAATTTGTGTCATTTTCTACAGCCCCTCTCAGTGGCCTCTGTGCCCTCACTTCCAGAAATATATACTCAGTCCCTGTCTCAAACTGTTCCCCCTTCTAGATTTTGTCCAGCTCCTTAACACAGGAACTACTTCAATCAGATAGGCAATGGGGCTGAGTCATTCTCCTGCTCTAAGCGGGGAGTACACTCACTGCCTGGGGTGCAGTGCAGGCTGGGGAGCCACTTGGGGTTTGCCAAGGGTATGGAGGAAGGGAGAGAAGAAGAAGCCAGGCAAGGCTGATGGCTTCATAAATACTAACACCTTTTAACTTCTGGCCTCTCTAGCCAATTGGCTTTCAGATTCTAAAATTGTCCCTAAACTCTGTGTGTGTGTGTGAGAGAGAGAGAGAGGAGAGAGAGAGAGAGAGAGAGAGAGAGATTATAAAACTGTTCAGGTGTCAAGTCCTAGAAGATGCTCTGAGCTCGGCCTGCTCTGGGGTTCATTTAGCTGTGTCTGCCCTAGTTCTCCTGGTGCAAGGGCTGATCTGGACGCCCAGTGGTGTTAAAGGGCAAAGCTGCATGGCCACATTCCCCTTCTGAAGCTCTCTTAGGGTCTCAGTGCAGTGAAAGCATGAGAGAGAAGAAAGTACACACACTATGGGCTGCCTCTGCTGGGGAGGTAAGGTAGCCAAGGCATCAAGGGTAAAAGAATTTTAAAAACATCGAACAGGGAAAGACAGTGGGGGAATTCAAGTTCATGCAGTGATTACAGGCAGCCAAAGGCGATGGCCCACATGAGATTTACGGGCTACAGGCAGGGGATCACACACACACACGCACACCAGCCATTCCCATGTTTGCCAGGTGAATGGAGAACAAGTACTGTTTCCCCTCAGGGCACAGGCATAACCTATGCACAATGCCTAAGGCAGCACAGGAAATAACTGAGCCTCCAGCCAGCTTGAGCTCAAGGGGTTGGGAGCCCGCAGAATGCCTAGAACACAGCCTTTGAGGGTGCTTCTTCTCCAAGGGAAGTAGGCCTACCTCAGGCATGACAGGAACCCCCCTCCCTCAGCTTCCTTGCCCTGGGGCATCTAGAAAGGAAGACTTCCTGCACAAAGTGGGGCAAAGCTGTCGATTTCTCCAGAGGGCTCACCAGGGATGCTTAGGGCTGGCTCTGTGACACGGGGGTCCCAATGAGAAGCTTCAGAGGTAGAAGTCTCCATCAGTCCCATGTAGGTCATACTCATGTTTTCAACTCCCCCAAGCCATCAGTGACAATCAGGGTAAGAGGCCTGGCTAGGCAGTGAGAATAGAGAAAAGCACTGGATTCCAATGGTCATTAAGGTACTAGCTACAAGCTGGGTTCTCACACTTGCTGTGACTCAATACTCCATCAGTAAAATGACGTAAGAAAGAAGAGTAGGGATGCCTTGTTTGCCAAGCATGTTCTAGAGGAGAACTGACAGAAGGGAGGAGAGGAAATGGAGAGATGGACTGAATGATAATGCAGGATGGGACACACTTCTGCCCCTTCCTGCTATAGCTTGGCTGTGGTTTGTCCTCACTAGGTTCATGTGTTACAAACTTGGTCTGAAAGCTTGGCAGTACCCTAAATATTGTGGTTCAAGAGGTGGGGAACCTTAAAAAGTAGGATCCGTCTAGACTGGGCATGGTAGCACATACCTATAACCTTAGAACTTGGGAGGCTGAGGCAGGAGGCTCATGAAGATAGCTTGGGTTACACTGTGACACCCTGTCTCAATACCACCACCATCCTCCACTGCCCCTGCCCCTACCAAACCAACCAAACAAACAAAAAAAGGAGAACCTGGAGAAGGGAATTAAATCTTAGGGACATTGCCTTTGGAAGGACCAGCTTGTTAGAGAAGAGCAAGCCCAGTCCCTCCTCATTCTCTTGTGACCTGTCACATGCTATGATTCTCTCACAGGTGTTCCGGATATGATGTCATCCACCATCAGAAGGTCCTCCACAGAAACCAGTGCTGGTTCTAATGCATGCTCTTGGGCCTCTCAAACTGTGAGCCCAGTTAAGCCTATTTTTAAAAAATTAAATGGTAGCTCATGTCTTTAACCATTATGAGATCAGGGGCAGCTGGTCCACACAGCAAATTCCAAGGCCAGTTGGGGCTACGGGGAGATGCTGTCTCAAAAACAAACAAACAAACAAAAAACAAAAACAAAAAAACCCCAAACACCAAACTACCAAGTATCATGTATTCTGTTATAGTAATGGGAAATGGAAAAGACACTACCCCACTCATTCTGCCTACTGCTTTTTGGAGAATGTCAGTAGCATTCTGGGGCAGCTAGACTACAACTGAGGTCCTTTCCTGACACAGAGAGGGAGCCATGCTACAGAGCTGGGTTTTCTACCAACACTGATGCTGCCTGAAAGCTGTATTGTGCTGCCATGGCGGGAGCGTGAACTTGAAGAGACACTTCACCTTAATATAGTAGCAGTTTAACACAGCCAACTCACGGCCTCCCCTCCCGGCTACACACATACCAACTACTTTCAGAGATGATGAACATTAACACAATGCAATTAATAATTCAATGCTCTGGGAACCAGGAGGCAGAGCCAATGAAAGGCCTCCTGGGTCTCATTACCGTCAGCATGGTGGAGAGTGGGCAGGCTAGAGGAAGCATGGATCTTCCATGTGTAGCTGGCACAGTGTGGCTCCATCCCCACCAGCACCTCCTAGATGCCCTTTCACCTCCACACTGCATGACTCTTTCATGTCCAACCCATACTGACGATTGCTTTTCCAGAGAACCTCTTGTCTGACATATTAGTGGTGAGCCATGCCAAAGCCTTAGCAATGCCCAGAAGTTCAGCCAGGTTGCCAATGAACTACTTAAAATGGAGGGAAAGTCTGGGTAGCGAGCAAGCAGATTCAGCTAGAAGGTCTTCCTTCTCTCCTTAAATGCCTCTTCTCTACCTCTAGGGCGAGGGGTGGGATAATGATGAGGTGGGGAACATGATTGTCCTGCCTGAGGCAGAGCAGCAGAAGCCAAAGCCATCAGCATTTGAGTCTGCCGGGAAATACAAACCTGCTGACTCCAGGCCTTTGCAAGCGGTAACACAGTTTACAAATTGACGCAATCTGTTCCTTCGGTGCAGACAATAAGGAAGGCAGACTGTTCATCTTCCCAGGAAAACCCCCGGCTGGAGGCCAAAGGGAGGGTTAACTCTCTCTTCCCTGGGGCTCAAGCAGGGAATGTAACAGAATTAGGGTCCGGGAAGGGGGGCTGGGGGGAATGATGTTTGTTCCGTCCTAAACCCAGTGTAGGGCATCACTACTGCAACCCTTTCTCAAGGGATTCCTGTAAAAGAGGCAGGCTTGGAGATCTTTACCAGACTGAAACACACCTGAATGGCCCAGCTCCTTTTCATGCTCCTTGGCTGATGTGTTAAGTGGTTCTAGCCAAACGAAGGTGTGAAGATCGCTTTTCATCAAGTGCCTTCAGATAGCACTGTCTTCGGAAGACCTTGGCTTGGGCCAGGGAGGCCAGCCCCAGTGGCATTCTTCCAAGCCCAGTCAGTATATTCTCTGGCTTCAAAGCTATATCTGCCTTAAAGGGACTAAACTAGGGTTTGGCCTACTTTTGTGGTAGGAGAATCAATGTGTGTACGATCGATCTATACAGTAACTGCTTCAGGTTATCAAATCTCTTGCATGGTCTATAAGTAATCAAATGTCCAATCAGGTCAATTCACATGGCAGTTCTCTACTGTAGATCCCAACTCTTAAGTTCCTTTACCTGAAGCATTGTAGGTAATATCACAATGAAGATCTATACTTTATTCTATTAAGGACTTAGATCAGTATTCCACAGTTACTTCTTTCCCTATCATGTGTTTTTGTTTCTTTTAAAGACAGGGTCTCCCTTTAGCCCCTGTGGCCTGGAACTCCCTAGAGATCAGGCTGACCTGGATCTTACAGAGATCCACCTGCCTCTGCCTCCTGAAATTAAAGGTGTGTGCCACCATACCTGGCTGTATTTTGGAGGGGAGGAAAACCCGCCAGGCACTAGGACACCCCTCTTCTGTTTCCTTAAGGACTAGTTTCTATCAATTTTCTTCTATACCCCCTTTCTGACCTCCCTTTCCAACACTATCTCTTCACCCATAAACATCTTGTCCACATCACCCCCCCCATCCCCTGAAGCTCATTCCTCTCTTTTCATCCAAAGAGCATTTTGTACTTGCAACCCTCTCCCTTTCATCTTCTCCATCCAATGTAGTCAGTTCCTATGGTCACTATTCTACTTGTCACTAATACTTCAAAAGGTCACTCAGGACCTCTTAATTGCCATTTTAATAATTTCTTTGCAGACTTCATCATTTCTGACCTTTTAAATGATCTGACAAAGCACCCCTATCTTTTTGAAGCTTTCTTTTTTTAGGTCTCTGTGATTCTCAATCTTGGCTTTTTCTCCCTGTTCTTTCTGGTTCTCAACTCAGAATTCTTCCCCAACAGTATGGCTCTTGAATATGGACATTCCTGGGGTACATTTTAAGCTGTCAACAATTTCCAGATACACAATTTCTACTTGCAGCCTAGACGTTCCTAGTGAATTCAACTCTACCAGGTAGAACTCAGTTGAATGTGCCTAACCCTCAATCTCTCACCTTTACTATGAAGCCCTGTGTTAGAGTGGTTTTCATAGCGAAGGGCTCTATGTACATTCACAAACCACCTCCAGCTCATACTGATTCTACTTCCTGGAATTCTTTCTCCTTCTTAACTCTTTATTGTTCTAGTCTTCAGTTTGAGTCTTAGTGGTAGGTAATTGGTAACTTGTCTTGAGTCTTTACTAGTCTCACTGGTCCCTCTATGATCTTGAAGAGTGTGGCTTAGGCCAGGCAGCATGCTGGTTACGTTAGATGTGGGCTCTGGAGCCAGACTACTTGCTTCAAATCCTGCTCTATTAACAAGTGACATGCCCTTGTGTAATTTATTATTCTCTATGGGCTTAGACTATACTGCATGTCAAATGAGCATAATGAATGAGCACCACCTCACAGGGCTTTGATGAGGGGTAAGCAAAACACTTAGGAGAGTCTGGCTTATAGTAAGTGCTCAATAAATGTTAATTAAAAAAAAAATTCCTGAGTGTGGCAGCGCACACCTTTATTTCCAGCATTCCGGAGGCAGAGGCTAGTGGATCTCTGTGAGAATGAGGCCAGTCAGGTCTACATAGGACGTTCAGGCCAGTAAGGGCTAAAAAGACCCTATCTCAAAAACAAAACAAAAGAAGAAACAAAAACCAACCCCCTCAATCTATATACTATTCTGCTGAAATATTTTCTTTGTTCTCTTCTGAAGTCCAGACTCCTGAGCTGTGTGTTAACTCCTGAACTTGGATCTTGCTGAATATTTCAGCTCTCACTGTTTTAATCTAGTCATGGCAAGCACCTCCTGCTCCACACATGCCCTGCTGTTCCAGGCCTCGGCACATGTATTCCTTTGGATAGAATGTTCCTTTCTACTTTGCTGCAAGCTCCTGCTCATTAGGATTTGGCACAGACATGACTTCATTTGAACCACATCAGTATTTACTTAGGGTTTTCCCCCACAGCTCAGTTCATCTTGCCACCATAGTATTAAAATGGGCACATATTAATGGCCCCTGGTAAGCATTCAATAAGCAAATGAAAGGTAAAAGGTCTTAGTTTCCCCTAGATCATCAGTGAATTGGGAGAAACAAAGTTCCTAATGCTGGGTACACACAGAGGCACTGAAATAATGAGACAAGCCTGTTTAAGACACCCTCTGCCATGGAGGACTAGCCTAGAGTTGCCCTGCTGCAGCAGGCCTGCCCATGGGAGCCTAGAGGGGCAGAGACTGGCCTCAGTCAGGGCAGCTAGTGCTGATGACTCAGAAGCAGGCCAGACATTGTGAGCAGAAGGGGCTCTTTCACATTTGGCTTGTCTGGGCTGAATATAACAGGAGTGAGGATGGATTCCTCTGTTTATCCAGGCATGAGTATAGGCAGCAGCTGCATAAGCTTCCCTCTGGTCTCTACACATCTACCACCTCCTGTCTACCATTCCCTCAGCAAGAAAGGGGCGAAGAGCAAAAGCAGACATGACACATGAAGACAGATCGGGAGTTAACAGGATGGAGGAGATGCTGGGGTGAGGCAGAGAGGCCAGCGCTAAATCCTGTAAGTAAGAAGTCAGATGGTATAGGTCAGGCTTCTGTCACTTGAGGAACAAGGACTGAGAAAGCCTTAAGCTACAGGTCACCTGTGAGTGCCAGCAGGCCTCAGGAAGGCAGAAACCTTCAGGGATAGCAATGTTCAATTGGTTTAGAGTCCTCAAACCTGGGCAGTGTCTACAGTCTGCTCATAAACTGTCAGAATCTTCTTTTTACCATCATCTGACCTCTTAGCAAAGGGTACAAAGATATCCATCCCTCTTGCAGATCATAGAAAGGACCACAGCCAAAAGCCTAAAATGGAGAGAAATTCCACATTTCTGGCCAGGCATCAAACAACTACTTGCCTCCCTCATCACCCCAATCTTGCAGCTCATCCTGAGACGCCCCTGGCCCTGTACTTGACGCTACCTTCTTTAATTTATCCTGCCTGTGTGTGCCAGTTGGTGCACTGTTAATGCTATATACAAGGAGGGCACCCTTTATTGATCTATACACAGTTCTGTTGCACGCTGGCACAGCTCTGTTAAGTCTCCAGGCTTGGACAAGACACAGAGGCACAAAAAGCCCCAGGTTCTTCTTGGATCCCACTAAGGAGCTGCTTTTAGGCCCAGTAGAGAGGAGATCTGAGCATTTCTGGGACTATGCCCACATCTGCTACATGTTTCCAAACTGTTTTCAGAGAAAAGAAAACATCCTTTGAGATGAGGTTGAGCCTGGGAGACTGGTCTCTGAGCCCAAGGACTAGTGCTAGAGGGCTGTTCTGCATCCATCCTTCTGCACACAGGACAAGTGGATGCTTGCTTTCTGTGACCTGAAGGGCGTATGATCTCTCTGGCATCTCAGTAATACACAGAAAAGCCCATGGGTAAAAGCCACCCTTTATAAGGCTTGAGATCATACACATGAAGTAAGAATAAACACGGCTCACCAGAGGTCAGATTGGCCTGGTTAATGAGTGGGTTCTGCCCTTCTCTGTGTGGAGAGATTGGGCTTCCTTGCTGCTGACTTTTAATGACATATATAGCATAACTTACCCTCTCAGATTGGAGCTCTAATTGGCTACAAACTCTTCCCAACTCCTAGTGTAGGGTTGGAGCTTATACCAAGACACCTGGGTTACAGTTAGTAGTACTGACTTGTCTCCTGCCTGCCTCGTTCTACAGCAGGCCTCAGTGGTCCTTGTCCATAGTAGGGCAAGGAGCAATGGGCCTGGGTCACAGAACCATGTTCTTCTCCCTTCATCTTACACAAGCTCTTCATACGCTTTCAGAATGTGTGATCAGTTCCTGAAAGTTCTCAAGCTGCCATTGTGAGATCAGAGGCAAGACAGGGAAACTACTAGTGATGGGAAAGAACATACATAGGGGTCGGCAGCTTGGCTGTGGATGGGACTCTGTCTTATCTTCCTGTTAATGAATCTCGGTTTATTTCCTCCTTCCAATTTCAACTGAAGGTCCCCAATACACTTCATTATAATAAAGTACCAGGGGGCCAGTGGGTGGTCCCTCGGCCCTACTATCTGTGGAGCTGATCTCACTCTGTTAGAAGAGGGGATAGCTGGCTTCATTCACCTTGCTACACCTCCCAGTTCTGCTGTGCTAGGCGGAATTCCATGGGCACCCTGTTCTATGCTCCCTGTGGGGAGAGCTCCTCCAAGGAAGGAGTGTTCTGATATGGAGAGAGGAAATGAGGGTGCTTAGTGTCTCCAGCTAAGATCACCCAGAGGTCACAGTTAGTAGCCGAATCCTTTTGACCTGGAAGAGGAACAGTGACTTGACCTGGCAGCAGCAGATCTGCCTTCTCTGACAGAGGGAACTTGGATGCAGCTACTGCTGTCAACACAGCCTCTCCTGCTGTGGTCTTCCTGCCAGTGCCCTGGACAAAGCTTTGAGACTCCTGCCACCACTCCATCACTCTGTAATACCATTTAAGCAAATTGATTTCTTTCAATTCTGTTTGGGGGTGTTCCCTCTGGCTTGCTGCTCCTAAGTTGCTGCCTAGAGCCTGGAAAACTTAGAGATGCCGCAGGGAGGACAGACTAAAGGACTAAAGAGATCCTCAGCACCTTCTACTTTCTCAAGATGAAGCATGTTACACAGGGCTCATGCGCCCATCCTCCAGGCTTCAGTTTTTTCTAATTCTCCTTTAAGGATACTCCACTCTGGCTTAGCTGGTTTGCTTGTTGTGTGAACTGCCCATCGTACCTCCCATATACTTCCTTGTCTCAAGGACCACGAGCCTGCACTAGGGCTAAGAAGGTTGTACAAGCAATAACCCCTGCACTACTCAGACACAGGACTCATTCAGAGAGAGCCACCCATTTGCCGGCAAAGAGCGCTAAGGCAAGCTCCTTCTGGAAGGTGTTGTCCAGGAATCTAGAGTAGAAACATGGGCAGCAGTTTGCAAGATGTACTCTATAGCATCTGTATTCTAGGAAGCCTTCCTTCATTCACTCTTCCCAGCAAATAACTCCATCTTGGTGCTCAGGTTTATCCTCTAACAACTTGCTCTTGCTAGTCAATGGTCTTTTGTGTGTTACGCCTCCCGAATGAGGTGTTTTTCTGTTTCTTTTTAATACAGCTGGGTCCCCAGAGTGCTGCAGGATTCTCGATAGTTTTAGAAGGGGCTTGACAGAGGAGGATCCTGTACTCCTGGGGGATGCGGGGGAATAACTGTGCTTGGTAGCGCTCTTTTGCCTCTGGACGGTGCCTTCTATGTGGTTATATTCCTGGTGGCTATCCAGAGCTTTCCTAACAAGGACAGCTTCCAAGGCCAGGCAGGTAGCAGAAAATGCAGGTTAAAGTTATAATAGAGTCCTGTGTCTGCTGCAAGGGAAGATCAGTGGCTCAGAAAGAGAGAGCAGCACTGGAGAAGTACCAGGGATACCCAGCTGAGCTGCTGAAAGAGGATCAGGATTCTCCAAAATGAGAAGACAAATGTTGAGGGAAAAGAAACGTTTAAAAATCCTTATCCTTAACAGTATATAGAGTGTCTGAGGACTCACTGCAATCAATCAACCAAGAAATAGGTATTTGGCATTTGTTAAGCAGAAAAGTATGGCACTGGACACTGTAGCTGATCTAAAGGAAAGAAAAGAAAGAAGAAAAGAGCCTGAGATTTGTTGAGAAGACACAATAGAGTCACATCATGTCCACTAGTGACAAAATGTCCTATGTAACACATGATAACTCACTATTACAGATAACAAGTAATGGTTGGGCTCAGGAGAGAGTGAGCCACCTCTGAGGGCTGAAAGTCTTTAGGGAGGGCGGTTCTGGCTTAAGGAATTGCTTTGAAAACAATGTATACCCAGTAGGGATGAAGGCGATGCTGAGATCAGTGTAGGTGTGAACAAATGTTGGAGGAAGAGAGGGATGGTAGATGAGCAGGGGCCAGGAGGAGATGTAGGCAGCCCAGAGCCAAAGATGACCTTGAGATGAAGAGATGGGATACATCAGAGCCCAACTCCCTTCTGACAGAGATCTGGAGCGGATGAGTGGGAGTAGAAATCTGTACATTTTTAGGAAGGCAGGAAGGAAGGGACTTGAACAGGATGCACAGAAACCCTGTTATAGTTATGGTCTGGGGGACAAAGTAATGAAAACACATGCTCATCTCAAGTCAGAATGTATAAGAGAGATTAAAGGGGAGCAGAAACATGAGCACTATGCCCCCTCTCTCCAGTCCAGTATTCTGTGTTTGACTTTGGGGGCCACATCCATTGGCTGCATTGTATACTGGTTTCAGCAAAAGTTCAAGAGTCAGACTACCTAGATTCACTCAAACCTCTACTATTTATTAACCCTAAGGGAGGCATTGTAAGTCTTTGTGAATGTTTCTTCAAGCTGTGACACAGAAGAGAAAACCTTCACAAGGTTTAAGTGAGCTAATACACATAACACTCATAGAACAACATCTAATATACAATAAACTCTTAGGAAATGTTGGCTCTTCTTACTGTGCTAAACTCATATAGTAAAACAAACAAACCAACAAACAAACCTAATTTGGATGTACCTAGGTTACTGGTCAGGGGTTTTTTAGGGAAGAATTATTGGCTTTTGACCAATATGCAGCATCGCTTTGGCTTCTAGACCTGCATAAAGCTTCCCTGAGAGGGGAAGGCATGAACTAGAGGTACTGACTTTTGGCTTGAGAGCCAGTGCCAGTCACTGAAACTATCACTGAGCTGGATTAGAGTAGTTTTCAAGGCTTGGCAGGAAGTGTGTGTGTGTGTGTGTGTGTGTGGCTGGCGGGGTATGTTTCTCTAGTCTTATTTCTACCACTTTTTGCTACCTCATGCCACATGAATGCTGATCTGGCTCCAAACAGACCCTCAAGTCTCACAACTTTATGCCTTGCTGTCCGTGGTAAAGCACTCCCAATATTCCTTCTCTTCCATTTTCTGCTTTTCCCGGTTTCTTCTTTCATGGGTAACACTAGTGAGATTTGGCAGAAATTCTGGAATGGGATTTGTAGAAAAACAGTTTCTATCTTTGTGCTTTCTCCCTGCTTTTGGCTTCCTGGGTGGTAGGAGAAGGTGAACGGCTGCAGTCCCTTGCGTATCTTGTTCTTTGAGAATGGAAGGTAGGCAATAGCAACTAAGCTGTACAGAGGGGCCTTTCTATGTACACATAGGAATATATACCCTGACCCCAGGAGTCACTGTGCCAGTGCTGGATTACCTACCTTGAGCTTCTTTTATTTTATTTAAGCAAATGCTGCTTTGGTCTGCATCAGGAGCAACTGGGTACGATTCTAACTGCTGTCTTGGTACCTTCTCTCTATAGTGCAGGTCCTTCCCCCATTTGGCGGGGCCAACGCCTAGTTGTCTACACTGATTAGGCCTACACAGCACTTCCTGAAAGAAGTCTTATCCAGCTCCCTATTGTGCTTGAGAGAATCCTGGGTACCATAGAGAATGGCTCACCCTCCTGATGGCTGAGGTACTCTTCAGCCTGTCAACTCCTTGATATCTGACTCTGTGGTCTCAACTCCTACATGGTGTATGACATGCACAGAAGGTAAAATGAATAGAATGCAAAGGACATATAGATGCCAAGCACTGGTACTTAGTGATTTGTCTTTGCTTTGAGAATGTCTGATTTGAAGAACTTAAAGGAAGACAATTCCATTGAAACAAAGCTCATTTTTTAATTACTGAGATGAACACAGGTCAGGCATATCTACTATCTATCTATCTCTTTATCTATCCATTCATCCATCCTTCCTCTCTTTTTTTCCTCCCTCCCTCCCTGGGGTCATAGCCTGGCTAATTAAGGGTGTACTCTGAAAGCAAAGGCAGGGAATGCAGGTTTTGTTTAACAGTCGGGACTGGCAGGGGGTAGATCACAAATGTTGTAGATAAGAGGGCTCTTTGCTGTCAATTCTACAGATTCTTCAGATCAGCAGCTCCTTGTTATAGAGAGAAGTGAAAGAAACCATCCTTTCTCTAGTTTCAGCTGTGCACCATGTGCTGAGGTGGGCTCCCTGACAAGATATGGAATTCCTTAATCTTAAAACAGTTATACAAAGAGGTTTTGGAGGCACACAAAAGTCAAACAATTTGCCTAAGGTAAAAGGCTGATCAATGGGTACTGCAGGGCTGGGGACATAGCTCAAGGGTAGAAAGTAGTGGTCTAGCAGGTAAAAAGCCCTGTGTTAGATCCTGAGAATGAGAAAGAAAAGAAAGGAAAAGGAAATGGCATTATCTATAAGAGAACTGTGTTACATAGTTGGAGAGAAGCAAGCCATTCTAAAGTGTTATTGCATAGTAGGCTGACCACAGACAACAATTGGGTACTGTACATTTCAGGAAGGAAGGAGAAAAGACTGCAAGTTTTCATCATAAATGTTTGAGAAAGACGTTTATATTAATTTAAACACTACACAACGCATACTGCTTTGAAACAGCATCTGCTATCCTATTAATGTGTATTGGCTAAATTAAATACAAATTAAAAGAAAAATGAACTTTCTCAAGATCATTTGGTAAGCTTAGGGGTCAGGATTTGAACTCAATTCTACTTACTTTCAGATCCTGGCTCTTGTTAATCTCTGGGCAGAACGATTCTGTGTAGATCTGGAAGCATCACACTCCCAAATCCTAGATTTCCTGAGGGAGGTAGAAACTCTCTCACCAGGATGAGGGGGGATAAGGCAAGTTGAGAGGCCAGGAAGCCTGCTGGGGAGAGGCATCTGTCTTCCTCCAGCTCTGCCTGCACAAGGTCTCAGCCTGGGTGTTGTGTCAGAGGGAAGGGAAAAGTCATTAGGAAAGGCGGATCCCTCAGCTCTGATCTGCCAGAGCGGATCCCCAGGACCCCTGCTGAGCACGCCACTTAGCAGCTCTGGGCTCATTACCCTTGGGACTATCAATGTCTTGCTCTCTGCTGGCTGCACAGCATGAGCTGAGTCCTAGGAACTCTGTCACCTCTCTGACAGGCTGGGAGCCTCTGCAATCTCTTCCGGGCTTACATCCTCTAGGGCTTCTGGGAGGCCAACGTGTTCCCAGGGCCCCTACTTTATTTCTCCCTGGTTTCCCTTCCTCTGCTGAAGCAAGCAGACACTTAACCTGGGGAAGTCCAAACCTCTGAAGCTACCGGGATTCCTTTAAATCCTTGTGCTGACAAGAGCAAGGGAAACTGGCCCACAGTGCTGCCTGTGGGAGGGGCCCAGCCCGTAAGGGAGGGAAAGAGAGAGGAAGGGCACAGTCAGCGAGCCTCCCTGCCTCCCTGCCTCTGAGCCCTTACTGCACCTGCTTCTTTTAACCTTGACCAAAACAAAATTCTTCTGGCTCCCCCAACTGAGAGAAAGTGAGTTGATAATTGAAAAGCCCAGAGAATTTATTGCTGTAGAGATGAGGAAATGTAAAACTCATAACCACCCTGCAGGCTGATAGATCAGGCAGATATCCATCCTATTAGAATACCTAGACACTGCAGATATCCATCTCATTACACTAAATGGTTAAGAAAACCTGGCCCCACATCACAGAGATGCTCCGTGTCATTTTCTGCTCACCTCCCTGAGTACATTCATCAGCCCATTCTGTTTCTTCTGCTGAGACTGGCCTCAGAATTACAAACTGCTGAGAGGCAGCAGAAGTTTTAAATTAAGCATTCATGGGCGTAGGTGAGCTCGGGAAATGATGGTGGGTCGCAAGGCAGGCAGGCAAGATTTAGTGCCTCATGGGGTGGGGATGGCGGGTGAGAGAAGGCTCATCAACAAGTCTGGATCAAGCCTGGGGACAGAGGAGCCAGGGAGAGGGAGGCAAGAAAAAGGGCTAGGAAAGAAATTTAAAAGCTCTTTGGTCAAAGGGCCAGACACGCAGCATGACAAAATGAAAATTACTGGAGACTTTGAACCATTGCTAATGCCATCTTCCGTGCACGGCATAAATATCTGCTGTGCAGAACGATGAGTGTGAGGTGGGGCCTGGGTGGGACAGCCAGTGAGGTGGGGCCTGGGTGGGACAGTCAGTGAGGTGGGGCCTGGGTGGGACAGCCAGCCAGGTGTTGGGACCCTCTACTTCTCTTCGGAAATGTTCAGACTCTGCCACCTCCACTGAGTTTTGTGCTACCAGCACCTGCCGCGGATAAACCACAGGGCTGTTTCAGGACGCTGACTCCTGCTCTGCGGCCCTCTTGGGCACACTCTTCCTCCTCTCTGCTCCCTGCTTTTTTATCACTGGAGCTTGAATCCTGGAGGATGCTCCGAGGCTGGGTCTGTGTTCCCGCACAAGCTCACCAGTTTACATACTGCCGTGGCTGCTCCAGTGACCATCGCATGAGCCTCTCCTTGGGAAGGAGGTGGAGGGTGGGGGTTGGGACCATGGATACCTCCTTGACAGTGGTCTTAACAGTGACGGGTGATGATAGGGAAGACAGGCAGCAGCAGGCCCAGTTCTCCAGGGGGCTGCCCCTGCACCAGTCATTCCCATTACCTTGTTTTATTTTCTTTTATTGCTGAGCCGCTCCAGTGTGTGGGCAATAAAGCTTTGACTGCTGCACTCCACAGGCCTGGGGTGAGGAGAGCTCAGCTTGACGAAGTAGGGCAGTATAGAGAGGCAGCCTGAGCAGGGCCCTTTCCAGCAAGCATCCCCAGAGCAGCCACACCCCAAATCCTTCCCTGGTTTTAAAGGCCCTTTGAGGGCCAACAGAAAAAGGAGTTCCCTGGAACTGTGGCTTCTCCCTGGCCTGCTATTCATCCAGGATCCCCATTCTCCTTTTGTGGGGTTTTTTAAGGCCCTTCCTCCACCAGAGAAGCCTCACCTCTCTCAGCTGCTATATTTCGCCCCATGTTGCCAGGCTGACCTCTTTCTTCCATTGCCTAGCCAGCCAGCCCACTTCTTCTTTTGAACAATTTTGTGCTCTAGTCTTCCAAGGAGTGAGGAAAAATATTACTCTGCTAAGTGACTCGCCTCCTGCTGCATTCTTCTCTTGGTTTCTGAGAGTCATTCAAACCCTGGTGGGAAGGCTGGCAAATGGACAGAATCACCTGCATGGCTTCAGACAGAGGTGGGACAGGCCGGGCTCTTCACTTAAGAGCCAGCAGCCCTGGGAAATGGGAGTGCTGGAGTGGCTGAGGGCCGGTGAGGGGCTCCTTGAAGGTTCAGGTACAGGCTTATAGGGGATAAAAGAGGCTTTAGGGAGAAGAGAGAGGCAGTAGCTGGCTGGCTGCCAAGACACAGGGTGGTGGAGCTTCTTGCATCCCTAAATGGTTTACAAAGACCCTTTGCCAAAACGTGTCCCTGTCAATTCTGCAAGCCTTAAAGCCCCATAATTGGCTCTCTAATGAGACTCTTAGAGAGCCACCTTCCCACCAATTGTCTGCAATACTTTAAGCTAGCTACAGCCTAATCAATATACACTTGAAAAATATTTTATAAAACTAATTTATGCTTTATTTTATACTGGTTTAGGATAGTTTTGTGTCACTTTTTCTACTCTGGATCTACACTGTCTGTACAACAGACACTAGCAGTAACAGGAGCTGCTACAGAGAGGGACTAGGAACACTGGTGTCTTCAAATAATTCTATTGACTTAATTCTCCTGCCACAGGGGTGCTACCAATATAACATTGAAATCCCAGGGGCAATGATTTTCAGGACACAAAAGTAGGATGGGATACAGGAACTGGAATTCTAGGCACAGCCCATCGGGCCTTGCTTTGGACAAGGGAGATGGATTTCGTCTGATTTCCCTTGACGGACGAGTTGTGTTCAGCAAACAGCCTGGCATGCAGCTGTCACTCTGATGCTGAGCTCTGACAGGCATCGATCAGGCTGTAGTGTGAGCATGCAGATCCACAAACAGCCTTGTCAACACGCCTGCTTAGAAAACAGTTCTGTCTGGGCCAGGATGGCTGTGCCCCAGCCTTGCCCGAGTGGAGGCCACTGACAGAGAGTCAGCATCATGGAGGGAAATCGGGGGAGAGGGAAGAATTTCTTCAGAATACCCATTCCTGGGTTGGAAGTGAGCTGCAGCAGTGAAGTGCAATCAAAATAGGAGGAGAGACAAATCTATCCTTGACAGACAAGCCGCCAGGTGGATGATGCCTGTTCGGAGGGTTGAGATGAGCAAACAAGGCACTAGGCTAAAGCTGGGCATAAATGGCCCATAATCTCTAAGCCTGAGCAGAGGAAATGGACTGCTGGTAGCTCTAGTCTTCTCCCTCCATGCCTAACAGCTATGCTTCACAGTGCTCTTTAAACCTTAGGGAATTTCAGAACATTCCATTGGAACAAAGGTCAGCTTTATCTCCCTTCCCAATGCAGATATCCTCATTCTACTGACAATCCAGTTTCTATCAAGCCTGTCAGCAAATGGAGGTCTTATTCAGGAAGAGTCCATTTTGCAGTTAGACAAGTTCTTTCAAACCCTCTAATTCTCTCTAATCTAAACTTTCTACTGGTCTGGGTTTTGTATTGCAGCATAATTTGGAACAAATAGGATTCCTTTTTCTTATTATCAGTAGGAAAGTTCCCTGAATCAAAACATGACTTAGCGCAGGGAGCTAGTTTGAAGACCAAAGGGGAAAAAGCTCATCAAGTGGTAAGTCCAGCACTTAGGACCAGCAAGTACAGAAGAGGCGTCCCCCTTCCCTGTCTCCATCTACTGGAGAGTCACAGGATACTGGGAATACTTGTTCTGCCTTTTCTTTCCCTCCCTAGTGATCTCTATTACTTGCTGGATCAGAATCCCATCTGCCACACCACTCAAGTCCCTTCCCAGGAATGTCCTGCCAATGTAGCAAGAAACCTCTAGGGCTGGGGGCCATGCTAGTGGGTAAAGACACTTGTTCAATCTCATGATCTGAGTTCGATCCCAGAACCCACATGGGGGTAGAAGGAGACAAATGACTTCACAAAGTTGTCCTGACCTCCATAAGCACACACACACACACACACACACACGCACACACTCCTCTAAAAACTTAGTGCTAACAATGGAACACAATGTCCCAGATGCCGCTTAGGCAGTGGAGAATAATTACCTCCTTGGATCTATATGATTTCTCTATTAATGCAGTTTTTATCAGTTACTTCATATTGCTGTTAGTATACAGTCTATAGTAAACAGAATCCCCTGGGGTAATTTTCAAATGAATTGAGGCCAAGTTAGGTCACCTTCATCTGTAACTGATTTCTGAATTCAAACAGAGGGTTTGGCATTTGTTACAACTGATAAATTAGATTTCACATTTATGTAATGTGTAGTCCATCTCCCTTCACCTTTGTAAGAAATTTAAAACCTACTCTTATGTGGTGGCTATGCCTTTAATCCCAGCACTTGGGAGGCAGAGGCAGATAGATCTTCGTGAATTCAAAGCCAGCCTGGTATATATACTAACACAGTGAGTTCCAGGCCAGCTGGGGTCACAGGGAGACCCTGTCTCAAAGACAAAAAAAAAAAAAAAAAAAAGACAAAAAGAAAAACTTGTTCATCTCAAAGGACCTTCCAGACCTCTACTCAAGTAGTCTTTGGAAGGGTGGGTCCAAGGACAGAAACTTGTGTGGAGACTCCAAGATTCCAAATGCAGAAGGATCTGGTGTACTCATAAAAAGGAAATCCCTGCTGGCTCTGGGAACTGCAGAGGCAGAACACACAGGGTAGAACCAGAGAAGGATCAGGCTGCACTTTGCTCCTGGAAGCCCTCACCCCTCTCCTTCGCAGTCACCAGATGAGAGACTTTCACTCAGCAAAGCTACCGCCACACACACAGACCCAAACGTGGATCTGGCAAGTGTACACTTAAAAGTGGAGATGAGACACAGCAGCTCAGAAATCTCTTGGGAATGGTGGCCTTCCTCGGCTCAGGAGGCTGATAAAGCTGCTCCTCACTCCTCATCACACCAGTGCTGCCTGTCTTCTTAGAACAATGGTTCTCTCAAATCAGAATCAGGCTGGGTCACAGGTGGATGGTGTGGGAATGAGAAAAGGATTTTGACAGAAGCACAGAAAGTGGATTTGTATGAAGAAGAGATTTGGGCCCAAAGGCTGTGGGGTGAGAGGGCAGCAGGAGTACTGAGACAGGGACCAATAGTGCAGCCAGGACCGGGCCAAAGCAAGCTTTCTGCATTGATTGTTCCAGTGAAAACTGCTGGGAATCTGAGTGTGGCATGGGGCCAGCTCCCCAGATTTTACATGGCCCTCAGGTAGCTTTTCCGGATGGTTCAGCAGCAGCACACTCCCTGCTTCAGAGTGGTGTGGTCAAGGGATTGCAAAAATCAGTGAGGGTGAAACTCTCAGGGTCTAGATAAGGGTCAGTGTTGGGGGTATGATTTGGGAGTACAGGCAGGGAGGGGAATGAGATGGGGACTCACTCTACTTTGTCCTTCAAGACCTATTTGATCACACTGATTCAATTTCTTTAAAATGATAGAAAAATGGGAGTTTAGATAGTCAGGAAACAGCAGTCTTAGTGAAAACTGTCTCTGGAAGGGTTTTCAAATAGAACTTTCCATCTGCCAAAAAAAATAAAGATGAGAAAGAAAAGGAAGAACTAGCTAAACAGAAAGCTGTAGGCCTCTTCCTTTTGGTCTTCCCTCACATCCCATTCCCTTTTCTGGTTCAGTCTTCTTATGATTTCCAATGGAAGTCATCCCGTGGTTCCCAAGACTAGCTGCCTCGGATACAGCATGGCACTGAGGCTTGTGCTTCTTAGTTCAGAAGCAATGGGACACCTTTCCTTTGTGTGTGTTCATCCAGCCTCCCAAAGTTCAAGTGGGCTTTCATTTGATGATCGCAAGAAAGCTGAGCATTCTCTTCTCCATTTTCATTACCCCAGGAATGACCATACCCACACCACTCCATCCCTCCACGAGTACTCTGGCACATATCCCATTATATCTTGACTCTGTTATCATCCCCATTTTATGGGTGAATCTAACTTTTAAGAAGTGAAGTGCCTTAGGTCTGAGGCTGTGAAGCTAGTAAGGAATTGACAGGGTTAGAAGTCAAAGGTAAACCTCCAACCCCAAGCATACACTGCTGACTAGAACGCCATCCTGCTGAATGCTGGACTCAAAGCTCCTAAAGCCGCACTCCCTGCAAGAAGGTGATTGGGGAGCTAAATATTTTGGAGCCAGAGAGAGAGAGAGAGTTATATGTACGGGGGCGGAGACAGTAAGGGCAGAGAGAACAAACAGAGGCTGTTGGCCCTATGTCAGAGTGACACCTGAAGAGAAGGTGTCACTTCTTCAGGGGAGGATGCGGGAGAGCGGAAGGCAGCTGGGAGAGTGTGCAGGTAGGCAAAGGAGATGCTGGGAGGAAGGCCCAGCAGGCCTTGATTTTTTTTTTTTGCAAGAGTGGAAAGAGAAAACTTGCTGGGATACTTGACAAAGTGACATATCAGCCACAGAACTCCCCATACTCTGAAAAGCAGGCTAGAGTGGAAAGGGAAGTGAGTAATTCCCTGGGTTGAAGTGAGGATGGTTTTGCTCCTACAAGAGCAGGAGAGATAAAAGGTAACGGGGAGGGGCTGAACTTCTCACATGTTCACCCCTAGGAATCAGTTTAGGGACAAAGTGTCTGTGGCTGCCTGTAAGCAGCTTCAAAAGGCTCCATGATGATTGGTATATTCCCCAAAGCTCTGCTCTTTGGTAGGCAGACAAACAGCCATAGACAAACAGCCATGTGAACAGCTATAAGGTGCTATAAAGCAGAAAGCAGTCTCTGTGACTGAGAGAATGCTGTGTTACATCAGGGAGCAGAGAAGGCACCTGAGGAGCAGGGCCTATTTATGGAGAACGGAAGAGCTGACATTCTTATAGCAGCAGGCAGGATACATGTAAACCTCACATCAGTTGAGCATGTGATGTTGCTCCTCTCCTAATAGATTTTTGCTTTTCTGCCTGCCCTTAAACAAAACAACAGTTCCTGGTGATATTCTCCTGTAGCCACGCAGCTAGCTGAACCACCAGAGAGACCCTTCTTCAGGGTACACACCTTCCCTTCCTTCCTCCCTCCTTGTTCCCAAGGTTGTTACCAAATAATCTGTGTGCTTCCCCAGTTCACTCTTTCCAATCAGAACTAATTGAACCAGTTAGCTTAAAGACCGTACTATTTGTCGTTTCAAGCCATTAAAAAATGCATCTTGGTTGAGGCATTGTGTGAAGCCAGGATGTCAGCACACAATCCCATTCAAACATGCTCACCAAGATCTTTGGGCACACTCAGCACATAAACACACACAAAACTAACAGAGTTGAAGGAGCAATTTTGCAAAAGCATACTTAAGTATCAGCCTGCCCTCCTCTGAATCCCTGAATTTAAAACACAACACAACAAAACACACTGCCAATGGTAATCCAAGACCTAGAAACTGCAGCTGTGGTCCCCCCCAACCCCCCTCCGCCACCGAGATTCTGCAGCTCTCTATCTCTGAGGTCAGAAAAGAATTCAGAGAAGGAGAAGGAGTGGGACAGAGAGCTCAGATGCCACATGGCAATCAAAAATCTTTAGGGTAGCTGGAGGTAGCAAGAGGGGAGGAGGAAGTCCCTCTCCAACCCACAGTGGCACTTTCCTCTCTATCCTTCTTAGGCTTCCACCAGTGAGCAGTAGCATCCAGGAGGGGAAGGCCCACAGGGCCCAAAAGAATACCCTCTCCTACGCTGTCTACAGAAGGCACTAACAGGCCTTGGGAGGAAGAGAGGGCTCAGGGGAAGCAGAGTTTAGGGATAGGGACCTGGTGCTTGCTGCTCTGGTCTTCAACAGCTCTAGTAAGGAGGCACAGCCACAAGGAAGAAGGGGCAAGACAATGACAAAGAGCATAGGTGGGAAAGTGGGAGTGACCCAGACGGGGATTTCAACATTGTGGCAGGAGGACAGGTGTGCTTTCCCCTGAGAGTGGCTTCATACAGTGAGAGGAAACAGCTCTGGGCAGATCTTGGCTCTGGCACTGCTTTATGCCAGTGTGACTTTAAGGAAAACCACTTAAGCTCTCTGGGTTTGCTGTGCCTCATCTCTTGCTGGGGGATGGGACTGATTACCGGCTTCCTTCCAGCTCTCAAGGGCTCTGGGCTAACCCCGGCCTCTGTACCTTACAGTTGCATGCTCGGTGCCAGTGCTTTCAGTGCTGTTTTCTGAGGGACCAGGGCAATGGGTGGACTTTGGGTTCCTGCCTTTTCAGCACTCGAGGACTGTGTCACAAGCCTCCTTCCCCCCTCTTTTGTCATTGGATTTTCCTTTCATCAAGCCTAATCAATTAACCAGTAGTTGTTGGATGAGAGTGGGCATGCTTTGGGGGAATCAGAGACTAGAAGAGAGGCAAATGTTAGTCTCATCTTTTTGTTTTTTAGACAGGGTTTCACTGTGTAGCCCTAGCTGGCCTGGAATTCAATATGTGGGCCAGGGTGGTCTTGAACTCACAGAAATTCACCTGCCTCAGTTTCCTGAATGCTGAGAATAAAGGTGTGCATCACCATGTTGGCTAGTTTGAACTTTAAAAGGTAAAAAGTGTGTAGAGGAAAGAGATTCCATGAATCACAGGTAAGAAAGCTCTCTGTTCTCAAACAAATTCTGGAACCAGTAGTTGAAACAGTTTGTGAGTACTTAGAGGATAAAGCAAGTGATCATTAAGAAATGATTCATGTGCATAAAAAAAGTTATACTGATCTCCTTTTCTTGTGGGTGGGGCCACTAATATTGTATGATCATAAGCCTTCCTTTCTCTACTTACTGAATTATTTTAGGTGGTCCAATGATGGACACTAAATGGAGAACCACAGACTGAGTTATTCCATTTTCAATTATCTCCCAGCTCTGATTATATTAAGGAGAAAGTTCCAGTGTGCTGCTAATCTACTTTTAGCATCTCTTTAACAAAAGAGGGCAGAATCTTGAGGGCAAGTGGAATTTAGCTATAATTCAGTAATACCTTTTTATTCTCTATGTCCTGTTTTTATTTTTTAAAAAGGTTTTCTTCCATTTATAGTAAGTGATACTTTTCCATTTAAGGAAATAAAAAAATTATTCCTGAAACACTAGAGTGACTTTTAAAAGAAATAACAGGTGGCACCAAGATTTGCTCAAGGACATACAGACTGGTAGTATTTTAAAAGTATGTGTAAAGTGGGAGACCCTGCTGCAAATGAAGAGATCACGTAGATGGTACTTTGGCCACCTGATTCTCTGACATACCACGGGAGATCCAGTGGTTGCATAATCCATAGCCACTTGCTTCTTTCTTCCCTGTAGGCAGGACTCCATCATCTTCCTTTGAATTTGGATCACGAAAATGCCAAGGCCCCCTTTCACAGATGAGTGTTTTAAAATATATTAAATAAAATACTGAGGACTGCATAGAAAACCAATTATACAGACACACAGTTATTAAATGTTTTTCAAAAATCCACTAAAATCCGGATATAGCAAGCACACACACTTTTTTAAAAAGTTAATATACTAAGTAACAAGCTTTTGCAGCAGGTTTAAAAACCACTATAATTTCAAAGTAGTGACAAGAATCTTAGCTGCATTGGTTTTACTATGATTTGTTGCTTACATTCATATTCAAAGGAAATTTGAGATTTTAGTTAGAAGCTAATAAAAATAAAAATGGATTTTTCTTATCTAAATGCATGGAACCTATAAATTCCTAGTCAGTCATTTGTCGGGGAAGAGAGTTCTCTTTCTGGTCCCACATACTGGGTTCAGGGCATGTCATACAGCTCTAGATGATAAAATGTAAAAGGAAGTCAGTTGACAGGCTTTTTAAAAGAGGCATAAAATAGGAACCTGTATTTTTCCTGCCTTTGGAGATTGGAATGTAAGCATGCAATGCTTGGAGCTATGGCAATCATCTTGTAGCCAAGAAAGACACTTGTAAGCATAACAAATTAGAAAGATGCCAAGAACTAAGGAGTGTGAGTCTGTGGCCACATTTCAGCCCTTCCCCTCTCTGAGCTACTCTGCTTAACTTTATATGTGAAATGATAAGTCTCATTACTAAAGATGCTTCATAATTCTCTTACATACAGGATAAAACACCTACAGCTTGATATGACCCATGAATTTTTAGCATAGTTATGTATGACTTTTTCAACCTCTGAAACAAAAAAAGTGACTAGATCCCTTGATAGGGCAGTGGGGCTTCTGTGCCCCAAGCCCATCTCTGTCCTTCTTTCTAGCCTCTCAGACTCTGCACCGGAGAAGGAAGAGCTATGCAATGAGAACTGACAGGGTGGAGGCCACAGACTGCTGATGACAGGGAAAGCTCATAGCAAAGGACGCCATCCAAAGGGCTGGAGCACAGTTCAGACCTCCATCTCCATTCTGGGGACAGCTGGGGGCAGGGAGGACGAGTAAAGCCTGTGCAAAGTCCATGGAGAAAGAGGGAGTGGGAAGCCTGGCATCGCTGTGAAGTCATGGAGCAGTCAGCGCCAAGGCTTTGGGTCCTTAACTGCACTGATCCACACATCACGGTGGGCACTCCAGCTCTTCACAGGAGCTCCTTTTTCTTTTTCTTCCCCAGGAGCCCGTATCTGCCCCTAGTTTCCATTCTATCAGTGTGCAAATTTCTCAATTCATAGCTAGAAATCAGATAAAAGCTTGGAGAAGACATCAGACAGACCCTATAATCTCTGCTAATCCTGTAATCGGGAGCTAAACCCAGGACACAAATGGATTTGCAAAATAAGGATTTCAGAAACTCAAACGGCATTAGCAGGGCCTCTGAGACAAATGTATATATAACAACTGAATGAGATCCATCAATACAGACATGAATACAGTCCACACCAACCACCTGGGAAAATAAGGGAGTGGATGCATGGCAGAGGCTAGTGGTCCTTGGGGGATGAGAGTGAAGCCACCTCCTCTTTCAAGAGGGTTCTTGTTTGGTTTCTGTGTATTTTAAAATTTGAACTTGTTTAATCGACGTGTAATAATTGTATATATATATGGGGCACAATACATGTATACATTATATAACCACCAAATTATTATCACTTTAAATACAAAGTAGCTATGTATTTCTAGTTACTTTGAAATACATAATGTAGGGTGGTGTGATGGTTCAGCTGGTAAAGTACTTGCTGGGCAAGCATGACAGACTGAATTCTATCTCTGGAACCCATATAAAGGTAGATGAGACCCCTGGAGCTACTCTACTTTCAGACTGATTTTATATATGATATGACCTCAGTATTAAATCTGCTTCAAAGTTCTCTCACTTGCAAGATAACTCCCACTTTCCAGATCAGGTGCATGTGTGCACAACACACTGAATAATTAGAGAGATAAACAATGCATTACTGTTAACTATAGTCACTCTACTTTGCAAGAAAACCCTGGAACTTACTCCCTCCTCTGTTACTCTATGTCTATTGACCAATTGCTGTTTATGTCTCTCACCCTTTTGGAAGGTTCTCTTCAGTTGTATCGGAATGGAAGAGCAGGGATAAAAAGGATGAGAGAGGAAAAGGAGAAGACAGGTCTTTTTAAAATATAAAAGTCCCTTTTATGACCATCTTTGGTGTAAAAAAACCGATGAATGATTTCAGCAAGGTAAGACCAAGGAAGGAAGAATTTTAAGAATTTCAATACGTATGCATGGGACCCATGCAGAAAATTCTGTGGAAACAGGCTTTCAAGTCAGTGATTCCAGATGTGCTGCTCACCTGATCTAGTTCAGAGGACAAAGGCCTTTGGAAAGCTGCAAGGTTGTAGTAGTCTCTAAAGTCTGTTTCTTTAGGAGCCTTCCTGTCCCTTTCCGGCTGGACCGGAATACATCTTTCTGTGCTTGTAGCTGGAGCTTGTCAGGGCTGCAAGGCTGCCTGACCACATGGAGTAGGGACAGTGAGACACCCAAATCTGATGTGTCAGTGGTCCCATTCAAGATGGGAGCGGGTCTGGACAAGTTTTCTCTGTGCAAATGGGAACATTTTCTTGGGTTTTCTTTTCCTTCAAGCATCCTGATTTGAAGGCAGCAGTGTAAGGGGTATCCGTGATTAGGTAGGCATCTTGCCCCTGTCTGGGAGCAGACACTGCTCAGAGGGAGCACAAGCCCCTGCAAAGGGATTCTATGATGCTAGCTTCTGTTCTAAGACAGCAGATCTCCAGTTTGTAGCCCTTCTCTCTGCTCCCAGTGGCTTCCAAAATAAAGTAGGAGTTGCTGGGGGTTTGGTCTAGCAGAAGAATAAGGGCTCCATTGCTAGCACCAAAAAGAAAGAAAAACCCGCCTGGTAACACTGTCCTATTTAATGTCCATTCTACGCATAGCATGCTATTACTTATGAGGAGCTAACTATGGACCACCAATATTTTTTGCATGTGTGGTATGTGTGTTATATGTGTTTGTGTGCATGTATGCATGTGCACTTTATATATTGAGGCAGTTTCTCACTGAAACTGGAACCCATTTTTTTGGCTACTGAGCTTGCCCTGTCTCTTTCCTGCACTGAGATTAGAGGCAGGTCACCATGCCTACCTAGCTTTTATGTGAATTCTGGGGATCTAAACTCTGGTCCTTGAGCTTGCACAACAATCACTTTACCCACTGAGCCTTAGTCCCTGGGTCCACTAGTTTTTAGGCTATATTTTTGTCTAGAGTAGGATATCAGGCTCCTTGATCAACATATTCAAAATAATTAAGGCAAATGAGCTACATGGAAGGTTTCGACTCGGCAAAGGTGAAGCCTGTATGAGAAAGCCAGCAATCCTGAAATGCAGGGGTCAAGGGAGGATGCTATCATCTTGGAGGTGGGACACCTGAGAAGAAAAATTCAGCTACCTTCTGAGCTAGTCTCAAGAAGAGACAAGCCAAAGAGGGAGATGACCCAGGAGCAGAAGGCCAAAGACTCAGAGCCACTCCTCACTTGCCAGCTCTCTTGTCCTCTAGACTCACATGTGGTGTGAGACCTTAGAAAATTCTTTAACACCCACTTACTTCTCTTCCTTCTTAGAAAACAGTAGTTAATGAGAATGGTCTTGTTCATTGAAGCAAGTGAGTCAAGCTTATGTGTTTAGAAAACTCATTAATACCAAAGAACATTTGAAAAGAGACAGTGTCAGTAGGGGCCAGCTCCTCAAGAGGCATTAAAAATGGGGCTGGGGAGCTGGTTGTGGAGCCTGTGGCCTGGCTGTGTCTGCTTCTGTCAGCACGGGTGCACTTCTTGTATCAGTTTGATAGTCTTGCCCTACAGCTGTCAGCAACATCGGCACAAAGGGTCTTATTTCTTTACTTTTTCAGGTATTAGTGACAAAAGGCAGCTTTAGTTGATTAGGAATCAAAATGGCTCAGGTCCTGCTGAGGAAAGCTATGGACCAGCACAGCAGGAAGCACAGGCTCCCCAGACCTCTGGGGTTCCCGCCAGAGAGAGGAATGAGAATGTCCCCACTTTGCTGGTCAGTTGGTCTGTTCATATTCAGCTCCTCTCCTCTTTACTTCCTGCCCCTTTTGCGTACACAGACACAGCCCTGAATAGATCCCACTGACTGGCACTGGGAGGCAGACTGCCAGAAGCCAGGACAGGAAGGACAGAGCTCAAGTTGCTCTGTGTGTCTGGGATCCCAAGATGGTCTCCTCTTGGGGAAGGATCCCCAATATTCTGTGCCAGCTCCCAAGCACCACCAAGTTGCCTGGCCAGAGAGGACATTGGTGGGGGAGAGAGAGGGCCTGTCCAGCTCAGACACTGCTCATTTGCACAAAGAGCCTTTTCAAAGTTATTGGCTGGCAGGGTTTCTCCTGGGCTTTTTTCAGTGTGTGTGCACAGAATACCAATCAAGCAGTCTCACTGAGTTGCCACACAAACTGGCCAGTTACCAAGAAAGAGGTAAAGAATGAAGGCTCCTCTAGCCAGGCTCCCAGGAGGTGAGCCCCAGATCCACAATTGGGAGATGCTACCTGGGGCTTTAGTACTTCCTAGAAATGTGGCCACCTCAGTATGGTGTCCTTCACAGAAAAAGTTGCAATACTCTAAGACAAAAGGTTCCTAAGTGCTTCCTACTTACAGCACTTTTGGCCAGGGGCTAGTATTTGGGGGTGGAGGGGAGATAAAGTTCAAGGTGGTCAGATTAATCTTAGTTAAAAAAGGAAGTAAATCTACCTATTGACGCTGGTCAAATCCAGAACTCTGATAAAGGCAGTAAGAAAGAGAAAATGCATATATGAACAGACCAGCCAGCTAACCAATGAGAGATGTTCCAACTCCATTGTCTAAATATGAATGAGGAATTGAGGGCCCTAGCTCCTTTATTTCATGCCCACCCACAGCTCCTCTAAATATAAAGGAGTATTTGTAGGTAAGAGATGCACCTAAAAAAATGGACTAAGAGCAGGCTGGAAGCTGAGTAGGTCCAACTTGAAGAAGCTCATATCATAATGAAAAAAGAACGCAGCATCCAGGAACCTGGGTGTCAGCCAACCTACCCATCCCTCATCTGATGACTCATGGGGAAGCCAGTAGGCTGGTTCTGTCATTCTCAGTGCTGTACTCTCCTCCACCTCTAAGGACCAGCACTTGTTCTCTGGTTAAGGATGGAATGGAGTGAGGACTGCCCAGTAATTAAGAGACCACTATTCCTACTCCTTATTTATTTCTCTTTTTTCTTTCTTCTGCCTTTTTTTTTTTTTTTTTTTTTTTGAGACAGGGTCTTACTGTGTACCCCCGGATGGCCTAAAACTCACTATGTAGACCAGGCTAGCCTCAAAATCACAGAGATCACGGAGTTTACCTCTTCTTCCCAAGGGCTGGGATTAAAGGTGTGAACCATCATGCCCAGCTTCTAGTCCACATTTCTATAATGGGTTTCTTTGATTCTCCTCCAAGAAGCCTTTTACAATGGGCAAATGAATGCATGGAAAGACCCACATTGTTAGGCCAGTACAGAATGAGAAGCTGAAGCCACATCATTTGGAACTAGGAAAGTCCTAGCTAAAGCTAAAGCTAGCAGTGTAATACTGAAAATAACAAATTATATAAGGCAACTTAATGGCCACAAAATGATGATCTACAAAGAAAGTAAAACAAATCAAGTAGGCTGGCAGAGAGAAGGAAGTGCTACCATCGCACCATTCTACAAACTGAGGGGTTAAGAATGGCGTGGGGGCCATGGAAGAGACACAAGAAACCTCACAAGAAGACATAGCAGGCCAAGCTGAATGATCCAAACACCGAGGAAGTTCCCAGTGAGTATATCTACTGTTCATCAGCAATTGCATTGGGCGAGTGTAAAAAGTATGCTTCCATTTACTTATACATTCTAAATACCAGTTTGCTCAGTCACGGGCCCTGGAATGTTCATGGGAGAATGGCCTTGTGCCTAGTGACTTTTTTTTCTTCATTAAAAAGAATTACTTTGACACACCCACGGTAGATGAAACATCTTTCCTCCTGGCAAAAGGAAAAGAAAATCAAAGACAAAGAAGAAGGACCCAGGGCTCCAGTCAGACTCACCCATAGCTGTTTGTTATCACCTGTTTTAAATTAAGACTTTGTTGATGAAGTTGTTTGTTCTTTAGTCATGCAAAATTTGGGGCTTGACAGTTAATGGAGAAGAGGACTACGGACACTGGGGACAGAAGCTAGGGTACCTCTTCACCCAGCCTTCTGACTGTGCTTAAGCTCAGGAGCTCAGTGGGATATTTATAGCTGCCTTTAAATTTACCCAACTCACCACAGAGAGAGGTAATGGGGCGCCCTTTACTGCAGCTAGTGGTGATTGTCCTAACATTCTTTAATTAGCAAAAAGCGTTGGCACAGCCACTTTCAAAGCATTTGATTTCACTATCCTGGTGTTCCCTATTTCAGGCTCAACAGTCCTCACTCCCTTTGCAGAAAACACACTTTAGCAAAATTGAAAATGACAAGCACATGTGGATTTGAGCACAGATATGTGTGTGCGCGTGCACTTGTACGTACACACTCTTTAGGTTGCTCTTCACATATCCACCACTGCAGGAGCCTGGATGCTTTCCTTACATGATCCATTCATGAAACTGTCATAAATCTGTCAGCAGGGACATGGAACTAAAAATTGAGAACTAGGAGAAACCTTAAGGTCACCAGAATCCTCTTTAAATTTTCTTGTGTTTAAAAAAAAAAAAAAAAGCTGGCAATTCTTCATCTACCATTTCAAAGACAATATACAGAGAGCAGGGAGCTAGGGCTATTGATATGCCATTAAGGAGGTCTGAAATCTTTCCACAGGGGACACCAAAGAACAATTCTTGTTCCAGGATCATTTATTCACTACTGTGATGGAAGTATTGAGAATGAAATGGGAAGGACCCATCTTGTTCCCTCATGGAGGTGTGCAAAACAACAGAGCAAAGATACAAATAAGATCATCTCAGAAAAAGGTACATGGAAATAAACCTGGGTGATGGGATTAAGCTATGTTAAGTCTCTGCTCAAGAAGCCAGCCAGCCACATAAGGACGTGGTGAAGAACATTCTAGGTAGAGGACACAGCAAAATTCCAAAAGAGAGAATCAAATTGAGAGCATTCTAGAAGAAAGATGACGACATGTCAAGGGAGAGGTGAAGGGAGGGGATGAAGGCTGAGGAACTGTGGGCTGTGGCAATCAGTTTGGTTATTATTTGATTTAAGAGGTGAATGGAGCATTTTAAGTAAATCAATAACATAATCTGATATAATGTCACAGAGATCACTTTAGTTGCTATGGAGATAGATTGTAAATGGCAAGAGCAAAAACCCATGCCTTGAAGAGATTCCTTTAGAAGTTCTGAATATATGTTCTATGGTCGTGTGAGATGTTGACATACTGGTAATCTAGGTGAAGGGTACATGGAAACTTGGTGTTATTTTGGACTTGCCTGTAAGTCTAAAATCTTTTTAGAAAAATTAGCTGTTAGAAATCATAAAAATATCTTATATCTTGAACTAAGAATTAAAAGTTCTAAATTAGGTGCAATGCCAAGAGCAAGTACTTCTAGACAACAAAAAGATAAAGGAAAGAGAATTCAGTCAGTAAGTGATCGGATAAAGTTTTCTACACTAACTCCTATATTTAAAAATAGGCGCTGCCAGGCAGATGTCTACTGGACTGAGGCCAGCCTGTCTCTATAGTGAGTTCTGAGCCATCTGGGACTACAGGGACACCCTGTCTCAACTTCACCCCCGCCCAATAGGTGCTATTATTACTGTTTGTTGAGACTGACTATGAATTTTCTTGTAGTCCGATACTTTGGAGTAAACACCACCATATGAAGCATCTGAGGCTTAAAGAACTATGCCTGTGGAGTATGACGTAAGAAGCAGAGCTGGGACTTGAACTACAGTTGTTGGACTTCATAGATACTTCATATCCACCACTGTGCTGTAATGCCTACTAGTGCATGTGCAGACACACACACGCACACACTCATTCATACAAGTGTGTGTTTGCCTACTTGTATGTAACACATTTTGTAGAACTTAAGTTTGGTAACAAAATATTTGGGCTCCTCCCAACCAAAATACTTAATGTTGTAAATGTAGGTGTGGACTCTTGAGTCATGACCAGATTTGTACTCAAGGTATTTGCCTTTCCAGGTGGGCCTTAAATCCAATGACAAGTGTTTTTGTGAGTTACAAGCAGGAAAGAGAAAACAAGACGCTGTGAGCACAGAAGCAGAGCCTAAAGAGATGCAATGACAAGAGAATGCCAGCAGCTAAAAGAGGCAGGTGAAGACTCTCCCAAGAGCCTCTGGGAGAGCAAAACCTTGCCAGACTGTCCAGAGCTCCAAGGGAATTTGTTGGTTTAAGTTGACAACTATGCAGAAATTTGTCATGGTAGTCACAGAATAAGTAGTTATTCATTATTTCTGCAACTCTGGCAAAACTTCTTTTACAAATATTTTATTTTATCATTTTTATTATATTTTATGTGCATGAATATATTGCCTGCAATCCATGTGGTACAATACCAATGGAAATCAGACAAGGACGGTGGATCCCCTGTAACTAGAGTTATGGGTGGTTTTTATCTGCCATGTGGGTGCTGAGAATTGAACCCAGGTCCTCTGCAAGAGCAGTAAGTGCTCTTAACGACTGAGCCATCTCTCTAGCCCCCTGACAAAACTTCTTAAATTTATTTTCAGAATGGAGAAATCTAATGGTTCCCATCTCAGAGAGCTGTTGTGGGGATTAAATATGTGTAACAACACAGTGCCAAGTACCTATCAATACCCCAATAAATATGGCTATTAAAATTATTATTACTGTATACAGACGATTAAAGAAGATATATCATTAGGGCCTGAAATGGGCCAGTACACTGCAGGAGGCATTTCCAGGCTCTCAGTTGGACCCCTCTGACTGCTGGACAATGCAGGTAACTGTGTCAAGACTGGTACCCCAAACTTACTTTCCCAAGAGAAGAGAGGCAACTAGTAGTCAGGAAGCTTATTTCTTCACTCAAGCATGATACCCCTCCCACAAAGACCAAAAGCCTCAAGAAAACCAGTCTCAGTAGAAGAAAAGCTCTCTACACTCTATAAAGCTCTTTGTAATTTTCCTTCCCTCCCTTCCTCCCTGAGACAGGGTCTCATGTATCACAGGCAGGCCTCAAACTCTGTATGAGGCTGAGGATGACCTTGAACTTCCAATCTTCCTGCTTTCTAAGCTCTAGGGTTAGGGATATGTGCTACCATGCCTAGTTTCTTCAGTGCTGGGGATCAAACCCAAGGCTTTGTTCATGATAGGCAAGCACTCTACCAACTGATCTATACCCCAGACACAGTTATTTGTAATTCTTATTAGGCATCCTGTATTATTATAGGCTACAGTTTTGGACAATTGCTCTGGATGGGCCTAGTGGAGTGCTGCTTTTTTACCTACTCTCCTTTTCTGATGCTGGAGATTCAATCAGGGCTTTAGGCAAGCTATGCTAGAGCTCTATTATCAAGCTATATCCCTAGCCTACATATCCTCTGAGAATTTGGAGAAAGTAACAGTGAAATCAATGAAGTCTAGGAAAAATGGGCTACTTTAGAGCATTTGTGTTGCCCCGAATCATCTGCACAAGGAAGAAAAGCTGTCCTCTTTATGACTATGAACAGCAACAGCACAGCCTAGCCTCACTATGAGATCACAGTCAAGAAAAATTACCTTTCTTTTAAAATGAACAGAAACTTCATGATCCAGAGGCAGTTGCACATGAGTGAAAATGAATGAGAGGCAGAAACTTAAGATGTGATGTGTTTACTGCACTGGATAGGGGGAAGTGACTACTTTTATGCAGACCATTTCTTATACTGTCTTATCATTACAAATTCACCAACTAACAGCTTTCCTTATTTCTTTGGAGATCATTTTTCATAGCTTTTTACTTTGTTTGTTCCCTTCTTCCAGTTTCTCAAATTCCTCTTTTGTCTTTGCCCTTACCTTGTTCCTGTTCTTGATGGATACTCCCAGAGAGGACCCAAGAGCCTATTACCAGAGGCAAGATGGTACCCTGCCACTTCTAGCAAACTCTACAAGGCATTAAGGACATCTAGTGGCTGCTTGGGATAATGTCTCAGGGATGATAGAGTACCTATGAGGATAGGGAGTGGTCTAGCTTGACAGTCTTGGGTCCCGCTATATGATCATTTCTTTGACTTATTAGAAATTCCCAAGAGAGGAGAGGCAGCTAGTAGTCAAGAAGTTTATTTCTTCACTCAAGCATGGTAGCCCTCCCACAAGACCAAAAGCCCCAGGAAAACCAGTCTTAGTAGAAGAAAAGCTCTCAACACTCTATAAAGCTCTTTGTAATTTTTCCTTCCCTCCCTTATTAGAAATTCAAGTCACTTGGAAAGGCTTACCAGTCTTACCAAAATCCCATCTTTACCCCAGTCCAGCAAAATATGACCTCTTCGTACAGGATCACAGGACAGGTGTTTGGTAGCATTCTCAAGCTCAGAATTTAAAGGCCAATTAGCCACACATCAGCATCTTGACAGGATTGAGCTCAGAAGGGACAAACTTTGATATTAATTAGTGATAGGGCTTTAGGTAAGTCACTGTGCCTCCCTGAACTTAACATCTGTAAAGTGAGAGACTAAAACCAGATGATCTCTAAGGTTTCTTTAAATGTTAGCATTCTGGGAACTATAGCCTCTTTAGTAGTTAGGAAAACTGATCAACTCGGCTTCAGTCCATGGACCTCCAGATTAAACTGAGGGAAGCACTCTCTCATCTTCATGGCCCATCTCCAAGGCTTGGCAACAATTCCAAAGGATCAACCTTCTTCCCAGAGCAGCAATGTCTGAGAAGGGGTGGGGAATCATAGATTCTGAGAACTGAAAGGAAATTTCTAGTCCTTTTTCTTGACTTTCAAAATGAAGAAAGAAACAAAGCTTTAGAGATACTTTGATTAACTACATCTAATGAATGGCAGAAAAGCAACTAAAACTCTAGTATCCCAGTACAAGGCCCATCCTTCAAAAATTAGTTGCCCACCCAGGCTCAGTCTCCTTAGCTCTCTCTGGCTTTCTTATAACAGTATCTGTAAGAAACTGCCAGTGTTCTTAACCCAGTGTTCCTTCCTATTTAAGTCTGGGCCCCCTTCTTCCTTTCTTATTCCTTAGTGGCACTATTCCAAATCAAGAAAGCAGCTAGAACCGCAGGTTGTGAGGGGCAATGTGCCTCAGTTGATAGGAACTCAGTTTACCAAGAGCAGAGGCTGCAGGACCACCTCAGGTCAGAAGTGCGTGCTGAAGGCCTTACAGGCTTCTCTTTAGTCTACTCTGTAGGTTCAAGGTGCTTCTGTGACCTAGCTGGCCTACAGAACACAAAGCAGTCCTATGTAGAGTTCCACGGAGCTTAGGAACATTTGCCTTTGTCAACAACAGTCACAAATTTACTGTGAGACAAGCTCATTCCTATATAGTTATCCTACTCAGCCCACCGGCCCATCTACCTTCACAGTGTGGGGGCAGCAGCTGTTATGTGCCCGGCCTGGAGCTGGACAGATGGGGCCTGAGTTTGCCTACAGAGGCAGGAAACCAGCTCAGGCAGAGCCCCTTTTCTGCTTGAGGAGGGAGGGGCAACATACTCCAGTGTGCCATCCATACCCTAGTCAGGGTCTCTCCTGATACCAGAGCACTCTAACCTCTCAATGCCAGCTGTGGCAAGGGAAGAAACCGCCCCCACAGATCCCGGGTGCACTAAGTTCACATTACCTGGGTCCACAAGAAGCTAAGGACATACAGATGGGGTTCTAGTGAAGAGTGGCAGCCTGGGCTTAGACTTTACAGTGAAGCCATGTCTGGGAGGTGGGGAGGGGAGGGATATGCAAAGAGCCATTACAGAGCCAGGTGAACCTAAACCCTAGTACAAGGGTATGACTTACCTCAGTTTCTATCATTTCTTTTCCCCCTAGATTTGTTATCACCAATGAGACAAGTTTAAAGGAGTTTCCCCAGCTTCTCCTGTCCTATCCTTTATCCTACCAGTCTTTTACACAGCCTTCACTGAACATTCAGTTTCTCCCCAACCTCCACACTTGGGCTATACATAGTAGACATAGTGGATATTTTTGTTAGCAATGGAAAAAAAGAAACAAAAAACAAAACTGGTCTTAGGATTTGAAGACTGGTTTGAGAGGCTGACTCTATCAGTAGGATCCTGATCAGGTTATTTGCTTGCTTGAGAGCTAAGTGACTTTACTTGACAACAGGGATTATTTCACAAAGGGTAAATCAAGGTTTAACCAGGAGATGCAAAAGTTCTTAATATGATGGGGGGCACACAGTGAACACCCCAATAAAGGACTGTTGATGTGGGTGGATGAAATCTGACTTTTCATGCCACTGGGAGAATACTTTGAGAAATCATTTCTATATTCAAGTTGTCTGACATCAATCTGTGTGAGGCCTGTCAGGGTTCAAATCTTGGTGCTTCAACTTACTATGTGACCCCAGGTAACATATTTGACCTAATTAGAACGAATAATATATCTGATGGAAAAATTAACAGTGGTACACACAGTAAAGGCTCAAAAATCTATATTTTCCCGTGACCACAAATGTATATTTAAAGGTCTTGGTAAAGACACCACATTGCCTACAGTGGAATTGTTCCCAGGACTTTAAGAATGTCATGGAATATTTAAGGATTAGATTACTGGTCAGTAGATAATGCTGAGGTGAGGAGTGTGGTAGAATTCAGAAAACAGGGAAAGTCTGGGCCTCTTAGTTCTTAAGCAACAGTCCATGCGGGAACAACAGGGTTAAACAAGTATGCTTGTCAGAACACACAGGGAAGGATTCATTTAGAGGCAGCGCTGGAAAGAAGGGGATGATAAACCGATGTCGGGACCTACATTCCAGGGTCTAGCTACCTAGACCTGGCAGAGAGGAGGAGAGGGCTCTTTAATGGGTGGGGGGGGGATGGGAGGGAAAATGCTGATCTACTCTTACATTAGCCTGTCAAATGCTCTCCTCTAAGCACAAAAAGGGGCCAGAATTCCCATTCCAACAAACTACTATAGCAGGCTGTTACGCAGTTCTCCGGGAGTCCCAGGGAGAGAGAGGCTGGTGAAGCTGAAAAGACAGAAATGCATAAAGCACCTCTGGGTTCCTGCGTACAGGGGAGAAAAGGGGCGACAGGGAGCCAAGGCTGCATCTCCATGAATGAACCCTGGGTTGCGCCGTGGGTTCTGAGAGTTCACCTCAATCTTTTCCAGGTTGTCATTCCCCCAGCTCCTCGAATTTGGTCTTTCCTTCCACTGTTTCCCGCCCCCGCAACCCTCATTAAGAAAACTATCATTTAAAGCCCTAGTTAAGAGGCCAGGAGGGGCGAGAAAAGTGTGCGCTGGAGCGGGCAGAAAGGACCGGCAACAGTTTGCGCTTTGGTCTTCTGACTACGCAGCCCTTGTGGCCCGTCCGCCCCCGGGTCCCCACCATCATGCAGATCCAAACTCCGAGTACGAGTCGGCAGCCGCGCGGCCAGGCACCCCGTCAGCATTCAGCGGGGGTGCGGATGACGCGGGCGCTCCCGGGAGGCTGGCCAACTGCAGCAGCCGGCTGAGGGCCGCTGCGCCCCGGGCTTCCCGGTCCCTAATCCCAGCAGTCCAGGGCCAGAGGGTGCCGGGCGACCGGGTGCGGACAGCGTGGGGGCCACGCAGTCTCCCGCAGCAGCCCCACGCCGCTACAGCCTATCAGCGGCCAGCCAGCCGCTCGCTCCGACCCGACCAAAATAGCTACGAACGCCTGCGACTCGCGCGCGGCCCCTCACTTGACGCTCACTCCGACTCGCTCGCCCGCTCGGCTAGCTCCGCTCGTCCGGAGGGGGCGGGGAGGACGCTGCCGGGGAAGGGGGAGGGAGGAGGGGAGAGGAGGAAGGAGAAGGAAGGAGGGAAGGAAGAAACGAGGAAGGTAGGCAGCCCGCCGCGGACACGGGGCTGCGCGGCGCGGGCCGGCGCGCGCTGGAAGGCGCGGCGTTAACCCCTCGAGGGCAGGCGGCGGCGGGGGAGCAGTGTTAATACATAAGAGCACTGCATCACGCTAATCTTCTCTCCAGAACAGTATGCGTCAGCAGTACATTCACGTTCTGACTGAAGGACAAAAGGATGAGAGAGCAGTCTGCGTGGCTGCTGCCTGCAACACCGCGAGCCCGGCGCGAGGAGGAGACGGGCGCCGAGCGCAGGGGCCCCGCTGCTGTCGCCGCTAGCCAGCGGGGACCATGTTCCCGGGCTCCGGAGCGTCCCCGGCAGCCGCGACCCCCACTGCTCACGCCGCCGCCGCCGCCAGCGCTCGGGCCGCTGCAGCAGTCGGCGGGCAGATCCGCCACTGAAGGCTCCGGGAGCCCCAGCCGCGAACTCGCCCTTTCCGCACACAGCCGCGGCCGGCGGCGCGCCGGGAGCCGGACAGCAACGGGCGGCGGCGGGCGCTTGCGCGCCACCGGGGGCTGCGGCCGCCGCCGCCGGACCCGCGCCCGCCCCCGGACTCGCTGAAGGGGCCTGCGGTACGGGCGCGACCGCGGGTGGCGCGCTCCTCGGCCCGCGGACCCGGTCCTGGCGCCACGTCCACGCCGCTGCCCCTCCGGGGCTGGACGGATTACGGCTCCTCGCGCCAGCAGACGGCGGACTGGAGAACTGAGCCCAGTTTTTGTCTTTTTAACCCCTACTAGGAGAGGCGAGGAGAAAGGGGGTGTGTGCCCGGGGAGGGCGAAGGCGCAGGGAACACCTCTTAACTCTCGCAGCCCCGCGAGCTCACGACTGCAATCAGCTGCCGCCGGCTCGCAGCGGCCGACGCTGGGAGAGCTGAGCGCAGCGCAGCAGCAAGCGAGCGCGGCCTGGGCGGCTTCGGGGCGCCCCCGCACCCCCACCCCGGCGGCGGCTCAGGGAGCGGGCTGGGGGCGCCGGAGGCACACTTTGGCGATGAAGCGCCTTCCCCCGCGGCCGGAGCGAGCCGGTGCCAGGGTCCAAGGACAAAGCAGCGAAGCGCTGGTGGCGCCGCTCCTCGGGCTGACGGGGGGGCATGCACCTGCATAGCCCGCCGGGCCTCGGCTCTCCCTGGCGCGCCTCAACTCCGCGGCTTCGCCGGCTCCGGATTTACTAGAAGCCATTTTGTCTCCCCCTCCCCTCCCCTCCCCTCCGCCCTCCCTGCCCCCACTACTTCCCCCTTTTGTTAATTAAAACTAAGAAGCCAGAATGGGAACGAGGTGCCCGGCTCCCGTGGAAAAAGCTTAAGGACCCCGCGCTAGTTCTTTCCAGCTTTCCTTCCGAGGTAGGTGACAGAGAATTGGGTGGGGATGGTTGCAATGTGGGAGAGAAAGTCTTAGCTTCCTAAGGGCTGGCCCTGAGGGTGGGCTGGTGGATGAGGGGCCGTTCTGTAGTTTGGCAGGATTTTTCTAGGCCGATCTGCTCCGTCTCTAATCGCCCCCTCCCCACCTCCTTCTCCAGATGGAAAGAGGAGCTCCTAGCTCACTTAAGCCGGGGTAGGGCTGGTTCTCCTTTCCGAGCCAAAATCCCAGGCGATGGTGAATTATGAACGTGCCACACCATGAAGCTCTTGTGGCAGGTAACTGTGCATCACACCTGGAATGCCGTCCTGCTCCCCGTCGTCTACCTCACGGCGCAAGTGTGGATTCTGTGTGCGGCCATCGCTGCTGCCGCTTCAGCCGGGCCCCAGAACTGCCCCTCCGTCTGCTCGTGCAGTAACCAATTCAGCAAGGTGGTGTGCACTCGCCGGGGCCTCTCTGAGGTCCCGCAGGGTATTCCCTCCAACACCCGGTACCTCAACCTCATGGAAAACAACATCCAGATGATTCAGGCCGACACTTTCCGACACCTCCACCACCTGGAGGTCCTGCAGCTGGGCAGGAACTCCATCAGGCAGATAGAGGTGGGGGCCTTCAACGGCCTTGCCAGCCTCAACACTCTGGAACTGTTTGATAACTGGCTGACTGTCATCCCCAGTGGAGCCTTTGAGTACCTGTCCAAGCTACGGGAGCTCTGGCTTCGAAACAACCCCATAGAGAGCATCCCCTCTTATGCCTTCAACCGAGTGCCCTCCCTCATGCGTCTGGACCTGGGGGAGCTCAAGAAGCTGGAGTATATCTCTGAGGGGGCTTTTGAGGGGTTGTTCAACCTCAAGTACCTGAACTTGGGCATGTGCAACATTAAAGATATGCCCAACCTCACACCCCTGGTGGGGCTGGAGGAGCTGGAGATGTCGGGGAACCACTTTCCTGAGATCAGGCCTGGCTCCTTCCATGGCCTAAGTTCCCTCAAGAAACTGTGGGTGATGAACTCGCAGGTCAGCTTGATTGAACGGAATGCTTTTGATGGGCTGGCCTCCCTTGTGGAGCTCAACTTGGCCCACAATAACCTCTCATCTTTGCCCCATGACCTCTTCACTCCACTGAGGTACCTGGTAGAGTTGCACCTACACCACAATCCTTGGAACTGCGATTGTGATATTCTGTGGCTTGCTTGGTGGCTTCGGGAATATATACCCACCAATTCCACCTGCTGTGGCCGCTGTCATGCTCCCATGCACATGCGAGGCCGTTACCTGGTGGAGGTGGATCAGGCCTCCTTCCAGTGCTCTGCCCCCTTCATCATGGATGCACCCCGGGACCTCAATATCTCTGAGGATCGGATGGCAGAACTTAAGTGTCGGACTCCCCCTATGTCCTCTGTGAAGTGGTTGCTGCCCAATGGGACAGTGCTCAGCCACGCCTCCCGGCACCCACGGATCTCTGTTCTCAATGATGGCACCTTGAACTTTTCCAGTGTGCTGCTCATAGACACTGGAGTATACACATGCATGGTGACCAATGTGGCAGGCAACTCCAATGCCTCGGCCTACCTCAATGTGAGCTCGGCCGAGCTCAACACCTCCAACTTCAGCTTCTTCACCACAGTAACAGTGGAGACTACGGAAATCTCACCTGAGGACACAACACGAAAGTACAAGCCTGTCCCTACCACGTCTACTGGTTACCAGCCGGCATATACCACTTCTACCACGGTGCTCATTCAGACCACCCGTGTGCCCAAGCAGGTGCCAGTACCCGCGACAGACACCACTGACAAGATGCAGACCAGCTTGGATGAAGTCATGAAGACCACCAAGATCATCATTGGCTGCTTCGTGGCAGTGACTCTCCTAGCTGCTGCCATGTTGATTGTCTTCTATAAACTTCGTAAGCGGCACCAGCAGAGGAGTACAGTCACAGCTGCCCGGACAGTTGAGATTATCCAGGTGGATGAAGATATCCCAGCAGCAGCATCCGCAGCAGCAACAGCAGCTCCATCCGGTGTATCAGGTGAGGGGGCAGTAGTGCTGCCCACAATACATGACCATATTAACTACAACACCTACAAACCAGCACATGGGGCCCACTGGACAGAAAACAGCCTGGGGAACTCTCTGCACCCCACAGTCACCACTATCTCTGAACCTTATATAATTCAGACCCACACCAAGGACAAGGTACAGGAAACTCAAATATGACTTCCCCTCCCCCCAAAACTTATAAAATGCAATAGAATGCACAAAAAAGAGCAACTTTTGTACAGTGGGGAGAGACTTTTTCTTGTATATGCTTATATATTAAATCTATGGGCTGGTAAAAAAGATTATATTAAAATTTAAAAACAAAAAATCAAAACAAAACTATTTTCTAACTTGTAAGTTCTATTTAAAGGGGAGGGAGGGGAATCTCGGGAATGTTGTGGGTATAAGCCTCAAATCAACTGGTGTAAGGTGGAAGCTGCTAAGAAAACAGTTAAAACAGCCAGTACCCCTAAACAGGTGGGGTGTGGGCTGCTGAGGAGTAGGATAGACTGCACCTGTCATTTTTAAAAGATGCTTCACAAGATATAGGAATTACCATTTCTACAGACATCTTTCTTAAGCTGAGAGCTGTCTTTGCAGATCTATCTTATAAAAAATAAATTTAAAACGCATCAGAAATTTGTACTGTGCCAAAATGTTGAAAGGCAATAATTTTTTTTCCTTTAGAGGCAAAGAGGAAGATAGATCTGTAAATGCATTTTAAATATGAAAACCAAAATTCAAATGAATCCTTAAAGAGGCTGTTTCTTTGTCCATGTGCACAAGTCCTCTGGTTTGTGCTCTAAGACTTGCATGTGCCTCCCCTGACAGTGCTTCAGTACGCTAGGAAGGAAGAGAGCTGGCGTAGCTCTCAGTCAAATGCTTTCACAATGCACCAGATAACTGCAGTTGGGCATAACCCACTCTACGAGGATGGTCTATTCAGGGTTTCCCAGGAGAAGGAGGCGGCCCGAAGGGGGTGCGGCACAGGGCAGGAGGGAAGGCGAGCAGCGGCAGAGAAAATGATTCACAGGAGGCCATAAATTAGCATTCTGTCATGTCCACCTGTTGTTCCTGGTATCTGACAAATGATTGTAGACAATGATGGCATTTTATGATTTTTCAAAAAGGTCTTGTTTGTTTTTGGGTGGAGAAGGGGAGGCTGGGAGTGGGGGGGGGTTTGGGGGAGTGGAAGCTTTTCTTATGCTTGGGATTTGGTGACTATTCTAAATGCTGATTCATTAGGGATTATTACAGCTGATGCCAACTGGTTGTGGTGATAGAGTGGGGGCAGAACATGAGTAGAGAGGAAAAAAGGAGAGCTAAAAAGGGCACAGGCTCAATTAAAGTACAGAAGCCTCTGCCAACCAGGACACTTCAAAAAAAAAAAAGTGAAATCCACAGTTACAACAGAGGTGACAAGCATGCACACTCACATGAGTTCTGTTGAATGGAGAATGGGGTTGGGGGAAAGCTTCCCTCCCCAAGTCCTACCTCCAGAGGAGGTGTGTATGTGGGGGGCAAGATCTGTTATTCTGGTCCATTTAATGATGTAACTTCTTTCAGTTATGACTTTAGCTTTAAGAGGAAATAAAGGGTTCAGATTTGAAAGGGGATGTTATGGGTGGGGGGAATCCAACAAAAGAACACTGATTGTAATGTGAGAAAAGTGTATTTTTGTATTTTAATAAATATTGTTCAATTTTTAATTCAGTGTCCCCAAAGGGTTAAATTGAGTAAGATCCTGAATCTATAGTCTTATGAGCATTGACCAACTCATTTATATTTAAAGAAATAAAGGAGGTGAGGAGAGGGAAGAGGCGCGATGTGGGGAGAGAGACAATGTTAAAAATTTGGAAGTGTGGGATAATGCTAAAGCTGTCAACAACCTTTCTTTAGTTTAAATAAATGCACTCCGACTCCAGTGCATCTTCCATGAGCTAAGTGTGTTAGTCCCTGGCTTTGTTGGGGATATAACCAAATTCCCCACGCCCTGAAAAACCAGGGGAAATGGGTCAGTCTCAGCTTCTGGGACCTGGCCAGAGTGAAGCGCCACCTCAGCAGATCCTGCTGGGCAGGCAGTACCAGCTCAACCCAAGGACCCAAGGGGGCCTGGATTTAAGAGGGCTGCAGTAATGTAGTTTGGCTGCAAATTCCCACAGGCAGTGTTGCTGCCGTTCTCTTGAGTCCTAAATAGTCAAATGTGTCTTGTGGAGGTGGGGTCTATCTCAGGGCTCCCAGAGCAATGATTTCCAGGGAGGCTCCATGAACGAGGATGTCATGCGTCTTCAGCTAGTATTTATACTAATGCAGGGATGAGGACTGAGTGGGTGTGATCTCTCTAGCACCGAGGAGGGAAAGTGGCAGGCAGCACTTTGCAGCAGTTGGCTAAGAAATGGCCAATTCTGAATCTTCCTGGGCACATAAATAATTTGTGGCTATCAGTGCCCGTGGCAGCACATATGCATGGGTAGACACTTAGAATCTTGCCACCAAAGGTTGGTTCCCTTGGTCTTTCTTTTACCATTCCCCTCCCAATAAAGAGAGAGAACTACAGCAAAGCAAAGGGTGAGATCTGGCTAGACCAGATGAAAATGGGAGAAATAACTGGTTCCTAAGGCCACACAACATAGCTCAGGCTGTTCAGAACAGCTTCTGGGTATACATTCTGACTGGGAAGAAGTTGCTGCCTCAGCACTACAAGGTGGGGGCACCAACTTCCTAACATCACATCTTTTTCATCAGCTTCCTAGGAAGTCAGGAATTACGCTGTAGCTGCAATGACAAAGAGTCTATGTTAGACTGAGGTCTGAGGACAGAGGCAGAGAAATGGGAAGACTCCTATGGAGGAATGCATTTGTTCTGGGAATGAGGTCTTAGAACCAGAAAGAGAACTGTTTTCTAGAAGGAATTTGAGGGAATGGGGTATGGAGGGGGAGGGAGGAAGGGCACAGAGAAGAGGAATCCTAGGCACAAGTATTTCAAGGGCAGCTCTCTCCCCAGTGGGTCTACTTTCTGGTCTGGCATGTTTTGGCAGTTGGAGAAGTGGCCATCTTTTACCATAAAGCTGGGCATATCTTCCCCTAAGAATGTACTTGGGACAATTTTTCACAAGAGCCCCAGGAACACTGAAAGTGAAGCTCTAAAGCTGTGTTAATGACTCATCCTCGAGCTGGCCAAGCTGTACAGCTGGTTACCTGGGAATGGAACGTGGGTTGGTAGCTCTTCATAGGGTAGTTAAAGCAACGTCAGAGGTAAAGACTGTGGTTGAGTATATGGAATTACAATTTTAAGGTAATGAAAAATTACTTAAATTTTAAAATATTTTTGTGGTTAAGGAACTGAGCCTCAGAAAAATGGAAAGACACATCCAAGGTCACACTACCAGTTAGTGGAAGTAGTACTAAAACCCAGGTCTCATGACTCCCAAGCCAAATGTGTTTTCCCACTGAAGCTCTTATTTATTATCAAGAATGTGTTTCTTTCCATGTCAATACCCAGTTGAAATGGGACTTCCTACAGATACTTCACTTTCTATCACAACCAGCACTACTACCTTGTTAAAGCCTGACCACAATTCTGACATATGCAGCTGGATGCTCAGGAGTGCATACAACAGCTTTCTGATTTGTAGGCCCAATGGCAGACAGAAACTGCAATACCACAGAGGGTGACAGCTACAGGAGAGAGACTGAAGTAAGTACGATGGTGTGTTCCCAGTGAGAAAGATGGCTTGCTTCCTTCCAGCCAAGGGCTGGAAAGCTTTACAGAGTAGATGACTGACAGAGGTCTTAAAGTCCTTAATCAGAGAAATTTTCTATAAGTGGGGTGATGTCTGCTTATTTGGCTCAACAATGATGAGCCTGGAAAAGCGGACTGGGGCACAAGACCTTACTTCCTCTCATCTTCTGTATCTACCTAGCCTTAGCTTTTAAATTTTTTTACATTGATTGATTGATTGAGGGAGTTGCACATGTGGCCACCAGAAGACAACTTGCTAAGGGTTGATTCTCCTGTTCTACCATGTGGGATCTGGGAAAAGAACTCAGGTCATCAGGTTTGGTGGCAAGTTCCTTTACCCACTGAGCATCTGGGAAATCCACCAGCCTTAGCCTTAACCTTTGAAATGCCATGCTGTGGTTACCACTGCTGCTTCAGGGCCTCTTATCACCCTTTGGTGTAATCTTGCTTCCTATTATCAATGAAGGTAGACAGGCTAGCTTCTAAGGCCTAGAGACATTAGCTTTATTATGGCTATTTAACATGCCTTGAGGCCAGCAACCTGCTGGGTAGAACGACTTGCAGAGTTCCTGCAAGATAATTCCTTTTGTTGGCAGGGAAGAGGGCAGGAGTCCCTGTCCTCTGGCTTCCTTCAGTGGTGATAACTAGGGATTGCAAGAGAACTTTGACTCCAGGGAGGACCACCATTTCATTGCACCAAACAAAACAGTGAGGGCTTAAAATAAAGAAAAAGGAAAGAGAACATCTATATCTAAACATATGCCTGATTTTACCTCCTGTCCTGGCACTCAGCACACCATGCCACTGGCTAATGCACTGTTCATGCCGTTTCTAGATCTTGCCTCAGCTAAAGTGCAAGGCAGCTCTTGGCTCAAAGCAACTCTCTTGATCACCAACCACTTAGAAAGCACCCTTTCTTCTGCAGGGGGAAAAATGGTTTAGGCAGTAGATTGTTTTCATCTTTGCTTTAAATTAAAATAAACTATATCTTAGGCAGGGCAAAGAAATTAGACACATGTCTCTCTGTTTGTGTATACATATACTTTCATATGCACATACACTAAAAAAGGCAACATAATGTTTGCAAGCAAACCCAGGAGCCGTTCTCCTGGGTGGAATTCCAGCTCTATCACTTCCTAGTTCTGTGACTTGGGCATGGACTCAGTTTCTTCAACTGTAAAATGGAGACAATATTAGTATCTACTTCATTACTGCACAGGTTGTTGCAAGAATGGAAATTTTATTTTTATGTCTATTTCTATCTTACACTTAGTGTGGTAGCTGACAGTTGGTGGTTATTTGATTATATAAGTATGTAAACTAAAAGATCAGTGTCCATCATTATTTCCATTCTTTTTTTGAGACAGGGTATATATCCCTAGCTGACCTAGAACTCACTAAGTAGACCAAGTTGGCCTCAATGCATATCGATCCACCTGTCTCCACCTCCCAAATGCTGGAATTAAAGACACAGGTCACCATGCCTGGCAACTATCTCTATTCCTAAACCATGTCCATGTTCAATCTCACTATTCTAGAGAGGAATAATGATTATCTAAAAGTTGGAGACAAAGCCATCTAGAACCCCAAACACTATGGGAAAGATGCCTGTACTTTGTTTCCCAGGAAAACCCAGTCTTTTGCTCAGTCCCTAAACTTAACTGATTTTGAGTGTTAGGAACAGTCCTTGATTCACTTACTTCTTTAGCACCCACATACCTTCTGATATTCCCCTGGCCCACAGCAATATCTTATCCCAGGAACAGATTACTTTTTTGTAAAGGTGTTTCTGTTGATATTCCACCAAATGGAGGGCTGGTATAAGACATTTCTACCTAGCAAGCTTTCATCCTTAACAAGATGGCAAGCTTCCTAGACTCCTCACCTATCTGTGATTTCCACCATGGGGCAACTTTAAAGCAGTATTATTTACAAGGGCAGTGATAAACCCTTCCTCACTATGAAGCCTTACCAGGCTTAGAGGTGAGAAGGGGATGGAAAACCACAGAGATTCTTCTGATTTAATAAGGAAGATACTGACTAGACTCTGGGTGACAAAGACTGCTAGTATGGAACAGAGGAGAAGAAAAGGAGGGAGATCAACTCCAAGAGAGGCTGAAAAAAAAAATGCATTTAGCTTTCCTAATGAGAGGCTAGAATTAGATGTAAGGCTGATCATAGGTTTTATCCCCTGGTACATGCCAACTTTGCTGCCAGGACTTGGGCCAAACCACCTACCCACAACAGTCCTGTTCCCTTTCCTGGTACCTTCATCCCAACACTGACAGCTTCCCTGGGTTGGTTCTGAACTCACCTCTTAATTTCTATCAAGGTACAGTCACCATGGCAGAAGGCACAGTCCACTGTTTACCTACAAGAATGCTATCCCAGAAGGAAAGGGTTATAGAAGTTGAGTTCACCCATAGAAATTATGAGTTCAGTGCACATGGATCCTGAGTCACATTAGTCCTAGGCCTGTGGGGATATCCCAGAGAAGCTGTCTTTTCAAAGCAAGTTAGAGCTAAAGAGGATAGCAACATCTCAAAGAATATGAGAACCAGGGAAGCACAGGGATGAGGGACTACCTCAGCACACCGGGTGTTAGGGCTGGGTCAACCGAGGTAACAACCGACAGCCTGTGAACCCAGTGACAAGACTAGAGTAATTGTGAGGGTTAGGAACAGTCCTTGATTCACTTATGTCTTTAGCACCCACCTACCTTCTTATATTCCCACTAATAAGAACACCCTTCAGTTGTTATACCAGGTTTTCTTTCAAAAATCTTCATTTAGTCCATCCATCTCCATGATAGAACTTAAGAAATCCTTCATGATCCTTCCATCCAAGAATAATAGCTCTTTCTTACTTCTAATAATTTGAAAACTACTGCCTCTACAAGTCAATTCCTTAATCTGTAATCTCTTTTATAGTTAGTTCCTTTAAGGTCTCAACTCTGGTTTCCCTGTTTATCTCTGAGCTGGTGGTGTTTTAGTCATTAGATAAGTCACTCTACCTGTTCAGTGAGTCAGCAAGCAGATTGAGAAGAGCTTTCACACATTGTTCCCTGGGTAAAGTTTGACTTCCTGGCCTCAGGCTACTTCTTCCCAGTCTTGAAGGTCTGGCTTTCTTTCTTTACCTACCTACTCATCTGGGTTCATTAATCCTAAACAGACAGCTCAGATCCTGCTCAGATTCCCTCACCCATAGGTAAACTGAATGAGTTATAGCTAGCTCTTCACATAGGCACTTCCAGCTAGAAACCAAGTGCCAGTTCCCTGCATTCAGTAGTCCAGATTAGAAGAATGCTGTGTGCATTCCTCATGATAGCCCAGATACAGAGCTGAGGCCTCAGCCACCAGCAGCCTGTTCCTGAAGCTTGGCAGCCACGGTGGTTACAAGTTATAATCTATTATCATTCCAAGAAGACTTAATTTCTGGACTTAAAGGAAGTCGGATAATACTTTATCCTATTAGTGTCTGCCTGTGTGAACTGACAATGGCTTCCTTCTGACATGACCGCATATTCTTCCAATTCATCTCTTTAAGGCTGGGGAGAGGGAAGTCTGGAGTATGAAAGGAAGGAGGAAAAGAAAAACCTAAGGAAGAGGCTGCTACAGGGACTAGAGAAAGGAAGACTATTTTTCCTATTAGTAACAGGACAGAGTACTCAGGGCAAGTCTGAGTTACCTCAAAGTACATTTAGATTTCCTTATTTCACTCAGGAGGGAAGTGATTGAGAACAGTGAGTATGTTGTGTGCACATGTCAGAAATGGGTTCTGAAGCCACAGAGAATTATGCACAGAACACCACCAAAGTGTTGGCCCTACTTTGAGTACTTCTTATTCTTGTTCAAGTCCCCATCTCCAAGTAGAATAATGTCACCTGAAGGCACCTTTACAACATGTTTTTTTTTTTAACCCCCCTCTCAAATCTACCTGACCTTGACAATAGACACTGAGATAGTGGGTTTATGTCTCTAATGTCAAGAGCATTCTCCAAGTTCATTAGAAGATGCTGTTGAACTGCCTCCATTTACTTATGAGGAAAATGAAACCCAATGCAATGTAACTTGTCCAGTATCATGTGAGAGACCACATCTCAGGTCAACCCAGCAGAGTCACCATGACCTACAACTCCAGCGGGTGTCACATACAGAAATGGGGGAAATGACCGTTACCCCTGAAACTTGCAATTCTGTGCAGTCCCTAAAAGTGTCTTTGCATGACTGGGGCGGGGGGAGGGGGAGAGCGAAGAGGAAGGCTTTTTCACCAGTTCTTTCACTTGTGCTTAATGCTCTGAGACAAACAGCTAGAATTGAGAAACTAGGCAACTTTTTCATTCTCTACAGCTCTTAAGTGTTCTAGAGCATGTGAATTTAGTGGCAGTACAGAGCAGGAAAGGATACTTTTGTTGCCTAAGTGGTCATCTCCTTCTCTTTAAATGAGTGGAGGGCAGTAAGGTGACACCTTCCCTCTGTGCAGGGAAGTCTTAGGGAAGCTTAGTCATTAGGGCTATGAAGGTTATGAAGACCACTGGAGTTGCAGAGCAGTTAAGAGTCCTACTTTAACCACCCTGGCCTTCCTCAGGGTTGCAGAGCAAGGGGATCCTCAGAGGGAACACTCATACAGATTTGGAGACCTACTCTGAAGCATGGGGCCAAGCAGCTAGTAAGCTGTCTTTTCCTCTTCCTGTCTCAACAAATCCTCTCCAGGAAAACAGTAGCTCTAACTATAATTTTATCACATATATTTAATTACACTGTGTCCCCTTCATGGGGGTTTCAAGTGAAGTCCCAGTAGAAACATTCTAAAGGAACAACCACAAAGACTTTCCCTTAACTAAGTTAATTTAGCAGACATTTGCTATCTTGGATGGGGTGGAGTTACTTCTCTTTCCAACTTCAAAGCTGAGAGAGAAGGAAGATGGGGAATGCAGAGAAATAAAGAGGAGGGCAGGGGCTTCCGGAAAATGAGTTTCCATCTATTAAGGAGAGGTAATTTCTGCTCCTTCCCCTAGAGACACGTCCCCTCCAATAATGGCCTGACTCTAATGATTCCCACTCCTAAGCAATAGCCTATGTTATGCTGGTGTTGAGACAAACTGTGCCAGAGAATTCCCCTTTCTCCAAGGAGCTGCTATCATTATGCAGGAGGGATTAGCCAACAAGGAGGATGTGCTCTTAGTAGGAGAGAGAAGAGAACCAAAGAGAATGCTTTTCTCTAGATGGCTCAGTACAGCTGACTTAGGACTCAAAACTGGAGATGAGAAGATGGTGATAGTAAGAAAGGATTCCCCATGATGGGCAGATTAGTTGGCCAGGGGAGATGGCTACTGAAAGCCATTTCCAGGACTGATGTACATGGACGTATATGGTCTACCAACCCTGAAGTTAGGGTTATAGCTGTCACTGAGGCTGTAGAGTCAGTGGAAGTTGGGAGCTCATCTCCATTTAACAGACTGGAATCTGGTGAGAACTAATGACGAGGCTCTAGTTCTTGTGGAAGCTTCTGCCAGCTGGTCTTGAGGAAGGGTTAAGGGAGTTCCCTTATTTTGCCCCTGGTGGTTTCCTTGTGATAGAGACGGACCGCTTCCAGAGGCTGCTTTGCCAGATGTGTCAGCAGGCAGCCTGGCCAGAGAGCCTGCAGTGCAGACAGATGCCTTGGGCTATATTCAGGATGGCAAGACCCTTTATGGTACTGCGGCTCAGCTCTGGGTAATGTTCCTCAGCCAGATTCATTCCCCCCAAATCTCTTCAAATATGTGGGCCATGGAGGGAGGCAAATTTAATTAAATTACTGTGTCATGGACTGCCCTTCCTGGGCAAAGGCTAAAAATGGGCTCATGCTGACATGCAAACCCAGAGAGCAAGTGTCTCTTTGTGCTAGGCTGTCAGCAGCTGGAAGGGGCTGGAAGTGCCAGGATCTGGACCCAGTTAGCCGGCCCCTTTTGCTGCAGTAAGGCAGAGTCAACAATCCACCCAGGGCCCCAGAGTCAACAATCCAACCAGGGCCCCATGCAGCTCTGCTGACCTTTTCCTTTTCACTTGGAAGATGCCTGAGCGGCACCCCCCCTTCCTGCATCAGTCCATTTCTCCTCAGATGCCTCTCTTGCTGGCCCTCAGGACTTTCCCGTAAGGCGGTGTCCTGCACGGTGCAGAGAACAAGGCATGAAGCTGCAGGGAGATACAATTCAGGAGTGCACAGGCAAGTTTGTTTAGCTTGGCAGGAGCTGGAGGGGTCTCCTGGGCCACTCAGAGTGCTACTTCAGCAGTTCCCCATTGGCAATGGCTTGCTGGATAGAGAACCCTTGTCAGGTGCTAGAGTAAAGCACAAAGCTTCCTCTCCTCTTTCTCTGCACAAGTGCTGCTGTCGGCATAGTACCTGAGCAGCAAAATGAGGCAAGAAAGACTAGGGGTAACTGGAATCATTTAACATGTAGAAATCACAAAACAAGTGCTGGCTAAGCTGAGCCTGTCAACTACAGAAGGCTGCTTCATTTCTCTCCTGAAAGCTCAGGCCTCACTATTCAGTCTGCCACAATTGTACAAATGCTGCCCTCAGTAGTGCTTGAGCTGGACGAGGGCTTCCCTCTGCTGGTGGGAATCAGCCTGTGATGGAATCTGTGCAATGGCAAAAGCAGACACAGGGCTGTACAGTGGCTTTTCCATTTGCAGCCTAGACTGAGGAAGAGTCAGTAGGGGAATCTTTTCCTTACTGACTTGATCCCCGAGAGAATAGAATTGTCTCAGGCCTGAAACTTGGTGAGATGTAACACTTGGAGACTGAGGGGCAGCTCTGTACCATATCATCAAGAAATCTTCCTGGGAGACTAGTTGTATTTATACCTCCTCTTATGTCCAGGGCATCCTGGCAGGTAGACACCTAGACGACTGGATCAGTGCAGGTGGCTCTGGGGGTGATGGCAGCCTGTGTGGCAGGTCTCATTCAGACATCTCCCTGTTTCTGCAGATTCACAGGGATGCTTAGTGACATTGCGCTGAGCAGCTCCAGAGCCATTCTCTGGGACATAATTGGGTGAGGGAGATGATCTATTTGCCATAAGTTGTTGCTGGCTAAAGCTTGGTTCTGAATATGATGGTTCTTTTCAGGACTATGACAATTATTGCATATTCAGGTCCTTGGGATCTACCTCAACAACCTAGACAATGTAAGCTTGTAGGTTGCTTGCAGGCCAGGATTTCCACATTACTAGATTTTCTGAATTAAAAAAAAAAAAAAAAAAGGAAAGGAAAGGAAAGGTGGTGGCACATGCCTCCTTTAATCCTGCACTTAGGAGGCAGAAACAGGGAGATGTCTGAATGAGATCGTGTCTCAAAAACAACAACAACAAAAACCCTACCAAAGAGATAAAGAGAGAAGGTGTGTGTGTGTGGAGACAGTGGGGACGGAGCATATTGGCTGCTCTTGCAAAGGACACAGGTTCAATTCTCAGCACCCACATGGCAGCCAACCACCATTTGCAACTCTAGTTCCAAAGGCTCTGATGCCCTTTTCTGACCTCTGAGGGCCTGCGCAACAGGGGTGCACTTACATACATGCAGGCAACACATTCATAGACATAAAATAAAAATGATGTTCTTGGGTGTTCTACTCTGACAAAGGGTATTTCCTCTGTATCAAGTGTGATAGAAGATACCAGATTCCAGCCCCAGGCTGTAGGTAACAATGACATTTCAGCAGAACAAGGTCTGTTAATTCCATGCCACAAGCACAGCTCCATTCCACTTGGACTGAAAGAGCTCACTAAGTGACTGGCTTCAAATTTCAGAAATATAGGCATATTCCTCCTCAGGCCAGTCTTTTTTAGTCAGGATGTTATTGGTCCTTAGATGCCAAAATATTTTACCATTACCAATGACTGAAACTATTATCCTAAAGCAAACACACTAAGTTGTACCAAGTAGATAATATCTCAACCCGTATTTCTTTGTAGGAAGGTTTGCCTTCAGGGTTATGTTCTTCCTTATTTAAGCAGTCTGGATTGGGAGAGTTTCCCAGTGCAGAACAGCTGCCATCGCTTCTCTTCCCTCTGTAGGTTGTTGCTATAGGCTCTTACTCAGGCAGAGTCTGCTAGATTAGAGCCTCAATGCAGCTCTGTAATCCTGCTGCCCAGCAGTGAGCCACCTAGAGGGAAGGCTGAGGGGTATTCTGAGGCTGTTGCCATGTTTCTTCTTCTATAAACAAAAGGTCAGCTACAATCCCCCTCATGCTTGCTATCAGTCACTTCAGTTCTGTTAGAAAGGGACAAGGTGAAGAGAAAGTAATTGATTCCAATGATGTACTGCAGGGTACTACCTTTAACACATTAAAGTGGACTGAGAAAATGAGCAGTGCTTTTGAGAAGTTGCCAAAGCCTGTAATAATTGGTCAAGGAAGAGAAGGAAAAGTAGTTTTTGATACTTACATCTTCTCCTGATTCTCTCAGCTCTTGATAATACTTAGGAAGCAGAGTGGGTGCTGCTAAGGGTATTTACAAAAATAGATTAGCTCTCATGTAGGCTAGAAAGCATTTCCTACATAGTATGTTGAACTTAAACTTTGTACTATCCTTGACTGTTAGGTTTCAGTTAATTTTTGTGTTTAAAATCATGTCACCTGGGTTAATGTGGTGGAACATGAACTAAGAAGAATCTTCATCCTGGCCCAGGTTGACCTGTAGGCAGAGTTTGGTTCAGCCAGTTCTGTAAGCTCAGGAAAGCAGGGCAGGAGAGGGATGGGAGTGGCAGACATCACTGGGTATGGCCAGGGCCATCTGCACTACTGTGAATCAAGGTTTGCTCAGACAGAAGGCTCGAGGGAGGAGGTACAGCTGCTGATGGCTCAGACAGCTTGGACCTGTCCAGGCAAACAAGCCACTCAAGTGCAAGAACAGCCAGCCAAGTAGGCAGAGCACAAATAAGGTCTTAAAGCTCGAAATCTGACAAGATATAGAGGGAGGGTAGGAAGCTGTCTTGGATTTCAACTGGTGCCTGGCCTTGCCTCTCACTGCTGTGGCAGGTTCTTTGGCTACTGAAGGGTGGGATGTGAAGCCTGGGAACTAGGGGTTGGAGGCAGACCAGCATTTCTTGAGCTTGAATTTAAAACTGTCATTCTGGGAACTGCAGAGTCAGCTTTGGATTACTCTTTCTCATCAGTGGCTCTGAAAATAAAATAGAGCCCTTGTCCACAGATATATCTATCTCTACTCCACTTGTGTACCCAAGGTTAAGAAGCAGTGGGCTTTGGAGTATGTGGATATATATCTACCACACTGCTAACTACACAGTAAGAGGGGTCTGCCTCAGAATTACCCGAGGAGATTCAGGGGCTCTGCTGTCTTGTGGGGAGAGAGACAGCAGTTGGCTGTTTGGGGGCATGCAGGTGCTATTCTGGTTCCTCAAGTTTTCTCAAGAGAAAACTCTTAAGGCAATGCTTCCTTCTCCTAGGTGCAGATTGGCTACACTGGGGGAACCGTAAGATACCAGTGTTTAGGTATTCCTCTCTTGGAACCTCACCCACTCTTGGGAGTTTTCCTCACTTTCCCTTAATAAATCTACCTCATTCTAATTTTAAAAACAAACAAAATGGTACCAGTGTTCATACTTTAGGCCACAGTGCAATCTCTAGGGTGGCAGCAGGATTTTGATATTTTAAAATCACCCAAGAGATTAGAAACCACTGCTCTAGATCTGAGAAGATAGGGAGAACACTGGTCAGACTGACAGTCAGGTCAGTCCTGCCATTAGTTCCAGAATCATGTGTTGCACATGGTAAGCGACTACTAGAGCTAGTCCTCAGGTTCAGGAGGAATCAAGTGTCCATGGTGTCTGCCCTGAAAAACAAGGGGGAATCCTACAAATGCAGCACCTGCCGGTAAGATCTGTTCAAGGAAGAAAAATGGTCAGAACCCAAGAATAATAAGTGGGAGAAACTGAGCCCCTGTATTCCAAAGTAAGTAGGAGGAGAGCCAAAGAGCTTGCTTCTCCCTACCTATTTTAGATATAAATCTTCCTAGTCAGCCATAGGCTGCCTTACAGGGGAACACAGGCAAGTTCCTCATTACCCTATGGTTTAGGTTCATGGACCAATTTTAAGAGTGGTTTCTGACTCTTAGTACAACTGCTCCCTTAGCTCTTAACCTTAGCTCTTTCTTGGTTTACTTATTTGTTGGTATCCTTCTGTGGAACCAGTACTGTGATCTGGGACAGGCCAAATCCTTGCCCTTGAGTTATCAGCACAGGAGAGACAGCTAGGTTGAGAGGGATGACAGCAGGCAGGAATGTGTGCTTAAAAGGCACGTGACAGCCAGGGGAAGCCTTACTTCCATCCTCCCAAAGAGCCCTACAAAGAAACACAGTGCATTGTGGGCTTACAGGATACCCGTTGGAGTCTACATGTTCTAGGAGGGCACAGAGGAGGAAACCTGCACAGGGATTATGAATATAATAGGTAATTTGAGTGTACTGTTAGAGCCAAGATTGACTCCAATCTTGTAGGGAAGCCAGAAGTGGCCAGTCCTGCAGAAACGCAGGATGGATAGTTTACCTCTGTACCTCAGGCAGGCATCTGCTAAAAGGACTGTCCTGTGAGTTGGAAGTTTGGCAGATATGCTGTCAGTAAATACCCTGGTAAAATAGTATTTATTCTAGGTTGATAAGTAACCTAGATAGTCTGCAGCCTTGTCCTCCTCCCAGCCCTATAACAACACACAAATTAGTGCTTAATGTTTAGGTGTAATTCACAGAACTCCTGAATAAAAATCAGCCAATAGCTTGCCTATGATTGAAGAGGTGCTAAGCCAGAGGCCTAATTAAGGTCACAGTGTAAATATAGGATGGAAGCTTCCAGCCTGGGCTCTAGAGCTTCATTTAATTTGGCTGTAGCAAACTGCTACTGGTCTCACCTGCTAAACAGCCAGAGCAAAACAGCACTTGGGAGTTGGAACAATGTTGAGGACACAAAGGAGTCCTCACACAGATGCACACAGAACTGAGAGCATGTGTGGCCCTGGGGAATGGAGGGTAGGGGGTACAAATTTCAGCCCACTCTGGCCGTAGCCAAATCCCACTGGTATTCCAGAAGATAAAGGCTTTCTTACAGCATGTGTCACAGTGCAGCTGCAACCATTTTTACTTCACTTGTGTAGCCAGAGACACTGTGAGGACGGAGCATGCAGGACCAGCAAGGGACAAGGCAGATAAACCCCAGGCACAGCAGTTCTCCAGGTTGGTTATAGTGCATGTGGAAGCTGTTTGGATCCAGCCTGTTCCTTGTGTCCACCCTGTCCCCCAGAGTGTAGACCACTCATGGGAACTAGCTAGAAAGATCAAGTTTCTGTTGATACATATCCAAAGTCAAGTACAAACTCTAAGCTTATCACCTAGAGTGTGGAGATACAAATTTACTTTCCTAAGACAGTGGTTCTTAACCTTAAATGCATGCTGGAATCACTTTGTGAGCTAAAAAAAACTTAAACACTTTAATTATATAAAAACTTCTCTGATAAAAACTGAAACATTGAAAATAGACTAGTAATGAACACTCTGTATACCAATCATGTGAACTCAACAGCTACTCAAGCTGAGGTCTTCTCTTTGCCGAGACACAGTGCCACTTCAGCCTTCCTCACGTCAGTGTGCATCTCTAAAAATACGTGGTCATTTTCTTACATAAGCACGATGCCATTACCATACCCACCAAAATGAACAAAGTTAGCCGTTGGTATCAGCAAATTACCTGCGGAACTTAAAATAAAAAGCTAGTACTTGATGAAGCCAGAATTTCTGGAGGGAGGCCCAGGCATTAGTAGCTTTCCTCCACCTCTCTGCTCCATGTGTGTTGCCAGGGTGGTGAATTCACTACCTCAGTCTGCGTGGGGTCTGAAGCAAGTGCTGTGAATGTCTTCTAGCCCTTGATTACACAGTATTTAACAAAAAATACAAAAAACCCAACAAAATCCCTCAAAACCCCCAAACAAACAATAAAAAGACAAGGAAAGCATGACAAATCATAGGATGAAGACAAGGAAAACAAAAGCATAAAGAAGAAAGAAAAAAAAACAAACAGCAAGTCATAGAATAGAATCCTGTGTACACTGAAAAGCTTCCTTCTGTTCAGGAGTAGAAACCACTCGATGCATTAGATCCATCAAAGGCCTGAGCAGGCCGTAAGGAAGGTGGTTCCCAGTTGCCCATGCTGGTTGCAGAGTCCTTAGTACCCCTACACTAGGTCACTCTGAATTGTTTCTCCTTTGTATTGTTAGCTTTTCTTGCTTCTGTGCATGCTGTCTCTCTGGCCCAATATTTTGGCAAACTCTGAGACTCAGCACCTGGGTCTTAGGGAGGATTAATTACATAGGCTATGGTAAGAGGGTTCACCAAAACTTCTTGGGTGCTGGCAGTAGTGTAGAAATAGTACAGTCTTCAATTTTATTTATTTAAGAAAATAACTAAACAAAATATCCTGCAAAAAGATGAGGCTGTGTCACTGTAGCTAAAAATACTTCCACTGAAGGCATCCGCTCACCAGCTCCTCAATTAAGAGATGCTACAGGGCCCTTTGTGAGCTGTGCAGTGTTGGCAGCACCACAGGGGCCCTGGGTGGCCAGGGACAATCACTGGAGCTGTGACTTGTTACTGCTCGGTGGAAGAGGGCTGGCAAACAGCCACAGAGCCGACATTTAAGACCTGAATACTGCAGGTAACTCTTATACACCTCTTGCTTCATGGAATAATACCTAAGTCAATAGTGAACCTCAATGACAGAGCTGAGGATGAGCCAAAGGAATCCAGGGCTGTTTTTGGACTTCCCTGAGATTTACATGTGTACCATAGCCATAAGAGGCAACAATGCCATCTAGCCTGGCTCAGGATGTCTGGGTGCTAGATAGCAACTTGGAAGTGTGTGTGTCAAAGGGAGGTAGACCCAAGTGAAGCCTCTTGGGGGACCTCAGGCAATGGCTACTTTTGATGCAGGCTGACATCTCAAAGGGGACACTGCAGAGGCACAGGGCTTCACATGCCTTTCTTGGATCCCCCCCCCCCCCCCGCCCCACATAGTCTCAATGCGTACAGGTCATTTAGTTCAACACACTCATTTTTACTGGGAAAGATGAAGCCTGGTTGGGGGGCGAGGTCAGAGTTGGTAAATGTAAGAATCAGGACTTTAAAACATGGAATTTCTGATATACTATACCATTCCAATGAATGGATTCATTAGAAGCTGTCAACAAATGCCAAAAGAGCTATGGGAAAAGATATCTGTGGTTCAAGTGCCCAAGGGACAAAAGAATGTCAGGAGACCGTTGCCTAAATAACTGGGCAGCTCTGGAATCCCCAAAGGCTCTGAGGAAACACAAGGGTCAGCTGCAGCAACCAAGTCAAGATGTTCTGTGGGAACAGTGACAGTTATATAGACCTGTGGCCAGACCTTCAGTCAGCGATCTGTTGCCACTCCCCATTTTCCATGTAAGAGAGCAGGAAACATCTGGTACAGGCTTGATTAGGGCCTGGTAGGAGAAAAAGCAACAAGAGGCCAAGGCCGGTTTGATTCAGGCACTGATCCTTTCCTTATTTGGCATTCAAAGATATTCTTAAGGAGTAATAGTTTAAGAGAAAACATATCGAATATTATGGGCAAGGTGTGATCTCCAGTATGTAACCTGAACTTCTGGTGGTTTAGTGTCCTGCACTGTCCAGGATGGTGGCTAACTAGCCACATGTGGCTACTGATATTAAGATGAAGAGTCTGTTCTCAGTTTGTGTGCATGTGTATGTGTGCACATGTTGGGTATCCGCATGTGACTAGTGGCCACTATACTGCACAGCACAGATAAAGACTCTCTCCAATACAGAAAATTGTGTGAGCACTGGCTGGCTATGGTTGTCTTAGCTCACCTCTTTCAGGTTAGGAGTAGTTTCTGAAACTCTTGAGCAAGAATTGAACTTGGGAAAGCTAAAAGGCTCTTAATTTACTCTCCAGAAAACCCAATAAACCTGGGATCTTGAAGAAGCTAGTTACTGAGCACAGGAATTTACCCCTGTACCACAGTGCCTGTCTGCATGTTTCCAGCCACTCTGACCTTTGCCTTTTTTGCTCAGTTTCTATTTTACACTCTTTTAATTGATGTTTAATATAGCTTAACTCTGCATGGTGTTCCAAGCCCCTCACCAGGGGGCCGCTTACAGGCAGAGGCACAATTAATAGCAATCCCCAGAAAATTATGCCCTGTATCAAAGTTGTCATTGCACCATATAAATGCTTATTATTACTATTGAATTCTCCAGGCCTGACACCTCCCTGTGTTTACTAGGTAGCAGATAAACCTCTATGTTTGTGCCTTCTCTAATCTGCTACACCATCAGGTCTAAATATAGCCCTTGTGTTTATGTTTAGCTCCATTTAGTTGTGCTTTGAAAAGGGGGAACCAGTTAATAAAATTAAATTACTGTAAAATGTGATTGGTCCACCCCCATCTGACAACCCACTAAAAGACAAACACATCACTGCTGAGAAGATGGGCAGCCAGTTTCAGCTGAGGGTGAGGAAGACTTCCAGACCCTGGCAACATGACACAGCTCCCCAGTGGCTTTCTGTGAGTATAGAGGGAACAGATCCTTGAACGTGATATTGGAATTAAAGATGGAACTGTGGGTCAATCCTGTGCCAGGGACTTTGAGGACAATCTCAGCAAGGCAAGTTGAACTTCCTCCAACCTCTCGAAGAAAAACCTAAATAAGGCAATATGAAACCCCTTCCCCCATGGAAAAAAAAGAGACAAAAGACAGAAAACACCTTCACTTACAGTACTTTAGTGCTCGTTAGTTGTTTCCTTTGGGATCATTTGAAGCTTCGATTTAGGCCTGAATGAACAGCAGCTCTTCAACAACCACTTTATTGGAAGAAGCAATGGAAAATTCAGGTCTCTTAGATCCCTGTCCTCCTCCGCTCTGACATGTTGTCTGAATTTGTGCAGTTCTCTCTGCAGCCCTGTCTGGGCAGAGTCTTGTATAGAATGTCTAGGCCCAGGTGACTTCTTTGGACTTAGCCTCCTGTCCTTTACCTCACTAAAATAATGCAATTTGAAGAAAGTTCACTTATTTACCTCTTCTGCCCGGGTCAGTCACACACACACCCACTCCCTTGTAGAGGCCACTTTCATGTTCTTATGTTATTACTTGTACTTCAACTGAATCAGGAGAGGATGGTGACTGCTGTCTGAGGTACTGTATAGGCAACGGGAGAGCAACACTAGCAAAGTGGAGACCTGAGTTCTACCCTAACTTCCTTAATGAATGTGCTCAAAGTGATTACCTTCTCCATGCCTAAGTTGTCTCAACTGCTACAAAATGCTTGGCTTGGATTCTATAACCTCTGGTGACACTTTAGCCATAAAATGCTCTCACTCAGTATTATCAAAGCCTGCGTTCAAGTCCTTGGAACTGAATGGGTCATACTTATTTCTATTTATAATCTGTTTTTTTTTTTTTCCCCACCCAGTGCTCTACAGAGAAATGTAGATTTCTATTTTAAATTCTTCTAGTCAACAAAGGAAAAGCTCTATTTTAGTTTATTGGACAAGGAAAGGCTTATAATAAGATTGAGTTTCCTATATTATATTTGCTTTGCCTTCTTCCATCTTTGCCTAAAAATTGAGTTTCTAAAAACCCAGAAATGCTTTCTGTATTCAGGCCTAGCAGGAAGGAGGCTGCCTTGGCTGGAAGAAGATGGTGTGAGTATGAAGCCCCAGTGGAGCAAGACGATTTGCCATCTGCTGCACTAGTTACCTCCTCTTGAAATCAGATCCAGTCTGTAGTTCACTGCAGATATTAGGAGCTGAGCCACTAGCACTTCCCACCCATGGCAAGCCTTGAACCTTTGTACTATCTTGCCTGCCAAGATGATGTAACAGCAAGGGACTACTTTCCCCTTAGGAGAAAAACACATGCATTAAATGGAAATAGTCTTCTTTTCCTTTTCTCTCACCATCCCCAGCAATCATTAAAGCTTTAGCCTAAAAAGTAAAGCTGTCCAACAAAGCTGAGGAAGAGGATAGAACTGTCAGGCTCCCTACCCCACCCATGCAGGGCAGAGTGGTTTATTAATGATACATGGGAAAAGAACAATCATCCTGCTGGCAGCTTCACATGGAATTAACCAGCTTCACAGAGAGCTGGCTGCCTTCTCTAGATCTAGCATCTTCAGCCTGAAGAGGCACCTGACATAGCAACACTGGGTTTCCAACGAAATCTTCCTAGTGGGAGAGGGACACTGAAAATAGTGATCTTAGCCCACTGGGCACTCAAGAAACACGGCGGAGGTGGCAATGCTCCCTTGAAGATGCCTGACTGGGTGCTGGGCTGACATGAAAGACATCAACCAACTCAGCTCTGGGACCAACAATCCACACTGACTGCCAGTAACTGCACATTCAGGTAAGTGGTTAAGCAGGGCTTTCTTCTAGTAAGCCCTCTAAATTTTACTTCTCCACCAAAACTACCCAGACAGATGTTTCTGGGAACTGGCCTACTTTGTAGATGGCAGCAAACTTTAGCATTGATGGAGGGGCTGAGACACTGACTAGCCTGGGCATGGTGGTGGTAATTCTGGGTAAAAAGCAACAAAATTCCTATCTTGATATATATCAAAAAAAAGAGAAGCAGCAGCTAGATATTCAGGCTTTTGCTTTGTGGTCAGTGCTAACTTCCCTTTGGAGTCCTGGGACTCAAAAACCAGTCTTCCCCCTAGGAGAGTGAAGTAAGAAATATTTGCCATTTGCAACACTGAGCTTTAAAAATAAGCACTTTACACATTTAAAAGGTATCCCCAATCACCTTTTCCAAGTGACAATCAGAAAGTATTCCCAGTGAGGGTGAAAGGTACACACATAAGCATGCACATGTACATACATACACAGAGGCATACACAGTCCTTCCATGTTTGTTTCTAGGTAAAGAACTGCCTCTGTGCTTTATTCCCTGGTGGACACAGAACCCTTTAAACACAAGAACCCCTTCTTCATGCCCCAAGGCCCGCTGAGGTCCAACTCTGGCACCTTACTTCTCCAAGGGTAAGCCCAGTTACTAACAAACGGCCATGGAGGAATGATAAACCTTTGCAACTTCAGCAAAATCAGAGCCATTCACAGGGGTCGTGGCCTTTTCATTCATCACACTCAAGTTACATTCTGCAGAAAACTAGATAATTAAAGAATGCTGCATTCTTTGGAAAAACATGGGAGGGGGTGCCAGCTGGATGACAGAGCAGTGTCCATCAACTAATGACATACTTCCCGTTTTGTACAGCATAGCATATGTAGCAAGCTACTTAAGTAAGCCATAGAGCCAAAGAACAGGTCCCAAAGCAATTTTCTTGTTCTTTATGTCCCTCCCCCCATTTTTGGTGCCCACCTTTAATTACAAGAGCCAAACACAATGATGGTTCTTTCATTCCCATTTAGGCAACCTAGAAGCAAAAGCAATTCCAATCATGATCAACAGTCTAGCAGGCAGGACAGGTCAGTGGTGGCTCAGTGGGAAATGGATAGCTTATGATAAATGAATTGGTACTGCCTGCCATTTTTCCTTGCCATCACTTTAATCAATAAGGGAAAAGGTGAATTGCTATTGATCTCCTTAACACCTCTGAATGATACTGTACAAATTACGGAAACACAAGGGGCCAGGCAAAGGAATGAAAAGAGGAAGGAAGGATTAGGAGAAAGTCTGGGTAGTGTGAAACTGCTAGAAACCCTGGGAGAGGTTTTCTAGTCACTGGGTGTCAGGCATGCTTGGGTGCCCCTATGAACGTGTCATGAAATGCCCTCTTCCTCACACCTTCAAGGGCTGGCTACAGATCATCTCAGTGTTTCCACTTGCAGAGCATATATTCAGTGCTTCATCAGAGAGAAAAGACCTGGGAAATCATAGAGCTGCCCTTGATAACAGGGCTAGACGCCTTATACTTTAAGACATGGTTGGGTTCCTGAAGTCTCATAAATTTCTAAAGTTGTCATATTTTAGTAGTATTGAGCAGGAGTATTCGAACTACTGACTGTAATTCTGAATGGAAAAGCAAGAATTAACAGCTTAGAGAACAATTTCTAGCAAGATCTTCCTAACCCCACTTTTGGGTCACATGCCAAGAACACACAAACTGGCAGCAGAAAAATGAAACTCAGTAACAAAGATCATGGTTTCAGGTTGAAAGACACTGCATGATGATCTAGATTCAGGTCTTCTGTCAATTTTAAAGTAAAAGGGAACCTGATCACATTTAGATGTGCAAGAAGACAAATAAATTTGCAAATATGGCCTTATCCTGACAACCAGGAAACAGGAAGCATAAGCATACATGGACACAGCAACCCATAATAGGAAGTTGCAATATTTAGGTCTGCTTTTCATCCACAGCTCAAAGCTTAGCCCATCTAGGTGGCTACCAGGAAGATTATGAGAATGCCTGAATCCTTTGGAATAGATTCTACATATGATATGCTGCTTATCAGAAGCCAATTAGTATCCTGCTCATATCAAGAAAAATGCAACACATCAGACAGACTTGATGTTAGAAAAAGATCACAGTTTAGCCTGATGAGATACAGAATTATCTAGGGTCCCAGATCATAGTTCTATTATTTCATCAATTGAATCTAATTATGCTGATAAGAAGAGAAACTATTTGACCTATGCTCCCCTTTTAGGTCACATAACACTCTCAGGGCATCATCTAGAACCCAGTTTTTCAGGAACCTTCTCACCTTGTCTGAATACTCCTGTTTCAGTATTCTTAAGGGAGAAGGGGGAGCTTCAGCGCTCCCATTTTGCAGATGGTAAAACCAGGGCAGGCAGCCACTGTATAGTATTAAACAGGATCCAACCTTAAAACTGGCATGTGAAAACAGTAAGGGCCCTTCAGGATGCTCCTGGCACTCTTCCTTAAGTAATTCTCCAGAGATTATGACTTAGGTGTAACTATAATTTTGAAATCAGTGACACCACAGTTCACCAGTATCCCAATCTTCCTCCCACAAATACCTGAAAGGCCAAAACACAGAGCAAAATGCAAGTTACAAAGCTGCTGATGTGTTAAGAGTGGAAGTGCTGAGATTAGGAGGAGGAAGTACTTAAGTGCACCCCAGGCATTTGGAAATGGCTGTGTCTGCAGCCCTGGAAGCTGATGGAGGAGCCCAGGCTCTCTCTGGCAGGCACCCTCTACTCAGGAGGTAAAGCACATGGCTGTATGAGGGCACGACAATAAGAAACAACTATTTAGCAAATACCAGTCTCCTCCTACAAGGAATCCTCCTATTCAGAAAGTGACCCTATTCTAAAATTACCAAGTGGCAGGTGTCCAGGCCAAAAATCCATATCCAATCAGTGGTAATGGACTGTTTGTTGCATTTCCTCATATAAGGTTGCAGCATTGCCAGGGTCAGTAGTTTTAGATTTAATGGGAGAGGTAACAGCATCCTTATACTGTAAGCACTATAGAGATCTGGAAGTGAAATGGCAAATGTGGCCTCTGGGAAGGGATGGAGGGACTTGTAGTAGGAACATCATCTTCCATTTCTAGCTAGCTTTTTCCTGGTAACCACTAAAAAGAATTCTACTGCATCATGAAACAGGGAAAGGAGACAAGTATTATGCTAATCTGGGAAGAAAAAGGACACAGTAAAGCAGCTTCCAGTTCAACCTTTCATTCCAGCTTTAGTAGACAGCTGTACTTCCCAGAGTGATGGCTCCAAACAATGTTGTTACATGAGGTTCTTTTCCTATCCCTTTCTGTCCTGGTTAACACCTAGATCTTTCTTTAGGGCTCCTGTTGGCACTCTGCTAGTTTCCATGTCTTCCAGTTTAATGCAGATCAAGGACAAACATATGGTGATCTTATACTGCTGTTATTGTGGGATAAAAGGGTGGGGCCAAAAAAGAACACTCCTTCAGATGACAAGGAGGCCTGGGTTATCCAGGATCTAAAAGACTATGCATGCCTCTATCTCTCATTTTCAACTTGTTGTGACACTGGAAAACAAGCAAAACCAAGATTCCTGTGTAAGTAAAGAAATATAGAAACCCCCATGGCAGTTCTTATAGAAGATATTCAGCCATTATTTCTTAGACACCTACAAAGTGTCTGTGGAGTTCTGGCTCTCCCCTCTTATAGTGATGATTGCCTTTATCAATCTATAGTCAAATCTAGAAAAGCCTTCTTGCAAAGATTAAGACTCTTGGGGAGAGAGACCTTTGCTTTTTCACTGAATGTGGCACTGAAGAGAAGGAAGTAGTTTTGATATGTAGGGCATGAAGAACCAGAGGCAAAATCACCTGATCTTATCATACTTAGAAAAAAGACTGGCTGATGCTCAAAGGTATTTAAAGGCTCTCTAGAAAACTTAGACCAAAGATGGCAAATGCATTTCCATCCAAGTGCCAAATCCATTCAACTGGTGGTTCACTACCCTATCCTCTGAACCCCTTTTCTGGTATGTAGCTGGCTGGCCTGGAACACTATGTAGACCAGATTGGCCTTGAACTTGGATGAGGGTTGGAGGAGTCTAAGTATATTTATTGACAGTGACTTAAACAGATAGGTTTAGGGATGAGGGGCAGTAGACAAAACATTATTTTTTGTGGATTCTAATATGAATACTGTTCATAGCACATACACCTCTGTCCAGCCTACCACCATTCTGTGGGTATCGCATTTCACCCACATTGAAGTTTGAATCCTACTTTAGCAAAACCACTATAGAATTTCTGTAAGAATTAAAAATAATGCTTCAAACTGCTGTTCATGAGTGTTTAATATACACCAGGTCCGGTGTTAAACATTTACATATACACTTCAGTTTCAAAGTAACTCTACAGAAAGGTGACTTTATATAGCTAAGGCAATTAGGTTTAATGGGACTGTTGAATTGCACAGCACTAGAAACACTGCTCACAGTGAATTCCAGTATGTCCCGAGACTGTCATGGTTTAGAGGCTGAGGATTGTATCTGAGATCCCAGGAAATGGGACCCAGGTCTGTCTCTTCATGTTACTAAGTTTTTGTTAAGTAATTAAGAAGGGAAAAATGTACTTAAAATGTGAAGATGAGTCTGAGAATGAGCCTTCCTCTGTGACTATGAGACCCATGTTCTTTGGGCCAGCTTAGGGTTATCTCTGCTATTCATTCTCAATTTTGGTCATAATCTTATTTCATGCACCAAAGCATTTCATAACAGACCATTGGTCACTTTCATTTTCAAAATCCACTTAAGTTCAGCTGACCAGAAATTTTCACAGGTGGAGTAGCAAGTGGGAAGTTCAACAGCCAGAGCCAGGTTTGGAACACAGAGGCTCCCTAGGGCCCAGCAACAGACAGGGAGTGGGCATGCTATGGTGAGTAGAGGGCAGAATTAAGGTCAGTTCATCCACCAGAATAGTCACTCCCATGTTCTTGGGGGAGTCACATGTGGAACAGCAGACAGAATATATGTCACCTGGAGAGCAAATGCAATCCACAATCTGCTTATCCTTTGCTGGCAGCTCAGGTTCCCTGCTATTATACATTATGAGTTGTATACTAAAATGATATTAATTGAATTATGTAATACCAAAGAGGCAATTCAGGCAGTGGGTGTGGCTTGGAATGTTTGGGACAAAAAGAACAGGGAGACATCAGGACTAAACAGACTCCAAACATGCCAGCACAAAAGCTCACACTTCAGTCTATCTAGTTGTTGGCAATGTGTTGGCTTCCTGAGTGAGGTTCTGAAACCAGGTAGGGGTCAGGTTTGTATGAGGTCATCTTTTAGTCTCAGAAGGAAGTATCTGCCTGTCAGAAGACAAGAAATGAAACAAAGACCTGTTTTCCAAACGAGGCTTCATAGGGAGGGTACTCCAAGAGGCTTTTCTTAAGCTCTTCATTATTATATTAAAATATTAGCTCTATCTGCCCACTTTTAAAGAGAATCCTTCCCAGAACTCCAGAAGCAGTGGATATTCAGGATGACTGAAGAGGAAAGAGAAACCAGGAATTGCTGTTTCAGGAGCACGTAATACCTCTAAATTAAAATAAATGGCACACAGCTCTACTGGCACAAATGTTACCTCTCGGAGAGTCCAGCAGTCTTTCCCTCTTGATCCTGATTCTCATTTAGTTCTGGGTCACAAGCCCTATGTAGTTCCCAGTGGACCAGGAAGAACATGCCTGGCAACAGCTGTTTTCCACAGGGATTGCTCATAAAGAACATTTCATGCATGATGATAAACAGTATTAAATGTCATGAGGGGCAGGGGTTCTACTTAGTGTGGCTCTATGTGAAGGATTTCCATGACCCTGTGTTTGTAAGGATAATCTGAGTGAGCCAGTACGTGCACTCATCCCCAGGCCTTCAGATGAATTCAAACCAGTACTGTGGATGACTCTGGTAGAAAGATGCAAGAGGAAATCATGTTTTTGAATCTTTCCATCTTTACTCTGGGACTGACTTGGGTCATAACTAAAGATGAAGAGAGTGAGAAATAAGTGCCAGGATTGTCTTGGCACTGCCAAGGGATCTGCTGCTTCTACTTGGGGGAAGAGAGTACAACTGTCAGGTCCAAGCACAATATTTCTTAATTTTTTGATGGAATAACAGTAAGAAAAACAAGTTGACCTGGCAGAGAAAGTACAAAGTCTCTCAAAGAGAGAAGAGTTTACAACAGTAGAGACTAATTCCCAAGGGAAAGGAACGTAAGGCTTCTGTTGAAAAGGAGTTTCTTTCTGGGGACAGAGTCATATCCTTGAGGCCCTCCTGCATGTCCCCAAGGAGGCCACATCTCTTACATCTCATACCATGCCTAGCCTACCATAACTTTCAATAGCAAGCAGTGAGAGATACAGAAACTAGCCTCTGGAGGACAGTGAGGCCTATCACACTTATACAAGGCAGCCCCTATGACACACAGGTAACAGGATCTTGGCCAAGCCAATGACAAATTAGGCCCAGCAGCTATTTCAGAAGAACGGATGCAATTCTATGCTTGACTAGCTATGAAAGTTCTAAGCAGAACAGAGAAACAGCAGAGCTGAGCCAGCAGCTCTGCAGAAAGGAATCCCACTGGAGCCAGCACACAGGCTGAGCTTGCTGGGGAAGGCCATTGGTGACAGGAGACTAAGCTATCTTAGGAGTTGCAAAGTTGACAAGGGAGACCCAGAAGGCCAGGGAAGGAGAGAATTTCACTGTTATTGCATCTCTCATTTAAAAAATTTTAACTTGAATCTTCTTGTTGTGATGCTATTTTCATTTAGGGGCTGGAATGGGATTTGAGGACTCTTCTCCCAGGGCTTGTAGAAGTATCTGGGAAGAGCCAGGAGTCCAGAAACGAATAGGATGTACATGGGCAGCAACAGTTTGATACTGACGTGGTATTTATGGCCCATCTCTGACAGGAATTTGTGGGTGCTTAAATGTCAAAATAATCCCCTGGGCTAATAGTTTAATCAGCAAATGTAGAGGACAGAAACACAGGGGAGAGAAACAAGGAGCCTGTATTAGGAGAGTAGAGGGACATTAATGGCTTCTTTTAGACCACTGAAATTTTTCAAAGCACTGGAACTTCTATAACACCAAAACCACCATTATCCCCTTTTTCTTAAGTATACTGGTTAGGCCTGGGAAACCCAGGGAGGACAGAGTCCCATAGTAAATGCACAGAGAGGTCATGGGTCTCTAAAAATCTACTTATAGAAAAATAAAATCTATTTTTTTCTATGAGAAGTTCTTGGATTAGAAGTTCTGCATTTAGCCTCAGAACTCCAAAGTCTTCCTCCTCCACTGATTTAGAGAGCTTTCCCAAAGAATCATAAATAACAATAGAACAGGTCTTTTTCCCAATTCCTAGATTGGAAAATCAACTACTAGATTTTACAAACATCTGAGTACTCTTATCTACCTATGAGAGCTAAGAGAATAACAGGTCTGTTCTGAGAAGGTACAAATATGAATGGGGTGAGACATGAGGTTGGAGACTAGAGGGGTTGGAGAGATGGCTCAGTGGGTAGGAGTGCTGGATGCTCTTGCAGAGGACCCAGGTTTGGCTCCCAGCATTCACATGGCAGCTAACAACTGTAACTCCAGTTCCAGGGGATCCTTCTTCTGACCTCCGTGGGCATTGTACAATATAGGTGTACCTACCTACATGCAATACACTCATACACATAAAATATAAATAATAAATAAAATGTTTGAAAAAAAAGATTAGAAACAGGAATAAGGGTATACATTATCAAATGAAAATGAAGCAATTATGTAAAAAGCCAGGTCCAGAAAAATTAAACAGGAATCAGACAGATAGTCAAAAGATCTAAGAACTACCCAGGAGCAAAGAAAATGCTTCAGGGGAGGTAGGACTATAGTGAGTACTTCAAGTCCCCCTGCAATCTCAAAAGCACAGAATCAGAATTGAAGGCTCCATAGAACAATCAATATCAGTCGATGTTTGACTGTTGGATAATTCCTTTGGTCTCAGGCATTCTGAAGTTGAAAAATGTGAAAATACAACAAAAAATGTGATCACCTTCAGAATCAGCAACATTTGGGGAGAAAAAGCACTTGACTGGGAATGCAGACATTTCAGTTTTAGTATTTGTCTTAAAATCAGCCCTAATAGAAGCAGATGTAACTGAGTTTCCTGAAATGTGAGATTAGGATAGTAATTTTCTTATATATTTGCTGTAAGATATACACAGTCTTTTAAACTACAAAATGCAATGTGAAATTAAGGGTTTTTAACAGCAGTAGGTGACTTTTACCTGAGTTTCTTTTTAAGAAAACAGCAATGAATTAAGAACAAACTGTTGGAACTTGAAGACCATTACTGGTGGGTGCTGAACTCAAGGGTAGGTAAGGAGCTGAGAAAAACCTTAGCACCCCCGCCCCCAAACTCTTCAGAGCTTGTGTGAGAAAAAAATCTGTTTAGAGAAAGCTGAGCACATATTCCCCTTTCTCCTGAATGGTGGCTAAGATAATCTAGAATAAAGTGATTTTGTGCAAATAAGTAAAACAAAGGTTGGCAGCCTGCTTGTTTTTCTAGTAGGCAATTATTAGTGGTATGTTCTAGTATGAGAACAGTTTTCAATGGCATTATCCAGGCCTGGTGTCCTGCACCCTCTTATATTTTCCAGGACTGAACTATCCTCATCACTGTGATCCAGACAGAATGATGCAACTCTTCTTCCTCCCATGGCTGTCCTTGGCAGGGAGTGGGATACATGGAAAGATGGCACAGGAGGCTGAGAAGGTACATGCCACTGTGCTTGAGGGGTACTATGGAGAAAAACTGGAGGGTACAGGGAAGGCACGGGTTTGGATCAATCATCAACCTTTCAGACAAGATGAACTAGAACATGAAATCAATATTGGAGATGGGCCCACTTTTCATTCTTTGCTAAACTTTCTTTCCCAAATGAACAGTGCTTTCCTCCTCACCCCCAAACAGACATTTTCTTCAACAGTAACAGTTGCTTTTGGTACTTCTGTCTTTACTTTTTAAAGAATGCAGGGGTGGAGGACAGAAGAAAACCAGGGCTATGATAGGGTTCCTGATGCTGCAGAGTGTATTCCCCAGGGGAAAATATTCCCTTCTGATGCCAGCAGGAAGAGGGGAAATAGGTCAGGGCAGCAGCCCCAGTATTTAGCTGGAGCTGTCTAGCACAAGGACATTATTTCCCAGGTATCAACAAAGCAATTTCTGAGGTCTCAGAGAAGACAAAGGGATCATCAAAAAGTCTTGGAAATGATCATCAAATCCCTGTAGACTCTTCCTTCTCCACAGCTATATTTCCAACAGCCTGGAACTGAGTGAGTTAAATTGTGATACTCTAGGAGGTGGAGGCAGGAGGATCAGGATCTCCAATGTAGCCTTGGCTACATATGAAGACCCTGTCTCAAGAAAACATTGACACTGATCTCTTTTAATAACTTATGACACCTTTTCTAAAAGCCTAGGTTTCTCCAATATAGCAGCAATCAGAAAGCTGGTATGCAGTGTTGGGTGGGTAAGTACATGCTGGCTAGCTAGCCTTTTGGAAGATGGTGTCAAAAGAGCACAGATGACTGTTGTATTCATGGCAAGGGTCTCAAAAGGACCCCTGGATGGTTGGCTTGCTAGATCAGTCTTTTAGACAGAAATACCAAGGCAAGGAAGGAAAGAATCACATTCGCAGGACCACATGACAAGTGGAGTGTGACAACCTAGGGGTTTGCTCTGTTAAGCCGCTTATCTCCCCATTAGCTAATGCTATCTCTCATCACTACTTCTAGGTAGAAGCTAGCAATGAGCACAATTCCCCATCTGGGAAATTACACCAGATCTTCCTGTATTTGGCAGTATGGCAGGGAATTGCCTTAAAAAGGCAGCTGGATGGGGGGTAAGGGTGAGATGTCACAAAACACGTGATATCCAGCGGAACATAGCATTCACAGCTCACAGATAACAATCACGTCATGTTTATGGTTCTGAAGCAGCCTAGCCAGCCTCAGGGAACAAGAGAGCTAGCTCCACATGGCTCCAAGTCTTTTAAACCCAATTCAGCATAGTCTATACTGCCTATATATTGTCTGATAAATATTTTAGGCTTTGTAGCCCATACAGATTCTAACATCACTACCCAACTCAGTTATATTGAGTTATGGTGTAAAAGCAGTCATAGATAAAACATAAAAAATTAATATGGGTATGTTTCAACAAAACTTTATTTGCAAAAAAACAGGCAGAGGGACAGATTTGCTTAGCCCTGGCATAAAACAACTGGGTCAGCCTGGGAAGAAATACTAGGTCCTGGGATCTCCTTTGCATAAAGGTAAGAATTAAGTCCTCTGAAAGGTCTTTGGCTCCTCTGGGCTTCAGATCTGAGAATCACGTAATAACTGGTATTTGACTGCTGTTCTTCTTGCCTTGGGGCTAGCGGCACCATCTGCATGCAAGACCAATGCCCAGGACCAGGCTTCCTAGACTGCTGACTCTCCGCCAGTAGAAATCAATGGCTAAGGAGAAGTACCAGGTAGAAGATTAAAAAAAAGGGGGGGGAGGGTGTATAATAATGAAAAGGGCAAGAGAGTTCTTAGAACAAAGGCTACAAATGTCATTACTAACTAGTGTCATTTACACGTGTGGATGGAAAGCATGGTGATCAGGTCTCAGGACAAGGGGAACCATCTGAAATGCAGAGAAAAAACATACCTTTGGCCCTTGTAGACTCCACATGAGGAATGGGGTAAAAAGACTACCATTCTCTAGACAGTCAAAACAGAGTGAGAGACAGTTGGGGATTTTGCCCTGTTTATCCAAAACAAGGACAATATACTTGTCAAACATGGCATCAGTTTTCAGTGTCAGATATACTAAAAGCAGCTTCCTAGCCCCTCCTTGACAGAGGTCTGGCCTAGTGACAGTGACCATTACACATTTTCTTTCCATTTAGATCCTTCTCTAGTCACTTTGTACTTCAACATATGGGGAATCCAGGAGGTGTTCTAAAATGTGAACTCTGTTTTTCCTTTCCCTTAGCAATGTAGATTTATGTTACCTAGTGAAAGGAGGCCAAAGGTAGAGCAGTAATGTAATATGAACAGGCCCTCAAATGAGAATATATGAACAAATGCTTATAAACTTAAGGGAAGATAGGACAGAACAAAGACAATCAGATCTTCAATGCACCTGGTTATGTTTCATTATGAAAGGAATAGGAATAAGGCAAGCTCAACTACGACTATCCTAGCAGCAGCATGGCTCCAGAGTTCCTGAAAGGCAACATGGTACACTAAGGCTTCCCGACAGGTAAGTAAAGGCAGCAGGCCTACTCACTGGCCTCCATATAGTCACAACCCTTTTCTTCAACAGGTCAGAAAGACCTCAGCATGCAGGAGTACCCATGCACAGGACTTTTTGCTCTATTTCTGTGGAGGAGTGGGAAGGGCAAGAATACTGTTTCCCAAGACAACTTATGGAATAGGTTTAGTTATGACACAGGAAAAAAATAAATGAAAATTACTCTTGCCGAATGAAAACCTCCCTTCACTCTTTCACCATTCAGAAAACAGTTTTTATATATCCAATGAAGGAAGCTGCCCAAGAGAGTTGGCTACAGCTGCCTCCTTTAGTCAGCATCTTAAATTATTTGCAATTTAGCCATACTACCATTTCCTCTGGATAATGACCTTTTAAAGCTGTCTGACCAAGTGATTATATAAGCAGCTAAGAAAATGCAGAAAGGTTCATTATAGAGAGACCCTCGACAAAGAGCTATGGAAGATTGGGTCACTATAACTGAGAAAGATAAATATCAACTTTGGATTACACTAGGATTCTGTAAACTCATATGCCAGAGGGATCAAAAAAGGAGGATAAAAAATGCCAACATTTTCCACCACTGAGTATTAACAAATACACAAATGATGGTAAGGTCATACTAATCGTGTGGCACTACAAGAACAACGGGCCACACACTCCTTTTTGTGACCCTTTCAGATGTTACCTTGGGGCCGGAAGCATGATGAAGAGGGAAAGTAGCTGGGAAACAAGATCTGGAAAAGAAAGGGGGAGAAACAGGAGGACAACTCTGATGAGACACAGAGCACAGACACTAAAGTGTCTCTCACACAGGTCTTAGGCAATCCAAGAAGGGAGCCCTCCCTTATCTAAGCACAAGAAACAAGCAAATTGGGGGCTCTTTCATCTGTAGTATCTTTAAGTCATTAACTGCAGAGAACTCACCTGATTTCCAAGCTACAGTATACAGTTCAGTATCTTAAGGTCCACAAAATAAGAAGGAAAGCCCCTTCCAGTTAAACTCTGAGACACTGAAACTGCAACAGGTTCTGGTGGGCAACTGAAGTGTGGATTCTTGAAACACTAGCAGGGGTGCTGTGGTATGTACTATTTTTAATTGATAAAAAATTCAAGCTATATTGTGCAAACAAGATGGATGTGTATATGTGTGCGTGGGAAGGGTATGTCAATATCAAGGAATTGTGTTTCACAAGTTTAAGTGCATATTAACAAAGACAAAACAGAAAGCAATGTGAGTTTAATGAGATGATAAAACTGTGCACATCACAATCACTGTAAGATAGGTAGTTGCACTTGATGTTTGGGAAGTGAACCAGACTTTCTTGAATAGAAGATTCAGGATTTGTTTGGCCAAATTCATTTGTTTTATGAAAATGAGAAGGCAAGTAAGTGCCAGAGAAATCCCAAAGAGTGCAACCGACAAGAATACTACTGAATTTGAAGTGAAAGTGGTGGTCCTCTCGAGGCCTGGGTAGCCCAATATCAGCCCTTAGTGCTGGACTGTTCTCTCCTAACTTCCACAATGAATGTAATTGCTAGCAACTCAGAGGAAATGAGATACTGAAGTTTCTATACTGGTTTTTCTAGCACTGAACATCTTGAAGATGCCCATACATCTATTCTCAAGGAATGAGAGAAAGCCTCTAAGAGTTCATAATCCTGAGTGTCTGTGTATATTAAAATACTCCATGAAAATGGAAGAGGCCTGACAGATTTGAACATAAATGGAGGAAAGGGAAAAGGCAGTCCTAACCCTAAGCCCAGTCCAGCACACTTCCCCACCATTTTTCTTTTATGCTTGCCTAGCTGGTGAATGGCTGGCATGCTCCTAGAAAAAAGATGGATCTGTTGATGAAGACGAGTAAAAGTAGCAGGTAGAAGGGCACCATAGCAGTGAAGAGTCTAACTCCTGCCTGCAAGAGTCAGCCCAATAGGCAGAAACAGAAATACAATTAAATTAAGTCAGAAAACCCGCTACAGAAAATGCAATTACTCAAAGATACAAATAAATGTTCAAAGAAAATTGGCCCCTGACAGGGTTAGTCAAGCTTCTAAATCCAGCTGGAGGCAGGCAGCTCAGGCTAATTCACCAAGTAGGAGGACTGAAAAGCTCCAAGCTCTCTGCATCAGGATCCTGGCCGGGCTGGCCTCATGCGCACCATACATCCCAGGCCACCAGTGGGGAGAACGATTGGGGGCGGCTGACCAATGATGCAGGGTTCAAGGAAACAAGATGTGGGCAGACACAAGAAGAGCTCATGGGTGTGTAAGGCTGAGCAAAGGAAACGGTAACAGACTGATCTTTGACATGACAGGAAATTTCGAGACCAAAGGAACTGGATTGTTTGCCCCTCCCACACAGAAAGCCGCTGGGAAAAGCCCTACCTCTCTCTGCAGCACTAGTTCCTTGGTGAAAAGTGTGGCTTCCTCACTGAATGGCTCTCCTTCCTGCACCAGCCCTGAGAGGTTTCGGGCTCCTCTGGGACATTCAATGCCTGTACGGGAAGAAAAGGAACAACTGTGAGAAAGTGTGCCCTGCCCCACCACTGCCAATCTGGGAAGAATCCTCATCATGCTCCCCATTGCTCTTTCTAGTCCCTTAGGTCTTGTGGGGCTTTAGCCATCACTTATATAGAGGCAGAAACAAAATACTGAAGAAGTATTAGGTGTCTAGAAGTAGAAACACCTAGATTCACACCTGATCATCATTTATTACCTTTGTGACCTTAACTAAATAACTGAACAAAGGCTCAGCTCCCCAACTGTAAAAAGGCATAATAATACATCTACTTTCTAAGACTGTGGTGTAACCCAGGAGACAGTATCCATGTAAAATATTAGATCAATGCTGGCCACTTTAGTTATGATTACTATCATCTTTATCATTATCATTATCATTTTTAGCAATTCCTATGCTTAAAAATCTCAGTTTTCTTTGACCCCAGAACCAGTCTCTAAGATTCATGAGGACAGAAATCTATCTTCTTATACTCGTTTGTATTGAATAACGGCATTTTGTACAAAATACATGCTCACCAATCAACTTATACTGTCTTTTCTTTCTTTGACTCAAATGCATCTTCAAAAATGAATGATTATTAGTAATAGTAGTTGTATGTGACAGACCATGAAGTCTGCTACATTTTGTTATCTGGGTAAGACAGAAATATTTTGAAGTCATTCATACTGCAACTTTAATTATGATGGAAAAACTTGAACTAGGCTAGAAAGGGACAGGAAAAGAAAGTAATGACAATTTGGGGAAAAAAACTGATGACAATATTGGGGAAGATGCATTTAGTATCATAGTCTCTGACCTCTGGTGGTCCCTCATTCTAGAGGTCTTTTGGACTGAGAGTACTACCTTATCCACATACAGATAATATAGGACTGAGACTTGCCTTGGGAGGCCACAAGTTTGAGGAGGTTGTCTGGGGAGGCTATTCCACATGGCTGCTGGGGCACGCAGGGGAGAAGTCCAAGGACTCAAAGAATAGAGGGTCCACATGCTCACAGGTAAAGCTGGGTGGCTATTCATGTTTCTGACATAGATTCAAGATCTTAAAGCCCAGAAGAAAGGGAATAGACTACAAGCTTGGTTCTCAACAGAGCTTTCTCCCTGAGCCTCCAGGCCTCTGTTAGAACAGATAATGCAAAATGAAATACTAGGTAGGGAGGGCAGGAACAAAAGTGAAGCTGCAGCAGGGACAGCTTTAGCTGGCAGCACATCTTTCACCTTTGCAAAGATGGGACAGCAGAAAAGCCTACACCATTGTCATGTGGCTAGAAAGATTAACAGGGCTGTCTCAGTTCCCGTACTTCTGTATCTAGTGAAGGAGTAAAACTCAAAAAGACAGCGAGAACTCCAGGAGCCCAAGGGCCTGAGATTAACCCTGAAGGGAGAGATGAGGCTAGAGCAAAATGGAATGAAAGATAGCCGGTGTTTCCCACAACATCAATAGCCAAAAACACTTTTCATTTTAGATCTTCAAACCAAGCAAGAGGAGAATTGCCAGGGAGGAAAACGATTCTGTTCAACTATTGTGCCATATACCCATAGATAAAGCATTGCTGCAGAAACAAGAATAAAGCAAAAGCAAGTGTTCAGTCTTTCTCTGAGCCTCACAGAAGAACTGCTACGAACTGGGGGCCAGAATTGGGGTCAGCATACTGGGCAGCAGAAACCAAGAGGGAATTTTTTTTTCTAGCAGGGTAGCCCAGATTTTCAAGCCTCACTAGTAAAGTACTAGCTATAGTGCCCTGTCCTGCTTTTGAAAGTTTTCTGAACTACCAAGAAACTGGTCAAGCTGTTGAGATGCCAAGAACACTCTGAATCTTGGTGACTACCAGGTGACGAAGTTGAGGAAACAGGGCAGCTCAGCGGGCCCAGGGAGCTAAACACCTCAAGCAGAAATGTTCTCAAATCATTTTTAGAAGAGGGTCCTCTGGGCCTGTGAAAACCAAGCCCGCTCATGATACACAGATGAAAAGAAAATGCACTCTTTGAGTGCTGCTTCTCTACTTCCTTGCAGCTGGGCTGTAGCTTGTCCAAATGAAGAAGCCTGAGCAGGCTTTCTCCACCCTCTTTAAAGTAGAAATAAGTGAGCATCCACTCACACCAGCTCCTATCAGACATGGGCAAGAAAGGAAAAGAAATTTCTCTTGGACTCATTTCCTCTGAAGTAGTAATCCCCTGCTAAGGGACAAGGGAACCCTATGAGAATACCAGAGAGCAAGCGGGAGAAGGAAAACCTATAACCAAACCAAGGTTCACAGCCAGAGCCAGGAGACATGGGAGAAATTTATGACAGTGACATCTACAGATACAAGACAGTGTAGCCCTTTGAGATGACTCAGAAGGGAGAGGTACTTGGTGCCAAGCATGACAACCTGAGTTCAATCTCGGAGACGCACAAGGTGAGAGAGAACTAACTCCTGTACACACTGTTCTGACCTCTATACATGTGCACATGTGCTATGCTGTATGTGCAAACATTGATGCACCTGCATGTACACACTCACTGTAATAAAAAATAAAATGAAATAAGGGACAGTGAAGATGAAGGTTTTTTAGACTTTTAATTAATTTAAAAAAGTTTAAATTTCACTCTTAATTTATTTTCTGTATGTGTGTGGGGGGTATGTGTACCACGGTATGCATGTGGAGATCAGAGGCCAACTTGCAGGAGCTGGCTCTCAATCCTTCCTTCTTGGTGGCAGGTGGTCTTATCCACTGTTGCGTCTTGCCAGCCTCACATACGCATATATACTTATATGTAACTAAGGGTCCACAAAACAAGGACATCGTGACTAAATCAGTTATATAACAGTCTATTCTACTCTGGTTCATTAAAGTCAAAAGCCAAGGTGGCTCTGGCACTGAGAAGATTGAAGACTATAGTGGGGACTACACAAAGCTTAAGAAACACTAAAAGTGAGGTACAGAGACAAAGGTGGAAGGCAGGCAGAGCACCATGGCCTTGTATCAGGAAAGGCTGTTGTATCTGAAAATTAACAGGTTCTAGACTTGCTTTTCGTGTCCAAAGAGATCAAGAAATAGAACAAGGAATACACTGCTGATGAATAGGAGACTGTGTCAATTTTAACCTCCAAGAGCCAGAAAGAAAATGGCTGCTACTGCTATAATCCAAGTGAACACATGCCCTGGCAAGAAGTGGTCTATGCCCTCCTCTGCCCAGGGCTCAGAGCAAGCAGCCTAGGGCCTACTGCACATTGCTTCAAACAAAGCTTGCACAGCTGGGCTGCTGTGCTAGTTGTGCCACTTTCTTGACAATAAACAGGACTTTAGAAACAGAGAAAAGGAGAAAGAAAATAGGCAGGAAGAAAGGTTAGTTCTCAGAAAGTGAACTGATGCTGTGGCAGCTGGGCTGGGCCACGTGACAAACAGTGATGGAGAGAGCTCCCAAGCCATGGGGTACCTCAGACTGAAAAGAGAAGCTTTCCCAGGCTAGTGAGGAGGTGTCCATAATTCTGGATCCTGCATATTACCACTAATGGCTGCCCTTTGCTATAACACACCGGTGTGGTGCTACCTGCTGATAAGGATGTGCCAACTCAGCTGTTTGTCCAATGCCACAGGTGCAGGATAAATATCTAGCTTATCACTGACACTAATCAAACAACTCAAGAAAGAGAAATATTTAATTTTAATAAAAAATTATCACATCTAAAAAAATCCTAAGTCTTCTTGAGCATTTTTCTTTGATGTTAATACCTATGGTGGGATGAAGAGAAACCCGGGGGTCTTTCTCAGCAGATCTGAAAGAGGTTGGTCTGTTTGTTTTGTTTGAGACAGAGTCTTACTATGTAGCCTTGGCTGGGCTGGAACTCACTGTGTACGTCAGGCTGACCTCTGGCTCTCAGAGATACACCTGCCTCACCCTCCTGAGTGCTGGGATTAAATATATATCTCACCATGCCTGTGGCTAGAAGAAGCTGGTGAGCCACTCTGTCCCTCCAGCTCCACATGGCTCCTTGACCTCATAAAAACTGCAAGGTCTATCTACATGAAAGTAAGCCTCATTACTTTCATGTGTTTTCTAGTATATGAATGCTTGACAAAGATTAAATAAACACTGTAAAAGAGCATTTGCTTGATTTTTTGGAGGGCTCAGAAAAATACATGAAGTCAAGCTATCTTCTGCTTCACTACTAAAGAACTATTAAATGTCAGAAGGCTCAGTCTCTGCCCGGGATAGGAAGGGTCTGCAAGGTCTCACACGGCCATAAAACCCTGCAATCTTGGTTATTCCCTTTTGAGCACCCAAGGCTTGACTCCCAAAATATAGGGTACTTTTTTTCAAACTTAAAATGCTGAACTGAAGAGTAATCACTCTTAAAAAATTATACACTTAGAGACACTGACTAACTACCTCAATTAACAAAAAACACTTTAGTCAGTCAGCTTTGGAACAAGAAGAACAAATTCTTGTTAATGACAAGATAATGGTTACATAAAAGATTCTATCAATGGTCAAATAAGGGTTATGTATCACTCTGAATATTTTACAATGTATGTTGAATTTTGTGATAATTAAGCTTTAGGACTCAAAATATGTATGTTGTTTTTGATCTGCACAGTGGGCACTAAGGGGAATTACGGCTGATCTGCTTTGCCTAGAAGTGACAGCTTCCCAATGATCATTAGTCCAGCAAATAAGCCAGGCATTAGCAGAAGGAAAGAGAGCTAGTGGAAACAAAAACCAATTTGAAGGGTTAGCAGTGGTGCTCGATTGCAAGTCCACTGTGGTCTGACTGTTGTACCTGACACTGCACAGTGAACAGAGCAGGAGGCACACAGGAAACCTGTACCATGCCTGCACAGTTCATCTAAGCCTTCCTTCTTCCACTCACTAACACTTGTCTAGTCCAGGCCAGACACTATGTGAAGAAGTAGAGTATCATTAAGAGAAGGGCTGCACTCATGAAACTCCCTTACCACTTAGAAAGTATTTTCCTCTACCACTGTATAAGGTATGCTAGTGGTATCTGAATTTGTCACCTGGTCTAAGGTTGGAGACCTGTGAGAAAACTGGATTATGTTAGGCAGATACATGCTGAATGCTGTGGCCAAAGAAAACATGGGTTTATTACACCCATATCACATAGGCACCTAAGTCCTCTTGCACACAACACTGGTCTTTGCTCTCTTTCCTCTTCACAGTGGAAATGGAAAGCAGGAACAGAAGGTAGAGTGGCAGGAAAGGACTGAGAGATGCAGTCATCCCAATCACAGGGTTGGCCAGTCTGTAGTTAGGTCAGTAATAAGAAATAAAGATTTGGGGCCTGGAGTGACAGCTCGGTAGTTTAAGAGCACTGGCTGTTCTTGTAGAGGATCCAGGTTCAGTTCCTAGCATCACAGGGTAAACCATCAGTAACTCCACTTCCAGGGGAATCTGATGACCTCTACCTGCCTCTTCAGGCATTGCACACATGTGGTACATTTACAAACATGTAGGCAAAACACTCACATACTTAAAATAAAAATAAATGATTAAAAAAGAACAAAAATCTTTGTCCTATCAGACAAAACAGAAATGGTGAATAACACATGAACCTGGAATTGGATCTGGATGAACCATACATAAAAACATAAGCCTAGAGGAACGAGAGGAAGGAGGCAATAAACAGGGAGGCACCCTGCATTAACCTCATCTTGCACGTCCTAGGATCTATTAGATCTGATCCTACTTAGGATCCTATGAAGGTTTTTATCAATATTTCCATAAATCTGCTCTCTCCCCTCACTGTCATCCTTGAGCACTGAGAAGCAAGTATCTTAAACTGTAATAAAACCTAATATAGAAATTGCCTAACACCCAATATACTGTCAAATGACAAAGTAGATTCTCAAGAAATGTTGAACGAGTATTGGAGAAAAATACAGTGGAAAAAAGAAAGAGGAAAATACAGTTAATGTATTATTGAGGTTGCAGACTTAAAAGGTCTAAAGTGATCCATTTGGAGAACAGACAGCGATGTTTTATGTGAATACCAGAGGAGAGGCTGGCAAAATCCTTAATATATACACCCCACCCTCCCATTATTACATAACACGTCAAGGTTGAGGAACAGAGCCGAGTCACACTTATGCACCCGCTGGTCTCTGAAATGCCGTACTGAAGAACATGGTTTAAATCCAGACATAAAGTAATCAACCTGGAGTAGCAACGTCTGAGACTTGAGGTTGGGGCACAGTGGAGATGCTTAGCTTCCAGTGCAGCAGAGCAGCAAACAATTCCCACATATGACCTACGATAAGCACTGGAAGCTAATGTGGCCACATGGAAATGCAGAAAACTGGAGCACACTTAAAGAGAGCAGGAGAAAATGACTCAGGGCGGGGAGGCCTGTCTTTAAAGGGAAGATAAAAGGTGCTAAATCTGTACAGCTCTGCTAAGGGGTGACTAAGAGGGTGTTATGATAACAATCTGCAAATATTTGAAAGGTGTAAACACCAAAAAGGAGGGGAAATGCTTAGCCTGTAAGCAGGGGGTATAATTATTAGGGGAAAGAAAATCTGGACAAAATATCAGGAAAACAGTGTGGGGATGACTACTGGGTTATAAATAAGTTTCCCAATGGCAATGAAAATGTTGTTATTCAATCCTAAAACTGAAAGGTGGTCAGCCACTACAGCCACCTCTTTGCTTACAGTGACAGCCTACACCTGTCAAATGTGACTTTATTTTAACAATATTCAAAACCTAAGCACTTTAAGTGCTGCTTGCTCCCTGGAATTTCAACTTTTTTTGGACCCAACTATGGAAGACACAGAATAGCAGTTCTGGTGGGACTTTTAGAACAAAACCCAGCTTTATCTGCTAGCAATATGTCTGACATACAGTTAAAGTGGGCTTGGGTACAGACACGAGGAACAGACAACTAGGACAGACACAGCAGACTATCTCATCTAGTGGGTCATACTCCTCTCTAGTCACCAAGACCCTAGGCGAGTTTTCCAGATGGGAAACTATGGGCACCTCTCCCTTCCTGCTATATGTACAGTTGCTCCCTCACCCCCCAGCCCCCGGAGTAATTGTCAAGGACAAGGCACAGGGAGAACACCCAGATAAGCTTCCTGTCACATTGATTGCACTCCAACACCTTTGCCTGAGTTCCTGCTGCTGCAGCTTCTCAATTTATAATCCACAGGCTCTCTGCAGAGTTTTTTACCCCCTGATTCAATTAGTTCCATTTCTGTACCTTCCCCGCCACCTTTCTCCTCACCAATGAACAAATGTGAAAAAACAAAACAGAACAAACCACTACACACAGACACACAGAGAGCACAGCATTTAAACTGTGCATACAAGTCTCTCTCTCTCTCTCTCTCTCTCTCTCTCTCTCTCCTTTTAGACAATAATTCCCTTCCTAAGGGTCAAGACCAAAATTCCCTCAATCATTAACAGAGGCAGGCCGCCTAATTTTAAGGAATGTGGTTATCACTTAAAAGTCCAATCAGTTCAAGCTGTTGGTTCTCAGACCTGTATACTTGCCATACACCAAAAGAGCGATGTGGAGGTCTCAGGTTGCAACTGCTGCCAATGAATCAGTTAACAATTGAGAACTGCAAGCTACCACACTTGGCACTCAACATTTTCATGTTTCTAAAATGGTCCAGTGAGAAAGGTAAGTGAGGTGGACCAGCTGGCTCCTATGAGTTAGTTCTGTGTGGTATCAGGCCTCAATTTATATTAAATATTAAAGTTTCAGAAATAAAAAAATCTGGATTTTACACTGCCTCAAATTCTTTATTCTCTCTCTTGTTCTCTGAACCTCTATTTTGTTTCCTCAGGGGAAGGTAGCATCTTGTGGGCCAACTCTAGAACATGCCACTGCTAAAGCTTTTTCAACGATCAGACCAAAGGGATAAAAGAAGAATGAAGGAATCCTAATTAAAGGGATCAAACATCTCAGGGTAACTGTAGTCAAGGGAGTTGGAAATGGGCAGGAGGTAAGAATAAAGCTGTTTTTAGTTTATAGTTTTTAGGGTAGATTTTTATTAGCTTGTTCTGGTTTTGTGATATTTGATGCATCTGTTGAGAGACCAAGGACTGAAGTTAATTGGATACAGGACCAATGACTGAGTCCTCACAATGCAGCGGGAACTCAACTCGCTCAAAAGAAAGGGAGGGGAAGAGATACAGAGGTAGCTACAGAACCTGGCAGAAAGCTGGGCTGCTAACATGTGTTAAATGGTAGAAGTCACAGCAGATCTGTTAAAAGATCCTCACTCTGTAGTTAGCTGAGGTAAGGGATACATCAGTTTTCTTTCCATCTCCACATGGTGGATGCTCAGTAATAATTTGCTAATATGAATGCCAAAGAGAAGAGAATTTAGTAGAAACAATACAGTAAAACTGTTAAATCAATTTCCATTCCTGAATTTTGTATGCATAAGTTAACACTTGGAGAATTAATGAGAAATTCTAGTAACACTTATTTCCAGGGCTTCAAGGTGAGTGTGTGTTAAATGCAAATCATTGGCCATGGTAAGTGGAAGAGACAAGCAAGCGCTGGTTTAGAGGCTTGACACTAGATTTCTTATTCTCAGTCTACCTGGGCAATGTGTAGACCTGTTCCTCCAAACCCAGTTTACAGCTAGCTAGCTTTAGACACCAAAAGAACCCCTTCCCAAAGGGAGAAAGCTTTGCAGATGAAGCTGGCATAGCTGATATATCAAGCCTGCATTGGAATAGCCTTTCATAATTTTCCCCAAGATCAGAAAATAATGAGTTTCAAAGAGAAAAAAATTTCTCCCTGATTTAAGAGGCCTTTCCCTCCCTGGCACCCCAAGAGCACAGCTGTAAAATAAAAAACCTGGCCAGGCTGCCTGCAGTGTTTGAGGAAGGGGACTGGAAGTGGCAGGCTGACGGCTTCCTAACACATATGCTCAACTAGGGGGCTGCTATTAAGCAGCAGCTGCAATATGCTCAACTAGTGGTAGCACAGAACATTTGAGCATGGGAAGATTTGGTACCCTTTATATGTCTTCTCTGGAGTCTCCATTATCCACATCAAACACCAGCCCCATCTTTTCACCAGTGAGCAGAAAACAAAAACAAAGACTCCTGAGGTCAAATGGTAGAGCCGTGATAGCCTTTCAAATGACAAGGATTCTACAAGGCTCTGGTTTTTATGTAACACAGACTGTGGAGCCAGCACCTCACCAGAACAAACACCCTGCATCTGAGCGAGGAGGGGGAGTTGGTTTCTATGAGAACCTCAACTTTGCTTTTACTGACTTATTTTAAACACGGAACTTTATCTTTGAATCAAACAGACTTAGATTTATTTTTTCCCCTTTTCATTTCTGGCACCAAAGGGTCCCCTGTCTTAGTCTCTTTTATCCCATGCTAATGGATAAAGAGAAAAATTTGAATTTACCATCCAGGCTCTGAGAAAGATTAGCTTCAGGGAGGGGAGAAAGCTATAGGAAATATTCACGTGGACTTTGTAAGTACAAGCTTCCAGAAGGTATTCTGGCACACACCTGGCAGCCAAATGTGAAAGCTACGTACTTGCATAAATTTAGAGTGACTTTTCTAAACCAAGCTGTGTTGTGTTATTTGAACAAAATGATTTTGAGATGTGTTCAGTGTACTTCCAAACTACTGCCTTCCTTGAAGCTTTCATTCCAAGAAAATTACTCTGTTCTCCTCCTCCTAAAGAAAGTGAATTCCAAATGTCTAGAAATTAGTATATTCGGCTCGTGGAACAAAGCAAGAAGAAAAGCAGCTATAATGTCAGAAATACCCAGGCCCAGGAATGGGGAGAATGAATTAAAAAAACCTGAGAGCTGAGAACTCTTGAGTCCTTTATCTTACTAACTTTACTTTAAAGAAAGAAGAAAATAAACAGCCAACAACCAGGAAGCAGGAAAGCAAAGAAGTTCTGAAGTGAAGGTTCTCAAAGAGTACAGGCTCATCACGATCGCAGACATGCAGACACATCTTGCCCCGATAAGTGAACCAGTTCCATTTTGGGCTGTGGGCAAAGAGTGGCATTCTTTTCTATTTTCTTTTGAGACAAGAACCTCCCTACATAGCCTAGGCTGGCCTGGAACTCAAAATCCTCCTACCTCCACCTCCCAAGTGCTGAGATTACTGGCTTTGCAGCAAACCTGGTGTTTTTTTGTTTTTCTTTTTCCTTTCTTTTGGTTACCATACTGTGAAGCAAGGGTCAACAATGTCTGGAGAAATAAGGCTGCTTGCCTTAACACCTGTTTTTGTACAACTCACTGAGACATGATTTTTATACTTTGGAATAGTTGGGAGGAAAAAAAAAACAAATCAAAAGAATATTATTTTGTGGTCTGTGAGAATCAAGAGCTTCAGATTTCAGTATCCATGGATGAAGCTTTGTTGAAAGTTGGCCACACTCACTTGCTGTTTATGGCCGCTTTCAAGGTACAAAGACAGAGCTGAATGATGTGACTGAGACCATAAGGCCTAAGAAGCCTAAAGTATTTAATGTTTGTCCCCATATAGAAAAGTTTGCAAATTCTTATTCTCTTATTTGTTGTTAAAAACAAACAACTAGGCAAAGCAGAGTCCAATTCCCAGAATTAGAATTACAGTAAAGGCAACAAATAGTATAAAAATATTTATTATACTACTAATAAAAATACTAAACACCCCCAAACTCTTATGATCACACAATCTAGGAAGTAGACGAGAAGGAAACATGGCTTAAAGGACACTGTCTGAGTTATAATATTGACAGCACGTGTGGGCCCTACACAGCTCCCTCTTAGGCCCTGTCCTATAGCATTTCTTGCACTGTACTTGTGAGCAAGCACTGTGCCACTTTATTCCAAACTCCATTTCCAAATGTCTGACACATTTCTCCTTGGGTATCCAACTAACAGCTCAAATGAAGTATCTCTGGGCTAGCCTCTCTCTCCTCCTGTGCTCCCTGCTCTGGTTTTAGCACCACCACCTGCCCAGGCCAGAATGTCTCTTTATGCTTCTTGCCTACTCTACCTACATGAGCCAGTGACTGCCATGTCCTAACAATTCCATTAATTTCATCTGATAACGCTTACCCTCAATCTTCAACATAACTTTCCTTGGTTAGACTCCTGACTTCTGGCCAAGAATCTTCTCATCTCCCTACCTGTCCTCTATCTTCCCTTTAGTTTTTTGTTGTTGTTTTTGTTTTTTTTTTTCCTCCCATACACAGTTACCTGAATAATCTTCCTAAAGCACAAGTTTTGTTCAAAAACCTTGAGTGGCTTCCCATACTTTACCAGGTAATATAAGAACTCAACATTTTGACATTCTAGACCCTGTAGAACTTCATGTAATTTCTTGGACCATATAAAACATCTACTACCTATCTGACAGCCTTCAAATATTAAGATACAACATCTACTTTTTTCTCATCCTCATGTCTTATTTCCCTAGGCTAAACAGTCCCATGGCCCTCACGAGACAAGAATTTTGATTTCCTGCTATTCCATTCTTTTTCCTCTTTAAACCTACATAATATGAAGGAGTCTTCCATCTGGAAATATCTTTCTGGTTGATTTAATTAAAAAGGTCTGAAGGGGGTGTAGAGTGTACAGTGGGGAGCATTCTCCTTCTGCCCTGCTGAGAGCCAAGATTAGGAGCTCAGACATGTAGCTTTAGGGCAGACTGAGGGAAGACATAGAAACAGATTCGCTGTCTGTGACCAGGCCAAAGGAATTCTGCTCTGTGGTGGAAGTTGCAGTGTCAGAGCCAGACACGGTGGGCAGAGGGAAAGAGGTGGGGAGGTGGGGGCTGTTCTCTCAGAGACTTCTTGTCTCTACTGGCCCTCTTTCTAGCCCATTTCCACTCTCTGCTCTCAGCAGCAGCCCTAGGCACCGTGGAGACCCTGGTGGTATTGTGACAAGCAGCTTATTCATTTCCTTCTCTCATTCAACTGCACTAGGGATAAAAAGGAACAGCAAATCCAAACCACTGCCCAGAAATCACTTTGCAGAATTCAGGGAAAGGCTGCTCTATTGAAGCAATTATTTTGCGTTTGGGAAGACCTGAGGGAGAAAGAAAAGACTGCATCTTTTACTCTTCACTGATACAACAACTCTGCAGTGAAGGCCATTTCAAACACTGTGGCTAGGGCTCAGGGAAGGCGCAGTATGCACTTAGTAGGGCTTTTAGCTCCTATCACAGAGGGGCAACAGGGACCAAAAGTATCAGAATTTAAATTATGATTCAGGGAATAGAAAGCCTCAGTTGGGAAGGAGGAGAGATAGGAAGCTCCTATCACAGAGGGGCAACAGGGACCAAAAGTATCAGAATTTAAATTATGATTCAGGGAATAGAAAGCCTCAGTTGGGAAGGAGGAGAGATAGGAGGCCAGTAAGGGGGGGATTGATTCTTGACAGACTAGCTTCCTGGTTCTTTTGAAGCTGCCCATGAAAGATGAACCTGAGCCAGTAGGTCATGCCTATTGTCCAGGGCCAAAGAGTGACTCTACTATGCTCATCACTGCACCAATGAAGGATGGCTTGGGTGGGAGCATGCCAAAAACCAGAATACTTAATAAGCATGGGGGAGGGGTTAAAGGGGCACACAGGCAGGAAGTGGTGGCAAAGGGTAAAATGTCCAGACACAGCTCTTAATCCAGCTCATGCCCTGATAACGATGCCTGGTGCTTAATAGCACCCAAAGGGTACAGGTAGAGGGGGAGAGAGAGCATAAGACCATGTGAGAATGTACACATATGTGTATTCATACACCCAAGGAAAAAGGGCAAAGAAAAGAAGAGGGAGAGCTGAGGAAACAGGAGTGACTTTTCCTAGGGTTTTCTCACTTCGATTGTTCTCCATCTACCACATCTGACTCTCACTGTTAGGCCATTCTTATCCAGTATCACAAACAGAAATAAACTACATGAGCTGGAGCCTTTTAAGACCTCAGTTACTGGAATTTTAGAAATACAGACAGAGGGGAATGGTTCTCTCTCTTATGCATACATGCATGCCTGTAAGCATAAGCTTTGCTTCTTCTAAAGTGAGCCACCATCCAGGTCTTTTCTACTATACTTGGTGGTTGTCTATCTGATATAATAACATATTTGACATAACCAGACTGCTATAATTTATCAAATAATTAGACATCTTATGGACCAAATGGATTCCTCTAGGTCAGAAGGCAATTAAATGTTTGGACACAGGAAGTGCTCAGGCTATATAACTCTCTCTCTGTCTCTCTCTCTCTCTCTGTCTCTCTCTCTGTCTCTCTCTCTCTCTCTCTCTCTCTCTCTCTCTCTCTCTCTCTCTCTCTCTCTGTGTGTGTGTGTGTGTGTGTGTGTGTGTGTGTGTGTATAGGGGAGAAGAGTTCCATTGCAGGAGATCTCCTAGGAGGCACCTGAATGGCAGAGGAAAGCTATCAGTAAGAGCAAGAGGGCAGGGTCTGGTGAGATGAATTCCACACCATAACAGCTAAGAGAAAAACAAAAACAAGGTGTTTCATATAGAGGCCCTAATGTCCCTAAGCTGGAAAATCCTCTGTTCTGAAATTCACTGAGCCTTAGCAGACAGCTGTTCCTGCTGGAGTCAGCAGAAGGGAATGTCTTTTAGCCAGCCCAGAGCTTCAAGCTTAGTCACTAATAAATTTAAGTATCCTGGGCTTCCATGTATGAGCTTACTTGTCTGTATACTCAGAAGCCCATTGGCTCCATCTCTGGAGAATGAAAGGGCATCAAGTTACTCCTCTGGAGGCAGCTCACCCAACTCCAGAGCATCCGAGAGACTCAAGGGATCATGTTTGATAAAAATCACTGAAGTCACCTTGTGTGGTCAGAAAGAGCTGGCACTTATAATTTGCTGGGGTTATAACATTCTGATTTCCTCTTTACCAATGTTCTGGCTGAGAGTTGTAACATATTAATCTTTATAGATGAGTGATGTGGTTTAAAATACTGCAGGATTTGGCTGCCATTCCTTCCCCTGGGGTCTCAAAATAACTCCACACAAATCATTTTTGCTAAACACTCACTCAGGAAGCTCTTCTCTGCCAGCACACACACATATCTTATGTAAAGGAAGATACCACCCAGCTTGCTGGAAGACAGCGGCACTGCCCAGGAGGCGGCACTGCTTGCTTCCGCCTGCAGAGCTGGGATTTCAGGGCAGACAGCCTGATGGCTGAGCCCAAGCTTCCGCAGTAAGAGGACACCCAAGAAGGTTGAGACTGCCTGATAAAACAAATGCCACCCAGTCATTTAGTGGCCTCTTGTCGCAGAAAAGGTCTACTCAGCTGGATTTGGGAAAGTAATGAGGAGAGGGGTTTAAACACAGCCTCTCATGAGAAACCATGCCATTCAATGTGGAAGAAGGGCTCAGATCTGGATATAATACAAAGCTGTAGAGGAAAACCAAAAGAAAGTTGGGGAAGAGAGAGCAGTGAACAGGGGTGGCTGAGGGCCTCTCCACACCTCTGCACTTCTCTTCTCAAAACAGGAAACAAAAGTCCTACTTAATTAAGGGCATCTTGAGAACTCCATTCCTGCTTTGTTGTTAGGTTTTTCTCCTGGTGCCCCTCCCACCTCCAAGGCCCTAGGTCTCTGCCTTCTGTTCCTTCTCTGGAGAGCTTGGGCGCTTTACAGTCACCTTGTTCTTGGCTACATCGATTCCAAGCTTTATTTCTGGACAACCATCGATGCTCATCTCCTTGGACTTTCAAATCACCAAAAGCTGAGGAAGCTCAAAGAACTAATCTTCATTTCTGAATGCACCTATACCTGTACATGTATATAGGCATCTAAAACCCAAGGTGTCAAAACTGACCTCATTAAACGCTGTGCCATTTACAAGCCAAGAAACTGATGGCCTTGTCCTCACCTGCTATTACCAAGTAACCAATAGAGTGCCACAGATTCAAATACTATGGATCTGTTCTCAGCTCTGTTTGATTCTGTCATTCCTATCCTGTAGGCTAAGACAGGCTGCCTCAGCTCTTACAGAGACAATGGCAACCACATCCCAGCCTCACTTCTTCATGTTGGTTCAGGACCACTCAGAATCTTGTCTTCACACAATGCAATAAAAAAAGAGGACCTTTTGCTCCATCTGCTAACATGGATAACTCTCATTGTCAAAACTTGGTAGATGCATATTCTGACTCCATTTTTCAAATTCAAACATAAACAAAACTAATCCATGGTTAAACAGTTCAGAACACTGGTTATCACTAAGATGAGGCCACCAGGGAGCATGCTAAGGTACTAGGAATACTTTGTATCTTCATGGGAATAGTGGTTACTTAGGGGGGCAGGGAGAGGAGGCTTGTAGACAAAAAAAAAAAAAAAAAAAAAAAAAAAAAAATTTTTTTTTTTTTTTTGAGACAAGGTCTCCCTATAGTTCCAGCTGGCCTAGAACTTGGTATGTAGACCAGGCTGGCCTCAACTTCACAGAGATCTGTTTGCCTCTGCCTCCCTAGGGCTGGGATTAAAGGTGTATACCACCATATCTAGCCCCACAAATAAAATTTATCAAGCTGTATACTTAAGACATCTGTGCTTTATTGCTTCTGTCATACCAAAAATCATAACAAAAATTATATACTCCCTCACCATTTTTGACTGTTTTCTATTAATTCTCCTTAGCAGTGCCTACCCTAGAAGTTAAGGATGGGATGAGGGATCGGACTAGCATTTGTGAACCTAATGAACTTCTCTGAAAGTCTTTGTGCATGCATCAATTTCCTGAAGCGAAGATGCCTTCTTATAGTCATCATGACTTAAAGTTACTAATAATAACTGACCTAGAAGGCACAATCCAAATAATGTAGCACAGACACATGCCCTTTTGACACTGGGATATCAACTTCCCACTAGCCTTTGAGTACTGTCTATCCCTCTATAGCAGTCACACTAAACTACTCGCCCTTTTGAATAATGATGCTTTTTCATGGCCTTTTCTTTCCATTTCTGGTTACCACCTTTTCCTTTTTCTAATCTATCCAGGGAGAGAGCCTACAGCTTTCTAAGATTTGTAAAAAGATTAGCCACTAACTAAACTGAATAGCAAAGAAACAGCTACAAGCCTGTAAAGGAGGCTGGAAGAAATAAAGATTGTTGAAGGAGGGGTTGGAAAGATGGCTCACTGGGTAAAGTACCTGTTATACAAGCATGACCCAAGTTCAGATTCACAGCACTGACTAACAAGTCAGGCCTAACCACACTGGCCTGTAATCCCAGTGACAGGGAACAGAGGCAGGCAGATCCTGGGAGCTCACTGGTTATGGAATCTAGTCCAAAAGGTGAAAAGCCAGTAAGAAAAAAAATAAGGTGAAGAGATTGATGAAAATATATAATAATGTCAACCTTGGTTTTTAAATGCACTAACATGGGTCAGCACACCCTTGCAGTCGTGCAAACACTCCACCTCCAAAATGTCCCTTTAAAAAATAGATCACTGTAGGGCTAGAGAAATGTCTCAGTTAAGAGTACTAGCTGCTCTTGAAGAGGACCCAGGTTCAGTTCCCAGCAAACACATGGAGGCTTTTCAACCATCTGTTGACTCCAGTTCCAGGGCATCTGGCCTTTGTGGGCACTGCATACACGAGGTGCACAGACATACATGCAGGCAAACACTCATACATAAAAAATAAAAATAAGTCTTTCATTGAAGGAATGAATTAATCTAAGTATTTGGATTCATTATTATTCTTGTGATTCTGTAAAAATGAGCATGGGATGATAGTTCCCACTTGAAGGTTTTGAAGAACTATATTAAAAATATATATCACATGAAATAATAAACACAAGAGATAAGAATCAGTGGTTGAAGTTATGATAAAATTAAAAAAATACAACCGCAATTGCTCAACACTGTTAGGTAATATGGCTTACCAGAATGTATAAAGGACCTAGAAAACACCTATACTTGACAATTCCAGTTTGAACCCATAGGATGACTTGAGAAAAATCACACTGCTTAGGTTTCTTTCCTAGATTTCCCAGCATTAAAAAAAAAAGGAAACGAGGGGCTGGAGAGATGGCTCAGCAGTTACGAGCACTGGCTGCTTTTGCAGAGGACCCAACTTCTGTTCCCAGAACCCACATAGCAGCTAACAAGTCAGTAACTCAGGGATCCAACACCATCTTCTTCAGGACATGGGTGCACTTACAGGCAAGAAGGCAAAACACTCAGAAAATAAAAAATAAATAATAGGAAATGACAATATAGACATCTTCATGTATCACCTAAGCATTCATAGGACCAAAGAATTTTACAGCTAGAAAGAACATTAGAAATTGCTTAGCCAAAACTGATTTTGACAGGAGGGAAGTAGAAATTAGAGCAGTTCAATGACCTATACAAGGTCACATGAAAATAAAGTAGAGATTATAGGACCTATCTTTGGACAGGCTTCCCACTGTACCCTGCCACTTCAGGATGAATGCACTTCATCTTTTAGGCTGTTTGGAGTCCTGAGTTAGCCTACAGAATTCTAGTTTTAAATATCTTTTCCTGAGTGAATGGATAATCTGATAAACTACACCGGACTTTTCAAAAGCACTTCAGGAAATAAATGGTATTATAGCTAGGCTTACATGTAATTAAAAGGGTTCTAAAGAACAGGAAGAGTCTAGATAGTGTATTCAAGAAGAAATTAGCATAACAATGATATTACAATTAGAATGTTAGCTTCTGTTGTGTTAGGCTCTGGATCAAGTACTTTTTAAAAACATGTATCATGCTATTTAGTGCTTAGAGCCATTATAATTTGCACATGAGAAGAATGAGGCAAAGATAGGTTAAATAAAGGGGAGACCCATAAATCAAGCCTATTTCTGGTTATTCTAAAGCTCACATTTATAATGAATGATACTGAATGCCTCCCTCAAAATGGGATAAATCACAGAGTTTCCAAAACCAGAGTTAAGAGATGGTAGATCGTTTCTGCCAATAATTTAATTTTATATATGATGAAATGGAACCAGGTGCAAACTGGGCACCTAGCACTTCATTTGCTTCTTCCTACATAGCATGTGTCTTCACTAGTACTCAGGAGAACACAAAGTGGGTCAGCTAGCTGTCTGGCCATATAAGGAATGCTTGAGAACTATTCATTCTACCTTGGTCCTCTTCCTTGGGTTGGAGGATCAACTGACCACTCATCTACCCACTAACTATTTATGAAGTTTCTATTATGTTAAAGTGTGGTAGCTGGCTTATGCACCATAGAGGCAACATGGGGCACAGGTGAGCACAGAAGAGGTGGAAGAATGCAGGAGAGGCAACTCCAAGTACAGTCAGAAGGAATGAGTAAAGACCAACTAGAGAAGCATGCTCAGGCAGACACTGCAGTAGTCTGTGGGTGCTCTTGATGTTTCTAATAGTGGAAGAGCACTCTGGCACTTGGGATGTGGGGCAAAAAAAGTAAACTCAGAGGCTTCCTCTGAGAACTACCACAGTGAAACAGTTCCTTCATGTGGGGCATGTCTTATGAATCACAGGATGAGATAGAGGTTTAGCATCTTAGTCAACCCTAATTAGCCACCATCAGAAACATTTCCGGCATCAATAAATCACTCCCGATTTTCCAGCGGATTCTGCTCTTTGCTTGCTTCTAAGTCCCAGAAAGAATAACTGCATCCTATGCATGTTCTTCTCAATAAATTTTGTTATAACTTCATAGACAGAAAAATGATCATTCCAACTCTGTGTGTAAACCACTATTTAAATACATCTTTTCATGTTATCAGTCAGATTTAGTTTTAATTAAAATGTGATCTATCTCAGAACCACTATCACAGCAGTTTTCTTCCCTCTGCTGATGTCTGATCATCAAACCTAAACAAGAATTCAAAGAGAACTAAAAGTAAAAAGTGGGCTATTTTATAATTACCCCACTTTACAATAATTTCTAAATTCCAGCTCATGGAAATGATTTTTCCTCTATCACATATGCATATCAGACAACATCGAACACAGCTCTCAAAACCAAGACTAGGATGTGTTAAAGAGAAACGGAGATATTTGATTGATAGGAGGTCATAATTTGCTGGCAGAAAAATAAAGAACTTGTCTCAATGGAAGATCAGAATTGAAAAGCTTAAAATATTATTTTAAAAAAGGAAACATTGTTCTGACATCCAAAGAGGACAAATCAAATTGGTCTCCTCCCTCAGTCCCTGAAGAGGAAAGGGAGGAAATGGTAGAGCAGTAAGTGCCAGCTCCACCCTAGATGAAATTGTGTGACCTTGGCCAAACAACAACTTTACAGAGTCTTAGCTTTTCTTTCCTTAAAAAGTAGTAACAACTGCTCTTCTACTGGGCACAGTGCCTTTAATCCTAACTCCCAGGAGGCAGAGGCAGGCAGATCTCTCTGAGATTGAGGCCAGTCTGGTCTACATGGTGAGTTCTAGAACAGCTGGAGCTACAGGGAGACCCTATCTCAAGACAAACAAACAAACAAACAAAAATGGGCTGGAGAGATGGCTCGCAGTGAAAGCACTGGGTGTTCTTGCTAGGGACCAGGGTTTGGTTCTAAGCACCAATATGCTGGCTAACCACCAATCATAACTCTAGATCCAGGGGACGTGAAACCCTATTCTCCATGGTATTGCATGACACGGGTACACTTACTTACACGAATGCAGGCAATACAAAAACATATACAGGCCTTCCTATACAGTCCTTCCTATTTCAAGGCATTATAATAAACACCCAAAGGAATAGGAGTGAGGGACATGGGAAGGCACCCTGTAAAGAAAATGTTATTACATAGTGAATCCTCATGGAGGAGAATTTTCCTGGTAAGTTCTGAACACTTAACATGGTCCAAGTCACTGCCTGAAATGGCGACACTGCTGATGGGAGAGGCTCATGACTTCACTAAATTCAAGACTTATACTTTCAGAAAGGGTTGTTTCTTGAAAAATGCAGAATAACAACATTGTAATGTAAAACCAAAATACTCCAGGAAAAAGTAAGTATGGATGGGTATACTAGATTAAGAGAAACATTTTTATTCAAAGAGCAGATCAAGATAGAACAGGCCACACGGGCCTACATATATCTAGATCCCAAGATGTGCTCCTGACTGAGGGCTACGTAGCATGAAGAGCAGGCAGCAGCTGGGAGCTCAGGAAGGGAGTGACTCAAGCTGCAGTTTTTCATGCTTCTGGAAACACACTGCATGGATGGCAACAAGTGACAGTTAGAAGAAAGCAGAAATCACATTCCTTGCTGATTTTCTCTATTGTGATTTTGTTTTTCACCACCTCCATCTCTGGTATTAACTGGTACAGGAAGGAAGCATCAAGGTGACACAGGAGTATTATCTCTGGAAGCCAGTATCAACTGAAAAGGGGAGTGGCTTCTCCCAAATCTGGAGATCTGCCTTTCAGTGGTCTCTCAATTTCAACCTCCTATCTTCCCTAGTTCTCCTACTCCTCAAAAGATCTGATGGGTGTGCAACAGACTCTGGGAGCCAGGGAAGAGCTGTAAGGCTGACTGGCTGGTGTTCCCAAGGTTTCTGATAGCAGAAGAATCCTGAAACTCTTGGAACATTCCCCATTAGGAAGAACTGCTTCACCCCAAATGGTACCTGAGCCTTCTATGAGGAATCTCAACTCCACATTACTTCTCTCTAACAGTCACCATGTACACACTCCAAATGGACACCCAGCTTTGCATTTTCACACAGCTTAGAAAGAAACTGCTCCAATCTTATTCGGGTTAGAACATAATGATTTTGTCCTAAGGCTAGGACAAATTAACAACTCAAGGAAAAATTGACCCAACAGAGTGTTATCAAAATAAACGAGAAAGCAGCTGCTGATTTGACTTGTGGTCAAATATGTTTTACTCAGTAGTTTTCTACAGACTCTAAGAGACTACAGTGTAGTTGTAGCTTTGGCTCTGAGGTAAGAGCTATCAGTTCAACAAAGGCAAGTTAAGAACAACCTATGTTAGAGTGCAAAATGTAGAGCTGGGAGTACAGTGGATGAAACATCTGATATGCCACTGGTAGTCTGTGACTAAAACAATGCCACTTCCTATGGTGTCTGCTTCCTTATCTACACAATGAGATCCTGGGACAGACTTTAACATTACATCAGGAAGGCTGTCAGGAGTGCCTATGGATTGATCTACAGAATAAATGCCCAGAGATTACCCAGTACCCCACACCAAGACCTAATGTTTCAGAATTTACAGAGAATAGCCAGAAAAATTTTAAGAAACAAATCTCTATCACATTCACCCATCACTTTATGTGTACACACATACATGCATGTGTACACATTCATATGTGAAATATCATTAGTACAGGAATCTTTAAAAATAGAAAATGGAAGAACATACATACATTTCCTTCTTTGTGCTGTGAATAGGTTTGATAAAGGTCAGCCTTTGCCATTTGTGGAAACATGCTCTTCAGTTTTACTTCAAGGAAGGGAGATGCTCTTTGCCAAAGAAGTCTGAGACTAAGAGAAATGCAACAACTCTTTGCACATGTCAAGAGAAATATACACATATGTACAAAGAGCCTCATTTCGTCCAGTTTCAACTAAGATCACACATTCTTTAGCAAACACTTCTCTGTTTGATTTTTAGTCAGCTTGCTTACCCAGCACTATTTGGGTTTCGAGGCTTAATTTATTTGACTATATTCATTCTCGCTCCCCATCTTCCTTCTAGCACAGCAATTCCAAGTAGTGAGAGAATTAATCATATTCTCTTATACACAGTTCTCTAGCTTTACACATTGGAACTCTGGGATTACTTTTTCTTCTTGATAACAAGAAAAGGAATACCTATGTGCACCAGTGTAGCTTTTAAACAGTAATGCTAATTCCTATGACTTATACAGTAGGATATTAATATACTTATAGAATCAGATTTCTGTCACTCACAGGACAGGGGCTGAGACAGGTTGGGCTGATCAGCTTTGAAAGGGCAACCTCTCTATCAGGTGTCCTGTCGGTTGATTTTCTCCTCATTTGATAAAATATACCTCTATGCTTCCAGCGAGGTCTCAAAGGCCTGCTGAAAGTGGAGAGTGGCATTTGTGTTCATTTATTCTGGTTGAAAAAAATGGTCGAGAAGCTGGTTCCAACCCAGGCAATCTTTCTGCTTTCATAAGCCCATAAAGACACTAAAAATGAAGCATCAGAACAAACAGAAGCTGATGATGGCAGCAGAAGAAAATAGGGCTGATTAGATGATCTCACATGGCAAGTAGTATTCAAATTTTGGTTGTTTTGGCTTTAGGTTTTGCTTTCTTCCCTCCCTCTTTTCTCAAATAGGAGTACTGCTGTACTTTTTTTTACAGTAGCAAACACTCAATTTAATTTGCTCAGCTATCATCTTAAGGTTTTTTCTATTCTTATTTGTTTTTTAAGTAGCTTTGAATGAAGTGGTCTGAATCTAGATTTCACTATCATGTAGCCTAATTTGTAAAGACTATGTAAGTAAATACTTTTTGTATTACTGTATGAAAAAAAAAATCCCTATTATTCCCTATCAATTATTTTAAAAATATATTTAGGTAGCAATGCTCTCCACTTACCCACAGTTTTGGTTATCAACAGTCAGCTGCAGTTCAAATAAAAACAAAAATTCCAGAAATAATTTCTAAATTTTTTTTTTTAATCACATGACACTCTGGGTAATGTGTTGAAATCTCAGTCTTACCCACTATCACTCAGCAGCCTTCATGGTGACCAGCTTGAGTGCCTGCACTGCAGTGCCTGTGTTCAAGCACCCTGTGTTTACTTACTAATGGAAAGTATGCTGATGCTGGCAACTCAGATATGCCACAGAGATGCTATAAGTACTTCTTTTAGGTGAAAAAGTGAAAGTACAATATGACACTGAGAAAGACAAAGAGGAAGGGAGGATGAAAGAGACTGAGACTACACTTACATCACTTTTAGGATAGCATATTGTTATATTGTTTTATTATTAGTTACTGCTGCTAATCTCATATGTACCTAGTTTGTAAGTAAAGGGGGGAAAACCCCTATGTCAGTTTCAGACATCCATCATGGGTTTTGGAACATACTCTGCATGGACTAAGAGAATGCAATAGATATTATAATTGTAACTCACTATATTAACATAAACTGTGCAATGTACACAAATTATGCTTCATATTACCTATTTAATAAACTACTGGGATAAATGCTAGCGGGTCCACTTATGAGTGGATTTACATGGTCCAGTTAAAGGCCCTTTCTTACCAGGAAGACAGAAAGCTTACTTTTAGCATTTGGAGTTCTACTTTCTACCTATCAGAGACTTGCCAATGTCTCAGAAATCCAACAGGAAAAGAAAGGACAACATTTGGCCTGGAAAATTCTCGGCCCAAGACCTAATTTCCCCAGGGATTTCCCCTGAGCTTCCTCTCAGGATGTTTCAGGGCAGCTGGCAGGTGAGTACTGAATCTCACAGAAAGTGAGTTTTCATTCCAATCTCATTGTAACACTGCACCATCTGATATAATCCCTTAAAGGCTTTGAGAGTCTGGCCTTAATCTCCCACCTAAAGTATCACTCAGAAGAGCTGAATATAGATGGCAACCAGGTCCACTTCTATTTCACAGATCAACACAGAAGGATCATTGTGAATACAGATTTAATGCCTGCTTTCTCAGATACTGATGCCCCTGGGCTGTAGAACATAACTGATTTAGAAAAAGTCATATAACCAGGCTGACTATACTTCATTATTCATTTATTGTTACTTAATCTCAGCTAGGACCTTATTGCTTTTCAACAAAACTTGTATATTGCACTCGTTTCATGATGGCTGTGATGAATGCTTTGTTTATTCTATTACAGATGAGTGGCTCTCACAGAGGAGTATCATCAACTTCCACAAGGTTTTAGAAAGTATGTGTTGGGGGAGCTGGGGTCACTTCCGGCTGTTGAAATGGCAGATACAGCTAATGGCATTTGGTAAGTAAGAGCAGTAATGCCAAGTAATGTCAGGTCCCCAGTATGACAAGGAAATCAATTAGGAAAATCTGTTCTAGAAACTTAAGAAAAACAAGGTTTGTGTATCAGCAATGGTAACACTGGTCCAGATATTTTTACATGAACCTAGAAAGAAGGGGTGAAGCAGAGGCATTTTTGGTCCTTTTCTATCATCTCAGTCAGTCCCACGGCACGGGATGAATGGGCAGCAGCTAAGAGAGCAAATCTCCATCTCCTACACCTGGGTGAGAGTAGCTGGAAAAGTGGAAGGAAGGGACAAGAGATGGAAGGGAGAGAACATGGACTCTTCTGTTGGTTCTTGCTTGCCAAGAAATAAGGATGAAATAAAAACCTCTATGTATATGACACACTTTTCCATATTTCCATGCCACAGCGGAATACATTGAAAACTAATTAGGATTCACTTATTCACCAAGTATTTTTCAAGTGCATACCTAGTGTGTGCCAAGCATTATTCTACATGTTAGTGATACATGGAAATGAACGAAACAGAATCTCTGCTTTCTTCCATTCTGTCTTAGATGACGACAGATCTGGAGGTGAGGGGATTAAGCATAGCAGAGTACTGGAGGGCTGTTTTGCAGTTCAAAAGAGGGTTAGGGAGGAGAGAAGGTGGCATCTGACCAAAACTGTGAATGGAGGACTAAGCCAAGAAGGTTGAAGAGAGTGCAAAGTGCAAAGGCCTCAACCCAGGAGTAGACAGTGATACTGGAGGAACGGGAGATGAAGCATCAGAAAAAGCACAAGGCAGGAACGGTAGACAAGCCAGAGCAAACCCCAGCTTGCACTATGCTCGGAATGGAAAGCATTGCTAGAATGGCATTCAGGGATGAATAAATATATATAGAAGGCTCTGTGTGTGGGCAGAAAAATACTGATGGAGTGTGCCGAGAAAACGCCTAAGTGGCATCCCCGGGCCCCAGGCAGATCCGGCAGGCACACTGCGAGCCCCAAGGGCCACAGCTGCCAGATGTTTAGCTACTGCTTATGCCACCTGTTCAGAGAGTAGAGACATAGGGCGCACACGAATGCCTGTGGAAGGTCTGCGGAGGAGCACCCTACCTTCTCCTGAACTCACGGGCTGCTGCTATTATCATCACTACCATCCTAGGTTGGTGTTAAATTAGCTAATTTAACAAGAGTAACAAAAGGCCCCACACAGATGCAGTTTCTGATGGCATATTCATTTTTATTAATTGGCTAATTGAACACTGCCTTAGAACTGTAATAGGAGCAGTAATGGGTGAACATGCTAGCATGCCGCATGCTCTCTCTCACCATCTTTGCAATTCTCATTTCAGGCCATACTTCTTATGTGTGCAGAGAATTCAGGGACAGAAGTCTGGTTCTACTCTGTTTTCATACCGAATGCCTCTAACACTTCTAGCAGTTTATTCTGCTCTCTCTTATCTATGCATTCTGCAGAAGCCCAGGGGAAAGAGGGAGGTAGCTGCTGCTAGGGAGAACCCCATTTGCTTTTTTCCAGATGTAGCAGGCAGAGCTCCACAGAGAAGGCGCAGATACTCTGGACAGAGAAGCAAAGATGAAAATGAGGCAAAAGCATCAACCAGAGAAGATATGTTTGCATTATCCAGGGGCTTCAGATACCTTCACCCAGAAGAATGGATCTCAACTGGGAACCCAACCCCCACCTGCAGGACCTACTATTAACACTTCTGACATCCTAGTTTTGTATTCTAGGGCTGCCATGTATGGATATGCAGGACATGTCCAAAATTATTCCAGGGTGCCATGATTGGGCTGAGTTTCCTGAGTAAAATAAGAATAAAAGTTAAAATGAAAAGACGACTATTCCATGTATTGAATCAGACCTACTGCAAAGCATATAACAGCATTCATGAACATTAGGTTTTTTACTAAAGAAATTCACAACAGTTTTATCCTAAATTGCTGGGCCACAAGGACTGGTGTGACTAGACAGGGATGAAGTTTCTAGAAGATGACCTGAAACTTGAATCTGGATGGACCTCTTATTTCTGTTCTTTCAGGAGCTTCAACTATGGTCTTTTGGTGTGCATAGTTTGCCTTTTACATTTATACTATCTAACTTTGATCATAACCGTTAACTGAAGCTGTTGTTGTCGTCATCATCATCATCATCATCATCACCACTGCAGAATTCCTATTGTAAGAATCCTAAGAAACCATGCTCTGGAAGCCCCTGGACTACTACTAAATAATCAAGGCTGTCAAGGACATGCTTGGCAGTATGGTTGCTTAAAAGCTTAAATAGAATAGAAGTAATAGCTTCCCCACAAACAGTCAAAGCCAGAAACTAACGGGTCATGCCATCAATCCCTGTCTTGAATCAACAGGATGGTAGCTGTGGTTTCCTAGGAGGAAGAGGGATAGAATTCATCAAAGGGACTCTTCCAATGGTCTGGTCGTCTAAGTGGTTATGATCCCTACAGGGCAGGTTTTCATCAGGAAGTTGAGAACCTCTGCAGGAGAATATATGAGCTAGTTCTACAGGATATCAAGTGATTTTGACACTGCCATTTTTCTATTTCCATAGCTCAGAAGCAACAGGGACAATCAGGCAAGATACCTTTGAAGAGAAACTACACTTGGATTTATTTCTTGGAGGCTATGGGTAGAACTACAGGATCATGTGATTTAATTCTTTGTTGTTCCACTGGCCATGGAACACTGAACAACAGGCTGGTAAATGCTAGGTTTCTATGGGGCCTCTCAGGATTTCTCTGTTCAGAGAAAACGGTCATTGCAGATTAAATAGCCACCATGACCAAGGCAATGCCTAAAACAAGAATCCCTGCCTTTATGGACCTGGAATTCTGAGGGGGAAAAGAGACTAAATAAGTAACATGATACAGTATAGTAGAATATGACAAAATCAGGAAGACATTTGCAAAAAAGAATCATGCATGAATATCAATGTATACATCTTGATCAACAAAATGCCTTCACTGCAGAGCTCATGACTAGAATTTGCTGGATAATTTGCTCTTATCCTTGAGCTCACATGCAGTTCTGGAGGTATCCTGTACGTGATCACCCCAGCTTTATCCAGATGCTTACTACTTTGACAAATTAACAAAAATCTCTCACCCGATACTTGCTCCTATAGATAAAGTATCTAGTGTTGCTGTCCACTGTATCCTTTTGATGTACCATGGTACATACATTGAGGTAATTGGAACAAGTGGTGTGCCTAAGCACTGGATTTCAGGAGGCATGCAAATTATGAAGGAGGGAGATAGGGACAGAGAATTAGCAGGAGATTGCTCCATGAAATTCTGTTCATTCACCATTCACAGATGCACTTTTTGCCATGAGAGGCACAATGTGTAAAGGATTGGACACAAAGAAAAGAGGCATGAACACATAGGCCAATGAGGTGATAATACCCACAGATAACTCTATGTTAAACTGAGGTTTCTTTGGGAGAATGTACCTATACCAGGGTCTTGAGGGTAATGGAAGGAGAAAGGGGACTAAGCAGTCTAAGATGGGAGATCAGAATGCTTGAGGTCAGCATTGCAGGTTCTGGACCCTATTGGTGCTCCAACTCAGGAAGTAGGCTTGGATGAGGGTGAAGCTACAGAGGTGAACTGGGTGTCAGTGATGGGAAGCCATGAATGCTTATTGTGAAGGCAAAGGAATGGCAGAAGTTCAGAGTAGGGGAATGGCATGAGTAGGTGGGTGCTGCAGAATGGTCCTCCATGTATAGGGAATACAGACCAGAAGGGTCATAAGGATAGAGGCAGGAAGACTAGTTGGGGGATAGGAATCCTGACTGTAAAAAGAACTGGAAGATAGATTCTAGAAAAGTCATGGATCCCTGACACCATGCTCGAGGAAGTGGATAACACCTGAGGAGGCTACCTTTTTAGGAACCGTATCTTTTATACCCTCCTGTTCTAAGTCTACATGATTTTAACACCAATGACTCCACTGTATAGCCATGTGTACTTGCCCCAACCCCCAAGGAGCCCTGGCTTGGAGGTGAACAGGAGGTGGAGTAGCATCCCACACTGGTAGTCTGGTGCCAAGATGAGTTATAGGTACACTCTCATCTCTTTCTCTCAAGATAAGGTGCAGCTCTCTGAGGGAGATGCAGGCAGATATATATCAGTGCCCTAAGCAACAGAGATAAATGTCATAATTCCAGCCTCTGTCCATAAATACTCGGCAGCAGGAACAACCTTAAACAGCCCACTGTGCCCAGAAGAGGCAGGATTTAGTGGGCTTCGTTACTTGCTCATGTGCTGAAAAGCACTTTTAGGAGAGTGTTAAATAGGCACATTACGCAAGCTCATGGACTCAAAATAAATAAGGCATTCTCCTTCTGTGGATGCCGCCCACATGGAGAGGTTTTACACGCGCACCAGCAGCAGGGAGAGGAGGAGACTTTACAGAGCTGCCAGAAACTACTCTTGAGCCAGTGGCCTTCAAATTGTTGCCAGTGGGGACAGCAAGAAAGCACGGAGATTCTCCATCCGTGGATTCCTCTGCAGTCTAAGGAGACTCATTCTGAAGTCAGTGGAGTTTGAATGAGAAGACAAGCTGCCTGTTGTGTCATTCTGCTGCCTGGCACCTCCAGGAGGTTGGTGATTCTTGAAGTGTGTCCAGTGGGAGCCTTCTTGGTATAATATTCTGTATAATTATGGTGGCTATACTTGAACCACTTCCCACTACCTGCTCTTTGCCTTATGGTCAGGACATCAGTTTGGCTTTCTGGACCAAGCTAAACAAGCAACTGGTTCATCTCTCCAAATCAATGAAGCTCTCCAGCTCCCTGGAGAGGAATATATTAAGTATCAATCATGCATATTATTTTACAATATAATTACTTTCGCAATTAATCCACAAGAAATATTGCTCTCCAGATTCTAACTTCTGCCAGCATAAATACAGAGCTCTTGGAGAATGGTCACATGGAAGAAGACTGACTGAACTTCCACAGGGAGAGAGAGAGATGGTTCCTCTGTACAAAGCTGAGGACCTAAGAGAGCAAAGGAGCAGATGTTTTCCTCCAAGTTTCTGTCAATCCTGCTTCAAGAGACCTGCAGAACTATAATTAATCAATAAATATAACTGAATAGAAATGGGGGAGGGACTGACCACCTTACCTGAGCAGGTAATGCCAAGGGGTCCTGCCTCAAGAGGCTTACATTCTACATTTTGGATTGATTAAAGGTTCATATAGGCACAAATAAGGTCTTTAACATAATATTTCCACCTGAAACTCCAATATTAACTTACTGAAGGTATTGTCTAAAGGGTCTCCAAGACAGTGGATATTCAAAAAATACTGACTAAAGGGAACCTAGCTGGTTGGCTAGGTTCATTTCACTTCCTTAGTCACCCTATTCTGTATTACTCAGCCAGTCCATCTTAGGCCCAGAAAGGGTGCTTATAGAAGAGCAGCTTAAAAATTAGTGTTCAAAATTCATTTTTATTTTTAATATTTGGTGCTGAGGACTGAATGTGGGATCTCATGTATGTTGAGCAGTCATTCTGTAATTGAGCTATACTCTAAGCCTAAGACAACAGCATTATTTTTAAAGCCAATTCTATTTCTGAAACCTAAACATTGCCCATTCAAACTTATACATTGCTTCACAATCAACTGATGAAATTAAGCTAAAATTCTGGTTCCTATGGTGGAGAAGGAACAGTGAAAAGGCTGAGGTAAGAGAGTAGCAGGAGGAGGAAGTGATAATTGCCAAACTGGAGAAGCAATTGCCGAAGAGATGAAAATTAACAAGACTTGTTTTCCAATAGCTCCCAATATAAATTAAAAAAAAAAAATGTGCAGATGGAATAGATAAAAGGAAAAATTCATTGCATCAAAAGCACTTTTTCTTTTCATTTGATTTTTTTTTTCTTTTACTATCCAATTAGATTAGTATCATGACAATAAATCAACTAAGGGAGCAAGTGAGAATTAGGGAGATGAAAAGAATAATCCATGAAAGCAGCCAAGCTCAAAGACTGGTTCAGTCCACACAAAGACATGTCTGCTTCTGGCTGAGGTAAAGTGTGACTCAAGCATGCACAGAAACATGAGTTTGGTCTCCAGTACCACAAAAGATTTGCTTTCAATCTGCATGTGTTTCCAATTAGAGTAAACAAGGGAAGGAAAAAAAAAATAGGGGCAGGAAAAGCAAGAAGAAACAGGATAACTAAAGAGGACAAGGGCTTAAACTAAGAAGCCTGAGAGAGGAATCAATGAAGAACTGGTGGAGGTACTCCATGTTCAGGGAGGAAAGGCCCCAGTACAAGGCCTCTGTTCACTTTGGTGGCTGGCAGACAAACAGACAACTCCTTACCCCAGATGCAACCTTCTCTACCAACAGTTTGCTCTTCTTAATGTGTGCTAGTCACCCAGCCTAGGATAAATGGTCAAGACTCTGTTAATAAAGAAAAGACATTTTACAGGATTCAAAATAAGTAAAAATGTCCCAGCTAATTACTGGCCTCAAAATGTTGGGTATCTGACACTTTCAATTTTGATAAGCAACTTCAGGAAAAAAACACACAAAACTACATTGTTGTAAACAGTCATGTCAAAAATGAGTTACTAGCACAGAAAGCTATAGCAAACATCCATAAAATGTAACATAGCTGCTTTTCTCCATGGCTGACAGATCACTCAGGAATCTCCAGACGTTGCTAAGGCCATGGGGCCTGAAAAAAATACAAGAAAGCTAGGAGTTCTTAATTGTCCACCTAAAGCTAATAGTTTCGTAGACGTTTACCAGCTTGTTCCCAAGTTGGTCCCATCAATTAGCATCGTGTGTGTTTGTTGTGTGCCCTTTGGAAATCAGTGATGATCTCTTATTTATGTACGGTCTTCATTCCTGGAGGTAAAGAGTCTCTGGAGACTCTTCGAGATTCATGTTGGTGCCATAAGTATAACATTAGAACCAAAATACTCAAGTGTCTTGTAAAGACTATCCAACAGAAATCAAGACCAAAGGCTAGTCATGGTGATACAGACCTTTAATCCCAGCACTGGGGAGGCAGAGGCAGGTGGATCTATTTGAGTTCAAGGTCAGCTAATGCTACTCAATGAAACCCTGTCTCAAGCAGGTAGGGGAGAAGTGGCCTTATGATCCAATGCTGTTAAGCAACAAACCTACAGATGAGAAGGGCTACATAGTCAGCAAGACCCCTGCCTTTAGAAAGAAAATAGGGTAAAATTTTACTTATTTGACACATAGTTACTATCAACTATAAGCCAAGTACTGTTATGCTTGGGGCGAACAAGCAAAACTCAATGAGTTCGGCAGGTATACTTAAGACTACTGTATTAAGAAATATGAAAATGATGGGAAACTACAGAGAATACTGGGAGTGCATACAGTAGGGAAAGGATTTATTCCCTGGAAGAAGTGGTATTTATATTGAAACGACATGATGGACAGGAGCTACTTCCTTCAGTGTGGTGGAAGTAGATTTTTTAACCCTTAAGTTCAAATAGAATCAGGAAAAGGAAACTTGCCTAGAGAAAGTAGCCCTTTAACTTTTTCAGGGATACAAAACAATACCTGGGACTACTTGCTGAGGATCCCATCCTACCTTAGGGAGAAAGGGGCAGGAAGACTCTTCAATAATTTAACCCCATACTTCCATTTCTTGTTTTTAACCACCATATTGTTGTATATTATGTCCTTTATGTCCTAGAAAGAATTCTGAACCTTCTCCATTCCATCCAATTCTCCATTTTAAGACAATGTCTCCCTATGTAGCCTAGGGTGACCTTGAACTTATGATCATCCTGCCTCAGCCTCTAGAGTGCTGGGATTCCAGGTATGTACCACCATGCCTGGCTATCTATCTACTCTTTTAATATGGTAAGAAATTTAACATGAGGTCTAGCCCCATAACATATTTGAAACATATATTATAGCATTGTTAACCGTACGTGTAACACTGTACAGTAGATTTGTAGAACTCAATTCATCTTGAATAACCTAAGCTTCAGAGCTACCGAATACAACTCCCTGTTTCACTCTCCTTTCAGGCTACAGCAATTACCTCACTCTGCTGTGTTTTTATGAGTTGGACTATTTTAACTATACCATATCTATGTATTGTTAAGAATTTGTCTTTAATGAATGGGACTGGTTTATTATGTCTAGCATAATAACATGATGACTGGTTCATCTAGTTGTTAATGTCAGGATCCTCCTACCTTATTAAAGTCTATTGCATGGATATTTAGGTTGGTTCCATGTCCTGGTGACTATGAATAGTGTTGCAATAAAGATGGGGTACAGATTATTTATTTAAGTATTGATTTAATTTCCTTTGGTCTTATACCCAGATATTGAATTGCTATATTTTATATATATGGCACTCATACTATTGAATCTTTTTTGGACTCTAATGCTGTATGTGGTAGTGTATGCTTAAGATCCCAGCCCTTGGAAGGCTGAGGCAGAGGACTGTCACAAGCTGAAGGTTAGCCTGGGTTACAAAGTGATTTCCAGGCCAGCCTGAGCTATGCATAAGACACTATTTAAAAAACAAACAAACCCTTCCACTTGAAACTATTTAAAAAACAAACAAACAATCAAAATCCTCTACCCGTGGTGGCTTGATTCTTTAACCTCAGCCCTCTGGAGGTACGAGGCAGGCAGATCTCTATAAGATTAAGGCTAGCCTGGTCCACACTGTGACTTTCAGGTGGGCTGGGACTAGGGATACCCTGTCAAAAAACAAAACAAAACAACAAAAAGTCCTACATTTCTGAGGAATCTCCATATTGTTTTCTACAACAGCTGCAGCATTCTGTATTCTACCAGCAGTTCATAAGCATTCCAATTTCTCCACATCCTTGCCAACATTTACTGTTTGGTTTCTTTGATTACATCTGTCCTAATTGGTATGAGGTTCAGATTCTTTTAAAGGTCTGTAATCCTATATACATCTGAGATTTAATCAATAGACCATTGCTACTGACAACATTCCCTGTGTTCTGGATTGCAGGCTAATTGGCCCATTCTGTTGTTCCACATGGACTACCTGACTATAGACTTCAAGGCAGGAAACATCCATCATAACTCAATAAGATGTGGTCAGAATTACAGTTCAGTCTAGGACGCTTCCCATTCTGTGTACATTTATGTGTAAGGGTACTGGAGCCTCATGAACGCTAGTAATCAAGTGATCTACTACTAAGCTGTATTCCAAGACCAGAAGGAAGGGAAATATAAAAGTTAAGATTGTGGTTTCCATTTCATAGATGGGAGGGAAAGTCACATACATAGTAGTGGTTCAAGTACATGCCCTGAATGTCTTAGGCTGAGACCTTGCCAAAAGATGACACTCATATGGACAGGAATCATATTAGAAAATAAGTTTTGGCTCAAAAGGGCCACCTAGGGTTTTCCTATAAATCCGAAAAATATAGTGTCACTATATATAGCTCAGATGGATATCTGATGCTTACAACACCATTTCATTTCTCCTTATTTACTATATAAACTAAAGGTTTCCTATGACAAGAAGGAAAGCCCAAACTCAGACTAGTGCAGACCATTTGTAATGCCTCCTCTTAGCTACTAAAACTTTCTGTATGTGTGACGGATATTTCCCAATTTCCAAACCAGAAAAAGAAAAATAAGAGGCAAGGAAGGAAAGCTAGGCCCTTACCACTTAAAAGTGATCTGTGAGCTACTAATGTTGACACCAGCACAAATGTGTTAAATGTCCTATTCCAGAATCTCAGGGGAAGACAAACCTAATAAGCCCCAGAACCCATCGGTGGCCTGGAGAACACAGTCTCTCTCAAGCTTTTGCTCCAAAATATATGTCAAGAAGTTCTAACTCAGCATTCCAATTGTTTTTCAAGCACAGCTAGAGGAAAAGAATTAAGAGAGAAGGGGGAATAATCTCTTTATCTTGTATTCAGCATAAAAGGGGGCCCACTAAATAACAAGGGACCAAAAAAATAAAGTGATGGAGCACTAAATACAGCTGGCATTAGTGCTGACAAAGGCTGAGGGAAGCGCCTTTTCCCCCTCTTGGAGGATATAATCTGCACTTAACCCTGTTCTGGGGCCAGATCCTGACACAAGGTGAGGAGAGGGGAAAGGAGGAAGGAAGAAGGGAGGAAGAAGAGCAGGAGGAGGAATTGGGTTTGGAACGGGAATTGCCTTCTTAGATGACGTTAAAAAAACAAGTACAGATGACTACTGAGCTATCCATTAGGGGGTGTTTTACTAATTTAAGATTTCACATAAAGGCACATGCTGTGGATAGGATTTTTTTTTTTTTTCTCTCACCACCTCCTCCCCAAAACAAAAAATGACGACGACAACAAGAAGTCAGGCAGTTCTCCCATCTCCCTGTTGTTCTTAAATGCTGCTGGGAGAATGCAACAGTTCAATGTAATAGTTACAGCTGCAAGCTTACTTTCTCACTGCGTATGCACATCTCATCTTGCAAACAGTGAGAGACTAAAATGTACCTCCTTGAAACTTGGCTCATTAAAGGCAATGTCCCTGCTAAGCATTGACCTTGAGCTACTTTTAAGTTTGATGCAAATAAAGGTCAAACTATTTTACTTCCTTCTAAAGGATTTAGAGGAAACAAACTTGCATGTGGTGGGAAAGCTGAACAATGAGCACTTAGAGTTTAGCAATGTCCCTGCTAAGCATTGAACTTGAGCTACTTTTAAGTTTGATGCAAATAAAGGTCAAACTATTTTACTTCCTTCTAAAGGATTTAGAGGAAACAAACTTGCATGTGGTGGGAAAGCTGAACAATGAGCACTGAGAGTTTACCACGAAATGAGTTAAAGGAGAACAGAGATTCATTTAATTGCCAGTTCCCTGTCTTCTTATCCCTCCACTTCGAATCTCTTCACAATTGTACTGTTCATACAAAATGAGTTAGGGAATGTAAAAGTTAAGATTCTCATGGCAACTGTTAGTCCCATGTAGCACATAACAGTATTGGAAACTGTTAACTGGGCTAAAGGTGAACCCTTAATATACCACATGTGTGAATTGAGTGACACAGCATTCTAACAGAATTTAAAACTTCCTTCTTAGTTTATGTGTTTAAATCTGTGGCCTTAAAGATGGGTACTCAACAAAGTAAAACAAAACCCAGATAAGGTCAATGGTTAATGCAATAAATCTATAATCCCAGCAAAGATTTGAGAATGTAAGAAGGGTGTGCTATGGGGGAGGAAGAACCCAGGTCCTACCTGAACATCTGTGAGAAACCATCAAAAGATGTGTCTCAAACAAGCAGCTTGCCCCAAAGATGCTGATAAGACAATTAAACACAGCTTCTCAACTTCTCTTGGTACCATCTCTGAAACTCATGGTCCTCATCTCATTAGGGCCCTAATTGCTCTTCTGAGAACAGGATCGATGACATTAGCATTAGCCCTTGGCTAGCTCACCTTTTAGCTCAGGACACTTTAAAATTGAGTTCTGTCATCCAATTAGAGTGTTTATCTGATGAACTGAGGGAAGACAAGGGCTGTCTTCTAAGCTGTCATCTCCTACTCATACAGATTACATTTATGCCAGGGCAAAAATTTAATCAACTCAATTTACTGATCAGCTGACTTGATTTAAACTCAAAATGTAAGAGTAAGGAGAACAGTTCAGAAGTCCATGGCCTTGAAAGTATGTCAGCTACCACTTAATACAATCCAAAGTGACACAGCTAGGATTATAACCTGCACTTAATGATTTGGAGAACAGAGCCTACAAACGTACTGATGAGGAGAATCAGAGCAGTAGGGGAAGATGTTCATGGCTGTACTAGTTCATGGCTGCTTGAGACTATTAGGAACCACTGGAATTTGGATGAGAAACACAATCTTCCAATTTCTTTTTCTTTTTTTTCTTTTGCAATAAGGTCTCACTATGTAGCTCTGACTGACCTTGAACTCACCTGCCTCTGCCTCCAGGGTGCTAGGATTAAAGGCATGTGCTACTATGCCTGGAGTCTTCCAATTTCTTTTTTTAAAAATATTTTAACTTTTTGTGTATGAGTGTAATGCCTCCATGTATGTAAGTGCATATGTGTCATGCAATGCCTGAGGCGGTCAGAAGAAGGCGTCAGATCCCCGGAACTGGAGTTACAGATGGTTGTTAGCTGCCAAGTGGGTGCTGGGAACTGAACCCAGGTGCTCTGCAACAGCTGCCAGTACTCAACCACTGAGCACTTTTAGCTGGCAAGTTGGGAAGCCCTGGTCTTGAGATTCCACTTTCTCTGGTCACCCTTAGCTTTAAGTAGTTTAAAATTCAGCTGATACTTATAGTTTATCAAGAAATTCTTGGCATTCTTGGAACACCACCGAACAACAAACTCCATAAATGCTTGGAAGTAAATGAGTCATTTCACCACAATTCTGAGCCATTATTTGCTTAAAAATGAAGATTATACATCTATCATATCTAGTGGTAGCACACACACACACACACAAAATTCAAACAGCAAACATGTTGCTATTCAGGGAAATGCACACTCAATCCAGAGGCTTGTAGGCAGTCATGTAATTACTAACATGCTATTTCTAATCTCTTACCCCTGGAAACACCTGAGCCTAATAGATGCTCCAAAGCTGCTAGAATGGTATAGTCTGAACCAACTGATGCTGTAACCTCAGACTTAGCCTGAGCCTGAAATTCAAAAGCAGGAGCTTCCCTGGAAAAGCCAGGATGTACATACAAATGAGACAGCTCACTCCCAAATTGGGAGAATAGCATGGCTGTAGCTGGAATTCGTAAGGCAATAGTGTGAAGTATGGACTGTAGAAGCTTGTTATATGTGGTCCATTTCTTATGGATATGAGTGGCAAGCACATCAAAATCTTTTGCTTTTACAAATACACAGATGGCAAATGGGGCAATACAATAGAGAAAAAAATGGAGGAAAATGTTCAAATTTTAAGTCATCAAAATAAAAGATACAAGGGTTAGGGAAATACACATTTGGACGATTTAAAATAGAGTACAAGCTTCAGAGACCATTCAGCAGCGTGGACAGCCTCTTCGCTAACATTTCCACACCAGTTTTATGCATTCTCTCTCCAATCTACTATGCAAGGATATCCATTTAACCCTTTCATTTCCAAATCAGAAAGGAGATGGTTTCTGGTGGTCAGCAAAGGTTGTCCCTCTAACCTGTTCTCGGCTATCCACTTAAGTATCACCAGGACTAGGCAAGTAGCTTGGCCTTTTATTAGAAAAGCAGCTGAATAATTTATAAAGGTTGCATAGGACCCATTAGAAGTGCCCAAGCAGTAATAACTGGCTTAGGGACTTTGCTTACTCAGGGCTAAAGTTTAATTTGTCCATAAATGTCCCAGATCATAAATCAATCCCACAGATCTGACCTGCTCTCTCTTCCACAATCACATGTCCTAGCCATGCTTTTATCTTAGACATGTTCCTAATGGTGTCTTCTCTTGGGCCATGACAACAAATCCAAACCCCAAATGATGACTAAAAACCCATACTTCTACTACGTTTCCCAAAAGGGTTGCTATTACCATCTCCTTTCTAAGCTTTGCTTTTGGGTACACACCTTTCGGGTTTCTAGCCCGAAAGGGCATGCAGGCAGAAGACACGAATGAAGGAAAGACTAGGAAGTCCATTTACTACCTGAAGATATATAAGAGGTGAGATCTGGGTAACTGCTCATTGCCAGTAAGGGTAGTCCATTCTAAAGGAGGGCACAAACAGCAAGATTAAGAAATGGGCTGTTATTTAGCAGGTCACTGTGGCGGTTTGAATGAGAATGTCCCCCATAGGACAATTTGTCCCTAGCTGGTGGCACTGGTTTGGGAGGTCTTAGGTGTGCGCCATTCTAGAGGAAGTTATAGGGGTGGACTTAGAGAGTTCTTTACCAGATTTCCAGTTCTCTGCTTCCGGGGCCTGATTCAAGATGCAATCACTTGTCTTTCTGCTCTAGCCACTTTTGTTGCCATTTATGGACACTTACTCTTGGAACCACAAATTCTTTTATAAGTTCCCTTGGTCATGGTGCTTTATCACAGCAACAGAAAGGTAACCAATTCAGTCACTATATTTTTCTATACATCAGTTTTCCCATTTGTAAAACCTTACCTTTCAAGGTCGTGGGTGGGGCTAAATCCACAGCTATAGTAAATACTAATTAAAAAAAAAAAGCTATTATTAAAAATGCAGACCAGTAATGAACCCCCAGAAAAACCAAATTCAACCCATTTATCCTATGAATAAACAGATGCTAGAGAGGCTAATGTGAGTGGTTTGGGTGGTAGACACTGGGATTAATCGGTTATCTTGCAGACCCTCCCAGTTTGGTCTCTGTGATTTCAGGACTGCAGTGCTAACACTTTGTAAGAACACAGTTGGGGTAATTTTGTTTTCTGAGGTTTAAAATACTCAAAATGATAATTCCCTCAAATCACTGCATCATTCATTCATTCATTCATTCAAGGTCAAGCACTATTCTTGGAACTGCTATGGTGGATTAAGTGTTGACAAGACAGGCAGCATCCCCATCCTCAAGTATCTTGCGCACTGATGAGGAGTGATATGAGAAGGTGATGGCAAGGGTGAGAGTCAGGAGAGTAGACATGCCTTAACTGAGGCTGCTCATGCCTGACTCTCCGTGGGTTGATCTCTAGAAAGGTGGCATTATATGTGGGTTTCAGCATCTGCACATATGAATATGCACGATGCATGTGATAGGAAGAAATCAGATAGAGTAGCATGGCCCTCTAAGAATTTAACTCTTGGGCAATCATATCAGTAATAAACACACTTTCTGTTCATGACTATCAGAATAGATCTCTGCTGATCTTTGACCTTATCTCCCAGGCTACTCTAGTGCAGATGGGTGGGTTAAGGCAAAAGAACATCAGAGTAAACACAGCTGACTTGATGTCATACTCTTTCAGGTGAAGCTCATTTCTCTACTCTCTTGAGGTTGAATTCTTAGCCCTTGGTATTATGTGTCACAAAAATTCCTGCCTCAAGAACCAGTTCAGGGGATCAAAGAGTTATTCTTAATGTCTCAGTTCAAGTCAGTTGAGGGAGAGAATGGAGGCAGAGGCAGGCCGATCACTCCAGCATTTACTGGCCCTCCTCTACAATGGGGCCACTGAGCAGGTACCACAATAGAGGACTGAAAATAAAAGGAAAAAGCATACAGAGTCCTCTTGCACAGACTCAGTCATTCATCACGAGGCAAGGGCTAATATCTGGGAACAGCAATCTCAATTTCTGCAAATCCTCTAACCTGCAACAGCTGCTAGTGACTCTGGTGGGCGGCTTTCCTGCTTACAAGAGTTTGTAATACCCAGCCCTGGCCCAAAGCCAAGGAGACATTACTTAGGTTAGAGCCATGCTGGCTGCAGAGAGCAGCAACAATGGACTTCACAGCTTATAAAGCAGCTTACAAAGGGCTCCCGTGTATTTCAAAAGGCACTTCAGATAGCTGGTGAGAGAAGCTATCTGCACAAACTCATTCAGGCAGTTTATTCCTAACCCACTTAATTCAAGGTTTCTGCCAGAACCCAGGACATAGTAGAGGTAGTGCAGAGAACCACAGGGGATGGTCGGGCAGTTTGGCTACTGTGGGGATACAGAACACACTCTCCCTCCTGTGGAACACTACCTTAGCAGGATGGAGAGTGACTGGCAGGAACCAATACTCCAACTGGATAGTAAATATATTGGGGGGGGGGGAGGGAGAGGGGAAGAGAGGGAGGGATGGAGAGAGGGAAAAGAAAGTAGCCATGGGATTCCAGGGTTCTTCAGTGAGCTGTCTCCCTTAACTCCTTTTTATCAGCATTTGCATGTCACTGAATAAACATGCAGAGTGCCATTTAGATGCCTGCTGCCATGCTACCAAGTAGACCTTCATCTGTCTGCAAAGATGATGCCAGCCAACATGTCTCCTGCTCTGCCTTATCACTTTGGGCATCACTTATCACTCCTTCCTACCTAGGCTATCGTATAAGGCACAGCTTAGTTTCCAGAGAACAGGTTTACTAGGAAACAGGCTTAGAAACCGAAAGAAATTAAAGACTGAGACAAAGAACATCTACGTTTGGAGCTACGCTTGTGGGTGGCAGATACTAAATGTACCAAAAATGGACCTCTCAAAAGAAGGAAAATACAAAGGTATTGAACAATTTCTTAACAATTTATCCCATCCATGAATTTTTATGTTTTTTTTGAGACAGAGTCTCATGTGGCCCATGCTAGACTTGAATTTGCTATGCAGGTAAGGATGACCCTGAATTTGTGATACTCCTGCTTCTACTTATAGAGTGCTGGGACTGTAGTGTGGTGTTGGGGATTGAATCAAGGGTTTCATGCATGCTAGGGAAGCACTGAGTTACATTCCCAATCTATTGTTCATAAACTTCATGAGTGTTTAGTTCATGGAAGATGATGAACTAATGTGAAGATGTGTAGTGGAAATGAGCCTAGCCCGAACTGAAGTATTTAGGTAGAAGGACCCTATCTGGTAATCTGACTACAGTGTGTCTGTGCTACTGGTTGTGGGTTTCTTAGACAGAATGCTAAATCAGAAGATTTTAGGTAAGATACTATTCTAAGATTAATCTGACTGAAAGACATATACAAACCTGTATCAAATGTAAAGCAGATTTCAGGCCATAAAGTAATAGGATTCAAATGCTACTATGTTGAAGAAACAAAAGCTAACCAATCCCAACTCCTTCATTCTAATAATCTATTCTCTAAAGGAATAATGTGTGTGATATGATGGCATTTGTTGCAAGTTCAAACTCATAGCATGAAACAGATCAACATGAAAGTAGGCTTAGAATGCTATTTGTTATGCCCTGTCATTTCTTTAACTACTATATGACTTGCCATGTGCAGACATGAGACACATCATGATTTTATTTCTTTTTAAAAATCAGTGCTAGGGACTTAACTCAGAGCCTTGAATATACTAGGCAACAGCAACCATCAGTGTCTGGTTCTGAGTTAGTGAATTAGATCAACAACGTAAAAGGTATCTCTTCATGGCTTGTCTATTCGGGAATTCAGTAGACTGAGTATTACAGAGGGGAAAAATCTTTAATAAATAAATAACTTACAGCAGCTATAGAATTTTGCTTGCCTACTCAGAATGCACTTCTACTTCCACTGTGAATGTTCTAGATTTTTTTCTATTTGAAAATGAAACAACAACAACCACCCTCATCAATAGAAGGGGTCCTTGTAAGAGAGAATTCAGTCAGCTATTAGAAATCAGCAAAGGCTAGGCAGAGTTAGGCAAACCTGGAAAGGGTCAGGCTACAGTGCAGTTCTGATTTAGTTCTTATGATGTGCAAACTGAAGTTACCATCTTCCAAGAGTAGAAGCAGGCAAAAGAATTTAACCACTGACAGCTATGAGCTTAAGGGGCCTACTGTTCTCCTGACATTTTACACTCACGTACTGCCATGATGTCCAAATGCTTCTAGTCAAAAAAGAAGCCCTATGATGGGCTCCATCATTTCCTTTTCTTCCCCTTAGAGTGCTAAGCAATAACAAGTGTTAGTAAGCAACCACTGACTAATCAGTTTTTAAAAAAGAAGGACGTGAATACAAATATAAGCAAGAACAAGTATCCATTATCATATCTTCCCACCCACTAAGCTGGGGAGGAGAAAGCTCTGCTCCTCCCAAATCAAGGCAGGAGGCTTACAAGGAAGATCACATGAACGGGAAAGATGGCCACGCTACGCAATATGTCTATTTTGATATGAAGGGTTGGTCCATCGTTAGCACTTCCCAATCAGTGGCACTCACGAATAGGTCTAAACTTGGAAAAGAATAAAAAAAAAATTTCCCCATCAAACAATGAGAATCAAGAGTAAAAAGAAATAGCAGTTTGCTGAAAAAGAGACTAAAATACACCAGGGCCTTAGAAGAGTTATTTCTGCATTCTCTGCACACACGACATCATTCATGAAGAAGGCAACGGTACAAATATAGCATAAATGTCGTCTGCTCTAGCTTGTAATTTAAAATGCAAATGCTAATGAGTGAACTGCTGTATCAGTGGAGTTAATAACCGCATGCCTAGCACAGGGGCTGCATCCAAAACACACAGAGAGAAGAGACAGACACCATGTTCCAATTTAAAAATAAAAACACCCAAATTAACCCTAGAAAAATCACTAGCAGATGTACAAGCTCAGGAGAAGGAGGCACACCAGGGCAGGGAAATGGGAACTCTCTACCAGTTGGCTAACTGGTAGATTTAAATATCCTCCTACATATAGTAAAGGTAAGCATGGGAGTGCATAGGATTTATTCAGAAGTGCTATTGTAAAGCACTGTTATATGCATAAAGAGGGACAGCTACAGGAAAGCTCCAATGGGAAGTTTTCCCAAAGTCCATTCTAGAAGCTTGCAAACCATTCCTGCAGGGAGGCATATAAGATGCATATCTCATTTATTGTATCATAGGCAAAGAGAAAAGGAACCTTGGTAAAAAAAACCTCCAAAACTTAAAAGGCCTGGATAAGTAATTTCAATAAATGGAGAGAAGCTCTAGTGACGAATACATTTGTGTCTCAGATGCCTTCCAAACATAAAAGTGACTTCTGGGACTTGTTCTTGCACCTAGCAGGTCTGTGTCTGGCAGTCCTGCATCAGATCTGGGAATGTTCCCATGGCACTGAGGTGAGATGCAGCTTCCCAGGCCTCCATAGTGGCCTCATGCACCGTCAGTGGTGCTGCCCACTTCCAGGAGTGCAAGTCTCCTAAAGGCCAACGGGAGCATATACCTGGGTTGAGACCCCACCAGACACCTAAAGTGTTTAGCATCCATACAGTGCTAGTCCCTCAATCTGTATACGGTGTCTTTCAAATCAAGCCATTGGTCAGGGGCCTCACGAACTTTTTGAACAAACTTCATAGTGAGCAGTGACTTGCCGCCTAAAAGATGGGTCAAGGCCACTGCTCAATGATTAGGAACAATTTTATTATTTTTTAAAATCTATTTAAATGGTTGAAAAGGGTATGTGAGAGGTAGTTCCCACAGCAACCAGGATAAGTCTTCCTAGTAGTGTGTACTGTTCACCCTGGGACTGTCATTACCAGATTTCATAGCACTTCCCTTTAATTTCAAATCACCAAACCATTTATACTTCCTGCCTTGCATCTAGGTAGTGCTGTCTTCCTCTAAAAAAAAAAATTCATTTATTTATTATTTTTATTTTCGTGTATGAGTATAATGCCTGCATGTATGTAAGTGCACATGTGTTGTGCAATGCCAGTGGAAGTCAGAAGAGGGTGTCAGATCTCCTGAACTGGAGAGTTACAGACAGTTGTTAGCTGTCATGTGGGTGTTGCTAGGAACTAAACCCAGGCCCTCTGCAAGTGTAGGCAGTGTTCTTAACTTCAGAGCCATCTCTCCAGTCACAGTTCTGCCATTTTCTATGATCCTTCTGGCCAAACAGACTTCCCCACAGGGCTGGGCTGGTGGAGAGAAGTCCAATATAAGACACTGTTACTTGCCATCATTATTACTAAGTGGCTCCTAGAAAATGCCAACAAGCTGACAAGACGGTGCTGGAAAAACAAGGACAACAAAAAACAAACCCCACACTGAAATGTATTCTGAGAAAGCCACAGAACTCAGTGGGCACAACTAGAGACAGGTGCTTGTCTTGGACACATGCCAGTGAAGAAAAGCCATCAGACTTTTGGAAACTTCCTATTTACCCTCCCTGTCCCCTAGGTGGAAGCAGCCAGGCAACCCAAGTAGACTCAGAATGAGACCCCTTTTAAATGTGGAGGGAAGGAGAAGGGCCTGAAAAGGAATGGCTGGAGAAAAGTTCGCAGTTCTAATCTCCTGCTGCAGTCTCAGGGCCCTGACTCACCATGGAGCACAGGCTTTGTTTCTAGCCAGGATTCCCTCCTTATCTCACCTACACCCAAACTCTAAAGCAGTAAGAATAGAAAAGCACTAGCAGTAGTCAGAGGGTTTAGAAGGAATCTTCTCAGTGATCCTCATCCAAAGGCATTCAAAGGGCCTATCCCAGTGGAAGATTAGACACCAATCTTTCCTCGGCACACAGAACACTAGTGCATTGCTGTGGGCAAATACCCTAATTGGGAGGCTACAGAAGTCTCACAGAAGGTGCCATGACTAAGACTATCTTTCCCTCAGTTAAGGAGCCCCTGGACAGGGTGGCACAGAATTGCACAGTGGCCTTGCTGTCTGCCTCACCTCTTGGTCACCAACATCACATCAAGATAAGGCTAGTCTGATGGAAGTAATTAAGAAAGAAAGAAAGCAGGAAATCAGAATCCTTAAGTGTTTTTAGCTCTAAGGTCTGTGAATGTCATTAACTATGCTGAACAAATTTCATTTTTACTGATGACTTCATTACTCTTCCTCAATTGAAAAAAATTGATATGGCTGCTGAAGAAGTTGAAGCCCTCCCCTCTCTTACCTCTTACTATTATGTCCCACAGGCCTGACCTTTGAGTCCTATGACTCATAACTACATATGGGCATTTCTAGACTCTAACTGTCCAGATCTCTTCTGATTCAGTCCATTGAAATACCACAAACCAGGCTGCCTGGCTCAGCCTAAATGAGCAGTCAGCCTCTACAGGTCTCTGAATCTTTTCTCCTGGCTAAGTCTGAGAATGTCACAAAGCTTATTGCTTTATAAACTTGGAGTTGTTTTTATTTGCTTGTAATTTAAGGTATGTTCCTCCTACCTTATTTTTATTGTTGCTCCTGCTGAGACAGGAACAACCAAACTTGACTACCTCATCTTTAAAAAAATGCTTCTCCCTTTACATCTGTCTATACATTCTTTACTTCAGTAGACACAACTACCCTGCTTGAAGGCTGCAACTTTATCATGCATTTCAATGTTCCTAAGATTCTGCCCAGAGTATAAAACATTGCTAAATAACTATGCCATCAAATGTCCCACAAGTATGAGGTGGCTCATTCTGGGTATGATTCATGATCTAAAGACAAGAGATAATCAGGCCAGTGGGGTGATGGTGCCCCGTAGAAACTGAGAACTGAGACCATGCACTGAATCCCAAAGGCACCTCTTAAGAAGGATGTTCATCCATCAACACACAAGCAGTGAGAAATATGATTGAGGACCACATCCTTTCTTTAGGGCAACTCTTCCTGAGAACTAACACAGGTAAAGTTGTTTTGCTGAGATGAATCATATCCAAACTGCCAAAAGAAAAGTCCCAGGTCTTCTTAGATACTGAACTGCTATTCCCTTGGAAGATTTTCTATTCTACAATTACGTTTTCCTTCCTCTGCACTCTTGCTATGGCTTGAATCTGGTTTGGCCCTGCCTATGAGTTATTAGAAAGTGATGCAGCCTCTTGAATTGTTTTTTTTTTTTTTTCTTCTCTTTCATGCACTTGCTTGCCCTTCAGCTTTTCCATCATGAACTCAATCACCAGGAGGTCCCCACCAGAAGCAGACCAGATGCTTGGCACAGGATCTTGGACTTACTACCTGGTTATTTTATGTATCATCTACTGAGGACTGTTCTTATAATATGCTTGTGAAAAATCTTGGCCTTGTCAAAAAAATGTTCCCCAAACTGTGCTAATTCTTATAAGTGACCTTTTAGGATCCACTGATGTGAACATAATCCTTATAATTTTGTTATGAAAATTAAAGAACTAGTGCAGCTCCAGGAAAGTCTCTTGTCAATCTGTCCATTTCAGGTAATGGGTCCCAAATGAAAACACACAAGCAGGAGAGACAGAATCAAACTAGGAAGTCCCAAGAGAAAGAACACCCCACTTCACAAATATCCATTAAGTTGCAATTCAATTAAAGCATCTGAAAGGAATTCATAAGTATCAGCAGACCCTATAATTGCTTAATTAAGGATACAAGCCCAGCAAACACAACCACAGTAACAGCCTGATTCATTAGAACCTCTGTGATAGCAGAATGGGATTTCTCACTTAAGCATACATTGGCTTTAATTGTGCAATTTGGTTAGGCACTGGTAATCAATGGGGATCCACCATTCCTAAGGCCCGGAGATGAGGAGGATATTCCTGTTTACCTTTCCTCCCCTCCTCTCATTACAAGTTTGTGGTCTACTGAAATAAGCAGTTGATATTCCAATTAGGACTGGCTAGAGAAGAGACTTAAAAGTGAATGAAGGAAATGAAAGTATTCAAAGGTATTCAGAGTGAAAGAAAACCGATACACCTTTCATTCACCATGAACAAATTCACCTCTTAAAACATAGACACTTAGAACTCTCCTTACTACCTCCCTTGCCAGAATGCAGCACCAGAGGAGAGCTATAATCAGAGAGGGAGAGAAAGAGATCTAAAAGATGCTAAAGGGCAGATAAAGGGAAGTCTCATTTTCTAGTTTTGTTTCATGTGACTTGATAACTGATTAATTATAAGTCACCTGCTGTGATCCACATGAAACCCCCTGGCAAGTGGATGCTGCCTTCCAGGCAGTTTGTCCTATGATCTCTGTGAAAGGTGAGCGATATTTGTCCTGGGTCCCTCACCCAACTTGCTTCAGCCTGTAATTCATGCTGTACCACCTTTAGGTACACAGAAATGCAAAGGGGATTGTTGGAGAGGGCACTCACTCTGCGTTGCTAAAAGATCCCAAGATTCTGATTTAAGATTCCTTACATTACTTTGCCATGAAGCCTCAAATTCTTCTCTTTTAATTCTGGAGAAAGCATTGGTTTACAGGATACTACCTTGATACCTGCTATGGAACCGGTCAATGAAATAATTTCCTGAATTGTGCCCTCACCATGACCCTGACAGTCATACCCTAAGATGATTCAAATTAAGAAAATTTCACACAAAGAACATAGTAATTAATAGGGAACAGACTTCATGCTCGTAAAAACATGAAGAGGCAAGTTATTTGCAAATATGTGCCTCAGTCTCCTATAGACAAGATATCAAAATAAAATTTAAACACATGATAACCAAAGATAAGCTGAAATCAAAAGCTGCAGGGTGAGTTGTTCTTATTCTAACATAAGGAAATGTATGGGACTTAATGCTATATGAGGAAAAAGGATGCTTTTAAAATAAATGCAGACTGCCCATGGATCTTGGATTCCCTGCTAACTCAGGACAAGAACTGATTGTGATTAGCCTCCAAGACCAAAATGAGTATGTATAGGAGGCCACAGCAGCAGGCACAGGGACCTTGAACAGTCTCAACTCTGATGGACTAAGGTCACCTACTCACTGACCAAACCTAAGCCAGGTGCTCAAAGGACTAAAGGGCAAGAGCTTTCAGGAGGCGCTGACCTGTTAGCTGCAGCTGACTTTCCCAGCCCCACCTGCTATCCCATCTGACCAAGCAATCACTCCACATACAGGGGTGCAGGAACCGTGACAGAGAGGCCAGCTGGCTCAGGCCAAATGCCACTCCCTATCAAGCTGTGGGGCCGTCTGCCCAAAAAAGGCCACATAAAAATGGAAAGTGTCCACCCCACCTTTCAAGTACAGAGGGCTCTGTGAAAGGCTGGGATTAATGAGAATAGCAAGGAAGGGACTGATCTCAACAAATGTCTTGCCTTACCCCCTGAGAACTGCAATGTATTCTTTCCTGATCAAAGAGAGGCTATTTCTGCAGTGTCATTTTATGTGATGCAGAGTATACACTGTAGTTATCGTCAAGTTATACCATGAGAATGGACTGTTCCAAGTAAACACAGTCACAATTCAGTCTTTGGGTCTTTGCCAACACTCTCCTAAACTGTCACTGCTGGTCTCCAGGGCCCTACTCTAAGCAGAGCCCCCCATGTTCTCTAGCCAGCCCCTCTCATTCTATCTTCTCTAGATCAATGAGCTCTTCCATTATTTTGTTCCTTGCCAGAATTCTCAAAAGGATCTCAGGTAGCCCTTGCTATATAGGAGAGCCCTTGCTATATATACCGCTGTGATGCTGCTCTTCTGGGCTCTTGCTTCTTATGTTTGACCACAATGAACTTTCTTTGTCTCCCAAACTCTTCTGCTTAAAACCTTTTAGTGACTCTGAGGGCCCACAGGATAAATAAATCTATAGGCAGAAGACCAGCTCCTGTAGTTTTCAGCTTCATCCCCTCCTCCATTCCCTTCCATCACCAAAGGCTATGTGGTGACCCAGCTGTATACAGGCACATCATGTCCTCTATCTACAGGCCTAAAATATGCCTCTTCCTATTCTCTCTCCCAAAGGAGGAAGCTCTCTCTTTCGAAACACAGCTTTGATGCCAGTCCCTCAGAGAGGCGCTCCCCACTCAAGGAACCAATAGTTCTCTCCTTGGTGCCACTTCTGTCCTCTGTCTACAATTCTATTCTTTCATCTAGTGTCCTACATTACAGTTTACATACATGTTTATTTTCTCTCAAGTTTCCTGAGACAAAGGACTATCCGTACCTGTGTATTTTCATGATAAGAGTTTAAAACACCACAGAATTCTTGCTCTAGAGACTCAGGAGAAAACCAAACCTTGTTCTACCAGAGAGCTTGTTGTAAAGGCAGGAGGAAGCCAGCACAACTTCTTTGTCTTATTTATTATCATTAATCGCCAGTCAGAACCTCTTTGGTATAGCCACAGCCACAACCACACAGTTACATGTAGTAGAACTAGGCCAAACCTAGTCATACAAACACTAAATCAGCTAGTGGAATGTTATACTTCCAGCCAGTCAGGATCCTGCAAGCTCAGAAATTCAGTGAGAGCCTAGGTAATATAGAAGGACCTCTTCTCAAGACACACACTCACTGATGGTCTGTTTCATGGTAGGGATTTCCAGAATCATTTGTTTTAAAACCTCCCAGCAATCCTGTGAGGCAGAAACCATATAGTCATAATCTGTGTACACTGAGGCTTAAGCAGCATTAATCAGCTCCCTAAAATCATATGCTTTGACACAGTAATAGCCAAGATTCAAAGTGAGATTTGTCTTCTCTCAAAAATTATCAAGGTCCTATGGCCCTGCCAGGTTTCCAAAGAGGTCAAGGATGTATAATAGCACATACTGTGGCAGGACAAAGGTAAGACTATATGTTTTAACATGTATTTGCTGTGATGTAATCTATCTTTCAGAGTCAAAATTAACCCAGGTTTGCTAGGTAGTTCCTGCTGCCAATTGCTACACCTGAAGAGGGAAGCTCAATGGGGGAATTTCCTATATTGGATTGGTCTTGATTGGTGAGTGATTTGGGAGGGCCCAGATGAGTGTGGTTGGTGCCACGCCTGGGCATGTGATCCTAAGTTATATAACAAAGCAGGCTGAGCACAAGCCAAAGGAGCAAGCCAGTAGTATTTCTCCATGGTCCATGCTTTAGTTCTTGCCTCGTTCCTGCCCTGACTTTCCTTAATTATGGACTGTGATTAGGACATGTAAGCCAAATAAACCCTTTCCTCCCCAACTTATCACATCAATAGAAAGTAAACGAGAACACCAGGCAATGACTGGAACTGTGAAGCTTGGGATAATGCCAAGTCCACAGAGGAACTGGCTGAAGCAAAGTCAGGCAGTAACATGGCTTCTGTCTAAGCAAGGGGAAACACGCATCCAGCAGGAACTCTCCAGCCAAGATAAGTACACTCTGAGCATTTAGAGAGCCCTGAATAGAAGTCAGAACTTTAGTGTTTTCCTTCCTCTATAGATCTAAGGCCAAGTTTCTCAGAATCATAGCACTTCTGTTTTTCACCTCTGAGACTAAGTTCTACAGGCCAAGAGGATGCTTTTGGTTTTTGGGTAGAGCAGAGAATAAGATGAATATATACCTCAAACCTTGTAACAGGAACTCACTGCTAAGAAACCTTGACTACAGACGTCCTATGGGCAAAGCATAAATGGTCCCAGGAAAGGACTCTCAGAGCTCTGATGCCTTATCCAGACAACAAATTTTGATACCTTCCAGGAAAAGGAGGCTGAGGAAATATGGCCAGAGACAGATGACAAGGAAGGCTCTTGCTTCTCTTCAATTACAGCAAATTCTATTCAAGAATTCAACAGAAGAAGTGCTGAGGCAACAGGACAGCAACAGAAAAGGCAGTGTGCATCTGGGGAGTGCCACAGCACGTGTCCTTTGAGAGTGGAGGAATATATGTGTGATGGGGAGAAGGGAAGTGAAATGACAAGTTTTTCTTCAAAGACCACAGTTTCTGCAAGGACTGACTAGAAATAAATATCTTCTTTATTTGCCAGCCTTGAAGAAATGGAGCATATTATTCCTTGAATGCATAAATGTAAGTTGTTTAAAGAGCACAGTTCATAGTCTTGCTGGATTGGGAAACATTAAGCTATTCAGGACAGGCTATGAGAGGTGAAAATTCAGACAGTGAAGAAAGGAGGAAGGCCTGCCCTAGAGCTTGTCACCCTCAGTCAACAAGCTATAGACATAGCCTGTGAAAGTAGTGTCCTGGCTGTGCCTTCCTGAAGGACAGGGCTCCTGATGACATTTGAAAAAAGGAAAAGAGAAGCAAGGGGCACTGCCTGGGAACATCAAAGACAGGTAGCTCAGCTCCACTGAGGCCCATCTACTATTGGTGAGGCAGGAGCAGTGGCTAATGCCAACCACGAGAATTCCATTATATGATTTCTAGGCCTGGAATTCCCTTCCTCTAAGCAGAATATGGTTCTGTGCTAAGCTATTTTCCTCCAAAGTCCTTGCTTGGTGGAATGAAGGAATAGCAGGAAGAAATAATCCTGGGTTTCAGGTCTCTGAGGGACCTCTGGAGATGCCTCTAAGTGAGTTCCAAGAAAAATGTTCAGAGCAGAATACAACAGATCAAACTTACCAGCCAGCAAGAAGGTGATAAGGCAAGTTTCCTTTGGCAAATAGAGTTTAAGACGAGAACCACTAAAGACATACTCCACCACAGCCTCCGCACGGCCAGCCCGTTGGAGAAAGGGCAGGAACTGCTTTGCTTTCTGAGTATCCTGAAGGAGAAAAGAAAGAAAAGAATTACTGAAAAGCAGAACCCAAATAAATGTTTCTGTGTCTTTGGTTTGGCATAAGAAGTCTAAAGGAAACTTGGCAAATAACCCAGAACAATTTGTAACTTGAAGACATGTTATAGGCAGGCTACTCATGTAACCTCACTAGGAGAAATAATCATTAAACAACAAGTTGCAGAACATTTTCATTGATGTAACTAAGCCGTTGGTGGATATATGAGTTAGGTGAGTGCTTGGAAATGGATGCCTCCTCCTGCTCTAGGGTATGAGGAAGTTCATTTTCTCTTAACCTAAAGCTAAGGTCAGAAAACTAATATTACCCTTCTATGGAGTCAATTTGAACCTTTACTTTTCCTTTAAAAAACGGTCGTGTTCACATGGATATTATCACAGAGCACCCAAAGCCCTTTCTCACAAAGACAAAAGTAGTCTACCTTTGATTTTAAACAGGTTGTGCATGACTCCAAGTGTCCTGCTTTCTTAACCTTGGCCAGAACCTGTTCTTCTCTGGACATCAGCCCAGTTATTCCTGTTCCATATGCATTGTGAAGATGATAGGAAGCACGGGGCACACTGCTCCTACATAGGAAAATCCAGAGCGCCAGGATGGGCTCCACGAAGACGAAGACCACATCACATCAGCACAAATAATTATAGAAATGAAAAATGCACAGACTCATCTAGCATTTTCTAAACTTTTTTCATGCATCGACACAAGTCCTCACATTTTACTCTCAAGAGTAGCAAGTGTGAACATTTTGAGTCTCAGAGCTCTTGACCACACAGGCGCTAAGGGCTTTCAAATCCTTTCAGTCTCTCAAGCTAATTAAACAGATGACAGAGTAAGCAAGCATCAAAACATCACATCACATATGCTGGGGGAATAGTAACTGGATTTGAGAATTTCAGGTTTTTCTGCCGAGGCAGCAGAGCTGGAACTACCTCCTAGGACAGCAAGCTCTGTATACTTTACTGACTTCTGTGACATAGGTAGTCTATACTCAAGCTCTTTCTTTCTGACTCTTCTCCTAGCAACAGAGCTATTGTATCTAAATCAATATACATCAGATAATAAAAATTTAACAAGCAATCAAATAGTTCAGAGTTTTCACAGCAGTCAAAGGGTTCCTCTCATTAAGAATCAGTGAGGCAGGCTAGGATGAAAACAATATTTATAGTAATGAGATTCATTCACCCTTCAAACAAATTTCTAGAGATGAGAGACAGTCATCCATTCTCAGTCTTTCTAATAGCATATTGGTAAAAGGTAAGCTAACAATGAGCTTTGGTGGGTGGGAAACTCCCCCACTGAGCACTTAAGCAACACATATTCTACTACACATATACAGCAGGAAAAATGCTTTTCTGGCAGTTGGCTGAAGGCCAGAACAGTTAAGTAAGACAAATGCTCCAAGGGAACAAAAGCATTACTTGATTAAATTCCTTTTGCCATACTAGTCTAAACCTGGGACATTATTCATGAGCTGAGCCAGTAAGTCAACAACAATTATCAAATTGATTATTGCAAATGATGAAGCAACCTAAAGATACTGAAAAGAAGGCCTCCCCCTAAACCTGGAGTAATCTACATTTTTAAGAAATAGACTTTTGATTACCACTGTCTTTTAGTTATATTTATGATGTTTACAGGAAGAATGAATGTATGCATGCACAGACACACACACGCATGCACCTTTTGTGTTACTACTAACAAGGCAGTTGCGGCCAATCTTGTTCTCTTTTTGTTAGTAGAAGTGCAAAGTTATCAGCTTTAACAAGGGAGATACTTGCTTACTCAGACTGAAAATGGTCAAAGGGATTCAAGGGACCAACTGCTATTTATGTACTGAAATCCACAGATATTCCTGACTACTGGCAAGTCTTAACTCACAATTCAACTTGACTCCAGAAATGACAAGGGGAATATGACAAAAAGAAAGGTACGTCACTGACTATGGTAAAGACTAGTAGTGAAAATCAACGATGACAACTGAAGGTAGGAAAGCAAGATTGAAAAGCCTACCATATTTACATCCAGAAACAAAACTGTTAGATAAGACATAGAGCTCTTATGCTCTTGAGGCAAGCATTCAAAGGCTTAGATGGGACTGCAGGGACTGTACAGTAGGAGAAAGGATGAAGGTTTCATTTAAGTTGGGAGCATTGTAAGAATGAGAAGATCTTAGAACATCAAATTAAACAGAATGTAATAACCAAAAAATGTCTACTCCTTCAAATACTTGTTAACACGAGTATTTCTCTGCCAGCATGTCCTTTTTCACTCTGAAAATTCTCGAAATCTTTAGTATTTGCTTCAGTAGCTCAAAGAAAAAGACTGGTAAAGAACACTGGTGACTTTCCTCTAGTGATGTCACTATAGATAATTTCCTACTAATCTGGTTTTGGAATTTAGTTTAGAAATCTGAACTATATTACAATAAAATAGAATGAATGTGGTTAGGTAATTTGCCTTTTAAAGAGCCTTCATAAGTCCGGCAATGTGACAAGTCACATACTCATTTGTAGGGTTAAGAACAGAAAATGTGTTATAAGAAATAAAGTATAAAAGAAACCAGTTCAGGATTTACTGTGAAGTTGAAAATGCTAGCAGATCTTAAGGGCAATGTGGTAATAAAGTTCAAAACATGTTATTAACATTATGTGTGTGTGAAACATTCTGAGATTGTGTGCGTGCATGTGTGTGTGTGTGTGTGTGTGTGTGTGTGTGTGTGTATGTGTATCTTTTTTGTTTGGTTGTGTTGAGACAGGGTCTCACTATGTAGTCCTAAATGGCCTCGAACTCCCTATGTAAACTAGGCTGGCCTCAAACCCAGAGATCTGCCACACACTGACTAACATTTTTGAGGTTTTGGTTGTTAGTCTTAGCCTTAGTTGTACCATCTCTTCAGCCCCTAATGTAGTTTTAATCCTCTTTTAATAATATAAAGCCACAACTGACTCAGATAATAATATCAAGGATTTCTGTAGGGAAATGTAACCCCCAAATACATTTTAAAAGAATAATTAAAGAGCTCAGATCTAAAGACTGAGCCATATAACATGCAGTGCTCATTTCAAGGCAAGAGCAATACTTATGCTGAGCTGCACAGACTCTCCTCAGGTTTTCTGCAGCTCATTCATAAAAGGGCTGAGAATCTACTGCCATAGTTTCCTGGTACTGCAATAGCTCAAGTCTTTGAGAATCCAAGCAGGTAAATTAGGTATGGTTCTCTGTTATCTATACCAATATTCCCCTCCATTGGTGTAAATAACCAGGGAACAACTGTATTTCTGAACAGAGATCTTTTTGTTGCACTGGTAGTTTTCACATTACCTGTGCTTCACAACAAACCATACCTCTGAATTCTTCTGTACTCTCGAAAAAGCTGATTTAAGATTCCATTAGGCACATTTAACCTGCTATTGTGGATGGCATCTTTTTAAGGAATGTTTCTGCCTCCTCAATACACCTTGAAATTGAGAAAGTAATGATGCAACAAATGTGTCCAGGGGGACTTCATTTCAAAGCACGTTAATATCCATGCCTCAACTCTAGAGGAACAGGTTTAGAATGACCTCAAGTAAGACTGGACATTCCTTAGAGACACTGGTTATAAACACATCTTTCCTTTTTTAAAATTTTAATTTTTGTCTTTTTCAGATAGCATCTCTCTGTACCCCAGTTGGCCTAGAACTTGCTGTAGACCAGGCTGGCCTCAATTTCACAGAGATCCACCTTCCTTTGTCTCTTGAGTGCTGGGATTAAAGGTGTCCACCACCATATTCCACATAAACATATCTTAGTTATAGACCCCAATTTTGTGCCCCATACCTTAGGCTCAGTCTTTTAAATGTGGATACATCAGACCTAGTAGCTACACTGCAAATTTTCTTGGCAATGTACTTTCCTGAGGGTTGGGCATGGTATGCCTAAATGTAATCTTAGCACTTAGGAGATGGAGGCATGAGGATCAGGAATACAATATCATCCTTGGTTACATGAGACCCTGCCTCTAAAAAACAAAAACAGGGCTGGGGTTATAGCTCAGTTGGTAGAGGGCTTGCCCAGCATGCAGGAATTCTTGGGTCAAATTCCCAGCACTATATAAACTGGGAGTAGTAATACATGCCTGTAATCCCAGTACTAGGAAAGTAGAGGCAGAGGGAATCAGAAATTTGAGATCATCCTTAGCTACATGGGAGCTAGAAGTCAGTCTGGATATATGAAAATCTGTCTTTAAAAAAACAAAGCAAAAACAAAAATGTGAACACAAATGAATAAAATACTTTTATTTATTATTTTTATTTTGTGTTTGAGTCTTTTGCCTGCATGTATGTAAGGGCATCATGTGCCTGCAATGCCCACAGAAGACAGAAAAGGGCTTCAGATCCCCTGACTGGTGCCATGTGTATGGGGTGCTAAGAATTTGCTGAGAATTGAACCTGGGTCCACAGGAAGAACAGCAAGTGTTTTTAACAGTTGGGCCATCTCTCCAGCCCCACAACTGAATTTTGAAAACAATTTTTGCATTGAATTACCAGGGTTGAGGGAGTAAGAATATTGGTTGGAGGTGGAGATCCAAGAAAGTAAAATTCTTACCAAACAATAGGCATTGGACTACCAGGGACTATCAGGCAACAGGCTGGTTGGTCTAAGCACCACTCAGACTATCAGATAGATCAACTACACCCCCAAAGAAGTGCATAACTTAACAGAAATTAAATTCTGTGCAATTCTGGAACAGTCTGAAGCTGTTCACATGCATGTAATATTAGCAAAAGGAAACCTAACATTTCCCACTGAACATCCCCATAAGGTAAGCATGGAAGTAGAATGCACAGGCATTCAAGAACATAGGGAAATAGGAAAAGGGTAAGCCTATCAGCTATCAGTTCCCCACTCAGGATTATAATGTGCAAGCCTCAAATGGGAACTGATAATAAGGAAGTTAACCAGTTACTTCGAATCATCATCATCAGTCTTTGATTAACATCAAAGAATGACCTTGAATGGAAAACAAACAGATGCAGAGCTGATGATACCACTACAGGGTTACTCTATCAGCACTCAGAAAGCTCAATGGTGAAGACACCATTCCAAGGAGGCTTCTTGGAGGTACAATCAGGTATTCTGTCTATCCTAGAAAGTTTCTTCTTGGTGTACTGCCAGGCACCATCAGGGCCAACCTGAGGAAGAAGGACATCGCTGTTTGGGTTCAACAAGTTGTAAAGTGTAAGCAGTGAACAAAAGGACAGATACAGGTAAGAGTGTGGAGATCAGGGTTAACTGCTAAGGATACGAGAGCAAATGGGTTCCTTCATTTTAAGTGTACTATGATCATTCACTGCCATAGTCATCTACCTTCGTAGTGCTGTAGAGACCAGAATTACTTTTACAGAGGTATGGAAGACAAATCACAACTACATGCCCTACTAGAAAGGCAAAAAGGCTCCTCATCATTCCACACTCTTCCTCCCTGTTACACGCTGGGCTCCATGGCCAGAAGTGACAATTTAATTCACAGAATGGGTTTATGATTCTCTGTGAGGAGCCTGCTGTACAACATGATAATCTCTTGAAATAAATGGGATGCTGGTGGGGAAGACACTTGGGAGTGCAATCCAGCTCCAGTGTTACCACAAAGCACTTAAAAGTCTGAAACCAACCTTCCCTGGCTGGTTATTGATATTTCACAGTAAGACTTATATGAGAGAAGGGTGTTACGTGTTTGTGTGTGTGTGTGAACTTTAGTAAGCTGCACATTTAACAGGAATGAACTGTGGAGAAAAACACTCAGACTAGAACAAAACAATATTATAACACTTTTTAAAAAGGTGATGATTCTAGGCCATCAATTTTTCATTAAATGTCTGGTTTACAGCTTCTCACATTGTTGGCTTAGTTGATACAGCACCTCACTCAGACCTACTACGTGTCAGAACATAGAAGTGGCAGTCTGGACCTGGGCTCTAATCCTTGGAACATGACTCCAGAGCATCCCTGTAGGAACACAAGATGGAAGAAGCCTGCATTTTATTTTAGTTGTGCTTCGAAAGTTAAGGATTCTGTGCCTTTACCTGTTATTGAAGGAGAGCAGCTTGGGTAAATGAAGTTTCCAGCAGGGAACCTGTTGGCTAGGGTCAGACAATAGGGAAAAAGAAGATGGAAGGTTCCATCCACTGGAACCAGAGGATGGCAGCTGCAGAGCACATTAGTACCAGTGTGACACCTCCCAAATAAGGAGAGATAAGAGTTACTCTTCAATCAAACTTGAATTAGTTTTTTTGCAACTCTGTAGACATGCCTATTTCAGAAGCGCTACAAAAGAGGCATCTGTAGATGTTTTCATTTGGTCAGTTCTCCCCACAATCTAGGTGCTTTCTGCCATGTATAATACTGAAGAAAGAAAGCTGACCTCAGCAAATGCTAGGAAGAGAAGACATATCTCTGTGTTTCAGAATGAAGACAGGCAAAGCAGCATGCTGACTGACAATCATTACCTCTCTCTACTTATGTAATAGGATAACTGTGTGCTGGACTTCTTTGTAATCATTTAAAACTCAAAATGACCTAACCATCAACTTGGAGGAAACAACTTGTAGTACAGGATAACATGTAACATTCTTTAGTAAAAATCATATAGGCAACAACAGGCATAAACCTCAAATACTAATCCCATAGCATGATATTTCTGCAAAGGCTAAACTGTAGGGGCTGGCGATAGAAATTAGTTGTTAGTGTGCTGTCTAACACACATGACACCCTAGGTTTCCTCCCTAGGACCACATAAAACTGGTCAGGGTAGTGCACATTTACAATTCCAGTACCCTGGAGGGTAAGACAGAAAGAGCAGTGAGCTCAAGGCTAGCCTGGAATACATGAGATCCTGTCAAGAAATATGAGAGAGAGAGAGAGAGAGAGAGATAGAGAGAGAGAGAGAGAGAGAGAGAGAGTTGGCAAAACTTACAGAATTATATACTATAGATAACATATTTTACTTCCATATATATTAACGTTTTTAGAAGGCAAAAATAATTTCAAGAATTTATAGTCATACATGGTGGTATAAACCTTTAATCCCAGCACTTGGGAGGCACAGGCAGGAAGGACTCTGTGAGTTCAAGGCCAGCCTGGCAGGCATAGCAAGTTTCAGGCAGTCAGGGCTACAAGAAGAAAAAATAATATGTAACACTTTACCTTTAAACTCAAGAAAATTTTTACCATAGTCAGCTAGCTTATCACTAAGTAGGAAAAAAAAAAGTTCAAAACAAGTCACTCAGTAGTTATGTTTTAATGTAATTAAATACTGAATATATTAAAGTACCTGAAAAATTTTAAGCAGAAAACGGTTTGGATGAGACAGAGGTTAGAGGAACACAGGGGAATCAATCTTATTAGTTTCCCCAAAGCAGCCTAAGAAAGTTCCAATTCTTAGGCAATGGTGGAAAGAAAGCATGAGGAGCAAGCAAGCTGTCATCCTCACCCTGCCACAAAGGCATGTTTTGTTCAAAGAAACAATGAAGTTGAAACCTGGCAGTGGTCACACGGGAGGTAGGGGCAAGGGAGTCAGTATTTCAAGATCAGTTTCAGCTACATATATAGGGAATTTGAGTCTAGCCTGGGCTACATAAGACCCCGTCTCAAAACAACATGAGGCTGAAGAAATGGCTCAGTGGTTAAGAGTACTGATTGCTCCTGCAGAGAACCTGGGATTGATTCCCAGAACCCATATTATAGCTAACAGCTGGCCATCTCTAACTCCAGTTAAGGGAATCCCACACCCTCTTCTGGTGTCCACAGTTACTGCACACATTTACATGCAAGCAAAACGTTCAGACACTAAAATAAATAAATTTTAAAAAGCAAAACAAAAAAGAACCACTGAGATGGCTCAGTAGGCAAAGGCACCTGCTGCGAATCTTGATCAATTCCCAGGATTCACATGGTGAGAACTGACTTCCTAAAGCTGTCCTCCGACCTTCATACACATGCTGTGGCATGTATATGTGTGTGCGCATGCACACACAGAGAAAACAAATGTAAAAAAAAGTTTAAAAAGAGAAAGTTTTACTAAGTCTTTATGCAAATCAACATTTCTATCCAGAAACCAGGTGACATAGCTTCAAACAAATGAAAAATTCTATACAGGCTTAGAGATTGTTCTTTTATTGAATGACTATTTTTCCCAATTGTAACCAGCTGAAAGCAAGTTACTGCCTTTAGTGGTTAACTATACATTTCATCATCAAAAGGAAATATAATGCTGATGGCTTAAAAATTAAAAAAAAAAAATTATGAGTGTTTTGCCTGCAGGTAAGTGCACCTGAATTGTACAATGCCTGTGGAGGCCAGAGGAGGGTGTCAGATTCCCTGGAACTGGAGTTAAGAACAGTTGTTAGCTACCATGTGAGTACTGGGAACCAACCTCAGATCCTCTACAAGGGCAGTCAGTGCTCTTAACCACTGAGCCATCTCTCCAGCCCCATAAGATTTTTTGTAAGGTTAAAGTTAGGCATAGACACTGCAAATAATGGTATATCTGTGTGCCATATAAAAGGATGAAAGTATACACCTAACGTAAAATAAGAATTCACATGTACAAACTTGTTCTTTTCCTGATTTCAATCTAACCCAAAGTGGATGCAGTGTAGTCAGCAGAGCAGAGCCAAGGGTGCCAGCTCATGTTCCTCCTGAAACCAGCCAATAAGTTACGACACAAAATTCATAGTTATCAAGAAGAATTTCTATAAAAGGGACCTATATTTTGGTGCCCTCTGCTCTAATGTCACCCCAAATTGTCTTCCTCCATCTTGTTCCTGTTTCTCGGTGCTCTTGACTTCTCAACAGGACATTATAACTTGTGGTTCAATTGACAGTCATGACTTTAAAACCATTATCTCCATATAGAACAGTTGTCCTTGTGGAGAGCTTTTGCCAGGGGCTTTCCAATTCTCCCATTGGTATCTGTATGGGGCCTGCCATCCTTCACCAAGACCGTGGAAAGACCATTAATACTCTTTCCTGGACTGTCCTTCCTAGACTCATGCCTTCTGCTTTCTTGTTTTACTCTGTTTTTCCTTAAAAAAAATTTATGTTCATATTTCACAGACAAAATTCGTTATCTTTCTAAGGTCAGATAAATAAATACAAAATTGCTTTTGTATTTCTATTCAGGAGAAAAAGTACCCTGTTCAGACAACCTTGAATCAATAATAAATTCCTTTCAGTATTCAATAGCATAGCAATACATTATATTTTTGATACCACTGAAATGTTTTAGTTATGAGGTAAAGAAAAGTTATTTTATTATGAAACAATTGTAACTACTCTAAGAAATAGGTGCAAGACATGGCAATTTGTATTTTGCTTCAGAAATAATTTTTAAGAGAAAAAAATGTTGGTGGGGGGCATCACATACTGGGAGACACACCTTTCAATTATTTTCTGGTTAAATAAACTCTTACAACATGAAATTTATTCACATTATAAATATCTAATTAATACCAAATAAACCATTAAATAGATGAGATAACAGTTAAAGGTTACTTCTGCTCTGAACTCTTAGAGCAGAAACCCCCAAAGACTTACATTTTAACACTCCCTTTGCTAGTTTTCTAAGAATCAAATGATGAATTTTTATAATAATAGCACCTTTGGAAGTGAAGTATGAGACTGACCTAAGACCAATTTAGACATGGCATGAGGCACTGAGAATATGGAATACAGTCATCAGCCAGAGGCTACAAATGGATACCCACTACAAGGCTGAATCAAAAAAAAAACTTACAGTTGTAAAACACTACTTTTTTGTTAAAAATTTCAAGCTGATTTTTATTATTTCCAAGGACTCTATAGGTAATAGGTAAGACTTTATTACAGAACCAGAAAAATTGCTCAAGCGATAATTAAATGATAGGTGCAAAGCAAAGAATCTAAAGACGGCCTGACAAAGTGCACATTAATTTCATGGGCAAATCAAGAATGCAAGGACAAGGAAATTGATGTCATGCAAAACTCGGCCCTACTCCAGACAAGAACACAACATCAGAAAAGGATAGGAAAAAAAAAAGTCAGCCATTAACCCACAACATAAAAGATTAGGAAAAAAGTGTTAATAGATGTTGGGTGGGCACAGGTGCAAATTTTTCCTAAATATTTTCTATCTGTAGTTGAATGACTATATGGATGCATAATTCATAGATGTGCTGAATAGACTGTATTTGTTTTTGCCTGCAGACCTATCAATATTGGTCCAATAAACCTTCAGCACTTTTATTATCTTTAATTAGATTTTTTAAAAGCCTGATGTCTCTAGAAGTAATAAAAATTAGATAATTATAGCATTTGGAAAAGAAAGTTCTAGTTTATTCAAAGTGGAGACAAATGCCAACTGTTATGGTAGAAACTTATTAATTAAAATTTTAGGTAATGTTTTGAATAACACAAAATATATCAAAATAAAAACCCACTCACGTTACTCAATAGCTTTATAGAACAGTAAAAAGATGCTATTCTTTGACGTGGGTTCTACTTTCTAATACTGTTTTAAGAAAATAATACTTTGATTTAGTTGGATTGTTTAAGATCTCTATCATAACATATACATCCTAAATAATCCTAAATTTAACACCAAGAGGCAGACTGAAGCAATTTCAATACAACAGTTTAAATGCATGCAATAATACTAAGCACCACCTATGTACTCTTCAAAGAACAAATGGAAGAGTTAATAGTAAAACATATGTCTTAAAGATTAACCTTGTCAGATGTTTAATCAAGACTTTCTCCCATTCTATAGTTACTTTCTTCACTCAATTATTTCCTTTGCTATACAGAAATTTTTATTTCATCTAATCCCCTTTATTAATTCTTGGTTTTGTTTCCTGAACTACAGAGACTTTTTCAGATGGTTCTCAAAAGGTGAAGAACAAATGGGAAAGGAGAACACGTATTCACTGTTGGTGGGAATGTAAATTGGCCCAGACACCATGGAAATAAACATGGAGGGTCCTCAAAAATCACATTATGATCTTGCTCCACCATCCCTGGGTAGACATCCAAAGACCTCTAAGTTAACTTATCATAGATCTACTAGCACAACCATGTTTACTGTATCCCTACTTACAATAACCTAGTTATGGAATTAGGCTAGATGTATGTCAACAGAGGAAGGATAAAGAAAACATTTATATATGCACAATAGGATTTTTTCAAGGTTTACTTTATTCTTAAAGATTTATTATTTATGTGTGTATCTGTATTTGGGTGCCCTGGAAGCCAGGAGAGAGTGCTGGATTCCCTGGAGTTGGAGTTACACGTTGTTGTGTATTTGTGTCTATACATGGCTGAGTTAGTGCAGGTGCCTGAGAAGGTCATTATGAAGGCATTAGATTGGCTGGAGCCGGAGTTAAAGGCAGCTGACAACTGCATAATGGGGGTGCTAGGAATAAAACTTTGGTCCTCTGCAAGAGCAGTATGGGCTCTTAACTATTGAGCATCTCTCTGACCTGCACAATGGTGTTTTATTTAACCCTAAAGAAGAATGAAGTTATGTCATTTGCAGGAAAATGAAACATAATATTAGGGAAAATAAATCAAACTCAGAAAGATGAATATCATGTTTTTTTTCTCATGAGTCCTAGATTTTATAAAGAGCCATAAAATCCTATATATGTACATATATGCATGCATATATAATGGCATGAAAGAGGACTGGTGGAAGAAAGGTGCCTAGGTGGGAAGGATGCAAAGAAAGAAAGAGGGATTGGGCGGGGGGAGTGAATACAGAGAAAACACAGAAGGTCTCTGACCTGAAAGGAGTTTTTAACACTTGAAAAATAAAAGAAAAAGAAATGGGAAGGAGGGGTAGAAAAAGCCCACAATCTGGTGAACAGACGTATTTACACAGGGAATTTCCTGGTGGTAGTGGTGCAGGTGAGTTTTATATCCTACTTATATTTGATGCATTTAACAACAAATTTTGGCAGAAAAATGTGTGTAAGGAACAAAAATGTATGTTCTTAGTTAAAAAAAAAAAGAAAACATATTAACATTTAAGGCTAATTCAGTTTTGCCCAAATAAACTTATAAATTACTTTGGTGAAATAACTATATCTCCAATTTTCTGGAGCCCTTTAAAATGAATTCATTCTTTATGTTTTGAGGCAAGAATTTCTGATGTGGAATAGTCTGCAAACTGATGTGGAAAACATGCTGATGGGGAGTTGATGTGGAATTTGCTCTATGATTCAATCAAAGGATCTAAGCACAGTGCTTCCTGGTGCCGTGAACAAGCTAAGAAGGAAGTCCTTCTTCAAGAAATAAAGGTTTATCAAAAACAATTAGAATTCACTGTCAGAAAGGTACAAAATAAATAAAGCTTACACACTAACATGATATGAAAATTTTAAAAAATGTGTTCCTGGTAAGGTAGTAGCATGTTGTAAAAAGCCATAAAAATTAGACTCAGCAGCCGATTTAATAAAGTACATCCAGGGTTCCTCACAGATGTGGGAATGATGATAATAGGTTTACATAGCACCAAAATAACCCCTACAGAAAAACATTTTCACGGTAGTTACTAATGTAGATCTTTGGGTGTCTGTGGGATTTCAGATTCTTCCTAAGGCAGTATGTAGTGCTCGCTCTCAGCCTTACCCAGTGGCTTTACAACTTTGGTAGTGGTAAACCACATGTAGACATTATACTGAAATAAAATGTGAGACTCTAGGGATCTAGTTGTTCGATGGAAAGCCACACTGCCTGAGTGATAGAACTGTGATGAAGAGCTCTGGTCAAGATGAAAGAAGTCCATTCAATCAAGGGTCTTTCTCCATCAATGTTATGTAACTATAGGTAGGCTCAGATTTTTCAAACATTCAAAACTACACGACACCATGTTTACAAATGTTTATATATTTCCTATTGTTAGGAGACTCCTAACATAGAGGTGTAGAGAAGGAAACCAGCTCCTGCTGCTAATCCAGTTGGGATGATTTCTAGTTCTGCTACCTCCCCCTTCCTGTATCCTACACAAACTCTAAAGGCATGAATAACCCATTGTATTAAACTGTGCACCGGGCAACTCTTAGTCTGCGTCTGGCCTAATATTGAAGCAGCAGTTTGTGTAGTGACACTTTTTCTCTTTTATCACATATTAAATTCCTTCTAACAGCGTAGGCACCAAACTTTCAACTTTCCTTGGCCAGCAACTTCCCCACACTGCAATATCATCTTTAAATCTGCGATAAAGGTCAAGGCCTACAGATTCTTCTCTCTTTACATGCTCTATGGGGCCAGCAAGATGACTCAGCAGGTAAAAATGCTTGCCATATAAGCCTGATGAACTGGATTCTCAGAACCCTTGGTAGGAGAGAATCAATACTCTAACCACCACATGTGTACTGCGACATGCATGCTTACACATACATTAATAAATAAAATAAAATAAATAAAAATTTTAAGTAACTTTAAAGCTGGACATGGTGGTGAATGCCTTTATAATTCATCACTCTGGAAGCAGAGGCAGGTGGATTTCTGTGAGTTCCAGGCCAGCATGATCTACATTGTGAAACTGTCTCTAAATAAATTAAAAGAAATAAAGGATGACCAAGGGTGAGTGAGGTGGCTCAGTGGGTAAAACACCTGAGTTTGACTCCCAGAACAGAAAAAGAGAACCAGATCCTGAATATCGTCCTCTGACCCCTACATGCATGAGCACATACACTATAATTTAAAGAACATGCTCTAGACAATTATGAACATATGGTGCATCCAGTGATTGTAAATTAATGCATGAAGCCCAGGCCACATGTGAACCTCAATTGCCTTAATTTTTAACATGTTTAGAAATTCCTAGTTTTGTGCTCAAATCTACTCTGCTAAAGTTCACCATATGTTAAAGAGTCTATCACCAAGCAGTTACTCTTGCCAGATATTTTCACTGCTCCTACATGACACCTTCCCTGACCCCTCATCCAATCAATCACTTGTTGGTTCTTTCATCCCTCTAAATCTCAAATTTGCCTTTCTACCTCACTGCTACAAGGCCAGTTTCAGTCACTATTCACATCAGACCATGCTGGATCAATTGTGGTCATCAGTATTGGTCTCTCACAGGACCCTGTGTATCACTACTGTAATAATGTAATTGGATGCGTATGCCCTATAAAGAATATGTTTTTTGGGTTTAATTTTATATCCTCAATTCTAGGCACTGTGTCTGGCATATGAAAAGCTCTCACTAAATGCTTATTGTTTGATCATTCATTCACTGATTCAACATGAGAAGTACATTTCAAAACAAGCCAGAGATGACATATGTTCAATGTCAAGTGAGAGATAAAGAAATGGTAAAGGAGCTCCAAGAAGGAGCATTATGATTTGGGACTTGAGTTGGATAGGACTTTGAAACAGAAATACTACAGATGATAATAGCTATCATTCACAGACTACTTTTGTGAGCTTGGCAGAATGCTAAGCAATTTCATAAGAACACACAATATGAACCATTGCTCTCTGTTGAGCTCTTATTCTGTCAACTGATCAAAATACTTGGCATGTGTTAAATCATTCAATTATACCACAATCTAAGAAGGCAAGCACTACCATCACACTCATTTTACAGATAGAAAAACTGAGGCATAGGTTAAATAATTCTTTGAGGTGATAAAGTAATAAGTAACAAGGTCACAATTGGAATTCCAATGATCTGAAACTAGAGCCTATGGTGTTAATGGTAACTCCACACTGTCATTTAGATTCCAGAAGAAATTCTGCTATGTCCCTTTACCAGTCTGCCTATTTGCAGTTACTAACCAGCAGTTAATTCTGAACTTACAGAGCCAGAGCTGGTTACGTTTACGTTTTCCTTCTGTTAAAGTTTATTACTGGACATATCAAACCTGAATGAAGCATTATAAATAAATATAAAATCAGTTCCTTTTAGGAGTTTAGAAGCTTGTGAGGAAAGCTTCTTTAAACAATCAGAAAAGTGACTCATTTATCAACATATACAAGGTCATGGGGATATGATTATGTAAATGCCAAAGAAGGACAAGTTCAGAGGGTAGGAGGGATGCAAAGGGATTGTATTGAGAACCCAAGGAGGTGAAAAGCACATTTGTAAGTGGAAAAGATATAGCATTCCCAAAAGATAAACTGCCCTCCTACATGTGCCAATTAGTGAACAGAGTCAGAGCCCTTAATCTGAGAGCATCACATAGTGGAAATGAAGAGGTCCGACTGTGGGGGAAGCATGTGAGTACAGGAGAACATAGGTCGGCCTCCAAATCAGAACTTCAGTAACAGCTTATGTCAGGCACATTCCAAATCCAGCACTGTGTCAGAAATTCTATGATTTCTTCATTAAGTATCACTTCCTGAAGACTTGAGGCACAGAACTACTGGACATTAAAGCCACCCTGGGCTCTAATTCCAGAATATCTGGATGTCAACATTGAAGAGTTTCCAAAATTTTGTGCGACAATCTGTAGGGAATCTGTTGGATGCATGCTAAATAAAGGCTTAAAGTACAAGTAAGCAGAATGTCTATGTTAGTAAAATTACTTACTTTGAAATATTTACATACATATATGTATGTATGTATTACATAGTCACAGGAAAAACAGAGTTCAATCTAGCGCTAAGTAATGCCCCTGCAGTTCTAGGGACTTTAAAGAGCACCTAAAAAATATGAATTAGCCACACAAGACTTACGTGGCTGAAAGAAGCTGAGGGACATTCCCTCTCCCCCCACAAACCACAAGGATGAAGGCAGTGGCTGATTCAGACTTTCTGCCATTATCATGGTCTTCTTAATGACATTCCACTCTTTTACCGAGTTGGGAAAAGAAAAGGAAGGAGAAGAAAAAATAAATAAAGGAGTAAACAAGAAAACAAAAAGGGAAAATTATACACGGCAGTGCATGCCTGTATTCCCAGTAGCCCAGATGAAGCATGAAGATTACAAGGCCAGTCTGAGCTACATAGTGAGACCCTGTGTCAAAAACAAAATAAAACAAAAACACCTGTGCAGCCTGAGGGAGCCCTCCACAACACTCACAGTCACCCAGGCATCATAGACGCCGAGTGCGTACAGAGCTGTGGGCATATTTTTGTATGGAAAAAATCCAAGTCAATACTGCAGTCAAACTAAAGTTCAAGAAACTGTTTCAGGGAAGAGAACAGAGAGAGCAACATCTTCTTCTAAGTTAATAGCATGAGCTACCAAACAGGGCAAAGATACGAAAAGCAGGAGGAAAATCTAACATGACCACTACCACAGCTTCAGACCAAAGTGCCAACCTTGTTAATGGAACACATCATTCTTGCCCTAGAGAGCAGAGAGCTAGCTCCTTTTGGAGTTTCTCTTGTTTGCCCAGGATAGCAAATACAGAACTCGGCAGTGGAGTCCATGGCTAAGGTGGGACTGGAGCTCTCAGTCCAGATAGCTCCAAATAGAACCAGAGGTCTTGATCTTGGGCCATCTACAAAGTAACTTAGACTGTGCTCAACCCAAAAAGACAATTAGGATGCAATGTGGGACTAAGGAAGTGTACGAGAAGAAGGGCTCTTCAAAAATACAATTCAGAGAATGAGCGTTTGTATCATAGTATCAGCGTGTAGGAAGAACAGATAGGTAGCTGGAAGGTACCTTAGAATGAAATGAGAGGCTGAAGAAAATCAGAAGTGAGTGAGCCTCAAAACAAAGGGGAGCTGCAATGAGCGCAGGCCTAACCACAGCACCCTGGAAGCCTTTTTTCCTTACCCTTTACTAGGCTTACCAAGAAACCTCTCTTTTGTTTTTAATCTAATATTAAAAATAAAGTTTTTGCATTTGATTATTATTTTTTAACAGCTGCTTATCTACCGTGTGATGCAAGTACAGAGATTGGAGAACCACCAGCAGGAACTGGTTACTCTTTCGTACCATGTGTATTCCGGAGATCAAATTCAGGTCATCTGGCTTAGCAAGAAGCACTCTTCCCCGCTGAGTGATCTTGTCAGCCTTTTTAAAAATACTTTTCAGCCAAAATGAATACATTTTTTTTTCTTATTTTTCCATCAAGGCTCAATTCCATGTAGAGCTGGGGAAAGGTAATTCCCATAAAGACCTCCTAGCCTATTATAGAAACTAGGATTACTCACTAGATCTCACCAGAGAAGAAAACCAGTGCTGTTCAGGCAATAGATAGTAGGGGAAAACCAGAAAAAGGAAAGAAGAGGTAAGAAAGAGCTTCCAGAAAAAAAAAAAAATCACTTCCATTCACCTACCTGCCTACTTTAATGGAGGACTTCTATTTTCTCTACTTCATGAACAAGAAACCCAAGGTCTAACCTCTACACTGAATCCCCAAACTAGCCCTTGATCACTTCCGACTGACATTGTACACATTTTTATCAATAATCCGATGTGTCTCCAACAGAATCAGCCATGGAGAGAGAGGCTCAAAAGATCTATGTAACATAGTAAAGAAATGAAGTTGCATGCTGATAAATGTCTACGTGTGCACAGCAGCAGTAATGACTAAATAACAGATGAGCTATCAGGATCATCTAACATGAGAAGACATTCTGAGAAAGACAATTCTTATTCTGGTAATACAATACATCCTGCAGTTTATGGAAACATGACAGAGTGTGTATAGGCATAGGTTCTAACCTCATGTTGTATCACCAACCAACCAACCACCCAACAGATAGGCAAACAGAAAATCAAAACTCTTCATGCACCAGGAAAGAAAGACAGAGATGACAGAAGAGAAGCAATCTGAAAAACACAGTCTGACCCATCATATCTCTTCATGCACAGGTAGAGGAGGAAGGATGGAGGCAGAGGAAGCAATATGTATTTGCAGTGCTGACTACCCTAGAAGAGTGGGGAACTTGTGCTCTCTCACCTTGCAATCATAAATAATTTGTCTCATGTACCAAACAACAGTTAGCCATGCACCAGCCCCATTTTATTGCCTGTTTTGCACTCTGTATATGTGGAGAGATTATATTTATTGCAGAGTGGGCTGTAGAAAGAAACAATAATAAATCCAAGATAAAGAACAGTCTTATATTCTACTGACAGGTAACGTCCTACTTGTTCTACACTGGTAAGGAAAGGAGGTGAGACAGTGTCAGCGAAAAACAGAACCAATGAATGATGGAAATGTGCATGTGGGAAGTGAGGCAGTCACCACAGAACTGCCCTCCAAATCAAAACAGACCTAGAACAAAGTCAGTCAAAATTGTGTCTAGATTCACACATGAGAACAACCTGTCCTGAAAGGAAACCAAATTACTTTACAGAGAAGGCAGTATATAGCTTGTGCTTATAATAACCCATTTCCTATACCTGGAAAAATGAGAAAATAATGAAACCAGTCACTTCTTTTTGTTTTGTTTTGTTAGGAGACAGGGTCTTGCAATAGACCTGGCTTGCCTAGAACTCACTACGAAGATCAGGTTGGTACTGAATTCATGGGTGAGCCTCCTGTTTCTCCCTCCCTACTGCTAAGTTGCAGGCATGTGCCACCATGTCCTACTCACTAGTCATTTCTTTAGGACTAAATTACTGGCCTGGTAGTGAACTTTTCTTCCTTAATGATTACTCTGAAAATGGGTGCGAAAGATGCAGACGGGCCAAGTTTTTAATCAAAGTCATGGACAACAGAAGTCCATCTAGTTAGCATTACACAGATGTTCTATCTCACAGAAAAGTCAATCTAACCTCAAACATCATCTACTTGCATAAACAAAGGCCTGCTTCTTGGACTATCTCAGGTCAGTCTCTTTCTAGGGAGTCCTTTAATCTCTCATTCCTGTGCCTACATTCCTACATCCCACCACATGCAGTCAGCTAGGAAGGTTTTGCTCTTGCTAAATCTCCACAGGAAAGTATTCTAAGACATCTGAAACCCTTTCTTTGAGAATTATTTTTAAAAACACAAGAGGACAATATGAAGAATGGGTACAAACTCAATTTCTAAAGTGAGGTGCAGTTAACACTAGAACAAGAACACAGGTTATTTGCCTCCCAATAATGATATAATTTGTTTCACATTCTGAGTGTATTGAGAAGAAACAATATGCATTTATTCATATCTTTTCTTCTCAAGGATGTGTACTGGGGTGGGAGGAGGATAGAGAGAAGCAGCATGCATAAATAACAGTTCATAGTAAATTATTTTGGCAGCATAGTGCATACACTGTCAGATCAACAAAACCTTCCATTTATCATGACCTACAACTAAGAGGGGGAGTCAATCTCGGACAGTGAGGGACACAACTGAAAATTTAAAAGAGATTAAGAAACTTTTATGAAGTCATTATATAAGCTTACACTATAGTGCCATTACTCCAGAGGTTTATTCTCTATCAGCTCTGCACAGTGTTTGCCCACATGACCCCGCATGCCTACCTGTCCCTCCAAGAGCAAAATTGCCAGTATGCTCTAGGGAGCATAGAACTCATACATCTCACTTAAGTGGCACAAGGGCACACTACCCACACTCACACTTAGCACTATGATGAAGGGTCGAGAGGCAAGAAGAGGGGAAAGACGAGCCTCCTCTATTACACAGGGCACAAAAACATTTGCAATCTTAGCTGAATAATTTGTGATTCAGTCAGACAAGGTCATATCTGACATCTATTTAAACTGAATAGCCTTTCCACTTCAGTCTTCCACTTGCTCAAGCTTTCCTCTTTTATTTATGTGGTAACTGAGGAAATTTAACTGGCATTTATTTTTAAATAAATTAAGAGCAAACCAATTTTTCAATATCCAGACAGAAAAGAGAATAAAAATAGGTACGAAAATGAGCTACAGTTTTAGGGTAAGTTGGAGGGGTAGGAATAATAATATTGATAATGGTAACAATAAAAATGAAGACAAGTTTCACAGAATCACTGCTACTGAGAACTGCAACAAAGGGGTTAAAAAGCGCCAGATCCCAGCACTCAGGAGGCAGAGGCAGGCAGATCTCTTTGAGATCAAGGCCAGCCTGGTCTGCAGAGTGAGTTCCAGGTTAGCTGAGACTACAAGGAGACCGTCCACCCACCAAAAGCACCAGACAGCACTAAAGTTTTCAGACACTGTGTTGTGACGACCCAAGAGGACAGCAGAGCAGGCACACTTCTATACCACCAGCTTCTTTAGGACTTCACCTTGAAATCAGTGGGAAACTGGAGCAAGAACACAACCTTGATGAGTTACAGGAGAGCGCCTATCCTAAGGCTGCTGGGGATTTGGCAGGTGTGTGTGCATGTGTGCCTGAGAGCTCATATTAATGTGATTTATTAATTTGTTTTAAATACAGTTTATTTTTATGTGATATAGTATCCTAAGGTTTAATTCAGCTCTGAAAAGGTCCTAGATATGAGTTTCAATATAAGCATTTTAATGGTCATTTGTAGAGAATCTTCTGTTGTGCTTCCCAAAACAGTCATTTATAACATTTTTCACCTGCATCTGAACAGCCCCCAAATTGCCTTACAATTACAACAGCCTCTTTAGCAGAAGAACAATATTAAGGAAAAAACTGAGAATGTCACAGCATATACCCATAGAAATTAATAACACATATGTAAGAATAACTCAGCACCTAAGCCATAGAGAAAACAGGCTGAACAGCACCGCACTGGACTCATCACCCCTAGCAACAAAGAACCTTGGCAGGTATACTATAGACAGTGGTGGCTGAAAGGCCCATAGCACTAAGTTTTTGGATTTCTCAGGATTCTAAAGCACAAAGAATGTATATTAGTGTATCTCATTCACTTACTAGAGGCTCCAACTTTGTGACTGAAATCTAGTTCATATGACATCAGTAGTCCTGATTAACCAGTTATCTGAGCTAATTGGCTACACAGACATCTAAGCTCAGACTCAGTGGTCTTTTGTCCTTCGAGCTCCCAGGGTGATGTAGTCTTCTGCACACATGATACACGCCTCCCATCTGCTTAGCCAGCAGCGACTACAAGAGCTGAAATGGGCAGTGTGCACCCCATGTGCTTGCCTGGTCGCCAGAATGAAATCAACATGGGTACCTCCTACCTCCCCATAGCTGGTATCATTCATTTCTGTGAAAGCTGACAGTGAAACCATTACCCTTTCCCACTTGAATGTAGGGACATTATCATTTTTGTTGTTATTATACTCTCACTGCAGTTCCTGTGCATAGTAGGTAGGCACTCAATAAATATTTGTGAAAGAAATCCTTTCCTCAAGCAGGGTTCTATTCAGTCAGAAGAGATTTTAAATGGGCAAAGGTAAGTCTTCACTGTAAAAATGTTCTTGGAAACACAGCCTACTGAGAGATCAGTATTTGTCACTGATTCTTCCATTTATTCTCTTTATTATCTCAAAAGACAGTCACATATTCCCCCATCCTCTCCAATGTATAGGCAAACAGAGAAAAAGAACTGATTAAGAAATCACAAGTAATTTTTAGGTTTCTCTTGTAACCTACACTTGACCTTTTACCATGAAGACTTCTCATTCATAGAATAAAACAGGTTTAAAAAAAAAACCCAAGAGATAATTTTATTTCAGTGTAACTAGGAAGAAATGTTTTCTAAATTTACAAGCTAAAAATGGAGGAGCAACACAGAGAGAGTTCCGGTAAAGTAAAAGAAACGGGTTTTAAATTGTACTTTTCCATAATGTGAGCCAGAATCATGGCATTTAGGGCCTGAAAAACATCAAGCTATAGAAAACACATAAGCTGAGTCCTTCAGTGAATAAGGAGCACACAAGCTCTTGGAGGTTCTGAGCCATGCAGCTTGACTGAAAGGACACAACTCACCCCAGAGATGTCAGCAACTCGGTGAATGGGCACTTCCTTCTTGCTGTGCAATCCTTTGCCATTCTTAATAGCCCTGTAAGGGCAGAAGAGAAAAACCATTAGGATAAAAACCACAACAGAAAAGGGTCAGAGGGTGGGAAAGCAGTACAGAAGCAAGGGCTGTTAAAATGAGATGTCCCATACTACACAGCTGCACAAATAGGTGTACACTGCTGAGAGGCCAGTCTGTGAGGAGCAGCAGCTGAAGGGGACCCTGTGAGCCACTCTTCTTCAGAGCCTAGTTACCAGGACTTGGCTGCCAGTTTCGGCTAACAGTGTGCCTGGTAATCAGAGCTCCCTTACTTGTTTCCAAATTAAAGGCATTGTTCTGGGCACAAAGGAAGAATCAGTTGGAAGAGCACACTTCTAAGAAACAGAAGTAATAATGTTTCTTTCAGAGCCTAATCACATGAAACATTTTAAATGCAAAATATGTAGCTAGTGTTCCAATTCTAATGTAAATTAAGTTCCTCCCAGGTAAAAAGATAAGTTGCCTCGCATTGCACAGAAAAGTCATTTAACACTTGGAAAAAAATTAGCAAATGCTATGTAACTAATATTAAGCTTCATTCTCAATTAGGTCCAGGTTGTAATAGCGAGACTTAGCAGGGGACTCTGGAATTCTACACAGATCTGACTATAGGTTAGACTGTTCCAACCTCTCCATCTATTACCTACATAGCACTACCAGGCATGATTACTTGTGCAACAGGAAGAGCCACTGGACAGAGCTGACAGTTAAGTCACTAATCCCTACTCCTAGCAGGTAAGGCCTATGAGAAGCTGCCAGATCAGGGCCAGGGGTTATGCATGGGCCCTTGGTCATGCTAGTTATGTCTCCACCTTCTTCCCCTTCAGGTCGCACTGAAGGGGGAGATAGAGGCAGAGAACCTTGCTCTACAGGTTGTAACTTTTTAAGGTCTATTAATGTTCAATCATGGGCAAGGTTGTATCATCAGTAAACAGTTTCTAAGGAGGAGGAGGAGCTGCCTGTCAATTTGCACAGGAGTAATTCCTGGCGGTGGCAGTTGCTCCCGAATGGCCCATGTTCCTGTAAGTCACCCAATAAACACCCTGATTCACCAAGATGGACTCAAGCAAAATTTTTCCTTTTGTCCCTAGATGGGGTGAATAGATTTTTTTTTTTAAATCATGTTTATGTATTTACTGTGATTGTGTGCCAATACACATATGCACCTCTGTAGGTCAAAAGAGAACTTGGGGGAGTTCTCTCCTTCCAGCATGTGGGTCTTGGGGACTGAAGTCAGGTCAGCGTGTTTTAGCACGAATGGGGTCTAGTTTTAGATGAAGACATGCCCTTGTCTTCTCTCCTGAAAGTTGATTCCGTTGGGCAGCTCAAGAGCCTGACTAGAGGATCACCTCTAGGGTGGCAGGATCATCTTACAATAATTTCCTTCCCAGAATTCTGGTTCCTTCTCCCATTCTGACTTACAAGTGTATTACCTATTTCTATTTCTTTTCTTCTTCCTTTTTTTTTTTTTTTTTTTGGATGCTGGCCACAGCCTAATTATGCTTTTAAATCTCTAAGGCTTTGGGCTTCCTTATTTTTTCTAAAGCTTGCCTCCCTGCCATGTGGATGGCTGACCTCCATGCCTGCCTTCTCCATTCTCTTCTTCTGAGTACCTGCAAGAGTTACAGCTTCCCTGCCCTGGGGTTTTTCTTTTAAAGTCCAAGAAATTGTCATTGAGTTTCCATTTGAGTCTGATTTTAATTTTTAATTAATGAGACTAAGGAACCCAGTTTTCAAGTTATTATATGGTGGCTCCTTCAGAATTCCCCCAAATTTAATTAATTCTTTAATCAGCAGAGAAAATGAAGTTGTACCTACACCCCCTAGTCAGCATCAATCAGGCTTGATGGAAAGCACCTTTACCCACAAAGTCATCATACCAGTCTCTAGTTACTTCCTTATAGCTCCCTGGGAACTCACATGACACAATCTAGTTTCTACTCTACAATAGAGTAATTATGTAATTAGCAAGCAATAAAAATTCATACTCACATGCGGTGATATGAAATATAACCCAAAAGAAGGTATTTCAGAGTTCCTTGAATTCTACAGTTACTCTTGACTCTGAATCATGGGCTTCAGTTTTAGAAACTGCAAATGGCCAGGGATAGTTCCTTTCTCAATCAATCTATTACCCTTCAGGATCCTGCTGATGGCCACTGACTAGAACATACTATAAAGGACTACTCTTGGCTTTCAGGATTTTTACCTAGGAGAATAGGAAGGTTGAGACAGAAACCAGTGGTTTAGAAGCCACAGACCCAGCTCTTCCTCCTCTCACAGTCCTTCCCACACTTTGCTAATGGCCTATTTCCACAATCTCCTCTGCCACCAACTGGTTCTCCTGATTTTGCCACTGGAAACTCAAAGAATCAGCCTCTAGACGATCAGACACACTCACTCCTATTGGGAATGCATCCCACCTCCAAAAGGTAAGGTAAGAAGAGGATTCTGGACTTTCTATAGTCCTCCAGGGCACCAGATGCCTAAAGGTTTCTTCTCTCCCAAAAAGGATGATAAAATAAATGCATCTCCTCCCAAACAGGCAGGTTCAGGCTAGAGTACTGCTGAACTGCTGGCTTTTCCTGGACTGGCACAGTAAGTTAGAAAGCCAAGAATTCTCTAGGCAAGCAGAGTAAGTAAGCTACATTCTGCTTTCTTTCTATGGCTCCAGAGACCCAGGATTCAACTTAGATGCAACATGCACCTTCCAAAGTAAAAATAAGTAATACCTCCCTCAAAATGGTAAATGTGGACAGATTTCTTTAAAGTTGAACCTGAATGTTGTTTCTTTTTTAAAGAAAAAGCAACTGATTTGTATTCTACATTGTTGCTAAAAAGTATACTATCTGGGGCTGGAAAGATGGCTCAGCAGTTAAGAGTACTTGCTACTCTTGTGGAGGATCCAAGTTCAGTTCCCAGCGCTCGCATGGGGAACTTAAATCACCTATAACGTCGTCTCCAGAGAATTGGACAATGGAGCTTCTTCTTGCTTCTGCAGGCACTTACACATATGATACACACTACCATGTACATATATATTAAAAAAATAACAGTGTATCATACATCAATATATATACATCTATATTATATATAGATGATCAAATATATATGGTATCATATAATTGTATATTATGCATCAACAACAGCAAGAGATTTTTCTAGATATACCATCATGTCCCTTAGATTCTTGTCCAATATTTGATGGGCCTGGCACTCTCAGGAGTGTGAGGTGGAGTGTGGAGGCTCATTTGAGTTCAGGAGTTCAAGCCTAGCTGGGCCAACATAACAAGATGCCATCCTTTCCCTCTGAAAAGCAAAGCACAGCATGTATACCTATGACCTTTCTCCCTTTTTCCTTCCCTTCCTTACCCCACCCTCTCAAACCCTGAAATTGTTAATTTTTAACAAAAGAGAAGAAAAAGTGATACCTCATAGTAGGTAGTTACAGCTCAGTTCACGTGGTGCCTCCCCTCACCCCCGTCCCCCAGAAAGTACAAGGGCTAGCTACAAAGTAAGAGGGACTTGTGAGAGATGAATATAAGAAACTTCTTCCATGGACGGAGTCACTTTTATTTTTGTTCTCATATTACTGCAGAAATGAGCCAGGTCTAGTAGCAAAGCTCCCTTTGCCTAAAGGGGTTGATACCACAGCAAGGGTATGTCCTTGAACAAGATTATGGGGAACTGTTTGGGGTGGGGACAAAGCTGCATTCTTTGCAAAGCAGTATACATTTTTCTTTCCAGACCATGAGGACTCATGATAAGACTACCTATGAAGCACTGTATATATGGAAACCAAGGAGAGACATGCTCGCTGAAAGCCAGGTGTGCTGCCCAGACATCAATTCTCAGGAGCACTCTCCCTGGCATCTCATATAACCCTGGTTCCTAGGCAAAGCTCTGGGACATGGGAGGGTGGGCAGAAGGCAGGATTCCTTCCATCGATATCTAGGTGCCACAGGGCACATTGACACATCCCCAGATGGCCTTGTCCTGTAGGCCCCAACATAGCTCTACATCCCTTTTCATTAGGCAAAGAATGAAAGTCCTGACATCTCAACTTATTCTGCTGCCTCTGTTAATAGCTGCTGCCTCACAAAGGAAGGCTGGTATTCAGTCTGGCCAGGAGAAAGGAAGCAGTGGGGCAGAACACAGCCTGCTCCTCTCAGAAACTTTCTTCTACAAGATGTAGCAGTACAAAGACAGCAAAGTCAGCAGTGTCAAGAATGAACAAAAACTACCACTGGCCAGGAAAAGTTGGTGTACGGCCACACACAAGAAAAGAAAAGGGTGATGGGACAAAGGAGGGCTGTGACAGCAACACCATCCATATAGCAACACCACCTCAGCTTTGCAAAAGAGCCTTATTATACATAAAAGCATCCAAAGACAATAAAGAAATGGAAAATAAAAATGACATATGACAGAAGGTAGCAGGGAGGGAAGGGGAAGGCAGACTCCAGTGCAGAGAGGTCAAGAGCTACTGATCACGTCTCAGTATTTGTAACGTCCCTTTAACTATGCTTTTCTGGCCACTGGTACCAAGAAGTACCATAATTCTATTTTGCTTTATTCACTACATGCAACACATCTTTCATTCTTCATAGTGCTCATTTTGTCCTTTCGTAACCCTCTTGGTTCAGGTACCCACCAACTTATGTCAAAATAACTTGACAAATACTAAGTAAATTTATTCAGTCCCTTTTGATGCTGCATGCTAACTTTGAGTCCATACTGCAACTATGACTTCTGAATAAAATTTATTTCATCATGTCACTCCCTTATTTAGACAAGCAAAGAGACCAAGAAGAAATCAAATGGAACACGTCCCCCTCATCCCCCACCTCCAGTGAGGATCAATCCCAAGACCTCATGCTAGACAAGTGCTGAGCCACTGAGCTACATGCCTGTTTCCAGGAGAAATTTTTATTCTTACACTTTACTTTCCTAGGCATCTAACACATCGTCCCAGTTTATGTCTTCCTATGATTTAAATCACTCCCTCTAATCTAATTAAGATAATTTTTAAAAATGTTCTCTATATATGCATTATGTACTTCTCCTGGAACATTGCTTCTCTTCCATCTCATCTGCTCTTCCAGGCCCTTAACTATGAAATAAAAAGAGTAGTCATATATCTGGAGGCTGGACAGATGGTTCAATAAGAGAGCTTATTGCTCTTGCAGAAGAATAGAGTATAGCTTCTAGTACCCATGTAGGGCAGCTCATAGCCACCTGGATTCAGGGAATTCAACATCCTCTTCTGGCTACTGTGGGCACACACACATATGAATGCATATATACAAAAACACATTGATAAAAATAAGTTTTAAGAGGTTGAAGAGATGGCTCAGTGGTTAAGAGCACTGGCTACTCTTGCAGAGGACCTGGGTTCAGTTCCCAGCTCCCACATGGTGGCTCAGAGCTGATCCCAGGAGATCCAAAGCCCTTTTCTAGCCTATGTGGGCATTGTACAACATGGTACACTTACATACATACAGGCTAACCACCCATACACATAAAATAAAAATAAATAAATGAGATTTGAGAATACTCATATATCACTATAGTCATTTATATTTCACCATGACATAAAATAGCTGTGGTTCATGCCAATAATCCTAGCACTTTATAGAGTTAGAAGCAGAAGAATCAGGAGGTTAAAGCTATCATTGGGTACAAAGCAAGTTTGTTACCAGCCTGGGCTACAGGAGACTGCATCAAACAACAACAGAAATTTAAAAAAAAAAAAAAGCTATCATATCAGTAATTTTCAAGTTAAAGCTAGGGCTTTAGTTAGATTTAGTTAGTTAAAGTTAGATTCAGGAAGTTACTAAGAATTCCTCTGAAATGGTAGTGAAATTATATAGATGAATATGGGTGTGCTACCACTAAGTTCTGTAAGGAACTGCAAACTGCAACACACAAATGTTGCACCGCTTCTTGTATTGGTCTTCTTTTCTATAGTTAGACTACAAGTTTTTTGATGGTTAGGATGTTGTCCTAATATTTGTTATAGCATTTAACACAGATCTGTGCTCACACTACTATATAAACATAGGGCCATCTAGCGTCATTAAAGTGTTTGGTAAATCTGAAAACATAAATGACCATGCAGAATGAAAATATTTCAAATTAAAGACATGGACAATGCTGGAGTAACTGCAGGGCAGTTACTTACTGGCTTTCCTGGATGCTGCACATTTTTGTGATCCCAGCTTCAGGGTAGAAGAGCACTGAGAACCTCACACACTATCCCATTCAATGTGCTGTAGGAGAAGGTCAAAAGTCTGTGCAGCAGCGAGGGCACGAGACACTGACCACTGTAAATAATAAACAGAATCAAATACCCAGACTGAGGAACTCCTGACACAAAAGGGTAAAGGAATCAGAAGGGAAAAATAGAAAAGGTTCAAATTCAGAACAAAGAATGAAAAACTTGCTAACCCTCTAAGGTATTTCTCACTGTATTTCAGACCACATTGATGAATATGGTGTTTGAGCATGAACCAAACACAGACACTTCTGTTATAACTCACAATTATACATAACTGCAATAAACAATTCCTTTCTCCTGGTTCTTCTGGGCAGCTGGAGGAGGCAACAGGGTCCCACTATTTAGAAAACAAGGCACAGAGCAGACACAGGTGCAGAATGGCAGGTGGGGAAGGGGGTGGCAACTAAGTTATGCAGCTGCATTTTCAACAAAAATGAGAATTGCTGATAAGAAAGACAGAAAAGATGGAGAGCACTCAGACTGGAAATGAGGAAATTGAGTCCTATGGTCAAAGGAGGTGGGCGGACTAATGAGTCAGTAGGTATCATGAGGCAGTGCAGCAAATAACAAAGAACTCCAGGTCATCCTCTCATCTAAAACTAATATAAGAAAGAAATGAAGACACATGCTATTGTGCTAGGTATGACAGCGGGTCTACAGTGGCAGGGAGAGAGAGGAGGGATTATGAGCTCATGGAAGAGAATCACCTAGGCAATGACACAGGATGGGAACACAGTTGCTGCAGACAAGCAAACCATACTCGTCCCAGCTTAGGATCAAAGGAGTTATTAGTGCTAGGTAGAGGTGGTCATTAGGAATCTAAAGGGCTCAGAAAGCAGAGATTACTTAAAATTGCCTAGTGACATTGGCATTATAGTTTCTGGTATCCTGATTTAAAAGTCCATCAGAAAAAGAGAAACAATGACTCACAATCCTATTCTAAAACAAAAGCTCCCTTACTATTTTTTTGAGGGCTAATATACACTTAACTTTCAAAAAATGGTACCATTGTGGAAAAAGTTTTGTGAGCTCATTTTGGGGGGGGATAACCAACAGTTAAATACTTTCACTAATTTTTTCCTATCATTTTAATGGTTACACAATATACTCATTACATAGATCCATATTTTCTAATGTAATCAATCATTTAGTGAGAAATTTCTGTGACTAGGATACTGTCACTATTATAAATAATGATGCACGAAATAACTTTCAGAGAAACTGATAGGCATTTTGTTAATTATTTCCTAAGGTAAATTCATAGGCATAGGTATCACAATAAGCTTTACAAAACATCTGTTACTATAACATGAAGAGACCATTTAGTCAAGAGATTTTAATATGGGGTTTGGAAAATGGTTTTCCAATGTAAGTTGCATTGACATGAACCTACAAGAAAAAAAGTCAGGCTATCCTCCAGAGATCTGGATCTCTGAACTTGATGCAAAAGCAGGAGGAATGGGAAGTAATCCTTCTCAATTTCTATGTCCAAAGCAGGAGAGAGAAATCAGAGGCAGCTTAAGATAAAACAGAAACACACAAGGGACTTTACAAGAAATTGGAATGCAAAGAATCATGCAAATGAAAGAAAGCTATGAAGTGGATTTCCGTTTCACAAGGAGCTATAAAACTGTGCACCACCATATTGGTGATTAATTATTTGAATTATTATTCTCCTAAGAGATTTGCAGGATTATAACCAAGTGGGCTAGGGATACACCTAATACAGATTCAGCTCTCAGACCTACTCTGCCACCTGACACTGCAGAGGAGCCAAACCAAGCAAGCACTTCTATGCTCAAGATTATTTCACATTAAATTAGTGAAGAGCTGGTGGAAGCTATTCAGAAGGAATAGGAGTAAGGAGCCAGGAACAGAGTAGGAGGAAGGAGAGACAAGATTCAAGAAAAAGAGTTAAGAAACACAGAGGAATGAAAAGTTTGTCTGCTCTATGCCTTGCTCTCTATATGATAACCATGATTATAGTTCCTAAAAATAATGAAGACTAAGTGATTAACCTGCCATAAAAGGTAATATAAAAGATTTCCTTTACAGTGGTCATGAATTGTTTATAGCCGTGACCCTCAAATTTTAGTGCATCAGAACCATCTGCAGACTATGTTAAAAAGAAATGGGCAAGGGCTGAGAATTCACATCTGTAACCAGTTCCCAAAGCAAGAACAATTTTGCTGTTTGAGAACCACTGGTTGGGGACATTTGGAGAAGTCAAGGGTAAACTGTTAGTCATCACATCATTGTAATAGTTTATTTCAGATTAAAATTATATTCTGATGATGAAATATAAGATGTGTATCAATATTCTGTGAAAGGAGACAGAACTTCTTGGTCAAGAAGACAGTAAGATTGGAGAGGATGGAAAGCTGTTCTAAACAGACAATGCTCCAAGTTGAATCCAATGGAAGAACGACTACTAAGATGTACTGGTCTAGAAAGACTAGTCTGCAATCAGTACAGACTGATCACAGAAAATATATCAGGTATGACTTTATTACCACCTCACCATTTCATCATGGTGAGAACTTCCCACAAACCTGGTACCCCAGTGAGCAGAGAAAGCCAATCAGTTTCAACTCCACCCCATTCCCTGCAGTCATCAGTGAACTCTCACAAGCTTGACTTTCACCAGAAAGAACCCAGGGAGGGGAAGGCAGAAAGAGGATGAAGGGAATGAACAGATCCTCTTAATATCCTAAAGAAGAAAACTCATTGAAAAGGGAGGCATTATACAGCTCTCCAGAAGTGGCCATTTGTGCTGCCTTAAATGCAGATTGATTACTGCTATTTGGATGTTGAGTGCATCATCTTTTCTGAAGAAAGGGAAAAAGCTAAATTTCTCTACATTCAGCTGTGTCTTCAAATCACTTCCCCACACTAGCTCTTTTAATGCATTTTCCTGTTATCAAATCCACTTGCAATAGCTGATTTACCCTACTCCCCAACAGTGAACCATCCCTTAACTCCCACCATGTTCTGAACTCAATTAGCAACCTCATGACTATAAGATCAAACTGGCAAGCCAACAATGTGGTGAGGCTATGAGCACCTCAGAGTTAAAAAAGGAAACAATGCTGTGTCTGAGGTGCCATCCTCCTTTCTCAGTGCCAGTTTCCAACCTGCTCTGGCAGGAGGTAATGCAGCTGGGGGAAAGAAGGCAGAGAAGTTACCTAACTTCTGCTTTTCATGATGCTCGAGTAAAAATCCAGCAGTACCCTGGTGTTACAGGAATCGATGACTAATTGGGAAGGGAACAAGAAAAAATTTCAAGTAAAAGTTCTGTTTTTAGCACTATTCAGTAGTTCCAGTTTTAGTCAAAGAGAATTTTAATTTGTTAGGGTCATTAGATTCAAAGTGAGAGATCTTGGTTTATTCAAAGCTGTACCATTAAGCTATTGAGAAGGGAAGAACAGAGGCTGAACAGAAAAGACAAATTTCAAGGAGTTACTCTCATGAGAAAATTTAATAGCAATGAGAGATAGAATGAAAAAGATGTAAAGCAAGCAGTGTTTATAATAAAGAGAAGGATAAAAGGAAGGGCTAAGAAAACAGGCAAGAAAGGAAATGAAAGAGGAAAAAAAGCAATATCCAGAGGGACTATTCAAATTATTAATGCCCATCCTCTTGAGACTGCATGCTCTGTAAAGGGTTGAATCTATTGTCTTTTTGTTCACCACTATTATCCCTAATGCCTGCGACCCAGGATACACTCAAGGAAATGAGAAGACAGAGAAGAAATGAATGCAAAATTATCACATGCAAGATTAAGCAGCACTGAACAACTGCTCCTGACAGCAAGATCTGCCTTCTTGGAGATTGGATTAACCCATATTATCTGTATGTGACAGGACACATCGGTTTTAAAATGTACAAACATTTCTAGGGAACAGACACTCAAATATCACACTAATTTTCTCAGCAGCTGGTACAGAGCTGAAACTTCCTTCTTCTTAAAATGGTTAAACAAATTATAGCTATTACACACTAGCATATTGCTTTCTTTCACTGAGAAAGTCTCGATGCTTTACGTTATTTATTAATTGTTTCTAAGTATGTACATTTGAGTGTGTAGGTCAGAGGATGATTTTCAGAAGTCCATTTTTTTCACCTTGTTGAGGCAGTCTCTCTTGTTTTGGCTGCTGTGCTGCATGGCTGCATAGCCCAGGATGGCCCTCCTGACCTCAGGCAATTCTCCTGTCTTGGCCTCTCATTTGGCAGAAGGAACACTGGGATTTCAGATACCCACCATCACATCCAGCATTTTTATGTGGGTTCTGGGGATTCAACTCAGGAGGTCGTCACACTTGCACAGCAATAGCTTTTACCTGCTGATCCATCCCACTGGCCTCCGGTGGTCTTAGTTTTATGGTGCTGGAAATTAAATCCAGGGTCTTGTGCATGACAATGATAGACTAGGGCTCTACCACTGTCCACCTCTAAAGAATACCTTTTACCTTAGCAACAGGAAGTGCTGGTGAGTAATGCTACCTATTCTGTCAATAACCACATGTCAGTGCAACTAAAGACACATCATGGGGGGCACCATCAAAGACTGTTTTTCCCTTTTTAAAGCAAGTCTTTCATTGATTTCTTGAAGTTTTACAGAAAAACTTCCTTGTACACCAGAAAACTAGGAGAATTGCAGCAGCTAAGCCGAGAGGCAGCCAAGAGACCCTCATCAGTGGTATTGCTATCAGTGGAGCCCCAATACCTATTCATAAACGATGACTATAAATGCCTTGGAATTGATAAGACCCCTATGGTCCCCTAACTACATCACCAAAAGAGCTCACTGCATACCCAATGAGGGCTATATTCCTCTATTAATGACCACAGATATTGGCTTGGCAAGTATTATCAACAAGGGTATAGTCTTTGATCAGACTAAGACAGAAAAGCTGGCATAGTTTTCTTGGAGTTTCAGAGAGATGCCTACAATAGGAAGTGCTGCCAATCATGCTGAAAAAAGCAAGAGACTGATACTTGTCGGGTTTGGATACTGGAGATGTAGAAGTCAGCAAGGCAGGAGTACTTGTTTTTTGTTGTTCTAAAGAGAGAGTTTGCTCAGTCAGAAAAATGAGATCTTGAGGGAGCCACACAGAGCAGAGAGGAGAGCAGGTTTATGCTTGCTGTTCAGAAGGAAGGATGGCACCCAGCTTCCCAAACCTGCAGCATGCCATCAAGAAACAGAAAGATAAGTGAGCACCTGCCCTTTTCTCTCCTCCTGAGATAACTCTACCTTCATTATGTATGTCCAGAATGAATCTAAACTCATTTAAATTTACTCAGATACTAGATTGGTCAGTACAATTGCTTTCCCACAGTCAAGCTAGGGCATCAATTTCTTTTCTAAATATATACAATTCTACCTTGAAATGACAAAATCTTAGATGGTAAGTATCTAAAAGAAATAAAGTTCTGGCCAGGTACACCTTTACTCCCAGCACTCAGGAGGCAGAGGCAGGCAGATCTCTGAGTTCAAGGCCAACCTGGTCTACATAGTGAGTTTCAGGCCTGCTGAGGCTACAGGAAACCCTGTCCCAAAAAGACTAAAAAAAAAAAAACAGGGGGTGGGGTGGGTGGAAATAAAGTTCCAACTTCTGTGCTTGACTTACTGCAAGTTACAAATTGTATAAAAAAGTCCAGAAATTCTTAAAATGTTAGTTTTTCTGCCTCTTTTCTGAGACAGAATCTCACTATGTAGCCAGGCTGGCTTGAACTTGGAAGTTCCTTGTCCCTAAGACACCCAAATGCTGGGTTTGCAGGCATGTAATACCATGCTTGGCTAAAATGTTAGTTTTAAAGAAAGTGATGGATAGCTACAAGAGCACACACACACAGATGATAGTTCCCATTGGTCAAGACCCAAAGAATGTATGGCACCAGCCAGGCTTTGATCTGACTCCACACAACACCAGCTGGTCTTCACTGTGAATAACGTGCTCAACAAAAGCCCATGTGGAAAGGTGGATGTGGTGGCCCATGCCTAGAACCCCAGCACTCTAAAGACTAAAGCAGGAAGGTTTCTAGTTCCAGGCCACCCTGGGCTATATAGGACATCTGAAGCCAGCCTGTGTGCTACACTACCAACAACAAAAGCCCACATGAAGACATCTCATACAGGGGTGAAAATTTCATGCAGGCCTTTCAAAATCAAATTGGATGTGTTACACCAAATACAGGGGATGGAGATTATGTGACATTTTTATAGCATTTCAGAAAAAAATAAAACAGGCTTGGAAATACTTCAGAAAGAGGTAAGAGGTGTTTCTTAAAGGAATGAAAAGCTCTGCCTAAAGTTTAAAACCCCCAAGCAGAGCAACAACACAGCAAACCAATCTGGGGGTTAAACATTAGAAGCATGCACACAAGATATGATGTTTGCTGCCCTAAGGAGCCCATGGGATACCTCGAAAAGAAGGATAGACCTACGAGTGTCACAGAGAACTGTGGGTCAGCTGCACCTAAATTTCTTTTTGTAAAAAATACAGAATACAAACATACTGGAGCTGTCAGAACCCTGGGACAAAGTCAAGGGCTTTTCAATGGAGCCCAGGAGAAAAACAAGCCTTGAGAGTACATAAGGAAATGCCAAAACCTTATCTTGCCGGGACACAAGGTAATGAGGTAGGAAGTGGCTGATGACAGACACCTGTGCTAGAAAGGAAGGCTGCCTTTTGGGAATTAGAGCCACAAAAAGATGTGGCTTCCTTTAGATGGGCTAGGTATTTGAGACATAATGAGGGTGTCCCATAAGCAGACAGGCAGCCAAATGACGGCTCCTCTAAGGGTCAGCAAGCTGAGGAGAGTGTGACAGAGTGTTCTTCCAGCAGGCAGGCTGACTGCACATTGGTATTCCTTTCCTTCTGTCTTACCTGGTCTCCCAGTGAGTGCCTAAGTACCACTCCCTGTGCTCCTATCAGATGATCTGAGGAGAGCTGGCAGATCATATCCTCTCTTAGGGGAAGTAGCTGCTACAGAGCTCAGAGAAAGCTCATCAACTCCTAGGTAGGCAGCTGTGTTGACCCAAGAAGTCAGAGAAGTTAACAGGCTGCCCTTTTCCCAAAGCTTACAATGTTTCTCTAAAAGGATTAATGGCCAAGCAGTGCACTGGAGAGTGAAGTCAATGGAAAAGCACTAAGCCACTGCTGATACCACCAGTGATAACCAGAGGAAAGCGGCGACCAAGGTCAGGGGCAAGGAAATCTGTTGGAACTGACACCATTGTAGAGAGGGACTAATGAAAATGACAGCCTTGCACCGACCTAAAGAGCTTCAGAATGAATCGCTGATTCAGATGCAGCAGATGTTACTAATTTGGCCTTTGCCAAAGTGTTGGATACAGTAGCAAGAAAAATTTTACTTGGGAAATTAATTCAAATTGGCTTGGTTCGGCACACAATCACTGAAGATTAAAAAGTGGCTGAAGGATGATAAACAAAAGACAGTTAAGTGACAGTCCATGAGGTGAAAGACTTGGGGTCAACTCCAAAGCCTTTCTTGTGGAGGGGTTCTATTCATGGCCCAGAAAAGGAGTAAACAACTCACTAATGAGATCTGCAGAGGACGCTAAGCTGGGAGGTAGAGAAACCTAATCAACAGGGGCACCAAATCACAAAGCAGAGTTCAACTGGAAACATAAAGCTAATCCATCCAGGGGAAAACAGCCCCAAACTCGGGTAATAGTCAACAGCCTGGCAGGATGAAGGGCATGAGCAGCGTGTGCAAACAGCACCGACATGCTGTAAGTTAGTGACAGAGGCAAGCCAGGGAACACAGGGAAAGGAGGATGAAGTAAGGCAAGCCAAAGTAAGTGTCCCAGAGAGGTGGTTTGGGAAAGAAACTGGTTTGACCACAGACACAGAGAAGATCAACACAAAAAATCTTTTTTAACTACATGAAACCACTACCACTACCTAGCAGGTCTTTCTTGAATCTCACTTCACCTGGCTGGGGGCTGGCATCTAGAAGATGGCCTTGGGTCATCATCCTAGGGACTATTCACAACGGTGCTCCAAAGGAAATCCACTCTAGCTCCAAGTTGGTCATTTCTCCTAATTCTTTATGAGGCCTGTACAGCTTTAGGGCAATGCCTCCCAGCCATGGGGACAGTGGTTAATTTCTCTGCATTTACTCAACCTGTAACACCACAATGACCCAGAAGCCAATTTTTCCACCATCAGTCTGAAAGCAATGGCTCAACACAATTATCTTGAGACAGCTCACTGCTTTAGCTAGCAAGCAAGGATCCTGTTACATTACTTCAGCACCAATTCAGCACTAAAGAGTCTTGTTTTCTTCTCAAAACCTAAATCGCCCCTAAATTTCCCTATATATGTGTACTCATTAAACAACGCTCACAATAATCCTCACAACACATGGCTATAACAGAATAGTAAGAGAGCTGTTTCCGGTTTCCCTTTCCATGTTTACCTGCCTGTCCGAATTAAATATTCACTAGTGACACAGTAAAACCAGAGCTCGAAATAGGACTACATATCCCACCATATTTGTTGGTCTTCTGGCCAACTTCCAGTTGGTCAACTCTGTGAATGCTTCACTTGTTCAAGTTGCCATCAGATGAGAATGACCAAACTGGTCATGGGCCAGCAATACAAACCCTACAACAGTTTTGAAAATTATATCCACACCTCCCATTATGGCTTCTTTGAGTTCACCTTGATTAGCAGTAACAGAAAAAGAGGAAAGAAAACCACCTAACTATAAGAAACATCAATTATGGATTTATACAGTATTACTATTGTTGTTATTTGATATAGAGTCTTACTATGCAGCCAAGGCTATTCTGGAACTTGCTGTGAAGCACAGGCTGGAACTCAAGATTCTCCTGCCTCAAAATAAAGGCATAAGGTATCTTATTTTTAAAAAATATTTTATTATTTTATTTTATGTGCATGAGTGTATTGCTTGCATGTACACAAGTGGACACATGTTGTACAGTGTCCTCAGAATTCAGAAGAGAGAGTCTAGAGTTACAGATGGTAGTTTGCTTCCATATGGGTGCTGGGAACCAAACCTGGATCCTCTGCAAGAGCAGTCAGTGTTCATAACAGCTAAGCCATTTCTCCAGCCCCAAGGTATCTTATTTTTTAAATGGCAACTAATAAGCACTAAATAACTAAAAATATGGGTATTTTCACTGACCTCTTTGTATATATGAATCCATTCCTGGACAGGGTCTTTTGGAAAAGCCCACAAGAAAGAACTAGAGCAGTCAAAACAGGCTGACAGACTGCTTTCTCAACTGACATTATGCATGACATTCTATAGATGTTCCATTCATCAGGCTGTGACATGGTGTTAGAAGTAAATATCATATATCAGGGCAGTGTTCTGGGCCAAAGAGCAAGATAAGTGACCTCAATAATAAAGTCTGTAATCAAAATTAGATAACATATGCCCAAACTCTTGCCTTCTCCAATTGAATGCATAAGGTTACAATTACCAATCTTCTAGGATTAAATGAGTTCACAGAAAAACTGCTAAGCAGGATATGCCTATCCTTGGGAAACCATCCACTCTGAAAGAATGAAGACATTTTGTTGAGTTCAAGCAGCGAGCTCTCTATAACAGTTCAGTACTAAGTAGTTTGGTCCCTGCTGTTTCCCAGGAAGTTTGGGAACCATACAACTACCAGCGCTGCCCAGTAACCAAAGTGTCCCAGAGCCTTAAGGAATGGCAATGGCAAGAAAGTGTGCCTGTCCTTGGGGCAACCATCCACAGGGAGGAAGGACAAAAGGGAAATGTCATAGGACTTCTCAAATGCTCTCCTGCCAGCTGTCTGAAGTGTTTGAAACCAAACCCCATTTTCTAATAAATGTTTTCATTTCCTTTGTACATGACAAAAGGTCTAAAGGTGATAAATGTGAGGGGCAGGGAGGAAAGGCTTCTAAAGGAAAGAGACAGAGCCAAACTCACTGCACACATAAGCAAGGCTTCCCTGGTAGTCTGAAGAATACTGATAAAATGCCTGGTATAGCACCCACAATTTCTTTGCTATGTCAACATAGGGAGGCCTATCTTATAGGCCAGCAATTTGAACAAATGGAGGCCTACATGTACTTAATCAAGGTTAGACAGCAAATTTAAAATGTGCCTCTCTTCTTTTCATTGGGGAAAAACTAGAAGATAAAATCTATTCAAGTTCTATCTGCATATTATTTCCAACCTATCTGGCTCAGATACAGGTACAACAGTGGCACAGAAAGAAGTGCTACTGTAGGTCTCAGTGTGTTCAGTATCTTTTCAACTTACCGGGCCTCTGCAGCCAACAGTTCATCATAATGTGAGGATCTCTGGTCATCATCTTGCCGGTATCTGATCACTGTGGCTAGACCTTTGCTGACAAGAGCCTCAGCAATGTTTCTGTAACAGAAAAGATAGGTCAGTGAACACTAGAGGTGCATATGGGACTCAGTCAACAGAAATAATAACAGTTAGCACTTGGAGGTCTCCATGCATTCTGGCAGAGGGAGAGAGAAGCCAAGTATTTCAAGATCAGTGAGTTGCTAAGCTGGAAATCCAAATAAAGGGCTGAATAACAAAGTTCCCTAGTTCAGCATTTTTCTGGTTAGTACAGTCAGATGCTATATCAATCTATACACAAAAAGCAGCAGAAAATATCTGTAAAAAGCCCACATTAGGCCGGGCTATTTACAGAATGTTATAAACAAGCCACTACCCTCAAGAAAAGTCTGCTCTAAAATATCAGACCCACAGATTAAAAAAAAAAAAGAACACACAAAAGCATCACCTAAATTTCCCAAACTCCTTCCCAGCCTATACTATCACTAGAAAATATCTTGTACTTTAGCAGTATTAGAAATACTGCTTTAACATAATAGTCAAAGTGCTTCTCTTCTCACAACTGCTGACAGATCTCCCCCTTAAGTGGGCTTGGAGGACAGCCAGAAATAAATTGGGAGAAGGAAAGCCAGAACAAAAGCATTGTGGCAGGAAAAAAAACAGGTGGAGAACAAAACAAAAGAGGTAAAAGTTACAAACCTGAGGTGACCAGTTTTGGAGCAATATTCCAGAGGGACTGATTACAGAACTCAGATTACAATCCTACTTTTAGCAATTCTTACAAGTCACTAATCCCACTAAAGAATGAGAGGTACTTCTCTAAGTGGTCTGCAACTACCAACCAGAAAAGAGTGCATGGGAAATGACACTAAAATGACTAATTAAATATATTTGCATGGTTTCTCTCCAACCTGGAAAGGAAATTTTCAAATAAATTATAGCTAATGTTGGAAAGCAAGAGACATGATATTATTGAGGGAGAGTGGTGGTTATGTCTTTCTTTGTGTCTGTCATAATTACACCAAAGGCCCCACTCACACCATCTGGTTTGCTGCCCTTTAGGGAGAGGGTATGGTAAGCAATAGGCTACTGTGCCATATGCTATGATTTAGTATTGTTTGAAATGTAGTTAACTCTTAACACACTGGTGATCCTCACAAAGTGATATTGTGGGGATGCTGGCAACTAAACTAACCAGTAGCTCTGCATGTTTAAACCTCATGAGGATTCCATTAAGCCAAATCTAGGAGAACAGACTTTAAAAAGAAGAACAAAATGTGGTGGTAAAGAAAGGAGGAAAAGATGCTGTGGCTGATTCTCTTCTCATCATATGCCCCTCTGCTGCCTGTTTATCTACTGCCAGCACGATATTAATATCTCTAACCCGCCATGGAATTAGCACTTCTTAAAATTCACTCCCACAAAGAGGCTGCTCTGCTGGCCACCCTGTCTCCTGAGTCACTGCATAAGCGTGCTGGCAAATACTGTCATTATCACAGAGTTGTGTTTGGCAGCAGTGAGAAACAACAGCCCCAAATCGGCAGATGTAGATGTTGATACATGGTGAGGATTTAACTAAGGTTGTCACCAAGGGCAAGAAAAGGCTACACCCACCAGAGAGCCAGCTAGCAAGAAGGCTAGGGAGTGGCTCGCGAGACAACTCACTTTTGACAGGTTGAGATGTTTTGGTGATTTTAAACGCCGAGAAAATAAAGAAATGTATGCTACTGCATTTTGAATTACTGAGCACTGACATTTTAGTCAATACATGGGGTCTGGAGGAGAGAGCTAGAATGGCAGAGCAAGCAAGGAACATTTCATACAAATAAGCTTCTACACAAAAAGCTACAGAATACTTAGCAAAACAGTACAAATGTTTAAAGATCCAGTCCCGTTAATGCACTCAAATTAATTCCGAGAATCACTGAGTACTTGCCTGGCCACAGAGACCAAGGGTACAAATCCTTCTCTACTCATTACAGGCCTAGCTCTCCTTATCCCATCAGCAAATGTTTACAAACCAATTTAAAGCCTTCCATTCTTACTTCCTGAGGCCTTAGATTCCCAACTCACTCCATACCCTGTACACTGTTTTCCTTTCCCTTCCTCTAAAACTTACTGTTCAAGCTATGCTCTCTCAGTTTCTTTTCGTAATTACAGATTTCCCCTGGAGGAACAGATTCAGTGCTGGTGCTTCCCAACAGAAGGGTAAAAACACATGAAATAATAACAACCTCATTACTGGCTGTTGACTATATTCCGAGCATGAGAATCGCATGTGTTTGCTTCTTGGTATCTTCCTTGGAAGGAAAAGGCTCATGGTTCTCACTTCTCTATACCCCACTTCCTAGCATAGAGCTTTGCATAAGGAGAACAGTAAATAATTTTTAGTGGATTTAGCTTAATTAGTGGAAAAATTACAGCAAGCTAATTTGTTTTAAAACATTCAAGACATGGAGGAATGCTCTAAAGTATAAGAAAAACACCTAATCTTTTAAAAAAAATACAGTATTGGAATTTTGCAAATTATTTCCCTATCCAAGTCTTCTCAGCCCAGAAAAATAGGACAATAACTTTCACATGCTTCCTCTGTTTTTTCCTGTCTCCTCTCCATTATTCCATTATCTAAGACCACGATTTGCAAACAGAATTAGTTTAGATCCTTTTTTTTTTTTCTTTCTTTTGCAATAGGCTCTATCTCCCTGTAGCCCCAGCTGTCCTGGTATAAAATCTGGAGACCAGGCTGGCCTTGCTCTTGCTTGGATCCAAGGTATGAGTCTTTGCCCATGGATATTAAGGGGCAACTGTACATTTAGGACATGCTGTATTTTTTAGGTTTTATTTTTTCTCTTACTATACACAAGAGTTTAATTTGTAAATTAGGTACAGTAAAAATAACTGCTAATAAAATGCTTTTAAAATACACTATAATGAAAATTATAAGTGTGAACTCTCAAAATATTTCCTCATACTCTCTTTCTCTCTTTGTAACTTAAAAGAAGTACTTGTGGGGGCTAGAGAGAAGGCTTAGCAGTTAAGAGAGTTTATTGCTCTTGCAGAGGACATGGGTTTGGTTCCTAGCACCTACATGGTAGCTCACAGCCACCTGCAGTTCCAGTTCCAAGGAATCTAATGCCCTCTTCTGTTTGCTATAGGCTCCTGAATGTACATGGTGAACATATACTCATGCAGGCTCGCACATACACATAATTTTTTTAAAAAGAAAAAGAAAAAAGAAGTTCTAAAGCCTTTGGGAGGTTGGGGCAGGAGAAATGCAGAGTTTGAGGCCAGTCTGGTCTACAGTATTAGACCATGTCTCAAAAGAAGCATGTTATAGTTTCTCTTCTATATATCTGCATCATGCTTCTGTGATTTGGAGGATACTGTTAAGTCAAAATGATGGTTACTTGAATGCAAAAACACTACACTAACACAACATTCAACTTAAAAATTAAGACAGCTATTAAATGACTAATAGGAAGGCAGTGCATATATTGTCAGATCAACGGCTCACATTCAAGCACCTGTTAATTTTGAAGAGGACAGGTCAGTTATTTTGCTTTGTCTGTTAACTTGTAATCAGATTCAAATTATGTGATTATGTATAATGTACTGATAGTTACATTTGATCACTTGATTAGGTGGTATCTATCAGACTTCCCTATTGTAAAGCTAGTTTCCCTATTTGTAAATAATAAGTATTTTGTGAAGAAACACTTTGAACTCTGTAATTTTTATCCCTCACCAGACTCCTAAGTTATTCATTTGTTTAGTTCTCTTAGTATGAGCTCATGGGTTCTCATTTTATTCAGAGTTATAATCTGCCGCTATTGTTCTTTCTTTTGATGTTCAGATTGTTCCCAACTTGGAAATAGGGACAAGCTGGCTTTTCAGTGTCCTTTAGACAGGTCCACTACCATTCTTTGAGAACTTCCTTTTTTTCTAGTACAACCCCATGTTCCAGATTTATCTTGTTTATCTTCCCTAGCTGTGGAATTAGTCCTTTAAAGAGCCAAAACTTACAATGTGTATTTATTTCTATACATTTACTTCCATATCTATCTATAATGATTGAAAACCATGTGTGGCAGTCATGAAAACAACATGCCTCATGTATCTCTGACTACAAGAAGCATTATTGACTAACAGCCCAGCTGCTGTGCCTCATACTAACTGCTACTAACAGACAGTCTAGATACTAAGGCAATCCTACTCTTGAGGACTCTCTTAGTTGGGGATAGTAGAATGCTTACACCTGGGCAAGTTACAAAGGAAAGTTACATTTGGGCTCATGGTTCTGGTATATATGGAGACCCTTCATGCTCAATCAGAAGATAGTACTGGGGCTGGAGAGGTGGCTCAGTGGTTAAGAGCCCTAACTGCTCTTGCAGAGGACCCGTGTTCAATTCCCAGCACCTGCATGGTGGCTAACAATGAACATTGGTGCATCTACCTACATGCAGACAATATACTCATATACATACAATAAAAATATATTTTAAAAATTTTAAAAAGGAAGATAATACTGGGAGAGCACTAACTAGGCTCACTTTATAAGAACCCACGACATTAATCTATTCCTGAAAGCTCTGTCCTTATGACAATCAACTATCAGCCCTACTTACCCACACTGCTGTGTTGGGGAGTATTCTCAAGAAGTAAATTTGGAAGGATACATTCAAAACATGGTAAAGAATTACTATCAGACTTAAGAAAATTCTCCTCAGAACTAATGCACAGTTTACACCTTTCCTATCCAAACTTTCTCTATTCCCTCCCTTATCTACAAGGCACAGCTGTGTATGTGTGGGGGGGAGGGGGTCCCTAATCTGTATTGTAGTCTGGTGGCCCCTCCCAGACCACTCTCCCTCAGAACAGCCTTTTCCAAGTTTTTTGCATGTGCTTCTTAGAAAATCTAAACCAACACACCATGATCTGACACAATAACTACACAGTTTTCCCTCCTTTCCATACCTGAAACTCTCTTCTTTGGAGAGAAGGGGGCTTATCCTCCTTACAGGATGCACACTCTTGAATGTAACCGATCTGGGCATCACTACTGTCACCAACTCCTGAGTTGCTGGGTAGGTTCCAAGGCTGTGGCTCTGAGCCACCTTCCCACATGGATATCTGCACTCAGCATAGATTCTGTCCTTGGGTAAATTCTGTAACTTCCTACTGGGCCCTCATATTCCAAGTCAGATGAGCAGATATGCCTCTGTTCATCTGCCCTAAGTGCCTTCAAGTATAATTGTTTCCATTTGCCTACAAACACTAATCACCACTAACTATCCACAGAGCCAAACTATGAAGAGGTGGAGAGCTTCTCAAGAATGAGCTTACGTCTTCAAAGTTACTCAGTTGGACATTATGCATATGACAATGTGATTATAATCACAGTCAAAGGTAATGCACATTTCAACAGTGAGAATAAAGACAAAGCCTTCCCTATCTGCACATATATACACTGTGACTTCCATGATTTGTTACCTATAGGTAGAGCCAACTCAAATGGAATATTCAACATGATAAACAGAACCTGGGTTAAATGGATAAAGATATTAAGAGTGGGCACAGGGAATAACATCTTAGCACACTTCTGCAGGCTGACCCCTATATTCTTCATCTGAAAAGCATGGCAGATAACTCAGTGCTCTGGCTTAGAGAGCTTTACCTAGGTTTTCTTGAGCTTAACATTTTCCACTTAAAAACTATCTACATTTTATCAGTCACTAAGGTGTCAATGAAGACTACAAAGGGAAAATATTTTCCTTACGGCGAACACATGTGGGCACATATTCAAAATACAGTAAACCCACAAAGAAATGCTTCTGCAGTATATTCTAGTGAAACATAAAGGAATGAACAATAAGCCACAGCTCAGCACAGTCACCTCACCTGCAGGAAGATAAGAATCTCAGGCATAAGCATACATTTACACACATACATACTTATAATACTTCTCTACAGTAATTTCAAACCTCTCTGGTCAAACTTCATAAACTTTAACACAAATGTACCTCATACTTGTGGACTATGAGACATGAGGAAATATCTCCTGGGTGTTCGTCATCTATGACTCTCAGAGACTCAAACATCTCACTGCTGGAAAATTGCCACTATTTCCATTTTACATATTGGCTATATTTTGATGCAAGCATGGGCATTCTCACAATGGCTGGCCTAGAAATTTCTAGAACTACAATAGTTAGTTTTGACATACAAGACAGTAGGTCTCACTTCATTGTCATCAGTTCTTCAGACAAATGCTTCTCCAGGGCTGATCTGTCTGTCTTTGCAACAAGGTTGAGACAAGTAGGAAGAACCACAGGATTCAATGAAGAGCCAGAAAGACCAGAGGACTCTCCTTCCATCTTCCCTAGTTTTTTTTTTTTTTTTTAACTTTCTCTTAAACTTACCTAATTCTAAAATTGACTGAAATTGATTTTTAAAATCTTTTTACACTGAATGACTCCCTTTCTCATTTAACAAGGGCTATTTATCACTAAGATATTCAGGAAGGATCTCAACACTGACTAGAGACTCCCAGCATTAATAACACAGACTGAAAGAAAGAAGAGGATTCAAATACTTATGTCCTTAGTTTTAGTAAAGGGGTAAAATGAGAGAGGATCAGAGACTGGCAAAGGCACAGGGAAGTTTGGGCAAAGCACCCTCATCCCAGGCTCTGGAAGCCTAGTGTTTGCCTTTGACAAATACCAGTCAGCTGAGATTAATATGTGGTATTATATGGCCCAGAGAGCCAGACACATGAACAAGCAAGTATGGAACAAAATGCAGAGGCAAAATCAAGCAACAACATATCCACTTATATCAGTGTTAGCTCATGTTTAATGAGTGCTCAGAACATGTAGAAATCTGAAGTTGTATCTAAAACGGAGACCCAAGAATATTGCCTGAGCTACAGAGCAAGACTCTATCCTTTCTGCCAAACTCAGAAATCCCAATGTCATTATTAGGACCAGGTATGGTGGTGTATATCTGTAATCCCAGAATTCAGGAGGCAGAGGCAGGAAGGGCCCAACAAGTTCAAAGCCATCTTGGTCTACAAAGTGAGAATCCATGTCAAGAAACAAAACAACCAAAAGAAAATCTCTTGGGAACAATGACTATGTGTATCACGGGGTCAAAACCACTCTTTCTCTTGGGGTAAAGAAATACCGGCACATTTTAAAGTAAATAAAACACCTGGGAAAATAAAAATAATGATGAAGGCCCGCCAAATATAAGAAGTAATAAAAAAAGGTCCACCATCAAATATCTAGTATTTTCCCTTGTCTCAAATTACCACAATAAAAAAGAAGAAGGGGATGGACAAACACAACAAACTATGGGGCGAGGGAACAAAAACAATAGTGACATGAATGGACCTCGTCCTACTTTAGGAATGCAAAAGGATACACAATTAGAAGCTGAAGGTTACTGATAGAAATACTTAATCAAAGAAAAAGACAGAGTGGGAAGAAGAGAAAGCAAAGAAAGAAAAAGAAATATTGTTGCTTTATACATAGATAAACCATTGCTTGCTACAGTGCATATCATTTCATTAATAACAACAGGTGTACCCTTGAGCACCACTCAATGTGCCCCAGCTAGAGACCAGGTCCCACCTAGCTTCAGACTGGAAGAAATAAAAATCAAAGATCTCTGGGTTTCAGCTTTTAAAATGAGTGATAAAGAGATGTTGCTTCCAAATAGTTGGTTCTCTCTGCTGATGTCCCTGAGCCACATTCACTCCCTGGGTCCACTTGTAGTCAACCTACCTAGGAAAGCAGACTTCCTTTGAGTCCCTGAAAGAACCACTGACAGAGGAAAATAATAAGATGAAAAATATGGGTGGAAACAGTAGAATTAAACACCTAAATCCACTTCATAAATCTTGTTAGTGGAGTCTCGTTCTGAAAATACGAGTCAAAGTGATTTAGAAGAAGAGGGGGAAGAAGCCCAACAGCAAACAGTTATGCTTAGTAAATAGCTTTATTCTGCCTCCAGGATTTCTGCAGTGCTGTAATCTTATTGCCACCTCTTATTTGATAGTTTCATTTATTCAGCAATATGATGGTTATAGCTTTATGAGACAAGTATTAGACTCCACTATACCGGCTCTTCTCCTAACAGTCAGCAAGCACCCGAGGAAATGTAAGTGACAATAAGACAACAATCTCCCAGTAGCTAGTATTTTCCTTGTCTCCAACCATCACTGCAAGAAAGATGAAAAATAGTGAAGGACAGGGGAAGCGTGGAGCGAAGGGACAGCATTAGCTCGTCTGAGTGTTCCTGTGACAGAGAACACACAGGACAGTGACTCCAAGTGACTCCCTGTGAGATAAGCAGATGCTTCATAAACAATAAGGTAACCCATTAATGACTAGATACAGCTTTAAAAGATATCTGCATGTTTGTGTGTCTCTGTAAGTGTCCATAGAGACCAGAGGCCTTGGATGTCCCTAGGGCTAGAGTAACAAGTAGTTTCGCACTTCCTAATATGGGTGTCAGGTACCAAAGTCAGGTTCTCTGGAAGAGTAACAAGTGCTCTTAATATTACACTGAGCTATGTATCCAGTTCCTACATCTAGCTTTTAACAAAATAAACGGTTGAAAAAACATGTGCTTCTAACCACCCAAACTGGTCCACTCATTGCTAAATAAGCTGTACATTCACATTTCCAACTATTTGCAGGACATGTGAGTTTGTGTGATTCATAATCACAGAAAACTCAGCATTACAAAAATAAAATTCCCTTTCCTAGATTAAAACTTTGCTGATTGCACCAAGTCACCTCTTCCTCCCAACTGAAGGACCAATATACTGGCAATCATATGGGCCTGATAGTGCTCTGATTTCAGAATAAAATCTCTGGACTCAAGTCTACATGGTTTCTTTCTCTCATGAATGCTTTCTCTGTTCTTCCTCACTACCCTAGCTGAGGCTCCCACTGTCCTCCCTATGTCGACACAGCCTTCTCTACCTCTTTTCTTTGTAATGCTGACAGTCCCAAACTTGGTCAGTTTAATCCTCTGAAAGCATTAGAATGACAAATAATCCTCATTCTCAATCCTACAACTACCACCACTAACTACTAAGGCCATGGAACACAGGCTTGGGAGTTCTCTCTCAGTGGAGATAAGCATGAACTTACGTTATCTGAAATGATGACGGGGAGGAGGAAGAGAGAGAAAAGCAGAGAAAAGGGGAGACGAACAAAAGAAATAGGGAGAGGAAAGAGGAGAAAAGGTGCTTGGGGGAGAAGAAGACAGGTGAGGAGAGAAAGGAAGACCTCTTTACTGAGCAACATTCTAAATGTTTACAGTAATTAACACATTTCATCTTCATACAATTCTGAGGAAACATGGGTTGCTCCAATGCAACTTGTGGCACCTCTTACAAGTAACAGAGTCATGACCAACCAAAAAGGCTGGAAGTAAAAAGGGAGGTTTTTGTTTTGTTTGGGGGAGGGGGTCTCCCTCCCAACTGGCCTGAACCTCACAGAGCACCCAAGGAAGTATGAGCAGCACTGAGTGTGGAATTAAAGGCCTACGCCACCATGCCCGGCAACAGAGTATTTTAGTGTGAAAAAACACCAGAACCACCTTACCAATTATTTCATCATATACTGACCTATCAATGCCTGATGACACAATTTACTTATTTTTACAGAAAAAATCATTTCAAATGTAGCAGACATCTATGGGGGCCCACATTTTAACACATAGTATCTTATCAAAAGTTTATATCAACACAGAGACACATATGCCTTTTGTTTTCCCAAGAGAATAAACTGTTTCAGACTTGCCACATGAAATCATACTTGAAATGGCAGAGCTGTAATCAGAAGCCAGTTTTCTAATTCTAAATCTAGTGAACTTCTGACTAAACAGTGTGACACAGGACGGGCAAGAGCTTACTAAGGGTATTCTGCAGTCTAGCCTTCACAGACCTCGCTAGCCCTACTCAGAGGCCCATTCCACACCTGGCATGTACTCTGTGTCTGGGCCTGGGCTGCAAGCTCACTTAGCACTTACCTGTTACTGCCACGCATTATTACCTTCCTTTCTGTACACATCTTGTCATACTAACTACTTAGAATGTATTCCCTACTGACAAGAGCCATACACTTAGTAGGCACTCAATAAATATTTATTGGCTAGCAGATTGATTTCACTCACTGAGTTCCCAGGGGGTTCCGTGGGCTGTTGGATGAAAACAAAGTAATAACTGTCTGAGTCATAGAATTTTTGAGTAAAAAGAGCCCACAGAGATAAACTAATCCAAGTGCTTCTATCTCAAGATGAAGATAGATCCAGAGCAAAACTAAGAAAAATTGTAAATGAATTGTCTAAGGAAAACACAGAGAATGGCGCCATCACAACGGGCATCTAAGAACCTTTCCAGTCTCAGCCCATTTCCCTTTATTACATCATGGTCCTTCTAAAAGTGTATAAAACAGATATAAATATAATTTGCACATGAATTATCTAAGTTACCCTTAATGCATTAAAATGTATCAGCAATATTAAAAACAATCTACCCATACCATATTGTAAATTTGATCACTCTAATACTAATGCTAGCTAAAATATATATTAGACATTTAATTTCAGTAACTTGCCTGCCAACAGGGATTCAAAGGACCTATTTGAGGGATGAATGACTGAAAATGCCCTATGACTTCTCTTTTCTTCTCAATATATTTCAACATAAAGTAGAAGCATTCACTAGAAACAGTAATCTTTCCTTCATCTCTTACCTTCTCTGGTCCTCTACCCTTTGAGAAACATTTCACAAGAGCAGTGTAACAAGGCTGGGTGTGTACCTTAGTGGTAGAACTAAGCTCAGCACATGTAAGGAACTGGTTAAAAAACAATGTTATGAATGTGATACCAGGTTTTTTCTTTTCCTGACCATCACTGGACTTTTGATTCAAGAACTGAACTAAGGGAAGGGGGATCCTGACTACTTGGTCACAATACCATCTTTAAATATATGTCAGAAAGTCAACAATTGTCACCTTCCTTCAACATAGCTCACTGCCAGAGTATCAATGGGATGTAACAGGAAGCCACATTCCAGTACTGAAGATGACTATCAGTACTCACCCTTGCTCTTATCTCTGGTAGACTACTACTATGTACTTGAGGAGTGACAGAGGGGACAGAGTTCATTTACCATGAAGTGGTGAGAGTGTCCTGGACAGGCTACTTATAATTTAACAACTCTTCTGCTTTCTGCTTCTTGGTGCTTTGAGGCTAATACAGTTTCCATCTACTCTAGCCTTAGACAGTTCTACCTTCTCATAACTCTCCCACATAACTGCCTTGTTTAGGATTGTCAGTTACTGTCTTTTGCAACCAGAAGGTCTTGGTAGATTTAACTTACTCTTACATAATGAAGATTCATTCCTAAAAATTTTAAAAAAAGGTCTTGAGCCAGGAGTGGTGTTACATACCTTTAATCGTAGCACTCAGGAGGCAGAGACAGGCAGATCTCTGTGAGTTCAAGGCAAGCCTGGTCTACATAGTGAGTTCTAGGACAGCTGGGGCTACAGGGAGACCCTGCCTCAAAAAAAGACCTAAATAAATAAGTAAAATAAAAGGTCTCCCCAGGCCTGGTGGGGTAGTTATCGCAGGGTTGCTACTCAGAAGGCCCAGGCAACTTAGTGAGACTCTGTTTAAAGTAAGTATAAAGGGAGCTGAATTCAGTGGTAGAGCTCACATCTAGCATTCACAAGGCCCCAAGATTCAATTTTCAGTATAAACAAACACACAAACGAACATGCTCTAAGCATAGATTATATAGGCCACTCTTTCCTCTAACACAAGAAACAAGGGCGCTTAGGCCCAGGATGAGAGGCAAGTACCATCTGCAGGGCAGCACTTAATCTTCAACCTTTTGGAATAGAGGGAAGGATTCTGGTATTCCTCTGTCACCTCAATGCTCTCTAAACAAGAACTTCGTGGTGTGTTCTCTATTTAACTATATGAATCTCTATGAGAGTCCTTAACCCTCCTAAAACTCAACAGCTCCATCTGTTAAATAACAGAAAATGTAAAACAAGGAAGGGACGATAGCTTTGAGGACACTGCTCCAGGTAATAAACGAAAGCCAGTGTACCAACAGCCATGAACAACATATTAAAGTGTGGAATACATAAAAGGGGAATATTTTAAAGTGAAAAAGTCCATTATATTCAGGCAAACTTATCAATTAAAGGTGTTATAAGAATGAAAAATTAAGGTAAATGTGAATAAGTTCTGTGGTTGCTAACTTTATAAACAAAAATTATGGCCCTACTATATTCATGTTCTTAATGGATAAAACAAATCACAAGCAGCAAACTCTTTACCAGTTAAAAGAATATCATAGCTATAGGCACCAAAAATATATTAGATTTTAGCTTAGTTTATTTCATCAGTTTTCTAAAACTCACACAAGAAACCAACTTTCTCAGAAAAACATTTTACCATGTGGCAAAACTGTTTTGCTTTTAAAGGATAGTGTAATATAAGACATGATCCTTTGCTATGAGACAATCTGATGAGGAAAAAAAAAAATCTACACACTACCCAGCACTCAGGCGGATCTCTGTGAGACCTAAGCTCCAGGACAGCTGGGACTACAGGAAGAGCATGCGCGCGTGCACGTGTGCGTGTGCGTGTGTGTGTGTGTGTGTGTGTGTGTGTGTGTGTGTGTGTGTGTGAAGAGTGAGAACACAAAAACAGATACATACGGTAAAATAGGAATGTCAGGAATAAATGTGGTCCACCATCCAGAACAAAAGAGAAGTCACACATTGTGGCAATACTTGTTCAACAGAGAAGACTATGTTATGCTCTCCATTTCTCCCAGCCTTCTGTGGCCAAAGAGCACCCCTGAGTTCATCTCCCAATAGCAGCGAGGGAGCAACAATGCAAAGGAAGCTCTGACTCCTACACCCCAGCTTTCTGAGGCTCTTTCTCACCTCATAAACATGTGCTAAGCCTATGCCAGTTTCCACATCTCTAAGACTCAAGAGAGAATATCTATAAAATATCTTCTACCTCAGATATGATTATCATTGATTTTTTTAACAATGACCAAGATCTACTACTGATCAATAATCACAGAGTACACATTCAACACACATTATTCACCTAGTCACATCTTGGTGACTGTATTCAAAACTAACTAGACTGTATGTCACTTCAATGGGAGTTTAATGTAACACAGAGTTTAGATATTTAGGTTGTGGAACATTAAAGCAGCATAGATAATTGTTTCTAAGCCTTCCATTAGAGATTCCATGGGTCCGATCTGCTGTGTACACACATGTACAATGTTTGTGAGGGTCAAAGGCAAGACTGCTTAGAGAGTTATCAGGAAATACTGACTTTTCTCTGAATTTTAATGTCCATCTTTTGTTTAAGCTATGCTCTATTACCCAGCTGCTCTGAAGTACAATGAAGAGGAAGGAAGAAGAGATGCATAGGAAAGGGGATAGTGTAGAATTTACCACCAGGGAAACTAAAACCAAAACCAGAATTCTTCCCTGGCTAGCTCATTTTTACCTTGGCTAAATGACCTTTTCAACTGTAACTGACTAAGCTCATTAGAAAGAATGTGCTCAAAGAATTGATTCAAGAATGAAGAATTGACTCTAGAGTAGAATTGACATTTAACAGCAATTTCCCACATTTCTTGTACCACTGTAACTTATTGTACTATGTAAACTAAGATGTTTACTCTTGTAACACTGAGAATATTGAAAAATCAAACTCATGTACATAGTTTGTCAAGTAGTATTTTGGCCTATCAAGTTTATACTTGGAAAATGTAAGTACCAACAATATATCCATAAGAACATCATGTGCTGTTTCATGAGTGATGACTACAAGCTGACAATATACTAAGGACTACAGGAGATTGTTGAACAGTACACACTAAAAGCAGGTAAACTTCATTTCTGCAGCCAAGAAAAATAAGTCTTTTGTATCCAAGTGGTCTATTCCAGTGCTTTCAGATGACTAAACTGAGATTCAGACACACTAAAAAAACTCAATTACAAATTTGGACTAGAATTCAGGTCTCAGATCATAAAACCACATGTACAGGTTAGAAAAAGCCAAGAGGAATAAATACGGACATAAGCAATGACTTAGACGGATCAAGAGCATTATGCCACATGAGGAAAGTCCATCTCAGAGGATCATATACTGTATGATTTAATTTATATAAGGACCTTGAAATGACCAGCTAGAGAGATGGAAAACAGATTAGAGTCAGGGACTACAAGAGGGGAAAGGTGAACAAGGGGAAGCATGAGGGAGACCCTCATAGTGACTGGATAGTTTACTGCTGTGATTGTACTGTCCAATTCCCTTGTTTTGAATCATTTAAGTGTTACAATCACTTAAGACTGAAGGACTGAACGAGGGGCATGGAGGACGCCCCTCTACAGTTGCTCTTCATGCCTTTGCCCATCTATGATTATGCAAAAGCAATTTGTAAGTCAACAGGATTTGAATTTTCCAAATTCCAGTTTCTACCAGAACAGTCACAATAACTCTCAGTGAGAATAAATTCTGAAGATGAAATTCAGTAAGACTTATCATCACTCCTCTACTCAAAACACTAATGGCTCTCTTCTCAGTCCAAGTCAAAGTCAAGTAGTTTTAATGGCCTGTAAAACTTACATGCCGCACTTTCCTTCCCTGGCTCACAGATCCCATCTATCCCCACCCTAACTCTGCTGCCTGCTACAGGCGCCGAGCCTTCTCTGCTGTGCAGGGCTCCTTGTGTCTGCTGCTCTGTTTGCCTTGTGTTGCTTGCTTCTTCACCTCCTTCTACAGTCTCTACCCGCCATGTCATTGAGGCAACCAACCCTGGAGACTACTGAAAAAGTCTTCCTTCCAAATCCTAGAATACTTCTTTTATCCTTTCTTAGGATATTTTTCTCTGCTGTACTTTTTGTCATCCATATATTTTCATTATTTCCTTACTTGCTCGCTCCCACTGGAAATACTGTAAGCTAAAAACACAACAACAAAAAGATTTCCCCAAACTGTATTCCCTGCTTTTTTCCCAGTGCCAAGAACAACACTTGGCAACATCATGCACTCAGTAAATAATCTGTTGAACAGAAGGGGGGTGGACAACTTGAGAACAAAAGTAAAATGCTGATTATTTCACATGCTTGTGGCCTTAGAAAATAAAACACTTTGGGGATGACATGTAAATGAGGTTGAATTTTACTGACACCAGGAATCATGAAATTTGAAATTTCATTTCTAGCTTTAATTAGTTAAAACCTGAGGAAAGGCGCTTACCTTTCAAGTCATATTCTTCTATTCTATCATACCAAGAGACTAACCTGAACAACTGAGGGACCCAGGTAAAACTAAAGTTCTGAATGATGCCACAAAGGCAAAGTCTGTCCTCATTTTAGGTGTAACAGTCAAGCCTAGGGATAAACCATAGGAAACCATGGAAAGTATCTGAACATGTCAACTCAAAAGACTCTCAACAGGGTAAAAATGTGCATTATATAATCAGATAAAAAGAAGTATTTGTGACTTAGTGTGATAAGGACTAAAAGCTTCACTGTAAATGAGTACAAGATGGTGGGGAATATATAGAAACAATTAAGAATAGTGAACAATTAAGATTGGGTTGGCAGGCTTTCCTTAGTAATGTCTGAGGGATGAGCAGATACCAGGCCAGGTAGAATGTATATTCCAAGAAGAGAAAGCATACTAACTTAAGAAAAGTAAGTGTAAGTCAGGGTTTTGTTTTGTTCATGCCAGAAATAATGGCAGAGAACAAGGAAGTGATAAATAAAAACATGAGGAAGTAGGCATGGGCACAGATCTGCATACTCATAAAGGCTGAGGAATGATGAATGTAGACTTCTGAGCAGGAAGATAACAATCAGATTTGTTTCAGAATGAGAGTTACAGTAGCCATGTAGACAATGGATCAGAGGAGAATAAAACCAGAACTCAAAAGGCTAGTATACATTGTTATGCTATTTCATGCTGACACATTAATCAGGCAGGGAGAAGGAAAGTATGGAGTGACTTGAGCTTACCAGATGGCAATCAGGTACAGGAAGTGAGCAAGAATTCAGGATGTAATACACCAGAAGTGGAACGTGGAAATCAGGGACAAGAGAGAAGACACCTCAGTCTATAACTGAATGGCACCAACACTGAATAGGGACCAAATCACCTAAGTAAGGGACTAGCTTCAGAAGGAGACCATGAGCTCAGTGATAATCACACAGCTTCAGTATCTAGTCAGCTGAGTATGCTGGTGAGAAGCTTGACAGGAAGACTTAAGCTAGAGATAGGGATAAGGAAATCCACAACATCCAAAGGAAACAGAGGACTCAGAATGAATGAAGACTCATGGAGATGAGGTCAAGGTATGAGAAAAGGAATAAGGGCAAATGTCTAGGAAGCAGAAATAGTTAAAGAACATTCACAGTAGTATGAGAAGCAACAAGAGTTACAGAAACAAACCCAGAGATTAAAAAAAAAATAGAGATAGGTATGAGAGAGGTCAAGTGAAAATAGGAATGAAACATCCTTGAGGGAAGAATTGCTCAATGATGCAGAATGGCCAAAGCCAGAGGAAAAAAATAGCAAATAGAGACAATTAAAATGTCTGTTAACTCTTCTAATTCAAGTTGCTATTAAAAGAAAGCAATAATGAGAGAAACTAAAAGCAGTGTGGCATCTTTTGTTGAAAAGAATCTATACTATATAGTAATGCTTTGAGGCACCTTACTGAAATACTTCCAGTCTTTCCTAGATTTTCTTAACTAAATGGAGATAACCTACCACAAACTCCCTATCAACAGGAGAAAAGGGGACCTAAAGCTTAGGAAGGGCCATGGCCATGAACATGTGGACTAGTGAGAAATCCAAAAACACCAAGCGTATGTGTGCTGCTCTCAGAGGCGCACACCACCAGTCAGCAGTGCTGCTCCTCTCTCCCTGGAATTACTGCCGGACATCTGGTTTGTAAACTCATTTCCCACATAGTGAACACTACTACGGAGATGCAGAACTTCTTACTCTATTTCCCAGAATTATGATGATGACAGATTGCCTAATCTCCCACCCTTAATAGATAAAAATGGCATTTCTAGCAATGGTACACTGTCATCCGCATTCAAGTAGTCTACTCACATCTCATAAAAAATCAGTTTTCCCACTCTACTGGGGATGGATCCGGTATAGAATTTACCTCTGCCCATACCTTGCCAAATAGCCAGATGTTTTGCCAATGAAAAGCTTTTCTAGCCCATTTGACCCAGGAGTAAAAATGCAGCTGTTATCCCAGGAAAAGAACAGGCTGAAAATAAAGAAGAAACTATTATTTATAAAGAAGAAACTATCTCTAGTAGACTCAAAAAAACTCACACAGCAGGGCAGTCCAAGATCATGCTGAAAATTTCAATAGGGTAGGACAAAGGAAAGGCAAGCCACTACTCAATGAATTGTTGAAAGAAAAAGGAAAAGTATTCAAGAAAGGAATAAGGAAAATTAAATGAAGAGTAGCAGAATTAACATTGTTCCACTGTTCCCAGATTCAAAGGTATTCTGGATCAAAGACTTGAGGTGATTAACAACAACAACAACAACAAAAAAAAACAGAGAAAGAGATACAGAAAAACAAAGAGCAAAGAGCATTCTCTTGGAACCAATGAGGAACACAATCAGGAGGAAGTGGGTAACTGTTCTGTCCCCAGTGGCCTGAATAGAAATGTTTCAAAGTAGCTACTCCCTTATAAACTGAGTTTTTGGTAGCAGTCAAGGGAAGGGACCAAAAAAAAAAAAAAGACTACAAGAAAATGTACTTGCAAATAAACAATCGGAGAGTTCTTGAAAATTTTTTTCTGGATGAAACTTCTCATTCACTCTGAACACACAATTCCTGCACGAGTGAAATCACGAAACATTTATTTACAATATTTATTAATCTACAAGTTTTTAGTTTAGCCACTAGGTTCAGGAAACTTTAACTCAAGCTAAATTCTGTATCTGTGATAGAAGAGTCACTTTTAGAGATAGTTTACTCTCAGCTTTTCCACTTAAAAATGGTCTACAGGTATCACCCTCATGGTCACAACAGAAGTGTTAGCAAACTCATTGCATGTTTTTGTAATTCAAGTTTTACTGGAGCAAAGTCATGCCCATTTGTTTGTATACTGTTGTGGCATAAGTGAATAGGTATTTTGGAGACCATATGGTTCTCAAAGCTGAAAGTATTTACTCTTTGGTCCTTTAAAGAAAAAGTGTGCCAGGCCCCACCCTGTTCTAAAATGTAGTTCTTTGAGGTAACCTTTAACAGGTTACTTCCCATAACACTACTCTTGCAATTATGAGTGTTACATTGGGAGGGAGAGAAGGAGGGAAGGAGGGCATTCATGTTTAAAGATTCTTCCAGAGACCTTCCTATTGTTAACGTGAGGCTGTCTCAGGCTAATTCATGTGTTCAAAACAGACAAAGAAGTGCTCTGAAAGGATAGCCTCTATGAGGAATCCAGGATAAGGTGACTTCCTCTCTCCTGGGCAATAATTTTCTGAGGGGAGAAAGAACTTGGTATTTATTATTTATTCAGGGTATTAACACTATGGCCAAAGACACTACAGTAAAGAAGCCAGAACCTCTCTTCCAAAGAACACTCACAATGCTTCCATTAGGAGGAAGGAGAGCAACCAACACTGCCATCTCTGCTTTTAGCAGCAGCAGGGGATCCAGAGAGAAGCTGTATGGAACACTGGACTCGCTGTGCAATGTTACCTCCTGAAGCTTCTGTGAGGGAAAAAGATGAACGACTATATTTAGATCCTGCCTGGCATATAAGAAGCCTTGGATATGCCGGGGATCATTGTTGTTGCTGTTAATTTCATTATTAACACTATCTTGGTTGTGTCACTCCTGCTGGACTTGGTTGACTGGTCTGTGGATGAATGAGGTACACAGTGTTGGGGATGCCATCTTATTATAAAAGTCCTATAAATTAGAGAAAAAGTTCAAAGGACAGACATCATGGTGCATGTTCTCAAATAAAACACACACACAAAACTCCATCCTTTAGGAAGTGGACGAAGAGGCAAGCCATGACTTCGAAAGGTCAAAGAATCATTTTGGAGATGAAGCTGTCAGAACAGATTCTTGTTTCAAATCTGCTGGTCCTGAAAGAGGTCACCCTGAGCATGATAGAGATATTGTGGTCACCTGTGTAGCACCAGAGTACGGCCTGGGAGCACATCCATCCATCTGCAGCACACTCAATCACACACACACCATTTGCAAAGGTAAGATTCATGGCTCTGGCAACAGTCCAGTGTAATCCAATATGCATGAAATCCAAGTATTCATCATTTCCAGTGGTCAAAGGCCAGAGAGTGTTAAATCCCAAAATATCAGGATTAATGAAGGAGTCATTAAAACTCCAGCATTAAATCACTTGTGTAGCCAATACTGAGAGTGATGTCTATACTATAATATAAGACTGATTAAAAAGAAACACGCTTCAATTAAGAAATGAATTAGTTGATTTTTAAAAGCAGGTTGGATGGCTATCACAGCAATTTTGTTATTATAGGAGAAAGAAAGTAACATAAGTTATGTCAGTAATGGGGATGCAGCACCCTAAAACCACAGGGCAAATAACTTCCAAGAGACACTGAGAGAAAAGGATGTTAGCAAACTTTCTATATGTCTTGTCTTTTGCTTTTGTAATTTGTGGGCTGGGTATTACTAACACCTTATATCCAGGAAGCAGATTTAGGCTCAATATGTTTTAGAACAATTAAAATTTGATTATAGATCTACAATCCTTCCCTGCCTTTAAGCAGACTCTAGAATCAAACTATTCTTCACTGCAGGCTTTTGGAATTATGAAGAGAGAAATAACTTTCAGAAGAAGACTATCCAGTAAGTAAGGAAGACCCAAGAGTACACCACAACACATCTAAAGGGTAGCAACATGTGATGACCCTTAGGAGCTATCAGTCCACAGTAAACACTGTCTGAAACGGTAGACCAAATCTGATCATGCTCTGCTTTGCATATGCACTCTGCTATTCCTGAGTTTCCTGATAGGATAACCGCAACATCCATAGACATCTCCTTACTGGTTTAGGTTCCATTTTGCAGGCTTAAATTTGGGTATGTTCTTATCACACAAATACAATACAACATGGTAAGGTATTGAAAAAAATCCTAATTCAAAGTATACAAACCAAAATGGGAATACAATCAGCCCTCTGTATACATAGGATCCACACCCCTGGATTCAACCAACCATAGGTCAAAACTAAAAATCATGCCTATAATACACACATTCATTCATATTCTCTCTCTCTCTCTCTCTCTCTCTCTTTCTCTCCATTCCTTGCTCTTATTTCCTCAATAATGCAGTGTAACAACTACTTATACAGTTTCTACTGTATTCAGTATCATAAATAATTCAGAAGATCAAGTACAGGTACATGGGAGGACATGTGCAGACTATATGAAATATGGGACATGTGTGGACTTAGGTACCCACAGGGGTTCTGAACTGAGCCTCTCTGGAGGAGACTGAGGGACCACTGGACTGTGCTTGACACTCCTCTCTGCCAATGATAACAAGGAGATTTATATCACTCCTTGAAAAGACACCTTGAAGTGTTCTCTAAGGCCAAGTGATATAATTTTTAAAATCTTATGTGTTACGAGCATAAACAGTACTTAAAATAGTTAATATTATGGCCCTCAGTCATTTGTTCTATCTGTTCTAAGTACTGGCTGAACAGAAGCCCTTTTTACAAACAGAAAGGCATGACAGAAAGCAGCCAGGGTTACAAATGGGGTTATATCTAGAAGGGCATCAACATAAAACAGCAACTCTACTCCAGGATATTAGTTTGGATTGAAGGCTGCCAAACAATTATGCTTTAGTCATCAAAACACACAATATTAATTTCAGAAACATCAGTCTATCCCCAAAATAGAACATAATAAACTATTCTTCATGGATAGTTAACTCTTGGCTTAATATGGAGTAAAGCCCACAAATGATATTTACTGAGCCTGATACATGAATAAATGACACTTGATGTTTATTATTTGGAGACACAGGTTGGGCTAATTAATATCAGTGCCAACAAAAGAAGTCAACACCCATACTACCTGAGTTTTTGTTGGAGGAAAATTTAAAATACTAGGCAGACAAAAATTTACAAATTTGATAGCCAGTTGCAACAGTTAAAAGGAAACTTACAGGTCCAAACTCACTATATCACTAATTCATTACATCACTGTTCTCTCAGGAAAGCAGTTTAACTATAGCCAGTTAGCAGCTAATGGCAACCAGACCACTGAGGCGACTGGTAGAAATCACTAGAACTCAACTGCTTGGGAAAGTCTCAGTGTGTTAATAATGAAGGGCAGGCAACTTAGACAGACTTATAAATCCAGATTCTCAGGCAAACCCGCTCATTTTATAGCCAAAAGCCAGGGGACAGTTGAGCTACCAAAGGGGGGTGGGGGGCTGGTTAGAAGCTCAAGCCGAAGGGAAACTGCGGTTTCGCTGCTGCTGCTTCTGTCACTCACGAATGCACCAACAATGTGATGCAGCCCCTCTGTTAAGAGCCTGAGAAGAATATTAAGGAACTTCAGACAACTGAGAAGAAATACATCAAAGAAGTAGAGGGTAAGCATCAGGCCATTTTCTTTCCAAAGGGGCTAGAAAAGGGACTTGGGAAAAGAGAGTGAATGACAAGTGAGTCACATCTTGAGCTGGAGGCAGAACTAGAAATAACCATCACCTGCACAGCCCGACACTGCTCTGCCATCTTGACTTTCTAAATAGAGTTGAAATAGGAGAAATTAATAGAATCATAAAAGGTTGAACTTAGACACAGAAAGTGATCTACCAAAGATTTTTTTATTCATCTTGCTACCTTATAGCTATACTGGAGGGCTGATATGAAAGGAGAGAAAATGCTGGGTTTTAGCCTCTGGTTTACTCAACAGGACTTCCTTCCTTGCTGAAATCACCGTGGAAGACTCAATACCAGGCTCCACCCTAGACTAACAAGGGGAGAGAACCCCTAGGCATGAAGATCTACACGTATTATTAGAACACCAAACAATGGTTCTTACAGTTTAAATTGTTTTGTGAAACAATTTAACAGGTTTTGTAAAAACAAAACCTGACAAAATTCTTTTAGAAATAAATTCAATTTGTCAAGAGATGAAGGTCCAAGAATGACTGAGCACAGTCTAACTCCAGAATCATAATATTGCCAATATAGCTGATGTTCAGAAAGTACCAGAACCTAATAACTACAGGTAGAGAGCAGACCAAACTTTGATTCAGGAACAGCAGCTCATCCCTGGCGGCCCTATTCGGGTTGCAGGAAGGAAGTAATCAGTTGTGGCAGCTACCAGAGAGAAGGCTCATCTTTGCCTCTTCACAATAGCAGTGCCAGCTGCCATGCTGCATTTCCTAGGTAGCTGTGGTAACAAGAGCTCCCTCCAAAATGTACTTTGGGTGGGGGGAGGGTAGCTCTCCACCTCTCTGAAGAACAGGGACAAATAACTCATGGCCACTATGACAAAACCAGGCCTACGTACCCAGTTTATTATTAGCCTGACATTAAACACCATTTAAAAACAAAACAAAACCACCCGCCCACACAAACACATACCCTAAGACAGAAAATTACATGAGGCATCTGGAATGATCTGCTCTGACAGCGAAAGCAGAACCAGCCAAACCTACTAATGTCCAATAAGGGGACCAGGCAACCCCAGAGTCTCCTCCATACTCCTGATGCATGTATATACAGTGATAAGGTCAATGCTCCATTCAGAGTAAAAGGACTCAAGACTACAGTCTAGATTCTGGAAGGTTGTCTCTGCTCAGAGACATACCAACAACCTACTACGAACTGGAAGTGTAACTCTGTCCTACTGAGCCCAATGATTCTAGATAAGATACAAGAAAATTGTTTTGGCACAGGTTGATTTTCAGGGAGGATGCTCAAAGTGAGTTTCTGTCTTGATTGGATCAGGAAGAAAAAGAGGCAGGAGCCTTCTACTACCTGCCCCGTTAGAGCCTGCCGCCCAGCCAGCACAATCACCTGAGAAGGGCTGTTTTTGCATATACGAAGTCTAGAAATAAGATTCCAAGTAAACCTAACTACACTAAAGCAAAAGGCAGAAAAAAGGGTCAAGACTTTTCTTGAGAATTGAAAACTCAGATTTTTTTTTCCCCAATCAGTCATAGTTCTAGTATAAGCAACAACTGAGTCCAGCAAAAGGTTAAGGGCTTTGAAATTCTTTCCTTCTCTTTGGGGGAGAGGAGTGATTTGGTTTCATGGTTTGAAATACAATAAGCTGCAAAGGAGACCCTGTGGTCAATCTTCACTCAATGGTCTGATGTTTCTGTAGCTGTAGACTGTGCTAAGTGACACATGAAAGAATACACATAGCTAAGAGAGAGTTTTTTTAAAATGTGGTGTCAGAAAAGAAAATGCATTGCACAGTTGCTTCCTGGTCTGAAAAGTAAAAGGAGATTTAGCCATCAATGCCCAGATGATACTTCTTTTTTGAGAAAGGAGACTATAGCACAAGAACTGTAAAACAGCTCCACTTGCCACTGACCAGATATGTGATGGCTTATAAATCACAATATTAACAAAACAGCACACATTAGAGCATCAGTCTGCTGAACCTCAATTTATTTGTAAACAGATACATCTGAAAGCCAAGCGGCTCCAGGGAAGCCCACACTGAACCCTATAGGAAGCAGCCTCAAGTCCCTTCACCAAGCTGACGGTCTTAAAACCTCTATAGATTCTACCATATACAGTTGCCTCCAAGGTCCAAGCATTTGCTAAATCTCACCAAGTTCCTTTTCTTTTCACATTTTGAATTCACTTTCAAGGAAGACACAAAAATTTGTAAAGGCTCAAGGTAGAAAAGGTTGTTGGCCATTCTGACCACCCCTTCAGCACTCACAAGGATAAGCAGCAAGGAGATACTGAACTCAGCGAGTAGAGGAAGCAAGCACAGGGAGGGAGAGGGGCGGTGAGCAGACCTCTTGGATCAGCTAAATAGTACTTGGAACTACAAATACATGGTAATGGTTCATGAAGGTTCTAGAATGTTGAGAATGGTACTATCAGCTACTCTATATTTATGAAAGGCCTTATATACCAATCATTATTGTCAGGTGAACACTGTTATTTCTTAGTAAAATATAAAGTTGTAAGAAAAAGAGATGTGATTTAGTGATCACAGCAACTGATATAAAACCAAACTAAAGTACCTGCCAATGAAACAAAGGGGGCATTGGTTTTTTTTTTGTTTTTTTTTTTTTTGAGGGAAATGGGGAGGGGGTGTCGAGCCTAGGGCCTTGAACATGCTATGCAAGTGGTAAACCTTTACCACTAAGAACTTAATTCAGGCAACATGCTAAATGAATGCTTGTAGCAGTGTGTTATAGTATCTGTGGTTGAGCCTGGTCAGAGGAGTAGGATAAAAAGAGAGAATGAAATATAAAACATAAAAGAAAAATCCCTGTAAAGAAATGGCTGTAGAGAGAGGAGAGAAGTGGGAGACAGGACAAAGAGAAAGGGCAGAAGAGACAAGCAGCTTGAGGCTAACAGTGACTGGTCAGATGGGAGGCTCAGGGCTCACTTAAGTATGCTGCTAAGACAAACACTGAAATGCATGACATTAATCTTCACAAAGGCAGAATGGCAAATACCACTGAGAGGCTCTAATTTACAAAAAAAAATAAGGAAGCCTAAAATCATATACCAATCTCATGGCAGAACTGAGGTTATCTCAGTTGTGTTTACTTACAAACAACACAATAAAAAAATTTAAAAAAAAAATCTTGATGGGGCATGCCTTTAATTCCAGCATTCAGGAGACAAAGGCAGTAAGATCTCTGTAAGTTCAAGAACAACCTAGGCTACATAGTAAGCTCCAGACCAGCTGGGGCTACAGTACCAGAACCTATCTCGGACAGCAGCAACAAACAAAACTATCCTTAGAATTTTAGGACTCAAAAAGAATTTGTCTTAGAATCTATCTCAACACTATTCCTCAAGTGGTTCAAATTGTTCTGCTCCTGAATTACATTCTAAGAAAAGGCATATCCCACAAATACCTGCTATTGCAAGGCCACAGTACAACAGTGGGGAAATATCCCTTATTTTTTAAACCTTTCTGAAAATGTTTCTACAATTTTTATTACTTTTTAAAAGACCACGCAGTATAAACTGCAGTAGATCTTTTAAGCAGCATCACAACTGGGAGATAGAAAAAAAATATATATAAATTCCTATTTTCCTTAACATTTTTAGTGTGCTGACCACAGGAATTATGAAGCGAAAGGGTTTGAAAAATGACATATAAAGGACCCAGAAGTCTTGGTTATTGGTAACCATGTCAGGTGTTCCTTCTTCTTATCACATCAATTACACTATCCAAAGAAACACAAAAGAATGCCTCTGGAAGGTCAGAATAGTTAGGGAACTATGCCCACCAGCCATCCTTTACAAGGCCCCCCTGAAATAAGGCAAAGGTCAATATAGAAAAAGAATAAAGCTAATAATGGTGATAGAAAAGAAAATGTGTTCATAGTAGGGCAGGAAATGTGTGCAGATCTTGAAAAGCAGGAAGGAGAGGGTATCAGATTGTTGGAGAAATGGTAGCACAAACACCAAGAAAGACCACTTCAAATACAAAGGGCATTGAGGAGGCTTTATGGGCATTATTAAACAATCAATCAGTTAGGAACCTCATTCAGAAAAGCTGGTCTGGCTAGCTCTCCCAATTCTTTTAGATGTCCACAGAGAACAGAAGGGTCTGACCTTTGAGAGAGGGGGAAGAAAAAGAAATACCTTCATAAGGAAGCATGTAATTATAGGCATGTCTGCTAGTCCATATTTGTATGTGTGATCCATAAAATGTGGGTCATTTGAAGAAAACTCTAACCAAGACTTAAAAACAGGGTTACAGATAAACCACTTAAACCCCACAGAATTTTGTAAGATCAGAGATTTACAAAAACTACATTAGTAAAATTATACACACATGTCAACTGGCAGAGTGGCCTTCAACTTCAGGACTCCCATGATGACTCCTGTTCCTTATAGACAAGGAGAGATGAGGGGGAAAGGATGCTCTGACTACAGACAATTCTAATCACAATATAAAAACTGAAAAGGTAGTTTTCTTCATTAATCTGGTGTTTTTATACTACAGGATCTGCCTCCACAGCTTTTCTGACTACACCTGTAGCCTGTCTTATAGGATGCCTATAAGACAGAAGAAAACATAAAGATTCCTGAGGCCACTATAGAATCACAATTTATGAAAGAAGTTGCAATTGTAGATTCCTCAACTCAAGAGCTCTAGATTTTTAAAGTCTTTTTTCACTACTAAAGTTCTCCCATAAAGGTTAGAAAATGTATCTCTCATTGTTTGGTCCTTGAGAATCACCTTGAAATTAATATGACTTCCAACTTGATACCAAAGCCACCCCCAAATCATCAATACCATACCAGATAATGTGTTTCAAAGAAATGTGTCATAGCAGTGAAGGCAGTAAGAGATACAACTTCAGAACAATCTGGGATGGCTGCTGCAGTTTCAACAAAAAGCAGAGGCAGAGTGTCTATGACTGTTCCTGCACAGGACACTGTAGCAGGCCTCTGCCTGCTCTCACACCACAGCCCAGTGAAACACACTGAAGCTACTGTCTGTTTTGATACACTGGGCTCTGGGATTTGCTTGTTCCAGGCCCAGGTGCTCAGATACATTTGTAAGGAAGCCTGCCTCTGATACAACCTGATACCTCCTCCTTCCCCATCAGAATGGGTCTGAGGAAGTAGTGCTATGTCACTGTAGAGAACACCATCCTACTTCAATTAAGAGTCTGGCTCTTCTTCACTAGTATAAATGAAAGTTCACAAAATATTTGGGGACTTGTGAAAGAAAGAAACAAAGCAAACATTAAAGATCATTTAACTGTGGCAGAAACAAGTAATGGAAAAAGGTATTCATTCTTTTAAGTAGTATTCAGAGATATTAAAGAAAACTATGTATTTATAAACTAGGATGATGATATTAAATAGAACAATTAAGTAGAACTTCAAATAAGAGCTGAAATAAAACAAAGTAGAGTGAAGTACATTAATAGAACAGTCTGTGAAATTCATGAGCATGGAAATCATTTTAGTTTTGGAATTATCAATGTATTTATGATGTCTGACATAGTGCATAGAGCATAACAAGCATTTTTAAAATGCTTGATACAGGAACTAATGAGTAAGTAAATGAATAAATAAGGGTGATGAATGAGAAAGTAAGAGAGTGAAAAGTAACCTGGAAGACCAATTTGAAGAAACTTCCTTGAATACAGAAGAAAAATGGAAAGAAGTTCGTTAAAAAGAGACATGTAGCAAAAGATAAAATATTAACATACTTTGCATCAGTAAAGGGTAGCATCAAAAAACGATAAAATATCTAGTAAGTAACAGGTGAAAAAAGCCCAGTATGGTGGTTCTAGCTCTTAGGAGGCTGAGGCAGGAAGTAGGATGGTGTTCTCTACAACGACATAGCACTACTTCCTCAGACCCATTCTGATGGGGAAGGAGGAGGTATTCAGGTTGTATCAGAGGCAGGCTTCCTTACAAATGTATCAAGGCCAGCCTGAGATACATAGCAGGACCTTGTCTCAAGATCTAATGCAACAACAACAAAAATATTGAAAAAAAAAAAAGAATGTTTGCATTTAAAAGGCCCAAAAAATGTGTCAGAAAAAAACATAAATTAGACATATCAAAAACAATTTAATAGCATTTCAGAGAACCAGGTAAAACAGAAAGTTGTAAAAACTTCAAGAACCAGAAGAGAAGACAAAATTATATTTCTTGAAACATAAATTGAATTTCTCATATGCATCAATGAAACAATAAACACAATGAGAATTCAAAGTTCTTAGGAGAAGGGAAAACACCATTTTGAAGCTAGAATTATATGAAATTAACAACTGAAAGCAGAGTCCAAATTAAGGCATTTCAGACATGTAGGAATTCAAAATGCTTGCTACGAAGGAAGGAAAAATCAATCAAGAGTCAAGTAAAATGAAAGGAAACGTCAGAGAAGAATGAGTAGGTAAGTGGCAACTGTGCAAGAAGAAGTACAGAAAACAGAGACCAAGAGTCCAGGCAGCCCAGACTCTCACACTTCTTGGGCTAATAAAATTACAGTGTCTAATACAATTAGATATTATAACTGCTATGGGGCCAAACCAAATCTTAGAAGACAATTGCAGTGACAGAAGACAAAGGTAATAAATTCTATAAATCTTTGTTACAGAAAAGATTAATCTTCTAAAAAAGAGAAAGGAAAAAAGTTTATTGAGTATTCTAAATTCCTTAACCTTCAAATAGGAAGTATAATGATATAACAGCTTCCAGAAAGATTATTAAGTTCACTGTTAATAAAACTAAAGCAATATAATAATATTGAGGGGTTTCAGAATTCTAGGACAGTATACAGTGTATTCATCTTTTGTGAGGAAGTAAGCAAATACTATTAAAAGCTGGAAAAAAAAAAATCCAGCAACGTTAAGTTACTAAGGATCACTACCCAAAGTCAAAAGCAACCTATTATGAAATTAGCATCTAGACTGAATCAAGAGCAGCCTGAAGGAGGAGTCATTTCGGAGGCTCGTTAGAGTACCTGGGGCTTCCTGTGCAGGAACAATGGTAATTGAACAACCTGAATGACCAAAGAACTACTCTGCAAGGAACAAGACAGGCTGATTTCAGTGAGTAGCATGTGAATATTTCATTCAGTACTGACCTATCTAAAAGTTGTAAGAAGGATTTAGTTTTCATTTATAATTCACCCGATTTCCAAATGGAAAAGTCTTGCAAAAGTCTCTGACAAAGCCTGAATAGAAATGAACTTTCTTGTGTCCTGATTAAATAACACCACTTCCATTTCTTGAAGCAAAAACCCTCATAAATATGGCAAAGCCAGTGAACACCCAAGAAGTATATACCCCCAGGTTCTCAATTTGGGTCAAGAAACACTAAGAAAACAGGGCAGGATGGAATATGCCTATAATCTCAGCACTCCACTCAGGAGGCTCCAGTATACAATGAGCATGAGGTCAGCCAGGGTTATGGGAGACCTTGACAGAGGAGAAGGGGAAGGGAAAGGAAAGGGGTGGGGGGACTAAACTGTCTAGGGAAAGAACAGTTCTTTCAGTAGATGGAGACTCTCAAAATTACACAGGCTACTGCCACAGTCCTTGACTGCTCCCAGAATTTGAAGGTAAGACCCTATTGCTGAAGACAGAACTTACTTCAGACACAGGATTTGAAGCAATGGAGCAATGGAACTGACCTGGAAGCCACTTCCCCTAAAGGCTAGCACTTGTAGCTTTGGTGAGCACTATGCAAGCTGCTAAGGGAGAATATCAGTAGAGGTTCCAGCCCCAGTTTCAAGGTCAGTTAGCCACATCAGTGACCAGCACCGTAAATAACAGTGGTGTAGTAGTGGCACTTTTATCTTGGGGGTAATAAACAGCTACCCAATTGGACTTAGAGCCCACTCAATGGGAGGAAATACGTGTGTGGTACTGTAAACATAGCCAAATACACATGGCTGAAGAGGTCATAGATCTTAGAGAAAACCACAAGACTGTCATATCCCTAAACTAATGTAATTTCTTACTATGTAAAAAATATGTATTCTTATATTTAAAGAGAGTTATCCTAGTCACCACTCATCAAAGAAGCTTCTTTTGCACCAGAGACTATTATAGAGTTCCACAACTGGACACACACAGACATTGTAAATTGTCCATGACCAAGTGGCACATCAAAATGCAACCTCTATACCAAAGGCTCATGAAACAGGAGCGGGGGTAAAGAGGACATTAATAAACCTCTCAATACTCATTAATTAAGTTCCCTCATGCAACAGAGGACCAGGAATACAAAAGGTCACAAATGGCCAAAGTGTGGAGAGTAGAGTCTGCAAAGTGTGGTTTCTTGGAGAGGGATCCTATAGTAAACTTCACCAACCCAGGGCTCGGGGAGGGACCATTGCAGAAGAGGGAGCAGAAAGAATGAAAGAGCCAGGGAGGAGGTACAAGACGTTATGGAAGTAGTTCTTTCAAATGAAAGTAGAGGTGGGGCATTGCTTAACTGTTATTTAACTTAAGAGAGATTCCAAACTTTCATGTTCATATTTCTTTTTCCTTCAATGGAAGGTAGAAAACAACAAAATACAAACCAAAAGAAGCCACTATTTTATCATTATTAAATATGAGAGCCTGTTAAGTGATAAGCCTGAGGGAAACTATTAGGTATAACCTAGATCCCACAACCCGAATAAACTACAAGTCTAAAAAAGGGTTAGCTACTTGTCCCCTGAATGAGTCCCTTCGAGTGATACTGTTATCATATTCTTCTTCAGGTGAAAACAGAAACTTTAGGAGGTTGTGGGCCTCCCTCGGTAAGAAGACAAAGTCAGAAGAAAGGAATTCAAGAGGCTACTATTCCCCCAGGTGCAGCTTTAAAGTGAAATACTACTGCTATGTTTTAGGATTTGAAAACCAAAGGGAGATTTGGCTGACTGAGAAAGCTTCAAAGCTATGGAACTTAAACCAGAAAAGCTGGGGATTGTATTACACTTATTCCTATTGTGACTGAAAAAAAAAACCAACTAGAATTAAAAAAGGATTATTCTATCAGAGTAGGAAAAGACTTAACCCAATGCTTCAGTGGAACAGCTGGAAAAAAAGTACTCCTGAAAATCAAAACCAAAGAAAAGCAAAGGCATAGGAAGTCTTTTTTGCTTGCAAGTTTAAAAGTCTGGTTCATATGAATATAGTGAAGTGAAATTCTATCTGTGAAGAATCCAAAAAGAGAGAAAGGACGTTCATAAAGATGGAACTGAATCTGCTAGATGACAATCTTTAGAGTAAAGAGGTACCTTCAGGTGTCCTGAGCCCCAAAGGACTTGGACACTACTTCAGAGTACAAGGACCTGTACTCGCATCAGTATCAAGATGGGTGGCAGGGGCCATGTGGAAAGAGGAAGGGCAATGCAGGAATGCAGGAGGGAAATGCAGAGTGAAGCTCTTATCAAAAAAAAAAAAAAAAAAAATTAGAAGAATCACCTCTCTGAAAATGTAATAAGCTTGCCCTGAAAATAAACAAGCATCTTTCCACTGGTCGTTTTACATAGTTCCATCTCTATTCCACTCTTTACCTTTCTCAAAAATAGATCAGTATATCATTTCCTACTTCTATGAAACATATCACATAATGAGAAACAGCAGAGAAATGGCTTGGGTGGTGTGTCTTGTCATGGGTCGGTTTTTCAGGGATGAAGTTAGGGAGATGGTAAGAGTGAGTATTTGTGTGCAGGGGAACTCTAGTTATATTTTGCAAATGTCTTTTTATAAATATGAATAAATATTCTTTTAGCACCTTTCTTTGAAAATGTGATATGAAGAACAGATATGAGCAATGAGTTAATAGATTATACGCGTTTGCAAAAGCTTCAATTGGGAAGTCCAGCACAGGGAAAGGTCACCCCAGAAAATCTCTTCAAAAAAAAGCTCTAGCAAGAACGAAAAGAACGAGATTTTAATCACTGCAGCTAATTACATAGAAGACTAAATCGCAAGAAGAGTTATTTAAGTGCCTTAAATACAATAAAAAGTAATTAACAGAAAGCGCCATCTTGACAGTTTCATGTCACAAACCAGGCCTAAAATGATCAGTTAATTCCCAGCCCAGGAGCCAGAGAATGAGAAACGACTCAAGGTTTGATCATTTTATTTTTATTTAAACTGTTTTGATTAACAGATAACAACTCTTGCCAACTCCATAGTAAAGTTAATCAAGAAAAAACATTTTTAATCTATTATAGGAATGATGAACCTTGTTTCCATTGATTACCTGGAAAGCAAGTGATGTGGAGTTGAAGCCTGCGTGACACCAGCAAGGGCCTGTAGGGTTCTGAGATTCACCTCCCTCCCATACATCAAGGGGAAAACCCCAAGGATTCCACTTAGCCCTACTAAGAATACAGACAATTCAACACATTTTGCATGTGAAATATATCTGAAAATCTGCTTTGAAATAGCTTTTTGCAAGATACCATCTCATCTGCCTCTTTTTTCTCATTTGCCTGGAATCACCAACTTCAAAGGCACTCTTCTAGGCAGAGAAGTCCAAACCACAGAAGAGCCACAGGGTGTGGGGCAGGCCTAAATGAAGTCAAGTAAGCCTACAAAATAATTTAGATGGATCTCTTCTTCATTCCATACCAGGCCTACAAGCTGGTACAAAGCTCACCTTTCAAAGAGCAAATCTACTCAATAGCACTCTCTTAACCCTTTCCTTAACCAACACACACAATCCCTGATCACACCAAAGGCATGGGCATATGCCTGTGACAGGGACACAGGGCCCTTTTTCTGCACATGTGCAATTCACTCAAACCTGTTCAGCCATTTGCTTTGTCCTCAAATCTAGTTTATATAGTTGTGCTTTGTATTTTAATTATGTTTCTTTATTGCACCAAACACAAAGCACACAGGAACATGTTCTTTATTTTATGAATATTTTATGTTCATGAGTGTTTTGTCTGCATACATGTAAGTGTATTCATGTGTTTGATGTCCACAGAGGCCAGAAGAAGGCATTAGATCCCCTGGAACTGGAGTTATTGACTGCTGTTAGTCTGTATGTGGGTGCTGGGAACCGAAATCAGATCCTCTGGAAAAGCAGCCAGTGCTCTTAACTGCTGAGCCATTCTTTGGTCTCATGGGGAACCTATTTATGAAAACTGGTGTGCCTTGTAAAACTTAAAGAGCATGCCTTCAACAAAAACCCCAAGAGTGAGACAATCACTTCTCATATGTCAGAGATTGCAAAACATGGGCCTATGAGATAATTCAGTGGGTACATGTGCTTGTCTGACAACCTGCATTTGATCCCCGGCATCTACATGGTGAAGAAGCAAACTGGCTCCTTCAAGTTGTCTTCTGCCCGCCACACAAGTACTGTGGTACATGCAAGGACCCCCACACATAGACACACACAATATTTTTCATTAAAAAAAAAAGATGTGCACACATTTGTGTTCAGATCAAATCCTTTCTCTACGCAGTAGTTTTAAACAACTATTAAATAAAATAAAAAGGTCTCAATATACATTATTTCTGAATATAAGCTATTTATTTCCTGATTACATCTCTCAATTTTTCTACATTATTTTAGTTTTAAAATATTGTATTTATCATTTTTTAAACTGATCTTTTTTTTGTGTGTGTGTGTGTGTATGAGTATATTGCCAGCATGTATGTAATTGCAACTATGTTGTGCAATACCCAAGGAGGACAGAAGAGGGCATCAGGCCCCTTGGAATTGGAGTTATGGGTTGTTGTTAGGCACAATGCGGATGCTGGGATTTGAATCTAAGTCTTCTACAAGAACAGCCAGTGCTCTGAAGCCCTGAGCCAGCTCTTCAGCTACTTTTATTTTTTATGTGTATATTGCCTACTTGTATGTACATGTACCTGTATCATGCAATGCTCATAGAGATCAGAAAATGATATTGGATCTCCTCGGACTGGAGTTATGAATAGTTGTTGGCTACCATGTGGATGCTAGGAACCAAACCCAGGTCTTCTGTAAGAGCAGCCAATGCTCTTAACTGCTGAGCCATCCCTCCAGTCCCTATTATAGCTTTTTGAAAAAAGGGAATTCAGAAAAGGGGGATAATTTTAAAAAAATACAAAGAGAAAATAAAATAAATAGAATCAAGCTAAAACACAAAAAGCAGTCCACTAGGCCCCTTTGCTAGGGATGACCTACCTTTATCATTGAGCTTCCAATAAGGAAATACAAGGGGAAAACATAGAACTCACTTTATAATACTAATGAGATGAACTCAAACCTGTATGAGACGGCAAGATGGCTCAGTAGGTAAGCATATCTTTTGTTTAAAAAATACATATCTTGAACACTTTTTATGATATATATTTTTTAATGTGTGTGAGTATATGGGTGCCTCAATTCTTGTGTGAAGGTTAAAGAACAAATTTGAGAGCTGGTTCTCTCCTTCCACCAAATGGGTTCTGGAGAATTGAACTCAGGTTTTTAGGCTTGGCAGCAAATGCCATTAACCTGTTAAGTCATCTCACTGTCCTGGGTAAACGTTATTATTATTATTATTATTATTTATTTATTTATTTTTTGCACAAGCTTGGTAACATGAGTTGAATCCCAGGTACTCAAGGAAAAAGGAGAGAACTGACCCTTGAAGTTGTCCTCCATGCATTTCTTAATATGGTTCATAAAAAGGCACTCAACCATTTATTTATTTAACAAATTTATTACACTATCATCTGATGGACACTGGGCTTTGGTAGGGAATAGAGAAGGAAAAAAATTCCCTAATGCCAGGGTAACAATAGTCTGCGGAGGGATATGTTCAACAGTATCAGTAGCTTCTAATACTCAAGAGTATTTTCTTTCATTTCTCTGCCTTCCAAATAAAACTAAATGCAGAACATTTAAGGAACTCAAAGAACTCAACAACCAAAAACAATGGATCCAGTTTAAAAACAGGAAACTGATTGGAAGAGATATATCTCAAAAAAGACAGCATGAAAAAGCCTGCACCACTAGAGATCAGATAAACGCAAATCAAAGGCACAAAGAAATAACATCTCAACCCAGTCACAATGTTGTTATCAGAAAAAGTAACAAGTCACAAATGTTTGGCAAGAAGAAGATCTCCCGGAGTGTTGGTGGGAGTACAGCCACTACAAAAACATGAGGGAAGCAGCGCTCTCCCATCCTATAAGAAAGCTAACTCTGTGTGTGTGTGTGTGTGTGTGTGTGTGTGTGTGTGTTCATAGTCAAAGACAACGAGATCAGCATATTAAAAAAAAAACATGAAGAGGAGGAATAAAATTAATATATTTGAACCTCAAGGTTTGATGCCACAGGACATAGCAACCCTTCTCTAATCTAGAAATACTTTAAAGTTGGTTCTCTCAAACTATGAGAAAATTTAATTATACCAAAACATCTAATCTAAGTATACCTGAACATCTAATTTGAAACAGTGTAATTTTGTTTTAAAATATACTTTGGTAGTTAAATGAGATAATCCATTCTGACAGTGTTAAACATTGGTAGAGACCATTTGACAAAAACAAAGTTGTATGCAGAGTGTTGTAGCAGCACATCCCTTTAATCTCCAGTACTCTGGAGACAGAGACAGGCAGGTCATTGTGAGATAGAAGCCAGCCTGGTCTACACAGTGAGTTCCAGGACAGCTGGAGCTATAGAGAGGCCCTGTCTCAAAATGAATGAATTGGAGTTTTTAACAGATTATCCCCCCAATAATTAAGATGTCAGGAACAGAATCTATGGGGATGGCTCCTTGCTTCTGTCAGTAAAAATTTTAATACAGAAGAATACACAGCATTGTTTAATAGGGACGCACATCTTTAAGACATGCAAATAGAATGATGACCAAAACATGTTCTAGTTTCAACATTTCAAAAACACTTTCTGACCTGTTGGAAGCCAGCTTCTCACAAGGCCCGTCACTTGTGGTGGTATGAAGGCAATGAAACCAACAATTATTATGTGAACATTAAAACATTAATACTATGAGTGTGAACTGGCTAAAAATAGTCATTTCCAAATGCAAAAACAAGAATCAGGGAAAAGAGGCTCCTGCTTGATAGGACAATTCTAGGAGCTAAATAGTGAAACAATCCTTATCCTTTCAGGGGTGTTAAGTGAAATTTAGAAACAGTTCTCCTATGGGGCTTTCATTGATGAGAAGCCATTTTTTGCTTCTTCTCTACTATGCCCCCTTAAAAGAAAAATAAAAATATTAGTTTGGCAACAAACAGCACTTAAGACTGTTTGTTAGAGAAGGAAGCAATCATCACACTGGTATATTTTATGTAAAGTAAGAATTGCTACTGGGGACTGAATGATTGTTTTAATATTTATTGTAGATGCCTGGCCCAGCAGGTTTCTTCCTTCCCCTGTGAGATGTTTCCCTTCAAAGATTCTGTTCATCTGCCAGGCTACTTCAAGACCATGGAACAGAGCCAGGGCATAGTCAATATAGTGGTGCTTCCATCATCTATTCATCTCTCTATAAAGAAAATACCAGTTAACCTCGCTCTCCTTTTTGTTTTTCTATTTTATTTATTAAGGGAAAGTAGAATCCACAACTTGCCTTCCTAAACCACCACACAGAGGCTCGTTTGAACTAATTTTGGATAGCACTGGGTCAGCTTGATACTCAATAAATAGCATTATTAATAGTAATAATGTACTTCATGGGGCCAAGCACAGAAAGACCAACAAATCTTAAATAACAACAGTAATGAAAGTATATGATTAGCTAATGAGTGATTATAAAGTACATTACAAATATAAATGCTACACAGGCACATAATTATAAACCACTGGCCTATGTGCAAAAGAAAGCAAAGCACAGAAAGGAGGGAGAAACGTGATTGAGCAGAGAATTCAGCTACCTGAGACCAAATCAAAGTTGATGCCAGCAAGAATACTCACATTCCTCCAATGGTGACAGTGGCACAGGTACGCTCTGAAAAGGCAGGAACTGTCTCTGTGGCTGGGCTGGCTGGTCTAATGTAGTCCACAGTCACATTGACCTGGAAATAAATAACCAAAGGAGTTAGGGCTGGGAATCTGTGACAGATCACTGGCAGCCACATATGTTTGCACAACTGTGAAAGATCATCTCAGTTGAATATTCTAGGTAGAAGATTTAAAAAACAACAACAAAAAGCCAACCAAAGATGGTAAGAAAATATCTGCAAAAGGCATACTGGTTAAAGGATAGTGGCCCAGGACATATAAAGAGCTCTTACAGTCCAACAATAGGAAGATGAAGAAACACCAAAGACCTGAGCAACTCAAAGACAACACACAAATGCTGAAAGCATTAGAAAAGATGCTCCACATCATGTCATTAGGAAGTTGCCACTTTAAGCCATGAAATATGGGTTAGTGAGAGTGCTCAGTGGTAAAGCATTTGACTAGCATTGTGGAAAGGACTAGGTTCAATCTCTAACACTGTAAATGCAAAACAAAGCAAAACAAAAGACAATTCACCCACCCTTAACACACGCACATAAAATCAGGCAGTAAAATACCACTGCATGCCTAGTGGGATTGACAAAATCCAGATGACAAGACAAGAACTCTCATTCACCCCTGGTGAGAAAGCAAAATGGCACAGAACTTTGGAAGACAGTTTGGTGGTTTCTTATAAAACTAAACATACCCTTACCAATCCATCCAGGAATATGGTTTCTTGAAATTTACCTGACGGAGACGACAACTTGTCCACATAAAAAGCTGCACACAAAAGTTAGCACCAATTGTGTTAGCAGCTGATGGCAATTATTTTCTGCTCAATTTTGCTGATAACTAAAATTACTCTATTTTAAAAAGAAATTTGGGGCAGGGGGGAAATAACCCAAAGAAGACCAATCCAAATAAATTCTACCTGACAGAAGAGATTTGCAGCATTTCTGGGCAACTGCCAGAAGTTATGGAAAACAGTTCTTTGATCATTTCTGCACTGGAATACCTGTGTCTAAATATATGGCTTGTTGTCTTAGAAAGACTGCACATCATTTCAGTCTGCCCCATACCTTCCGCTGGACCGAGTAAAGAACTATCAAGAAGAACAAGATAACAATCACAAGGATACTTGGAACTGATTTCACAGTGTGTAAATCAAAATGACACAGCTAACTAGGTCTAATAGCAAAACATTTGGACTTACGAAGGTGTTTTTTTGTGGTATAGGAGACAAGAATAAAAGAAACCAGAAGAATTTTTAGGTTTTGAGCTAAGAGAAGACATGAATATGCAGGAAGTAGTGAGCATAAAATGGGTAAGTGTGTAACCTTAGTACACACTAAATAAATAAGAAAGGACATACTGAACAATGCTGTTTCTTTATAAACCTTTTAAGATAAACACGGTTTACATGTCAAAAGAACCAAGTATATGGTATCTATTAGGAAACATTACAGAGTATGTCTGTATACTTGGTTTGGATCATAGCAAAGCTTTACATATCTAGTCTAAAGCCAAACCTCTGACTCGAGCAGCCTAAAGCTATTTCAAAGTCCAGAATCCCTTTTCTTTAAAAAAAAAAAAAAAAAAACTAAAAAACATTTCATTTATGATTTTTATTTTATGTGTGAGAGTGTGTTGCCTGTGTATGCGTAAGTGCACCCGTGTTGTGCAGTGCTCTCGATGTTCAGAAGAAGGGTATCAATCCCATGAAAGTGGAAATTTGGATGGTTGTAAGTCACCATGTCGATCTTGGGAACCAAACCATGGTCCTCTGCAAGAGCAGCCAATGCTCTTAACTGCTCTCCAGCCCCCTGAATCCCTTTTCTAAACACATCTTCCCTTTATACCATCAGCCTAGAGACACATACTGCATAGGAATTAACTGTGCCCACAGGTGAGCACCATTACAACCCTTTCACTCTCTTCTTCCCAACATTACTTTTTTTCCCCCAATTTTATAAACATGTTCTCATTATGTAGACCAGGCTGGCCTCAAACTCACAACTTCCCAAACTTTTAAAAAGCAAACATGGAAGGGGCTTGGAAGATAGTTCGGTTGGTAAAGTATTTGCTTCCCAAGCATAATGACTTGAGTTTGATCCCCAACATCCACATAAGTTACCAGGCCAGGGGCTGGAGAGATGGCTCAGTGTGAAGAGCACTGGCTGTTCTTTCACCGCACCTGGGTTTGGTTCCTAGCACCCACACAGTGACTAACAGCCCTCCACACTGCAGTTCCAGTATGGAACTTCTTTTCTCTGCAGGCACTATATGACCCAAATGCATTTGCATAACACTCATACATAAAATACGCCCCCCCCACACACACATATAAAACCCCAGGCCAAAGGCACATATAAGTAATACAGCACTGGGGATGCAGTTACAAGAGGATCCCTGGGGATTGTTGGCCAGCCAGGCTAGCCAAATTGGTGCGCTCTCGATACATTGAGAGAACCTGTTACAAAGACTAAGCAGAACAATTGAGGAAGACATCTGACATTGACCTCTGGTCTCTAAACACAGGCACACAAATAAGCACCTAAATGTTAATATCTATCCACACATACGAAAAAAACAACAACAAACAAAACATGGAACTTTGAAAAACGATAGCTGTCTGAAAATTAGAACCGTTAAATCACCAGCTTGAACACGCTAGTAAATCACTTTTAAAGGTGGGAGAAAAACCCAAACTAAAAAACAGATGCCATATCAAAGAACAGGCAAGAAAGAGGTGACATTGAGGTAATCTTTCTTATGAGAAGTGGTGAGAAACACAAGAGATGACTTAAAAATGACCCCTAAAAGCAATTATCTACATTCAAATTGTGTAAATATAAGAAATGTGGTCAGATAGGGGACTTAAACAATCTGTACCTCAAAAAAGAGAGTTTTTAACAGTTCTCTTGCATGCAGCTAACCCCAATTAATATAGGCCAAAGGAGGGAACAGCATGGGAGGGCTGAATACAGAGAGGGCATGGTGACTCAATCACTCGGGAGAGAAGTACCCTGGATAGTAGGTTTGTACACCACCAACTAACCTGCCAGAAAAGTAACAGGGTATGTTAAATCTCAAGGGTGGCCAAACAATGAAATGTAAAATATTTCAGGGCCAAGCATAAACAGAGCATAGCTACAATTTAAAAAATACATCAAGAAGACAAAATAGACATATTCTTTATTTTCAACAATCCATCCAATATGCTCAAGCTCTTAGATCTCTTAGCAGGAGAAGAAAAAAAAATCACTGCTTAAAAATAAACTAAGTGAATCTCAAGGTTACCTTGTACTTGCCATTGCCAAGTCTCCTCCTCAGCCACGGATGGGTAAGGAGAGTGGACAGCAGCTATTTAGCGCAGAAACATCACAGAGAAGCATTCTCTCTAATTCAAAAGGGTGGTGGGGATGGAGCGATGACGACAACAACACAGTGAACTCCTGCATATCTTGCAGGCTGGATGAAGCCAACCCAAGGTCCTAACCCCAAACTGCATTTCCAAGAAACTCATGGGAACACACACACACATACATAGCCTTACCCTTCAAACTCCATAGTCAAAGAAACAACTACATTCGTCTGTCAATTATTTCCTATATCAAGAGAAAGAGAATTGCAAATGAATCAGAGATTAAAGAGCTTTTTCATGGAGGCAACATTACTAAGGAAAATCTCAATACAAATGAAGTTCTGAGACCAGCCCACAGCCAAGATACACACCTGCAGGCAACTATGACAAACCAGAAATTACAGGCAATGTGTAATTAGCATTTATGTCCCTCTCCTGTGGATTTCAGATCTGTACCTCTACCTTGGAGTTTTTCATCTCCAGATATTCATCACTGACCTGTCAATCACTCTGAAAAACCAGGTTTAATAAACAGGCTCAATTTAAATGACTGGAAATGTCCGTCTGAATAAATGATAGCCTGATTTGGGGGTCTGTAGTAGGTTCATATGAAATGGCCTCCGTTAAAGAGAAGAAAATGTTTAACAGAGGTGGCCCTTCATTTTTAAGCAAAGATGCTAATAACCAAATGATGAAACATAAACTACTTAACCTCTAAAGATCAGGTAGGGAGAAAAACAGCTGCAGATGTACCAGAAATGTTTGGTATACATATGTTTTACATATGCATGATAGAGAGATTATACAACAGACCCAGAGCTTGAACCCTGTTTACAGCATTGACCTCAAAACAGCCCTGTCACCCTCAGATGAGTCATGTAACATCACTGCATCTTAGTCTGTCTTCATCTGGAAAACGAGAGCATTACATTGGAACTTCATAGTACCATTCAACTCTAAAATTCTAAAAGACAGTTTCCCCAAATACAGTGTATTATATATTATATCTCTTGAATCTTTGTAAATTATTACCTTACATTTACTACAACTGACTGGCACATACAGATTGTAAGCACCCTGACTGGGGAGAACATGGCTTTTATTCGGTGAGAGATCTGGCATAGGATTTTGTTAGGCACAAGTTGTATATGTGGTAAATATTTGTTGTATGAATGAATATATGCAATCAGGAACTCTTTCAGACATAAAATACTAAAGGACAACTTTGAAATGAGAAAGTTAGGCATTTTAAGGACACCATGTAAAGTTGTTGATGAGTCTGCTGTGTGATGTAACAAAACAGTGTTTTCAACTTGGGTATGGTGGTGGAAATCTGGGGTAGGAAAAAAATTTAAGTTGTATGAAACGCTAAAGTTTAACAAAAGAAGCTACCATCAGAGAATAAGAAAGCAAAATACATATTATACTACCTATCATAAAATTTGTTTCTCAAAGATATGAAAGAATAGCAAGCAATCAGATTTAGCCTTTGTCCATTGCATTGTAGAATTTTCTTTGAAAGCAATTCAGGAACTCTTAGAAGGAACTATGACGGTAACCTAAGTCTAAATTTTACCTCTGTCTCTTGTAAGGTCTAGAAGCAGTATAAAAATTGCCTTGGCCCGCACTTAAATTCTGAACACCTAAGGATATTCTTCACATAAAGTAGTGGCTAGAAACCATCATGTTACCAAAGAACTTGATAGATGCTAATTAAATGAGAAAATGTGAACTTTATAAGCACTTAAGTAGGGAGAAAGGCGAATGCATAGTCACAACATTTCCAGGTCACAATTTAAGTTTTGTTTTAATATAAATGAGAGTTGTTATGTGAAGCTATTTTCTATAACTGCCACATAATCCTACCCATTAGGCTACACTGCCAATCACAAATTCACAGAAAGCTGTAATAAATGCTCTGCCTTTAGATATAAGTTCATTTATAATCCAATTCTCAGGACAGAATTTGTGGGTAGTTACAGAAAGTCTCCATGCACCTCTGACACACAAAATGGCATCTGGGGCTAAATCCAAATCATGCTGCCCAGAAACAAACGTGAGTAAAACAGAAGAACTTCAGAAGCCAAGCAAGTGCAAAGACAGGGGAGCAGCAAGGCTACATGCACAGTGTGGTTCCTAGCAATCCTACAGAGCAGCTATGTGAAGCTGGAAGTGTCATTTAGTGTCTGTCTCTATGCTTTGATACAATACAGACAACTGTGCCAGTCTTACTTTGCTAGGAATAAAGCATTAATATACAGAAGGCATGACTCAGTAAGCTCTATGCAAGTTCATTTATTTTTAGATAAACAGGTACTGATTTTCTCAGAACAGTGCCTGGCACAGTGTAAGTACCTAATAAGTATGCTTGAGATAAATAAACACACCTACACGTACATATATGCATAAATAAGATACATGTTGACTTAAGTCATTAGACTTCTGAAATCATTAGACAGAGAGACTCAATTAAATATACTTTTCTCCTTAAGGAGTCACCGCAAACAAGAATATATATCTCATACATATTCATCCCAACTTAGAGATAAGTTGGGCTTATTTTAAAGAATGATACACTATTTAGTATTTATTTAGATGTCTTAAGGATTAATCTTGCAGATACCAGTTATTGGATATTTTATTTACTGAAGATAATTGAAGAAGGCTGCTGTGAACCATCTCAATTAGTAGGTTAACTGGAGATATTCTGCGCAGGATACTCCTTGATTTATTAAAGAGGAAGACAATGAACATTAAAGAGAGGTCATGATTTTATTTGCTTTGGGATTAATAGAAACTTCCATACATAATACTTCTCACTATTTAAATTATGTGGTCCTGGTTTCTTTTTATTTTACTTATCTATTCTAAAAATATGAAGAATAATAGATACCTTTTAAGTTTTTGAAATATGTCAGTTACTCGGTCATCCAGGAATGAGATAACACCAAAACAAATTGCTATAGATAGGGTCTCCTGGTCCTATTTCCAGGCATAATCACAGCTCCCCACACAGCAAGTGGTCTGTTCACATGTAAGCACAGACATAACTCTCACAAGACATTGCTAAATTTACCTGCTTTTAGTCAACATGGGAAAAAAAAAATCAACAACAAAATATGAGTCATGTGTATATCTTTACTTTTTACTAGAAATGCACTAATCAATTCAAAAGGAATGAAATAAATTTTATTTATTTCACTCAAAATTTATAAAGTATCAATATGAAACCAACATTGAGATTTTTTAATATTTGGTGTATGCGTTATATGTATTTGACAACTATTGTCCATGTGCCCCCAGCCACTCATGGAGAAGGCCTGAGCCTCTTGGTACTTTTTTTCTGGCTTAACTGTCACACGCCAGAGTCTTAACCTCTTTCCTCTATCATATGATCCTGCTTTTGGTTCTAATGTATTTCCATTATTTGACCCTGTGAACTTATAGTATTTTCTGGTTTTTGAATTCTCGTGAGTGCTCTTAAACCAATGAAAAACAGAGTAAAAACCAAAACTGTTTATGCTTTATTTTTATTTTGAAATCTATTATATGACCAGACTAGGGAGCTACCCAACATTCATTTGCAGTTCCAAAAACCAATTTCAGGTGTCAAAATTCATTTGGACATATAGGGACAAAAGTCTTCTAGCCTTGTAAGTACTTCTGTAAAATATATTCTGTTCAATAGTTCTGCTTTCCCTGTTTCTGATTTAATTTTCTAGGAAACTAGACAACAAACCCAGGATCTACAGCATACTAAGTGAGTGCTGTGTTACTGAGTTATACCCCAAGTTCTGTTCAACAGCTTCATGAAGATAATTTTCAATGACTTTTACCAATCCTGCAGCTAGATTTTCAAAACAATTTTTATTGACTATTTGCAAATTTCTTACTATATTCTGATCATATTTAGATCCCTCCCATATATGCATCCCCTTTCCTAACCCCCCTAAATTTCTATATTCACTCATTCATTCACATATAGTTATTTATATACATATACATGTAGATTTTTTGTTTGTTTGTTCTGGCTTTTTTTGGAGACAGGGTTTCCCTGTCTCCAGCTGGCCTGGAACTTACAATGTAGACCCTGTTGGCCTCAAACTCAGAGAGATAAGCCCGCCTCTGTCTCCCAAGTCCTGGGATTAAAGGCATGCACCACCATGCCTAGTTCATAGCCTGATTTTTAAACTTCTCTCCCAATTTGCCTAAAAAATTCCAGTGTCCTGACCTTAGTGTCTGAAATTCATTCTAATGGATGGGTGGTGACTGGATAGTAAGGAGACACTCATAACAAAGAACTACTTTATAAGTTAAAAATTAAGACACTGGTTGATTGTGGATTGTAATAAAAAGAAAATGGGTGAATGCCAAACATGAATTACTTATCTTTATAACAGTTTTAAACTATTAAAGCTGAAATTTATTTCTTCCATTCAGCCATCTTTGAATGTTGATGTGCCTTAAAACGGCTTTTATATAAACATTCTTTAAAAAGTATACATTTTATTATTTTACATACACTGAAAAGGATAGAACTTAAACCAGTGCTTCCAGGCTACCTCTCCAATCCAGCCTGCCTCTCCAATCCAGCCCAGATGTATTCTGGAACACCCCTTTCCAAATCACTGCAATTAGGTGCTAAGGCTGGTTGTTTATTCTCATGTATTTATGTTACTTTCCTATCTACAGTCACCCTTCCTATCTCCCTCACACAGATCTATTTTAAGCACATTTCATTTTCATCAATGGAGTGGTAACCTATAGTGCTTACAAACCTTTATAAGCCCAGAATCCAAAAGCTTCCTTACTGAATGATTTTCTGACAAATAAGTCTCCTTCACTCGTCCAAAAAACATACACCCTCCCCAACCTAAACAAGAAGATGCTTGTATCTGTTTTGATGGGAAAAGTAAAATATAGCACAACACAGGGCCAAAGGGAATGTTAAAGAGTCCCTAGCAAACATTAGGCATTTAAGTGGACCTCAGTGCTTGCTGATAAGCCTTCAGCTTGGTAAATATTTAATTAGATGCATACACAAGGGCGAGGTCCAAAAATATGTGGTGAAACATTTTATGTTAGGGGTCATTTGAAACTAGCAAAGATTTCTGAAGTAGCAATAACTACCTGACAAGAAGCATAACTTTAAAATGATGTGAAAACATATGTCGCCATTAATCATGGAGGCAAACAATAGGTACATATAAAAATAACAGGGAAAATACATTCTGACAATTAAAATATTTCAATTAAATTTGATGGGGTTCTTCAAGAAAAAAACTGAGATCACTATTTGAAAATATCCTTACAACTGCCAGCATTTTCATCAATCTTTGATTCTTAAGTCTTTATAAATCCCACAAATATATTTAAGGAATGTAATCGGTGTTTGTCCTAATGCTCCATTATCTCAGTCATTATTATGTCACTGTCCTAACTCACACCCAGACATAATTTTAATACAACATGGCCTGTCTCTAAAAGGGATTATCAGAAGGCCTCACAGGCACTGCCAGGAACTGTCCCCTGTGCCTACCACATTCCCTGCCTAACTCCTAATCACAACTATCCCTTCCTTTCGTCTTCCTGGAGGGTAGAACTTGAGGGTGGTTCTATTTTCTTTTCTATACAGTGTCAATCAAAGTCATCCGTGTCCAAAATTTCCAAGGTCAACAGCAGTCAGGGGAAATTAAATCATTTTGTCCAGAAGTCTCCCTGGAGGAGTTCCAGTCACTAAGTAGCATGGAAACATGGAGATACTTATGCCTTTGTGGAGAATGCATACAGTGTCACCCAGTCTTAAAACAGTAGTCATAAAGCTAAGAGAAGATACTCAGGGATATGACGAACAAAAGGAAACAGGTTTAACAGGGTGTAAGAATTATGGGAAGGGGATGTAGATATTATTAAGAGATTGACAAAAGGAACAGGCTATGTTACATTTACTCTGTAAATATATACCAGTCTATGAAAAATTGGAATGTCTCCAATCACTATAAGGACAAATTCGGAAAGAGGCAACAAATGTATAACTAAGCCAAGAGTTCCAACAGACTTCCATTGCTCTGGGAGCCAGGCTGGCTTTTGAGCAGAGAAGAACGGAAAAGTTAGTGTGTCACCATAATACAGAATATTGTCTTTTCTCCAGCATCTCATGAGCTGGTGCTGAGAAGACATCCTGACAAGAGATTATACATTCAAATAAATTAACCAAAGGACAAAGTTACAAGGGTAAATTGGCCTCACAGAGAAGTATTGAGATGTTAGAGGAGAATTATGGAGAAAAATGCAATAATTCGTAAGGAATTCTTTGGAACAAAAACTAACAGATTTCTTTTAATCTAAATTATTCTCAGTTTTATGGCTAGGTAAACAAAATTATTGGAATTTTAAAGAAAATTAATTTTATTTCTTATTTTATTGTATGAACAGTAAGACAGTTTTGCTTGCATGTATGTTCTGGTACCACATAAGTTCCTGGTATACACAGAAGTCAGAAGAAGATTCAGATCCCCTGAAATTAGAGTTTCAGATGCTTATGAACCACCATGGGGGCTGGTAACCCACCTTGGACCTTCTGCAAAAACAGCAAGTGCTGAACCATATCTCCATGCCTTGGCCTTTCTTTTTTCTCTGTGGTACAGGGGACTGAATGCAGGACCACAAGCACACCAAGCAAGGACTCCACCATAGAATTACATCAACTCAACTCTAGATATTTATATAGACAAAGGAAGTGTTGCCTAGTTCTATAGTTCTCCAGTTTCGGATCCTAAATTATCGGATACATGAGGCAAACTATTTTAAAGGTTGCTCAAAAACATCAAAAATGTTCTCACTGTCAGATCCATTAATTCACCTCTGGGTATACAATAAAAAATTGAAAAATGGGGCCTTAGTGAAAAATCTGAATTCTCATATTTGTAGCAAATATTATTCACAATAATTAAAAGGTTTGAAGCACCAGAACTATCCAGAAAGGATGAATAGACAGGCAAAATGTGGTACATGAAATATCATTCAGGCTTAAAGGAAGGAAGTTCTGACCAATGTTACAACATGGGTGGAATGTGAGAACTTTATGGTAAACAAAAGCAAACCAATCACAGAAAAAGAATAACAAAAGGAGTATCAAATGGTACCACTAAAGGAGGTACCAAGAGTACTTAAATTCATGGAAACCAAGGGAGAATGAGAGTGGTACTTGACAAGAGCTAGAGAAAGCAATGCTGAATGAGTACAGACCTTGTTTCCCAAGAGGAGGAAATCCTGGAGATGGACAATGACAGTCAGTGTACAATACCATAAGGCGCTCAAAAATGATCCTGAATCCAAAGTTGTGTGTGTAGTCTAAGATTACTAGACAACTCTCCACACATCCCACAGTCAGCAAGAGTTAGCAGTAAGAGCTAGGCAAAAGGCAAGTCAATTCTACTTCAAGTCCAACCAACTCCTCAGTCTCTTGGTTGCATCACAGACGCAGCTCCATCACATTCCCAGGGGCACAAGTAGTTTTCAAAGACAAATGGTAGTTAGAAGTCATGATCAATAATTGTTCAATAAAAGGTTAGGGATCAATAATATGATGAAGCTACTAAAAAAAAAACAAAACAAAACAAAGAGGCCCATACAATATTCAATGAAAAAGTGCTCAGATTAAAATAACACTGTACAATGATGCTTATAATCCCATTTGGGGGAACAAAACTTAAAAGGACATATAGAATTTGGAGGAATATACTTGACAGAGAAGAGTTGTTTTTAAAGGTACAGTTAGAGAGTACTTTCAGTTTTTCACATACATTTCTGTTGAGAGTAAAAAGTTTTAAGTTATACCTATAAGGGGAAACAAGATAGTAATTTTAAAAAATTAACAATAGGATAATGTAAAGTACATATATAAAGGAAGCATCTATCATTTAAAAACAAAACCAATATAAAAACCATGAAACTGGCTTGCTCACAACCAGGGTCTTCAATGTCAAACATCTATTTCATAATGCTGAACCCACGGTCACTGCTAAGCAGTTAGAAGAACACAATCAGGAGGGCTTCCGGGTGCCCAGTAGTTTATTGTTACCATGGCAGGTGGGCATCACTGTCTACAAATGAACTGCCAATCTCACTGTGAGCTGATAATGATCCTGCCACCACCACCTGCCAGCCATATGTTTTCCCTACTTGTCACATAACAAGGAACTGCATTTTGGCATGCTGATCACTGACAGTTTGATACTACTGGTTGATGTTTCTTATACCTCACTCACTACAGCCCTTCAAAGAGTTGGGAAAGAGGGACATGAAGCACTACTCTGTCCACTGACCATTCACTAAAACCAGACATTTTGCAGCAGAGTAGCCAGTTGTTCCTTTTTCAGTGCTAAGACTAAGAGTTGCTAGGATTGAAGGCCACGCCCTACCTTTAGTGTATGCAGAGATCCTGTTCCTCATTAGTAGAGTGGGGGAAAAGCTCTTTTCCTACTATAAACTGCATTCTTTCTGTCTCCTTAAATCATCATAGTACATTAAATAAAAACAGAGATCGTGCAATGGTATTTTCTCTTTTACTGTGCTATAATACAGCATTGGATGTGGCATCAGGAGGCACAAAATTCCAGCTTATGGAACACTGCTACACAGGACATAATTTGGCAAGAGATTACAATATGAGAAAATGTAGTGGTTTTTTTTTTAACCAAAAACTGGCTCTACGGTGTGTTCTTTTTAACTAGAATATTCATAATAGTATATGTAGTGGATTGATTCTCCGAGGACAAACACCCCTCCCAGAGCAGTATTACCCAGGATCACCTTGAGCAGAAAGACGATGAGCTAGGAAAGTCCTATGCCCCACCACCCACCTGTCTATTAGCTTTGGATGTGAGAAGAGGAGGGGCTAAAAGTATTTAAACTGGGGGCGCCAGGAGGCCAGCCCTTTTTTCCCCTTCCCCATGGGCCATTTGGGTCTGTTCCCTCGGAAGTCTCAAGATCCAAGCCTTGTGGATTTACTAATGTAACTTGTGGAGGGGAGGGTGAGCGCCGGTGTTCTGTAAGTAACTCCTTACCCACTGCTCTGTTAGTAAGCCCAAGTAAACTAGCTAGAATTTGCCTGTGAGTGGAGAAATTTGTGTGTTTGTTGCAAGGCCTGGGAAGATTTCTGGGGTTGCAAGGCAGGGGGAGAGAGCCAGGTTAAGTTGGTCTGCCTTTCCCAAAGAGAAATTTTAATAACAGTATATAACAGGAAAGATTTTAAATATAAGGTTGATTATCTACTCTGAGCCCGAAAAGAGGTTTTCAATACAAGTCTAGGCAAATAGGGGCACATTGCTGGAATTGGTTATGTATGTGAAGCAAAGCCCTGGAACCTCCACTATTGAGAATGAAGCATTTTCATGAAGTTGGAAGTCACTGCTTACTTAATGAGGGGGTTCTGCCCACATTTCAATGCCTGCCATCCCTATTCCTACCACCACTCAACAAGCTTGCCAACAAGCATTAGTACCAAGAAACAAGTGCTTCTTCAGCAACTTCTCTGTCTAACAGGAAGATTTACTGCTAGATTTAGATAAAACTCATAACATAAAATTCACCATTTTAAGTATTAAAATTGTCCCACAATTCAGTATATTCACGATACTCTGCAATCACTATCATTACCAAATTCTAATACATATTCATCAAACTGAGAACAAGCCCTACATCCATTAAGAAACCGATCTCTAATTCCAACACCCCTAGCCCTTAGCCATCACCCATCTAGTCACTGTCCCTAGGGATGTCTCTGTTTTGAACATTTCATAATAAAACCACATGATTTATAATTTTCTGTCCCTTTTTTATTCGGGGCAAATGTTTACAAGGTTCATCTATACTGTTATATATAGAAAACATATTTCCTAAGGCACAATATAAAGGTTGTAAGGACATATTGCATTTTGTTTATTCATGAAGGTATGCTTGAGATTGAATCATAAGAGAAAATGTGTTTAGAATAATTTTAATAACAAAATCTTATATCAATATTACTTTTAATAACAAAAGAAAGCATACTGGGAATGAGAGGGCAACTGATGGCATATGGGCAAGAGCTACTTTTAACAAACAAAAACTAAGCCATTAGAGTCAAATCACATAAAAGAAATAATTTAATCTCATTTGTGAACTTTAGATAGCATCATCCAAATCCACTGAAATGGGGAGGGAAGAAAAAGTGACACCCTCTGTATAATAAGGAATCAACCATTTCAAAGGAAAGAAAGCTTTCTTACAATGATTATTTTAGCATAAATCACATAGCTATTATGGAGCCTGTCAACTTGATACAGATATAAACTACTATGGAAAGTCAGACAATTCCCATATACTTCTGCATTATCTTACACAGTCATGATGAACCAGTCTATGATTCAGGTTTCAAGGACTCTCATAACTTAGTCTTCAAGAAACACCATACACACACACACACACACACACACACACACACACACACACAACACACACACACACACACACACACCAAGGGATCTAACCCTGATGTGTTGCCTGAGGTAACTTTTATGTGAGAATTCTTCAGACCAGCAAACTAGATTCTTCTTCTGCCTTTACCATTAGGAGCTCACAGCGGAAAAAAATATGACAGATTTTTCTATAGCAAAGTAGTTAAGTACAAGCAGGGCTTGTATATACCCAAGGCTTGGTTCTAAATTTAATATGAAAATAATTTTATGTTTGGGGTGCGTGTGTATGTGTGTGAATCAGAGGACAGCTTGTAGTAACTGGTTCTCTTGACACCATGTGCGTCTGGGTACTGACCTCTGGTCATCAGCCTTAGCAGAAGAGCCTTTATCCAGTGAGACATCTTCCCAATTTTATTTTTCTGACAGTAAAGAAAAAAAAATTCTCTGTATTTTAAACTAGTAGATAAGTCAATGTCTCAAGAATAGGACAGCTGGTTTATTGTTGAGGTGATTTTCTGAGCTATAAATTTATAAGCATCAGCTAGGGAGCTAGTGATGGCATTTAACAATATTCTGCCACTTTAGAATGGCCAGAGAATCTTAAGACAAGTCTATGGAAAAGAATAACAAGGCTAAACCTCCCAGCAGTTCTAGACAGTAATGAGGAAATACCCAGGCAATGAGAGAAAGCTTCCAAAGCTCATGAAATGACTAACCTTCCAATAAGCAAGAAAGTGCAGTTTGCAACTCTACATGAGTTTACTGCAATCACAGGTCAAGACCCTCATGTGGACCCCTCCAAAATAGAGAGTTGTCAAATGAGAGAAGAAGGATCTAAAGCCTGGCCACACTTCACATCAACCAGGATGCATAGGAAAACAGGAATGAAACTTGTTAGTACAAGAGCAAGCAGCCAGCCTGGTGGTGGCAGAAGGAAGTGGATCTCAGTCAGATCAAGCCCAGACTGCTTAATGTAGGGAGTTCCAGGCCAGCTGAGGCAATAGGGAGATCATGACCAAAACAGAGCAAGCAAAACGCAAATTCTATGTATTACTGAGGAAATGAAACAGAACAGTAATGGAAATAAATTTAAGGAACTTCTACATTTCAGATTATCTGCTAAAATATATAAAAGAAGCCTATAAAGTACTATTTCTTAATTTTCTCTGCAGACAAACCAAAATAGCACAAGCACTATTAGACTAAATAAAATGATACACTTATAAACAGAATCTGCAGATTATAGGTGACAGGCGGTCATAAATTGAAATGCTGCATCAAATGTAATAAAATGAACATTATTTTAGTGACATCTGCTATAATTCCTGTGAAGATACAATAACATAATATTCAATGATAAATCTGAATAAAAAGTCTAGGAGATATCCTGTAGTTAGGAGCAATTTGTAGGCTTGCTGGGGACAGTCAAATCTGGAATGAATGGTATGCAGAAGTATCAAATGCTATTGGTCTAATAACTCCCAAACCTGAAAACACAGAGAACCACACATAACATTTCTACAACCTAAGAGTAATGTTCTATCTGTAAGTAGGAGTCATAAGTTACCTTTTGTTTTATAGTATTGCTCCTTTTGAACACTGGGTGAAATTTTGGGGGATAACTGGAAAATAGTAGGAAGTTGTATTAATAACAGCAATAAAAACAGTAATGGCCATTCATGATTCGGAAAGCTACATAAACCACATGGAAATGATGGAGCAGGGTCTTTTATTCAAGACATAAGAAATTTTAATGGCCAAGTCTATATTGTAAACAAAGGAAAGATGCCTTTATTGTAAAAAGTATTTGATGATTAACATTCAAGTATATGAAGATTTCAGTTTTTATTCCAACTCTTAATTTGTTAACTTGAACTTTTATGGGATAAATTCAAATGAATGACTTAGTTTAAATGAGAATGAAAGGGACCACAGTTACTATCTAGAGCAAGCACATACTACTACTTTCTAAGGGAAAACAGATTCAGAAGTTATGTGACTTCTCCCAATTTAAATATCTAATAAAAGTTATGACTAAATATATACATCAGAGTAAACCAAATCTGAATTATGAAAATAAGAATCTACAGCAAAAGAAATGGTATCAATAGCACCTCAATAAATCAAGGATGTTCTATGTCAGGATAGAATTACAGTCTAACATGGGTGGCTCAAAGTTCTTCCCAGTTGGAATCACTGTAGAAGATATCTTTAAGATAAATGAAAACAGGATCCGAAGCTATAGGTCACTGGTAGAGTACTTAATCAATATGTGGAATGCTCCAGGTTCAAATCTCCCCTCAAAAAAGAAAAAGAAAAAGAAAAAAAAAACTGAAAGACGTAAGACGTAGCTGAAATCACCAACTTCTGTTACTGACCCCAGTTCTCTCTCAAGGTAAACATCCTACAGTTATAACTCTTGCTTGTAAACAGAAAAGCAAATCAGAAATTAGAATTATATTACATGAAATTCCCAAGAATCAAATTATTTAAAAAAGAAAAATTAGAATTAAAAATACAATAAAAGGAAATGTTTTTGTTGCGATGATGTTTTAAATAAAGAATGAAGGCTATGAAATTAGCTATTTAAAGCTAAATTAATAAAATTTAAGATTACAAAAGAATAAAATTAAAGCTTAAAATGAGAGAACTAAAACCCTAGGAACCACAAAACCTTGACTTAGGAGATATAAACTACATAAGATTAAAAGGGAGAAACGTAAAAGCCTTTTGTCCTTCACTCTGCTTTCTAGTTCTAGAAGTTTGTGATTTGGTACTACTTAATGAACCTAGATGATTCTGTTACATAGTATGGACTATTTGTTAAAATTTAAATTAAATCATATAAAAAACAAATTAAGAGAAACACATACTGGTTAAATAAATTATAAAATGGAATAAAATGACAGCTATTACAACACTTAAGAGTATATTTAAGGATGTGGAAGATAAACAAGTTGTATTATCAATTCAAAGGTCAGAGAGGGGGCTAGAGAGATGGCTCAGCAGTTAAGAGAACTGGCTGTTCTTATAGAGGACCCTGGTCGAATCCCAGCACCCATAAGTCTGCTAAAACTGTCCATAACTCCATTTCCAGGAATTTGACGCCCTCTTCTGTAATCCATGGGCATTGCCATGACACATGTGCACTTACACACATGCAGGCATAACATTCACACACATAAAATAAAAATAAATTAAAAAAAAATTTTAAGGCAATAGAGGCTGCTGATTCAAATACCCCAAAATGTTATTTGAATTACACTGAGTTTCTTTACCCCCTGACATTGCCAAATATAGCCTATGTATCATTGACCATTGATTACTTCTCCAAAAGTCTTATAAGCAACAGGCCAGTTTTTATTCAGTTTCTCTACGTTCTATTTCCTTATTTTGCACCTGCAAAACCACTGGCATTACACATAACATTTAAAAAATAGATGCAAACTTTGGCAAACATACTACCTGAGATATAAGTCAATATTACTTACAATGAAAGGTAAGATTAGATGGTGGGGGAGGCACAGAGCTGGCTCAGTGAATAAAATCTACACAACTCAAGGACCTGAGTTCAGTCTCCAGGACCGAAGTTGAGGGGGTGGGGTGAGAGTGAGGCACGTACAGTAGAGGACTAAATCCCAGTACTGGGGAAGCAGATATAGGCAGATTCCTGGGGCTCACTGGCCAGTCAGCTGAGCCTAATTCAGGGAATTTAGATTAAAATGATTAGAGAAACAAAGACCACAATACTTTGATTAAATTGGGGGACCTATTGATTGGCTGGCTGTCTATGAAACATTAAGGAGGCAAACATCTGGCAGACAATTTTCTAAAACAACAAGTGACATTGCTGCTGAAATGATATTGAAATCAGATATTTTAGTCCATATATACTTTAGTGTATATGCACTTAATTTTAAAAGGGATTCCATTTAAAGGAAACACCATGGGAAAAGAAGGTAATAATACAGCACTGACTTTTCTTAACCAGTATGCTTTAACAGAGAGCATACATTTTAAAAACAAAACCGTATTCCTACTCCATTTGTTTTCAACATCCTCCATATTTAATGCCAGGGTAAATCCTTCATTGCTTAACTGCTGAGTATAGAATCATCATCATTCTGTAATATCAAACACAACAAATCTCTCATTGTAAAGCATCAAGATACATTAAGGAAACTATGCCACCTCTGTGATCAAAGATAACTGACTTCATAATATTACATGAAATTTAGTCAATACCGGAATTCATCAGTGACAACTTAATTAACAGTGAAGACTTTTAAAATGCATATATGCTAACATGGGGATGGAGCTTATGAGTGAATGAGAATGAGAATATATATGGTGGATCACTGGGGAAGCCAATAGATAGGACATGTGGCATTTGTTCCTCAATGATTAGATGCTAAGTTCAGGAGACTGAGAAGCCTTAATTTCTGAACTTAGCTTAAGACAAAAACAAGTGGTAGGGACATATTTTGCCCTTTCCTCAATTCCTTTAGGTCACAGTTCTCAGATGTCTGGCTGCCAGTTCCTGTGAACCTTGCTAATACACTCTGGGAAAACCAAGAAATGAAATGCAAAAAGTTCTCTGCTGTGTGGTGGGACAAGCTTTAATCCCAGCACTCAGGAGGCAGAGGCAGGCAGATATCTGAAAGATCAAGGTCTGCCTGGTCTACATAGTGAGTACCAGGTGAGTTGGGGCTTCAGGGAGATTCTGTCTCAAAAAACAGTTCTCTCCTAGCTCTGCCTTCTTGAGGCACGCTCCACTTGCTTCAGGAGACCCTGTCAGAACTCCTAAGCTCCTGAGGATCAAAAGCCTTTCTGAAGACCAAGTAACCAATTGCATGCAAGGGACTATAATAGGTCACCTGAGACTTCCTAAGTACCCAATGTATCTTGTTCTCTTGCTCTGCCTTATCAGGGCACAGAACTAGTACATTTTATTTGTCATATTATATACTACTTCTGCTTCTAATTTCACTAAGTCCTGACTCAGAAGTTTGCTGATATTGATTGAGATGTGCCAGGCACTATACTAAGTACTTAACATATATTACTTCATTTAATGTTCATGACAGCTTGAGCTAGGTAATGCTGCCTTAGAGATTCAAACTCATGTCTATTTGGCAATAAAGCCTACTCACAAAACTACCACAAAGAGCCAGGAACAGGATATTGATTAAACATTGACTTGATTTTAAGTGATAAAAGTACCTCATGTAGAAGACTACTTAATGACACAGGGAAATCATCATACTGAAGATTACAAAGCAGTAAGTACCATATAATTACTAGCTAAAACAAAAATTATGCTAATAGCCAGTGCATAAGAAAGATTGGATTAATATAAATTCAAGTATTAGCAGATGCTACCCCTGGATAGTATACTTGCTTCTTTAACTTTTCGTCTTTCAAAAAAAAATTTTTAGAATAAACAAATGTTGTTTGTGTGATTGATAAAAGTGGGACAAAACAGCCAAAGCAAAAATATAGTATCATAAGCAAGAACACAGTGAACAACATTAGTACTATTAGCAGAATTCTTAATTGTATTTTCAAGTGGAAAAAATATGCTCACAGAGAAAACTATGATGAAATTTTAAAGGACAACAAGCTTTCACTAAATCATGAAGATGAAGTCTGATAAGGCTTTAGTGGTTAAAACAAATAACAGAAACAGCAATTAAACATAAATGCAGAGATATCAGGTTATGTGTACACAAATTTAGCTCCATTTATGACAGTAGCACTTGCACAAAATGAGAGAGAGTAACCTATCCTCCCACAAACAGGTTTATGTATGCAGGGCTACAATATGCCTGAGGACTTAGCTCCTGAAAGACACAATAAGATTGCTTTTCAGGAGATGCCCAGGGCTGATAAAGGGCCAGGGCAGAGCATCCAGTCTTTCCTTGAATACTCTTTATTACTATTTCAATCTGAAAGAAGCAAAGATACTATCTACTCAAAATAACGATTAAGAAGTCAACATAGCATGAGAAGTACAATGTTAAAGAAACAATTTTAAAAGATGGGTTTGAGAATTTATTTAGAGGACTAGTCTATTTTCTATAGCAGCTTGTGAAAAAGAGTATCCATTTCCATACTGGCTTTCTTGCCAGTGACTTCAGCAATAAGACAACAAAATTTACTTACTGTCTTGATTTGAGCTTGAAAATTGTTAGGAACAAAAAGAACGACTGCTTGATCCATTAATTTTTTTTATGTGTCTATTTTTTTCCTGCACATCCCTTTTACATCTATTTTTAAAATGTAAAGAACAAGTCACAATTATATAAAACAACATTTAAAAATTATCTTTCTGGTTGTTTAAATTTTTTAAATTTAAAATATCCTGTAAAGAAAAGTATCTTTGCTTGGCAGTAGAATTCATACCAATACAAAAATCCCCAAACAACAGCAATGAACAACAATCTCTGCAAGAGAAAGAAGGAACCAGAGAGGTGAACTAGGCTCTGGCTCTGAACAAGGATGATGATGATGCAGCCAGAGAACGGAAGGACTGTGGGTCATTCAAGGAAAACACAAGGAAAACACCTTGAAGCGGTCATAGTTCACCTGGACAGTTATGTCCAAGTACTTCACTTGCTATTTGTGCTTGGAGCAGCAGCAGCAGCAGCAAGCCGATGTATCATCAGAGTACATACAATGTCACAGGCATCTTAGCCTTGAAACATCAACCAGGAGCCCTCACGGAGGGCTAAAAAGATGGCTGGCATTATCTTCTTCCCTGTTCATGTTTTCTCTTTCACAAAGAATACAAAATGATTGTTAAAACAGGGTTTAAAAGAAACTACAACATTATGTAGCCTGGAAAATTGTTCATGTTCAACCAAAGGGTCCCAAGCCCCAAAAGAAACTGGAAACATCAGGCAAATTAAGCAGAACTTGAAAAAGAAGCTAAGGCTCTGTCAACTTTGGTAGAGAACCAAGCTTCAAGCTGCTGGCTGGAAGAACAAAAACAAGAAAAAAAATGACACTTCACAAATCACTGATTTCATCTTAAGGCCAGAAAGGTTCCGGGGATCCATTATAGTCGCCAAGGCAGATGGAGTGTATACACTGAAAATTCAAAGCTCAGCTCAGCTTAAGTTTTGACATCAAAGGTCTAAGAAGTGCTAAGGAAGGGGATGAAAAATGTAAGGCAAAAGGGACAGGAAAGATAAGCAGAGAATGAAGAAAGAAAAGACATCAGAAAGGCAGAAGGAAGAACCCTGTTTACAAAGTAGGGGATAATTGAGGCTATCAACACAACGTTCTGCCCCAGAATGGTTGGAGACATTATAAATCTGTCTAGACTTACTGCCATTTTCCCCTTGGTAAGCTATAGCTGACTACCACCAAATCGGAAATACTGAAGAGCAGCAACATGACTCATTCTGCCTTTCATCTTCAAACACCCTCCCCGATGCTGTGGAGTTCAAGCTGCATGGTGCTTTTCTTCCTTACTCCTGGCAGCAAGCAAATTCCACCACTAAAGAAACTGGAGAAGAATGTGAAAAAGGACCTGGCCAAACTCAAGGAGCCAATCATCTGGATGGATTATGATTCCCAAAGTCATACTTCAAAATTTAGTGAACTTATGAATGACTGAGAGGAACAAATACCAGCCCTTAAATGGGAAACAATTTAGAGCCCCAGATCTAGAGAAGAGGAGGGCACTGGCCCGATATTAAAGCAGATGGAAATGCTAACTATAATCATTAAAAACTTCAAAGACAGGGCTGGAGAGATGGCTCAGAGTTTAAGAGCACTGGCAGCTCCTCCAAGAAGACCCTGGTTCAATTCCCAGCACTCACATGGCAGCAAACAGTCACCCTTAACTGCAGTTTCAGGGGATCTGATGCCCTCTTCTGGCCTCCATGGGCATTGCACTTATACACACAGGCAAAACACTCATACACACAAAATAAAAATAAGAATTAAAAATCTTTAGATAAGCTTTGATCATAACTCAGTACTATGAGGAGTGGTGGGAAAGGACAGAATACTCAGTTTTCAGGGGTTGGGTAGGACTAGAAAGTAAGGGATAATTAAGCTAGAGTGGGGGACGTAGCTCAATGATGGAGCAGGATCTAGCTTGAGTCCCAGGATCAATCCCCTGAAGTAGGAAATGGGTAGCATATGTTTTCTCACATCAGGTATTCACATTCACTGGTCTTTCAAATAAGATAAATCTTTGTTGACAAAATGAACTACAAATTAATCAATTAGTTTAAGAAACACAAAACAGGGCAACAAATCATCGAGGCAGAGCTTATGACTGCTTCTTAGAGCCAGTCATCCCTCCTACTGTTACAGATGTGATAACTAAGGGTCAAAATTTAAAGTGAGTGAATGTACTGTGTCCAAAGCTCTAGCAATGGAAATCTACCTGGATCATTCATAATGGTCCTTTTTAATTCACTCTAAGAAAACTACATATATGTAAGTCAATGCTGTTAAGATTGGATTAAAGACAACTAAGCTCTTCTGGGTCTTAGATCATCTTGTTAGAGGACAAAAGAAGGACAAAGAATAATTCCTTTGAGTTTTACAAATTAAGAAAAGGCAACATAGCAAATTCAAGGCCAACCTGTCTGAAAGAGAAAGAGAAAAGAGAGAAAGAAGAGAAGGAATTAATTCATCCCCAGTGTTAAGAACTGAACATACACAATCATCAACTACTTGTTTTCCTGTCCCCAAGAACACAGAAATGTCACCTCTCTTTTCATTTTAATAGAGTTTGCAAACAGTATGGATAGAAATGTAGGACTGCATTTGAAATGCTAGCTTCTATTTTCAACCTGAGGAACTCAATACAGGCTCATCCATTCTGTCCTGCCCAAGATGGACTGTGAACATAGTGTCTGCTTGGATTCCCTCCTCGTACTTCTACAATTGAGAGACTGAAGCTATGAAAACACCATGTCTGTTTTCCAAGTGAAGAAATGAACACAGTGAGCACATAGACCATACACATGAGGCGTTTCCTTGACACTGTAGAGACCCATCTAGAAAGTCAAAGAGCTCAGCTCACTCCATTCTAAGGGCACTTTCGCCTCCTGAACAATGGCTGCTGTGATGGTTTCCTTCCTTTCTCACACTCTTCCCTTGCCCTTTCTGTTTTTAATAAAGAGGCGCTATAGATTTAGAGGGGTTGGAAATCTGGCCTGGAAGGATAATTCAGGCTTTTAACTGGACACGGACACTCTTTCATAGGGACTCCACTGAGTACGAAACAGGCTAGAAGATCGGACTCAGCAGCAACCTGCCAGACAAAACAGCACATAAGATATTACAAATGGAGCCAGTCAATGATTTCTTTCCAATTCATGTGGACTGTGGTGAGAGGACAGGAGCATGATGAACCCCAGCATAGGCCAGCAGAAGATGTTCAAGGTTCATTGAACTTCTGTCACTTGGGGTCATAAAATAATACTGAAGAATCCAAGTAAAAAAATTAACATATTTTGGGTAAATCCTCCTCATTTTTAGGGAGAACAAGTCATAATGCTGCACAGTCTTAATTTTTAAGACAAGACACAAGCATAGCTCCAAATCACCAATGAAGAATAACTATTCAGACTGTCTAAAGATGTATACAACAGGCAAACGGGGCACTGACTACATTACACCTCAAACAACGCTGTCACCAATCAAATGGAGGACTATAATAATTTTAATACTTAAGAAGAAAAACCAGAAAACATTTATTCTCCCTATTTGTAAAGCCTTGGTATGTAGTACGGTGAGTCACCACTATGTCTACTCGCTCCTTAAAGTAGGGCACAAATTTTATAAACGAGGAAATAAAAAGCAAGTAGCCAAGAAGCCATCTGCCCAACTCAACCAATGCTTCCAATGTGCCTTCTCCTCATCCTAACATGCCCAATCTCCTAAGACCTTCAAGGGCCAGCACAGACCTCTTCCATTAGGATTTAGATAGGACCCTAACCAGATTCTTAGGATCAGGCAGTCTCAGAGCTATGAAGGGATAAAAAAGACAAGACAGAATTCTTACCCTGAGGTGGTGGACAAGGAGATCTGGCTTGGAAACCCTAACAGTGAAAACAGGCACAGAATCCCACAAGAGGACAAACAGCACTATAATTTGCATAGGGAATGAGCAGGGAAAGGTTATTAAACAGAAAACCAAATATGAAGGCAAGAAGCCATGAGACAGCTGGACTTGCACGCAGAGGGCAAGGTGTCTTTGTGACATATCACACTGAAGGCAGAGCAAGAAGGAAGACTGGAAACGGAAGCAAACTCCTCATTTAAATTATAATAATTTATATACAGCTCCCTTTCTTGGCTTTTACCTTCTCTTAGGGAGTTAGAATCTTTTCGACAGGCAATCAGGTTTCACCAGAGTGGGTGGCGTTTCAGGATTATGCACACAGAAAGCAGCTGTGACAGGAGGGTGAAAGATGGCACAGACTAGCAGCAGCAGAGAAATGAGTTGAGTCAGAGCTAGAATAATTAAAATGAGAGATCAAGAACACCTAAGGGACACTTAGTGGGAACTCCATGGAAAAGAGTCTAAGGAAAGCAGAATCGGTGAATCTGGTGATTGAGAAACTGGGATTGGGGCCAGGAAATTGTTTCTTTGGAACAATGGATGACATTGAAAAAGATCAATAACCAAGTAAAGGAAACTTGTAGGTAGGGGGAAAAAATCATATGGAAACCATGAACTGTATTTTAGATACAATAAGTACCAGCTGGCTTCTAGAACTAGTATTCAGGTGTCCAATAGTCAGAAATTGGAAACAGACATCTGCAGGCAAACCAAGAAGGAAAAGGCAGAAATATTAGTAAGTCAGTAGTATGTGTGGCTGCCCAGGGCTTAAGTACATAAGGTCACCCAGCAGGTGAGACCTCTCCTGTGACAGATAACTGTGATCTGCACAATTCACATTAATATTTATCAAACACTGCCAAAGGACACTTTTCTGTTATCTTAGCAGTTTATTCAAATTGATTCTTACTCAATTTCTCACATGTGGATGTGATCTGATCCCAGTTAGACTATAAACAATTTATAAAAGATATTATATTTATTTTTATTTTGCCTCTACGAAGGAACCCAGCAACTGTGTTGGCCTCTTTTAAAATATTAGTTCATGAGAGAAGGTGCTTGTAAAGCTCTATTCCCAATGCCTGGAACAAAGTTTGGACTAAAAAAAATACCACCTGAACAATAAAAGTACATTGATTTCATTCTGCTGCTTCTCAGCATGGTGAGTACATTCATGGCCAAGGGTTCAGGAACTAAAACCTTTAGACAATAAATACATCTGTTAAGCCAAAAGAGTGAGAAGGTAAAGTTCCCAGAATAAACATCTTCTCCAAAAACGTAGATCAAAAACAAAAATCTGGTATTTCTATGACTACAAAAGAAAATTACTACAGCATCCCATATAAGGCTTATACTAAGTACATAAATTATTCACAAATGTGTTCCAGAAGATAGGTGTTTGCTATTCACTAACCTTGAATGGGATTCGGCAGGCTCTTCAAGAGTTACAGCCAACAATGATTTCTCCCAGGGTGTGACTGGGATGGCCACAAGATAATGCAGCCTTCTAGAGTGGACATGAGCACTCATTCTTCAAGCAAGGGGGACAAGGCAACAGAAACCTTGACAACAGAAGCCTCTGACAAAACTAGGAATGCCTCCCAATTGTTCTGCAATTGATAGCTGGCCTGGAGGAAGCCCAGCCTTAGTACCCAGGGGGAGTAATGACAAAGAGTTAAAAAATAAAGGGACTAAGTCTCCTAGTAGGGGTCCAGATATGATGTGAGCAAAGTTTACACAATGGATTAGAGTTGCAAACTCATTGCTAAAGTAAAAACTGAGAAACCAGATGTTCAGCTGAGAGTGAGGTGACCAGACACAAGAAACAAACTTTCTTCATTCTGTAGTAAACTGGGGCTGCTGTAAGCAGGCACTATAAACAGGTGGGCTAGAAACATACTCCCACAGCATTCTGAAAGCTTTGAACTGAAATCAAGGGACAAGCAGTCATTCCTCTGAAAGTTCCACAAAAGTATCCTTCCTTGGATCATCTACCTCTAGCCTCTGAACAATCACTGGCTTTCCTTGACTCACAGCCGTATTACTACAATTGATACATCCATTGTTACACAGCCTTCTTCTAGAGCCTAACCTCTTCCTATGAAGACAGCAGCAGTCTAACGCAGTCTGAGTTCATTTAATTTATCCAATTATATCTACAAAGATGCTCTTTCTCATTAGGTCACATCATAAGACTACAGATAGATCAGAATTCTGAGAGGAGGAGGAGGAGCAGGAGAAGGAGGAAAAGGAGGAGATGATCTTGATCAACACACTACACATACATTAAGAAAACAGCAGAAAGGAGGGCTGGAGACCCTGACTGGATTCAGTCAGTGAAATGCTTTTGAGTTTAGATCCTCAGTAACACACACACACACACACACACACACACACACACACACACACACACACACACATACACACAGGTGCGGGGTTGGAGGGTGGGGATGGATTTTAGGAACACCAGAATATGTGCCAAAGAAAAGAGAAAAGCATGAGTGAAAGTAAAGAAGGCAGTTCTAGTAATCAACAAAAGAATGTTTCAGATTTTAAACATATTAAATAAAGGAGCTTGCATATTTTAATGGACAACTGCATAACTATATTTATAAAGATGGAACTCCATGATATGACTCCTATCACACAGCTAAGGGGGCAACAAAATTTTATCTATAAAACCAAAAGAATCTTTTACATTCTATCTTCTCATACATACACAAGCTATTTATACTCTTGGGAAAGAAGTGATCAGGCCACTTGAATGTCCTAACTATACAGCACAAACAAGAACAGAACCACATTGAAAGAAATTTTTAAAAACTGGCCTTCTAAACTAAAGCTCACCATCTCTGAATGTGTTGTATTAAAAGCATAAGAATATTTTCTAATTAGTAAAGGTATGCATATTATCCCTGTATGGACCTTTAGGAGTAAATGAAATGGTTAGAGGAAAACTACAGAGAAAGCACAAGACTCAGGTTTCTTTCCCTTCAAAATGCGCATCTAGACCCAGTCCTGCTTTACATTCTTCCACAACACAAGGCACATACTATCAATGAACTCAAGCTCCAAAGACTCTTTTCTCTGTAAACCAGGAGGTATAGGAAGTTGGAAGATTGCAATTCAGCATATTTTGTAGGGCTTTTTGGCATATAACAGTTATTTTTAAAGTGGGGGGAAAGCCTGTCCTCTCCCTACCCCCAAACACAGCTGAGCTGATTCAGCACAAATCTCCCCCTAAAATAAAATCTCAGTTTGCAGAAAATAAGCATGGAAAGTTCCAGCTCCAAGGACGACATTTCAGAAACCCAACAAAAAGGATCTGAAGTAGGTGGCTTATGACAAGCTGAACACAGATCAAGTTACAAATGTTAAGAACTTTCACCAGAAAACTGCCTGCAACTTGGGAGTCCATGAAAGAGAGGCTTTAATAATAAGTGAAGTAATATGAGAGTGTTACATTGAGATATGAGAACTCTGAGGGTTCTCAAAGGCAATAAATCACTTCCCACAGGTAAGCATACAGGAGTGCCAAGGAATGCAGTTAAAAATTCTAGCTTCTTAATTAAACTTTAAGATGTTTTTTGAAGAGGGGAGATAGCTCACAAATAACAAACTACTCCAAAGAGCTGTGTACTCAGTGCAACACCCTGATGGCCGCCAAGGCACAACAGGAAGCAGGCTACTATACTGCGTTTCTAGAAACAGGCAACTCCACAGCCATGTCTATAATTCGCCTGTCACCAGATAAGGAAATTAAGGGATTCTGGGACAAACAGGATCATCGCTGAAAACTAACGGGTAAAGGGCATTTAACAATGGACCGTGGTGTCTAATGCATACTAGCCTACTTCCATCACATTCAAGTGGGAAGACTCCTACTAGAAAAGGGTATGGTCCAAAATTATAAGTCATGCAAAGCATCTATTTATTTGGTGAATATCTTCAGTCATTTTTTCAAAAATTTATAGCCACCTCCTATAAACCTGTCAATTTAAATCACAATGCATTCACCACATTAGGGCCTGTTTTGATCATTAATGTAAAGGACTTTCCCATAGTGTAAATGAATCAAATTGAAGTGAAGAATGTGGAGATGACAAAAGAAATGTTTTTAAAACATATCAAACAAAATTAATAACAAGAACTCCCACCCAATCAGCTTAGGATTCAACAAAGTTGACTCGATAACACTCTGCACAGATAGCACACTTGAATAGAATTTTAAACAAAAGGCCAATCCTGGCAGACAGCCAAAGAGGGTCCACTCTTCAGGAAATGCTCTGCCCTTGAGGAGTATACACTCGCTGAGGGAAAGACATTCCCTCCTAAGAATATGCTCCTGGTACTTTCAGAGATCTGCCGCTGTTCAGGGAACAAGCACCTAGAATTTCTCATCTCCCTGCCTCTGAAACAAGGGGGGAAGGGGAGCAGTACCTACCCCATCTTACTCACAGATATTCAATAGCTGCACCTATGCCAAATGGGAAAGGAAGTGGAGGGGAGTTTTCCCACTGCTTCTGCCATACTGCTCTTGAGCAACATGTCTGTGTAAAGTGGAGAACATGTAATATGACACTGTTCTATGAAGAACAACTTAATGGGACACCCCTTACACAGACATCTTAAAGATTAATGAGATAATGTCTAGAAGGCTGATACACGGTGCTTTCACTGCCTCCTGAAAGCTACAGAGTAGGATAAGACAGATAAAAATTAACTTCCTTCAGTATGTAAAAGGAATGTTATATACAGGAATTAACACTGACCACAAGTACTAGGGCTCTATTGATATTTGATTCTGTAGACATATCAAGCAGGAGATCTATGTAGATGGGTCTTCAATTCAGAACTACAATTAAAGGTGAAGGCATCTGGGTAAAGTATTTAATTTCCAGGCTCCTCAGTTTCTTTATTAAAAAATAAGATTAATATATACACTTTGCACAGTGTAGGCAAAAAATAAATATGAAAACATGCTCTTAGGGTTCAGTGCCTACAATGAACAGAAAACTCAATGAAAGGTAGCTGTAACTCTTTAAAATAGAACAAGCATTACATAAATGCTTTTAAAAGCAGAACAAATTTAAATGATATGTCATACAAAGGTAGCCACCACATTACAAAGGAGACACACATCTTATAAAATCTACCTGAATATTTTAGATATTTATCTAGTAGAAATCAAGCTGTGAACAGTATTTGGGTTGCCAACCTAGATCACTGAAACACAGTACCCCAGAGCAGATATTGCTTCATGCAACATTAGCCATTTCTAGGTTGATCTTGGATTAATGAAATAAGGGGGCAATATGACCCACACACATTTGGTCAACTCAATCTGGTGAGTTCAACTTCAACCTCCCTCTATATTTTCTTTTGTTTTTATTTTGAGTGTACACTTTTCACAGCTTGAACTCGGTGCCTCTTAAAGTTAACTGACTCGGTAGAAATTCACTGAGTACACACTGTGGAGCATAACAATATTGGCCACAGAAATTATGAGCCTTAATTGACATAACAAAATTGACCTAATAAGAAGTAGCCATTTACATATGGTCTCTCAAGCATATTATTGTAAACTATGAAATAATTATAAAGGAAAAATTGAGAAGGATGATAAAGTAATCAAAGGAAGGGAAATGAAGAAAACAAGAAGGCAGTACAAACTGAAGGACAGAAGTCCAGAGGTGAAGGGAACAGGATTCAATCCAGAAGAGAAGCCAGACAGACAGCTGGGAAGACAGTGATGGCACACAGAGGTAATTCCCTCTGGACACACTTGTGCTGGACCTTCAAAGGTCACCAGAAACCAGGAAGCCAATAGCATTAGGCCAAGGCAAAGCAGTGGTGAGGATCCTTTTTATTAGATGTATAAGAATAAAAACCAGAGTGAGAAGAGAGGCAGGAAAAGTCAGTAAGAAGACCACAGGAGTCCAAGTCAGAAGCAGTACAGGAAAGGCAGAAGTACAATAAAAAGCAGAGACAACACGTTGATACACAGGCAGCCCTCCATAGCCACAGATTCCATGTCTACGGATTCGAAGAACCTTGGATTAGAAACACATGAAAAAGAAGCAGGTCTAGGTGAACAATGACAGGCATTGCCGCTTCCTTGCCACTACTTCCTCAGAAATACAGCGTTACATCTATTCACATAACATTTACATTACATTAGATGTACATAATCTAGAAATTATCCAAACTTTTGGGGGAAGATATTTACAGGCTATATGTAAATAATATATTATTTTATAAAAGGAGTTGAACAAGTATACTGTTATTCAATTGGATATAAAACTGAATGCCCCATGGATGCCAAGGAGAGACTGCATATACAGGAAGACTAGGTAAGGATTTGGAATAAGAAGGGTATCAGAGATTACTCTGACAACAGGTAAAATGTCAAAGCTTAGACATGATGTATCCCCTAAAAGACCCACATGCTGAAGGGTTGGGTTTCACATAATAGACCCAATCATTGAGAAGGAACTAGATCATGATGATCTCTGACAGTGCACTGATGAAATCATAATTTGATGGTATTACAAGGCAGTAGAAATATTAGGAGCTGGGCTCTTGCTGGAGGATGTAGTCACTTGTAGTTTCTCCTAGAATGATAAACATATGTCCCTTGGCCCCCACCAGTCTCCCTTTTGGCTCTTGCCTGTTACAAGATGAGCAGTGTCCTGTGACAAGCTCCTGCCATCATGAGGTTTAGCTTGACCACAGGCCCATAGCAACAGAATCAGTTGATCATGGATGGAAGTCTCTTAAATAACAAGCCAAAATGAATCTTTTTTCCTTTTAAGCTGTTTACCGTAGGAATTTTGTCTTAGTCACAAAAGACTAACCAACACAGTAAGGTAACACCCAGATAATAAGAAGAGAACCAGCTGTTTGATACAAGACCATAAGATCTGTTTTGGATGTACTAGATTTGGCATGCATGGAGATTTTTCCAGCTATGTACCCCAAAAGTACATGCTGCAAAAAGGGCGAATTTTGAAAAGAAAGCAACATCCTAAAATAACCTGGAGATGAAATAAGTCTAAGTAAATGATTTATAATCTCATAAATTCTAAAATGTGTGCATCAACCAAGAAAAGAGAAGACTAATTTTAAAAGCCAAATTAGTTCACAAAACAAATTTCAATGGCATAAAAACCAAACAAAGGCAGCCACTGTTAACAAATGAGTCTCATCCCCAACATTTCTTGAAATGTTTTTGTATTTTTATGTTATGTGTATGAGTGTATTCCCTGTATGTAAGTGTACCCATGCTGTGCAATGCCTGTGAAGATAGAAGTGTTGAATACCACTAGAACTGGAGTTAAGGATCATTGCTAGCCACCATGTGGGTGCTGGGAATTGAAGTAAGGTCCTCTACAAGAGCAGTCAGTGCTCTTAACTGATGAGCCATCTCTCCAGCCCCTCAAAGAAATAGTTTCTACAAAGGCAGAAGAGGGCATCTATTCGAGGAAAAGGTATCTCAAGACAGACAGCCTCCAAAGAGTACCCACTGTTAGCCCTGAAGTAGTGCCAGCTGTAGGCTTGGGGTTCTTGTAATTCTATTTCTTCCATGATTTTGACCCTCAATTTTTTAAACATGTTCCAACGTTGAGCATAATGGTTCCCATGGTGATAGAAATTCTGGAATTAAGGGACAAGAGTTATAGAAATGATTCATATGTCACTTGTAAATGCTGTGGCACATGGGGGAAAACACTGAGACTCAACATCAGATACTCTATGAGACAGATGAGGGAAATCCTCAACGAAGATCCCAGTTATTATTCTACTTAAAATAAAATGACTAAAACAGATATTTTCACTGATCTCTAAGGAATTGGGGGTGGGGGGTACATGCACACACCAAAAATACCCAAAGAAACAAACCCCAACAACAAGAAAACTAGTTCCTGTTCTTAGAAAACAGTAAGCCAGACTCTTTTAGGAGGCCACCATCTTAGATAGTGAGTATATCATCCTGGGAAGCTAAAACACATGCTCAAGTTATCAGAGTTTCCATTTCATGATGAATTTCTGAAGAAATCAGTATTTACCATGAATATTCTTTAGTGAAGATTTTACTGAAAGTATGGCAGATGGAAAACATGGAAAGGAGAGGATGAAACTATATACATACTCTATCACTCAATCTGAAAACCATACATCACCATTAGTTCATATTTGTTTAAGGGACACTACATCTAGATGCCACAGTTCACCATGTACCACATGAACCTGCACAAGGAGCTGAAAAGGTGATAAAGTCAAGAGAAACATCAATGAAAAGCATAGGAAAATAATGTAGTAATGATGCCAGTTGCACACTAGTTCATTTCTCCTGACCTGAGAGCTATAAATAAATCTGAAAAGTCAGGACTATACTATATTAAAAACAAAAATAGTTCTTATTAAGCATGTGGACAAAGAGGAAATAGCATCTTGTGTTCTCATGGTACAACTCCAGGAAAGGAAAAACAAATACTACTCTCGGACCATAAATGATAAAACCAAAACTCAAGAGTAGTATATTTACGGCAGTTGCATGGTACACATGTCAATAGATTTAATCAATGTAAATATGTACAATTGGGAGAGGAGCCATCCAAGTCAACAAAACACCCTAACACTTTACCTTCAATCTTGTTTCTCCACATCCTAGACTTCTCCCAAAAATGTCCTACTATGGACTCTCTAGAAAGGGCTCCAGAGAGGCAGAGAAGAAGATTTTGCCTCTATATCATCCTTCAGCTGTTGACAGACTGCCCTAATCAGCTTTCGTGTGCATAGACACACGTGCTCCCTCACGGAGGCTGCTAATCATCATGTACCATGCTGAACAGCTGCAGAGGTCTGAAGGGACTTAGTAGAAATGATGTGCTAGTCACTCCCCCTGAGGCAGCAACTGCCCTGCCTGCTCCCAGACACCAGAGCACATGGGTGTTGACTGTCATAACTGACAGGCCCAGAAGACAGGCAAGTGGTTTCAGGTAGTGACTGAGGAAAAGCAGTTTGCATCAGGAACGTTCCAGTCCAGCAGAGCTGATATGCATCCAACTCCCTATGCAAGGATACAGTATTCATCATTTATACAATGTCACTGTGGGGGACAAAACTCAGGCTCAGCACAAACAGAATCTAATCAACTATGTTGCACAGAAACCTGTAAATGAGGCTTCTCCCATTAAGAAGGCACCTAATTGCTTAAGAATTGACATCATACCTTACACTTGAGGTCAGTCCTTTTATCCCATGATGAAGAACTTTACAGTAGCCTGTAAAGGCACACAGTCCTTGAGAGCAAAGCCCTGGCTATTCCTCCAAGACTACTCAGCAGTAGCTGCAATAAACTGTGGTCTATGTACCCAGGGACGAAACAGAACCAGGCTAGAGCAGTACTCAAAGAAATTGGGTGGGTACCATACATAACACATGCACAGACCCCACTGCACACAAATCAAGCATGTATCGTCACCTTTCTGGGTGACTCTCTCCCTCCAGATCCACACTTGTAAGGGGATTTCTTGGTTGTCTACATGCAATTGTTTATGAGCCAGTGAATGAGTGATATGGTATCAACTCAGAGAGAAAGAGATGTTAGACATTAGATCAGAAAAAAGGAATCAGGAAATTGAAAGAGACTTAAAGCTGTTATTCGCACTATACTTCATGAATGAATATAGCACTCTGTCAACTTTTATACAATGACAAATGAGTTTTCTTTGAAGGAACCTAAGGAGATTTAATACTCACTTTAGAGAATCCAGTTGGTTTTTTCTACTGAAAATTAGCAATTTCTACTTACATTCAACTTCAAAATACCTTGTAATACTTTACCAAGCTACTGACTACAATACATAAAAATCATAGTTACATAGTTTGAGATAGGATCTCATGTAGACCAGGCTGATCTTGCATATGCTATATAGTTAGCCTTGAACTCTTGATCTTTCTGCCTCTATCTCCCAAGTGTTAGGATTTTAGCATTATGCTACAATCCCCAGAAAAATGGCTATATTTACATTTATGATACATTCATTGCACGTTAACTTAAAAGGCAGGGGTTACTGAGTATGGTGGCATATGCATATATTGTTAGACCTTGGAAGGTAGAGGCAGGAAAAACCAGAGCTCACAGTCTTTTGCAACAATGAAAATTCAAGGCCAGCTTGGAATGCATGTCACCCTGTCGGGGGATGGGGAGTGTAGGAAGGTACTTTATCCTTGTGTTCCATATACATGGCTTTAAAGTTTTAGGACTAGAGCTCCCCCCTCCCCGAAGGGCAGACTGACCTCAACTTTCTGAAGATACTATAAAATTAGAAAATCAAACAAAAATGAGAAGTCTTTCCTAGAATCCCACCTGAAACATGATGATTCACAGTATTTACTAAACAGACTTCCTCAGATGTCAAAGGAACCATCATATTTATTTTCTTTGTTCATCCAGGGCAGAAACTGCCCTGAACTTTTGGAAGGTAATGTCAGGAAGAATAAGGGTGCATTCAAAAAGTCACTATTCACAAAATTTGGAGAATATTACACAATCTAAGAAAGGAAATTAGGAAAATGTACTCTGGGTCTCTAAGACATTGCAACAAACTAACAATGTCAACATACTACAGAGCAGTTTACACAGGAGATACAGAGAAGTCACACAATTCTTTCCCATTGAAATCCCTACTCTCACAGTAACTAGAGTAAAGTCTATTGGAAATTTCATAAGCAAGAAAATGGAAGTAGCACTCTGGCTTCCCTTTCCTACATCCAACTTATCCCTGAGAAGTACAGGAAACATGAAAAAGCAACAGTTTTCCCTCACTACTAAATCCCATGGCTCCAGACTTTTAATGGAGGTGGCTGGAGAGAACAGGAGAGCCAACCGAATGCAGAGCAGGGCAATATGCAATTATTGAAACTGGAATTGAGCTTGGAACCTGCCGTGAGAGCACTGACAATCAAACTGTGGTCAGGGCCCCAATTTTAAACCTCTCCCAAGGGGTACCACTTCCTGACATACAGACACGCCTCTCTTCATATCAAAGTAATTCCATTTGACTTGGTAGGGAGTGTCACCTGGTGGTAAAAGGCCCAGAAAAGATCCAGCTTGATTAATTACTTTCAAAGGATTAGATTAAGTCCAACCATTTGCAAATGTACAGTCACCTCTTACCTTTTTCCCAATAAGCTTTTTTCTAAGAAATTCCCGGGCTTCAAACATGTATGGAATGTCATACAAGGGACGTAGTTTCTTGTTCTTATCCTTAAAAGCAAAATAAAACACACTATTAGGAAATGAACATAATTAATATATAGGAATTTATATAAAACAGGCTATTTCCTAAGATCACAAACATTAGATAAGTGCTAGCTAAACATCTAATAAATGATTACTAAACAGCTGGCGGAAATGCTTTTAAAGAGCAGGATTTCTTTTGCATATGGCAAGTTCAAAAAGAAACAACAGAATATTTGTAGTTAACCATAAAAAATGTAGAAGAAATGGGAGTCAAGAGAAATTTGGTAAGCATTAGTACCCTTTGAGTATTCTATAAACCTAATTAATTCTGGGATTCAAAAACTAGCAAGCATTTACCAACTACTAGGTACAAATAAAACAGCATATATATTCTGGGCTCAAAATGGAAGTTCACATAGTAACAGAAGAAATCCTAGGTATGAAATAGCAACAGAGCAGTTTTGATTAAGTGCTAAATGGTGTGATATAAATTAGGGACTAAGTGCTTTAAGAGTTCAGAGAAGTGGTAAGAAAGAAGTGATCAACAAATGTTTCATTAACAGGTGAGATTTCTGTCCTGAATTTGCAGGACAGAAAAAAAACAACAAGAAAATTTAGAAAGATAGGACAAAGAAGGAGCAGAAATGAATGTATTTAAACATGTACACAGATGCACTTGGCTCATTATCTCATGGGCCCTAGACTTCTCCACAAAGAGGTAACTGCTGTAAACAATGTCATTTTCACATGATGAGAGGGGGTCTAGAAGAAGACGACAGAGTCGGGATGGACAGGAACTTAAGAGATATAAGAACCTTTTAAAGAAATGAATTAACTGAATTTGACAACAGAGTAGATAGAGAGGATAAAAGGGTAGAAATCCAATACTGAATCATGATGACAGGCCTAAGAAGTCCAGAACTGACAGCCTTTGGTGGGGGTATAGAGGCATAGAGAATGTGCTTATGAAAGAAGAGATTTTATCCAGACAGGTTGATATGATTACTTCGATGTCTCCCTCACAGAGCTTTAAGTTCCAAAACAACAGAGACCTTGCGCATTTCCTTCTGCTTCTAACTCCTCAGGGCCATGTGTAGTACCTCTATTTTTTTGTACATAGAAACTGTAAGCAGCTACAAAAGAAACACGCAAAATGACAAGTAAAAAGTAAGTAAGCTAAGAGAACAGAAATGCATATACTGATCTAGGGATCTCAGGGACCCGGAAAATATTTGAAAAAATATTGAAGAGAAAACCAGAAACTAACTCCTAATGCAGACATAAAGTAATGATGCCCCATCCTCTGTGGTTGGTTGAGCTGGTCCTGCCTTTGCCATTTATGATGTATCTGAAAAAGCAAAATTCCTCTGTTTAATCCCTATAATACTCAAAGAAGCTATCCAAAATTTATTCTTTTCTTAGATAGACAAATACTTAAAGAACCTTCAGCATCTTAATACCACCTTTTAAATCTCATCCCAATGTCAATATTGAGGGCAAGGAAAATGAAATAGATGTTTCTCTCAGAAGCTACCTTGATGTACTAAACACACAATAAAACATTCCAATTCATTGATATGACCAAGAAAAGCTTTTGAGAATGTAAATAATTCTTTCAGTTACAAGAATTTTGAGTTTTACATTGATCACTCCACTGTCATCGATTTCCTCTTTTGAGGGGCAAAAAATATCATTTTTCCAGCACTTTCCTAGGACAAGAACACACATCTTTTTCACAGATGGCATATGGAAATCTACATATGTGGAACAGAAAGAACATAGGTGGTCAAGCTTGGAAAAAGGTCCCAAGGAATGAAGATTACTACCTAATTAGCAAAGTATAATCCCAAACATGAAAGGTCCACAGGCACAAACAAAGACAAGGAGGTGGGTAGCAGTTGTCTGTCTAGGGAAACTCAAGGGATACGGTCAACATTTTATAAATGTCTTAGAAGCCAACTGAAAATAAGGACCCACAGATTAATTTCATCCAAATTAAAACATTCTCTCCTATAGAAAGGAGAAAGGTTCATGAGATTCAGGAAGCAAACCAACCTCTTAAGATTCAAAAAGCTGGAACGTACAAAGTTCACAAGAACCCTGCCCAAAGTTCTAGTAGCCAGAAACAGTTCCTGAGTAGAGGAGGCTCTGTTTTGCCAAGCCTCCTGGAAGTCACACAGGGAGCTAGCTTCCAGGGATGCACTTTCATTAGTCATCACCCACCCTGGGGTGAGATTTTAGGGGGTTCAGTTACCTTTGGGTTATCCATGTTTCTGTTAAGTAGCCTTTCACCCATATTCCTATAAAGAACACCAATACATTTATTGGCTCACTGAAATGGATTTTGCTGGAATTGTCTTTTTGGTTTGTCTTGGTTCCCTCTCTAGATTAAACGGACATTTGTTGGCATTCCCCCAGGAACAGTCAAATGTAAAATAAAAGCCCTAAAAAGAGTTACCTCTGACACTCGATGATATAGTTAGTCCTGCTGACAGGCAATTTTAGCAACTAGTAATGAACAGTATTTTACTTTTTTTGTTGGTTCAGAAGATTGAAACCAAGGCCTGGCTCATGGTAGGAAAGAACTCTACCCCTGAACTCCATCCCCAGCTTGAACAGGATTTTTAATAAAGACAAAAATCAATGGTTATCAGAATCAGCCCTCAGGAATTAAAGAAGGGCCAATGCTCACAAAGCAAGAGAGGAAAATCTATTTACAAGGAGTAGCAGTGTGGATACACAGTCCTAAGTAAACAAAAATGTTTCGAATTAATTGAACAAAACAATGGTATTTACCAAGTACAGCATTGGGACTTGCCACAGAATCTGAATTATTGCCCTTACGCCACACATTCTGAAACCCTAGTAGGAGCGTGGGAAAGCCAGTTGACCAGAAGTCCAAAATCAGGCACGGAAGGCAAAAAAATACAGTTCTAGTAAGTATTCATACTAAGATTGTGGGATGATACATACTTACATTTGGGAAAAATGGCTGTCTAAACAAGAATAATGTTTTGAAGGTTCTCTGTGGAACTGGGCTGAACCAAAATATGCTCAAAAGAAAGGAAGGGAGGAAATAGTGTATCAAGAAACACCATAATAAAAACAGGGCAAAGTTAGAGTCAGATTATACGTTTCTCACCAAGTTAGGAAAGAACAAATAGCACACGCAGAAAACATATCACAAGCGAAAACAGAATGATCTTGTTACTCTAACCCTTCAGAGCTAGAAGCCATTGATATCTGCAAACATCTCACACAGGACATATTAGAAATCCCTAAGAAAACACACAATAAAAACAATTTCTCTAAATTACCAGGAACATAAAAGCCTTTTAAATCTCTTAAGAGGCAACTGAGATATGGAATGCATTCTGAGAAAACAGGGCTTTAGCCGACTCTTCCATACTAAAAGGGACCATCTAGTTTACATGGAAATTTTTTTTCCAAGATAAAAATAGAAGAAAATGCATGCTTTATCTGGTGGGTGGATAATACACAAACATAATCACTGTTCCTCTGGAGAAATGACATTGTGAGTAGGCCCTGCAATGACTCACATTAGAGACGGAAGAGATAACTTCAGTCATCTGTCCTTTCCTCAAGCAAGAGGCCCAACATCCATAACTCACATCTAGTCTTTTGACAGGAAGGTATTTTAGGCTGGCTTCCAAAATAGGTGTGTGTGGTCAAAGATGTTTTGAAAAGCAGAAAAAAAAAAAACCAAAAAACAAAAAAACAAAAACCCTGGAATCAACACTTCACTTCCTTAATTTAGTTATCTAGCCTATCCCCTAATCTATAGCCACAAATTCTTGAAAGAGTGCATCATTTTGTAAACAAGGTTCAACAGACACATATTATGGAAAGAGAGGTTTAAATAAAAGGCAAGCCAAGTGTGCACTAGTAAGATTTTAAAAATATATTTTATTATTTTTGTACGTATGCGTATATGGGCTGCCTGTATGTAAGTGCACCAGTGCCCTGCAATGCCAGCAGAGGTCAGGAGAGGGAGTCAGTTCCCTGGAATTGGAATTAAAGATAGTTGTTATCTGCCATGTGGGTGCTGAGAATCAAATTCTGGTCCTCTGCAAGAGCAGCCAGTGCTCTTAACTACTGAGCCATCTCTTCAGCCCCTTCTAGTAAGATTTTTAAAGTTTTTTATTAAAGAGACAGGGACAGAGTAAAAGGTCAAAGCATAGGCTGTCACTGGGTGGTAAGAAAATGAAGGAAGGAGTAGCAGAGGAAGATGAATGAAAGGGACCTGGAGGTGGGAGGGGCATGTTATAATCAGGGCAAGAGATTCAAGTGAGCCAAGAAGTGCTGGTCATCAGAAGTAAGTGCAGAGAACAGGCAGTACAAACTAGCAGCATACCAGGTGTCCTGGAGACAAAGCAAAGACAGTAGGCCTCTGGAGCAGAAGGCAGGAGGGGAGCTGGACGGAAGCAGCTTCATTTCCCAGCTAGCTCTATTTATATTCCCTGCTCAAAACACTTCTTAAAGGAGTGTGATTTAACATTTGAAAGAGCCACTCTGGTCTTGAGGCTGGACATTTAATGCGGAAGAGGAGGAACACAGGAGACAAATTAGGGAATTAATATGGCAATCTAGATAGGATATGAAAGTAAATTACAAAAAAAGTTGGTAACTGTAAGGAAGGGAAGAGGTAGTCAGAACTGGAAGCATTCTAAAAGTAAGTACTAGGTAGAATGTGAGAGGTCAAAGGCAGGAATCAAGGGGGCTTCCAAGGATGGCTTTTTGATCAGAGGCACAGATGGATGGGATCATCAAGTGAGACAGGAAAGCCAGACAAAGAGCAGACAAGAGGGAAGAGAAAAGAGCAGAAGCTCAGCTGTGGGTATGCTAAGCTTCCGCTGTTACATATCCACATGGAGATGCTGAGTGGGCAGCTGGATGTATAAATGTGGAATCTGGAAGAAAGATATGAACTGATTCAATAGTATGGGACCTATAGAATGTAGAAAGATAAATGGGTCCTCAGTCACCCTAACATTAATATGTAATAAATCTGTACAAGGAGGCACAGAAGAAGCAGCCAGTGAGCAGGGCATGAAGAAACTACCAGGGTGCTGTGTCTCTGTAGGCAAGAAAAGTGGCTGAGGAGAAAGAATGATCAATTGTGTCAAATATTGCAAAGGAAGCCAAGTGAGGTGGGGACAAGATTAGCATTTTACTTCTAGTTAAGAGGGCTTGGTCAAGGGTTCATAAGGTTAGGGGCTGGTGGAGCAGTATATGTAAAAGCCACGTTGGAACTAGGAATGAGTAAGAACACAAAGAGTGGGAAGAAAAAAATGAAGAGAAAGCAAGCATATATGACTCCTTTGGAAGTTGTCCTGAAAAGCAGAAAAGCAGATAGGAAGTAGGTGGTAGCTGGCAGAGGAAGACTAGCATGAAGTTTTTCAGTTTTGATTTCAGATTACAGAAAAGACAGACAATGGTGCAGCAAGGAGCAAACGAGCGGCCTGTAGAAGAATTAACACCTGGCCCTTCAATACAAATGGGAGCAATGGCTTCACATGAAACAGCCAGCCCACTGCTTGCCTACAGCAGAGGCAGGTTCCAGTTAGATGGAGTGGGGAAGTCACTTCTGATTGTGCCAATTCATTCAGCAAGAAACTCCAACAAATCAATAAAAAAGAAAGGAGCAAACTGATAGAAATATGGGCAAAAAAGTATAGATACTTCATTCAAGAACTTAGAATAAACAGTAAGTTTATGAAAAAAGTATAATTTCAAAAATCAGAGAAACATGGATTAACTGCATTACATCCATCATACTGGCAAAAATTCTAAAGGTAAGAAATGTGGGGAGATGAGAATGCCCTTTAACTACTGACAGGGATAGGAAATGTCTGTCTGACATCGTACTACAAGGTTTGGCTAATGTGCCCCTCTAACTAGGGAGTGATACTTAGAAAATTTTCGTATGCAGAAAACAAGTATAACAATCAATGTCCACGTTAACCCTGTGTATAACATAGTCATACAATGAAATACAGTGCAATTAAGCTGAATTAGAGCGATATAACCAAGGAATAAATTTGGAAAGAAAAATGAGCAGGAAAAGGAAGTTGCAGAATAATACAGTAAAACTCTACATAAATACAGAAGAAACAGACAGAAATGTTGTGTTATTAAGAGTCCTATGTCAGCAGATATGGAACACAGTTAATGGTTACTGCTGGGCGAGTGGTGAAGAGAAAGGGTTAAGGATGAACAACCAAAGATTTTCATATATGACTGTAACATTCAATATCAAGAAACAAATATGGATGATGAGAGTCAAAAGGGAACCCAGATGTTTATCATTGCTAAACTCAGCTAAACACTTTTAACCCATTCCACATCGTGTCTCATACTTTTATTACTCTTTGAAACAGACTAATTGGCCATTATTCTCCTCACAAAAAAAAAATACATTGAATTCCTTTTTCTCCCTAACAAAACAAGAAAACGAAGATGCTTCATCATAGATGTAGCTTCCCATGCTGCAGAGCGAATAATTTAACTTCAAAATGTGCTGTGAAATAAGAGTCAACAAGAAGCTTGACTTTTGTTTTTAAAAAAGAAAAAAAAAAACAATGAACTATAATATATTAATTAATGTAACTAAGCAGAATTATATTCCATGATGTTCTTAAAACTGACTGTTGAATTCAAATAAGAACAGACATGATCAGACTTAAATGAATAAAATTTCAAACAGTAAATAATGGACCAGTCCCAGTAGCTCTGCCTCACATGGCATTTTTATAAACAAAGGCTGCAATTTCCATTTGAATTACAGACTTAAAATAGGAGCAGTATCACATGCCCTGAGCATATTTACAATCAAGGACCTTTCAATTCCCTTGGCAGCCAGAAGACAAAACCCACAAGGATATCCATTGGTTTATAGTCCTTAACACATAGACTAGAACATTTGCATAAAGGCTGCTAACCACAAAGATGCAAAGCAGTGGGGGTGGGGGTGGGGGGTAAGCGCTGGCTAAAACTTGTAGCCACCTTGGCCAAATGGAAGATACCTTGTGTAGTCCTAACACACATATGCATGCCCACAGGAATGGACACAAACAAATGCCTCCTAGGGAGTTATTGCAAAGAAAAGTAATTCATTTCCAAGTACCTCTATGGATCTACTCCTCAAATAATCTCTTAAAAGTAGCAGTCTATTAAAGAAATAGATGTGATAAATATATTAAATTTATATGCCATCATATTTCATACATATCCCAGAAAACAAAGAAGAACAAAATATACTTCAGAAAGCATAAAAGCATAGGATATGAAGTGCTGATTACACAATTTGACTAGGTCCTTAAATGACTCTTTGCTTCTGAAAGACCCTCACATACTCCATTTTTCTAACAACCCTATTTCATCTTACTGACCCCATGTTACAGTTCTATGATAGTTAATCTTGCTTGTCAATTTGACTGAATCTGGAATTAACTGGAATGTGAGAGAGACTTTCTTGATTGGATCATCTGAAGTGGGAAGACCCACCCTAAATGCGGGTGCTGATGGCAGCACATATAATACGTCATGGCAGAAGGGAGGGTTTGCTTTTTGCCTGCTTACCTTCTTTCTCACTGGTGCATTCTTGTTGCTATGGCACTCCTTCAATTATAGTAGACCCAACTTCTCAGGCCTTCAGTGCCAGAGTGGGGCTGCTGAGGCATCCAGCCTTGTGGACCAAGCCACTACTAGATTCTCAGCCTCTCCAGTATGGTACGACCATTGTTGGAGTTCTGTTACTTTAGAGAACCCTGACTAACACAGGCTCAATGAGGACTACATAGCATGCAAAGGACTAGAATTTAAGATATGATAACAGCCTACCTAATATGAATCATGATCTCTATTTTACTGTAAGGAAAGTGGGGCCCAGAAGGGGAGGTCTAGAATTTTGTCTCTTCCTATCTCAGAAACTTCACTATCTTGGGTTGTTATAGAAAAAAGGCAATCACCACCTTTGTCAGTGGCTGCCAGATTCTGGTGTGCTAAGAATCGGCTGCAGACACTGTGATTCAGTAGAATCTGAAGTGATTCCCACAGATCTGCATTCTTAAATAAGTAGCCTGGTCTATAGAATGAACTTGAAAAGCTGGAGAGGGGAGGAAAGGGAAGGAAGGGAGCAAAGGGAGGAGGGAGAGGAGAAAGAGAATATGCACAGACTTGGCTCTACTTAAATCTATGTCAGTTCAAGATAAAAGAGGTCAAAGGTTTAGAAGGCCAGAGAGCCACAAAGAGGAGCATGATTGATGCTAAAATGTTTCAATAAAAATAAACAAATAAGTTGATAACAACTGGAGAATTCAATGCTCCTCCACCTCTAGGAAAGATGAGACAACTGGTAACATCCTATTACTAGTGAAAAACAGTTTCCAAATATTCCTTAGTATTAACTAGTCTAAGACTGGATGTGGAAGCTGAGAACATTAACAGAAGAAGCTAACCTGACCATGCCAGAAGAGCAGGAACAGGTATTCCTGAACTCCTTCCCAAGGGCCAGACCCACACTAACACTGTGAGTAAGTAAAAAGGCAAAGGAAGTGGCAATTCCATGGCACAGTCCCAGTTACAAATGTCTCCTGGCAAGCTGCCAACAGAACAGTTTCACAGAATCAAGAGAGACAGAAGTAAAGCGAATGCAGGCAGCAGCATGTCCTTGAAGGGACTGACCTGTTATCTCTAGTGCACAGGATATGATTATATCCCACAAGAACTTGAATATCCCAAAATTAAAGAACCATTTTCAAGACTATCATGTAAGGAAAAAAATCTCCCTCTGGAGACTGCTCTTCTTCTCAATTACATAAGCCAAAGAAAGAGCCCTTTCAGAAGTGCTTGCTAGTTACTGCTCAGATGCAGCGAGAAAGGGGAGGGAAGAGAACAGAGAGGGAAGAAAGGGGATGGGAGGAAACAACAAGAGCCAAACATCAGGTCTCCCCCTCCCCGCCCCCCAAACCCTGTCAAGACTTTAAAAATAAATAGCTTGAAAACTCTAAGGGTCCACAAAGCACTATGCAAATAGCAGATCTTATGTGTTCTCTTCACTGAGCTGTAAAAACTTCAGCAAAATGGGGAAGAGAGTGCAATAAAGGAACAAAACTACTCCTCACAAACTCTAATTCCAAAGGAGGCAAGACTTTCAAGTTAAGAAACTGCAGCCAACAGAAAGATGGTTCCCAGACTCACTGAAGGAAACCTAAATGAAGGCGGCCTTGGGGACCTGCCCCATCTGTCCTTCCTGCACAGGTGTGGCTTCCCACACACAACCGGGCAAAAACCTTTTTCCCACCCACAAACTCCTCTGAAAATAAAACTCTGCTCTCAGGGAGAAGTTAGAGCTGCCTTTTCCTAGAGGAATGGTGAGGATCCATCCGGGGAAAAAAATGAGACAGAAAAGGAAATGGATCCTCAGGACCACAGAGCTCAAAGTCAGTATCCCAGAAGTTGAAGATAAAAGGATGTCTTCACCTGAAGCAAACATTTCTCAATCTCCTGGGACCAGAAGACCAGGAATAAGCAGGCATCTTTTTGCCAACTGATCAAACAGAGGACTGGCTCTCCACAGTATTTCTGGTAGGAACTACTGGCCTAACTGATGACTGATCCCAGTTTCTTTTGAGATTCACCTAAATAATCCTGTAGTACTATAGACGGGTTTGCAATGAAAACCAAGCGAGAAGTACATGTTTTGTCTAAATTAAGGAAACTCAAAGTTCATGCTAAAGGATCAAGTCAGAAAATATAAATTCCATGGGAAAATCCAAATCTATACTTTGTGTTTACTAAGAAACAAAGCTACTTAACTAAGTTTTTACAACATCTAACATGGATGTTAACAAGAAAGCTAAAACGTCAAGAGACAGAAGAAGAGATAAGCTAAAGTTATAGCACTAATCATTTTCTACCTCATTTTACTGGAATTTAATTACTCCATACAAGTCTTATCTTCCCAACCACACCTCACTGAGGGAAGATCAGTGTGAGAGAAAAAAAGACCTCTAAGGCTCCTAGAAAGCGACAGTGCGCTGGCATACTGCTAGAAAGTGTGAACAGTAAATAATAAGAAAAGAAAATGGAGAATATTTCTGACAACTCAAAATGTACAGACTGCAATTATGGGAAGGCATGAAACTTCCAGTGAATTCAAAAAGAGGAGAGAGCTATCACTGGAACTTCATAACATGGCTAGCAAACTCACGGAATGAAGGTCTCTTACATTATACTAGCTGTTTGAAAACTGTCGATTTAAATGATCCTACACTATACAAAGTTGTGTTGATGAATACATATTACAGCATTGAGACTTCAAATCTTACTGAAAATTGTGAAAAAACTAATACTCTAGATATGTTTGAACTTATAAAATCTGAATAATTGATATGATTTAGCTTTAAAACAAAACAAATAAAAACAAACCAGGGTGTTGCTAGGAAGCCCAGGGTAACCTTTGCCTTCCCAGATCTGGGATTACATATGGCATATGTCACCATGCCTGGTTTGAACTCTATTGCTTACAATCTTTGAAAACACACAATCAATCATTAGGTAATGATGTAGGAAAAAAAAATCCTTACAGAATATACATAATATCATTCTGAGTTCAAATAAAGAGAAACTGACATACTAAAATTATCTGAGTTATGACACTTTAACACTAAACTACTTAAGATGAATTAAGGGGAGGGAGTTTTCTTCTAAAACCTCACGAATTTGAGATTAAGTCTAAGCAAGGGCATAAAGAGAGCTGGGGATAAACTCAGCGATAGTGTCTGCCTGACATGCATGAGTCCCCCAGTCCCACAAAAGAAAGAAAATGAAAATCGCTGAATTATGTAGCTCAGTGACAGAGCACACATGGAGCATGTACCAGGATCTGGGTCTGACACGCCTGCAACGCTACTAAACAAAGAAATAAATATCAAGAAGAGAAAAGGAAGGGGTAGTGAGAGATGGCAAGGCCCTTCCTTTGTTCTGGAAAGATTAATAGGCAGTGATACCAACAGGCATAAAGTTTGCTAAATGAAAGGAACTCTTCATCTGCTGCCCAAATGAACAGATGGAAGAGAGGAGAAATAAAAAATAATTTGCATCTCTGCAAAGAATTTCTTTCTATCTAAGAGTTTTGTAGATCAACGAGACATATTCATCAATATTAAAGTGAAAATTCCTTCACTGGAAATGACATTAAAAGTCTAGAAATAAGAAATCAGTCTAGCTGGGCATGGTGGCAACACACCTTCAATCCCAGCACCCTGGAGGAAAGAGACAGGCAGATCTCTGTGAGATCAAGGCCAACCTGGTCCACATGCTGAGTTCCAGGACAGCTGGGGCTACAAAGAGACCCTGTCTAAAAAAGACTACCCCTCTCTCAAATCTTGGAACTGGAAAAATAGCTCAGCAGTTAAGAGCACTGGGTGCTCGTGTAGAGGACATGGGTTTCATTGCTAGCACCCACATAGTGGCTAACAAAAGTTTCCAGGAGATCCAATGCACTCTTCTGACCTCCTTGGGCATTGCACAATATAGGTGCACTTAAATGCATGCTGGGCAATACACTCATACAGATAAAATAAGAATAATAAAAATTTTTTAAAGAAATCAAAGACTAAAGATAGAAGGGAAGGGGAAAGTCCTTCAAAGACAGCTCAGTGAAGATGTACCTCAGTGGCATACACAAGGTCCTGGTTTAACACTTAGTACAAGAAAGAAAAACACAAAAGATAATAAATAAGTAAGGAAATACTAAAATTAAACAGCAAAGGCAAAAACTAACACAGAGGTCTTGGAAATGGCATGATATATAGTAGTACCAAAGACCAGCTATTTTACAACTGGTTCTGCCCTTCTGGCACAACTTTCCTTTTCATTGGAAGCTCATAATTAACCAGTTGGCCTCAAATCATGTTTTCTAGTAATGGAGAATTTTTTTTCTTCCATTTCTTACCCTTCACACCCATAATAAAATGGAGAGTCAATGCCCTCAGAAGAGACAACTCCGTTACTTAAAGCACAGGCCACAAGCCAGATGAAACCTATCCAGCACAGTGATGTGCCATAGACCCTCCCTCCCACAGTTCTTCAACAGAAGAAAGGAACTAGAGAAAAAGAAAACACAACTCTTACAATAGGAAACTGACTTTCTCTATAACTGAAAGCAGGATCGGAGGAGCCCATTTAGAGAATCATATCATTTTGTTAGAGAGATACTTCTTTGTGAATGTCTTTCTTTCTTTATCATATTAAAAACTAATAATTATTATTAAAGTTTCTTCCTGGAACAACACAGAAGGGAAAATGACACTGGATATGACACTATTATTCAGCTGATGCCAGTGGAACCTTCAACTGAGCTAGAGTTCCAATCAATTTTGTGCAATAAATTCTTGTGCATTTCAAAAAAGGAGAGCGAATTATATAAGAGTACAGACAAAGGCCTTCCTGTAGACACTGAGTTTCTGCCTTGCTAGTTGCATCCCAACAAGGTCTAAATCAACTTGCTATGTCTAGTACCACATATTTTACCACTAAAGTCAATTTACTTTCAGGCTAAGCTCATATATTCAGTAAAATGAGGCCTCTACCTTTTCAGGATAGACACAGTCTACATTACAGAACGAAGACTTCTTTTACTGTATTGTCTATATGGCATTAATCAGAAAACCTCCACTATTTCTGACTACCATGGAGAAATGTGGCCAAATGAAGCTAAAAAGAACAATGAACCACATGCACAACTGGATCCAGTATCCAGTTGCCATGGCAACGTCATTATATATACAGTATGTCTTGATGTGCATGAAGGGAACTTGACAAGTCAGTGGAATATGCTGTTGTTGGAAGGAGATAGTCCTTCATCAAGTTTTAAGTCCACTACACAGTTATTGTTCAGGATTCTTTTGTTCCCATTGGTTGCACCCAGTAAATAATAAGCTCACAAGTAACAAGAGCAAGTAAAGGTCAGCTGTAGGTAGGGGTGGGGGACAAACATGAGTAAGAAGTTTCTTGTTCTATAACTGTTTTTCTCCTGTGAGGAATGACATGGAATGAGAGGCTGGTGCCCAGGTCTAGGAGAATACAGTTTAACAGTCCTCCTGTTCTAGCCATTAAAAAAATGAAATTGTATCTATTTAACAGTTTCTATGACAACCGTGACTTAATATTTCCTATCGTTGGCCTTCTAATTTCTTAATTCCTTTGACACATTGGACTGACAGAACTCTAATTTTTTTTTTAAGATGTTAAAGCAAAATGAATAGCATTAACCCTCTGAGGGCCTGCTATGTGAATGGCATATTAAACATTAATTCTATAATATCACCTGAACAACCAAGAGAGGAAGAATTAACAGCTTTATTTCAGACCAAAGAAATCAGGTGCTCAGATAAATAACCTGCCCAGTCAATATAACATGTCAGTATAAAAGAAAGATCCATTTAACCTAGAATCCATGCTCATTTCTATCATCACCACCCCAAGCACAGTAGTAGCAAGAACTGGCAGATTTGCCAATGGTTCCACACACAACCTCCCACAGACTTACAAAGGTCAATTAATTTCAACACACAATGCATCTAATCCCAGAGCTATCAGTTACTGGGGAGCTCTCTGAGTTTAAATAAGTGAAAGTCAGCAGTGCCTGTGGTGAAGTTATCGTCACTTACCTTTCTCATCTTTCTAAAGTTCTACTTTGTGATGCTGGAGCAGAGCACAGGCAAACATATTTCTGCTTTGCCAGCTGGCTCCCTGTCATGTTCTGTCAATAAAGGATGTTGGAGGAAGACTGGACAGGAAGAAGGGACAAACTCTCCTCTTCCTGCCAGCTTCTCCAGAGCACCACTTCCTCCCTGAAATGGCAGTGTATACCCAAGGGAATTCAGCTTGCAATTTTCCCAACACTCTTAGAGACACAACCATCATGCCTCCTTAGATTCACCAAAACCAATCATATGGCTGTTTCTCCTGGGAGAGATGCAACACAACCTTGTGGAGTTATTCAAGCCTAAAGGTACAATATCAACTGAACAGGGGTTTGGGTCCACATTTCTGTCTTCAGATTTGTAATCGATTTCCTTTACACATCCACTCATAGGGTAGAAGCTATGTTTTGCAGTTACTGTCTCCGTGCCACACCACAGAGTTCATTTTTATTCTTTCAGTATTCCCAAACTTGGTTACCGATTCCTTATACTATGCTCGCATTGTTTAAATTACTCTTGTGGTCTCTCTCCTATTTAGATCCTTACACATTAGCCAAAAGTACCCTCTCTATAAATGACAAAGAAAACTGACTACCAGACAGCATCAGTTCCATTATTCTGAACCTAGGACCTCATACACTCTAGGCAGGAGGTTTACCAGCTCCAGCTTCTAAGTCTCTTCATAATCACATTCCCCATTAGTCCATAGCTCTTATGTCCACCTACACTGTGCATCTGTGCACAAACATTCAACCAGAGGGACCGATTGCATGTGACGAGCTTTCACAGTTAAGATATGTGTCGGCAACGAAATAAATACTGAAAGATTTAACAACTGGCAATGAGGAAAGGGATTTTCAAGCCAGTATGTGTGCAGCCTGCAAGATATAAAAATTATACGATAACGGAACAATATAACCTATAATTTTTTTTCTTTCTGATATGTTGTTGAACACTCTCATGGGTAGTGAATCATTCTGCGGTTTTAAATCCCAACCACAAGGAAGATGCATTCATAGTTTCACAAATTGAGATCGTGGTGAAGATGGAAAACTAAAGTTAGCCTAAATGCGCCAATGTGACTAGTATATCACAGAGTAGGATGTAAATAAACTTAAGGATTAGTGCAGACAGCAAAACTCACTGGAGGCTTGCTAACATCAACAAAATATCATTTTTCTACTATAGCACACTATGAAGGAAGTCATCCCATGTTTGCTATAGTGTATCATATCAAGCAATGAACTCTAGAAACATCTCTTGAGACGCCCACCCTAACCCCAGGGGAAAAAAAGGAACAGATGAAAGTGGAGTTTGTTGATTATCCTGGGCTGTGGAAAGGAAGAAGTGGAAGTTACTATTTCACAGTGTTGGTTACAAGATGAAAAGATCTACAAATATACTTTAGAATAATATGAATATAGCTAGCACTTCTGAACTATACCTAAGTTTATGTTTTGTGTATTTTGCCACAATAAAATTGCAGCACATTCAGATAACATACTGATTTCTTTAATCTGAGAGAAGAACCAGGCATGCGACCAAATTCAATTTCTACACTAATATGAGAATTTTTCAGATACAAATCCTGATCTTTGGTTACCTACCGAAAGAGATTGCTGATAATTCATGAACACAATCAAGCAAGCTGGCCCATGTCTGGTCCCAATAACTATATTCCAAATTGTGTGTTTCTTGAGTAAGAAACTTCTAGCAATTTCTTCAGCTGGGATGTGACTGCCATCTTAGCCTGAAGCACTATATCAATTAAAATGTCAAAAACGTTCCCTAAAAGCATCTTCAATGATACCACCTTCAGGAAGACTTCTGCAAATTCTCTGACTAAATATCCTCACTCTCTGAGGATATCTGACCAAAGCTGAAACATATGCACCTTACATCTCATAGCTGATTATAATCTGTTCAAGGTAAAAGACAGCAGGTTGCCTTTTGTTTTCTTAGGGTTTTTAAATGTGCATGAATGTTTTGTGTGCATGTGTATCTTTGTACCACACATGTGCCTGGTGCCCTCAGAAGCCAGAAGGGGTGTCAGATCCTCCAGGAACAGGAATCACAGGCAGTTGTGAGCCACTACGTGGGAGCTGAGAACTGAATTGTATTCCTTTACAAAAGCAGTCAGTATTCTTGACTACTGAGCCATCTCTCCAGTTCTATATTGCCCTTTTGATACCACTCTTTCTATTTAATTCTCAAAACTGTATGAGTCAGCACCTGTTTTCTTTGTTTTTTACAAATGAAGAAAGAGAGGCTGAGAGAGCTAGAGACCTTTGGCCACAACTAGAAAACATAGACTACTACAAAATCAATAGCCACTGGATACTATGGGCCCCCTTCAACCCTATGATGCTGATCCAATACTTCAGAGCAAGAGAAAAGCAGACATTTTCCTTTCTTCCAAGCACCAAGCCCCTCAAAGAGCAGAGCTCATATGCGAAGAAAAATGGAAACTGCCTTTGGCCTAAATGTTCTCCACAAAGCACCCTCACCCCTTGGGAGATGTGCACAAGGTGACCTCCTCACCTGGAAGCCGAGCTCTGCCTCACCATTAGATGACAAGTATGCTGGGCGGCTCCTAACAAATAGTGCTGAATGTGAGAAAACTATCCAGGGTCACTGCTAATGAGAGAGCCAGAACATCTTGCCACCAAGCTACAGAGTGTTTACCTAATAAATCTTACAGATTTGAACACAACCCAAATCCAAGAGGTTATATGAAAAAAAAAAAAAAAACAAATGAAATTCACAACCATGCCAAACTAAAAATCTACATCATTACCTCTATATCTCTAAAAAGGGTAACACGTAAGATTTGACATCAAAATGAGTCAAATGTAAAAAGTTATACTAAAAAGATGAATACTTCTTGTTAAAGAGTTTAATGGCAACACATGATCACTATTTCTTTTAAGGATATTCTTCTATCTAGCATATTTTAACTTTATTTATCTAATTTTCACCAAGGACAAGAATCTAGCAGAGGACAAGGGGTCCACGAATTGAATGTAAGAGGAAACCAAGAGAAAAGCAATCCAGCTCAGCAAATGGATCCTTCCCATCAGGTACAAAAGAATTATAGCAATGTAACAAGGGCATGTGTGGAGAAACCAACCAACAGGCCTGTCTTATTGTCGTACATACACTGGATTTCTTAAAAGGCATGTCTTTTGCATGCTGGGATGCTGCCAGCATGCTGATGGCCCCAAATGTCTAGGTTAAAATTAAGCACAGAAACAATATCAATATGTAGGATACTTTCTCTGCCAGAGTGAGAAGTGTGAAATTCCCTTATTTTAGCTGTAAAAATTTTCAATAATTTATCTCACACTAATTATAAACTCAGATTAAATCAGACAAAACTAAGCTCAAGTTTACTCATGTATAATTTATGAATTAGAAAAAGATTTGCCAATCGATTTGAGTATAACTAAGGGTTATGCTTAAGTATCTTAACTGAATTAATATACTGACAGACAATTGATAGGACTGTAAATTTACCATTAACAGCGAATCACCGTGGGCTGTTACTAGACAGCAATGAAAGTACTTGGCTCACAGATCCAAAGATGGGGAGAAAAACAATAGATTGGACTGCTGGTGGTGGGACAAGGGGAAGAGAGGCATTCACAAAGTGCCCTGAACAACTATGAAATCATCTGGATAAATCAACATTTTTTTAAGTGTATGTATGTGCCAAACACTGGAGAAATTGTCCTATGTTTTCCGGAGAGAACAAGGAGAAGCTCAATATAGAAAAACTACAGGACTGGAAAAAGCAGACAGAAGTGTCTACATTCTTCAAAAGTGGAGGTTAGCTTCATCAGATGACAAGTGAGTGAAGGTGTGACGGATCAATGCTGCTACGTGTGGAAGTATGATCTATTTGGAAAGTAGCTGAAACCTGAAGAAACATTTAAAAAAGGAAGGTGGGGATGGAAACACGGCACAATGGCTGAGCTCCAGATGCTCTTGCAGAGGACCCAGTTCCCGGCACCCTGTGGTAGCTAACAATTACCCGTAACTCAAGTTCCAGAGAGATACCATGCCCTCTTCAGGCATCTGTGGGCACGTCATGCACATGATACACTTCCAAACATTCAGGCAAAACACTCATACATGTAAAATAAATCCAAAAATGTTTAATTGAAAAAACAAGAAGTTGAGAGGACTCAGTGCACCAGTGATCCCAGGCAGAAAAGAAGTTATGATATAGTCAAAACATTATGATAGGTCACAGTAATAACTACAGAGTAACTGCAACATGCCCGTTAGAGCTGGGGAAACAGCCGCTTCATTCAAATTCCAGAGAGTTGCATAGCTGGGAAAATGTGTCTAGTTTATTACCATTTTTCAATAAAAAGCTTTAGTTAAAAAGAAGATAGTACATTAAAGGGCAAACACTGTAGTTTTTTTAAAAGGTAAAAATCACCTATTGAATGATGAAAAGGTAGTGAGAAGCTAGGCAGTTGAGCTAAAGTCCATCATTCCAATCTAGAAAGATGTGATCATGAATGATTCACAAATGTTCTATTCCCTGTTCTACTAATTACAAACTGTATGATCTGGGAACTATGTAGTTGTTTCCAACAGGGACTTAAAACTTATTCATCTCTGTAGCCCACAGCACCTGGTACTGTGTCTGACACATGGTGCATACTCAATTAATGTTTGTGAATAAAATTATTTAATCTCTCTAGGCTTCAATTTTCACCTCTGTTAAAAAGAATTAGGTAGATCTAAATGATGTTCCTTCTAGCTCTAAATGCCCATCAGCCTAGGAACATAACATTAAATGAGTCAATTCCCTATGATTCTTTGCAGACGTGCTATGTTGTAACATTCACATTCAACCAAGGGCATGAGAACATCAAAGCTGTGCCATCATCTTAGGAGTGAGAACACATGCATTCTTGAGCAGCTCCTCTGAGGTGGAAATGTCTCCATTAAACCAGGTCACAGAAAGGAAATGGCAGGGACAGCACTTTAGAAAATGTTTTGATAGCATAGCTTTTTTCTACCCTCTCTACCCCAATGTTAATTGTCAGTCTGCCCAGACATGGACACTACATGAAAACCTTCAAAATGGAAAAGAAACCTTTAAAAGTTCATTTTCAGAAAGTCAAAGGCACTAAATCTACAGTTGTATAAAAAGTCTTATGTCTTCTAGGCTCAAGCTGTTTAAGTTTTAATCCCAACTGGGAGGTCAAGAGGAATAAAAAGAACAGAGAAGGAAGGCAAAGCAGGGGACGTCAAAGTTCAAAAGTCACTAGAGTGGCAGGTAGCTCATGGGATAGAAATAACTGTGACACACTGCAGCATCACTAATCAATAGTTCTCAAAATAACCAAATGAATAATTAACTTCTCATTATTATCAAGAAAAATCAGCCTTATACTAGAAAGCATTCATTTTCGTGAAAAATTAGAAATGCCAGACAGGATCTGGCTGAGGAGCCAGTAACATAAACCTGTGACCTCCCTGCTCTACCGCTAAAATTAACCTGGTTAGGGGAGGAGAAGAAATCAATAGACAGAAGAGCTAAAGTTATTTTAAGACACAGTTACTGACTCATCAACTAACTATCTTTCTGCCTAGCATCTTCACTGGCTCCTCAGATCTTTCCAGCTCTTCCTAGAACTTCCAGTCAACCTACAAAATCAAACTTTAAATATAAAATAATTGGGCTTCATCCAAAGGGACTATGAACAGAAAAGAATAACACCAACAATTTAATCTAGAATCATCCACAAGAAATACCATAATTACATAGGTTTTTGCAATAAAGCTTTTGCCTGGGATCATTTTCTAATAAACATTAACTTCTCAAATGGCCATGTGTTCATAACTGATAAATTACATTACTGTTCTTCTTAGTTACTATGCTGATTGGCAAATATTTAGTTGACTGTTATGTCAATCAACTCAACCAGAAACCAAGTAGCACTGTTTAAAACTTATTGCAAGAAAAAAGAAAGTTCAACCAAACAAACATACATTACTCATTACCAGGGAGTCAGTGGTACTTGTCACTAGATGCTGCAAGCCAAATGATCTGAATTTGATCCCTGGAACCTACACAGAGGTAGAAGGAGAGAACTTGTCCACAAAGTTGTGCTCTGACCTCCACATGCATGCCATGACATGTACACCCCCAACTCCAAATCATTTTGTATTGTCTCTACATAGCTAATTTTCTAGAGCTTCTAAAATCTAAGCTAATTTACCAATAGTCAATTGTAGTTGTAGAATTTCAGGAACAGCATAATGAGGAGCTACACCTTTTCAACTTCTGCTTCCAATGCCTTGAAAACATTCCTATGCAAATTACCATTATTTACTTCATTTAATTTAGCTCCAGTAAAGCTGAACTCTTCAAGAGGAGAGAAGATAAAAGAATGAAGCAAACATTAATGGTTCTGCTTCCTTTTCATTCCATTTTATTAAGAGCTTTATATGGTGTTCAAAATTATAGATATTATCATTGCCAACCACGAAGCAACACTATAACCTAAGAGTTCATAGTGGAAGGCCTTGGGAGAAATTGTTCCAAAGGGCAGATAACAATGATGAGAAAAGGGCATGCTCCAGACATTCCCTCACTTAGAGATGAGAAAATATTATAAGCAAATATACTATTTGAGCCAATCACAGACACCTCTTATTTGAAGAACACCATGAGTTATGTATATGGTATCACATCATTTCAATCATTTCACGTTTCCTTGCAATTTAATTCAAACAGTCCATTCTTGGGGGGGGGGGATAAGAAAAGCATAGCAAAGAATCAAAGGAAAACCAACAACAGATCAAAGGAAAAAACATAGAGATAAGAGCCCTCAGCAGTGAGGTATTACTCCAAATCCTAGTCTCTATGGCTTTTTTTAACTCTTAATGGAAAGCTAAGTATACTACAAATCAGAGGACATATGGCTAACAAAGGGTGGGCAAAGAAATTGTTCCAAATGAGATTTTAAATGAGTCATGCTCAGTAACACAGACAATTTCATTTACTTATCCAACTGAACAATGTATTTTATCCAAGAAACCATTAAAAAGACAGCATACACAATGATCAATTTAAAATGAAATTCAAGAGAAAAATGATATAGGTATGAAACAGACCATTCTCTGTGACGCTCTACATTTGCCAGCTTAACCTCAAATTTTACATTGAAATGCGGTAAAACCCAGGATAATTAGGCATAGTCAAAGAAAAGAAGACTTCGAAAAAGGAGCAACAAACCCCCAAACCTGATGTCAACAAATCATATTAATACTAGCCTGCTCCCTGCATGAGGCTAGAGTGAGCATCTTCAAAAATGTCTTGCACATATTTTTTAGACATCTTTCCTAATGCAAGTAGATGTAAAGGTAGAAACTGAAATTGTTTTATCTTCTTTTGTACATGCTTGGAAAGCAGAAAGGCACAGAAAGGTCCTTAGACTAAATAAACAGCAGCATAGCAGGGGTTATTAAGACAGCTAGGTGTGCAATCTCAATACAGCTTAAATCCAATGATCTGTGCCAAGAGTCAGATAATAGAAAAATTTAAGTATCCAATATATATTGTCCTTAAACACTATCCTGTCAGCCACCATTAAATACCATTTTGCTAGCCTGTAAAATTGATATTTCATATCTATGGAGGGTACAGTAGATAACTCTGGGCAAGAATTCAAAGCTTTGGATACACATTGAGGTTTTGCAAATAAACATTAAGAATCTATTCAACAGCAAGAATACTAACTAAATTTCATGACTATCGAACATCTAGCAATTAAGAGTCACCCAGAAAGATACTAAACTATTAAATTACTTTTAGGCCAAAAGGCTAAAATGACTGAAATCCCTAGTGACCAGTGCAGGCAATATTTTTTAAGGAATGTCATCTCATAATTAATAATCTTGAACATGCATCTCCTTTCTTGAGTACAATGTATCAGAAGTCACAAAATGAATCAATATCATTTCTGTCCTTGTATAATTGGAACTCAGCTCACAAAGCAGAAGCAGTCATTGAACAATGCTGCAGGAGGGTTGCATGTTTTCCCCTTGTTTATTATACTGTTATCTTCCAATTATTTTCCCCTTAGACTTCCCCATCTCCCTTCCACTGATCAATCAAAATACCTTCCTTCCTTGCACACATACCCCTCCCTGACTACCAGGTTCCTTTAGGCCTTTCTGCTGCCACAGTGCTCATGACTTCCTCTCAAATAGTCTCTTTCAATACATTCTCCTTTTCAATAAATCAAAACTTATATACTGCTTTCCCACTTCATTTACACCTTCAAAATACCAACATCCTTGGTCATTTCAACACCGACCCAAGAGTTTCAGAAACACAAGTCAATGAACTCAGGACAACTGAGGCAATGTCTTCTCCAGTATTTACAAAATGAGAAAGGGAGAGCAAAATGTTGAATGTGGGCTGGTAAATTACTCTAGATTGAAGGACAGTCCATTATTCTGAAATTATACCTTTTTATTTTTTAGGAAGTAGTTCTTTATTCTTTTAAGAAATCATGATGTCAGAAGAGCATAGAAGCACTTCTCTTCAGCTTTCAAATTTGAAGGATGAGCTTCTTTTCCAGAGGGAGGAAAAGGAGATGGCAGCAGAGAACAGAAAGTTCAGGAAGAGTATGACAAGAGGTAATGCTGGGTAGGGATCCAGGGGACCAATCATGAAGAACCTAGCTTTGCTTGCTAGTCATAGATGTTAGCTTGTAGAATACAAAAAAAACGAAGGACTTAAATTTTACAAAGAACAAATGAGTGGCCATGTGGGACAAGAGATCGAAAAGATAACACTTGTTAAAAAGCTTGTGTAAGAAGTAAAATAAGAGATGAAGGCTTCCAGAGTGGAATACGAGGGGGAAAGGAGAATTCAGTGACAGTATTCTGCAGCTTACCTCAACTGTATATATAAAGTGCTTATTATAATATATAATGTGACACAGGTGCAGAAATCCATGAAAGTAAAAGGAATAGCTTTGTATTCATCACATTTGCTTTGTATTTCATAGGCATATCCAACCTGTGGCCCACAAGCCATAGGCAGCAGCAGGTGACCATGGATAGATATTTTAACATGTCCAACACAAACTTTAAAACTTAATTAAAACATGACTTTTTAATGACTGGGGGAGGGGACTTGATTGCATTTTTCTTCAAAGTGAAATTTTGTGAATGATAACATCATATTTCAATGTTAAAAAGTTAGATATATTTGCTATAGTATCAATCTAGGTGTAGCGGTGGCATTGATCTACACATGTATCTAAGAACCTAAATGCTCCTATCTAATGTTTCCTATCCATGCAATTAAAATGCTAACATAAAAAGAATTGAATAGGTCCTCATCTTCATACACAATAAGCCCAATTTTTTATATTTATATAAAAATTAATAGCATAACTAAAGTCACTTCCAGACCAAGGATTTTTTTTCCCTCCTTGAGTCTTCAAAGCATAGCATATAAAGATCTGAGTGTGGAAGATGTTTAATAAATACTTAACAATTAAAAACAAATACTCTTCCTCCTCATGTCCTAAGAAGCAAATGACCCAGGATACACTCACGCATCTAACTACAGCTTCTTCAAGGAATCCCAGGAATTTGAAATGAAAGTAAATGTGGCCTATAACCACCCCATTCAGCTTTGGCAACCTTAATCATCAATGTGTTAAGAGCACCCAACCTTTCTTATAGACCAAGTCTATTGAATCTAAAAATGGAATGAAATCATTTCCCTAAGACATCAAATGATTCTGCAGCAGCAAGAAACTGCTGTTAGTCTGTCAACACAATATTCATCAGGAGAAAAGAAGAATCACAGCGTTCTGCTAATCACTGTCATCTGACCAGTACCTTGCCAATCACCACGATAAGGTAGCCTGTTCCTCATGGGCAAAACTTGTTCACATCTAATAAGGCTTCAGAAATCTAAAAGGACTGAAGAAAGTAGACTCAGGAATAACAAAGAGTTTAGGTAACAGCTGTCAGACATCAGTTCCATAATAGTGGACACATCTGGTTCAGTGCCTGCTGGGATCCCCAACTACAGTTCTGCATATCCAAATCAAGAGATGTTATACTGGACGGTGACTCATGCATGCCTCGGAAGGTGAAATGATAAACACCCCTTAATAAAAAAAATATGACCAGAATTGATTTTCCTCCCCTGCTTCCTACAAGCCTGATCTTTATGAGTTTCCACTCTCATGCAATATCTTTGCTGAGTTAAAGAAGAAATCATTGGTCAGTTATATTAGTAGCCCAACCCCAGTAGGCAACTTTCCCAATTAGGAAAATGGGGAGCAACATAATGCTTCACTTGCTAGAAAGTTCCACTCCCTGCATTCCTACAGCAAATAAGTGAACAGCAGATGAAAATGCCCACTATTCCTGCTACACAAGGTGGCCAGGAGCTCTACTGTGCACAATCACACACAGGGTTCCGAGTGGGTTTTAGCTACTTTCTCTACCTTCTGTACAACTTTAAAGATCTAATAGACTGATTGAATCATGGCTCTCTTTCCAAATTAAAAATCATTACTCTGTACAGTAGCCAATTAAATTCTATTTTCAGCAAACGAACAACCCATATCTACCCCAAAGGATCGTAACCTATGACAGAATGAGGTTTAAGTAGAAAAATTAACTCCCAAGGCTGCCTGAAGATACATAACCTCAAAGAAATTACATCTCTTCTGAAAACCAGTATTTTATCAGAGTTCCCGGTAAAAGGCAAGACTCATTGTGTGAGAACTGAGGAACTCAGCACTGCTTTGCACACTCCCTCATGCACATGAATCACAGAACTTATCTATTGTGATGAAGATTCCATTAAAATAAATTCACTTTTCTCCCTGAAAATAATCAGACCTCAACTGTGATCACACTCAACAGTGACAAAGGAGGTCACTGTGTTGGAATTAATCCTCGCTTAAGTGAGACAGGAGGCTGAGGATGTTGCTCAGTGGTGAAGTACTTGCCTAGCATGTGAAAAGCCCTAGGCTTGATCACCAGCACTTCATCTCCTGCCATTCAAAGAATCACACCAGTAAATCAGAAAGATAAATATGATGCCTGATGAAGCTGTTATTGAGGATGCAGCCGAGCAGAGCAATCTTGAAGAACACAGATGCTATAGCTTGGTTGTAAAAACATCCAAGAAGGATCTAGCCACCCTCTAGACAAATGGCATACAACTCAGCCTGAACTGCTGTGGGAACTGACCTTAAGTAAAAGAGAGACTTGAGACCAGGTTCTGAATATAATTCATGTATTTTTCTATCTGTAGTTTCCCCCTCTTGTGAACTGATTATTGTGGATAACTGAGGTAACTCCCTTATCAGATTGAAAATCTGAACATACTTTGTGGCATAATCGTTACTGCAATGATACTTCCTTACAATTGCTTTTTAATTATTAATAAGAGAATGGAAACTACAAAATATATGAGCATCTTAGTAATTTGCTATATGCATGGCCAATCAGAAGATAATTTGGATAAAAACTAGGAATTTTTAAGTAGGATTTGTAAATAAATCATGCAAGAAGAATCATAACCATATTTCTATTCCAAATGAAAAATCAAGAGTACCAAAGCTTCTTTTCTTAACTATTATGAGGCAAAATGCTACTATTATCTCTGGTCCTGCAAGTTGACATAACTGGGATGGGTTAAAATTATAAAAGAAGCTGGATAGTGTCTTGCCCCAGAACTTGGGAGGCTGAGAGAGGAGGAGTGCTGTTATTTGAGGCTATCTTGGGCTCCATAATGTGTGTCAAGCCATTCTAAGCTATACTATGAGACCCTATATTAAAAAGTAAATAAATACTGTTAAAATTATAAATGAAATTCAATTATCATAGCAATAAACTAGTTCCATTTTTCTTTAATTCGGTAGTTCAAATCTACCAGTTGGTATAATCAATGAATTAAAAGAATTTAAGTAGGCAAGATCATAGCCACATGAGATATAGGCAGCTTTAGCAAGAGCCAGTTAAGTCACTTATATAATCAATGTATAGAAATATTAAGAATAACACATCATTTCTATGGTGACTGGTCTCATCAGTTCATGAATTATACACCCAGAGAATCACAGGATCTGTGGATTGTATGGGAACTTGAAAGTCCTTTAAATAAGGCCTTCTATATACTTTTAAATCTCCTCTAGGTTCCTACCAAATCATTATATACCTAAAATCCTTCAATGAGAGGAAACCATAGCATCCTCCTGAGGATACCCACTGTCACTGAACACCTTTCCTTAGAAAGTTCTTTTCACATTAAAGCAGAAAAATGATCTCAAGTATCTGATTCTAGTTTTGCTCTCTGATGTCCTACATTTAAAAAACAAACAAACAACAAAAAAAAACCTAGTAATCTTTCTCACTGACTAGGCAATATTAGTATCTCTGCAGTGCAGCCTAACAAAGAGGTCATATAAACTTTAGTTTTTTGTAGCTCAGTAGGACTCTAAATGCTTCCAGAATCATAAAGAACTCACTTTTCAGCCAGAGGACATCTCATACAACAAAATCCTCAGTGCACAGTGAAACCATTCTTTAGAAACTAGGCTGCCTGTTGCTCTGGTCTTCTAAATGACCCAACTGGATAATAAGGAAATCTAAATTTAAGGATTTCTTCTTCTCATTGTCTAATTTGCCTGTAAACTCACTGAAACAATTTGGGCAAAAGAGTTAAGATTAATGGTATTCTTGTGATCAGTGAGCTAAACCCTAAACAGAGAATACAGGAACAGGTTTTCATTTCATTATGGCAAGAAGAAACATTATAAAACAAGCTATCTTTGAAGAGGTAATGATTCCAAGTCCAAAGTTGAGATGTCAAAGAAAACTGAAATACAACAATGCTGAAATGGTTTCTGTTGGGACGCCTACTGTTACCTTGGACAAGTTAACCTTATTGGGTTGCACGTGGTATCTATAACATCAGGAATCAGGCACATGTACTCTAAAAGGAGCTGATGATTTCGATACCCCATAATCCTAATTAACAAAAGAAATCTACCTAAGGTACCCACCCTACTGCTCCCTTCAAAGACTCCCATCCTGCTCACCAGGAAGTCGGATTGTTTTACATGCTCACTAAATTCACCAGCCAAAAAGCTACCATGCTTACTCAATGTAATGTGAAAGTAATTACACATTATAAACTAAAACTGTTATAAAATATTCAACCCATTTAGACAGAATTTTCAAATAACAATTCTTGAACTTGCCACTGCTTTGAGACAGGGAAAGACCTTTCCATCCATTCAATAAAGCAAGTGTTTATGGCCTACGAGGCATCATCCTACACACTGTGCATACAAAAGTGCATCAAAGATGAATCCTACCTTCAAGGGAGTTAAAAGTCTAGTAATGAAAATGAGGCATGCATCTACAACGTGAAACAGAAAACAGAATCATCAAAGAACACGTGGGCAAAGCACTGCGGCAGCTCAGCAGGAGAGACTGCTTCTAACACAAACAATCTGAAGAGCTTCATGGAGACCGTCCTGCCTGTCTGAATACTCCAGAGTGGGGAACATCTGTACAAAGATAACAGAAAAGAGCAATCCAGGCAGGAGGCAGAACAGAAAGGATAAGGAAAAAAAGCATGAAGCATATGTGGAAAACAGTCCAATGAAAAGTTGTGCTATGCTATTCAATGATTAAACTGCTCCCAGTTTGGGGAGGTACAGTCTTCAGCAGACATGACTATCTCATTGAGCACGTGTTTCCAGAGGGACATAAAGAGTGCCTGTACATTTTCCAAATTTCTCCTAAAAACTACAAGTCAGGGTTATATAAAGGGCATGTAATAAATAGGCATGGAAGCTTAGACTATACCATGGGCCTTTAGGATGCTGCCCTTTTTTTGCTAAGGGAAGCTTTCTAACAGTTTAGCATATGGTAAGTGGCAAAATCAGAGGTATATTTCTGGAAGATTAATTTTGCAGCCATATATAGAACTGGATTAGAAAAGGAGCATCTAGAAATAAGGAGGCCAGTTCAGAGCCTTTTATGATAGGAATGGAAAAATGTAATTAGGACCAGAAATGCTCAAAAGATGTTCTGTTCAACAGCACACTGTCCAAATCAATTTTAAATGACTCCAACAAACCATGTACCCCTAGCTTTCATGATTTACTCCAGTGTAATGTGCCACTATCAGTCATGTCAGAAAGATTTCTTTATGTGCGGCAACAATCTCCTGCCACCACTGCAACGCTGAACTGTGAGTTTTTGCATAGGAAATTTTGGATGCAAGTACATAGGTAAGTACCGTGTCTTATTACGTATAGACTAATTACGAAGGAAATTATTTGTTCAGGTATTAGCATAACAAATCAAATTAAAATGACACTTGAGAATAGGTCATTCAAACTGAAAGTCAAAAGAACTAGGCTAAGTGTTTGGGGGAGAGGATGACAAAAACCATCAGACCTAAGGGAAGCAGCCAGCAGTTCTCAGCTAGGTGAGCTGCGTGTATAGTAAATGAAAAGCTAAAGGCTGCATTTAGGCACCTAAAGGGATCCAAAGTGAACTAACTACTAAAAGCCACAAAGTAAGAATTAAAAATCGTAAGAATTAAAGAGCTGTATAATGTTCAAATGCCTAGCACATGCAGGCACTATGTGAAATTCATTCAATATTCAGACTAAGAACTCAAAACATCACTATTTTACATAGCAACTAAAGCACAAAGAAGTTAGCTGACCATCACTAAGCCACACAAGCAGAGATGAAAACCAAATCAGTCTGTTGTTAACCTCTCCTGCTTCCACACTAGTCACTCAGAAAATACTATATGATAGCAAGGCCAGCCATCATACAGAAGATATAAGCAGACAGGACTGGCAAAAGAGTAGAAAAACATGTGCAGGGAGGCTCAAGAAACCCTAGAAGGAGGGAAGGAAAAACCAATGCCAAGTTGAGAGTCATTAGCACAGGCAAATGTGACTGTTAAGACAGGAGGGAAAAATCTCTGAGTTATCAACTGTCTTCCAGGTAAAGTAAAACAGAGGTACAGATCAAGGGCAAAAAAGAAATTTCATGAAACGTTTTTAAGGCTTACTATGAGTCTATTATAGTAACAACAATAAGACCAAACCTATGCTGTAGCATATACAAAAAACAAAACAAAACAAAACAAAAAACCCTCAAAATTAACTGGTTTTCTTTTAGAAACTGACAAATGCACAGCTTTTCTTTACATATTCTGAAATACTTGCTAACTCTACAGACGCCTGTGGATCTATTTTTCAAGTCAACATTGTCACATTCAGTTTAATCCAGCAACATCAGTTACTGATTCTCTCTTGTCCATTCCTGACTCTGACTCTATCTCCCCTATGGATGACCAGACTTCCTCTACCAGGGATCCTAGAAGTAGGGAGGAGGAATTGCCCACGGTTACATAGTATAGGACTATGAAACTGTTTCCTGACCAAAGCCTCCTAATGCTGAGCAACTCTCAGGAGTTTCCCAGGGCTTATTTCTGCCAGCTTAAGATGATATATTACATATAATGTTAAAATATCAGTCTAACACGAAGACATCTCTTTCTACATCCAAGTTTGAGAGCTTGGTTTACTCAGTGGTCCAGCTGTTTGTTTCCACTCTAAGGAGAAGTGGGCAGAAGAGTGGGGTAAACACATAACCATGTGAAGCCGTGTTAAAAACTGACTTTCCTCTCAACAGACTGGGTCACTGGGTAACTTCTTAACCTAACAGTTATAAAATTCACTGTCTATGAATGAGGATGAAAAGGACCCAAATGACTGAAAACCAGGAGGTAAGCACACAGCAGAAGACAGGAGAACTATATCATAATGCTGTAGGTGACAACAGGAGTAAAGAGGGACACGTTTTCCCTGAGCCCAGATCCCAAAGGGTAAAAGGCCCATGAAATTCGTAAAATTAATTGATCCCTGAGCAGAAATTTATGTTCTAAATTAGAGTTAAGCAGGTAAACCAGTTAAGAGCTGGAACAGGTATACGCTCTAAGCAAGGAGAACAAATATGACCCTAGCACCTTCATTTCCACTCTGGCCATTACCACTGCCTCTAGCCTTGTTATAAGAAATACCTATTGTCAACATCACCTGGCACTTAAATGTCTGAATGGCATAGCAACTGGAGTCATGCCCACCCCCAAAACTCCCTCAGTTAATTCTTAACATCCTTCACGCATATACCGCCCCACTCATTTTACATAATACTTATAATTATGGGCCTTTGCTATTCTATTCCTAAGGAGAACTTGGAAAGTTGTGTTTTGTCCAGGAAATCGCTAATTGTATAATCTAGCCTCTGTGATATAAAACCACCAGGCATACTGACTTTCTACTTTAAAACATTACTAGTCTATACATTTTCAAGATTTTTTAAACAAAAATATAAACTCCTTTCAGTGGATAATAAACTTGACACATAAAAATTGAGAGAAGTGCCAGCTCCTTTTATTACAGCAATTTCAAGAAGAGTGTCATGTGTTTAAGGTCAACCCAAACAAATGAATTACTCAGATGCTATCAGGTTCTGCCCTAGAACAGACAAGAGGACAAAAGATAAGAGATGGAGAGTTCATGCTAGATGTTTAACAAGCAGCTTTAAAAGGATGGTTTGACCTGCCAATCACTATTTATGATGAGAGCTACTTTTCTGGGAAAGAACAGTGCTCATTCCACTGCAATAAACTTCCACTTGTGCCACAGGCTAAGCATTGACAAATAAACAGCAACAGGCTAGGGAAGGGAAGATTAAAGAAAGACTAAAACCCAATTATGAAAAAAGAATAAAGTATGTGATAACAAAGCCACATTTTACAACAGAAAAATAAAAATAGTTCTGCAAAAAAGAAAATATTTTTAAATTATTCAAATACAGAATAAAGAAATCATCTAAGAGCCACATAAGAGACACAAATATGCAGCCATTAAAAAATTCTTGTGTGTTAAGATCAATCAAAGGTGATAATTCACAAAAAGGGAATTAAATGCTTATACCTTTTGATCTCTTAACCAGTTCAGGACATAGTTCTAAAACAATTCTAAACGGCAGGGAAGTACATGTCTAATGATATTTAGAAAACTTAAAATCTGGAATGAGAGACTAGTTAGAAAAGAGTACATTAACATAATGGAATATACGGATCTAGGCATAAAACTAAAGGTGCAGTAATTGAAGCCAAGTGTAGAGCTTATGTTTCTATTCAGAAAGTCCTTTCTTACCAAAAATGAGCAGAAAAGACTAGGGGGCATCTAAGCCTGCTTTTCAAGACACTGGGTAACACATAACAAAGTATAGTCAACCTAGGAGAGAGCAAACAAACAAGCCTGCAATTGCTTCAACTTACTGTCTTGCAAGACTTTCTAAGGAAATACCCAGCCTTAGGGAGATTGAGCTAGCTAAGAGTTCATGGCACAAAGTATGGGAAGCAAAGAAAGAGTGCTGATCAGAAGAAGTTATGTACCAAAAACATCAAGTCAGGGAGGGGATCATCAGAAACCATTAGAAGGAAAGATGACCACATATTCATGTGATCCAGTGACTCCCCTACAATGTATTTATACAAGAGAAGAAAGCATGTCCATACACTTAGACACAAATGTTGTAGGGTAAATTTACAAAGTTTCTCTCTGCCTCAAGGACATGCCTCCAAGAATGTGATCGACACAGATGAAGCCAATAGAGTCAACTACTTTCCAACCAACCAGTGACTTAAGGGAGAGGTCTAGTGGGAAAGTAGAAAAGGCTGAGAAGGAGATGCATGAGGAGCACCATGGGTCTCCATCTTAGGTATGTGTGCCGGAGGTTCAGCGGACTTCTGATCAAAATGCTGGCTCCCCCATACGAAATTTCTGTCTCTCTTCCAGGTGATGAATCCTTTGTAAGTAACCTGGAATAAAACTGGTTTCTCTAATTGAAGAGCATTCTCCCTTAGCTCAATCGGTTCAAACCTAGAGGGGGTGAGGCTGAATGCCCGGCCTCACTGTGAGAGGAGAATTCATGAGACAAATGTTCATAGCATACAAATACAAAAGCCAACAAACAAACCACTACCACCAAATAAATGGGTGAACAAACCATGGTGTATCCATACAGCAATAATACTATTCAACAATAAAAAGGAATAATTATAGCTACTTATGACAGCATGGATAATAAAGTCAGATTTAAAACAAAAAATACATCTGCCTGATTCCATTCATATAAAACTATAGCACATGCAAGGTAATATATGGGGACAGAAAGCAGATAGGGGCTAGCAGCTGTCTAAGAGGGACATGGAAATGAACACAAAAGGGTATTTATGGTTTTATGGTTTTATATAGCTCTTGAAACTTACCAAATTGTGTATTTTAAATGTGCAGTTTTCTTATGACATTAAAAAAAAAAAAACCTCAATTTAACTTTTTAATGTTTTTAATAACTGGTGCACAACTGGGGAAATAGCCCAGTGGGTAAGAGCACTTGCTGCATAAGCGTAAAGATCTGAGTTCAAATTCCCAGCACTCACCTACATGTATGCACCTGTTAACCCTAATCCTGTGTAGGTGGTGGCAGGGGGAATCACTGGGTTAGGATAGGGGTATGTTTCTCACCAGCCTAACTTCATGTTTACTGAGAGACCTTATCTCAAAGGAATAAAGTGAGAAGTAACAGAGATGAACTCAATGTAGCCTCTTTTGGCTCTAAGTTAAGTACCCTTGCATGCATACACACACACACACACACACACACACACACACACACACACACATTCACACATGTGTGAACAAGTTTAAATATCAGAAATAAGGTAACATATATATATATATATATATATATATATATATATATGGCAAAATCATCAGAAGTGCAGAAAGAGCTACATAATAAAAGTCACTAAAATCTTTGGAGTTTTGGTTACTTTTGCTTTTTAAGTTTAATACCCACTAGGTTATGATTTAATCTAAGGAGCCATCCTTTCTTACTAGAAATAAACTGGGAAGAAGTTGGCCCAAATCATATAAAATGAAAAGTTATCTGATAGAAACCAAGACTGTAATTCTTCGATGTTGACCTTTGTCCACCATTCATCACTCCCAACTAAGAATTTGCTCTGCACCAGTGTGAGATCACATTAGGAAAAGCAACATGCTTGGAAAACAGGCAGTCACTGAGGAAGAGCTACAGAAAGAGGATATCCGATAATGTTTCCCTAATGCCTTTGAAGAACCCCAGAGGTGAAATGTGATGGGAAACCTTACACAGGGAGGAACAACAATGTTTTGAGCTGGCCCTAACGATTTCTAGTAATACCAGCCCTTTTATAATCAACTGAAACACTCAAAGCAAATGGGGGGGGGCGGGGGACACAAAACTCTGTGATGTTTTGTCTGTTGTAATTGTGGTTATAAAAATGAAAGTAAAACGGGAAGGCTGCCAAAACAAACCCGGTGGCTTAAAACAACAGAAATGTACTCTTTCATAGCTCAGAGTCCAGACTCTGAATCCAGGAATCTGACAGGGTCCTGTTTACTCTGGAGTCCTTCCTTGCCTCTTTCAGTTCTTGTCTGAAGGTGGATGGCAATTCTTAGTCCTCCCTTACAGCCATATTCCCCCAATTTCTGCCTCTAGTGTCTTCACAGGCTTTGTTCTCTCTACGCCTGTGTCTTGGTTCTATTCTTAGGAGTACACCAGTCACCACAACTTCTAAAGATTCTAATTACAAATAACATCACTTTCCCAGGTAGGATTTTAACACACCTCTGAAAAGGGACACAATTCCACTTACAACATATTCTCTTCAAAGAGGCAGTAATCAGGAAAAATGAGAGGTTAGTAAATGTCACAAGAAACAGCTTTATTTCTAAATACAGTGAGGGTCATTGCATGTGAAACTAAGAAACCTCAAAATGGCTGACAAAATGAAAAAAATGGTACACAGTACACGTGCACACACACACACAAAGATTTTTCATTTTCAAAGACATTGAAACACCATTTTCATAATTGGGAAGAGAAAAAAGTTTTTCTCTTTTTTGAGTAAGAAGTAATTGCTTTCAAGGGAAGTAGAACTCTTCTGTTAAGGCATCATTTTAAATATCTTTAACATACTGTGCTTGTTTATAAACTCATTTATATACATAGATAACACTACAGCACAATGTACTGACTGGGTCAATGACTAAGATTAAAGGCCAAATAGTAGCTTCTCTGCAGAATGCTTGTACTAATCAAATAAGGCTAGGAAAACCTGAAAATAAAAACGGAGTGCCTTTGCTCTACACTACATATCAGAAAACAAATTTCTTTATTAAATACTAAAAGACACTTACTGAAATTAAATAATTAAACCTATTAGATCATTAAAAATAGAAATAATAGAAGAAATTAAAAACAGAATTAAAGTACCTGAGATTCAAATGCACTGAGAGATTGACATTTTCCTAACAGACAAATGAGTGAGGGTTCAGCTTTTAGCCTATCAAACAAGTGCCTCTGGTTCATGTAATTTGGGAGAGGGGCAGAGCTTAGGATTGGTTGACAAGACTATAGTTGAAGGTATTTGCTTAGTATATGTTTTTGTAATTAAAATAACAGAACTGAGCAAGGCGGTACATGCCGTTATTCCAGCATTCAAAAGGCTGAATCAGTAAAACACTGTCAAAAAACATGAGCTGAGAATATAGCCTGCGCTAGAAGAATATAAGTCTAGTCTGCACAAGTGGGAGGGCTTCATGGTCTGTCTGAGATGGAGTCTTGTGTAGACCAGGTTGGCCTCAAACTCCTTATGCAGTTCCTGAACTCCTCATCCTCCTGCCTCCACCTCCAAAGTGTCAGAATTATAACAAATGTATGAACACACAGTCTATATAGAGCTGCAGACAATCCAGGGGTTCAGACATGCTAGAGAAGCACTCTTTTAGCAACTGAGTTATAGTCTTAGTTTTATAATGTTCATTTTTAAGCAGCATGTAAGCCAAGTGTTAAAAGTACCATTTAATCTATCTATTTTACAGTCAGCACTGTGGTGATAATGATAAACTGGGATAATATTTTCTAACAGCTTCTGACATGAGGAAAATATGCTTTTTTAGATCTAGAGTTGACAAAACTAAACATCAGAAACATCAGATCTAATATACTCATTTTGTGCAACCTTTAGAATTACTGTTTACAAAGGAAGATCATAGACATTATACCTGGTTTTAAACATGTACAGTGAAGCATCACACCAGCGTCAGGCCTAAAGCTCACTGCCTGCAGTCCTGAGTTTCTGAGCACAAGAAAGCAGTCACAGTGGATGAAGAAACACTGAAACCTCTATTCCCATGGAAAAAAACATTCATCTGAGGTGCTGAAATTTCATTCTAACTAGTGAGAAAAGATCCATACTCTAAGAATCTCCTCTAGATACAGAGTCTCCACGATTCCAGGGCATAGCCACTGCTTTTTCTTTATCTTGGTGAAGGAAAACAGCATTAAAGATTGAGTTATCACTGAAATATATGTCCCACTCCCATCCTCTGATGCCCCTCTACATTGATTATATTTGTGAAGACTGCTTCACATGAGGTGTTACATAAATTATCTGCTGGGTGGGAGAGCACAATGATGAACAGTAAGCAACATGCATTTTTAAAATCAAGGGTCAGGCCAGAACCAAAAAGAACCTGGGTGTTCCAAATTGGCTGAGCATTCTAAGGCATCCGTAGGAACAGAAATGAGAATGGGGATAAAACCAAGTAATTATGCATAATAGAGCCACCACATTTAATCATATGTGAGATGCCACTATCAATTATGATGTTAAACTGGAGAAGGTGGTCACAAGTACTGTTTAAGAATAATTAAGTATAGAATATTTCTAGGTCAAAAAGGTCAAAAGGTAGGATATGTTTCATAAATACAAAGTGCTACTTTTCATCCATCACAGTTCATAAATCTCCTTGGCAAAAAACTATTAATCTATTCTTACCCTTTACACTCATTCTATATGATTCCTATTAAGTTGGGTAAATCTATCTGTAAGTAGACCTCAAATAGTTAATAGTCTAATGTGTCAACAACATGGAAGAATGTGAATACAGATGGTACCTAACTAGCTCTCCGATTGGCCAAGTATTCCCCATTCACATCGCTTTCATCAATATGGGGAAAATTAAGAAATTTAAATTTGATCCTTAAAGAACCAACAGTATGTGTACACCAAGAACTAGCCTGTGGCCCCCAATCTGAAGGTTTTCTTCTCATCAGCTCAGGGTGAATAATGATCAGATGGCAATTGGCAGAGATGCACAGCCCTCAGCTCTGCTTGATGTATGATCCTGTGACAACATGATTAGCAAGAACTATTTCTCTTACACCAAAATACTCAGTCCAGATGTCATCCTGATGCCTGGAAAAGATGCTGCATAGTGACAGCTGTCTGATGCTCCCATGCTGAATAGCTGCATTCTGACCAGACATACGCTTTGACCATCAGATATCAATGTATTCATAAAGAAAACATGACTCAAAAAGAACTTTGCATACCAAAATTAAAAATTAGCATCCTCTCTTGCTTTTCTGTTTGCTTAAGTCACAGTAAATAAAGGGCAGTTTTGCAGAAAGATGATAAAGGAACTATTACGTTTTGTGTAATTAAGCAATAGCATACAGAAACAATTAAGTGTATATAGAATGAAACAACAATAAGCGTTTACCACAACACAAATTACTCAACACATTCATTTTACCACACTGATTTAATTGAAAGAACTGGTGACCCAGATAAAGCACTGAATTGAAAATCAAGTGAATTCAACAGTAAGATGTAGCAGTTAGAAGCAAAATCTTTTGAGTAGGCCTTAGTTCTGTTCCCAAGGCTTTCACTTACCAGTGGTTTAACTTTGCGTACTTTAAAGGTTCCAGCCCTCAGTTTCCTAACATGCTAAAATAAAGATAATAAGGGATCTAGAAAGATTCCTCAGCAGTTAAAAGCACTTACTGTTTTACTAGAGGATTCAGGTTTGGTTTCCAATCCCACATGATGACTAACAACCATCAATAACTCCAGTTCCATGAGATCTGATGCCCTCTTCTGGCCTGTGGGGGCACTGCATGCACATAGGGCACTTACAAACATGGAGGCAAAACTCACATGCATAAAATATTTTAAATGTAAAGTTAAAGATAATAAAGCCATCAACTTAAAAGGCTTTGACTTCTGAATTGACCAAATAGACAGCACAGGTAAAGCTCTTGGCTTAGTGCCTAGTAAGGAGTAAACATATAAAATGTTATACGCCACTTATCATCAGTCTCAACAAAGCATTAACAAGGTATGTGATTTCTCAACCTTCAAACTTCTCTCTTGTTCTGAATTTATTTCTTCTCTTCCAAAGCACTTACATTCTACCATGCAATGCTAATCTGTATTTTACTTTGACTCACCCATCTACCACTCCTATCTACCTTTAGAAACATCTTTCTACTGTCTTGGTAACTGGTATTATAACTGAAAAAAATTTAAGGTCTATAGAGATGTTATAGAAATACATAAGCACCAAATGAATAAAGCATGAATCAATCTAACTGCCACTTTAAGACCTTTGGCTGCTGATACTCACTACCTACCACGATGCACACTGGTGAAGTGATAGCACAAAACAAGAAAGCTAGGGGGTGGCAGCGTGAGAGGTCTCCAAGCAGTTCTACCTCCCTTCACTCAGAAGGATGCCTTTATACAAATGCTTTAGCTCAAAGGAGACACTAATATGTCTCAGTGGAAGACTGCCAGCCTGACCCATAAACATCCTTATCAAGAGGAGTCAAAAACTATTTAATTCATTACAGGCTGAGAGTTTAAAAAGCAAGAGAGGATTAAGCAGTGCACACTCCAGTAGTGGGCTATAAAAGGGACTGGTCCAGTTATAATACAGCTGCCTCTGTAAAGGAAAAGGAATAAAGAAAATAGGACAGAACAATATATATATAATTCTGTATTCAATCTATATACACAGAAATATCCAGAACTTTAAAAAGAGATTCTACCAGCACAGTGTAAAGAAAAGGATATTTTTGTAGACATGAATGTGTCAGAGAACAATTTTCGGGGAGCGGGTTCTCCCCTTCCACCTTGTTTTTGAGACAGGGACCCTCGTCTCTGTGCTGCTTACTGATTCTGCCTGCCTGGTCTTCTTGCAATAGAAGTACTTTACAGGCGTACACTATAACATTCATATTTCTAAATGGGTTTGGGGGATCAAATTCAGATCATCAATTTGTACAGCAAGTGCTTTTACCCACTGAACCATCTCCCTGGCCCAGTCTGATATTTAAATTAAAAAGCCATAACTGAGGCTGAAGAGATGTCTCAGCAGTTAAAAGTATGTACACAGAAGACCAGAGTTCAGTTCCCAGAACTTACTTTGGGTGACTCACAATTGCCTATAACCAGTTCCAGGGGGGATTTGATGCCTCTGGTTTCTGTGAACACTTACATTTACATGCACATACTCACATACACATATACACAATTTTTTAATTGGTTTTTGGAACCCACAACTCCCCTATGTGATGAGCTACAAAGAGGATGAACACTGCTAGCACAGAAATGAAACCCAGAAAAAAAGGCTTACAAAGAGCCGATGCTCAGCAACTCCAAATTACTGGTCAGTCCTAACCCTTCACTTGAAAATATTCCTAAACTATCAAGACCACAGAAGGCAGTCTTCAGGCAGGCGTTGTGGTGCACGCCTTTAATTTCAGCACTCATAAAGAGGGAGGTGGATCTCTGTGATATCAAGGCCAGCCTGATCTACATACTGAGTTCCAGGACAGCTGGGGATACAGGGAGACCCTGTCTCAAACCACCCCTCCCCCTCCCCCCCAAATAAAAAAGGCAGTCTTCTAAAATTCTGCTCTGATGTTTATACTGACAAGGCCACAGACAAGAGATGATGACCCTATATAACAAAGCAGGCTTGGTAACTATTCTGAGTCACTCACAACTGTTCTTTATGCCTCTATATTCTCTATATTCCCTTGGCAATCCTTTCCTAGTAGGCAGGCAGACTGCCTCACAAGTTTGTTATATGGGAAAGTATAAAGACCTTTGAGAATAGAAAGTGAACAAGATAGAAAAATGGTGGGAAAGACAGGCTTTATTAAAGTCAGAGAACACAAATATTGACTAATACGGAAGACAGAGAGTGAAAGATAATTAATGAGGTGCTGCGAGCTAGCCATGGCAGCCATCTCTAACAACCATACATGTCCCAGATTGTTTGGGTTGAAGACACAGAGCATGTTCAAGTCTCTTGTCTACTCTTACCAGAAAAGTCTCTTCCACCATGTGGCTATTCCCTAGGACGGCCAGCTCTCTGTGGAAAGGGGTTGGGCAGACTAAATACCCTTCAGAAGGATTTTTAGATGGTACTTAGGCTGCAGCAATTCTGTGTGTTATTCTGAACCATCTACACATAAAATCAGTGCTTCAGCGACTATTAGAAGGTATGGGTTTTGAAGGCAATTCCAAACAAAAACAATGATAAACCACAGTATGGCTTTACTCAGACTAAGGGTGTATGTAGATTATAGAATTAAAGAAAATAAAAATTCACTCCTCTTAACTCTGTAGAATGAGAAAGGAAAATGGATGGCATTAAGGACTTTATATGACACTGTCAAACACATACTGTGTTCTTCTGGTTATCAGCATTGATCACTGAAGAAAACTAATAGATGTTAGAATCATTATTAGGAACCTAAGAGTTATTAGAGCCTCATTAACAGAGTCCAATTACAAACAGAAAGTCAAGCTATTTCAGTTGAGCATTCATACCAATGGGAAAAATAGAGCCTTCTTAATCACTTTCATTATCAAAACAGACTCCCTGCTGGAGCCTTTTAATTGGAAGTCTACCATTTTTAAGACATTTGCATTTTATCAAACTCTATTGACAGGGCTAATAGAAATAGCTCCTACCTCCTACCTTCATATCTTCCAGATATGTGAAGGCAGCTGTGGTGATCCACCAGAATAAAACAGGAAGACCAAGACAGGAAGGTGGGCCCCAGAACACCAAGCAGCTGGTTAGAATCTCACCTCACTGTGAAGCAGCCTTTTTCCTCATCATTTCTACTACATTAAAGAAGAGGACTTTGGGAGAAAAGAGCAACATCACCATGCCTAGATTATGCAGAAGATATCCTGAAGATAAAGGGATGTGTCATCTAACAAATGAGCAATATGAGAAGCAGTGTAAATGAGTATGTGACCATGAACACTTCTACATGCTAAACATTCTGTGTCCTAGACAGACTTCTTTTCCCCTCATTTGTCTCTCTAGGGCACACTATATCTAAACATGCTGGGTGCAACAATGTTGTTGCCATGAGCTCTATTTTGTTATTTATAGAGGCTATAAAAGCACACAGCACTTTACAAACCACAGAACACAGGCACTAGGGCCTGGAGGAACTGAATCGAAATTAGACAGGGACAGAATGGTAAAGAAAATATTTAGTTGCACCAAATTTGTGTCAAGAGCAATTCTACAGAACAGTAAAAATCAGACTATCATATAGTTAACAGTAAGGGAGAATTCATACAAACCAGGATCAACCCATCTCTAATTCTTCAAACCCTGAATTCCCGGCACCATCTTCATCTGATGAGGCTTTTATATCAAAATACCTATACAAAGAATGTATAAAGAACAGACTTGGAAGTTGTGAGTCTACGTTCAAATAGGCTTGATAAGTGGTAAAAATTTGGCCTCTGCTTCCAAAGTGGTCTTGTGGGTAGAGGTGCTTGAAAGGAAGAGATACTGTCCTTACAAGGAAGAAGAGCACAGAACTAGCTCAAGGGGGAACAAACTTCTTTTATATGGGCTTCAAATCCACTCCATTCTGGAGACCTAAAATGTTCCCTTAAGTACACAGGTTCAGTCCAGAATAGGCATTAAATAAAAATTTTGGTTCTCTGTCCGTAAGTTCATCCAAAGAAAACTAAAATACAAGTGCCAAATAAATACCCCAATACAGATAAAGAAAGAAGAAAAGAAAAATGGATCAAAATATAATCTACAATAGGTCTGGGACAGCTACAAAACTATTAATTACATTAAGTTCTGCCCACACAAGTAAAAAGGCCCTCAATTCTCATCAGTTCAGGGCATCATTACATGTTTTATCCTCCTTGATGAATGAAAGACTTGATCTTCTCAACCTTCTACAAAGTAAAAATCTCCCAGAGTCACACAGAGCTAAGAAATTCTCTCTTGGCCCCAGCAGCAAAATCTTTTAATAGAAGGATGTAAAGATTGGTCCCTAGCTCACTCAGTGTTGTCTGCACTTGTCAGAGACTGAAAAAAATTAACTGACAAATGTTAGTACTGAGTTTACCAATTACAAAGGGCCTAATGTTGCCACAAAATTCTGTGATGGATCATCATCATTTGGCACACAGTTTAAGGGCTTCCTCAAACACAGACATGTCTAAGCGTGACAGATCACAAGAATAAATACTTGTTTGATGACCGCTATTCTAACATGTCACAAGATAGCCACATCCAGTCAGGATGCCTTTTTAAAATGTTAATACAAAATGACCAATAGTTGAATGTTGAGAAGAAACTCAAAGAATCCTGGCCAATTACTCAACATTCAAGCCCAATGAAGAGAGGAAGCACAAAAATCTCTCTGAGTGCTGATTTCCTGAGACAAACCGCCAGAGTCCAATGGCACATGGTGTTTTCTTAGACATCATTTGTAACTGATTTTGAAAATAATCAGGCAACTGATCCTGATGGTCATCTCATAAATTTCTCGTAGTTTTTTAAAGAGCATGTTGCCGATTCATTGCAAAAATCAGGTTTTAATATCCTCCCATTTATCAACACTGACACCAACCCCCTTTTCTAGTCAAAGGGGAAACCATCTGCAATAGTTCTGCCCGATTTCCCCGGGAATTTTAGCTTTGACTGCCTGGTTTCTGAACCCTTAGCAAAGGGAGCAATTTACCTCGATCGACTTCACCAGTCACTGTTGCAATTTAGCTAAGACATTTCCCAGGGGCCTATTAGGAAAGGTTCCAATTTGAAAAACTCACATCTGATCCTAAAAATCAGTCCTGGAAACATTACTTGGAACCAAGTTACAAATTATATTTTCTCTGATCCCAAATCCTTCATATTGATAAACAATGAAACAAGCAAAGGACAGGATTTCTAAAAATCAACTCAACAAAACCTTACACATACAAACATTAAAAGGCATTCTGACAATTAAGCACAGGCGGCTGGCTACATGACTGTCAAAGTTCTGATTTTCTTTGGTTTTGTTATTCTATCTGTGCTAAGCAAACTGAAGATGGCGGCCCAGGCCACAGAAAGCCACAGGCACATCTGCAATACAACAACATATAAAACCTAATAAGTGTGTGGAATTCCTTCCAGAGTTAAGAGTCATGAAAACCCAAATGGCAATATTAAAATACTTTATAGTTGCACACACATTGTACCTATTCAATGAGGCTAACTAAAGGAAACGTAGAAATTCACGTTATGTAGAGACAGGCATAGGGTGAAAGACAGCTCCTCTGGCAGAGAAGACTTTTTCTTAAATAATGAATAGGTAAAAAGAGTAATTTTAAGACTACCTTTGTGAAAATCATAATGTTCGTTTTATAATTAAATGCTATCCATTAAATAATTAATATCATTATCTGAAATCAGACTTAATAAACCATGAGAACATATTTCAGTAGGTCTCAATTTATCCTGGACTTGAATATTAGTATTTTTTAAATAGAATGTAGAAAATGTATCAGCATCACAATTTAGAACAACAGTATCACAAAAAAATTAAGTTAGTGAATACAGCAGTCTCAATGTGAGACTCTTAACCAAAACTTTGCCCAATGTTCTTTTCTTAGAACATGTCATCAAACACAAATAAATCAATGAATATTCAGTATTTATTGACAGAAATAATTGGAATTGATTGAATTATATTTGGCATACATAATTCTTGATTTTTGAATCCATATATGCATTTTATATCAGAAAAATCATAGCAGATTAAGATAAGATTAAATATCTTTATACCATTAGTTTTACAAATTATTTAAGAACCAGTGCTACATTTACAAAACCGTAAAGAGTAGCAGAGTTCCAAATTCTCAGAAAAAAGTTCCCTCTGGATTCTAAAGAGACTCAGGCTGCACAATGCTAGATGAAGAATTTTTCTTCTCTGATACTGGGCTATGCTAGGAATTGCAGAGATTTTGTATATTCCTCAATATAATTAGAGCACATTCTCACTTTCAGGTAGTATTTTTACATATTTCAACTGTAGATGACCAAAAATGAGTAAAATGACAGAAAATACTGACTTATGAATGGCCCTTTTCTTCAGCAATACTACTGACCAAAATCCATAGCCATGGCCACTTCTAAAACTTCCAAAAGAGCAGAAGGTTCAGTGTTACTTCGGTGTCATGTGGGAAATGCAGCAATTAAGGAGCAGCAGTTCTCAAACTGCAATCGAAGACCCATAGTCCTCTCTTTTCCCACATTCTAAACCATACACATAAGGCTGGAATCCCTTTGAATATGTCAACTAAAATAAAACATCAAAGAGAGAATCCAGAATCCAGCTGTCCTTCAATATGACAGACACACACACACCAGAGACACCCCTTCTCTTTACCCTCTAAAGAAATGTTACTCTCCTCAACTATTTGTGATAATGGTTTTCAATCACAAAAACAAAGTTACTACATTAAGACACCATGAGTTCATTATTTTTAACGAATATTTTTTAATTCCTCCATTTTTATTTAATTAAGCATTTTAAGCAATTTATTTATTAAGCATAGAATTATAATCAATCCATATACACAAAAACTTTTTGAGGTACTTGATAGCTTACAATGAGGTCCTCAACCTAAAGTTTGGGAACCACTTTCTTCCAGAAACTCAAAGAAACAAAGTTACTGTTGGTGATATCTAGTCAACTTTTAGATACTCACTTATATAGATAAATCTCAAATGAAAACCTCAAGAAACATTTTTCGAAACTTAACTCTCATCTGAGCAAAGATGTTTAACTCTGCCCTAAAATGGGATTTGTTCAGTCCTGGCATATGCTCACCTATTTCTGCACAATTGTAACTTTTGTATAAATAAAATCCTTTCCTTTTTTAGCACAATACTGTATGTATGTTAGATAATTTTATAAGTAAATAATAAATCTTTTACAATAGTGATAAATACAAATTGGAATATATATAATTCAAACTGTATACTTAGGATTTCATCATTAAAATTTATCTCTCTTCTCCTGTCTAACCCACATGGCAAGAGAAAAGAGAGATAAATAATGCCTAAAACTAGTGTAAAAACCAAAATAACAAAATCATATTTGTTCAAAACCCCATTGACAAATTACACATAAAATATATCATTACATGAGTTCATGTGTAATAGCTGAAGGCTCCATAACAAGAAATAGTGTCAAACAGGAGAAACCTTCCTCTGAGCTGTTGACCGGGGTATTCCAGGAGACTTCCCAAATTACGCAAGCTATTGCCACAGCCCTTGACTAACTCCCGGAACTTGAAGCTAAGACCTTATTGCTTCGAAAAAGGATTTGGAGTAATAGAGCTAGAAGCCACCTCCTATGTTATGAAGGCTAGCTCTCATAACTTTGGAGAGCATAATGCAAGCTGCTAAGGGAGAACATCAATCAATGGTCCAACACCAGCTTCAAGGCCTACTAACCACATCCATGACTGGTACGCAAACAACACTGGTTGCAGTACTAATACTTTCAGCTTGGGGGGAGGTCATCAACAGCTAGCTAATAGGACTTAAAACTCACTCAATGGGAGGAAACTCATGTGTGCTACCGTAATCATAACCAAATACACAAGGCTGGAGAGGTCTTAGAGCTTAGAGAAAAATACATATCCCTAGACAAATGCAATTTCTTACTATGTGCAAAATATGGATCTTTATATTTACAAACAAGTATCCCAGTCACCGCTCATCAAAGAAGCCTCTTTTGCAACAGATGGAGACTACTACAGAGTGCCACACCTGGTCACATACAGACATTGTACTGCCCAAGCCTAAGTGGCACATCTACAATGTAACCTCTATACCTAGGGTTCATGGAACATAGAATAAGGAGTAAAGAGGACACTAATGCACCTCTCAATTCTCATTAATGAATCTTCCTCATGCAACAAGGGCCAGGAATACAAAAGGCCAAAGTGTGGAGAGTAAGAGTGTACAGGGTGTGGGTCTTCGAACAGGACTCTTATATTAAAATCCACCCACGCAGGACTCAGGGACCACTGCCGAAGAGAAGGTGGAAAGACTGTAAGAGCCAGGGAGGAGGAGCATAACCATATGGAAATAGGGTCCTACAAGTTCCTGAGACCTGCTCATATGAACATACAGCAATGATGTCAGCATGCACAAGATCCATGCGAACTTAAACAGATACAACCCCAGCACAGAACTGTGGAAATGTGCAACAAGCCCCAATTTCAGTTGAAAAATTAGTAGCAGCTGATTACTGCTGGGTGAGGAAGAGCTGATCTTTTAAAAGGCGGGGGGGACTCTAGATAGGCTGCCTAGACCCCAGTGGATGAACTTGTACTGAAGAACGGTTGGGGATACTAACCTGACACAATAGGCCTTAACACAAATGAGAGTGTATGAATTCCAGTGAGGTGAGGGGCAACGGAAGGGTGCCAATGAGGAAGGGAGTATATAAAGATGATTAAGATGAAGATGTTCTCTGTGAAATACACAAAAATTCAATTAAAAATTTTTAAAGATTTCAGAACTTTACTACAGTTGGAACAATTAAAAAAAATCTTAAAAGACCATCAGTGATACACAATTTTTGGATTATTCCCCTATTTCTGGATATTTGTCCTACTTAAACTCTTCCTGAGAGACCATGCTAAATGAACACTGTTAGACATGCAGCTTAGCCCTTCTCTTAAACCCTGTCTTTGAGTAGAGCTATAAAAGCTACTTTTAGTGCTTAGTGCACACAGTAAAGGACACGATCCTATGCTCATCCTTGTGTATGTGTGGGAGCCAGGAGGATATACTTAATTGTTGTGACCAGTTCTCTTAGTGACCTTGGTGCTTGTCATTTCTGATAGACTGGCTGGAGAGTGAGTCCCCAAGATCTGCCTGTCTCCTATCCTCCAGTGCTGCTGTTACAAATGTGTGCTGCACATCCTGCTTCTGCAGAGCCGCCTACAGATCCAAACTCGGGTCCTCATACTTATTCAAACACTGTGCCCATATGTATACAATTTCTTTCACAATCATTTCTTGAAAATAAGTTTTTACAAACTTGCCATCTATGAGCCCAATGTAGAAGCTACTTAATGATGTCATTCATGTCTGTTTCAGTAGCAACCTACCTGGCTCTCAGTCACTTTAGATATAAAGTGTAGGGCAAAGTTACTCTGATAGGCCAGGACGCCCAACATGCTTAGCTAACTTAAGAGACTAAACCATAATTTAGTCGGGAGAAACATATTCCTCCAGAATTTGCACATTAAAGTCCTAAGCCCAAGGAAGTATTTCAGACTGTGACTATGTCTTGAGATGGGGCCTTTTAAAGATATGAGTGAATTAAGATGGAGTCCTTAGAGTAGGCCCTGACAGGTGTTCTCATAAATGGAGAGATGAGAGATGTACTCACAACTGAGAGACGATGGAAGGCCACATACAATCTACTAAGATTAAGAAGAACATTTACACACATGAAACCAAGCTCACTGAGGTTATATTTTTACCTATGACCACAAAACAAAACAAATGTAGAAAGGAAAAAAAAAATCTCCATCAGTTTATCTCACACCAAATCTGTATCCACTACATTACAAGAATAAATTTAAAGGTATTTCTGAGCATCTATTCCAAAAGACTCACAATTTAAACAATTAACTTCTGGGCACATTTCTTGAGAGTGCTCAAAAACAGCCAGAAGCTTGGGTGTGGGGGGAATTTATCAGGGTATAAATCTTTGGATTTACAATTTACAATCATACCTGCTATACAGAAGGCATGCTTTCAAAGAATAAGGGAAGACAGGATAATTTGAAAAGACAAGGGCTTTGAGCAAATGAGAATAAAGACCTGCTGGACAGTAAACTAATTTTTTAACAGCTTTCAAAGAAAGGTGGCGGTGAAACCAAATGACTGATAAGACCAGGTGGACACAAGCCTTGAAATCACAAGGTGAAATTTAACTAGACTAGAACTTTCAGACTGTCAAAGGTGAAGACCTCTAGAAAAACATTAAAGAGAATGAGAACTGCGGAAGTTTATTTTAGAGTGTCTGGGTCCACAAATGCCCTATGTTTGGCAGGTTTTTTTTTCATTTGTTCCACTTCCATCCTGTTCTCAGCTTATTGAGAAGGTAAAATATACCTTGGTAGAGGTACACCAGAGCACCAATGAAGCTTTCTCATTTTGAAGTTTGGAGAAGAACCTACCAGACTACAGTTGACAAAATGGATCCTAACCCCTGAGGTCTAGGAACTTTCTTTAAAAAGTCCAGTTCTCATCACAATCCTCACACAAAAAAGAAACTGGCTTAAGATTCAGGGATGATTAATTCAGTTGAAGTCAGTGAGTTGAAATGTAATTAGATGCAGGCAAAATATTTAAAGTTTTTCAGCATGCTAATCTTGTAGTTGGTGGCCAAAATGATAGAGTTAGGTGGCCTAGAAAACCATATGGAGATGTGATGAAAACTGCTTCCCAGAAGCCCTTGCTAAGGTATATATGGAGCACAAATATACCACTGGAGTTCTATTTTTAAATCCTTTTATGCTATCTAAATGTTCCCTAAAATTACATGATGCTATAAACTGAAACTGAGAATTTACAAATTTGATCAGAACACAGCTTGCAATTATAATGTAGCTTCTAGTTTACCAGGTCCATGGCCTTGCAACGCCAACAGTCAGTACAGACCTGGACATACAGTCAGACCTCCATGAAAGCATAGATAGCCAGCTAACACACAGAGATGATTAGATTACAGAGTTTGCAGAGCTGAGGATGTATCTCAGTTGGTAGAAGCCCTAGATTCAATCACCAGTGCAAGCTCATAAACCCAACACTTGGGAAGTAGACACAGGAAGATGTGTATGTAGTTCAGGGCCAAATAAGCTTCAGATATATGAGGACAGGAAAAAGTTTTAAAAGTTTGCAAGGGCATCTACCTTAATGGTGGCAAAATAAGATGGCAGGGGCAAACAGTGAGAGAAATTTTGTCAGATTCTCGCAAATAGCTAATTATAAATAATTATAAATTATAAATAAACTAATAATAAATAACTAATTCTTCTATTATCGTTAAGGAACACGATGATTTCTCTAGGCAAAGCCGGAAAAGTTCAGAATTAAGTGGTGTTATAGTCAAACAAAATACAATGCCCTTAACTGGCTATGAACAAGTGATCAGAGTACTCTAGAAAGAAAACAAAAAGAAAGGGATGTTTATTAAAGGAGTGCTGGGTAGTTGCTCATTTAGCATTATTTCCTAAGCAACAATCATGGACAATCTTTATAGTTCCAATTGTACATATTCAAACACAGGTTCAAATTTCATTATCCTCCCAGTGTCTCAGACCTCAAGGTAGTACTGGTTTTTGAGACAACTAGCCCAAACCTTTTACTGGGCATCATCAATTTCCAGCCCTTGTGGCTCCATGCAGCCCATGTAACCCAGAACAGCTGTGAATGCAGCCCAATGCAGAACTGTAAACTTATTTGAAACACTGAGTTTTTTGTGTGACTTTGTTTTATGATATCATTGCACAGTTCTCAAGCATGAACTTCAAAGATGATAATGTCATTTCTTGATTTCAAAAGGCTGAGCCTATCTGCTGATCCATTCCTTTTCAAATAATAAGTATAGCAGATTAATGAGACAGAGTTATTAATGAATCAAACCACAGAAGACCAAATCTAAACCAGAAATGGACTATGGCATTTCATCTCCATGCCTGGCACGCTAGTGCCACGGCCCAAATAGCTAAGGAAGTTCACAAACAGAGCAGCCTCTGGAGTTAGAATTCCAAGCTGGCTAAGGAGGGAACAGGAATATAGGGGCCCACAAGTGACTGATGAGATTTTTCTGCCTGAAAGGGGAGAGAGGTATTGATTGGAGTACCATAGTGTAACAGTCTGGTAGCAGAAATGAAGGAACTGTTTTCACATAGAAGAAATGACTGAATCAGTAAATATATCAAAGGTAATAGAAGTGAGGCTTCTGATTGTCAGAGAATGCAAGATCCACCCTATGGTGTTTGATTAGAGTTGGAGGTATTAGTATAAATAAATGCTTTTCAACTCTTAATAGATATAGCTATGGAAAGATATATAAAAATGTTTGTGTGTGTTCAAACATTTATTTTCTTGTGCTGATTCACTGGGGAGGGTCTGGGAGCAACACTCTAGTACCCTAGCTCTGATGAACATACCCAAAGCCCAAAGCTTAATTTTTAAATGTCGTTTTCTACAAGTACATCTCCTTTTAAAAGCTGCTTATATTAAAATGAATAAATAAAAAGCTGCTGATTTCACATTCAAACTCAAAATGGATTACACATTGACTGAAATGTCCAGCCAGGATTTTCCATAAAAACTGACATAAAAAACCATGAGACCTGACAGCAGTGTGTGCTGAAACCAGGATTTCAACACTTGTATTATGAACCTCAGAGACTTAATAATTATGAGAGATTCTAGAAGGTGCTGCTACTTGTGTGCACAGGCTATCAACTTCTAATTCAACAAGGGGAACTTACAGAAGAGACAGAATACATGCCATAAGAATGGAGGCTATTTCTTTTACAGCAGACTTCCTAAAAATGCACTTTACACATGGTAGAAATTCAGTGACAAGACTGTGGTGGATGGATGCCAGCTGTGAATGAAGTAAGGACATGAAGTACCAGCATCCCATCATGCCATACCTCTTCACAGGATGTCTTTGTGAGCTTTAATTTCCTCATATGTCAAATAGGGATGTGGCCATATCTACCAACAATAGTATTCTATAACTTAAACCTGTATTTTTAAAGGCTTAGGACTTATATAGCAAAATCTCAGTGGCAGGTGAGCTGCTCTTATTTTTATTAAAAGACTAATTTAACTTTCTCAAAAATGAATTCTATAATGGTACCTTATAAGAAAATTTTGAGTTCAACTAGGAGTTGAGAAAAACTCTCATAGTGACTATTTGACAATTGGCTCATACCTGTATTTCAGAAAGGCAGAAGCATCAATGGGGGAAGCTTTTCAAAATAAAAGAAATTCATTTTCTCCTCCAAACAAAATGAAACAGTAAGGACACACGAGATACTTTCAGAACCATTTAAGAAAGCCTCTGCAACTAGACATGGTTGTGAAATGTCTATATTTCCAGCTCAAGAGACAGAGATAGGATGATTACTCCAAGTTCAAGGCCAATCTGTCTACATAGCAAGTTCTGAATCACCTGGGTCTACAATAGCAAGACTCTTTCTCAAAGGCCATCAGTCACTCAGAGTAAACAGGCAAACTACAGAACAGGAAACAATGTTCACAATACACATCCAAATGAAGAGTAACATTGAGAGTATACAAAGAACTCCAACCAACAAGAAAAAATGAGCAATCCGATTTTAATATGTAAATCTGCTTGAAAATATGTACTTCATGAGATACCCAAATACCCAATAACTATCAGGGAAATGCAAATTGAAAACCAAATGACATTTCATTAGAAACAGATCAGAATAGCAAACATTAAAAACATAAAAATGCCAGGCCAGCTGTGGTGTCCCAAGCCTTTAATCCCAGTACTCCAAAGGCAGACAGAGGCAGGAGGATCTCCATAAGTTCAAGATCAACCTGGTCTACATAGCGAGTTTCAGGACAGTCAGGATTACATGGTGAAACCCTGTCTCATAAAACCTAAAAATTAAAAAAATTTAAATGAGGGACTTTCCATTCATTTAAACTAATGAAGTGTTTAGAAATGTCAACCAAATTAAATACTTTTTACCGCATGATCCAAAAGTACTGTAACAGAAAGGAAACTAAAAACCATACATAAGCTAGGAGTGATGGCATATGCACTTTCATCCTAGCACTTGGGAGGAAGAGGCAGGTGAATCTCTGTGTTTCAAGGCCAGTATGGTCTACACAGCGAGTTCCAGGTCAGTTGGGACTACAGGGAGACACTGTCTCAAAAACACTAAAATAATAATAGTAATAATAACAACAACAACACAAGAACATTCATTAGCAGCTTTACTACAATAGACATACCAGTCCTAGCCTGGAAATAATCTAAATGGCCGTGAAACACAGCGTGGATAACTAAACCATAGTTCTCACTATGGAATATGATATAGGAAAAACCACTGATATAAATAAGAGCACTGAAATCCCCAGACCCTCCAGTGCACACACACAAAAAAAGCCAGAAACAAGTTTTGTATTGTATGATTCCACTCAATGAAGTTCAAGAAACAGGAAGAGCTAAATAATGATGACTTAAGAACAGAAGCTGCCGTAAAACATAAAACATTTGTCTTGGCAATGGGCATGAAGGAACCGCAAAAGTATTGTACATCTTGATTCGGATGGTAGGCATTCCGGGGTCTGTGTGTGTGTGTGTGTGTGTGTGTGTGTGTGTGTGTGTGTGTGTGTGTAAAGTTATTAAGCTGTACACTTAACATCACTGTACCTTGTTTACATGACTGGATATTGATCTCAATTTGTTAAAAGTAGTGGGGTAAAAAAAGCTTTTAGAAAGTGGCAAAGATAGGCAAAGTAACACCACTTACATTTAAATAAGAATAACTTTTATTAGTACTGGGAATAGAACTGGAAATTACTTGAAATTTGTACCATTATGCAAATATATTGCTGTCCCAGGCAGCAGCTACCAATTCTACCTCTTAAGACATAAAGAAATTGTACATATAATTTCTTTGGAGGCAGGTAGACAACTGGAGAAGTCCTAATTCTATGGGGTCACAATTCCAGCAGACGATGGGCACTGGAGGATTCCAAGGAGAAAGGCAAAAGCAGAGGCTGGAGGGAAGAACCTCAAGATGTGCAGAAAGACACAGCAAAGAGCAGAGGTTAAGGGCAGCAATGGCAGGTGTGCCTTGATTCAGTTTCTGCCTCAGAAGACTGAACATGGGAAGCACATCTCAACTATTCTGTACTCTCAGAATGTCTTAAACGACTTAAACTGCACTTTGAGAGCTTCCCTGCCATCCTCCCCTCCTCTTCTGTCCCACATGCTTTGAAAAATACACAAATTTAAAGGACATGAGCTGATTCAAATGCAGATATTTTAAAAAGAGGTACAGGAGAGAAGAAAGAATGGCGATCAGGCAGCAATGCTGCCACCAACAGTGTGCAAAGAGTGAGTATATGACCCTCAAATAAAGCGTGTATAACAGTGACATGAACGCCTCAGGTATTTGCTGCCTAAGATTTACTTTAACAAAAGAACTGAAAAAGTATTTGGCCTATTTTTTTTTTTTTTAATGCTTGGGCCTTAAATTCTTGACTGCCTGCAACATTCATCTGGCAGAGTTTACAGCCCACATACCAAAGGAATGCATCACTGTAGGCTTCACAGTGGCAAGAGCCCTACACTGCTGCACTTCCCATCCAATGTCCTCAAGACTGACTTTTAAAGCCCAGAAAGAGCATGCTTCTTGCGGATTGTTATCCCAACATTTGGGCAGACTTACAGTCCGTCCGTCCGGAAACTCCCTAATGCTAATATGGGGTTCTTCCCTCCACCCTAGCCCCACCCCAGGACACATCCCTCACACATCAGGATCACAGAATTTGCAGGATGCCATTTTCTTTTCTACCTAGACTAGCCTCATTTCTCTTGGATGATAAGTTCCATTCATTAAGCATAGTTAATCAATTCTAGTCAACATCTCAAGATCCAACTACTACAAATTGTGATGTTTACATTTAGGAACGAGAGGAATTTGAAATTAAAATACTACAGATCAAAGGCCACATACTGAAAATAAAATCCTTCTTCCCAGAGGCCTTGGCACTCTCCCAACTAAAGACCAAATTCTAGACACATTTAAGACAAAAACTCCTCCAGTTGTAATTGGTTTGTAAAAACCATAAGTTTATCTACTGCCCACTGGCATCTATCAACTCAAATACTTCAAAGGCTGATATTACAGCTCATTTTATTTGAGCTCCATAAATCCCCATTCAAAAGTATTTTTCAATTCAAATGCAACTGAATTTCATTTTACTGAAGACAAATGGAAACACTAAACATTGTTTAAAAAAATTAATAGACTATTTCCATTACTAACCCCAGACTACAAGTATTTGTGGAGTAGCATACTCTTATATTGTGGATAATACTACATTCATAGAGCCCTGCAATCCCATTAGTAGGAGGCTTAAATTAATAAAATTGTTTGTCTTGTCAGCTTGTGTTACACGTTGTACAAACTTGTTAGATAATCAGCAGAGGCATGACAATTCATTATCCTACAGGGAGCTGGTCTGAAACCAGCAGCTTCCGCTTTCAAACGGAGCTACCATATCAAATTAGACCATCATCTGCAGCCCGCTGCTGCACATTCTGCAGGGCACAGACACACAGAAACTATGCAACCACCCTGCCGCATCCACCCTGCTGCTGACTGTTGGCATGTGAGAGCTCAAGTTTTATTCCCAAATGCAAGGTCCTCTGTGGCTGCCCAGCCGGCAGGACAGATTCTACTTGTTCAAGCCCTCACCTTGATAGGCAAGGGCAAAAGATCAGATTTTACACTGGGCTTTAGCATCTGCACTCACATCAAGCTGTCTTCTAAATGCTTTAGAAGAAGCAAAGGAGTGGGAAAGAGGAAGATAAATGAGCTTTTCCTGGACAGTATTTCCTTTGGAGGCATCTTCAGTGAGATGCCTCTACCTTCCCACTGCACAAAGAGAGGAGTACCTAGATGCCACCCTACTGGCTACAAAGGAACAAAGATCCTCTCTCTCCCTGTATCCCTTGCTACCCAATATACAAGCAGTGATGCAGGGAATTAAGTTAGCATGAATCTACTCAGCTATTTCAGGCCAAAGGAAGTGTCGGTTACAATACATAATTTTTGGCATTATTTACCCAAAATACAAATTGGTGGCAGGTGGAAAAACCATGTGCCAAATGTTGCTCTAAGTTCCAGAGATCATCCCTACAATTTGGCTCCTGAGCAAAGTACACCTTTGCAAATTAGAACAAGTCTATGGACATAAAAGCATTCATTTAGACCTTTTAAAAAAAAAAAAGAAGCTTTTAGAAGCATGAAAATGTTTATGTGTTGAGGGTCCCTGTGCTCGAGGCCAGCCTGAGGAGACCGAAAGGTCTCCACTGGGGAATCAACACACACAGATTCGGGGGCTGAGTATGAAGCAGGCAGTGGCAAGCTGCTGCCAGCCCGTCTATTCAAGGAAGTGCAAAAGGTCTTATAGGTCTGGTGTGCCAATAGCCTTATGGGGCGGGGTCCTGATGCAGCCAATAGTGGTCTGTCCCCAGCTAGGCAGGTTCTTTCCAGATGCTGGGCAGAAGCTGGTCTCACAACTAGCCAGAGCAGAGAGCCACGCCCACGGCAGCCATTCCTCTATTCCTCATAGCAGGTGACCTGGCTAAGTCCCATCCTTTGTTGTGCCCTACATTTATGAATACAATATCCACAACTTGAATACTATACTCCTTTAGTTTCTGAATACTATGAATACCGACCCATTAAATCACTAAAATTTTGTGAGCTAAGAGTAATTTTTAACGTTTCTTTCCCCTTAAAGAAATATGAATTCCATGTTCAGGACAGAATAAAACTGGCAACCACCAAATCTGTAGTACTGTTTCAAAGTACTGTATATACCTATCTGGGAGCAGGTAACAATCTCTCTCAACACCGTCAAGCTTGATCATGTGACTCCAGGAAAAAGTATACATCCCTGCTCTGGTATAATTGGGAGTGGCCAGCAAAATCTGGATTTTAATTGTCAGACCCCCTTTTCTGCTCTATGAAACTAGTGAAACAGTCTGACAGCCTGGATTCCAACATGAACAGGACCTAGACAAAGCCACCGCCTGCCTGTGAAGCACAGAGGAATGAAGCTGCTGGCTTTTGATACTGCACACAATCTACCATAAGGAGACTTAATAAAAGTGATAGGAGCAGGATATGGTGGCACACACCTTTAATCCCAGCGCTTGGGAGGTAGGGGCAGGTGCATCTCTCTGTGAGCTCAACCCCAGTCTGGTCTACATAGCGAGGTGCAGGCTACCTGGGGCTACAGGGAGCCCTGTCTCCAAATTAAAAAATAATAATAATTAGCTTTAAAAAAAAGTTATAGGAAATCTGGTCATAGCAACAGCACTGATGCTACACTAAAAAGCAACAAAATGTCCCCAAAAGGGAAGCAGGGTGGGTTCTTCCAAAGCATAATGATTCACTCTAAAAAAAAATTTATTTTGCTCTGAATAACTTCTTGAACTTGAGCCTTGTTTTTAGTCAAAAAGATCATCTAGGAACTTGTGAGATGGTTCAGGCAGTAAAGGTGCTTGCCACCGGGCCTTATGGACCTGAGTTCAATTTGCTGGACCTACATGATAAAAGAACTGACTTATACTTTGACCTCTACACTACATCACATACTATACCAGACCACACTACACTACACAGAAACACATACACACGCAAATTTTATTTTTTAATTAAATACAATTCCCACACAGAAATTATTTTCTATTCTTCAAACACAGAAAACAGTATGAAAAAAAAAAACACATCATATTCAGAGATTCTAATACCTGTTTTATCTTGGCTTCCTAGATTTCGAACAGGCTGCTGGTACTAATACATTTCTAATTGATAGTTTACTTTGGGCAGGATGCAAACAATACTAATAAACAAGTTCTGAGTGTTCAAAGGGTACTCTAGAATAAACTAACTTTGGGGGACAGACCTATTTTGACTCTTGAGGAATCAAAATTTTATTTTCTCACTCTGTTGGATAGGTAGAGTATCGACAAAGATGTAACCATTGCAGTAGTAATCAGTTGCTACAAAAGTTTATTAGCTGGGTAGGGACACAGGAAATGTTTATTGATAGAAAAACAGGAGTCCTTAGACAGAAGACCACAACAAACAATGCCCTGATGAACAAAATAAAGAGCAAAAGAAAACCCAAGACTAATCTGTTCTACCTTTAAAAAAAAAAAAGAGAGAGTCTGAGTTTTACACAAAAAACATCAACAGACTTTTCAGATATGAGAAATGCACTAGGATATGGGCACCCTAAGGCCTCTCTTGTCCTGCCTTTACCCTGGCCCTGCTACCAACCCAGTAAGCATAGAGTAACTAAGAAAGATTTAATTGGAGGACTAGAAATGGATGGCATTTTGTGTCATTCAGCAGAAGGGACAATAAGGGATTCTTTTTCAATTACAAAACAAGTTAGAAAGAAAAAAAAAAAAGCAACATCTCAATTTGATGCCAAATACACCTACAAACATCTGGCTCCAGGCATTCAGGGCTACATCTGGCTTCTGCATCATCTCTGCCTTTCCAGAAACAAGCACAGTGTCTGCTATTACCATTACACTGTTGGCAAAATTCTCCATTCAGACCATCCTCCCCAAAGCACACACTACTCCAGAAAGAGTTGAAACCCAGTCTCTCCTATATCAAACTGAGTCGAGCCACTTGACAGGAAGTCATTATTCAGGAACAGCCACTGAACTTCAGCACTCTGAAGCTCTGAAGGGGGATACTATTTGTCCCTAAAAAGATCAGGAGTAAGTCAAGATCACTAGGTCAATACCATGTTTATCTCCATGCTGCCAAAACACACAAACAGGAGTTCAGAGAACAGCACTGGATCGATGCTGTGCCAGCTAGTTGTCGGGGAGATACTCCTTAGACAACAATGGGAAGGAGAGAGGCAGAGCTGGGTACAAAAGCCTAGTGCCTGTGCCTCATCTGAGGGGTGAGTTCCAAGTAGTCTACATTTTTTGATATCTCAAAAGAATAAAAAAAAAAACAATAGAGACATGACTTTTTATGATTCAAATTTTCAGGGCTAAAATAAAAGTTTTCCTAGAATATGGTCATGCTCATCATTTGGATCATTAGTGTATGAGTGATTTCAGGGCAGAGGCAGGCAGATTTCTGTAAGTTCAAAGCCAGCCAGCCTGGTCTACATAGAGAGTTCCAGGATAACTGGGGCTATAGGGAGACCCTGTCATAAATAAATAATAAATAAATAAATAAGTTAAAAGGTGATTTCAGCCACAGAGTCAGGGCTGAACAATTACAACAGAGACTTCACAGCACATAGACCATGATATTGACTCAGTACGTACTATTTGAACTTACACAATATGCCAGCCTCTCCTATCCTCCTCTGTTTCTCTTTCTTTCAATCACAGGCATCATTCTAAAGCTAAGAGCTAAGCCTAAAACAATTGATAGCAGATCTGTCTGGAGGGCAGTGAGGCTGACTGGGTCTCTAAAAGAAGGAAATTGCCATCTTCGTGGGACTGTCTCCCAGGCCTGGTGCACCACAAGTATTTACAAGTGTGTGCTACTGAACTGCAGATAAACATAAACGTCATAAAACTCAAAACAAGGAGTTAACCTACATTCCCACCTCCCCCATATTTCTACAAGCTCATTTTCAATAGAGAAGAGAGAATGAAAACCATCTCTGACTTATATGGAGCCCAGAGTGACCAACGGGACTCCTGCTGGAATAAGCTCCCACATCTGAGATGTTGACAAAAAAGAAAAGCTGAGAACAGAGCAGCTGAAATGCTACATCTAACAACATGGTTGGCTTCTTTGGATCCCAGCCAACACCCAGCCCCATCGATCAGATATTCAGAGAGCAGCAAGTAGAAAGGAAGGGGAGCGGGCAAGCACCAGCCTTATACCGGATGCTACTTAGGATTCAGGCAACAGCTGCACACCGGGTAATGCTCCCTGGAGCAGTCAGCTGGGGAAGCTCTGAGCCTCATCCTCACTAAGAGCTCCGGCTGCAAACTCGAGCACGCTATTTGGACAGCCAATTGCCCATGACTAGGCCAGTGTCCAGAGGGTGCTGAGTAACCAGGGAATGCAATAGGGTCATTTGTTCACAATAATCCTGGAAAACTGCAAGAACTCTACTTATTTTCGAAATCCTGTTCTAACTACAGATTTGCTAGAACAGGGGATACTGGTCTGACTCACACCAAACCCTGAAGGTATTCAGCAAACAAAGGAGCATGCTGAAGCCAGTCTAGAATGCCACCAGGCCAAATGAAGGCTGTAACCTAAGGGTCCCTCCAGCCAACTTCCTTTAGCTCCCTTGGAACATCTGAATTCTAATCCCTAGTTCAACTCCTATATAAAACCCGGGAAAATATTGGGGGTGGCATAGCAACTTGCGATGGCTAATGCAGGCAGAAAGGTGGCTTTCACTCATCTGACATTTAAAACAATGATGTCATTCTAGCATCAAAAAGATGTGCAGCCAGAACCTGTAAAAAGCCCTCTAGAGAAGCTACAAATGCTTCCTTTGATCCAAGTACAGCCATTCATAACCTAAAGTCCAGCTCTGCTCTCATGTCTCTGAACAGGAGGCAAGGAGAGAAATGGGTTTTGACAAAATAGCCTGTCCTGGAAATCAAATGCCAACACTTAAAATACAGCTGTTTGCTTATGTGGGCTAATGTTCTAGACTGACTTTAAGAGCATCAACACAGCTCTAGGTATGGCCTATCTCTTCAGGATTATTGGTAAACCAATAAAACTCTACCATCTAAACAATTACCACTGCACACATAACCAAGTGAAAGCTAGTTCAAATGGGAAGAATAAATCCATTCTTTTGAAGAGAGGTCCTACAAATGGCTTTCAGTCTTTGTCCTTTCCTTGTTAAAGTTCTCTAACAGAATACCCTCAAACTGCAGATCCAGAATTGTTTATCCACAAGTGAGGGGCATAATGCTCTGAAAACTAAAACATTGTTTTTTAACACTTGGCAGTAAAAGTTAACCAAATCTGTAAACATTTGCTATAGAACCTCACCTGAACAGATTTTTAAGTCTCTGTCCCATTAAATGTAAATATTTGCGTTACACTGAAAAAAAATAAATAAATAAAGTGTTTCATTATGTTGTGCTATTCACAATCCACTGGGGTTAACATGTAATTAATATACCATATATCTACCATATACACACTCAGTTTTTGTGTTATTTGTGGGGGTGCACTTGTACACACAGGCAGCATGCACTCGGTACAACTGCATTTAGAGGCCAGGGGATAATGTTAGGTGTCCTCCCTAGATTGCTCTCCACCTTATAGAGAGCAAGGTCTCTCACTGGAACTCATTGCTAGTCTAGGTAGCCAGCTTACCCAGGGATTTCCCCATTTCTATCTCCCAAGGGCTGGAATTCTGAACCCAGGTTCTGATGCATACATGGCAAGCTCTTTATCTACTGAGCTATCTCCTCAACTTCTCAAATAATCTTTCTAAACTCCAATTTTTTCTAATTTAATCTAAAGATCTCTGGGACGCGGGCCTCCTTTATCTTAACTTTCTTTCACTCTCCCAAAATAGTCCTGCTGTGAAACAGTCTGCTCTTGGGAATAGCACACTGAGAGCACTCAAAATCTTCTAACCCAACCTTCAGGTCTTCTCAGTACTTATTCTATGATCACCTGCAGCCAGGACAATCCTGTGCTGTACTGCCAATAAGCTTTTGTTCAACTTAATCACATTTTTTGTGACCACACAAAACTTTATTTTGTTAAATCTGACTAGGTTTTCATCTTCTTGCTGAACATTTCCATTTGAAATTTGTGCCTCCAAGTTACCATGTTTGAATCCAAATTTGTGGTTAGTTTCCTAAAAGAACACCTATTTAAAAATATTTATTTATTATTTTTATTTCATGTGTATGACGATGTTGCCAGTATGTATGTAAGTGCACCTGGGTGGTACAATGCCCAGAGGACAGAAGAGGGTGTTGGAGCCCCTGGAACTGGAGTTACAGATGGTTGTTAGCCACCTTGTGGGTGCTGGGAACCAAACCTGGGTCCTCTGCAAGAACAGCCAGTGCCCTTAACTGCTGAGCTATCTCCCCAGTCCCACCACCACCTATTTCAGTCACTAAATTCCTATCCTCATGGATCAAAATCTTAAATTTCTACTGACAATTTTGTTTCACAGACTGAAAACCTGACCATTCTGCCTGTCACAAATTTAGCAAATCAACCATACAGGCTCCCTTTCCATGTTCATAGCTATCAGTATACCATCAAAATTCCTATCTGCAAGGTTAACATTCCTAACACAAAATTGATCACATCAAATCCCTGTTCAAAAAGTTTCAATAATTTTGCCAGTTCACAGAATAAAACTAAAACTCCCATTAAGGTACCTTTCACAACCTTTCATTTTGGTTTGTAAAGGCCAGATATATCACATCTGAATCATCACGGATGGAACATTCAAGAAGGTCTCCATACAAGGTTAGCTCACTTTGGTTTAACTGGAAGAGGTGCTACATTCAGCCTCAGATTTGGCTACTGTTGCTGTTTCTTTGTTTTATCCACCACTACCCCTGCCCCCAACCTCCTACCTCAATTTAAATGGCCACTCAGTGTTTAGGGGCCAGTGATCTTGAAAAACATTTTACTCCCAGTACTACATACACCTCTTACTGTCAACTCATTCACCTTCAGACTACTCAAATACCATTCCTTATACTAAACCACTACCACATTCCATACTATTTTGAAAAACTTTCTTCAGACTCCTAACAACTACAGTCATTTCATGTAGAACAGACCAATTCATGTAGTTTTGCTTATTTTCTGAACATTATGATTTCTAATGCATATTTTCCTTCTGACCTTGAAATTTCTCTTTTTATGTTTAAGCTTAATGCCCAATAAATTCCTTTAGAGAACAAGCAATTTTTCATCCATTTCTGCTCTTACCTAGTTCTTACACACATTCATTCTCTGCCATACATCAAAGGTTAACTGGATAATAGTTACCAATTCAGACAAATAACTTCCAGTACACATTTGGCTGATGGAGCTCTGATCCAAATCCAGAAGAGTAGGCCTTTTTAGAAACAATGCTTTCATGCATACAAGCTTGGTTCAAAGCAGACAACCAAAGAAAAGGTACAAACCTCTAGCCCGAGCAAGCACATTTCAATCACATTATGGAATCAAAATGCAGAAGAAAGTTTTCGACAGGAAGGCATGAGTCATGGGGAGCAAAAAAGAATCAGAGGCACAGTCTACATTCTGATTCCTGACTGTAGGAATGACTGATTCCTATGGGTGCCAGATTCTCCCTTCAACATCCTATTTTCATGCAAGTCTGGGTTTCCATCAGGCCCGAAAGAAGATCAGTATTGACCTGGGTAGTTAGTAACTAAATATATAAGACAGACAGAAAAGACCAAGATATTTACTGATCCAAAGCATTAATACACACATAGAAACAGATAAGAAAGAATGGCAATAATCACACACAGGTCATCACCTTCATATAAAACTTATTAATTCTATAATGACCAAAATCTCTTGTTCTTCTATTTCTTCTATAGTCTGTTCCCACAATGGTCAAATAAAAGGCAAGAGAGGAAATCCATGTAAGTGACAATACAGCACGGTGAAACTGATAATGGAAAGGCACAAGTTTCCTTTGGCTAAAGCACTACTAAAAATTACTGTAGTAGCCATGTTCTGAAAAATTAGTGCTTCAGTGAAAATGCTGTGCTACAGACTTGTACAAACAAGAGTCATGTTTGGTGTTGTCATATACAACAAACTAGGTTTTCATAACTGATTCCTAAAGGATCTCCAAGGCTAAATGTAAAGATTTTGGATTGTCTGACTGTTCACCTCTGAAACTGTAGCTAACTAAACCATTTACCTAGAGAACCTATTCTCACAGATGTAGCCTCATCTAAACCTTGAACAAAAACAATCAAATGTGACAGCTTTTTGTATTCGTGCAACTGTTGATAATCTACATGAGTGAAAAGCAAAAAAAAAAAGTTATTCTGAGTTCATGATTCCTCAAGATCAGGAGCAAGAACTGTCATAGGCAGTCTTATATACAGAGTCCTTTCTACAGTCACAAGTGCTTTATACATCCATGTCCAAAACATAAGATCCAAGGTGTAAGGCAATTCATTTAATGACAGGGCTTATCACATGGCTATAATTTTCAAAAGAACTAGAACTATTTGTAACCTTCAAGAACTTGGCCAACCTGGAAAACTTGCCCTGCAAACTGTATTTTCTTTCATTTGTATGTATTTAACCCTGGCACCAAAGTAATGTCTTCCATATATACAATCAAAACATGTGTATGTGTATTAAAATGCAAAAGCAGTTACAGAGCACCTATATAATTATTCCAACTAAGATAAGAAGTTTGTAATAAAATTTTAAAACATAAAAATATGGGCTAACAAAGAACTACAAAATAATTTGCCTCCAAGTCATGCTGAACATAATCAGATATTACCAGCATTGGCTGACTCCCCTGATTATTAAAGCTGAATGCTAACAGCCTCACCTAGCCATACATGCAACATAAGTTTAAGGTGGCCAATAACTGCCATGCACAGAACGGGACCGGAGACGACACATCAACTAACAAAATCAAGGTATAAATGGTACTTTGTACTGTGAAGGCATCAGTTTGTTGACCTAAAGACACCACCATACTGATGAATGTCCACAGGGAGATAAGAATTCGAAAGAAAAGGCCAGCCACATAACCAATCTGAAATAGCTCCCAATGAAATAAGGTCTAGAAAACAGGGGAGGAAGGAGACTTTACTCCATCAGCAGGATGTCTATGTTTCCATCCTTGCTTTCCATCTCTCATGGTCTCCTCTGATGAGTCTGTGACATTACAAACAGATTTCTCATTTAAGTGTTCATTGGCTCCTGCTATTCTCTCCTATCTCAAAGCATAATTCCTAGAGTTTGAGGCACAACAACCTGTTGTTATGGAAATGAATGTGAGACCAACAAGGGCTAGGGCTCAAAAAAGCTGGTTTAGCTGTCAAGAAAGAGCAGAAGAAAATCTTTAACTTTGCTTCTATAAGAGAATTAAATTATGAACTCTGCCTACTTCTATAAGAGGATGATATGCTCAAAGTCACACTATTTTTAAAATACTTTTAAAATTACAGTGCATATGATAATAGCAGGCAGAAACTGTGCCATGAAACCAAGAAAAAAAAGACGTTCTGGAGATGCACAATTCTCCACCATGACCAACCCCTTCAGGCATTCCCCACTGTTTCCCTACAGATGCTAATAAGTAACATATAAAACTCATACACACAGGTGTGCAAAAGCTCAGCAACCTCTGCAAATAAAAGTGTTGACTACTCCAAAATGCCTTAAAGCTGGATTAGTAGTACAAAGGACCAGAGAGCAGCCAAAGTCCCCTAGGCATGATACAACCTCTGGAATACTGAGATCTTTAAATGGCCCAGGCCACCAAAGACTATACCTACCAGTCAGCAATACAACAATACAAGGTATCAAGAGTTAAGGGGTGCTCTGAGTCTTTGAGGATTCACTCAGTGATAAAAAGATAAAATCACTTTTAGGTAATTTTGTGCCAGCTCTGGGAAGAATAGGACGCATGTACTAAACATAACCTTACAATCACTTTCCCTTGTCCCAATACATCTGCCTGCACTAGTCACCACTGTATTGTAGCAGACTACCCAGGGAATATTATGGTGACCCAAGTAGTAGAGCTCTGGAAACAAGACATAGGAACACTCTTATAGCTGTCTACGAAAATAAAACAACCCAAAATTCAATCAGGGCCTTTGTTTCCACCCTTTTCCCATCATTCTTCAGGTTTAGTAGTTCTTCCTAAATTCTTTTCTCTTGCTAAGGGTATTTAGAAGATTAATAGCAGTATTTTAGGCAGTCTAAGGATCCTTGGATTCAATCTTCCTCTCAGTTTACAAATGTAACAAAATATTAGGTAAGAAAATTCTGCTCTGGGGTCCTGTAACTTATAAGATGCAAATGAGACAACGAAGCAGGTCAGCAACAGGTGTGGTCATCTTAGAGTCTGCTTCAGGCAGCCATCAAAGCATTTGAGGGAGTTGTAGGTATGTCTTTTTATATAAACAAGACTATTTCTATACCTCCAAACTTTTTCTTCCTATTACTTATTTCATAATCCCCCCAAATCATTTCCTTTTCCACACCTATACTTCTAAATTTAGGGCAAGAGGACAAAAAGATGAAAGATTACTACCAGGACTTTACCAGGAATATTACTTTTTTGAAAACAAAAAGAGGGAAAGATGGTTGCACACAGGTGATTACTTTGAGAGAAAGCACGGGGCACCAAGAGAAAATGAGCACAGCATCATGTAATGGTGGCCGAGTTCAAGATGATTCTAGCTTAGATGGGGCAGAAATAAGTGCACCATCAGGCAAGGATGTTTACTTCATGCCCACAGGACATGCAACAAGGTTAGATGGAACCTTGGCAATACACATCTGTACACAAATAAAAACTCCATTGTGGAGTATAGTGGTATTTAAAAAGTCATAATGTACAAAGGGAAGTAAACAAAAGCAGACAATGTTACTAAGTCTACCCCAAAAAAGATAAAATGAATGAAAGCATGCAAGAAACAGCAAAGAAAAGGAACCTAAATATACTTAGCATACCTTCAACATCTATTAATTATAATATATCTTCCCTAAATCAATGTTAATTGCAAAGGGAATATTCATGATCACTTCGCTAAATAAACAGATGTTTGACTAAACTTACAACTTAATCACCATCATGAAAGATATATTATAATCTACTATCATTAAAAATCACCACAAACTTTATTTTAAAAAGGGTTTTATAGCAAGTCTGAGTTCTTCATTAAAACTAACATCATTACACATTTAAAAAATATTTGTATCTATATGCAATTTATATGCCAGTCACTAAGACAGCTGCAAGGCTTTTGAAATTAAATGGGACCTCAACAGCAGGTAAAATTCTTCCACTAAAACCACCATGATTGCCTTGGTTAATTTCATTAAGAAAACTACTCAAAATCTCAATGCTTCAACTCTGGTATAATCGAAGAATGATAGAAACATACACTGTCTAAGTAAAAAATAATTCCCTTTTAAATTAAAGAATGAAAACACTGCTCCTTTCTTTCAAGGGCCAGACCCATAACCAAGAACTGCCTTCTCAGGAACAAGGTAACCCATCCCAAGTTTACTACAATTAGCACCTTCAGGCTTCTGGAACCAATCTCTAAAGCATAACTCCAGTGCTTTTTACAGAAGCAGCTTCCAAAAAACACAGGTTATAAAGATGACAGTGAGGACAGAGGAGGCAAGAGAAGGACACAGAGGGTACTGACCTTTAAATGTAGAGCTACCAAAAGGCCGGGGGCTATTTTGCTAGAAAGTAAAGGTGTCACCTTCCTCCCTGGCATCAGAGAGGTGACAGTAAATGCTTGCTGACATTCAGCAAAATGACAAGAGCTGCCTAAGGAATGGCCTTCACAAAATGTCTAGGTAAAAACCAATGCTTCAAAGGAAAGGACCTTACATACTCTTCAAACTTAAAACATAGAAAGACATACCCAATGACCAACAATACCTTTGGGGTTCATGGAATCTGGACTGGCAGAAAATTCAGTTTCATTCCTGCTACCAACCTTTTCACCAACCTCCACTAAAAAGTTTGTTGGTTTTGAATATGTTAGTTGGCTCCTACTACACTGGGGATGACAAAAGAGTTTTAAAATAAGGCAGCAGAAATCAGTAGATCAAGGACAAAACATGGGGCTAGCTAGCTACCTCCACACCCTGTCCTATGACAGTGTCCTGAATGCACTGTGCTTTGGATTCTACCCCACAAGAGATACAACTAAGAATATCACCAGAGTCAAAGTAGCAGACAAATCAAAAATGATTTCTCTCTCCTTTGAACTCCAACACAATTAGGTTGTATCTCCCTTGGCAGGTATCCCTATGCTGCCTCGATTAACGTATGTTCAATCTGTTCCACTGAACAAAGTAAACTTCCGACAACAGGGGTTTTACTGTGAACTTCTGTGACCCCTCCTCAGCCATCCTAGCATAATAAACTGTTCAGAGCAAGGAAAAAGTAACCATGTAATGGACTAAATTGTCAGAAAATGACACATAAAATGTCCCTAGGGCTCATTCCTGGTGTACATGAGGAGTACACAGTGCTTGTCACAGTTCCTTCACACACCTCAGTATCACTGCAATATTGTAACAGACAGAACTTAACAGGAACATTTTAATCTAGATTTAAAGGGAGTGTTTTTTGTTTTTGTTTTTAAGTGGGGATAGGAGTCACTGGATCTGGAATAACTGCTCTCTGAAGAAGTCTTCCAAACAAGAGGTTTTGGAACAGGAAAGACTCACTGAGCTACTATCCCTAACTACTCTTGAAAGTGGCAGTTCCACAAGCTGAAAGCCGTTAAAAATGACACTAATTTTGCCCTTTGGTTGACACCTCAATGGAGAATGAGAAATACCCTTTAATTTGATACAATTTAGACATCAGCCAAGGCACATCTTGGTGGCACATGCTGCCCTCTGGTCTCACTGGTTCCGCCTGGCATGGGACCAGCTTTCATGCCCACTAGCCCTAAGATTACAGCATCCCTCATCTAAGACTACCCATGCCACCAGCTGCCCATCAAGTGGATTATTCCATTCAAGAGTAGAAAAAAACACCTTCCTGAGGTCCTCATGGGAATGACCTGCTGACAAAGAAAGGCTAGTGGATCTTACTGCTCAAGTTATCAAAAGGCACTCTGGATACACGTCTAAATCCATAGAGGGAACTTGCAAGTTCAGAATAAGATAACAGCCCAATAATTTCAGGATATTAATTTAATAATACAAAAACCTTACAGGACTCTAGGGAAGCACTATGGAGATTAGTAATGGGGCTTTTAAAGAAATTTGAGCTACCCTAAAATAAGCAGGCATGCAATGTTGTGTCGTTTATTAAAAGCAAAGGTTAGGAGTGAAATCTACTGTGTTCCATTCCTATAAGCAGAAATTTTATAGTCACCTGCAGAAGTGAGTCAGTCTTTTCTCACAGGTGCTTCAAGAGACACAGCTTGGGAGTGGGGGGTATTAACAATTGGTGAGGAAGAAAGAGAAGTATACCATCAAGCCAGCCAGAAACACTCAAGGAAGCAATCCTGTTCCAGAACTGCAGTCACCTGTGGCACAGCAATACCTACACAGCAAACGTAGAGCTATGATTCAAGCCAGCTTCTGGTTAGGCCAGTGTGGTAGTAGTGGTAGCATTTAAAGCTCCTCAAATGATTTTTAAAAAGAACAGGCAGGAGCTGCTGAGATGGGCTTAGTAGTGAGCAGCCCTTGCTGCTCTTCCAGAGGACCCATGTGTGGTTCCCAGCACCCATACCAGATGACTCACAACTGCTTTTAACTCCAGCTTTTGGAGATCAACCCACACCTGCTTCTAGCTTCCATGGGCACCCACATACATGTATATACACACACACATGGACACACACACACATACAATCTTTTTTTTTAAAAAAAAAAAAGGACAAGCAAATGGACAAACTAAATTAAGCAGGTAAAGTATAAGGCGATATCTTGTGAAAGATGCAGAAAAAAAATACCTAAAGCAAATCTTCTTACTTTTTTTTAATGGTGCCATGGTACTGGGGACCAAATTTGTGATTTTGCACATGCTAGGTAAGCACTCTAACACCAAGCTATATCCTCTGCCTAGTTTTTATCTCTTGAGAAAGGACAAATTAGTGTGGGAACAAATATCCACTTAAATATCCCAGAGCTGTTTCCAAGATAAGTTCCATAATCTCCATTCTGGCTTTTAAGGCAACTATTGGCCCAAACTATCCAATATAAAAGAGAAGTCCGAACAGTTTCTCCCTACTTCCAGAAGAGACAGATAATAATTACTTTATAAGGGAAGAGCTTTCCAGAAGGGAAATATTTAAACTTGTTGCTAAAGAAATGAATGACTATGACATCTTTATTAAAGAATAAGTGAAAATTCACCCCTAATGTAAAAGAATATGATTATTTCACATAATTCTTAAGGTGGACCAAATAACATTTGCAAAGATAAGATTTTATTTGGTTGAATACCATCATTCTCAATCACAAGCCTCCACCCAGAATTATTCCCACTAGATCTCTCCTGAAACCAAAGCAACCAAAAACAATGCAAAAAGCTACTACTGATGTGCTACTACTGTTGCACATCAGAAGCCTCCCTCTGAGCTCTAAGAGAGGCAGGGGAAGTGAGAGGGGGCAGCTAGCTGGAACCTACCCTTAGAAATTCTAATTCTGGAGACATGGGACAGGCATGCTGATTAAGAGCTCCTCAGGTGGTTCTGATGTGCAGCCAAAGGCTGGGAACTTCTACATTAAAAGCATCAATACTTAACAATTTTCCCCTGCGTGGCTGTGTTGATTGAGCTATAGCACTACCCCAGCAGACCCGGAGCAGGCGATAATCAATTCAATTCTGTGATCCACAGATCAGTTACTGTGTATCACGGGCTCTAATTTAGTTGAGTTGAGACACTGATGAGTTCATGGCTTTGTTTCTCATTAGTCTTTTATTGCATCCCAAGTTGTATGTGCTTTTTATTCCACAATCACATAAAAAATGTTTTAAAAATATTCAAGCTACTTGTTAAGGAAATTAACTTTTGTGCTAGCCTTATCCATTTAGAAAGTGCTTGAGAACTGAAAGATACCCCTCCCTAGCACACACTGGTGTGCACATACATGGGAGGAAGGGGGGCGGACACACAATGATACCACACACAGAGACACATACAGGAGAGGGAGGGAGGCAGGAAGGACGAACAGATCTATCAAAAAACTGGAGCCAGTTACCCTTAGAGCAGGAGAGATAATAGGAACCTGTTTTGCTCCAAGCCTTAAAACCAGGCCTGAGATGTGCGCTTGCAGGCAAGGGAAATTTAATTACAGAGAGCAGTCAGAACATAGGCTCATGGGCAGAGTTAGCCAGGAGGAAGTTTGTCTGCTTAATGCTTGCCTAGCTCCCAGCTCTCTTCTGACCAGTCTTTAGCCACCATGCCAAAAGATCTGGTTTCTACTTCCAAAGCAATCTCTCAGACCATCTCATCAGCAACTGCCTGATTTCTTGTCCAAACAGAGGCAGGTGCTTTAGAATGCTTGGTGCACCTTGGCCAGCAAATTAACCACATGTGAAACCCTCAAGCATAGAGAAGAAAGAGGCTTCCAGCAGAAAGAGGACCATGTCCAGTTAAATAAGTGACATTTCATTTCTACATTTTTCATCGCTGCTCCCTATATCTGCAAGGTCCCTGGGTGTGGCATTTGGGACTGATTTTCCAATGACCCAAAGGCTTTCATGGAGCTGGGAAAGTAACAAGCAGGGCTTTGAGGATACAGACCAAAGAAGGCCAGATGATTGGTATAGAAGAAATCATGGCAGCTGTCTGGCCTTCAGAAAGCACCCAGCACCAGAGAGAAGCAACTTATTATAAAAGACAATAAAATAAATAAATCAGCCTTCTGGGCTCACATTTCCCCAATCAGTCAAAGGAAAGTAAAGGGAATATAGAAAGAGCGCCTAACATTTAATGGGCTGTGGGTAAAATATTATACTTTCCAAAAGTTACTCAAGTGTAGCAGAGAGTCTGTGAACTAAAATTACTTTCCAAATGACCAAAATACTAATTTCTTAAGAGAAGGACCTATACAAACATCAAAATATCACTAAATGATCCCTTGAACCCATGTTCTCCCTTCCAAAAACTGTCCACACTTCATAGCACAAGTCTCTACTCTTTTCATCAGAATACAACCAGAGGGAGCTGATGTTGCTCCAACACCTGTGCACAAGTTAAAATACCTCCACACACATTTCCTGCACATGTCCTTCCAAAGCTCTTCCCCCGCCAGCTCCTACAGATCACTTTCCAGCAAACTGTAAGCCAGTAAGACATGATGGAAAAAGTCTACAGAGGCAGGAAGACGCGAAGGAGTGGATCACGCTGGTGACTTTCTCCCGTGAGCTAGTATCTGGGAACTCAGCTCTTATTTCTCCATTCCCCTTGGGTCTCCGAGGTTCCCTGAGGCCCTCCACTACTCCACTACTACTGCTGCTGGACTTCACCCAGATGAGTTGAACCTCGGGAAATCCACTTTCTAGATGGCCAGAGAGCCAGGCTGCCAGTGGCTCAGACTCACTGGGAGTAACCACAATGTCAGTCCTTAGCTAGGGTTTTTAAGTCTGAACACAGCAAATACCGACCCTTTAAGAAAAAAACATTAAAATAATCTGAGATAAGAAAGCAAGTTTGGCCATGTGAGGATCTAGGGTATTTTCTAATTATGCCAGGTGTTAACCATAAAGGATTACAGCGATTTCTGGTTGGATTATTCTCAAATGCTTGCTATGATCCCAAAGCACCCAACAATTAAAAGTCAATTGAGAGGGCAGCTTAACCCTTCCTTCCCCCCAGCTATATAGAGCATCATACCTGGGGCTATAGCTACTCACAGCCTCCTTTCTGTTTTATACAAATACAGTTGAGATGAGCTCTCTGGGTTATGGAGCTCCTCAATAAAGTGAGCCAACACTACTTGTAAATCCCACATCACTTCTTGAGCTCAAGCAAGACTCTATGGACAGTGCTTAGTCTTCTCACAAAGAGACAAAAGGGCTGTAGGGAGCCCTCTTGTGCTTCATTCCCAACCCCAAGAAGCAGCATCCTCAATATCAAGAAGAGCTATATTCCTCTGAACCAACAACTGTGGTTGTAATTACCTTCTGGTCACTAATGTTATTATATGTTAATTAAATATAATTGCTTTACCTGCACTTATGTGGGAGGAGACTGTTTTTATCACAGTGGGATACAACTTAACAATCTGCAATGTAACTGTGTACTCACAAGTAGGCTGAAACACAGAGGTGCTACAGGTACACACATAAACATTCCCATTCGAGTGTCACTGTGTCTCCCAGCCAGGGCAGCAGAAGAGAGCAGGGGACTCCAGGGAGGATTTACCCATTTCCTCTAGCCTTTATTTCAAAGCAGCAAGTCTAGTTGTAGAAGGGGATGGGGATGCCTGGCAACAAAACACAGGGGGCCTGGTTCCCAGCCGGCTTCTAAATAACACAAACAGATAAGGAATTAGGTGATTAGAGAGTATACTGCCAGCAGGACTAAATATCAGTTCCTCTGGGAGCAGGCATCTGCGGCAGCAATGGTGTACAGTGCGCTCCAACACAACTTGCCAGGGGCTACCGCTGATCTGAATGGACCTGATGCGCAGACTTCCTACTTCAGGGCAAATTTTCATTTTAAGTATAAAGATGTAATCATAAAAATTGGAGATAATTCATATCTCCCAAAATAGGTGGCAACTGCTTGAATAAATTATGGTACATCTATATTATTAAAAATCACATAATCATTAAAAATTCTGTTTTAGAAAATGATTTAAAGGCCAGGGGAAATGATCTATTACAAAACATGAGCAGAGACACCAGTGAAGAGACCATGGGATATTAACAGTGATGATGTTTCCTCTGGGTTATAAGATTTTAAGTAATTTATATTTTCTTCCTTAAATTTTTCCAAAATTTATAAAATGAATATTTCACATTAGAATCAGGGACAAATTTCTAAAGTAGAGAATGATGTAAAAATGACTATAGACATGTAAGCCTTCCACCTAAATGAGGGTTGATGTGTAAAAATAATGAGTGAAAATTATATTAATAATGAACTGTCCAAATCAGGTACTCCCAGAGCTCAGAGACATCTATAAAAATGACTAGGACTGAGACTATTAAAAGGGAGAGCCCAATCTCTTCTCAGCCTTAGCCTGATTATTATGAACAATGAAATTATTGCAGGCCACCTTCATATAGCAGAAAGGATTCTTAAACAGACATAATGGGCTGAGGCTGGGGCTCAGTGTTAGAGCACTTGCCTAGCATGCTCAAGGCCCTGAGTGCAATCTCAACCACAAAATAAGGAAGGAAGAAAGAAAAGGAAGGAAGAAGGGGGGTAGAGGGGAGAAGGAAGGGAGGGATTACCCTCTTCTCTGGAGTTAAACACTTATTAAAAATATAAATTATTTATTTTAACATAAATTATGGTACCTTCAAAACATGGCTGCAGGAAATATTCTAATTTTATAAAAATATTTTTATAATTAATTAATTTTTTAAAAAATTTTATGTGTATGAGCACATTGCTTGCATGCATGTAAATATATCTGTGTTGTGCAATGTCTGAGGTCACAAGAGAGTGCCGATTCCCATGGAACTGGAGTCTATCGGTGGGTTTTAGCCACCATGTGGGTGCTAGGAATCAAACCCAGGTCCCCCGCAAGAGCCGTCAGTGCTTTTAACCAATGAGCCATCTCTCCACTCCCGTAAAAAAATCTTTTGAAAGAAGAAAGTATATGTTGTATAAGCAAAGATAACCAGTTCAATTCTAGAAAACTGAAAACAGGATTGTGTAAAGATCTATTCAGCGTTAGAAGAGAGGGCTATCAAACCACCAAATCCACACCCAAATTCATACAGCATACCAGAAGGCAAATAAAATCTTGGCTCACTTGGTTACCAAGAGAAGAAACTTTAAGCCAATTACAAAATTGTTGCAAGCCTAGTCCCTCATCTGTCTAACCAGGTGAATGTGGATTCAAAGAGATGCCCAGGGCCTCAATCCCAGTGTGGCATCCAGGTACTCAGGGCTACCACAGGTTTCCTCAGTATCCAGTGACTCTTTCTTTAGATTCTATATGTAAAAACCAACTTCCCCCATAAGAAAGAGAATGTCTTTGGCCCATTAAAATAATCTAGCCATTTTGACAGTTGGAATTCACATCAGAAATAAACTCACGAAAGACTGTGAAATCATATCTTTGTTTATTTTGCATAAATCAGTGAATGATTCTAACAGCATTTCTCAACCTGTAGAGCTGAGAGCTGAGCCCTGGACAGACCTGGCAGACAACATCCTATAAGCCCTAACAAAGGACAGGTTTTCTACTCCTTGGCCTTAATACAAGGGCCCCCAGAACAATAAGTCCTCACCACAGACTTCAAGGTATCAGTCAGGATTCAGAAAGTATTAGAGGGTTTGCCAGGCTGTGTCCTGAGCACAGACTTCTCTTCTCTCTGTGTGTAACGAAGCACTGGCACTCCCTTCCAGCTTGCACATGCTGGAGGCAAGCACATTCTTTAACCTGTTTCCTCTTCTCTGCTTTATCAGGTTCAGCTGACAGAATCACGCACAAAGTGTGAACTCAGATCAGTCAGGTAGCACTTCATAAACCTTTCCTCTTGTTACCATGAAGTGAAATTGACCCTGAAACCAAATACAAGTCCCCACCAAACCATCAGCTCCAACAGCGTGTTAAACCCTAAGAGACTCTACTCTTCCCTAGAAGGCCTTGTTCCCTGAAGCAGAACACTCCTGTCTCCTTTCCCTCCTACCTCATGGCGCCAAGAGAGCTGTGTCTGGTTAGCAGGTAGCTCTGTAACCTTGGAGATATAGTGGTGCTCATACAGGAAAACTACATCTAAATCCGGTTTAAGAAAGAGAAAAACAGCATTGTTAAAGGCCAAAATTCTGAAGCAATAGTCCTTGTAAGCTCCTAGTCTTCAACTACTCAGGGTAACAATCTAGAGCAGTGATTCTCAAACTGAAGTGTTCACAGTTGTGAAAAATGAGCATTCCCAGCCCCAATCAGAGACTTTAATAACACAAGTAGCTCAGTATAGACACCTTAAGAAAAACTGATCTGACCTCTTTTCTATGGTAAAGTGCAGCTGGAGGTCACTGTGAATGAACACAGGGCGCACAGCTGTTGCAGGAAGGCAAGGGCAGGGGCAGACCCTGAATACACACCACAGCTCTGCTGTTCAATCAAAATATATGGCACCAGCAGAGATCCACTTAATCTTTGTCCTCAGAGCAGTCCGGTGTAAACCCAGAAGGTTTGGAGCTCATTTGCAGCAAATGAGAAGCAATAATGTTGGGTAGCCATATTTGCAGTGAATCTAACAGTTAACAATCAAATGATTTGCCCTTGTAGAACTTTGCATCAGGGGATACCTTAGAAGCGTACATGAGCATCGTTTTCCTACCAGGGAAGGGGACAGAGGTAAAGAGACATACCAAGGTCAAACAGCAGCTAGAAATAGCAACGAGTTCCTCTTCCCCAGCTTCACAGAGTCAGTTCAGAGCTACCAAGATGCTGAAAGATCCCTCAGTACCCACTGAGAACTGACTCCAGAAAGGACAAACAGGCAGAGACAAAAAGAAAGAGAGAGAGCAAAAGAGAAAGAGAGAGAGCAAAATCTTCAGATGCTCAAGTCTCATGTAAAATGGGAGACTTCTTGCAATGTCATCTATGGCATACTTGCCTAGTATGTGTGAGGTCCTGAATTTGACTCTCAGTATTAAAAAAAAAAGAAAATCAGTACAAGTTGAATACAAATGGAATCTTTTCCCTCCAAAAGTTTTTCAATGCACAGTTGTTTGAATCCACAGATGAAGAACCCTCAGATACAAAAGGATGACTATATACATACAGGTGGATGGAAGAGACAACAGTGTGTCTTTAGATTTTATGACTTCCACATCATGCAAGATCAGGTACCTCTACCACAAGAGACCTTACATCCCTCAAATGGCCAGGCCAACACATTAAAATTAAGCATAAGAGATACCGCATGGTAACCTGGAAAGGAAAGAGGAAAGAAGAAAGATAAGAAAGGACAGGGGAGGACAGAGCAGGAGAGGGGAGGGGAGGGAAGAACAGCATTGGGGAGGGGAAGCACTAGTAATAAGGATCATGCAACAGAAAAGAAAGAGGGAAAAGATGGTAATCAATCAGAGAAAAAGAGGAAGCCAGGCATAATCATGCACACTGTAATGCCAGCATTTGGGAGGCTGAAGCATAAGGATCAGCAGTTTAAGAAAAGGCTGGGCTACACAGCAAGACCTTGGTCTCAGAAAGCCAAAATAAATAAATTAGAGGCCTGCTCCACCTACAGGATCCAAGAAGGTAAACCTTGCAACCTCGAAAGGATTGGAGCCACCACTAGTAACAAAAGCTAATTTTGAAGCCTAATATTAAAACAGTTAAAATGAGAATCACACTGCCTCATTACAAGTATGCCACATACACTCTCATTTACTTAAAGGCAAGACTCCCACCTAGATTGAGTGAGGTGCCTCAAATCCCTATCTAGAAATATAGTCAGATTTCACCAATAAAAACATCATGATTTAATTTCCAAAAGCAGAATACCAGTCTTGCTTAAATTGCACAAGTATAGTTTTCTAAAACATAAGATTACATTAAACAAACAGCATAAATATTGTTGCTCAAGATAACTGGACAGCAGTTTGTTGTGGTCCATGTTTGAAGTAGCAAATTCACATTCAAAACACTACTCTTTCTGGCTGAACCCCAGAAGACAGCTAAATGGCAAGAGGCAACTTCTGCAACATGAAGAATTCACAACATGCTCATGCAGCAACCAAACCAGCACAAAGGATTTAAGAGCAACATGAAACAAGGGGGATAGGGGATGGCATCAAGCTCCTTTGTAAGGTCTACTCTATAGGTACAAGTAACAGACTAACCAAACTGCGTTTCCTAGGAATGACTTCCCCATTCAAATCCAGGTATTTTATTCATGTCTTATTTCTTATAGAAAAAGAAGTTTCCCCAGGAGGGAGTGCAGAAAGTGGAGATGGAAGGAACCCGGGCTAGGATGATGATGGTAATCAAGTAAAAGCCAAATGAAAATAAAAGTAGCAGGAGCATAGACTCACTTGCAGGAACATCTGCAAAGTAAAATGCAAAGCAAATTCTGAAAGCTAGGGGTGGAGAGAAGGGAACACACAGAATTAGGACACAAGTCTCCAATTGTATCAGATACAGGATAGTGACAAGGAAGAAGAGAACATGGTCCCACCTGTATATTCCTAGATAAAGAGAGACAGAGGAGAGATGCTAAACACTCCAGTTCCAGTTCTAGGAATGCATATCTTGATGGGTGATGTGGGTAAGAGATGAAATCCTGCAGGATTTTATTTCCATTTGTCAGATTCCTTCAACAGTATCCTGTGACTAATTTCTATCCTCTAGTATTACGACAACTCTTTTCCAACAGGGCCCAGTGACTGTCCTCTACATGCTATACTTTATGGTGCCTAAGCATAAACAACGGGCTCAAATGCTGCCACAAACAGAAGCAACTTAATGACTTCTCAACTGAGGACTACACATCTTTCAGAGCTCTGTTATTGAATTCAGTACCTAACTAACTTGGTCTGCAAAAGGAATTAGTCACTCTTCTGAGAGAACTGGAAGAAAGAAGGAAGGAAGAATGAGGCCAAAAGTTTTCAGAGTGAGGAGGAGGCGCCCAGAACAATCTGCCAACAAGCCACTCCTGGCTCTAATAGCCCAGCTCCAACACAGCTAAAGCAGCAGGGAGGGACTCAAACATTTTCCTGAGGAAAATGCTGAGCTGGTGGCTAAATACACACTGAAAAGAATAGCAAAGCCCTGGGATAATTTCTTTCCTCTTTAGATGAAATAAGAAATGAATAAAATAAGCTGATTTGAGTGATGGCAAGTCTCCCTCCATTTAAAGTACAAACTGTCCTAATAATTCTGGATGTCCCAATGGCCAAACCAGCAATGACACCACCTGCCAATCTGCCATACAGAACACAGTAGTTCCCTCCCAGCAGCTACAGCAAAAGGTAAAGAGGAAAGAGGGTCCAATAATATGGCCTCCGGTACAGCCTGCACCCCAATCCATGGGGCCCGGGTCTCAAGCCAGAGCCCAAGGGAGCAGGAGGCTAGAAAGGAGTCCTGAGCAGCCTGCACCATCAGCAGCTCCTCACAAAGCTCCACCTACAGTTCCTACACACCAGTCATTCTAAAACAGGCCCCTCCAGCTGGAAAAGCAGATGCTAAAGGCAGTTCCATATGAATAAGAATGTGGCTTTCTCTTAATTGCAACCCAACCTACAAAAGGCAGCAGCACATGGAAAGAGTTCAGCCTTCCTGATCATTAGGAAAACATCCTGCTGGTTGGTGGTCCAGTGGTAGAATCACAGTTAAGGGTCAGTGCACTCTGCCAATCTGCAGCCCCAAATTATATACAAGGAGTTACGATGGCAAGTGACAGTGCAAGCAGACATTACATAACAGACTATCTGGGCACCAACTATATGCTAGGCAGCTAGCTGACAATAGATTTGAAGACATGAGAAATCTACTTGACCCAGAAAATCCAACTGCATAGAGACAGAGGAAAAAGAAGGCCAAAGGGAAGGGGAGGGTGACAGAAAGTAGATTATCTATAATCAGTATGACAGAAGCAATGAATCCCAAGGACCAATGTCTGAGCAGGCAGATGCAGCAGATACCCCCACAACAAACGGTTGTTACTGTTTAGCCTCAAGTGTTCCATAGAGCAAGGATGAAGGGGATCTCATCAATTGACTCTAACAGAAAAATGAAAAAGTAGGGAACACAAAGTTTCCAGAATGTCTTCACAGCTCAACTGAATAGTGATCCTGCTGTAGAGCAACACTATACCAAGGGGACTGCTGAGTAGACACTGAACTGGATGAAGGCATTTGCAGCCCAAACCAGACAGACATCATAGTAGAAGGTGAGATTAAGGGCTATAAAACATGAATTGACCACAGATTATTTTTCAAAGGACGGCTAAAATGAAAAGTGACATCAAAAATATGCCTAACAGATATGCCTGTCATTGGTTAGGAAAAACAAACAAACAAAAAAACAACAACAACAAAAAAACAAGTATTTGTGTCCTTCAGTTTCCCCTTCTAGACTCAGCTCTGAAAAGCCTTTGCTGCCTCATCCATATCCATTATTCCGTCTAAAGTCCACCTGCCAACTATAACGCATACACACACACCACGATTAGATATCAGTCCCTAAAACTATGAACATCTTGTTAATTAAAATGAGTTCTCAAACTACAGTGCCTGTAATACACAAAGTACTTAAATGTTTGGTTTCTAAACTGAACAAAATTTTCCCAGCCCAAAGCTAATTTAATTAGCCCACCAAGGAATGAAGCCTACAGCTCTGGCCTGCAAAAATGCAAAACACCGGATGGTTGCACTAAACTTGTCTTGAATATAAATGCTATTTTTTTAAAAAAGGTAATTTATCTAAACATAATGTAAATAGTTCTGTAATCAGTATCTCATAAATAAAAAGAGAAAGATGAAGGGAAAGCTCTCTAATTGATTTTAAAATTAGTTCTAGCAAAGAAATAATCCAACAACCAACAAGGTCAACGACGGAGAAAAAAAAATATACTCCTCAGTAAAAAGCGCACCTAAAGACTTCATTGAATCAACATACCTAAACTACTCTGAAAGGAAGATATCTGGGAAAGCTTGAGTAAGTGTTAAAGAAAGTCAATTGGGGACAAATCTTCAAAAGCATTTAAAATCCTGAAATTAACCCCTCTGGTGGCTTGAACTCAAGCTTCATGTGCTAATGGAACACACATAAGGAAACCAGCACAAAGGAACAGGCATGGCTGGCCAATGTAACAGCAGCAGCTAGACTGAAACTGAGAGTGGGGAAGAGAAGTGGCTACAGAAAACTAAACCCTATGTGCCCTACCCAGCAAACAAGCAATGCCATCAGGAAGGGAGGGAGTGGGGACAGCAGTGCAAAGACTCCATCCTGAGAACTAAGACACCAGGGCAAGGGCTCCAGCAGAAACAGCTATCAGAGGCAGTCCAGGGATTAGCAGAGGATTTAAAGGTGGGCAAAACAAATGTCCACTCAAAAGAATTATATGGAATTAAGTCTTGTACCTCAGCAGATGTTGTGATTTAAACGTTTGATAATTGCATACTATATTCATAGTACTCTGCAAGTTTCTAAAAGAGGACATAAAGATGAGAAATGCCATTCCTGGCTTCAGTAGAGTTCAGGCTTTATAATAGAAAGTGACATGCACATAAATAAATACTATGGGATATTAAGGAGAAGAAAAAGGCTATGCATACGGAAGACTCTGACCTAATAGGATCTTGGGAAATGAGGCTAGGTTCAGCTCACAGGGCTCATTTAGAGGTCAGAGAACAGTAAATATGCTACCAACTCCAGAAGCAACAGAGATTTACCATAGCTCAATAGAACTCAGAAGTGGGAAGAAAAGGGAACATAGAGCATGGAGGAAGATTTAGCTAAGTTGAAAATATAGAACTGTGTGATGGTGATTAAAGGAACAGAGAGATGAACTGAAAGGTAAATGCACAAAGTTCTGAGTTTCAGCCACCAAGATCCACTAGGAGATTGTTAAAATCCCACAAAAATAATTTAAAAGAAGCATGGGGACATAGATCTCAAGGATATATGAAAGAAAATATAATTTGCAAAAGAGAGAAAAAAGCAAATGAAAAGGCAACAAGGCAGGCACATGCTGTCTTTTCCAGTTTAAATTGTACTTAGAAAGATCAATGAAATGTACATTTTAGGAAACTGCTATCTACCCAGATACCCAATGTCTTGACCTCATCACAAGGAGTCAGGCTTGCCCACTTGTGACCAGTCCAGCTGAGAAGCAGATCACAGAAATGTTTTAAATAATGACACCTAGACATTAGTCTTAGAAAACAGGACACATTCTAGAATCTTAAATAAGTGAGCTAAGACCCACCTATAGTCTCCTAATAGTAATTGTTTTCAGCCTTCAAAAAAGGTTTCAAGTGTTCTTCCCAAAAATGAACAGATCAAACAATCTGGAAACTAGTACAGAATGCCTCTGCCAGTGTTCTAACTTATTCTATGTCTTTTGATCACATTGCTGCAGTCCCCAAATCTCTCCATTGGAAACCAATGAAATGTTCTATCCATTTCAAAGACTGCCTGCTTTTCTCCAAAGTCCTTAATGCCAAGCTGGAGTCTCTCTCTAATTTGCTGTTTGCCTTATGCTCCTAGTCCCAAGCATGAGATCACAGTCAGTAGGTTTACTGGTTTGCCCCTACTTCAGCTGGAGACTCTAATCCTTTTCTCTTGGTATGCGTCTCAGTGGCCACATCACCTGCCTGAGGGTCCAGAATGAACAGTCATCTTGCTTTCAGAAATCAAAACTAGAGAGACTAGGCTGAGAACTGCTTTTAATCGTGTCTAAATGGCAAAGCACCCTGGAGCCCTGCACGATAGAGTCATCATAGCCTGAATCAGTCCTGCCTCTGACAATAAGCCCTCAAGGATCCCAGGGCATCCTTGATAATGTGCCTACCTGTGGCTCCTCTCTACCAACTGCCTGTCCAGGATTCCTGGGTGGATCAGACCTGGGAGATACTCCCAAAGTAAAGGCAGCAAGGATATAGGGAGATTAGGCAGACCTTTTCATGCTTACCTCTGAATGTTTACAGGTCCTGGTATGAAACAACCTTTGTGGTGAGTTTACAGGGAAGAAGCTGAAAGTCTGGGTGGAAATGAAGAGATGCTGATAACAGCAGGCTACAACTGGGAAAGTCTCTACCCTTGGACTTCCACGCCTCCCCGAGCACCAAGGTGGGAGACAGAGATAGAAGCAGAGGACGAGGGAAAGCAAGTTATGTTTGCACAAAGGAATCTGAGAAAAAGACTGCAACCAAAGGCAAACTTAAAAACTAAACACCTGGGGGTTAGGTAAAGGATGAGCCAGGTTTTGGAGGTAAATTTCAGCTCTCTCTGTGCCAAGTACAATAGCACTGCAAGAGCTGACTTCATGGGGAATAAGTCAGCCCCTTCACTGGATGCCTGGGGGCTGTTTCCTTTGTCATTAACACTTCAAGTATAACACAAAGCCCATGGCAGCCCTGGGCAATAGAGCACCAGGCTTTCCAGTTTCAGATCAAAGTCAAGAGCTCCCTAGGAAGCCCTGAGATTGCACAATGTACTATCTCCTTCAAGGCAGCAGCTCAGAAAACCCAAAGCCTTTCCCCAGGATATAGGACTTATTTTTTTTATGGCAATCAACTGGATAAAAAAGCTCTACCTTTAAGGAAACCTTGATGTCTGTTTGGTTCACAAGAGCACCACATTTGAGTTCTAAGCTGGCTTTCAGTCTGAAGGAGTGAACATCTCCCAAGAGCTGACACTAGATTCAACCTAAATAGTCAATCTAGAAGCACAATCAACACCACTAGGCTCACTTAACTGGAATCCTGAGGAAACATTTTCCTGCATTTAGCGCTCCCAACATACAAATGTTCCCATCAAGACCAAGGATCCACCTGGACCATAAAAAAAAAAAAAGGTGTCTTGGGTGAAAGCAGTTGCTCCTGATCATTAAGTGCTTCCCCTGGCTCCAATTAAAAAATGATCAGCAAGGGGGACAGAAAGTGTACAGTTAGCCTCAGGCAAAACCTTGTCCTCCTGTAAAACTTACGAGAAATGAGCATCTCTATGTACAAAAACAGAAAAATCCAATTCGCCCTATTATCCCTCGAATTTATAGATGTCTCAGAAGATCTATTTTAGTTGATGACAGGCTACTAAAATTTCTAGGGCAGCAGGAAGAGAAACAGTAAAAGAATCTCTTCCATGCTTTCTTGAAGGGCAACCCCATTGGGTCCTCATCTGGAGCTCAGAAGGAGGCCACCCCATGATGGGAACTGCTGCAGGCCATCTGCCTGCCCTTCAAAGTTCAACCCCAAGACTTCCTCGTGTACTCCTCAAGCTCCTGCTTCTACTCTCCCATATGGTTCTTTAGTTTAGAAAAGGCTGATACCATAAACTATCAGGTTACATTTTTCCCGTTTCAAAGCCACTGACCCTCAAGAAAATGCCCCACAATTAAACAAGGTAATCTCCCAAGTGTATACTTCAAAGCCCTCCACAATCCATCCACCACATACCTTCATCCCAAACAATCCTTGGCCATTCTGTGTTTTTACATCCATAAAGTCACTCCCTAACTCCCAAAATACATCATCTTTTCCTTGGAGATTCTAAGAGTCCTTGTTCTAACTAGGGCAGGAACATATTCTTGTGTATGCTGGATCTTACACAAGGGCATCTAGCCAAGGGAACAAAGACAGAACAGGCACTGGAATTCAGCCTCTATTCTGTTTGCCAAGCATGTGCCCTGACCTAAGGCTTCCCTGGGGGAAAGGACATCCTTTTCTAATTTGTACGAAGGGGCCATATGTCCTAACACAGGTACTAGTCCCCAATATCTCTGTCTTGAATGTCTGACTGGGCTTCCCTCATAGCTATAACAACAGTTGGAAAGTACAAAAAAAACTGGAAACCCAAGACTCTGAGGAGATGTGTTCTGCCCAGGCTTCACATGCATATTAATTATAGCACCACTGGGAACTGGAGACAAGTTTTCTTCCTACATCCATATTGTAAATTTTTGTTAACTTTAGAATAAATGTAGAATAGAATTTCACACTCCTAAAAGCCCTCAGGGAAACTGCTTAAGCAGAAAGGCAAATAATGTTAATCCTCAGGATCACGAGGGATTGCCAGTGTAACTACTACACGTCATGTTTCTCACACCATCTTCTCCCAGGTATCCGGTCAACTAAAGCTTATCAAAAGAAAATCTAGAACTACTCCTTAAAGATCAGCTTTGTACAAATGCAAATTATCTTTATAGTTTAAAAACCAAATCACTAATATAAACATGCCTCAGCTTAAAATTCTCCAAGACAAAACATAAGAAAGTCTTCAGCATGTGGCCCTTGCTTAATGACCAAGCCCATTTCTTCCCTAGCATTTAGCTATCCTGTACTTTATTCATGGTTAAATAAAATTACTTACAGCTCATCATAAGGTAGAGGACCATGTGCATGTCCTGGCCCTATCTATAATTTCATATCAAACGTAGGCAGCATGCCATTCACACACCATCCTCAGTGGCTAGCCATTTTCTATTCCCCCAAACTCATCCAATTTTGGTCATCACTGCTTTCCCGGTCAGAAACTACCTCCTCCCATTTTTCAGCTGGCTGTTCCTAATTCAAATACCATTACCTCAGATACACTTTCCCAAATTATGCACTCCCTAAACTTTAAGCTTTTTCTACAGCACTTAGTATCAATGAAATGATTTGTGTGTCTCTACAAAACTTCAAAGCTCATGAGAAGAGAGAGAGCATCTCCTGCTACATCCCAGCACAGTACCTGGCAGCCAGTAAACACTTATGATAATGAACCTATTCATCTCAGCTTCTCAAGCTGTATAATATGTAGAAGTAGCCACTAGCCTCATAGAGTTATTTAATCCCTGAAAGATGCTAGTAAATACTAAGATGAGGTATAATTGTAAAAATATACCAAATTCAAAAACCTGGTTAAAAAAAGAAACTAACTCATTAATGTTTTAGTATTCATTAAATGTTCATATAATTTGGATATGTTAAGACAAATAAATGAAAGCTAATATTTTAGGTTTTAAATGCAGCTCCCTAAAATTGAAAATGGCATATATAATTGGCCTGTATGGCTTGTAGGATAGGTCTACTAGACTGAGCTGGACAGGAGAGCCCTTCGCCTCATCTGCTAATTTGTCATTCTTGAATACCCAAGTATGTAACAGTTGCTCAGGTAAGCTTTCCCTGAACAGGCACCACCACTGGGTTCTCCAGGATGCCCTCCACTATCATGCTCAAGCTGTGTTGTTACTTATCTCTTAATCGGCTCCCTTATAATGCTCTTCCAAAGGAATTTAATGAACAAATAATGAAAATCAGTCCTCATTTCCTTCAAAAGCCATATGTTGTAGACTATTATAGCTAAGCCTTACTTAGAACTTTCTTAAAATGGAGTAAGCTCTCAGGAATGAACAGAAAGGGGGAGGGGGAGAGATTGGCAGAAGGAAAAAGAGGTAACTCACTTTAGTAGGGAACAAGACATGCTATAATCAGGATCCTGTCTGAACTAGAAAATATTCCAACAACTTCCCATCAGTCACTAAGCTAAGGGAAATGTAACTTTCATCAACTAAGGAGCTCTGAAGGAATCAAGGAACCTAGAAAAATTAAGTTCTCAGTAAGTTAGTTCTTTCTTCAGAAAACCTATTATCCCACCAAAGCTAGACCATCCCCATCCCCTAAAAACTGCTTAAAATTCAGTCACAAAGTCTACATTAACATAATGCTTTGGCTGATGATGCAGACATAAAAATTAACATTCAAGAATTTCAAAGTTGTGGTTGCTGTGGGAACCTTAATTCCAACTGTAGGGTACAGATGCAGAACCGTGGATTACTCCCAGTACTGATAAAATTGGAGATGTATATTTACTCCGTGCAATGAGGCACAGCTACTGTCACTGAGACAACCTCATTTTGGCATTTCTAGGCTTTCATGCATTTAGATTCTCAACCTCACCACAATACTGCTTGCTGCATTAAAGTGCCTCCTCTTGGGAGAAAAAAGAGAGAGTGAAACTGATTGGCCAGTCAAATCATCCAGCCTGTATGCTGTTTTTTATGCATGATCTGATTCTAGGACAATCATGATATTTTTACTTTACTCTTACAGACTGTCTATAAACTTCAGCACAAAAGGAAACAGGGTATGAATCTCAACTTGTGAGTATACTACAACATATGTATGTGCAAAACATTGAAAAGCTAATTTCCCATCTTCAGAACTACAAAGATGGTAAATTTAAACAGTAGATAACCTACCACACTAACTTTAAGTATGATGCTTAATTTCTGAAAACTGCCCTCTGGAGCTGGCTCTAATGAAGGGCCTGGTTCTATAACTAGTCAGAGGGAAATAACAGGAACTGCCTTACAAACAAGATAGAACCAAATGTAAGAAATTCATGTTCCACTTCAGTCCCTATCCCACCATCTCAAAGCTTAGAATGATGAAAAGAAAAGAATCACAAAATCTAATCACAAACTACCCACCCTGGATGCTGAATATCAACTCTGATTGGACTGTTCACACAAATTTCTCAAAACTGACATATATTCCTAAGCATGTGTGCTTTGGTCAGACAAGTACTTATTCAGCAAAATGATTCAAAAACAGTATACTGATATAGTAAACACTTGTAAAAGGTGATCAGGAGACTCTAGTTTCACAGATTCTTTTTCCCCCTTTCCTATTCTCACAAACATCAGATCTTGTTAATATAAAATTTACCTGCCATCTCACATACCCCAATCCTAACTGCTCAAGCTCCCTGAGGAGGAACGCCAACAGTAACTATCTGAAATGGAGCAGAGCAGTGGCTATAGTTTAGACTACAAATACTAAGGGATAAATTATAGAATTTAAAAACCTTATCCTGTCATATTTTTGCAAACAGGTATCGTATTTAATTTTCTGAATCCTCTTTGGTTTTTACCGAAGCTCAGGTGTTTCTCTGTTCTCACCTGTGTGTTATCCCCCTCCAACCTTGGTGGTCGGATGCTGGACAGATGAATGGTCTTGTAGTCTCCAGAGTTCAACTTCACAACAATGGCATCAGCATTCAGAACCTGCATCACCTGTAAGCAAGAAGGGAACAGTGCTTAAAGTAGCTTCAACAGTCCTCATCACACAGCAAGGAGCCAGGCCCATCCACCACAATCCAAGGCAGAAAATGAAATCAATAGGCATTTGGAGTAAGTTCATCATCATCTTCATAATATAACAATGTCAGAGAAAAATATACAATAATGATCAGTTCCCAGAGAACTTATATCATTTCTCAATGACACAAATTCTATACCATTCATAAAGATGATCAATCTTTATATTTTGCCATGGCTAAGACATGTGGTTAACTAATAAGGCTTAAGGACTGGAAATCTGAAGCAAGTGTGGTAGCTCACACCTATCCTCTAAGCCCTCAGGAGGTAAAGGCAAGAGGATCATTGTGAGTTTGAAATCAGTGTGGGCTACTCTGTTTCAAGACCAGAAAGGCTACATAGTAAAATTCTGTCCTTAAAAAAAAAAAAAAAAAAAAAGCAAAAACTAGTAACTAAATTCAGTTAATTTTGAAGCTCATCCTGAAAACACATTCTAAACAAACATCAAAATCCCAACTCAATATGAATCGAGGGAAAGAGGCAAGGGTTGGACTAGAAAAAGATACTAGCATCAGATGAGAAAGAACCAAAATAGAATGCTCCCATAGAGAGCAGAAAAACCAAAGTCAAGTGAAGAACAAACAGAATTGTAGAACTGTCATGTAGATACAGGCACAGGAAACAAGGTGCCTACCTTTTAAATTACTAAGATTTTACCTCAGCTACTCTGTAAGTCATCTTTTTAGAATGCTACCATGGGCATGCCTGGTTTTGGAAACCAAGTATCATTAACATTGCACCCCACTCTCCACTGAAAATGATTAACTTCCACTCTGGAATACAAGGATGTCTATTTGAAGGGCAAAAGCACAAATACTCTTCTGTGAAGGATAGAATGCTTCACCAGTGTGCACAGAATAAAATTTCATTCACACTGGGCAGTACCACATCAGCACTATAACCAGAACCTATAATAGAGCCAGCAGTTAATAATTCACCCAATTATATTCAGACCCTGTTGTTTCAAGGCTATTTGATATTTTTTTCTTTTTGGGGGGGGGGTGAGCAACACAAGGTAGTTGCTGACGACAAAGTACTGTTGTCATCCACTCCATCTGCAGAATGAAAATCAAACTTGTCTATGCTTCAATCACGCCCCCATCAGGAACCAACAGAACTGTAGAGTCAGCTGCCACACAGGCACACAGGAAGGGAAGACTGGCAAAATTTCTCTTATTTTATGCATGAAAGAAAAAGCAGGTAGACTCTCTTTTTGCCATGATGGATGTCACACTGTAACTATCTTAATAGAGGCCTATTTCCTGGAAGGCCTAAGATTTTTCAGCACAGAATACACCCATTTATTTGCAGTCTCATCCAAAAACAGTTAATTTCTACCTTTGCAAAGAATAAGACCACATACCAAAAAGAATACAGAAATGCTCTAAGGGACAACCTGAAGAAAGAGCAAAATATAAAAACAAATTGGAAATTATGCATGACAAGAAATGGCAATAGCTAAGTGCTAGCAAATAGAAAGAAGGAATAAAGATGCCAGTTTAAAAGAATAATAATCAAGCTGTAAATCCATGGGAGAGAATGGCTACAGATGACAGGGGGAAAGATGCTCCTGAGTTTGACCACTGTGAATAACAGAAGCAATGTTTATAAAATGCCAGTGATCAAAAAGATAATGAAGGGTCTACAGAAGACTAAATTAGGAAAGGATGGAATTGTCATTTTTCCACTATATTTAAAATTAATCCGCAACTCTGAAAGCAGCAAACAGACAGTCCCAAATTAAAATAACCACTTTGTTATGGCCTCATGACAGATTTGAAATCAAGAGAGCTAATTCCTAAAACCCAAAGAGCCAGAGCCAAAAACTTACCTGTCCAAAAAAAAACAGGAAGGCCAAAGGTAATAAATACAGCATAAGTTCACACCAGAACCACAGTCAGGACTGGTTATCAGGACTGACTGGTAACAAAGAATATAGGACCCTCCAAATCAAAGAGTCTCTTAAACATCAATCACAAAGACATGCCCACGAGTCTAGAACTTAGAAACTACCTAGAAGATATAACTAAAAATATAGGTTGTTATAAGAAGAAAAAAAGAATAGGTCTTATGTTTGTTACCACCTAGCTATATTAATGTCAAGAAAAATTCTCACAGTAACAGAATGCCTTCCCAAAGATGCCAAGAGCGGACAACAGACCAAAATAGAAAGACTCTAGTGAACAATGTCTCTGTCCTTCAAAATTGCTCATTTGTGTGAAAAGAAAATAGGAGACAAAACATTTGAGAGGTAAGGTTCCATGATGTAGGCAATTCTGCTGTTCTAACTTCAGACTGAAAAGAAGAAACAAAAACAATTCCTCTAAGCTATACCAAGCAAAATAGCTGGTATAGCAAATCAATATAACTCTACTTTCAAGTGGATGGATACACGAAGGAAAATAAGGTAATCCTCAATCATCTCAAATGCACACTTCTCACTTAAAATTTCCAAAATCTTACTTTAGACATACCTGCACTTCTTCTCAAATTCAAATTTATTCCTATTAAATTGTCAATTGCCAAAAACATAGGGATTTTCCCTCTATCAGAACATGAGAAACAGCTCAACACTCTCTGCTTCATAGTCAGGTTCAGAAAGGTATGACACCAGGGAGAAGTATCATGGTTTCACACTCTCCCTCCCCCGTGCCCCTCATTCCAGAATGTGAAGATACCCTGTGACAAGGCTGGTGCGCGTCTCCTCTTATAACATGTTAGCAGCAGCAAATGGATTCTTGAAGCTTCAATTTGGGCCATAGCAGCAGCATGCTTTCTACTCTGCATCTCCCTGATTAGAAACCTCCTCTTCAGGAGCTGCACAATCTGATGCTGCCAAAGATGCAAGGCTTAGCTTTCTGGAGGAGGGGGTGTGTGTGCATGTGAATGTGTGTAAGGCTTAGCTTTCTGGAGGAGGATATGTGTGTGTGTGTGTGTGTGCATGTGTGTAAGTAGGGTTTATGGTTTTCTATTCCTCTGTAAAATGTGTCATTACTGTCCAGAGAACAAGCTGCTCCTGAGCAGAGCCATGGAAGAAGCAATAAAATGCTGGGTATAGTCACACGCTGTGCAATAAGTAAAATGCAGAGTGGATTACTATCCAAAGCCTGCTCATCAGCTCAGTTACAGACCACATTTGAATGGCAATATTTCTTAGGGAGAGCTTTTCATCAAAATAGCTGAAGTATGCTCTCGCTGCTCACTTTCTCTGTCAGCTAGATTCCTAACCAAGCCATCCATGCAGACACACCAAGAGATCACTTAAAGCTCAAGCACAAAGATCTATAAGGAACGAGTCACCATCTGGAATCAAGATGCATGCACTAAATACAATTCCTTCCCCATCATTTGATGTCCAATTATAAAGGAAACAGTGGTTTCATGGTGGTAAGATATAGGCTAAGGGCTACTACAAGTCAAGTGAACCACAGAGTTGTGTCAAGCAAAGCACACTATCCCTTCCTCTGGTCCCCTATCATACTGCCTATCTCCATAATTCACTCACAGTGCTCAATGGGTGGCCAGCACTCACAGTTATTTGGCTACTTAGAACTCTGCAGCAAGCATGGTAGTGACAAAGAGCCTTACAACAGCCTCTTCAGCTACACCTCCCCATACACATCTACCAATAGCTCTATTCCTACCCATCTCAGTACCAGAAAGAAGCAAAAGGACAATCAGCCCAAACAGGGCTTCTACAGGTACCACTGGAGAGTACCCACTGATGAGGTCACTTAGAAATGACACAAATATGCCCTGCCCTTCCACCTTCCTGACATCATGACATCCAGCTGTTCTTCCTGCCTCCTAAGGTTGTATGCTACCCCTGTTTTCGCCAATCCTTCACAAAAGTACAGATACAACCCCTACCCAACCCCCAATAATAATGACAACGGTATCACTGCACAAGCTAACAAAGCAATCAGAGCAAATACACACATAGTTAAAAGAAAATCATACATCAAACAAAATTTCTATGGGGAAGATTCTACAAAATATCTGACCACTCTTCAAAATGGTCTGGATCACAAGGAAAACAAGAATACTAGAATACTATACTCAAGAAGATCCTATGAGGGTAAAATGGGTAAATTCGATGTTACTGAAAGAGAAAGGGCTATTTAAAGAAAACTAAGGAAATCTAAATAAAGGACTTCAATACTAACATACTACTGATACATCAATCATAACAAATATACTATACTCACGTCAAACACCAGAGAACATTAGACTGGCAATGCTATCTTTGTGCTATTTGTTCTAAAACCAAACTAAAAATAAAACACTAAAGCCAGCTAAGTAGTATCTTAAATTTCTTCTAATTCATATCATCAAATTGGCTTGCTGATAAAATCTACAAACCAGGGGATGGAGAGATGGCTTAGTGGTTGAAGACAATGGTTGCTCTTGCAGAGGACACAAGTTTGGTTCCCAGCAATCCCATGGTGGTTAACAATCATCCATAACTTTAGATGCCCATAACACCCAATGCCCTCTTCTGCCTCCATGGGAGGCACTGCATAACACAGATGCACTTACATGTAAGCAATATACTCATACCCATAAAATAATTTTTTTAAATTTGCAAACCACATCTTAAAACGCTGTCAATGTTCTAGCCAGACCAACCCTACACTTCCTCTTCATCACATAGTCCCATGATAAAGGTCAAGAGATTAGCAAACTTTATATTTGTTCTTTTGGGGCTTCCTCCGTATTACAACATGAGAATATATTGGATAGTTTAGACAGTACCTTGCTGAAAATCTTATCAGACAGCCACTTCTATTCAGCACAGAACTAGCAATTACATAAAACAAAACAAATAAAAAGCATACAAAATGGAAAGGAAGAAAGAGAAGTACACTGTTCTCATGAGATACATATGAAGAAAACCCCAATGATTCCACAAATACTATTAAAACCAACAAATGAATTAACGAAGTAGTGGAATACAAAATCAGCCACATTTCTATACACTAACAATAATATCCAAATTTCATTCCCAACAGTATCTGAAAGAACAAAATGCTTAGGAATTTTAAAAGGAAGTAAAAAACTTACACGATTAAAACTATAAAACACTGTTGAGGAAGACAAAACGAAAGCTAGGTGGCTGAAGTACTATCTGTGGAAGCATGAGGACCTGAGTTTGTACACACCCCTAAGACCCACATAAAAAACCAGGAAAGGCAATGCATGTCTAGAATCCCAGCACTAGAAGACAGAGATAAGAGGATCTCAGTCTTCTAGCTAATGTGAGGGCTCCAGGTATGTCAACTTCTGACAACCACATGCACACAGATGTGCACACATGCAGGAAAAAAAAATGCAGAAAGAAATTATAGAAAAAACAAATAAATGGAAATACATCCCATGATTACAGATTAGAAGAATTACTACTGCCCGTATGTCAAAACAATAGCAATTTGTAAATTTAATGAAATCTCTATAAAAATCACAAAGATTTTTAGTTTTGGATTTTTTTCTTTTAATATGGAATGTTCCATGTACCTGCATGTAAACCCTTATACCATATCCATGTGTGATAGGGTGAACTGTCAACTTGATAAAATCAAGAATCACCTGGGAGCTGGGCATTTGTGTGTATCTATGAAGGATTTTCTTAATTAGGGTAATTAAGGGGAAAGATCCACCCAGAATGTAGATGGCACCATTTCATAGGCTGGGCCCTGAAAAGAATACAAAAAGAAGCTGAGAATTCCCATGCCTTGCTATCTTCTTCTGACAAAGGATGTTAACAACAGTTCACTCAGATTCCTGCCACAAGTACATCTTTGCCATGATGGACTGTAACCTCAGACTGTGGGCTAAATAAACCTCTTCTCCCTTGGGTTGCTTTTTGTGAGAGTATTTTATCATCACAGCAACAGAAAAGAAGATGAGATAGAAACTAGTACCAGAAGTGGGGTCACTGCTGTGCTAAACCTGACTAGGTGGACCTCAGACCACAGGAACTGTTTTGTGACTGGAACATGAAGAGTATTTTGAGATAGAAAAGCCAATGAATACAAGAAACAGCCATTACTACTCTCTGCTTCTTGACTGTGGATAGAAGGTGACCAGCTGCTTCAAGCTCCTGCTGCCTTGATTTCCCTGCCATGATGATCTGTACATTGAATTGTGAGCTATCTTCTCCCATAAATTGTTTCCTCATGATATTTTATCACAACAGGAAAAGAAACTAAGGCACCATCCAATCTATGTACCACAAATACTACTAACAGTAAAAGGCAGCCCACAGAGTATGAGATATTTCTAAATCACATATCTGCCAAAGGGTTAACATCCAGAACATATACAAAATTCCTAAACTCAACAACAACAAAACCAACAGTACAAATAAAAATAGGTAAAGGCATGGGGTTTAATGCTCACACTGTAAAAATAAAAACAATTGTTCAAAACCCAAAACAGGTAAAGGTCTTACATATATGTTACTCTAGGTTTATACAAATGACCAGTAAGCATAGGGAAAATGCTCAGTACCACTAATCACTAAGATAAATGCAAATCAAAACTATAATGAAATATCACTTTATACCTATTATGATGACTTTTACCATAAGAGAAAACCTGAAGGGAGGAGAACTGGACCTCAGAGACATCTACAACCATGATGCTAAATAATTTCTCTAACTGGAAACACAACAAAAAAAGTGATCAGGATAACGAGTTTCATCCTAGGATCCACTCCATCCACAGTTATCTTACACCTTGACCTCCAATGCTACCAATGCCAGTCAACTTCTTAGGCTTCCAGGCAAAGTTCCAAAGGGTAAGTCACCCTGGGACCTAGAACCAACAAGAGGCCTCCAACAAGCAGGGCAATGAGAAGACATTTCTTGAGGGCAAGCTTCCCCTCCCCCTGTCCCCAACAATGCTATTCAAGGCCTGCGAAGTCTACAATGCCCACAGATCCAGAAGCAGGGACAGGGAAGCCAAGCCACGTGCTCAGGGGACCATATGGCTACAAACTGCACAGATCAGCTAAAACGCCACAGGGAAGGCAGGCAGGGAACTGGCAGGCCACCACAGCACAAAAGTCTCAGGCAGACTCAGCTAATCGCTGTGAAGGGAACATGCTTCTCTGCTAACCTGGAGAGACAAGAAGAGCCCTCCCTTGCATTTCTTTCCTTGAGGACTAAAACTGCTTGTGAAGATGATGGAAACCAGTCTTTCAATAGGCCACAAATATTAAAAAAATACTTAGCTGAGTTTCAAATGATCAGAGTGACCCTCTTGTCAAATACTTGTCTACAGCTTTGCATAAGTTCCAGAAACCAACTATCAGACCCAGAAGCATCAAGTTTAAGAGTCAAAGGTTACCTTTGCAAGGATTTCAGGTTAGTTTAGCTGTGTCCAGCACTATTAGCTCCTAAAAATCAAAGCGACTGCTAACTAGAAATCCCCTATTTGCTAAGGCCTCGCAAATGTAGACTTGATTGGTGAGACCTGTAGGATATCAGACTGTGAATGTGAAGGTCATAGGGACATGACGACTTTTCTTCAGCTTCCTTGAAAAATTACTGGACGTTAACATACCTTTGTGTGTCTGGGAGCATGTTGAATGTCCAGGAACAGGTAATAACTAAGTATTGAATCTAGAGCCTCACACATTAGGTAAGCAAGCTACCACTGAACCATAGCCCCAGCCCCTAACAAACATCTTGCATCATTTAAAAATAACTACAAAACTAAAGATGGGTTCAGGCTTATGAAAAGTAGTACAAATAATTTCTTCATTTTTAACTCAATGCTGATATCCAGTGTTCAGAAGATGCTGGCAAACTAGGGCCATCAAGTTGAATTCATAGGGCCCAGGTGGCCTGAAAACTTTAAAATATCTAGTATGTTCCATTCAGAAAAGGTTGGGCAATCCCTATTCAACTAAATATTCAAAAATAAACCAACTTAGATTGGTTAGTATTTCTGAAGAGCTCCTTGGTAAATACAAATCATTTCTAGGGAAATAACTACCATATATGGACATCCACCACGCTTTCTAAATACTGGAAAATTACCTAACTACATGGATATGGACCTACTAGAGACAGGTTAAATAAATTATGGTGTAGCTTCACAATGGAATATTAGGTACCAATTAAGGAAGTTAGATCAAACATTTATTTTGATTCCCTCTCTAAGCAACTATAAATAGAAAAAAAATTAAGATTTGCATATCCTATTTACATAGACCCAAGAGCATAAAAGGACAATCAAAAAGAGGAGCATTATCACAAGCTCCTGGAGGCCAGGCAGCAAATGGGTAAGTAACTAAGTAGGCAGGCTCACAAAAAGAGCCAGGAATGAGAAAACTGAACAGCCAATCCAGAAACGCTCGAGACCCCATGCCGTAACCCCAGATTGGCCAGAAAGACTCAGAAACTGAAAAGTCAGTCCAGATACTTGGCTTGGCTTCAAATTTCTGAAATAGCAGCTAGATTTCAAGATGTAAACCCTAAACCCACACGTAGGTGCCGAGTTTCTAACCTAGTAAGACCATGTTCTTTTTATTTTTAATTTTATTTATTACTTTTATTTTTTATTTGTATGAGTATATTGCCTGCATGAGTGAGTGTACCAGGACCATGCAGTACCCATGAAAGTCAGAAGAGGTCATAGGATCCCCTGGAACTGGAGTTACAGATGGTTGTTAGCCACCATGTGGGTACTAGTAATTGAACCCTGGTCCTCTGTAAGAACAGCCAGTGTTCTTAACCACTGAGTCATCTCTCTAGTCTAAGACCTCATTCTTAAATGAGAGACCAGGAAGCACTATCAAACACCCAAGGAAAATCTCTAATATGAAAAATAAAATGCCAAAATAACCAAGAAAGGAACATAAACAACAACATGGAAGAAAACTTGAAAACATTCAAAGCAATTCTTCAGGGAGTTCAGAGATTTTTATTAGCAATAGTAAAAGAGATGCATTCAAAGAACAAATAAAATTCTTAGAAATTAGAGCACAGTATTCAAATGACAGATAAATAGGAAGGAAGAGAGGAAAGGAGGGAGGGAGAGAGAAAAGAGAAGGGAGGAAGGGAGGAAAGGAAGAGAGAGAGAAAAGAAAAGAGATCTTGTGTGCCTGTCTTCCATCACTTTGGAGTTGAGGCAGTAGGATGTTATGGTCAAGGCAAGCCCAGGCTATACAGTAGTACAACCTGTACTTCAAAAACAACAATAAAACAAACATTTAGAGAAAAACTAACAGAAGTTAAAAGGGAAATATTAGAATATCTCAAAGTATACATCCAAAGAGGAAGAGTTCTAGAAAAAGAAAGAACAAAAAAAGTAGATGAAAGTCAACCAACAGTTAAAATACAAAGCTCCAAACACTGAGACATAATGTTGCATCATTATATGTCAGAATACTAGGATCAAAAAGACTTTTGTAAATTTTTCTAAAAAAAGAAAAAAATCATACATGAAAAACCAGAATGATTTTAGATCACTAAAAAGAAAAGAAAAAAATAAAAAGAATAACAAACCACACCAAAACCCTAGAGGCAAATGAGAATGGTACACTAGTGGAAGGCTTGAACAGTTCACATGGAAAATGACTTCTGAACATACCCAGCTAGATTATCAACCAAGCGGAAGTGAGAGAGGAATGAGTGGACACAGAAAATTTACCTCAAGTAGTCTATTACCATGAAATCGGGGAAAAACTATGCACCAAAATGAATGACACAAAATGGGATCCAGCAAGCACAGTTCTGAGAGTAAGGGAAGAGAAAAAGTTGATAATGAAATTCGGGGGTAAAAGCTGTGCAATAAGAGAATAGAGGATTTGTATGAATTGGTGCTGTTCGCGGGCTCCAAGAAAAAATTGCTGAAAGATTAGCAAACTGAATGAATGTCTTAAGAGGAAATTTGGGGAAAAAAAATAAATCAAAGCAGAGAATTTGAGGATAGAATTAGACACATACACATACACACACAGACACATGCATGTAAATGTTTAAAAAATTAGTAACTCTAGGGAAAACAAAAAACTGTACAGGAAATGAATGAATGTTATATATAATATAGCTCTTACCAAAGTAATTAGCATTTGCAAGGTAAATTCTGAACATTAATTTAACACAAATTATAAGCATACTGGAAAAATGGGAAGGAGCACATGTCTGCCCATGTGAGTATGTACACTTGGGTGAGAAACTAACTCTATTTTCTCTCATGAATGAAGGAAAGGGGTTATGCTCACAAACGAACGAAGAGCAAATAAACCTTTTATTCAAGATATGAGGAAGCTGAGCCTTCAAGGTAGCCGCACAGCAAGGCATAAAGGCACATGGGAGGGAAAGGCAAGAGGACCAAGAGTTCAAGACCTCAGCTACAAGAGACCTGTTCTCAAGCAAACAAAGTAGCTGCCTGTCTACAGTGAAGTAAAGACCTTATCAAAACATCAACTACAGACATCACTGAGAACTCTGCTTATTTTTGTAGCAATTTTTTCTGGATGAAAGAAACTCTATTTGTATTTATATTCTATCTCAAGCCTCTCATGCCATATCTAGTCACTTTGAGGAAGAATGGTGCAGTATCCCCTAAAGTCTCCTATGTTTGGATGCTTGACTAATTTGGGGGACTGTGGAACCCTTGGGATATGGGGTTCATTTGGCAGAAATAGGTCACCAGGAATAGGTCTTGAGGTTATACTCATTTGTGGTTCAGATCTGATCTGAACTCTCAACTTCCTGGTCCAGCCCCCTGTACAGAGAGCTCTGCCTCATGCTACTAGCAGCATGGACTGAGCTGTTCATGGTGCTGAGCCTTTCCAGGCATGACAATCTGAAACTCTCAACACCATCAGCCAAAATAAATCTCTCTTCTCTTTTTTTCTGCCAGGTATTTGATTGTAACAATGAGAAAAGTAACTAAAACAGACAGAGGGCCAGAGAATTTTATGTAGGGGCCAGAGAATAAATATCTAGATTTCACAATCTAGAGTCAAAACTCAAGAGATCTCAAGAACTCAGTAAGAACTACACTGAAAAATGAAAGAGCCACACAATGGTGGGACATGCAGCCAGGACTATGGTGGGACACGCAGACAGGACAATGGTGGACATGCACACGGGACTGTTCTCCCGTTTGCTCAGGACAAGGAAGTTCAGTTTTCAATAACTTTTAAGTGCCATAAAATAGACTTTTTCACTATAAAAAGTCAAAGGTTATATACACTAATGAGTGCAGTGCCAAACTTGGTCCAATGACCATGGTTTGCCAAGTTTGAGATGGGCAGTGTGTACAACCCAATTTAGAAAAAAAAGAAAAAGCTACACCACAATGTTTAAGGAAGAACGGGTATTTTGCCTATCTTCTCTGTGCTTTATTCCTATTTTAAAAACAAAAATTAAGCTCAAGAAAACTTAAAAATCTTTTAACAACCCACAAATACATTTTTTCTAAGTAGGTCTCTATTCAAATTCTATAAATCTACACTAAGGCTCTACATAGACTATATCCCTCACAAACCTCACTTAGATGATTCTGGGGCAAATGCCTCTATATTGACACTATAATAAATAAAACTTCATGGTACTGATAAAAACACCCATTTTGTTTAAAAAACCAAAGAAGGGGCTAGAGAGAGGGCTCAGAAGCTAAGAGCACTGGCTGCTTTTCCATAGGACCTAGGTTCAGTTTCCAGCAACCACATGTCAGCTAACAACCATCTGTGTAACTCCAGTTCTCCATCCAACATTCTTTTCTGACCTGTGTGGGCACTACACAACATGTGTGCACTTACATACATGCTGGCAATACATTCATACATTTTAAAAAAAAGAAGAAATACAAATAAAACATTTTTTAAAAAAATGCAAGAGAGCCTCAAATCCAGAGTTTTACAAAATGGAAGAAATATTCCCATAACCATTTCTCCCTTCTTATGTTGACAGCCAAGTCATATCCTATAATCCCAGCACTCGAGAAGCTGAGGCAAGAAGATGACAATTTTGAGGCTAAACTGAGCAATACAGTTAAGACCCTGACTCAAATAAAAGTAAGCATAACATGATCAATTTAAAGCTATTAGCTAAGTCATTTAATCCTTTAAAATTATTTCTTCATTAACAAGCCTTTAGTTCCCCAACTGGTAAAAGCCTAAAACTCAGGTTCCAGGTTTTTCTAGAAAACTAAGTTTCAGCTGATAAAGGGTTAGTAGGGGTAGAGCAGGGCAGTGGGATCTGTCCACAACTCAGCTCTATCACTATGTCCACAACCTCTTGGTAATATTAGTAAACCAAAGACCAATGATCATCCTTTCCACACATACATTCTTATTTACAGGAAGAATAAACACAACTGAGTTTCAAGTTGGCACAGCAGCCCGTGTCCAAGTGTACATTCCTCAGCAGAAGAAATCAAAGGTTGCTGGGCACAGTGGCACATGCCTTTAACCCTAGCACTCAGGAGGCAGAGGCAGGGAGATTTCTGTGATTTCAAGGCCAATCTGGTCTACATAGAAGTTCCAGGACATCTGGAGCTACAGGAAGACCCTATCTCAAAAAAGACAAAAGAAAGAAAAGAAAAGAAAACAAGCAAAGATGTGTGGTGGTTACATCACGATCTAGAAGATGCACTGGGGCCTATGTCCCCAGGGACAAATCCTGCTGGTGTCTACTACAGAGAGTGATAATCATTCACCTAGCAGCTACTTAGACACCATCTACTAAAGAGGGAAAGAGGACCTTCCACCACTCTGTGACCTATTACTTTGGGCATCATAAAAAAGAGAGTAAAGACATTCAGTCAATTCCTTAGACAGAGACTTTGCAAAAATTTTAACACTGTTAAACTCGTTTGGGGATTTCCCAAGCTGACAGTGCCACCTAGTGGTTTCCCATTCTAAATTCATGGGTACCGACCAAGAATATGGATATTTAACCAGTTTGCCTATAAATAGATACAAACTTCAGTGTCTCTTAGCAAAAGCAAAACCAGACTGGAAAACATCATCATATTTTCCAAAAGCACAGAACTCAGCCACTCAAATCACCAAAACCTTTAAAAAATGCTTCTTTTTCCCCAGTACTAGTGACAACCATTTAATGTATTTAACAGTGTTCCCTTCAAACCAGTCCATCCCAAGACACATTAGCAGTGAAGAACCTAAGGGGGTAGGGGGTGTCCCAAACTACAAGAGCTCCAATAAGAATGAAGAACAAGCTGAAGGCATAGGAAATTCCAGGATGTCATTTGCTAAGCAGATAAAAAAATTTCTAAAATGTGCAAGCTATTGAGAGCAAGCTAGTAACATCCACAATTTTAACCCAAGAATTTATAATAAACATAAACTAATTTACAATAACAAATGCAAGTGTTCTTACAGTTGATAAGTACCTAACAATGAACACAAATACAGAGAGTGAGACAGAGAAAGAGACAGAGAGAGAGAGCTTGTCCTGAAATATCAGGCGCTACAGCATTTCTAATTGTTCAAATCATTGTATCATCACACCAGCCAGTGTCCACTATGCATATCAACATGCTGAGAATGACTCACCTTGGCAACAAACTGCTTGTCCTTTTGGTCCAAATTAGCAGTGGGAGCTACATAGTCTCTCCATATTCTCAGCCTGCGCTCCTTGGCAAACCTGGCAACCAAGCAAAGAATCAAGATCATTCACAGACCCAGTCCATTACATTTGAATCCACCATCATCATGAGAATTGATAATGTAGGATCCTATTACACTACCAGGAGAAAGATCGCTACTCAAACCGTAACAAAGCATGACTAATAATGTAGTCCAAAAGTATACAATCAACAGAAAAACCCAAGGTCCACGTATACCGGAAACTCACGACTGGCAGATTGCAAACTGGGTGCTTAATTGTTTAAGCTTGGATAGTACAAGCCTACCTGAATAATTAGCCCTTTCATTTACCTAGTATCTTCTGAGCGAGTACTATAACACAGAGCAATTACTCTCTTAAATGAAAAGACCATACACACTGAAACAAACATTTAAGAATCACAGGCCTGCCAAACAGACATCAGAATTCTAAAGTGGTTATCGGCTACCAAATCCTATGAAGAACACTGTCACCAAAGTCCATCTAAAGAATAGTTGAAAAATGGACCAAATCTGCATAGACATTCATTGATAAGAATTCAAAAAGCAGCCTGGGCATGATAGTACATGCCTTTAATTCCAATACTCAGGAGGCAGAGGCAAGAAGATCTCTGTGAGATAGAGAGAGGCCAGCCTGTACTATATAGCAAGTTCCAGATCAGCTGGATTACAAGGAGACCCCGTTTTGGTTTTTTTGTTTGTTTTTTTTTTTTTTTTAAAGCATTAACTAATCTGTCAGAAATTCATTTTTAAGTATGAAGCCCAGTAGACTTTCTTCTGAGTCTGACTCAGAGTGGGAAATTGAAATGTGCAAAGATTTTAAGGAAAAAAAAATAAACAATGAGCAGCTGTCTTAAACTATTTATGAGTAAGTGGATGCATGTACAGTGAGAAAGAGCTATTATTTCTGAAAACAATACTGCAACTAGTAATTTTTTTGAATGAAACACTAAAATGGAAAAAGACAAAGAAAGATGTAGTAGCTCCACAGAGAGGATGCAATTGTATCCCAATACAAGTAGCTCAAATATAGCATGCAAAATAGCAGGCAAGCAATCAAACACCGAAATATGGTTTGCATTCCCTGGGCTAACTCTCCTTTATAATGATGAACACTCACACACAAAAAAAATCCACAATGTCTTCTACAGATGTTACAAAGCATGTAGATATTTTAATTGTATTCACTTTCCTCAAAGATAGGCAAGAACTTTTAAAAAGTCAAGAATAGCAACCAAAATAGTAACTTAGAATAATAATAGACCTAGAATTTTATGAACCAAAACAAGAAAGAAATGAGCATTACAGGTTAATCTTATTTGAGGCACTATATGTGACAAGGCTATTACATCTTTCCAATTTAATAATGGAACAATATAAAACTTTTTAAAATTTAAGAAATTACTTTTTTCATCTCACAATATGTATTCGTCAGGCATATCCTTTCAAATGGCCCAGGTTAAAATATACTTCCATGAAAACTTAGAAATATTTCTGCTTACAGACACATGAAGATGTGAAAGTCCTCAGAAGAAAGTATAGTTAGAACTATAGTCATTCACATTTATGTCTATTTCTTGGCTGACATCTCAGTGGCAAAATGCAGTTATCAAGACTATTGTAGTTTTCTAATTTTTTTTATTTTTTATGTATGAGCATATTACCTGCATGTAAGTGCACCAGTGTCATGCAAAGCCCACAGAAGCCCAGAAAGAAGAGTTAGACCCCTGGAACTCTATAGACAGTTGTTAGCTGCCATATAGGTACTGAGAACTGAACCTTGGTCCTCTGGAAAAGCAGCCAGTGCTCTTAAGCTCTGAGCCATCACCCAAGCCCCAAACTTCTGTAATTTTAAGATTCTGAACTAAGTATGCCAGGAGCCTTAAGAGTGGATCACTGTCACCACCTGTTTGCCTCTTTGGCCTATAGCTATCCCAGTATCCTCAGCACTACTTCCATTCAGCTACTCTTAGTACCTGCTTTATTTTCTTCCATCAACCCCATCAAATGGGAAAAATTCATCTAAGTATCTAGGTATACTTGACCTTGACACATGAACAAGCTTACAGTCTTCAGAATGTCCATGCTCAATCTTCTGCAAAGATATCACTGCCTTAGAACTACTCTCACATAATTTAGTGATTAGGCCTATATGTCCTGGTCCTAATTTAGGAGCTACAGGCTCCATCTTTCCATCACAGTCCTGCTCCAGTTCATCTGTTTAGGAGCACCCAATAAGCAATTCTAACATCCTAAAATGGGCTTCAAGTTTGTTTCATTTCAAACATCTAAATCAAGGAATGCTTAAGAAGGAAAACTTGGGGGGAAAGTGACTTAAAAACATTTAAAAAGTAAATCATGTAAGGAATAATATCAAGTGGGCCAGCAAGATGGCCTGGCATGTAAACGTACTTCTGCCAAGCCTGACAACCTGAGCTGAATCCCCAGGAGTCACATGGTAAAAGAACTGACTCTTGCACGTGCACACTATGGCATGCACTTGCACACATGCACACACACACACAAATTTAATAAGCTTTTTTAAAAAGAATTGCACCTTTCTTTGAAATTTCCTAATTCTTTTACTGAAACAAAACAGACTTTGACAGAGATAGTTAGAGAAGATGGTCAGACTCCTTCCCTGAGATACTTAGCAAAATATGTGACTAGGCCTCCCCACAGGGACTTACCTCTCAGCTGCCCTCAGCTTCTCTGCACCCCGGGTGTAAACTGCAATTGACCAGTCCACACAGCGTGCAAAACCTTCCTTCAGGAGGAGTTCGGTGATGTTGCCATTCTAAAGAACAGGCATGAGAGAAGAGATGTGGATCATACATTGTTATAAAAGAAATCACTTCTCTAGGTTTCTGACACAACAAACACAGTCACCCTCCAGTTGCTACTCTGAAAAACACAAGTTTCTAACTGAGTAAGCACACCTTAGGCAGCAGACACCATTCTCAGGCTCCTCTCACCAGCCTTGGCTTCGTATCTCGACAACACCCAGCACAGAACCTCTCCCATAACAGGAGGGGGGATAAATGCTGGTGGCACTGAATGGAAATGACATTTCAATAGCTCTTCTTAAGGGCAGAGGAGGATGTTAATCTTGAGTAGAGATTACCCCTTATTCTTCCCTTCCCGAAGATCAGCATTTTCTCCCTTTTTCATAAGCAGCTGAAGAACAGACTAAGTGGAAATAGCACAACCACATTTTGCCTGGTGAATTACAATTCATATTCTACTGTGATACAAAGCCATCTGGCAGGGCACGGCCAGAGAGTCAGCTCCAGAAGAAACAGACATGACCTTGGCGCTCTCCAAACCATGCTCCCTGCATTCTACAGCTGCCATCATAGAAGAATTATCCAGCCAAAACGTAAGAGTAGTTTAACTGTGTGTTGCATATAGATTACAAATAATGAAAAATCACTTAAATTTCCCAAAACAAGGTCATTTTCTGTCCAAGAATAACACATCTATCATAGCATGCAAACGAGTCAAATGCCCAACAGTCAGAACTTTAAGTATGTAAAGTACTTAGCTCCTACTCAAAACAGATACAGGTGGAATGCACTAAATAATGTTTCCATATATGGGTTTCCCCGATCGCACCGATACTTCAGGCATATGGCTTCTAACCTAAATCTAATCATATTCAACAAACTTTCAGGTCCACTTCTACAGGCTGCAGACATCTCTAGGCTTTCACTGGCAGCTTCTAGATTCAAACACTTGGAAAAGTAAGTGATGCAGTTTCTCTTCCCCCTATGAACCCAGAAACATTGAGATTAACTTCCTAACGGTGAGAAGATGCACAAATTGTCTAACAAATAACATCTCCATAGAAAAGGCCCCAAAATCATTAGATGGTAATCCTGTCAAGATACTGAATTGGATGTTAATTAGACAGAGAAAGAGCAGCAAACCACCATCTCTCCAAACTCCGATTACAACCCGGACCCATTCCAACCCAAGCTACACGTCGCACTCACTGGATGAAGGATGGTACCCAAAATGTTCTGGTTGTGGCAGCTCTCCAGAATGATCTGAACATCTCTCTGGAGCAGTCGCGACTCAGTAAAAAACTTGGCTTCTGCAGCAAAAGGCTCTGGTGTTTCACTGCCATCTGCTTCTCGGCGAAAAGTTGGGCACTAAAGGAAAATAAGGGCAGTAAGGCACATACATAGCTTACCTGTGAGAGCCAGACCCCTCTCTCCCCACACCAGGCCTTCCAAAAGGCATGAGCGCCACAGGTAAGCTAAGTTCAGTGAGGTCTCAAAACTGTGCCTCCAACCCTCTTTAAAACATCAGACCATGAGCTTCTTCTTGTTAAAGGCAAAGAAAACACAGCATCATGTGGAAAACCATTTTAATTTCCATAGGAAATGGTCCCTTACCCAGAAAAGACCTGCCAATGCCTTGCTTTCAACTCCTGATATTTTAAAAATACAAATGGATACTGAACATGAGTTCAAATCATATTCAGCAAGCTTCAGAGCCACGCATCCTTCCTTTCATGGGGTCACATATTCAACAGTCTCCCATTCGAAACAGACCTAGGGTACTTTAAATTTAAAAAGAAATTTGAATTTTTTGAAATAGAATTTGTCCGCTATAAAGCTTAAGCCAAAACAGACATGAAGTAGTCTGGCCAATGGTTTATAGCAGGGAAAAAAGTAGATCCAACTCTCCAGGTAGAGGATCTATCTACCTATCATTAGACACGTCCACAAATCTCACACCCACTATACAGCCTAGTATATGGTCTGACCTTAATCCCTGACAGCATGACGGTAACAAGGTAGTGATCTGGGAGGAGCAGGGCCCGGACCACACTGCCATCTCGAACATGCTCGATGATAGCTGTATGACAGAACAAACATCTTTAGTTGTCAGAAAAGTTGTTACAGGATTATACAATGTGCAGTCAGTCAACTTTCATCTAACTCAGCTCCTCTCCTTTCCAAAAATGTGAGAAAGTGTCCTTCAGAGAAGTAGAGGAAGCCCTGACAAGTCAGGAGCGCTCACATGAGTCAAGGGAAATAAAGATGAGACCTGCTTCTGTCTTCTGAAAATTCTAGGACCTCAACGCTCACACTGAAGCTATGCAGTCTGCTCTAGGAAGCTCTTCTGGATGCCAGGTGCCAGCACAAAATAACAACTCAGATTGGTCATGTTTTGAGTTTACTAAATCTATAGTTAGTAAGGGCTCCAAGGAGCAAAAACCACATAGTATACAAATTTATGTTCATATGCATATGGAATATATGTTTCTATCTCCAAGTTTCAGAGTTGTTATTTAAATGGTCTTGAGATAATAGAAGATTCACAATGTGCAAAATGCCATACCAACAACTTACACCCAGCAACAGTATAGACCAGTCTCTGCAATACGTACTTGTACTTAAGCTTTTGTGAATCAATTCAACCCCCGTCCAAAGTGCCATGGTGTTCTCTTACCCTTAAGGATTTCCTCTGGATACTAAATAAGCAAAAGAAAGACTCACTGGATCTCATAAACTTCAAGAATCAAAGAGAGCAAACAGAAAGAAATCACCCTGGGTCATGTCTGCCTTTGCCTGCCAGCCTCACCATTGACAGGCTTCTGGTGGTGTGAGTCCACAAAGTGCCTTGGGTTCTCAATGGTATACTTGAGGTCCCGGATGGTATGTGAACCGTTCCCCTCACTCCACATCCCTTTCTTTGATGCCTTTGCTTGTTCCTCACACTCTGAAAGCCGGTTCTGCTCTGGGCTGGGACATGAAAGCAAACAAGCTGTGGTTAGTGAGTTCATGAACAGAGCTGTGCAGCTCTTTGCCAATCGGCTTCTTTAGCATCTTCGCCCCTAGAAAAGTCCAAGGCATTTATTAACCAGAAAACTCACCATGAGCACAATTTCCAAATTCCAAATTTGTTCCTTCAAAGGACAGATTAGATTCTAAGAGCCTTTAATGAGAAGATCTAAAGAACACACTGTACTTCTGCCAGTGAGTAGAACAGAACAAGTTAACGGCTCCAAAGGGACCACTCCAGGGGGTACAGCTTCATTAAACCATCCTAGACTCTAGAATCCAGGCACAGCTCAGCAAGGCACAGTGCAGAAAAGGTGGCTAAGAACCACCTCAACACTCTCTGTGTCCACAAATCAAGTCTGGGGCATCTGCAGGGTGCTCTGCTATTACTGATAATGTTGACTCAAAATTGCTTATACATCCAAGGAGGCCAGCTAGACAATGGTGTTTGAAAATAAAGTCTCCTCCTTCATCAGGCAGGAAACCACACTAGAACAGCCAAAAAGGCAAAGATAAAACACACAAGTACTCTGTGGGGTAGTAGGGTAAGAAATGACTGCTAAATTCAGGAAGCAATCAGCTACAGGCTTCTGAACCATCCCCAGCACCTAGTACCATCCACAGAGACATATACATCCGAATTGCTGCTCACCTGGTTTCTAGGGGTTTCTAAACAGGCATGACCTACCATTTCCCAAACCAGAAGTTTCTGGTTCCTATCTCTTCCTTGCCTTCACCCAAAAGATAACCACAAGATTCTCAGAAGTCCAAATTCGTGCAAGAATTAGATGAAAAAAGTGATGAAAGGAGAAGCAAACACAAAAACCACGAACTGGTGACTCTGGGTCTAGAGGGATTGGTACTCCAGTGGAGGTTTCTTTGTATAAATGGTACAAAACTGTACGGCATTTTTCTTTATTCATTCTGATTGCAAACTGAATTCCCAAAACATTGTACCACTAATTATGCCAGTAATTGTCCCTAAGTTAGAACTATGGCATTCTTCCAAAAACACCACCTAAAACAAAATATCTTAATTCAACCAATTCCCACATATACACACAATTACAGAATCCAGCAAAGGCTTCCTTACAACTACAAAGGACCAAAGATATATAGTGAGTGACCTGGCCCATAAGTCTAAGAGGAAAGTAGGCAAAAGATACAACTGCTCCTTTGGCTCATGCTCATCAAGGAGTACACCTGATGCAAATATTTATCCAAAGCTTTTTCTTCAGCTACTGCAGTCATATAATACAGCAAGGATTTAATGGTTTAAACAGTATGTTTATAACCTACAAATTACTGATGCAGAGTATCACTTTTCAGAGTATAAAGTGTTAATTAGAGCCAGCTGCAATCCATCCTGCTAAGAATACAAGTGAACTTGGGCAGGATATATATGTACTAGAGATCTTAAATCTTCTAACAAGTTCACATTACCATTGGTTAAACAAATGCATTTTTAATGTATTAATGAAGTATCTATAAATTCAAGACCAAATAATCTTAAAAGGTTCAGGAGAGATAACCAATTTTTCTTAACACTCAAAACAGAAAAATTGTGTTGTCTTGTCAGTTTCCCCCAGATTCTATGCAGATTCCGCTTGAATCCTATTTGTTAGTTCACTTTTCCACTGCACTGTTCTTGCACCTAATATGACATTACATCTCTTGATTAACTGTCTTCCCATTAGAATGTCCACAGAGCCTAAATCTATTCATTGCTCTGTTCTTAGTGCACAGAACACAGCCTGGCAAAAAGTCAGGGCTCAGTAAATATTTGGGCTGGGTAGATGTGAGCATACTCTGGAATTGAATATCTATGGTGAAAGACCTATCGACTCATGAATACAAAGAAAAAAATTGCTTAGTCTCAAAGCCTGCTTTAAAGAAGTTATATATCAAATACTATTAGTAAATGTAAAGTGATCTCCTAGCTTCAAAACAATCCATGAGAAAGAAAATCTCAAAAGAAATTAAAGCACCTGAAGTCATCCATTTTATATGAGGGAATGGGAGAGAATGAAGCAAAACCAGTTTATAGCGGGAACCTAAACTCCCTTGATGTCCCAAGAAAAAGCACCATGAGTACAAGGAGGGAATACTTACTTATTGGCTCTCATGCCTTCTCTCCGGGTGGCCAAGCCCTCTGCAACTAGTGATTCAGCAATGTTTTCCCCATTTGTATCTGAAGAAGAAGAAAAGGAAATTAATCATAAAAGTCAAACCCAGCTCTGCTAACAACAGCACACAAGGGGATGGACCATTTTCATCTTCACTCTTCAAGGAGAATGATACTGTAGCAGAAAAACAGGCAGATATGCACCACTAGACTTCACAGAAAACCCATTCCCCCAAAATGTCTAGTCTCTAGGACCCAAAGGTCTATCAATCTTCTTCTCAGGACTGTGTCTCCCAGGCCAAAGGCAATCTCAGGAGACATGTCAAGTAGCTCATCAGAGCAGACAGCAGTGGCCAAAGGAGAAGATGCCTACCTCTGCCGACAAAATCTAGCTGCCTGATGGCACGGACAAAATCTCTCAAAATCCTAATAATTCTCGTCTGAAGTAGGGACTACACTTTTCCATTGGGATCTTTTCCCAGTGAGCATCTGCACAGTGCCTGGCTCACAGCAGGAAGTAGAAAAGGGTAGTCTCCTCAGTTTGTCTGCTCAGATGGACACACTTATTTAGTGTTGTCCATCACACTTAGGTCTGGAAGTCCAATTCTTCTCCATGTTGTATTCTCTACTTCAAGAGGACATGAAGACAAACTAATGAGGCCTGAGAAAGACTATCTCTAGTTTTCAAGGAAATATTAAGAGGACAATGTCTAGATTTGTAATTCCTCAGAGCAGCATTCAGAACAGGGAAGAAAAGAGGTTAAAACATAAAACTTAACCTGATCAGGTTCTACACAGGCACCAGAATATTAATTGCAATTTCATATTATTGAAAAAGTTTTTAGTCTTGATATACCTCATAAATCTTTTTCAGTTGAAACACTAAGGGAAGATATCCATGAAATCACTGCATAAAGATCTTTAATATGGCAGAGAACAAGCTCCTAGACAAACTGAAACATAACAGTCTCACTGATAGGTAATGTCAGCACAGAATAAAATTCTGTTAAGAGTTATGTCCAGTAGATTACATAATGACTTCCTCCAGCACTAACAAGTGTACCTGTATACATACACAAACACATGAGCAGAAACCCTAAATGCTTTGCTAAGCAGAAGACCCACATTTCTACAAAGGCAAACCGGCTCTTTTTCTACCAAGAAAAGTTGACGTGAATGTGTATAAAAAGACTCAGGTTTTGTGAATAAGTATGGATCACCTAGCCCCTCCCTTAAGATTAATTGCTCAGTCTAAATATAGATTTCACCATATTAATAATATTAATATGGTTCCTTCAAAGCAATAAGAGTCCTAAGTTGAAAGTCAAATCAAAACATTTAACAATGAGGGAAAAGTTGAGCACTGAGACACTGAGAGGGAAGAGGTTAGAAGAGGGCAGAGGTTAGAAGAGACTGACGTCCAGGCAGAAGAAACAAGACGAGCAGCCATAAAACCAGGCTGTCAACAGATCCCAAAGCTCTTGGAAATTTTCTCTTTACAGAGCATTCTGAAATGGCCCACCTCACCACCCTCCATCCTTTTTGAGACAGGTCGCTCTGTAGGCCCAGTTAGCCTGGACAGAACTCACCATATAGACCAGGCTGGTCTCAATCTCCCAGAGATCCACCTGCCTCTGCCTCCAAAGTGCTAGAATTGGAGTGCGCCACTATGTCCTGCTGAAATGGCCAACTTTTTAAAAGTGAGTTCTGAATATGTGATAGTTGATCTTCACTGACAACTTTTAGGATCACCTTGGAGATACACCTTCAGGTATAGTTTTGAAGGAGTTTCCAGAGAAACCTAACTGAGGAGGGAAGACCCACCTGAACGCAGGTGGCGCCACTGAGTAGGGTCCCAAGCTAAACAAAAAGGGGAAAGCAGAAAATGAGCACCAGCATTTCTGGTGCCCTATCCTGCCCACCATGACAGACTATATCCCCTTAAACTGTGAACCAAAACAAACCCTCCCTTCCTTGAACTGCTTTTTTAAGGTACTCTGTCACAGTAACAAGAAAAGTAACTAACAAAGAACACTTCTTCAAAAAGTAGAAAAATATATTTATGATAATTCCTCAAAGGAGGCAGAAAAATGTGACAGGTAGGAAATGGAAATAGCTATCTAAAAGATCTCATTCCTGAATATTAAATTTATCAGTTTATAAATCTAGTAAGTCACAATTGGGGGATAGTATTCAGAGCTGGGAGATGATCAGTTTATCTTCAAAAGTCAGAAAACTAAGCCAGGCCGAGTGTCCCACATCTTTAATCACAGTACTCGGGAGGCAGAGGCAGATGGATCTCTCAGAGATTCAGGCCAGCCTGGTGGTGTACATAGTGAGTTCCAGGTCAGCTGTGGCTACAGGAAGACCCTTTCTCAAAAAGAAAAAAAAAAAAAAAAAAAAAAAAGCCAAAAAACAAAATCAGAGGTGTTAGGGACTGGAGAGATGGCTCAGGAGTTAAGAGCAGTGGCTGCTCTCGCAGAGGACCCAGTTTCCATTCCCAGCACCCACCTGACAGCTAACAATGATCAGTAACTCCAATTCCAGGGGATATGACACCCTCTTTTGGCTCCTGCAGGTATTGTATGACACAGATACACTTACATACAAAGGCAAAACACTAATACAAATGAAATGAACAAATCAAAACAATTTTATACTAATCATTTTTTAAGTACACATGTGTACAAATACTACTATTCTCCCTCACCAAGAAAAGATGGGACACTCCAACCTCGTTCTCAATTCATTTTTCCAAATTCTAAAATTAGGCTGAGTCTAAAAGGGATGCCATTAGCTTTGCCATCGACTTCTGCTTGTTGTCCTCTAGCACTGACTATTCAAGTAAAACAGTCTACAACAGCTAAGCTGCTAAGATACTAGGAAGGCTTAGTTAATGAATTATAGGAAACTTAACAAAATAACTCCACTCACAAACCATTTATGTTTACCTAGCTATGTTCTAGAAAACATTTTACTAAATCTTTCAATGTCCCATTGCTTGCTCAAGCTTTACTCCCCAATTTTCTTCTCCCTCTGTTCCACCCAAAAAGACCATATGCAACATCCAATACCTCATAAGCTATTTGGCCTGGCTAAACAATGAGAGTTTATGTATACACATAAGTAAGCACACACGTGTAATGCTAATGACAATGTAGAACATGCCAAAACTAGTTGACTTACACATATTAATTATCTTTAAGAGTTAAGAGCTTATAAATGAAGAAACTAGGGCTTAGAGAGGTTAAGGAGTAAAGATGAAGAATGCAAAAGTTACAAATCTAACTCTACCTATGCAACTCTAAAACTTGTTTTCATTCCATTTTATTACAATCAATATTAGACGGAAAAAACAACAACAACAACAAAAAAAACTATAGGTCCCAAGCAGACTTTTTTTTGTTAAACAGTCCCTAGGAAGAGAAGAAAAGCCACAAGACAAAGGAGGGAGATACAGGGTACCATATAGGAAATCTACAGGAATTCAATTAACTCAACTGACCTAGAATCACAGAGCTATTGAGTGGCTATATGGGAGAAAGAATGCTACACAATACCACATACACCTACACCAAGCCAAGAAAGTACAGGAATAAAGAAGGAGCAGGGTCACTGGAATATGCCTCTGCACCTATGTGCATGTACCCAACAGCAGTTTCAATGCAACCCACAGCCAACTGTCCTGGAGCTATGGCCACCAGAACCCACACTGGCCTTCCACCACATGAAACTTTACCTACTTCATGAGAAATGAATTTGCTCCTCTTTGCTGCTCACCTTTTCCAAGGTAGATCATGCCATACTCTCGTCCCTGAGGAGTCTTGTTTTCTATCGTGAAACAGACTTCCTTCCCAATCAGCTTCTTACGAAGGAACTCTCGAGCAGGAAATGCCCAGGGCTGAAAGACAAAATAGAGGTATCACAAGAGAACTGCCTACTCCAGACACCAACCTGCATCAAAGCAACTTCGGCCTTCAATAAAAATATCTAGGTACCTACCTCATTCTGGCCCTGTGCTAAGCCAAGGAGCTACAAAAAGGAAACACATACAACAGACTGCATACTTCGGGATGTCATAAAAAGGAGGGCCTAGCGATTGTTTTAGGTTGCACAGGCCCTAAAACAGGCTTCAGAGTTTTCCAGACACTAACAGGAGCACTTTTCTCCATCACTGTTCAGTTACAGCTTACTTTGTGAATAATATTTGCCAACATTTTTATAGCACTTACTATGTGCCAGGCTCTGAGTGCTTTCTATATATCAACCCACTCCCTGTAATGGGAAGTTCAGACTCAAGGAACCAACTAGGCAGTGAAGCATCATAAATAACAACTACTATCCGCATTTGCTTGCCTTGTTCCAGTTTACAAAGGACTTTCTCTAAAGCCAGTTCAAGGCATAGCTGGAATGGAGACAAGGTTTTAGTGCTGTTACTATTTAGGAGTGAATCTGTTCAAAAAGAGCCTTATATATGCCATTTCTACCACTTTTTAAGCACAGCAATAAAGTCAAAAGGACGGTTCCATATTTCCTCTTCTATTTCTGCTCTGGACTGATGCCTTTAAAAATGTAGGAATTGGGCCAGCAAAATGGCTCAGCAAGTGCAAGTGCTTTCCATGCAAACCTGACAACCTGAGTTCAATCTCCAGATCCCACAGTGGAGAGCACACACCTCCCAAAAGTTGCCCTCTGACCTCCACATATATACTCTAAGTCCCGTGAAAATGCAAATACTTACACATGGACATGCACTAATAATTTTTTTTTTTTTAATTTAGGGGCTAGAGAGATGGCTCAGTGGTTAAGAGCACTGGTGCTCTTGCAGAGAGCCAAGGTTCAGTTCCCAGCAACCACATGGCAGCTAACCACCTATAACTCCAGTTCTATGGTGATCTGACACCCTCTTCGGGCCTCTGTGAGCAATGGACACAAGTGGTGCACTTATATACACGTAGGTAAAACACTCATACACATAAAACTAAATAAATAAGCAAATAAACAATTTTAAACCTATAAAAACATATTTTTCAAAGATCCTGGGACCTTGGGAAGATACAAGGAGCGCTCTTGGTAAGATCACCTTACAAATGGTAGGGTGATTTTTTGCCATCCATCTTGTCTATTGAGGACAGATACAAGCAGGTACGGCAGGGGAAGCGGGGGATGAAAATACACATACCTGGGATGGAAATGAAGTCTCTATGTGATCAATATAATGCACAAAGGGATGAGTCTTGTCATGTCAACCTCACTACTGCTGTAACTGCTACCCAACACAAAATTGTAAACTTACTTAAAACATTGAGATTTGCGTATGTGTGTGTGGTTTGTTGGGTTTTGGGAGGGGAGCTGATTGCATGGTTCTCAAACATGAACATGCCCTGGTTGTATTCTATTTGGTTGTAAGTTGTATTCTATTCAGAGCTGGGCAAATTCTATAACTAGATGAGAAATTAGCTAGGAGAATCAATCAGGAGACTTGGAGGGCTATACAGGACAATCTTTTGTTCTTCACAAAGGGAAGAGAATACTCTGGGAGAGAATCCACATGGAAGTGAAACCAGTGCCCATAGACACAGAACAGCCAGGAAGAAGGTCCCAATACAACCATCCAGAATTATCAGAGGCAAGTATGGGGAGAGCTGGTCAAAGCATTTATCAACTCAGAATGGCCTAAGGAAGAACAAGTACAGTTTGTTCACAGGATGCTTGTGCTTCATGAGAAGCAAGTAGTCTCTAACAAGCTGATAAGCCAAACTCCCTATTCCCTTTAGGATGCCCAACAGCAGGTAAACTGGCAGCTTACTGTACATGCCAAGACCCAGACAAAGTCATAATGTTTGAAGTCATGTTTTCATTTCTAATCTTCCCTTTGGTCAGGTTTCTAAAACTACTGAGATGAAATCAAATCCCAGAACAATGTGATGCCTTAAAGATGGTGACTCTGGTTCATAGTCCAATGTGTAATACTTTTCTCTCTTCTAATCGTCATACTGGAGCACCTGGACATCCCACTCTATCACCTCTTACCTACCATCCAAATCCTCAAAGGTTCTAATGAAAATAGGACTGTGACATTCATTTCTGAATTTCTCATGAAACCAGCATAGAGCTTCACACACAGCAAGAGTCCAATTAATCTGTGGGAAATAAATATATAACTCGCACAGTGCCCATCCACACACTATCTAGGCTGCCTGGAGTAGCTAGGCAACACTGGGGATTAGCCTGGCACAGGGCAATGACAGCTGAGGACATACAGTGGAGTTGCTTTCACTGCCACAGGACTTAGAGGAAAGCTGAGTATCACTAAAAAGAAATATCTGGGGGGAAGGCAAAGAATAATAATGATATTTGGGGCAATGACACAAACAGAAGCAAATGAACAATAATGTCCTGATTCTTCTAGACAATACATTTCAAATCAATGGAAAGCCTGGAAGGCTGGTGCGACACTGTACAATCCACCAACTCAAAAGAGAACTGTTCATTTTCTTTTCCTGATTGTACACTTAAGTGTTTAGTCACTGTATATTGCTTTGGGTCAGGTGTTGACCAGATACAAGGACACAGGGATGAGAGAAAAGGTCATTCCTTTTGAAGAGCTTAAGATCCAGTTGAAAAAGACACATAAATCTGAAATGAACTGCTGAATGCTCTGACAGCACAAAGGCAGGACAAGGGAAGGAAATGTCAGGGGTCTGTACCTTTAAAGACAGCAGGTGGTCACTAGGTCATACAAGTGCGGAAGCACACCTGATAAGAGGGAGCAGCATGAGCTGAAGGGAAAGGACAGAGGAGATTCCAGTGGCCTGTGAGGATAACTGAATGCTGAATCATGGCTGGGCCCCAGGGCCCTAGCACCTGAGGGTCTTCAAGAGGAGACTAGAAGTCAAAGCAGAAATGGACCTGTGTTCTAGGTTTAGACACATGAGGAATCAATGAAGTGTCTGAGAATAACAATAAGCAAGAGATTAAATGAAATTATGTTTAATCCCAGCCCTGGGGAGGCAGAGTCAGGTGGATCTCTGTGAGTTCAAGGCCAACCTGGTCTTCATATCAAGTTGTAGGTGAGCCAGGGCTACAGAGTGAAATCCCATCTAAAATCAAAAAGAAAACAAAAACCAAAGAAAAGGATCAGGGAGCCTCTGGAGAAAGCATGAGTGAAGAAGGCAGTGAGGAGTTATTATTTAAATATCCACAGCACACTAACATAGCTAAACAAAGAGTAACAGTAATGAGAATGAAATGTCAAGGATAGAGAGAAGAAGATTTGAGAGAGGCAGAATCTCTAGGTCTTGATTAAAGGCCTGAATATTGGGAGCAATGAACACAGGAGGTATTCAAGGAGAGTAAAACGAGAACAAGGGAAGCCAGGGTTCTAGTTTGGATCGTCAGCTGGTGTTACGGATACCTTGTGTTGGTGCAGCATCAAGGTGGGATAGAAAGAAGACCAAATAACAACAGGCTAAGGACAGGCTAGACCTCAGATGGGAGAAGAATGTGTATGGACTGGCAAAGAGTAGACTTTCTAGCTACCAAGCACTTCCTACACCAGAGTGCTCTGGAAAAGGTAAAGCACTAGACTCTCTGAATTATGGTCGGCTAAAATGCAGTACAGGGTAAGCTCTCACGACATCCTTCCTGCCGTCACAATTCTGGTGCTTCTTATTTCTCATCCACGAAGAAGTAAATCAGAACACAACCTTTCTTCTTGCTTGCTACACTGCTTCTTTCTTCTAGCAAAATAAACCTGATAAACTCCAATGTTCTTTACCTCTCAGAAGCAATCAAGCTCTTATACAGACATGCAACTGAAAGGAAGAGAAAGAAATACTCAAAACATTGGTTTACCCATTTGATTAGCACTCAAAGTTAAAAAATGCTGAGAGACTGAATGAATCTTCAGTGCTGGGTGTAACAGCAACAGCGATTACTACAACTGACACTTATTAAGTACTTTGTAATGTGCTGAGCACCTTGTGTTTCCTTATTTAATCTTCATTGAGCAGTCGGAGGTAGATACACACTACTGCATTATTCCTAATACTTGTAGTTACTGACGGAGGACCAATGAGAAAGAACTGATTTTTAATGTATTTAGTCATTATTCCCAGAATCTAATGGACTGCTGTTATAGAATAATTATGGGTGATTTTTCTCCATCTCTATTATCTATAATGCTGCTTTACTATTGACTTAATTTAAAAATAAATACTGCTAAAGATAAAAAAACTAAATGCCTTCTTTAAATAAAAGCTCATGAGCTCTTGCTTTTTCCTGAGAGGGAAAAGCAGACAAAGTCAATTATCAATCTACTCTATATCATCAAGTTGAAACAGCAAAGACTTCAGAATTTCTGTTTCTTATTGACAAAGCACTACTAAAGAATCAAGGGCCAACACTTCCAAGTGTAGAAACCAAGAAGACTATACCACGCTAAGCTGGGACAGCAGCTCCTGGAGGGAAAAGGATTAAGCAGTCAATGGTAGATGGTGTGAGAAACCACGTAGCCAGGCACTACAGCTCCGGGTGTTGAAAGAGATGCTGACACAACAGGTCAGAAGTAGCCAATCAAATCATAATAATGCAAGCCGCAAGCTGCCAGAAACTGATGAAAACTGCCTTAAAAAACTCATTCTTAGTGCCAGAGAGATGACTCAGTGGATAAGAGGCTTGCAACCAAGTTCAATACATGAGTTCAAACCCCAGGACCTCCAGGTATGGTGGCATATGGCTTCAGTTCTAGGGAGGAAGATAGGCAGAGAAGTGACTTCTACAAGTAACTTGTCCTCCTCTGACCTACATATCCACACCTTTACACACACACACACACACACACACACACACACACACACAAAAATGTAATAAAAATAATAAAACTCATGGTTAGGGCTGAGGCTGTAGCTCAGTTTGTACAGTGCTTATGTAGCATACAAAAAGTCCTGGGTTTGATCCCAGCACCATATAAAATGTTCATGGTGTCACATGCCTGTAATTCCAGAACTTAGGAAGTGGAGACAGGAGGATCAGAAATTCAAAGTCATCCCTGACTATACAGCAAGTATGACATCAGCCTGCTTGGGCTACATGAGACCCTATCATTAAGGGGGGGGCGGGGGGGAGTGTTAAATGCTGCTCAGTAGTAGAGCACTTGCCTGGCATGTGTGAGACCCTGAGTTCAATCCAGTACTGAAAACAGAAAAAATTCATGTTCACATAAAATTTTACTGTTTCACAGGATTCAGATATGTCTGGAGAGACAAGTACCTGTAATCAAGGGCTGGCATATACAGCAAGCTACCAGTTATGAAGACAATGTTGTATGGATGTTAAATATCTCTAGAAGGAGACACTAATAACAGCAATTGTCTCTGAGGAACATACTATATTTTTACAGCTCTTCATAACCCATGATGACTTCAAATGGCTGCGGCTACCTAGGAAATATTTCCAATCTATTTCCCAAGAGTGGGCAGTCTAAGCCTATTGGAATGGATTGAGGGGTGGGGGGAACTGAGGTTCTTACTGCTAAGGTTATCTCAGCTGTCAATTTGATGAGATCTAGACATTCACTTGGTAAATGGAATCTGAGCAAATCTACAGGGAAGAGGTGTGATCTTAATGGAGATTGTAATCTTAATCTCCCACTGTGGGTAGCACCATTCCCTGGGCTGAAGTCCAGGACTGTATAAAAGGAGAAAGTGAGCTGAGTACAACATTTATAGAATTCTTGTTGATTACTCTGATGTGACCAGATATTTCAAGTTGTCTTGACTTTTCCACCATGATGAACTATATTCATCAACTGTGAGTCCAAATAAACCCTTTCTCCTTTGAGTTGCTTTTGTCAGACAATTTTATCACTGCAACAGGAAAAGAAACTATGACAGGCCAAGTGTAGTGGCACATGCCTTTAATCCCAGCACTCCAGAAACAGAGACAGGCAGATAGATCTCTGTGAGTTCCAGGGCAGCCTTGTCTACACAGTGAGATCCAGGCCAGCCAGTAAGACCCAATCTCAAAAAGCAAAAAAAAAAGAAAAAGAAAAGAAACTAAGATAGGCAGAACATGTATAATGACAAAGTTATGGGGTTCTATACAGAGTAATCAGTCCTATGACATAAAAATACCATAAAGAGAAAAGAAAGAGCACATCAACGTTTCAAAGGAGAGAAGGCTGTTACCCAGGTCCATGGCCTCAGAAAAGCCTTAGGAATCACCTACCTCATCTGGTGTGTCTTTCCCATCTGGTTGTGTGGCAGCTGCCCGCCGGGCAAGATTTCCAGCACGGATGTTGCTGAGGTTAATCTGCCTCTCAGGAGGAGGACCACCTCGGGGCTGCCCTCGGACAATGATGGCACACCCAGAAAGGACCTAAGCAGGGAAACAGAGATTTAGTGGCCTGGAAGTAGTATCACCATAATGTAAGTTATACACCAATGAATCTCCAACATCTAGAACACTACTTCAAATATCTGTTGAATGACTAAGTGAATAAAATTGCTCCCCCTCACCATTTTTGTGTGTCTTTTTGAGACAGGGTCTCCCTGTAGCCCCAACTGGCCTGGAACTCACTATGTAGACAAGGCTGGCCTTGAACTCACAGAGATCTGCCTGCCTCTGCCTTCTGAGTGCTGGGATTAAAACCATGTACCACTATACCTGGCTGCCTTTAGTTTTATAAGAGAAATATCTACATAGAGCCTTGGAACAAATTTAGAAATGATGGATCCAAGAATATTAAGGAATTAAACAAATAATAGAAAAGCCATAAAATAAATAGGCTGAGGTTAAAAGGCAACTGAGACATGGAGGTTAACAACCTTTGTAATCTCATCCCAGCACATACAAACACTGTTCTTTTCAATTATTAAGAAGCTAATATCTCTACACTTTCCATTCTAGAATGAGGCAAACTGAATATTTAAAGATATTTAAAGGAAAGGGCTCCTACATAATCAGGACAGGGTAGGGGTGATAGAGCATGCACAACACCAAGCAAGAAATATGTAAGTATTGTACTCTGTAAAGCCCACATCCTAGGTGATTGGAACAAGATGAGTTAACAAGCACGAAAGCCCCCAAAGCTACTAGCTTCTTTCCTCTCTTGACCGAGGGATCAGCATACAACCCACCTGCAACTGTCAACAGGGCTCTCAAGTCCACTAGCATTTAACTTTAAAATATCTACACGGCAGTAGCAGGGAGGAGTGAGAGGAGAAGAGGCATACAGTAAAAATGATTCATGCTATTCAGACTGCTTTTGCTTAGGAGGCAACTGTAACAAACAGGTGAGCTTACTAGATCTGAAAGGTTCTCAGCTCCATGCTTCAAAACAATTGCTGCTGAAAAGTTAGGTTAGTATGGACAGCTACAGGGGCTTGTTAATGGAGAGCACCACTCAGGCGAGACCTGAGTTCTTAATAAAAGTAATGGTCCCTGTGAAGAAAGCTCAGCCAGAAGGAATACAAGCAGAGCCACCCTTCCTTACACCTAGCAGGCCTTCCCCCTCTCCTCTCTACCTCAACTGAGACTTTAAACTGTCAAACAGTAGCACAGATGTCTGAATCAAAGAATAAGAAGAGTGAATAACTGAGTAACCACTACCCAAGTTAAGAGCTAGAACACCACCCAGAGCTTGGCTGCCCTCCAGGCCCCTCTACTCACAGCCCCTTCTGATGCCCCACTGTTCTGACCCCAGTGAGAATCCCTCCCTTGCTTTTCTGTACACATCTGTTCTGTTCATCTTAAGTAGCTCTAAGCGGCAGAGCTTCATGTTTTCCTATTTCTGAGCTCTACTGATTGAGTCCATACAATGACTTGTCTCTTTTGCTAATTCTAGTTAGTGAAACACATTAATGCTGACATGAAACACTATTCATTTTCATAACTGTGTTGTATTTCATTGTATGACTATATATCACAACTGATTTATCCACTAAACTACCTTTTCATGGAATCTCTACCAAACAATATGCATATCCTAATTTTTAAAAACAAGTGCTGCAATGAATGTCTCCAATGCTTTGGGTATACAGATCTTGGCTTGATACAGTCCACTCTGGCTACATCAAGACACACAAATAAAAAAAAATGCCTTCTCCATCCAGTTACAAGACACACTCTTCATTTATATCCTTCTCTCAGATTTTATTTTTAATTTATATATGTGTTACTGAGTCTGTACATGAATATACATATGTCAGGGGAGCCCCGCCCCCTCAAAGTCCAAAGGTGCCAGATCACTTGAAATAGTGATTTTGGTTCCCAGCTTGTATACTAGGACCCAAACCCAAATCCAAGTACTCTTAACCACTGAGCCATCTCTCCAGTAATCATTTTTTCCTTTCTGGTCAAATGTTATCAACCTTGCTAACAGCCTGAGCATCGTTCCAGGGAAATGAGGTTCTAAACATGCACGTTCTCAAATCGAAAGCCAGGAAAGTTGGGTTCCACTAGGGCAGAGGATTCCTGAAGTTCCTGAATGAGACAAAGCAAGGGAAAAAAGGAAGAGCTTGAATCTGACTCATTTATGGTCAGTTCTTGAAATGAACAGAAACAGAATACAAAAGAATCCATGAGCCAGGCATGATGGTGCATGCCTTTAATTAAACCCAGCTCTCCCAAGATAAAGGCAGGCAGATGGAGGTCAGCCTGATCTACTTAGCAAGTTCCAGGCTAGCCGGGGCTACAAGGAGACACTGTCTCAAAAAGACTAAAAACAAAAAAAGAACCCACACTCTTAAACCACTGCATATTTTCCAAATGGGACTGAGAAGAGCCACAGTACATGCAGCATACCACCAGATCACCAGCTTGTATAGCCTTAATTGTAATTCAAGAAATAAAACAACCCCAGGAGATGAGACTCAGCATCTCTTGATAAAGAGCAGCTGGAAAAGCTACAACTCACTTATAAGAAAATTCTCCATGGATGAATTCTGATAAGCAAGCACTGACCTAGCCCAGGAAACCACCTTTGTTTCTCAAGCCTGATAGAGACCACTGAAAAGCTCAAGAAAACAGTGATTGATGAGAAACAGCCCCCTTCACCCTGAAAGATACTGCCTCTAACGTTTTGGTGTAATAGCATGGGGACGGGGGCAATAACAGCTATTATCCTGGACCCTAAGGCCTTTGACATAACACTTGCACACTGTAACTGTAAAGCTCCTTTGAACACCCTGCTCTCTTCCTAAATGTAATTCTAAAGAAAGTCCTCAGGACTTCTTTGCATTATTGCATCAAATATGCTTGAACCAGAGATGATTTTTACCATTTGTTTGATTCATTTTCATTTTGTTTTTGAGACAAATGTTCATGCTATAGCCTAAACTGAACTAGAACTATATAACCCACACTGCCTCAGCCTCCCCAGTAATGGGATTACAAGTATGAACCACCAGACCTGACAGACTTTTACTTTGTGCACAGAGGAGAAGGGTTCCATGCACATGTGTGCATCTGCGTCTGGAGGCCAAAAATCAATGCTAGATGTCTCCCTCTCTCAGAGATGGTCCACCTTACTTTTAGTATAGGATCTCTCCCTGAACCTGGAGCTCACAGATTCAGCAAGACTGGCTAACAAGCCCCAGGAAATCTGCCTGTCTCCATCTCCCCAGCTCTAAGATTTCAGGATGGCATCATACCTGACTTTTTAACATGAATACTAAGGATCAAACTTAGATAAACTTAGATAACTTGCTTAGGTAAAGCAAGCACTTTACCAACATAACCACCTCCCCAGATCCCTCATTTTCACTTAAGAAGGGCTGTACATTCTTTACTATTAACTATATTAATTCAAGCAGGAGTCTACCATCTAACCTCCTAAAGGTTAATTCATTATGGCAGGTGCAGCTATATTTCTATTCCTACAGTCAGTAAATACTGGCATGGGTCTGACTTCCCTCTAAAACTGTCTCATTATATGCCAGTGGTGTTGGTGGAGAGGTAGGAAAAGACTGCATTTGTAAGGCACTGCAGAAGAAAAAAATCTACCTCTATTAAGAAAGACTAGTTTGTTCAAAACACACCATACCCCTCCTTTTAGCTATCTCTGGTTCATCTTCCAAGCACTATTAAATTCTGTTGCCCTGCCAGCAGATTTTATTTTCTTCTTCAACATAAGTATTTTAATAGCCTTTCTTTATCAAAGGTTTTCCACCAAACAGAGGAAATACCTTCAGGCATAAAAAAATAAATAAATAAAAAAAATCTAAAATATCTACATAAAATTTGAAAGGGACCAAGACTTCTATTTCATATGGCATCAAGCCAGTGCTCATCTCTGAAAGACCTGACATCAATATTGATTAAAAATTCATTGGTTGGTTTATTTCTTCACTTATTAATTCAATACCTATTAAGTACCTACAATGTGTGGGACATTGTTCAGGCAAGCTTCATACTTCAATGGAACAAAAGAGACAAAAGTTTCTGCTCTTTAGAGAGCTGATATGCTAGTGAAGAGACAAACAGTAAACACGATAAGCAAGGAAAAAATAGCATTTATCAGAATTTTAATTTCTGAAGAATAAAGACTGAAAAGAAACTGTCATGGGTAATTGATCTTCCAAAGCTCTACTGACAGATTCACGCTGCAAGCTTTCATGAATATAGTATAATTATCCTTAATTGCTAATTCATAGGGCATAGAAAACAAGTCATATGGTTACTGCTTTATCCAATTAGAATAATAAAATGACATATTCTAGAAAAATGATCTTAGAACTACCTGATACAGCAGGAGGATTGTGAAACCAGCTGTCATAATCAGTCAGTTTGATTGAGGTTATGGATTAGACATCTCTCAGCTTTGTCAATAAAGGCTGCAGAGGAACGTGATATGATTCAAAGGATCTGGCTTCAAGTCACAAGTCAGACTGCCACAAAGGCTGAACCAAGGCAACTGAGAAGGAAAATGGGGATTCAAACTGTTCAAACCCACTTACAGGTTTACTGGGAGATTCACCTACAGCGAAACACTATATGAAGAGCCACAAAAATGTTGCCAGCAACAGAACAACATTAACTCTTCACAGATTCTGATAAATTATTTAGTATATTTAACTCTTTAACACCCAGGCCACTGACATAAGAAGACAGAAAACTAAACACAAAATGTATTCTCGTTATAGTTATGGCAAGTAAAGTGATTCTTAATTCTTAAGTACATCAATACAGCCAGCATTTTTCCCAGTTCAATAGCAAACATAATTTGGCCTGAGAAAAGCATCTTATTAGCTCTGCAGAAAGGACTGGCTTAACAGGGCATTTCTGCCCCTTTTAAGATATGATAGGCAAATGGCAATGGCAAAAACTGGCAACATGAATAAGGGCAGGCAACTGATGATGGGTATTACAAAGAGAGGGCCCAAATCACATCCACATATTTAGAGTCAACTGATTTTTAACAAAGATGTAAAGATAATTCAATGCAGAAAGATTACACCGTTCAATAAAAAGGTGTTAAGACATCTAGCTATCCACTTGCAGAATAATGAAGTCTGATCTCTACTATACAAAAAGGAGCTAGAGACAACTATTAGACTATTTATTTTAAAAATCTCAAAGAGGATTACAGACATAAAAGCAAAACATAAAGTCTTATGTAAATCTGCATAGTCTTTCATTAGATCACTGTTTCTTAGATATGACACCAAAAACAAACAACCCAAACAAATAAAGATAAATGGGACTTCAGCAATATTAAAAGCACAGTGTTTCAATGAATACTTAGCAGGAAAGTGAAAAACAAGCCTGCACATGTAGTTCAATGATGGAGAGTGCTTGCTTAGCACCTGCTAGGCCCCAGACTCAAACCCCAGCAGCACTAAAAATGGAAGTGAGAAGGAAAGAAGAGGAAGGGGAGAGAGAGGGAGGGGGAGGAAGGGAAGGATTAATATTTGTAAAGCATACAGCTGATAACTGTCTAATACAGAATAAAGACTTCAATAATAATAAAAAGACAACCCAACTAAAAATTGGCAGGATATAGTGACACACGCACCTATCTATCCCACCATGTGAGAAGCTGTGAAGCTGAGGCAGGAGGATTGTGAGTTTGATACCAAGCTGGACTACATGGGAGAGGCAGTGGAAGACAGTGTTTGAACAGACATTTATCCAAAAACATAAATGACATATGTCCATAAATGACAAGTACACACATAAAAAGATGCTCAACATCAATAACCATCAGGGAAACGCAGAGTGACGTGCCACTTCACAGCCACTGGGATGGCTGTAATCACTAAGCCTGTCTATAATCCTAGAGCTCAGGAAGCTAAAGCAGAAAGATCGCTTGAGTCCAGGGGCTTGAAACCAGCCTGGACAATAAAATGAGATTTCCCCATCTCAGAAAAAAAAAAAAAAAAAAGAAAGAAAAATTATTGGTTATGTTCCTTCTTGGGAAAATAGTCTTTCCACTGACAGCTATACAAACCCAAGAGAAATAAAAACACATGCCCATACAAAAACTTAAACACAAATTTTCATTGCAAAATTATTCGTAATAGTCCCTCTAAAAAGAGGTGACAACTACTCAAATGTTTAGCAGCTAAGGAATGATGAGTAAAATATGGTTAATGAGAAATAAAACAAATTAAGAGGCTGGAGAGATGGCTCCACGGGGAAGAGTGCTGGCTATGCAAGCAGGAGGACCTGAGTTTCGAACCCAGGACCCATGTAAAAAGCTGGGCATAACCACACATGCACCATTAACCTTAGTTCTGTGGGGAGCAAAAACAGGATAACTGCTGGGGCATGCTGGCCACCAGTTCAATTCAGGTTGTATAAAAGACCCTGTCTCAAAGGAATAAGGTACAGAGTAAGAGGAAAAGTCACCCAATGTCCTCTGCTAGCCTCTAAATGTGCACATATATACCGACATACATAACACACACACACACACACACACACACACACAAATTTTTCAACAAAAGAAATTAAGAACTGACTTTGGTTCTACAACATGAATGAAAATATTACCTCATCAAAGAACGCAGCTGTAATAGGATACATATTGAAGATTACATGTATATAGAATGTACAGAATAGACAATTGAAACCAAAAACACACTGGCAGTCCCTGAGGACCTAGAGGAAGATTGGAGAGTGACTGTTATAGGTAAACAGGGCTTCTTTGGGGGTGATAATATCTAAAATCAGACAGTGAAAACGGTTACATAAATAACAGTAAAAATCATTGAACCACACCTTTAAGATTTATTTTCATTTTATATGTATTTGTGTGCCTGTTTGTCTGGATGTCCACCATGCACAAGCAAGTATTGGATTCCCTGGAGCTGGAGTTCAAGGCAGTTTTGAGCTGCCCAATGTGAGTCCTAGAAACTGAACCCAGGTCCTTTGCAAGAGCATCAAGTGATCTTAACTGCTAAGATGCTGAGTCATCTCTAATCCTGACTCCCTATAGCCCCAGTAAGCCTGGGACTCTCTATGTATATATAACAGGCTGGCCTCAATCTCACAGAGCTCTTCCTACTTCTGCCTCCTAAGTGCTGAGAGTAAAGGTGTGTGCCACTATGTCTGCCTGCTATTATTTTTTAAAGACTTGTTTGTTTATTTACTTATGTGTACATACATATGTGCACATAAGTACAAGAAGGCCAGAGTTGGAGCTACTGGAGGTTGTGAATGGCCCAGTGTTGGTGCTGGGAACTGAAATTGAGTCCTCTGCAAGACTAAGTAAGCACTCGTCACTAACAGGCCATCTCTCCAGTCCCCTAAACTACATTTTTTAAAGGAAAATTTTGTTATGTCAATCACATCTCAGAAGAAAAAAAAAAGACCAGTATAGAAATACAAATACAGGAGGATAAAAATGTACATTTCAATCCAAAGATTTCCAAAATCTGGACAAAAGTTAGATGCCTAACTAAAAACATTAATGAAAAAAAAAAAAAGCAGCTGCTATGAGGGAATGCAGTTCAGCAGTAAAGTACTTGTTCCGCATGTCAAGGCCCTGGGTTTAAGTCCCTAAAACCTTTACACACAAAGATAAACAAGTAAATAAGTATAAATTTTATTTTTTAAAGTAATTTTTATACGTATGAGTGCTTTGCCTGCATGTTTGTAATTGTACCTGTGTCACACAAAGCCCACAGGCCAAAAGAGGCGTTGGATCCCCTGGAACTGGAGTTACAGACAGTTACTAACTAGCCACCATGTGGATGCTAGGAATTGAACCCAGGTCCTCTAGAAGAGCAACCAGTGCTGTTAACCTCTGAGCCATCTCTCTAGCTCCAATATATATAAAGGGCAGCTTACTGAAAACCTAGTCAGACATGGTGACTCTCCACATAAGTCTACACTGTAACCCTACATGTTATCTAGATGAGAACTGGTAGAAGAACTTCAGTAAATCAATGAAACTCTGAAAGAATGAAAACAACCAGATACAGTATGAGCTTTTTTTCCTCTAAGACAATACAGTAGGTACATGTGTGTCACACCGTGTAGAAAACCCGGAGAATTACCAAGCTGAATGAAGGACCAGAAGTTTTCAACTGCCACAACCTCAAGGTGGTGGTGAGTGAAGGGTTCTCAGTCACAGAGCAAAGGACTCTCCTCTGCACATGATGCTTTCTACATATGCATCTATATCAGGAGACATGGAAGGAGGTGCTGTACAAAGGGAAGGCAAGTTTTGGACCAAGCAGATACACTTCAAAAACTAGAAGCATCTTAAGAAACTGAATAAGGGCAAAAACAAGAGAAACTAAGTTGGGAAATGTTTGGAAAGTCTATCAAGAAAATCTTCCTGGCAACCAGAGCTGCTGCCACTATAGGAAGAATCATCTCTTGAAAATTAGAGAGTCACTTAGACAAAGTGAGCAATCCCAGAAGAATGTGAGCTACATGGTCAGTGAGGTCTTTCCCAGAACACTCTCTCCAATACAACCTGCTTCTTTCTCTCTTATTGATATTATCCTCCCTCCCCATTTCTTTTGGCAAAAGAAAGAGGTAAACCTAAATTAAAGGGCCTATCATTCAAAGCCAATGAACCAGAAACCCAGAGTCTCATGGCACTGCTGTTTCTCTGGCTTAGGATCTGCTCACTCCCAAGCCAGCTGTGTCACAAACTGGGCCTCAGTTTGCAAAATCTCAGGATCATCAGAAAGGCCAGAAAAAAAAAAAGCACTGACTCCTTTATTTTACAGCTAAAAAATCAGAAAACAAGATGGCTACAGTAACTTTTGCCTAAAATCACAAGCTATTGACACACATAGAAACAAACATTTGGGAGTTTATTTCTCTGTTACCAGTAGAGCAGGTATCAGAGGCCAAAGTATTAAATAAGTTTCCATGAGCTGACTGTTCCAAATCAAACACTACTATACTCAACACAAGCAGAAACCAACACTGCAATGTTACAAAAGAGGCTGAGGCAGGAGGATCACTGCGAGTCTGAGTTACATAGTGAGATTCTGTCTCATAAAAAGGAAAATATCAGTGATAAAACTGGAAAAATATGGCCCTGGAGCCAAATTCAGCCTCCCTATCTCTGCACAGTCCTCAGATGGTTGAGGGCAAGGGGTAGTAAAAGAATATTATGTAGCATGCAAAGAGTATGAAAGTCAGATTTCAATGTCTACAAAATAAAGTTTTTTGAAACATACAAGTTCATTGTTTACATATTGTCTATAGCTACTTTCACACTAGAACAGCAGTACTGAATGGTTGTGGCAGTGACCATATGGTTTGCAAATCCTAAATTTACTACCTGATCCTTTAAAGAATGAGTTTGCCAACCCTTGATATAGAGCATTATGACAAGGGAGTAAAAATCAAAACTAATAGTAGTCTATACAGCTAGTGCCTGGCACAAATAAATTCTGGACAACTTCAAGTTATTCAATCTGTCCATTTTTATAATCAGAACAGAGACAGCAACATATACTAAGAATTTAGTTTCAGAACAAAGATAATGTCAGCAGTGTCCTTCAAAAGTTACTTAAAGGTTCTAATATTCTTACATCATAAATAAACAAATAAATAATATTCGCTCTTTTCTTTTTACCTGCAGTCCTATGAAGACAGAAGCTCAGGTATATTTAAGATTCGGCTTCATCCATAACCAAGCACTATGGCCAAGGAAGGTGTGGCTCCTGCAGGTGTTAATACTGCATTATAAGAGAGGCTGAAGATCACCCCCATCCGTAACGACCTAGTATGTGAAATTCACAAAGCTGCTAAAGCCTTAGACAAGTGTCAAGCCCATCTCTGTGTGCTTTGCATCCAATTGTGTTGAACCTTTGTATGTCAAGTTGGTGAAAGCTCTTTATGGAGGGTACCCAATCAACCTAAGTAAACTTGATGACAACAACTAAGGGAGACCAGGGCATGGTGGCACATGCTTTTGATCCAAGCCAAGGCAAGGGGATCTCTGAGTTTAAGGCCAGTCTAGACTACACAATGAGTTCCAGGCCAGCCAGGAATATATACGTGAAAGTCATTCTCCAAAAAAAAAAAAAAAGAAGAACTTAGATGAGTGGGTGGACCTCTGCAAAATTAATAAGAGGGTTTTGTGTTTGTATCCCTAACACTCAGGTAAAAGGCAAGGTGTGGTAGTACACTTCTGTAATCCTAGAGCTAGGAAGTAGAGACAGGAACATTCTGCATCTAGTGTCTAGTCTCAGTCAGCAAATTCCAGGATCAGTAATAGATCCTACCTCAAAAAGGAAGGTGAAGTTGGGTGTGATGGACACATCTTTAATCCCAGCACTCAGGAGGCAGAAGCAGGTGGATGTCTGTGAAATCAAGGCCAGACCAGTCAGGTCTACAGAGCCAGTTCCAGGTTAGCCAGAATTAAAGGGGGGTGGGAGTCAAAGAAAACACTTGACATCAATCTTTGACCTTCAATTCATACTCACATGCCCAGAACACTTTCAAATAAACTCAAATATCTGACTATGAGAATCAGGAGCCAAAATTGGTGACTTAGAAAAATAAGAACCTGGATAGAGAGATGGCTCAGTGGTTAAGAGCACTAGCTGTTTCTTTCAGGGACCTGGGTTTGGTTCCCAGGCACCTACATGGTGGCTAGCAACTGAACAAAACTCCAGTTCCAGAGGATCTGATGCCTTCTTCTGATCTCCACAGGCACTGCACAACATGGGTGAAGTTAAACACATGCAGGCAATACACTCATACATGTAAGACAAAAATAATTTTTTAAAAAAGTTTTTAAATGAGAACCACCTGAAGCTCCTTGCAGGACTGGCTTCAGGACCACAGCTCTTCACAGAGCCAACTCTCTACAACCTCTCACTGTTATTGCCAGGGATGTGGGAGATCAGGGTTACTAGTCAACAATAAGAAAGAGGAACTCAGGAAGAACCAAAAATGTGTAGCAGACCCAAGTATAGTATAAAAAAATTCATTCCAGTTGTCAAAAAAATTTTTTCCAGAGAGAGGACAACAGTCCTGTGACCTTACCAACAGAAGAACCCAAACTAAATGAATTACAGATCATAAGTCTATCACAAGAGAGAGGACGTGACCTCTTTACCAAATAGGGAGGGTGAGATACTCAGACTTTAAAGGTACAGGAAATTACTGCAGTGATCAGGACTCTTCAACCCCCTGACCACAAAGAATTTCTATATTATAATCTAGAGAGATAAAGTACAGAGAAAGACAATAATACATGGTAAAATTAAGGAGAGCATAGTACTTTCTTGAACAATTACAGTATAAAGTCCAAGAAACTCCAAGTCTGTAGCATACACCTACAGAACCCACATATACTAAGATTTGATTCGAAAGAAGTGATGAAGATCAAGGTCTAGCAGCACTTATGACTCTTCAACTTATTATCCTTACAAGAAAAAAGAAAACACATACTATAAGGGAAAATTGATAAGCCCTCTGATAAAGAAACATGTTAATTAAAGAGGAAAACAATGATTTTAAACAGTGAAAAAACAATGAAGAAATAAGTACTTTACTGCACTTACAAACAGCAAGAGCGCACAGTTTGAAGTAAAAAAATAAACCCACTTGAAACCTTCCAAAACATTTAAAAAGGAAGTTGGGAATATTTCAAAGGAAAAAAAAAAGTCTAGAAGCAAAAAGCCTTCTTTCCACCAAAATAAATGGAGATACTGGCTCTCTGCCAGGATTCTAGGCAGCTTTTGTTTTAAGGGTAACCATTTCCATGGCCAAACCATCTTATGCTACCAATACATTAAAAACAAAAATCCTCACTGGTGGCATAGTTCAGTAGGAAAGCACATATTTGTATGCAGAAGGCCCTTGGCTGGGTTCAATATCCAGCACCTCTTTAAAAAAGTGTGTGTGTTTAAAAGCCCCCAATTCCCCTTCTTTGTCTGCACTGGGTGCTGAAGACTAGCCAAGCACTGACTAGCAGGTAACTGGGACCTGAGAAGCCAGCTACTGAGACCAAGAAGTTGGTCATCTACAGAGTAACTGTGTAAAGTAGAGTCGGGATAATAAAAGTCAAGTTTCTCCCCGGTGGAGAGGGGAATTACAAATAGAGAAAGGCAAAAAGCAAAGCAAACAAACAAAAAAACGCCCTCCAGGATTAGAAGCAAAAGTTAAAGCACTGCTTTTGAGTACATACAGATAAATACAAAAATGAAGATATTCATGTATATATATAAATCTACACATGTATTTTCTACCTCTATTTACCTAGAGGGCATAAAAACCTGATGCTCTCAGATCCTGCTTTCTAAAAATTCTTCTCTGCTAGAAAGAGCAAAAGCTCCTTGAGAAACTGCTGATTCGAGGTCTAGGTCACAGAAAGTTCAGTCTGGACCAGGAACACCTGGCTGTGTGAGAAAAAGATGCTGAAAAGACAATGATGATGCATGTGATGATAAAGGAGCCAGCTTAGGGAGCTGTATGAGCCAAAATCGTACCACCTGAAAATCAAAATACCAGTAACAAACTATAATCCACTGAATAAATGAATGAACAACTGTGGGAAAAGAATTCAAGAATGACAACTGATAGATGCAGATCAATAGTATAATTAGGAAATTTTTGTTGGGCAACAATCACATTAATAACAAATTATGCAAGATTCATAAGTAGAGGGGCCACTGAGATGGCTCAGTGGGTAAAGGTGCCGGCCACCAAGCCTAACTAACAACCTCCAATGACTTAAGTTCAATTCCAGGACCCACATGGTAGAAAGAGGGAATGGATTCCCTCAAGTTGTTCTCTGATCTGTAGATGCATGCCATCTACACATATACATACACACAAATATTTTTTTTAAAGTGAGAAAAATTTTAAGAATCATAATGGTGCTAAAACTGGTAGATGAATATTTATAAAGAACAAATATTTGCATAATTTCAAAATATCTTCACTCAAAGTAGTAACTGCATGCTAATTATTAATAAATAAAATGTTACTTATTACAAAAATACTTATTATTCAAAACTACATTAGAGGGCTGGAGAGATACCTCAGTAGTTAAGAGCACTGGCTACTCTTGCAGAGGACCAGGGTTCAGTTTCTAGCACCCACATGATGGATAACAACCATCCTCCGTAACTCTAGTTCCAGGGGAATCCGACACCCTCTTCTGACCTTGTGGGCACTGTATGATACTAGTGCACATACATACATGCAGGCAATACATTCATACACATAAAACAAAAAATAATAATTTTTAAAAAGAAAAACTTAAAGAAACCTGACAAATATCATCTTAATGAATTAACATGTACATTCATTATGTTCCTGTCATATCTTTTGGGGGTCTTTTGGTTTTTGTTTGTTTTGAGACAGGGTCTCCCAATTACCCCAGGTGGCCTGAAACTCATTACATAAATCAGGTTGGTCTTGATCTCACAGAGAGATCAGATCAACCTGCTTCAGCCTCTGCCTCCCAAGTACTAGGATTAAACCTAGTTTTTGTCATTAATTTTTTAAAATCTAACCTTGAGGTGCTGGAGAGATTGCTCAGCAGTTAAGAGCACTGGCCGCTCTTGCAGAGGACCTGGGTTTGGTTCCCAACACCTACATGATGACTAACAATTGTCTGTTAACTCCAGTTCTAGGAGAGCCAAAGCCCCCTTCTGACCTCTGTGGACACTGCACAACATGGGTGCACTTACATACATGTAGGCAATACACTCATACACATAAAAACAAATAAAATATAAGATAAAATAAATCTAACCTTGAGGAAGCCAGACAATAAACCCTGAGAGAAATTCTATTTTCTTGAAAAAGGAAAAAAAACAAAAACAAACCTCTTGGTACATGTCAGAGTCATCAAGGAAAGGTACAGAATTATTCGAATTGAAGGAAACATGAGATAGGACAAGAGTATGATCTTAGATGGAATTATGAACCAACAAAAGGGCACCATTAAGGCAAATAGCAAAATCTGAACAAAGCTTGCAATGGCAGTGCTATATCCATGTTAATTTCTGAGCATAACAGTCATACTGTGGTCATGTGGAAGAGTACCCCGTTTTTAAAATAACAGAAGTGTTAAACAGCAGAGAGCTCAACAAAGTGCTTGCCTACCATGCATGAAATCCAGGCTTCAATCCCCAGCACTGAGTAAACCAATCACAGTGGTACACATCTGTGACTGTACACTAGGAAGGTGGACATGGGAAGGTCAGAAGTTCAAAGTCATCCTCTGCTATACATTGAGTTCAAAATCACTATGAAACACACCGGATCCTGTCTCGAGAGACAGGTAGATAGGTAAACAGGCAGGCAGGTAAATACAGATTTGAAAATTATTCTCAAAATTCTAGGAAAAATTACAATATAGAAGATTCTCATTACTCTGATTCTCTAATTGTGAATTTTCCCTTTCACTATATTTTTAACACCCAAATCAATAGTCTCAGCATATTTGCTGTCATTCACAGAGAGACAGAGTAGCCAAAATTTGAGCTGCTTGGTGTCTTCATTCTCAGTACAGCTCCAACAAAGCAATGCCTTGCTTTGCTTGGTTCATTGTGACAGGTGTTTTTCATGGACTACTTAGTGCATGACTTGTTTGCATTGTTGTGCTCTTCATTGATTTCATTGTTTAAAAAAACCCTGAAGCACATTCCCAAATATTACTAAATACAAGAAAACCACTGTGATATACCTTACAGAGAAAATGCATGTGTTAAATATGCTTTATTCAGACATGAGTTATAATGTGGTTTCAGTAAGTTTAATGCTACACAATCAACAACAGATTAGATGTCTTTACACCAAAGTACACAGAATAAAGTTATGTAAACCAGTTAGTGACCAGAGACCCAAAGTGACCTAACCCTGGGTTGCCCCTCACTGCAATGATTCAGTATTCAGTATGTCAGTATTTGCAATCTTTCAGAACATAAACATTGAATAAAAATACTGAATGACTGCATGTATTTATTTAGAGAGAATAAGTAAATCAAACTCTCTAGGAAATGAAGACCCAGGAGTCAATTCTACTATGTTTGAAACTGTTCTTGAAAGTAGCAAAGAATTTCACAATACAAAGTTAAAAAACACATTTTAGGGGACTGGAGAGATTGTACAGCAGTTAAGAGCACTGGCTGCCCTTGCAGAGGACCCAGGTTCCATTCCCAGCACCCATATGTCAGCTAACAACTGTCTGTAACTCCAATTCCTGAGGATTCGATACCCTCTTCTGACCTCCATGGACAATGGACAACTTGGGTGCACTTATATGCAAGTCGGCAATACTCTCATAAGCATAAAATAAAAATAAAATATTTTTTAATCCACATTTTAAAGCATTAAACAAGCCAGGGAGCATGGTGGCCCACACCTTTAATCCCAGAGGCAGAGGCAGGAGGATCTCAGTGAGACTGAGGCCAACCTAGTCTATATAGCAAGTTGCTTGCCAGTTGAGGCAAAACAGGAGACCCTGTCTCAAAAATAGATGATAGATATAGATAGATAGATGACAGAATACTAAACATACAAAAGCTGGAAACATAGCTTAGTTGATAAAGTGCTTGCCTAGCATGCATGAAACCCTGGGTGGAATTGGTGTACAGCATGTATACAATCTCAGGATTTCAAAGGTAGAAGGCAGGAGAATCAGAACTTCAAAGTCAACCTTCGCTACATAGGGAGTATGAAAAGAACTTGGGGAACATGAGACCCTATCCCTCCCCGCAAAACTGGTAGGGATGGGTTAACCAAAACTTAAGGATGTATTTTAAAAACTTTTATGGAAACCCACTACTTCATACGCTAATTTTAAAATGCAAATTTAAAAAGAGGAGTTTAGGGATAGCTCAGCTGCTAAGGCACTTGCTGCTCTTCCAGGACCCAAATTGAGTTCTCAGCACCTACATGATGGCTAACAACTGTCCTTAATTCCAGTTCCAAGAGATCTGATGCCCTCTCTTGGTCTCTGTGGACACTGCATGTATGTGGTATGCTTACATACATGCAGGCAAAATACTCATAAAATAAACATAATAATAAGTTTTTTAAGAGGTGTCTGAACAAAAGTAGTTTATATGGTTAGACAATGTTTCTCCTAGAAACATACGTTACTAAATAAATATCTCAGTGCCAGGCATGGGATACCTCTCTATGAGATTTTGGGAGGCCCCAGAGCCCCCAAACACAGGCTATTGCCATTGCTCTTAGTTGCCCTCCATCATAACTAGACAATAAAACTCTACTGCTGAAGACACAACATACTTAGATTGCAGGACATAGAGAAATCAGGCTGGAACTGATCTAATAACTTCCTCCCAGCTGGCTAGCTTATATGGATAGTGCCAGGAGGCGTTATTGCAGGCCACTGGAGAAAGAAAGGTCATCAGTGTCACTCCCCAGGACTAAGCCCTGAATACAATTCTTACCTGCCAGTCAGGACATATCCACTAGTACAATAATGTCATAAAGGTCTGGGGAGTAACCAACTTATTTCTGATTAGATTTGAGGCCTGTTCTACAGGAGGGAATTCAGACTGTTCCATAAACCTAGACAAAAGTCGTGATACCAGAGGTCATAGTTCCTAGAGAGGAACCTACTGTTGTTTGACTAAATGGACATGTTTTCAAACGTCCTTCCAAATAATTATGCTTATACCCACGGATTAACACTTCTCCCAACTTGGCCAGAGAAGCTTCTCTCTGCAGTGGGCAGCAGTTAATAAGACTAGTAAACTGGTCACACTGCTGAGAATACATGACTATTGAGTGCTCAGCCCTAAATGGAACACCTGTATTAAAACTCTGCAAGCTCAGGGAAAATCACCAAGGATGGGGTGAAGAACACCTAAGAGGCAGAGGATGGGAGGAAATTCTGTGAAATGTCTTCTCAACATAACATGGTCATGAATTTACTGCAGCTACAGAAGACCTTACTGATAGAAGACCTGTACAGGAACGAGCCACAAAATTAGCCAGCATTCCAATAGGCAGAACTAATTAGACTTACTGAGTTATCAAAACAAGAAAAAAAAAAAAAAAAAGACATGAAGATGGAAGGGGATATAATGTGGGCAGATCTAAGGGAAGGGGAGTGAGGGAGTTGGATGGATATAATAAAGATAAATTATATACATGTATGAAATTATCAGAGAATAAATAAAAGTATATTTTAAATAAGTAAATACTTGCAAAAAATTAAAGTGCTAAACATACTACAGGCTGTTTTAGGATCTCAGTGATAAAATCATTAGAATTAGATCTCAAAAGTGGTTCTGAAGCTGTTCATCTGACCCCTACCGCTTTCCCTCCTTCTGCACACACATCTTCTAAGATGGAGTGTGAGCTACAGAGTGTTCCATGACCCATATCTTTAACTGTGATCCAGTCACTGCTTCATGTTCTTCTTCCAAATGAAATAAAGTTGGATGCTTTCAAATCAAGAGAAATTCTGACCTTCTCTGAGTTACTGCTGAATAATACTATGGCCCCAAGGAAAATCTAGATTCTAGGAAGATCTACTTCTCTTCCTAAGCCAATATCTGGTGGGTATTCTTTTAAATAGGCGTAAACAGAATAGAACTAGGTTGTATATTTTAAATGCCAAACCCACTGTGCTGGATGGCTTCAGTTGTCAATGACACATATGGATAGAGAGAACCTCAACTGAGGAACTGCTTCCACTAGATTGGTCTGTGGCCATTTTCTTGATGCTGAGGGCCCAGCCACTGTGGGTGGTGCCACCCTGGGCAGGTGGTCTGTGTTGTATGAGAAAGAGTACTGAGGGCTGGAGAGATGGGTCAGTGGTTAAGAGCACCTGCTGCTCTTGCAGAGGACCCAGATTCAATTCCCAGCACCCATGTGGTAGCTAACAACCATCTTTAACTTCAGTTCCAGGGGATCTGACGCCTTCTTCTGGCCTCCACGGGTACTTCACACACAGGTACACTTACATACATGCGAGCAAAACACTTGTACACATAAAATAAAAATAAATTAATTTTGAAAATAGAAAAAGAAAGTAGGCTGAGCTCAGTCCAAGGGAGCAAGTTCATAAGCAAGCAGTCCATGTTCTATGCTTCAGCTCCTGCCTCCAGACTGCTGCCCTGAGTTTCTGCCCTGACTTCTCTCAGTGATGAACTGTGACCTGGGAGATATAAGATAAAATAAACCCTTTCCTCCCCAAGTTGTTTTTAGTCACTGTTTTTATGACAACAATAGAAAATAAATAGGTCAACCTCCTATTAATATTACAAGAGTTTTGAAGAAAATGCATCAAATTTAGAATTACAGCCATTGAGAACTTTTTTTGTAAACAGCAAGAACACTTGAGATTTCTGGTTAAGTGACCACTTGTGATCTTATTTACAACTTCTTTATCCCTCAGTTAGCCTTCTTATTATCAGGAAGGGGTTAGATAATCAAGACCAGGGCCTGAACCAGGTGAGGTGGTACACACCTCTATTACTTGGGCAGCTAAGTCAGAGGACCTCAAATCTGAGGCTAGTCTGGCTACATAGCACTGCCACTCTAATCTAGGAATGCAAGGAAAAGGTATTTTGAGAAATGCCGAGAGAAATTCTCTGTTAATTCTCTGAAGACATTCCATCCCTGCCCCTATACCTCTCTGCAATGTATGATCTCTAAAACAAAGGGCAAAGGCAGCAATCAGAGTAAAATTTCCATGCAAAGGAGCAAGAAGAACCTCTAGTAAGAAATCAGTCACAGATAAAAGCACTTAACAGTTAGGTTTTATCACTGCAACCACCATGGTCATGAAATGGAAGGAAGGAAAAATGATTCTGTTATAGAGCAGCAAAAGAATAAGAGACAGAAGTGAAGGTGCTCAGAAAGCCTCTGAAGGAAATTATTAAGAAGCAACTATCCAAAGCGTGATAGAAATGCAGATCCTCCTCTAAACCTAATGAATCAGAATTGGCATTTTAACAGAATCCTCATGTGACTGGCATAAACAAGTTTGAGGAGTGCTGTCCAGTAATTCTCTACTCTAATTATCTGGCTTGATAACTCTCCAGCAAATATAGCTTAAACTTTGTTTTCCCAAGAAGGCTTTCCCAGTCCACAGAGGTCAGAATGCCAGTTGTGTGCTTAAGTTCTATACTTCTCACCCATCACACACTAACCAGTATTAGTCTTCGTCTGAGCTGCAAGCTCTAAACACAAAGGACCATGTCTACTTTATTCACCATACGAAACCCAGCACAAAGAACAAGACCAGAGACATAAGTGTTTGTGTTATTTACATTACATACTATGCTGGTAATTTTTGTTAACTTGACACAATCTAGAGACGCCTGGAAAGAAGGAATCTCAACTGTGGAATTTTCACCATCCGATAGGCTGTGGTTATTTTCTTAACTGTTAACTGACTGTGGTCAGTGCTACTCCTGGGCAGGTAGGTGTGGGCTGTGTAAGAAAGGTAGCCGAATATGAGCCTGGAAGCAGCATTCCTCTATGGTTTCTGCTTCAGTTCCTGCTTCCAGGTTCCTACCTTGAGTTCCTGCCCTGACTTCTGTGACAGACTATGACCTGAGGGTTGTAAGATGAAATAAACCCTTTCCTCCTGAAGTTGCTTTTGATTATGGTGTTTTATCACATCAACAGAAAGCAAACTATAAATACTACTAGTCTCTGGAAACTAAAAAAAACAAAAACCATTAAGACATGCTTATCCTTAAAACAATTCATAAACTTAAAGAATTGTTCCAGAAGCTAGTAAGAACCAAACCCTAAGAACACATGTAACACTTAAAGCTGCTTCTCCTGGTTCTCAACCAAATGACAATAAGTGATATAAACATTCTCCAAGACTCCACACTCCTGCAGCATGACTGACAAGCAAACAATATATCTATTCCTCGTCTTTTAGATCCTCCATCCCCAGGGCACAATACCTTGCTTAGCTTTCTCCCTATGCCTCTTAACACAACCTCAACTTTCCTCAGCATCATTCCATTCTCCTCTAGGAAGTTCATATTATTTCTGGCATTGTTCTCTCCACTGCTTCCCTTAGTCTTCGTATCAAATGTCGAATTTCCCTTGTTACCCCCTTCAACAATGTCTTGCCTAACTCATTTCTAACCACTCAATTGATTTATTTCCTGTGAGCTGTCAAGTCTACTCTATTCACAAGAGAAGCCACTTAAATCTATATTGTCAACCACTTTGGAGACTCTCCTAATTAACTGTTCAATATTCAATTGTCTTCCCATTTTCCTCAGTCATTTCCCATATCCCCCCAAGGGATATTTGATGTCTGAGCAAATGCTATCATCTCTTCTCTGATTATATTCTCCATGATTCTTGTATTTGTTCTTGATTAGTAGACAAGAATCTCTGGATAGATTTACTGCCCAAAGCCTATATCTAAATACCACAATAATGAAAACACATCCAAACGCCTAACCTGATAACAGTAAGAGTAATTTTGTTTTAAAAAAGAGTAATATTTTTTACTTTTATCTTTGGAAATGCAACTCACAAAGAATTGTAAGTAAATTGGCAAAGAATACAATGTGGTGGGGAGAATGGTACTCCCAGGAAAAGACACGAGCAAATTCATAGGCTCAAAACCCACCCCATATTTCCACCCCTAAATCCCAGTTGGAGAAGTTTACATATCACACACACACACACACAAATACAATGCAGCCTAAACCACCAAATTCTAGACTTTGATGTAATATAATTCTCAGCAATAAATGTGTATGTATTTGTGTAAAGACAGGATCTAGTGCCTGCCAGAGGTAGGGTTAGAATTACAATGGATGTGCCTTCTTTTTTCATTTTTTATTAATTTGTATGTGAGTGTGCACACATATGTGGAGGCTGGGGGCATACAGGAGGCCAGAGGGCAACTCTGTGGAGCTGGTTCTCTCCTACCTTTATGTAGATTCCAGGGATGGAACTCAGGTCATCAGGCTTTTGCCACAAGTACTTTTACACACTGAGCCACTTGAGGTATGGTTTAGGTACTATGGGAAATTTTTAATCACTTTAATAAGCCATTGTTTTAACATTTCAAAATACACAGTCCTAGAGTATGGTATATGAAATACGTCTTGTCATCATCCTGTCATATCATCCCTAGAACTGGAATTTCCTGATAACTTTTATTTAGTAGCCCCTTGGGAAACTCCTGAGTTTATACTGAAGTTACTCAGAGTAGGGCCTCTAGATTGCCTCAGGATGAAGCCAGACACCATGAAACAAGGCTGGAACTTTCAGCTACATCAATCAACCTGAGGGAGTAGAACTGATGAATAAGGTCCATGAATGAGTGAGTGAATGAACCTGAAGATATAACTCAGCTGGCAAGCCCTGGGTTCAATCAACTGAGTGTGGCTGTGAACACTTGTAGTCCCAGCACTTGGGAGGTGGAAGGTAGATGACATTAAGAGTTCAAGACCATCCTTGGCTAGTCTGGGCTACATGAGACTCTGCCTTAAAATAAGTAAATAAATAAATAAATGTGAGACGCCAAGAAAATGGCTAGATAAAGTACTCACTGTGCAAGCACAAGAACCAGAGTTGGAATCCCAACACCCATGTAAAATGTCAGGTGTAGAACCTCTGTAATCCTATATGTGGAGCTCTCCAGTTAGCCAATTCAGCCAAAACAATCAGTGAGAGTCCCTGTCTCAATAATAAGATGGAGCAACAGAGAAGATACTAGATACTGGTCTCTGGCATACACAGACAAGCACATCAGCAAGCACAATTGCACACATTTATACAGAAACACACAAACAAAAAATTTTTTGAGGTCTTGCTATGCTTCCCAGGCTGGTCTCCTAGTACTTAACTCCTAGGCTTAAGCAATCCTCCAACTTCAGCCTCCTGAGCAACTGAGATAGGTTTGTGCAACATATACAGCTACTGTAAAAATTCTTGAATAAGATTAGATGACCTTCCAAAGGTTGCTGAACATATGGAGGTACTAGGAGAGCGGCATGCCCGAGAGGGCATAGACGCTCTCTGCGCCCTTCATCCTACCCCCTCATACCACCCTATCCATCTCCTCACCTGAATGTGCATCTGTGTCCTTTGTAGTGTCATCTTTAATAAACCAGTAAATGTGTTTTCTCCAGGTTGTGAGATGTCTTAGCAAACTACACTGGTGTAAAGCTGGTTGGACAGAAATATAAATTACAACCTGGAACTTGTGATTGGTGTCAGAAGAGGAGACAGCCTCTCTCTTGTGGGACCGAGCACTGTCATGCCTGACACTATATTCAGGAAATAATGTCAGAAATGAATTAAAATATACATTTGCTTCTCCTGGGGGAAAAATGCTTGCTGTGTACAGAATATGCTACACATCTGGTCACAGAAGGGTTCTGTGTTGAGTCTAGGAGCAGAGTAGAGGAAAAATGTTTAGGGAGGCGTTTTGTTTTGTTTTGTGTTGTTTTTCTCTTTCCATAGAGTACCTGGCTTCAGCCTACATTGTGGGTTTCAAATAACTGCAGAAGTTTTTCTACCCACATATATTTTGTATATATGTCCACTGTACTTCAGAACTAATTCCTTGTGGGCACATATTGTGTAGTAAAAGTTGAGGATTTATTTCTCATGAAATTATGTGCTGTCACTGCAAGTACAAGAAGCAATTCTCCAGAGACACCTGAAAATGCAGAAAAAAAAAATACTACTGCTGGGCATAGAAACTCTGACTTCTGGGCAGAGAGACGTGAAGCAAGGTGGTGAAGGAGAGAAGCAGGCTCCCATTCAGGGCTTCTCAGCTAACTATCCATCTATATATATATATATATACATATATATGTATACATATATATCTCCAGCCCATTTTCTTTAACTGACTTTTCAATTCCAAAGCCCAGATCCAGGGAGAAATGGAGCAGCAATTCCCAACCTAGGGCAGGACAGGGATCAGCTATCCTGTTACTAGCCACACTGGGCATCTCTAATTTCTCCCTGTCATATCATTGTCATGGAATATCCAATCATAATCAAACATTAAAGGGAGTAGGACCTTTGTATCATACCAGAGATCCTGAAATATTGTAGAGAAATGGAAGTCACTGCATTTACTGTTCCTTGGGTTTGTTTCTGTATATGTACTTTTAAGGATAAATTACTAAACATAATATTATTCAGTGAATTGTTTCTAACAAAAGTCTAATGTTTGTTTTGCTTTATATACTGAGTAACAATAGCATTTGAGAGAGGAAATAAGTCAACTTGTATGCTAACTACAAAAGGCATAAATTTTTCCAACTTAATCTCTAAGCTTTTTTAGAAACTTTTCCTTTTTCAAATTCTGAAAATCTTTAATGTTAAAGTACAAATCACAAATCTGCCATCAACTTTTCAGTCTTTTATTGATGAATTAACAGACTAGGATTCTTCCCGCTCTTGAGGAATCCTAGAAGCTGAAGTCCTAGCTGTTAATACCACTCTTTTTTCCTCACCATCATGTTGCTGCCCCAGCCCACCCCATCTTCCATAACACACAGAACTACATACTTCCTCAAGAACCAAGGCAGAAGGCTAGCTGCCACTATTTGGAGCCTGTCTATAACGTATGTATTGCAAGAACTGCCCATAAAAGACTATACATCTATTTTTATTAAAACAGTCTGTGCTATCACTATAGCCTAGCTCTGTGATCCTTTTATTTTAATTTATGGGAGAGGGGCATTCTAATGTACAATATTAAAATTTTTAACAGAGAATCAGGAATTTCAAGGAAAAGTTTATGAATGGCTCAGATTTATAGGGTATCTTCGCTGTTTTGGCTTGTACCACCAACCACTTTCATCAATTTCCTGAAATCTTTTTTCTTAGAAATCTCTGAGTCATAGGTTTATTACTCTCTCTACAATGCCTTTCAGGTTCCTGAAAAGAGGTCCCAAAACCAGAACTCCTAAGAATTCAATGGAAACTACCCCTGCCAGGCTAGAAGCCCCACATTCCCTGCCTACTATGTAATGCAAAGTTATTCCTCTAATCAGAATTAGAATGCCTATGACTAAAGCAAGGATAGGGCAGCCTTAACCACAGGTTGGGCCAGTGCCCTACAGAGAGCCCACAGGAGGTCTCTGGAGATTCTGAAAGCTCTCACCAGAGAGGCATTTAACAAGATAACTTAGCTTTTAAGTAATAGAAGCAGCCTCCTGGCCCCTGGGCTATAAAAGGGCTCACCTGCCAAGAGCAATAATAAAAGTAATTATTGCATACAGAATAATAGATCCCAGGACCCAGGTACTAGTCTCTTCTGCCTCACAATCTACATGGAAGAATAGCAAACATTATTTTTCTCATTAAGACCTAGGACAACCTCCTAATGGATATGCAGATAAATTTTATTTTGGCATCATGATTATGTTTTGAGTTGTTGCCCAAACTAAAAATGCCCCTGGTATTAAGGTTGTAAAACAATGAATGTTTCCTCTCCTGGAACAGAATTCACAAGGCTGAAGTTCACTAACACCACATTACTGTATTTCAAGAATGAGAAACAGAAACTCTGAAGCTCCTTTCTTCTGTTTCTCTAGAACTTCCAGTAACTCTGTCTTCAGATGAATTGCTGTACCCCTGAACAGCCTGCTCACCTGAGTACTCCTGCCCGTACTTCACCTGTTCTTGGGTCTTCCATCTTACCCACTTTATCCCTTAGTCTCTGTCAAGACATCAGCCACTTTTACCATCTTCTCAGGAAAGGCATTTTTAAACAAACTCATCTAAAACTATGACATTTGACTTTTCCAACCCATTTTATTTCTAAGAAAGCTGTTGATATTTAAATTCACAAATTGCCTCTTTCCACCATAAGCAAGCTACTTCTCTCCAATTAGCATATTCATGAGGCAGACAGCAAAACCTTATCAGCCCCAAAGCCGTTAGCCACAGTCAAACATACAAGGTGCCAAGCCTAGACCATTCACCTCCCATGGAAGACCTTCTTCCAACTACACAACCCAGTAAGACTCAGAGGCCACTACCTGTTCACCCGGTCTCTGGGAGCTATGGCATTGCATACAGTTATGTATTCTTTCTCCCCAAGTTGACTGTTACTAACTCTGCTTAGCATGTACCTTATCATTCAGCTCAGGCCACCAGGCTATGAAGCCCAGCAAGCTTTTGTAGACTGAGTTGGAAAACACCCTGTCTTTTTTGTGGTCGATGATAATGATGTTTTAAAGATTTATTTATTATTATTTTTCAATTACATGTATGGGGAGACAGGGTATATGCACATGAGTGCACATGCCTGCCAGTTGTATCCCCTGGAGCTGTAATTATAGGAGTTGTGAGCTGCTCAACATGAGTGCTTGGGAATCAAACTTGGTCCTCTGCAAGAGGCTCTTAACTACTGAGCCATCTGTCTTGCCCATAATCCTGTCTCAAAATGGTGCTGAGGCCAGGTACAGTTCTTAAATGGATTTCTGCTGATTAAACATTTCTCTGCCCTGGGAGGGCTAGCCTTTTTTTTTTGGAAGCTGGAAACAAAGACTAAGAATCTTCAAACAAATTTGAATTACTAAGCTCCCCCTTGAAGCAAAGGAAATACTAAGTGCTTTACATTATAGTGAAAACTGTGTTCTAAATATTTTTCTTGAGAATAAGGGTCACATAGGACAAAAAGAGCCCAGAAGAGAAAATTACCTGAAGTAATTTAGCCTATCTATTCATACCTTTACCACTAAATACTAATATTTACACATACAATTACACTTTTACATGCTATCAAAATTTGCTTACTATTTCCTAAATAACAGTTCAATGGCATGTCTGAATTCAAGTCACACATTTACCAGTTACCACTGTCAGAGATTCCTAGACTTTTAAATTCACAGACCAATAAGTCTCTGTATCTGCCACAAAAAAATTAGGGATAAACCAGGCATAGTGGCGCCTTCTGTAATCCCAGCACTGGGGAAGCTGAAGCAGGAGGATCACGACTTTGAGGCCATCATGGGCTACAGCAAAAGATCTGGTCTCAAAGTAAATATGCACACAAATATCCCTATTTGTAGATAATATGATCCTATACACAAAAGACCCTAAAGCCCATCAGAAAACAAAAACTTGATCTAACAAACACTTTCAGAAATAAGCAGAATACAAAAAAAAAATCAACAGCTTTTTGATTAGGAGGGGTTGTTTGGGTGTTTTTATGTTTGTTACAAGGTTTTCGTGTATCCCAGGCTGGCCTTAAACTCAGCATGGAGCCAAGGATGACCTTGAATTTCTAATCTTCTTGTCTCTTCCTCCTGAGTGCTATGATTATAGGTGTATGCCACCAGACCCAGTTTTATGTGGTACTGGGGCTCAAACTGAGGGCTTTATGCATGTTAGAAATACTCTACAACTGGCTACAACCTCAGTACCAAATATCAGTTGCTTCTCTACATACCAATAAAAAAACTTACCAAGAAAGAAATCAGAAAAAAATCCCCATTTATAATAGCTTCAAAGGTGGAGGGGTGACACAGGCCTCCCCACCCTCAGCAAACATCATACTGGAGGCAGGCAGCTGAGATGGAAGTGTTTTTTATGATCTGGTGCTACAAGACGACTATGTTCATGGACACCAAGAAGTCAAGCACTTTGTTCCAGCCTAAGGGCATCATTGAGGGCATCTTCAAGGAGCCATCCAACTAGCAGTTGGTAAACAAGAAACACCAGCTTCTCAATGATAGAAAAACACTGGACAAGTGTGGCTTGAGCAGACAAACAACACAGGCACAGGCTACAGACACATCTAAATAAAACCTACACATGCAAAGAGAAAATGGTAAGGAACCTAACCAAGGAGGTAAAAGAACATAACAAAAAACTTTAAAACACCAAAAAAGAAATTGAAAGGAAAAAAAAAAAAAAAAAGACTTTCAATTCAATGCTCATGAACTGGCAAAATTTAATGAAAATAGCTATATTACTGAAACAAAGCCATAGATTTAATTCAATTACATCTTCAAAAACTAGAAAATGCAGTCTTAAAATTCACAGGAGCACACAAAATACACCCCCAAGAGCCAAGGCAATCCTAAACAGATCAGTGCTTCAAGTATCACAATACTCGATCTCAAATTACACTACAGAGCTACAGTAACAAAAATTGAATAGTACTTGCATAAAAACACACATGCAGATCAAATGAAATATAGAACACAGAAATAAAGCCATAGAATGAGCCATGTAATTTTCAGGAATGTCAAAGACAAATGCCAGAAAAAAGAGCCTCTTCAAATAATAGTGCTGGGGAAAACTGGATGTCGGTAAAATCAGAAGAGTGAAACTAGATCCCTATCTGTCATGTCACACAAAAATCAATTCAGACCTTAACCTAAGATCTGAAACTGCTAGAAAACCAAGGTAAAACTCTTCAAAATATATTATATTCAAAGGCAAATACTTTCTGAAGAGGACTCCAACAGCACAGCAAAAAAACTTGAAAACTGACTAATGGAATTACAGGAAATTAAAAAGCTTTTCCACAATGGAGATCATCATCTAAGTGAAAAAACAGCCTATAGAATGGGGGAAAAAATTCTTTGCCAATTATAAATAGAACAGGGGATTCATATCTAGAATATATAAAGACTACAAAATTAAACACCAAGCCTGGCATGGTAGTTACAAAGCACATTCCAGGCCAGCCTGGGTCATATGAGACCCTGTCTCAAGAAAAGAAAATTACACACACATACACATACACACACACACACACACACACACACACACACACACACACACACACACACACACACACAGAGACCATCCATCCAATCAATAGGCTAATGAACAGAAGAGGAAGTTTTCAGAACAAGAAATATAAATAATCAGTAAATATTTGGAAAAAGTGCTTAATCCTTTTAGCTATCAAGGAAATACAAATTAAAACTACCTAGAAATTCCAATCAACGGACAGTCAGGTGTGGAGGCAGAAGTCTGTAAACCTACTACTTGGGCAGAAGGATCAGGAATTCAAGGTCAACCTCAGCTACATAGCTAGCTGAAGGTCAGCCTGGGCTACATGAGACCGGCTCAAAATAAACGGGGGAGGAGCTAGAGAGCTCAGTGGTTAAGAACATATAACTGATCTTTCAGTTTGATTCCCAATGCTCCTATCAGGCAGTTTACACCCACCTTTAACTACAGCTCCAGGGGCTCCAATGCCTCCTTCTGACCTCTGCAAGCACCCACATACACACGCATATACACAGATATAGAAACATGAACATAAATAAAAATAAATCTTAAAAAAATAGAAAATTAGCAAGAAATGCTGGTGACAATATGGGAAAAGAGGAATCCTTATCTACTCACGGTGGAAATGTAAATTTGAGCAGCCATTATGAAAATCAAGATGGAGGTTCCAAAACACTGAAATACAATCACCATGTAACCCAGATATACCACTTTTGATTACATACCCAAAGGACCCTAAGTCACTAGGTCACACAAATATACATGCACATTAATATTTATTGTTGCACTATTCACAACAGCTATGAAATGGAAACAGCTTAGATGTTCATAACAGGTGAATGGATAAAGAAGACATGATATATATACAAAATAAAAATTTACTCAGCCATAAAAAAAAATCACAATGTTTGCAAAAAAGAGGATGAAACTGTAAGTTATTCAATAAAATAAGCTAGATTCACAAAGACAGATACTACCTTCTCTCATATTCTAGATAATAATATGTCTGTGTGTGTGTGTGTATGTGTGTGTGAGAGTGAGAAAGAGAGAAAGAAGGAGAGAGGGAGAGAGAGAGAGAGAAATGAAACCAAGAAGAAAGCCATGAGAGTGAAGAAGAGATCTTCAGAGAAGAAATGGGAAATGGAATGAAGCCTGTAACATGAAAGCAGAAGCAGAAGCAGAAGCAGGGGCTTCTTGGGAGAAGAAAAGGGACCCGCAAAAGGGGCATAAAGCATGGACAGGGGAGAGTAGTGGGGAGGAGGATGAATTAAACAAATCAGAACAAAGTATAATGGCACTCTTATATGAAAAAGCCATATAATGAAACATTCTTTTGTCTGCTAGCTTTAAAAATTAAAAGGCAGGAAGGATGGCTCAGTGGTGAAGAGCACTGGCTGCTCTCGAAGAAGACCTGGGTTCACTTCCCAGCACACACACGATGGTTCATAACTGTTGGTAACTCCAATTTCAGGGGATCCAACACTTTTGATATCTGCAAGCACTGCAATCATGGGTATATTAACATGCATGCAGGTAAAACACTCATACACAAATAAAAATTTTAAATAAATCAATAAAAAAATTAATTTTAAGGTTGGGTATGATGCTGTGTTCCTTTAATCCCAGAATTCTGGAAGCAGAGGCAGGCAAATCTCTTGTGAATTCAGGTCAGCCTGGCCTACAGCTGAGGCCTATAGCCTGAGTTCCAGGCCATCCAGGGCTATATAGTGAGACCTTGACTAAAAAGGAACAAACAACAAAAAGAAAAATACCTAAAAATACTCAAATGTCAAAAAAATTTCCAAAAACTCACTGAAACTTGGGTGAAGCCATTGCCAGGGCTGGAGTGAGTTTGTCAGAAGCCTCAAAGGCTGCAGGGCAGATCCCCTAACAATGACAGTTCTCCCCATGGTCAAATGTCATGCTCATCACCCGTCAACCCTACCACACCAAGAATGAAACCAAGTGGCTGTCTTCTCCCTTCACACCAACACTTCTAATAGCAAACTGGAAGTGGGTGGGGAATTCCCCACACAAAGCAATTCTCCAATTCTCTGAAAACACCATTTGGGCTGTCCTCCAGTTCAATCCTGACACATCTATTCCCTTCCCAGGTTTGTTTATTTGCTAGAACAGCTTACAAAATTCTGGAAAACTATTTACTTCATTACTGAACTTTAATAAAAGGATACAACTCGGAAACAGCCAGATAGAAGAAATACAGAGAAGTTCGGGAGGAGGGGTTCCCAGGCCACCCAGCTAGCACCTCCACCCCACTCTCTCCTGCACACTGAGGGGGGAAAGGAGGTTTCCATTATGTAGGCACAGCTGATGAAATCACTGGCCCTGGTAACCAAGCTTAAGCTCTAAACTCTCTTCAGTCCTTCTCCCCTCCAGCTAGGTTGAAAATTCCAACAGCCTCACAACCAGGCCCCATCCTTACCAGCTGTCCAAAGTCATTCATGAACATTAACACAGGGGTGGCTAAAAGAGGCTTTTATGACATCAAAAGATGTTCCTTTTATCTTTAACACTCTGAACACCTTGGAAATTACAAGGTTTTTTGTTTGTTTGTTGTTAATGTTTGGTTGCTTAGTTAGTTAGTTAGCTAGTTAGCGCACATATGTGGAAGTCAGGGACAAATTGAGAGATTCAGTTCTCTCCTTCCATTAAGGGTTTTTACAGGATCACCGCCAGGAAATATCATCTCTTACATCACAATAATCACCTATGTCCACCTCCTTATTTAAGAAAAAGCAAAAAAAGAGAGGAACTGGTGCCCACTAATAGGAAAAGGTCAGACTTCTCTCACGTGACTTCTCCTCCCACCTCTACTTACCTTTATTTAGGTAGCCACACATTTATCCACACTTTATCATGGAGCTCTATAGAGAAAGCAGATAAGGGTAAAGACCCCAAAGAGTCCACTTAATCTAGATATTAAGACTTTAAAAACCTGGGATCATCAAGCAACTAAGACATAGTAGTTACTAAATTCCAAGTGTTGGTCCTGTCCTCTATAAAAGACAAAATGGTTTCCAAGAAATGAGAGCTGGGGATATTGCTTAGGGGGAGAGCGCTTGCCTAGCATGCACAAAGTCCTGGGCTTGATCCCCAGCACTGCATAACCAGGGATGGTAGAGATAGGAGGATGCTAAGCTGAAGGTCATCCTCTGCTTATACAGTTTTCAAAGTAGCCTCAGATTAATAATGTATCATTAGGATGTATCTCAGTGGTAAGAGTGCCTGCCTAGTATGCCTTGAGTTCAAGCTCCAGCACTATAATGTATCATTAGGATGTATCTCAGTGGTAAGAGTGCCTGCCTAGTATGCCTTGAGTTCAAGCTCCAGCACTATAATGTATCATTAGGATGTATCTCAGTGGTAAGAGTGCCTGCCTAGTTTGCCTTGAGTTCAAGCTCCAGCACTATCAGGAATTAAAAATGGAGGAAATGAGATCACATAAAATAAAACAGGTAATGAGACATTAAACTGTATTTTGCTCAAAATTTTTATCTAAGATGATACTTACGCCTAACCTGTTTGAAGCTCTGATTTGATCCCTACCATTATAATAAAAGAAAAGGTTAAAAAATGTGCCAATGTAAGTGCTGAGAATTGTGAAATACCTTAAATCACACATTTATTAGAAAAATGGGTAAATTATAAAATGATCAAACTATGGGATATCATGCAACCACCTTAAACATCAGACATGAAATATGATTCTGTTTCTGTTTCTTTAAAAAAAAAGAAAAGGAAAAAAAAAAAGGCTGTATATCTGCATGAAAATTTCTGGAAACAAACTCTCAACACTTGCTTGAATTGTAGAAAACTGAAGGCTAAGGAAAGACAAGAGATTTTGTATTTAACTTTACAGTATTTATTGTTTTAAGAACAAGTCTAGACTTGAAATACTAATTACTACTTATAATGAGTGACATCCACCTGAACATCCTGATGGAATTCGGGATACAATGGAACACATTGGGTCACGATGAGGAAAGGCCACCAAGGGAACTTCAAATGTGAGCCTAGTCAGAAAGACTCTATAAATCTGACAAGTACAAAAAACATTTCCAACTCCATGTTAGACAAGCTGGCAGAATAAAAACTAAAGACTAGACCACCATGCAGAGTATTTGTGGTTTTTACCACTACTGCTAGGAATAGGGCTTGTAAATGAGACCAGGATACATCTAAATATGCAGTAAAAGCAAAAGATCCAAATACCAGACTTCCAGATTCCAAGAACAGAAAGTATGGAGCTTAAAGTCTTCATATTTGTAAACGGCACTAAAGACTTCCGTAGCAATAATGTGCCAGATTACTGGTACCAAATTATAGGAAGATTTTGGGAAACTATGCAAATACAAGGAAAAGTGGCAGATGAGTGTTAAAATGAGCATATGGACTAAATCGGGCAAATAAAACAACTTCTCAGCTGTCAGTTATGACCCAGAAATAGGATCTCACAATCACTGTAAATGGACCCTGAGGATGCCAGCCCAATATTGAACCACAGATTAAAAGTAATGCAAAGTGTCTAGGGAGCCATCAAAACAAATGCCAAAAGAGAATCTCCCTCATAAAATTCTGAACTCGTACCCCCAACCCTCTAATTTATCACGTATCCTGTCCCTTCAACTACACACAGCATTGGAGTTAAGCAAATCAGTGGGTTCCAAATGCCAGCCCCATCCCAAACCGAGTCTCTGAGAATCACACAGGAATGGCTTTTCTAAAAACAGATTCCCAGGCCAGATGCTAATTCAGTGTCCCTGGAAGGTCTTCCAGATAGTTCCCATGCAAAAACCTACTCCCAGAAAGGATTTAAGGTTTTCTATTTAAAAATAAAAACTCAAGTTGGGCAAAATGGCACTTCCATCTAATCCTAGCACCCAGAAGGCTGAAGCAGGAGGATTATGAGTCCCAGGACAGTGAGGAGGACAGAGTGAGACTAAATAAACAAACTAAAAAGAAGTCATGAGAGCACCAAGAAGACATTAAGGTGGTTGGGAACATAGCTCAGTGGGAGAAGGGCTTAGCCAGCAAATATAAAACGACTCTGGGTTCAATCTCAAGTATAGGGAAAAAAACAGATTAAGATTTTTTTTTTCTTGTACATAAAATGAAAGCGGGAAAGGTCTAGAAAAATAAAGGCTGACCTCTAAGCACTCAGTCTCTCAATTAAAAGCTGGACAAAAACAGACTCTCCTCTGGAACTTAAGTTGCTTCCTCATCCTCCTTAGACCAAGGCCTGCTGCTCTGGGAAAATGGGACAGTTCTGAAGCAGACATGAGACTAAATTGACGGAACTACCTGCACCATGCTCCTCTGGGTCTAAGCAATCACAGTAGTTTATCATGACACTGAAAAAAATGCCTCACTTTTGTTTTTGTGGGGGGTTTTTTGGGGGGGCAGCGGTGGGCGGGGAGGTTGTTGAGACATGGTCACTTTATAGCCCTGGCTGCACCTGGAATTCGCTATGTAGAGCAGGCTGGCCTCCAACTCCACTTCCCTCTGCCTCCCAAGTGCTGGGATTAAAGACATGTGCCACCATACCTGGCCCTCTCTCACTTCTATCCCACCTCCACCAATTTCACCTTCTAATCATTTAATCTAATTCATACTTTCTACTCTTCCACAATAGAACACCTTGTTTTGATTAATCAATCTCCTCTAAAAAAAAAATTTTAATAAGAAAGCAGTGGGAACAGAAAACATGTTTCACGTGCAATAAGCACAGAGTCAGGCCTGCCATAAGGTATGTGATTGTTACAGCATGCCTAAAAAGTTTCTCGTATAATCACTGCCTTATGGGACTAGAAGATTCGTAGAGACAATGAGTCAAGCTGCCAGTCTTTAGAGATAAGTTGAGTTGGAAATGGAGAATCTTATCCCACACACCACCCAGATGGAGAACAGGAGCATCCAGGCCAAAACTTTTGTCTCCTGATTGCACAAATGAGTTCTGCCACTCTGCTTCCCAGGGACAATATTAATAAATTAGTTTTATTACCTTTAACCAGACTCTTCAAATCTCTTGTTCTTCTATTACATGACCATCCAAAGCAGATCACTTCTACACTAAGAGAATTTAAAACCTGTTTTAACAAAGAGGATGGTGCTTTAAGTCATTCATCACAAGTATATAAAGGTGCCAGTTACATTTACGTTTATAGCACAAATCTCAGCACATCTCAAAAATTGCACCTGAGCGTTGGTGAGATGGCTCAGCACCCACTGTCAAGCCTGATGACCTGAGTTCAATCCCTGGGACCCATATAGTGAAAAGAGAAAACCAACGCCTGAAGTTCTCCTCTGACCTCCACAAGTACACCATGTCATGTGCACACACACACATACACAACACACACACACACACACACACAATTTCTTTAAAAATTGTAATAGCACCTGAAAATGACACCAAAATTTTCATGAACTGTCCCATAAGTTGTTTAGTTTCCTAATTCAAAAAAGCCAAATGAAACTACTGTTCATTTTCCCTTAACCATTAGAGCTAAGTGTGAAAAATACAACATTAATTTATCATATTAAGTCTCCTTGAAAGTAAGTGAAATCCCACAACACTCCATCTGCATTCAATGCTCAGAACCTGTGACTCTGCATCAGTTTCTGCTGTAAAAAAAATAAATAAATAAAATAACATATGTCAGTCTCCCAAGAGAGGAAGTAGCAACAGAGACTGTGTGCACTCATCTCCAGCAAGAAGAGCTGAAGAGCTGCACAAGCCCAGTAAGCTGGGTCCCCAGCAGGGCACAGTGGCACAGGCCTGCCATCTCAGCACCCAGAAGAATGGGGCAAGACTTGTCCCTCAAAAATACAAAAGAATTGAGCCTTTCATTTCATTCTTTTCCCCTGATAAGGCTCAGAACTGCCTACCATACTTAGCTATGCTCTTAGAGAAATAAAACAATTCCGAGGACCAGAACCCAAATCTCTACTGTGGTCTGGTCAGCTTGAGAGCTAGCCCATGCTGAGAAGCTCATGGTAAGTTCACACCAAAACACAGAATCTTCTACCTGAATTCAAAAACTGGGCCAATTTTCTCTTTTAAACCTACAACTGCAAAATGAAAAGAAATCTCTCATTTCCTGAATTTCACATTCCAAGTAAACTGGCATGTGGCCCTCATTAAGTCATTTGCCAGTTATCACCAGCACTGGCCACTGGTCTCCAAAGTCCCTACTCATGCTGATGAGCCCAGTTGTGCCTGAGCTCTGAGGCAGGCTACTTTGCTCTTCACTAACAGCTAAGGCTTATTAGATTAAAAAGAAACCAAGAATAGCATTAAACTCCATGAAAACCAATGCTAACAGAAGTTTATACATTGATAGTTGCAGGCACTAGCTAACTCTTATTGGGCCTGCTTTGGCATTTTTTTTTTTTTTTTTTAAATCCACAAACCTTTCACTGGAAGATAATGACTTGGGAATAAAGACTAGTTCACAGAGGTCAGAAAACCTTACCCTTGGTTCTGTAAGAAACAAACACGTAACTTAGAGCAGGAATTTTTTTCCTCAGCCTCCCATTCCTTCCCTTTATTCACTCTACTGAATGTCAGGTACTGATCTCTCCAGGACACCAGATCAATGACGGCCCCTCCTGCCTGTTCCTTTTATCATCCTTAAATACGCATGTTACGTAATAACTTGTGAAACTCATACCATTTGCATGGGATACTGAACTTGAAGACACCAAAGAGCGACTATAGAAACACTACAGAAGAGCAATCAATGAAAACCTCTTGGGCCTTGCACTTGCTGCTTCCGCTCCTGGGAAGATGTCCCTGTGCTCTTTGATGCTCACCAGATCTCAATGCAAATACCACCTGAGAAAATTCTTTCCCAAACACACTATTTAAAGGAATCAGCCCCTTTGCTCCTCCCACCCACCCACCCAGTCCCAGTCCACTGTGTGAATTTATGGCCCTCTATATACACCGTGTTACCATGCTTATTCCCTTCTTTACTACTCCTCAAGTCTTAGGACAGGAACCCAATGCCCAGTCAGAGCTTGACAAGCAGCAGACAATCAATAAATATCTGTTCATTAGAAAAGGAAATATCAGAAAGTCAGACCTGGTGGTAGAGGCCTATAATCCAAGGTATCAGGAGGCAAAGGCAGGAGGACTGCCTCAAGCTGGAGGCCAGCCTGGTCTCTATACTGTTCCAAAGCAGCCAGGACTTCACAGTGAGAGACCATCTCAAAAAAGAAAACAAAAATTATTTCTTATTCTATTTTATCAGTTACATAGAAGCACTACCGTAGCATAAATAGAACCAGATAGATGTTTCTTTTTCACTGAAAAATCTCAGAAAGTGTTTAAGGTACAGTAATAACTTAGTGTTCCTTTACTTACTATCTTGATTGAAAGCTACCATGCGTAACTGCTTGGGAAATGGGCAATTTTAAACCAACAGGGAAAAGACTTTTATCTTATTCTACTTCTTTGCACAGAGCCCCTATAAAATACTGTTTGCCTGCTATCTTAAAAACAAGAGTATTTTAAGTAGCTTAAAACAAGGCTGTTTTTGTTTGTCCTTGCATAAGATAAGCACATGCAGAAAGAAGCAAGTCAAAAGCTTGGTGTGGTAGTGCATGCCTGTAATCCCAGCATTTGGGAAGCGGAGGCAGAAAGACTGGAAGTTCAGGGTTATTCCCAGGGTAATTCCTACATAGCATAGGAATCTGAGGACAACCTGGGCTACATGAGATTGTCAAAAAAAAGGAAAAAAGGAAAACAAGCAAGTCAATAAATTCTATCCCACTCAAATCTCAAAAGACACATACTTTTTTTAAAATTTTATATGTATGAATGTTATGCTTGCATGTGTGTAAATGTACCCTTGTACTGCAGTGCCCACAGAGGACAAAAGAGGGTGTCATATCCCCTAGAACTAGAGCTATGGACAATTGTTAGCCAAGATGTGGGTGCTGGGATTCCAACCCAGGTCTTCTGCAAGAACAGCCAGTGCTCTTAACTGCTGAGCCACCTCTTCAGCCTCGAAACATACTTCTTTAAGAGTTCAGAAACCTCAAACACATTTTGTTATAATGACTGAATTACAGGAAGCATTTCAGGCTACACTCTGAAGAAATTTCCATGAAGCTACTCAGGAGGAAGTCTACATTTTGCTTCATGACTAATTGGCAGCATGACTCTAAAGAAGGAGTTGGTCACTCTGCCCTTTAGGTGTCCCTTTGCCTTAGTTAACAGTGAGAACCAGAGTTTTTGTATAAAATCACAAAGACTGACAAAGGATCCTTTCCCCTTATGAGGGCGTGACTGTGGAATAATGCAATGTAATGTGGACTTCTCACTTCAGCCTTCCACCCTTCGTGTCATTTCCATGGCTGTTTTTAATAAGCACAGAAAACTTAAGAAGGTGCTCAATTCATCCTGCAGTTGCGAAACTACCATGTGCTCTGGCCTGAAAAGATATGCAGGCATACCAAGTTAAAGAGAAAAGCCAGAGAAGGTCTCTCCCCCAAACAGAGAGGAAAGCAGATCAGTAAAACCAGAGAGTAGCTGCTAAATGAAGTGACTGAACCTCACCTCTTTAACATCTGCTGACAAAATTCTGTGGCAACTAGAGTGTCCAGCAAACTAGTCAAAGAAACCCAGAGTTGTAATCCTTCAGGGATTTCAAGAAATAAGATTTGATTAGACAGACATTTACTTAGCCAACTTGTATTTTGCCTACCAACACACTGGCTGGTCTCATCCCAACTCAAAAAACATAAAGCCATGTCCATTTTTCTCTTAACCTCACTGAGATTTTTTTGAGTAACAAAACAGTTCCTAAATACTTGTGTTAACTTACTGGCCATTTCCTCCTTGAACACACTTGAGAACCAGCTCTGTCTCTCACCTTCAGTCTTGATAGAAAACAATCACTGCCATCACCATCATTCTGTAAGCCCTAGTCAGAGAGGTTTTTGGTTTTTTTACAACTTGGTTCTCAAGTTCTTTCTTCAGTCTTAAAAAAATAAACACAAGACACACAGCGTTAAGAGTAAGGCAGAGGCCAGAGAAACGCACCTTCCATGGCTCTCTTGTTTTTGCAAAAAAGAGGAAACTACTCCTTCTCAATGCAATAAGCCTTCACTTTCAGGCATTTTTGACTCTCAGCTGAGCCCAAGTCCACACAGGAACCAGAATGTTCCACTGAAAAGCAAACCCTTGCTTAGTCAGTGTTCCAATGCCTGCACTCTCTCAAAAGGCAGAAAAGCAGCAGCATCTATTTTCCTATTTATCAACCTATTTCTTTCTCCTTTCCCTGTTACAGGCTCCATCTTCTTTTGTAGATTCTTTCAAAGCAGTTCCCCGTACCACTGGAAATGATTACTCTCCAGGAAAATACAACTTTGCTTCGCAGAAGAGCTTCACACAGAGCAATTTGCTACTGGTCGATTTTTCATTCCAGGCAAGGCTTCTAAGCCTGGCACAAAACTGCCTGTCGCTCTCTCCCCTAACCGCTGCCTGTAACTCACCCACTCATCCCCTGCAGTGTGGTCAAAGAGTGCAGTGGTCCATGCACAGTACAGACTGCTCCAATCACTGAATTTTAAATGCCACACAACAAACACTCCTGTGCACACAGCAACCATAAGCACCAAATGAAGTCACCCACAATAGCAGCTCCCCAACAAGTCATGGAATAGCATCTAATCTTTTCTCAACTCAATTACAGTCAGCTTCACTTTCCTATAATTTGTGGCCATGCATCACTGGCCCCACCCTCCATGTCAAAAAGTAATACCCTGGAGTCCTGAAGTCAGAGGCCTCACAGCATGGTTTAGACTAGCTAGTGCTGTTGCAGACAGATCTGGTTTCAAGTTTCAGATCTGCTTCTTATTACCAATTAAAAAAAAGTTTTAAGTATCTGTCAGGTAGGCTAATCTGTCTAAACTTCAGAACAGGCATCCACTTGCTAGGCAGTATCAATGAGAAAATATGGAAATAACTCAGCTGGAGATGTGAATATAAGTGACTTTTGTTATTCTGTATCCATGCAGGAAGTTAATTTGTGAGCAGGCACAATCACCTTAGAGAGTCCAGAAACCCTGGAAGATTCCAGCATTACTGGAAGCAAACATACGTTCAGCGTCCTTCTACTTCCACCCCACCAAAGAGGAGCCTTTAAGAAAAAGTCAAGTCTTAGCAAAGGAACTCAAGAACCCATCGCAAGCCAACAAACCCACACCACACAGCTAAGGGACACTTTGTTCCTAAAATAAAAATAAGACCAGTACAAATGAAAAAGTTAATGAAAGATGCACTTCAGGAAAATCCTTTTGATATTTCAAAGAGAGACTATATGGACACTGGAAGTCCCCTTTTTACTCAATCTCATGAATTGTGACTGTCCATATATAAATAGAAAAGGCAATACTGAAAATCCCAAGAATCTCAGCTAATAGCTGTTTTTCATCTAAAGAAATGAAGACATGAGAATTATAGGAATCTTGAAACTGAATTTACACACATACAAGCTATAGAGTACTTGTGTGTGTTCCATGTGTGCATGCACATGTGCAGGAGGATACAAGGGTCTACGCACTTGTGTACTCATGTAGAGGTCAGAGGAGGGCATCAAGTATCTTCCTCTTCTTACTCTCCTCCTTATTCCCTTGAGACAGGGTCTCTCACTGATGGCAAAGCTCAACATTTTTCAGCTAAGCTGGCTGGTCAGTAAGCTCCCAGGGTCCACCTCAACTCTGAGGTTACAGGAACTTGCCCAGAGTTTATGGAGATTTAAACTCAGGTTCTCATTGTTGCTTGCACAACTCTTACTTACTGAACCATCTTCCCAGTTCCTCTGCAGAATATCTTAATCCTATGAAAGACAATGTTTTTCAAAACTGCACTCCAGGAAAAAATATAAAAGATATCTGCCACTCTAGAGGGAAAAGTCACAGTTTCAGTCAGAAATCTAAAAGACTAGACTACAGTCATGGCAATCAGAAAATCTGTTAACAACCAAGAAATATCAGAACCCAAAATTTGGGAGGGCTAAGGAAAAGTAGAAAAGATAAAACAAGATTTCTACTGCAAAGTTATCACAGAGGTAGAGCTGACTGAATTCAAAATTCAAGAATGAAGAAAGTGAAGGAATATAAAATCGGGCAGAATCTATATTGCTAAGAGTCCTACTCTGGGAATCAGAACACTTGGGCCCTAGTCCTGGCTCCAATCCAAACCACCATGTGCCCTTAGGCAAGTCACTAGCCTCCTTTTAAACAGTCTCCTTATCTTTAGAAAGTGAGGAAATGATAATTATCATAAGATTTTCTGCCACGTGAAAATATTTAGTCAAAAGTACACAAAGATCAGGAGTATTCAGGCCTACAAAGTAGACGCAGATAGAAGAGGAACGATTAGAAAACAGGGCCAGCGCGTGAGAAAACTTTGAGTAAGGGACTGCGAGACAGTAGAAAGAGGAGAGACTCGTGACAGCCAAGGACTCCTAGGATTCCAGGAAAAAGAAGACGTCAGGAGCTCACAAAACTGCAAACTGCTGGGCACATGTCAAAATGGACAGAAAGGGGGGATGGGAGAAACTATCCACGAACTATCTCCGTCAATGAATCAGTTATAGATTTGCCTCCGGTAAAGAGCCAGGGGCTCCGAAAGCCACGACCATGAAAATCACTGTGGCTGACCCCCATGATAAGGTGTCCGAGAAGCAAAGGTCAAGGGGAGTTCGCCTCGGTTCTGCCTAGTGAGGATTCGGAGGGTGGGTGCAAAGTGGGGAAGGGGCAGAGGAAAAGCGATCTGAGACCATGCGGGCTGACGGGAGGGGAAGAGGAGTCAATGCCTGACTCCTGCTGCAAGACTGCAGAGGGGTCGGGGTCCGGGTCTCCGTTCTCACCATCTTGACGATGCCCCGCTGCACAGTGGGGACCGCGGGTCCCCCGGAGGAGCCGCCGCTCTGCGCGGAGGAGGCCATGTGTGGAGCTGGAAAAGCAGCGAGGGGGGCGGCCGGGCGGACTGGAGGTGTCAGTGTGGGTGTCGACGCTGATGGGAGGTCGCTGCAACGAGGGGCAGGCGGACGACAGGCTACCGACGGCAGGAGGGACACGGACGCGCCAGGCGCACAGTGGAGCAGCAGCGGGACTGGGAGCAAAAGAGGAGACGCGATCTCCGCCACCGCCACACGTTCTACTCGCCGCGCAAGCGTGCCAGAGCGCCACCGCCCTCCGGCCAATTAGCGTCCAGAACCCGCCGGACCTCAAGCCAATAGGCACCCAGCTCTCGAAGCCCCGCCCCTTGGTCCCAAACCGGGTGGGGAGCTCCAGGAAGCGCTGAAAGAGCTGATTTGTGGTGACCGGCCGAATGTGAGGCGGGACTTCCGGGGCAGTGTGAGTCGGTGGTGTCGGGAGGTGTAGTGGGAAGGAAAGGACACGTCAGCATCTGGCGGTGGGGCGCGGGGAGCCATGGGAGCCCCGGAGGCGGTGCCGGGCCTCGCCTTCCCGCTTGGCCCCGCCCCCGGCCCCGCCCCTCAGGTGGCTGGAAGCACCTGTGGACGCTAAGGTTCTGGGTGAACACACCCCTGCGAACCAGGGCTGGGGTCGTGGAGAAATCTCCGTGTAGGCTGCACTCCGATTTCCGACGTTTTGCCTCAGCGGAGTACAAATAACTTTGGAAAGTCGCAGCCGTTGTGCAACCTGCTGTTGTGGGACTTGACCCGGAACGTGGCCGCAAGACTCCCGGCTGTCCTGAGTATCCCCGGGGTCTGGTGCTTGTAATTCCGCTAGTGTTTGCTGATGTCAGGAATAAGTGTCTTGCTCCTAGAGGAATGACGTATCCTGTTCACCGAGGAGAATGGCCTCGTTCTTGGGCTTTCCTGCTGCTCCAGCTGAGGTTATGAGAAGCCTTGATGTGTATGCCCCCTGGGCTGATGGAGGTAATACCAGACCCCTCTTTTAGCCCTAGCTGTTTAAGTCAAAAGATCGCGATGGGACTAGAAACAGGCCCTACAGATATTTAAGTGGGTGTTTAAGGAGAATTTATATTCTTGGAGTGCCTAGAGCACAGGTCGTTAGGTCTGTTGTGTCATTTAATAACAAACCCTGAAGATACTACTGCTATAGCTCTTTTAAGAAGTTGTTTGCTTAGTCACGATACGCTTCACATCTGATCAGGTTTCAGGGTCAGTATCTTCCTATATTTCCAAAGCCCCCTCCATACCACGATTTCGCCCTATTCAAAAAAGAAAGCAAAAAGATGTCTTTATGGTTATTCATTCCATCAGATTATAACATCAATGCTGATAATGTCTTATCCAATACCCTATTCTCAGCTTCCCGACCTCATCTGTAGTGAATTTGAGCTTTTCAACATGTTAGCCACTTTTTCCAGAACATTTGAAGCAGTATAACTTCATTGCTGAAATTTTACATCCACATGCCTCAGTTTCTGATCACAACTGCTATCTCGTCCAGTTAATTCTCTTCCTTATATTAATTTTCTTTTGCTGCAGAACCAGCGATCTTACTAGTCAGTAATCATGGCCAAAATATACTGAACATTAAACATACACACAAAATACACTGCATGCTGACCACTTTTCTGTACATTACATCCTTTATACAGTAGATAGGATCAGTTTCTTCAAAGAAGGGCATTAATTTTTTTTTTCTTTAAGTGAACTGGACTCTCCAAGTGGCTCAGTAGGTAAAGACACTTTGCCACCAAATTTGATGACCTGAGTTAAATCCCTGGGACTCACATGGTAAAAGGAGAGAACCAATTCCTTCAGATAGTCCTCTAACCTCCACATGACACAGCGGCATGCACGTACACAAATAAATGAATGTAAGTTTTTTTAAACGAGTGATCTACTCTAGGTCAATATCTGAAGGGATGGAGTCAAGTTATGAACTCAGAATGTTCTACCATACATAGTCTGATCTTAGGTATTTGATAGCCTGCTTCTAAGGTAAACAAACATACCTCCTCACCTGCACCTGCATTTGTAGAATTCAGAGCCCAGAAAAGATCAGAAGAGGGTATCTGATTCCCTGGAACTGGCGTTATGGATGGTTGTTAACTGCCATATGAGTTCTAGGAACCAAACCCAGGTCCTCTGTAAGAGCAGCAAATGTTCTTACTGCCGAGCCATCTCTCCAGTTCCCTATGTAAGTTTTTTTTATTATTTCTATATGCCTCCTGTATTCCAAAATTGATTAAAATGCATAATGGCATAAACCATTTTTTAAATTGGTTTGTGAGATACGGTCTCTTTATGTAGCCCAGGATGTCCTCAAACTCTAAGTCCTCCTGCCTCAGCCTCTTGATTTCTGGAATTACAGGTATGTACCATCACTCTCAGGTTTAAGTGCATTTTTTAAAGAAACAAATCCAAAAAATGTACTTTGTATATTAAAGTGAAACTCAAATCCTGTTTTCTAAAAGAACAGGAGGGAGGGAGGGAGAAAGAGAAAGAAGAAGGGAGACAGGGAAGGAGTCTTGGTCACTCCTACCTCTAATACCAGCACTTGGGAGGCTGAAGCAGAAAGACTACCATAAGTCAGAAACAAGTCACTTCAGGGGACTGGAGAGATGGCTCAGCAGTTAAGAGCATTGGCTGTTCTTTCAGATGACCAGAGTTCAGTTCCCAGCGCCTACATAGTGGCTAGCAACCATCTGGAATGGAGTTACAGACAGTTGTTAGAGGTCATGTGAGTGCTGGGAATTGAACCCAGGTCCTCTGAAACAGCAGCCAGTGCTCTTAACTGCTGAGCCATCTTTCCAGTCCCTAAAAGGTTATTTAAAAAAGAGAGAGATAAAGAAAGAGAACAAGGAAAGAAAGGTAAGCAAAGAGTGCAGTGACACACACACCTATAAATCCCATCAATTGGGAGGTAGAGGCAGGAGGATTTATACATGTTCAAGGTCAGCTTGATCTACATAGCAAGTGCCAGGTCAACCAGGGCTACATAGCAAGACCCTATCTCAAGAAACTAAATAAGGACTGGAGAGATGGCTTAGCAGGACACAAGTTCAGTTCCCAGCATCCATATGGCAGCTAACAGCCATCTATAAGCCCAGTTCCCAGAGATCTGATGCCTTTTTCTAGCCTCTGTAGGCATTGAATGCATGCGGTGTACTTATATACATGCAGGCAAAACATACATATAAAATATATTTTTAAAAAATATATATATATATAATTTGTTCTGTACTTTAGGTTTAGCTATTTCCCAAACCTTATAGTGTAAAATTTTTATCAACCAAAGGAAGGTAACTTGCCTTATCTTTATTATCATATCTTGTAAATGATTTATGAAAGTTTTTTATACATTTATACAACCATAAGATTTGGACAGTGATTACAGAACTTTTAATGGGTCAACTCTGAGCCTAGTCTTATTGCCATTTAATGGCAAAGTCAGCCTTCATTTCATTTTCCCAAATGGCATTAATCCAATGCCTTTGGGTTGTCAGTAGTCTTGTATAATTGTATATTGATTTACTACTGCTGCAGCTATCGGCTTGGAGCAGTGTTGAGTTTTATCACTATAGACTGCCTGACACAAATTTCTAAGGAACAAAACATAAAGCTCCAGACAACAGTACCACATTTATTATAGGGAAGCATGTTGTTCTAGCTGTAGATGATCAAGCAAGGATGAAACTTCAGGATTTCTTCCTATTCCCAGAACCCTGGAGTCAGTGACTAGAAACAGTTATGAAAATTTCAGCAAACAAAAGCAAGCTATATTAACCATGGAATAAGCATACTTTTTTTTCTTTCATAGGTCAAGAAGTTAGAAATACCATTTAAAGGCCGAGTCATCGCTCTGATGTATATCTGAGATTTTATTGGCTTGTCTCTTACAGTTACAAAAGAGCTGCTTCAGTTCCATGCACTGGAAGAAGAAAAGACAGCAAGAACCAGAAATAACTGCCCATTTTTATCAGGAAATCATAGGTGTTCCCAGAAGCATCTATTACAGGGCCTCTCTCCACTGCAGAGGGGGCTGAGATGCCATTTAGAATGACCAGAGAGAAGGATTCGAGAATGGGTAGTAAGTTGGCCTCATCACTGGTCCTCTTCTTTATTCTGACCCTGTTCTGCTCTTTTAGAACTCTGGCCTGTTCCCTACTCCATACCTTAGTCAAGGTAGAATCCTAGTCCATTGATCACTCTGGACTTAAAAAGCCAAAACCAGTGAGCTTGTGTTTCATCTTTTCTGTTATCTCAAGACCAAGGCTTTCACTTCCAAGACAGACTCCCTCAACTGCCTTCAAGGAGGGTGCAGACCAGGGAGGCTGGGATTCCTCCAGCTCACCTTTTGTCTATGGAAATGTCTCCTATCCACTGGAGGACATAATCCAGGTTTTATTGCCCTAGGTTGCTCACTGTGGTTCCAGAAGTTCTAGCCACACTAGAAAAGTTGCTTCAGACAACCTGCAGCTTGGTTCAGGCACAGCTTTCCTATAAGCTCAGCCACCTCCAACCAGAAATGACTTCTCCTTCCTCTGTATCCCCAGACCCTGTGGAGAATATCTTTCTGAAGTGTTCCGTAATTTCCTGTGCTGTAGTTATTTGTATAGTGGTTGAACTGGCCTATAAACTTTATTATAATAAGCTACCATGAGTCATTATTATTTACATACATCCCCTGCTGGCCTAGCACAGTTTTTTAAAAAATAAGCACATAAGCAAGATCTGGTGGATCATGCCTATAATCTCAACACTGAGGAGATTAAAGCAGGAGGATCATAGTGAGTTTGATGCCAGCCTGAACCACATTATGAGTTCCAGACCAGCTTAGGTAATACTCTTGTCTCCAAAAAACAACCAAAAAAGAATCTGAGGATATAGTCAGTTGGTACAGTGCCTGTCTAACTTGCACAAAGCCCTGAGTTTGATCCCTAGCATACCACAAAACTGTGTGTAGTGGCACACACCTGTCATTCCAGCATTCACGAGGTGGAAACAGGAGAATCATAAATTCAAGCATAGCGAGTTTGGTGCCAGCTTCAACTACTTGAAACTCTGTCACAAAAAAAAGGAGTTTTATTTTGAATTAACTAAGCATTCAGTGGGTTCAAGTGTGTGCACAGAAGATGGAGATGATGTCATGTCTTCTCTCCATTCCATCAGTGTTAGGGATATTTAGAGTGGATGTTGGGATTACGGTGAAGCCTGTTATCAGTGAACAAATTTTGACATAAACTAATTCATTGAGACACAAATTCTGCTTAACTCCTCCTTATAGTAGTCTGTATTTCCATTTCTTCCTGAGCTCTAGAAACCATATATATACATATATATATATATATATATATATGTATATATATATGTATATATATATGATATATATTGGTCTCTTGAGACAGAATCTCCCTGTCATCCCAGCTGGCCTACTGTAGACCAGGCTGGCTTCTGTCTTACAGAGATACCTGTCTTTACCTCCCAAGTGCTGGGATTAAGGGAGCACTCATCACACCTAGTGAAATCACTTATGTCTTAACTTCAACCTGTTCTCCTACATAGATAGATAGAATTGGCCAGATGTGAAAACAAAAGAACCAACAGGTTTTTAATCAGCTAAATAATATAAAAGTGTATTTTTCACTCGTGTAATAGCCCAAGATAGAGACTTTCCTTATTTAATCATCTACTCTCTCACCTACTAGCAGGCATTCTACCAGAAAAGCTATTCTGAACATATTCTGGAGAGTTACTTAAGTTCACTTTAATACAGGATCACACTGAACACAGAATTCATGGAACAGAACCTCAGTTACCTTTGTGAAGATTCCAGACAGAGCCAAGATTAAGAAGATGGACATACATAACTGTGATATGGTTGTATATTTGGCTATTTCTTCTTCCATGAAAAATAATTAACTAGGTGCAATTGTTCAAACTCTGCAGACTGGATGGATTTGTCTTAACCACTGTCCTTCGAGGATTCCAGAGGGCCAAGTAGACAGCAGATGCCTGCGTGTAGAGCATAGTCATTGGCAAACCAAACCTGAGCCTTCTCTTCCTCTTTCACTTGATTTAAGAAGAATTATCTGTAAAGCCATAGGCCCAACCAGCAAAGGAAAGGAAGCTTAGCAGTACTAGAGATTCAGGGCATCAGAACCCCTTCCTGTAACTTACTTATATGTGCAGGGCCTATTATGACCCAACTATATACATACATAACTTCTATTTGATTAAATAGTGTTGCTAAAGATACCTAACTTTATGGCCTGGTGGGTCAGATATCACTAAGTTCATTATGGGTTACTTAGGTCACATGATCAGCCAATGGTCCAATGGTTAAGTATTTAGTCTATATTAAGGCCCAATTAATTGCAGGTCAAAATTTGTTTCCCAAAAGACAGCTATTATTCTCAAAGGCCTTATTCCAATACTTTAAGGATTAGGTCTATGATTCATCTACATGCCCGGAAAGATGCGTTCAACAGCATTACTGTCTGCTTCTGATAGTTCAAGCACTGCTGGATAGATCTGCTGAATCTTGTGGCCAAGGGGTATAGAAGTTTACAGGGCAGCTTGTACCAATTGCAGAGCCTTCTCTTGTTCTGGGCTCCACATACTAATCATTTTTCAGGATACTTATACAGTGCTTGGTCTGTATTTTGTTGTTTATATAGGAAAAAAAATATCTAGGAAGAGAGATCATGTGAAACAAACATTTTAAGGAGGAGAAGAAAATCATTGATGTGGTCATATTGTATGCTCTCCTGAATAAGGTATGAGCACTTAGAATCAGAAGACAGTAGGAGTCTATGGAAGCAGTGTCCCTTTCACAGGAAGGCTGAGCATCTGGGGGGAAGGGGCATGATCCCCATGAGGAAAACAGAGTCAGCACCTGAACTAAGGGACCAGAGCAACAAAGAGAAACCAAGGCAAGAGATCAGGAATGCAAGGGAAAGCCAAAAAGTAGGAAAAGGCCTTGGCTTTGTCAATAGCAAAGAGTCTAGAATGTGAGGAGTGTAAAAGACCAGAGTCCAGAAAGACATGCCATTGCTTGAGTCAAAGGACAAGGGCGGGGCTGAGACAAAGCTAGGATTGAGAGGGCCACTTAAGGGTGCAATGATCCACTCAGGGTGGATTCAGGATGGTCTACATGGGTTTGTTTTTTTGTTGGTGGTTTTTTGGGTTTGGGGGTTTTTTTTTTTGGTGGACTTCCCAAAAAGACAAGTATTTGAGCTGCAATCTGCCCTAATGCCAAAGAGACATCAAAACACAGAAATATCATCTCTTTCTTCTTTATTGTTCCATGTGCTTCAAATTAACCTAAATTCCAGTTTGATCCATAAAATCCAATTCCATGATTTTGTGAAATAGCAAGACTATTCTCAAATTATTTAACACCCTATTGTTGAGTATAGAGTGGTTGGTAGAGTTTGCTCTCTGAAGAGCACAGGATGTGGCTTTACACTGCAATTGAAACCAGTTAAACACCCATCGAGTTATATGTGCATATATGCTTGAAAAATGAGACTCCCACTATAGGCTCTTTTGAGACATTCCTCTGTCTAGAGCCCTATCCCTGAAACAGGAAACAAAAATAGACAAAATCTCTGCTTTTTGAGAACCTCTTGTTCCAACATCAGACCCTCAGGATTGGCATCATTGTTCTAGTTAAACTTTAAATTTGATTTAGAAGTACTTGCAACCAAGACAAAAATAAAAATGATAATGTAAGATTATATAATTATAATTGATCAAAGGAAACATTTTATTTGATGGCAAGAGACAGCCATTTCCTTAATACTGAATTCTAGAAGTCTCTCATTATGTGACCATCTAAAAGGCAATATAACAGGCAATATTTTTAACAGATTTTTTCTGGTAAAAAAGTTCAGAATGCAAAGAAATACTTTTTGGTTGTAAGTTAGTGAAAATTTCATAGTAGAAAAGAACAATTGTAAAAGAAAAACTCTGCTTAAAAAAAATGGGACCAGGGACTGGGGAGATGGCTTACTGTGCTGGTTGTGTAAGCATGAAGACCTGGGTTGGAATCCCTAGCACCCATGTGAGAAGCCAGGCATAGCTGTGTGTTCCTGTAACCCAGTATTGGGGAGTAAAGACAGCCAGATCCCAAGAACTTACTGGCTAGCCAGCCTAGCCGAAACAGGTAAACTTCTGGCTCTATGAGAAACTCTGCCTTAAAAGGAATCGGACTGAGAGCAACAGAGGAAAACTCCAGACATCATCCTCTGCCCTTTGTATGCCCTGCATATCCATATGCATACCACATACATGCACTAAATAAATAAATAATAAACATATAAGACCAACATATTTAAATTTCTTTCCAGACACTGACAGTCAATCAAAACATATGAAAGGGAAAACAAGACCTAATGCATTCTAAGTAGGTCACGTAAAAGAATAATATTTAGGCATTCACCAGGACAGACCATCCTCATGGATAAAATTGTATAGACAGGCACTAAAATTGTGTTCCCTAAACTTGGTGTGACTCTGGCCCTTCACTTAAACCTTTTGGCTAGGGATATAGCTCAGTAGTGCTGCGCTTGTCTATCATGCTCAAGACCAGGAATTCTATGCTCTGCATGGATGGGGAGGAGATTTCTGAGCCAGGCATGGTGACACACACAACTGAAATCTCAGCACTTAGGAAGCTAAGGCAGGAAGATCAGAAGTTTGAGGCTAGCCTGAGTTACACAGTCTCAGAAACTAAAATAAGGGGCTGGAGAGATGAGCACTTGCTGCTCTTGCAGAGCACCCAGGTTTGGTTCCCGGCACTCACACAGTGGCTCACAATGGTCTCAGTTCCAGGGGATCCAACGCCCTCTTCTAGCCTGTGCTAGTGCCAGGCATGCAAGTGTTGTACATACATGCAGGCAAAGCAAATACAAAATAAATCTTAAAAAATAAAATAGGGGCTGGAGAGATAGCTTAGTGGTTAAGAGCATGGGCTGTTCTTGAAGAAGACCGGAGTTTGAATCCCAGGACCCATATGGTACCCAACAACCATCCATAACTCCAGTTTCAGGGGAATCAGACACCCTCTTCTGACCCTACATGGGCACTGCATGCATGGGTACACTTACACTTGCAGGCAATATACTCATACACAAAAATTTTATTACGTGTATACAAACTATGTAAAATGCTATTAAGTAGCTATAATTATAGGTTAACATGCAACATTTGTGCAAGTTTTGCATATTGAATACAAAGACTTAGTAGGACATGTAGACATTAAAAATAACCCAACCAAAAAAAATCCAATAGAATTTTTAGAAATGGAAATAGAATATGATATTCTGCTGTCAAGCTCAGTGATGTTTCTGGGGTTCATAATGAATTCTATTTCTAATAAGCCTAATAGTTGGGCCTGTGACACAGGCCTATAATCCCAGATACTCAGGAGGCTGAGGCAGGAGAATGAAAAGTTCAAGGCTTGCCTGGACAACTTAGTTGGTCCTTGTGTCAACATAAAAAGTAAGGCAAAGGTTAAGAATATAGCTAAGTGCCAGAGGTCCTAGGTTCAATCCCTAGAACAACAATAACACCCTAGTTCTCAGTACTAGGAGACTAATTTCTTAATTTTTTTATCATAAAGTAAGATAGAAAAGTGTGCAAAAATGAACAGCTCAATGATTTACAACAGAAATGAAATTTGAAATTTACTACCCAGGTCAAGAAATGAATGTTCCAGGGCTGGAGACATGCTCAGCACCTAAGACTACTGGCTGTTCTTGAAGACCTGAGGATTCAGTTTCCAGCACCCATATGGCAGCTAGCTACTGTCCATAACTGCTGTTCCAGGGGATATGATGCCCTCTTCTGGCCTTCTAGAATACTGCACATGTGGGTGCACACCTACATACATGCAGGCAAAACACTCAAGAACATAAAATAGAAGCACATTGAAAAAAGTTTTAAGAAGAAATTAATGTGGGCCAGAGAGATGGTTCAGCAGTTAAGAACACTGGCTGCTCTTGCAGAATACCTGGGCTCGATTCCCAACACTCACATGGGGGCTGACAGCCATCTGTAACTCTAGTTTCAGGGCAACCTGCACCCTCTTCTAATCTCTGCGGGCACTGCACGACAGGGGTGTACTTACACATATGCAGGCAATACATATAAAAATAAATAAATAAAACATTTTTAGAGAAAGAAATGGATGTTCAGCACCAACTAGCTATCCTTTAAGTGTGATTATTGAAACATTACACTTTTGTTTTAAAAGAAATCTATCCAGAATTAAACAATGTATATCTTCATGTGGCTTCTTTTATCCAACACATGAAGAAAATCAACCATATTGTTTCACATACCTGCTCTTTCTTCATCTTTGCTGTACAGTCTGCTGTAATTACTATTCCACCATGTATGTATCTATTCTACTACTGAGACATTGGACTTTTTGAAAGGTTCTGTTATCTTGAGGTGGCCACAACATTATCACTCCAACACGTTGGTTTTTTGTTTTTGTTTTTGTTTTTGTTTTTTAATAAAGTATCCTTGGCATTTCTTAAGAGGTAGAATCTGTGTCTCTTAATAGTGAATCTGGGTGAGCCTTTGCTCTGCCTCAGCCAATAGAGTATAGCAAGAGTGAGGGGGTTTTGTTTTGTTTTTTGTTTTTGGAGAGAGGGTCTTGCTAGATAGGCTAAGCTGGCCTCAGACATATGATCCTCTGGTTTCAGCCTCACAAGTGCTGAAACTACAGACATGTGCCATCATACCCAGCTAGGTTATTTAAAACAGAACCTACTGGAATACTTGCACTTGAAACTCACCCTGCTGTGAGAAAGCTAGACTTAGAACATGAAAAGGCTACATGCAGGCATTTTGGAAAATCGACATAGCTGAGTTCCTGGCCAGCAGCTGGCTAAGAACTGAATGTATACACAAACAAGCCTTTAGCTGATCTCAGCCCTTCTTCATTCAGTTACAGCCTTTGAGTTCTCCCGACAGAACCAGATGTGGAGCAGCAACAATCCTTTCTAGGCCTTTCCTAGAAGGATTTTTCCTGTGGACCACAGGACTCATAAGCATAAGATGGTGGTTGTCTCGTTCTATGAAGTGTAAAGTAGTTAATTCATAGCAATAGTATCTTGAACAGGGTTGCTTCCAGTTTTTAGCCATTACAACTAACCATTCATATGCAAGCATCTATTTGGGGAATATCAAGGAATCAGATTGTATCTTTTCGTTTAGTAGAGAATACCAAACTTTTTTCAAGGAGGAGTCTACTATGTTGACTTCCACCAGTAGTATATGAGGGTTTTAATTCTGAATCTCATTTGATAGCTTTAAATTTTTTTCACCTCTCCTAGTAGATATTTAGCCATGTCTCAATTATCTTAGTTTGAATTTTCCTGCTTTGTAGTGACATTGAAAGTTTTTTGTGGGGGGTTTGTTGTGTTTTAAGACAGGGTTTCTTTGTAGCCCCAGCTGGCCTGGAACTCCCTATGTAGACCAGGGGGCCTCGATCTCACAGAGATCTGCCTGCCTCTACCTCTCAAGTCCTGGTATTAAAGGTGTATGCCAGCCACCTTGCCTAGCAATGTTGGACAGTTTTTGATATGGCATGTGGTCATAAAGATATTCTCCTGCCATGTATGTTGGTACATGCCTCTAATTCTAGTACTTGGGAGGCAGAGGTAGACCAGATCTCTGAGAGTTCAAGGCCAGCCTGGTCTACTTAGGGAGTACCAAGCCACCCAGGACTGCCTCAAAAAAAAAAGTATTTGCCTATATTACCTTGTAAGAAGTTTGTTGTTTTACCTTTCACATTCATAGCAAGAATTTCAGGAAGTGCCCTGATGCTGTTTCTTATTGTTGGTTGGTTCACTTGTTCGTTTGTGTGCACGTGTGTGTGTGTGTGTGTGTGTGTGAGAGAGAGAGAGAGAGAGAGAGAGAGAGAGAGAGAGACAGGATCACTTGTATCCAGAGCTGCTTTGAACTCACTGTGTAACTAAGAATGGCCTTGAACTTCTGATCTTTCTGCCCTGTATTAGTCACTTCTGTTGCTGTGATAGAAACACCAATCAAGGGAACTTATAAAAGGAACAGTTTATTTAGCTTAAGGTTCCAAAAGAGCTCAAGAGTCCCTCATGGCAGGGAGGCATGGCGGCAGAGGTGGCTAGAGCAGATAGCTGAATTTTTCAACCCAAGAACCTCATAATGTATATTTGAGAAAGAGTTCATTGCAGATCCAGTTCGTTAAATAAGGTCATATTAGCACAGAGCAAACCCTTAATCCAATATGACTGATGTCCTTAGATAAAGGACACATGTGAGGAGATACATACATGCAGGAAGAGGACCATGTGAGGATTTGGAGTTTTACCGCTACAGTCAAAGTACTACAAGCAGCTAGAGGCCAGGTCTGGACCAGACCCTTCCCTAGGATCTTCAGAGGGAGCATGACCTTTCAGACATCTTCAGCTCAGATTTGTAGTCTCCAGAACTGTGGCAAAATAAATTCATATTGTTTAAGCTACTCATTTTTTTAGTACTTTGTAATGGCAGCTGCCGCAAACTAATTTAGTTTGTTATGATGCAAAGGATAAAGTAGACTAGAGTCATTTTGATAGTTAGAAAGCTAAGGTCCCAAGTAGAGTCTGGAAAAAAAAATGGCAGGGGAGAGCCTAAATCTCAGCTTTTCCAGACAACGTGCTTCCTTCTGTACCCTTGACAATGGTGCCTCCCCTCTTTGATGAAGCAAGGCAGAGCAGCCAGAAGCCAAGCTGACAAAGGTTCCCATGCCTTCCTTCATCTCCCTCCCACATGTCCTTCCTCCTACTTGACTCTTTCCCCTTTTGTTTCCTACTCCATTAAAAATATATTATTTTTATTTTATGTGTATGAGTATATCGCCTGCATGTATGTCAGTGTACCCATACCATGCAATGCCAAGGAGGTCAGAAGAGGTCATCAGAGCCCCTGGAGCTGGAATTACAGAAGGTTGTTAGTTGCCATATGGTGCTGGGAATCTAACCTGGGTCTTCTGCAAGAGCAGCCAATGAATGCTCTTAATGGCTAAGCCAACTCTCCAGCCCTCCTACTCCATTTTAAAACTTTTTTAAAGTATTTAACATTTTTTAATTATAATTATTGTGTGTATGATGTGCCTGTGGGTGTGTGTGCAGTATGTGTATATGCACAAGTATCATGGCACATTTGTGGGGGCCAGAGGACGACTTTGTGAAGTCAGTTATCTTCTTCCATCTTGACATGACTTCTGGGGCCTGAACTCAGGTTGTCAGACTGGCTCAGCAAGTGATTTACCTTCTGAACCATCCTGATGGCTCCATCCTGCATTGTTAAGGCTTCAACTTAAAGATCTCTCAAAAGATGAGAATGCATTAGGAGAGAACTGAGACACTAGGCAAGGTTCATTTTGGCATCTTAATTTCTATTTTTCCCCTGTCTCCTTTGACATTCTAACCAGATCCAAGTTCAGGGGAATTTCCCTCCCTCCAGTTCAGAAAACTCAAGGCAACCCTCTCTCCTGTGGAAAAAGATGCCAGCTGCCTATTGGAGTTGTTTGGCATTTCTGTGAACTGAATGATGAATTTCTCTTGCTTGTCTTCCTCATCATACAGAGTTCTCCTGTACTCAAGATCTGTGAACCATGATCTGTACAGGAGTTTCCTTGCTTCATAGAATAATACATTTACACACTTGGTTTCATTCTTCATCTTCCTAGACTGACATCTTCATTACTGCCCAAGGCTCATACACTGACATCCTCCTTCTCCAAAGCTCATGAAAAGTCTCAAAAGTAGCCTTTATTGTTTATTGAGAAGAGGGTGATAAAAAGGCAGGAAGTAGAAATATGTAAGAATTAGTTCTCAAAAACATGGCAGAAGATGGGGATTGTGACTCAGTAGAAAAGCACTTGCCTAATATGAACAAGGTCCTTGATTTGATCCCAGTGATGCTAAGTAAAATAACTTAGATGCCAAAGGATGAATATTGTATGATTCCACTTATATATAGTATTGAAAACAGGCAACATCTCTGATACGGAAACTAGAACAGAGGTTACTAAAGGCTGAAGGTGGATTTGGTTGTTGCTTAAAAGGCACACATTTCTACTTGGTATAATGTAAAAGTTGTAGAGGTGAAGAGTTCTTGTGAAGCATTGTGAATGTGCTTAATACCACTGAATTGTATCCCTAAAATAACTAAAATGATCAATTTTATGTGATTCCTTTACCACTATTAAAAAGAAAAGAAAATTCCAGAGTTAAAAGCAACATTCTTTATTACTCATCCAACATAATCATTGCTCTCTTTGGGTTGCTAAAATTAGCACTTTGGGGGGCAGTTATGATAGATAGTTTGATCTTTTTATTCCTAGTTTTGAGATACATTTTTTGTTTTCTCAAGGGATGAATTCCATTCTCAGCCCCAACTTTCTTTAAGTGTGCCTATAATAACCAAAGAAAGTTATAGTGTTGGAATCCAGAGCTCCTTTCGGTTCCTTCCCTAGAGAAAGTCAGATATATTTGGTTTTTTTAAGGTTTTTTTTTTTTGACAGGGTCTCCCTAGTCCCAGCCCACCTGGAAGTCACTGTGTGGACCAGGCTGGCCTCATTCTCACTAAGATCCACCCGCCTCTGCCTCCTGAGGGCTAGGATTAAAGGTGTGTGCAACCACAACCTGTGGGGTGGATTATTTGGAGGAAACAGGTGCTTCACAGCTCTGGCTGTTGTCCTGTCTCTCCCAAATCCCTAACTGCTTTGTTGTCTGGTGTGAGTGCCCACTGCCTTTCCAGACACCACTTTTGCTGACAGGGAAGGTATGCAGAGCAAGGGACTCAGGCTTTTGATATCTCTAGTTGTCCCTAGAAATACAAGAAGCCTGCAGGGGGCGCCCAGGAGCTGACCCAGGGCAGCCTCTATCTATCTGCCAAGTTTACAGGTGACTGATCCACCAGGTTGTCAAGCAGCCCTGTCTCTAAATACTGTTCAATTATATATTCGGCTGTGAGTGTGAGAAATACAAAGAAAACTAAGAAACTAAGGGAAAGAATGCAAAGAGCAGAAGACTGGGGAGAAGCTAATGTATTAAGTGGAGAAAGGGTGACTGTGAAAGGTCTAATTGCTAGAAGGTAGGAAAAGAAATGAACATCAGAGATTAAAAGAGACTTTCTCAACATTGGTGTTAGGCTGTCTTGGGTGGGGGCGGGGGTTGTAATGGGAAACTTCACTAGTGATTAAAATGTTGACTTCCAATGTGGCGAGTTTTGAGCAAAGAGCTGATCACTAAGGAGGAGATGAGCTGAGGGTTAGGGATCAGGGATGCCATCTGGGCTGGTAATGAAATCCAGGCCAATGGGTCATTCAAACCCGATTATTGTGTTTAATGATGCTAAACCAAAGACAGTAATAAGACTTTATTTATAATTACCTGTCTTCACATAGCTTGTTCTCTAGGTAGTCCAGAGCTTCTGTCAGGTTGAGCAGGTGTTGTTTTGGGGACCTTTGTGGACACAGTAAAGATGAAGAGCTCTGGGTTTCTGGGATAGAGGTAGGATCCTTATCAGTAGGGAGTGAGTTTTCTTTCCCATTTCCTCCAGGTCTTGCTAAACATGGAAAGTTAGCCAACAGAGATCATAGTACAGATTTATTTTCAGTGATGACTAGAGAAAGCTAATAGAATCCATTAGCATTATAACCCAGGGCAGGCCAAAAGCCCATAATTTCCAGAGCATATGGGCAAGGACCATTGGATCACCAGTAAATTGTGTTCCTCTTTCCACTCATTTTTTCAACAATGCAATGTGGGACTGAGGAGACTGCTCAGTGGGTGAAGCACTTGCTAAGCAAGCATGAGGACTTGAGTTCAGATTCTCTGGGCCACATAAAGCTGGATAGAGTAGCATGCATCTGTAACCATAGCACTCCTACATCGAGATGAGAGGCAGATATAGGAGAATCCTAGGAAGCCCAAAGGCAAGCTAGCCTGCCATACATAGTGGCCAAAAAACAAGAGACCCTATTTCAAACAAGGTGAAAGACAAGGACAGACACCCAAGGTTACCTCTGACCTGCACACTCATACAATGGCAGGCATGTACCTGCACTCACACACATATACACATGCACATCAGAGAGAGAGAGAGAGAGAAGTTTAAAAAGTGCAAATGAGTCGTAATTCCAAAAGTAGAAAGTCACCCAACTATCTGCTAGGCGAGGTAACTGTAGGTCAACAGAGGAATTTCACAAGATGTGCTAGTAAACCTGGAGATCACAAAGGTCAACTGAAGAAACAGAGCCACAAATGACAGGACCCACAAAGACGGGGCAGGGAGGATGGCCGGCCTCTCTCTTAGGCCTAGGTTATAGCTACTGAACTCAGACAATACATAACAATATTAACTGTTGATACATGGTAGAGTAGTAATATGAACAGCAAGCACATAGAATGTTCATACATATGTTAACTTATATAAAACAACAGTCCTACAAGGCAGCAGTTTTGTCATTTTCATTTTTAAAATGTGGGGAAATGAAGTACAGACCATTTTTTCAATAAACTGTTGAATAAAAAAAGATAGAAGGTGCAAAAGGGCAGTGTTACCTTCTTTGTTACTCACTGTTCTTCTCCCAGTGCCTGGCACATGTTCAATAATTATTTGTTGAATTAACAGTTAATAGAGCTGAGGTCATGCAGATGGCATGGCAGGTCTGGCCTAGAAACTGAGATGATCTGGAAGTCCCACTATTACTTACTGTCTTAGGTGTTCTTCCAGGATATGGAATTTGTGTGAGTGTCAGTCTGAGTTTCATTTGCTTAGTACACCCTGCCCTCACTCTCATAGCTGGCTATCTGAGGGAATACTTTTTAACTCATAAGAATGACCTCAACATTACTGTAATACCAAGAGAAATACGAAAGGAAAACTACAGATATAGATATGAGCATCGATATAAAAGTCCTCAACAAAATATTAGCAAATTAAATCCAAAACTTTAAAGAGAAATGAATACACCATTACCAAATGGGATTTATTCCACGTGGATAAAGCTGATTAAACATTTTAAAAATCAACCAATATAATCCACTATATCAGCAAGCTAAAGAAGAATTATATAAATTGCTATAGAAAAAAACATTTTTTTAAAATCCAGTAAATTAATTCATGATACTAAATAGATGAACTTCCTCAACTTGATAAAAACATTTTTAAAATCAGCAGTTCAGCAGCACAATAAACATACTACTCTGGTGGGAGATATTGAAAAATATTTATATTCTATGTGTATGAGTGTCATGCCTGCATGTATGTAAGTGCACCCATGTCACGCAATGCCTGCAGAGACCAGAAAAGGATAACATAAATGCATGAAATCTGGTGGGGTGGGCTACGGGTGGGTCTAGATGAGGGAGGGAGCATAAAGATGATTGAGATGTTTTGGATGAAATGAACAAAAATTCAGTAAAAATATATGTAGGATCGATGAGGCGGGAGTTAAAACTCTGATTGAAAAATTTTTGAACAAATGAAGAGATAATCCATGTTCTTCATGGAAAATGTCCATTTTCCTCAACTTGTTCTACAGATTCAATGATATCCCATCAGACCGCCAGTAAGTTATGTTATAGAGCTTGAAAAACTGACTAGAAAGTTTATATTCAAAAAGGCATAGATTATTCAACACAATATTGATGGAGAAGAATAAAGCTGTATGATTCACATCCTTCAACTTAAGACTTACTATAAAGCTACCTAACCAAGTTAGTAGGGTACTGGTGGAAGAATAGACGTGTGAATCAATTAAGCAGAATAAACAGATGGGTAACAGATCCATTCGAGTGCAGTCAGCTATTCTTGATCAAGGAACAATGGTGAGTCAATGGGAAAAGGTTCATCTTTCCAACAAATATGAACAATTGAGACATATGTAAAAATTAAAAAATGAGCCTAGACACAGACCATGTACATTTCAAAAACGTTACCTCAAAATAGTCCATGAGCCTAAATGTTAAATGCAAAACTATAAAATTTGCTGAATGTGGTGGCACATGTCTTTAATTCTAGCACTTGGCAGGCAGAGGCAGCTTGGTATCTGTGAGTTCGGCACCAGCCTAGTCTCCACAGTGAATTCCATGTCATCCTGGGCTACACAGAGAAATTCTGTCTCAGACACTTATTCAGTCACTCCTATCTAACAAAAACTATAAAACCTGTAGCTCTCAATGATGCTGAACCCCTGTAATCCCAGAATTTAAGAGATAGAGGTAGGAGGAGGATCAAGGGTTCAAGATCATTGCTGGCCAGACTGAGGTGCATGAGACCCTGTCACACACCAAAGACAAAAAGAGAAATGCCACATAAAATCAAATAAAATTCAAACAACGACCACAAAAAAACTTTGAAGAAAATCTAGATAGCAGACTTCGTAATGAGCTTTCATTTACTTTTACTTTCAGTAAAAGTATTATCAATTTTAAAATCAATAAATTAGGCATCCTAGTTACTTTTCATTGTGTGATTAAAAACACTGACCAAAACCAACTTGGGGAGGAAAGGGTTTATTTGGCTTACAGCACAGTCCATCATCAAGGAAAGCCAAGGCAGGAACTCAGAGCAGGAACCTGGAGCACAGAGCATGGGTGTGAGCTGCATACTGGCTTGCTCCTCTGGCCTGTGCTCAGCCTGCTTCCTTTGCAACATAGGACCACCTGCCCAGCGTTGGCTCCACCCACAGTGGGATGGACCTTCCCACATCACTCAACAATTAAGAAAATACCCTACAGACATGGCCACAGGCCAATCCAACTGAGGTAATTCCTCAGTTGAGATTCCCTCCACCCAAATGTGTCAAGTTGACAACTGACACTATCTAGCACATTAGGTTTTATTAAAATTCTTTCTGCTTTGCAAAATATTATAAGAAACCAAAAGGCAGACCACAGATTTAGAAGTAGAAAGGAAGAAAGAAAAGGAAGGAAGGAAGGAAGGAAGGAAGGAAGGAAGGAAGGAAGGAAGGAAGGAAGGAAGGAAGGAGAAGTGATACTTCAGCAATTAATGTAGCAAATAAGTTTATGAAAATATGCTCTCAACATTATTCTATTAGAGAATTATGAGTGAAAATAATGAGATTCCTCTATATACCTAATAGAATAGCTTTAAAATTTTTTAAACTACAAAAAATATCTGACAATAGCATTTTCTGGAAGGACACAAGGCACAGGTTCTATTAGCTACTGTTGCTGGGAATGCAAAATGGTGTGATAACGCTAGTACATACTTTGACAGTTTTCTTCTAGAACTGAAAACAGTCTAACATAGAATCCAGCAACCCTGCTTCTTGTGAGTTAAAAATTTATATACACACTAAAACCTACTCACAAGTGTTTATAGTAGCCTTATTTATAATTGCCTAAATCTGGGAGCAACTGAAATGTCCCTCAATAGGTGAAGAGATAAACATTACTCAGCAATAAAAAGAAATGAACTATCAGGCCATGAATAAACATGAAAAATCTTAAACACATATTTGTTGATAGAAGCAAGCCAGTTTGAAAAGGCTACACACTATTCGATCCGATTATTATTTGACATTCTGGAAAAAGAAAAACTATAATAATGACAAAAAGATCAATGATTACCAAAAGTTTAGGGAGAGGAGAAAAGGGTGAATTGAAACAAGAATTCTTATGGTACTGAAAGTACTGTTCTGTATGCTAATTTAATTATGGATACACAATACTACTCATCTGACACCTACAGAACTTTCTAGCACTGACTGAGTCTTAGTGTGTATAATTTAAATTATTTATTTATTTTTATTTTATGTGTATGAGTGTATTGCCTGAATGTGTGTAAGTGATCAGAAGAGGGTGTTGAATCCCCTAGAACTGGAGTTATGGACAGTTGATAGTTGCCATGTGAGTGCTGAGATCTGAATCCCCATCTTCTGCAGGAACAATCAGTACTCTTAACCACTGAGCCATCTCTCCAGCCCCTACTATGTGTAATTGAAAATAAGTCATGTAAGAGGTCAGAGGAACCTAAGATGGCATATATTGTGCATGTATAAAACAACCCTACAGAAGGGATAAAGGTAAAGGTGTGTTTTAGGTAACTTTGGGACTAAGAGGAGGCCAAATGATTAAAAGCAAAAGAATTTATACAGAGACTGAGGGTGTAGCCCAGTGGTGGAGTGCTAACCTAGCTTTAAGTCCTTAGATTTGAATTCTAGCACAAAAGGAAGGAAGGTAGGGAGGGAAGGAGGGAGAGAGGAAAAAGAAAAAAGCACTGCACACTAGTTGATAAAGTTTTGTTCAATAATGGCTTATGTTAACAATTCTGAGGCTGCTGGAACTGAACAATTAGGTAAATAGATGGCAGATTAAGCTAGAATGGTTTTTTAACAGAAAAAGAGGAAGAAATGAAAATAGTTGGCATAATAATTTATTAGTTGGTGACATCATTTTTATTTTAATGTAGATTCAAATGATTATATATAGAAACATCTACAGACATGTGTATATGCACAGGCTGCTATACACACATATTTTTCTTCATTCTGTCAGTTGGTAGCAACTAGAAGCACTCACATCCTCTTAGAAACAAGCACTGTAGTGGCCAGATTATAGTTTCTCTACCATTAGAACCATCTATAAGGACCAGAGCTCCTTATAGAATTGGATGATTGTATGAATGGGAAACAAGTAAGACAATCCTGGAATATTTTTAAATGTCAGAAATTAAGGAAATCTTTAACAGCTTCTCCAAAACAAAAAATTAAGCAAACTGTGTGATTTTGGTTAATGGGGGCTTGCTGAAGGGACACAGGAATCAACTGAAAGATGGGCAATGCTGGAACAATTTGAGCAGTAAAATAAAGAATACAAATTTACAACCTAAAGAACAAAATGAGTTTCTTATAAATGGACTTATATTGATGTCGGAACTATATATCACATATAATATTCAACAAATAAATTACTGAATTAATAAATAGAAAAGGAGACAGATTCCACCTCAGGAAAAAAAAAATCCAGCTTAACTAAGTAAACAATGTATTCTCAAGTAAGTGAACACTAACTTCCCAGTATTTAAGTATGATTTGTACACAATGACTTCCTTCAGGAAAGTACTGTGTGGAAGACTAAGGAAGCAACTTTAGTGGAGAAAATGGCCAAACAGTACTTTAGTCAGACAATCAAAGGCAACCTCAACAGCAATAAGTAATTTTAACGCTACATGCCATTAATATGATGTATTTTACTTCTCTGGTCTTCTGCTCCCAAATCTATCAGCCCAGTCCAATCAGCAGAAATGTATCAGAGAATCAAGTGTGGTAGAATATGCTTGTAACCTCACTGCTTGAGAGGTGGGGGCAGGAGAATGAAGGGGTTTGAGGTCCTTTTTAAACTACATTTGAATTTGTGGTCAGCCTGAGCTACATAAGATCTTGTCTCAAAAATAAAAATAACAAAGTATCAGAAAGATCCCATGGAAGGGATGGATGTGGAGAGGTTAAGCAAGGGTACTAAATCACGGTTAGATAGGAGCAAGAAAATTGGGGGTGCCATTGCACAATACAATGTTTACATAATGATGTACTGTATATTCTAAAATACTAGAAGAAATTTGAATGTTTTTGCCTTAAAGAATTGATAAATGTTTGACTAAATACATGTGCTTAAACTGATTTAAATGCTGTACAGTGTATGCATGTATCAGTCACCACATGGAACCCCATAAGTACCATAAGCTTTTATGATTTTATGTGGTAGTTTTAAAAATAAATTAGAAAGATTTCAATCATAGGGTGTTTTCTAAAATACTTAATTCCTCAAAATTGTTCCAATTATCAAAACCAAGAGAAATTGTCACAGCCAAGGATACGTGATGCTAACTGAAGTGGTCTCCTGGATGGAATCCTGGAACAGAAAAAGGAACATGAAGGGGAAAATAAGGAAATTAGAATATGTTCAGCTAACTGGAACATAACAATGTTAGTTTATTAATTATAACACATGTACCTATTAATTCAAATGCTAATAGATGTGGGAACGTAGGAATTCTCTGGACTGTCTTCAAATTTGCTCTGCAAAACATAGCATTTTACAGTAATGGAAACAAATTGGCTGTTTGCTTCCCCAAATCTTCCTTCCAGGCAAAGTAAGGCAGAGCAAGGTGAGTGCAGCTTTGGCGGTCTCCAAGGCACCCACTTTAGAGGAGTCTGAAAACTTTAGCGCCCAGCAGCCCCTCCCGTTCTGCAGAGCTGGTGGCTTGCACATTCGGAGTCGCTGGCACAACGTCATCTTTTGATTATGTCTTGTGAGTGGAGGCGCAGTGTCTGTCCTGGCAGTCTAGATCCCGCCCTTCATGTCCCGGTGGGATTCCTTGTCTGGTGTCATGTCCATGGCTCTAGCCCTGAACTGCTGGGACTCTGTTGGGAGTTAGTGTAGGATAGTGTGGACTCAACCACCCTATCACCGATCTACTCTGATCCTGAAAGGAACTTGGCTCAGCTTTGAGCTCAGAGGAAAAGCCTTTTTCTTGTCCATACTTCAAAGCCAAGGGTAGGAGGGTGTGCTTTTGACTGCCTTCCCGGAGTGATCAGAGGGAGGGAGCCGGGTGCCAGTTTTCTGGAAGCTGAGCAGAGCTGAACATCGCAGGGTTTTACTGGGGGAAATCTCGTCTGAGAGAGGAGAGTAATTGTATCTTTTGTGGGGTGGAGGGCGCAACATTACCATGAACTCTAAGATCGGGACTATCCATAGAACCCAAAGTACCCCCATTATTTTTGTAGCAAAAGAATCACTTAGGCTAAAATGGGAGGTGCGGGCTGCTGGAGAGTGGTTTTGGATAGGTAGGTCGTGCGCGCTCCGCTCTGAAAGGCTAAATGCTGGCAGGAGATGGGGCTCTCTCTAAAGAAGGAAAGTGGGGACCAGGACCTCACAGCCTATTCAAAGGCACCATAGGGAGGAATGGAACAGCTTGAAACTGTTATAACCTCCTCCAGCAAGTGCCAAGAGATCTCAGGGAGGTGCCAGAGAAAAGTCAGCGGGCCTACGCGCCAGCCGCGCCCTGTGCTCTCCAGCTTTACGCACGGGTTTAGTTTGCCTTTTGGCTCGGTGAGGAACACAAGGGGAAGCTCCAGGCTTCTCTACTAAAGATAGGACTTTTATCACAGTCATGGGGCCTTGTACCAGGGCCTCCCAAGGGCAGAAGTAGCCAATGGTCTTGGCTCTAAATCTGGGTCAGGCATGAGTTGGGGATGGCCTTAGCTGGCCCAGGAGAGGGGCGCACAGCCTTGCTGGCGTGTGGCAAGACCTCTGAGTTAATGTATAATTGTGAGCAGATGGCGGGGGCTGGCGGCAGCCTGGGGCCTGGGCCCAGCTAATGAGGGACAATTAGCCCCAAACCCGGTGGGGGCAGTTGAGAGAATCAGACAGTGAAGGCAGATATTTGCTCCTCAAACAGTCTTGTGCGTTGGGCAGAGGGCTGAGCGGCTGTGCCTTTGGGCTTGCTAGGCCCCCTGCCAGGGCCCTTTCCCCCTTTTTCCTCCCCCTATCACCTCTGGGTCTAAAGCTTCTGTTTGTTCAGACCCAGAGCCCGTTGTAAAGGCTAGGGGAGAGGGTAGTTTATGGGAGAAATCGCTGCCACTACCATCTGCCAGGGCTTGTCCTTTCTCCCCCTGACGCCCCTACCCACACCCTCAGGCAGCTGTCTATAGAAAAAGCCAGTCAGGATATGAGCCTTGAGTTCCAAGATGCAAGGGCAGATCCCGGGAAAGTAATAAGGCAGGAAAGGGGGACTGAGAACAGGGCTACCTCTTGCCTTCTTGGGGACCTCCTTTCACTAGGCACAGCTAAACAGTAACTAGCACTCCCCAGCTGCCGGGGGTGGAAGGATTCTACTTACACTGAGGCACGTGCTCTCCTGCCCAGGTGCTGAAACCATCTGTTGCAATCTTCCCTCTGCTCCAGGGCTCCCTTCTAGCCTGAGGATGCTGAAGGAGAGTGAAAGAGGAGGGAAGTATGTGTCAGGATGAGGTTGGAAATCCATTCCTGTGATACATTTGGCCTTGCAAGACAAGAGTTTCCAACTCTAGGATCCAATTTCATGTATAATACCCATTCCCACATCATTAAACCCAAAGCATTTACCAGTGAGATTCATTCTTCTCTGGCTTCTGGGTCCAGGTTCATTGCCCTAACTAATCAAGGTTGCTTACTTGAACCTTACTTCTGTGACTGAGTTACAGAATCTTGGGTACAAAATGGACCCAAAGAGTTTTCCACATTGGCTCTTTTACACCCTAGACAAATCTGCCCAAGACTTAATAGCAACAACGCTTCCACACACTGGAGTATATGTTCATGTTCAGCAGCCCATTCTGGAAGAGCAACCTACCCAGTCATTAGTTCCTCACTCCAGCAATGGCCCAAATGATCTATGATGTCTTTTGGGGGGAACAGTAGCATAAATTTTTCATATAGTCTGAAATTACCAAATCCCAAGTAAAATGGAATATGAAAACATCTAGAGATGGAAGAAGGAAAAATCGATTGCACAACTCCTTAGCAACACCATAGACATTTCTAATTCTCTGACACTCCCACCACCTCTAGCACTGTCAGTGTTTTGAAGTCTAGGATGCCCCAGTTTCCAAGGCATGTACTCATTCTTAGTGTCGTTTTAATCAAGGAGCCAACTGGAGACTTCATGAGGGTCCTCTACAGGAAGAACAGATGCTATGTAACACACTGTCATCTCCATTCTCTCTCCTCTCAAGATTTTAGAAATCAACTCTGTCTACACTTAGGAATCACTCTCTATATCATTTATCTTTTATAGTAATGCACACATGGCCTGGAAGTTGACTCAAAAGCTCAGACATATGCATTATGGCTAGGAAGCTGCATAAGTAGTTCTAGAATATTCTTTTGTGATTCTAAGTACATGAAACTTTGGATGCATAATCTGAAGTTTCCCATCTTCTGTGTTTTTAGGAATATTGGCCCATGCTTGGAAACACTCTGAGTCGAGGGAGCCAGGGTAGGTGGATACAAGGTGGGCTCCGAGGACTCCCCACAAAAAGACACAGTGGGTCATTGGCTGTGGGTTGCCCTGCCTCAGGGCCAGTATCAGTCAGCCCCATGCACACTCCTTTCTCCCTCCTCCTCTCTCCTCTGCTCATGGCCTGTGACATCACTGGCTGCTCCCAGAAGGCTGTCCTCTGAGCACAGGCTTTCTTTAGCTCTGGACCCCCTGGAAGGACTGAAGCCACAGCAGAGTGGAGGTTGTTCCCAAGAGCAAACCACCAGCACCCCTGTCTCAGGAGCCCAGCACAGGAGACTGAGACCTCTCACTGGAATTCCCACCTGTTTTCTCCACCCAGGTAGCTCACCTGCAGGCTTATTGTCTGCTCTGCCGCCCATGCTCTCTCCATGTCTTTGTGTGGCCAAACCCAACTTTCTCCCTCTGTCTTAAAGCTACTCACCCTCCTGCTCCCGCAATCCCTTCCCCTGCTTTCTCACCTACTGAGAATCAGTTATTTTTTTCCTGACAACTCACACAAATATTGGGAAGGTACGGGGAGGCTATTGTAAATAAGGCTTCTGTTTGTGAGTGAGGGGGTGATTAATTTTGACTTGGAGATTATTGCTTGGATTTGGATATTGAACCTGTGTTCCATGGTGTCTTTGAGCTCTGGATCACTTAAGAAGAGTCTTCTTATGAAGGATTCAAGGTTTGGCTGGTATTCTGAGCTCCCATAATCTGCCCCGGCATGCCTCTTTCCATTCCCAGCAACCCTCCTTTCTCCATTTCTTCAGTAGCAATTAGTCACACATGAAGCAGGGGTGGAGAAAGAATCCCAGGTTTAGGAGCCAGAAGTTTTGACATCTGGTCAGGAGCTGGCTTCTGAACCTTGAGTCTTATTCTCTGAGTAACTCTTGACCTACAGGAATCCCAATCTATGCCTCAGTTTTCTTTGAAAAAATTACTTTCCTTCCTGAGTTTCTGGAATGATGAGAGACTGGAAGGAGATGTAGCTCTAAATGCTTAGAAAGAAATGACTAAAAGCCAACTTTAGCTACTAAACTCACCGGGCTCAGGATTCGTCAGGGTTTCACTCCTGCTGGTCTGCTGCTCTCCTGTCCCTGCTGCATTGTAATCTTTGTTTCGAAGGATGGAATCCTGTCAAGCATTCAGGATTGGCTGATATCCCGAACTTTGTACACTATCCTGGCATAACCCTTTATATGCTCAGCTGGCCTCCATCTTTTTTTCCTCACTTCATCCCAAGCAACTGGCCATGTGCTCAAGCTTAATACCCTACTCAGTAAGTAATTACTGATGAGTTAACTGAGCCAAGATAGCACGATTATTTCAGGAAAGTTCTGTGGATAAGCTGTTCCCCAAAGTCACCCACAGCTCTGCCAAGATCCCAGGCATGAAAGGAGGCAGCTTCAACTCTTATTAATTGATAATGAAAGTAGAGAGACATGATAGCCCAGGGCTGTGGCTGTTGTTGCTTACAGATTCTGTTGTGCTCAAGATGGCTTCTGTTTCCATCGGCAAACACCCTCCGCTGCTTCACATCCCTTCCTTTCAATCCGTCTTCAGGAAACTTTAGTATATCATACAATCGTCTGAAAGGTGGCCACTGAAAATGAAGCTTCACTGTGAAATCTAGACCTCTTTAGGGTTAAAAACAGCCAACAGCTCCAGGAACTATAGAAGCTACTAAGAGGTATGTCTTCCAGGAGAAGCCAGCCCCTCAAGTTTATTTATCTTTCTGTACAATGTGTGGGACCAAGGTCTGGTGTGGGGTAGAGCTAAGTACAACATTTCCCCCCAGATTCCTAAGAACATAAAAATACAAGAGCAAGACCTTTCCTGAAATGCTTCTTCTGAAGGAAGCAATTAGCTGGTGGTTTGGAGAACCTAATCCAGGACTGTTTGAAGTGAAGGCAAATTAAAAGAATGAGGACCAGGGTCTCTGATCCAAGTGTCTCTACCAGGGGCTGGGCTTATGACTTGTCAAACATCCTAGTCCATTTTGAAAAGAGAAAGCCTGAGCACCAGGAAGTATTATCCCTTCCTCCCACCTCTCTGATCTTCCTTAATGGCTGTCTTATGGATATCCCTTATCATGATATTTAAAAAGATCCAACCTTCAGCTGGCCCTATGATGTTCCCCACATAAGGACTTAAAGAGAATCCTAATGTTCTAGTGTTAGCCAGTCTACTGATCCTCTATCACAACATTCTGTTCCATGACTGTTTCTAGGAACCTTACTCAAATAACCCTCTGTTATTTAAGAACCAACCCCAAATCAGAATAGAAGCTTCTAGAAGGAACTCCCCTTCTCAGCCTTTCCAGCTGGCTTCCTGTCCTTCTGTGAGGAGAACCTGTGTGGAACATGCCGCAGGATGGTAAGAGGCCTGTAAGAAATAGGAAGAACATGGAAGGGTTCCGAGACAGGTAGTTAAGAACCCTGGGAATTGGTGGGAGCAGCTTCCTGAGAAAGATTACTCTGTGGTGGCAGGCCAAGTTGGAAGACCTGGGGGATCCTTGGCAAAAGTGGGTGGGAGCCTGGAGAGATACAGTGTGCAGATGCTTTCTTCTCATGCTTAGGGCTCAGCAGTGTGAATCAGCTAGGGGGACTCTTTGTAAATGGCCGGCCCCTGCCCCTGGACACTCGGCAACACATCGTGCGGCTAGCAGTCAGTGGGATGCGGCCCTGCGACATCTCACGAAGCCTTAAGGTAGTGCCAAGTCTAGTGATCAGGGACCTCTCTTGAGGCAAAAATCTGGGGCTGTTACAAACTCCAAGAGTCTTAGGGCTTGGGCTACCTCCTAGAAGACACTCTTGGAGATTGGGAAGGAAAGTTTAGGTGACCAAAGTGACATTAGACTCTCAACTACATGGCTTGGTCCAGTAAGTCTTACTTTGCCTCGTAGCTCACTTCTGTCCCAGTAATGCTCACCTTCCTTCTAACTTTCCCATCTTTCTTGTCCTTTCTTGTTTCTTACCTGACTCAGGTATCTAATGGCTGTGTGAGCAAGATTCTAGGGCGTTACTACCGCACAGGTATCTTGGAACCCAAGGGTATTGGGGGAAGCAAGCCACGGCTGGCCACACCCCCTGTGGTGGCTCGAATTGCCCAGCTGAAGGAGGAGTATCCAGCTCTCTTTGCCTGGGAGATCCAACGTCAGCTTTGTGCTGAAGGACTTTGCACCCAGGACAAGGCTCCCAGTGTAAGTGCCCTTTCCCTACCCTGGGGCTGCAAATGGACTGGAGAAAACAAGATCTTTTTACCTTGGTAGTTCAGGCATCTCAGGCTAGAAGTAGGGGAGACTAGTCAGCCTTTTGACTCAGAAATGTCTGTTCTGCAAACGGTGGTAGTCAGAAAGATAAGTAGGAAGCGTAGGGAGAGTGAGGAGGCTATCCCTGGGAATAATGTGTAGGGAGAAGGATTTGCTGAATGCAGTCCTGGGTCTATAAACCACCTTCCCAATCCATACCCCAATACCTCAGGTGTCCTCCATCAATCGAGTCCTTCGGGCACTACAGGAAGACCAGAGATTGCACTGGACACAACTCAGGTCACCAGGTGGGTCTTAGAGTTGTTTCTGGAGACAATCAGCCGAATCATTAGCATTTTATATCTCTTAATATAGGTTCTCCATCTTTGTTGGGTCATCCGCCCAACAATCCTATAGAAAGAGTCTAGCTGGTAGCCTTATTCTCGCCTAGTAGAAGAAAATTGAGGCTCAGGGACATGAGATGACTTGCTCTGCCTCCAATCAATTGTCGACAAGTCTTAGAATAGAACCTAGGTCCCCTAACTCCTAGTGTCATAGGATCTGCTAAGGAAGAAGCAAGACTGGGTCTTTCACAGCCTTCTTCTTACATAGCTTCTAAGAGGATCCTTCACATTCTAAGGATCATACAAACTTGGAAAAACCCTGCTGCAATTTTCCCTAAATACTACCAACTGCAGCAGCACCAAGGAATTGCATGCTCTTCCCGTTTCACTCACTGCTCTGCTCCTACATTCACACTGTTGCCTAGCCAGGGGCTCCAACTGACTAGAGCTGTCAATACCACAGATACCACAAGTCATTGTCCTCCTTTGCAGCTGTTTTGATGCCAGCTCTTCCCAGTCTGCATAGCAGCTCTGAAGCTCCTCGAGGCCCCCACCCAGGGACCAACCACCGAAATAGAACCATCTTCTCCCCAGGCCAAGCTGAGGCACTGGAGAAAGGTGCTGAGCTGTTAGACAGGGGGCAGAAAGTCCTTGGTATGGCACTAGGGCAACAGTCCTGAAACTTGTGGGCACAGGCTGAGAGAGTACAGGTTATGGGTGGTTTGGCCTTGGGATTACCTAGGGTTTTAATAGGTAGGGAGAGGCCGACCAAGAGCCCATGCCTCACTCCCTCCTGTGCCCTCACGATGGGAGCTTCTGTCTCTACAGAGTTCCAGCGTGGGCAGTATCCAGATTCAGTGGCCCGTGGAAAGCTGGCTGCTGCCACCTCTCTGCCTAAAGACACAGTGAGGGTGAGTGAGCTCTGCAGCACGGCGTGTATAAACCGTAAAGAAGAAGGTGTACTGACCAGCGCTTTGGGTCCTGTTAAGGTAGAGAGGCAGGCAAGAAGGTGGAAACAAATTTGTTTGGAGCAAAAATCAGAGATGAAACAAACCTTTCTTGTTTTTCTGTTGATTGCTCTCCTCTTTTCCATACCCAAGTATTTTGAGAGAAACAGAGAGACAGAGAGAGAGAGAGAGAGAGAGAGAGAGAGAGAGAGAGAGAGAGAGCGCACACGCTAGCAGATCATGAGGGAGGGAGGCTATCGGGGCGGGGGAAAGTTCTACATTCTGAGTACAGGCCAGAAACACATGATGAGAGCAGCTGGTGCTGGGTGACTGAAAACACAGCCACATGGTCCCTGTTCTCCCTCAGGTCTGGTTTTCCAACAGAAGAGCCAAATGGCGCAGGCAAGAGAAGCTGAAGTGGGAAATGCAGCTGCCAGGTGATTTCTGGGCCCACCCACACACCTATTCATCCACCTACTTACCTACCATCTACCCATCCATCATTCCACCCATCCATTCATCCATCCATCCACCCACCATCCACCCATCCATCCATCCACCCATCCATAATCCATCCTATACCCATGCAACCATCCATCCACCCATCCATCCATCTATCCATCCATCCACCCATCCATCCATCCATCCATCCACCCATATTTACACAGTATGTCCCATGTGCCAGACTATACTGAATACACACACACCCTGCTCTTAAAGGCTGTCCTGTCCCCAGGATCATTTCTGAGATTTAATCCTTCATTCTAGTTCCTCAAGGCCCTGTTCCAAGGGAGGAAGGCAGTCCAAGTTTGTAACATCTATCTCTTCACACCTCCACAAGACCCTTCTCCCTTTTCTGGAGCCTTGCCTTTCACCACATCCCCAGACCCCATCCCTGTTTCTCCCTCTAAGTGGAATCCACCCTCATCCTGTAGGGACTTCTCAGGATCTGACGGTACCAAGAGTTTCCCCAGGGATCATCTCTGCACAGGTACTTGAGAGGAGAGGGGAGTTTGTGAACTGGAAAGACTGAAGAGCTCATGGCCTCTCTTATTTCTAGAGAAGGCATGGTTAGAACACAGATACTCAGGGTCTTCCCCATGTAAACTAGAAAGTCCCATCTCCTAGCCTCCTATATGAATGGCACCCTCTGGAGTGTGGGACACAGCATGGGGACAGGCGGTCTTGGGGGTCCGGCAGTCATGGTTTCCAGGCTTTTTGGAAACTGCACTAGCATCTGAGGGTCTCCTTTTGTTTTCTCCAGCAGTGCGTTGGCAGTGTGCCCACGGCAGCCCTGCCGGCACTGGAACCATTAGGTTCTTCCTTCTATCAGCTGTGCTGGGGGACTGTACCAGACAAATGTTCCAGTGACGCCCCATCCCAAGTCTGTTTCCAGTCCTACAGGGGTAAGAATTCAAAATAGGTTTCAATCCAGCAGAGTGCGGAAGGGTAACTGCCTCTTTGACTATGGGAAGGCATGGTTCTTCAGTTGGGACTACCAAAGGAACCTCTCAAAACAGTTTTTCTCATTCCTTGCGTAGCACTTACAGCTGGGAGACTGGTCTCCTCGAGTCTATAGTAACTCTGAAGGCTGCAGCAGGTACAGGAAGTCAGATTGGAACCCTGAGTCTATACACCCAGGTTAGGGAACTTTCTCAGCCGTCTTCCTCAGTAACTTTGAAAGGTTTGTGGGAGCAATAAACCCAAGCCCAAGTGCTGGTGTGATGGCTCAGCAGGTGAAAGCACTTGCTACTGAGTATGCCAACCTGAGTTTGATCCCAGGAACCCTCATAGTGGAAAGAGTAAACTGACTAGCAAGTTGTCCTCTGACTTCTACATGTGTACCATAGCGTGCACACACGCACATGTAGGCACCCGTCGAAACATATACACACACCACTACCACCACCCCCCCCCAGGATAAATGGGGGAGGGGACTCAACCTCCCCTATGTCCTGAATGCTGTTTGCCCCCACAACTGGTTTCCTGGATTTGAGACTTTTCTACCTTCTTTGCCCCTCCTGGCGCTGCCCATCAGCAATCTTGGTGTCTTGGTGTCCCTTCAATCCTGCTGGTGCCTGGCACCCTCCTGTTGTAAGGCCTGGACTAAGGAAAGAGACGCAAAGCTAGGTAGGATCTATGCCAGCATGCATATTGTCCTTATCATCTTGCCCACACAGATTGCCTCTCCTTCCTCCTTCCTGTGGCCTCTTCCTCATGTGTGGATCTTGCCTGGCCCTGCCTCACCACCCCTCCTGTTCATCATCTGATTGGAGGGCCTGGAGAAGTGACTCCCACTCAGTATTCACACTGGCCATAAGAGGTCTCTACATGACAGTAATAAAAACTTTTTAAAATTAAGAGCAGTTCATGTTAATCATTATTCCTTTCTTGTGAACACCCATATGCTCAGATCTATCTATCTATCTATCTATCTATCTATCTATCCATCCATCCATCCTAGGTATGTAGGCTTACTGGTCTATTTAAATGTTGGGGTCACACATATGTGTACATGTGCACACAGACACACACATACACACACACAATTGAAATTACATCATAGCACTTCACCCTTAAATTCTCCAGTATACATCTACAAAAGAATAAGGAACTTTTCTTACATGACTACAATGCCATATCCCCATCTAATAAAATTTGCTATGATTCTTTAATCTAAATGAAAAAACCAATTCCCTAATTGCATATGTATTTTTGCTTCATGGGCACAATTGTTCTTGGCAGTAAGTTCCAAATTTTCTCAAGTCTGTCTTCCTGCAGAGAAAGCTTAGGCCTCTCCTAGGTAGTCTTGGGATATGAGAAAAAGGAAGAAGATAGAGAAAAGAAGGTGAGTAAGGGGATAGGGGATATTTGGAAAGGAAGATGGCTCATATCTCCAAAATCTTTCTTTCCCAGACTGCTCTCAAATTCATGATCCTCTTGCCTCAACTCCCCCAAGACTAGGATTACAGGCATATGCTACCAACCCCCAGAAAATCCTTTCTCTTTTGAAAGACTGGATGGATAATGGTGCTGGCAGGAGAGGTGGGGATGGGGAAGAAGAAGATGTATCATTCACTCCACCTGGAATAGGTGCTGATTCAGAACTTGTCATTCAAGTGGTCTTTTTATTATGGAGCACTCCAAAGCCCAGCTCTTCAGGAATTAGTGACCAACCACACATGCCTTTTTACATGTAATTTACATTGAAACAAACAGTTCAGCTCTCACACTAGCCACATTTCAGGCACCACATGTGGCTCATGGGTACTAGACAGGACAGAAAAAAAATTATGGAGCATTTCCACCTGCACAGAAAGTTTTATAATAGTTACAGCTCAAGGTGAGATCTGACCGATAGTACAACGCAGCCTACCCAACCCTGCCGTCTCTACTGACAGGCTGGAAATTTACTGGACAGAATTTTGCTAAGGAAAATAGACAGTGACTATGGCATTACTGCACATCACAGTCTGAGAACAAGCCACTTACTTCAGCAACTGGACTGATGTTGGCAATGGAAGGAGCTGTTTTGTTTTTGCTAAGGGCTCATGACTGAGCACAGTAAAGCAAAGGATGGAGGGTCACTTGTGGGGAACTAGGCAGAAGATTGTGTGTGTGGTGTGTGTGCAGACACGAACGTGTGCATTTATGTTCATATACACTTGCTCAGGCATGTGTGTGTGTGTGTGTGTGTATGTGTTTATATTTATGGTTATGGAATATTGAGAAAGAGATTTTTGTATTAGATGACCTCCAAGCTCCTATTTCTTTTGATAAGATCTGTTTCATTGTGTTGCCCAAGATGGTCTTGAACTCTTGGGTTCAAGTAATTCTCCTGCCTCAGCCTCCCAGGTTGCTGAGACCGCAGGCACTTCACCGGGCACTGGCCTGTGTTTAATGCTCTCTAGGAAAGGAGACACCCTACTGTTTAGCATTTTCTACTTAATTTATTGAATTAAAACATTCTTTTACATAGTTTGAGAATATCAAAACCTATTCTTCTCTCCATTCCTCTCATTCCAGCCTTCTTTTCTCAATGGACTTTTAAAGTAAGTATTTATTTGGGCTATAGACCTAAAGTTGGTGTTTTGAGAGGCATGTGCCAGCTGCTTTAAATAAGAATGAGCCAGAAGTGAGAAAATTATTCTTTTTCCAACCCCTTTTAATTCTGTTTGTAACAGAAGAACATTTCACTTTGGTCCCTTTAGCACCTCCTTAACAGTTAATCTCCTTAGCAAAAGGAAAGGGACACTAGGACTCAGCCTCTAGGCTGGGAGGGGAATTCTAAACTAGAATTTGATAACATCACTTTGTTTGTGCTTACGTTTATAGTAACTTTGTATTTATGGCAGTGATTTGGGGTTTTGTTTTAAGATAGTGATAAAAACATTCCTTTCTAAATGAAAGCGTCTATGTCCTCTACGTCCTCTATGTTGATAAAAGCATCAACAGGGCAGGTACTAGATAGATAAAGACCAAAGTCATGAACACAGGGCAAGTCAGACAAACATTTTGGAAATCTTTCTTTGATGGTAAGAACAGTAGACATCAGTCAGATTTAAGTTTGAGTTAATTGCTTTGTTCCAGTTAGTTGCGGGACCTTTGGCCAAGCATTCCAGCTTATAGAATATAAGGAATAGCGGAAGGACTACCATACTGCCCACTTCACTGGACCAAAATTAATGGCAAGGCAAGGAAGTTCGGTAAACTGCCATAGAGAGAGGCAAAGCGGTGGGCTAGAGAGACATAAGATGGTAATGCCACTACCCCATGTTCACAGAATTAACAATCTTTCATTCTACCCTAATCTTTCATTTGTTCTAACCATTTAAAGTCTTATCTGCACTCTGAATCCTTCAGGGCAAGGCTGGTTCTTCATGGGGGTCACTGGAAAATGTTTATTAGTTTGGGTTGGGGATGGGAAGAATGTGACAATCATCAGTCTCCTTTCTCCCAGCAGTCTGGGAACACAGTCTTTATCCTCATCTAAACCTCTGTGTCTATGTCTGTGTCTCTGTCCCTGTTTCTCTCTCTCTCTCTCTCTCTCTCTCTCTCTCTCTCTCTCTCTCTCTCTTTAATTATTATTTCTAAGGCTGAAAGTGGTGGTGCACACCTTTAATCCCAGCACTTTGAGGCAGGCGGATCTCTGAGTTCAAGGCCAGTCTGGTCTCTGGTCTACATATCAAGTTCCAGGACAACTGGGACTACAGGGAGACCCTGTCACAAGAAAAGACCCAAATAAATTATTATTACTAGCTAGCATACAAAGTATTGTGGTGTGTGTGTGTGTGTGTGTGTGTGTGTGTGTGTGTGTGTTTGTGTGACTATTTAATCCAAACTGGTGTGGAACTCGCTTAGCTTCCTGAATGCTAGGATTACAGGCATGCACGACCATGCCCAGCTAAACTGTTTTATTGTGACATTTTCATAATACATTTAATTACCTTGAGATTCTTCATTTATGTACTCCCTCCTCATGTCGCTCCACTTTCTATTGGTTCCTTTCCTTCCCCTTCTGCTTTCATGTCACATATACATACATATGTAATGTGTGTATTTAAATCTAAATTCCATATATGAGAAAACGTGCAGTGTCTTGTCTTTTTCCCTCTCATTGCCTCCTCTACTCCCCCTGCCCTTCCTTGGGCCTCTTTCTTCCTCGTCATAGTCCCCCTTCCACTTCCATGTCATCTCTATGTACATACAGATGTATTACACACCATATATATGTAACATATGTGTGCATATATTCCTTAATGAGAGAAAGTGATGTTCTAGACCCCTACTCTATCCTGAGTCAGACACACATAAGAATCTTGGGGGTGGCCTGTTGCGATGCATTGTTGCTCGAAACAGGTGTTTTGCTAAACTTGGTAGAAAAAATTGTATAACACATATTCTCTTGGATCTTGACTCTGGGGTTCCTGTTCTGTTTACTTCAGTAGTTTTTCCTGCAGGATTTAGAGTCTGGCAGGTGGCATCCCATTGAGCTGGGGAGGGAAGAGCAAACAGAGACCTTCAGGACTCAGTCATTTGCTGATTTCTGGCTTTTAGGAGAATTCTGGCTCCTACAAGAGAAGAGAGAATAAAATGTTTTGTCTCATTTAAAAAAACATTTTATTATTTTTATTTTAAGTGTATGACTGCTTTGCCTGCATGTGTGTGAGTGCACCCGTGTCATGTAATGCCCACAGAGGAGAGAACAGGACATCAGGTCTCCTGGAACTGGAGTTACCAAGGGTTGTTAGGCACCATGTGGGTGCTGGGAACTGAACCTGGGTCCTCTGCAACAGCAGTAGGTAGTCTTAACCGCTGAGCTATCTCTCCAGTACATTTTGTCTCATTCTTGATGAGGATAAACACTAAGCCTATGTGAAGTTAATTTATAGGAAAAGGTTAAAACAAACAAACAAACAAAAACCTCCCATCAGAGTTCAGAGAAAGGCTATAGTCAACAGAAAAGACAGCTTACTAAGAACTGATCTTTTTCTACATTTGTCTTGTTTTAGTGCTGGGATGGCATCCAGGGTCTCCAGCACATGAAGGGCAAGCTATAGCACAAAGCTCCACCTCCAGCATGTGTACTAGGAATCCAAGCTGGGAGGGAGACTTCTGATAGGATAAGAATGTACGAACTGCCAGCTTTCACAAAGCATTTACTATCTTCTGGAATCTTTACAATATTCCTGCAAGGTCAAAACAGTCTTCTTATTTTACCTGAAGGGAACAGGTTTTGGGAAGTCCATTTGCCCAGAGTTAACTGATAAAAACCTAATTAGAGCCCAGGTCCAAGTCTAAAAATGAGTTCTGAATCACTATAGCACATTGTCCACTAGAATGTCTAGCTTGAAAAGAGCCTGAGAAATTTGTATAAAATCAAACTCATCATGAAATAGATAAGAAAGTTGAAGACCAATAGAATTTCATTTTATGTTTCTCAGTTTGTCCGTAGTTAAGTGGCTGTATAGAAAATAGGGGGAGAAATGAACATATACTGGGAGTTTGTATAGTTTCTGATTGACTTTTACCTTTCATACTACACATGAAGTAGTTATTACTTACATTTTATTACATACAAGGAAGCAGAGGTCTTGGAATGTGAAAGCAGTTCCCCTATGGCCACAGTACTAATTAGTAAAGTGCTTCCCTACTGTGCATACAGGGCCATTCTCAACACCACATAAAGCCAGTTGTGGTAAACCATGCCTGTAATCCCAGCACTCAGGAAGTGGAGGTGAGAGGATCAGGAGTTGAAGGCCAGCCCGGGCCCCAGGAGACCCTACCAACAATCCCAAAGTACTTTCTACAGAGTTCTTTTGACTTTCCAAGTCAGGAAAATGGGGCCAGTTGTGAACCGACAGGATTAAGAGCAGCAATGTATCACCTTTAATCCCAGCACTTGGGAGTCAAAGGCAGTCAGAGCTTTGTCAGTTCAAAGCCAGCCTGGTCTACATAGTGAGTTCCAGGCCAGCTGGGGATACAGGGATACCTTGTCTCAAAAAGGCAAAAAAAAAAAAAAATCAATTTAGCATGGAAAGAGATTGGATGGGGATGGATCCGGGATGGGGACGGCTACGGAGCGGCGATGCAGCAGCACTCGAACTGATCATGTTTAAAGGAGGCACTGTTGAAAAAGTACCCAAGAGTCTGCAGAGTTGGATGAAGGGGTCAAAAGGAGGTTGGAGAGACAGTGTTGAGATGAATCTGACCATATGGAAGGACAGCAGGACCTGACAAGAAAAGAGGATGTGGTAGAAAAGGAAACTCGCCCTAGAAGGAAGGATGAGGACACTGAGTCAGTGACAGGGGTTTTCAGGAGCTGGCACATTGGGCTTTAGCTAACCTTTCCTAACGAAATTAGAGAAAGATGAGGTTAGAATATCAGAGAAGAATTAGGACTGGAGCAAACCAGGGATAAAGATAGCAAACACATTTTCTGGAGCTGGAGAGATGACTCAGTGGTTAAGAGCATTTGCTGCTCTTTGCAAAGCACCCAGTTTCCATTCCCAGAACCCACATAGCTGCTCAAAACCAACCATAGCTCTAGTTCCAGAGGACCGGACGACTCACCTGTGCTCTGTGGGTACCAGGCATGCATATGTATATAAGCAGGCAAACACCAGGCATGCATATGTATATAAGCAGGCAAACACTCATAGACATAAAGTAAAATCTTAAAAAAAGAAAACACACCTACCCCCCCCCCCACTAACATACATCCTCAAAATCATGTTATCTCCCCAAATGGGGTAAAATTCTGAATCTTAAGAGACATAGGCTAGCATGCCTCTCCCTTTACTCCCTCTAGGTCTTTCAAGCACACTTGTCACTGTGGCATAATATTGAGAAACTCTGATGTGATCATTTTCTTCCCTCTCTAGCAACACCAGCTTTATAAGTTTGCAGGAAATGGCACAGATTTGGAATAAATGTCTGAAGTTGATCAGATCTTGGACAGAAGTCAGTCCAATAGTGCCTTTTGGTCTTTGCATCACACACCTCCCCGCTCACCCCCACCCCGCCTCACACCTCAACTCCTCTTTCCCCCAGTGTTAGCACCCTCCCTTACCTAAAATTCCCAGATACACTCTTTGGTAATGTCTTCACTGTCTGCCAATAGTGTGCCACCTCGGTCAGCTCGGATGTAGAAACCATTGGGTGCCAGCATCGTGAGCAAGTTGCTCCCCTGAAGTTCTATGCAGAAGTTGAGGGCAAATTTTCCCCAAGGGCGGAAGGTGCCAAAAGATGTTATTGACCAGAAGGATCCACCCTGTGCTGGGGAGGGAAGAGCTCCGGTTGGTTGGCCATTTGAAAAGAAGTCCTCTATATAGTCTTAACCCTTAAAGAGGGCTTCCCAGAAGCTAGCCACCCTCCTGAGAGGATCACATCCTGTTGCCTTAATAGGTCCTCCAGCAGGGACTTTATCGTGTCTTGTTCCGCTAACCCATTTGGAATCTTGAAATGTGAAAACAAACAGAAACCCTGTCTGTTTTCCTTTTTTTGATGAGTGGTGAACAGGCCGGGAGTGGTATCCTGAAGTCTAGCCTTGAGGTGGAAACGGGCTAGTCTGTGATCTCTGGGCCCAGGAAGAGGAGCCACTCACCCTGAAAGTGGTAGATGCCCTGGCGGCAGGGCAGCAGCTGAATGCAGTCAGGCCGGTCCAGGTTGCACTGTATCAGGTCATGTTCTGAGGTGGTGCCCACATACCCATATCGACCTCGTAAGACGAGGAAGGGGCGGTTGGCAAATCGAATCCCCAGTTCCTCATTTGGGCCTGAAAGAAATAAAAGCATTATCAAGATGGGCAGCCTCAGCATGTTTTTCCAGAAGGAAGAGAGGGACACTATCTGGTGGAAGATGATGTCAGTATTTTTGTGTGTGATGTATTCATGTGTGTGTGTGTGTAGGTTCGTGTGCCAAGACACTTATGCAGGGAGACCAGAGGAGGTTGCCAGGCATCTTCTTCTATCACTTTCTGCTCTATTCCCTTGACTCAGGGTTTCTTAATGAACCTGGAGCTCAGTATTTTCCCCCAGAAGGCTGGAAGTTAGCAAGCCCCAGTCATCTCGTCTTTGTCTACCCCCCTGCCCTCGACCAGCTCTGGGTTACACGCACTCACAAACTCACAGCGACACCCAGCTTTTTATGTGGGTGTAGGGATTGAAATCAGGGTCTTCGTGCTTGTGTAGTAAGTGCTTTATTCACGAAGCCATCACTCTAGTCTGAGGATGTTGCTGGCAACATCATTTTAAAAATATTTTATTTTGTGGGGCTGGAGAGATGGCTCAGTGGTTAAGAGCATTGGCTATTCTTGCAGAAGACTAGGGTTTGAATCCCAGTACCTACATGGTGGCTAGCCACTATCTGTAACTCTAGTTCCATGGGATCTGATGCCCTCTTTTGTCTTCTGAGGGTACGACATGACACGGGTGCACTTACACACTTACAGGCATGACACTTATACACATAAATAAAAATAAATTAAAAAGTATATTTTATTTTCAAGCTGGGCATGATGGCACACACCTTTAATCCCAGCATTCAGGAGACAGAGACAGGCAAATCGTGAGATCCAGTCCGGTCTGCATAGTGCATTCGAGGCCAACTAGGGCTACAGGAAGATTCTGTCTCAAAAACAGTCTCCCAAATTTATCTTCAATTGTGTGTATGTGTGTATATCTATGGGTTTGTACATGTGAGAGCAGGTGCCAGTAGGGTTGGATTCCCCCTGGAGCTGGAGTTACAGGCGGTTTTGAATTGCCCAACATGGGTGCTGGGAACCGAACTCAGGTCCTCTGTAAGAGTAGCACATGCTCCTAACAACTGAAGCATCTCTTCTGCCCCTGTTGTCAGTATTTTAACCTTTAATGAACGTCTGCTATATGCCAGGTCTATGCTAGGTGCGTGTGAAATGTTTGTGAGAGCACTTAGCACAACATGATACACAAAAAGTTTATATTCTTCTTTCCTCTGGGATACGTTGATCTTTTTTAATCCCCATGACAACCTGGTGAAGCAACAGAATGGAATCATCTTCATTTTTCAGACAGTGATACTGAAGCTCAAAGAGGTGTTTTCCCAGTAACAAAAATTCAGTGACTGAGCAGACATGTACACCCTAAACTTCTGATCTCAACTTCAGTGTTTCCAATTCCTTTTAAAAAATCGTATTTCATGCTGGGTGTGGTGGCATACACCTTTGATCCCAGCACTCGGGAGGTAGAGGCAGGTGGATCTGTGTGTGTTCCAGGCCAGCTGGGGGCTACAGAGAGACTCTGTCTCAAAAAGACCCTCACAAAAAAAATTCATATTTCAGGCCATCAAGATGGCTCAGCCGGTAAAAACACTTGCCACCAAGTCTAACAACCTGAGTTCATCCCTAGAATTCACAGCAAAGGGAAGGAACCAAGAGAAGTAACTTCCAAAAGTTGTCATCTGACTGCCTTAAATGCTCTGTAGCTCTCTCTCTCTCTCTCTCTCTCTCTCTCTCTCTCTCTCTCTCTGCATACCACACACAATACTACTACTACTATATAAAATTTAAAAATTCATACTTCAGCTTCCTCTCAGAGCATCCCTTGACACGGATGGACCCGGCAGGGGAGATGCTGAGCTCACCTGGAATGGCAGTGTTGGCCATCAGCAGGCCATTGGATGCAATGGTCAGAAAGCGCCCAGTGGAGGACTGCAGGATGAGTTTTCCACAATTCCAGTGCACACTGAAGAAGGTGTCAGACTCCAGTGGGTGCCCATCAGCTATTATTGCCCTGTGGCGCCTCTGGAGAGAACATCAGGAACACAGCAAAGGTAAGGGTAGACAACCTCGTCTTTTTTCTGTCAGTTTTATTCCCGGACCCTGTTCCCACACCCTATCCTCCCCCTCTGCAGCCTCTGTAATTTCCTGGGAGTAGGCCTTAAGCTTTTAAACCCTTTTTGCAAGGAAAAAAAAAATGATCTCAATAAAAAAACATTTTGTGGCCTCAGTTCTCCCACTCCATCAGTCTGCAGTGTCAACTAGAGAGTGGCATAAAAAATGAGACCGGACATCATATAAGAAAGAAACCTTGACCCTGACTCCAAAATAATTTTGAAATGTATTAAGTGAAAGCAAAATTATGGAACATCTAGAAGACATAGGGAAAAGTCTTTGTAACTTGAGTGAACAGGGATTTATTGGGATGAAGAAGAATTAAGTATTTAAGAATTTTGCAAATTGGACTTTGAAATTAAACAAACAAAAATTTGCCAGGCATAGAGGCATATGCCTTTAATCTCAGCACTTGGGAAGCAGAGGTAGGTGGATCTCTGAGAGTTCAAGGCTAGCTTCATCTACAAAGAGAGATCATATCTCTAACAAAAACAAACCAAACCAAAAAATTCTTGCTTCTCAAAACACCATTAAGTGAATGAAAAGGCAAGTCAATGATTGAAAGCATATGCAACACATATATTTGGCAGGGATTTGACCTTAGGAGATATGACGATCTCTTACCATTCAGTTTAAGACTAATGACCCAATAACAAATAGACAAAAATTTGAAGGCAACTCAGAGAAGATGCATAATGGGTGAGTAGATATATGAAGAGATGCTTAAATAGCTATTTATAATGTAAATGAAGACTACACCATAATAAGATGCCATTACACAACCACAAGGATAACCACAATGAAAAGATAGACAACATCAAGTGCTGATGAGGATATGGAGCAATTAGAACCCTCATCCGTCACCAAAAAAATATAAAATAGTGTAATAGTATAGTCACTTTTGAAAACTAATATTTTATATCCTTTTTCTTTTAAAAGACAGAATCTCAGCTGAGTATGGTGGGATACACCTTTAATCCCAGTACTTGGGAGGCAGAGGCAGGTAAGAAATCATGGGCACCTGGTCTACATAGCAAGTTCCAGGTCAGTTGGGACTACATGGAAATCCTATCTAAAAACAAATAACAACAAAAAAGTCAGAAAAAAAACCCAAACCAAAAATCCAAGAGGCCTAGGTTGGATTTAAAATCAACATTTAACCAAGGCTGGTCTTGAATTCTTTGTAGAATCTGTGCTTTTCTACCTGCCTCTACCTCTCAAGTGCTAGGACTACAGGCATACATCACCACACCCAGCTGAAAACTGTATGACATTTTCTTGAAGGGTTTTATATATATCTTATGACCTAGTAATTCCACTCCAAAGTGTTTACCTAAGATAAGTGAAAATATAAGCTTGCAAAAACGCTTGTACACAAATGCTCACGGCAACTTTATTCACATAACCCAAATCGGAAATAACCCAAGCGTTTAACAACAAAATGGACTGTAAACAAATCATGTTTATACTTCCGAGTAGTATTAGAGACTCAGCAATAAAAAAGAATATAGATATATGCAACAACTTGGTTGAATCTTAGTAATATTCCACCCACCACAAGAAGCACGCACACCATATATACCACATGAGTCCGTTTATATGAAATTTTAGAGTAGGCAAATCTAACCCATAATGGCAGAATGACCACAGACCAGTGGTGTAAGAAGTCCAAGGGTAGAGAGAAAGGAGGAAGTTGGGAATTTTTTCTCTAGCTAGTGGTATGACTGTGGCATGGTTGTATACACTGTTGAAGCACACTGAGTTTCGCACTTAAAACAAGTGCAATTTATTCATATAACTTGTTCATATATAATTATATAACATGTATATCATATAATTTATATTTTGCTCAAATTATGTCTCAATAAAATAGCTTTTAAATATTCTGTTCATTTTATTTTATGTGTTTGAGTGTATTGCCTGTATGTGTGTAAGTGAACTCATCTCATGCAATGCCTGAGGAGGTCAGAAGAGAGCATTGGATCCCCTGGAACTGGACTTATGGAGAGTTCTTGGTTGCCAAGTGGATTCTGGGAATCAAACCTGGGTCCTCTATAAGAGCAGCCAGTGCTGTAAACCGCAGAGCCATCTCTCCAGTCCCAGTTTTTTTTTTTTTTTTTAAGAAAAGAGGGTCCACTGGGTGAAAATGAATGTTTATCACGTAGGGCCTGCACAGCTCACCTAACTTCATCTGACCATGCACATTGGAGGAGAAAGAGTCTAGATGAGGAGAGCTCAGCTGTTACAGTTTCTTGCACCGAATATCAAAGTCTCACCTGGGCTAGGTAGTAACCATTGGCTGAACGAAGTTGCACGGTGGGACTCTCCGTGTCACACTCATACTGGAACAAGGACATTGGGGTCAAGCGCTCAGAGGCAGCACACACTTTAGCATCTGCAGAGGGAGTGTGAAGGAACAGAATTCCAGTCTGGCCTTATGCTCAGTCCTGGCCCCTCTTCCATGCTTATTGCTGGGCTTCCTTATATTTTTCCCTCCTCAACCCTAGGCTAGGCCATAAAAATCGGGAGAAGACCCAGGTGACTTTCCTTTGAAGTCCATATCCCTGTCAATCTTTCTCAAGTTATTCCCTTGGGACCCCAGGATCTTCCTGATAAGCAGATTCAAGAACCCTTGCGGATCGCAAATATGATTTCTCTTTAGCACTTGGCCCTTCCTCCCTCCATGGTGTTACTGGACCCAGCACTTGCCATAGATGACTGAGATGAACGGCCGAGACTTTGACCTCAGACTGACCCAGGTTGGGAAGTGCTGCAGGATGAACCACTCCTCACCCTTCATGGGATTGGAGCCCAGACCCAGGAGTAGATGTGAGCCCTGTGGATATAATGTGCCTCCTTCTCCATCACACAGTGCCACAAGCCCTCTAGGCCGCACTTGCATGTGAAAAGAAGTCTGGGAAGAGCGTTGAGGGACCAGACGGTCTAGCCGGGACAGGAAGTGGTGTGTAGAGGTCTCCAGGTGGTAGCATCCATCTTGAAAATGCAACAGGAAACCACATTCCTCTAGGCAGGGAATAGCTGCGTCCACCCAGATTCGGCCCACCGTGTGGTCTGCCCGGGCATAGCTGCGGTAGGTGGGGCTGTAGAGGATCACATGGACATGCAGGGCTGGCCGTGGGGTCCACATGTGGTAAGCTGAGAGGACCCTGGAGTTGCAGAACACATCCTCACCATCAGATTCCAGATAACGACCAGAGATTATGCATTGGAGGGTCCATTTGCCGTTCCGGTGGAAACGGATCAGGAAGCATCCATGGTGGCTAGACCTTGGCCTGCCATAACACACAGTGCCATCTGCCTCACCCAGCAGGTAGAGGCCCTGCAAACTCTTTAGCCGCACCACGGCCTGGGCCTCATGCTCATTGCTCACTAGGAGCTCCCAGGTCTGGAGGCGTCGGGAGGAAGAAGAGGAAAATGAGTGCCACAGAGTTGTGGACTGAAGACCTGCAGACCGCCACCCCTGGCTCCACTACCACCATCACCAAGACCAACCGCTCTCCTCGCCACATCTTCCCGGGCATATACTTTGCTATGAGTGTTTCTGCCCTCTCAACTAACATAATGAAAAGATTTCTGGGTTGCTCCACAAGGCTCCTTAAGATCCAATGAGGGCTGGCTAGATCACTCAGTGAGTGAAAAGGCTTGCCATGAAAGCCTGACAACTTGAGTTTGATCCCTGGAATTCACATAAAGATGCTGAATGCCAGAGGGTGAACTAGCTCAGCAGGTAAAGGCTTGTGCTGTCAAGTCTGATGGAGTTTGATCCCCAGATCCCATATGGTGGAAGGAGAGAACTGACTCTTGCAAGTTGTCCTCTCTGACCTCCACATGTGTTGTGTGTCATGGTATGTGCACACCCTACACACACACACAGGCACACACACATACAGTGTAATTTGCAATCCTAGCACTGCTATGCCGAGAAGGAAGAATGGCCTGGAAGTTCAGATAGCCTGGAGTACACAGTGTGGACAGAAATAGTAAGAGAGATTGCCTTGGGGGCTGGAGAGATGGCTCAGCAGTTAAGAAGACTTGTTCTTCCAGAGGACCTGGATTTGATTCCCAGCACCCACATAGTAGCTAGTAGCCATCTATAAACAGTTTCAGGGGATCCACCACCCTCTTTTGGCCTCTTCAAGGATTGCACGCATGTGGTTCAATTATATACATGTAGGCAAAACACACATAAAATATAAAAATTTAAAAAAAGAGAGATTTTATCAATAAGGGTTAGAGAACCAACTCCTGCAAGTTGTCTTCTGACCCCTGCAAGTGCACACACACACACACACACACACACACACACACACACACACACACAGAGACTCCTCTGTTTCAATGAACCCTACTGGTGGTGCCTACTTTTGATCCTAACACTTAGGAGGTGGAGATGGGCGGATCTCTACGAGTTTGAGGCTAGCCTGGTCAACATAGTGAGTTCCAGATCATCCAAGGGATGCATAGTGAGATAATGTATCAAAAAAAAAAAAATCCAATGAGCGATTCTATAGTTTTACTTAATAGGAACTAAATTTCACTCTCTCCTTTGTTCTCATTCTTTAATACTTAATTTTCACAAAAAGCACTATAAGATTAACTTATGTCATCCTTTTTCCTGCTCCTGGATAGCACACTCAGCACTTCCACCTTCAGAGGTTTACTTCTCTAACAGGAGAAAAGAAAGAGCTCTAATAGGCAGCCTTGGTCCAGGATGTAGACTGTCGAGATGCAATTGTTTGGTCCACTGTGATAAATTTTGTTGTAAGAGAGACCTTTGTTACTGCTTTATTCAGCCATCTTTTACAGAGATGCTGATGTTCCCCTCTAAAATGGAGACCAGGTTAGCAAATGCTTCTAAAATATTTCATTCTTTTCTCCAGATCAGAAACACAGGCCTTGCACTATGGTCCAACTTCCCCTAGAGGTCCACCCAGTTCTGCCTTCCAGCTTGGCTTTCCCACCTCTCCTCTTTGTGATGACACAACCACCTTGTGCTAGGATGGAGTGCAGGGAACACTGGAAGAGGGCGAGGCAGCCAGGCCAGCACTGAGACTTCATCTTAGGAAAATGTTTTGGGGAGCTGGAGCAATGCAGACCCAGGAGCGAAAGGCTGGGATAGAAGTGTCTTGACCTGGCAACAGCAGAGACTTAGCAAGTGATTAAGGTGAGAGTATAACACAGACAGACACAGACACACACACACACACACACTGAGCTTGCCACTCTAGTCCAGGTTGGCCTTTTACCTGTCTCCTGCCCAAACTCTTTGCAGTAGCTGTGACTGTATTCTTACACACTTCAAAGGTGAGGTAGGTTCCTGCCCAGCTGATGAGCCCAACCCTTAGGTCATCAGCCTTTGGATGTCTGTGTATCCACTCCAGGTCAGCCATGGGGCCGGTGCCACAGGTGATGACTCTGTCCGGCCCTGCCTTCCCCCAAGTGGTGAGGCCCTGCAGGCCATATGGCCTGGAATAAGGCCCGTAGTACCCACCAGAAGACGTTCCCAGAGGAAACTTGGGGCAGAGGCTGGCTTAGGGCCCAGTACCTCTGTGACCCGGGAGCATTGTGACTGTAAGGGCTGCCTCTTAAGCCACTACAGTGGGGAAAGGGCACTGGCCTGGCAACATCAGTCCATAGGCTAGACAAAGTGCATCCAGAGGTTATGGCATTTGCTGTCTATGCTAATTTCAGGCAATGAAGTAGTCTCAGACTAGGAATCAGTCCTGCAACTTGTGACTTTAGGCCTGTCTCTTCCTTTCTTTACCTTTCTACTTAACAAAATAAAAATCAGTCTCTTCACTTCCTAGCCAGTGAGTTCTGCTTGGCTTCCTTGTGGCTCAAATTTCCTTTCCTTTTTTCTCTTTTCTTTTTTTTTTAAAAGATGAAGATAGCCAAGAAAAATGTTTTTACAGCCTCTGGAAAGACAGGGCCACATGTTTTGGAAATTAGTTTGCAGGGAAGGGGAGCAAACTAGACAACCATGGAAGTCTAAAGTACTCATATACTACTGGAAGGCTTGGCTCAGATAGAACGGCCTGGACGGAGCCCCAGCACTGCTCCTTGCCAATCCCCAGCTGCACTGCCTCTCCCCCCTGAAAAGAGGCTCTGTTGCATCACTTCCTACAAAGCCTCAGAAAAATCCCAGTCAGAACGTGGAGAAATCGAGAACGTGAAAAGGGGAGGTACAGAAAAGCAATGGTGGCTGGGACAGTGGGTCTTGTTTAAGCTTTGCTGGGATCTGCAGAGAAGATGGCAGACAACCTGATGGAATGACTCACAGCCCTGGCCCCTGAGCCCTGAGTCTACATAGATGGGGTCTTTCCAGTAGAGTCCCAGTGGTGCCCAAACAAGGGATTTTGACCCTCAGGTTCTACCAGTGTTTGTCAAAATAAGATCCTGACCAGCACTGGAACCAGCTGGGTTATTTAAAGTTGTTGTTAGGCCTCAGACCAGTCCTGATCAATCACTTTTCTAAAGGGTGTCTTGGGACCTATCTTTGTAAATGTACATTCCTCCCTGTGAGCAAGACTAGTATGAAGAACTGCTCTAAGCAGCTAGCTGAAAGGAAAAGCTCTGTGGCTTGTGGAATGAGAAAGGTAGATTCCGATATCCTCAAATAACATTCCTTAGAGTCGAGGAAGCAATATCCCCCCCCATCCTCTTTTCTGGAAATCCTACAGGATTTTGGTTCAAAATTAAGGAGAGAGAAGCTGAGTAAGAAAAAAAGGTTCGTGTGCTAGTGCGTTGGCCCCACGGCCTCAGCTGCTTTGTACCTCTCCCATATTGTCTTTTTGTACCCAATAACCCAGCCCCCCACTCCCAGGCTACAAATAACACCAAGTACAAACCACAGCAAATTTATTACTCAATATCCAGTTCCACATCATAGCACCACCCGGAGCCCTCACTTTCCCCCTCCCAACCTGGCCCCAAGGGTACACCCAGAACAGAAAAAAAAAAACAAAAAACAAAAAAACAAAAAACAAAAAAAAACAAAAATAAATCCAGATCCCTGCTCCTCCTCTGGAAGAGGGGGCCTTGGCCAGGAAGCCCTTCCACAGGTCCCAGCAGGCAGGAGAGTGGACACCTCTGTGCCCAGAGAGCAAGGCTCCAGGCTCCAACGACAGAGAGAACATGCAGGCAGGAGCAGGAGCAGAGGCCTGTCTGAAGGAAGGAGGAGTGGGAGGGAAGGGCACTGCCTGAGGAGTCCGGGAGTCTGGTCATCCCGGGATGCACGCGGGAGCTTCCGGGCAGCAGGGGCCTGCCCCTGGCTGGCTAGCGCTTTGACAGCTCATGGGACAGCCAGTCCAGCCCATCGTACAGGCCTGTGCCTTGGGTGGCACAGGTGGCCTGGACGTACCACTGTAGAGAGAGAGAGAGAAATCAGAGTAAAGAAGAAAAGGTGATTCTGTACCCTGCCCCAGCCACGGCCCGAGGACAGGGAGGGCCTGGTGCAACGAGTGCAAGACCCTCACCGTGCGGCTGCGCAAGTGCTGAAGCCCCAGCTTGTCAGTCAGCTCGCTCACAGGCATGGCATTGGGCATGTCCTGTTTGTTGGCAAACACCAGCAGCACTGCATCCCGGAGCTCGTCCTCTTGCAACTGAGAGGGGAGGAGAGAGGTAGAACCTGTCAGTTTTTTTGTAAGAAAAAGGCAGCATATCTAAGACAGAGTTACAAGAGAGCTTAAGGGCACCTATACTTTATCTCCAGAAAACTCCTTCTAATTTAAGAACCTGCCCTAAGTAAAAATAACAAAATTTCCAAATAGAAAAAACAAGAATGTGAGGTGCTGTTTCTGTTTACCAGACATGATCACCCCCATCCCCAAGCTCCTTAGGCTCAGATGTAAAGGGTAAGAATGGACAAACAGGACTTGTAGTCTCCACCCACATGGTATGTGGACTTTCATACTACCACAAAGAGCTCTCTGGCCCCAAGCCAAGGACTCAGTTCCCAGGATCTGGATACTTACCATCTTCTGGAGTTCATCAGCAGACTCCTGGACCCGCTCCCGGTCATTACTGTCCACCACAAAGATCAGACCCTGAGTGGGAAGGAAGAAAGGACCAAGAAGAGATTATTTCTGCCTGGGTCCTAGCCTAACCTGCCTTATTCTCTCTTCTCCCATCTTTAGTTGTGTCATCCTTTCTCATTTAGTAAACGTTCATTAAGGCTCTGCAGAGACAGCACTGCAAAGGACACGGAAGAAGCATACTAAAAGATGTGCAAGATGTGTTGCTGAGACATAAATCAGGCAGTGTGACCCCTGAACTGCTTCCTAGAAGTCTAAGATGAAGTCTCAGAATGACTAAGGTGAGTTCTTCAGGATGATAAATGTAAAGCAGGTGGGGGTAGGACCTTCGTGGTCTGAGAGCCCTGGACTCAGCCAACAGCCCAGTCCTGGTCCTAACACCATTTTCTGGGGTAGTCCCCCCACCCTCCATCCCCATTGCACCTGAGTGTTCTGGAAGTAGTGCCGCCACAGAGGCCGAATCTTGTCCTGTCCTCCCACATCCCAGACTGTGAAACAGATGTTCTTATATTCTACTGTTTCCACATTGAAGCCTGCAGGCAATTTGGGGGGAAAGAGGAAAAAAAATTCCTGAAAGGAACTCATTAAAACTACTTAGATCCCAGCAGGGACAGAAAACCTGAAAGTAAAGACCAAGGCCACGGGGAGTAGAACCCAAAAGGATCGGAGGTCAGCAGATAGGGAGGGGCTAGGCTCATCCTCCCCGCCTCTGGCACCATCAGGCACGTAGAGATACCGTGACCCACTTCTCAAGTAGCTGTATCTGGTGTCAGGGTCAGCACCTGATAAGGGCTTCTGCAGAACTGGGTGCAGACCCCAAGAAGGCCCGCGGAGGCGCTCCCGCCCCTTCCTGCCTTGTCCCCAGGCTCACCTATAGTGGGGATGGTGGTGACTATCTCCCCCAACTTCAGTTTGTACAGGATGGTAGTCTTGCCGGCTGCATCCAAGCCAACTGCAACGGAGAGGGGCACAGAATGGAGATGGGAGCGCGAGAGCCCCCTAGAGACCAGGGAAAGGGAGAGGCCCGGCCAGCTGATGGTGATGGGGGCGGAGAGCGGGAGCGCCTCCAGGTGCGCGCTGTTCTCTACCTTCCCCGCCTGGAGGGCAGTCTGGGTGGGGTGTGCCAACTCCTGCCCCTTAAGTGGGCGAGGGGCCGGAGGGGCTTGGGAGATGAGGGGCACGGAAGCAAGGCCGCGTTCCTTTTAAAAGTCGTCTCCAAGGGCGGAATACTCCCTTCTTAGCGGCCGGGCTGGGGCGGAGGAAGCGTCACCCCACCCAGGCCCCAGCTCCAGGTTTCAGGCCTGGGGCCGACACTGCAGATCCCGGCCTGCTCGAGAGCCGAGGCCCGAGAGGTTTTGGAGGTGGGTGTCTGGGGGTCAGGGTGCCAGGTGAGCCGCGCTGGAGGGACGCGGGGGTGGGAGGGCTGCGGCGGGGCCGGCGCCCCTACCCGGGCCGCGCGCTCGTTCTGCCTCACCCATAAGGATCCGCATCTGCTTCTTCCCGAAGATCCGCGAAAAGAGCGCGGACACCGTGAGGCCCATGGTGGGGCCCTGGGCGGGGGCGCGGGCAGGGACGCGGGGTGCGGGCTGGAACCGGCCGGCCGCTGGGGGATGGGGCGCAACAGCAGAAGGAGGAGGCGCCGCCGCCGCCGCCGCCGCCGCCTCCGCGCGTCCGGGCCCGCCCGACGTCACGTGGCCCCGCCCCCCGGAGCCCGCCCCCAGCTCCGCCCCCATGCGCGCCTGCGGAAGAACTGAAGCCGACGGTGGGCCTTGGTCCTGGGTCCTGAGTGAGTGCATGACTTTGCTTCACTCTTCTGTCATAGGCTTGCATATCTAAGAAGGCTGTGACTGGATCGAAGAGTTCACTGGAAAGAGTCTCAATATAGTTTATCTCCATTGTTTTGGTGACTTTTGGATTCCGAGACAAGATGTGTAGCTTTGGCTGGCCTGGAATTCTACCAGGCTGGCCACGAACTTACAGAGCTTCAGTGGCCTCAGCCTGCCGAGTATAGTAACAGCCTCTATCTCCATCACTTTTCTGTTTCATTACTGTCACTTCTATGTTTGAAAGAGCTTCCTCACAGGCCTCCAGCCCCTTTGGTATCTCCGAAGTCTAAAAATATATATTTTTTTCATTTTTATTTTGTGTGTGGATGCGCGTGCAGAAGCCAGAAGTCAACCTGTAGGAGTCAGTTCTCTTCCGTTGTGCGGGTCCTGGTTGATCAGATTCAAGTCCCATTGGGCTTGGTGGCAAGTCCTTTACCGGCTGAGACATCTCACTGGTCCCACAAGCGTCCTGATGGTATCCTCTTCTTGAGATTAAAATCTTTCAATGTCTTTGTTCCAGCTCTTCCGTTGTCACCTCCCATAAACCACTGCTTGAAATGATTCTTAATGCTTTCTGGGAAAGTCAGGGACACTGATACCCCAGAGGTCCTTAGAATCTTTTCTACTGGTCACACCTGCAATTATTAGTTGGATGATGGGCAGTCATTATTCTTCAAACCCCAAAATATTTTCTCTAACAGCCTCTGTGTCTCCTCTAGACAGACCTCCTGCCTCTTCTATGTCACTTCGACTAGACCAGTGTGAGGGCAGGATCTACTTGTTTCTATGTCTGGTGTCTCACTAGATTGTGGGCTCTTTGGGGGAAAAGGCTGGCATAGCACTTCTGTTGAAAGGCAGATTGACATAGGGTTCTTAAATTTAGTAGCTATATGATGTTGGTCATATTTCTCTGTGCTGTATGTTCCCATTGTAAAGTAATGCTTTATGTGCTTATCGATAACCTCTGAAAAGATTTTTGCAAAAATGAAATAGCAAAATCTTTTGAGGCTCTTTGGCAATCCAGGATGAACTTAATGGCTAGAAGCATGAACTTCTAGAAGCAGAACTAAGGGTGGGTGCTATTATGCTATATGCTAAGTGTTTGGTGCGTTTTCCTGGTATATTCGGAGTCTTAACTATTGTCTTTTAGAGGCATGTTCGACATTGCTCCAAACAGTAGAACGTTCTTCTGGGTGTTTGGGGAAAACGCAGTCCGACGTCGCCCCCTGTCGCTCACTGGTGGCAGCCGGAGGGCAAAGGTGTCTTCACTACACCACAGCCCAGGTATCCTAGAATCTTGCCTGTTTGCTTTGCCCACCTCCACACCCGGGAGGCGGAAGTCCCTCCCACCCCGCACCCACTGGGGGCGGAGTCTGTGGCGTCTCGCTGTCGTCACTTCCGACAGACCCGGAAGCGTCACTGTCGCCTGGCCGTAGTAGTTAGGAAGTCCAGATGGAACGAAACGCCGCCTAGGACCTGGGCGGAGGGGCGGGTCCGGGTTGCGGTGACCGAAAGAGCGGTGAGGGCGGAGCGGCTGCTAGGCCAGTAGGGAAAGCCTCGGCGAGCGCTCCGGCTGGGCCAGCGTTGCCCGCCTCGCCTCCCGGGGAGGACTGGCTCCCACCCTCGGCCTGCCCCCGCAGCGCTTCTGACTGGCCGTCCCTATCCTGCGTCCGGTGCGGGACAGTTGGGTGGACCCAGCGTGCGGCCTGCGGCCCGACGGTTCACTCTGCCTCGCTTCTATCCTCCTTCGCGGCTCTCTCCAGGGCTGCCGAAACGCTGACGTGGAGCAACCCACTCCAGAACCCCCATGGAGAAGTTTGGGATGAATTTCGGGGGCGGCCCGAGCAAGAAGGACCTGCTGGAGACCATAGAGACCCAGAAGAAGCAGCTTCTCCAGTACCAGGCACGGCTCAAGGATGTGGTTCGCGCCTATAAGAGCCTGCTGAAGGAGAAAGAAGCCCTGGAAGCCAGCATCAAAGTGCTGTCCGTATCCCACGAGGCGGATGTGGGCCTTACAGGTGTGCAGCCTCCAGGTCTCACCCTTCCTGACTCAGTGGATGACCGATGCTCCACTCACAGCGAGGATAGCAGCGGGACCGCCACTAGCCTGGATACTGCAGCCAGTCTCACCAGCACCAAGGGTGAGTTTGGGGTAGAAGATGAGAGAGTGGTGCGTGGACCATTACCTCCAAAGTCCGAAGAGGCCAGTGGATCGGAGAGTGGCGTTAGCAGCAGCAGTGGGGATGGGCCATCTGCGGGTGGTGAGATGGACAAAAGACTTCATCAGCTGAAGACTCAGTTGGCTACTTTGACCAGCTCCCTGGCTACAGTCACCCAAGAGAAGTCCCGAATGGAGGCTTCTTACCTGGCTGACAAGAAGAAGATGAAACAGGACTTAGAGGAGGCCAATAAAAAGGCAGAGGAAGAGCGGGGCCGTCTGGAGGGAGAATTGAAGGGGCTGCAGGAGCAGATAGCAGAAACCAAAGCCCGACTTATCACACAACAGCATGATCGGGCACAGGAACAAAGTGACCATGCCTTGATGCTCCGTGAGCTCCAGAAACTGTTGCAGGAGGAGAGGACTCAGCGCCAGGACCTAGAGCTTCGGTTAGAAGAGACCAGAGAAGCCTTGGCAGGGCGGGCCTATGCAGCTGATCAGATAGAAGGGTTTGAATTGCAGACCAAGCAGCTGACCCATGAGGTAGAGGAACTGAAAGGTGAGCTGCAGGCCATTCGAGAGGAGAAGAACCGACCAGACCCCCGGCTGCAGGAGCTTCAGGAAGAGGCCATCCGTCTTAAAAGCCATTTCCAGGCCCAGTTGCAACAGGAAATAAGGAAGGTAATTGCCTTCATCTCCTTTAAACAGTCTGAGTGGGAAATACTAGGGTTTTTTTTTTTTTTTTTTTTCCTCCTCTTATTTGGTATTTATTTTTGAGACATTTTGTAGTGCTGGCTGACCTGGCTGACCTGGAACTCACAGAGATCTGCTTGCCTCTGCCTCCTCAGTGCTGGGACTAAAAGTATGTGGCACTGGGCCTTTCGTTTTGTTTAGACAGGGTCTTGCTAGCCAGAGCTGGCCCTGAGCTTGTTATTCTTTTGAGTGCTGGGATTACAGTTCTGTACATTCCCATCATGCACTTTGTTGTTTGGTGTTAACTGAAAAATTCTACCAGTGAGTCGTGGGGAATTCTATTTTGTGTGGTGTTAAAGCAGAGCGTCCTTCCAACAGGATGAGGAGTTTCTGAGTATGGCTGGGTCTGAGCCAGACAGCTCTGCCTAGGTCTGTGGGTGTAGGCATCTTACAGATTGTGCTGTGAGGCAATGTAATGGCATCCGTATAGTGAAAGGTAGTGTGTACACTGAGAAGTATGTGCCAATAGACAGAGTGACTGAGGGAAACAGTTCCCAGGAGAAGAATGTCTTGTAATTACCCTCAGCTGAGGGTTGCCTATTTTAGAAAACTACTGTTTTTATAGTGCCTCCTTTCACAGTAGAAAGAAATCAAACTTGCTTTTGTATTGCCAAGAATATTGGAAAAAGAAAAGAATGTTGCTTGACTTTCTAATAGGATTTGAAGAAGTACATGACTTAACAGGTACACTTTATATTCAAGCTCAGTGGAAACTGGAAAACTATAGTAGAAACAGCAGATACACCGAGAACTTCATATTAAAAGTCCCCAGTTCCCATTCTTTCCAGGCTATCCCAATCCCATGACCATTTGCCTCTTTGTCTTGCACCCAGCACCCCAGTTGGCTCTAGGGCTTTTTGACTTTTCTGAATGCATGTCTGTTCCTTTGTTTTGCAGACAGCCCTTGCGGAGGACCAGCTGCGCCAGCATTCTCAGGTGGAAGAACAAAGGGTAGCAGCCCTTGAGAATCAAATATCTGAGGTGTCAGAACTACTGGGTACCTATGAGAAAGCCAAGCAGAAGGACCAACTGACCATCCAAAAACTGAAGGAGCGCATCCTGCAGCTGGACCTGGAGAACAAGACACTGGCTCTGGCAGCCTCCAGCCGGTCCCCTCTTGACAGCTATGGAGATGAATCCAATCTGGATGTTAACGTCTTGAAGGATAAGATGGAGAAGCTCAAGAGGCTACTGCAGGTGGCAGCTAGGAAAAGCCAGGTGACCCTGGATGTGGAGAAGCTCTGTGATCCTGAGGTAATGCCCACCTCTGAGGCTGCAGACGGGGAAAAGGCTACTGCACTCTATTACCAGCAAGAGCTGAAACAGCTGAAGGAAGAGTTTGAGCGCTACAAGATGAGAGCCCAGGTTGTGCTCAAGAGCAAGAATACCAAGGATGGGAACCTGGCGAAGGAACTGGAGGCAGCACAGGAGCAGCTTGCAGAGCTGAAGGAAAAGTACATCTCCCTGAGGCTGTCCTGTGAGGAGCTTGAGCGCCAGCACCAGCAGGAGGCTGAGGACTGGAAGCAGGAGCTGGCCCGGCTGCAGCATCTCCACCGGCAGGAGCTGGAGCGCAGCCAGCTGGACTTCCGGGACCGCACACTGAAGCTAGAGGAGGAGCTGCACAAGCAGCGAGACAGGGCCCTGGCTGTGCTTGCTGAGAAGGACTTGGAGCTGGAACAGCTCCGTTCTGTGGCCTTGTCCTCTGGGCTGCCAGGACGCAGAAGCCCCGTGGGTGGCACGTGTGGTGGAGGTCCAGGGGATTCTATTGATCCATCTTCCTCAGATAGCCTGACCCAAGCGCTGCAGCTCGCTGCAGGCAATGAACCCACTTTCTTCCTGTATGCTGAGCAGTTGGCCCGCAAGGAAGTAGAGATCACATCCTTGAGGAAGCAGAAACACAGACTGGAGGTAGAGGCCCATCAGCTTCAGGAAAGGCTGCTGGAGGAAGGAGAGAGGCATCGTGAGGAGGTTGGAGTTCTGCAGAGCCACATCGAAAAGAACATCAGGGACCAGAGCAGGGAGGGAGCCAACCTGGAGTATCTCAAAAACATTATCTACCGTTTCCTGACCTTGCCAGACAGCCTGGGCCGCCAGCAGACACTCACAGCTATACTGACTATCTTACACTTCAGTCCGGAGGAGAAACAAGTGATAATGAGGCTCCCAAGTGGTGGGAGCTGGTGGTCTTCTGGCAAGAGATGATCCCTTTTCACCCACTCCTGAAATCTCTGTGCCTCTTTTATGTGGGAAGGGCAGGCTCTGATTTCTGCTGCCTCTTCTCTTACATTCTCATTTATTTCTTCACTATGTTGAGCTCAGAGCAGTTCCAAGTGGGATGGAATTTTCTGCCAAATGCCACTAATGCTGCTTTATCCTTAGGTTCTAGGGATGCTGCAGATGTTGGGTGGTGTGTATGTGGAAGGAGTTGGGACTGAGAGGTTCAAAAGTTAAGGAAGTGGTGAGAATCCTTAAAAGTAAGATGTTTTACTATTATGCTCCTAGCTCAGAGCTGGGATTAAATATGACTCCCAGAGAGTTCATCCAAGTTCTGAACATGCACAGTGACTATGTATTTATTCCTTCTTATCTCTATTTGAGTCTGGTCCACTTTTGCCCCGATTCTCTGGGGATATCAAGCCAAGCTGAAAGGAGACTAGGAAGTTTGAAATAGTGTCAGGTTGTCCATTTACACTAGGCTAAGGAGCTGTGGAATAGTGAGTTCATCCTGGAACAAGGAACCTTGGTTCTAGGGAACCAGCTCACCATTTGTTGCCATTCTTCAGAGGGTCTTGAGCACCAGTGTGATCTTAGCGATTTCATAAGTGATCTGATTTGGGCCAGGACAGGATTAAAAATAAACCTCTCTTGCTTAACCTACCTGCCTAAAGTGGCCTGAGATTGTGAGCGAATGACTTTACTGTCTCTCAGTGTTGATTTTTTTTTGGGGTCTTTTTAAGTCAGGGTCGCCCTGTGGCCCCAGCTGACCTGGAACTCATAGAGATCCACCTACTTCTGCCTTCTACGCCCAGCCCTCAGTGTTGAATTTTTATTAAGCGAAATCCTAGCTTCTTACAGAGAAGCATTCAAGCTTTAGTTCATTCTGATGAGATATAAAGAATACCTGCTGAGATTTGGTCCCCACTGTTTTTGCTTTTGCAGGGACAGGAAAGGAGATTTGCTACAGAGGATTCCAAGATTGTTGTGATCCTTGCAGGAAAAAGTGGTGGAGATTCAGCTGAAATACTTTCTGCCCTGTGGTCTTGGCAGAAGATTAATTTTACTATTTAAAGAAAAATAGCTCTGGGAAAACTTGGGTCAAAATCAAAACACTATCAGTTGCCCCATTCTTTTCTTTCAATCTGTTCTTCCTGGTTATAAAGATCCTTGGACTTGAAAGATCAGTGTTTGGCCTCTAACTGATCTGATTTGTATCTTTTTGTTATTTTGTTACCAAGGTCTGTTTGTTGACGGTTTAAGGGTGCAGATTAACAGTGTTTTGGATGGGAGACTAGGTAAACCTGATTATCTGCATGAGCAGACAGACTTTCATGGAACAGAAATGATGTCTTTCAATGGTAATAACAATAGTTATTAAACCCGAGTGACTCGATCTGTGTTTCTTAATGGTATCTATACATCTGGACACAAGTAGATGTAAAATGGTGAATTGAAAGGGCTGGGCGTATTTCATTATATTGATCTGTGAGCTTGAATCCATATTCCATTATGTTAATCCATGGGCTTGACTCCAGGGAGGAATACCTCAATGCTTTAACCACCTCAGTTAGAACACAAATTTATTAGCTTGGAATTGTATATGTCTGTGTTTGTGTGTGGGCAACCACAATGGAAAAAGCTTTCTAATTGATTTAGTGGATAGGCTTTACATTTCTGTAATTACCTCTTCAAACTCTAGAAGTAAGCTGTTCATAAATGCTTCAGTAGCCTTAAATTCAGGATTGATGGTGTCCTGGAAAATTATCCTGGACATCAAGCTAAGAATAGACTTCTTTCACTTCTTTACCTTACTCTAAATATAGGCTGTCTGTGATTGCTGTTACTTCTAGGTGGTTCTGGGCAGAATGGAAAGGTACATAGTTAGAATTGCTTTTCCAGAACTAGTAATTGGTGTGCTTAAACATTTTTAAAATTGACAGTTTCATACATTTATATAAGTAATTTTAGTAATTTTCACCCTCCCCACCCCGTCTCATTCCCATCTCTTCCCCCATCAGAGTCTTTCTCAACAAGTCCCTTTCCTCCTCTTATGTTTTCTTTTTGTGTGTCACTCACTGAGTTTAATTTAGTTTCTTGCTTGAGTACTTTGGCCAATTGGAGTTTCTGCATTACTGTAATAAGAAGATTCTCGATGATGGCCCGGCTCAGGACTAATCAATGGATATAAACATGAGTATTTAGAAGGCAGTTAAGATGACCATTGGGCAAAACAATATAATACAACATTGTAGGCTCCCCCCAGGAGCCTGTTACTTCCCCAGTCACAGGCTCTTGGGGTTTACGGGACCTGGCATGAATTCCTTCCTGTAGAGCAGTCCTCAAAGCCAATCAGAATGCTTGTTTATTTCCATAACAATCATGCCACCATTGCATTAGAGGGTACATCTTGCCTGGGAGGTGGTTATTGTATCTCAGAGCTAGGTAAGATTGTTGATGACTTTCTCTCCCTGCAGCAGGCATAGCACTTTCTGGCACTGGGAAGAAAGGCTAGCTGATATGGAGGATACTTCCAGCTCAGTTCCAGCTTGATTTATCTGTGTGTTTTGTCAAAAAGTGTGTGGTGTTTTCAGCAGTAGGGTCTTATCATCAAATTCTAGTGGCAACCAAGAGAAATGACAATAGCCTGTATTGTTTAGGGGGGAGGTCTTTGTGTGCAAGAAGATAGATGTTAACTGGCTCTGAGATTTTCATATGTCCTTACTTAGTTTTGAGTTTTGGTTATCCCTACACCCCATCTCTTCTTTACCATCTTTCTATTTAGATCTTTCTGTTCCCAGTAATCCCCTTCTACTTCCGTGTCCCATGTGTCCAATCCCCCCTGCCCCAAGGTCCCTTTCTATCATTCTGGCCTTAACTTTGCTGTGCTTTTGACTTCTAAGAAGACAGCAACCAGGTTAAGAAGCAGTTCTGTTTCTGATTAATAATTTTTTTTGTAGAAAATTTTAAGGAAAATGACATTGCCATTGGTATCATAATTAGTAATATTAACATATCCAAGTTTAGGTTGTTATCTTCTATTTGTGTGACCTTTTAAAAATCTTTGCTTTTGTCTTTTTTAGAACAGGTCTCATGTGGGTACTGGGATCCAAACGTGGTCTTCTGGAGGAACAGTACATACTCTTAACTGCTCAGTCATTTTTCCAGCCGTCCGTCTTATTTTTTGGGATGATTTGTCACTGAGCCTGGAGCTGATGTTTCAGCTTAGACTGGCTGACCAGCAAGTCCACAGATCTGCCTGTCTCTGCCTCCCTAGCACTGGGGTTACAGATGTGTGCCATTGGGCCTGGCTTTTTAGTGAATTCTGGCCATCTAAACTCAGCTCCTCACCCTAGCACAGCTGTCATTTTACCCACTGAGTTACCTACCCAGTCCCTTAATCTTTAGTTTTTAATTAACAGGTTTTCTTCTGTTCTGTTCTTTTCTTTCTTTTTTTGAGGCAGTGACTCCCTATACTGTAGCTGTTCTGGAACTGGCTATATAGACCCGGCTGACCGAGATCCGCCTGCCTCTTCCTCTGAGTGCTGGCACTAAAGGTGTGAGCCACCATGCCTGGCTTCTTATGTTATTTTCACGCATACTTGGTTTAGGTCCATTTCCCCGCTCCATCTCTGTACCTCCACCCTCACTGCACCCTTCTGCCCCTGGTTGTCCCCTCTCCGTTTTGATATTGCATGTGTTGTTCTATTACCCTCCTTGTGCCCTTCCCTTTAAAGCTTACTTTTTCCCATTTCCTGGACTCCTTTCTAGTTTCCTGGCCTTTATCCATACTTATTCCCACATCAATACACCTTACAGTAATTAGAAGCTAGTATCTGCAGGTGAGTAAGAACATGCAGTGTCTTTCTGAGCCTTAGTTACCTCAGTATTTCCAGTCCCATTCGTTTTCCTTATGGCCGAACAAAATTCCATCCTGTACATTACATTTTCTCCTTCCACCTAGTCGTCTGTTGATGCTCATCCAGGCTGCTTCCATTTTTTTTGTTGCTGTGAAAAGAGCAGCAATAAACCTAGATGTGCAAATGTCTCTGTAACATACAGAGTCTTTGGCTATATCCTGGGAGTGGTATTACTGGGTTGTATGGTAGTTCTATTTTTTTCTTTTTGAGAGACCACCACACTTTTCCATAGTCATTGCATGTTTACATTCCCAACAGCAGTGACTAAGGGACCATCTTTCCCCATATCCTACCAGCATTTGTTGTCATTTGTATTCTTTTTATTTTATTTCATTTTATTTTATCTTATGTGTATGAGTATATTGTCTGCATATATATAAGTCATGTCATATAGTGCCCATGGAGGACAGAAGAGGGCATCAGATCCTTTGGGACCTGGAGTTATAGATGGTTGTTAGCCACCATGGGGGTACCGGGATTTGAACCTGGGTCTTCTGCAAGAGCTGTCACTGCTCTTAACTGCTGAACCATCTTTCCAGCCCCTAGTTATTCATATTGATGACAGCCTTTCTGAGTGGGGTGAGATGGAATCTCAAACTAGTTTTAGTTTATATAGCTCTAGTAGTTAAGGATGTTGGACACTTTAACAAATATTTATTGGCCATTTGTATTCTTTTTACAACAGTCAATTGTATCATTCATTGTTTGGTAGTTTGGGGGAGGGGTTAGTAGTTAATTTTTGCAATTCTTCTTATATTGTAGATATTAACCATTGTCTAAAGTGTAGCTGGCAAGGATTTTCTCTCATTATATAGATTGTTCACTCTGTTGTTAGTTTCTTTTGCCGTGCAGAAGCATTTTAATTTCATGTACTCTTGTTGTTTCTTGGAGGTTCTTTCCTGTGGAATTGAGGTTCTGTCTGGAAAATTTTACCTATACGTGTGTCTTGAAATACGTCTCTTATTTTCCTTAAGCAGCTTCAGCATTTCAGGTTTTAAGTTAAAGTCTTTGATCCAGTTTAAGTTTTGTTCAGAGTGAGAGGTGCAGTGGTATTGTAATTTCTTCAGGAGTTATCATCTGTACAGATGGTCTTGTGACTTCTGTCCTAAAGTGTATACTAATAGGGTGTAATAGTGTGTATTTCGTTGATTGATTTGAGTATGTAGAGCCAGCTTTGCATCCTGGGATGAAATCAGCTTAGCTGTAATATGTGATTGTCTCTCTGTGGTCTTGTATTTGATTTGCAAGTATTTGGTTGGGAATTTTTGTGTCTGTGTTCATCACAGAGATTGATCAGTTTTCTTTCTTGTTGTTATGTCTTTTTCTGGGTTTGGTATCAGAATTATACTAGCTTTGTAGAATGAGTTTAGTAATTTTCCTTTCCTTTGTATTTGGAACAGTTTGAGAAGTTCTGGTATTAGATTTTCCTTAAAGGTTTGGTAGAATTCAGTAGTAAATCCTTCTGACCCTGGGCTTTTCTTTGCAGGGAGATTTTAAATTACTTCTCAGGCCCCTTGTTTGTTGTGGGTATGTTTAAATTGTTTATGTCTTCTGACTTTCATTTCAGTAGGTTATGTACATTTAGAAACTTACCCATTATCCAGCATGTTGGAGTGTAAGTTTTCAAAGTATTCCTTGATGATCTAGATTTCACCAGGGTCTATTGTAATATCCCCCCATTTCAACTCTAATTTTATTAATTTACGTCTCTCTTTTTTGGTTAGTTTGGCTAGGGGTTGGCGAGTCTTAAGCAATCTGGCCTTGTGCATATCTTCCCAGAAATTCTAAGCAATTTTCATATTTTTTTCTGAGTTTATAGCCACTCTTGGTATTTCATCAATATATAGCACCCCAAGTCTAGGTTTGCCACAAGTCCAAATACTGTCACTGTTTTAACACTAGGGAGTGATTCAAGCTCCAGTTTGTCCCAAATCTGCATCGGTGCATTATCTAGCATGAAATAGGGACCTAAAAAGCGTAATCCCTTCCAAACTTTTCCTGTGACCAGTTGTTTTGTACAGTTAGGGAATGGCTATTTTAATAGCCATATTTTCTCTTTAAATGAGTGAGTTTATGTTCTGGGGAGAGGGAGAAGAGGGAGGTCATCAAATTGGGTACTCAAATTGTCCAGCAGAAACCAACCCCTTTAAGGTAGCTTGCTGGCGTTTCCAAACAGAGAGAGCCCCCAGCATAGCAGAGGGTCCCCTCAAGTGAGGCTTCCAAGTCAAAGAACAAACAACAGTAGAAAAGTGGCATCATCAGGTTGGAGGCTCACAGATACCCAGCAGAAGTCGACTGGAGAAGTCCCTTTAAGGCAGCCAGCTGGAGTTCCCGGTTAAGAGAGTTCTGGGCAAAGCCAAGTGTCCTCTCAGGTGAGGCTTCCAAGTAGAAGAGCAAATAATAGATAGAGATAACATTAAGTCAGGCCCTTATAACTCCCAGCAGAAGGGGAAGTTGAGGCAATTAGCTGGAGTTCCTGGTTGAACTTTCTCTCCATGGACGAACTTCTCACGGCTATACTTTTAGCTTTTCTTTCCCACTGCAGACACATCTGTATTATAGGATAAACTGTAGTGACATCTGTTAGAAATAGTTTACCTTCTGGTTTTGACTTGGACTGTTTTGCTGTTCTCTTGCTATTTCAGAGTTGAGCGAGGCAGCTCATCCTCAGACCTTGGAGCATACTTTGAGGCAAACAAACGTGCTTGGAGCTAAAATGGACAGGGTCAGCTCCACTTCCAGAGCCAGTTTCTCCGTGTGCTCAGACAATATATGATACTTTGCCAGTATGTATTTATTCTGGGGTAGGCCTAGACTTGTCCACAGACACTGGCCTATGGTTGGGTACTATAGGATTCTGCCTGGCTCTGGGCAGGATCATCAATCAAAAACCATTCCGTCTTCTTTGCCATACCTGAGGCCACAAATGAGACAAAGTCTTGTCATATCCTGAACCCCATATGCTACTAAGACCACACTGAACTAGGGTAGGACCAAAGCCCACACTACTAAGGACTAACTACTGCTGGTGTGGACTTGTGAGCCCAAGTCTTCTGCAACCATTGATAATACTATGCCTTGTGCTGGGGCTGTTTCAAAGTCTCTGTCTGCAAGTGCCCTTTTGGGAATGGGGGCTGTTAGAATCTGCCTAGTATTAGGTTTCATCAACTGGACACTGAGTTCCAAGACAACGCCCTGCAATAACTATACTCTACCCTTTCCTCCCTCAGCTAATAGCCTTGTACCATGTGCCTGAGGGTGGAATAGCTTTGGTGAAGTCCATTTTTTGGCAACCAAAGTTGATGCTAAACTGGGCTGCACCTCAGTCTAACAACTGCTAGGACTTTTGCAGTCTTGGGTATACCACACCTATGGTGATGTAGGCCAAAAGAGCAGATCTTTGGGATCTTTCTGTGAGAACTGGTTAAGGATAACTGTGTTTCCCAAAGTTTGGGTCTGGATGATGGAGATAACTCCTTGGCCACCAAAACTGGTAGTAAGCTAGATTGCATCACAGACTCACAGCCCCAGGACCTTGAAGGGGATACTTCAAGCCCACACTTAGCCCAGAAGTGATGTGGACTGAAAGGAATCTGTCCATGTCAAGGGCAGGTCTAGGAGCTCATCTATGGGCACCAGTATCTGGCAGGTGGGGCTGAGGGTTCAGTTTTAACCAGGTGTTGGACTTTACTCTGGTAGGCCCGACATTAAGCTTCAAGACAAACTAACTTTTGTGCCCTACTCTCTTGTTCCTGATTCTGCCTGAGGCTCCCTATACCACAGGTTGAAGGAGAGGTGGAAGGAGCAGTCAGCTGCCTGGCTAAGACAGTTCCAACAGCTCAGTTCAGTTCACAGCCATTAGCCTAGGGTTGTGAGGCTTTCCCTAGGACTAGGTTTCACAGTTACAGTCTAAGGCCTAGACCGAAATACTTCTCCCTGTGCCTCTCCCAAGAGGGAAGCGGCTCATTGACAATTTCACACATGTATACAAGCATTCTGATTTTTCTCCCCCAGCCTCTTACCTCCCACCCCTGTCAGTCCCACTTCCTTATAAATCTCTTTCCCACATTCAGGATCTTTTGTTTTTTGACCCACTGAGTTTAACAAGGACTGTGACCAGCAAATAGAACTGGAAATAATTACAACTGAAGACAGTGATTCTGCTTCTCTCATAATCTGAGTAGCCAGTAGTTCAATAGTAACAGGTAGGGCTCCATGAATCCTTCCCAGGCTATGCCTAACTCTTGGCAGGGCCTGGTGTCCGTAACTGTGTTTGGTGTTGTACCTAGAAGATGGCATTTTGCACCTCTTAAATTCCTTCCACCCCCCCCCCCATATCTGTGTTGTTCCTTGAGGGGGTAGTGTCAGTGTTTTGTTTAAGACTCAGCCCTCAACCATCCCTTGTTCTTTGTATTTTGGGTAACCATGAATCTGTGCCTTCACTGTAATGAGGCTTCTTTGCTTAAGAGTGGAAGTGGCATTTATCTATGGGTATAAGTATTTAGAAGGCAGTTTGATGCTATGTCCATTAGCACAAGTAGTTACATTAATGTAATCACAGTAGTTACATTAACCTCTGGAACCCATGATCTCACACAAGTATGGGTTTTTGACTGACTTTACAGTACCTGACATGGATTCTTTCCTGTGGAGCAGACCTTAACTTGAATCCGAGAAAAGTTGTTATTCCTGTAACAGTTGTGCCACTGTTATACAGGTGGGCACATTTTTGCTGGCAGGTTGGTATTGCAGTTCATTGGGTTCACTACTGGGTAAGATCATTAATGCCTGTTCTCTCCTAGTCACTAGCATGACACCTTCCTGGACAGTGAAAGCCAGCTGGCATGGAGGAAGTGTCCAGCTCAGTTTCAACTTGATTTTTCTTCTTGGTATTTTTGAGACAGGGTCTCCCTATGGCCCCAGTTGGCCTGGAACTCCTTGGGTAGACCAGGCTTGGCCTTGAACTCACAGAGATATGCCCTCTTCTGCCTCCCAAGTGCTGGGATTAAAGGCATGTACCACCATGCCTGGCACAACTTGATATCTTTAGATCTTAAAAAATCTTTTTATTTTATATGTGTGAATGTTTTTTTTGTGTGTATCATGTGTGTACCTAGTGGCCATGGAGCCCATAAGAGGGCAAAGGATCTGGAATCGGAGTCACAGATGATTGGGAGTTGCCTTGTGGGTGCTGGAAACTGAACCCAGGTCTTCTACAAGAGTGGCAGGTGCTCTTAATCACTGAGCCATCTCTCCAGCCCTATGGGATGGAATCTTAAAAGTAGTTTTAATCTGCATTTCCCTGATGGCTAAGGATGTTGAATGATTTTTAAAGTGTTTACTAGCCCTTTGTATTTCTCTTGATGACTCTCTTTTTAGTGTTAGTGCCCAGTTTTCAGTTAGGTTATTTGTTTTCTTGGCATTTAATGTTTGAGTTCCTTGTATATCTAGACATTAGTCTGTCAGAAATAGAATTGGCAAAAAGATCTTCTCCCATCCTGTGGACTGCCACTTCACTTGATTAGCAGCCTCCTTTGCTGTAAAACTTTAATTTCATGAGATCTTATTTGTTGATTGTTGGTCTTGTTCTTGTACTACCAGAGTCCTATTCAGAAAATCTTTACCTGCATATATTATACTCTTCTTCCTCTAGTAGTTTCAGAATATCAGCTTCTATGTTGAGGTCTTTGATTTGTTTAGATCTGAGTTTTTGTAGAATGAGAGATAAGAGTCACATTGAAAATCATGACATGGACTCAAATGTAAACTTGAGCAGTGACATTCTGTTTTCAGTGATTAGTGGACCATCCTTTGTAGATACTTGACCGTCTTCCCACCCATTACTTATGTCATAGCCCCATGTCATACCGCCATCCTGATAGCTCAGGTCAGAGAAGTCACTCTTATGGTTTTTCCAGTTGTAGCAGCTAACTTGGCCAAGGGCTGTGGGAATCAGAGTCTGGTCCACCAACAAGAGTAGATTTTCTAGCCTTGTATGAGTGAAAGTACCTCTGCACTTCTGTCTTCTTTCTCCACTTCAAATTCTGTATTTAAAGAGGCAGATGATTAATGAGTCATATGAGAGTGAGGAGGCAGGGAATGATAATGGAGGACAGGATAAGCTCTGAACAGTAATCACCTTTCATCAAATGCCTTAGGTGGCGGGAGTGCTACCACAGTGGTGTCAGGGGAGTGTCCCAGAGACCTGGATGAACCCATTTAGCTTTGGTATTGAGGGATGGTCATGTTGAACAAAGTATAGGATGTTAGGTCTGAAAGCAGTAGTAGAGCTTGACTGAGCACACCTCTCCCTGCTCAGCATCAGAAGAAACCAAGACACATTTAAGGCAGGTTGGCATGATCACAAATGGGACTTGCCTAAGAGTGGGTAGCCTATGATTTTCCTATTGCTCTGGCATTGTTCTAATGGGAACCAGCAGATGCTGTGTCCTCTGCTCCCCAGATCATGGCAAAGGTGTATGACTTCTAGACTCCAACATAAGTGGCAAGAGGGAACCGTGCCCATCATGGGGAGAAAAGATACTCTCAGGATGGGTAATGCTAAGTTGGGAGAACATCTGAGTGGATACAGGTAGAAATGAATTAAGTAGTTTGTAGACCTTTTGGAGCATAGCTAGGAGTAGAGGTAAAGATTTAGGGCCCAGCATTGTGTCACAGGCTAAGTGTGGTTGAGATTAATTGGGAAGGGGTGTATTAGTCATTTTTTTGTTGTGATAAAACACCATGACCAAGGCGACTTATAGAAAGAAGAACTTACTTGGGCTTACAGTTCCAGAAGGATAAGAGTTCATCATGGCAGAGGAGGCATGGCAGGAGGCAACTGGAGCAGAAGACTGAGAACTCACGTCTTAACCACCTACAAGAAACAGAGAGAAAAACTCAAAAATGGACCCAGGGTATGAACTCTCAAAGCCCACCCCCCAGTGACGTGTTTCCTCTAGCTAGGCCATACCTCCTAAAGGTTCCATGACCCCCTCCCCTCCAAAGAGTACCATCAGCTGACCAGGTGTTCAAATACTCGAACCTGTGAGGGACATTGCTCAGTCAAAGCACTACAAGGGGTATCCTACAGTTTTCAGAGAAATGGGCCAAGGGAGGCACCTGTCTCACTGAGGATTACTTAACAGTTTCACACCAGGAGCTGGTAAGATGGCTCAGCCAATTAAAAGTATTTGCCACCAAACCTGACAGCCTGGAATCCACATGAAGGTAGAAGGTGAGAACTGACTTCCAGAAGTTCTTCTCTGACCTCCACATGCAGACCGTGGCATATTTATGCCTATATACACACACAAATACACACAAAATAAAAACAAATTTTACACTATAAAGATTCAGACTAGACCCATCCAGTATTAAGATTTTATCCCATTTCCTTTTCACATACTCTCGGTGCATTTGTATTTTTCTGAACCATTGAGAGTAAATTGCACATGTATTATAATCTTTACCCTTGAAAGCTTTAATGTCTCATAAGAACAAGGATATTATCTTACATAACAGTACAGTCATCAACCAGGAAATGTAACGTCTGTGAAATACTACAGTTCACCATCTGTACTCCAGCTTACTAATTATAAAAAACCCTTAGTATGATTTTTTCCCCTTTGTAGTACAGAATCATGTCTAGGAACATATTGCATTTATTGTGATGTCTCTTTAGTCTTGTTTATTCTTGAACATTTCCTTAATTCCTTGTCCTTTTTTTTGGTACTGAAGAAATTTATCTGTACTCACAGAACAGTGACGGAAGAGTGAAACTGATTAAATATTAAAACCATAGGTTTCCTGGCAGTCAGAGGGAACTGAGAAGAAATAGGCAATTACAGGGAAAGGAAGAAAAAGCAATTTTCAAAATTATGACATTACTATTCAGCACTGTGGAGCTCTTCATGCTTGTCCTTTGTTAGTCTTCATGGAGACATAGGACTTTGTCACAAGTCATGTTACATAGACACACAAATGCTGATAGCTATTCTTGAACCCCATAAAAATTCAGATGAACAGATACAAAGCAAAAATGCTTGCAGCACTAAAATTGAGACCAATTTATTTTTAAATTTATTTTGACAATGCACACAATGCATTTTGAACATATTTACTCTTAATTAGCCTTTCTCTTTTGTTTTTTTTTCTTTTGAGTATTTTTGAAAAGTGGTTTTATTTTTCTCTTGTAATAAATTTAAAATGCTTGTTCCTTGACAGTTTCATACATGTATGTAATGAACCTTAGTCCTCTCACCGTATCCTGTCATACCCTTTCCTTCTTCCAACCAGTTTCCTTCCTACTTTCATATCTTTTTTTGTGAATACAGAACCACAAATACGGTTATTTGCCAGAACACGTGCAACGTTACGCCACTGAAGAAAGTGACATCCTTTTCTGCCAGTCACTATTGGCTGTCAGTAGTCTTGGAGACAGGGCTTATGAGTCCTTCCCCCTTTCATGCTGAAATGAGTTCAGCCTTGTGTAGGTCTTGTATAGGTAACCACAGCTGCTGTGAAGTCATGTTAAGTTCCAGCAGTCCTCCCTAACCTCTGGCTCTTATAATTTTTCACCTCCTGTTCTGAGATGTTCCCTGAGCCTTGGGAACATGTTTGGAGCAAAGACTCATCATTTATTCTCTGGACTTTGACCAGTTGTCTCTGTATTAACTTTAAAAAGAAGTTTCCCTGCCTGATGAAGGTTGAGAGCTGCACCATCTTATGAATATAAAGATAAATATTTAGAATCAAGTTTGATAACATGTCCATTTAGCAAATTAATAGTAGTAGGTTGTCTCCAGGGCCTACGATCTCCCCAACCACAGATTCTTGGCCAGATTTTGTGTTCCATCCTGTGTAGTGGGCCTAAAATCTAATAAGGAAAAATGGCTACACCCATAACAGTCATGCAGCATTGTACCAATGGGCATATATTGCCATGTTGGTGGTTGTTATAGTTTCCAGGGTTTGCTGCTGGGTAAAATCAACGCCTTTTCTCCCAGCAGCTTTCATAGCACTTCCTGGCACTGTGAAAGCCGTCAGAGGACGCTTCCAGGTAATTTCCAACTTGATTTTTACATGTCCTGTGACCAGAGTATGTGCTGTATTCAGCAGTAGGATCTTACCATCAAGTCTGGTGAGCAACCAAGAGCAATAGCAGTAGTCAGGACATTGCCTTCTCCCACACCTTGGATCTCCTCTTTCCCCCTCCTTGCATTTTTATTTTTTTTTAAATACATATTTTAAATATTTTTATTTTATGTGTATGAGTGTATCATCTGCATATATATAAGTGCACCTGCGTCACACAATACCCGTAGAGGACCCAAGAGGATCCCTTGGAACTGGAGTTATGGACAGTCATTAGCTGCCGTGTGGGTGCTGGAATTTGAACCCAGGTCTTCTGCAAGAACAGCCCATGCTCTTAACCACTGAGCCATCTCTCCAGCCCCTACTTTAACTAGTTTTGAGTCTGTATTAATCACCACCCACTGCAAAAAGAAACTTCTCTGACCAAGGTTGAAAGCAGCACTAATCTATGAGTATAACACAAATATTTAGAAGACAGTTTGATATCATGTCCATTAGCAAAACAATATTACTAAGTCATCTTCCTCACTTGCCCTCTCCCAGGCCTGTGGCATACCCAGCCATGAGCTTTTGACCATGTTTACATACCAGGCAAGAATTCTCTTCTGTGGAATGGGCCTCAAATCCAATGAGAAAGCAGTTATGCTACAATTGTACCAGTGGGCATATCTTACCTGGCAGGTCAGTATTCTAGTATACAGGGTCCACATCTGGGTAAGACAGTTGATGACATTTTTTTATACTATGTAAACTAGCCATCAGGATTCCTCACTTTTTCATTGTCTTTTATGTGAGGTGAGCATGATAACCACTACACTACAGAAATATCCTCTACTTTTCCTTTTAAAAATAGAAATGTCCTAATGAATCAAGTTTTCTCATGATTGGATTCAGATTAAGCTTTTTTTTCTAGATTATTATGTAAGCAATGATATTCTCAGAGTATCATATCTGAAGGAAAGTTGTATCCACCTGCCCCTAATTGATAACACTACTTTTTCTCTTCTGGTTCTGGGGAATGGAACTCGGGGCTTTGTGCATGCTAGGCAAATGCTTTGTCACTGAGCTATATCCCCAGCCTGGTAATAGTTTGACCATGTAGACAAAATGTCTGAATTCTTCACTATCTAGTTAATATTGTTAGTAATAAATAATCTGTGGAGACAGTTAAGTCTATGCAACTATCCTGCATCTATCCAAATTCTCCCTCTAAACTGAGTGTTCACTGTCCATGATCTACTCTTTACTACAATGTTGCAAGGTGATCATCTTTCACCTCCAGCACTGCTGCCACATGGACCTTTTGGTCCTCAGCACCATCTCAGCAGCTCTGTTTTCCTCCCCACTGATTTGTTTACTTATTAATATAAGTGTGGGCTGATGGATCCCTGTTTTTCAGTAGTTTATACCATTGTTTTATTTATTTTGGCACTCAGCTTTCCCCATACTTGGTGAGTTTAAGCTGCTTCAAATGCTTGTGTTCTTGTCACATCATATTAAGAGCATATTTCTAGTTCATCTTATGCTTTCTGTGTCCCACCCCTGAAAGCAGCTCTTTGTCCAGGGACTCTTGGTCCCTTTTAGTGGTGACTGGTACAAAACCAGTATCTGAGCACTATATGAGCTCATTGTTGCTAGGCTGTCTTTGCCTCTAGGTCCTTATAGCAGGCAGAGTTAGGATCTGTGTGCATGTATTGTATGTGCACATATACTTATATATATGTAACCACATATAGATACACATTTTAGAAATCATTAATTTAGAGCTGTAGTGGTAGCTCAGTGGTAGAACTTGCCTACTGCGCATGAGGTCCTGGGTTGGATCCCTAACATTAAAAAAAATCGTGAACTTTTATCTATGATCTTAATTATGATTCATTTTTCAGTGGTTTTCTTTACCCCTTCTTCCCTCCCTCCCCACATTCAAGCCCTTGGGAGGTTGTGGCTGGAGGATTAGGAGTCTGAAGCCAGTGTAGGCTACATAATGATACACTTCTACAACACACACACACACACACACACACGTACACACAAACTATGGGTTAGAACCCTTTTAGTGTTTAATAATATTAAATATCTCACTGACATTTAAACATTAGGCAATGAGAAGAGTGCACAGAGATAGGCAGGAACAACCAGGTACAGGGCATCAGAGGAGCCTGGGAGGAAAGGCTTTCCTTTCCTTCAAATTTTATTTTTACTAAAATGAGACAAAAGAAGGAAGGACACATTTTGGGGGGTGATTTTGGCCCTATGGAGATGAATTTTAGATACACGTACTGTGGGACCCTGGAACCCCTTTTCAACTCAATAACTGCTCTTTTCGCTTCTGTAAAAATGCTTAGCTATAGGACATCAGAAAATGGATAAATATAACTCCATCTTATTCTTTGTTCCTTCTAAGCAGTCACAAGGCCACAAGATTAAATAAGGCTAAAACAAAAACTAGCAAAAGGTTTGAATAATAATCAACACATTCCTTTGCCCTGAAGGCAGCACCCACCAATAAGAAACCTCCAAACCTCTAATTAACCAATTTTGGCATATAGTTCATTACAACCAATTAATTTAAAATATGCTTGGTGTGCGGGCTCCTATAACCAAACAGAATGTAACACTGTTATTTCCCACCTTCCTTTATCTCAGACTTATAAAAGGCTCCTAACCTCTCTGCTCGGGGCTCCCAGAATGGATCCACTGTGTTGGTAAGGTCTGGGGGACCAAGCTTAAGCTTGAATAAAGGCTCTTTGTTTTCTGCATACACTCTGGACTCCGTGGTAGTTCTTGAGGAGCCGTTCTCTGGGCATAACAGTACTTTATGTCAAAACAGTGCCTAACATCTGTAACTCCAGTTCTGGAGGAATCCAATGCCCTCTTCTGACTTCTGTGAGCATTGCATGATGACATGCGTGCATTTACACCCATGCAGGCAATACACTTGTATACATAAAATAATGTACAAAATATTAAATCTTTATTGGGCATGTACCCTTTGTCAAGAACTGTGATGGGCAGTGGGCATAAAATGGTGCAAAAATGAGATGTGGCCCTTCCCAAGGTCATTGTATTGTGGAATGTCATAACAAAAACTAATATACATAGAGATGATTATCACAAATGCTATTCAGGGAAAGGAAAACATTTAGTATGGGACTTCCTGGTAGAAATTTATTTCTAGCCTTTTTAGGACTCATTTCCTCTACTTCCTATAATCCCATATAACTCTGAGCATCAAGGGAGACGCCATTCTATCTGGTCAGCTGAGCATCACTTTCCCACAGCATCAGCGATGGATTCTAAAACACAAGACTGACTCTGGGCGGTTTAGAACGCTTATGGAGATGCAAATCCAGCCCTCATACTAGAGTTGAATGTGAGGGAGGAACCCGGAGCTGCTGTGGTCATCTTGCCACCATGAGCAATGAGCTTCTCTGAGGGAAGAGCTGTCATTGAGGAAATGAGATGGAGAGCTAAGTAAATCTTGGTGTCATGTTTTTCTGAGTTCTGGATCAGCCTGAAGCCAACTTCAGGTTTTGCAGTTATTTGGACCTATTTGGTTTGTTCCTTGGGAACAAGATGACCTGGAATGTAAGTGAGTTAGAGAAAGTTTCCTCCAGAAGGGATATGTTACTAGACTTCAGGACATCAAGGTGGTTTGGAGTAAGAGGGGAAGTTAGGGGAGCCCTGAGGGCAGAGGAACAGCTTGCACATGGTGGGCTGTACACTACATTTATACCTGCATCTCTCCTTCCTTCCTGACTTCTGGCTGGGCTATTTTCAGTCACAATGACTGAGAAACTGTCAGTTCTGAGAAACTGACATTTGGGCTGAAATAGAAATTTTGATGATAAAGAAGCAGCCATTTGAAGATTTTCAGGAAGAACATTCTACATAGAAGGAAAAATGGGCATAAAAACCCTGAGATGGGCACAGATTTGAATTTCTTTTTTTGTTCTTTTTGAATACTTGGTGCTTTAGATTTGGATTTCTTGAGAGAAACAAAATTAGATCAGGGGCTTCAGGGAAGCAAAGAGGGAAGGAAGTGGGCCGAGCCTGTTCATGGAAGCCTTAGGAGTAGATTTTAGTTGACTTACTCTGCAGACGCTTAAAGCAGAGGCACTATTTTCCTGTTTGCCCATTGAGAAACTCTTTCTGGGTTATGTGTAAGATGGTGTAGAAAGGCTGGGAAAGGGTCTAGCTCTTGTCTCTAAGTTTCAGTAGCGTATCCCTCTGCTTTGCTCCAAGTGCAGTGGTGGTAAGGTGTCTCACTGTTACAGTCCAGCAGTACTGAGCTACCCATGAAAGCTTCTTTCAATAAACCTTCTATGGCCCAGTTTGAGGGTGTCATACACATCCTACTAAAAATCCCACTTACTCTGGAGCCATTGGCATGTACATCTGCAAGCTGTGGTCTTTAGTGAAAGGAACTAGAGAGATCAGAAGACAGGGACCAGGGACATCAGCTTTTAAAGGTGGCCAAGGAGGGAGTTGCTGGCAGAGAAGGCCACTGAAAAGAGACTCATTAAGTAGGCATTAAGCCAGGTGACTCCATGAAGAAAGCACAACATGGAAGAGGACACTGTCAAAGACTACCAAGAAGTCAGGGGAGGCGGAAACCGACGTTTCCATGAGATTTGCCAATCAGTAAACTTTAACAGGAGCTTTTCAGTCTCTGCAGTGCTCACTTGCTTCCTTCTCTGTTGGAGTCCTACCCCTCTAAAAGATGTATGGGATCCTGCTTGATCTGCCTTTAGCTTAGTCCTACATAATCTCCCCCACCAAGTCTCTGCCACTCACTCCTCAACTGCTCAAAGACTCCAGGGTCCTACTCTTACTGTCCCCTCTGCCTGGTTCCCTCCCCTCCTTTCCTGCCTCCTGTGGGTAGTAACCCCAGATCTCTCAGAACCCATCCTGTCCCTTAAGTCATAGTGAATTGCTTTTTTACATACAGTTGATTCTTGTTTTTCATCTCAGTTACATTCCAGCTTCCAGAAAGTCACTGTGAACATTGCTAAAGTGAATCTCAAGCTCCGGCTCCTGGATTAGGTTCCTGTGAGGCTCCTGGTCACATTGTTTACTGATCAGCACATAATCTTAGTCTATGTATATTTCTTATTTAATATAGATGTTGATTCATTAACATTGGCCCCATAGCCAAGAACATCAGGAGTCATGCCTGAACAAATTTCATCTCACACATGTATTTTCTTCGGAGGACACATCACAGCCTCTTCTTGCTTAGGAAATGGGTATTTCCATACACGTACATGGAGGCAAACACATATATTAATCTTTGTTCAGACCTATCATTAATACCCCCTTTCGTTTTAAACAATGATATTAGCAATAAAAAAAATAGGAGCCAGATGTAGTGTCCCATCCCTTTAATCCCAGTACTGGGGAAGCAGAGGCAAGCAGATCTCTGTGAGATCAAGACCAGCCTGGTCTACATAGTTACAGGCCAGTTGGGGTTACAGGGAGACCCTGTTTCAAGCAACCACCTCTCTCCAATAAAACCTCATAAGAATACATAGTTCCTCTTTGTAATTTATTTATTGTTCCTCTTTTTAAAGCAAGTTCTTTAAACCAGTTTTGGAAAGTTTTAAACATTCACTCTGATTCATGGCATCAGTTCAGTGAGTGCTTTGATTCTTCTCTTTTTTTTTTTTAATTTGTGTGAGTGTATTGCCTGCATGCATGTAAGTGCACCTGTGTCATGCAGTGCCCACGGAGTCAGAAGAAAACGTTGGATTCCCCTGGAACTGGAGTTACAGAAGTTGTTAGCCACCATGTGGGTACTGGGAATTGAACCCCGGTCTTCTGCAAGGTTGGTGCTCTTAACTGCTGAGCCATCACTCCAGCACTGAGTTCTTCTATTCTTATGTACCTTTCTAATGTCATTTCAGAGGAATATTGAACCATCTGCCAGCTAATTAAAATGTTTTACATTATAACTTGGTGTTTTGGCTTTTTGTTGAGATCATCTGTAACACATGTTCATTTCCTGTGTGTCTGTGGCGTCTTTTTTCTGGCTGGTTAATGACTATACTGATTAAAGCGGGGGAAGCAGGCTGATTCTGTAGGTTCACTCCTCACTCCTTCCTTTGTCCCTCAAATCTGCTCATTCTCCACCACGCTGCTGTAAAGATAGAAACTAATTTATATAATATTTGCTAAGGGAGAGTCTATGGAGTTGCTGATTTCAACTGATGACCACAATCATTTCATATGATTAAAAAGGTTGTTTTTTTAAATTTTATGTATATACTCATATATGTATACTTTATGTTTTGTCTGCATGTACATAAGTGTACCCATACCATGCAATGCCCACAGAGGTCAGTGGAGGACTTCAGATCTCCTGGAACTGGAGTTATGGATGGTTGTTAGTTGTCATGTGGATGCTGGGAACAAAACCCAGGTCCTCTGAAGAGCAGCCAGTGCTCTTAAGTGCTGAGCCATCTCTCCAGCCCCTTCATATGATTTTTAATATGACTTTTTGTAGGTACTGTATTTGCATGGATGAATTCATTTAATATTAAAGTAATTTAGTGGGTTGAGTAAAATTGTCATCATCCCCAATTATATCTGGGGAAACCAAGGCAAAGGAAAGTTAAATAACTCACAGAAAAATCACACAGCTAGCAAATGTTTGATGTAAGATTTGAGTTTCTTGATTTGAGAATTTCATATAATATATTTTTATCATATTAACCTCCTCCTCCTTCCCTACCCACTACCTCCCCCAACTTCATGTCCCTTATTATTCTCTCTTTTTGAAGTCCTGTGGAGTCTGGTCTGTATGTCTTATATGCTCTTGGGTGTAGCTTTCTCTTTTGAGTCTGGCCAACCTGCCAGGTATCATCCCAGTAAGGAAAACTGACTCTTCCTCTCCCAGCATCTATCAATTAGCTAGGGCTGGGGCTTCCTGACTACCTCTCCCATCCGTACTGGGTCCCCGTCTGACTTGGGTTTGCACAGGTCTTGTGCATGCTGTCATAGGTGCTGTGGGTTCATATGTGCAACTACCTTGTGATGCCTGGAGACTACATTTTAAACTTCTCAAAAATGCATCACTAAGCTTAGCATAACCAGCCTCAATGTTGTTAAGGGAGTAGGAACCACCCTCTTTGCTATGTCAGTGCTGTGTTTCCCCCTTTTTAGATACATCATTTGATATAGGTGCATACTTCCATAGATTCAAGGACATAGAGACTGGAGGATAGGTCTGTCTTTACCACCACATCTCTGGTGATTGGACAAAGCATGAAACAAACATGCACCATATTTTTAATTGAGGGGAAAAGGGGAGGTGGGAGGGTGGAAGGACACAGTCTTCTGGCCTGGGAAGGCCAGTGAAATACATTTTACCGTGGGTCTGTTTGGCTTGGGAAGCTTGGGTTTCGAAGAGATGCACACATTATTTGCTAGAGTAGGGTAAGCCAAAGGGATAGATGCAAGCCAGAGACTTTTAGTGTTAGTTGAATTGTGAACCCCTTACCTAGTAGACTGAGGCTAGAGTTCAGATGAGGGTGGGTGCTAGGTGGGAACGGGGAACACATTAGGAGTGAGTCGCTATGGGAAGGGGCCATCAGTACATGAGAACTCCCTTGCCCCAGTTAGCAGGAGTGGTACAAAGGTCGGCGGAACTGTGCTGTGTGTGAGACCACAGATCATTGTTTAGAAACCAGGTGGCAAAAACTTGCCATTAATTGAATGCCTTCAAACTTTTTTGTGGGTGCTAGGTACAGGTGTGCAAGGCTATAAATGTACATCTGTCTTTAGGAAATAGGGATTTAGGTTTCTGGCACTCTGGGACCCAAGTTCTTCAAAACAATAAGATGCACAGTGCTAAAACAAGTCCTGAAAAGGATAAAGCAGGATGTTCTTTGTGTTATCTGTCTCTTGGACTGTCTTTGTGATGTTTTTAATCTGCCTAAAGGGGAAGCAATGCTTCTCAGAGTTATTGTAATGATCAGCTCAAAAAGCATAATAAAATCCTTGGAAAAGTACAAAGTGTTATCAAATATAATGATTATCATTACCTGCCATCAAATACATTAGATGACATAGTGCAATGGCAGATTAACTGTCTGCTGCTGCACAGCCACTGGGATGGTTAGTATTGATGGACAACCTGAAAAGATCTTTAATCACTTAGGAGCTGAACATCCTGGCATACCTGTGAGGGATATCTGAATTAGGTTAGCTTCTGGGCATGGAGGGATGATATTGATTAGGTTAAATAAGATGGGAAGACTCACCCTAAATGTGACTCCATTCCCTGGGTCTGAGGTCCTCAACTATGTATGTAGGAAACAGGAGAAGGAAAAAAATCATTCAGCAGTCATGGTTCTCCTCGTGACTGTGGATACAAGGTGACTAGCTACCTCAGGACGTAGTTTATAAATTCTCTATCTGGAAAGAACTTTGGCAAAAACAAAAACGAAAAATCTAAATTCTTGCACTTGCTTTAGGTTCCACTGAATGAATACCAGCAATACTGTTTTTCACAGACTTCACCTAGTGATTCTTCAAATAAATTCAACAAAACATTTCATGGAGTTTCCTGGAGTAAAGTTCAGAGTGATGATGGAGAAAGGAAATTCTCATTGCTTGAAAGGGAGAAGGATGGTGATTCTCCTGTATGTTCCTTAGGGTTATTCTGAGCCCATATATCTGTACATCCTATATCAAAACCAGTTCTACTTTGGGGGTGTACCATACCAAGCTCTGTACGAGATACAGAAGGACAAGAGTGTGATCTCTGCTTTCAAATTGCATCCAGTCTTATTGGGAAGATGTGATACACCTCAGGGTCATGAGCATGCACATTTTCAAAACACAATAGCCTTAAGAGCCAAATGTGCCAGTTATAAGTAGGCTGAGTTGTCTACACATTAAAACTTAAGAGTGAATTAAGTATGCATAAACTTAATTCTTCCTGTTTCAAAAGAAAAGGTGCATCTACTTTGGAAAATAGTTTGACAATTCCTTATAAAAAGTTAAATATAGCTACCATATGATCTAAAAATTCTACTACTAGGTTTATATCTAAGAGAATTAAAACATATGTCCACACAAAAACCCTGTTCATGAATGTTTGTAGCAGCATTATTTATAAAAGCTCCAAATAGGCTGACAATCCAAATAACTACCAGTTGGTCAGTGGATAAACAAAATGTGGTATTCCCACACAATGGGATATTATTCAATCTTAAATGAAGTATTGGTATATGCTACAACATGAAGAGACTTTAAAAATGTGTGAAGCTGAAGAAGCCACTTACAAATACATATAGTGTATGATTCCTCCCTTTTGGAGTAGGCAAATCTATAGATAAAGAAAGCAGAGTAGCAGATGATAGGGGCTGGGGAGGGTACAGTGGGTGGGTACAGTGCTCACTTTCAGAATAATGAAAATGTTCTGGATTTAGATGGTGATGGTTGAACGCCTTTGAAGATACAACACAAACCCTTGAAAGTCACCAGACTGTTCATTTTAAATGGGTGAATTGTATATGAGTAATATCTTAAGAGAGTTACTAAAATTACTAAGAGAGTAAGAAGGCCAAAAGGGTGGGTGAATAGTTAGAGAACATGAAGACCCCTCCCCACCCCCCTTCTTTGTCCAGAGGTCATCACTTTCTTTCCCACACTGAATCTCTCTTCCACCCCCTCCTGTAATATCCAGCATGATGTCTGCTATGTGATGCTCACCCAGGACCCTATGGAGATAAAAGTGATCAACATGCTAATGCAGAGAACCAACAGGGTTCACACCCTTCATGTTTCAGTTATCTCCGCATAAGACACATCTCCCTGTAACTCACTATACAGTTTACTCCTCTTAGAAGACTCTAAAGTCAAGGAACAGTAGAATCGACAGGAACCATCAGAGCTAGGAGGACACAAGTGGTTCTTCCCCGGAGCCTTCCAGTGGAGCACAGCCTTTCTCAGCCTTCATTTTGGAATTCTGGCCCCCAGGACTATGAAGGAGTGAATTTCTGCCATTATAGCTCATTCTACAATCCTTTGCTATGGTGGATCTAGGACACTCATATACATTTGGTGAGGCTGCCAGAGGGTGTACAGTACCCAACTAAGGGTGACCCTATGAGGGCCCAGGATTGTGAGGATTCTCATTTCTTAGAAGATATGTGACAGACCTGAAGGTGTTATTTCTACTTCTGGGTCCTGACATGGTCCAAAAATTAATAATAAGATTAGGTGATAAGTGAGTTACAACTGTTTCCTAATCCTCACAGTGCTGGCTTCCCCACAGGGGATTTCTTTGTGAAAGCTTTGTACCTGAAGGAACCAGATGGTACAGAACTCTCTTGCATGGATCTCCCCATGGTTTCATAGTTGGTGCCCACTTTTTCTTCTTTCTGCACCTCCAAGTATAAGTACCTCTCTTTTCAGATACTTGACCTGCTTGATCACTGTGGCCTTGGACTCTGCTAACTATTCCTTCCTGAAGCTTCTCTCCTAGGTGACAACATCCTTGCGTCTTTCTCCTGGTCCTTCCACTCTTCTTATATTCATGACTTACATGTCTCTTTCTGTGCCATTTTACTAGAACTTGATGTTAACTTGGGTTCCGTGTTTGGTCTCTGAACACTCTACGGCTCTCTTGGGTAACGATCCAGTTTTCTCAGCTTGAGCTGCTCCCCACTGCGTGCCTCCCTACTCTCTGCTCCAGCCCAGAGTGTTCCCTCCACACCAGCTTCCTCCAGTCTGTGGAGGAAACAGTACTGGAGTACTCCAGGTTTCCTGCCTGGAGGTGCCAGCAACTTCCAGCTCAGCGTGCTCCAAGTCTGTTACTCACAGACTTTGACTGGAATCATAGACTTGCTTCCAAAATGAAGAAAGTCATGCAGAGGATTAAAAAAAATTTATTATTTTTATTTTATGTGTAGGAGTGTATCGCCTGCATGTGTGTAAGTACATTGTGGCGTGCAGTGCCCGTGGAGGTCAGAAGAGAGTGCCAGATTCCCATGAAACTGGGGTCACAGACGGTTTTGGCTGCCATGTGGGTGCTGGGATTTGAACTAGGGTCTTCTGCAAGAACATCCAGTGCTCTTAACCAGTGAACCATCTCTTCAGACCCCTCAGAGGATTTTTAAAAAATACTTTTAGGTAAGGTGTCATGTCTCATCGTTGTCTTTTGTGTGTTGTTTTTTAAGACAGGGTTTCATTGTGCCACCCAAGCTTGCCTCACACTTGCAGTAATCCTCCTGCCTCTGCCTCCCAAGTGCTGAGATTACACTCATGAGCCAACACTCCTGGACAGAGTTTTTATTGATTCAAAAGGTAGATGTTGACAGGACTGGAGAGATGCTTTAGTGGTTAAGAGCACTTGCTGCTCTTGTAGAGGAACAAGGTTTGGTTCACAGCACCTATGCCTGGGGGCTCACAAACACCTGTAACAGTTCCAGAGGATCCAAAGCCCTCTGGCCTCCATGGGCACCCAGCACACATATGATACAGCCACCCACACATACACACAAAATAAAAAATTAAAAATTTGAAAAGATAGATATTGAACAGTTTCTAGAAAAATTAAAAAAAGCTTCACAAGGAATTATGATGGGTGACATACATTGTAGACATTACCCAACCAATAAACTATGAAAGCTTGTCTATATTGACTTTAACATGTTAGAGATTTTAGTTTATAACAGGTATGCAGTTGAAGGTATTATAGACAGAGGGCAGTATATTTAACCGCATCTTCCAGTTCCTTCTTCCTGTCTTTGGTTCAGTTTGCAGGCCTGATGTGGGGCCCACTCTTCCTAGCTGCCTTGTTTCACCATCACGTCAAGCCGAGCCCCGAAAATCTCCTCAGTGGTTGGAAAGTTAGGGGTTTTTGTCCCCTCTTCTGGACCTTGCAGCAGATTCTTCCTTTCTTTTCGGTAGTCACACCCTCTTGGCCTTGCTTGGTGTGTTCCAGGGGCGGATGAACTAGAACCTTCTGTTACATCCACTGGTCTGAGTCCTCTATACCTACCTGCTTGGCTCACCAGTTTTCTCAAAGCTTAAAAACATTGATGGAAGCAGAGATGGGCTGGGGAACCGAGAGGTAGAAGAACCTACATAACAGGATTCATTTCAAATATACAAAATGACCTAATTCCAACATTCCATTGCCAAAGCTATTGAAGTCTTTTCAGACACGAGACTCCAGCAGGTACTGATGAAGATACCTGGATGGCTAATACTAGATATTTCTCCTGGTATAATAGGGCACAGTGTGCTTTTGAGACATCCAGTAACAATTATAACTATGCCTGAAGTAGCTCTGGCCTCATTTCTGGCACTCATGTCTTAATTAGGGGGTTTTAACACTTTATTACTTAGTTGCCATGTTTTTCTTAACAGAATACTTTAGTTGTTTTATGCAATTAGAAGAAGCTCACAAAATTCATCACTTTACAAAAGAGATATGACAGAAAAGACCATTAACTTTTCCTTAGTGTATGTAGCTCAGCAGTAAGTACGGGCTTATAGCCCTGCTTACATTATTTGGTTGACAGTCTCTAATGACCATGCCAGCAGTGTGGTAGACTTTGCTCTTCATAAAAGCAGAAGTGATTAGTCTGCTGTATAACCTAATCATCTGTAAATGTCATCCCCATCGCAGCGTTTAGTAAGAACAATGCTGTACAGGCAGAATTTTGTCACACTAAATTGTACTGCAGCACACAGCCAAACGAATGTTTCTTTCATTAGGGGGCTGGTGTCTGAAATCTCCATAAAGGTCCTTTAGAGGGTAAACGGGGAAACCTGAATCTGAGCAAAGCCTCTCTTACTCTTTCACCAGTTGAATGGATTCTATGGACAAATGTTGAATAAACATTGGAGGTGGGAATTGTTCTAGAAAGATGATTGAGGTTCATTTGAAAAATTGGAGGAAATTTCAAAATTTCCATTCAGACAAGAATACATCATTTTCTGGATCTTTCAACATGTGAGGATGTGGGCTAGATGCTGGATATAAAGGTAGAAAGATATTGCTTCTGGACTCAAGGAGTCTTTTATTTACTCCGGATTATTTGTCACTGATATCCCGAGTTCTAAACTGATTACCTGCTTGAAATTATTATAGCTATGCCTTTTGCTCTAACCTATAGGAAATATTAAGGATTGAGTGCTACACTCTTCAAAGTTTGTTGAAATGCTAACTTCCAATGTATTAAGAGATAGGGTCTTTGGGAGGTAATTAGGTCACAGGGGAGTGGCTCTCAGGAATGGTGTCATAAATGGTGTAAGTGCCCATCTAAGAATGGCACTTGAAGAATGTGTCCCGTTTTCCTTGTCTTTTTACCATGTGAGGATGCAAATGAGAAGGGGTTGTCTCCAAACTGGAGAGAAAGCTCTCACAAGATGTTCAGTCTGTAAGTGCCTGATCTTGGACTTCAAGCTTCCAGAGCCATGGACAAATTATTCTTGAAGCCATTCAGGCTAAGGCACTCAGTTTTAGGAGATAGCGATGGGAGTGAGTCCTGGGATGCCTCCATCCCAGGACTCACGAGGCAGAGGCAGGTGGACCTCTGTGAGATCGAGGCCAGCCTGTTGTACATAGTTAGTTCCAGGCCAGCTGGGGCTACAGGGAGACCCTGCTCAAAAGACTAAACAAAGCAAAACCTAAACAAAGCAAAACAACAAAAACCTCCACAAGACAAGAAGAACAAAACCCTGCAGAAAACCATCAATAATTTAGGAGCATTGTGGGTTTCCTGTTTCAGACTGTGTTCTCCTCATAACAAGAGAGAGAGAGAGAGAGAGAGAGAGAGAGAGAGAGAGAGAGAGAGAGATTGATTATGCATATGGGGGCCAGAGGTCAATCTCAGATGCCTTCTATCATTCTCCACCTTGGTTTTCAGACTGTGTCTCTTTTTGAAGCTGGATCCAGCTCACTGTCTGGCTAGACTGGCAGGTCATCGAGACCCTGGGATCCTCCTGTTTCTGTCTCCCTAACACTAGGATTATAGGTATGCACCACAAAGCCAAGCGGGCTTTTTTGTGGATACTGGGCATCTGACGTCAAGTCCTCATGCTTATGTGGCAAACTCTTTATCTCCCCAGCTGAAGTTTTTTGGTTAAATGAAGTCAAATTTAATCTTAACTAAAACATAGTAGTAGTTTTTTAAATTGACCTCTAATAAATGCACTTGTTAAATGAACAGAACTCCCTATTGCCTTAATAAAGTAGACCAATGTGCCTATTATGTATATGCTTCCAGCTATTAAACTATTCTCAGGGACAGTGGGTCTTAAAGTGGGTGTGCAGCAGAGTCACTTGAGAGTCTTTGGAGATGGCTGGTAGGTCTGGAGTACTCTGACTTTCTTACATGCTCCTTGGCCCAGAAGCAGCTGGTCTTGAAGTTCTTGAGAACTTCTGATTGAGGACACCACAGTATTGAGTTCCTTTCAACAAAACTGAATGTTACCCATAATCAACCGTTTGTTCTTACTGCATTTTTATATATTGTACTTCTGATTGCCATTATGCAATTTAATTAAATATCATACAAACCTGTGAAAAACAGAGTAATTTCTATGAATACTAAATGGAATGTGGTGCAGGTAGCATAGTATCTGTCTAGGAGTAAGGCTGGGTTCATTTTTTTGGCCACTTAACTAAAAGGCAGGAAAAAATCTCAGATCAGCAGAGAGCAACAGCCAACAAAATTTTTATTGAAAGGTAAAGAATCAGATTCATGCACATAAGAAGCACACATACATATACACATACAGAAAGATGAAGCGTTCCACAAACGTAGAGGGAAGCCAAAAGCAAGAACCCAGTGCCCCCCAGGGAGGATCTGGGTTTTGAGGGTTCCAGTGGTTTCTCCTCCCCTAATTTTGGACTGACCAACTTAATCAAAGAAGTGTTGCTGGTAGGCTTATGGCTCCGAATGATGAGGTGTCCAGGTCTATGAGGTTCTAAGAAGGTTGGCTGAAGGGACTCTGTTGGAATTAAAAATAAGGCCTTCCATGTCATAGATGAGGAAGAAAGAGGAAGTGTGCCCGTGTTTATTACTTCTCACCAGCCCTGTCAGGGTCCCTTACAAATGCTTCGGAATGAATTGATACAAGTATTCACCAAATAATGCCTGTTTACTCAGCCTTTTGTTACTATGATAGATACTTGTGTGCAAATCAACTTAACAAGAGGAAAGGTTTGCTCTGGCTCAATTAATCAATTCATGACCAATTGGTCCCATTGCTTTGGGCCACTGTAAGAGCACTGAAGGCTGAGAATGAAAGAGTGAAGAGGGAGGACATAGGACCCACGTCTCCCTTGAGGACATGTATCCAGGTACCTAAGACTGTCTCTTGCCCCCACCCCACTCTTCTCTCCCCTTTTCTTCTCTCTCCTCTCCCTTAATTCACTCTGCTCTCCCCTCCATTCCCATTTCATCTTCTCTCCTCCCTCCTCTCTCTTTCCCTCCCCATTTTAAAACATTTTAAAATTTATATATTTTTATTTTATAGGTATGAGTGTTTTAGCCTGTAAGTGTACCATGTGCATGCAGTTCCTGTGGGGGACAAAAGAGGGCATCAGATTCCTTGGCACTGGAGTTACAGACAGTTGTTAGTGACCATGGTGTGCTGGGAACTGAACCCGGGTCCTCTGGAAGAGTAGTCAGTGCTGTTATCCACTGAGCCATCTTTTCAACCCTTCTTCCCTTTCTGATGCTGTGAACTGAACCCAAGCTCTGTATCACTGGGCTACACCGCAGCCTCTAAGCTCCTCTTAAGAGTTTCCACCCAATAATTCCATACTGGGTGCCATTTTAACACATGGAGCTTTGGAGACGTTCAAGAGCCAAATGATAGCAGGCAAGACACTCATACAGATAAAATAAAAAATAATAAATAAAACAAAAAAATAAAGGAAGAAAAGGAAATAATAGAGTAGGGGGGCTAAAGGGAGCGAGGAATGGGAAGGCGGGTAGAAGAGGGAGGATGGGGCGGGATACGTAGTACTAACAGCCTTTAGAAAGCTCAGACGGAAACCTACTACTATAGAAGCGTCTTAAAGTATATGCATACACATTATAAAAAGATTAAAGGAGTTACCTTATAGAAAGGGAACACTGCCCCTGCAGGACATCTTAGGCTTGTAAAGTATATAAGATCAATGCCAGGAATGGACTCTCTTTCTAGAAGCTGCTGACCAGGGCTTCCATAGACCTCAAACAATACTGGCCATTGCCCCTGTGCTGGTTACCCACCAGAACCTGATGGGAAGACCCTATTGCTGAAGACACGGCAGACATGAGTGTAGAGCAAGCAGGGGAAATCAAGCTGATACTGGCTTGAAAGCCTCGTTTCTACTGTCCAGCTTTCATAGTGATGGAAGGTACTATGCCAGCTATCTGCAGAGAAAATTAGTCAGCCTTACCCAGCTGTGAGTACTGCAAGCTACAACAACATCTGACCTGATGAGGTATACCCATTGATGCAATAGTGGTATAAATATTACAGGAGAGACCAACTACTTTTTAATTGGATTTAAGGTCTGCGTCATAGGATGGAGCCCATATCAGACTTTGTTAGTAGACCTAGGAACCTGAGGCTAGACAGCCCACAAGCCATAGGAGAAAGACTAATACAACGACTCTGCTAAATAGAAAAAGTATTAAATTGATTTCAAATGGCTTATTGTTATACCTGTAGATTAACGCATCTCTCAACTCTCACCAGAGAAGCAGCCTTTTACAGCAAATGATGGCTACCACAGAGAAGTGCAACTGGCCAAAGTGCAGAGGATAAAAGGCTGCAGACTGCTTATTCCTGAATAGGACACCTATATCACACTTCTGCCTGGCCAGACTCAAGGATCATTGCAGAAGAGGGGGGATTAAGATTGTAAGAGCCAGAGGAGGTGGATGACCACAAGGAAACAGAGTTTTCCAGACAGCTGGTCAGTATTCATATGAACTCACAACAATGATGACAGCAGGTACAAGACCCACATAAACTTGAGCCAGGCAAAATTCTAGCATAGATATAGGAAAGTAGGTAAGAAACTCTAATTCTAACTGAGGAACTAATGGCAACCAGTGACTGCTGGGAAGTGGAGAGTCAGTCTGGTTTAAGGATGAGACTCTTAACAGATTAACCAGGCTCCAGTGGTTTACCTAAAGAACGTCTAGGGACACAAACCTGACTGCATATCTATATGGAGCAGTTAATAAGGGGATTGCAGGTACAGGAGGGGATCTGAATATGATCAACATTTATTGTATAAAATTTGCAAAAATTTAATAAAAATTAATTAAAACAAACTCAGAATCAGTTTTCTTTAAATCGTGTTGCTATAATGCCAGAAGAGAAAGGCTCTAAATAGTGTGGGGGATTTGGAGGGAAATGAAATGTTTTCCTTCACTGTAAGCAAACTGAATCCTTCTTCCCTTTGTCTGTGTTCACCGTTTATATTTATACATTGATTTATTTATAGACAGGGTCTCATGTAGCCCAGGCTGGCCTCCAGTTTCCTTGGAGTCCTGATCCTCCTGTCTCTACCTCTGGAGTTCCACCAAACCCAGCTCTTCCTTCTCTCTCCTTCTCCCCCTCCTCCTGCTCCTTCCCGCCCACTTCTCTTTCCTTCTCCCTCCTCCTCTATGTTTTTGAATTTTTGAATGTTTTCTAGTGTAGCCCAGGCTGGTTTGGAACTTTCTAGGTAGAAAAGACTTGTGGTGATCCTCTTGCCTCTGCCTATCCAGTGTTGAGACTGCAGGCCTGTGCCACCATGAAGCGCCCACAATTTACTTCTTTCCCTGTCTTCCTGATTTCAGCAGTGGGAAGCAGGGTAACATTTCCAAATTTTGCTCTTCATGTCTGATTTTTCTAGATGGCTCTCAGGACGATCACAAGGGTTTGGTTGTAGTGAACTCATACACCCAATATGAATAATTTATTAGCTCTGCAAATTTCTAGGTAAGCATGTGACTAAGAATCTCAGGGACCAGTGGATTGTGGTTAGAACTCCTTGGAAAGCATGTCATTTCTAAACTTTATCTTTCTAGTCTTTAGAGTTGCATCTTTTGTTCCTAGGGTGGCTTTGAACAGCCCACAGGCCAGGTTTCCTGCAGCAAAAAAAAAAAAATTGAGCCTAAACAAATTGACACTGGCTGCGGTTCCTGCAGTTCACTCTAATTTGCCGCAGCTGCCTGTTTTCAGCCCCCAGGCCCCGCTGGGTCTCTGAAGAGGCGATTGCACATCTTGCTGCGCACGGCCTACCTCTGTGCAGCCATTCCCTCTGCAAAATGTTCGGGTACAAAATCGGCCTCTGAGCGGATCTGCACCGCGCTTGCTGCTGCAGCGCTCCACTGCGCCTTCTCCGGAGGGACCACGCGGCTAACCCTGCCCCGGAAACTAATGGAGCGTCCCTGAGAGCCCCAAACTCCAGCTTGGCTCACCGCAGCTTGCTCCCCACCTTCAGGCCCCCAGGTGAGACTAAAATCAGCAAACCCTGAGGCTAGCAGACAGGCCGGGCCGCCAGCTTGGGAGAACCTGCTTGCAACGTGCGGATTACTCCTGAATTCCACCTGCATCTTGCGATTGTTTTGTTGGGTGGAAAGAAATGTCATCATAGTTTTCTTTGTATTCTAGCATTTTATTTTCGGAGAGTGACGTCAAACATTTCCTCTGGGATGGGGTGCAAAAAGCCAGATTTTTTTTTTTTAAACCAGTACAAACGACTTTAATTTAGTATAATGAGACTTGAGAAACTCTTTACTAACCAGGTTCAAACTGCCGCGGTAACTAAAAGTCCTCGCTGCGCATGCGATGCTGAAGTTTGTGGGAGTCTTTTTCAGTATTTATATTCAAATATATTTCCCTGGAAGAATTTTTAATTAGACATTTCGCCTTGAGATGCTCAGATAAATCAGATAGGGAGCCAAACGGAATTATTTTACTTCGTAACACCCCCCCCGCCCCCCAGGTCTTTCTTTTTCTTCTTGAGGTCCTTGGCCCGAAGCGTCCTGTAAAGCGAACCTACTCTGATACAGTTTGAAAAGTGCATTTTGTACTTGGCTCTTTCTTTGATCGAATTAATCTGGGCCTTTTTGTAGTTCTAAATGAGGCCTATGGGCTGACAATGTAGCTGTTTAAAGGGGATTTTAGGGGATAATAGCCAATGCAAATAGTGCCATGAGAATGGCAAGTTGCCTTCGTACTTTCAATCACATAATAACAGCAAGGAAAGCTTTTAAAGTGAATTGAAATTTTGTGGCATGCCATCTGGGATTATTTGGGGGAAACAGTTCTGAATACTACAGTTGAGGAGAAGAATGGAGGTAGGGATTGCCCTAAGCTGACACGTTTCAGATGGCGACCTTGTGCTAACCGGTGCAAAGTTGCCGAGCTTTTTTCCCTCTTATTTTCTTTCTCTCGGATTATCTGCAAAAATTCTCTTTGATTGCTGGTATTTGGGTCTGAAAAACTTTTCTATTGTTGAAGAATTCAATTCAACTCCTGCAGCTGCCGATCCCCTCATTGTCCCCCTCGTTATGTGTACGCGGCTCAGATGAATGTAGCCAAGCCTTTTAGTGCCTTAATAGGTGTCTACATAAAGGTCATTTCTTCTGCCGCACTTGTTTTAACAAAAGTTTATACACAAACAACAACCACGGCTAAAACATTCACATTAATCAATTTCCTCCTGATGCAGATTGCAAAAACTGCCTGGGGCCATGGCCAAGGCATGAAAAATGTTTTTTTTGGTGTGTGTGTGTGTGTGTGTGTGTGTGTGTGTGTGTGTGTGTGTGTGTGTATGATGCTGATAAACAGAAAATAGTTGGAGCAATTTCACCAAGGGCAAAGCGTTGTTTATGTCATTTCCAGCTGAGCTGGTCAGGCTCTGATGCTAGCTATTCTGTATTTGCAGCTTCAGGTGAAGCAGGGGAGGGCAGGGAGGAGCTCTGGGCAACGTTGGTTAGGTTTTCATTCTTTGCCTGATGTTGAGCCTGGTTTGGGAGCTGCTGTGTGTGTGATGGTTGCAATCAGCTACTGATTGTCTGCAGGAAAGGATGCCTCAGCAAGCCGAGAAAGGAGAAAACTGCATAAAGGGCACAGTCTGATGCTAGAATCCGCACAAAATAATTGTCTCCCTATAGGTCTAAGTTTTCCTGTTAAATAAAAGATGACCACAGTCCTTCTTTTTTCATCTTGAAACCTCAGAGAAAGTTGTTTTTAGGAGCAAATACATGATGAAAATAATAGCTACCAGTTGTAAATGCTGATGAGGATGCGATGTGCTAATTGCAATACCAGATGGGGCAAGTCAGGTTTCTAAGGGACCCTGGTGCAGAGAGGGGATGGCCCAGCATAGTCCACGTCATGTGGGAATTACAAAACTCTGGCCACGTGAGGGTGGAACTGAGGAGACCCACCCACCCTGGCTTCTCAGAGCAACCTAGGGAGCCTGCCTCAGCTGCTGGCTCATTCAGAGACACCGCCACATTCTTCAATTTGACTGAAATTGCCTCCGGGCAGTAAATACAGACATCCTTTGTGGTGCCTGCATTTTAGCTTCCCGTGCTGGGTGGGGTTGCTTGATCATTTATCAGCTTAGACTTGTGGGGTGAGGATTCAAACCTAAAGATGCCTTGGAGGGTTTGAGAAGGTCAAAGAGCTCTGTGATTTACTCCTGTGTGTGGCTCCACCCCTTCCTATATGTAGAGAGGCTCAGCTCACTGAGCCACCTGATTCTCTCCCATAATGGTGTCTTGGCTGTTGGGGCTGGACAGGTACTTCTCAAACTTCAGTGAGCATGTGGATTAACCTGGTGATCTCATTACCATGTAGATTCCGAGTTAACTGTTCTGGGCTGAGCTCTGGTAACTTCACCTTTCTAACAAGCTCCCTTACCTGCTGGCTGCTACCAGGGTCTCCAGGTTCTAGTTTACCTGGAAATGAGGTACAGCTCTATAGCAGGGTAAGAAAAGAGATGCCCATTGATACAGTCAGGGAGTGCTTAATCTCTAAATTCCAATGAGGTTTAAAAGGGCTCAGGACAGTCTAGTTTTATCTTGTAGTTTGTCTTATTGAGTTGATTCTTCAGTTTCAAGAAAGAGTGATAAAACAAATTCTGTTTGGTCCCAATGTTTGTTCCTCCCTCCTCCTCCTCTCTCCCAATATATGAGTGTGTGAAGGGGCCTGGGGTTGACATCAGATGTCTTCTTCACTTGCTCTTCACCTTATTGTTTTGAGCCAAAATCTCTCCTTTAATCTAGAATAAGCACAGTTTAGCTAGACTGGCTGGCTAGTGAGCCCTATCTTTACCTTCTTAGTGCTGGGATTATACTGCACCAAGCATTTTTTTTTTTCTTTCTTCGCATATTAGGGTCCAACCTCAGGTCCTTAGGTATGCTCAGCAAGCACTTTATTGACACAGTCATCTCCGCAGCCTCTATTCACTCATTAAACCATTACCATATCAGCCAGGTGTGGTGGTGGACACCTTGGATCCCAGCACTCTGGAGGCAGAGGTGGGCAGATCTCTTTGTGATATCAAGATTAGCCTGGTCTACATAGTGAGTTCCAAGGCAGCTGGGGCTACAGGAGACAGGAGACTCTGTCTCAAAAAGATTAAAAAAAAAAAAAGCTTACCGTATATATGTTTTACCATATATATATGTATATTATAAATGTACACATAAATATATATATGTGTATATATATATGTATATATATATATGTATCTGCCTACTGTAGGTGAGTCTTGTGCTGGGTGCTATGCGTACAAGGTTGCAGTTCATTCCTGTCCTGTGGCAGTTTGTAGCCTAGAGTGGTAGAATGCAGTGCTGGCTACCCACTGGAATACTTTGGGGAGGTTTTCAAAACACTAACAAATGCCAGGAGCATCTCTCCCTCCCAGAAAATAACACTTCACTGAATTAGATGAGTCCTAATCCTTAGCGTTTTAAAAAAGTATTTTATTATTTTTTTTATGTGTACAAGTGTATTGCCTGCTCATATGTAAGTGTACCCATGTCATGCAATGCATGCAGAGGTCAGAAGAGAGTATTGGATCCTCTGGAGCTGGAGTTAGGATGGTTGTTAGCCACCATATGGGTGCTGGGAGCTAAACCTGGGTCCTCTGCAAGAGTTGCTAGTGTTCTTAACCTCTGCGCTATCTCTCCAGTCCTCTCCTTAGCATTTTTGAGGAGCTTCTTGTGGTGTGCAGTCACCACCAAGAGCCCTTGGCCCAAAGAAGTGAACTAGGTGTGGGTGGAAACTTTGAGCAGAGCAGCCTCAGGTCAAGACTTCAAGGCTTGAAGAACAGCAGGATGACCATGCGGCTGAAATTCTCTTTCCCCGGCAGATCGCCTCTCCAGAGCACCATGCCCACTCCAATGAGGGAGGAAATGGCAAAATCACCGTGTATGCATGTCATAGCACTCGAGTGCCACAACATTCTCGTGTGTAGTGACTTTGCATCCTAGTTCTGAGTGATAGGCTATGTGTTGCTGGCACCAATCCCTTTTCTGTGTATCTGAGGTGGCTTTGGGGTAAAGGTGAGTCCAGCTTGCGTTGGTTCTGTTTGGGATGATCCGCTGGTCCAGTGTGCCAGTCCAGTCCAGCATGTAGGACTTTCGATGCTAAATTTTGGCAAGTCCCAGGAGACCTGGATAAGTCAGTCACCCTGGTTCAAGTGCAGTGTATTTTACTGTAGTGCCATAGTTTACTTTCTCCTGCTGTCATAAAACACTCTGGCCAAAGTCAACTTGGAGAGAAAAGGGTTTATTTGGCTTGTATGTCCTTAACATCACTGTGGGAAGCCAAGGGAGGAACTCAGGGTAGAAACCTAGAGGCAGGAGCTGAAGTGAAGATCACAGAAGAATGTTGCTTAATTGCTTGCTCCACTGGCCAGTGCTCAGCCTGCTTTCTTATACCACCCAGGATTACCTGCCCAGGGGTGGCACCACCCACGTCACTCAACAATCAAGAAAATGCCTCACAGGGGCTGGAGAGATGGCTCAGCAGTAGGAACACTGGCTGCCCTTCCAGAGGATCCAGGTTTGGTTTCTAGTACCCATATGATGGCTAGCAACTAACCCTAACTCCAGTTCCAGGAGATCAGATGCCCTCGTCTGGCCTCCATGGGTTTGCACACATGTGGTACACTTACATACATACAGTCAAAATGCACATACACATTTTAAAAAAGCCTCATACACATGCCCACAGGCTAATCTGATAGAGAACATTCCCCAGTTGAGGTTCTGTCTTTCCAGGTGTGTCAAGTTGACAACTGAAGCTATCCAGTACAACTGACTCCTTGTAAACTGGACATATAAACACATTATTAAACCATAACTTTTCCAGGTTTTTGTCCTAAGATCTCATGTTTACGTTAATATCACAATGTAAAACATAGTACAACTTTAAAAGTCCCATAATCCTTAAAAATGCTAATACTTTAAAAGTCCAAGTTCTCTTAACTGTGGGCTCCTGTAAAATAAGAAACAAGTTAAATGCCTTTTACTCCAAGGGGGAGGAACCAGGGCACCATTGGATCAAAGGAAAACCAAAACTACACAGTATAAATAGCTTAGTGTCAGACATTGGGATTTACTTATGATCATTTGGGCTCCAAATGGACTTGAACAGTTCTACTTCTCTGGCTCTGCAGTCCATAGCACATACAACTAGTTCAGTAGGCTAAAGCCAGCTCCGTTTCTACCTATTGCTGTCCTTGGTGGTCATCCTTGATCCTGGCATTTCCAAAATGGTGGGGTCTCTACTGCAACTAAGGCTGTACTTTCACTAATGGCCTCACTGGGTCTCTCAGGGTGCAAAGCCTCATCTTCTCTCCATGACCCCTTCAGTCCTGGGGGTTTTCACTACAGCCAAGCTTGCACTTTTCCAATGACTTCTCCTGGCCCAGAGTGACGACTTTCAGCTTCTCTCCATGACCCTTTCAAGCCTTTAAAATTAGTACCCTATGAGAGACTCATGCATTCTCAAGTTCAGCTACCATCTTAAGATGCAGCCTTGACTCTATGGACCACAGTTTTTGTGTGTTGACCCTGAGAAATTCCTTCCAAGAAGACTTTTCCTCAGTGATGCTGTTCTCTTATTAATCACTGCTAATTTTTCAGCTTCAGCTGACCAACATCAATTATCCCAGTAAAGCAAAAGTTCTACTTCAGTGGTGCTAGTCTATTGTTAATCAATAATCTATTAATTAATCTATTGTTAATTCTTCAGCCCCAGCCAACCAGAAACTACAGATTCTCAAGTAGCTCTGTTAGAGTCACTGAGGGACTCTTGAACTTCCCTCTGAAACTTCACAAGCCAGGCCTCCATATCTGCATTTTCTCAATACTCTTCCAAGTCCCCACAAAACAATCCATGAGCTCTGAGCACTCAACAGCTTTTTCTAGCCCAAAGCTGCAAACATCTCTATAAATCCACCCTGAAGCAACATGTCAGGTCTGTCATAACAGTACACTTTCAGTGCCAATTTATTTCCTAATTTGTTTTCTATTGTTGTGACAAAAACACTGACCAAAACCAATTTTGAGAGAAAAGGGCTTATCTGACTCACATGACCTGATCATAATTCATCCTTGAGGGAAGCAAAGGCAGGAATTTGGGCAGAAACTTGGAGGCAGGAGCTGAAGTACAAAGCATGAAGGGATGCTGCTTCCTTGGCCCACGCTCAACCTGGTTTCTTATATAACCCAGGACCACCTACCCAGAGGTAGCCCTCCCTTATCACTCGACAATCAAGAAAATGCCTCACAGATACGTCCAAAAGTCAGTTCAACAGAGGAAATATCCCAGGTGAGGTTCCTTCTTCCTAGGTATCAAGTTGACAACTGAAGCTATTGAGCACACTGTAGGCTTCTTAAATTTGACATCCAAAGCAATTTCAGAAAAGGAAACATCGATATATGGCATCTCATTAAATTAAAACCTTTAACTTTGAGAACGTCTGTGCAAAGAGTATGAAGAGATAATATACAGTCTAGGAGACAGTATTTCCAATCTATACATCTGATTTGGGACTAGTATAGAGAACATACAACAAATTTTAGGACTGGAGAGAGGTCTCAGTGTGTAATGTGCATAGTAAGCATAAGGACTTGACTTTGGATCCCTAGCACCCATGTGAAAAGCTGAACTTTCAAGTAAGAAAAGAAAATGGATGGTGATGGTGGCTGCTCTTGGCAAAGCATGACTCCAGTAAGATGTCTTATCACTGGCTCCCCCTGGTCAAAGGGGAAGCTATCAAAAACATAGTCAGCAGTAAAAGCCAACGTGATCCTTGACCATGAAAAAGAAAACATATAATTCATCTTTCTCCTTGAGTGAAAGCAAATTGTGGTTTGTCTGAGTGGCTGATTCCCCACCACCCCCACCTCTAAGGCCCAAGTTTGTTCCTAGTGATGTAGGAATGGTTCAGTTTTTTCATAGTCATACATGTTATCTGTTATGCCACAGGGCTGCCCATGAGTGCTATAGTTTTCTCTACTTCCTAGCCAGCAATGTCATTGTCCTTTTAGTCATTATTTTATCCTTTTAGTCATCCTGATAGATATGTAGTGGTGGATATCTCATTGTGGCTTTAATTTGCATTTATTTAAATAATAGCTAATGATGTCAAACAGTTTTCCATGTGTTTGATGGCTACCTACATATCTTCATCAGTAAAATGTTTGTGCCTTTTGCCCATTTTCAAATTTTATTGTTTGAGGTTTTTAGATTATTTAGGGTGTGTATATCTATGGACTATATGTATGTAAGTGCATGTGTCCTTAGAACCTATGCTAAGGACAGACGTGAACATCAAATGTCTTCCTCTATGGCTCTCCACTTTATTTTTTGAGACAGAATCTCTCACTGAATCTGCAGCCCATCATTTTGGCCCCAAAGATCCTCCTGTCTCTGTCTCTCCAGCACTATGATTACAGGCATGTACCACCAAGTTTGACTTTAAAAAAAAATTATTAGCCTTACTTTAAAAAAACATGATTACACTAAAAACTTTGTTTAGGTTGAGGAATTTGGAAAGGGAGTGAATGTCAAACTCACATTACAGCAGTAGTGATAAATTTCAGTATTATTGAAGGTTGGAAGTAGTTTTGTCAGTAAAAAATACTAAAAACCTATAGACATATAGAATTACAAATTTACAAATTGCAAATATTCTTAAATACAATGATATATTTTTAGTTGGAGAATTATGACAGTTTAGTTATTAGTTTAACTTCTCAGATTGTGAGTCTATCTCTAGAAGTTCAGTTAGGTGATTTGCATTTTCTGTAGGGCTCAGGTAAAGGCACACTGGGGCTGTGGATGAGTAACAGATGATGGAAAACCTCTTGGTGCCTGGTAATAGGAGAGGACCAACATCAAGGCCTGAACGCCCAGGACCATGTTTGAATTAAGACTATAAGTGACCCACAGGGGAGTTGGGAGAATATCACATGATGCAGGCACCCTGGGGAACATTTGGCGATTTCTTGCAAGAATCATATGACTTAGCAATCACATTCCTAGACATTTATCAAAGGGAAATTAAATGAAATCTCATACTGACATCAAACCTATACACGAGTGTTCGTAACAGCTTCATTTGTGGCACTTCAAAACTGGAAACAACCCAGATGTCCTTTGGAAGGTAGATGGCTAATCAATGATTATCTATTTTAGTAGACAAACCTTTCAAAACAATGAACTTATAGAGAAAGAAAATAGAAGAGATCGTTGGGTGTTACTGTGCCAGGGCTTGCTAGGTATGCATTGGTTCTGGTGTGGTATACATTCAGGCAGTAACAGCCCATGGAATACGGTAAAGTTCTAGTTAAAAAATACATTCTCACAGGAGAAGACACAGTAAGTCTTTATTTCTCAGAGGCTCAATAAATGGAAAAATTTAAAAAGTAGAAAACAGAAGTTATAGGTAAACATATGAAAGATACAGTTTTAGAGCCAGGGATGATGGCTCACACCTTTAATCCCAGAGGCATGTGTATTTCTGTGAGTTCCAGGCCAGCCTAGTTTACATAGTGAGTTCCAGGCCAGTTGGAGCTACAGGGAGACCCTGTCTGTAAAAGATACCTTCCCAAAAAGTATTCAGTGTTAAAAATGTCTACTCTTGTAGGATACAGTTGGTATGAGCTCAATTTATGATCCGTCTACGTCTGCATTGATGTAGTAAAGTGATAACTGATGTCATGATAGCAATTCTGCAATCTAATTGGATCTTGAATTGTTTTCTGAATTGTCACCAATGCCGTTTAAATGTCATTATAGGTCTCTACTGTATCACACTTTTCCACAAAGTAGTGCTCTACGGTGGCTTTCTAGTGGAGTCTCTAGGGATGGGTCACACATGCTCTTCCCCATCCCTGAATGTTTAGGGGGTGAAGGTACCTAGAAGAGAGAGAACTCAGCAGCTACTTATTGTGTGTTAACAGAAGGGCTTATTTGTTGGTCCAGCTCATTAATTAGGTCCAGCCGTTAATTAATTAGGGTCCAATCATTGATCATTCTAAAGTGCAGTTCCAGGGACTTGTTTGTGTTGGTCATGCAAGAATTGCACACTACTGGAGCCCTATCTTAAATACCACAGGAGTAACAACAGTTGACTCCTATGTAGTCCTCACTGTGTGCCAGATGCCATTCTAAGTGTTATTATTCATTTAAGTCATGAAATTCTCCTTACAACCCAAAGAGATAGATGCCATTCCTTTTATTTTTCTGTTGAAGAAAGCAGGCACAGAAAAGTTAAATTTGAGGGCTGGAGAGCTGGCTCAGCAGTTAAGGGCACTGGCTGGTTTTCAGAGGACCTACGTTCAATTCCCTACACCCTTGTGGCAGCTAACAACTGTCTGTAACTCCAGTTCCCCGGAATCCAAAAAATGCCCTCTTCTGACCTCTGTCGGCACTGCATGTCATGGGTGAACCTACCCACGTGCAGGCAATACACTCATACACATAAAATAAAAATAATAAATGAAATTAAAGAAGAAAACTTAAATTGCCTAAAGTCATAAAATTTAGCAAAATTCACTTGGTCTGACCCTGGAATTCACCCTCATCTGAAAAAGTGTATGGATGAGCTTTATAGTAGGCCGCTTATTTTTAATTTTGATATGACCTCAAATTTCTTGAAATTCTTTTTGGCTCCCTTTTCTGAATCAATTTATTCATGAAGTGCCCCGTCATTAAACCTGTGGGCCTATGTGTGATAGTCTAGTACGAATAATGGTAAAGTCACAGTGGGATACATTAATTGTAGTCTCACAGATGGCAAAACAAGATTAAGATAGAATAATGTTATTCTAAATATCATTGTGCATCTCAACTGTTTTGCTAAGGCCTGTATAATTTACTGGTACTGTGGAGTAATTTGTTGAATTATATAATTTTCATTTATTTGAGATTATGATTCAACATAATGAATCATTTGTTTATATTCACTGCTTGTTATTTTCCCATGGGCACCTTTGAAGATCAAGGGTAGGTTTCCTGCAGAAAGTTCAATAAATTTTAGAGGCATTATCCGAGTAATATATCTGCCCTTCTCCTTCCCCAGGTTGGCAAATTCACTACAGAGAGTCTGACCTATGAAGACAAGAACATTTAAAAATTTTATTTTATGATATTTTCCTGAGCTCAGAGGAATTTGAGTAACCCTTGATTTAATTGCAGGCTGCCACTTGTTGGTATAACATGTAGTTATTTGAAAAGAACAGGAAACCTCATCATCTCACAACTGGGTCCAAGAGAGTTTATTGTTATTGTTGGAATTATTATTACTGAGACTCTCCTTTCATTTTATTCAGCCTTTCTATTTTCTGAGAAAATTGGCATCTGCATTGAGGGTAAGTGATAGGTTTTTCTTCTTTTCTTTAGTTTCAACTCAGACTTCTGGCTAGCCCTATGGGGAAACTAATGGTCGGTAATTAACCTTTTAGAGAAAATTACAGCTTGGAGAAAAGGGAAGATACCTGAGGGCTGGAAATCAGTCTGTCAAAACAGACGGTGGAGACATCCTGCATCCTGTAATTTTGTCATTTTCCTAATGATGCCAATAGTGTTTGCTTGGTGGTCTAAGAAATGGAATCTTCAGCACACAGCCATAAGAATTAGCTGGTAAGAGACTTCAGCCATCAGCGGCATGCTTTCCTTTATCATGAACCTAAGAGCGGTGGAAGAGCATTTGCGGCACTGGTTTGCAGCCCAGCAGGGGAACTCTTAAGTACGAAAGGAGAATCATGGTTCAGAGTCTAGCAAAACTGTTGAAAGAAACTATTTGTGTGTGTTGGAATAACCAACTTACCATATCAAACCTTGTCAGATACTTGTTTTGTCTGAGGCACCAGGCAATTGCAGAGGTGGAAAAAGCACTCAAATAGACACTGTGCAGAACAACTGGAGGACTTGTTCAGTGTTTTGTTATTTTAACCTCTGTATCACGTCAACTTATTATATGTTGTCTTTTAATATGTGCTACTGGAATTGCAACTCTCTTAGGTAATCTCAGGGAACGTTGGAGTTGAAGAAGCATTTGATAACTGTGGTTACTCTGTGCTGCTGCCTTGCCAGGGACTCTGATAAGAACTGTGGAGATTGTTTCATTATAATCTACGGAGTATGTCTGCTTGCCTCCAGTCTCTCCATAGTGGGGGTAAATGAGATAAACAAGGTTACATAACATGATCAAAGAATCCCAGCTGGAAGAGCTGGGATTGAAATAGTAGTCTGGTGCCAGTGAGATGGCTCAGCAGGTAAAGCTGTTTTTGGCCACACTTGACCATCTGAGTTTGAGTCCCAGAACCCACATGGTAGAAGAAGAGAACTGCCTCTATCCTATAATATATACTACAAAAAACCTATTTCTATAATTTTATTTTCTTTCAGTGTTGGAGACTGAACCCAGGACCTTGTGTATGCTAGGCAGCTTCTTATCACTGAGTTACACCCCTAGTCCTTTGAATTGTGCTTTTTTATTTTTATTTTTTATACGTATGAGTATATTGCCTGCATGGATGCAAGTGCCCCCATGTCGTGCACTGCCCTTGCAGGTCAGAAGAGGGCATCGAATCTCCTGGAACTGGAGTTATAGACAGTTGTTAATTGCTGTGTGGGTGCTGGGAATTGAACCCTAGGCCTCTGCAAGAGAAATCAGTGCTCTTAACTGCTGAGCCATCTCCCCAGCCTTGAATTGTGCATTTCTGGGATGCACTATATAGAAATGTAAGCATTAAGAATGTGTAAACTCCCATAAGTTGTCCTCTGACCTACACACAAGTGACATGGCATTGTACACACACACAATAAAGGTTAGGAAAACACCTGAAAGCACTAATCTTGCTGACACCAATGTATGTACTTACTATCTACATTATGACTCCATTGGGGAAATATGAAATTTGCAGGTTAGTGCATTTCTTACCAGAGAAGCTTGCAGCAGATGGTTATTAACAGAGATACCCAAACTGGTCAGAAGTAGAGAATAATAGGCTGTAGGGGTTCTCAGGTCTAAATGGGACAACTTGGCACTCTCCTCCTAAGTCCTAGGGATCATTGTGGAAAAGCGGATGGAAAGACTGAAAGAAGCAGAGGTGGTGTGCGAATACAGGAAAGCATGTTGTCTGGACACAGCAGGACAGCTGCACATATGAACCCCCAGTGCTTGTGCATAAGACCTGTGCAGGCCCAAGCCAGACGGGGGCCAGCATGGTTGGGGGATGAGGGCAAGGGCAAGAGCTCTAGTCCTAGCGGAGGAATTACTGACAACTGATTCATGCTGGGAGAGGGAGAGTCAGTTTTCTTTAAGGGTTATGACATCTGATAGGTTGACCATGCTCCAAGGCATAGACCCATACTTAAGAGCATTTGTGGAATAAAACTTAGAACTGGTAGGAAAATGGAGGATATGAAGTATGTGTGTGGGGGCGGTAAGTAGAGTAGAGATGAAGATGGGAGAGGGGTCTGGATATGATCAAAATACGTGATATGAATTCTTCAAAGCGTCAATGAAAATGTAAAAAAGCAAACACAGATTCTATAAATTCTCCCAAGTTGTCCTCTGACCTCCACGCATGTGCACGCGTGTGTGCGCGCGCATGCACACAGACAATAAAGGTAAAATAGCACTTGAAAATAGTCGTCTTGCTGATGCCAGTGTGTGTACTTACTGTCTAGGTTTTGAATCCCTTGGAGAAATACCTTTAAAAGGCTAGAAGAAGGTAGTTTATCTAAAGAAACATCAACACACTGCTGATTTTCTAAAGTAAGATAAGGAAAGAGAGAAAAGCAAGTGTGGAGACACTGGGAAAGAACCTTGTGCTCTGGGATGCCGTCTTTCTTCCTGTTTAGTAACTCCTGCTTCTCCATCTTTATCTCTGGAAACTCCCTCTGAACACAGAGGTCTTCCTGTCGCTGAGCATTTGCAAAGAAACAATATCCATATTGGGATAGAATTTATAGAGCCGAAGTGTTTATCTTTTTAAAGTGCACAATTCGAAGGACTAGGGATGCAACCAATGGGAAGGGAGCTTGCCTAGCATGCACAAGGCCCTAGGTTCAATCACCAACACTGCAGGAAGATAAAAGTATATAATTCAGTTGTTTTTAGTATGTGTACAAAGGTATACAACGATCTGTACTTGTAAATCCCCTAATATTTAATCACTCCCCAAAGAAACTCTTCCTTCTAGCAAGTTCCATCCTCTGCTGCTCCATTCTCTGACAACCACTACACTCCTTTCTCTATGGATTTGCTTATTCTGGGCATTTTAGGGATTTTAGGCATTTACGTGTAGCTTCTTTCATTTAGTATATATGCTTTCAAATTTCATCCACATGGTATCCATGAATCAGTTGCCTTTTTAAAAAAGTTGAATCATATTGAATTATATGACTATACCATATTTTTGTTATCTATTAGTTGTAGGTTATTTCTGTTTTGAGATGACCATGTGATTTTTGCCTTTGAGTCCATTTATAGGCTTAAGACATTTACTGACTTACATTTATTGAACCACCCTGGCATCTCTGGAATAAAGCCTATTTGATCATGGTGGATGATCTTTTTGATGTGTGTCTATATGCAGTTTGCAAGTACTTTTTTGAGAATTTTTACATCTATGTTCATTAAGGATATGGGTCTATAGTTTTCTTTTTAGTTTTTGGTCATATCTTTACCTGGTTTTGGTGTTAGAGTAATGCTGGCTTCATAGAAGGAATTTGGGAGTTCTCCCTCTGTTTCTATTTTTTTGGATACTTTAAGTAGTGTATTGAATATAGGTCCCTGACTATCTGATAGAACTATGCTATGCTGTTAATCCATCTGGGCCTGGGATATTTTCTTTAGCGGGGGGGAGTTTTATATTACTGTTTCAATTTCCTAGTTAAATGCTATGGATCTGTTTATGCTGTTGATCTCTTCTTGGTTTAGCTTTGTTGATTCACAACATTTTAGATAAACATCCATTTTTTAAGGTTGTCAGATTTAATAGTATATAATTTTTTAAAGTGTTCACTTAAAATGTTTTGAATCTTTTTGTTGTCTGTTGTGATGTTTCTCTTCTCATCTCTGATTTTGTTGATTTGGAGTTGCTCTTTCTTTCTTTTTGTTAACTGGGCAAAGGGTCTGTCTATCTTGTTTATGCTTTCAAAGAACCAATCTTTGGATTTCTTGATTCTTTGTATTGTTTTCTTTGTTTCTATTATATTAATTTCTGCTCTGATTCTTGTTATTTCTTCTTGTCTGTTGGGTTTGGGTTTCATTTGTTGTTACCTTTCAAGATTCATGAATTGCAACATTAGGTCATTTATTTGTGCTCTTTCTGATTTTTTAATGTAGGCACTTAAAACTATAAACTTTCCTCTTAGGACTGCTTTTAAGTGTCCCAGAGATTTTGTTGTGTTGTATTGTCCTTTTCATTTATTTCCAGAAATACTTTTATTTCCTTCTTAATTTCTCCTTTGACTGTGTTGTTTAGTCTCCATGAGTTTGTGAAGTAACTAGGACTTCTTTTGGTGTTGATTTTAAACTTTATTGCATTGTGGTCTGAGAGAATGCATGGAATTATTTCAGTTTTTTTTTTTTTTTGTATTTGTTGAGGTTTGTTTTATATTCCAGTACATGGTCAGTTTTGGACAAGGTTTCATGAAGTGTTGAATAAAATGTATATTCTTTTGTGCTTGGGTAGAATATTTGGTAGATGTCTGTTAGGTCCATTTGATTTATGATACTGTTTAATTCAGATGTTTCTTGTCCAGTTGACTTGTCTAATGGAGACAGTGGGATATTGAAGTCACTTATTTTAATGAGTGGGTATTAATCTGTGTCTTAAAGTCCTATAACTGATTTTATGAAGTTGAGTGCACCAGAACTTGGTGCCTATATGTTCATTACTGTAATATCTTCTTGGTTAATCAGTTTTTGATCAGCATGAGGTGACACTCTATCTCTTCTGATCAGTTTTAGTTTGAAGTCTATTTTTTCAGGTACTAGAATGGCAACTCCTGCTTGTTTCTTGGTGCCATTTGCTTGGAATATTTTTTTCCATCCTTTCCCCTTAAGGTAATACCTGTTATTGAAGATGAGATGGGTTTCATACAGACAACAGAAAAGTAAAGTTTGTTTCTTTTGACTGGGGGTTCAGTCCATTGATATATAAAGTTATTATTGAAAGATGTGTATTGGTTCCTGTCATTTCAGTTCCTGTTCACATTCTCAGTCTAACTTTGTGATTCCTCAATTATATCTTCGTTTAGTTTCTTTCTGCTGCCTCTTGGGTATAGTCATTCCTTTCTTCAGCTCTTTGTGTTTTTTCAAGTATTTTCTGAAGGGCTAGTTTTTTGAACTTGAATTATTTCAGCCTATTCATGTTGTGGATGATTTTTCTTTCCCTTTCAACTATAATAGACATTTTTTGCTGGGTAAAGTATTCTAGGTTGGCATCGATGGTCATTTAATACTGGGAACACTTTGGTCCAGGCTTTTCTGGCTTTCATAGTTTGCATTTCAGGTGTAATTATGATGAGTTTTCCTTTATCTGTGACTTACTGTTTTTCTTTTGCAACTTTCAGTATTCTCTCTTTGTGTTGTACATTTAGGGTTTTTATTATGATATATACCTTGAGGAGTTTCTTTTGTGGTCCTGTCTATTTGGTGTTCGATGTGCTTCCTGTATTTGTATGAGCATGTCTTTCCTTAATTTTGGGAAATTTTCTTCTCCAATCCAGTTGAAGAGCTGATCAATACTAATATCCTGAGATTCTCCTTCCTCTGTGCCTGTGATGCATAGATTTGGTCTTTTCATGGTGCTCCACATTTCTTGCATATTCCATTCCTGTTTTTTTTTAAATTTCATAATCTTTGCTTGAATGCTCCAATTCTTCATCTTTATCATCCAGTCTTGATATTCTGTTTTCCATTTCATTCACTCTATTGGTGAGACTTTCTCCTGTTGTTTCAAATTGGCTTTTTGAGTTTTTCACTTTCTTCTTCATTTCAGCCTGAGTTTTCTTTAATATTTCTAGTTCTTTTGTGAATTCAGTCAGAAGTTTATATCTATCTTCTTTTAGTTCCTTGATTTGTTTGCTAGTGTGTTTAAATTCTTTCAATTCTTTGATCATGTTTATGATTTTTCTTTTAAACTCTGTGTTCTAGGTTATCTCTATGGGGTTCTCATTGTAGAACTCTTTTATAGAACTGGTGATGTTTGGTGGGGACATATTATTTGGGTTTTTAATATTATTATTTTTTCATTGAAATCTTGGCATGTGGATTTCTTATTTGTGATTCTAATATGAGACTCAAGTCTTCCCTTGTTGAGTTGAAGTCTGATTCTGTTTGTATACTTGAGGTGACTTGGTTGTTTTCTTATTGGGTATGAAAAGCTGGTTGGTCAAGGCTTCAGTTTCTCTCTTTTGATTTTATATTGGGAGAACTAGATGGCTGTAGTCCAGCTGCTTAGGAGTTCCCTCAGCGGTACAGGTTAGGTGAGATTGGCTCTTTCTTAAGGTCTGGGCCTCTCTAGCCAGCAGAACAGCACAATTTGGGAAGATTGCTTGGCAGAAACTGAATTCAGGCTTTCTAATGCAGTCTGCAAAGTTCTGGGCCCTACTAAAGGGCACAGATGACTAGCACTGCGCCAATGGGAGGGGCCACAGAGGAAATCAATGTAGGGGAATGGTCACATGCGCTTTGCAGAGCTCACAGCCAGGCAGAGAGAGGTATGAGCGTAGTCTAGAGACCTGGGGGGTTAAGGGTAAAAGTGTGCCTGTGCCCAAGGCTAGAAGGAAAAGAGAATGTGGGGCAGGGGAGTCTGGGGTTGTTGCTGCTGCAGGGGAGCAGAGACACATAGGCAGGATCAATTTACCAGGTTAGAAGGCTGGTCTCTGGGATGCAAAGGAAAGTTGTGGTGGTCACAGTCGGTGAAGGCTCCAGCAAACCAGACCAAAAAACTGAGCTGCTCTGACTACTGGAATCAGGTCACAGTGGGTGGGCCTAGACCAAGAGGGCAGACCAGAGATCTGGGGTGTTAAGAGCCAGAGGGGGCCTGTGCCCAAGGCGAGAAGGAGAACAGGATCTGATTTTTCATTTTTAAAAGGCCACTTTCATAATCAAAGCACAATTAAAATATCCTGTCTTGGTCCTGTCACCCTGGTAGGATGACATTAGTTTATCGAATTCAGCTCTACATTGTCACATCCTGGGAGGGTATCTGTCCTATATCACAGCCTAGGCTGTGTGCAGCAGAGGAGAGGGAATTTCTTCTAGGGAATTTTTAGGCATCATGTTATTCCATTTATTTAATATAGTTCATGCATCTGTGGCACATCAGGTACTTATTAGAGTCATATGTAAAATTTAAAAAATAACATGTCAGTAGGCAAAAGAGCCGAGGTTTCAATACAGCATTAAATATATAATAATACTGTTGCAAATACTAATGAAGATTGTAAACTCACTAGAATTCAGTTGTATTGAATTGGCTCTGCAACTTGATAAGGAGGTTTGAAATGACTAAAACAAAATGTTGATAAATACCCAACAGTGTGAGACTCTACCAGTGTATGACAAGTTTTTAATTTAAGAACATTACATTCTTTTGTATCAAGTTCTTTGATAATATTAATTTTCAAGAACATTAAATTCTGTCTGGTGTACTGAAGCTGGTAATTATAATGCATAAAAATAGCTGAATAACCAGGGTAGTGCCAATTACTCTGTCACTCATGACTAATCAATTATTTTTTGTGCAGCATAATATAGATGATGTCTGCACACAAAGTAATAATGTACAGCACATAAATGAAAAATAATTTTCCAAAAGCAGGGCAAGGCATTCCTGAAAGCCTTGACAAATTGTCTAGCGAGCTTGGTCAAGTCTCTTTGAGGAGGGTTGGCTGAATGGTTTGGGGAGGTCTTTGTTCTAGCCTGTTCTGTGTGTCAGCATCCCATGGATGTTGGATCCACAGCTCTGTGATCAACACAGCACATGGCAAATGGGCAGGCCAAATGTCAGATCCCGAGGTACAGATTGTGTGATGAGCAGAGCATGTGGAGTGGGTGGGAAGCAGGATGGGGAATGGCTCTGTCAAAAAGAGAATTTCCCTGGACGCTCCCAGCAGACATCCCATGAAGACAGGAGAGTCATCTCCGAGGCTGATGCTGTGAAGCCTCGCCTTTGACTTTATTTTGGTATACTCTCCAAACTTGTTGTTTTGGAAGACTGTGGCAATGCCCCCTTCCTCAGTGATGGGTTCTTGCAGGAAAGGAAGCTCAGAGATTTGATAAAATTCAGAACAACAAGACTGACACTTTATAGATTGTTGGAATTAAATGAGATATTTATAGAGCATTCCCTATGTGCCAGACATTGATTTAATACCAAATTATTATTAATTATTAATAGTAATTATACATTAGACATAGTTGCTTATGTCAAGCCCTAACAATCTGTTTCCTTTTTATGGGAACTATGAAGTTACAAAAGTTGTAATACAAAAATATCTTTCTTTGTAAATGCTGTGCTTCATTTTAGGTGTATACAACATTTTCACTAAAAATTTTCAAATTGAAACATACTGAAAAAAAAAAACATTGGGTCTAGAGGCAACTCAGAAGATGCTAGGCAGAGTTTTATTCAATCCCAAGCATCCATGTAGAATGCTGGACTTGGTGGCATGCCTTTGTATTCCTAGTGCTGATAAGGTGAAGACAGAAGGATCCCTTGGGCTCCATAACTAGCAAGCCTAGCCTAATTAGTAAGCCTCAGGTCCCAACCAGAGACCTTGTCTCAAGAAAAACAAAGTGGGTGACCATCCTGACGGAAGAACATTCAGATTGACCTCTTATCCCCCTCTACAGATTTATATATGTGGTGTATGGAGAGAGAGAGAAAGAGAGAGAGAGAGAGAGAGAGAGAGAGAGAGAGAGAGAGAGAGAAGGAAGAAGGAAGAGAGAAAAGAGTGAGAGAGAAAGAAAAGAAAGAGGAAATGATCTATGATTCTTCCCTCAAGAAGTCAGTACCATAGTAAGAAGCTGGGGAAGAATCTACACTGAACAAATGCAAGTAAAAGCAGGCTACAACATAAGTAGGTAAGGAAATAGGACCACTAAAATCGCTAGAAAAATTAGATGACATGAAGGATCTGTGGCTCCTCTCCTAGTGAACACTGCCTACAAACTGACAGCCAAGACATGGCAGGCTCAGGGACAGGAGTCCCTGCAGTCCTGGACAGTAGCTTCACTGAATCTCATGAGTGAGCTGGAACTTCTGAGCCACCTGCAGGCAAATTCAGCCACTACAGGTACTGACCAATAGAGAACAGAGCCCCGACCTTGCCTGTCATGATAGGCACAGAAATGTCTGGCGGTTAGAGGACATAGGAGGAAGTACCTACACTTATCTTGTGTTAAAAAGGCAATTGTTGGCTGGGGAGATGGCTCAGTCGGTGAAGTGCTTGTCTTGCAAGCAGGAGGACCTTACATCACTCCCCAGAGTCCATGTTAAAAAGGCTGGGAATGGTGGTGTGCACTTTTAATTCTAGCACTGTGGAGGCAGAGACAGGCAGGTCATTGGGGCCAGCAAGCATAGTATAGTTCAGCCAGAACAGTGAGTTCCAGATCTGTGTGTGTGTGTGTGTGTGTGTGTTTGTGTGTGTGTGTTTTGGGGGGGGAGAGAGAGCGTGTTTTCAATTTAAAATGTTTTTATTTTATGTGTCTAAGTGTGATGTTTGCAGGCACATAACTGTACCTGTGTTGGCATTGCCTGTGGAAGCCAGAGGAGGGTGTTGGATTCCCTGATCTGGAGTTATAGGCAGTTGTTAGCTGCCATGGGGTTACTAGGAATTGAACCTGAGTCTTCTGCAAGAACAGCCAGTGCTTTAACCACTGAGCAATCTCTCTAGCCCTGAGGCCCCCCCTTTTAAAAAAAGTGGGCAGTATCCTGAGGAACAATACCCAAGGTTGTCTTCTGGCCTCCACATGCACATTCATACATGTTCATGCTCACATGTATATGCCCACATACACAGCTATACATATACAAACATGCACACACATACACCAAAGAAAGAAAACAGAAATGGCCCTGTCATTTCAGCTGCACTGTAGGAAGAACTGCTTTCCTGAAAGTGAAACTTGTTGACTGTGAGGCTGGCCATAGGCCAGGCTGGGAACTAGACAGTACAAGTCCTTGAAGCCTCATCCTGTGTCTGTTTCTAATTGTCCTACAGAGCTAAATGTTAGAACAATTTAGGCTCTCAGCAGTGTTTCAGGTCAGAGGTTAAAAATCTAGAGGTGAAAAATGAGTGCTTCCCATTTATAGTGCATTAGAGCATTTCCTAGAAATGACCCCGTTGGAAGCTGTTCTATAGTGGTGAGTCACTGGGCTCCTTTCTCTCCATCTCCACGCCTGTGATGGGGCCTGAGTGTCCTTTGAATGATTCTGACTTGGGGAATCAAACTCAAGCCCCATCCTGCCATGCCATGCCTAGGAACACTAGTAACCTGAGGGAGTTTCCTGCACAGGCCAAGGGTGGTGTTTGCGCCCCTCCGTCATTGCACATGTGGTCCTAATGGCCCAGGAAGCTTCCTCTACTTCTTCCTTTCTTGGGCTCACATCTGCATTTTCTTGGGACCCTAGCAAAATGGTCTTGTACTGTTTAGCTTGTGTGTTTCAAATACCTGTGCAGCGGTCCTGTGGGGCTGAAGAGATAATGGAAGGAATCGAGTCTGCAGCAACCTCCCCGGAGTCAGAGCAACATGGATTACTACAGTAAAGGAAAGGAGAAGATGAGCTTCTGAGGACCAGTGTGTGCTGGCAGAAGATGTGCAGGCACGCTTTTTGGGGTGAGAGAGCTCCAGCTCCCCAGGGGCACCAGGTTGCTGTCCTCAGTTTGAACTGTTTCTCTGAGGAAGTTACCTCTGGGGTGTTTGACTAGAGTTTTGAGCTTTGTGATTGTGGAGAGAGGGAGTGTTGCAGATTGAGAGTCACAGTAACCTTGCATTGTCTTTAGACTCTAGTAGGCATTTATTACCAGCTCTGCACATGACCTAACAGCTCTGTTAGGTCTGGCTGTTAGTTAAAACTTTCAGAGTGTACTGGTAAACTTAGCATACATACCACTAGCTTCCGCCAACCCTCATACCTATATCATCACATGGCATCTGACTACAGCAGAGGTCTCTGCCCTGCAGTAACCCAGCCCATCTGCTGTTCCTGCCAATCTCGCTGGTAAATGCATTGATTTCTGACTTCTTTGTTGTCTGACTATAAATGTTTATGTGACCTCTTCCACAGTGCAGCACATCATTCGAAGTAACTTGAATCTATATTCCCAGGTCATGGTTAATCATATTTAGTTCAGAATAAACTTTTTCTTGTTCCCATTGGAGAAAAGCACAAAAAACAAAAACAAAAACAAATCAGATGAAGTCATGGAAAAATTTGTGGACAGTTTTCTCTAAGTAAGTTGAATGAATAGAGAACTTGGTAGGGAAGAATTAGGAGAATATCAGGATAAGGAGGTGTGCTGAAGCCAACACTCGTGTGTGTGTGTGTGTGTGTGTGTGTGTGTGTGTGTGTGTGTGTGAGAGAGAGAGAGAGAGAGAGAGAGATGCGTGTATAAGGGAGGGCATTAGGTAATAAAATCAGGTGGAGGGTCAGAGCAAGGGAGTAATTGAGGAGAGATCCTAGTTAATTTTATTGCAGAGTTGGCACTGTGCTACGTGATGGAGTACGCCATGAATAATTCAGAGCAGCCTCTCTATTCACAGAACTAAAATGGGAGCAGGATACAGACAGGACCACAGGCACAGACCTCAGCTGGAAGCTGCCTACAGGAATGGGTTACAGATATGCAGCAGCACCATACCTGGCTGAGGACATAAATTTAATGTGGGCTATAAGAATTCTCAAATACCTGGGGGATTGTCGAGTGAAGATGACTCCTGATCATTTGGATTATGAGGATCTGAAGTTTAGATGAGAGGACTGAGCTGGAGACAGGGATATTGGAGCCATCACTAATAGATAGTAATTTGTGTCAAAAAAAAAGATGACTGCTCTGTTGTCTTTGATAGATAGGGGGATCAGAGATTGGAACTCTTGCTATAGGGCTGGCCTGGGAGGGTTGTATAGAAGAGATAGGAGCCAGCAACAACACAAGTGACGAACCTGGGAGGATTACAGTCCATTTAGTAGTAGAGGAATTAAAAATGGCTGCTGATTCATCCAGAAGGTAATTCTCCAGTGTTAAAGTTCCAGCTACTGATAGCAGAATGAAATCACAGCAACAAAAAGGGACTTCAGAAGTAATTCTAGTGATGTTTTTGAAACATTAAGAGATATCGACCTGAAGAGCCGAGGAAAGGTCAAGGTTGAAGATTTAGGTTTGTGAGTCTCATGTGGGAAATTATGGCTATGCTTAGATATTGTTAATTATGCTAGGAGATCTCTGGAGGGCTGAATAGGGAGCCTGTAGATCTTTACCTTAGAGGACAGAAGAAGAAGAGGAATGTAGGATCACAGAGCAGAGAAAACACATTTAGTGGCAGACTGGACCAGAAAGGGGGTTCAAAGGTGAGTGGTTAGCAGTGTGAATGGCATGCCAGAAGCAAGGGCAGGTAATGTCTGCCTACTGGTCAATCTCCCTTGTTATTTACAGTTCAAGCTTTCGTCTATAAAATGATAGCTCTTATTTGTAGAGCATGTGCCTCTGTTAATGGGGCCGTCACCTACAGGGGTATTTGATTTGGTTTAGAAAGCAAAATGACGTAAAAATATTTCATTTCCTTAAAGTTAGAGGCTAAGTGAGGATCTGTGAGCACGAGCTTGCAATGGATTAAGAATGAAGACATGACATAGCTTAAATAGTAAGATGTTTGTTGTAGAAGGAGCTGTTCTCTGGCCTCAGAGGAAGGGAGCCGACCAGACAGCCAGGATTCAGTACATTTACAGCCAACAGATGTCAGTGTTGTGATACAGTACGCAGCAGGGTTTCAGAGTCTGCTCTCATGCCTTACTTTATGCTTTGATGTAATATATGAGCTTTGTCAGCTGCTTTTCCCCCTTAAAAATGTCAACACAAGTACATTTTAATGAAGTCTTTTTCACATACAGAGAATAGCTTTGTACACCCTGGAAGTTTCATCTGACCATGGGAATGGAAGAGAGCAATGATACTTCAATGCATCTTTTTGTAACAAACTACAAAAGAGTAGCACTCAGTGAAACTGTCTAATAATGAATGTCTTGGAGTAGAGGGGAGTGTCTAGTTAACAGTAAAGAATAAACTGGCTAAGTGTTAATATAGATTTTTTTTTTACAGTCCCTGGCTTTTAGTGTAATACCTATTTTTTCATCAGTCTCTGCTGCATCCTTTGAAGCTGGTGTTGTGAGAGACATAGTGCCTCTATGGTGAGCTCTACTGTTCTCCCCAGGAGTCACAGGGCCAACAGCCCAGTTTTTTAGGATTCTGGCAGCCTTGAGAGAACTAAGAATGGGTTAAGCAGTTCATTATTGTTCTCCACAGAGCCTGCTTCTGTGACCAAAAGCACATGTTGTTAGAGGCTGAACTGTAACATCTCACCCGGCTGCTGTTTTTTAGACCATTGCCCAAAGTGGCAACTTTGATATTAAACTTTTAATTGAATCAGGATAAGCTTGAAGACTTAATCCTTGTGACTCAGTCTGATTTCTTTTAGGCTTTGTCCCTGTGGAGCTGAAGGAGTTGCTGACAGAGTAAGAAATTCTCTGGTGAAAGAACAGACGTGAAAGGGGATGTAGTCGGAGTGGAGGTTAGGGAAGAAAAGCTATGCCTCTGAGAGCCTGCAGTTGTCACCTCGCCTGTGTTCTTGAGTTTTTTCAAGGGTAGTCCTTCCCTGTTGTCTAGTTGCTTCGATATGACTGGCTATATTTTTGGGTAACATTTGTCTGAAAGAATTGTTGGAAATGGATAATCCTGATTTCCAGGGCTAAGTTTACCTTGCTATAGTCTAGAAATGAAGATGGCTTCCCTAGCAGTTGGAACATGGACATGACGGTGCATTCTGAGGTGTTTTGCGGGATGAAATGAGGTCTTCTGCATCCTTCTCACTAGTAATGGCTGAGCCTGAGATGGAAATCTGAAGCCTGGCAGGTAGACATGGAAAATAGATCTTAACATTACAATGGAGCATATTTGGCACCAGTAATGTTGTTGGGTTAGTAATAGAAAATCCAGTAACTGATTGCAGTTGTGGAAGATGGATGTGAAGATGGATCTGATTTATAATGGAGAAAGCCGAAACCAGAGACACAAAGTAAAGAAAGCTCATATTGGATTCCATCAGTCTAAGACCAGCTGTGGGTGGCCAAGTGCTCAGTATTGCCCCGTTCCCTTTTGAGCACTGGGATGGTGTTCTGGGAAGTGGGAGAGGATAATCCTGCAGCCATGAGATGGATGTAAGAGAACTGCAAACCTTTTGCTCTGGTGATTTCCAGTGTCGTATCTAGGCATGGATCACAGTTGATGGCTGTCATCATGCATGGTTACCAGAGCACGACAGTCAATGAATTCAATGTTCGTTTCTTTTCTTTTTGAGACAAGGTTATACTATGTAGCCCTACTTAGCCTGAAACCTGCTTTATAGTTCAGAATTTCAGTGATACACCTCTCTGGGCCTCTCTAATGTTGAGGTTGCCACTGTGTACCACTATACCTGGCTCAACCTACAAACTTTCTGTTGAGCCAAGATAACTACTGTTTGGGTTGAAAATGGTGTGTGTGTGTGTGTGTGTGTGTGTGTATGTGTGTGTGAGACAAGGTACATGGAAGGACATAGTAGAAGATGAGTTTCAAAAAGCAGTTTGGATTCAGATCTCAGAAAGCCTTGAAATTGGTGCTAAGGAATTTGATGTAGGCTGTGTAGGAAGTGGCAGGGAGAGGGGGAACCAGAGGGGCCTTTACAGTAGTGACATCATACAAAGAGATCTGTCCTCTAGAAAGATCATGGAGGCAGTGGAGTCTGATTTTTAAGCAGTAGAAGCTGGAGGCAGAGGCTCTGGTTTAAAAGGAGAAGGCTGCATGAGTGTCAGTCAGGGAATGAACTGGAACAGTGGCAGCTGGATAAACAACTAGACAGAAGATACTGTAAAGTTAGGGTTGGATTAGAAGTTTAGAGACTCTGAGAACTGACAAGCTAATGGTGTCTCCTCCAGCCTTCACAGGTTGTCTGAAATAAAATATCACTGAATTATAAAATAGCTATAACAGGGACTGGAGAGATGGTTACAGAGGACTTGGGTTTAGTTCCCAGCACCCACATGGCAGATAACAACTGTCCCTAATTCCAATTCCAGGGGATCCAATACCCTTTTATGGCCTCCATGGGCATTGTATACATGTAGTGCACTTATCTACATGTAGGCAAAAATGCTCATTGACATATAATAAAAATAAATAATTTAAAAATAAAATTTGCATAACAGAATTAAAATTTTTCTACTGAATCTGATACTTAAAATGGTTGATGGTAAATTTTACGTCTTTTCATTTTTACCACAGTTTTTAAAAAGTTCCAATTTAAAAAACATCCCAACCCTTTTTCTTGTAAAGCATGTCTTCTGAGTTTCAAAGCAGTAAATTATTTAGTTGGAGGCACCATGAATTCAGTTTAATCAAAGAGATTGTGTCACAGGAGTGTGGGGAAAAGACATGGCCAAGTGACTTCTCAGGGACATGGAGACTCCTAGGAGCTAGTCATTTGATTGACAGCAAGAGGCTCCATTCTTGCCCTTCCAAGGATGGATGTGCCCTCATCAAGGACTAGCCTGTGCCCTGCAATTTCTCCACAGAGGCTATTAGATCCTCCCTGGGAATTCACAGCACACCCTCTGGTGATGACAAAATAGCACAAATAATAGTGTAGAACAGACCAGTGAATAATATATACTGAATATTTACATAAGAGTCGAGTCTTTCTATGCACACATTAGTTCATTTAATTATATTTTTCACCCAATTTCTCAGTTGAGGAACCTAGCTCATGGACAAATGAAACACACATAAATCATAAATACCCAAGTTTAGAGCTGGAAGCTTTGACCACCGTTCTTCTAAGGATAGTAGGATGAGGTGCCTTCAGAGCTGTGTACACAGCAAAAGTCAAGGCAGCGTTTTAGAGTATGAAATCACATGTGATTTAGGAGTAACTTTCTATTACTAAAAATTACATGTAATAGCAACATATAAGTATGTATAATAGGTACAAAAAGAGTCCTACTAAAATTCTAATAGCTTTTGGCTATATGAGGGAAATAAAATCAGTATCAAGAAGGAAGACATGATTATTCCGTGGCTGGGGATGTAGTTCAGTGGCAGAGTGCTTGCCTAGTTACTCTTAGCAATAAATATCTTTAATCGATTTTAAGCTGAAGAATAAAAAGATGTATACTTATATAGCAGATTTGGAAGTATGTATACATTTTAGAATGGTTGTGTTAAACTACTTAACACAAATGACCTCACATACTAATTCTTTTCATGGTTTGAGCACTTAAAATCTACTCAGTTGTTTTCAAGTCCACAGCAGACTGGTCCTATTCTGAGTATGTTGCATTAACTACTTGCAGCATCCCGATCCCTCTACCATCTACCTGGAACTTTGAATCCTGTCACCAGCAGTTCTTGAGCCGCACCCTGAACAACCTTGCTTTCTTTCTGCTTCTATGAGCTTGTCTTTTATTCAGTTTTCCTGTATATACAAGATCATGAAGTACTTGTCTCTATGGTCTGGCTTATTACTTAAGATAATAGCCTTCAGGTACAAGAATGGTGCCAGAACTACTGTTTACTTATTTAATAAATACCATTTCAATTGAAAATATTATGGAAACTGTAGTTTCACATGAAGTTGTAAGAACCAATAAAGACATCTCATGTACCTTTTACTCAGTTTCCCCCATTAGTAGCATCCTGTAATCTCCAGTGTGTTACAGCTAAGATGTCGACATTGACATAACCATGGTGTGTGTGCGTGCATGCGCGCATGCATGTGTGTGTGTGTGTTATATAGTATACATGCATATGTGCTTGTTAGTGTCTGGGTGTGGGCACACATGCATCAAAGCTGAGCATGTGGAGGTCAGAGGACAGCCTCGGATACTGGTCCTTGTGAGACAGGTTCTCTGTTGTTTTTCTGCTATATAGTCGGCCCATGAACTTCTGGGGCTCCTCCTGTCCCCACCTCACTTGTTGTATGAGCACTGGTATTATAGACGTGCACTATCATGTGTAGGTTTTATGTCTGTTCTGGGGACTTGACTCGGGACCTCCTACCTGTGGGGTCAGTGCTTTACCCACTGAGCTACCTCCTCAGCCCCTAATTTACCCTATGTATTTGTTTCCCTCGTTCCATTCATATCTCTGTGTGTGCATGTTTGATTCTTTGTAGTATTTTCACAGACGTAGGCTTGTATTACCGCTGCTGTAGTCAAGATCCTGAACAATTCCTTTTCCTGCTCTTTCATAACCACACTCACTGTCCTCCATCCTGCTATCATTTCTTTCTATGATCTGTTTTTCTTGTATATGATTTTTTAATCCCAAGAATGGCAGTGGAATTAAAGTCTGTAGTCTTTGGGATTGTGTCTTTGTTATCCACTGTCATTCCCCCTGAGATTTGTCTGTGTTGTATGTCTCAATACTTCATTGTTTTTAATTGCTGAGTAGTGTTCTGTGGCATGTAAACATCACATTTTTTAACCTACATGCTAAAGGGTATCTGGAGCTGTTTTCAGTTTCTTACTATTAGAAATAAAGTTACTGTGACCATGTGTACGCACTTCTGGGTGAACCTGTTTTTCACTAGTCTAAATACCTTACATGGTAGCTATATATTTGATTTTGTAAGAAACTGCATGTATTCATGCCCTGTTGCTGCAGACTGGATTGATAAAACAATGTAAATTTATTCTCTTGTAAATCCAGTCAGAGCTCTGAAGTGAGTCTTATAGGGTCATCAGGGACTGAAACTTCTGGAGGCTCCAGGGGAGAATCTATTTCTTACCCCCTGTATCATATAGAGGCTGCTTTGGCTGGGTCTTCCATGTTTAAAGTGACATTTATAACATCCTCCTTTGACCTCCCTTCTTCCAAGACCCTTTGTGACTATCTGCACACACTTGGGACAATGCAGGATAATCTTCCCATCTCAAATTTCTAACTCAATCATGTCTTAAAGGTTTTTTTTTTTTTTTTGCAATGTACTTTAATTTGCAGAAGTTCATGAAGTCAGAACATAGACATCTTTTGATGCCTTCCTCATCTGTCACACTGACAAGCTGCTTTCCACAGTGACTGGACCATCTTCTTTCTCATCGGCAATGTTTGAGTGAGCCGGTCTTCCTGAATCTTCACCAGCACTGGATGACACTGCTATTCCTCACTTCAGCTTTTCGTCTTAGGTGAGTAATGATACTTTGTTGTTTGTTCTAATTTGCACACCTGGCTAATAATGTTGAATATCTTTTTATCTGTTCATTTAATACCTGGATATATTTTTCATTGAAATACCTGTTCATGGCTTTACTCATTTGCTCATGGACTATTCAGATTTTTCTTTAAGTTTAGAGAATTCTTTATAGTTTAGTTTCTAATCTTTTGTCATAAAAAGTTAGAAAAACTCTTTTCTCCCACTCTTATAACTTTTCATCCTCCTCACCTGATCTTCTGCATGTTCTTAATTTAACTGGGTTCACCCCTGTAATCACAGCTCTCAGGAGGATGAGACAGGAAGATTCTGAGTTTGAGGTCAGCCTGGGCTAGGTAGTGTGACCTTCTCTGTCACAAACAAACAAACATACAAATAAGCTTGCTTCCTAAATTTGATGAGGTTCAGTTTGCTAAGCTTTCCTTTTAAGATTATGATTTTCATGTTAATGCCTGAGAACTTTTTCAGCCCTCATCTCAAATATTTTTCTATACTGACTGTGTTTTTCCAGAAAATTTTTATAGTTTTATGTTTACATTGTATTTCACTATTTGAGTTGCTTTTGTAGAAGTAATAGAAGCTTTTAATAGGAAAAGGCTGAGTTGATATGAGCAGAGTTCAGTGTCTTTAACTCTTGAAGATTATATTTATTGTGTCACCCATTTAATAAGACTGTCACTTGGTGCCAAAATAGATGTGTACTCTGCAGATAAACTGCCTAGTGGCAGGCTTTAATAGCAAAGGGAAATTGGAAATATTTTTGTTTCTGAGCATAGCACTAGGTTCTTTTTTTTTTTCCTGTGTACACATGGAAAGAAATACCTGACTTTGCAGATCTCCCCTGAAGGAAAATAATTGAAAAACAGTCTATGACATTTGGAATCTATAACAAATCCTACTCAATTTGTTGTGCTATGGGTTTGAGTAATTGTAACTGATGCTTATTTGAAAAGAACTCTGTGAACTGGCTTTATTTTGTTTGTATTTCCATTACCTATTTTTCTGGTTTGGGAAGTGGAAAGTGCCTTTTTCAGTGGTTAAACTCCTAATCTGTATCCATGCCCTTGCTGCACTGTGGCTAGAGGTACTGTTGAGGCAAGTGGTAGAGTGGGCTTGGAGAGGGATTAGGGAAGAATGAAAGCTTAAAATTATCTTGAAGGCTGAGACAAAAATTAAGATTTATGTCCATTAATTCATGTGAGTGTTAGTTCCTAAGGTAGTGACAGATCAGTGGAGGGAGAGTCTGATGCCTTTGGCTCTATCTGGGTTGTCTAGTTATGAAGTAAACACAAACCTGTATCTTACCTCTGTCTAAAATATTCAGGAGTGTTTACAGCCATCACTTCAGATAAACTTTTTTTTTGTTATCTTATAAAGCAAACTTTATGATGGATTTCATATCCGCATCATATGGAAGGAAGAAAAACCAATAGAATATAATGTATGTACTTTGAGTTTCAAAATGTCAGGACAGAAAGTGAAATGGCTTTTGTAATATAGTAACTGGATTGGTAAAGATAATTTTGGAGAGATCCTACTGTTGGCTCTTGCAGACAGACTCTGCTAAAGTCAATGAAATTACATGCATAGATCAAAGATAGAACGTTGATTAATTTTTACACGTCCAAAGAGCTTACAGGCTAGTAGCTACATGGACAGGTTATTTAAGACACCTATAATCAGATCTTTATAATTTTACATAAATTATTAGTTTTAAAAGAGAATATTTTATGTATATGATTTGGTTGTCAAGAATGTAATAAAATAATCTGATTATTATGGCTACATACATATCTTGAAAATGATGAATGCATATTTTCAAGGACTGTGGTAATATAGCTGGTGTCTGCAACTGTAACTTGATTATAGATCATCAAATAAAGGGGATAAAACTGCAAGGATAGAGATCATATTATTATGGTGAGTCATTTTGCTCTCAAATCAAGGAGGGACATGCATATACACATGAAAGGCAGAAAACCCCTGAGTTGACAACACAGTTTCCCTTTCTTATTTGGTCTCAACTGTGCACTGACTGATCTTAGTTTGGGGATGAACAGGAACAGGAACGTCATGGGTACGTAGACTCCTCCCCAACCTAAGATGATCATGGTATGAAAGAAACCCGAGAAAAGATAAGCGTGAGGCCTACTACTGCTCAGTCAAGGCCTTGCTTTTGTCTTTTGGATTGCACAATCAAATTTGCTGACCTCACTTCACTACCTTCTGATGTTACACTTTTCTAGGACAAACCCAACACGATTATTATATTATTTATAGCTTCTGCAAACAGAGGTTCATGAATGAAGTGGGACTGTGTCTGTACAGGATGAATAATTGTGACAAATGCTCACTTTGGACACAAGTGGCCTTCATGGCTTTATTTGGCTATTTGTTTAGGGTGGCATTTGACTCCCCTGGTCCCTCTCTGCAGAAGTAATGGCTTCCCTCTGTGAATTTCCTTAGTATTTTGATTGTCCTGTTTGTGTTTTCTGACTCCTTACCTTGACATAATAATTACTTAGGCACTGGCCATCTCAGTAGACTAGAAGTCTCTCTGCCTTTGTGGGTACTGTTATATCTTCACACAGCATCTAGTTGGGGCCTACAGTAGGCTGGACCCAGGACAGGGTTCATGTTTTTCACATGTTCTGGAATCCGAGCAAAGCATATTATGGGTCATAGCTGAGCTGTGTATGTCGAATTATTAATGGAGGGCTCTCACTTATCTGGATGACAGCTTTCAGATCAAAGGGTATGTTATTCTTAAGACCAGATTTTCTGCATTTCTGCCTCCAAAAGAAGAAATGACTGTCTTTATTTTTTACTGTTTACATCTCCTAAGACAAGAAACATGTTTATATGTGCACTTCTTGCTAATCAGTACTTTGTGATTAAACATCAGAGACATTAAATTTAGAAGAAAATATGTAAAATTCATGCATGCCATACGTTTGTTTTAAGGGAGTCGCTTGAGTATTTTCCTGAGAAAATAAAACCATAATCTTATTAATATTAGATGATCCTTCAAGTCAGCGTGTTAGATTGCAAACATAAAGAAACAGCATGCTATTCACACAGTGGCATTACACACAAAATACCCCATTTTCACATTCAATTATTATATAAATCCCAAATGTGATAATCTTTATGTTTTTAATTATTATTAAAACTAGGTCTATAAAGCTGGGAAGATACACATTTTCCAAGAAAACAGGAAACAAATCTGATTCTACTAGTCATACCAAGTAGAAAGCTGTTACTTTTCTTCCAGAGATAAACTAGGATTGCAAGTAGTTGCTTAAAAATGCTTTAAAATGGCACATAATTTAAATGAGCCCAGAGCTGCTAATTATTCTGGCATGTGTTCAGTTACTTTGTACTGTGCCTCCTCTAATGTAAACAAGTGAATTCCTCTTAATTGCCCCAAATAGCTTTTAGGAGTTATTGCTTTTTTGTGGTTTATTTTTGTATGAAAATTATACACTTTACATATTTAAGAACTAAACAGAAAATATGATTACTTAGAATGCTTTTTTCCTAAGGAGAATGCACTATTACTTTTATTTGGGGGGTTTTAAAATCAAATTAAGGTGCTAATTAAGCTCTTCATTTACTAGAGCAGAAAATAATTATGCAGCGTGTATCTGGAGGAATAAATAGCCTCATGTGCATCCAAATGAGGTAAAAGTGGGCTTGGACATACTCATGTAACATGGCACACGAAGTGCAATGCATAATGAAGTCAGACTGTCACTATAATATACTGGACAATTAATTACTTTCCAGAAAGGACGTTGGTGTGTAGGTGTGCCTGCAGCATTCTTCAGCATATGACTGAAATGCTACAGCCTTGTTTTTAGGCATTTAATCAGATATTTGTGAAATTTGAAGGAGTTAGTTCACATTAAGTTTACTAAAACTAAGTATACAGCCAGAGCTCTGACAAGACATGCTTATGATGAGAAGTAGCATTTTGGGCTGAAAGGTCCCCCACCCCCAATTCCGACTGTATCACCTTCACTCCTGAGAGTGGATTCTGAGATCTGGCTCGATGATCCAGCAGATCGGTGCTGTAGGAAAGGGTCAGCACATGTGAGAGGAAAAGTATTTTATTAGGGGAGAATAATTTGGAGAGAATAGTGCTGTAAATTCCCCTGTCTCCTCCCTCTGCACGTGGGGGAGATACCTCCTTCTTATTTAAGGGCTACTGAGGAGGACTTCTCAGCACCCTAGTGATGTGCTTTATATGCGATGTAGTTTGATTCTGACAGAAATCTAGAGGTCAAGGAGAAAGAAGAGAGTTGAGCAACTACTCTGTTGTCAGAAGGGATGGGGAAAGAGAAAAATAAAAAGAGAGAGGGAGGGAAAGGAGAAGAAAGAGAAGTGAAGAGGAGAGAGAGAGAGAGAAGAGAAGAGAAGGAGGGGAAAGAGAGAGAAAGGATGACAAAGTCTGCCTCATTGTTTCGAAGGGACTGTATGGGAGACTTGGGAAAAACAAAGAGCTGGCCATTTCTTAGAGCCAGTCATCAGGATGGTGACAGGAGATGCCAGAAGGCAGCCTGGGATGAACCACTGATGTACGATGACTAAGTGAGGACTCCTAAGTGCTCACAAGGGCTCTGAATGCATTCACCTGGGCTACACATTGTGGGATAAAGAAGTGCGGTGATGGTGATCTTTGAAGAGCTCATTCCTCCCAGATCATATAAGAATGCTTTGTTGTTTTCTTCTTTTCTGTCCTCCTGATTTGACACCCTCTGCCCCACATCAAAACATCTGCTGGAAAGAAGGAAAAGGAGCAGGGAGGGGAGGGACACATGCGAGTGAAAGAGGAAGCAGACAAGCCCCGCTTTCTCACTGGAGCTTGACAGCCTGTAGCAGAACCAAGCTGTGGGAGGGGGAACTAATCTGCTAAGTCAAGTCCGGAGTTATAATTATCTCCTGAAGAGGATGTTCTAGCTTTTGACTCAAGACTGTTTTTCATCTAAGCTCCAAGAAACATGACACCTGCTAAATAAAGCCTAATGGAACAGTGGGAGGCAAAAATAAAGTTGTAATTTGATTATATCATGATATTTGCTTGAGTTACGTTGCCATAGTAAATGTGGGTTTGTAAGAAATGGAGGAAATACTTAAAGGTGTCAAATAAAAGATGTTGTTGAAATTGAACAGGGAGATGTAAGAAGCAAGAAAATGCCGTCAGGAGACTAAGCGTTGGGCTCCTGCCTGGCAAAATCTGGGTGGATTGAGGCAGCTTCATGTCTGGCACCCCAGACCCTTGGTGGCAGCTGGGGCAGAACTGCCCTGGAGGAAGGAATCTCAGTGCCTCAGGATCCTTCTAGATTAAAATCTACTGAATATAAGCTCATGATAAAAAAATCACCAGATGAGAGCAATTTTATCTCACTGTGACGAGGGTCAGCAGAAACCACAAAAGGATTCAGGGCCCTAATGCATTTAGATTTGGAACTGCTGGATATAGAATATTAAGTGGTAATATATGAAATGGTTAAAGAAATATCCCATAGAGGCTGGAGAGATGGCTCAGTGGTAATAGTACTGACTGCTGCTCTTCCAGGGGATCTGGGTTTGGTTCCCAGCACCCACATGGTAGCTAACAACTATCTATAACTCTAGTTCCAGGGGATCCAGTGCCTTCTTCTGGCCTCTGAGGGCTTTGTACGACATGGGTGCACTTACATATATGCAGGCAACACACTCATATACATAAAAATAAGTAAATAAAAATAATTTAAAAAGAAAGATTCCTCAGAAATAACAGAACACTAAGGAGCTATCTAAAGTAATCAGGAAGATATAAAACAAATAGCTTTTCAAAATGGTAACAAACTTAGCAGTGATAATTTCTCATTCTTATTTTCTACCTCTTTGTATTTTTACATTTTGGGTGATTTCTTTTAGTTATTTTTGATTCTAGTTCTTAATCTAGTATTTAACCAGGCAATTAATTTATAAAACTTCAAAAATCATATTTCTCTGGCTTTTGTAACTGTCAGTCAATATCTTTCTATGTAGTGTAGGCTGGCCTTGAACTCTTCCTGTCTCTGCCTCCTGAGTGTTGGGAGTACAGGGATATACCACTATGCCCAGATACTTTTGAGTTTTGAAAATATTGGTTCACCAAGTTATATAGATCTTTTAGGCTATAGCACAAGAGTTACATTTATTAATGATATCATTGATCTTGTTAAAAGATCTAAGAACTGGGTAATTGTGGAATCATGGTAGCAAATACACATTTTCTAAAATTCCAGTTGGCTTGAAAACTTGCATTTTGTCATTGCTAACACATCTTGCCAATTGCTTTGCTTAAAGGAGCAGGCTTCACTCTATCTTGAGAAAATGTATGCCAATTATCCCAGTCTGAATAGCCACAGTTCACCTGTCAGTCACTCTTTTAAGTAAAGACAGTGTTTCTTGAAAAAACTGGTTACGTCAGCTTGCAGCTCAGTCACACCAGGGCTTTTCCTTGAGACGGCCATCATACTTGGGCATCCGGGAGAAATGCTTTTTGTACTTCCCATTTGCTCACAGAGAATATTAAAAAGACATTACTCAAAGGTCAAGGTTTAATAAAATTAATATTTGTTTCTGCTTCACCAAACATCTTGTTAAGTAAGTTAGGAACTCACGGTGACTGTGCTGGTGATTGCTAACATAGTTTGGCACGCCTGCCTTGATTTGTACTAAGCATCAGAAATTCTAGCCTTCGTTCCTTTTGTACCATTAGTGTATGTGTCAGCACAGTGAAAAAGACAAATGGCATCTTGGCATTAGTATGAAAGTAGCTTTGACCTGTGGGCTCCCAAGAGGATCTCGGGGACCCTGCAGGATCATAAACCACATTTGAGACTGCTGTTCTCAAAGGCAGTAAGAAAAATGCCTTCAGAAGTAAGGCATGAGCTAGAAGTTCTGCTGATCAAAAACACCGATACACTAACAAATCTTACTTACATGAAGTGATAATACATGATTTATAGAAATTAAATATTAGGGTTAAATTATAGACAACAACAGTATATACATTGACAGAGGTGCCTTCATATGTAAGTCGAGGTGATCTTGAGGGAGGGCCATATTGCATAAATTTAAATATGGAAGAAAAGTTTTAAGTTTAGAGAATGTATGGATTGTATAAAGACTATGGATTGTATATACACTATTTTTCACTTCTTCCCTTAATACAAAATGAAAAAATCCTGATGTTTTCAAAGATATAAATCTATTTTACTCAATAATAAAGCAGATTTTTCCAAACAAACAAGAGCTGAGGGTTTTCATCTCCACCGAACCAGTTTTATAAGAAAGATAAAGAGAATGATTCAGGTTGAAAAGAAAGGAAGCTAACTAGAAATGAAGAAACATGACTGCAGAAAACTCACTGATAAAAGTAAGTGTGCAGTTAAACTCGGAATGCTCTGGTGCTGCCGTGGTGCTGGGTAGATTCCACGTCTGTGGTATGAAGACTGAAAGTCAAAATGGACTGGGACTGCATGAGTGGGGTTCTGAATTTGAGCTTTCTTACCACATAAACTGGACATGGTGGCATGCTCTTGTAATCCCAGCACTTGGAAAATGGAGGCAGGAGAATCAGTTCAATCATCAGTCTTTCACGACATAAATAGTTCAAGGCCAGCCCAAGCTACATGAGACCCTGTCTCAAAATAAAATGAAAATATCAAAAAGTCAAAAGTATTAAAGTATGGTTAGTTATAATTAAAGGATATGCAATAGAAAAAGAGGTAAATTGAGACAACAGTTGACAGTGGGAGATGGAGTAAAAGTGTGTGCAAATATATGTATATATATTTTTTATTTTATTATTTTGGTGATGGTATTGAGGATTGACCCAGGGCCTTGTACATATTAGGCAAGTGCTTACATCCCTAAGTCTACCTTTTTGTTTGTATGTGTGTTTGTACATATGTGTGTACAAGTATGTATTTTTATAACTAAAGTCAAATTATCTTTTTTGGGTGTTTATTTATTTATTTTTACTTTATGTGAGTGTTTCAGCTGCATGCGTGTGGGTGCATCCATGACATACAAAACAGAAGAGGGTGTCAGATCTCCTGGAACTGGAATTAGGGGCAGTTATATAATTCACCGTGTGGGTGCTGGGAACAGAACCTGGGTCCTCTGCAAGATCAGCCTGTGCTCTTAACACCTGAGCCATCTCTCCAACCCTCAAGCTGTTATCTTTTCTGTTTGTTTTATGAGACAGGGTCTCCCTGTAAACTTAGCTGGCCTGAAACTTACTATTTAGACCAGTGTGGCCTTGAACACACAGAAATCTGCCTTCCTCTGCCTCCTGGGATTAAAGGCATGTACCACCAAGCCCGGCTTCAAGTTGTTTTATTGTTTTCTTAAAGTAACCTATTATAACTATAAGATAATTTCTTGATAATCCTTATGATAATCACCAAGCAAAAACTTATGGTGAATATACAAACAATAAAAAGTAAGGAATCAAAGCACAGTCACAGAGAAAGTCAGTTCCAAAAGGAAGCTGGTAAGAGCGGAAGAAAGGAAGAATCTCCAACACAATCAGAAACGCAAACAGTCACATGGCAGTAATTAAGTCTTGATATAGCAGTAATTTGACTGTAAATGGATTGCCTTCTTCCATGATAAAGCATAGAGATGCTGAATGAATTTGAAAAAGACATCATTACATGCTGCCAACAAAATCCATACCTGTAAAGACACACATAGACTAGTGAAGGGGGCAAATGGAAAGCAAAAGACAGCACTAACAGTCACACTTCAGTCAGAGAAAACATATCTAAAGTCACAAACTGTAAAACAAGGCAAAGATAGTAATTATATAATGAAGACAGGATAAATTCACCTGTCTATAACATTGGTAAACACAAGCACTTGACATCAGACCACCTAAATAATAAAGTGAATATTAGTGGATCTGAAGGAAAGATAGACCTCAGTAACTGGGAATATCAGTGCCCCACTGTTAGCAATGGACATACTATACTGACTGAAAGTGATTAAAGAGTTAATAGACCTAAATTATACTTTGAACAAATGGACCTAACATATACAGAATATCCCAACCAACAAGAGCAGAATACATATTCTTTTAAGTTTTCTAGGATATACTGTAAGTTAGTCAATAAAAAAAGTCCTAGTAAATTTGAGAAGATTGAAATCATATCAGTTATATTTCTTGAAAACATGGTATAAAGTTAGAAGTCATTAGAAGGTGGAATTTTTGGAAATTAAACTCGCATTTAAATGAAGAAATTAAAAAAATAATTTAAAATTATCTCTAGATGGATGTGGATGGATATAGAAGATATTATAATTCCTGAGGTGAAGCAACGGCAGTTCTAAGTGTAGAAGTTTCTATCAGTAAATGGCTGCACTGAAAAAGAACATGCCGAGTAAACCACCTAACGTGCGCCCAAGTAACGAGACGAAGAGCAGAAGTAGTTCAGAGCTAGCAGAAGGAAAGAAAATACAATGATCGGAGAAGAAATAGAGGAAGGAATAGAAAAACAACACGGAAAATCAATGGAACTGAGATGTTTTGTTTGGGGGAAAAAAACTGCAAAAAAAAAAAAAAACAACAACCTCAAATTAGCAAAAATTTGGCTAGATTAAGGGAAAAAAAAGACTGAAGGTCAGAAATGGGAAAGAAGACATTACAACTGAGATAACAAAAATGTAAAGGGTCATATGAGACTATTGGGAACCATTAAAGAACAACAGATCGGATAACTTAGAAGCAGGTAAATTCCTTCCAACCCATTAAGATTGAAACATGAGGAAACAGAACATCAGCTGGGCACAGTGGTGCCCACCTTTAATCTCAGCGGGTGGGAGGCAGAGGCAGGTGTCTCTGTGAGACTGAGGCTAGCCTGATCTATGTAGTGAGTTCCAGGACAGCTGGGGCTACAGGGAGACCCTGACTCAAAAAAAAAAAAAATAGAAACTTTGAAGGGAGAAATAATGAGTAAGGAGATTGCATCAGTAATAAAAGGTCCCCTATTTATAAACCTCTGGGACCTGTAGGACTTTGCTGATGAATTCTGCCAAATATTTTTAAGAGAACCACCATTCATTTTCAAGTTCTTTCAAAAAATGGAAGAAGAAGAAATATTTCCAAATTCGTTTTATAAGGGCAATATTACTTGAATACTCAATCCAGACAGATGCCACAAGAAATAAAACTACAGTCTAATATCCCTGATAAACACAGATGCCAAAGTCCTTAACAAAATATAAGCAAACCAAACTCAACAACACATTAAACAGATTATTCACTACAACCAAGAAAGTTGATTCCTCGGATATAAGGATGACTCAAGATTTGCAAATCAATGCATGTGATATACCATATTAACAAAATGAAGAACAAAAACTATGCAATCATTTCAGTAGTTGCAGAGAAAGCTTTTGACAAAATCTAACATCTTGTCCTGATGAGAATTCAGCAAGTCAGTTACAGAAAGCATGTGCCACAAACGACTACAGCTTACATCATACTCAGTAAAATGTGAAAGCTTTATCTCTAAGATCAACAAAAAGACAAGGTTGCCCACTCTTGCCACTTTAACTCAGTATAGACTAGAAACCCTAGATAAAGTAAATCAGGCAAGAAAAAAAGCATACAAATTGGACAGGCATAAATTAAACCGTCTTTGTTCACAGACAGTTATATATTGAAAACCATAAATCATATGTGGGGGCAAAACCTGTAATTCCAGCTCACGGGATGAAAGAATATCATAAATATAAAGGCAGATTGACCTGTACTTTAAGACCCTTTCACAAAACAAAACAAAAGCCAACCAACGAAAAGAGCCCTAAAGATTTCACTCCATAATTCTACAACTAGTAAATGAATTCAGCAAAATGGCAGGATACTAAATAACTATATGAAAAACAGCAATATTTCTGTAATTTAACAGGGAAGAAATTGAGAGAAAAATGTCCCATTTACAAAACTGGGAAGATGGCTCAGGAAGAGAGCACAGCCTGTCAACTGTTGCCATGCAAACTGGATTTGACAGCACACACCTGCAGTCCCAGTGCCAAGGAAGAGAAGATAGGTGGATCCCTGGGACTTGTTGGCCAGCACGTCTTATGAAATTCGAAAGCTTCAGGTTCAGCAAGAACCTGTCTCAAAAAGTAGGTGGAAAGCAATAGAGGAAGACAACTGACATTGATCCCTGGCCTCCATATGCATGTGCACACACATGTGTGAGTGCCCTCCCACATGAATACTGCCCCCGCAATAGAGTTCCATTTACAATAGCAATAATAGACAAATACAAAAACAAGGCAGAAGGATTGCTATGAGTTCAAGGCTAGCCTGGCTATATAGTAAGTTCCAAACCCATCTGGACCTTACATCAAAAACCCTCAATTAATTAATCATACTGATGAAAGAAATGGAAGCACAAATAAGTGGAAATATATCATATTCAATGATTGGAAAAATTAATAGTGAATGTTTTCTACTTTGTACAAGGGATGTTGATTCATTGAAATTACGATGTCATTTTTCCATAGCAATTTGTAAAAAGCAATCATAATGTTTGTATATACCACAAAACACCTTAGGTAGTCAAAGCAGTCGTCAGGAAAAGAAAACCTGGAAGCGTTATACTCCCTGATTTCAAAACATACAACAAAACCATGGTAATGGAGGTAGCTCAGTCCTGGCATACATGCAGACACACAGATCAATAGATCAAAATAGCCCAGAAAGTCAACCTATGCATTCGCAACAGCTGATTTGTGACAAAAGGGCTGAGAACACACAGTTGTGCAAAGGAGCATCTCTTCAGTAAAGGGTGATGGGAAAACTAGATCTCCACATATAGGAGAAGGAAATTGGAGCCTTATTGCACACTGTAACAAACAATTGGGTTAAAGGTTTAAATATAAGATCTGAAATTATAAAGCCAGTAGGAAAAAAAAAATCATAGGATGAAAGGCTCTGCAACACTGCCCAGGAAGCCAAGCAAAACTTAATGACTTAATGAACTGAATAAGCAACCCCCAAAAGAAGTGCAAATGGTCAATAAACACATGAAAAAAATGTTCAGCATCGTAAACATCAGGGAAAGACAAATTCAACCTTATTTGGGATTGTACCTCTTCCCACTCGGAATGGCTCTTATAAAAAAAACAGAGGACAGTAAAAGCTGGCATAGTTGTTACAGAAGAAGAAGCTGTATTCACTGCTGTGGGAACATAAACTTGTGTAGCCATTATGGAAATCTGAATGGAGTTCCTGAAAAAAACTAAGACCAGAACTACCGTACGACCAAGCCATACCACTTTGGGTATATATCTTTGGGTGTATATCTTTAGAATTATATATATATATATATATATATATATATATATATATATATATTATTTACTGGGGGATTCTAAGATAACATACAACAAGAGTGCTTGCACATCATTGTTTGTTGCTGCATTATCCTCAATGGCTAGGAAATGGAACCAGACTAGATGTCCATCACCAGATAAATGCATAAATATGGTACATATACACAGTGGAATTTTATGCAACTGTAAAGAGAATGAAATCACATTTTCAGGAAAAAAGATGGAGCTGCAAACTACTATGCTAAGAGAAATAAGCCAGACTCAGAAAGACAAATATCAAATGTTTTCTTTTACATATAGAACCTAGATTTAAAATCACACATATATATATACGCACACATACGTATGTTATATATATTATCTATATATTTGTGTTTATGTATGTGTACGTAGGTCACAAATTCAGGAAGGGGATCATGAGACGGAAGGAGGAGATCTTAAAGGAGATAGGAAGAGAAATGGAATGCATGTGATGAGAAAACAGACTGGGCAGGGACTTACTCGGGGAGGAAGGGAAACAGAAAGTCACCTGGAGGATGGCAGGGAGCAAAGTTAAAAACCTAGGAGGATAATGAAGGTCCAGGGTGTGGATAAAAAGCCTATTATTTAGACCTAAAAGAAGAAAATAATAGAATTTGAAGCTACATGAAGGTACCTGGAGGATATTTACACGAATGAAATAAGCCAAGCACAAAGTTTTTAAATACTGCGTCATCTCCCATATATGTGGACTCGAACTCATGGAAGTACATGGAATTGTGGTGCTGCAGTGATAGGAGGAAAACTTTGGAGAAATTAGACAAAGGATGTAAAATTTCAATTAGGAATAAGTTTAAGAGCTCTGTTGTACAATATGGTGACCACAGTTAACGAGGAATTGTACTCTTTAAAAACGGCATGAAAGTAAGTGTTTTCACTGTAGTGTAAACGAGGCAATGTACATATTCATTAGAAGGATGTAGCCATCCCACAATGTATCTATGTTTCAAAATATGTTGCAATGTTAAATATCCAAAACTTCATCTGTCTATTAAAATTTAAGCATTAAAAAGGGAAAAGGATATAAACTTAGAAGAGTAAGGGAGGGGACAGCAGCCCAGGTTTGAGAGGTAGAGAGCAGACAGATGTGTGTTAAGGTAGACAACCTGGGAAAGCCCTGCTGTGGGCTTGCATGAGGAGTCAGCACAAAACACATGACTAATTCAACACTTATGCTTTTGAAAAATTTTCTTGATGCTAAATAATGAGGGACAGTGTATTATCCAGACAAAGAGTATATAAAGACTAAAACAAAACAAAACTCTGTGGTAAGGTGTAAGATGCATTCTGTTTTGTTTTGTTTTTATTCTGCCCCCTGAATCAGGTGAGTCAGGCTCCTGGCTCTGCTGCCCAGGCTGATCTGGGTCCCCTGGGCTCAGTGATGCTCTTGTTTCAGTCTCCTGAATAACTGAGGCCACAGGCATATAACCTCACACTAGATAGCTTTCTTTTAAAGATCGGGAGAAGAAACAGACATCTACCACTGTGAGTTCTAATCAATATTTCATTGAATTTTCAGTAATATAAGAAATAAACAGGAATCAAAGAGCCATTATTTGCAGATCATATGATCATTTACCTAGAAAGTTGAATTAATAAAGCGTTATACAAACTGCCTGCTTCAACAAATAGAAAACAGAAGAATTTCCCATTTACAATTACAACAAAAATGGTAATTATGAACAAATCCACCAAAAGATGAATATGATTTTTTTTTGAAGTAAATTATGAACTTTTACAAAAGACATTAAAGAAGACCTAAGTGAGTCGAGGGATATACCATATTGATTAGTCAAAGACTCATGTCATGAGACATTGCTTTTTTCTAATTTGGATTATAAATTCTTGCAATTCAAATTAAATAATAGAGTATGTGTTGTGAAACTTGAAAACCACTTATATAATTTATATGAAAGGGCTGTGAACAAAAATCATTCACAATGCTCTTAAAGAAAATCAAGATGTGAGATTTGTCTTCCATATATTAAGACTATTAATGAAATAAAATAAAATTAATTTAGAAAAGAGCTGACTTAGACCAAGTGTTCAAGAAATGTTAGCTACTATTGTTATGGGATTCATACATTTTTCATATTTATTCTTTTGAAATATTCTAGGCATTTTTATTTCTCCCAGTATAGGAATTTTAAAACATGCTCTCTAGAAATTTTTAGAATGTTTGAAAAGGCAGAGATATAGTTGTCATTCAAATCATGTGGCTCTTAGGTACTAAGCTGAAGTTTCTATTTCCTTTTCCTTTCCTGTCTGATACCTTCCCTTCTTTGAGTCAGAATGGAGAGGGAATTTATTGGGACAATATCTGGCTGTAAAGGAGTATGGGGAAAAGACGGGATGATGGAAATAAAAAGAAGTATTATTGTAATGACTGATCTTGGTTACCACCTTGACTGGAGCTAGAATTAATCAAGCAAGGAACTTTCTTGATGAGATTATTTGAAACTGGAGAATCCACCCTAAATGTGGGTAGCACTTTCTGGTGGCAGCCCGTATAAAAGGTTGTGACAGAAATTGGTACCAGAGAGTGTGCTGTTGTGTAGAACCTGACCATGTTGGTTTTTGGGAAAATGTGGAAAAGTTTGGAAGTTCAAACTAGGAAAGTATTTGAATACTATAAGGAGAGCTTAATGGGCCATTCTAGTAGAAGCCTGGAAGAAAGTGCTGAGACCAATGCAGTTCCAGAGGGAGACAAGGTCTTCCAGAGAGAGCATCTAGGATAGCTTGGCAAGACATCTGACTGCTATCTGCCTGAGGCCTAAGAACTTGCCTGAAGCTAAATTTAAAAATGTAATGGACTAATTTCTTTGGCCGAGGAAATTTCAAGACATCCTAATGTTGAATCTGTGGTATGATTATTAATGGTGAATATTACACAGAATATTCAATGAAAATGTCCCCCAGAGGCTCCAAATATTTGAACATTTGTCAGTAGGTGGTGCTGTTTGGGGAAGGTCATGGAACCTTTAGGAGGTGTGGCCACGCTGGAGGAAGCATGTCACAGGGGTGGGCTTTGAGAGTATATAGCTGCATCCCACTTCTTGTCTGTCTCTGCTTCCTACAAGTGCATGAAGGCATGAGCACTCAGCTTTCTGCTCTGGTTGCCTCCTGCCATGCCACCCCAGCATGATGAACTGTTATTCCTCTGGACCTGCAAGTCTAAAAAACTCTTCCTTCTATATGTTGTCTTGGTCACTGCAAAGTAACTAAGGCGATGATACATATGATACATATATACACAATATACCATATGACTATATTCAGTCATAAAGTAAAATGGAATCCTATTATTTGCAGCAAAGAAAAGGGAACTAGAAGACATCATGCTAAGCAAAGTAAGCCAGAAGGTTAGTGCTACATGTTCCTTTTCATATATAGAGGCTAAAAAATCATCAATCTTAGTGAATGTAGTGATTACTGTAGGGAGAGAAGAGGGGGAGGGAGGTAGGAGTGGGTAAAGGCCAGCTGGATCGGATCAGTATACACTGTATGCATGTGTTGGAAGTATCACAATGAATCAAATTAATTAATATGTATCAATTAAAACTATAATAAAAGCATGTAAAGAAAGGAATACATTGGTTTCCTTGGGCAGTGGAAGCTAACCGAAAAGTGATAAACTGCTGAATAAAACCGCTCATTCCAAAAAAAAACACTACTTATTATCCATATATCAAGCATTGTGGGTGGCATAAGAGATTTAAAGATACATCAGATTGGCCCTGTTTATGAGGCATTCACAGAAGTAAGATAGACCTGGAAAATAATAAAATCTATGTCAACTGTTTGATTTAGAAGATACCAAACTGTGCTGTCAGAGCGAGGACTGCCGAAGGACACAAGGTCTGGAAGGGGAAGGAGGCAAATCTCTCCAAGAAGTGTTTGTGACTGGCCTTGGTTGGACATATTTTTGTGGAAGGAGATGGTGCATAAAGGAACGGACATGGAGCAGTAAACTTTCCAAATGTGTTTTAATAATAAGACTCAATGTTCCACCTTGTTCATACCACAAAGTACTGAAATACACTCTTTTTGGAGTCAGGATCTTATTATGTTGGCCTTGAACTTGTGAACCTCCTTCCTAAGCCTTTGCCTCCCGAGTGCTGGTATTCCAAGTGTGTGCTGCTCTACTCTGCTAATACGTTTTGTTATTTTTAAATTTTCACTTTCTTCCTAATTATTTTTGAATAAACAATAGCCAAATGGTCAAAAATCAAGATATCTTGGATGAGGAGCTAGGAAGTTACGGTCCTCAGTATAGTGTGACTCCTGGGTGGACAGTAAGAAGCCTCCAGTGTTGCAGCTCTACTCATTTTTGCCATATGTTAGGGAATGAAGGGACTTGTAATTCCATGGTTCTACCTGTGATTTGGTGCAAAATTTCTTTCTTAAACTTGTGGTCCTGGAAAATGTCAAGGCATAGCATGCTGAAATTAGTACAGATTTTATGTGACCTTTTGTGAATTGTATTCCAGTTGGCATAGTTTTTCTCATCTGATCCACACACTCAACAGAGTGGAACTCTGAGATGGAGCAAGTGAATTAATTAGATACAAATACCATTGCTATCGCAGAAACTTGATGACTAAAGGAATAGTTGAATCTGCTCCATTTCTGGAAGGAGCTGGCTTCCACATGAATATTATAGGGTGTCAGGAGTGTGGAAATGGGTGCTAGGCCAAGAAAAGTTGGGGCTAGTGTGGGGTATGTGTTCCCCAATGAGCAAGGCTGAAAGTCAAATATTTAAGAGTATGAAGGAAGAAATATCTCCCTTAGATGCTTAGTTCCATAAAATTTAGTCTTTCCTTAAGATCCCATAAAAATTGATGATGTGGACAGAATGGTAAAGGTTTAGGTACTTTGAGGTCGTGAGTTTCCCTGCAGGGAAGACCTGGATCTCCAAAGGGCATTTCTTTGTATGTATGCATGTAGGCCAGAGGTCAGCATGGGGAGCCTCCCTTGATTGCTCTCCACCACATTTATTTTTTAAAGATTTATTTTATTATTGAAAAATTATGGTGTGTGTGTGTGTGTGTGTGTGTGTGTCTATGCATGTGAGTGCAAGTCCCTGCAAAGGCCAGAAGAGGGCAATAGATAGCCTGGAGCTGGAGTTACAAGTAGTTATGAGCCTCCTGATGTGGGTGCTGGGTACCAAACAAGTCTTTTGCAAGACATTTCTTCAGGCTCTTTCCACCTTAATTATTTTTAAAATTTTCTTATTATTTTATGCGAGTGAGTGGATTGCCTGCATGTATTAAGTACACCCATGGAGGTCAGAAGAGGGTGTCAGAACCCCTGAAACTGGAGTCACAGATGGTTACTAGCTTCCATGTGGTTGCTGGAAACTGAACCCAGGTCTTCTGCAAGAACAGCCAGTGCTCTTAACTGCTAAGTCATCTCTCCAATCACTCCACCTTAAATTTTGAGACAGGGTCTCTCTCAACCCAGAACTTACCAATTTGGCTAGACTGGCTGGCCAGCAAGCCACAGAGATCCTCCTGTCTTTGCTTCCTCGGCAATGGGGTTGCAGGCTTGTGCTGCTGTGCCCAGCTTTTCACATAGTGTATTAGTTATTTTTCTGTCACTGTGATAAAACACTACAACAAAGTCAACTTATAGAAGGAAAAATTTATTTGGCTTATAGTTCCAGAGGGCTGAGATCATCATGCAGCGGGAGGCAAGGAAGGAGGCATAGGCATCCAGAGTAGAAAGCTGAGAGCTTCCATCTTCAAGCAGGTGAAAGGAAGCAGAGAGAGACAGACTGGAAATGGGATGGGCTAAGGGCTCTCAAAGCCCACCCCCAGTGACATGTGTTCTCTAGGAAGGTCGCGCCTCCTAAACCTCACAAACAGTGCTACCAACCGGGGACAAGGTGCTCAAACACTTGGAGCTCATGGGGAACATTCTCATTCGAACCACCACATATGGCTGCTGGTGATCTGAACTCAGGTCCCCACACTGTGTAGCAAGCACTTTATTGACCGAGTCATCTCTCCAGCCTCTCCAAACGCTGTTTTTCTCCATCCTTAATCTGATGATGGATCAAAACTTGAGTAGACTATTGAGAGGTGGTGAACTGAGAAGGATAGGCCTAGTGTGAGGAAGGTCACTGGACCCGTGTCTTTGAATGGACCCTCCTGTCTCACGCTGCTTTCTATCTGTCATGAGTAGGGCGGCTATGTTCCAGCACGCTCTCCATGTCACGCTGAAATGTTTGTAGCTCTGAGCTTCCATAAATCTTTCCTCTCTTAAGTTGTTTAAGTAAGGCATTCTGTCACAGTGACTAGAAGCTAACAAGTACAGCTGAAGATGATGTGACCTCTGAATTGGGCATTTGTGGCCTTTATGTGTGGCAATATATCTCCCCTATAACTAATCTGTTGAGAAATTTTCATCAATAATAGACTTTTAAAATTGCTAATAAAATAGAAAAGAAAATGTTCATCTCAAAAATCAGTGTAAATGTTGTTTCATGAATCTGTGCTAGGAGAGAGAGAGAGAGAGAGAGATAGATAGATATGGGTCCTAATATAACACGCACTTCCTAGTGCACAATAAAAATGTTTGATAGCTGCTATTGTGTATGGTTTAACAGTTCTTCAATGTGTCCACTCTCTTTAGTATTTACTTAAAAAAATCCCCCCTGTCCTTGACTCTGGTTTCTAATATCTCCCTCATGACCCATCAACGGTTTGCCTCATTTCGTGATGTAGTCAAAGGCTATGGGAGCATGGAACTCCTGGAAAAGCCTTTACCAAGAAAGCACACATCAGTCAGCTGTGTTATTTCTTCTCTTCTGTCTCAGTCAGGGAGAGGATAGCTGTTCCTCTTGAGTTGGAGTATACTCTTTCACTTGGGGGTGGGGGTGGGAGACTACTATCTACAAGAGAATCTGAAGATGTGAATGTTTATAGGCCTTCACAATCCATTTGTTGAAATTCTAACCCTCAAGGTGATTTTCTTAGGATGTGGAGCCTTTGGGAAGTGATTGGGCTATGAGGGTGGAGCCTTCCTGTATAAGACAGGTGCCTCTGTTAGCAGGCTTGAGAGGGACTCTGCCCTTCCCATCATGTGAGGTCACAGCAAGGAGACAACTTTCTGTGGACCAGAGGGAAGATCCTCATCAGTCACGGAATGCCAGAAAATTAATCTTGGACCTCCCTACTGCAGAGCTGTGACAGATGGGCTTCTATTGTTTGTAAGCCACCCAGGCTAAGATGTTGTTACAGCAGACTGAACTGACTAATCCAGGGACCGTGCTGTGGTCCTTCTTCACAGCTTATCACTCAGAAGCCTCTGTTACCTATTCTCATGACTCCCATTCACTGAAACTGATCGTGCTCCGCGTTGGTGATGTCTACCCCTTCTGGGCCTTGCCTTTCCTCTTCACAACAGAAAGTCCTATTGACCGTTTCTTTTTAATCAGCTTGACTCCTATGTCACCATTTTCTTTAATCTTTCCACAATTCTCATGCTCTTTCTTTCCCAGTCTTTCTCATAATTTTTGCTTTCTTTGTTTGCCTCTTAAAGGTCTGTTTTATGGTTATTCGGCCTGAATTTCTGCTTTCTCATGGCACATGCAATTCTTAGATATTCTCATTTACCTGTGACCTTTAGGACTTTGTTCATGCTGATTACCTATGCCCATATCTCCATCAAAGGTCTAGAACAGCTTTACTTCTGTGCGCCACAGTACCACAAAAATATACCTGAAGCTGAATTCAGTGTATTTTTTCCAAATGTGTTTTTATTCCCTGTCTATCTCAAAATGCATGCCCAATTTTCTGTATATACCACATATCATTTAATAGTTAATGTTTTATTTATTTTTATCTTACATGTATGAGTGTTTTGCCTGCTTGTATGTAAGTGTACCACATGCATACAATGCCCATGGAGGTCAGAAGAGGATGTCAGACCCCTTCTACTAGAGTTACAGACTGTTGTTAGTCACCATCTGGGTGCTGGGAAACAAACCCAGGTCATCTGTGAGAGAGGGCTGGTACTCTTAACCACGAAGCCATGTCTCCAATCCCATCTTTTAGTATTCCTTCCTCTTCATCTCCACACCTGGACAGTCACCAGACCTACTTCTCTATCTCTCCTTTTTCAAAAAAATATTTTATTTATTATTTTTATTTTATGTGTATGACTGTTTTGCCTGCATGTATGTAAGTGTACCACATCATGCGGTGTGCCCTCAGAGGTCAGAAGAGGGTGTCAGATCTCCTGCAACTGGAGCTACAGACATTGTTAGCCACCATGTGGGTGCTGGGGACTGAACCCTAGTCCTCTGTGAGAACAGCCAGTGTTCTTAACCGCTGAGTCGTCTCTCTAGTCCCTTCTCTAACTCTCTTGAAGTCATGTCTTCACCCCAAGGACTTCTACCAACTCTGAGTTTCCATCTCTTCTCGTTCACATGATGACAGCAATGTTGGGCTCCTGGTCTCCAAGGATGATCTTTAACTGTTTATTTGCTCTGTCACTGGAATAACATTCCTTCTTTAATTTTTAATTTTTCAATGTATATTTTTATTGAAATTTTTGTGCATTTCATACAAAACACCTTAGTCATCTTTACGCTCCTCCCCATCCACACCCTCATACCCTGTCCACCGGCTTCATGCATTGTCACATATGATAAGGCCTATCGAGTGAAGTTTGTGTACCCAGATGTTTCTCAATGCAAGTTCATATACTGGAGTCTAGTCAGTCTATCTAGAGTCACTCCCGTATTGAAGATCTACTCTCCTTCAACCAGCAGTAATCAGTTGCCAATAGTTCTTCAGCTAAGGTTGGGGGTCCCAGTCCTATGCTGGGTTTTTGTCTGAGTTTTCATGGTCTTGTGCATGCTGCTGACACCATTGCTGTAAGTTCATGTGAGCAAGTTCCCAGAGGCCTGGAAGACTTTGTTTCCTTATGTTCATGTACCAACCCTGGCTTTTAAAATCTTTCTGCCGCATCTTTCAAAATGGCCCCTGAGCCATGGGTGGGTGAGGTTTAATATAGGAGTCCTATTCAGAGAAATGAATTCTGCAGTCCCTTATTCTCTACACTTTGTGGCCTTCGATGTGCATTGCTGTCAATTGCATGCAGAAGTTTTGCTGGTGAGAGTTGAGAGATGCATTAGTATTCTCTCAACCTCCTGTTCCACATATGTTCCATGAGCCTTAGGTGTAGAGGTTCCATTGGAGATGTGTCACTTAGGGCTGGGCATCTCTCAAATACTTATTCTCTGTGTGTAACCAGTTGCGGAACTCTGTAACAGACTCCATCTGTTGCGAAAAGCTTCTTTGATGAGTGGTGAATGGTATACTTCTCTGGAAGTATAAGGGTTCCTGTTTAGCATACTGTAAGATAGTACATTTATCTAGGGACATGACAGAGGTAGGGTATGCTTTCTCCAGCCTTGTGAATTTGGCTGTTTATAGTGCTACGCTTGAGCCCCCCTCCCCGCAATTGAGAGGGTTTAAGTCACTTAGATAGCTGTTGATTACCTCCCAGGTAAGTGCCACGACTGCACCACTATAGTTCATTATGTCAGCAGCTGTGATTTTTAGGCTTTAAAGCTGGGGATAGTCAGGACCACTGATTGATTTTTCTCTCTTAGCAGCTTGTCTAGTATCCTCCAGAACTATGAGAGCTAGTCTTCAGGGAGGAGGATTCCAGGTCAGTTTCAGATCCATTGATCCAAATTCTGTGTCCAGAGGATATCCTGTCTTCAGCAATAGGGTCTTACCTTTAAGTTCTGGGAGGTAATCAAGGAATGTGGCAATTGCCCGTGTTATTTTGGGAGTCTCTTGGACTACCCTGACCAACAACTCAGGAGAAGGTATCTCTTGTCTGGCACTGTGTTTCTTGTTATCTTTCCTCTTTAAAAGTTGTAATGAGATCATACAAGTAGACACATTTGTGTTCTACAAATTTTTAGCATGATAGCTGAGTCTTTTTTTCCTGAGCCCCATAAATAATCACCTTCCTAGAAAAGTCACCAGAAAAAATGTGGTGTATCTTTCTAGCTTCTAGACCTTTTCTTCTTCATTTACATACACCCTTGGGTTTACAAAAGCATAGGATTAGATTCTTGTATTAATAGATCATATTGTTCACTCAAGTTCACCTTAATATGTCTCCCACCCTTTCTGTATCAGAACATTCATGTTCACATAATTCTTTCAAACTGTTGCACAATTTTACATAGTATGGATTTAATTTTCTTCCACTTTTTAGCCATTAAAAACACTGCTATGAAAAATTTTGTATATGGATATTGTACTATAATTGAGAGCATATTTCTTTTGGACAGATATTAAAATGTGGAATTTGGGGTCAAAGAATACGTGTATCTAAAATTTCAATAGATATCGCCAAATTGTCTTCCAAAAATCTGCAGCCAATTTATATTTCCATAGACCTTGTCCTGACATTCTTACTTTAATCACCAATACTTAACATTTTCAAATCTAATTGTAAAAATATGCAAAATTTTCATTTTATTGGTATTCATTTGATGAGTACTGACAACATGTATTCACATGTAGAATAGGATAAGGTTTGGTAAAATGTTTATTTTATCTTTTCTCTACTTTTAAATTGGGTTTATTTATTTATTTTACTGAATTTTGGATGCTGTTACAAATACTTGCTTCCAGTTTTTAAAACTTCCTTAAAGGTACTTCCTAGGATATAAAAGGTTAAAGTTTTTATAATCAAATGGTTAATATATTGCTCCTGGGGCTGATAAAAATATTTAACTCCAAGTGTATATTTAAGTTTTCTTATATTTTCTTAGGATGCTTTCATAGTTCTGTTTTTACATTCAAGTCTAAGCTACTTTTTTGAAACACAGGACATAGGGATCTAATTCTGTTTCCACATGGTCAATCAATTATACTAATCCCATTTGACCATATCAGAAGATAGAAATCTCTCTGTTCTCTGCTGACTGCATTACATGGTTTTTCTTTTATTTTCTTCATTTCTTTGTTTTCTTTCCCCTTCCCTCCATTCCTTTCTCCCTCCCTTTACACAGGCTCACTGTGTAATCCAGGCTGGCTTTGAACTTGTGACCTTCCTGCCTCAGCCTCCTGAGTTTTACTGCTTGTTTTGATCATTTCAGGCCTGTGTTTTGAAACCTTGTACAGCAAATGTTGCCCAGTTGCTCTTCTCAAATGTATTCTTGCCCATTTTCTCTTCTAAGAGAACTACATTCTTGCATCTTGATGAGGGTTATATGGAACAAATTAACTGGGTGGCTTTGTAAGTTGAAGTTTTCCCATTCAGAAGCTTGGTATATTTCTTCATTTACTTAGCTCTTCTTCAGGGTATTCTTTAGAAAAAAAAATCATTTCTTTGGGTTTTATGTATTTCCATTTCTTTTTAACAGAAAAAAGTATACACAAAATTTATTACATGCCTAAGGCATGGTAAGGAATATTAGACCTAAAAGGAGACAAGATAAATGACCTGTTTCCAAAGCTTAAAGGGACAATAACTCGGGCTTCTGGGGTAAAGGGAGTGGATGACTCTTCTGTGAAAGGTCTTCAGATGTGCGTGGCAAGTCAGGGTTGTCTTATGCCCATGAAGTCTCCTGGGTATCAGACACCTGCAATAATCTCTGTCTGGACCCCCAGTCTTTTGCTCTGGAAAGATCTCTCTGTGATATAACACCCTATAACACTCCCAGGAACCATCCAAATCAGAACCTAAGGTCCAGAGCACAGGTAGTAGACTGCTACTTTCTGAGTGAGGATCTTCAGGGGCAAGGACCCCAGCTAATGAATTACAGGCTTGATTCTTAAGAGGGATCTCCAACTCTGCTAGGACTACTGGCTCTCTGGACAGGCAAGGAAGTCATCCTGTTTATTTTCTCTGCCCCTAGAAGAGTCTGAATCTGTTGATTGTGTATTTCTTATTAGGATCGTTTGTGGTTAGGGTTTAGATTTTACTGTTTCTGTAAATGGGTTGTTTTATTGAATTTTTCTTTTTCTAATTTTAAAAGCATTTTATTTTTCAAATAGACTTGTGCGTTTGTATGTACGTGAATGTGTGAATGTGTGGCCAGAAGAGGGAGCCAGGAATCCTCTGTCATTTTCTGCATATTCCTTTGAGGCAACGCCTTTCCCTGAGCCCAAGGCTTACATTTTCTCAGCTGAGCTGTAAGCCAGCAAACGCCAGTGATCTTCCTGTCTCTGTCTTCCTTAGAGTGGGTTATAGGTCCGCACAGGATGCCTGCTTGCTATGTGGTTGCTAGGATCTGAACTCCGGTCCTCATAATCATACAGCAAGCACCCTTAACTACTGAGCCATCCCTCCGGCTCCTACATTTTTTGAATTGATTGCTACTGTCATATGTGAAGTTTATTGATTTTTTTCATATTCAGACACTTTAGCAAACTTGTATTATATATGTATTGATACTTTTTCTGTTAATTTTTTGATTTCCTGAGCTTTACAATTATGTTGTCTAAAAAATGAGTGCTTACTTTATTCCCTTCAGATATTTACTATGCATTTTTACCTTAACTTTTTTCCTCAATGAACTTGCTAAGATGTTGCAGTAGACATTGTATTTGTATCTTGGCACTTTTTTTGGTTTCATATAGCTCTTTGGTTGATTGCTTTGAGACGCTACTCCTCCCTATTGTGGGCAGTCATGGAAGAATGGGAACACCAGGGACTCTGCTTCACATCTCTGGAAGTAGAAGACACATTGGGCATTCAGCCATCAGGTCTTTCCCATCAGTGCTTCTGCACTGCAAGAGAAGGCTGTAACCTAGGTGAGGCCAACTGGACTCATGTCTTTGAGTTTTGGCCTTTGGAAAAGGTAACTTACAAGCAAGCAAGTAAGAAACACTGGCGTTCATTGATTTTTGGAGACCAGGCAATTTCCTCCTGTGTTTGAGCTGGATTTTTCAGCTTTCTGGATGATTCTATGAGCTTTCTAATAAAACTACTTTCCCTTTTTGTATTAACATAGTCTTACTTAGTTTCTATGGCTGATAAGCAAGAATTCTGTTTGTTTTGGGTTGTTTCTGGACAAGCAGGCCTGGTACTCACAATGTAGTTCATAGCTTACCATCCTCCTGCCTCAGGACCCTCCCCACGTCAGTACAGGACTAGATATGTACTGCCACACTTACTAAGAACACTCATCAGATCCATTTTCTTGGTTCTGCCTTTAATGAGATTGGTGCTAATATTTCATCATCAAAAATAATTTCTTTTTTTCTAATGACTGATGTTTATCTAGAAAAGGTGACATTCACATCTCATAAAAGATTTTCTGAATTTAGAGTGGGCTTTTTGTTTTAAAAAGTCTTCTGTGTTAAGAGGCTGGAGAGGTGGTTCCGCAGTTAAAATCACGTACTGCTCTTGCAGAGGACCTGAGTTCAGGTCTCAGTATCCAGGATGGACCGCTCACAACTGCCTGTAACACCAGCTCCAGGAGGAATCAAGGCTTGTGGTCTCTGTGGGTCCTATATATACATACACAATTTAAAAACAAAATAAGTCTTTAAAGTTTTATATGTTCAAAATGCATTTTGATAAGTATCAAAAATGGAAAAAGTTCTTGATGGTCTCTCCTTTGATATTCTGATTTCCTGATGTAAAATCCTGTGATAAGCCTTATTTACTCATATATTTTTGTTTTTATTATATTTGTATGTTTGATGTACTAATCATTGAGTTTTTTTCAGCTGGGTATAGTGGCACAAGCTTTTAATCCCAGGATTTGGAAGGAAGCAGAGGCAGGTGGGTCTCTGTGAGTTCCAGGCCAACCAGTGATACACAGTGAGATCCTGTCTCAAAAAATTTCTTTTTGCATCTACATTTTTGAATAATACTGTCAATAATTTGTTTGCATAACAATTTCTAGGCCAGCCATAGCTACATAAGGAGACCCTGTGTCAAACAAACAAAGACACTGTGCTTCCTTTTTGTTAACAATTGTGTATCTTCTGAACTACCAGTTAAATTTTTCTTTGAATTTTTTTTCTTTCCTTTTTATCTTTTTCTGTGTGTTTTCAAGATAGGAGTTGGGTTTGACATATTTGTTTATTATGACTATTGCTATGTGTTACTTTATTTTTCTAAGTATGTATTTTTAATAAGTATGCTTTATATTTATCATTATTTCTTATTGTTCTGTCTTTTTCAGTCTTCTTTTGGATTTATTACATTTTTTCCGCGTAAGTTTTTTCTTTTATTAATCATTATCCTTAAAGTTTTTTTGTTTTATTTTTTGAGGTACTGGAGACAAAACTTAGTGCTTCATGCATGTTAAGCAAGCTCTGAGTTGCTGAGATACATCTCCAGCCCCATCCTTAAAGTTTTTTAAAATAATTTTTTATTAAATTTTTGTGAATGTCATACAATATGTTTTGCTCATATTTCAACCTCTAGTTCCGCTCTGCACCCTTCTTATAGGACACCCTCACTCCACTCAGATTCCATGTGCTCTGTCATGTATGTTAAGGCCAGCAAGCCAAGTTTGTGTCCCCAGATGTCCTTTGGTGTGCATTCCATTCACCAGAGCCTGGTTAACGTATCAAGCGTCACTCCCTTAAAGAAAACCCACTCTTTCTCTCCACTAGTTGTTTGTTGCCAGTAGTTCCTCTGCTAAGGTTGGGGCTTCATCCCCACTTCCCCTCTTCTACGCTCGGATTTGTCTGACTTGAGCTTGCACGGGTCTTGAGCTTGTTGTTACCATTGCTGTTAAGTTCATATGACAGCTTCCTAGCCACCTGGAAAACTCTGTTTCCTTGTGGTCACCTACTACCTCTGGCTCTTACAGTCTTTCTACTGCCTCATCTGCCGTGGTCCCTGAGTCTTGGGTAGTAAAGTTTGGATTCAGGCCTCCCATTTGGGAATAAGTACTCTATAGTTCCTCATTCTCTGCACTTTGGCCAGTTGTGCCTTTTTGGGTTAATCACTACCTATTGCATGGGGAAGCTTGGTTTTCGAGAGCTGAGAGATGCTGCAGTATTCTTTCTTTCCCCTATTCCACCAAATTTCGTGTGCCTTCTGTGTAGCCGTTACATTGGAGATGTGTCTCTTAGGGCTGGGCACCTCACAGACACTTATTCCTCGATTCTTACCACTTGTGGAACCTTGTAATCTCCATGTGTTACAAAAACAAGTTTCTTTAATGAGTGGTGAGAGGTACACTTGTCGGTAACTACAAGCCCATCCTTGAGGTTTTTATCCTATATATTTAAACAAAAATGGCCTTTAGCCTCTAGGGAAGTACTATGTAGTTTAAATTTCTGTGCTGATAGAAAATATCATGTCTTTAACATTGTCTATTATAATATCAACATTATATTATTATAATGCATCTATTATAAGCATCAATTATGCATGGCCATTGAACACCTGAAATGTGGCTAATGTGATTAAAGATTTAATTTTATTTAATTTTAATTAATGTTAATTGAAGAACTGTATGTAGCCACTATAGTCATCTTCTAGGAGTGTGTACTAGTCAAACTTCTCTAGAGGAACTGATACAAGAGAATGAACATATACTAAAAGGGGATTTTTAATATTAGATTGGTTTATACAATGTGGTCTAGGTGCTCCAATGATTATCTTTGAACTGTAGAGGATGGGGTTGGCTGTCTCAACATCTGCATCTGGTGTTGAAGGTCTGGAGGATTCCCAGCAAGGCCTGCTTTTCAGTCTACAAGGGAAGGCTGAAGAAGCTGGGTTCAGTGACGAATGGCAGCAGCAGAGGGAGCAATGCAACATGGTAGGTGAACTCAAGAGCAAGGCAGGAAGGCAACATGACCGCAAGCAGGCAGCAAGCAAAGCTTTTATCTTCAGACTTGTTCTTATCTGGCTGCCATCAGGAGTGGCTGGCATTTCGGGCGGGTCTTCCCACTTCAAACCTGATCAGAAAAATCCCTTTCCCGGGTGCTTATATCTCTTGGTTGGTTCCAGATCCAGGCAGGTTGACAACCAAGATTAAGCATCACAGGTGTTGTCACAGAAGACCGTGGTCTGGACAGGTTACACGGGAGACATCTGTTTTCCCACAGTGCTGGATCTAGGAGAAATAGATCAAAGCCCCAGCAGAGGCCAGTTTCTTCTGTGCCTTTTCTCCTTGGCTGGCAAACGGTCACCTTCTCTCTGTGTTTTCAGGCTCTTTCCTGTGTGTCCCACCCTGGGCTTCTCTCCACAAATCCTGATTTCTTTTTGTAAGGATATCAGTCAGATTAGGTCAGGGCCTACACCAGTGGCCTTCTTTTAACTTAATAACCCATTTTCAAGTAGTCACATTCTGAGGTCCTGGAGTGCGGAGGACTTAAACATGCGAATTTTGGGGGAGCATAACAATCATTGATCACCACAGGTCCAGAAGTCATCTGTATCTACTTTTTCTTCTTCAGATCTACTGTCACTAACAGTAGGGTACTTTGATTTTTCTTTATCCTCATCCCATACCATGATTTTCCATATTATAATCATATAAGATTTTAGTTTCCAGTTTTCTTGCTTTCTATACGAGCAGTTATTAGATTTAATGTAGAATTTTTATGTTTTTGTGCACCATTTTTTCCTGTACCATATATTCTTTTTGAATTCTTTTATGTTACTGCCATAGCCTTACCCTGATGGAATTCTTTCATAGAGGGTCGTGATGGCTAGTTATAGGATTGTACACTCACAATTAATTTCTCTAAGAATCTGAGGATCTGGTGTGTACTGCTGATGCCCCACTCAGATCTCCCGTGCAGGGCTGGCGGGGGTATCTCTTATCTCTCAACTGTTGTGAGGCACTGGCTTCTTGCCCACTCAACTGGAAAATGACCCATTACTCATTAAGAACTAACTCCATTGATAAATTATCCTCTTACTTCCCCAAAGGCAGCTTCCAGCCAACTTCTGGCTGTTAAGGATGTCCAAAAGGCTGTCCCCGTTGCTTCAAGGTGGGTCCACATCTGCGGGGGTCCTCAGGCTGTAGTGCTTTCCCTAGGATCAGGTTGACCACTGGACCCCTGATAGTTCAGCATCTCTGCCTTCATTTGTTTCCCTTTTTCGGTTTTCCTTCAGAACAGCCCTACAGTAAATCACATGCCTTCAAATCCCTGTTTCAGGCTCTGCTTCTAGATGACCTCAGCATTGTTTCAGTATCTCCCACTGTTTCAAACCATGCTCACTCAGTCCAAGAGCCAGTGCCTAGCATATCTGGAGAAAAATGTTCCCAAATGAGCAAATGAAATCATCTTCTTGGACAGCATGCTGACCCCATTACATATTCTTTCCAAACCTAACTTCTAGTTATGAAATTAAAATTCCTGATTTGGGCTCTAAAGCTTTAGTGTAGGAGTTTATTCACACCACTCAAACGGTTTGTACTTGTCAGTGGACTTTTTTTTATTGCTTTTATAATCCCAGATATATATATATAATTTCTAGATGGGGTCTCCCTGTAGCCCTAGCTGTGCCTGAAACTCATATGTAGACAAGGCTGGCCTCCACCTCACAAAGATCTGCCTTCTTTTGCCTCCCATGTGCTGGGATTAAAAGCATGCACTACTGCACCAAGCTTCAGATTTAACATACCCTTCTTATATTTCTTACACATCCTATGGTGTCTCATTTCCTTTGCTGTGATGAAATTTTATGAGTTCAAATTTCTTTGGACCTGTTAGGGTCTAGCACCTTTCTAGAGACACAGTGCTCAGTCAATCACTAAATTTGTATGATTTTATATGTTAACTCACCTTAAAAGGATTCGATTTCTATACTTTTTTTTTTCTCAGAAAATTTAGTTATTTTTAAATTATTTCTGGATCATTCATCCATGTTTGGAAACTATTTGCATGAGAACAGTTAATTAAATAAGGAGGCTAATATAGTCTTTGTTTAGAACAATGAGAAAGAGAAAAATTCTGGAAAGAAAACTTGCCATTGATAAATTGCAAATAAAATGAATTGGGGCTGGAGAGATGGTTCAACAGTTAAGAGCACTGGATACTCTTGCAGAGAACCTGAGTTCTGGTTCCAGCACCCACATGGTGGCTAACAACCACCTGTAACTCCAGTTCCAGGAGATCTGACACCCTCTTTTGACCTCTACTGGCATTGCACATCATGGGTACATTACATATATGAAGGTGTTAACATTCATACACATAAAATAAAAATAAGAAATAAAATAAAACAAATTAAGTGGAAGGTATCAGGGAAAGATAGGTTATTTTCAGTGGTATTAATAGTATTATTTGAAGATGATTAAATTAGTCAACCAGGTCCAGAAGCTTAAACATCAGTAATGTGATAAGTCGGAATCTGTAGGCAAAAGCATTAGGGTTTCTGATCATGAAGGCAGGGGCACAGAGCCTATTTCCCCAATAAATTTGTCAAGTCCCCAATAAATCTGTACTTAAGAATTGTGTTAGGTGACATTCTTTTTAATTTGTAAAAAGTGCTTAATATCCAAGCAGTGAGAAATTGAATCTGGCCATTAAGGAGAGGAGAGAATACTACACCTCCAGACATGAAGAGCAGTGCAACCTTAAGTAGCTGGCATTCAGTGGGTGTTTCTTTAAGCTTTACAAGACAATATACGTTAAAATAAACAGGCCACTGTCAATCGGGCCCTCTTGTCATGAGCATGCTCACTTCTTCTTGGACTTGAGAATTTACTGAGCTCAGCATGTCCATACTTCTAAATAAAAACAAGAGCTATGATCATACTGTGTGCTGCTGTTTGGAATTTTTTCTTATCCTAATTATGCTTTATGTCAACTATAGTTCTGTAAAAAGTGAAACCTCTTATATTCTAGTTACTAGTCCTTTGCTGGTTATGAGTTACAAATTTTTTCTACCCCACAGTATCCCTTTATACTGTCTTTTGGTGATCAGAAGTTCTTTTTTAAAAGTATATTTTAAAAAATTAATTCTGAGACTTTCATGCATGCATACAATGTATTTTGATCATGTTCAGTCCCCATTCCTCCCTTAGCTCCTCCTGGATCCTCCCTTAGTCCTCCTCCCAACTTCTATTCCACTGAGTCTAATTTGTGCTGTCCAGTCATCCACTGGGGTGTGGTTGACCTACCAGAGATCACACTCCCTAAAGAAAACTGACTCTCCCTCCACAGGCAGTCATCAACTGTCAATAGCTCCTCAGGTGCAGGCTCAGGAGGCTCTCCCTCATCCATGCCGGAATGTCGACTGGCTTGATCTTGTGCAGATCTTGTGCGACAACCACAACTGCTGTGAGTTCATGATTGCATCAGTCCCCTCATGGTCAGGAGACATTGTTTGCCCCAGTCAATCTTTCTGCCCCAATGCCTTGCTCAGTTCCTTTTACTTATGTAGTTGAGGCCCACCTGCCTAGAGATGGCACACCACACACAGTGGGCTGGACCCTCCTACCTTAATTAACAATCACGAACATACCTCACAGACATGTCCACATGCCAGTCTGATGGAGGAAATCCCTCAAGTGAGGTTCTCTCTTCCCCAGCTGACTCTAGTGTGTCAAGCTGACAAAAGCTAACCAGCACAATATCCATTTAGTAAAACAATAATAATTGGTTCTCCACCACTAGTGCCTATGAGCTTCCCAGCCACAGATTCTTGATCAGATTATAATACCAGGTTTGGGGGTCCTCCTGGGGAATGGGCCTCAAATCCAACGAGAGGGTGCTAACAGCTGGGTAGGACTGTTTATGACCTTTCTCTCCCAGCAACGTAGTACCTTCCAGTTCTATGAAGCTGGCAAGTAAGGAGAAAGCTTCCTTGTCGGTAGCAGCTTGATTTCTCCGTATCCTGTGACTGAACTGTGTGGTGTCTTCAACCACAGTTTCCTACCATTAAGTCATGGTGGGCTACCAAGAGAAATGGAAATAGGCTATATTGTTTTAGGGGTCTCTGGAACCTGGAATTCATTGTTGTGTATGATATGATAGGGGTATAATTTAATGTTTTTCATTGAATATCTGCGTTGGCACCATTTATTGAAGATCTACTTGTCTTTTCACTTTTATTTTTACTTTTGTATGTATGAGTGTTTTGCCTGAATGTAAGCACACCCATGTTGTGCAGTGCCCTTAAGGGCCTGAAGAGGGAAATGGATCCCCTGGAACTGGAGTTACAGATGTTTGTCAGCCACCATGTGGCTGCTGGTAACCAAACCCCAGATCTCTGCAAGATCAGCCAGTGCTCTTAACCTCTGAGTCATCCCTCCAGCTCCTACTTGTCTTTTCTTAATGGATCTACTGTGATCCGTCTTTAGTATAAACTGTCCACGTGTGAATATATGCCTTTTGGACTCTTTTATTTATTCTTTGTGACTATTCCTGTATAAATACTTTCACATTTTATTTGCTCTAGGTTTAGGCCTATATTTCCCAGAGCAATGTCTTATAGTCCTATTTTTAACATTCACAAATGAATTTAGAATATGATCAAATTTTTTTTGGTATAGCTACTGAGATTCTGGCAATAACTCCTTTAGTCTTTACCTGTAGTAATTTATACCAACTGAATTTTCTGATATTAAATGATTTTTTTTCCCCTGGAAGAATCCAATTTTCTTATTGTTTAAGTTTCCCACTACAGTAAAACAGTAGGAGCTTCACCAGCAGATAACCTATATGCATTTATTCCCAGGAATCTTAAGCAATCCGAGTTTTGGCGGTTTTAGGTGAGGCAACCCTGCTTCGTGCTGTGGTGGCTCTGGCAGCTCGGCTTGTCACTGCACGAGCATGGTTGGGTAGAGGCCACTATCAGCAGACTAGAAAGTGCATGTGCTTCTCAACACAGGGCAGCAGCATTATCAGAAATTGAACACTGATTTGGTACTGTGTTCTAATACACTAGCCAAGGGCAACATTAAACTGTCTTTATTTGTTTGTTGTTTTCTTAAGACTGGCTTTTGATATATAGCCCAGGCTGGCTTGGAAGTTGTTATGTGACTCAAGCTGCTCTTCAACTTGCAATGCTTATGTGGCAGAAAATTTTCTTCTTTTAAAAAATATTATTGTTTTTATTTTATGTGTATGAGTGTATTGTATGTATATATATATATATATATATATATATATGTATGTATGTATGTATGTGAGTGCACCTGTGTTGTGAAGTACCCATGAGGGTCAGAAGAGGGCATAGGATCCCCTGGAACTGGATTTGTGGGTGGCTGTGACATGCTTTGTGTGTTCTAGGAATGGAACCCAGTCCTCTGCGGGAGCAGCCCGGCATCTCTCCAGCCCTTTTCTTCGTCTTTACGTGCAGGTATGCTCTTTGTTGCCTCAGCTCTGAGAAGGGAGCTCTCTGGTATGCTTCCCACTTGGGTGAATGCTTGGCTCTGTGTTTTGTTAAAGTTAATTTTCATATACGTGTAAAATGCATTCTAACTCTCTCACCTCTGCCAGTTCCCCCACTACAAATCCCTTTCCTGTATTCATGTCTCTTTGTTTTTTTGTGACCCACTGAGTTTAACCAGGTCCCTCTGTGTGGCCCTGGGTTTAGAACTATCTATTGGAGTTTAATGGACTCACCAGTGGGTATACTACTGAAGACAATGAGTTCCTCCATCCCAGAATCTTTTAGTAGCCAAGAGGTCATCTTGGAGGAGTAAGGTCTCACGAGCCTCTCCCCTGTCCATAACTGGATTGTTGTCAGGCCCAGTCTTGCGCATGCCCAGTGCAAGTAACAACTGCAGTGAGTTTAAATTGCAATGACTCTGTCATCCCCAGAAGATGGCATTATGCAGCTCTTCTCCTTCTGACTCTCACAATCTTTCTATCCTGTCATCTACAGTCTGCTCTGAACCTTAGATGGGTTGTATAAATGTCTTGTTCAAAGCTGAATGCTCAACTGCCACTTATTCTCAGTACCTTGAACAACCATGAGCCTCTGCATTCACCACTGTTCACTCAGAGAGTTTTCTCTTGTTAAGGCTGAAAGTAGCATTTGTCTCTGGATATAAACATAAATATTTAGAAGGCAGTTTGATTCTATGTCAATTTATCTAAGCAGCAGTAGTAAGTTCCCCACTAGGGCCTATGACTTTGCAATCATATGTTTTTGACTAGGTTTATAGTACCACGAATGGGTTCCCTCCTATGGAATGTGCCTGAAATCCAAGCAGACAGTGGTTGATTTTACCACCTAACAGTTGTGCATCATTACACAAGTGGGGACCTCTTGCTTAGCAGGTTGATACTGAAGTTTGTAGGGTTCAATGTTAGGTAAGGCTGTTGGAGCTCCCCACCGCACAGCCTGCACACACCTCCCACTGCACAGCCTGCACACACCTCCCACCGCACAGCCTGCACACACCTCCCACAGCACAGCCTGCACACACCTCCCACCGCACAGCCTGCACACACCTCCCAGCGCACAGCCTGCACACACCTCCCACCGCACAGCCTGCACACACCTCCCACTGCACAGCCTGCACACACCTCCCACCGCACAGCCTGCACACACCTCCCACCGCACAGCCTGCACACACCTCCCACCGCACAGCCTGCACACACCTCCCACCGCACAGCCTGCACACACCTCCCACCGCACAGCCTACACACACCTCCCAGCACACAGCCTGCCCAGCACCTCCCAGCGCACAGCCTGCACACACCTCCCACAGCACAGCCTGCACACACCTCCCAGCGCACAGCCTGCACACACCTCCCACAGCACAGCCTGCACACACCTCCCACCGCACAGCCTGCACACACCTCCCACAGCACAGCCTGCACACACCTCCCACTGCAAAGCCTGCACACACCTCCCAGCGCACAGCCTGCACACACCTCCCAGCGCACAGCCTGCCCAGCACCTCCCACCGCACAGCCTGCACACACCTCCCACTGCACAGCCTGCACACACCTCCCACTGCACAGCCTGCACACACCTCCCACTGCACAGCCTGCACACACCTCCCACCGCACAGCCTGCACACACCTCCCACCGCACAGCCTGCACACACCTCCCAGCGCACAGCCTGCCCAGCACCTCCCACCGCACAGCCTGCACACACCTCCCAGCGCACAGCCTGCACACACCTCCCACCGCACAGCCTGCACACACCTCCCAGCGCACAGCCTGCACACACCTCCCAGTGCACAGCCTGCCCAGCACCTCCCAGCGCACAGCCTGCACACACCTCCCACCGCACAGCCTGCACACACCTCCCAGCGCACAGCCTGCACAGCACCTCCCACCGCACAGCCTGCACAGCACCTCCCAGCGCACAGCCTGCACAGCACCTCCCAGCGCACAGCCTGCCCAGCACCTCCCAGCACTAAGAAAGCTAGCCAGAAGAGAGGACTCTTCCAGTTTACTTATAACTTGTTTTCATTATATCTTGCAACCAAAGTGTGTGGTATCTTCAGACATAGAGTCTTAACATCTAGTTCTGGTAAGCAACCATGATTCTATTTCCTGGCTTCTCGGGGCTGGAAAAGCCAAAATCAAGGCCACTCAGCTTGACCGCTGTATCTCTACAACAAAAAATGGCTTCATTTAATTGATTACCTCTGTGATTTTGACCTTCCTTGAACTTATATTTCCATTTAGCACTTTGAACAATAAATATTTTATTATCTCTTTGATAATGGCATACAGTATATTCTGATCATATCTAACCCAGCTTCCAGACCCATCTCTACCTCCTTACCTGTCATGTCCATGGTTTACCTGTAATCAGACATCAGTCCTCCCTGACTTCTGGCTCTTCCGATCTTTCTGGCCATGGTCCCTGAGCACTGGGAGGGTGTGTTATAGATGTCTCATTGTGCCTGAGCATTCCACAGTCACTTATTCTCTGCACCGGAGCTTATTTTGAAAGAATGTTTTGAAACCTAGTATCAACAATATGTGATTTTTTTCTTGGCTTCTCTGAACCTTTCTTAAAGTTTTTCTATTTGATTTGGCATTTTTGGATATAGAGACTCTTCTAAGCTTGTTTCCTTCCAAATGTCAAAATCAGTGTTAAATACATAAAGTGAAAGTAAAAGAAAACACTAGAAATAATACAGTAAAAACTCTGCATACTTAAAAGAATGCAGTAGATTGGCTGGAATATACAGTTTGCCTTCCACATCCTCAGGTTCTGCCAACCTGAATTTGGATTCCAAATATCATTATGCCTACAATGTAACTGAACAAGTGCAGACTGTTTTCCTGTCATTATTCCCTATACAATTCAATATAACAACAATTTACCTGATAATTTATATTGTATTAGGTATTAGTAATGTAGTAGGGATGGAGATGTAGCTCAGTGGCAGAGTAGTTGCCTGGCATGCACAAGGTCTTGAGTTTTATCCTTAGCATCACAAACACAAGAAAGTAATCTGAAGATGATCTACAGTATACAGAAGGATGGGCACAGGTGCTATGCAAATACGACTCCAGCCTATAGCAGTTTGCCATTGATACAAGGGACTTGGTGTCTGTTGACTGTGGTGTTTGTGGAGAGAGAGGGTATCCTGGAACCAGACCCCCCCATAGATTTAAAAAGATGATTTTACAGTATTCCTTTTTCAGTGTTAGTGAGTGTGTAAGTACGTATGGAACTCATAAAAGCCTTTGGGGAAAATATGTGACTTGCATGTAATCAGTACTTGGAAGGCTTGTGCTTTGTGGAAGAAAGAAGATCATTATTCAGAAAGTAGATGTAAAAAAAGAGAAATCATTGATTCATTACTCTTAACCTTGTGTAAAAGTCTTTATAAATGGAGCTAAGTTAAACTTTTCAGGATAATTATCATGAAAAAAGAGTTAGAAGAACTCTTCTTGGATATAATTAAGCATGGACTAAAGGCAAATTGCATAGTTTGAAGTCACCCCAAAGTACCTTAAACTTAGCATGACAATTTTACAAAATATGATTTTCTTATGTGAGGACCTCAAAGTAAATGTGATCAGTTTTCAAACAGTCTGCTTTTCATTTTTGTTGTCTGTTAGGTCTCTGTGTTCCGAGCGCCTTGCTTTCATGTGAGACAGTGGCTGCGTCACGGCTGGGTGGTGCAGTTGCTGCCACCATGCCACGTTGCTTCTGCCCCTTTGTACTCAGCACCAGACATAAGGCACCTTGCTTTTGCATAGCACTTTTAACTTCTTCAAAGCCTGTTTATATCTTTCATGCTCACAACGCTGTGAAGTAGGAAGTGTGAGCTTATCTACCCATCTTTTACAGAGGAGAACAGTGAGCCTCCGGGATGTTAAATGCTGAGTTAACGGCCACACAGTGTTTCCCCACCAGCCCACACTGCTTTCTTTGCCCGAGTTATATGGGGCACATGAGTTCTGGAACAAAAACAGAGCAAGCTTCTGTAAGTGCTTGATATACCTGTGTGATGACTGACTCTGTGGTGTGCGCAGAGGGCTGCAGAAGCATTCATGTCTTCAAAGGAAGCTTGTGTGGGAGCTTGTGGACTTTATCTCCTGTCCTTTGAATCCTAGGGATGAGCCAGTTCCCATAATGACTGCAGACCATCACATTAAGAGTTTCTCATTTTTCAAACGTTCACCTAATTTATTGCTGGAGGCTTTCTTACTATATTTTAAAAATATGTGTGCATGTGTGTGCACTCATGTGGAGGCCAAAGGACAACTCTAGGCGTCATCCTTAGCAAGTCTTTCTTCCTCATTGGAGAATGAGTACAGTGTTCATCCATTAGGTTAGAGTGGCTGGCCATGGAATCCCAGAGACTCTCCTGTCTCTGCCTCTCCAGTGCTGGGATTACAAATGTGCACCACCATGCTGAGTGTTTATATGTGGGTTCTGGGGATCAAACTCAGGTCCTTGTGCTTGCAAGGCGAGTGCTTTACTGATTGAGCTGTCTTCCAAGCCCCTCTTTCTTACTATTTTGTCACTATCTGTGGATACATTCAGATGTGAATGTTTTTTTAGAATTAAATTTTTAGTTTTTCTGGCAAAAAACCTAACGTGACTGATTAACCTTTTATCAATGGTAAGCACAGCTCTTGCTAAGAAGTGGGACATCTTTCACATCATGTACTTCATCTGGATTGTCAGAATGGAGATGAAGATGTCTTTCAAGAATTTGGGGAAGGAGTGTAGGATAATATGTCTGCATCTTACGCTTTTACTAATAATTGCACAAACATCTCTGAAGGTGAGATTGTTTTATTGTAGATTTGTCATATTATTCTTTTTATTTACTCCATGATTCATCCTGTGATATTTTATCAAGTTTTGTGGCATATCTTCATAGCTTTATCCTTTTACATTCTTTAGTTTTGCATGAAAGAATTAACATAAAATATAATGTTCTCTGTTAAAATTCCAAAATCTGTTTTTGATTAATGAATTTCTTTTAGTCCTATGATAATTCTTATCATTTGCCCCAGAGCAGATATTCTTTTTCCTTTTCTTCCCCACGATGATACCTTCACTCAGCGCAATGGACTAGAATATTCATTTTGCATATAAAGTCGATCTCATTCTTTCATGCTTCAGCTCTGTACTCAAGAGATTCACTTAAAATGGTTCCTGGTTTTAGCTTTTGCAGCAGGAAAGCAGCAAGGTGAGGCCATCAACAAGACAGGAGAAACTTGTGAGGACTCTTGTGCGGAAACTTGGTGTCTAAGTCTACCAGGGGACTTGGGAAGGATTTGAATCATTGTTAGCTAAGTGTTTATTTGGCCTCACATAGCACAGAGGTGTTGAAGAAAATAAAGTTCTTAGGCCATTTTCTGTTGTCTTTTGGTCCCAGGACCTTGGATAAATGAACCAAACACTCTAAAATTCATGTCTCTACCTCATAAAATGGGAATAATTATAATATTTCTCACAATTATTTTGTGTATCAATCATCTTTTGCTAAGTTACAAACTATTTCAAAAGTTGGTGTCTGGAGATACCACAGTCATTTGCTCACAATTTGGGTTGAGTTCAGCCCAGAAATTCATCTGTTGGGTTTTCCTGGGGTCTCTCCTGCAGAGACAGTGGTCTGGAGGTTTTCTTGGAGTCAAATGATCCCAGATGACATTCCTTTTGTACAGAAGCCTGCTGCACTATCAGCAGAACATCTCGGTCTCTGTAGCTGCTTCAGCAAGCCGAGGCCAGGGTTCTCAAGGATACCCAGGCTATCCTTAACTGTCAGCTTGACATGGCCTAGAGTCACCTGAGAGCGTGTCTGTGAGGGATTGTCTTGGTTTTAGTTCATGTAGGAGGGCCCAGGCCATTGCAGGCAGCACCATCCCTCAGGCAGATAATCTTAAGTTATATAAAAAGCTAGCTAAGCATGAACTAGTGAGCGAGTCAGAGAGCAAGACAGCAAACAGTGGTCCTCCATGTTTTCTGCTTCAGATTCCTGCCTTGACTTCCTGTTCTGATATCTTGTAATGATGGACCATGGCCTGGAAGTGTAGATGAAATAAGGCCTTTCCTCCCAGTTTGGCCATAGTGTTTTGGTTTTTTTAAATCACAGCTACAGAATGACACATGGTAATAACAATAATGAAGGAAGGTAGGTTCAGATGTGCAAGATCTTAGCATGTTTTTGCTTCCAGTCACATGTGCTACCTTGTAAGCCAAACTTGCGACTCAGTGAGGAGGAAACTACATCCGGGAGTGCAGGTTTGGTTTATGTGGGACTGTTGGGGTAACGATGTGCACAGTCTGTTAGTCAAGTTTGACAATATATGAGAAATGTTCTTCAAGTGCTGTGCAAGTTGTGTGTGACCCATGTGCATGATATGAGCAGTGACAAGTGGGGGGGTACAGGGACGCATGGTGCCCGAGAGCATTACTACACATTGAATTGATAATTCTCAAAATAATTATTTTATTTTACCCCTGAACTCATTATTAAATTAAAAATATTTAGCTTTGGGGACTGGAGAGATGGCTCAGCAGTTAAGAGCACGGGCTGCTCTTATAGAGGACTTAGGTTTGGTTCCCAGTACCTACATGGCAGCTAACAATTGTCTATAACTCCAGTTCCAGGGGAATCTGATGCCTCTTCTGGCCTCTGAGGGCACCGCACACATGTGTTACACTTGTACACACACAGGAAAAACACTCATACATATGAAATAAAAATAAATGTAAAAAATAACAATAAAACAAAACAAACAGTAAAACTGGGGACGAGAACAATTTGCATTTGAACTGAAATTCAGGCAGAGTTCTATAAATACTTAAAGTTTACCTGTCTTGAATGCCCTTATAGTTGCTCCTAGAGGAATCTCGGGATTTAGGGGGTTGTGGAAAATCCATGCTGAGCCAATGGATCTTGGGTTTGTTTGAAAGCCATGCTAATGTGAGGGGGAGGCTGTTACATGTGCTGTCAGGGTCAGCTAGCTGACTGAAGTGAACGCAGTAGGTGTCAGTGGGTTCAGGTGAGAAGCTTTAGAAGGCAGATACCAGTGCCCAGGAGGACAGTGGTTCTCTAATGTCAGTAAGTACAGGAACTTTCTGGTTGAAAATGTACATTCCTGGTCTCACCTCAGAGATCTTTTTAGTACATTTAGTACATTTGGCATGGTGCCTGGGTATTTACATTTTTAGTAAACAGCTTAGTGTGCATGATCTAGCATGTGCTGATCCATCTGATACCCGTGTGGCTATTTAACATGGGATTAAAACGAAAAACTGGCTACTTGTCTATATTGTTTACTTTTCTCATCACTGTGATGAAACACTTGACAGAAGTGGCTTGAGGGAGGTGAGGTTTATTCTGGCTCAGAATTTCAGAAGGTGCTATTTATCATGCTGAGGAAGGCATGGCGTTGTGGCCATTACACACTATGATGGCTTCAATCTGAAATGTCCCCGGCAGGCTCATGTGTTTAAACACCTTAACTCTAGATGGTGGCAGTTTTGGGAGACTGTGAAACCTGACTGGCAAAGGTCACTGGGGACAGGCCTTTGGTTTATAGCCTGGCCCTGCTTCTGGTTCCTTCTGGCTTTGCTTCCTGATCCCTCAGAATATGGACAAGCTGCACTGTAAGTGGCTCAGCACAGAATGGTGCATTTGTCTGTCTCTTCCCTCAAGTAGTTTTAGTCATACCAAGTACTTAAGTCTAAGCAGTTGAGGAAACCACCGTCATTACCACCGCAACAAAAACATACAGAACCCCCCCCCCCCCAATAGTATATGGCTAAAGTAAGGGACCCAAGCAGTCAGCTATATTGACATAAGAAACTTTGACCTGGACTGAAAACTTCACTCTGTGATCCCATAGCTCAGTTGTATTGACTTTGGCCTCTGCTCATATCAGCTATTCTTGAAGAGAAGTAAAGGGAAGGAAACCTTGAGCTTCTATTTGGAATGAATCATTAACAAATCTCATATTAATCCAGGGCCCTGAGGTAAGAGAAGCATAGGAAGGGTCTTGACTTACTGTGTGGTTCAGTGTCTCCCTCTACGTGGGGTCCAGTAGAGCACTGTAAATTGGCCACCCGGAAAAGCCTGGAGGTGACCAGAGCTCTCTGAGCATGATTATCTGGAGTTGGACTATCACAGCATATTGTGTCACTCTCCTGAGTGCTAGGGTTGCAGACAGGTGCCACTGTGCTTTCTCCTGCATCAGTGAGAACTGCAGGGTCCAGATCACAAGTGACTGGTCGTGACTCTCTGAATATGAATGAGTTTTTCATGGAGTAATTTAAAAATTTCAAATGGTATTATGCTGAACTATTAGAGGACAGAGGTGTTCATATCATTTCCCAAAGAGAGCTCTTTTATGTAGACTTCTGGAGGTTCAAACAGAACAAGTAAAGATCAGTTTAAAAATAACTCCTTTATGAAGAAACTTAAAATGATAGTATTTGGAGAACATTGTAAATGGTGCATAGCAAGCACTGCTGTTAAAGTTATGATGCATAAACTGTTTTGTTTTTGTTTTTTTGCATATGTGTATACAGTGGGCATGCATGAATGTATGTATGTTCACATGTGTGGGCACAAGTATATGAGCAGGTGTACGTGAACCTGTATGTGTGTCTATGTGGAGGCCTGAGGTTGGTCACTAAACACTTTATTAATTGGGGAAGGGCCTCTCAGCTGAATCCAGAGCTCACCTATATGACTGATCTAGTAACAAGCTTTCTCAGATTTCTGTTTCTGTCCTCCGAGCACTGGAATTACAGGCAAGCCACCATGCTCATCTAGCACTTAGATGCTGTGAATCAAACTCTGGTCCTCATGCTTATACAGCAACACTTTACCTATTGAGCTATCACCCTTGTCTCATAAGCTGTATTTTAACTGACAGTTATGCATAACACAGACTGAGTGGAAGATCAGGATTCAGACATTTGTTAAGTCATTTCCCAGTGATGCAATATTGAGCAATGGGTCCATTTCTCTAGCCTCAACGTCCTCAAGGTTTATACTGACCTTGAATGGCTATTGTAGGGATTAGAGACATAATGCTTGGTCCTAAAATGGTAGAATTGATTGTATATTGTATTTATTTTTGGCTAGGAAAGAGTATAAGGGATCTAATAGTAAAGCCATAATGATAATGAGTGTTCTTGGTAAATCCTATTAAATGCAATGAAAGTAAACATAAATCCACATTATGTTACCTTTATTTCACCATTTACCTTGAAGATTAATTATTTTAAGGATATAAATAATAGATTATATAATGACAGAATAGACTATTTACAACATTGAAAAAATAAAAAGGACAGTGGCATGTGCCTATAATCTAAATTACTTGAGAAGCTAAGGTAGGAAGATCGCTTAAGGTCAGGAGTTTGAGAGCAGCCTGGGCAATAGTGAGACCCTGTCTTTAAAAAATTAAAATAAAGAAAAATATCTGTATTTTAAAAAGAGTTCACGAATGGCAAGGAATACTTTCCTTTCACATTGCTTTGAAAGCATGGCTTTTCTTACTTGGTGCATAACTTGCGATCTTATTTCAATCTGGGAAAAATGTACCCGCTAGAGAATATATTTTAATTTACTCTGTTTTGACTTAACATGTTACCTGTTAAAATAATAGCAGTTAAATAATGTTAAAATAATAGGAGGGAGAAGGATTGTAATTTGAAGTTCTTTCTCTTCAGTTATTTTGACACTAATGTATTGTTAAAGGGCAAAATCATCCTGAGAAGTCTGTCTGCTTTGCTTTTATGCCAACAAGCAGAACATAAAGTAGATATCACTTGGATTGTTCCATTATATTTGTCTGATTTCAGAGGTGGAAAGTTTTAATAATTTTTGAGATGTTAAAGGCCTATTTGCTCCAGTATATCTTTGTAGCAAAAAAGAATATGCTACTTAACATTTTTATACTTTAAAATTACATTATAAATATTCCTTTAATTATTTAGAGAGAGAAAGCATGTGTATGCATTTGTGTATGTATATATGTGCATGTGTATGCATGAATGTGTGTGGGCACATGCACATGTGGTTAGAAGGTAACTTGTAGGAGTCTGTTCTCACCTTCTACTGTGTGGGTTTTGGGAGTTAAATTAAGGTCATCAGGCTTGGCAGCAAGTACTGTCATCTCACCAGCTTCTTATTTATTTCTTTTCTAATGATTTCATGTTTTATCCCGGGGCAGTAAAATTTCCCTTTCTCATTCATTACAATGATCTTCTTATATCAAGGTGCAAACATATTTTTGCTGTCCTTTCTACATGGCAAATACAAACAATTGCTCACGATGGAGACAGTGATGCCTCTTTCTAATGAGATATGATGAATCTTTTGCTTTTGAAACAATATATCTCTCTAAGGCATATGGTGGTGATTTAAAAATGGCATGCAAAAGAAAATAAGATTTCATCTTTATAAGTTAAAAAAAAAATCACAATATTCCTTAATGGCGATTCGGTAGAAAAACGGTGACCTATCATTTTCTGTAGCAAGTTTTGAATGCTTATTAAAATAAATTGTCCAGGACTTTCAAAGTTAGCTGGTCAGTACAGGAACATGGATATTGATTGAATATTGGTTTACCTTGTCTGGTGACATTGAGATGGATGATAGGGAAGCAAATGACCAGTAACTGCAGTGTGACAAACTTGACCACTGAAATGCAGTTGAACAACTGAGGTCCTTAATTTTTGGAGGAAGATGACCTTTTGGTTAGAAGGGAAAGCAAGGAGATAAACTGTCACCCCTGATAGTTAATCTTGATTGTCAACTCTGCTTATAACCACCTAGAAGACACACCTGTGGATGTGTCTGGGAGGGTGTTTGCAGGGATGCTTAGCTGAACAGGGAAGACTCACTCTGAAAATGGGTATCAGCAATCCATGGGTTGGGTCCCAGACTGAGTAAAAAGGAACAAAGGAGATAAGCGAGCTGAACACCAGCATTCATTGGTCTGCTTCCTGATGGAGGAGGCTGGACCCTCCTATGTCAATTAGCAATTAAGAAAATGCCTCACAGACATGGCCACAGGCCAGACTGATAAGAAAATTCTTCATTTGAGGTTTCTTGGGTCACTGTACTTTGTGTCAAGCTGACAAAAATTATGTAGCACAAGTGACTTGACACACAAACATATCACTATAAGCCATACCTTTTCATTTCTTGTCCCCTTGATCTCTTGTTAGTATCACAAAATAAAAACACAGTCTAAACTGGGCCTGTTAGTGCATACCTTTAATCCCAGCACTCAGGAGACAGAGGCAGATGGATCTTTGGGAGGTGGAAGCCAGCCTGGTCTAAAGACAGAGTTCCAGGCTGGCTGGGACTACAGGAAGGCCCTGTCTCAAAGAACCAAAGAAAATCAAAATAAAACGCAACACAACAAAAACACAGTCCAACATTTAAGTCTCACAGTCCTGGTATCTCAGGTATGCTGGAGCCTGCACTCCACCCGAGGCTGCACCTTCACCAGAGGCCTCTCCTGGCCTCACATCATGTCCAGCCTCAGATCCTCTCCACGACCCCTTCATGTCTACAGCTTTCATTCTGCCCAAACAAGTACCATATAGGAGACACTTACACATTACCAAGTTCTGCTTCCAGCTTGAGATGTAGCCTTGGTTCCTTCTGGACCCCAATTTCTCTGTATTGATCCTCAGGAAATGCTTCCAAGAAGATTTCATCTTTATGATTCTGATCTCCCCTTAAGCACAGCTGAATTTCAGCTCCAGCTAACCAACATTGCTTACCCCAGTAAAGCAAAGGTTTCACCTCACTGATGCTGGTTTTTTTTTAAATCACAGCTGATTCTTCAACCCCAGCTGACCAGAAACAACAGATTTTAAATTAAGAATGTCATATTAACAGCCCTGATAGAGTCTTCGAGGGACTCTCAAATGTCCTGAAACGTCGCAAACCAGGCCTCTATTGTCTGTATTTCAGCATTCTAGATCTTCCACCCTCCCACAAAATAGTCCACTAAGCTCTGAGTACTCAAAGCCTTTCCAGCTCTAATTCCAAAAGCCTCCACAGTCCTCCCCAGGTCTGTCTCAGCCAGGTCCCACTCTTTAGTACCAATTTCCCTTTTAGTTTGCTTCTATTACTGTGATAAAACACTCACCAAAACCGTTATGGGAGGCAAGGGGTTTATTTGGCTTATAGGTTCCAGTTCATCATCAAGAAAAGTCAAGACAGGAATGCTGCTTACTGGCTTGCTCCCTCTGACTAGCTCAGCTTTTTATTTTTTAAAAATTTTATTTTTATTTTATTTTATGTGTATGTGTATTCCCTGCATGTATGTAAGTGCATTCATGTCATACAATGAATATCAGAAGAGGGTGTCAGATCCCTTGTAACTGGAGTTACAAATGGTTGTTAGCCACCATGTGGGTGCTGGGATCTGAATCTGCATCCTCTGCAGGAGCAACCAGTACCTTTAACACCTGAGCCATCTCTCCTGTCCTCAGCATTGTTTCTTATACAGCCAGGCCCACCTGCCCAGGGATGGCAGTGCCCATTGAATTAGTTTGCTTTCTGTTGCTGTGATAGAAACACTGACCAAGGGAACTTATAAAAGGAAGAGTTTATTTAGCTTATGGTTCCAAAGGGGCGAGATTCCATCATGGTGGGGTGGCAGAAGAGGTGGCTGTAGGAGATGCATCAGCTAAGCGTTCACATCCCCCAGCAGGCACAGGAAGTGGAGAGGGACTGGAAATCCAGCAAGGCTTAAGAATGCTCCAAGCCAGCCCCCAGTGACGTGTTTCCTCCAGCATGGCCACACCTTCTAAGACCTCCCAAAACAGTGCCCCCAAGTGGGGACAAAATGTCCCAGCACTTAGAGTCTACGGAGGACATTCTCATTAAAACCACCACACACATAGTGGGCTGGTCCCTCTTATATCAATTAGCAATCAGGAATATGCCCCACAGACCAATCTGATGGAGGAAATTTCTTAACTGAGGTTCTCTCTTCCAAGGTCATTCTAGTTTATATCAAGTTGACAAAAACTAACCAGCACACACGGCAACTGGCTGCCTTATGTTCCCGCCCCTCCACCCTGTGCTTTCCCTACTGTGAGGGACAATGGACTGTACCCTCAAACCAGGGGCTAAACTGATTCTCGTCAGGTATTTGGTCATAGCAAGAAAGATCAGTCATATACCACCCATGCCAAGAAACAGAACTCTGCCATATTCCAGATGCCCCTTTGTGTTCCTGTCAGACTGTGTCTCTTGCTATGTAAATTTTGTATTAGTAACTTCTTTGTAATTTTACCACAATATTGCATTTAAATCAATGTTATTCTCCCTGGTGTTTTATAGTCATGAGTTCTGATTTAGGCAGTCTTTGGGTTTCCTTCTTTGCATTTCTCAGAGTCATCCTGTTGGTGCAGGCTGCAGGTCCGTCATTTTCATTGCTGAGTATTTCTTCAGCATGTGAGCTGATTTCTACTTTGTTGTCTGTGCCTCTATCGATCGACGTTGTTCTGTTTCTGTCTGTGGTCTTAGTAACAGTGGTTGTAGATATACTCTCCATGTTTCTGTTCATGCGTGTCTCTAGGGAGTTTATCCAATAATGGGAATACAGAATCACACAGGAGGTACTGTCTTTGTTCTTAGTAACAGTGTATAGATATGCTTGTACATGAGTCTGGTCATGAGTGTCTCTAGGGAATTTATTCAATAATGGGAATATGACATTACACAGGATGCACTTTCTTTCCTTCTCTCTTTTGCTCTTTCTTCTTTTTCCTTCCCTCCTTCCCTCTCTCAGTCCCTCCCTCTTCTCTCTCTCTCTCCCTCTCCTTTCCTTTTTTCCTTTCCAAACTTCTTGGATAGGTGTAGAGGCTGAGGTTGATATCCAGCTGTCCTCCTCAATCACTTCTCCACCTTATTTTCTTGAGACATAAAATCTCTCATTGACCCCTGAGTGGCCAGTGATTCTCCAGGATTTGATTGTCTTGTCCATCTTCCCCTAGAACAAGGGTTACATATGCGTGCGACCATGGCCAGCTTTTTAGTAGGTAGTGGCAGTCTGAACTCAGGCCCTCAAACTTGCACAGCAAGCACTTTACCAACTGAACCACATTATTTCTGATAAATGTATTTTAGATTAGTTGTTGTGACTGCCATTTTTCATTCTCATAAACTGTGGTAGATGACGACTTATTGCCTCAGATCCTTGTCAATACTTATTTCTCTACCATACTTCTAATGTGACTAAAGGTGTTGGGACCAGAGGGAAGCTGAGTTCAAATCTAGGTAATAGCATGTGACCTTAGGCTTATATTCCCAGATTACAAAGCTCTTTTGATTAAATAATGTAATGTACTAAAAGATACCTATATTACAAAAATTCAGGATAGCCAAAATAATCCTGAACAATAAAAGAACTACTGGAGGCATTACAATCCCTGATCTCAAATTATATGACAGAGCTACAGTAATAAAACCAGTATGGTACTGGTATAAAAACAGACACATTGATCAGTAGAATCAAACTGAGGACCCAGATTTAAATCTACATATTTGCATTTTCCTGATTTTTGACAAAATAGCCATAAATACACACTAGAGAAAAGACAACATATCCAAAATTTCGTGCTGGTCAAACTGGATGGCTGCCTGTAGAAGAATGAAACTAGATCCCCCTCTCTCTCACTAGGCACAAAACTCAACTCCAGTTGGATCAAGGACCTCAACATGAAACCTGATGCTCTGAATCTGGTAGAGCAGACAGTAGGGAACACACTGGAATTATAGGTGCAGGAAAAGACTTTCTGAACAGGACGACTATAGCATAAGCACTAAGTCCAAAAACTGGCAAATGAGAGCTCATGAAGCTGAAAAGCCCTGCACTTTGTGCAGGAAAGCACACCATCATTTGAGAGAAGAGGCCACCCACAGAAATATTCCCTAGCTATGCCTCTGACAGAGGCTCAGTGTCTAGAGTGTACAAAGAACTCTCCAAAAAATAAAAAATAAAACAATTGAGTCAAGGGGCTGAACAAGGAGTCCTCTAGAGATGAAATGGAAATGGCTGAGAAATACTTAAAAATGTTCAGTCTTTAGTTATCAGGGAACTTTGAATAGGACACCTACATCAAACTTCTGCCTCCCAAACCTCATGAGTCCTCGAGAAAGAGGGGGCAAAAGACTGTAAGAGTCAGAGGAAGTGGATGACCATTAAGAAACAGAGTTTTCCAGACAACTAGGCAGTTACTCATAGCAACAGTGACAGCATGCACAAATCCCAGGTGAGCTCAAGTCAGACAAAATCCCAGTGTAGACAGGGGGAAGTGGGTGAGAAGCCCCATCCTCCCGGAGGAACGGTTGGGGCAGTCAGTCTCATTTAAGATGGTTGTTTTGGTAGGCTGGCCCAGCTCCAGAGGATGGATTCACATGGAAGGGCAATGGGGAACACAAATTTGACTCTATGGGCCTTTGTATGCACACACACACACACACACACACACACACACACACACACACACACACACGAAATAGGGTGGGGGTAGTAAGGGGAATTCAAATAGGGCAAGGAGTCTAATATGATCAAAATTGCACGACACTAACAAAAATTCAATAAAAAGAGACCTGTATTAGCTCATTCACATGCTACAAATAATACCATACACTGACACATTTGTAAAGAACAAAGACTAATTCCTCATAGTTCTAGATGCCTCCAAGGTGAAAATATATTGGTATCTGGTGAAGGCCTGCTTTCTAGCTTGTAGATGGTGCTTCTTCATTCTGTCCTCTTAAAGGAGAAGGGGTGATGGTCAGTCTCTCCAAAGTCTCTTTTTATAAGGCACTAACCCTGTTCATGAATATTTTAATTTTATGACCTAACTCCCTCTCAAAGGCCCAATTTGTAACACCATCATTTTAGAGCTTAAAATTTCATTATACACATTTGATGAATGTTTATTTCTCATGATACATGCATATTTTGCACACACCCACGTTTGTCAAATTGAGGAATCGAACCATGAGTGCCTGGGAATATTCTGTCGGTCTGGTTAAGAACAAGCATAATAGGATATATAGAAAATTTGCCTTTTTTATTGAATAACTCATTGGTCCCAGAAAATTTGTTTCTAGATGTAAGTTTCTCACAACTTTTTGAGGATATTTGAGGTAAGGGAAACATAGCTGCAAGTTCTTTGACACTTCTGCCTTTGAGAGAGCCATTTCCTCTCCTCCTGAAGCTGAGAGAGTCTAGACAGCTTTGATCATTCTAGCACAACATAGTGACATACTGCCAGTTCTGAGCTGAGACTTAAGAGACTGGACAGCTTCCTCTGTTTTTGGTACTGTGACTATACTTTGGCCATCAGATAAGAAGTCACACGGGTAGAAGCCGTGGAAGATCTATTGCGGGGGAGAGTCTCAGCTGAACTTAGCTTTTGCAATCTTTACCAAGATACTGACCCATGGAAAGCCTTCTTGGGCTCTTTTGCCCAGCCACCGGCCTAGAAGCACAAGACCCAGTTGATGCTCCAAGGATCAAAAGGTTCACTTAACTGAGTGATTCTCAAATTTGTGACCTGAAAGATCATGAAGTCTAACACATGGGGCCTATTTGAAGCCACTGAATTCTGAGATTGTTTGTTGCAGAGTGGTAGACCACCAGAAAAGCAGGTTTTCAGAGATGTGAGCCGGCAAGGCATACATAGCACTCATCGTTTTCCTTCTGGTGAAATTGCACTCTTTTGTCTAACTCCCAGAAGGGAAACTCCTTGTCTTTCTGACCAACCTCCATTCTGTCAGTGACTCATGGGATTTAATTGCTTGAGCTAATTTGGTATCATGGATAGAATGTAAAAGCTTAGGCAGCTTTCATGATTTTAGTCCTTATGGAGTGGTATTTCCTTTCCTTGGAATTAAAACTGTATCATGCAAGATTCAATTAGTATCCTCTCATTCTATTACACTAAGATTTCCATATTTACACCTCTATGAATTAGTAGCCACTTTACATCTCCAGTATTCTCATTTTGAGCTTCTTGTTTTCATAGATTTTCATGGAATTTATAATAAAACAAATGTTATTCTTTCCTGTGTAGTTCTTCTAAGTACCTTTTGAGGCTTGGTAGTTAATATATAGGATAAAATAATTTGTGTTCCGTGTTCTTTCTGATCCTAGTATTTATTCCCTTGGGTTTCTAATTCAAAGAATCTTTCAGGAAGATGCTATGAGCTTCTGCCTTCCCACTCGTTATAGATCAGAGTCCCCCACAAAGCTTCTGATCAGCAGGAGTCCTACAGTTCTACCTAGATGTTTCCATGTAGACATTCAATATAGTCTCTTTAACTTTTTTAAATTAAGTTGAGAATTTCATGTTCTGACCTCCTCCATTTAAAGCTTGTTTCCATCTGGAGTCCTAGTTCAAGAAGCACAGGAACAAATAACTTCAGAACCATGAAATTGCAGCTGTCAGATTTTGAATGTCACTCCTGCTCAGTAGTACCTGCTAATCTCTCCTCCCAGTCAGATGAAATCCTCCAAGAAGCCCATGGCATGAAGAGGTTAAGCAACTCTGGAGTTTCTTTTGTCTGCTTCATTCCCTTAATTTGAACATCTCACTTTTAGATGCATATTTTCATACCCTTTCACTTCCTTATGATTATGCAACAGAGTTTAGGATGGCTCCAGGCCAAGTTCATATGACAGGTTTCCCTCATGAAACTTCACCCTCCCCCCAAGCAACAATTGACAACAGTCTTTATTATGAAATATTCAAACATGCACAAAACTATGAAAATAAGAATATTAAGTACCCTGCAGCCATTATTTATCATCGACGCTCATCAGTACACATCCAGTCTCTCTTCAACCACACCCGAGCAGTTTCTACTCCTGCTCCAATGGACAGTTTTAAACCAAACTCAAGATACTTTATTGCATTGTCTGTAACTACCTCGCATTTACTTCTAAATTTTTAACCATAAACTATATCGTGTTTACAATAGTTATCAGTAATTTTAAGACACATATTAAGTATCCTAAGAAAATAACTTGGCCTAAATACTATTATTAATATGTTTGAATTGCCTTTCTGAAATTGTATTACCTCTCCTCAGTCACACAGTGTAAACTCATCTCACAATTCATCTTCATTTCACTTGACACATACTACTGAAAGAGCTTCAAGGCTCACTTAAAAACTGTGCTTTCTATGCACTCACCTCTTTATTCTAGCATTAAATAAGATCAATTTGGACACTAATCATTGAAGGAGGACATTCTGTTGTTGACATCAAAGAGGAGAATTGTTCTCAATATTCACCCCTTTGTCTCCCATCTTTATGAAGTCAATTCTCCATCTACATCAAAATACCAGCATCTAGCTATTCCTTTTGGCCCCTATTTTTAAAAGTGGAAAAGAAAACAGTATTGTTGAGAGATTTTCAGTTTATTGAGGTATAAATTACATGCTATAAAGCTCATCTATTTTAAGTAGACAATTCAATGGCTTTTGAAAAATATATGTAATCATATAAAGGTGACCACAGCCAAGCTGGAGAATAATTTCAGCATCCCCAAACTTTCTACATTCCTCTCTAATACTTTATTGTTTGGCCCATGGGAATGGCTGATGTGTTTTCTATCACAGTTTTGCCCCTTCTACAATCTCCTACGCAGGGACTCTTTCCTTTGGTCTCTTTCCTGGCCCCTGCTCCCATGGGTATGGAGATTCAGACCTAGGGTTTTGCACATGTTACTTTGCCACTGAACTACATGATGTCTTTCATTTAGTTTTAACACTCTTATGATTCATTTCTTATACAAGAAGAGGTGTTTTTTGCTTTTAATGCTATTCCTTTGTACAAGCATCCCACAGTTTAATTATCCATTTATAATTGATGAATATTTTAGTTATTTGTAACTTGGGGCTATTATGAATGAATAGTCTATATATTTGACTAAAATTCTTCTATAGAGATTTTTTTTCATTTCTTTTAGGTAGATACCTAGGGGAACTAGAGATGCTATGCCATATGGTAAATGTATGTTTACTGTTGGATTATCAATCAGTTTCCATATTGGCTGAACCAACTTGCTTCCTTATTAGAAAACTATGAAAAATAGTTTGTCTACATTCCCAGTAGTTATCAGTGTGTAAATCTGGTCCTTCTGGGGATTTTGCAGAGGTTGCTCATCACTTACCTATTAAGATGTGATATTGAACATCTTTCAGGAATCTTATTTCACATGATTTCTGTTTGCAACTATTGGTAATTTGGAAAATTAGATTGTTCGCTTTGTTACTTTCCTTTTGTCTTTTGGGACAGGGTATCCCTATCGCCTCAGCAGGCCTGGAACTCACCATATAGACCAGGCTAGCCTTGATCTCATAGAGATCTGCCTGTCTTTATCTCAGTAGTGCTGGGATTAAAGGCATGCACAACCATGCCTGACTTTGTTACTTTTAAAAATGAGTTATATTTAATTTGGACATAGTTCCTTATCAGACATAAATATTCTGAACACTCTCTTTAGTTAGTGGCTTCCTTTTGTCATTTTCCAATGTAATTTTTGTTTTAGACAGGGTCTCACTGTATAACTCTGGCTGATCTAGAACTCTCTCTGTAGACCACGCAGGCCTTGAGCTTTCAGAGATCCACCTGTCTCTGCGACTCAAGTACTGGGATTAAAGGTGGGCACCATCATGACTGGCCCAACTGTAATTTTTAAAAAGAAGAATTTAAAAATTTTGGTGAAATCTAATTCATTGGCTTTTTTTTTGAAAATTTGTGCTTCTATGTTCTATTTAAAAATCTTTTCCTGATTGAAGATCACTAAGACTTTCTCCCATGTTTTCTTATAAAATTTTCATATTTCAGCTTCATATTTAGGTTTATAATCTTCCAGAGTTCATTTTTGTGTGCATAGTATGTGGCACAGGGTGGAAGTTTATCTTTATTTTCACATACAGATATTCAATTTTCACAGCACCATTTGAAAAGGTCATTGTTTCCATATTTAATTGTCCTGGCACCTCTGATGAAAATCAACAGGCCATATGTGTCTGTGTCTATTTCTAGAGTCTCTGTTCTGTTTCCTTGATTTATATGTAGTTTTAGTTAGTTCCACTTTGTCTCGGTTACTGTAGTTTCACGGTATAACATGTGAATTTCTACACAGAATATTGCTAGGATAGTTACTGGAATTGCATTGAATCTACTGTCCAAGGTATAATCAAGAAGAATGAATTGGGCTAGCTAATCGAGAGCCAGTATCACAGAGTTGCTACTGTAATTTTTCTGTCTTTTAAAATTCAAGAGAGAATGATGGGGTGTGCCTGTCCAAATTTTGTTTTGCTCTGGGTGTGCCTTGGCCAAGTACTAATAAGCTTTCAATCTCCCCTGATAGGACAGGGGGAGAGGTCTGCCCAGAAATTTATAAGGGCAAGTGTCAAAATTTGAACGTATATACATGTTATCCAGTCATTCATCCTGCAAATATTCATTAAGGGTACTTTATATCAGGAATTATTTTAGGTGCCTGGGTTGTCATATTGAACAAAACAGATGAACAACTCTGCCCTAAGAGAACTTGCCTCCTAATCTTGTCAGGAGCCACTGGCTAGGGGCTGGAAAGATGGCTCAGCGGTTAAGAGCACTTGAATGCTCTTGCAGAGGCCCCAGGTTCAATCCTAGCACCCCACATGATGACTAACAACCATCTGTAACTCCAGTTCTAGGGGATCCAACACCACCTACTGACCTCCACTGGCATTGCATGAGCCAGGTGCACTTACATACATGCAGGCAATATACTCATACAGATAAAATAAAAATAATTTTTTAAAAAGGACCACTAGCTAGGCTTGGTTAAAAGTAGAATCCTTAAAGTTATTATTCTATGTCTTGACCTAGTACTGTTTCTTACGAGGATTGTTTGCTTGTTTGTTTTGAGTCAGAACCTTGCCATGAACACCAGGCTGCCCTCACGGGGCTGCCATCACATTGGCTACATAGCTGATGCTTTCCCTGAACTCCTGACCCTCCTGCACCCACTTCTTGACTGCTAGTATTACAAGGATTTGCCACCATGCTGAGTTCTTCTAAGAATTTACCTGAAGAAAATCCAAAATCTTGCCAAAATTTACGGAAAAGCATGCTTCAGCATTTATGATAAGAAGCTTTAGGGTAAAGCATGGTATTGAATAACAGGGGAATGGTACAATTACTGGTGTATACACACACATTTGGCCTAGTTCATAATCACTGGAAATTTGAATTTAGAAGACTTATAAGACCATAGATAACTGAATATGCCTAATAGTTTTGTTAGTCAGGTTGAACCAAGTTTATATCTACCAGCAGGGTTTGAAAGCATCTGTCCAGTCTTAATTTTGTTGTAGTGAATGTTTAAAACAAAACCAGGATGCAGAGTAACCCTAAGGCTGTGTAGTATTTAACTGTACCATAAAGCTTTCTTGGATAATAGACATGGTACCTCAGTTTATTTTTTTCAATTCTTTAATTACTATGATGATGAATGTTCATCTGTTTAGGTTTTAAAAACTATTTTATTATTTTTACTTTATGTGTATGAATGTATTGCCTGCATGTACATTGATACACAACTGGTGAGGCTGGAGGCTTGCTAAAGGTGGAACATCAGTTAGAATAGTTGCAAGAATGAAGTATAAAGATTAAATATTCGCTGCTCTGCAGGAGCCCCCACCTTCTTTCTGTTTGCGACTAGAAGATATCTACTAGTAGAGGTGGAAAGGTATTCCTTGAATTTTTTTCCCCAGGGAAAGAAACACAGAGACTAAGGCTAGAAACTCACACCGTAAGCACTGTGATGCTTAAACTCTAGGGACATAGGTATCTAAGTCAACAGAATGAAGCATGCTTGGAGAGGGGCTTGGCATGGGGGGTAGCTGATGAGGGAGCAGCAAACCAGGCTCATTGTGTGTGACAGACTGAGAAGGATGGTGGCATCCTTGAGGGTGACTGAGCTGTGGTCCTTGCTGCATACCCAAGGCAGAACACACGATGAAGCAATTGCTGGTAAATGAGTGAGAACATGCGAGCAGCTTGCTGATTCACAGGGAAGACTCTGAATTATGTAATGTGTTTTAGTGCTGGGTGATGAAGTGCTGAGTGGCAGTCCAGACTGTGGACCATCGGGAGGTTTCAAGAGGCGGGGGGTCAGGGAATTTGGTAGAGCCAAGGAGGGCAAACAACTGAGATTAAGGAGTTAAATGGTTCATTACTAGGTACTAACTTTGGTGAAGAGGTTAATAGGATTATGGACGTGGGGAGAGAAGACACCCAAGTCCCAGCAGAAGTAAGTGTCTTGAAAGGTGTGGAAATTATTTCGAAGTGATGTGATATCATGGCCTCCAAGTGAAGAGGCTTTAAAAAGACGGTGGGTGAATGTGTCAGAGTCCACTCTGGGTTCCTGAGAGCTGCAAAGGCCAGACAGTTCCAGAATGTGGTTCTAGCCCCGTTGCTCTCAGCATACACTATTCCATTTCAGACTTGCTGGGTTGCCAGGAGCTCTAATGCCCCAAATCCACTCTTTACTTCCCTAGGATAGCTCAAGCTCAGTCATCTGTGGGAGACATGGATTTCCTTCCTATCTGAAATGAGATGCTAAATTTTACCCTCTGGTCTGGAAAATTCCTCCTCACTGAGGGCTAAGGACCACTGAGAGAACTAAGGTGAGGAGGGATTGGAGGACAGAAGGCCAGAATGCACCAGGCTGTTTTTCCTTCTTTCTTGACCCTAACACTCCGTGCATGCTAGGCAAGCTTTCTACCACCTAGTCACAGGCTCAGCCCTTTAGGCTGTCCTTTGATGGAGGGAATATTTGAAAAAGGAATCTTTGGCCCTTTGTACAGAATATGTAAGCATGAATTATGAATTTGCTTTCAAAAGTCAAACACAAACAATGCAGTTTGTTAGAGGATTTTCAAGAGAAAGAGAGAGGAAACTGCATTTGCTTTAGGAGTCGCTTCCAAACTCTTACATTTAGAGCCCTTCACATATTAAAAAAATTACAGTGACCTGGGAAAACTTCCAAATTATCATGTGGAGTGTGCTAATAAATACTCTACCAAAACAAAAACGAAGAGGAAAACAGTTCAAAATGTCAGTCTGAGACCAAATCAATGAAGATTAGATAAAGCCAACAAAAATTTGGATGCAGTTGGTTTCAGATTGTAATGATAGATACCTCCCTCCTTTCCTCCCTCCTTCCCTCCCTCCCTTCTTTCTTTTCTCCTCCCTCTGCCTCTTTATTTTCTGAAGGGCAAGAAAGTGAAACTTACTGAGAAGTAGACAGCAATTTCCTGCAGTAGGGAGGAGAGTCAAAAATGCATTTCTGAAAACAGCTCTAGACTTTTCTATCTATTGTTTCATAATTCTTGACTTTTCTCACGATTTGACTGTGCTGTTAGTGCTGTGAGTTGGGTATCTCTTGAAATATATTTATCGGTGTGATTCTGGAACCAGCACAGCTGCCTGCATTTGCCTTTGCATGCTATGCCAGTGGCTCCCCAGTTTTCTTGCACATTCCGTTTTGGAACCTCCTAATGCTCTTAAGGTATAGTCATCGCCCCTCCCAGTCCCAGGTACTATGATAATAACAACTATGGAACATGACCTGAATATTGAAAAACATTTTTATTACTTTTTTTGTGTGTGGGTATATAGACCCCCACATATGGCACACTCCCAACACATGGCACAAATGTAGAGATCAGAGGACAACCTTCTGGAGTCAGCTCTCTCCTGCCAAGCAAGTTTTGGGGATTGAAGGTAATCATTCTTGCCTGTTGAACCATCTTGTAAGCCCTCATGTGATGAAATTTGGGCAACTGCTATGCTACGCTATCATTTAAGGCATTTAAGAAGCTTAAACTATTCCCTGGTGACAAAGGATGAGCATTAACCCGTGTCCCTAGGATGGGAGCAATGTAACTATTAAGCCATGTACTACATGTAAAGTCAAGCAGTAGGAGATGTACCCATGACATCCTTTAAGGGATTTCTACTACATCTGTCTTTTCAGGTTTTAATTTACCTAATCCTATTGTCCTTAGCTCTGGGCTAAATGCTTTCCCTTTTTCCATGGAGTTAATACTTTTACATATTTTTGTAACTTTATCTCTAGGCTCTGTCATCCCAGCAGGTTCTACATATGTATTTAATTTCGTGTTCCTTTTGGTGATAATGAAGCTCTGGAGGCTCCTATTCATAGGCTGTGCCAGATCCACTGCTTAGAGCTTTCTCTTGTCCCTGGTTTGAATGTTGCATCGGTCTCAGCAGGCGGTGAGGAAAGGCGGGCCTTGCTTCAGTACCTAGTCCGAATCAGCAGGGACCTGCTTCTCACTTACCTCATTGAACTAAAATCTGTTATTTGTTTCCCATTATCACCTCATGACCTCGATTTTCTCCTCTGCTGTTTCTCCTTGCCACTTACTGTTTTCCAGGCTTCTCTATCATTGGTTGATAAGGCAGAGAGGAATGTCTCAAGAGGTATTGGACTGCATTGTTTTCAAGATTTAAAAACATGTCATGTTTATTAATGTTCCATGTGAACAGTTTGCGTCAGTGTTAGCTCATGTCTGCAACGCTCTCTATCGCTAGGCCAAGATACTATGTGAAATGTGACTTAACATGCTTTGAACTTCCTCTTGCCAACTTTTAATATATTAATTAGAGTCAGAACTAAAGCATTGATAACCTTTATTACTATTGCTTTAAATGGACAGGCTTAAGATATTTCTTTTATTTTTAAAAATTATTAGCCTGTCTCTGCCTCCTGAGTGCTGGGGATTAAAGGTGTGAGCCACCATGCCTCGTAATATTTTATTTTTTATCACAATTCTACAAAATACCTGAATTTCTTTTATTTTCTGATTATAAAATATTTTAATTAAGAAAAAAATTTGCATTTTTTTCTATAAAAATCAAAATTCTTTTTCTGCTTTTTTCTGTGTGTGTGTGTGTGTGTGTGTGTGTGTGTGTACCCATGTGGGGTATGTGCGTAGGCGAGAGATGGGCTGATGTCAGATATCTGCCTCTGTTACTCTCTGCCTTATTTTTGGAGACAGGGAGGTCTCACAATATCTGCAGCTCCCTGTTTCAGCTGTTGACATTTGGTCTAGCTTGGCTGGCCAGCCAGGCCATGTGCTGGTGCTACAGACCTGAGCCTTCACATTCGGTTTTCTCATGGGTACTGGGTGTCTTCATGCTTGCACAGCAAGCACTTTTCCTACTGAGCCAGCTTTTCAGCCTCTTTCAGCATGTTTTTAAAAATTTGAATGAGGGCTTTGCTAAGGCATGCACCTATGTCCCTGTGAAGATTCCTTTCACACTAATCTAGTGCATTTCCAAGTTACTATAGTGATTATTTCCTTTTTTGTTTTTTATTTTCTATAAATCATATTTTTTATACCATGGATAGTTTTCATTAAAAAAAATTAAACATGAGTTAGTGTGTTGATTTCACTTACATTAAACTTCTGGAAAGTGCAATGTGTCTATTTGTAGACTTTACTAATTTATTGCAAAATTTCCCCTTCACTGATAATATTTATTCTTTGTTACTATCAGAAAAGTATGAGCTGTGAAAACCCATAGGGAAATGTATTATTTCATAAGCCTACTGAAAAATACACATATAATACAAATATAAAGGCATGTGCATAGCTGAAGGCCATGTCCCATTCATGGTGCTAGGCAAGGGAAACCTCACTTTGAGTTGTTGGTCAGGGTAGTTCAAGAGTCTCCTAAAATAATATAGACAACTGCCACAGCCCTTGATTGCCTCCCAGAGCTTGAAGGTAAGATCCTACTGCTGAAGACACCATATTCTTTGAACGCAGGACATGGAGCAGTTAAGTCAGAACTGACCCAGAAGCCTCCTCCCTGAAGACTAGCTATCACAGTATCAGAAGATACTATGCAAATTTCCAAGGGAGAAAACCAATGAGTGGTCCCACCCAGCTGTAAAGCCAATGAACCACAATAGTGACCAACCCAGCCTCTATTGGTGCAGTAATGGCCCTTTTATCTTGGGAGATGGGGAGGTAATCAACTTAAGGCCTGCTAAGAGAACTTAAGGCTTGCTAAGAGGAAGAAATCCATGCATGATACTGCCAAGAGTCAAGTACACATGGTTGGAGAGACCACGGACTCTAGAGAAGAGCCTACTGGTGCCTCTTTCCTAGACCAAGATAATTTCTTACTGTATTCTAAATACATATCCTAATATTTACAGATAAGCGAAGCTTTCACCATTCATCAAAGAAGCTTCTTTTTGCAACAGATGGAGACTATTACAAAGTTCCGGAACTACAAACGCAGAGAATGAGAGGTGCCCAGACCCAGGTGATACATCTGCACTGTAACCTCTACACACTGAAGGAAAGAAGGGTTTATTCTGGCTCATAGTTCCATGAGATCTAGTTCATTACAATGGGGAGGATATGCTGACGGGGGCAGTGTCTGGTCACACCATGTCCACACTCGGGAGGCAGAGAGAGACAAATGCTGTTCTCAGCCCAATTTCTGCTTTTTCTTTAGCCTGGGACCCCAGTCCATGGAATGGTGCTGCCCACATTCAGTTTCTCCTCACCTCAGTTAACCTAATCTAGACAAAACTTCATAGACATGCCCAGAGGTGTGTTTCTATGGTCAGTCTAAATTCCATCAAGTTGCCGTGGAAGATCAAGACAAGGAACCCTAATTAAATGCAGTAGATTACAAAAAGACATCAAGGTAGGAGAGGGTGACTTCTTGGGAAGAAAGGGGTTCAGCTGGAGCAGGAAGGAGATGAGAGGATAGTGGGGAGATATGATCAAAGGGCATCATATTTAAGAAATTTTGAAAGAATAAAGAAAAATATAAAAAGATGAATTCTCAGTGTCCTGAGAGTTTTCTCATTTTCAGGTTAGCTCATAGAATCCATCCATATTTTGGATGGAATGTAATTTTTTTCAACCATTGTTATTTGTAGTTTGTACAGATTAACTTCTTTTTAAAAAAAAATATTTTTTTTGTTTTATGTGTCCGAATGTATTGCCTGTATGTATGTAAGTGCACCCGTGTCGTGCGATGCCCACAGAGGACAGACGATGGGTTTGGATCCCTTGAAACTGGAATTATAGACAGAGTTACAGAGTTATCTGTCTTATGGATGCTTGGAATCAAACCTGGGTCCTCTGCAAGAGCAATCAGTGCTCTTAACCACTGAACCATCTTTCCAGCCCCTGCTTCTTATTCTTAAAAGCATCAGACAGGTGTTTTTTTGTTTTTTTTTTTTAAGATAGGGAGTTCTTGCAGCCCCAGATGGCCTAGAACTCACTATGTAGGCCTGGCCTCCATCTCACAGAGATCCACTTCCTTCTGCCTCCTGAGTGCTCATATTAAATGCCCTGACAACCAGATTTAAAAAAAAATTATTGAGCTTTATACATTTCATACAACAGTTCTTAATCAAATTTGGACCTCCTCCCCACAAATCCCCACCGGTTCTCATATTTTCCGTCATACATGTTAAGCCTTGTCCTTTCAAGCATTTGTCCCCAGATGTCCTTTAGTGCAAATTTATCCTCTGGAATCTGATCAGGCTACCTAAAGATAGTAAGTAAGGAATATGCTCCCTCTCCCGGGAGTAATTAGTCTCCAATAAATCTCAGTCCAGGTCTGGCCCACCACCAATTTCTATAGCTCCACTCTGGGTCCTTGTCTAATTTGAGTTGATGTGGATCCTGTACTCACTGCCATCATTGCCACAATTTCACATGTGCAAGCTTCCAGTAGTCTGAAAGACTCTGCTTGCCTAAGTTCATGAACCAGCCCTGGTTCTTACAATCTTTCTGCCTCCTCTTCTGCAATGATCCCTGAGCCATAGGTGGGTGAGATTCAATAGAGGAGTCCTATCCAGGGATACACACTCTGCAGTCTCTTATTCTATAAAACTTGGCTGATTGTGGCCTTCTGTGTGCATAATCTATGTTGTTTAAGGAAGTTTCACTGGTGAAAGTTGAGGGATGCTTTAGTTTTCTCTCTACCTTCATTCTACTGTGTTCCATGAGCCATAGGTGTAGGGGTTCAACTGTAGAGATGTCATCCGGTACTGGCTACCTCTTCGTCGTGTATTTTCTGTGACCAGTTGTGGGATTCTTCTGTAGCCTCCATCTGTTGCAAAAAGAAGCTTCTTCGATGTGGTGTACTGTATGTTTGTCTGTGGATATAAGGACCCATATTCAGCATATGACAAGAAATTTCATTTCTCTAGCGATGTGACAGAGAGAGGTTCTCTCTAGGATCTACATCCCTTACAACCCCGTGTGTTGGACTGAGTCTACACCCATGAGTTCACTCACACTGAGAGATTTTAAGTCCAGTTAGATAGCCGTTGATCACCCCCAAATGAGAGTGCTACTACACCAGCAAAGGTAGTGTGCAGTGCCGGTTGTTATGGTTATTACAGTTTAGTGTTGGGTTGGACCACTGATTGATTTCCCCTTTAGCAGTTTGCATTTTCATTTGGCATTATGGGAGCTAGACTTCAGGTAGAAGCTTCCAGGTCAGTTCCTGCTCTATTGCTCTGAGTGCTATATCCCAAGTATGTCCGGCCTTCAGCAGTAGGGTGTTATCTTCTGGTTCTGAGAGATAACCTAGAACTTTGTCGCTAGCCTGATTTATTTTGGGCGTCTCTTGGATCACTCTCATGAGCTACACAAAGGGAGGCACCTTCTGTCTGGCACTGTGCTCCTTGCCAAACAGCCTCCGGGTGTATAGATGTACTAGTGTTTACACATTGTGCATTTCTCAGGTGTGTTCCAGATCTTTTTAAGGGAATGGAAAGAAACTAAAGTATCCTCCAGTGGACAGATGCTTTAATTATCAAGACACAGAGAGATAAAGCAGAGTAACCCTTCCTGGACTTGTGCTTACCACCAACAGATCTGTTGTCAAACTCACTTTAAAGTTGTCTTGTATTCGTAGCTCAGAGCTCTTTTTCTCTCTTTCTCCAAGTTCAGACTACCCTAGCTACATATTTTTATCTGACTTGTCAAAGTCCTAGACGTTATCCTGGGACTGTGCTATTCTCACAGTTCATAAAGTCCACTTGTTCCTTACTTTCCATGTGACTAAGTGGCCCTGTTTATCTCTAAGTACACACCTGTGAGGCCACCCATCTGTTCTGTGTCCATCTCAGAGTTTCTATCTATCCCAGCCTAGCTGGAGGAGAGAATGTGGCAGTGACTCCTGGAGAAACTAGGTAGATTGGGTAGACGGCGGCTGTGCCAGTCTGTACTTTGATTACTGTTTCAATATTTATTTATCTTGTGTGTATAACATATGTATATGTATGTATGGGTGTGAGCATGGATTTGTGGTGGTCAGAGGACAGCTTGAGGGAGTCGCTCCTCTCCTTCATCATGTGGGTGCCGTGTATTGAACTCAGTCAGCCGACTTAGTGAGCTACCCATTGAGCCATCTCACCAGCTCCGTGTTTGGGTTTTGTTTTTTCCATCCCTAGGATTTTTACCATTCCTCTACCCTAGTCTATAAATTTTGAGTTTGGAACACTTCCCAGGTGTGGATGACAACACCCCAGACAAAGCTCCTGTGGATGTGGAAGAAATTTGCGACAAGGACAAATTCTAAGCTCTCTTCTGAAGGCAGATTTTATTTCCTCTGAATTGCTCGCTTTCTGGCTTTCTTTGGTTACTTCATATTTTCTGGGGCTTTTGAGTGAGGACAGAAAACAATGAAAGTAATCACGCTGAAGTTTTACTACAACACTGTTATTTTTATAACCTCTGTGACTGTAGTTAGTACCACTCCCATTCTACAGCTGAGAAAATTGGAGTGCAAAGAAGTGAAGTGATTCAGAGTCAGTAAGTCGCAAAACTTGGGCATTCTCCAAGGCTTTGACTCCTCTGTGCGCCCTTCACTAAATCACAGTGGGAAGACAATGGCTTGGTATTTGGGAAATGACAAAAATGAGCATAAAAAAATGATCAAATTTGGGATTTCAAATGAAAGTCTAACAGCATCACAGAGAGAGTCATTTTCTGGGTGGGAAATTGTAGAGAAACAGAGGGCAAACTTTCTTCCAGCTCAGTAGATTGGTACAAGTCAACCCTATAAAAGGCCATGCTTCATTGGTTTCAGAAATGACAATGCAGTACCTCAAAGGATGGAGAGTCATAAAATTCATAGGAAGTACCTAAAAGACATCTAAATGAAGAACTTTAAAAAATGAGTATCATAGCTTGATGTTAAAGAAAACACATCTTAGAGTCAAATAACACCTTTCACTCGCAGACTCTGCAGTAACAGAAAACAGCCAAAATATGAATCTTTTTTATTGCAACAAAACTATCAACCGAAAAAGAGAGGGGCGATCCCCAGAACTGAGGGCCAGTAGGCCTGACAGGGATTATATAAAGTGACTCTGTGTATTATAGAAAGAGCTTCTCTGTAGATTCCAAAACATATACTTTATTCAGAGTAGGAAACATTTCAGTGTTTAGAGAAACTCTGTTACAATTAAAAGAAATCTGTTTGGATGACTTCCCTGGCATAGTTCCCATTAATTCCTATTTAATATAGTCAGTCCATCTGTCACCTATTAGAAGGCAAAAGAGAAAGGAAGAAGAAAATACCTCTGTTCAATCCTGTTTGTTAAAAATTCATTCTATGTCAATTTTAAAAAAGCACATTTTTTACCATTAATGATGAATATTTCTATAGCAATTACAAATGATGGCTTTCTATTGACTTGGATACAATTTCATATGCCTATTTAATCTTACCTGCATTTCCCCCTTAAATATAAAGATAAATAAATATTAAAATTTGACCCTAATTCTTTTGCCGAGAGATAAGCTCTGTTAACATCTTGGTGTATTTCTTTAATAATATTTCAGAATTGAAAAACTTTTTATTAGCATATATTAATTGTATAAGATAAATGTTTTACCATGCATGCATATAACATACTTTTGTCATAATTACTCCCCATTAGCCTCTCATAGCTTTAGAACACTTTAGTGGAATAGGCAGTGCTTCCAAAGAATAATGTTTTCACAGGAACAACTTATTTATTTATGTATTAATTATATGTATTGGTGTATTGTCTGCATGTCATGCACCTGTGTCATGCAGTGCCTGAAGAAGTCAGAAAAGAGCAATGGATTCCCCTGGAACTGGGGTTATGGATGGTTGTTAGCCACCATGTGGATGCTGGGAACCAAACCTGGGTCCTCTGCAAGAGCATCCAGTACTGTTAACCACTGAGCCATCTCTCCAGTCCCAGGAACATTTAAAAAAAGAATGGAAAGAAAAACATCAAAAGAGCCATAATCTATAATTATACATTTGTTTAATAAAAAATTGTTTCCTGTGAATTCCCACAGATCCCTGGTGATTTAAGGGACCAAAGAGGTTAAAATAAGTATCCCTTCATTACCTCATTTAGGATGATTTTTTTTCTGGCTCTGTCCATTTACCTTCGAATTTCATAATTTTGTTTTTTCTTAACAGCTGGATAATATTCCATTGTGTAAACTTACTACACTTTCATTATTCATACATCTAGGTTATTTCCAGTTCTGACTGTTGTGAATACAGCAGCAATGAACATGGATGAACAGGCATCTCTGTAGTAGCATACAGAGTCCTTTGGGTATATGCCCAAGAGTGGTATGGCTGATCATGTGGGAGATCTATTTTTAGCTTTTTGAGGAAACTCCACATGCAGAAGACCTGTATAAACTCAAGTCAGACAGGGGCCCAGCATGGATGTGGCCGTGGGCAGGAAGCCCCAGCCCTAGAGGGCATTTGATGGATCTTAGGAGAAGGAGAGTCAGTTTTCTTTACTGGCATGATGCCTGGTAGGTTGACCAGAGTCCCAGGGATAGACTCACACCCAAGAACACTTGGGAAACACAGATTAGAGTTGATAGGCCTTATAAAAAGGACAAATAATAATATAAGGCATTAAGTCATGGCGAGTGAGGAGTAGAGGGGGAGGGGATCTGCCTATGGTCAGAATATATTGTATGAAATTCCTAGATTAATAAAAAAATTTAAATGGAAGAAAAAAAAGAGCGTCCCTTCAACTTTTTTGTTGTGTCATTGATGGAACATGATTCAGTAATTAAGTTGGGCCATTCTGACAATTTTCCCTTTAAATTATTTTATTTATTAAAGAATTTGCAGTATTCAAAGACTTTTTAGCATTTCCAGCACTTATTGGACAATAATTCTAAAGCACTTGCATGTACACACACAACATTCAAATCTTCTTCGAGACTTACTAGAACACAGATTGCCAAATGACTTTTTTAATTTCAAAATTTCATGTATTATGCATGTGGGGTGTGTGTGTGTGTGTGTGTGTGTGTGTGTGTGTGTGCACGCATGCCATGGCCTTGCATGTGGAGGTCAAAGGACAACTTGTGGAGTTGGTTCTTTCTTTCCACCATGTGTGTCCCAGAGATTAAACATCGGGCCTGGTGGGCAGTGCTTTTACCCAAATGAGCCATCTTGCAGGCCCAGGGGTTGCTGAATTTCTGTCTTGGAATGAACTAACGTGTTTCCATTCAAGTTGCTGGTGCCAGTGTGGATCTGAAGATCGCGTTTGTAGAATCCCTAATACATGGCACAGGCTGGCTAAGATGAGGCATTTCCTCCCAACACTGAAAAAAGATTTCATGCTTAGAATTTAGCATTTCCCATAGGTGGTATTTCACATCACAGTGAAAAACTGTAAGTTTTATTTAAGCTCAAAGATGGAATTTTGTACTTTGGGTCTTTATGAGAATGTCTGTAACCGGTTTCAGAGTAGGAATTCAACTTCAAGTTGCACACGTAATGAAAAAGTAAAAACAGTTTTGCAAAAGAAAAGTTCCCTAAAGTCCAGACTTTCTATTTATGTACAGATTACCTATAAAAGCATCTCGAATGTACTGCCAATTGCCATGATCCGATCATTGCACATGATATGCATGTGTTCAAATGCCACACTGCATCCCATGCACATGTACAATTACTATGTGTTAGTTTAAAAGAACAATGTCTTTACAAAACATCTGGAGACCAGAATAAAGACACTTAGGTATGGTTTGGGATTTCAGTTGTGAAATGAAAAAAGCAGCCCTTTTGATGCATGCAGGCTTGGAACCTTGCAAGTGTGGTGAAAACTCTCCTGTGTCCCAAACTGGACTCTCCAGAGTTTTCCTTTCAAACCGAAGCTTACACATATCAGCTTTTCCCATCCTGCTACACATGCAGAGTATCCAGCCCCAGATGTGATGTCTGTGGTCCTCAGAAGCCTCACTCATTTTCTAAAGTGCTCACGTTCTCTGATATCTTGTGAAATATTTCAAGCACGTTTTAGAGCAGGAGGCAGATTCAGTAATCTCTGAGTTTGGCCAGATAATCATATACCAGTCTGATAACTTCCTTAAACTGTGTGTTTCAAAGCCTCTTTACAGTAATTATGGCAGAATTTTAGTTCTGGAGTCAGGCAGTATCCATTCTAGCTCTAGTCTGTAGTGACTCAGCTGTTAATTTAGGGAAATTGTTTACCTCCTTCCTGGGTAATGTTTAAGAGGTCAGCAGTTTGGTGTCAAACAGACCATAGTTTGAATCCTAGGTTCCTGCGCTCACAGAGTCTATGAATCTATAAAACTAGAGATAACAATAAATCCATAGAGCTGGGCTAATGTAAAATAAACAGCAATTCATGTCCCTCACTGTGTCTGTCCACTGGGCTCTCAGTTCCACTAGTCATTATTACTATACATAAAAGGAAGGGTAGAACTGAATAATTCATGCTTGCACATTTTTCTACTCTATAATGCTTCAGTTTAAAATGAAAGATACTGTTGAAAAATAATGATGGCTGTGTCAGTTGGCCTGGGCTGCAACTGGGTGACGGAAACCACAGAAAATTATTTTCTCACAGTTTTGAAGATTAAGAATCTGAAGTCAAGGCGTTTAGCAGGGTGTCTCCTGAAGACTCCCTTTTGGCTTGAAGGTGACCATGTTCCTGCCCATTTTGTCTTCATGAGGTCTTTCTTTGTGTGTGTATTACTGTGTTCAATTTTCCCCTTCCCGTAAGGATACCAATCTTACTGGATTAGGGCCTGTATTAGTGACCTCATTTTAAGTTAATTAATTCTTTAACAACTCTCTCCAAACATAATCACATTCTCAGATACTGGGAATATGAACTTCCACAAATGAATGAGGGAGCGTAACAACCCATAGCAATGATTAGCTATAGAATTTTGGCCTCCTCCCTTCTGGGTTTGATAAAAAAAAATGTGAATTTATCTTCATCTTTTGGTTTTTAGTTTTTGTCTTGATTGGACGGTTCATGATGAACTTTTGGCTATGCAAAACCACAAAGCAAAAAAAAAACAAAAACAAAAACCACAAAAATATCACTGCCATAACCACCAAACCCAAGGGAAGCAATTGACTGTTACTTTGCTTTTGGATCTTACATGCCTCAGAACTGATGTACTCACTTTCTGCCAATGCATACTGATCAGCTGCAACCAAGGGCATTAGTGACAAGAAGCAGTTTTCACATTCCACGCTTCCTGTCGTGTGACTATCCATTAACCAACAAGTTAACACCCTGCTGTACTGTCGCCTGGCAGTGCTCTGTGGTCCCCTAGACCTCTTATTTCTGCCACGTGCTCTTAACTCATAAGGAATTAGTGATTTCCAGGCCAGTAAATGTGCTGGGTAAGACATATGTGGACATAGTCTATTGGCAAAACAGTAATTCTGCTGTTGGTGTTAGAGAAATGCATCAACTTACTTTGGCTCAAGACAACAGCATGGTTCTTGTAGGTGTGAAGGAGACTGTGTTTAAATATGTGCAAAGCTTACTGCTTGGGATGAACTTAGTGTTCAGAAAATGTCAAGGTATTATTCACTCTAGAAAGTCTGAAGTCACTGTGATGTAAACGTGAGGTGGTTCTGTTTTCAAATTGTGCTCTGCTTGGGCTAATAGGCTCCTTTTGATGCATGAGCGTGCAATTCCACAACTCTGAAGACACACATGTTATGAGAACAGTTTCTCAGCCATGTTTTAAGATGCAATGCTACTTCCTACCACCTTGGGATAGGAAAAAAGATTCAGTACTATTAGTTTTTAAATGGTAAGCTCATATTTAACCCAAATCTCTACCCCTACACATATAGATAAAGTCTCTGACTCTAGTTATTTGGTGCTGGTAATGATGGTGATGCTGGAAATGGTCACTGTGGTGTGCTGCTGCTGGGGTGGCTGTGATGGGGTTGCTGCAGATAGGTGATGGTGATGGTGGCGGTGCTGTGGGGGGTTGTTGGTGGTGATAACGATGGCATCGGTGGCTTTGCTGCTAGCTGTGGTTGGAGGCAGTGGTAATGGAGGTGGTGATTATGGTGACAGTGGCTGTGGGGTTGCTGTGGGGTTGCTGGTGGTAGGTGGAGTGGTAATGAACAGTGGCTGCTCTTGCAGAGGACCTTGGCTTGGTTCCTAGCACCAACATGGTGGCTAACAACCACTGGAAACTCTAGTTCCAGGGAATCCAACGTCCTCTTCTGACATCTGTTTGCACTGCATGACACAGATACAGTTATATACACACAGGCAATACACTCATGCACATGAAAAATAAAGATAATAGATTAAAAAATAAAAGTCAGGTTTATGGCTCAGTGGTTAAGAGTCCTGACCGCTCTTCCATAGGACTCAGGTTCAGGTACCAGCGCACACATGGTGGCTCACAACCAGTTGAAACTAACTGCAGTTCCAGGGGATCCAATGCCATCTTCTGGTCCGTGTGAGTTTGCACACATGTCGTATACTTACATAGATAGAGGCAAAACACTCATACATGTAAAAAATAAAAAAATGCATAGCTAAAAAAAGAGTCAGGTTTATTTGGGTATAATTTATATACAAGAAATATCTTCCTTTTTAGGTAGATAGCACAAAGAGTTTTGACAAATACAGACTCTTGGTAATCACTATTACATTTAAGATATAAATTGCTTCTTTCCAGTGCTCAAAAAGTACTCAGTGTCGGGGGCTGGAGAGATGGCTCAGCAGCTAAAAACACTGATTGCTCTTGCAGAGGACCTGGGTTAGATTTCTAGCACCTATGTGGTGGCTAAAAACTGTCTGTACCTCCAGTTCCAGAGGATCCAACGCCCTCCTCTGACCTCCTCGGCACTGCATGACATGAGTGCACTTACATACATGCAGGCAACACACACACACACACACACACGCAATGTCACATGCGTGCAAAAAGTACTCACTGTCCCCTTGCTGTCATCTCCATTGTCTCTTTACAATTTCTGTTCCTATGAATTTGCTTTTTCATACAGAATCATGGTTTTTTTTTCTCTTTAGCATAACCTCATTAGGGTTTCTGAAGCTTTTTGTGTACTTCTTGGGCCATCTGCTCAAGCTTTCAAACTTTCTTCTTAGGATAATTTTTATGAAATTATAAAGTAATGTACATAAGGTATACAATGAAAGTTATGCTGAATTTTAGTTATTAAAGCATTAAAATAACAAATGGTAGGGTAATGTATTTTTATTGATTCATTAAATACTAAGAACTAACAATAAATCTAATGGCTATTATAATATCAAGTATTGGTGAGAATACATTGTATTTTGAGATATGTATCCATAACAATTATAATGAAACATGACAATATTGGTCATTTTCTTTATTAATGAAGACGTTAGTTTTTGCTCATACATTGCCTTTGGTTATCTACCTTAATAATGATAGAAATGGTGCATTTCAAGTAGAGGCTGGTCAAAGGAAGACTTAAAGGTTTTTCTAATCTAAATCATAGATCCCCTGACTTTGATTTGTATACCCAGTTGGCTCCATACTTCTGAATTTTCTATTTCTGAGGGCTCACCATCATCTGTAGGTGCAGGAGGATATTTTCTGGAAGTGACAGATGCCACCTCTTCTTCCCACATTCTGTGGAAAGAACTTAGTCATATGGCTTCACCTACTTGTAAGAGCAACCAGGGGACTTGCTGCAGATATGTGGTCCAAAATGAGGTGATTGGAGTTTGGTGCCAGTCATGGACCCTGTCACATAGACCCTCTTTACTTTAACCCTCATAGCATATTCATATGAGGCCATCATAATTAACAATAGCATGGTTTTCAGAAAAGCATCTAATAATTATTAACTGATATCATTTAGTTAGTAAGTCAGAAATTCAGGACACAAACGTGGATCTTCTCATTCCAAATTCAATGCTTTTGCTGCATGTTTTGGTGTCATCTTTAATGCTATGTGGATTAAAGGGACACTATAAAGATCTGCTTGCATGAAACATCGCTCCCTTCTCTACAGGGTCCTGGTGTTCGAGGCTTAATGCTCTGTGGCTACTGTCTATAATTTGCCTTTTTTAAAAAAAGTATTTATTATTTATTTAAAAGTATTTATTATTGATTTTTATTTTATGTGTGGGAGTCTATTGTTTGTATGTATGTAAGTGCATCTCTGTCACGCAATGTTTGTGGAGGTCAAAAGAGAGGATCAGATTCCCTTGGAACTGTAGCGGTTGTTAGTCAGCACGTGGTGCAGGGACCCGAGTCTAGTACCTCTGTGAGAGTAGTCAGTGCTCTTAACTGCTGAGCATCTCTTCAGTCCCCCTTTCTTTATTATTTATTTTTTTATTTTATGTATATATATGCGTATTATATGCATGTATTTAGATTTTTTTTTTTTTTTTTTTTGAGATCAGATCTTACCATATAGCTCTGGCTGGCCTGGAACTTGCTATGTAGATCAGGCTGACCCTGAACTCACAGAGATCTCGCTGTTTTTGCCTCCCAACTAAAGGCCTGTGGCACCACACCCAGCCTATGCTGAAACTTTTAACAATAAGTTTGGAAGAACAATGTTTGGCATGTGGAGTGTTGACACAGGAAGTGTCACTTCCCGTTGTCTCTCTGATTCCCTTGTCAGGCCTGCCCGTCTGTTCTCTGTCCCTTGGTGTCCTAGGTTCACCTTGCCTTCACAAATGACAACTGCCACCATCTGCTGGGGCCACCAACCAAGTTGTTTCAGTCAATGGAGGAAACTCTTTTTGTTGCCACCTTCTGACCCTAGAGGGGTCCTAGGTGTGCAAGGAGGGTCAAAGTCAGATGTACACCCTCCAGTGTCTCGAGACAGGACAGGTGCCAGCTAGCTCCACCGTAGGATAATTGCACCATGCATTTGTCAGGGTCAAGGCAATGACTTGTGGAACAAACCCAGTCTAGATTCTGAGTTTATGTTGTCAAGGTTACAGTCCTTTGATTGGCTATGTATCTCCTATAAGCTGGAGTTCTGGGCATGGGGCTCTGCGTTTGTACTAGTCCCTGGATCCTGCACTGTATAACTGATCTTGCCTGAGATTCCCTTCAAAAGTTGTTAGGAGTGATTAGACAACGGCGATCCACCATTTTTTTCCCAGAATTTTTTTTTTTCCAACATTGATGTTCCTGGATTGTTTGGAAGGATTTTAGATAATTCCTTTGTCATCTACTACCACATTAGCATGGGTCAATTAAATAGTTTTATTTAAAAATATTTTATTATTTTTATTTTAATTATGTGTTTGAGTGTGTTGCCTGCATGTATGTAAGTACTGTCCATGGAGGCCAAAAGAGAGCATCAGATCCCCTGGAACTGGATTGCTGACGGTTGTTAGGTACCATGTGCATGCTGAGAATCGAACCCAGGTCCTCTGCAAAAGCAGCCAGTGCTCTTAACCATTGAGCTGTCTCTCTAGTCTCAGTGGTTTTATTATTTTATTGAATTTTTATTTGTTGCCAGGTGTGGAGATCTAATCCCAGAATTTGGGAGGCAGAGACAGGCGGCTCTCTGTGAGTTCAAGGCCAGCCTGGTCTACATAGAGAGTTCCAGATCAGCTGGGACTATAGGGAGACCCTGTCTCAAAAAGGCACCCCCAAATTTATTTATTTATTTTTATTTTATGTGTATGAGTGTGCTGCCTGAATGTATATGAGTGCACCTGTGCTTTTCAATGCCCACAGAGAATGGAAGTGGACATTGGAGCCCCTGGAACTGGGGTTATAGAGAGTTGTTAGCTCAAACTCAGGTTTTCCACAAGAACAGCCAGTGCTCCTAACTGCTGAGCCATCTCTCCAGCTCCCCTCCCAATAGTTTTATTTTTAAAAAATATTTTCTTGTTATTTTATGTGTATGAGTGTATTGCCTGCATATATGTAAGTGCACCCATGTTGTGCAATACCCATGGAGGTCAGAAGAGGGCGTCAAATTCCCTGGAACTGGAGTTAAAGATGGTTGTTAGCCACCATGTGGGTACTGAGAACAGAACCCAGGTACTCTGCAAGAGCAGCCAGTACTTTTAACTGCTGAGCCATCCCTCTAGCCCCTTAGTTTTATTAAATGTGATAAAAAATAGCATATTAAAGAGAGCCTAGTGAAATGTAGAACTGACAGATTTCTCTAAGTGAACTCGTAATAATAACTCCTAAATGGTAGAGGCAGGAAGGGCCAAACAGCAAGGCTCAGGCAGAGAAGCTCAAGTATCCCCTGAATGCTGGTCAAGAAAGGCAGACAAAGCTTAGAACAATGCTTTAAGCATGGTATACAAAGGGAAGAATCAGGGAAAGACAGGAAAGGAATGTCCAAAAGAATGTTCTTTATTTTACAACTTTGCTTGCATCGGGTTTCTCTTTAAAGATTTGTAATCCAGAGAAACATGGTGGCAGGCAGCGGATGTGTGCATTAACAGTGCTTATATGTTCAAATCTAGAAAGAATACTTGTTTTGACAATGTACTTTGGTCATTTGCCAGTTTGTCTACAAGAAGGAGCTGCATCTCAATTGGTATTATCTCTCACACACAAAACTCTGACCAATTTATGGACACTTACAATTATTTAAGACTTCTGGCATTTTCTTCTGTAATAAGTAAACAGAAAGACTAGAAACTGAGACTTGTTTGTAGCCATTCTGCTATTCAAAACCACTGTTCCGTTTCCTTTCTCACAATCGTGATTTCCCAGGCAGGGTTCAGGATTGCTCATCACAAAAGGAAAAGGTTATCAGTTGAACTGTACTGTCTTCCTCAAAATTTGTATTTTCAGATCCTAACCCCCAGGAACTCAGAATGTGATTTTATTTGGAAATAGGGTCATTGCAGAGTAATTACAGACTCAAGGTGAGGGTATAAGATGCGTCCTTGATCCAGCATGACAGATATCCTGATACAAAGGCAAATTAGAATGCATGCACACAGAAGGGGAAGACCATGCACAGACTGGAGTTGCTTCCACAAGTTGAAGATAGATCCCAGCCCCTAAGGGTGTTATATTTCTTTCTTTTTAAAATTTTATTTATTCTTTATTTTATGTGTATGTGTATATTGCCTGCATGATTGTAAGTGCATCCATGTTGTGCAATGCCTGTGGAAGTCAGAAGAGGGCATTAGATCCTCTGGAACTGGAGTTACAGATGGCTGTTAGCCACCATGTGGAGCTGGGAACTGAACCTGGGTTCTCTGCAAGAGCAGTCAGTGCTCTTAATCACTGAGCTATCTCTCCTGCCCTCATTTCTTTAATTTCTTTAAAAAAGAAAAAAATATATGTGCATGTGTGTTTGTGTGAGATTATGTGCACCATGTACATGCAGGAGCTTATGGAGGCCAGAAGAGAGCATCATATACCCCAGGACTGGAGTTGTAGGCAGTTGTGTGGGTTCTAGGTACTGAACCTTGGTCTTCTGTATGAGCAGTATGCACTCTTAACCATTAAGACAACTCTCCAGTCCTCCCATTATATTTTTTAATGCATTATTCACAGACCCCTTCGAATGGGACAAAGAGGTACAGCACACTCATTCCTTTCTTTGCTTATTTTTGAGAAATAGAAGTATTTTTTTTCTTGTTGAATATTTTCCATGAAAATATTTATAATCCTCAAAAATTCCTTCTTGCTGGCCATTCTGACTCAGGTAGTTTATAACTACCCTGTCTCCAGAATAAATTGAGATAGTTGATGGATGCTTACTTCTCTCCAGTCTGGAATTTCATAGACACACTGGTGGCTGGGTCAATAAAAAAAATGTTCATTGAATAATTCATATGGCTGGACATTGTGTTGCATGACTATAATTCCAATACTTCGGAAGCTGAAGCAGGAGGATCACTTGAGCTCAGGGCTAGGCAATATAGTAAGACCTCATCTCAGGAAAAGAAAGCAAAACCAACCCAAAATGACAACAAAACAAGCCCCGCCCCAAACAACTACAGCAGCAAAACCCAACAAACAATAAACAAACAAAAATTCACAGGGTCTGATGCAGTCATTCACAGGGTCTAGTTGCAGTAAAACCATGTTATAGAAAATGTCTAAATATTAGATTTTGTATAACTTTACTAAAATGTTCATTAGAACAAAGATCCGTGCAGGACTTAGGAAGAGAAGTCAGGATGCATGAGTCCTCCATATTTCCCAGTCTGTGTGGGGCGATGAAATTCTCAAGCCTGGCCTTTATCAGCAAGAAGCTGCAGAGATTCAGATCCCAGCTGAGCAGCTGTGTTACTTGAAGACAATCTATATGTAAAGGTAAGGCATTGCATTGGTTGGCATAAGTTGTCATCTTGATACACCTGGGACGAGGGACCACAAATGAGGCGTTTCCTCTATCAGATTGTCCTGAGGGAATTTCTGTGAAGCTTTTTCTTGATTGTTGAGTGATATGGAAGGGCCCAGGCCAATGTGGGTAATGCCACCGTGAGCAGGTGGTCCTGGGTTTTATAAAAGCAGGCTGAACACGGGCTAGAGAGACAAGCCATTAAGCAGAGTTCCTCTGTGGTCTGTACTTCAGCTCCTGCCTCCAAGTTCCTGCCCTGCTTAAATTACTGTCTTGGCTTCTCTCAGTGATGGATTGTCACTTGGAAGAGTAAGATAAAACGAACCCTTTCCTTCACAAGTTGGTTTTGGTCAAAATGTTTTCTCACAGCAATAGAGACCAGACTACAACAGATACTGGTCCCGGGATGTAGGGTTTTGTTTTGACAAATCTGGCCATATTGTGTTTTTGAGGATTGAAAAAGCATTTGGTACCTAGGGCTGAAAAAGCCACTGACTGTGTGGAGCTCCTTGAGCTATTACTATGGAGACTGGGACAGTTACACTAAGAAAAACGTGGAAGATGGAGGCCTAGTTTGTGAGGTTTCATGGGGAAGCAAATACTCCGTTAGGTTATTCATGTTATACTTGAATTAAGAATTTGTGAAAGCAAAACTTTTTGTGCTTTATCGGATCAATTGAGACTGGTTAGGTGGAGCTGAAAAATGAGCTGTCATTTATACAAGAACACCATTGAGGTGAGATCTTCTGGGAAGTATTTCATCAGTGTCAGCTGTCTGAAGCTGTGCTCCAGAGGAGGCCAAGGCTGCATCTCAAGCTAGTAGTAGCTGGACCTGGTAATGTGTAAAGGTTTCCGACATGGTACTGGTTTTAGCAGTTTGAAAGCTGCAGAACTGAAGGAACCATGGAGTGAATCTGAGACTTGGCACTGTGTGAGACAAAGGGAGGCCGTTGGTGAAAGTACAGTGTGTTATTGTGAAGACCTCAGAATTGAAAGGTTTATTGAGAGAAACTGAGACTTGGCACCCTGAGAGACCAGGAGAGGCCATTGGTGAATGTGCAGCTTCAGTTGCAATGGAGATTCCAGGATATTGGAGATGCCAGGACCATGGGATGACCACCAAGGACAGTCCACTAGAGCCTAAGAGACATACGGTGTGTTGTGGGTGGCAGAGCCAGAAAGCTGTCCAAGCCTTTTGAAGCTGAGAAGATTGTGAGTGAATCCCAAATGATGAGTATTGAACTATATTACTGGACTTTGGTTTTGCTTAAATGTGCCCAGTTATTCCCTTTTGAATAAAAAAGTACATAACTTTTTTTAACCGAAATTTAAGATTTTATATTAGTACCACCTAATTTATATATTTTTAATTGAATTTTTGTGTATTTCATACAGAACATCTCAACCAATCATAATCACTTTTATATCCCCTTCCTCATTAGCACCCTCCCACAGGTTCCCCCCTCGCCCAGAATTCATACCCTCTGTCATTTGTGTTCAGGCCTATTGTGTCAAGTTAGTGTTCCTGGACTATCATCAGTGCTAGTTCGTCCAATCAGGTCTAGTCAGCCTATTCAGAGACACTTGCTTTAAGAGATTAGCTCTTTCTCACCCAGTAGTAATCAACTGCCAATATTTCTTCAGCTAAGATTGGCATCTGCTGCCCATTTTCATGCTGGGTTTTTGTCTGCTTGAGTTTGTATGGGTCTTGAGCATGCTGACGCCATTGCTGTAGGTTCATTTGAGCAGGGTCCCAGGAGCTTGTAGGATTCTATTTCCCTATGGTCATTCACCTCCTCCCAGACTCTTACAATCTTTCTGCCCCCTCTTCTGCAATGGTCCCTGAGCCCTGAGTGAGTGAAGCTTAATATAAGAGTCCTGTCAAAGGACTCACATTCTGCAGACTCCTAATCTCCACCCTTTGGCCATTTGTGACCTTTTGTGTTTCTGGCCCTCTGTTGTATGAGGGAGCTTCATTAATGAGAGTTGAGAGTCATTAGTGTCCTCTTTACCCCTTGTTCTATGTTGCATGAGCCTTAGGTGTAGAGATTGCATGATAGCTGTGCCACTTAGGCTTCGGCAATTCACAGACATGTCTGTGTGTGACCAGTTGTGGGACTCTGTAGTAGTCTCTGTCCAGTGCAAAAGAAGCTTCTTTGATGAGTGGTGACTGGGATACTTGACTGTATATATAAGGATACATTTTTTGCACTTAGTAAGAAGTTAACATTAGTCTAGGGATGTGACAGCCTTGGCAATTTCTCTAAGCTCTATGACCTCTTCAGCCATGTGTATTTGGCTATGATTACAGTACCATACATGTTTCCTTCTATTGAGTGGGCTCTAAGTCCAATTAGGTAGCCGTTGATTGCCCCCAAGATAAAAGTGCCACTACTGCATCAGTATTGTATGCTGTGCTGGTCATTGACATGGTTATTTCATCAAAAAGTATGTAACTTATTTTTATTTTACAGGAGCCCACAGTTGAGATACACTGGATTACTTTAAAGAGACACTGAACTTTTAGGTGATAGAAATTTTGAAGGCTGGGACTTTTATCTGTTTTTTAAATTTTTAATTTATTTTTAAAATATTTTATTATTTTTATTTTATGTGTATGAATGTATTGCCTGTGTGTATGTAAGTGCATCTGTTTGTGCAATGCCCTTGGAGGTCAGATTGTATCAGATTCCCTGGAACTGGAATTATGTTAATTAGCCACCATGTGGGTGTTGGGAATTAAACCCCAGTCCTCTGCAAGATCAGCCAGTGCTCTTAACAGCTGAGCCATTTCTCCAGCCCCCCCTTTTTTTTATATATGTATAACTGTATTGCCAAGTGAACCCATGCTGTATAATGTTTGCAGAGGTCTGAAGAGGGTGTCAGATCCCCTGGAACTGGAGTTATGGATGGTTGTTAACCTCCATGTGGGTGCTGGGACTCGAACCTGGGTCTTCTGCAAGAGCAGCCAGTGTTCTTAACTGCTGAGTTGTCTCTCTAGTTGTTTCTTTCTGTTTTTTTAAATTATTTTTATTGAATTTTTGTACATTTCATATAAGAGTTCTCATTCGAATTTAGACTCTATCCCCATCCATCCCTCACTGAACCTCATGCACTCATTCATACATGTTAAATCCTATCCAGTCAAACATTTGTACCCAGATGTCCTTTGGTACAAATTTACCCACTGGAGTCTAGTCTGCTTGTATAGAGATCATTGGCCCAACACCATTTCTCTGGCTCCACTCTGGGCCCTTGTCTGATTGAGTTGGCATGGGTCCTGTGCTTGATACCACAAGTTCATATGTGCAAGCTTCCAGTGTTCTGAAAATCTTGGCTTCCCTATGTTCATGTACCCCTCTTCTGCAGTGGTCTCTGAGCCATGGGTGTGAGGTTTAATATAGGAGTCCTATCGAGGGACACACACTCAACTGTCTGTTATTCTTAAAAACTTGACCAATTGTGGTCTTCTGTGTGCACTGCATTCTGATATGTAAGGAAACTTTACTGGTGACAGTTGAGGGATGCACTAGTTTTGTCTCTACCCCTAGTTCTGTGATGTTTCATGAGCTTTAGGTAGAAAGGTTCAACTGTAGATGTGGCACCTAGAACTGGACATCTCTCAGATGTATATTCTCTGTGTCTTACAGTTATGGTATTCTATAGTAACCTCCATCTGTTGCAAAAGGAAGCTTCTTTGATGACTGATGTATGGTATGCTTATCTGTAGGTACAAGGATCCATATTTAACATATGGTAAGAAATTTCAGTTGTCTAGAGATATGGCAGAGATACCGCTTTCTTTGGGATCTATGACCTCCACAGCCAGATGTACTTGGCTGCGTTTACAGCACCACCCATGAGTTCACTCCCATTGAGGAGGCTTTAGGTCCAATTAGAGAGCTGTTGATCACCCCCCAGGTAACAGTGCCACTACTGCACCAATAGAGGTAGTTTGCAGGGCTGGTTGCCATGGTTATTAGGCTTTAGGGCTGGGTGGAACCACTGAGTTCTTCTTAGCAGTTTGCGAGCTATCATCTAGTACTTTGCGAACTAAACTTCAGAGAGAAGGCATCCAGCTCAGTTCCCGCTCATCGCTCCAAGTCTTGTATTCGAAGTATGTTCTGTCTTCAGCAGTACGGTCTTATCTCTAATTCTGGGAGATAACCAAGGGCTCTGGCAATAGCCTGTGTTATTTTGGTCATCTCCTGAACCACTCTCACCAACCACTCAAAGGGAGGTCTCTCCTGTCTGGCACTGTGCTCCTTGCCATTCAGCCCCCAGGTATGCGTATGCACTAGTGTTCAGACAATGTAGTGATTTCTCAGTGGGTTTGAGGGGCAACACATTTCCTGATGACTTCCCAAGGCCCCCAAGATCCATTCATCTCTACTCTCCCTTCCCATCCGGCTTCCTTCTTCCCTCCCCAGTCCCAGACCCCCCTTGTCCGTACCCTCCACCGATAACCTGTCTCCCACCATCTCCTCTCTCCTGAGGCGCCCCCCATGACCACCACCTGTCCCTCCCTCCTCCCCTCTCAGCCTAACAGTCCCACTTTCCCCACCTCCTCCGTGGTGACATCTGTTCTCAATATCCCCTTCTTTCAGGTTTCTTTTCCTTTACCTCCATATATCTTTTCCATTTTCCTGGATCCTGGTGTTTCATCAGGATATGTACTCCCGTATAAGGGATTGGTGCTACTGCAAATGAGGGAGAACATACATCCCTTGCTTTTCTGCGTTTGTGTTACTTCTATTAGAATACCACTCCAGTTCTATCCATTTATCTGCAGATTTCATTATTTCGTCTTTTCTTACTGCTGAGTAGAACTTTATTGAGTAAATGTACCATATTTTCATTATCAATTTGTCAGTTGAGGGACATTTAGTTTATTTCCATTTCTGAGCTATTGTGAAGAGAGCAGAAACAAACATGGATGCATAGGTATTTCTACAGTAGGATGAGTCCTTTGGGTATTTTATTAGTTTGCTTTCTGTTGCTGTGATAGAAACACTGGCCAAGGGAACTTATGAGTTTATTCAGTTTATGGTTCCAAAGGGGTTCGAGTCCATTGTTGGGGGGTGGGGAGGCGTGGTGGCAGAGTGGATCCAGAGGCTAAGTGCTCACATCTTCAACTTCAAGCAGGCACATTAAACAGAGAGTGACTGGAGATTCAGCAAGGCTTAAGAACTCTCTGAGCCGCCCCCCAGCGATACCCTCCCTCCAGCATGGCCGCACCTTCTAAGACCTCCCAGAGCAGTGTCATCAACTGGGGACAAAATATCTCAAGGCTCAGAGCCTGTGGGGGACGTTCTCATTCAAACCACCACATTCCACTCCCTGACCCCCATAGGCTCACGACCATATAAAACACAAAATGCATTTAGTCCAACCATAAACGTCCCCATAGTCTTTACCATCTCAATGTTATTCAAAAGTGCACAGTCCAAAGTCTCTTCTGAGACTCAGGGCAATCTTTAAATCTAAGCCCCAGTAAAATCAAAAGACAAATGTCATACTCCCAACATACAGTGGAACCAAATATGCATTCCCATTCCAAAATGGAGGAATAGAGGCATAGTGAGGAAATACTGAACGGAAACAAGACTGAAAACCCACAGGGCAAACACCAAATGCAGGAGGTCCATGTCCAAATTCTGGGACTTTACTTCCAAAGGGCTCAACTCCTCTGGCTTTGCTGCATGCAATACACATCTCTCTCTTGGGCTGGTACCACTCCCTGTGTGCAGTTTTCCTTGGCAGATGTCTCACAGCTCTGGCATCACAAACATCTTCTTGGGATCTCCACTGCCAATGAGGCTTCACCTTCACAGCTTCATGAACTGGCCTATGAGGGCTTCTTGGCCTGTCAGGACCTTCTTTATGCATGGACGCCCCTGCTGCACTGCCTGGCCTTGGCAGCTCTCTGAAACTCTGGAGGAAGAACCGATGACCCCTTCACTCTTGCATCTTTCATGCCGCTAAAAAAGGACCAGGTATTTACCAAGGAGTGGTATAACTGGATCATATGGTAGATTCATTTTTAGGTTATTGAGAGTTCTCCACACTGCTTTCCATGGTGGTTGCATGAGTTTGCATTTCCAGCAGCAGTGAATGAGCATTCCCCTTTCTCCACATCCTCACCAACATTTGGTGTCTTTTGTTCTCTTGATCTTAGCCACTATGACTGTGTTAAGATGGAATCTGAAAGTGGATTTTATCAGCATTTCTCTAATTGGTAAGGATACTGAGCACTTTCTAAGGTGTTTCTTAGCCATTTTTGTTTGTTTGAGAGCTCTTTTTAGGTCTATAGCCCATCTGTTTATTTAGTTGTTTATTTTCTTGTGTCTTTGTTTTTTGAGTTCTTTGTATATTATGGATATCAATCCTCTGGTGGATGTGTAGCTGGTAAAGATTTTCTCCCATTTAGTGGGTTTCCTCTTTCCTTCCTTGGTTGTTTCTTTTTCTGTACAGAAGCTTTGTAGCTTAATAAGGTCTCAGTTATTGATTGTTGACTTTATGCCTGAGCAGCTGATGATTGAAAGTCCTTTTCTATGTTTTCTTCTAGCAGTTTCAGAGTTTCAGGTCTTTGATCCATTTGGAGTTGACTTTTGTTTAGGGTAAAAGATATGGGACCAATTCCATTCTTCTACAGGTGGAGATCCAGTTTTGCCAGCACCATTTGTTGAAGATGCTGTCTTTCCTCTATTGTATTCTTGGTACCTTTCTCAAACATCAGGTGGTTGAAATTGCATGTGGTGATGGATCACAGAAAGTGCCACAACAGAGAAGATTCCCTTCCCTCCTAAGAGAGATGTGGGGAATGTGAAATGGACAGACCAGTGGTTCTTAACCCACTCAGACCCACTATCTCATTTCTACGCCCAACAGACTATGAGGCTTCCTTTGTTACATCCAAATAACAGTCAATAAATAACAGATAATATAAATTATCTCCACATATGATTTCAAAAAAAAATCAATATCACAATCTAAGATTAATATAAAAGAGAAATAAGTAATATATTATAAAATAATGAGTTTTTCAGTATGGAAGTGCCTAGGCATGCCTAGACTAGAAGATATAATGAAGGAGTCAGATGCTTCTGTCTTGTAATATGGAAAACCTTGAATTTAAGGGAAGAAACTGCTTTCTATAAGAAATGAGAGAATGCAAAGTATGAGAGGAAATGAAAACCCCAACTAGAGTTAAGATATGTGATAACAGACCAGGCTCATTTGAATGTGATGAGAAGAGAAGAAATGACCATAATTGAAGCATGGTTAATAGCTGAGAGAAATTACAGGTAGCTGAAAAGGAGAAAATGGGGAAGTGTGGCATTTGTACAAACATGCTTGGTGTTATTCCTTAATACACTACAAACTCCGTTTTTCTTATTATGACATTGGACAATACGTGATAAAAATATCACACATAAAAGATACATCTCTTAAATTCATACTATGTCAGCTGGGTGTGGTAGTACAGGCCTTTAATCCCAGCACGTGGTAGCCAAGGCAGACCTCTGTGAGGTGAAGGCCCAGCCTATTCTACATAACAAGTTCTAGGTCAGCTAAGGTTACAAGGAGATCCTGTCTCCAAAAACCAAGACCAAACCAACCAACCCAACAAAAAACCCCAACCTCCTCCAAACCTCCCCAGTATCAGAAGAAGCTACCAAGAGGATTTATTTCACAGGCTTCTGGGGACAGAATAAAAAATATGAAATATGGCTAGAACATAAAGGACCACTAAATGATGTAATTTTAATATGGAATTTTTCAACATGAATTTCTTATATATTAAAGAACATTAAAATATTTGTTTAAAATGACAAAATATTTTATAACTGACTCCTACTGTTAACATCTAATGAGAGCTCTATATTTCTAAGCCTGTTAAAAAAGGGTCTGGAAGAGGGCAGAAGAGATGGCTCAGCAGTCAAGAGCACTGGATGTTCTTGCAGAGGACCAGGGTTCAATTCCCAGCACTCACATGGTGGCTAACAACCATCTATAACTCCAGTTCCATGGGATTTGATGCCACCTTCTGACCTCTGTGGGCATTGCAGGATACAGGTGCACTTACATACATGCAGGCAACATACTCATACAAATAAAATAAAAATATTTTTAAAAGAGTCTGGAATTCTGTCAGGAACATATTTACATGCTACAGGAACAAATACAGACCAATAAAGAATGTTGCACTAGCAATTCAAATAGCACTAAGGCATTCCTTGTCACTGGTGATGATGCTTAAACAGTTGATACTATTAACGTAGTTGCATCCCTTGAATTCAGTGTATATAACCACCATGCAAACATACTTCATCATTCTATGTAGTCTGTGTTCGATACTAGGTTCTAATGATGGTAATGAATGTTTTAAACTGCATGAAAATTCAGTTGTGTATTCCAAGGTCTGGCATGATATTTCTCCAGCAAATGTACAAATGGGAGGGACTGGATTGGTAAATAAAGTGCTTGCTGGCTTGGAGTTCAGATCCCCCAATGCACAGCAATGCTCATTGGGTGTGATCCCAGCACTTGGGAGGCAGGGACAGGTGACTCCCAGGGCAAGCTGACTAGCTAGACTTTCTAAGTAGGTGAGCTCTGGGCTCAGCAAGAGAGCCTGCCTTAGTAAATAAAGTCAAGAGAAATTGAGGAAGGCACCTGAAGTCAAACACTCCTCCTCATGAATGTGTGCACAAATGTGCACACACACACAAATATGCATGTACACAAGTGTGCACAACATACACATGCCCACACGACCACAGCAACAACAAAAAGATATACAAATGGCCAACAAATATATGAAAAGATGTTCAATTTCATTAGCCACCAAAGACATGTACATAAGACCACAATGGGACACATTTCACACTACCTAGGATGGCTATAATAAAAAGAAGGCAATACCAAGTATTGGCAATAATATAGATAAACTGAAACCTTCATATACTGTTGGCAAGATGGTAAAATGATCCAGCAGCTTTGAAAAGTTGCTTTTCCTAAAAAAGTTAAATGTAGACTTACCATGGGACCCAACAGTTCTACTCTTGGGCCTAGATCCATAAAAAATAAGAGTATTTGATCAAAAAAAAAAAAAAAAACTTCTACACTAATGTTCACATCAAATTAATTCATAGTAGCCCAAAATGGAAACATCTAAAGGTCTCTCAGTAGATAGTTAAATAAAGGTATATCAGTAAAATAATATATTATTCAGCTATAAAAATGAGTACTGCTACATGATACAACACAGATGAATCTTAACAGCATTATGCTAAGGGAAGGATGTCAGACGCATAAGGGCTGATTCCATCTATGTCAAGTGCACACAGCAGTCAAGTTCATCACTACAGAAGACAGATTTCTGGTTGCCAAAGGATAGGGGGTGAGGTAAAATAGGAAATGAATAGATTTCTTTTTTAATGTTTTAAGATTGGCTGTGGCACAACTCCAGATACACAGAAAACCTTTGGGAGTAGAGAGGGATGGATGGGAAAGACTAATGTGGTTACATAGTTAGAGTTAGGGGCAAAAAGTTATACACAGTGAGGTGACTGTTGATAATAAGATATTTCAAGAAACTTTGAAGAGGACTGGAGAGGAAAGCTCAGCAGGTTAGGGCACTTGGCTGTTAAGCCTGATGATCTGAGTTTGAACTCCAGGATCTACCTTGTGGAAGGGGAGAACTGACTCCCATGGTTGTCCTCTGACTTCCACATGAGTGCATGGCATGTGTGTGCCCCCTAATAAATAATAAATTAATATATGCTAAAACATAATACCACAGATAATAAAAAAATCTCGTGGCATTTCATGTGGCAAAATCTGTTGTCACATGTGGGATAATTATCATAACTCTGTTAAAAATCAGTGCACATCCTGTTAAACCTGCACGAAATTCAAAAATAAAAAATCCCTTGAAATACTTTACATAGATGAACTTCATGGTATGGTAACTTGTTTGTCAATAAAACTGTTTCCAAAAAAAATGTAAAAGCAGAATGTTCCAAAGGATGGACCAAGCACGGTGAGACATCTATCTTATGCCACTGATCCGGCTTAAGTGAAAGCTGGTCATACCCCACCCATCATTGAGACAGCTAACAGTACCCCATACCATTCCTACACATCCCATAGTGAGACCTTACAGATAGAAAAAGAACTGAGAAGAGGAATCTACACATTTTGATGGACTGGAAGGATGGAGACAGAAATGAGAATGGAGAATTTTTTAGAAGTTCTCATCTCTTAATTCTAAGACTTTGAATCCCTACAGGAGAGGTGAGAGATTCTAGTGTTCTCCCTGCTTCCCCAATTGTGGACAAATGCGTTAGATTAGTGGGAAGGAGCCCCCAAAGTGCATAGAGTATTCCTCCATTGACTCCGTGGATACAGGGAGGAAGCTCCAGGGCAGGACAATCCCACACCCACCTTAAGTAGTGTGATATAGTCAGTCAGACAGACGTGCAGTTTGCATCCTGATTCTTAGTTCTTATGTGGTTTGGATGCCAAGTTTAATGTTGGAAGACTCCTACATACAGTGTGGACTAGCATCTATATGGACTATGTGGTAACTATGCTGGTCTCCCAGGAAAGGCTGAACCAGGACTACATGGATTAAGTTTTCATATTCCTCACAGATTTTGGGGTAGAGAGAAGAACATGCCAGAACTTCATCTCCCACACATGTTAGCAGTGAACACTAGCAGATCATACCATTAATCCAGGAATTCTCTACTCCTTGGAATGCATCCAAGAGAAATTAAAATATGTGTTCACACATAAACTTTTACATAAATGTAATAATAGTCAATAATTAGAAACAACCCAAATGTCCACCACAGGATGAACAGATAAATAAAATGTGGTATATATTCACACTATAAAATACTGTCATTCAATATAAATGAAAGATATATGAAGCCTGAAAGAAAGTACATATTATAGCCTGGTGAACAGTGAAAACATCATGCTAAGTGAAAGAAGCCAGAAACAAAACAAAACCATTCCCTCTAAGGTTCAGGGTGCACTGTAGAAGAGAGGGTGGAAGAGGGAGAGAGTGACCAGAATCATTACGTATGAGATTATCAAAGAAATGATTTACTAAAAAAAATTAATGAAAACTTTAAGTATCAAAGCATATGGGTCATGTTTATAATTCCATTTATATGACAAGTCCAGAGCAGGCAAATCTGTAGAGGAGAAAAGTACATTAGTGATTCCCAGAACCTGGAAGCTGAGTGGAACAGGAATGCTGCAAATGCTGTGGGATCTGATGGGGACAGTTAGAAGTTTCTGCGATTACACTGTGGTGATGGTCACACAACTTAGTAAATGCAATAAAGCCCACTGTATTGTTCATCATAAAATGGCAGATTTAACTACATGTCATTGATAAAGCAATGAAAAGATATGCATACATAGAAAAACATAAAATGCCCCATTTCATGCGTACATTTGGATGCAGAGTGCTATATACTTTATATTCTTGGTACATGCTCTGGTGCTTGTACTTCAGTCTTAAAAGTCCTCTTCATGTGACCTTCAAGGGTCTCCCAAGCTCAGCTTGCATTCTGTCTCCTTTGCAGCAGGCACAGGAACCCCCATTCTTCCATGAAGACCTTTATATCTGTCAGAAGGTCTGCCTGGAACTCTCCACCTCATTTCACTGAGGACACCCTTGTTGCTTCTCTAAGCAAGCCTTCCCTGACTTCCTTGGCAAGGTCAAATCCCTCTGTTAAACACTCTCATAGAACCAGGTCTCTTACCATAGGATGCAAATTAAAATTTCATTTTAATGATAAATTTTGAATTAATATATCTCTTCAATTAGACTACAAACTCATTGAAGGGTAGTATGAGAGTCTGGTTTTGCTGATTCCTATATAGCACACAGTGCCTAATCTTTCTGTAGAAATCAGTGTTGAGTTAATGAGTAGATCATTTTCCTCTTTAGTCCCTGTTATGTCACTTTAGTTTATTTCAAATAATGCCTATTTGTTCACTGAAAAATGTTCACTGAGTGCCTCCTGTGTGCTAAACAGTATATAAATTGCTTGTGATTCAGTAAATGATAAATGGACAATCAAGTATGTTTAAAGAGCATCATTTTTACCTCCAGAGGATTCTGAACAGGTCCCCACAAAAATATAGGAATTCCTCCCATTAGAACATTCCTAATGACTATGCGCATGGGAACATAAGGCTTTCTTGCCTTTGACAAAGTCAATCTCTCTCTCTTTCTCTTCTCTCTCTCTGTGTCCTCTCTCTCTGTGTCCTCTCTCTCTCTGTCCTGGGAATTAAATCCAGGACTTTGCACATGCTTGGTAGGCACTCTTCCACTGAGCTACATCCTCAACCTCTAGACTCTGTCTTTGGACTCTTCTATATTATTTTTGAGTTTCACTAACTAAATAATATAACTTAATCTTGGAAGCTTTTTCTAGCTCTTTATTTAATCCTACTACTAAAATTCCAGCTCAAGTCAACTTTATCTTGTAGCAAATCAAGCTATTGGTGTAAGGAGTAAACATAATACTCAAAATGTTTCTATTCCTGTCTAGTGATCTAAACATTTACCATCCATCTGAAACTGCCCAAAAGGTAGCAGTTAACTTTCATAATGACTTTTGGTTATTTAAGTCATTGTATTCTTTTAGTGAGTGAAGTTTATGCAAATAAATATTGATATAATCATAGAAAAATGGCAGCATATTTGTTTAACTCTTTTAGTATAAGTAATTTATTTTTGGTAGAAATAGTTTTTGAATTATGTGAATTGGATACTCTAGGTCGAGAATAATTTCTCTGTGGAATGTTTTATGGAAGGGTAGTTATTTTTCTTAACAAGTAGTTTAATATTTTCAATCAGATAGTAACCTAACAAAAGCATGAATGTATGCGTGAGAACCATAGCTTAAGTATAATCTATGGAGAGACAACAAATATGCTAGACTATAACTCTGAGAGATGGAACTCTTATTTTTGAATGTGGAGTTCTGTGACTGGCATGTTGGAGGTGCTCAATAAACATCTGTTACCTGAATGAATGAAAATACTCTAATTGCATGTCTGGTAAATAGCAGATAAAATAGCAATACCTGATCTCCATGCTGACCACTAATAGATAAAGTTATTGCTTTGTGTCTCAGTTTATAAAAGAAACTGGTAAGTGAAAATAGAATTCTGAAATAGAAAGGACAAGAAAATGCTAATCTGACTTCTTACTGTGTAGTTTATGTGAGGCAACTTTGTTATGATCTACTGTATTTTAAACTATGAGTTCAGAGGTTTGAAGACTTGGCTCAAGGTTGGGTACCAGTTTGCCACTTCTAATTTTGCACAGTTCCAGGACTGGAATGAACTTCAAAGTCATCCTTTTTCTTCTTAGCCTCCCATCTAATATTTACAACAGTCTGCTGAGGGCCTAGGCAAAATTATCAAGTGAAGGGGAACTTACCCTCTCCTGTGGCAGTCCACTCATTTTTAGCACAGTTTGGTTGAATAATTTTTATTTTTGTGACTATGATCTTACTATGCATCTCACACTGCAGCAAGAATGGAAGCCTAGAACATACCTATTTCCTCTTCTACTGAACACCCCCATATGTATTTAAAGTCTAGGCTGAGTAGGTGAAACCTCCCCATTTTCACATTGCATGTAGGGCATGGTGTTTAGTCTTCTCTTTACCGTGCACTCCTCTGGAGACTGTATCTCCATTTGCTTATAGCTTTTCAGGACTCTGTGAGAACCAAACCAATCTCAATGTTTTAGATGTGGTTTATATGTAGTAATTACGCTCCTGACAAATATTGGCTTTGTAGAAAACCATGAGTGTCCCAGGATTTTTTGTTCCTGAGAGTGTAGGAGCAGTTCCTATCAACCTCCACCTTTCTATGTCTCTTATGTATCAGAGTGAAAGCAGTTTAGGTTGGGAAAAAATGATTTTTTGCTGGGTTTCAGAACAAACTATCAGAGAGAATTTGTATTTCCTTTTATCTCATACTCAGAGGTCATATGAAGGCTAAAATAAAGTCTGGTAATGCTTTTTGTTTTGCTTGTAAGTGGATAATGGATCTAGAGTACCCAGCCTGGAGTTGGCACAGAGAAACGACTCAATAAACCTTAGCTAACTTTATTTTCCTCTTGCCACCTCTCTATTTTTTTTCTTGGATTTTTTTTCCTGCTTTTTAACACAAAGGTAATGCAGGGATGAATTAGTGGGCAATAATGTATTTTCTGTTGGTTCTCTTTTACTTTCCAGAAGACAAGATTTCTCTGTTTTCTTTAAATAAAATCCTGAGAGACAGAGGAAATACAAAGCACAAAATGTTTCAAATATTTTCAAATTTTTACTTTAGTTTAACAAACTCTACTCTTTCATCTTAGTTATACAGCTAACATATATGCTATTTTGAATATTCATTTCTCTGGCTGGTTGTATGTTTAAAAATGAGGAAGAATAAAATTAAGGGTTTCAAGTTCAAGGGTTTCCTGATATCTTTTCTTACCTCAGTTTAGTTCTGTTTAATAAGAGTTTAAGAAAAGAGAACTAATGCTAGCGGGGAATTTTTGAACATCCTACAGTATCTGTTTCCTTTATAGAAAAAAAAACTTTCTGAGAAATGTAAAACAACTTTGTTCCTACTATATAAATGAAACCACCATTATCCAGAGCTCTGGCACATAATTTCAAATATAAGATCATTAAAAAATATACTAGACATGGACACAGTTTTATTCCCCCAAAGGCAATTATTTTAGAAAAGGGAGTAACACTAGATGTAGGTACTTTCCAGCAGAGTACCAAGAACGCTGTGTTTTATGTGGCAGTGAAAATAGTGCTGCTGCCTCCGCATCTAGGTGTCACTGGGTGATTTAGTGATGAATGACTATCTTAGTTAACTTTGCATCACTGTAATCAAAATACCTACCAGAAACAAGTTAGAAGAGGAAGGGTTTATTTTGATTCACGGCTTCAGAAGTTTCTGTCTAACCTAATAGGGAAGGCATGAAGGAGTTTACAGTGACAAGAGCTGTGGTGGAGATTCTTTACTTGGCTGTGGGTCAGGAAGCAGAGTGGCTGAAACTGTGGCTGAGGCTGTTACCTTCAAAGGCCTGCCCCCAGTGGCCTGCTTCTGCGATTGAAGGCCCACCTTCTAAAGATTACACTCTTAAAATATTGCCACTCATTGGGATACACACATTCAAAACATGCACCTATGGGGAACATTTCAAATTCAGATAATACTGACAACACAAATCTTGCTAAGAATCTTGACACTGGATTTAGCAAGGCTTTCTCCTGCCTTGAAGTTTTTACACTTACGTGTCCCTGCTGTCCTTGTTCAAAATCCTTCACCAACATAGTCTTTACCTTACTCTATAGATGACAATCACAACACTGAAACTGGTCTTTGAAAAGGCTGTTGACTGTCAATATCTAATGATTTTCAAGTAGAAGAAATGCCCTTCAAGCCTCCTGAGTATATATAAAATATTTTCATATACTCTAATTTTAGAAATTTTTCAGATACAACTTGTAGTTGAAAAAACTGGAAAGTTTGAATGGGAAAAATGAATGTCAATTAAAAAAGGGTGAAAAGTGAAAAACATCATGCCATTTTAGAAACTGTTAAAATAGAAAACTATTATACACGTAAGCATCCATTATCAAAGTGAAATGTTGTTACTGTAGTGTTTTGTTTTAAGTTATGATTTTATTATGGTCTATGTTTCACTGGAGTTGAGACCTGAGCCATGGGTACAGATTTCTAAATGTTGACTTATACGACATAAGAGAACATGTTTTTCAGTCATTTATCAGAAAAGATATACTCTTCCTTTTCCAAAGAAGAGTTCAAATCTGGTAGTTCCATCAAGATGTTAATGAAATTAGAGTGATAAGTTCATGCCCATGGAAGAGTTAACTGTATTCTGTTCCACTCTTGAAGTTCAGCTTTGCAAATTAATTTCCTTGCCCAGAAGAAGGAGCAATAGGGAGAATGAATGAAAAATTCAAGGGCCCTTTGATGGTGGGAAGTACAAACCTTTGCAGTGATTACCTATTCAAATGGAATCACATAGTATTTACAACTTACATTTCAAGATGAATTAGCCCCCTAGTTTATAACAATAGCTAATCTGTTGGTCAGGTCTCTACAAAATACAATTTGTTATCATAATATTTACTTGGAAAAATAACACATTATTCTTCGGTGCCTATTATGACCCCTCCCTGCTTCAAGTGAGTGGAAGAATGAAGGCTAGGAGCATGCTCTTCCTGCTGCTGCTGCTGTAGACATAACCAACCCCTCAGATACCTTCTATAAGCCATGGCTCCGGTCATCTCTCACAGAGCCGTGACAGCTGATTACCATGAGAAATGAAGCTTTACTCACCTTCATTTTTAGGTGAGGAACTTTCAATCATTAGATTAGAATGTAAGAATGTCCTTATTTATGGATGTCTTTCTAGGCCTAGTATGTAGACACTGAGTGAGTTTTTGTTTACTAAAGGGAAGAGGCTTTGTCTTATCAATGAATATTTTTCTGAGTTTGGTCATGCCATTTGGAATATGATATTCAGTAAATGTTCGTTAAATGGACTTAATATTACTTAATTCCTGTGGTAAATGTAAACTTTTTCTAATTGCATGAGTTAACCAAAGAACAATCTCTGGTTATATAACGGATTGTTTCTTATTTTACTACAGATTCCATTCAGTTAGTGGTTACTGTTTTTTACTTGTTTTTTGACACCAATCTTGTTAAAATCTAAGAGGCATCATCAAGATCATTTTTAAAAGAAAATTTTAAAATAAATTGTCCCTCTACACAAATTGCTTACTAATAACAAAAGGAAAACATAGTAACTGTGCAGTAGAGAAAACTGACAGTCCCTTACGCCAGAGATCAAGATTCTGTATGTGACAACCTTAGAAAGATATATGTTCTATTCCATTAAAAATATATGAACTCAGGGCTGGAGAGATGTCTCAGTGGTTAGAGCACTGGCTACTCTTGTACAAGACCTGTGTTCAAATCCTGACACTCACACATTGTGGCTAACAACTGCCTGTAACTTCAGTTCCAGGGGAGTCCAATGCCCTCTTCTAAGTTAGTCAGACTATTGGTTAAATAATAATTCTAAATCAATGCAAAGTTTTCAATTTGTTAACCATACTGTTATGTTTCTTTTTTGGTCTTTTTGAGAGAGGGTCTCCCTGTACCACAGCTGACATGGCACTTGCCATGTGGACCAGGCTGGCCTCAATCTCACAGAGATCCACATACCTCTGCCTCCCAAGTCCTGGGATTAAAGGCATGCATCACCATACCTGGCTCCATGCTGTGTTATGTATGAGCAAATAGCATCCATCCTTTCAGAAAAGGCCCACTGAAATAAGTGACAAAAGAAAACGATTATGAAACCTTGAGAGCAAGAGCATGGGGAAGAATTTCAGCTCATAGTCCTTGGCTCCGTTGGTTCTTGGCCTGTATGAGGCAGAACATCCTAACAATAAGAGTTGTTTACCTTGTGGCAGGCAGGACGCAGACAGAGTAAGGAATGGGCTATTGCCCTCTAAACCTAGAGCCCTCCCAACCACTTGCTTCCTCCTGCTAGGCCTCACCTTCTAGAGTTTCCACCATGGCTCAAAATGGTATCAGTAGACACTAGCTGGGATCCAAGCATCAACACATGAGACAGTATTACACATTCAAACAGAGAGAGAGAGAGAGAGAGAGAGAATATAAGAATAAGAGTGTGCTGTACTTTATGGACAAAATTAATTAAAAAAAAAAAACTTAAAACTTTTCAAAAAGAATTACAGTCCTTACAACCATATGTCATGACCACAAGTTTCAAGTACCCATCTATGGAATATATTCTATATCATATTTAATTCTGTATCATAGTATGTGCCTTTAATTGTTCTATGTATAGAAAATGAATGCCATAGTAGTTGGTCTAACTAAAACCAAACACTAAAATTGATTTTTTTCTTCTACCATTTTTCTTATGATGATTGCAAGGAATGATGATTGCCAATATTTCTTCTTTAGTTCAGTGAAATGGGGACTCATTCCTTCAAGATCATGCAATAATTTTTAGTGAATGTGCTAGATGATAGGCAGAGAATAAGTTATGGTTTGGTTCCTTGAGAAATTCAGAGTGATAGAGGGTCAGACATTACACTTGGAATATGTGCGACAGGAGCAGAAAGACAGAACAGTGACACCAGAGGTGGGTCTTGAAGGACGAAGCGAATGTTTTCCGGGTGGAAGGGAAGCACATTTGTACAGATGAGTAGTGTGTATAAAGGGATACAGCCTTGCAAAGTCCAGTAATTGATGTCAGCTTGTTCCCACCATGATGGACTCTTGCCCCTTTGGAACTGTAAGCTCAATAACCTCTTTTCCTTTTATAAGTTCCCTTGGTCAGTGTTTCTATCACAGCAATAGAAGTGATTAATACTGTAATTGGTACCAGAGAGTGGGCTGTTGGTTGTGAAGAACCTGACCATGTGAGTTTTTGGAGATAGTGGGAGATTTTGGCAGTCTGTGTTATAAAAGCAGTTGACTGCTATAAACAGAGCTTATCAGGCCATTCTAGTAGGAGACTGGAAGAAAGTAGTGCCGAGAATAATGTAGTTCCAGAAGGAAATAAGGACTTAAGCAGCAATTGGGATATTTTAGCAGAGTCTGGCTGGAGTCTGCCCCAGCCAAAAGGCTTGCCTGAGGCTGAGTTGAAAAGCAATAGACTAATTTCTTTGGAGGAGGACATTTCAAGGCAGCCTAAGGTAGAAATGGTGATATGGTAATGTGGCTATTAATGTGAATATCATGCAGATCTACAGTGAAAAAGGCCAAGCAGGGCAGAAAGAAATACAGAATGTACAGTTTGGACTGAAAAAGAGCACAAGGAAGATTAATGTTGGAGCAAAGGCATATGCTGAAGGAGAGGCTCCCTTTGATAAGGAGATAAAAGTGATTAAGGAGAGGCCTAGAGATTTGCATTTAAACAATGGAGAGAGTGCCTCCAGAGCAAGACCACACCTAGTTATGCCTCCAACTTGTGAAAGGAAAATGCTGCAAGGGTTTTCTACTAGAAAATTGCTGAAGAGTAAAGATTTAAAAGTGGATGAAGTAGCCTGGAGTCCATCCCAAACTTGCAGTCAAACTTGGCAATTGTTGTTCACCTGGTCCAGGCTTTAGAGGCATGAAAGATGCAAGAGTGAAGGAGTCATCGGTTCTTCCTCCATGTCAGAGAGCCTCCGAGGCCAGGCAGAGTGCATCGGGGTGTTCCTGCATAAAGAAGGCCCTGACAGGCTACTTTGTGGAGCTGGGAGTGGAGACCCCAAGAAGACATTCATGATGTGAGAGCTGTGAGACATCTGCCTAGGAGAGCTGCATACAGCGAGTAGTCGAGCCATCTAAGCCCTTTGGAAGTAAAGTCCCAGAATTTGGACATGGAGCTACTGGATTTGGTGTTTGCTCTTTGGGTATTCAGTCTTGTTTTGATCCATTGTTTCCTCCATTTTGGAATGGAAATGTATTCGGTTCCATTGTATGTTGGGAGTATGTAATTTGTCTTTTGATTTTACAGGGGCTTAGAGTTAAGAGATTGCCCTGGTCTCAGATGAGACTTTGGACTGTGAACTTTTGAATAGCATTGAGATGGTAAAGACTATGGGGACTTTTACGGTTGGACTAAATGCATTTTGTGTTTTATATGGTCGTGAGCCTATGGGGGTCAGGGAGTGGAATGTGGTCTTTTGAATGAGAACGTCCCCCACAGGTTCTGAGTATTTGGACACTTTGTCCCCAGTTGGGGGCACTGTGTTGGGAGGTCTTAGAAGGTGTGGCCATGCTGGAGGAAGCATGTCACTGGGGGCGGGCTTAGAGAGTTCTTAAGTGACTGGATCTCCAGTCACTCTGTGCTTCCTGTGCCTGCTTGAAGATGTGGGGGCTTAGCTTCTGGGTCTACTCTGACACCACGCCTCCTCACCACAATGGACTTGGGCCCCTTTGGAACCTTAAGCTAAATAAACTCTTTTTATAAGTTCCCTTGGTCAGTGTTTCTATCACAGCAACAGAAGTGACTAATACAATGCACTGAGTTATAAAAATATACATGCCCCACTGAGGTGAACACTGTAAAATGATGTTAACTCATGGATCAGCACATCTCTTTCAGTCCCATTTTCCAGCCCTCTCCTCCCTAATGTAACCACTGTTCTCTTATTTTAATAGCAGTTCTGGGGTTTACAGGTACATCTTTACAGTACCACAGTCTTCATTCAGTGATATACCGCTTCACATGCAGTATGTCACTACGCTCAATTATTCATGTTCTTACTATTTAGAAATGCCTTTCTTTTAAAAATTTTATTTTATGAGACTTTTCATACATGAGTACTGTATTTACATCATTTCTACCTCCCCTTCTCCCCCTCCAACTCTTCTCATGTCCTCCCTCTTGATTTCATGACCTCTTCTTTAAATGTATGTATTATATATAATATCTATCACATTAATATACATCATATATATATGTATATAAAACCTGTGTCCATTTAGCACTGTATGTACATGTATTTAGGGATGTCTACTTAGGATTAGATTACCTATCAGAGAGTTTGTCCCTGGAGAAAACTGCTCCTCCCTCAGCAGCCATTGATTGTAACTCTTCATCTAGAAGTGGGATCTGGTGAAATTTCTTCCATCCATATTGGCATGTCAACTGGTATTATTATTCAAGTCTTGTTTAGGCAACCATACTGTTGAGATTTCAAGGGTGCAGCTTCCCTGTCATGTCTGGAAAATACTATCTAGCAGCTGGTACCCCATCATCTGGCTCTTACAATCCCCCACCCTGCCTCTGGAATGTTCTCTGAGCCTTAGGTGTAGGAGTTGCATTGCAGATTTATTAATTGGGGCTCAGCAACCCATGGTTACCTACTCTCTCCATAGATAGAAATGCATTTCTAAAATTTCAGTAGTAAAGCATATGTATAAAGAGAATCAATGTTTTATTGCAAAAACAAATGTAGAACCATCACCTAGCTACTGTAGGCCAGAAATTTTCTTTGTGGGCCTCCTCAATCAAATATTCAATTTCTTTCCTCCCTAAAGATAAATACTGACCAGCTTAGTGGAATTATATAATCTACATATAATTTTGTACCTGACTTCTTTTATTCCATATTGTTTTTTGAAATTCATCTCTTGTCACAGGTACTCTGAATTCTTTCACTTTCACTAGTCAGAGTCTATTAATTTATTGCGAGTAGACAATATTAAATTAGTTTTCAGAATGATTGCTCAGTGTACATTGTCATCAGCGGTTTATAACCTATCAGTAGTCTTGTGATGTGAGTTCCAGGCCAGGACTTGAAATTGTCATTTAAATTTTAGCAATTCTGGTTGTTACATAGTGATATCTCCTTGGGGCCTTAATTTGTGATTTTATTAATAAGGTTGATCATGTTTTAATATTTTTAACTTACATAAAAATTTGGACATACAATATGAGGGCAGTTTTGTGGGTCTCATGTCCATCACATAGCTTTGTCAGCACCCTGCGGCTGTTTCTAGCACTCCTACCCATAGTCACCCTTTCTCTGTCACTCTTACATTTTTAAAAGTTAAACGTGCATACGTTAAAAAATGCAAGCGATGCAGTTTTAATAAACCGAGGCACTCATGTAACCTATTCTTTTATCTTTATTCTAAAATTCTATGTCCCATACCCTGTCCTACCCAGTTTAATCTTTGCTTTATTGAATCCTACCAAGGGAAAGAAGTCCTATGTGTTCTGGAGAATAGTTATGAAGTTGAGGGAGAGCCAGGTACAACATACATATTGTGTGCCATATGCTTTCTTTATTAACTGATTTCTCTGAAAATAGTGCACAGCAGAGACAACTGGAGCGCAAGAGGGTCTCACTTGCTTAGTCACAAAACTTGTGATGGAGATTGGACTCCCAGGATTTTCCAAAAGCAACTGCTCTTTTCATTAATGCTTCTTGTCAATATCTGCATTATTTATATAGTTAGCAGTCAAAAGGGATTTTGAAGCAGGCATGGTGATGCAGACCCATAATCCCAGCACTTGGGAACCCAAGACGGGAGACTTGTTAGCGGCCAGTCTGGGGTACACTGGGCAGTAACACTGGACTGTATGTCTGTTGGTGGAACTGAGTTGTGTGACAGTTTTTATCAACTTGACACAAACCTAGACATACCTGGGAAGAGGAAATCTCAGTTGAGGAATTTGTCTGTGGGGCGTTGTCTTGACTGCTAATTAATAGGTCTCAGCCCACTGTGGATGGTGCCATCTTTGGGCAGGTAGACCTGGGCTCTAGAAGAAAGCTGAGCAAGCTATGGACAGCAGTCCAGTAAGGAGCATTCCTCCATGGTCTCTGCTTTAGTTTCTCCCTCCAGCTTCCTGCTTGAGCTTCCTTTGAGTCCTTCTCTGGCCTCCTTCGATGACAGACTATAACCTGGAAGGTGCAATCAACCCTTTCCTTTCCCAGGTTACTTTTGGCAATGGTTTTATCATAGCAACAGAAAAAGAAAGTAGAATAGAAATTGGTACCAGGAGTGGGTGTTGCTGCGATGGACATGTCCTGATCATGTTGTTTTGAGGAAAACTGTGGAAGGAAAGCAGGGATTTGGGCTAGAAAAGCCATTGAGTGCTCAGAGCTTAATGGGATGTTCTATGAGCACTTGGAAGATAAAAATGTTGTGAAAAATGCAATGGTGCCCTGGCTTATGAAGTTTCAGGCAGAAGCAAAGACTCTCTCAGGACTGTTTCTGTGATTTTTTTCTTTTATTTTTTAATTAAGAATCTATGAAAGTGAAATTTTTACTTTACTGGGAAAATGGATGCTAGTCAGATGAAACTAAAAATCAGCTATGATCGATGAGACCAGCATCACTGAGGTCAAACCTTTTGGGAAGCACTTCCTCAGGGTCAGCATATAGAAACTGATTCAGAGGGGACCAAGGCAGCATCTCAAGCTGTCAGCTGAACTTGGAAAATAATGTGTAAATATTCTCACATTGTACTGGTTTTGAAGGCATGAAATGGTCATGGAGACCAGCTGAGACACTGTGTGGCTGGGTCATAGTCTCCCTGCAGTGAGGCCAGGAGAGGCCATTGATGAAGGTACGCCTTCATCAGTTGCAGTAGAAATCCAAGGATAGAAAGGGTCATGGAGAGAAACTAAGGTTGGACACCATGCGGCAAGGCTGGAGTTCCTACAGGAAGGTCAGGAGGCCATTGGTGAAGGTGCAGCTTCAGATGCAGTGGAGATCCCAGCATACATACAGGAGATGCCAGGACCACTGGATGACCACCAAGGACAGCAGCAGGTGTGGAATTGTGAATGTGTGTGTTGTGAATGGGAGAGCTGGAGAAGTGCAACTGCCAAAGCTTTGGCGCCCAGAAGAGCATGAGTGAGGCGGATAATGAGCTGTTTACATTGTTAGATCCTGGTTTTACTTTGAACTTATTATAACTGTGCCTTGGTTGTTTCCTCTTGGCATAAGAAATTATGTAATTTATTTTTAATTTTGTAAGAGTCTATCATTAAGAGACTTTAGACTTTAAAGTGTTGAATTTTTTGAAGACTGTGGGACTTTTAAAGTTGGACTATCTTGATGCTATGATATTGATATGAGATCTTGTGGATAAATAAGGGAAGGTTATGGTTTGTGTGTATGTCAAAGTGGACAAGGGGTGGACTGTACCGACTAGTTTTTGTTAACTTGACAGAAACCTAAACATACCCGGGAAAATGAAATCTCAATTGAGAAATTTCCTCCAACAGACTGCCATGTGGGCATGTCTGTGAGGCACTGTCTTGACTGCTAATTGGTATAGGAGAGCCCAGCTCACTCTGGGTAGTGCTGTCCTTGGGCAGGTGGGTCTGGGCAATATAAGAAAGGTAGCTGAGCAAGCCAGGGAAAACAAATCAACAAGTAGTGTTGCTCCTGGTTCCTGCCTCCGCCTCTGCTTGAGTTCCTGCCCTAACCTCCATCACTGACCGACTGTGAGGAGGAAGTGCAAGCCAAATAAATCCTTTACTCCCAAGTTGCTTTTGGTCAGTATTCTGTCACAACAACAGAAAGCAAACTAGATCATGTTGAACTGTGGAATATTAGAGTGAAAGAGAGATTGGTGGTTGGGAGACCACAGAAATGATACTTCAGTGGCTCAGAAATGAAGTTTGGAAAAAAAGATTGATGATGCATATTTAGAGAGGAAACTCTTTTGTTTTCTTGAGACAGGGTCTCCCTGTAGCTTCAGGTAGCCTGGAACTTGATTATGTGGATCAGGCTGGCCTAGATTTCACAGAGATCTGCCTGCCTCTGCCTCCCGAATGCTGGAATTAAAGGCATGTGCCACCACACCCAACAAGAGGAAACATTTAATTAGTACAGCCATATGATTCCAGGTTAGATGTCAGCGATTAGTAAGAAGAGAGACTGTGAATTTTAGGCTTTGCGTCCTTGCCTCTTTGACTTCAAGGCTTCTATTCTTGGAGCATCTGAATGGATAACTGTTATTAAAATATGGTACAGGAAGAACAGGTTTGGTGTGAAGATAAATTCACTTTTGGTTCTCTTTATTTGGGGATACCTAGGGGAAGTTCACATGGTCTGTTTCATAGGCAGTTAGAAATATAACTTACTTGTTCCAGGGCTAAGTCTGATGTGGAACTAAAAATTTTAGGACTTTTCAGAGTACATATAATAAGAAGCACAGCCTCTGGCCCTGTTAATGCTAGTTTAAACACTGTGTTCTTTATTAGTACAATGGATAATATCAAGCCTAGTATCTCTGTGAGGACTCGATGAAAATGTACAGTGTGTTCTCTGAATTCAGTGATAAATGTACTATTAGGTATTATGATAAAATTATGATAGACTTATTTGTGAAAAATTACACTATAAATTTTTGAATTTACTTAAATGTGATAAGAAATGCATTTGAGCAAAAGACCTGTAAGATATGATGCTGTGTCTACGAAGAGACATGGTATTACCTGGCCAGGAGGACCCAAGAGTGCCTTTAATACCAGAAACAGAGCAAAGGCAATCTCAAAGTTTTCCCAGGAGGTGGGAAAACCTAATTTTCAGCACAGCAAACAGGCAATAAATCCTGACTCTTCCTAGAATAAATATTTTATAGAGAATATCTTTTTTCATCTTATTTGCACCATACTTAGTGAGTTAAGATCTATATAATGGATATGAAAAAGTCAATGATATTTGTCCTAAATCAATTTGTCCATGACTTTTCTAAACTGTCAGCCTCTATTCTGGTCCACAATTAGTTTTGTACCTAATTGTGGATGTACTTACATATTATAAAATGTCATGTTATCATCAAGGCTAGCAAAATCAAGACTAAAAGCAACCAGAGCCTGCAGGAATTCCAGCTGCTTCTATTTGATGCTGTACTTTTCTGTTGTCTTAGTGAGATCTGTTTAGAACAGATGGGAAACCAAGAATTGACCTAAAGAAGCAATAATATGATGAGGAAAAAAAAGTCCAGAGAGGAAACTTAAGGAATTAACAAAGTTTGTCTATGAAAGGCTGGCAAATTTGCACAGTGTCCATTAAGGATTAGATCTGATTACTGTCTTTTGTTTTATTGCTCTTAAAGGTATCATCAAAAAATAAAGGTTCTTAGAAGCTAGTATCATTCCTGAAATTATATGGTGATTATACAAGGGGTCAGCACAGTATTTCCTCCTCTTCAGTGTGTGTGCTCTTTTGTACATGTCCTTACTGCTCCTTCCACCAAGAGGGAAAGTCTACATTTCCAGTTCCAGAATCTATGGTCTTTGTTTCAAATGCATGTAATTTTGCTTTGTTCTGGTTTTTGACATATGGTTTCACTATGTAGCCCCAGCTGGCCTGGAACTCACTGTGTAGACCAGGTTGGCTAACATCTCACAGAGATCTATCTGCCTCTGCCTCCTGAGTTCTGGGATTAAAGGCGTGCACCTCCCTACCTGGTCCATGCATTCTTTTGTACATTGTTCTGGTTACCTTTTCATTACGACACCCTCAGACATGTGTATTCCTATCTGATATTCTTGTTCACCCGCTGTCCCCATCTCTCTTTGCCCCTCTTTCCAGTCTCCACCCTTCCCTCTTCTCTTCCCATGTCATATACATTCTGTGACTCTCTCGTTTCCCCATCCCTTTCCCTTTAGTCCACCTTTCCCCTCTTAGTCCACATTCTTCTCTCTCTTTGTCTCTGTGGATGTATTTATATATTTAAATCTGAATTCTGGGCTAGAGAGATAGCTCAGTGGTTAAAATCACTGGTTGCTCTTCTAGAGAAGCTGGAAACACCCTTTTCTGATCTCTGTGGGAACTGCATGTATGTGATGCACTTACATACACTCAGGCAAAACACACATACAAATAAAAAGAAATAAATCCACGTGAGAAAACATATATTTTTCTAAATCTGGCTTATTTCACTTAACAAGATGAACTTCGGCTCCATCCATTTTTCTGAAAATATTATGCTTTTACTCTTCTTTATAGGCAAATAAAGTGCCATTGTGTATATGTACCATATTTTCTTCATCTGTTCATCTACTGGGGACACTTGGACTGGGTTCACAACTTGGCTAAAATGGTTAGAACCACACAAAGAATGGATGAGCAGGTGTCTCTGTAGAAAGCTGTCTTATACCCTTTTGTATATATTTCCAGATGGTAGATCTGGATCATATGGTAATTCTATTTTTAGTTTTCATGGAACCTAAATAGTGACTTCTATATATGGTACTAGGAAAATGGGGTATTTATGTGTAGAAGAAAAAAAAAATCAAAAACCTATTTCTCTCTATGCAAACAATCAATTAAAATGTATGAAAGATCTTAATGAAAGATCTGAAACTATGAAACTGCTTGAGGGAAAACAATACTTTAAGATATATGCACAGGCAAGGCCTTTTTGAAAAGGACTCCAGTTTCTCAGTAAATAATTCCAGTAACTGACACACAGTATTACATGAAATTAAAAAGCTTCTTACAACAAAGGAAACAACAGACAGAGTGAAGAGACAGCCTATGGATGGGAGAAAATCTTTGCCAGCTATACATACATCTGACAGGGGATTAATGTTTAGAACATATAAAAAATAAGTACCTAAGGCCAGAGAATCCAATGAGTAGATGAGCCAACAGAATGAATATTTTTCAAAATATAGATAACTACTGCAACCACTGTGGAAATTGGTACAGAGAACTCTTAAAGAACTAAAACTAAATTTAGCATATGATCCTGTCATGCCACTCCTTGGCATATACCCAACACACTCATCTTACTACAGAGATACTTGCACAGCCATGTTTATTGCTCTTTTCACAATATCTAGGAAATGGAAATAAATTAAATGTTCCTCAACTGATGAGTGGATAATGGAAATGTGGTACACAGACACAATGGAGTTCTACTCAGCAATAAAGAAAGATGAAATCATAAAATTTGCAGGTAAATGAATGGAACTAGAAACTGTTTGACATATGCTCTTTTTCATGTGTGGATTTTAGCACCAAATCCCTCACTGTAAGTATATATCCTGATGTAACAAGAGGAGGCAGAGAAATGGAAATGAACCAGGGGGATAAAGCAGAAGAGGGAGCTCGAGAGGAGGATAACAGGCGTTATTAAGGGGTAAATGGAGAACGGGGTACTTTAATTGGAGAGGAATTAGGCAGGGCTATATGGGGGAGTGAGAGAGGAAGTAAATAATGCTTAGATGGTATGAAAAATCAGAGGGAAATGTATTAGTTCAAAATCCAACTGTAAAATATACATACAATAAATACAAGCACATATGTATAGCTGAAGGCTATATAACAATAACAGCAACAAAACCAGTGCTGGGCAGGAGAAACCTCCCTTCAAGTTGTTGGTCAGAGTAGTCCAAGAGACTCTGAAAATAACACAGGCTATTATCACAACCCTTGATTGCCACCCAGAACTTGAAGGTAAGTCTCTGTTGCTGCAGATAGGCCACAGTTTGGACACAAGGCTTGTGGCAATTGAGCTAAAACTGACAAGGAAGCCTCCTCCCTGAAGACTAGCTCTCATGGTATCAGAGAATATTATATAAGATGCCAAAGGAGAAAATTAATCAGTGGTCCTACCTTGCAGTGAACCCTAATAAGTAAACTACAGCTATTGGTGCAGTAGTGGCACTTTTATATTGGGGGCAATCAACAGCTGTCTAACTGGAATTAAGACACAGTAAATGGGAGGGAACTCATGTGTGATATTGTAAACACAGCCAAATACACATGGTGGGAGAGGTCACAGAATCTAGAGAAAAACCTACTTTTGCCACATCCCTAGACTAATGTAATTTCTTACTTTATTTTAAATATACAACCTCATATTTATAGACAAGTATGCTTTCACCCCTCAAAAAGGGGATTTTTTTTTCCCCAACAGAATGAGACCATTATAGAGTTCTGGAACTGGTCAAACACAGAGAATAAGTGCCTGTGAGATGCTTAATCCTAAGTGATACATCTTCAATGCAACCTCTTAGGGTAAATGCATGTCTTGACTCTCACAAGAGAAGTTTCCTTTTGTAGCAAATGGTAATTAACACAGAAACCTACAATTGGCCAATGTGCAAAGAACAAGAGGCTGCAGAGTGCTTATCTCTGAATAGGACACCTATTTCAAACCTCTGCCTCCTAAGACTTGGGGATTATTGCAGAAGGAAAAAAAGGTGGAAAGATTGTAAGAGACAGAGGCAGTGAATAACCACAAGGAAACATATTCTTCCACACAGGTCGTCATTTACTCATATGAACTCACAGCAATGGTAACAGCATGGCAAGTCATACACAAGCTCAAATCTGACAGCATCTAAGCACAGACATGGGGAAGTGGGTAAGAAATCCCAACCTAACCTAAGGAACTTTTGCCAGTTGATAGATATTGGAGAGGGAAAACAGTATTTTATAGGGAGAGGACTCTTGGTGGTCCCAGTGGATGGATCCACACTGAAGGACACAAATTATATGCTATAGGCCACACACACACACACACATACACACACACACATGAGAATTTGTTAAATTTGGCCAGGAGCAGTAAGGGGAGGTATAGAGAGGGGAATGAATCTAAATGTCATTAAACTGTATTGGATAAAAATCACAAAAATTTAATAAAATAATATATATGTAGTATAGGATGACAAATATATCCATGAAGAAATGCTAAACACACATATTCATGAGGTTTTTTCTCACCCTTCAGAATGGCTATCATTTAAAAAAAATCAGTAACAAATGCTGGCAGGAATGTGAAGTAGGATGCTGACTGGATTTTTGACCTGCTTTGACTAAGAGCATGTGGTGGATATATCATGTAACTCCCAAGGTCCTGCTGCTCCCATTGCACTAGCTTAGCATGCTGCTACCAAGTAAGCCCAAGCTGAACCTGTCAACAAACAGCACTTCCTACCAGTCATGTGATGCATTCAGTCAAGCTTCCAAGTGGCTAACACCTTTTGTGACTCAGACAAGTCCAGCCCAAATTACTGATCTACAAATTTTGAGGATATACAATGGCTTGATGCTACCAAGGGTGGCTTGTTATGCAACTAGTACTTGGGTGTGTTACTCATTAGGATGTACTTCCAGACTTTTAAGGAAGAATGCTAATTTTAGTCACATAGTAAGATTCTGTCTCAAACAAACAAAAGTAATGCTGTAATAATGTATGCATTAGACCATCCATTCATTGCTGTGACCAAATTCCTGACATAAGTTAAGGGTAGGGATACTTTGGCTCATGTTTGCTTAGATCTCAGGTCATACTTCTTGCCTCTGTTGGCTCTGGGATGTAAGGTGTAGGAGAATACCATAGTGGCAGGAGTATGTGGCAGAAACTGTTTATCTCATGGTACTCAGGAAGGAGAGAAAGAGGACAGGACTGTGGACCAGGTCTAACTTTCAAAGCAGGTCCCCAGTGATCTGCTTCCTCCAGACAGGCTTTGTATCCTAAAGTTTCCATATCTCCCAAAACAGTCCCACAAGCTAGGAGATAAGTAAATGTTCAACATAGGAGTCTATGTAGAACATTTCACCTTTAAGTCTTAGCAGCCTGTTAAGCAAATTACTGAGGTAATTCTCTGACAGAAAATTTTCTGACAGAGTTTGTGAACATTGTTTTCAGAGGTGGGTGATAATTCTAGATATAGAAAGTCTCTCTACAGTCTAATCTCTGTGAAATTTTGATTAAATTTTTAAGTACATTCATATGTATATATATATGTATATAAAGAGAGAGAGAGAGAGAGAGAGACAGAGACAGAGACATTCAAAGAAGAACCAAGGCTAATGCTCCTTGAAGTAGTCTCTAAAAAGAAAAGGAACATTTCCAAATTCTATGGAGCCAGTATTACTCTGGTACCAAAACTAGACAAAGATTTAACAAAAAAAGAAAATCATAGGCCAGTCTCTCTGATGAACATAAATGCACAAAAGCTCAATACAGCACTAGCAAACTAAATGCAAGAGCACATCAAAAAGATTATCTACCATGATCAGTTCAGCTTCATCCCAGACATGCAGGGATTGTTCGACATACACACATCAACAAATGTTAACCCACCACCTAACCAGACACAAGGACAGCATATTACTTACTTTTCTGTTGCTGTGATAAAATTTCATGACCAAGGGAGCTTACAGAAGAGTTTGAGCTTATAGTTCCATTGTAGTGGAGAGGCATGGTGGCAAGAGGTAGCCAGACCAGGAGCAGAAAGCTAAGCATGCCAGTCTTCAAGCAGGCACAGGAAGGAGGGATACTGGAATCAGGCAAGGCTCAAGACCTCTCAAAGCCTGCTCTCCCCCCACCCAGTGACATGCTTCTTTCAGCATTTTCATGCCTCCTAAAGCCTCCCAAAACAGTACCACTAACTGGGGACAAAATGTACAAATACTTGCAGCCTGTGGGGGACAGTCTCATCCAAACCATGCTATTCCACTCCTTGGACCCCATAGGATCATGATCATATAAAATGCAAACTGCATTTAGTTCATTGTCAAACGTTCCTATAATTTTTACCAATCTTAATACTGTTCAAAAGTCCAGAGCCCAAAGTCTCTTTTGAGACTCAAGGCAATCTCGTAATTGTAAGACCCTGCAAAATCAGAAGACAAATTGCACAGTCCAAACACACAATGGGACCGAATACACATTCCCATTTCAAAAGGGAGAAATGGTGGCATACTGAGGAAATACTGGACCAAAAACCAGCAGGGCAAACACCAAATCCAGTAGCTTCATGTCTGACTTCTGGGACTTTACTTCCAAAGGGTTTAGATGGCTCAGTCCCTCCGGCTTTGCTGCACACAACATACATCTTTCTCTTGTGCTACTACCACTCCTGTACGCAGTGCTCCTTACCAGACGTCCCATAGTTCCGGCATCTCCAGCGTCTTCTTAGGGGTTCCACTGCCAACCAGGCTTCCCTTTCACAGCTTCACACAATGGCCTACTAGGACCTTCTTTGCCCAGGGAAGCCCCTGCTACAGGCTGCCTGAAACGAGGACGAAGAGCTGGCGGCCCCTTCACTCTTACATCTTTCATGCCTCTAAAGCCAGTGCTACATGAACGGTACTGCTCAGTTCGGGATGGACCCTGGTCCGCTTAGTCCACGTTACCAGCAGCTTTTGTGGGTTTCAGTTTTCTGGGAGAAAACACTTCTTTTTACATTGGAGGCTTAGCTGGGTGCGTCTAGTCTTGAAGGTACTCTTGTTTAAATGCAAATCTCTAGACCTCTCCTTAAAAGTTTTCATCTATCAAAGACAGTCTCTTTCAGCACCTGCCTTGGCTCCGATATTAAGCTTCTTAGTGTTCTTTTTTTCTCTCCAAACTGTATATTTTGCATTTCTTTCTGCCCCACTTGCTCTTTTTGACTGTAGATCTGCATAATATTCACCATTAATAGCCATGCCACCATTTCTTGAAATTTCCTCAGCCAAAGAAATTAGTCCATTACTTTTCAATTTAGTCTCAGGAAAGCTTTTAGGATGTTTGCAGACTTCAGCCAGACTTTTTGCCAAAATATCCCAGTTTCTGCTTAAGTCCTTATTTCTCTCTGGAACTACTTTGCTCTCAGCATTGCTTTCTTCCAGGCTCCTACTAGAATGGCTTGTTAAGCTCTGCTTACAGCAATATCTGCTTTTCTAGTCCAAATTTCCAGTCTTACAAATTCTTCCAAAAATCCTCATTGTTAGGTTCGTCACAGCCAACAGCCCACTCTCCGGTTCCAACATCTGTATTAGTTACTTTTCTGTTATTGTGATAAAACACCTCACCTTGACCAAGGGAACATAAAAAAGGAAGAGTTTGAGCTTATGGTTCCAGAGAAATCAAGAGTCCATCATGGTGGGGAGGCCTGGTGGCACGAGACGGCTGGAGCAGAAGCAGAAATAGAAAGCTAAGCACTCACATCTTCAAACAGGCACAGGAAGCAGAGAGGGACTGGAAATCTGACAAGGCTTATTAACTCTCAAAGCTTGCCTCCAGTGATGTGCTTCCTCTAGCATGGCCATGCCTCCTGGAGCCTCCCAAAACAGTGCTACCCACTGAGGACAAAATGTCCAAATACTGGAGCCTGTGGGAGGCATTCTTATTCAAACCACCACAGACAGAAACCACATGATCATCTCACTAGATGCAGACAAAATCCAACATCCAATCATAAAAGTCATGGAGTATCTAGGGATACAGGGAATGTGTCTCAACATAACAGAGGCAGTATACAGGAAGCCCACAGTCAACATCCTACTAAACAGAGAAAACTCAAAGCATTGCCACTAAAATCAGGAATGAGAAGAGGAGGTTCATTCTCTCCATTCCTGTTCAATAATATGCTTAAATCTGTAGTGAGAGCAATAGGACAAGTGAAGGAGATAAAGGGAATACAAGCTGGAAAGAAAGAAGTTAAAATTTATGTATTTTAAGATACTATGATTCAATACATAAAAGAGCCTATAGCCTCCACCAGAAAACTCCCAGAACTGATAAAACACATTACCAAAGTAGTAGGATATAATTAACATACAGAATCAGTAGCCTTCCTGGACACCAACAAGTATACCGAGCGGGGGTGGGGGGAGTGGGGGGATGAGACAAGGAAAATCATCATTCATGGTAGCCTTAAGAAACATAAACTATCTTAGACTAAATCTAACCAAGAAACTGAGTTACTTGTATAATAAAACTTTTAAGACACTGATGAAAGAAATTGTAGAAGATGCCAGAAGATGGAAGGACCTCCAGTGCTCATAAATTGGTAGGATAAAAATTGTGAAAATGGCCATTCTACCAAAAGCAATCTACAGATTAAAGGAAATCCTCATTAAAATTCAAACACAATTATTCACAGAAATTAAAAAAATTACCTCAAATTTCATATGGAACTTCCCCCATCAAGAATAGCCAAAATAACCCTGAACAACAAAAGAGTTGGAAATATCACCATCTCTGATTTCAAATTTTAATACAGAGCCCAGCATGGTACTGACATAAAAACAGACATACTGATCAGTAGAGTACAACTGAAGACCTTAAAACCATCTGATTTTTGACACAGGGGACAAAAATACATGCTGGAAAAAGGACTGCATGTTAAATGAATGATGCCCCTCAAACTGGATAGCTACATGTAGAACAATGAAACTAAACCCCTATTTTTCAACATGCACAAAACTTAACTACAAGTACTATATAGAATATACAAAGAACTAAAAACACCTAAACATACACCCCCACAAACAACTCAATTAAAAGTGGGACAAATTCTCAAAAGATGAAATGCAAATGGCTGAGATATTGTAAAAAATGTTCAACATCTTTAGTCATCAGGGAAACATAAATTAAAATCGCTTTGAGATTTCATATTATCCCAGTCAGAATGGCTAAGATTAAAAAAAAAAAAGATGAAAAATTTGTGGCAAAGATGAGGAAAGGGGAACACTTATCCACTGCTGGTGGGACTGCGAAAGTGTAAAAACTATGGAAATCAGCGTGATTTCTTAAAAAGCTAGAACTCGATCTGCCACACAATCCAGCCATACCACTCTTGAACATATACCAGAAGGATTTTGTGTCCTGCTATACCTGTGCGTTTGTGTTCATTGCTGCTCTATTCATGGAAGGTTAGAAAGGGGCGTATGGCGAGAGATAACACTAAAGGCCTTTTAAAAAATATATGGAAGCCTCCTACTACAGAAACTTCTTAAAAAAATATATATATAATCTAGAAAGTTTAAATGGAGTAACCTTTTAACAGGGTAGGGGATGACAAGCAGTTTACCAGATACTACAGACTAGTAAATAAAAAGCCAATGCCAGTAATAGATTCCATCTTTTGGACTTGCTGACCAGGGAGTCCCATAGATCCCCCAACTAATACTGGGTATTGCCATTAAGCCTTCGTTACTCACCAGACTGTGACTGTAAGACCCTAAAGCTGAAGACACTACGTGTATGAGTTGTAGGACAAACAGAGAAATCAACCTGGTACTGATCTCAAAGCTTCATCTCTACTGACTAGATTTCACAGTCCTGGAAGATGCTATGCATGCTGGTTGAAGGGAAAAGTAATCAACCTTACCAAGCTGTGAATCCTGTGAGTTATAACAACAACTGGCTTGGCAAGATATGTCTACTGGTACAATAGTGGCATCAGTATTATGAGAGTAATCAACCACTTTCTGATTGGATTTAAGGCCCACCTCACAAGGTGGAGCCCATACCTGGTACTGTTACTGAGGCCAAGCACCTGTGTCTAAGTAATAGGCCCTGGAGAAAAACCAACTAACATTATTTTGCTAAATGGACATAGTATCAAACTGACTCCTAATAATTTACTGTTAGACCCATAGATTAGTGCATCTCTTAACTCTCCTCAGAGGTGGTTCTTCTAGCAGATGATTTATGCAGAAACCCGCAACTGGTCAAACTGCAGCCTATAAGGGTCTATGGAGTGCTCAGCCCTAAATGGGTCACATATATCACAAGACTCAGGGAGCATTGTGGAAGAGGGGGCAGAAGGACTGTAAGAGCCTGAGTGGTGGAAGACTACAAGGAAAGAGTGCTTTCCAGACAGAAAAAAGGACTCACAGCAATTGTGCACAAGAACTATGCAGCTCAATCCAGACAAGATCCCAGCACAGAGGAAGGGTGGTGGACAAGAAGCTAACCCAAGTTGAGGATCTGATAGCTGCTGGGTGAAGGAGAGGCAGTGTTCTTTAAGGGTGTGATACTGGGTAGGTTTACAGTCTCCAGGGGATGGACCTGCACTGAAGAGAATTTGGAACACAAATTGGACTCACAGTCTTTCTTTAAAAAAATGAAGGACATCAAGTTGGGAGGAGGCATAGTAAGGTGTGGGTGGAGCTGACGGAGGAAATCTGAATATGGTCCAATAAATTGTATGAATTTCTCAGATAATAAAATTAAAAACAACGCATCTATAATTTATTATAGCATCCATCACATTTCATAAATTTCTGTCTTAAGTATATTCTATATAGGTAATATTTTACAAAGTAGTTTGTGTTCATGTACAAATTTGTGAGCCATATTGGATGCTTTCCTAAATTGCTCTCCAACTTCTTTTTGAGATGGGCTTTCTCCCCAAATCCTGAGTTCATTACTCAGCTATCAGGGCAGGTCAGCAAGCTGGAAGGATTCTCCTGACTTCATCTCCCCAGTGCTGGGACTGCAGGTGTTCTGCCAACACGGGCTTTTCTTTTTCCTCACCTGTATTCTTAGGCTTAAATTCAGGACCTCAAGCTTTCTTGACACTACTTTATTGACTGTGCCATCTCCCCAACCCCAATATATGATTTTTAGTGGCTTCATAATACCATCATATAGAAGTACCAATTTATTCCATACTGATTTATAATCTGTGACACTGCATTATACTTGCTTCATGTTGGGTGATCCTTCTTGACAGTAGGGCAGAAATAAGGTCCTATGTACACTATGTGGCTGGTTAGTGTGGCTCCAGATCACGTTCCTATCCTGCTTACAATCTGTCAAGACTTATCCAAGATGTTTACAATAACAACTCTATTCACTTACAAACCTTCTTTTGGATTTTGGTGATTCTTTTTCTCTTCCCAAACACAGAGAGCTGAGTGTGGAGGCCAGCCTGAACCCTCAGCATTGAGAAGGGAGAGACCTGAGTTCAAGGTCAAACTGGGCTACTCAGTCTCAGGCCAGTCAAACACATAGCGCCTACCCACTAAATTTTACTTTTCATGAACAAGCAAAGTTGGTAGCTCAACCGATTTTTCACTGATCTTGGGAAAAAAATAAACAGTGCAAGCGGGCTTTTTAACATTAAAAAAAAAATATCCCGATCAATCATGGACACATATTTGAAGCTATCAAGGGCAAGGATTTCATTCTCTGAGCTGGGAAGAATGCAGCACAGCAACTTCGCAACCAAGCAGCAGCTCTAGGTTTGCGGATTTGACAGAAGACGGTCTTGCTCTTCACGGATTTTCCAGGCAGGATGCTGGCACCGTAGAGGAAAAGTGCGTACTAGCTTTGTGACCCAACTTCACAACCGCAGAACGCTGCAAGAATACGATCAATTATTTTTCTCCTCGCGACCTGACAGAATCCCCGTCTCCGCTTTCTTTCCTAAGTTCCATGGCTGCACGTACAAAACTGCTGCCTAGCAAACCACAAAAGTTTGCCCTCTAGCAACGCAGGGACAGCCTTTTCGGATCGCCTAGACTTGGAGTTCCCACTGACCACCCTTAGCCTTTCTACTCGCCCCGCCGCCTTTCCAAGCCTCCCAGGTTCAAGTCCTCCAAAGGCAGCGCGAGCCACAGCCTGGTTGTCCAGCAGCTCGCGCCAGAGTCGGACGCGCCCCGCGGCTCTCACACCTCCCCGGCACACGCAGCCGCGGGCTCGGGTTCCACCGCCGCGGCGGCAGGACGCACGCGCGCGCCCGGAGGCTCTCCGCGTAGCCCGCCCGCCTGCCCCAGGCCAGCCCCGTGCGTCCTCGCCTCCCCACCGGCGGGGGTGCGGGCCGGGCGCATGCGCGCCGCGCTGCCGGGCGTGCCGGCCACACTCCCCCCACTCCGTGAGCTTGTCACTTCCTGCCCTCGCCCCATCTCCGTCCGGGGTCAGTCAGTCGCTCCCTGTCGCCGCCGGAGACTCTGCGCTTCCCCCTTCCTACCCGCTCCGCGGCGGTCGCTCCGGCTGTCCGGGGAGGGGGCGAGCGAGAAAGAGAGACTGACTTGAATAAAGTTTCCCGAAACATCTGCCACCAGAAAGGCCCCAGGTGGGGGACCCCCGCTGCTCCCCGCCCCTCTCCAAAGCCCGAGGGACCGTTGCAGGTGGAGCAGCGCTGAGGGGAGCCGGGCTGCGGCGCAGCCGTTGCCGTGGCGAGGGGCGCCTCCGTGCCGCCCGCTCCGGTTCCGGCTGCCGAGCCGCGGCGACTGCGCCCGGCGGTTCCTCCTGTCAACTGCCTGCGCCCGCGCGTCTCCAGTCCGCCAGGGGCCGAGGGCCGCCGCGAGGAGCCGCCGCCTCGGCCCGAGGACGGACGTGGTGAGCGGCGACGCTTCCGCGTCCGCGCCGCCGGGGACTCTTTGGGAGCGCGTCGGGCCGAAGCGCGCTCGGCTGGCTGGGGCCGCGGAGGCTGCGCCAGGTGGGCCGCGCGTCCTGCGCCTGGCGGTGCCCGCCCGCCCGCCTGCCTTCCGCCCGCTCCAGGAGTTAAGTAAGTTGTGCGCACTTGGCGGTGGGGACCCGACTGCGCCGGGGAGCCCCCAGCGCACGTGTGTGGCGGGAGGGTGCGGCGTGTGTTGCCGGCGGGCGGGAGCCGCTCCTCGGCCGCGGACCGCCCGGCGGTGCCCGTCGCGCCCCGTGCGCCCGCCGGCTCGAAAAGCGAGGCCGTCGTCGCCCGCGCAGCCGGCTGGGCCTTCGCCGTGCGCCGCGCTGCGCGCCCCACGCTGTGTTTCCGGGTAGGGCGGCGAACCTGTGCGGGGAGCGGAGCTGAGACCGAGGGGGTGTCGGTGTCTTGGTGCGGGTCAGTGGAGGGAAAGCAGGAGGGCGCATGGGCGCAACGTAGCCTGGAATAGCAGCCGGAGCCTCCCAGGAAGTTCAGGATCAGTGACGGGTTTGTGCTTCTGTCTCCAGCCGAGTCGCGATGAAGAGCTTCTCACAGTGAAAGGAAAATAGGTCGCATCTACTGAAAATGCCTTTAAGGGACAAATACTGTCAGACTGACCACCATCATCACGGATGCTGTGAACCAGGTAAGTCCCTTTTCTTTCCAAATGACTTTGCCCTTCTCTGTTCTTAAAGTCATTTCTAAGTAAAGCAGGTTGGAGGCTTCCCCACCATCGAACCTGTTTCTCTCCTGAAGTCTACTTTGTTTGATCCTCTAAAGAAAGTGCCACAAGTGTCACCTTCAGTTATTTCCACAAGATCAACCCACTTTTTCCCCTTGTTTTGTCCTGGTGTTTTTGAGACAGGGTCTCCCGGTAGCTCCAACTGGCCTGGAACTCGCTATGTGGCCTCCATCTCACAGAGATCCACCTGCCTCTGTCTCCCAAATGCTGGCATTAAAGGCGTGGGCCATCTTGCTGATCCCTTTTCCTTCTTTTTCAAGGCAGCGAGCAGTTAGTGGTTTACCCCATGGCACTGTGAATGTTGAAAATGGAAGAGAAAGAAAAGCAGAGGTAGATAGATGGTGGAATACTAGCATATATCTTCTTGAAAATGGCTGAACATTGAAACAAACAACAAAAATGTTTCTCCTGCAGTTTTTTTAACCATAGAATAGTACCGAAACCCTAAAAACAAGTTTAGTTTGGGTTAAGGTTGAACTTGTTGAGAGAGTCAGCATTTGTGAATTTTAAAAACATCTTAAATTTCCTGGATAGAATTTATTATATTGTGAATTTAGAATATAGAAGTATATTTAAGGTATTCTATTTAATAGAACTGATCCTAAGTTTATGGAATAAAAAATTTTTTGACTCTTATGAAGAATACTAGCAAATTTTAATTGGATAGATGTTATGTGTAAACATTTCTTAGAACTTTGATATTCTTTGTGACATTTTGAGTTACAACTTAAAAGAGTCACTGAAAACACTCACTACAAATAAAGGCTGTTCTATGCTAGTTCAAAGGCAGGCGTTTATTATTTTTCACTTAGAATTTACAAGATTTTTCAGTGTCAGCTTTTTTGTTAGAATATGTTAACTGTACTTATGTATTTAGTTTTTATCATAACAATTTATTTTAAATAATTTTTTGAGTAATCGGAAAAATAGCAGTGAAGAGGAGGAAGTTCCATTTCCAGAAAACTTTGATGCACATGACAATATTTTTAGTACAGCCTTATGTCTGTTGTATCATGTTGGAATCAGTAATGATCTCTTCTAATAAAACAGATCTTTTCTAGGGTGGAATCTCATTTTTATCCAGCTGTCCCTAACTCATCTATCTTTCAGTATCCTTTCATATTGTACATTTTGTGTATTTGAAGTGAAGATTTATTACTTATATATTAAGGAATCAAATGGAGTTCACTAGTTTGCTTATTCATTTATTTAACAAATCTTTATTTTAAAGTATTTTATTTTTAGCTGGATGTGGTGGTGTATGCCTTTAATCTCAGCACTTGGGAGGCAGAGGCAGGTGAATCTCTCTGAGACTCAACTGAGGGATTGAGGTTGAACTGGTCTGTGTAGTAAGTTCCAGGCAGGCTGGGACTACAGGAGTCCCTGTCTTAAAAAAAATTTTTTTTTTATTTTTAATTATGTGTATATGTATACATCTCTGTGTGGGTATGTGCTCCTGAGTACAGGTGACTGTGGAGGCCAGAAGAGGGTGTCAGAGCCTCTGGAGCTAGAGTTACATAGGTGTTTAGGAGCTACCTGACCTGGGTTTCAGGAATGGAACTCAGGTCTTCTGCAAGAGCAGTATACATTCTTAATTGCTAAACCATCTTTCTAACACATCTTTAACAAATCACTCTTGAGCATCTGTTAGGTACCAGGCATTACCCATGGCAATAGAGATATAAATGGTGAAAAAGATAGTGTTTTCTTTAAACAGTTTTTGAAGGGAAAGAGATGGATATAAATAAGTAAATAAGGTAATTTGTGAGTGTGTTTTACTTGGTACATGCTGGTAAATTTTTTGGAGACTTTTAGTATCTTTAAAAGAATGCTTTCTTGAATTTAACTTTGTAATGTATATTGGATTTTTTTTTCTTTCCTCTTAATAAGAAAGCGTGTAAATTTCATTAATTTAAAATTGAATTAAAAGTTACTGCTTATTTGCTTTTTTAGGTAGCATTAAATATTTCGGAAAATTAATTCAATGGAAAGCTAGACATTTGCTACCTGATAGGGTGGTTCATTGTCATTATTTCAGGGAAGGTATGTGCTGAGGAGGAGGTTGTTTCTAGGTCTGAAAGAAGTGTAGTGTGGCATGATAGTGATTAAGATGTCCTCAGATGGAGGGGAAAAGATGACATGTTTGAGATGTGGGTTTTCCTGGGTGGTCTGTCCTCATGTGGATTATGAACATTCTTAGATGAGAATCTTCCTGAGGAGACCATGTCTTGATGGAATGATTCAGTTCATAATGAGGGTTGGTATTTTAAGCCTGTCAGTTGTACATATTTTCTTATTAAGAATTTTTTTCAACAGAAATTTTAGTATATCAAAATAAAATTGTATAAGGAAACCAATGTTACAGTCATGCAGCTCCATCTGTTATCAATGCAGTTATATGCTCCTTTTTCCCTATAGTTCCCTTCTCTGCTTTCCAATGACTCATCCAACCTTGGTTTTTTGTAATCAAATCTCAGGCATTATAATTAGAAAGATTTTTAAGGAACTTCTTTTAAGGTAGGAGAAACTCATAAAAACGGATATATGTTCTTGGAAGAGTATAAAAGTAAGATACTCAGAGTTTGGGTGTTGTTGGTTGGAGGGAGATAATTTTTTAAACTGGTTGTAATGTGAATGGATCTTATCTGGGTTTTTTTTGGTCTTTTTGAGACAGGGTCTCCCTTGTAGTCCCAGCTGGCCCCGAACTCACAGAGATCCACCTGCCTCTGTCTTTGAGTGCTGGGATGAAAGGTGTACACCACCATACCCGGCTAGGTCTGATCTTCTCATCTTGAGAAAGATCACAGGGTATGTAAAAATTTTAGGAAATTACATATGTATATTTTTCAAATGAAGAAAGATTTTAATATTGTGAACTACACAGTTGTATTTACTAAGTGAATGTATGGTGAGTCCAAGCAGATCCAAGTTAACCTTGTGCTTATTTTGAATGTTGTCTTGGGAGATATGTATCTGTTCTACTGGTAGTGTTCTGAGGGTGATGGGCCAGAAACTGCTCTAGCTTTGAAGTCAGGTAATGTCATGTGGAAGTTTGTGTATTACTGAAAATTTTCTGGAGCATATACCTAAATGAGGAATTCTGAGGCAAAGTGTTGGCTCCCATAGCTCTCTTCTGCCCTTTTCTGATTTGTTTTGTTTTCCTTCTAGTCTCTGATTCTGTCACTTACAGACCACTTTCTCTTTGTGGCTAATTATGTTTTATAGTTACCAGTCTCTATCATGTACAAGTACTAAATAGAGTCTTTCTGATTCTGATAGCTTTATCAGTCTGCTTCTCAACTCTTGCTGTTGTTTCTCTAAAGGTTGAATTTGACTTAAATTTGTAACAAGAGTCAGTTTTGGTGTCAGGAGAGCAGTTGATTTTTACATGGTACTCCTGTTGTTGTAGAATGTTTATTGAGCACTTGCTACATCCCAGGTTGTGTTTAAGCAGTTTTCTTCATTAGCTCACCTAATCCTGACAAAGGCTGAGGAGAAAAAAAGAGACCTGAGAGTTTAATTTGTGTTACTCTATACGTCAGTAAATAGCCAAACAATTTAAATGCAGGGAATGTACATCTAGGGTTTACATTCTTTATCACTGCAGTTATTGCCAGTGTTAGATGGTCTCAAAGTGAGTGTGTTGGATATGTGTATGTTTTTAACTCACTTAAAATACGCCTAAAGTGTCTCTTAAGATTGGGAGAACTTTGCTTGGCGAAATGACTAAATTTTGAGACATAGTTCTTCTTGTGTGTACACTGACACTTGAAGAATAAAGGAGAATCAGACAGGAACCTGCACACAGCCTTTCCATCAAAACCCAATTGCTATTCAGGCCTAAGCCTAAAGCAGTGTAGCACGCATTGAGATAGCCCTTCTTACCCCCTGAAGATGATCTCTGTGTTATGATGGCATTAGTTGTCCAGGACAATTTTATATACTTAAAGAAATTGAGAATTAAATGGCCAGTTTTTCTCCACTACAACCTTCTGTCTTTTATATGATAATTAATAGAAAAATAGTTTTCCTTTGCAGATACCTTGTTTCGTATGATCTAATTATGCACTTTACTGCTAATCTGAGAGTTTTGTAAAGGGGAAGAGATAATACAGACTCTTGGATATGAAAGTGAAAAGTTTTATTTTTAAAATGGGACAGTTATTTTTACTTTGTAAGATTCCAGAATGTATACTAAGAAACTCTGAAGTAATGAAGTAGAAAGTAAACATCATCTTTGTTAACTCTGATAGAATCTTTGCTATATTTTGTTGATATTTTTCCAAGATACTTTTTCTATTTAAAGTAGCCTCCATACACATATCCATAGCCACTAAAATTTTGTATTCTCTATCTATATAAACACCTAGTAATGTAAACATATTCTCTAGTCCATTTTTATTTAACAACTATTGACATTTTTTTTGTTGACAATATATGTAGAAATGGTGATGTTTTCCAACAGTTGCTAGAGATTCTGTTGTATAGACATTTCACAGTTTTTAGTTTGAATCTTATAAAGACATTTCAAAGTTTGAAATTTCTTCTAAATTATATATAGTTCTCCAGAGTGCTTAAATGGAAATTCTTCTATACCTGTAATTATATACTTATCTATTTTCTTCCTTAGGCTCTTATAATTGTCCAGAGAGCTTTATCAGATTATTTAAGGCTGTTGGGTTTGACTGAGCCAACATTACCTTCAAATTTTTGTTAAATGTAGTTCTTCTTTTAAGGGAGATACAGAAGCAACATAATGTGTACTAAATGAAGCCAAAAACAGTAAGGTCTTTGTAGTTAAACCTAATAACTAGCCCTAATTTAGTCTTTAATATTAATAATTATAAGTTTTTCCCTCCATTGTTTCATTTTGTCTTACAGAGATGATGAATTTTACATACATGAATATATGTAAATATTGTCATTATTAACATAACTATAGTAAACTCTAGTTTTACTTCTATAGTAAATGATTTAAATAACCCTTTTTTTGTGGGGTTTGGGGTGTGTGCTTGTTTTCCATGTAGTTTTTATCCTGGAGCCTGGAGATCCTCCTTTGTTACAGCAACCACTACAGACATCCAAATCTGGTATTCAACAAATAATTGAGTGCTTTCGATCAGGTATGAATGTTTTGGGATATATTTTTTCAGTCATCATATAGTAGTTAAAAACTAACTAAAAAGCCTTAGGCCTTAATTGAAAAATTTAACATGTATACATTGTTTTATAGAATATTTACTTTATTTTTAAGAAAAATGAGTAAATATTGACTTGGTCTAGAAATTCTTTTCAGTACTGTATATATTAAATATTAATTTAAGAAAAATTTTTACTATAGTTTAAAGAAATGTGTGGTATATTTACAGGTGAAGGGCTGTTTGTTCCTGACAGTAAATTATTCTGAGTCTTTATTAACTGTGGCATAAACTTTCCTTTGAAAGTTGAACATATTTTAAAATATGTTCAATTACATTTATTCTAGATTAATTTCCTTATTTATGTTTTGGTGATTTACCTCCTGTGAAACTCGGTAGTTTTCAGTGTCTTCAATAGAGTACAGGATAGGAAAAACATATTCTAGCCCTGATATCTTTGCTTTTACTTCTTTTAGATTATTATAAAAATTTGCTATGTGATATATTTGTGCAGTTGTAATTGTGTGCTTTAAAATTGGTGTTATTCGTTACATATAAGCCATTAAGAACTGTTAGAACTCCTGTGTTTTTAGTGAGGTCATAGGTTACTATGAGTCTTATAAATTCCCTTACATATTTTCCATAGGTTTATTTTCTGGCATTACTATTCAATCAGATGTGAATAATCAGATAAATACAACTGATAGACATCTAATTAATGGGCACTTACAGTAGGATCTTGTCCTTATTTTAAAGCTTTATGAAAACTTTCCAAGGTTCGAAGGAAAAGTTGACTTATTTATAACTGTATGAATGAGACCCTTTTTTGAAGTCCTTGTTTTAAGATTGTGAAGGTGAAAAACAAAAGTATGTTTTCCTTTAGGATGCAGAAAAGCAAATTATCCTTTTAAGTTTTTTTTTTTCCCCTGATTCTCCAAGAAACATTTCTTAGACACTGGTTTTATATATGATACAGTAAGTATTCCATACTTAACAAGTGCCTATCCATTGTTAGATGGGTTATTTGATTTTGAATATCTATTGTTTTGTTTTTACTTTTGATAACTTATAATTTTTAAATAAAATCTCCTATGATAAATATATTTAAAGTAAACTTTTACTTGTTAGGTATAATATTTATATTTCTGGTATAACAGAAATAGATCATTACTGTTTGTTTGGTAACTTTATTAGAGGTAAAGTTCCTTTTTGTTCTTTCTCATGGAAAGGAGAATAATGATTTTTCCAATTTTGTGATGTTACTTTTTTAAAACTATAATTTAGAGTTTATAAAGTTATTTTATACTGCTTAGTTTACTGTAGTGTTCTATTTTGTTAGAATTGATTAGTTCATAAAAGCTTTTTCTGGTAAAAAATGCTTTTTCACTAGATTATATTATGCAAATCTTTTGTTTTTTTTAAGTTTTGCAAGGAAAATATTAAAAGATGAAATTAGTTATTTTTTTCTGTGTTATGATCATAGGATTTTCTGTGTTTGCCAGTTCTTTACTATCCAAGCTAAAGAATAGTGACATGAGTAATCAGAATTATTGCCATTCTACTATTTGTGTGTTTTCTTTGAACTAAGTTCTTTTAAAAATATCACCAGCATATTAATCTTGAGTTGTTTTCTTAACATGGGAAGATTCTGCAAGTACTGTAAAATAGAGGTGATTCAGAAAAGTGCAGAGTTGTATAGAAAAACTAATTTTGGAGTAAAAGAGAATTGTTTTATTTCAATGTTATAAGTCATAACTTAAGAAATTTTAATTTTCTCAAGACAGCTAACTCTTATATATTCTACTAATCTAAACTCTACTGAAGTAGCTCTTTTTAGTACAAAGGTATTTAAGGCTAACTCAAACCTTAGGAGAATGGAACACATGACTTAAGGATTTAAGATCCATTCTAACAATGTAAGTTCCTTCCTGACCCAGCCTTCCTATAAGCACACCCTTAATGACTCATCTCTTTCTGGGCTCTTTCCTTTGTAACTAGGTCACACAGCTTGCATTTAAAAAACTATCCTGATAGTGCTGTATCTATGATAGATACTTGACAATAGATCTCTGAAATTCTTGATTTTGTTCATCCAGCTCAGAGGCTAAGTCAATTGGATTAATAATAATGTTGGCTGTATGCCTTCGTATTGAAGCTGAGATAGCTGTCTTCAACAACTGTGTCATCTTTCTTTGAGTTTCTTTCCTTCTTCCGCCTACACTGGGCTATCCATGAGCTGATAGTAATTTCTACCCTAGCTGGAAGCTCATAAAAGGCTTCTGAGGAAGAAGTTGACTCATTTTTGTGGTTCACCAATCCTTGTGTGCTATACTGGCTGTTGGACCAGTTTGAATCCTTTCTCATTGTCTTAGATTTCAGCTTTTACTTTGTAATATTTTTTTGGCATTAAGTTACATACTCCTTACCTCTTCTATTTCTTGCAATTTTAATTGCAGTTCAATAAGCCATGAATGAGTCATGATGCTGTAGTTTAATTCTTAACAAGCTTAGGATGAGTCCTATTCCATGATAGAATTTTTCTTTTCTTTGGATTACAGAAAAAAGTGTGTGTGTGTGCGCGGGCACGCACACGTTAGTGCCTACAGAGGCCAGAAGAAGGTTTTAGAGCTGGAGAGGCAGTTGTGAGCTAGGGGTGCTGGGAACTGAACTTGGGTCCTTTGGAAGAGCATCAAGCTCCCTTAACTGCCGAGCCATCTCTCCAGTTCTTGGTGATGGAATTTTTCCTAGCAATTATAAGAAGTTTGAAATGGGATTAGATATTTTGTGCTTGAATAAGAAAAATACTGAGTTGTTTAATTTATTATTCTTAGTATTCGTCTTCAGACGTATCTTCGGGGATTATACTCTTGAGAGAACAGGTACTTACATGTCTGAAGTTCTCAGGATCACAGACCATATCCTTGACTTTGATATTTCCAGTGAATTGAATATTATTATATCTGATAATTTAGTTCCTTTATAAGAAAACCTTATCCTTTGTTATTTTAAAGAACCTGGTTGGTATTTTAAAGAACCTGGTTGATGATCTATTAAGCAGTAAGAAGTGACTTCTAAGGTAATTCAAGAAGCTAAGGCAAGAAAAGAGAGGAGTTGTAGAACAGGAATAGTTTGGGGAAATCAGCAAGGCTGTCTGTTTCTCAGGACCAAGAATGGAAGGACTTCATGTTGCTATCAGAGAACCATCCCTATGTCTTAAGAAGAGGAGTTTTAGTATGACAGAGGCTGTGTCTTTCTGTGACAAACAGTCAGAAAAATGGTAGCCGATTTTGAATAAATACATTCTGTTCTTAAGGGGGAAATTTAATATCTTAAATGTGACTGAAACTAATTTAGGGAAAATCTTTTCATTGTCTCTTTGTGTAGTGAGATACATCTTTTTTTTTTTTTTTCCATTTGTTACGTGTTTTGTAAGTAGAGTTAGAAAGCCTTTTAAGGTCTTGTTTTAGGTTACTGAGTCAACTTCACATAGATTAAAAAAAGAAGGTATTCTTAAACATACAGAGAACTGTCCAGTATGTAATTTAATAAATGTCATTTGGCATTATCTTGAGGGCTAGGATATGGCTGTAGTAAGCATCAAAGATAATGTCTCTTTTCTTATCTATCTTATAGTGGATTCATAGAAAAGTCTTAAGTACGAGATGGTAGTGTAAGCTGGGATAGATGGTAGGGTGCTTTGGGCACACAGGTGATGGATTCTTAACAACAAATAGGAAAGGTTAGAAAAGGCTTCCTGGTGGATGTGACATCTGACCTGGGGTTTGACGGTGTTAGCAGGAGCCATAATAGGGAAGGCAGAGAATGCTATAGTAAGAACACCCTAGGCGAAGGCTTATGAAATAAGGAAAAACAGAAAACAAAGAAGTGTGTGTGTGTGTGTGTGTGTGTGTGTGTGTGTGTGTGTGTGTGTTTTGAAGGAAGCATTTATAACTATTTACATGTTAGAGGCAGATGCTTGTTTTTGGATGTTTATTGGGAATAAATAAATGCCTGTGAATAGAACTACTTAACTAGAATTACTTAAGAAATAATGCTTTTCTTTTTCTGTGGTTGAGAGACCCTTGAAGATGAACTGGATATAGTCTTATGTTTTTACACTTCACTGTTTTTATTAATGTATTACTTCATGTTTATAGATTGAGTATGCTTTAAATATGCTGCTATATTCTTATTTAAATCTTCAGTTAAATTTGATTTAAAAAATTTTGGAACTGGGCTTGTGGGTGCATGCCTTTAATCCCAGCACTCAGTGAGATCTCACTCTATGAAATGGAGGCCAGCCTGCTTTACAGAGTGAGTTCCAGGCCAGCTGGGGCTACAGGAGACCCTGTTTCAAAAAGACCAAAAATTTTTTTTCTCATTACTTTTTGAATGTGTATGTGTATATCTTTGTGGGTTATGTGTATGTGTATACAAGTGCCTAGGGAAGCCAGAAGAAGGTGTTGGATACCTTGGAGCTGGACTTACAGGTGGTTGTGAGCAATTTAACCATTGGTGCTGGCAGCCGAACTTGAATCCTCTGGAAGATCAGTATATACTCTTTAAGTGATGAGCCATCTCTCAGCTTTTCAAATTATTTTAAATTATATGTGTGTATGTATATATGTGTGTATGTATATGTACATGAGTTCAGGTAACCCCAGATGCCAGAGGCATCAGATGCCTTAGAACTAGAGTTATAGACAGTTCTGAGCAGTCCAGTTTGGATGCTAGAAACTAGACTTGGTGTTCTGCCAGAGCAGTATGCTCTCTTAACCCTGAGCCATTTCTCTAACTCCTTTTATAATTTTTAATTATGTGTATGGGTATATATCTGTGTATGGTTTTATATATATGTACCTGAGTTCAGGTATCCATGGAGGCCAACAGCTTTTTGGACTGGAATTACAGGTGGTTGTACATCCTCTCAGTGTGGGTGCTAGGAATTAAATTCTGGTCCTCTGCAAGAATGTACTCTTAACACTTAACAGCAGAGCTCTCTCTCCAACCTTTTTAGTTGAATTTTTGAGTTAAGTAGATTTCATGGTTTCTGTTCAGTCTTTTTCCCCCTTCAATTGTTGGCCTATTTTAAAAGGCACAATCCAATCTCTAGTTTGAGTGTAGTGAATCTTTTAGTTTAGTATCATAATTTTCACTTTTCTTCCCACTAGTACTATAGTCAGCTGCACTTTATGAAGTCTAGATGTAGATCAATTAGAGAGGCTTAACCAAAGTATTTTAATCCTTGGTTTACCTCTCATAGTTTGTTAATCACTTTGTGGCTAGCTGTGAACTAAATATATTCGTCTGTCATGAAGCTCTTTCATAATGTGAAATAATTAGTTTTGGTTTGGTTTGTTCTGTGATAAAAGGTGGATAAACCAAAGTGTAGAGCTTATATACCTCTTTAAGATAATATAACTAGATCAGATCAGATTTGGATCTCTAAACACTTAGTAATGTTCTAGTAACCTGGAAAATAGTGTTTTGCAATAAAATTTTGAGGACTGGCCTACTTTAAAAATGATGATAAAATAGACCTCAAGCGTTAGATTGTTAAAGATTGGATCAGAAACATTTAACTTTTTCAGATGCTACAATATTAATTATGCTACTTAATGTAATTTATACTCTTTAGTAGTTCCAGCACTTAATAGTTAAAATGCTTTTAAATGACAGAACATTTTGCACCTAGGTGGTCTTTATTCAGGGAGTTTTGTCAGTATTAAGTAACAAAATTAACAGTATTACTATCAGTCTTTTCATTTGAAGGGATTGAAGGTACCAAATTATTCTGTAGCCAAGTAGGAATTGTATAGGAAGTAACCACAAAAAGCTTCCATTTGTATTTTATTCCTTGAGAATGTTTTAAAGATTTGATGATCTTTTTTGCTGTTTATTTTTCTGTATCTTTTGGTCTTACATCCTATATAGTGCTTAGATTCCCTAGATAGTAGCTTTTCTTCAACAAATATTATTTTTATAACTTAATACCTTGTAGTTATAAATTAGGTAGACTTCGTCTTGGATGCTTTGAAGGTTTATAATCTCATGGATAAAACATATTGATCTATAATTATATTTGTAAATAATTGGAATTGAAATGAGAGCTTTTATGGAGAAAGGTTCCAATAAATAAATTGATATTGCTATCAAGGGGCCTATGCAGAATTCATATTTATCTCTCAGTAGGGATAAAGCTTCTCTGCTGTAACTCTAATGACCATGATTCCATGTTGGCCCAGAGCCTAAAGTAATGTCAACTGAATTTAAAATGGAAGGTAGGTCATAGGCAGTCTTGTGATAGAGTTTTAACTTTTAATAAGTTTGGAAAATGTATTTAAAAACTCTTTTTCACTTCCAGGTACAGAAAAAAGTGGGGCAAAAAAAAAACAAAAAACAAAAAACAAAAAAAACAAAAAACAAAAAAAAAAAACCAGCAAAAAGTTTACAGGAACAATAGGAAGGATTTTCTTGCCCAATTTCCTCCCTCAATTAGAATCTCTAGGTTCTGTCATCTTCTCAACTCATTGTGATAGGCCAGTCAGGTATCAGAACCACTGCTTTAGATAGCCCAAGAATTGACTGACTGCTGAAACAGAAAAAGGATATCAGTTTTAGCTGTCTAAATTGCCAAAGTATATTAAGATTTACTTAGAACTTTATTACTTAGTGCTAAATATTCTATGTAGAAATTGGCAGTGTCTTTACTTTGTTTTCATAGTAACTACTTTTGGATTATCAACAGTTATCTAATTTAAAAGTGCATGCCAGAGTTAACTTTTATATTGTTTTTCTGTTTTTTTCTCCCCTCCAGGAACCAAACAACTTAAACATATTTTATTGAAAGATGTGGATACTATTTTTGAATGTAAATTATGCCGTAGTCTTTTTAGAGGATTACCAAATTTAATTACCCATAAGAAATTTTACTGCCCACCAAGTCTCCAAATGGATGATAGTAAGTTTTATTTATATATTCAGTTATGCATTTTACAGTTACATATTCTTATACTGCAGCTATATGTTTGCATTAAAATGGTATTGATGTCTACTTAAAGATAATTTAATAATGGAGAATAAAATAAAATAAAATACTTGACTTAGTGCTTCAGTTTCTTGGATAGGTACTTTTGTTGTTGTTTTTGAGGCAGGGTCTCACTCTGTAGCCCTGGCTGGCCTGGAACTTGGTATATAGATTAGGCTGGCCTTGAATTCACAGAGATCTACCTGCCTCTGCCTCCTGAGTGCTGGGTTAAAGATGTGTGCCACCATGCCCAGCTTGGATAGGTGCCTTCATAAAATTGTTTTATACTTGTTTTTCCCAGATAACCTATGACCTCAAATTTGTGAATATAATTATTTGTATTAAAATATTGGGTGTTATTTTTGAATATTTATATGGGCAGTATAGTTTAATTAATATTTTTAAGTTATATTAATACTATCTTGAGGGGAACAATTTCAAGGTATTTTTCATTTACTTTTTTTAACAATTTGTTGCTAAAATATGATTGAGCTTTTAGATTCTTAAGTGAATGAGATTGCGTCCAATAAACTAGAAAGAATGAGTAGATTAATTGATTTCTTGGGAGGAATGGTAGAGAGCCTTAAAGTAGTCATTAATCTTTCTTATATTTCTGGATCCTGATTTGAAGATCAGTTTTCTTTTCAGTGGAATTTCTTTAGATGTCACTTTATAAGAATTAGATTGTGTGCATGTAATGTATTCATACACACAAAATAAAAGAAAGAATTAGGTTGTGTCATGGACCAATTTGAGATTATTATTGTAATGAAGGCAAGTAAGATACTAATGCAGGTTTTGTAGAATCAAATGTTTTTGAATTAAGTATATTTTTGTATAAATAAGTGAGCAGTATGTATAGTGATACTATTATATGTATACAATAGTATTGTATGTATAGTGATAGTGATACTATTGTATGTATAGTGATACTATTTTCTTCCTTTAAAGATTATTTAAAAATTTTAAAACATTAATAGTAGGTCCCCTCATTATTTTTTTTTGCTCAGGGGTTTAAATTTTGTGGACTTACAAAATGTAGCACTTTGTCAGCCTGATACACCGTAGACACAGTGTGGATCTTACGTACTTTTCAACTTCACCTTTTTGGTATGGAGTTATAATGCAGATACCAACGCCAAAGGATATTGCTTTGATTATTATCAAAGTATCTTAAAGTGTGTTAGAGGGTACAGATGAAACAAGTATTCTATGTTTGTCTAGAAATTTTTACACTAAAATCTATGATTGTGTTTTAAGAAAAAATCATTTATATGGTTGCACTCTTCATGATATTTTATCCATCCTGGGTTATACAACTTTGTCAGTCTAAAATTTGGAACTAAAAATAAGTAATAACATTTAATTGTTTAGGACAGTCCATGTGCTTATATTTTATCTTTGAAATTCATATTATTGTGCTATAAATTGAAAGATAGTCTATAGAAATTAGGTTCAAAGTCTAATATTTTAATTAAAATAGTATTAGTATTTTATTTCTTGGTATGTTTATATATTTAGGTTGTAGAGGTAGCTTACATAGCAAAATTGATAAGTGGATTTCCCAGACTCTTGTGTGTTCTTTTTGACAATTCTATAAATACTTTCAAGAAATATCATCATACTATATCATTTAAAAAAAGAAAAAAATGGCTGAAGAGATTTCTCAGTGGTTAAAGCACTTGTCATGAATGTTTGAGAGTCAAAAGTTCAGATTCCCCAAACCTACACACATATGTAGTGGCCCACCTATAATTCTAGCCTCAGAAGGCTGAGATGGGATTCCCAGAGCAAGCTTGCTAGCAGAATGACATATTGGCAAGCTCTGGGTTTAATTGAGAGACCTGCTTCAGTGAATAAGATGAAAGAGTGAGAGAGGACACTTGTAGCATCGGCCTTGGGCCTCCACATGCATGTGAGCACGCATGTCCCCCACATGTGCACCCATACATACATGCATACACACAGCACATACACATGAAAAGTGAGAGAGAAAAAGGAAAGAGGAGTAGATTAAAAGAACTACAATGATTTGGTGATTTATTTGTGACTAGATTTTAGAATTGTATATGGAAATATGTTAGCTAAATTTGTTGCAGTGGGCTATTTGGTAGCCTACAGAGGGTATTGCTACTGTATAAATAAATAAAATGAGCTCTATTTTCAGAATAAATATATAGTTTTTAGCTATTTGTTTTAGTAAAATTTGTTTGATGCTGAGAAAATTGCAATATAGGACAGGTTTGTACCTCAAGTCACTTGTGTTGGCTTGTAGACATGTCTTTTATTTTTGTAAGGTATTCATATGTCCTAATATAATTAGGCTACCTTGTTTATTAGGGCATATATTAACAAGAATACTGTTATATTTTATTAAACCATTTATATAGTAATATTTTTCATGGTATTTTATTCATCTTGGGTCATAACTACTTGAATTGTCTTTGGTACTCTAAAAAATTGTTAACTAAAGAAATAGTATTTTTATTGTTTAGGATAATCTGTATGCTTATGTATTTTATAATAAGGGCACTTAGAAGCAGAAATAGCTCTTTAGTTTATGCCTTCCTAATATTTTTATGCCATGATGATAAATTAAAGCAAAGTTTTAGTTTAGCTAATACTAGGCTTGATGTTCATAAAATACTAAAAAGTAATGTTGCTATAAAAACAAATTTGTAACAATAAAAGATAGGAGTTTTATAATATATTTAAAAATTTTAGAGCGTTAGAGGAGGCTCATTATTTCAGGTAAAAATGTTGTTTTTTTCTTAACAGACCTGCCTGATGTAAATGATAAACAGAGCCAAGCCATAAATGATCTCCTAGAAGCCATATATCCAAGAGTGGACAAAAGAGAATATATTATTAAGCTAGAACCCATAGAAACTAATCAGAATGCAGTATTTCAGTACATTTCAAGGACTGATAATCCTGCTGAAGTCACAGAGTCAAGCAGTACTCCTGAACAAACTGAAGTTCAAATACAGGAAGCTAATACAGAACAGCCTAAAACAGTCCCAGACACGGGTACCGAGGTGGAAGCTGTGGAACCGCCTCCTGGAGAGGTTGTTCCAGAGGATGTTGTACCTACTGCAACTGATGAACAACCTCAGGAACCACAGGCTGACTCGGAAGCGTCTGACAGTTCTGATTTTGGTCACCAATTAATATGCTGTCTTTGTAGAAAAGAGTTCAATTCTAGACGAGGTGTTCGTCGTCACATCCGAAAAGTACACAAGAAGAAGATGGAAGAACTAAAAAAGTATATTGAAACACGGACGGATCCAAATCAGTCCTCGAAAGGCCGCAGTAAGAATGTTCTAGTTTCATTAAGTAGGAGCTGTCCAGTTTGTTGTAAATCATTTGCTACAAAAGCGAATGTAAGGAGGCATTTTGATGAAGTTCATAGAGGACTAAGGAGGGATTCAATTACTCCAGATATAGCAACAAAGCCTGGGCAACCTTTGTTCCTGGATTCTGTTTCTCCTAAAAAATCTTTTAAGACTCGAAAACAAAAGTCGTCTTCAAAGGCTGAATACAATTTAACTGCATGCAAATGCCTCCTTTGCAAGAGGAAATATAGTTCACAAATAATGCTTAAAAGACATATGCAAATTGTCCACAAGATAACTCTTTCTGGAACAAACTCTAAAAGAGAGAAAGGCCCTAATACTGCCAACAGTTCAGAAATAAAAGTTAACGTTGAACCAGCAGATTCTGTAGAATCTTCACCCCCTTCCCTTACCCATTCTCCACAGAATGAATTAAAGGGAACAAATCATTCAAATGAAAAAAAGAACACACCGGCAGTACAGAAAAATAAAGTTAAACAAGACTCTGAAAGCCCTAAATCAACTAGTCCTTCAGCTGCAGGTGGCCAGCAAAAACCCAGGAAACCAAAACTTTCAGCTGGCTTTGACTTTAAGCAACTTTACTGTAAACTTTGTAAACGTCAGTTTACTTCCAAACAGAACTTGACTAAGCACATTGAGTTGCACACAGATGGAAATAACATTTATGTTAAATTCTACAAGTGTCCTCTTTGCACTTATGAAACTCGCCGGAAACGTGATGTGATACGACATATAACTGTGGTTCATAAAAAGTCATCTCGATATCTTGGGAAAATAACAGCCAGTTTAGAGATCAGAGCTATAAAAAAGCCAATTGATTTTGTTCTAAATAAAGTGGCAAAAAGAGGTTCTTCGAGGGACGAAGCAAAACACAATGATTCGAAACATGATGGCACTTCTAATTCTCCTAGTAAAAAATATGAGGTAGCTGACGTCGGTATTGAAGTAAAAGTCACAAAAAACTTTTCTCTTCACAGATGCAATAAATGTGGAAAGGCATTTGCCAAAAAGACTTATCTTGAACATCATAAGAAAACTCATAAGGCAAATGCTTCTAATTCTCCTGAAGGAAACAAAACCAAAGGCCGAAGTACAAGATCTAAGGCTCTTGTCTGGTGAGGAACAGTTACAGAGTTTTGCTTTTTCCCTCCCATCGAACTAAAAAAAATCATTTGATCATAATTTATAGCTAGTTCCATTTTAACACACATTTGCTTCCACATGTCATATAGCAGTAGGAGCTGCAAGAGGGATGCAGATTGCATTCACCTCTTCGGTGACCTTTATTCCAGTGGCTTGGGAACCAAAGTTAACTTCAGAACTTAATTTCCACAGGACAATGCAGTGCAGTTATAGGTAGATGACACGGGGTCAGCGCTTTACTTTTAATGTTGTAAAATGCATACATTTATTTTGACATATGTTTACATAGATATCTTGTGTTTAACTAACTTTGCACAGGTTTAATTTGATGCAATGACATAGTCTACTAATTTTAATGCAGTGTAGGAAAGTTAAATATATTAGAGTGAATTTATGAAGGAGATATAGGAAAAATTATAAGGCATTATAATTATAAAAGTTAATCTATGATGGTTAAATAAATACTGCACTTAGGAAAAAAAAAACAGATTGAATTTAGAATGATAAGCATTTATTATTTACTTTAAACACACTGCTTCCAGGCAAAGGAGAAAAATCAGTAAACAAAAGTTTCAGCTTTTTTCCTTCTTTTAATTTTGATCTGTCTGGAAAAAAGATTATTTAGGTCCAAATACTCATTTTCCCTTTTTTTGTCTACTAAATTTTTAGTGATCAGTTCAACATAGTTAGTATTGTTAAGTGATTTTTATTTGTGTGTGGTTGTGCTTAAAAAGAAAAGTAAAATCAAAATCCCTATTTGGAAGAAAGAAACATACTACTTTTAAAAGAAGGTTTTGAAACAAATTAGATTTTTAAAAATGAAACGTAAAATAAGGAATAGATTCCTTGTACTTGTGTTTGCAAGTCTCTATATTTTTAGAGTTCATTTCAGCACCTATACCCCTTGTAATAAGGCATTTAATTTTCTTAGTAGTAAGTTAGTTTGAGATACAGGTTCTAAAGCAAAATTCTTAGTTTGAATGCTTAGTAAGTTTGTGGTTTGATTATCACACATTGTTTTTGTTTGTGTGGAAAATTTGAACTGAAACTTTCCTTTAGAAGTCATTTACTGTTGTGTAATTTTAAGAACAAGGTTTTATTGGTAAACTCAAAAGTGTTCATTTATTCCCATTTCTCCTCAGATAACTTCAAGTGATGTACGAAAAGGTTTGGAGTTCATTTTTGTGGAAAGACTTTAAGTTGTTGTTAGAACCACTAAACGTCTTCACATGGTACTATGAGGAAAACAAAACAAAAAAAAGAACATTTTCATAAATTTTCATCTGTAACTGCTGATTTCTGATTAAAATAATAACCATCTAATCAATTTCTAAGGCAATGCCCATCTCAGCACTTTCCAGTAGCTGTGATATTATGTAATGTCTTCATAGTCCATCAGCTAACCACTTTGACTTTGCATATGTGGTCTACAGTTTCTACAGCGATGTTGGGAATTTTGTTTTCCAAATAATCTGTTGATTAAAATGATCAACAACTTGAAAATAACGTTTTCAATTGACATAAGTTTGTATTTTTAGTAGTTTAAGCTTTGTTTCAGTTATTTGACAGAATTTTCATCTGGATTGTATAGATAAAGATGATTTTCTAGTGAGTATGTTAGGATCAAAAGACAAATTAGTATCAGCAAATTATAAGATTATAAGTACTCATTTTTGCATCCATTTATTAATAAGTTTCTCTTTAGTACTTAAATGTTTGAAAGGTTTATTCTAAAATACAAAAAGTTCCAGTTCATTTTTATGTATAGATCAATACATTTTTCATTTGTAAACATCTGAGGTTTTTAGGAAAATTAAACATTCCCCTATTTTTCTTTAAATTTTATATAAGCACTTTAATGATAGATGCAATTTTATTTTTCAGTTCCTATTTTTTTTTAAAAGACCACACACTTACTAATATTATATGAAGGTAGTAAATAGCTTGCTGATATTTTATAGATGCAGACAATCCATGTGCGGCTACTTCCTATGTTACTAGTTGGTTTCTTTAAATACTGCTAAAAAAGGAAATTAGGGACATAAACTCTGATTTTTCTTTTTCTCCCAAGGAAAAAAAATTAAATGACCACTTTAGATAATATTTGATTCCTACTGTAAAGTTTAAAAAAAATTAATGAATTCTTGTCCACTTTTTTGTAATCAAGATTTTAGGAAAAAAGAAATACATCTATCTTTATGAAATTTTGGACAGGTTTTTGTGTATCAATATTTTGTACTTTTAGGGAATCTTTTATTTTTTAGTAATTTGTGTCAAATTATTTTAAAAGGTACTGCAGAAAATATACCATGTTTTTATATAGGTTCACACCTGTACTTAGAATGAGCCCTGTCCATCCATATACTTTTTGTATAAAAATTTAAATGTGGAAGATCTAGAAGGTCATAATAAAATGCTTCTATAGTTAGAAAAACATTTACCCTTCTCAGTGCTTTGCACTCAAATATACTGTGAAAGGAAATTAGAAAGACTGTAATTGTTGCTGGAAATGTTCTATATTGAATGTACATGTTCTTGTTGGAAAAATGTACTATATGTGATGAAAATAAACCAGACTAAAAGTTATTTCAGCTAAATGTGCTTCAACAAAGGTGCATTGGTTGAAACTTAAATGTTTTATTATCAAATTTATTCAGTGACTATGAGCAGCTACACTTGAATTATTTTCTGATAGTCTTATTTTTAAAAAGTAATGATTTCTCTTTAATTTAAAAACAGATTACTTTTTCACAGATGGAAAATTTGTACTTATAGATCTAACTTCAATGACTAATAGCATAATATATTTAGGGACCAAATGTGTAGGTGGTATTTAATTTATAAACCATCTTCATTAGTTGCACATTATTAAACCTGTATTTTTGACATTTGCAAGGTGTTATCTTTTTGTGCATTGCTATACACAGTACATCTTCTCTGTCAACCTTTCCCCACTCTGCTTTATCTGTAAATTACCTTAGGGAAGAAAGAAAAACAGCCTGATGCTGGAGGAGGGAAGGGCAACAATGGAAGTCCTTTACTCTGCCCACTGGCTTCATAAGACCATTTACAATATGTTACCTCCTCAGTAATTCTTGTGCCACAGAACAGGACTTTAGAGGAAGGAATTGAGTGTTCCAGGCACTGTCAAAAGATACAGGCCATGTAGAATAAATAATGCTGTGTCAGAATGTGCCTAAATTTGAGGGACTTAGAAAGACGGGGGCGCAATTTACCATAGTAGGGGTCACATTAGACATAGCAGGCTACACGGAACCAAGGTAGAACAAACAAAGATTATTTAGTAAATGTGTGTTCTTCCTGTTTCTTTCTGACCTTCATCCTTACCTTTTGGGTTTATTTTGACTCTTAAGCTCTCTAAAATTTCAGAGGTTCAGGCTTGAGGCTCTTGAGGACGAGAGACCTAAGAAATTTGCACCAGAAGCTTTTCTGCATACTGTTTATATAAACAGTGTTCATACAACGTTGTTGTTGTGAGAAGCAAGTAAGTAGTCATCAGGACTTGGTTATTTATATGTAGACCTATCTCTGATTTTAAAACTATATCCAGTTTTGCTTCTGTTTGATCAATTTAGAGTTTTTCTAAGCCAGGTATGATGGTGCGTGTCTAGGCAGGAGGATTGTGAGTTCCAGGCAAGCATGGGCTACATAGCAAGACCCTGTCTCAAGAAATAAACAACAAAATAAAAAGAATTTTTCTAGAGAATGAATTTTCCTTCCTAAAGACACCATCTGTTCCTAATATGGTGGAAGATGGGAGACAGTAACAGATACAGTGCTGCCCGTCAGCTTCGTGGGATTGGGTAGTACAGGTAGAGCTGGGTGAGGTTTGGCTCACAGTAGGCAAGTGTTCCTTAGAATGTGCAGATTTACTGTGATGCATAACTAAGTTTGTTGCTGCTGTTCATGTTTGTTTTTTAAGAAGAAACCCCTGAAAAAAAATACAAATGATCTGTCCTTTAACATAGTTTAGTATAAGCTCAGTTTTTGGTTTACTCAGGCTGTTTTTACTGTTGAAAAGTATCTTCACATTAAAATTTTTTTTACTGAATAGTTATGTATTTCATGTAGAACATCTCAGTTAATCATCATCTTTATAACCCCTTCCTCATTGGCACCCTCCATAACCCCCTAACTGGAATCCATACATTCTTACATTGGTGTTAAGTTCTATTGTGTCAAGTTAGTGTCCCCAAATGTTCCTCCTTGCAAGTTCATTCACCTATCTGGAGTACCTCACTTTTAGACTATTAACTTATCCTCACCCATCAGCTGCCAATATTTCTTCAGCAAAGATTGTACTCTCATTTTTAAAAGAAAATTTTATTATATTGAGTTATTGGCAATACATTGTTCTTAGCTTTAAAACTGTGGATCTAGTAGTAGAAAGTTTTGTGTCTTTTTGTGTTTTGTGTTGTGATTATAGGAAGTTACAGGTATTATGAGACACATCTATGGAAGTAGCCATACATGGATATTATTCCCTGCTGTTATTTCACAAAAGATCTCTTCAAATAGCATGACTATGAAAATGACATAGAAATGCTTCTAAGATTTAGAAGTTAGGTTTGTAGGTTTCCTTCAAGATTCTTATTTTGGAGTTGTAGAATTTACTTTTTTAATGGAACCCATCGTCTGTAAGAAATAAGATTTAGCTGTGGCTCTCAGAGTTGTTGTAAAGCCAAGCTGTAGGGTGTATGCTGTTGGCTCTGCTCTTAGACAAAATCCTCTTGTACTCACTCTGTTCTTTCTCCCCACTGATTTTATGAGCTAAAAAGATTAAGGAAAGGCAGTCTTAGAAGCAGCTGATAGCTTGGATACTCCAGCATTAGGCACATGGTAAAATGTAGAATAAAAATACATTTCACTTAAACTTACCAATAATTTTCACTTTACTAACTTTACAAATCCTTCCCTCCTATGACAGTTTGCATCTTTATCTCATCCTTATGAGCTTCTAGCTCTTACTTTGCTTTTTATATTGTTTAAAAGAGATCATTAGCACCAGATAGCTGAAACATTTGGGGAGTGGGGGTGAAGATAGAAGTGTCAGTTTATTAGAATCTTTGTTGTTTGTACTGGATTTGGGAGGAAGAGTATTCTCTTTTTTAAAAAAAAAATTTTATTGATTGTGGAATTTCACACAGTGCATATTGATCATATTCACACCCCCTCTCCTCCCCTCCTTACTACGCCCCCCCTTCAACTTATGTTATTGTCTTTTTTTTTCCAAAGGCCTATCAAGTCTGTGTTTTTCATGGTTATGTCTATCCCTTGGAGTCTGGTCAACCTATCAGGTGTCATTACCGGTAATGAAAACTGACTGTTTCCCAGTGTCTGTCAAATGTCAGTAAATCTTCAGCAGGGCTTCTGGTTCATTTCCTGCATCCATGCTGGGTCCCCATCTGGCTTGGGTTTGCACATATCTTGTGCATGCTGTAATAAGGATGGTGGGTTCATATGTGCAACTACTTAAAAATCTTCCCGGCCCCTCTTTCACAGTGATCCCTAAGCCTTGGGAGGAGAGGGTACCATATAGGTGTTCCATTTAGGACTGAGCATTCTACAGTTTGTTTCTGCACATTGATTAGTTGTGGGTCTCTGTTAATCTCCATTTGCTGCTAAAAGAATATGCTCTGCTGAGAGATGTACTAATCTATAGGTATAATAGTGAGTCATTATGAATCAATTAACGTGTTTATTTAGCAGAATGGTAGTAGAGTCCCCTGTGATCTGTGACCTGTCTAAATCAGAGGTTCTTGAACCTGAGAACAGCATCAGGTATTGACTCCCTGTTGTGAAGCCAACTTTAAATCCAATTAGGTGTTTGGTTACTCCCATAATATTCATGCCACTGTTGCACCAGTGGGAGTATTTTGTCAAACCAGTTGTTACTGTAACCTGCAGGGTTCACATCTAGGTAAGGTTGATGAATGCTTTTCTCTGTCAGCAACATGCATAGCACCTTTTAGTACTATGAAAGTTAGTGGGCAGAGATGTAGCTTCAAGGTCAGTACCAGCTTGGTTTCTCCTTGTTTGTTCTGTGACTCAGGTTTGTAGTTTCTTCAGCAGTAGGGTCTTACCATCAAGTTCTGGTGGGTAACCAGGGCCAGTGGCAAAAGTCAGTATTGTTTGAGGATTTATTGGATCTATCTGGTCAACTCGCAAAGAGGGAGTTTATTCCTGGCCCTGGCCTTAGTTGCTAGCTTGTGGTTTCTGTTAGGGCTATTGAACCCCTATTATAGGGCAATTACATTTAAACTTTTTTATTTTATATGTGTATTGAAAGAAGCTTCTATAGCAGGTTTGCATATGACTACCAAAAGGTCTTTTTGTGGGCCAGGTATGGTGGCACAGGTCTTTAATCCCAGCACCTGGGAGACAGAAGCAGGTGGATCTCTGTGAGTTCCAGGCTAGCTGGGGCTACAGAGATCCTGTCTCAATAAAATCAGAAACAAAAACTAAGACTTTAGTGTTATCCCAGGAGGAGTATTTTCAAGCAACTTTTCCACCTATTTTTGATACCATGCCTTCAGAAGCAAAGGGAAACTTGAAACACCATAGGTGTGTCTGGTTAGGAAAAAAGACTATAAAAAGTGGGAGGTTTTGGTATTTATGTCCATTCTGCATTTTGTTTATTTTTTATGTCAGCGAACATTTTATGTCTACGCTCTTGCATTACCCAGTACATTCTCATTGTATACTGAGGTGCTTTATTTAAAGGAGGGTTTTGCCTTGTAGCTCATGCTGGCCTGAAATTCAGTCCTCCTGTCTAACCTCCTCAGTGCTGGAATTAATAGGCCTATGTTTCTGTGTCTGACTCTATCTAGGCACTTCAAATAGATGTTTGATAATGATATGTAAACAGGTAGTTCCCTTTTCCATTTCAAAATTCTGCTATATACTTTGAGGCTGAGTCACATTTTCATAAACTTGGATTATCTTAGTATTGGTGGATTTTATTCTTTTTAGAAAATACAACTAAGATAAGTATTTATGAAAATAAGACATGTCTTTGTGATGACTAATAACGACCAATGACTCTGCTCACACTTTTCATGCATAGTGCCTCTAAACCCTGCTGAGACTTGTGAAGTAAGAACTGTTTCTTCATTGTTTGTATTTTATAGAAAGAAAACTGAAACTTGGAGAAGTTCAGTGATATATTCTTGCTCACATAGCTATAAGAAGACCTGATCCTACATTGGACAACAATGTGTATACCCTTAGTCAATGCAACTGTGACATCTGTACATTTTAACATATGCAGAGCATGTGCCTCATTCACGACAGTTACCTCATTGTCAGCTCATAGTAATGATCAGAGGGGAAAATAGTGGTCAGATCAACAGATTATTTCCCATCTGACCTTGGCAAATTTACTCAAATGTTCTGTGTCTTAATGATCTCATCTATAAAATGGGGCTGGTATTTCTTACCTCATAGGTTTGTTCTAAGGACAAGATAAAGGCTCCATGGAAGATGCTGAGAATAAGGCCTGGTATGTTAGCCATAATGTTAGCTGTTATTTTTATAATGACTTGCATGGCATATTCAAATGGGAACTGTATTAAATTTAGGTAGAAATTCATGCACTAGAAGAGCTTTGTTACACACAGATCTTATTTGTTGCTTTTGTATTTAGTTACAGTATTGGAAATAACCAACTTATTTGCTACCAATTATATTCTAATTAGAAGCTAGTATCTTATCTTTCTTAAGAGTTCTTTCATTTCTCTTGAAAAGGTATTACGGAATTTAAGCACATTCACTGAAAGTTAAGCCTTTGTTTCTACCACTTTCCCCTAAACCATTCATCTGTTTCAGGAATCTCATGGACATCTATCTGTTCTTTCACAGATATTTTTGGTCATATGCAAAATACATGGGACAAATATTAATTGAATAACGTTGAATTTTTAAAATAAAATAAGTCTCTAGTAGAGACATAGTAGTATTTGAAAGAAAGCATACACTTACGGGAAGAATAGGCTTTTCAGCAGAGCACCGTTTAACTGAATCAGGAATGTCTTTGGTGAATGTGTTATGAAGAGATAAAAAGAAATGACACTCATTAAAAGCCCTGCCCCTGGTAGTCATTAGTGGCAGCACTCCAAATATCAGCCAAGATCCTGCTGGTAAAATTATTTGCTGGAAGAATTTACTCACCAACCTATTCTTGAATTTGTTTTTAAATGGTAAGGTGATGATGTTGGAATCTTTGGTATTCTAATTTGCATCTGTGTAGGCTTGGATGAACCATCATATCTTGAACTAAAGATACATTGCTTTGGGGGACTGAGGATTGAGTCCAGGGTCTTGTGAATGTTAAGCAGATGTCTTACCACTGAACTACATCTCTAGCCTTGGCTTTTTGAGATAGGGTCTGACTATGTACCTCAGGCTGGCCTGAAACTTATGTAGCCCAGGCTGGCCTTTGAACTCAAAATCATCCTGCCTCAGCCTCCTGAATTGTGAGATTACAGCTTGTGCCACCATACCTGACCTGTCCTTACCATGTTTCTGTTACTTATGTGCTTGTGTCTGGTATCTGAGGCTTATTCCTGGCAAATAAAACAATGTTTAAGTGATAGAATGGTATGGTTGAAAAAATAGCTATCCGTATCCTCCAAAACCAAACAAAACAACAAAAATGAAACACAGCCCCCCTTGGTTTGGATGCATGAGCTGTAATAACTAGCATTCTGCCTGTTGTTACTGCTTCATATAATCTGGCAATACTTTCAGTAGAAGAGTATGAAGAAAAATTGATATGAAAATGAACCTTGAGTACATATAACTTTTGTTACAATTTGGATTTTGAATGTGGAACTTGGATCCTTTTTATCTTGTAGGAATATACTGAAAACAGACTAGATCTGAGAAATAGAACTGTATCTTTTAGTCAGACTGTCTCAGCTCTGCAAATGTTAAGAAACAATTGATTCTTCTTGGGTAGTTAGGTACCTTGGTAAACCTGAATTCCACAAAGTATCTGCTAGTTGTAAATGGTAGCTTTTATTTTGGATGGGAATGAAAAAGGAGGCATACCTCTGAAAGCAGAGAAGCAGTGGGCACACAGTGTGCATAGGTGGATGAATTGTATGAAAAACTAGGTTTAGGGAAAGGTGTGTCCTTTGATTTTTAACATAGAAATTGTTAGGGAAGAAGACAGAAGCTTCTAGGAGATTGGCCATGTTAGTGTCATGTTTTTTTGCTTATTAGACATTTTAAGTTCCATGGGATGCATCTAGATGTTTGAAAAGTTTCAAGCATTATCCTTTGCTTTGTGTGGGCAGGGTTAAAGAAGATAACATGTGTCCTAAAGACAGCTCATCTGTAGACAGGCTATTTGTTCAAATGTATCTTAATGAGACCAATCAAATTTTCCCTTAAGAGCATGGACCCAAGCTACATGGAAAAGGAAAGTAGGTGAAAATTATACCCAGGATAGGGAGAAGTCATAAGGGAGTTACAACCATGTTGAAAAGGTACAGTGACATAGTTTTGTTTCTATGAGTCTTAGGCTGCTACAGAAGAAGCAACACTTCTGCTGCTGAGCCAATAGAGTTGCACTGATTTTCTTTCCTAGCTTCCTTAAAACCTACCTAGCTAAAATCTATATAGTAAAGCCAGCTTGTACTAGATTTCCACAAGGCCACTTCTGTCTCCTGTACTTTCATTGTGGTCATGGTGGGAAAGTCAGTAGCATAAAACATGGCCCTGAGCCCAATAGAAAGAATCTTTTGGTGAAAATAAATTTTAAAGAATACTGCTAGAATGTAGTAAGGCACTTTTCTTCTCTTCTTACCTTTAAAAAATGATAGAGTTAAAGCCTGTTGCATTAATTCAGCCTTAGAAGTCCTTCCTAAAGTGAGAAAATGGGGAAGATAGTCCTTTGGTTGCATTTGCAGTACTTTCTCTGGACTGACTGCTGCCGCTTCCATCTTTGACTTTGTAGATTCAAAGAAACCTCACTGAGAAGGAGCCAGTGCATTTCCCATAGTGACATTTAGGTCCTTCTGTCAGTTGTTCCTACTGTCCTGACACTCAGCGCGTATGATGCACAGTTTGAGGTGGTGATTAGTCCTAAGTATCCGTGATGTACCTGGCATCCTTCTGTACAGAGGTTACAACATGGAGTTGGCAAACTTAAAGAGTTCAAGTCTTGGCTCATTTACTTACTACTTTGTAGTTTGGACAGTTACTTAATCTTTCTAAATTTCAATTTTCTTATCTATAAAATAATAATATTAGAAACTATTTTCTACATAGGTTTGTTGTGGTAATTTGTAAAAGCTTAATGATGCACTATATATAAATACTTCATATTATATGGTATATAATATAATTGACCTTATTTACCTTATTCAAGTAAAGGCCCAGAAATATTTGGTATGACTCTTGGTCATTTAAGTTGGTATCAGTTTGCTGCTGAAATATTTTCTAGCACTTAGTTTCTGGTTATCTTCCTCTGCCATTTGTTGTTCGTTGCCTTTTGGGGGCTATTAATCCAACCGTTTGCAAAGCCAGATGTGACATCCATGATAAAGCCAGGGAACACAGCAATTCATTAAGTCAGAGCACACCACTATTTTATGGCTTCTCCACCTCTGCTGAAGTTTGATGCCATTTTTGGCATGACCTTTGGTTCAGTATTCTCACCTCTTGATAGTCTGCTTGTTAACTGTTAATATTTTACTGAACAAGGCATAGTTTTAAGCAGCGAAACTCAAAGTGGCCCCCTCTTCCTCCCTTTGTCCCTCTGCCCCTCCCTTCCACCATCTCTTTTCCACATCCTTCTTGGTAAGCATTAGACTATAGGTATGTGAACATAGTTAGAGGCAGGAATTGTCTTTGTGATACTAGTGCTTTGCAGTGTACCCGGCACATAACAGACAAAGAGGTGGTTGAAGGAAGGACAGTAAGTTGGAGCATCACATTTTCAGGTTTATCGGTCTGTATCCTGTTGGTGCTTCTCCGCCTATGAGTTCCTCGTTTCTGTTACCGTAGCTTTTAGTGCCTACCTTCTTTCTGTGAGTCAGTTTATGCCATTGTTACTGAATAATGGTGACAAGCTCAAGCTTACAGAAGTGCTGTATTGGCTGTGTTAATCAGTCATTCATTGCCTGTGGTTATAAGTATGCTTTTAACAAATTTCGATAATTTCTTTTTTGAGACAGGATCTTTCTATAGCCCCAGCTAGCCTAAAACTTCCTATATAGTACCGGCCTGACCTTGCTATCACAGAGACACACCTGCCTCTGTTTCCTGCCTGTTGGGATTAAAGGGGTGAACCACTACACCCAGATGGATAATTACTTTTAAAATTTACCTTTAATTCATCCCTGTTGGATTTTATGAACTGCAGCTCATCTTCTCAATGAATCAAACTTACATTCCTCTCAGACTCTTTCTTCAGTGTGTTCCCTGTTTGAATTATCCTCACCTCTATCTTCCTTTCACCTGGCTAATTAGAATCCTGGGAAATATCCCGGTATGTTTCTCTTAACACTGGTATCCACCCTATTCCCAGAAGTTTTCTCACCTGACTCCTTCCTATCGGCCTGTGGTAGTTTAGTGCAGATTCTTCTTGCTTACGTTATTTTTCCAGTTGTCTCATCTTTCTTTTGTGCTGCTTCTGGAGATGACTTCCTAAAGCACAGATCTGTGCTACTAGGTGTTCATTATTTGCCTCATTAATGTTCTCATCCCTCGATTCAACCTTAGTGTTGCTTCTGAATAAAATGTGTCCCTGCAGCTCATTTTCACCTTCCTTTTCTGTTGTCCTCTAATGGTTTGTAATCATGCTTATCTTGGGTATTGCTTTGTTTTAGGCCTGTCCTCTCACTGAAAAGGATTGTGAAAGGTAAAGGACTATGGAGTAGTGTAGACCCAGTGCTTAAACACTGTTGAAATAAGTAGATGGATGAGAACTTAAGGTGGAGGTATTACAGGATCCTCAAATCTTACATTCTCACAGACCTAGGTTGGTAAAGCTTACCTTTCTGAAGTAGTAATGGGCTTCTTCATTTTTCTTTTTTTATTTATCCCCCAAAGACAAGAACTAGCAAATACATTACCCCACACATAGACTGCATGAAAGCACTGTGGACTCCTTATCTGCAGGATTATGGTTCTGTCTAAGCAGCTGTAGAGTCACACTTTTCTCTTGCATTTCTGAGGAAATTTTAGACAAGTAACAGGTCATTAGAGCTTTTTTTGGTCTAAATATTTTTCTGTGCATTTTCTCTAGGAAGGTTTTGGAGATAGGTGAGTATTAAGGTAGAGCTTGGCATAATTGTGCCCACATAGGAATTCTGACTCCCTGAGACAAGAGACCTCAGTATGTATCTTCCTACTGATTTAGCAGCTTAGGAGATAATCCACTTAGATTATTATTTCTGGGGACAGCAGCTTTCCCTCAAGTGCTAAGGTGTAACAACAAAACTATGGTGACCTTTTCAAAAGATATACTTTATAAACCACATTTGTTCCTGTAGAATCATTACTGACAGATTAAACTTGGAACATATAGAGTGAATAAATGCTAAAGAATGCATGAATTTACTTCATTGGTTAAACCTGCTTGGCCTTTTAAATTGATCTGTATTGTCATTTATTCTAACTACACTTGAGTTACTACGTTGTGTCAAGAGGACTAAACCAAGCATTTATGGTCTGAAGAAAATATGATTTAATTTTAAAATATTTTTATTTTATATGTCTGAGTGTATTGCCTGCATGTGTGCAAGTGCACCTATGTTGTGCAATGCCCAGGGAGGTCAGAAGAGTGTGTCAGATCTCCTGAAGCTGGAGTTAATGAACAGTTGTTAACTGCCATATAGGTGCTGGGAATTAAACCCAGGTGCTCTGCAAGAGCAGCCAGTGCTGTTAACTGCTGAGCCTTCTCTTTAGCCCTCTGAATTTTGAATGTAGACTTTTGCCACGTCTTTTGTTTGAGTTGTACACTCAAGTGTCTATTGGACATCTTCATATATTTCTTGATTACTTAAAAGTTGAATTATCTTCCCTTGAAAACTGTACCTCCTTCATCTTACATTCCTTTTATTACAAGATAAGGTGCTTGATTATTCACTCTGGAAATGGGAGTTGCCTATCTGCTTTCTACCCTGCAAACCAGCATTCTATTCTCTTTCTACTTCCTTCACATCCCTTGATTCTACTCACCTTTTTCTTGAGCCCTGCCCTTTCTCAGTACCTTTGTTTCTACCTGCATTAGCACTTTGACTGGAGTGATAACATTCTAATGACCCTGTATTCCTCTTTGCTCAGGTGTGGTCTTTTACCCCAGACTGAAGCCAGAGGTGTTTTTTTTTCTTGAGCCACAGTCTTTTACAAGGCCAGGTTGTATTACCCGTCTGTCTCCTCTTTGAGTACCTATCTTCCCTATATCCAAGGTGTCTCTTCAGTGTACACACCCCACTTTGTAGCACCCCACCTTTGTAGCAGTTATGTAGGCAATTATGAAGGTGTGGCGGGGTCTCCGTAACTGACTGAAAAAGCCCTTTGGGGCAGGCCTGTGACCATACATCTCTGCGTCTCAGTTCCCACCATAGTATCTGGTATGCAGTCTGGCCAGTAACGTTTGTGGGTGAAATGAGTTTGGGATGGAGATTGTCAGCTAAGTGACCTGCAAAACTGCTCCAGGAATATCTCATGATTATTTATTTATTATTGAAAGAAGTGTTACTAGTTTATATCTTTATTCCTAACTTAATTTAGATTTTAAACACATATTTGCATTCTTGCATAACATGACTCTAATGACAATCTGTGAAGTTATTTTTTCATATTTCTAGTGTTGACTTACTTTGCTTTAATGTTGAGTATTTGAATTGCTGTTAGTATGAAGAAAATTGCACTCTTGGATGGCCCTTATATTGTTAAAAAAATCCACACGTTTTGTGCTAGTGGTACCTTGTGATTTAGAATGCATTTTGCTCTGACAAACAGCCAGTGTGGATCTCTTTGGAGAAGGGCATCTGTTGTTGTTGACCTCAACTTTTCTGTAGAGAGAGGTTATCCGTCTCCTGTAGGAGAGTTTATAAGAAAGATAGAAAAAGACATTTGTCTTCTTTTATAAAAGAGTGCCTGTAATACTTTGAATATATAAACTCTTATTTCAAAGTACAAGAGTAATTTGATTTGATATATAGAGGAGTTCTGTACCTTGGTAAAGCTAAAGTTTTTTTTGGTTATATTAATGGTTGGTTCTTTAACCAGTTTATGACTTTGAATTGGCTATGAAAAGACTGAAAACAGATCCCTGGACTTGCTTCTTGTCTGTAAGATTGCACTTTCTAGTGGTGGTGATGGACACTATGCACGTTATGTCTTATCTGAAATGCTTCAGACCAGAAGTAGTCGCGGTTTGGGATGTTTTGGGATTTTGGAATATTTACTTTTTAAACAGTGAGATATCTTGGAGATTGGACTCAATACTAAATATGAAATTCAGTTGTGTTTATAGACACTTTATACACAAAGCCCAAAGATAGTTTTACACAGTATTTTAATGTGACTTCATTTTGATATGACCCCATCATATGAAATTAGGTGTGGAATTTTTCACTTGTGTTATATTACATTACACTTAAAAGTTTCTGAGTTTGCTTTTTGGTCTAAGGATGCTCATCTTTTTTTTTTTTTTTTTTTAATTAACCGGTTACCAAGTTGACTCAGTAAGTCTGAGATTTTCCTGTTTGAACATGAGTTCGTATAAGGTCTACACTGCTGGCTTATGCCGTGGTCTACACAGTATAAGTGAGAAGGCTATAAAGATAAAGCTCCTATGTTTTTGAAGTGTGGTATAAACTGGGTCTGGTGACATACACCTTAATCCTTGTACTTGGAAGGTGGAGTCAGGATCAGAAGTTCAAGCTCAGCTTGGGCTACAGACCCTGTATCAAAAGCAAAAAAACAGAGAAGTGTGATTTACCCATATCTACTCCTGTTTATTTAGTAATATAGAAAGTTCTTAGGCTTCAGATCCAGTCTAAAGTCGGACTTAAAAAAAATTCTCTCTTTATAGAATTCAGTATACAGAAGACAAACCTTTGTCCTTTTCCTCTGTGACTGTCAGTTCCATCATAAGTGTGAGTCTGAAAGTAATTTCTCATTTCTGACCTCCTGTCAGCTATGGTCCTTTGAAGCAAAATAAAGACAAATATAGGCAGAGTAGATTGTCTGTTCGGAAAACCTGTTGCTTCTTAAAAATAAAACTTGATCCTCTGCAGATTGCATGTATTTTATTTTCAGTTGGTTATTGTTAGTGGTAGGTGTGCTACGGTCTTTAGGTATTTACTGAAAATTTTGTCTTCATAAGCTCTGTTTTTAAAATGACTACATTTTATTAACTTGGGTATGTGCATGTGAACATGGGTGCTCAAGTGCCATAGTGTATGTGTGGATGTCAGAGGACAGCTTTTGTGGGTGGGTTCTTTTCCTAGCACTGAGAGTTCTGGGATTGAACTCAGGTTGTCAGGCTTACACAGCAAGTGCGTTTACCTACTGAGCCAGTTTGTTTGCCCACAAATAACTTTATTTAAATAGCCTAGTTTTCTTTTTTGGTTTCCAAGTCCTTTTCATATGGTTTTTAAATTTGATATGTTTTATGTACAAGTAGAGTAGTTTTATAGTTTTTAAATAGCTTTGCTTTTAAAATTCTCTTTGCTTAAGAGAATGAAAAATAACATGGTTCTTTGTGGGGTTGATGATGGGAAGCTGAAGGGACTTGGGGCTATGATATATAGTCTTAGCATTTGTCCTTGTGACTATGGTTTAGTGCTGCTGTAGGGTGGTGCCAGAAAAATTTGTTTACCGCTGCTGATGTGTGGCTGGTGCCCTAGGCATGCAGTCAAACAGGTGTTTGCTGGGCCTGATTAACCCAGATTCCAGTTTAGTCTCTTTAAGGATGCATGCCTTTGTATCGCATGTTAATGAAAGAGTTTGTCACTTGTAAGACTAGTTGTGTTTGAAGTTAGGTATTTATTTACCTTTTAGAGATGGAACTTTTCTGTTTAAACTTAATGAGTAGAAGATGAAAAAAATGATTGAAAATACCACCAGCGGAAAAGTTAATATTATAATAATAAATGAATTAAACTTATTTTGTTTTTGAGACAGAATCTTGCTGTGTAATTGACTGGTGTGGAACTTACTTTGTAACTTTAGTTGGCTTTGAATTCAGATCCTCCAGCCTTGACCTCCCACATGCTGGTATTACAGGTGTGTGCCACCATACCCGGCTCAACCCTTTCTATTTTTCCTGTAGAGATTGTTCAGTTATCAAAAGCCAAAAAATTTCATGTGTATTTGGATTTTGCTGTTTTGCTTTTTCATTCTGTAACCATCTTGAGCTCCAGCTTTGTGTGAAGCAGGTTCAGGTGCTAGGGTCACAGAGATTAGCTGTTGATCACTCTTAAGGTGCTGTGGGGGAAGAAATGCATTATAAAGACATGAAGGGCACACCGTGAATTTGGGAAAGGCTCTCATAATTCTTGAATTCATCCTTGAGTTTTGAAAGAGTTAGGACCAAAAATTTCCAGATAAGTTCAGAAGCATGAGACCACATGTAGATGCAGGGAAGGCATGCGAGATGAGAGAGGGTCAAGTTCAAGTTCAAATAGTGTGGACCAAGTAAGTAAGGACTTTGAATTATAATTTCAAGATTAGTAGTAGCTGTTGAAGAATTTTCAAAACAGACCTCTCATAGCACAGAGGAAGCAGATGTGGAGTGAAAAGATAAGGTTTGTGGTGGGAAAATTAATTAGAAACCAGTGTCAGCACTATAAGAGTGACAGGGCTCAAATGAGCATATATGGCAGTAAATTGAGGCCATGGATCAGAGCCTAGAGAAAAGGTGTAAACATACTGTGAGGGGTAAATTTTCTAGACAGTAGAGATGAGGAAAGGACAAAGGATGATTTGCAGTTCCAGGCATTCTAGTTGAGCAGATGGGTGTTAACCATTCTCTGAGGTAGGGTGTGCAGGAGGAGGGGGAGCAGGAGGGAGTATTGAATTAATTTTGAGACACGTTGCATTTGAGATGCTTGTAACTTAATTTAAGTAGAAATGCTTACTAGAGGGCATTCAGGTTAGTGATCAGGACAGAGATTGCTCAGTGGTGGAGATTTAGGAGCCATTAGTGTTGATGTAGTTGTTGAAGTGGCTGTTTTTTGTTGTTGTTCCTGTTGTTTTATGGACAGAGTCTTCCTGTAGTTCCAGCTGCCCTGGAACTTAATACATAGACCAGGCTGGCCTGGAACTCACAGAGATCCACCTGCCTCTGCCTTCCAAGTTCTGGGACTAAAGGGTGTGTGCCACCTTGACTGCTGAAGCCACAGGTTTTGAAGCAATTACCAGGTAGAACAATAGTCAGTGTATTCACAACCTGTTGCATTCCTTTTGTTTATTGGACGGTCTAGGGAACCACTTAGTTTCTGCCTATTTCAGTGTTTCATTTAGGACACACCTGGCTAGTGGTAGTTACGTCAGTGTTTCTCCTCATAAAAATATGTAATATAACATGTATTTGATAGTACCCTCAGAAGAAAAATAGATGAGGAATGTGAGCCAATTGATGTGTTTTAGTCAGAAGGTTTGTGAGATAAATTCTGTGAGATATTTTAAAAGATCACTTCTTTCAAAGGGAAATTCTTTATTTTAAAAATAGACCAATCTGCTAGTATTCTTGGAATGAACAAAATTTGTTTGTTGGATTCATTGTCTTGATATGTCCAGGACTTTTCCATGCATAGTCCCTATGCCTCTGACCAAGATAGGAACTATGTCTGTTTTCCAATTCAGGCACCAAAAGTAAGGGTAGGAGCTGAGGAGACAGTTCAGTAAGTAAGAGTGCTGCCTGGGCAGGCATGGGTCCCTGACTTAGAATCTCAAGCCCTCGTTTAAAAAAGGTCAGGAGTGGCTACGTGTGCCATTGTCCGTGCATCGGGTATAGTGGTGCTAGACATAGGCCGATCCCTGGAGTTTGCCGGCCAGCCAGCCTAGACAAAATGGCAATGGCAAGCTTTCCATTCAGTTAGAGACCCTGTCTCAAGGCAGGAAGGGGGAGAGCAATAGAAGTTAGATCTCTGCCTGTGCCATACACACAGGATATACAATGCATGCATACTTTAGGAGCATAATCCATATGACAGACCTAAATGGTATCAATAATCAGAGTCTAAGAGGGAAAAGATGCTATTAAAGGTTGAACAAATGACTAAGGTAAATTAGTTTTGTTTTGCATAGCGGCTCTTTTTGGGCTGGTGAATATTTAAAATAATAAAAGGTAGGTCTTGCCTTGTCATGTGTGCTACTCTGACCTCCATTATTCTCTTCTTGTTTCAACTTTCTGAAGAAAGAGTCTGGCAATAAAACTTGCCTTGATCTTACCATCTAGACAGCCACTAATAGAGTTTAGGTGGTGATTTCTGTTCGCTGGAGAAATGAAGAAACTTGTTTAGCCTAGGCCAAGGGTCCTTCAGAAGGTACACAGGATGATGTTAGAGAAACCAGACCTACTTGTTTGTCATTGAGAACACTCATTTGATAAAGGAAGTGTAAGTCGGTATACTATATTTGAACTATCTGTTTTTTCAGACCAACTTTAAAAATCTGATTTTAAAGGGAAGAATTCCCAAGAGACTGTGTGAATTTGCAGCAGTGTGAGCTTTCTGGATGAGTCATGACCCCTAAAAATCTAAGATCAACAATAGAAATGCTGACAGACCTGATTTAGAAAAGGGTAGTTAGAATAAAGGATAAGTTTATTCCCACATGGATTCATAGAAAAACAGAATAAAATTACCATACAACTTTCTGTTGTAATGCCTTGAAAGTGGTTGCTTTTTCTTGATGTTTTAACTTCAGTTTTTATTAGCATGATACCTCATCAGGTTACACAAAGCATACTGTTGCAGCATATAACTGTATTAATCTTAAACATCTATTAATATCTGTTTTAAACATTTCTTTTTAATTTCTGTGAACACTGATATTTTCCCCCAGCAAGCTTCCATATACCAGTCCATACCTCAGTGAACTAGTAATAGATGATTGATAAATGGAATTGTGATTTAGGTGTTTGAATTACAGTACCAAAAGCAGAGCAGGATATTAGAATATGTACTTTTTGAATTGCAGACTTCATTTGTTTAATTGCCTTTTTATACATTATTCCTTCTTGCCCTGTATGCCAACATTCTAGAGATAAATTTTGTTTAGAAATTTCTTGCAAGGTTTATCAGTATGTTGTCAATAACAACACTCTTACTCTTTGTCCATGTAACAGGGAGTACTGTGAGTTTATATTGGGTATTTTGCTGAAACTTAAATGTTTATATGTTATTTCTTTACCTTTATAAGCTCAGTACATCACAAAGATAGGTTTTATCCCCCTTAATCTAGATTACTATATTTCATGTAGTAAAACACATAGTTATTTTATCCAGTAGACCCAATGCATTATCTTAATAGAATAGTAAAGGCACCTTGTGATTTCCTGGTTTTGTGCTTTTTGAGTGGAGTATGAAGTATGAAGGTTGAGATAGGAAATAGTAATAAGTACCGGCAAGAAAATACTGGGAAAGCTTGCCACACATTCTGTTTGAGTGTGATTTTCTCGTGCTTAAGGTCCTGCCCTACTAAAATATTGGATTATGTTGATCTTGTATTTGAATCTAGTTAGTTTTTAAAGTAAAAAAAATATTTTATTTATGTGTATGTGCAATGCATGTGGGTGCTGTGGAAGCCAGAGGATGGTCATGGAATCTCCTGGAGCTGGAGTTACAGGTGGTAGTGAGCCACCCAGTGTGAGTGTTGGGAGTAGAGCTTGGGTCCTCTAGAAGAGCAGCAAGTGCTCTTAAGCTCTGATCCATCTCTCCAGCCTCTACTCAGTTGGTTTTGATATTTACTAGAAAGCCATCACTTGTGAGTGGCATTCTGTAAAGGAAATTTGGTAACCCAGTATTTGAAAAATAATTTGGAATATTTTTTTGTGCACTTAGTACTTGGAAGCAAGCCTTGATGTAGCTGAATTCATCAGCTTACCGCCTCCTCCTGCCACAGTCCTATTAGATAGAAGTGGTTCCCCTTGCTGCTTTCTTTACTCTGTCCATGTTGCCACCATCCCTTGGCTGATAGTACAGACTTCAAAGGTTGTTTCTAATGTGAATCTCTTCTTGATTGTTCCAGCCCATGGAGACTTCTTTATCCAGTGACTTTTCAACATCAGCCTTTCCATCTATTTTTACTTTGTGTTATTGCACTCTTATTAATTGCATTGTCCCCATGATTAGAATCTAAGTGCTTGCAGACCAAGAAGATTAGTTTAACCCTAGACCACATAGGACTATGAATGACTGAACACCAGGCCTCTCCCCATTCTCTATCCTGCAGGGAGCCAGTTTTGGTTCTTTTCCAGTGCCATTTTCATCTGCTGTTCTGGCGTATCTTTGACCATTCTTCTCTTGCTCTGTCCGGTTACTGCTATCCTCCGTTAGGAAGATTGTAGATGGTGTTATGTTAGGGAATTCTTGGGGCAGCTCTATGAGAATAAAGGGGTGACTTTTTAGCATTTTCCTATTTTGAGAAGTACATGTAAATGCTATCACAAAAATCTGCCTCTTTGCTTGGAGTGTGTATCTTAGAAGCAGCAGTTTGGGCATGTTACTCAACTAGACATGAACTTGGTACAGACAGAAAGACAGGTGCTGTCAGGTTTGCAAACCTGAATTTTCTTCCAGACTCTTGGTTCCATTTGGAAACTTTGTAGGCAGAAGTGTAAATAATACAGTGAAAGCAGCTTCAGAACAAGGCACATAAGTTAATTTCTTTGGCCACCTGGTATTTTGTGTCCACCTCTTGAGCTGTATTTCTGTTGAAATGTAAGTATAGATCTGGATATGTAGTATAACTTCATTTAAAGTGGAGAAAATTGAGGTAAGTGATTGTTCAAGTCACATGGAGTTACTGAAGAAGTCAGAACATAAAGAAACTATCTCTTAAGGATTATTTGAATAGGTAATAACATGTATATTTGAAAAATGTAGCACAAAAAGGGGCACTGTAAAAGGTAAGTTTTCTCCCCATCACATCCATTCTCGTTTTCATTTCCCAGAGGCAGGGAGTTACCAGGCCTTCAAGTTTTCAAGAGCTCTTGTAGGGATATACAACCCCACACGTGTATGCATTACCCTTTATGCAAATGCTAGCTTATCATCAACATTTCCTGCTTTTTTTACTTGTTCAGTAGTATATCTGACACTTGTAGAGCTGAGGTACTTTTATTTCGTGATCCTTGAACTTTCCATTTTATTAAACATAGCGCATCATTTCAGCAGTCTGCTTTTGTTAACACAAATTATTAAATAATGCCTTATTTCCATATATCATGCAGAGTAGCTTCTCTTTAATATGTTGCACTAATTCACATTTCTTTTAGAAAGAGGTTATGGTAATTGATAGATTTTATAATGAATCATATTGCTGCAGCATAGCTCTTACCGCTGGTTACTAAAATCAGATATGGGAACATTTCCTTTTCTATTTAAAGAAAAAATGACAGAAGGCTGGGGATATGTCTCAGTCTAGAGCACTGACCTAGTGTGAGCAAGGCCCTAGGTCCATTCCCTAGTACAAAACAAAAGAAAACAAAACAAAGAAAGAAAGAATGGCAGAGATAAATTTTTCAGGGAATTTGTTAGTTTTAAGACGTGTGAAAGTCTGTATGGTAATATGCAAAGCAGTCAGTCTTAGGGACAGTGTAAAACAAAGATGTTATAAATATCAAACCATGTAGTTATCTGTGGTGGTGCATGTACATGTTCATGTGGGTGTGATCATGCGAGTGTATGTACCTGTGTGCCCAGGTGGGGGCTGGAAGTTGACATTGGGTGTCTTTCAGTTGCTTTCCATTTTATTTTTTTAACTTGAAGTTCATGCATTGGCCAGCCAGCCAGTGAGTTCCAAGGATTTGCCTGCTTCCAGCCCCCACCAGGGCTGGGGTTACAGTAGCCCAACATTGACATAGGTCCTGGAGATCCGAACCTGAGCCCTCAGGAGCTGACTGAACTATCTTCCTAGCCTCTAAAAATTTTAAATGTCAATCTCGGATTCAAATCATATAGTTTTCATTTGTTCCTAAAATAGTTTATAGCTAAATATTTTAATCCTGGTATGATCCATGATCATCTGTATGAAAATACACCTTAATTTCAGTCATTCTGGGTTATTTTTGCCAGTGCATATTGCTTTATTTTTGAGAGATTAATAGGGCCTTTTCAAGCTGCTTGATTTTAGATCTCATGGGCCAGATTGTGTGACAAAAGATAATTTTTTTTTAAAGGGTGTCTCATGCCAGATGTTCATGATAGGATTCAACAAAGTTAAGTATTTATATTTGGATTTGTACTTTATATTATTAGTCATTAATCCTGCAATCTTCCTAAAGATGGTAGTACTTCTCAGTATATTTTTTACTAGGTAAAATCTGTTAAAAGACAGTAGTAGTAGTAGTAGTAGTAGTAGTTAGTAGTAGTTAGTAGTACTATAACTCCAAGTATTAAGTGGAAACAGACAAAAGCTTTTTTTCCCATAACACCATCATAGTAGTTAAAATTCAGTGGGAGAGCAAGGGAATATTAAAATTTTATTACTTTTATTTTATGTGTGTAAGTGTATTGTGTGCATGCTTGTAAGTGCACCCCTTGTTGTGCAGTGTCCATGGAGGCTGGAAGAGAGTGATGGATCTCTGGAACTGGAGTTACAAACAGTTGTTAGCTGCCATGTGGGTGCTGGGAACTGAAACCAGGTCGTCTGCAAGAGCAGCCAGTGCTTTTAACTGCTGAGCCTTCTCTCCAGCCCCAAAAGATTGTTCTTGAATTTTGTCTTGATGGTCCATGACAGTTGTATAGCTTTTATGTATGTTATCTTCAAACTTGGATACATGTTTTTAAATTTTTAAAATGATTGTTCTGACTTTGGAATTTTGTTCTCATTTGGAATTCTTGGTATAAGATAATGAACTAACATCATGAACATCAGTAAGTTATGTTGTACTCATAGGTAGTCTTTCCTGTGAGGACAATAGCCCAAAACACCCTAAGTGAAAATGGAAAACAAAAACCTTCTAAGTAATCAGTCCTGGGCATCTGAAATACTTTAATATTTATTCTTTGTTATACAAAGCCTCCTCTGTTGTAGCAGTGAAGCTCTAAGTGCACAAGGTGGTGCTCTGGAGCATGAAGAAACACTCATTTTGTTCCTCCTTTTCCCATCACTTCCATTTTAAACTAAATGGTTCTTTTGTGTGTGTGTGTGTGTGTGTGTGTGTAAAATGTGTGAAGGTGAACAGCAAGCCAGAAGCCTCTCTGGTAGGCCTCACATGTAACTTTGACATGGCCTCTACCTACAGATGCTGGCCCTGATTATTGGTTCACCTAGTGAGGTGACTGGGTGCCCGAGGACTCTTTATTGTGCCAGCCTCACAAATACTGAGGTATATTTGTGAACATTGAAATGTCAGTCCTTTTATTTATACTGAGAAATAGCGGGCACAATAGCTTCTTGTGTTCATAGTTGGTGTGTTTCTCTCCAGTTGGCAAATACAGAAAAATAAATTCTAAGCAGAGGTTTCTTGATGGGCATTGAGTCAGCTCTTGGTGTGATACATTCATCTTTCTCATAACAATTGCTACTCAGAAAAGATATTTTCAATTTTTGGAGCATCCTCTTTGTCAGGCTGTAGTATGCTGGCAATTTTTGCTTTCTTGATTTCTTTACTTATGGAAGTATAGATTATCTCCTTGAACATATTTCTTTTTCAATTAGAGTTTGACAAAATTGAACTAATGTGTATGAAAACACTCGGGCTAATGCCAAGCATCCAGAAAATAAATGGTGACTGTTATTAAGTACAGGTGATCTTGGGTCTACTTCACTTTGCTACTTGCAGTGTTAAGGAATCTTTTGGGTCACTTCTGTAGATGACTGCTATATTTTATCTTTCACATTTTGAATAATCCTCATTCTTTTCATTTGCCTCCTTAATTTATCTTTAATGTTGACTGCATGAGCTAATTAGGACAATATCATTTCACTTTGTGTTATTTTTACAACCATTCCATCTTTGAGATATTTACTGTATTTAAACTTCAGTTTCTTGCCCCCAAATACCATATTCCCCATGGTTCTCCTATTTATCATGTTGATCTGTTGGAAGAAGTGCTCTTAATGTTGACCAGCTCCATAGTACATTTGATTTTGTATCTTATCTGAGTAGATGTTAGTTGTGGTTCCTTCCACCTAAGTGTGCTTATGTTTATTTCAAGTTCTGGGTGAATTCTCTCTTTTAGGGTAGAAAACTATTTTGAAAATGATAGCAGCATCTTATAATAGGAAGTTGGTCACGGTGTTAGGAGGGAATGATTGAAAATCCAAGAGTAGAGCCGTCAACAATGACATTGCAGGTCTGATATCACAGAATGGATACACCAAAACTTCCTCTTTGAATATGAGTAAAGGGTGGTTCAAATTAGCTGGTCACCCGGTCAACAACAACAAAATGTTGTTAGCTTTCTCTGTATCTGGAGGAATGATTTTTTTTTTTCTTTTTAAGAGTGACAAAATACAATAGGACATGGTAGAAAAGTCACCACACACTGTTCTGGTGTTTGTAAAAAGTACCATGGTGCTAGTGGTCTCAGAACCCTCGTTAACAGAGATAGGAACCATTGTAAAAGTTGAGAGGAGGAAAAGATCACACTTAAGACTACAGAAATCAGAACATTTATAAATGAGACTGACTTTAGTCTGGATCTTGAGAGTGTGAGCACTTGAATGGTAGGAGAAAGAAGCCTTTTTTCCTTTCTTAGAGAACCCAGTGACATGAACAAGAGTACACAGGTGGGGAATAATGAAGACCTATGTTTTAATTAATTTTATTTTAAATGTATTAATGTTTTGCTGGCATAAGTAAGTGCACCACATGTGTGTAATGCCCGTGGAGGCCAGAAGAGGGCGTTGGATCCCCTGGAACTGGAGCTATGGACAGTTGTTGGCTGCCATGTGGGTGCTGGGAGCCGAACCTGGGTCTTCTGGAAGAGCAGCCAGTGCTTTTAACTGCTGAGCCATCTCTCCATCCCAGGAAATATTTTCCTGATAAAATTCTTGTTCTTTGAGAATTTCAGTTTATTTTGATCATATCCAGTCTCCCTCCTGTATCTCCTCTCAGATCCGCTCTCACTTCATGTCCTTCCTCACCTTCTAAAAAAGCCCGTGGAGTCCTACTTGTGCTGCCCAAATACGCTTTAGGTATGGGTCCATCCCCTGGAGTGTAGTTATCCTACCAGGGGTTACACCCTTAAAAATATCTCCATGTCCCAGAAGCTATCAAATGCCATAGCTCCTCAGTGTGGCGCTTCATGTCTACCTCCCGCTCCATGCTGGGATTTGGTCTGGCTTCTGGGATTTGGTCTGGCTTGAGCTAGAGCAGGTCTTGTGCATGCTGTGGCAACTACTGTGAATTCCTATGTGTAAATGCCCTGTTGTATCCAGAAAACAGTTTTCTCTTATTAATCCACTGCCACAGGCTCTTCTAGTCTTTCTGCCCCCTTGTCCTCATTATCTCTTGAGTCTTGGGGGAAGGGTTGTGATACAAATGAATTCTGTTTAGGGCGGAACACACTCTCAGTCTTACTTGCACCTTGACCAGTTATGGGTGTCCGCGTTAATCGTCATCTACTGCAAAAGATCCTACTACTGTTATTCTGCTAGTGTTAAACGGACTCCTAATGACTTACCATTATACCCATAGATGAGTACCTCTCAGTTCTCATCAGGAATAGTGGTTTAAGGGAATGTAAAATAGCATGGCCCCAAATTTCTTAAATGTAATCCATGAAGGAACCGCATCAGCAATTATCAAGTGATATTTACTCCAACTGTGGAAAAAGTGGGCAGCATGCTATTTTTCTATACCGTTCATTCAGGAGCTACCAAAGGCTCTCAGTACATTCAGCTATATGCTCACCTGTTTTGATGTCATCAAAGAATTCCATTTCAGAACTCTGGCCAGCATTTTCCTAGTACTCTCTCACACTTGCTCTCACTTTCAGTCTTTCTTAAGGAAACACTCAAGTGGAAGGTTAAAATGTCATAGTGCTTGGAGGAAAGGCCGGATGTTATACCTGTGATGTCAGGCATATAGTATGACTTTCCAGTTTGGTGAGCTATGGACTGCCACATCATTGTATGTTAGGACTTTCCATATCAGTGGCAGTCACCATCTTTCCAGGAGGTAGTGCCAAGACACAGGAACAGAATATATTTTTCTCTACCACACAAGACATTTCTTCTGACTTTGCAGAGCACTTACTTTAATTTGACAGGAGAGGATATACTGTTCATTGACTGTAACATGGAAGTCCTGGAGGAATCTGGTATCCTGTTCCACAGGTTCCCTTTGATATGGCAGAATATTTTATGAAGGTCTGGTTGGTTGTACATACTTTGGTGAGTCAAGGTATTTAGCACTTCTACCTCGGGAAAAAGCACAATTGATTATCCAAGATGAAGGGTGTATTGTTATGACAAAGGGCTGGATCACAGTTTTAACTAGTTCAGGCCAGAGCTCAGTGAGATTTACTACTGAACAGTTAGAATTCTAAAAAATGTGTTCTTTCTTTAGGAAGAATCAGTTTTTATGCATGAAAATACTTGTAAGTGAGGCATAATCCCTTGTAATTGTTAGTTTTCATATACTGCTTATATTCAAGAAGATTGTTTCTAGTACAGTTCTGTATGTTTCTGGAGCATGACCACATTTTCAGTCAAAATTTCAGAGTAGTCTTTGGCTGTCCTCAAAGGTTAACAACTGTTGATTTAGCTAGTGTGGAGACAGTGGAATGTTTTATATAAATCTGTGCAAAGGAATGACAGGAAATTAGAAAGTTCAAATAAAGACTGAGAAGAAAAACTTTGGCAGGGCTGAGGGTGATTTAGGGATTCAGGTTGACTGTGGGGTCTGAGTCATCCTAATAATGGGAAAGTGATTTTCTAGATATTCCTTCTCAAAGACAGGAACCTTATGTTACCTTTTTTCTTGTTTGTGTCTGAGCACAGGCCCTAAGACATAATGCCCATTCAAAAATACTGAATTAAATTGAAACCAGGGCTGGCAAGACAGCTCAGCAGATAAAGGTACTTGCCAATAAGCCTGAGAACCTGAGCTTGAACTCACATGGTACCAGGGGAGAACGAACTCCCACAAGTTATTCTTTAACCTCCACACACATGTCCAGCACTGAACATGGACACATGCTGGCACACACAAACACACACACACACACACACACAGGCACACACACACAGTAAATAAAAAAATACTGATAAATAAATTAAAAAATTAAAGAAAAAAATAGCAGGACATGGTACATGCCTTTAATCTGGCACTTGTGAGGCAGAAGCAGATGAATCTCTGAGACCCAGGCCAGCCTAGTCTACATGGCAAGTTCCAAGCCAGCTGGGGCTACAGGGAGACCCTGTCTGAAAGAAAAAAGAAAAAAATGAAATCACTGTATGATCTTGAAAGCTGTATTGTTGCACAAATACTAAATCTGTTGTGTGAAATCATTTGGTGACTGGTAAGATTTAAAAAGAGATAATGCTTTAGAGGCTGGAAAGATGGCTCAGTGGTTAAGAGCATTGGCTGCTCTTGCCGATTTTGGTTCCCATCACCAGACCCAGATAGATGGTGGCTAGCAATCATCTATGTAATCTGATGCCCTCTTCTGGCCGTCCTGGGCATTGCATGCATCTGGTACACTTACATGCAGGCAGAACACTCATAAAAATATTTTAAAAAGATAATGCTTCATGAAAAGGCTACTACAGTCTTCATTTTGTTTAGCAAGGTAGTTAATACAGATGTTTGGCTTCTTAGCATTTTTTCTTTTAAATTTTATTTCTGACACTTTATTAAAGTTGTGTTAGGCATGATAATTCTAACCAATACCTACAGAAGGCAGGATACTTGCAGGATGATAGATTAATTAGGTCATCATCTATTTAAACAACATTCCAATAAACATCTAATCTTTGATTTGTGTATCCTTGAGTAAAATCAGTGACAACATTGGAGTCACATTGGCTTAAAATGTCTTTGAATTTTTTCTAATTTAATAATAAAAACCCTAGCATACTTCCCTAATTATTTTATTATCCCTTTTAAAGTTTCCTGTGATAATTCAGCAAAAACAGATCTCGCAGGTATTAGCTTAAAGATTTAAATGCATTATAATTGAAAGACCAGGATATTAAGATTAGACTCTGGTTCATTGAAATAGTTTGCTTTTTCTTGAATTGAATGCTTTCAGATAAAGAGAAATTACGGAAACTATAAAACACTAATACCTAAAACATTTGTTCCCAACGTATGGTATATTTTTCTGTTTTTAGCAAACTGTGTTCCCAAATCTGTGGGAATTACAAGTTAAATTACCTGTCAAAAGTCCAGAAAGCTTTTTTTTTTCCTTAAGTAGAAAGGATTAATGGAGTGAAATAAGTATAGTTTTATAAAAGACATTGGTTTTGATTAACTGTTAAGAATTTAAGGGATAAACTACTCTGTAATAATTGTGATCTGCACAGAACTTTTAGGGATGATAAACTGCTTCAGTGAACTATCCATTCTATAAAATCTCTTGATGCTTACCACTTTGCTATGCTATATAATATTATTTTCATAGATATGTAAATGAAATAAGTAAAAAACAAAACATTTTACTATAAAAGTGAAATATACTTATTGTATAAAATATGGGAATCATAAAAAGAAAGTAAAAGATTGTATCCAGCCTCACTGCCTAGAGATAACCACTTAACAGACGGCTGTTTTTTTCTCCCTTATTTTATAAATGTGTGTTGTGTGTGTACACACACAAGCACTCAGCCACACAACTGCAAATGGGATGAAATGGATTATTATCATTGACCACTTTTCTGTGTTTCTCGGCATTATTTTAATCGCAAGTTCGTTTGCACTTGTTGGATATGGGGTTTCTACACCCCTTCCCTATTACAGATGTCGCATTCACCACTTCGCTTGAAATTTTATTTCCATTCTTAAACTATTCCCTAGGGGAAAGATTTTCGAGCTAGGATTTCTGGGTTACCAAGGAACACGCGGGCTCTCCCCGTCCAGGGGCTCTGGCCAGACCCGGCTGCTGCGGCTCTGCCCGTCGCTGGGCGCCGGCCTGCGGGGGTGCTGGGTGCGGGGTGCGAGCACCGGGGCTGCGCTCTTCTTCCCTCCCGCGTTGCTAACCGGCGTGTCTCTTTTTCCTCCCTGGGGTCCGCTGCCCGTGCGGCCGAAGCCTGGCGAAGCCTTCGCCCCGCAGCGCCGCCCTCCTGCGCCCGCCCGCGGGCCCGCTCAGCACGCGCCAGGCCGCCGCCAGCTGCCGCGCCAAGCTCCGCGGGGCCGCCAGGGAGCGCCAGCACGGGGCGCGCGGCCTGGGCAAGCCGGCCCCGTAGCCGCCCGGCCGGAGCCGCCCCCGGCCCGCGGAGCCGCGTCCTCCTCGCCCGCCCGCCGGCGCGCTCCTCAGCTCTCCAGGCCCCACAGGCCCTGCCAGCCATCCTGCCGGTCCAAAACCTGCGTCTTGGAGACTCTCCTCACGGGACACGACTCCTTTGCCGTATTTCTTGTAATGTATAGACTTTCTGTCCCCAGTCTGATTTATTTTTATCGTTAGTTCTGCAACGACTAGCCCCGACTTCAGTTTAACTGTCCACCTTCTAGAGTTTTCTGTAGCTTGCACCGCTGCAGTTGAACTTGAACTTAGACATTGAGCCCTCTCCTTCCTGTAACTCCATCTCCAGTAACCGTTTCCACCCTTTGCCAGCAGTTCTTGTTAGAAACTGGACCCCAACCCCCAACCCCCTTGGTATGTTGTCCCTGTGGGCCTCTCAGATCTGCTCCAGGGAGGCTTGTTGACTGAGTGCCCCTTGCCCTCCCAGGGACTGTCCACAAGGTTTGCTTCTTCTGGGCTGTTCCCAGTGTCTGATCATAACCAAGGTACTGGTGATGCCCATTAATGTAAGAAACTCATTTCTCAAATGAGCAGTTTTGGCTTTGGGACCGTTCAACACCTGGCTGAAACTTTCTCAGATCTACTCAGTTCGGCCTGTACCTCCTCTTGCCCAGTGCTTTCCTTTCCTTTCGCAGATGAGGTAACGTCTTGCTTTGTAATATAAAGGCTCCTTTCTCTTCTCTTGGTTCTCTTTGTCTTTCTCAGGTGTCCCCTCAGCACAACTCTTGCTCAGCAACTCTTGTCTTAACGACTGCTTCTAGGACCTGAACTTATTCCCGACAGACATTCCATTCTCTGCTCCTTACCTTCCTATCCTGAGTTATTTGTTCATTGATAGCCAGTTCATTAACCTCAGTTTTTCTCATGTTGATCAGCCCTTCTCTTAGGTAGTTTTGTCTGGCCTAGATTCCATGGTCCACTATCACCATCATTCTCTTTGAAATGTAATTCTCTCAACATTCTTGAACCTTGGTTTCTTCCAAGTAATTTTCCTAGCAAAACATCCAACCCTGAATACATTTTCCATTTGTTTTGTAGAGGTCTGACTGGAACAACTGAACACTTTCTTTAAGAAAAATTACAGAACCCAGACAGTTAGTTTCACTATTAGTACTTTATTGCAAATATTGAATTAGTATTGGGAGACCCAATTTCCCTAAAACTACTGTTTATTTGCTTTTATCTCCTTAGAATGCTTGGATCCCCTTCTCCCTGTTTACTTCGTGTTTCCCTGAGAAATACAAGTAATTATATACAAACTTCCTCATCTTCCCACTACAGAAGACTTCAAGTCAGCACGGGAACGTTCTTCCATTTTGCGACTGTGAAGGAAGCTCTGGGCCAGCCCCTCCTATTACTGTTGTGGTTTTACTCTGTTTTGCCTTTTTCGTGAATTTGGTTTATCCTCTACCTCTCCTGTGCCATCATTTCCCCTCCCCCTCAGTAGATTGTTCTTATTAGCCGATAAGCATTTACAGGGTTCATCTGTAGCCATTTCTCAGCTCGCTCTTATAGCCAGACTTTTTTTTTTTTATTGACAGTGCTCATATTGTTTGTACTTTATAATCTCTATTTATGTTTCAGCCCACAAGGGTACGACTTCCTCAGGACCACCCCAGACAGTGTCCCTGTTAATGTTGCCAGGGACTTCCATATTACCCAGTGGAAAAGCATCCTTTCCTGGCTGTTATTGGTTCTTTAAATGTCTCTCCATATCTAAGTCACTATTCCTTCTGGGTTTTCTTTCTGCGTCTCCAATTGCTCTGCAGTTTTGCATTCCTATTTCTGCCTCATTTTGGAAAACAGGTTTCTTACCCCATCCTTATCCCTCTTTTCTTTCTGTGTCCTTTCCTTTGTATCTTACCCATTTTATAGACTGAAGAGTCAATGTATAGACTAAAGCATCAATGTTATGGTAAAATGGCCTCCCTCCCCCCCTCCCTCCCTCCCTCCCTCCCTCCCTCCCTCCCTCCCTCCCTCCCTCCCTCCTTCTCTGGTTCCCTCTTTCCCTCCCTCCCTCTCTCCCTCCCTCCCTCCCTCCCTCCTTCCCTCCCTCTCTCCTTCCCTCCCTCTCTCCTTCCCTGACTCCCTCTTTCCCTCCCTCCCTCTCTCCCTCCTTCCCTCCCTCCCTCTCTCTCTTCCTTCCATTCTTTCCTCCTTTCCTCACCCTTCCTTTCCCTTCTTCTCTTTTCGTGTTTACAGTGTTGGGGATCGAACCTAGGACCTCACATGCTGCTCACAAGTGCTCTACCACCACAGTATATTCCCAGCCCATAAACTGACTTTTCAAATTTACGTTTCTCTCCTAGACCATTCCTCTAAGTTCCAGTCTCACATAACCAATTTACTTCGTTCCTTCCTTTGTTTCACTCAGCTCCTTGAAACTCAATGTTTTCAAAATCTAATGTCTTCTTTATACTCCAAACTTCACCTGCCCAAGTGTGACAAACGGCATTCAACTACTTTCTCCAGGCAGAAACTCCACAGCCATCCTTGCTGCCTTTATATGACTAGTTTCTTACAGAAAGTATAGCAGCTTCCAGTTTATCACTCTTGCCCCTCGGATATTGTCACCTTGAGACATGACCTCTCTGTAGTTCTGGCCAGCCTAGAACTCACTATGTAGGGTAGGGTGGCTTCAGATTTTTGACCGTCTTCCTGCTTTCCCTTCCAAGCACTGGAATTTGAAGTGGGTCCCATCATGCCTGCTCACACTTGTCTCTAATCTGCTTCTTTCCAAATTAAATGCTATCATTTAGTCCTTTTCAGTTTCTTCTCACTTCACTCTTGTGATCAGTCCTGCCCAACTGATATCTGAGCTACCACTCTTGACCTACTTCCATACATTTTTGATAACCTTGTGATAGTGACCTTCCTGGTACATACAGTAAATCAAGTCAGTTGTTGCCTATAGAATGAAATTTAAAGTACTCTGGCTCATGAAGCTCTTTCCATCTGACCCGTATCCATTTCTCCAACCTCTTCCACGCTCCTTCCATGTGGCCATACTAGTTCCACCAACTTGCCAAGCAAGATCTGTTCTGTACCTCAGGGGTAGTGTAGGCTCCTATTTCTAAGCTGCTCTCGTGGCCACCGTGTCCTCCACCACAGCCTGTCTTTCGATGGGTGCTTGGACATGGCCCAGAGCACTGTACTGAAGTAGTTGTACACTCCCATTTACTCTCTCAGTCCTTACTTGTAACCTTATTTATTGGTTTATTCTGTTTTTTCCCTATTTCCCACACGGGAATGTATGAAGGAAGAGACTGTGTGTGGATGTCTGGATTCTTCAACACTGCATTCTCTGCCCACAACACAATGTTTGTGGCATTTTAGATACACAATAAGTATCTATTGAAGGCATAAATGAATACATAATGCTAATTTTTCTGTTGGGGGTTTACTTTTTATTGACTAGTAAGAGCTGTCTGCATATTAAAACCACTAACCATTTGTTGATTCTGTTTGCTGCAGACATTTTACCCCTTTTCAGAGATCTGCCAGTTTAATCCATGATGTCTATGGTATACAGAAATGTCATATTTTTCACTTCAATAAATATGTCTTTTATGAATTCTGCATTTGGTGATATGTTTAAAAAGATCTCCATGTCAGGCTTACATTCATATCTGTTTCATTTTCATTTTCAGATTTAAATATTTACTCTAAATGGAACATATTTTTGATATAGGAGTGATTAAGGGCCTAAATATTTATTTAGTGTTGCATCATCATTTATGACACACCCCCCCTTTTTTTTTTTACTGTTTTGAATGTTCTACATTTGTAAAACATTAAATTTTTACACTTGGAATGGTTTCTGAATTTCTTATTTGTTGATTGCTTTCAGTGTCCTCTGTTCCCAAGCCCTGTGATATTAACTGTTGCCACATTGTCACTTGCTTTACTGTGTGTTTACAATGAGGTACACGTTACTGTTATTTTAAAAACCATTTTTGGCATTTATCCTTCCAAATATGCTTTAGTTATATTTTGGTAAAGTTCAAAATAAAGTCTACTGTCATTTTGTTTAGAGTTGCTTTAAGATTATAGATGGCTTGGGAAGCAGCTGTCGACTTTATACCATTGTTTCCCATTCAGGAACCTGTCATGTGTCAAGGTGACTGAAGACTCACTTTTTATGTGCTGCATATGTCTTAATAGTTATATTATTAGATATTTTATATCTCTGTTGCTATTTGTGATCTTTTTTCTACTTTTTGAACTTTTGTAAACAGGTGTTCCGTGTAGGGTAAAGCAGTTGATTTTGTATTTCGTGACTTTTCTGAACTCTCATTAGTCCTCCTCGTGATCCTCTTCTAAATAGCCAGTATGTTAAGCATAATTAATAATTATTTTGTGTTTTCTTTTACAGTATTTATACCTCACTAAATAAATGATGGCGATAACTTTTCTCTAACCCTGACTTTTCAGGAACGCCATTAGTATTTTTCCAGATTTTAATGTTAACTCTTGGACTGAATTATAGGCAAAGTGTTTTTCTGATTCAACTATAGTAAACATTTTATTAGAATTTCATTTTGAGTTATATTAAATATTTTAGGCAACTAGAGACTATCATATGGTTTTGCTCTTGTGGCCTATTACCACAGTAAATTATCTTAACAGATTTCCCGATACTGGGCTATTTCTGCAAAAGCTGCATTCTGAATCATGGTGAGCTTTCCCACTTCTTACCTGTAATAGTGTTGAATTCAGCTCCTCAATTAATTGAGATTATTCCTTTTATATTCATGAAAAATGTTAGATTACAATCTTATATTTTTGTATTCTACTTTACTAGCATCAAAAGATCAATTTTCTATATTGTTTTATGCTATAAATTAGTACATGCTGTAGGTATTGTCTATTCTTTGATGGCTTTAAAGAACTCACTCATAACACTGTTTATAAGATCTTATAAACAGATAAAAGATGTTAGATAGTTCTCTGAAATTTTTGAAGACTTGTATGGTTTTGGCCTAGACAGGTAAACATACTTCTTGAATATCAATTTTAAAATTATATTTTTAAAGAAAGTCATGCATTTCATAGAATTTTAAATTTGTTAGATTTCTACATATATTTATCTTATAATTAAAATATTTTCTCTGCATTTGTGATTGTAGCTCCTTTCTCAAGTCTAAACATTTTAGTTTTTAGTTATATTTTTTCTTTTATTAGACTTGCCAGTTGTTTTAAGGAGGAAGCACTTATTTTATGAATTCTGCTTTTTCTGTTGTGTATGTAACTACTCATCTAATTCTTTAGTTTTATAAGTTTATTTGTTGTTTTATGAATACTTCATTGTAATTGATGACTTAGTTCATTTACTTTTATTTCTTATTTAATATTAGGACACATAAGATTATAAATTTACCTCTGGGCAAAGTTTTGACTGCATCTCAAAAAGTTTTGGTATGTAGCCTCTTAATGTTATAGTCACTGTCTCTGTTTCATTTTTAGCTGGTGTAATTTACGATAGTGTTGTAAGTTTTTCTGTTAATTCTACTTTCTTTAATAAATAGTAAGTTTATTAATATTTATGTTGCTATTTTAATAAAGAGCCAATTTTACTTGTAAAAAATGAAAAAACTGTGAAATGATTTTATCTGACATTGCATATAAGCCTTACCATCCACTTCTTCCTCACAAGATCCCACCAACAGTACCAGCTAGTGTTAGCTCTCCTAATCACTGATGGCAGTTTTGAGATCTCATTAGTTAGGATAATTTACTGGAACAGAGATACTTTCACTGTCTTGTTTACCACATGAAAGTCAAGAAATATCTTCATGTTCTAATATGAAATGTGTTTGAAGATACTGGCCTCCTAGTAAATTATGAAGGTGAGTATTTGTTGAAATAGACTAATAGGATTAATTGATTAATTTGTTGTGCGTGTGTGTGTGTGTGTGTGGTTATACTTGTGTATATGTATATTTGGTATATGCATGTGTATGGATATATGTATGGATGTACTCCTACGTGAGCATGTTTGGAAGCCAAAGGCTGATATCAGGATGCCTTACTCACTTGCCTCTCTACAAACATAATGGTAGTTAAAGAATAAATTGTACATATATAATTTTTATATGTGTAATTTATATAAATACTATGTAATAATAATATTAATGTTATATATAACTTGTTCTACGAGAATCTCATGCATGTATGCATTTTGATAATATCCGTGACTCAGTTTTCCCTCCAGTTCTTCCAGGAACCCCCCAGAAGTCCGGTTCTCAACTTCATGTCCTTTAATTTTTGGAACCTGCTGACTCTGCTGCCTGTATGTGCTTGGGTTTGGGGCCTACCAGTTTGAAGAATAATGCTTATTTCTCCCTCAGCAGCCGTCAACTGCCAGTAGGTTCCTCTGCTATGGGTGGAGACTTGTGGGTTCCTCCCCCATCCATTCTGAAATTTTGACCGCTTGATCTTGTGCAGGTAGCCACAGCTGCCGTGGCTCATGAAGCAGTGACCCTGTCATATCTAGAAGACACTGTTTCGCAGTAGTCCTCCCTGATCTCTTGCTCTTATGATCTTTTCACCTCCTTTTCTGTCATGTTCTCTGAGGAGTGTGTGTGTGTGTATGTGTGTGTGTGTATGTGTGTGTATGTATGAGAGAGAGAGAGACAGAGAGACAGAGAGAGAACAGGAGACAGTGCTAGCCTGCTACAGTGACCTGGGGTATTATATGGATAACAAGTAGCTGTTGGGGGAACTGGACTAGTTAGAGATAGAAGTTAACCAAAATCCTTTGATCTTGTTTTTCTGGATATTGTTTTCAGGTTGTAGATCTTTTGCTTTACCTTCCTGGTATACTTCACATTGATTTTTTTTTTCTTTTTTTTTTTTTTTTTTCTCTTTCGATACAGGGTCTCACTATGAATCCCTGGCTGGCCTAGAACTCTATGTAGTTCATACTGGCCTCGAATTCACAGTGATTACTTTGCCTGCCTCTGCCTCCTGTGTGCTGGGGTTAGAGGCATGCGCTAACCACACTCAGCCTTGTGTTCTTATGGCTTCTCAGCTTCACTTTGGAGATTCTTGCTTTTGTTCTGTGAGCTGGGGATAGCTGAAGCAAACTCTGGATCAGCTATTGGTACTGCTGTCCCACAGAGCCAACAGCAATGGCTAGCTTTATGGGGCCCAAAGCACTTAAGACTTTGTGCTTAGTCCCGGTTGGGTTTTCTGTTCTCTGTTGGGGCGCTGATACTAGTCCTGTGGCAGTCACGGGGAGCCCTCTCTATAAAATCCCTATTGGCACATCTTTAGTAGATTTCCCAGAAGAGGCCTTTTAGCCCAGTTCGCAGCTGACTGCTAGAGTCTGTCAGACTCTGCAGCTTCATTAACCATTGCATTGGTTATAGTTAGAGAAACAAGCCCAGGTCCCATGTTGGGGATGTTTGTCTGATGTAGGGTCTTGTGGTAGAGGAAGTTTATTGGTGTGGATCCTGGGGACTGTAACAGCAACTGATGGAATGATACAAATATTCTTGTTTTCTTTGTTTTTGTAATGATGATCAGCCACTCATTCTGGCTTCTAGGCTGCCATCTTACCTGGAAGTCTCTATGTTACTTATTTGTTTGTTTGTTTATTTAGAGATAGGATCTCTCACTGAACCTAGAGCTCATTGTTTTGCTTTTTATGTGGGTGACTGGATCTGAACTCATGTCCTTAGGCTTGTCCAGCAAGCACTTTACCCACTGAGCAATCTTCCCAGCCCCAAAGATGACTTACTTAATAGGTCATGACTGGTTTGTAATTCTGAAAGTATTTGGACATGTGGTCTGTAAGTCTGTATTTCACTCCACTGCCAACTGCTGTAAATGTTTGGGGTGAGGGTTAGTGCTTGGAGGCCAGAAGCAGAGTGTGCAGTCCTGAGGATACTGGGAAGTGGTGAAGCCTCAGAGGAAAGTTGCAACAGGGTGTTGTTACTTGAGGGAAAATCTTGAGAATCATGACACTTGGTTTGATGGAGCCCTAAAACTTAATATGAAGCACTTGAGTCTCTGTCTTGGAATGTCCAAACTGGACAATGCATACTTCATCAGGGACTTTTAGACCACAGTGGACTGGAGAACAGAGGCCCTTGTCCCCAGTATTAGGATTGCAGAAGCCTCCAGAATTGTTTGGATTTTTAACAGACTTGTTGGAATATGACTGATTTTTCTTTTTCTTTCTTCTTCTTTTTTTTTTTTTTTTTTTTTGGCCATACTGATAATTGGGATGTTCAGAATTAGGTTTTCTTTAGAAAATTAAGCTAAATAACAAATCCTGTACCTGTATACAGTGGTATAATACTTGCAGTAGCTAAATTGTAACAAATAAAGAATGCTACAGAAAATCTGCAGGTTGCTTTGGAAGACTAAAATAGAGGGACTTCTTGGTCTGCAAATTGAGGGAGCATTCCTGGAAAAGTATTCTTGATTTGAAAGAGAAAATGAGAAGAATTTCCAGAGACAGAGTTTTAGGAGGGAAAAAGGAAAAACATAACACACAGCAGAAAAGACCTCAGGAGGAGGTTGGAGGTGGAAAAGGACAGGCCAAGTTGAAATTGAATGAAAGCCTGTGTGGTCAGGGAGCTGCAGAGTGCAGCTGGATAGGACAAAGGAGTGCAGGGGTAACTGCACCTGATTCTATACACCGAGCCCTAAACTTTTCCAGGAAAGCAATAGAACATCATCTTTACCTTCAGTGACTCATGGATAAAAAAAAAATCTAGTAAGAAAATAATTCAAAAAGCAAAGAGGTAAATGCTACTGTCGAGATATGTTTGGTTATCTGCAGAGTGGGAGAAGTTAAGTGTTACCTATGGAGTGACCCAGAGAAAGGTTTTCAAGGACTGGAGTGCTTGAGTTGAGGTTGCAAGTTGAGCGGGATTTATCACTAAATGAAAGAGTGGGACAAAGAAAGGGGAGTAAGGCAGAGTATGGAGGCAGACCCAACTCAGCATGGATGGAGTTTAAATGTCTAAGTCTGTGGAAGAGCTTTATTATTTTCTTTGTGTGATGACAAGTCTTTTAAGACTTTACAAGGAAGATTATTTCCAAAAATAACATGAAAGGACACAAAGCCGGTGCAGAGGACATTGAAAAATATATTGCTGTAACATGGTGAGGGGTGGGGTTACTGAGAGAGAACCAGAGTAGGGAGAGCTAAAGGGATGTTTTTGATAACATAGGAACCAACAGGTTTACCCCAGGTCTTTGGGCCTCACTTTCATCTTGGCCTCTGATAGCCAGGATATTAATAATTGAAACTGTAAGAAAGAAAATTCTGGTAATCCTATGAACCATTCCTGTTCGTACTAGTGTATCAGTGACTAATTATGGTCTCATCTTTCTCAGGGGACTTTGAATTTTAAAGGATATGGGACAGGCAGTGAATATTTTGAATGGGGGAGTTTGGGATGCTTTGGATCATGAGAGGGAAATATCAGGATTGGGCGAGGGACATCAGGAAGAAGAGACTGCTTCCTTTATTACAATGCCTCTCAACTGGGGGAGGCTTTGCTTCCCCAGCCTTCATGAATGTTGGACTAGTTGCATGACTTGGCGTAGGAGTAGGATGGGTTAGAGGTGAGGGATACTACTGAACATCTTATAGTGACAGACCAGGACAGTCCTGCATAGTAAAGATCTACTTTGTCCAATGCGTCAGTAGTGCTGAGGTTGACAAAGCCTGCCTTCCACCACAGTGTCTATAGCTATAAGAAGCCTTGCCCTCTGTTGAGCTACATATTTGAATACTGTATGGACATCTTTTCCACCCCCTCATGTTGCCCCTCCAACTCCACACTCCCTTTCAAAGTCTTGACCTCGTCTTTAATCATTGTTGTTATATATGCATGTGTGTGATATACAAGCACTCTACTGAATCCATCCAGTGGTGTTAGTGTGTCCAGGTGTTTAGGGATAACCACTAACATGGCTCTTTGGCACTTGCTCCTGCCCTGTTCTTGCATAAAAACTTGAGCATACCCCATGAATTGTCTGCTCATTGTTAAAAAGCCTCTTTATTTTAAATTACATAGCAGATTCTCAATGAAATGTCCTCTGTCATATTGAAAACTCCAACCTTGATTTAAACTTGAACCTCTCCACTCCCCGGGCAGCAGAAAGCAGGTGTGCCAGGGTCCTCTTCCTTTCCTTGGAGCGTGAGGAGGGAGGGACCAGGAAGGTTCTTAATGGACAGAGAGTGTGGTGATTCGGTATGGGGCTTCCTGTGCCTACCTGGTGTTTATAGGTGATTTTCTCTTCTTGGTTATTCCTAAGGGATCTCCCACCAAAATGTTCTCTTTTATGAGTTACATACCATACTATAGCTCAGAGCTTCCTGAAAAAACCAGCTGAGAAACTACAATATTTTTGCTTTATTTTAATTTTCAAGATGTTGTAAACTATACGTTTATAAAAATACACAGTAAAAAAAGAGAAAAGAATTGTTGGGAAGACAGAGTGAAAAGGAAATAAAAAATCTGAAAGGTTAATGCTCAGCAGATGTAAAATTAATCTGTCAAACAGCTCTAAAATTTTCTGAAATCTAGGGGATTTTTGTACCTTTCCCATCTTAGTCAAGGGATGAGCAGGTTGTGAAGCAGCCCTGTCCTTCAGACCCACATGCAAAGCTTTGTGCTTGCCCCTTCCCGGCGGGGGGAAAGGGGACAGCAGCGTTTGATCTTTCTCTGTGAGGCCTGCCTCACTCTCACAGTGAGTCATCTTTCTTTTCCTCTTCTTTTTGGCACTTTCCTTCCTCCCTACCTCCCTGCTTTCTGCAGCCTGGGGAGTGGAGAGGTTCGTGTTGGGCCATCAATTGGTGTTCTCCCTTAGAAACTTGCATAATGCTCTCTGAAGCTAAGAGACCTAGCCTTCAGGTGAGTGGCTTCCAGGTCAGTTCCAGCTCTATTGCTCCAAATCTTGTGTCTGAAGTATGGCCTGTCTTCAGCAATAGGGTCTTACCTTCAAGTTCTGGGAGGCAATCATGGGCTGTGGTAATAGCCTGTGTAGTTTTGGGAGTCTCTTGGACTACCCTGGCCAACAACTCAAAGGAAGATTTTTTTCCTGTCTGGCACTGTTTCTTGTTATGTAGTCTTCAGCTATGCACATGGATTCATGTGGAGAGATTCTGTGTGTAATTTGCCATTAGGATGTTGAACTAATATGACTTCCTCTGATTTTTTACACTAGCTAGGCATTATTTGTTTCTCTTCTCTCTCTGTCAGTCTAATCCTTCCTCCATGCCCTCCCCATTTGAAATGTCCCCATTTCCCCCATTTCTTCTTTGATAATCAGTCTCCTATGGTCCCACTTCTCCTGAGCTTCTGTCAGTTTATCCCCAGAGTTCCTGGCATAGTCGTCCCTCCCTCTTCCCATTTAAGGATCCCATTTTATCTATTTTTCCCTTAGTAACACCTGTCTCCTACTTTTCTCTCGGGTTCCTTCTTTCCCTTTTATCTCCCTGGTTCCTGCAGTTACATCAGGATGTACATTCACATACGAGAGTTTGGTGCTAGGATCCACATATGAGAGAGAACACAGGTCATTTGTTTTTCTGAGTCTGCTTTACTTCACTTAGCATAACAATTTCTTGTTCCATCCATTTATCTACAAATGTCACGATTTCATCTTTCTTTACTGCTAAGTAGAACTCCATTGTGTAAATGTATCACATTTTCATTATCTACTTGTCAGTTGAGGGACATTTAGGTTGCTTCCATCTCTTAGCTATTGTGAAGAGAAGCCACAAACATGGGGATGGATATACAAGTATTTCTTCAATAGGATGATTCTTTGGATATATGCCAAGGAGTGATATAACCTCATCAAATGGTATGTTAATTTTTAGTTTGTTAAGAATTCTCCACAATGCTTTTCATAGGGGTTGCAGAGATTACAATCCCACCAGTAGTAAAGGAGTGTTCTTCTTTCTCCACATCCTCTTCAGCATTTGGTATCATTTGTTCTCTTGATCTTAGCCAGTTTGACTGGGATAAGATGAGATCTTAAAGTTGTTTTAATTTGTGTTTCCCTAATTTCTAAAGATGTTGAACACTTTTTAAGATGTTTCTTAGCCATCTTTATTTCTTATTTTGCAAACTCTGGGCTCAAATCCTTAGTCCATCTTTTAATTCTTTGTTATGTTCTTTATATATTCTGGATGTTAAACCTCTGTCAGATATGTCACTGGTGAAGGTTTTCTCCCACTCTGTGGGTTTTCTCTTCACTTCCTTGGTTGTTTCTTTTCCTGTACAGAAGCCTTTTTAGTTTAGTGAGGTCTTACTTGTTGATTGTTGACCTTGATTCTTGGCTTCAAACTCAGAACTTGCTTTGTAAACCAGGCTGGCTTCTATTTTGAAACAATCTTCCCACTCTCTCTTTGAAGTGGTCTAATCACAGGTATGCACCACTAGACTTGGCTGCTTTTGTTTTTGTTTTTCTGAAATTGTCTCACTGTGTAGCTCTGGCTGGCCTGAAACTTATAGAGAACCTCCTGCCTCCACCTCCCTTGTGCTGGGCTTCATGTCCTGGCTTCATATGCTCATTTAAATACTAAAGAGGTACTTCCTTTTCTACCATTACCAGGGCATTGGAAGGAGATCCAAAGTCTGTGAGGGAGGAGTCCATCCTCAGCAGCCTCCAAGCCTGCTAATATATGTCTAGCTACCTTACACAGCAGCAGCTTCAGGAAGTGGTAATAGCAAGAAATTAAGATCAGAGAGTCTGGAGGAATACCAAACACAGATGGTCTCACTTACTTGATATATGGCCTCAAAATTATTTTCTGTGTCTTAGTAGCTTTATCTGTGAAATGATAAATTGATTCCTAGACAATGCTGTTGTGTATTCAACACAGTATCTGCATGTTATACATGCTCGGTAGATACTATCATTAGCTTTAAACATAGAAGGAAAACGTTGTTTTTCCCTTCAAAATACTCTGAGAGAAAACTGTATGGGGGAGTTATGTGAATGAGGTTTAGCAGCCAGGGATGGTAAAATTATAAGAACAAGAGCATCAAATGTTGGTGCGCATATCGTACAACCAGAATTTTTTACATTTATTGTAATTGGGAGTGTGCAATTAATTTTTAAAAATTTTAACAGTTCCTTATAAAGTTAAATACCAATACACTTGATGACTCATAGGTAATTACATAAGGGAAATCAAGTTGTCTTCCTTAAAGATGCCTACAAGTATATTCATATCAGCTTTCTCCATAATAGCTAGCTACTGGAAACAACTGAGACATTATTTAAGAGGAGAATGGGCAAATATATACTTATACAGTGGAATACTACTTGGAAGTAAAAAGGAATAAAACTATGGAACAGCACCCACAAAAGCATGAATCAATCTCAGAATACTATGTGGCATAAAATCAACCTTACACAAAAGAGTTTGTAATATATAACTGTTTCAGAAAAGGTTTGCACAGGCAAAACTGATATATGGCAAAAAAAAACCAAAAAAACCCAGTAATTTCTTCTGATAGAGGCAAAATAGATTGATTGCAGAGGGACCTAAAGGAACTTTCTAGAATGAAGATATTGTTCCATAATTTGATAGGGGTTTCAGTTAGATGGTATATGCATTTGTCAGTATATAATGAATGTATTAGTTTTTATACTTTGTGGTATGTAAATTTGCTCTCAACAAAGACAAAGAGCTAGAAATAAATGCTGAGCTCTACTTGATGTGTTTAGGAGTGACATACACTAATGGCTGCAATTTACTCTGAAACACATAAAAAATGGGATGAGTAAACCAGGTCTGCCCACATCTACAATCCCAGGATCTGGGAGGCAGAAGCAGGAAGATTGCCACAAATTCAAGGCCAGACTGGCCTCCACAGTGAGTTCCAGACCAGCCAGAGCTGAATAATGGGACCCTGTCTCAAAAACAAACAAAAAAAGATGTATAGAGTATGGCTGAAAGAATTAATATGTTAATGTAAATACAGTAGGATGCTAGATATAAAGGCATCAGAATATGAAAAAAGGGCTTGGCTCAGTAAAATGTTCACTGTGTAAGCATGAGGACAGTAATTCAAATCCTAACACCTACATAAAAGCCAGCCATGAAGGTGCCTCTCGTTAATCCCAATGCTGGGAGATAGAAACACAGGCAGATCTCCTAAGCTCATTGGCCAGCCAGTCTAGCTGAATCTATGAGCTTCAAATTCAGTGAAAGACCCTGTCTCAGTAAAAAGGGTACAGAGCAATTGAGGAAGAGACTTGATATTGACATATGTGCATATACCCACTCACACATATACATATAGCACACAACTCATACACAAAGATGGTTAGAAGGGTAAATATAAGTCACGTGTAACTAAGCAATTGTCAAATGAGGAATGCAAGAACTGGAAGAATTCATATGTATACTGTAAAAGTTACCAACTTTCCGAATAGTTGAAAAGTTCTATAATCAAATGTTGAGAGAATATTCTGGATTAGCATTGTATGTTCCATCTCTCTCCCCGCAGTTGAGAGGTGGGGGCATTTACCCCTTGCTGAGGAATAGCCCTCTGTTTCTCACCGTCCCATATATTTCTATTTTACTTTAGGGCTTTTGCTTGTGGCATTTGTTTTCTGGATACTTCCAATACTCTGCAGAGCTTTCAAATGCTAGATGTCTTCTCATCTCATCTTCTTAGCCATTACTCTTGGTCATTCTTTGGGCCATTCACATCCCTGTCTTCAGTGGACCTCAGCCATGATAACTCAGATGTCCTGCATCTTCCCAAGGCTGCCCTACACAGGATGGTTCTGTGTCTCCAGAGAGCAAGTACCACCTAGGATAGTGCAGGAGGAACCGGAGACTCAGGTGTTGACTTGGTCTATTTAATGCTATTGAATTTTTTCATTATCTTAAAGCAAGTATACAAAATAAGGGGTTTCCTTATGACATTTTTATGCATTGTTTTTGTTGACCCCTCCCCGCCCAGCTCCCTTTCTGTTTTCATATCACATTTATTCTATTACCCTTCGATGCCAATTATTAACGAATGTGTTTGTCTGTGTGCTTGACAGTGTTACACATGGGGGCATTTTTTAAATCCTAAGAATCACAGTATGAAATTTATAGGACAAAGGCAAGGGCTGTTATGTTGGCATTTTATAGTCTTTAGATCACTAATCTAAAAGTCAGGAGCACTGAGTTCTTGTCCTGCTCTTCTAGTAACTCTGAATGTACTTTAGGATTGAATTATTTTACTCTAGGATCAGCCCCTTAAACTGTAAAGTGAGATATTATATTATAGACTGTGTAAAGACTGTTTCAGTTCTAAACTTCTAGAGCCAGGCACTTTGATCAGGACTAGGGTTGAAATCCTGTAGTACTTAGAATATCTAATCTATTTATAATACCATGTCCTTTTGGCTATGTGACATTAGGCAAGCATTTAAACTTTTTGAAAAGGCACATTTCTTATCTGCAAACTAAAGATTGCAATAATTGCAAAACCAATAATAACACATATGCCCCCTGTACCTGTGGTGTATCATTCTGCATCCACAAATTTAATGCTCCCTGGGTTGAAAATATTCAGAAAAACTCCTTCACCATCTTCTCTCTCACTGACTATGCCCTAAACATGCTGCAGGAGAGCTCCAGACCAGTTTGGTGAGCTAGTCATAACTCCACCCACTTGGCCACCATCTCCCCACTGCAGGGATTAGGCCTGGAAAACCCTGTCCCAGCTGCTGACCAGTCCAAAGAGCTAGCTAGAACTAGCCCATTCTGCCACAATTAGCAGATAGTCCTAATTGTGACTATCTGCTTTATACACAGGACCAGCTGGAAATCACCCCAGTCACTCCAAAAAGAGAACCTGAAGTACAAACCAATTAGCTATCCATACCTGATCAAATATCAATCAAACAATGACAAAAATAAAAATAGAACCAAACTTCTACTTAATAGAAGCAGGCTGGAATTTCATATTGGGCACAGAACCAACAAAAATATCCAGGTCAGGTCACAAAAACACAAATAATATGAAAAACCAAGATAGTGTGTTCCTACCAGTATTATGGAAGTGGTCTACAATGAGTACTAACCAGAGAAAGCCCAGGACAGAAAACTTAAAAGAACAATCATAAACATGACCAAAGAATTCAAGGATTTTGAAGAACACAGAGCACTTCAAGGAATTCAAAGAGGATAGGAATAAACACTTGACTGAAGCTCAAGAAAACACAAATATAAAGCTGAGTAAAAGACAATTCAAGATTTGAAAAGTAAATTCATGAAAGAGATAGGAAGAAAAATCTTCCATGATATAAACAGGCTGAAAGCATTCATGTCCATCAAACAAGCCCTACAAAGAATACTCAAAGCAATAGAAAGGACTGAAGAAAGGAATAATCATACCCAATACGCTATGTAAAGAAAACAAATGAAGCTATAATTACAGAAACACAAAATAGGACTAAAATACAAAACAAAAAATGACAGTAACCAATCTATCTTTTTGTTGTCTATAAGAAACATACCTTACTTTCAAGGACTGGCACCACCTTAGAGTGAAGGGAATGAAAAACATTATTCCAAGCAAATGTGATCAAGAAATAAGCAGATAAGTTGGGCATGCTGGTGCTTGCTTTTAATCCTAGTACTCTGAGATCAAGTTCCAGGTAGCTGGGGCTACAGAAAAAAAAAAAAAGAGAAAGAAAGAAAAGAAAGACGGTGTTGCTATCCTAATATCTGACAAAATAGACTTCAAACTAAAATTAGAAGAGATTAAGAATGTCTCTTCATTCTGGCCAAGGGAATAAACAACCAAGAAGACAATGCAATAATAAACATACATGCACCAAATTATGACACACCTAACTATAAAATGAGCCCTATTGGACTTCAAGACATAGATCCCAACTCAGTAATAGTGGGTGATTTCAATACCCCACTTTCTTCAATACGCAGGTCATCTGGACAAGAAATAAACAGGAGAAACATCTGAATTAAATGATATGTCATACATCAAATGGACCTAGAAGATAGAATATTACACTCAATACCAAAAAATGTTTTACTCAGAAGCCCCTAGAAATTTCTGTAAAACAGATCACATACGGGGACACAAAGCAAACCTCAACTAATATAAAAAAATTGAAATAATTCCATGTGTCTTATTGGACCATAAAGCTTGAAACCATAGCAAAATAAATTCTAGTAAGTACATGAACTCATGGAGATAAAAGAACACACTATTGAATGATGAATAGGTCAAAGAAAAAAAAGAAAGAAATAGGAATATTTCTGGAACTAAATGAAAACGAAAGCACAACACAATAAAACCTCTGGGATGCATTAAAAGCAGTCCTAAGAGGGAAGTTTATAGCTCTAAGTGCCTACGTTTAAAAATCAGAAAGAGGGGCTGGAGGGGTGGCTCAGTGTTTAAGAGCACTGTCTGCTCTTCCAGAGAACCCAGGTTCAGTTTCCAGCACCTACGTGGTGGCAAACAACCATTCATAACTCCAGTTCCAAGAGATCCATCTTCTGGCATTTGCAGGCATTGCATAACATGGGTATGCTTACAATACATGTGGGCAAAACACTCATATGAGTCTTTTAAAGGCTTTAGGTCAGAAAGAACACAAATAAATGATTTAATGATACAACTTAGGAATCTGGAAAAACAATAACAAAACAAATCCAAATCCAGAAGATGAGAAGAAATAATAGAGAGCAGAAATCAGTGAAATAAAGAAAACAATACAAAGAATCAATGAATCTAAACGCTGATTATTTGAAAAGATAAATAAGACACACCTTTAGCATAGCTAACCAAAAGAAAAATTAGTAGCCCGAATCAACAAAGTCAAAGATGAAAATGGAGACATGAGACATCAAAGAAATCAAGAACATAATGGAATAACATAAAAACCTACATTCTATTAAATTTTAAAATCTAAAAGAACTGGATGAATTTCTATGGTCAATGGAACCACCAAAATTAAACCAAAAAGAGGTCAACTTAGACTCATAACAAAGAAGGAGATGGAAACAGTAATGACTAAAAAAGCTCAAAGCCCAGGTCCAGATGGATTCAAAGCAGAATTTTTCCAGACCTTCAAAGAACTAAAACCAGTACTACTTAGATTATAAAAAAGACAGAAACAGAGGGAGAACTCTCAAACTCCTTCTGTGCATCCAGTATTACTTTAATACCCGAACCAGGCAAAGACACAACAAAAAAATGAAAACTACTCACGAATATCCCTGGTGAACATAGGTGCAAAAATCATAAAATACTTGCAAACTACATACAAGCACATATCAGAATGATCATTCGCCATGATCAAGTTGATTTTATTACAGAGATGCAGGCATGGTTCAATATACCTAAGTCAATTAATGTGATAAATCATGTAAATAAACTTAAAAACTATTCTAGTTACTTTCTCTTTCTGTGATGAAAACACTGACCAAGACCAGCTTGGTCAGGAAAGGGTTTATTTGGGTTTCAGGAACTCAGGGCAAGAACCTGAAGCACAGACCATGGAAGTAGGCTGCTTGCTGACTTGCTCCCCTGGACCATGCTCAGCCCACTTTCTTATACAAATCAGGACAACCTACCCAGGGATGGTACTACGTACAAGTGAGCTGCCCCTTACACATTATTCAACAATCAAAAATATGTGTCACAGACAGGGCCACAGGCCAGTTCAAAGGGAGCGGTTCCCCATTTGAGGCCTTCTCAACCAAGTTGTGTCAAGTTGACAACTAAAGCTATCCAGCACAAAGAAAAAAATCATCTGATCATCTCAAAAGATGCAGAAAAGGCCTTTGGCAAAATACAACCTGCCTTCATGGTAAAAGTTCTAGAAGGAGTTGAACTGGGGGGAACATACTTCAACATAATTAAGGTTATATATGACAGATCCACAGCCAACATCGTTCTAAATGGAGGAAAACTTGAAGCATTCCCATTAAAATCAGGAACAAAAGAAAGCTTCACTATCTCATTCCTTTTCCATAGAGTGCTTGAAACCCTGCTAGACAAATAAGATAAAAAGTGAAATTAGAGGAGTACAAATTAGAAAATAAATTATCCCTATTTATAGATGATATATAAGATATCCTAAAAATCCCAACTTCTAGAGGTGATCAACACTTTTGGCAAAGAGGCAGAAAATAAAAATCTGTTTACAAAACTCACTAGACTTTTTATATACCAACAATAAGCCATTAGAGAAAGAGATCATGGAAATACTTCCATTTGCAATAGCTTCAAAAACACCTAGGAATAAACCTAACCAAAAATGTTAAAAATCTCTACAATGAAAACTTTAAATCTTTTAAGAAATAAATTCAGGAAAACACTAGAAGATGGAAAGACCTATGATCATGCATTGGTAGAATTAATATTGTGAAAATAATTATTCTACTAAAAGCAATTTACATAGTAAATGAATTCCCAATCAAGATACCTATGACATTTTTCACAGAAATAGAAAAAAATGCTAAAATTCATATAGAACCACAAAAGACCTCAGATAGTCAAAGCAATCCTGAGCAAAAAGTCCAGTGCTGGAGCTACGACCAGGCAAGCTTTTAAACTATATTACAGAGCTCTATTAATATAAATAAGATCCTGTTAGCACAAAAACAGATATGTAGATCAGTGGATCAAAATAGAAGACCCAAACATGAATGCATGCAATGTCAGCCACCCGATATTTGACAAAGTACCAAGAATACACACGATTAGAAACAGCATCTTCATCAAATGGTACTGAGAAAACTGGATCTCCATGTATAAAAAAATGAACCTAGACTCATGTCTGTCCTCCTGAACAAAATGCACTTCAAATGGATCAAAGACAGCAGTGTGAAACTGAAATGTTGAAAACTGTTACAGGTAAACATAGGCAGTACCTTAAAAGAGAAAAGGACTTTCTAAATTAGACTTGGTTTGCTCAGGAATTAAGGCCAGAAGTTGACAAATGGGACCTCATTAAACTAAGAAGCTTCTGTACAGAAAAGGAAATAACTAACCAAGTGAAGAGGAAGCCCACAGAATGGGAGAGAATCTTTGCCATATATGTATCTAATAGAGGAGAAGTAAAAAAAATGAAATAAAACAAAACTATAAAGAACCAAGAAAACATATGACCCAATTAAAATGGGCTACAGATCTGCACAGAGTTCTCAAAAAAGGAGAAAAAACAGCTAAGAAATTACTTTTAAAAATGTTCAGCATCCTTAGTAATTCGGGAAATCTAACTAGAACTTCCAGATTCTATCATATCAATCAGAATGGCTAAGATCAAGGAAATAAATGACAATAAATGCTGGAAAGGATGTGGGGAAAGGGGAACACTCATTCACTGCTGGCGAGATTGCAAACTGGTGCAGCCACTATGGAAATCACTGTGGTGAACTCTTAACTAAAATCTACCATATGATCTAGCCATACCAGTCCTTGGCACATACCCAAAGGACTTGATATCCTGCTACAGAGATACTTGCTTAGCCATACTTTTGCTGCTCTTTTCACAATATCTAGGAAATGGAAACAAGCTAGATGTTCCTCAGCCAGTGAATAGATAATGAAATTCTGGTACATTTGCACAATGGAATTCTTTTTAGTGGTAAAGGAAAATGAAATCATGAAATTTACAGGTAGATGAATGAAAGTAGAAACTGTTAACACCAAGTGAGGTAACCCAGATTCAGAAAGACAAGCAAAACATTTTCACTCTCATTTGTGGCTCCTAGCTCCAAGTCTTCATATGTGAATATATACCCTGAAGCGGCAGGAGCCAGGAAATTGGAACAGAATCCATGGGGAGAGAGAGGAAGAAGGATCTAATGGGGGTTAGTAGAAGACAAACGTTATTCAGAAAGAAAGGGGGAAAATGGGGAGTACTTTTCCTGGGGTGAGAGAAAGGAGGAGCTATACAGAGAGAGGGAGGAAGAGGGAGGGAGAGGAAAGAGAAATAATGCTTGTGTGGTGGAAACACCAAAGAGAAATGTAGTTCTTAATAAGCCTATTGGAAAATACATATTTAATACAAATGTGAGTGTATCTGTATAACTGAAGTCTGTATGACAAAAACCAGGGCTGGGCAAGGGAAAAGCTGGAAAACCATCATATGTATATTTGGCTGTAAAAGCCCCTAGGGCTTCATGCTTCTTTCTCTCTCTGGGAAAGACCTTTATTGTTATTCTTTATTCAATTTAAATAAAGTTAATGTAGATGTATTTTTCTCTGATTTAGAATTGCTAGACATATTTGCAGTAACTGTAGAGGCTGTGCTTTACTTTCTACACCATATTGATTTTTCAGAAAGGATATCATATTAAAAATAAGGATCCATTTTAATTCCACATACTCTTTATGATCTTTCATCTTCTAAAGGTAACAATCTTCATATTCTTTCTTCTGTGAAAAAGAAGGGCTAAACTGAAAAATCAATTCTTCCTGAGAAAGGAGAAAAGGACTGTTATTAAGAAGTAAAGAATAGTCTAAGGAGAATGTGAGCAGAAGATCAATGGAACCATTGGAGATGCCGTTAGTTCCCTACTAAAAACTAAACCATTACCTCAGGCTGTGGATGATAAACGTGTCTGTCCCCATCTGAATCAATCTGTGGTAATATAGGCAAATACTCATCAGCCTCAGATCTCAGCCTCTCAGCCTTTTACTTTATACTCAGAGCCCTCAGCACAAACATTAAGAATATCTAACTAAATGCAGTATATTTAAAGAATAATTTTAGCATAAGACATCAAATGTTTTTAGCTAGCCAGTACTCCATACTAACCAGAAGCATTTAACTAAAACATTAAAAAGTCAGAGAACACAACTATTATTCCAAATATTCAATTGTGTTTATTACATTGTAAGTTGTAATTGTGTTTATAACATTATAAGTTGTGCTTAGGTTCTACAATCTTAAAATAATGGTCTTTGATCAGAAGTCCCCTAACCATTGTCTTGAAGCAGCTTGCCAAGGCTTCAAGGAACTTGTAGGACCTGTAGGTACAGAAGACAGAAGTCTACACATTTACACCTGTTAAACTTTGGCCCTGGTGCAAAAGCTAAACGACTAGCTGTCACAAAAGGCAGCTGTGGTGTGCACTGCAGCAGGCTGAGTGACTACTCCTTTTAAGCTTTTTTCCAAGTCTCAGATCCCACAAAGAATGGCAAGGAAAGGCTTGATTAATTGATCGATCAATTGATTGATTGATTGGAAGGGTCTCCTTTTGTAGCCCAGACTAGTCATGAACTCAAGATGGTTTTGCCTCAGCCTCCCTAGTCCTGGGAATACAGGTGTCTACCACTATGCCTGTCTGGAAAGGCCTCAAACCCGTAGGTCCTTCTCCATGTCTTCTTTGGGCTGGCAAATAAGTTTCTTGGCTGGGAGAACGATTGTATTTCAACTTGGGAGATGCCTAGACCCCAACAATTGTTTCACCACACCAGACCCAGACGAGCAGAAAAGAATCACCAGAGTGGATAGAGACAACAACGACAGCTTAGACTAGCAGCTGCAGCTAGGTTGCTGTATGCTGAATAAGTCCCCATCCAGTGCCTCAGTAGAAGAGAAGCGTTGCAGGTAATGCTACTATTAACACACTCACAGGCCATCCCTGAGCCTAAAGGTGAAGGCCGTCAGTCAACTGGATAGACGGCTACGGAGAAAGGGAAGCAGGGGTGAATCCATTCCAAACACCTATGCCATTTCCACAGCTCACCAAGGAGCCTGAGGATGATGGCTGTATTCTGAAAAGGGGACCCGCCCCTCCCCCGCGCACAGAAGAAACTTCAGAACATCCTTGACAGTCTGAGGTGGCATTCTTAAGGTAGCCAAAGATCTCACCGACTTCAGAAGACTAGTCAACTTGCCTGCAACCACAGTGGCTATGCTGACTTCTAGTGCTCGATGCTTCCGTAGAGTTGCGGAGATGCCATGAATTGAGGTTTCTGACCTGTCTCTGATCTAGCTCCGCTTTGAGAGTCAGCCACTAGCTTCCATGCTGTTGTAGATCTATGCTGGTGGGTGAATGCTGAGGCCGCCTCCAGCAGATATCTGCGCTGGCAATCAAGACCCAGTTCCCCTCTGGCCCCAGATCTTCAACTACTGAAGAATTTCAGCTCTTTTTCCCTCTATAGCATCTACTCGTGGGAACAGTCAGGCAGCAGTGTGTGTCCCCCAGGGCCTTTATGAAATGATTTTCTATTCCCACGATAGTGTCACATCTAAGATTGCACTATTCAAATCACAGACACCATTGAGTTGTACATTTATTGTGATGGTTTTCTGGAAAACAGAAGCCCTATGCCTTGAGGAGGGAATGCCTTTTTTCTCCCAATTCACACCAAGACATTTATTATAGTAAATGGAGTCCAGATGCCCTGGCTAGTGTCCTGGACTGGCCTCCTCATTCCAGCCTGGAATTTCATTTCTGTTATATCTGCATAATCCTCTCCTACACCCTGGCTTACTGTTTAAATGCTATACTTGGAGTTCTCTTAGTCCACCTCTTGGTATTTAAGTTGAGATCTTGAAATCTACTTCCTTCAGTCCCATTCTCCTAAACCTTTTATTTACAAATAACTTTCCCTTACAAATAAAAACACAGAACTTTTCAGGCTCTAATTTGGAAGCCAAGGCTGGGAATTTGACTCTGTTCACGCTGAATATGGTGTTTCAGTGTGGACAACAAAACCCGGATAGTGAAAGAATGAAGAATCTATAGCTTGCTATAAAGAAACCGTTGTGACTCTCTGCACCTATAGAATCAAAAACGTGAGGGGAGAAAGGCGCTGAGGTAGAACCTGACAAATGACAAAGGCATCTTGTAGGTTTGCACATGGTGGCAGGGGCATCCTGTGCAATGTATGTCACCAGAGCTAATTCACAGGAGGATAGATTTGTACCAAGACTTGGGAGGTACACAACAATCTCCTTGGGGGTCATGTTTTCTCTAAGTTCATCAGGCATTATGTCATGACCATCGGTTTATGAGAATCAGCTCCGTAAGGAGGGGTATGGTTATAAGGAGCAGACTCTCTGCTCACAGGAATGAGCAGTATGAAATCCACTGAAGAACAGCCACCAACAGAAGTCGGCTTATCACAGCTTCTAAGACTTACTAAGGCATGCATTTAATGTGCCAAAAGGAGAGCACATCTAGCAGACTACTTGTGACCTTTGATTTCCTTCCTCCTCACTGGAAACAACACTGCCAGTTGTTTCTTTCTTAGAGGGCAGGACAGTGTGGGATAATCACCTGTCTGCTGCACCTCTGTGAATCACTGAAGCTCCAGGGTTGCTGGGCTTGAAGCCCAGGTTTGAGAAAAGTTTGTCCTGCTTCTTCTGTTTTCTGTGCTTTGTTCAGTTCCTCCTACCTCTCCACCAACTCACACAGCTAAGCTGCATCCCCTGGCCATACCACCTCCACACCAGCCCGGGAGCCTCATTATTACCTGTAATTCCAGAGAACTGCAGAAAATCCTGCTGTGCCACAACCAAAGTCTGCTGCGTGTACACAATAGTCTTTCTAAAAAGATAAAGATTAAAAACAAAATGGCAAAAAAGCCTATAATGTTTTAACTTATTTCTACAAGTTTTATTTCTGTTAATCTGTGAAAATAAAAAATCATATTGCTTTACATGTATTTTTCCAAGAATTGTAGCTAGACAGTCAACATTAACTGTTTCTTGTACGTACGAATGCCAAGTGTATACTGAATCTGCAAGCCTATCTTCCATAGCACGCCAGCCTCTGGGTTCATGTTAAGATGCTAAAGGAGAGCTCATTGTTCTAGGACTTCTTTGAAAGCTCTCATCCCAGAATAGATAAGTACTCTGGCCACACGGGGGTCTCATAACTACTGGGGACCAGGACTCTACTAGCAATTGGGCGCTCTTTTTCTTAAGTTTTGTGGAGTTGATACGGCATGTTTTTATTGTATTTAGATCCCCTCTCATATCTGAACCCCTTACTACTCCGTCAACTAATCTCATGTACTGTATTACACACATATACGCCTATAGAGTCAAATTTGTGTCACAGTAATGGTGACAGCCTGGGTCAGTGCCATGTAAGCTCAAGCCAGTCATAGACGTGGGGATGTGGAGCAGAAACTCCAACCCTACGTGAGGAACATTGGAAAGCAATGACAGCTGGGAAGGGGGAGTGTCAGTGTCTTTCAAGGGAGTGACTCTTGGTAGGTTAATCAGGCTCCAGTGGATGAATCCACACCAATGGATATTTGGGGACACGATTGGGTGCTTTTGAAGGTTTGTTTTGCTTTTGTTTAAGACTGAAAATGAGGATTTGTGAGGGTGAAACACCTTCCACTGAGCTATCTGATAAGGAGACGTTTCCAGGCCTAGGTGTATTATCTGGGGGTAACTAAGAAACATTATATTAATATGGAAGAGCAGGTACTACTAAGAGAATCTTGGAACAGAATGTGGCTTTAACATACGCTGCAGACGTATTTCTCATCTCTATCTTTCAGAGACTTCTCAGTTCATTAAAAAAATTCCATGCTTTTCATAGTTCTTGTTGGAGGAATGGAGAAAAGTATATCTACTCTGTTTTCCCAGTCCCAGAGGCAGAAATCTTCTAAAGATTATGCTTAAAACAGAGTATTAGTATACATTTAAAGCATTAATTCACCAACATGCTTCTTAAACCATATGCCAGGGAGTAAAATGTCCCGTTTTCTGATAGGAAGGCCAACAAAGCAGTGGAATACCCTAATAAACTATTCATTAACAAAAATGCTATATATTTATATCTTCTTGCCATTTAAATAGCCAACATATGGCTATAACCATTCTTGAACACATTGATGGTAACTAATTTTAGAATTATTATTCTTGCATTTTCTTCCTTAGAAAGAACTGCTGCTCTGCAGGTGTAAATATAAAGACGTAGAGCGGAGCAGAGCCCCACACCTCTCCACTCTGTGCTGCGCTCTGGCTCTACCAAAGCCACAGGCATGGAGAGACGCCTCCTTACCTTCACCAGTATACAGAAACAAGAACTGAAACAGAACTCATTGCTCTTGGCCTCCCTGTCAGTCTGCATGGCCATAGAATTATGGACTCTGTAGTTCCTAAATTTGTGATGTTCTGACCAGAACCTACTTCTATCCTTTGATCTGTCTGTTTGTATCTCTATGTTTGTTTCTTTCTCAGTGTCTCTTGCCTTATCAAGAAAATAAAGTTTACAAGGTATATTTACAGTTTTATGAAAACCTCTCTGAATAAAGCATAGAGTCAAGAACTTGTATAGTACTTATTTAAATATTTAATTTAAAACCAGATATTGTGCCTGTTATTTTCTTCTTCATATCGACAAGTAAGATACTTACTATACTGCTTTATCAGGGCCATACCCCAAACTGTGTTTGTTAATACAGAAAATTCATCCACTGAGTCTTTTAAGATTGTGAATTTCTCAAGTTTTGCGGTTCAATCTAATTCACTGAGCATTTCTCTAGTCTCTAGAAGGTGTTACAGGTTGGGAGGGACAAAAAATGAACATAGAATATTTTTGCCTGCTACAGGCTCATCTGTCAGAGAGGAGAAATAGGCAGCTACTAAAAGAGTTTTGATGCAAAGAACACTATGGTTAAACACTATAATAGAGGTAAAAGTAACAATTCAAAAGTTATATATGGTTTACTATAAAAACAAATGTTTCCAAATACTGCTGACTAATTCAGGATGCTATAATATCAAAAGTGTAAGGCTGTGAGGGTATTTGGAAATAATTTTGTAACTAAGATGTGCAACTCCAGGCTCAAGGAGGTTCAAAGCCAACACCATGGATTTTCCGTTTCAGATCAATTTCCACACCCATGTGCCTTTCACCTAGCAACTTGGTTTGCAGTTAGTTTTCTAGAATGGTGGGACCTGAGAGAAATGCTTCCTGATGTGACAATGATCTAGCCCTGAAGCTATATGTCACACCTAAGTTTTATCTAGGTAGAAAAATAGATTTTTAGGTAAAGGGATTGCACTAAGGTAAAATTTTCTGCAGCTACTGTCCAAATACACCTTGTCTTCACCCGGAGGAGTTGGTACCATGAGGGGCATTCTGTCTGCTTGTGTGTGGGGGGGATAATGCCAGAGAGACAGAGGAAAAAAGTAAGACATTTTGAGGAGGCACAGAAGAAGAAATACAGAACTTTCTTTTCTCTTGCATGGAGGGATTCTCTGGCACAGCATGGTGCCTGCTGGGGTTTGCATTCATTTCAAGGGGTTGTAGGACCAATAATGTCCTTGCTTCTTTTCTCCAATTATAATCAGTCGATGATAGGACCAAAATACACTGTTCAAAATTCTCAAAGAGTCAATACATTTTTTTTTAAAAAGAGCTGTAGGGTTGAGTTGCTAGGGATCACAAGCCACACTCATGAAAGGAATTCTATAGACCAGTGGAGTTAGTGAGAATGTGAGTTATAGTTCGAGTTTTAAAGGAGTTTGAGAAGAAAGCTGAAAAGTAGGTGCTATTATGAACATTTGATGATAAGGACATTATCGACTGATCTACACCTGGGAAATTTAGTGTGCTCTGCTTTTTCTTCTTTATTTTATACATGTACACAAAATAATTTCAAATTTAGAACTGTTTTGACACTAGAAATAACACATTATTATGGAGGTGGATGTACAATCATAAAACTAAGTATTTTTCCAATGTGAATTTAAATTCCCACCAGCAGTGAGTGAGTGTTCCCCTTTCTCCACACCCTTGTCACCTTAGTCTTAGCCGGTCTGACTGGGGTAAGATGGACTCTTACTTAGTTTTTAAGGTGTTTCTTAGCCATTTTTATTTCTTCATTTGAGAACTCTGTTTAGATCTATAGCCCTTCTTTTTATTGGGTTATTTATTTTCTTGTTTCTTTGTTTTATGAGTTCTTTGTATATTCTGGATATTAATTATCTGTCAGATGTGTTGCTGGTGAAGATCTTCTCCCACTCAATGTTTCTCCTCTTCCTTTCCTTGGTGGTTTCTTTTGCTGTACAGAAGCTTTGTAGCCTAATAAGATCCCACCTATTGCTTGCTAACCTTAATGCCCGAGCAGCTGATGTCCAATTTAGGAAGTCGTTTCCTATTGCCTATATCTTGGAGGGTACTTACTGCCTATGTTTTCTTATAGCAGTTTCAGAGTTTCAGGTTTACATTGAGGTCTTTATCTCTTTGGAGTTAACTTTTGAGCAGGGTGAAAGACAAGGGTCCAATTTCATTCTTCTACAGGTGGAGATCCAGTTTTGCCAGCACTATGTTTTGAAAATATTGTCTTTCCCCCATTGTGGGTTCTTGGCACATGTCAAATCTTAGGTGGTTGAAATGGCATGTACTCACGTTTCTATCTTGTATTATATCCCGTTGATCTACAGGTCTATTTTTGTGCCAGTACCATGCCATTTTTATGACAGTAGCTCTGTAATATAATCTGAGATCTGGTATGATGATCCCCTCACCATTGCTCTTTTTGCCCAAGATCGCTTTGGCTATCTGGGGTCTTTTGTGATTCCACATACATTTTTGGATGATTCTTTTCTAGCTCTGTGAAGAATGTCATGGGTATTTTGATCAGCATTGCATTGAACTTATAAGTTGCTTTTGGTAAGATGGTCATTTTCACACCAATCCGTGAGCCTGGTAGGACCTTCCATCTCCTTGTGTCTTCCTCTGTTTCTTTAAAGATTTGAAAATTTCATTGTAGAGATCTTTAATGGCTTTAGTTAGGTTTATTCACAGACACACACATACACATATATGTATATATATGTGTTTATTGGGTCATTTATTTTCTTGTTTTTTGTTTTTTGAGTTCTTTGTATATTGTGGATATTAATTCTCTGTCAGAGGGGAAGGGACTACAGCCTGGCTAGGGGCAGGGAGGGTAGGGGACAGGGTGTGGGTGGGCCACAGGAATGGAATAGAGACTTGGTAGGTGGGATCTCTTAAAATTGATTTTATTTTAAAATAATTACACAGTTATTTTAAAAGTTTTAAAAATAATACAAAGTATATCTGCAAGTTCTTCTTCCAGATTCTGAACAGACCAAATTCTGGACTTAACCCCAAATAGTACAATTGTTAAAATCAGGAAATTGATATAAACATAGTAATAATTTTTGTAAATTTTTTATTGAATTTTTGTGTATTTCACACAGAACATCCTGATAATCTCCCTACCCCCTTCCCCATTGGCTCCCTCCTACAGCCCCCCCCGAACTTCTTAATTATGACATCTGTGTCAAGGCCCATTGTGTCAAGCTAGTGTTCCCACATGTTCCTCAGTACAGGTGCATCCCCTGGGGTCTAGTCAGCCCATCCGAAGTCCCTCCCCTAAAGATCAGCTCTTCCTCACCCAGCAGTAAGCAGCTGCCAATATTTCTTCAACTAAGGTTGGGGCCTGCTGCCCATTTCCACAGTTCTGTGCTGGGTTTTTGCCTGTATGGACTTGTGTGGGTCTTATGCATGCTGACACTATTGCTGTAGGTTCATCAAAGAAGCTTTCTTTTCAATGGAGATTATTACAGAGTTCCACAACTGATCATACACATAGATTGTCTGTGAATTGGCCAAGCTTAAGTGGCACATCTATGATGCAACCTCTACACCTAAGAACATAAAACAAGGGGTAAAGAGAATGCTAATGCACCTCTCAGTTGTCATCAATGAAGCTCCCTCATACAGCAAAGGGCCAGGAACACAAAAGGTCACAAATAGCGAAAGCGTAGAGAATAAGTGTCTGCAGAGTATGGGTCCTTGGACAGAACTCCTAGATTAAACTCCACCCACCTAGGGCTCAGAGACCATTGTGTTAGAGGGCGGGCAGAAGGATTGTAAGGCCAGAGAAGAGGTGCATGACCACATGTAAATAGAGTCCTGTAGATGTCGAGGACCTTGCTCATATCAACATTGTACTATTAAAATGCATCTAATTTCATCAGTTGCTCCACTAACAACCTTTCCGGTCTGAGGTCTAATTCAAGTTTACATACTGTATTTAATCATCATGTGTCTTAGTATATTGTAATCTGAACTAATTATTTGCTTTTATTTCATTTTACTTTTTTGTCTTTCATTAGTTTTGGAATTTCAGAGTATTGACCAGTTTTTGTGGAGAACAACATTCAGTCTGTATTTTGATCTTTGCTCAAAGTTCAGTTTAAGTCATATACTTTTTTGTGAAGAATACCATACAAAAATGAAATTTGGTGTATCATATTGACAGGGAAATGGTGTCAATTTATTCCAATACTATTGATGTTAACCTTAGTCACTTGTTAAAGATATTCCTGCTAGTCAGTATTTTCCCTACTGTAATTAACATGCGTCTTATGGAGAGATGCATTAGGACTCTGAAGTTATCTAGTCTGTCATCAAACTTTCATCCCATACGTATATAAGCCTTTAGTAATGATTCTTGTCTAAAAGAATGCTTTGTGGTGGTGCTTGCTAAATTGATTCTGTTTCCATCATTCCTTCACGCAACATCTATTACTTGGAAATCTACTGTAAGGAAGATTTATTTTTTTATTGAGTTATTATAAATCTTGAATTCTTATTTTAATCTATTGATTATGACCCCTTTCTTTCATTTATTTTTTTCTTGTTGTCACTGAGATTGTCTCAGATATGACCACTGGGAGGCCCTCAAAGTTAGCTATGATGCCTTTTTGATGCATTTGAACTTGTTTCTCTTTGAAACAAGGACATGCTAAAAATACTGGCTCAGACCCTGAAAAAACACAAACCCAGGGACTTCTGTAGGCTCATCTCTTCCTGTCTGGTAAGGCTCGGAAAGAAGGTGCTCCATGGAGCCACAGGTTATCATGGTGGCTAAGTCAGGCAGCCTTTCTAGCCCTTTTTGACAAAGCCATCACATATACCTGAAAGTCTCCATCGTCTCATCAAAGTCTAGAGATTTCCTGCCCCTTTTCAGTGCTGCTTTGGCTATGTGGAGTGGCCCTGCCACCAGGCATTTCTTCTATTGCTGGTCTGAGAGCAAGAGGATGGGGCTCTTCACCTCTGTTGCTTCTTCGTGTGTTTATCTTTTCCTAAAACTTACTTTGCATGGCAGACAGTGTAGATCATTCCATGTGATCCTATCACCTAGATGATGGTCCTGTCAGAGCATTAAACAATATTAAAACTTGCCCTACGATGAGATTATTTAAGTATCTTATTGGATACTTGTTTTAACAATAACATGTAACATTTCACATTGATTTAGGACTTTAGGACAGTATTTCTACATTTTAGTGGCATGAAAATAAGGTATTACTAAAACATAGTACTGTGAAAGACGTGGGTAAGGAGTGAATGGAAGGGAAGCAAATCAGTCCAACTACTATAGAGAAATTACCCACTTCAAGTAGAGTTTTGGGGATTCTTGACATTAGACGTCATTTCAAGCATGGTATGAAAGAAGCAAAGATAGTACAAACTAGTTTTTATAACAAAATGCTTTGTTCAGTTCAACTGCTTTTAATTTGTATTGTTTTTATTAGTAGCACTTCAGTTTCCAATTTTTTTAAGGAATCAAGCAAAGATTATAATAATAATTTATATTTAAATTTTTCATGTCCATCAGTCAAGGCTTAACTTAAAAAAGAAATGTTCAGGTCAGGGGTGATGGCTCATGCCTATAAATCCTAGCCTTGGGGAGGCTGAGGCAGGAGGACTGTCTGGAGTTCAAGGTCACTTTGGACTACATAGTGAGTTCCAGGCTGTTCTGAACTACATAGAGGCTTGTTTCAAAACAAAAACAGTATTCAGATAAGATTTTGCCTAGCTTTTTCAAGTGACTTACAGGCCTTAATAGTAGTGTTATATATTGTAGAGACATTCTATAATGAAGGAGCTTTAAAACTCTAGGCATTTAAAGAGGGCCAGAGATTTTTCTAAAGAGGCAGATATTCTAAAAAGGAAAGAAGAAACAAAAATTCATCCAAAGAGGTAAATAAAACATCTATCTATTCAGGGTCAAAATCATACTTGGTTCTGGACGCTGAAAGGAAGAAAAATTCAAGGTCTCAATGCTTGTGCTATGAAGGCTCTGTTATAGCCTGGTGGGTCAAGAGTTGAGGCTTGGGGATCAGATACACATTGTCTCTGGGTTTAGTCTCTGTCTTATTTTTCCTTCCAGGTGCTGTGAACAAAACAGCTTAGAGGGAAAGGGTTTATTTGGCTCAGATTCCAGGTTGCCGTGTATCATTATTTGAAAGTCATGGTGGTAGGAAATTGCAGCAGCTAATGAAATCTATAGAGCAGGGAGAGAATGAATGCATGCAGGCTTGTGCTCAGCGGCCTTATACTCGGACACAGTTCAGGGGAGTGATGCCACCCTCAGTGGGCAGGTCTTCACAATTCAGCTAATCCTGTTAAGAAAATCCCTCAGAGGTGTGCTCACAGGACAACCTAATCTAGATGATTCCTCATGGAGACTCCCTTTGCAGGTCTGTCAAGTCTACACTGTAAACTAACCGTCCCAGTCCCAGTCTCACCATTCATAAGCAGCACAACCTCAGACATGTTCTGAGTGTTCTCAAGGCTTACATAAAGTAGTCATGTTTGCATGCAAAATTGAATAGTACTCATAAATAACCTAATCCACTGAGCAAACCATCATATAAACCCTCTATTAAGTGTGAGCTATTACCATTATCTGAGAACAAACAACTGGGCAGTGATTTAATTATACATTTAATATCAGTCTGAGACAGTTAGAATGAAAGTGATGCCAATGAAAATGATCAATAGTGTGTGGTTTTACAGAAACAGAGAACTGGCTCTATTTACATACCTAAATGAATTTGAGATTTTAAAAGCTCCCTGCCTGGGGCATTCTTAAAGATCCTGCTTCTCATATATCATAATTAACTCAGCTGTAACCACTGAGCTGAAGCTATGAATTCATTAATGTCTGAAAAGCTGACATTTAAAGCGCAAGTTTGGAACTGATCAGAGGGTGGAAGATCATTGTACCGAAGTAGGGCAGGACTGTTGAGAAATAGGTGTTGCCTTTTGTTTTCACGAAGTTCGACTACCTCAAGCTCAAGTGAATGTGGATCGATTTTAAATGCCTGGTGGTATTAAATTGCTGTTTCTTAAGAAGGCTTTTGAAGACTTTAAGCTGTAACTTTGGAGCCTGTGGAACCAAACAGATGCTTCCTGGGACTCTGTGAGTAATGTCCTCCCATAGCCGGAGTCATAACTCATCAGATATTGCCCTAATGGCCTGCATGAGTCAATATATCTCTGAGTATTTGCAGAGGACAGACCCTTATGCCAAAGGATCTGGTTTTTAGTAACTGAAAACATGCTTAGAGCTTAAAATGAAATTACCAAGGGAAAATCCGTCATTTAAATACAGTTCTCTGGAGAGTTCACTTTTCTGTCTCGAGGTATTGATGCCATTTTTACTCAGAAGAGGACAAAGCTCCTGTGGGAGCAGAATTACTGCCACCCTTAACTTCCCAGTAAAAACATCAGCGCTTTTGCTTTTCGTGGTGATAGTGGCTGAGTCCTGGTGGTGGTAGTTGGTTTTGTGTTGCAGATAGCTATGTGATGACTGTTTTAGGGTATTTTTTTTTTTTGCATTATTTTTCCCTGTGGGTTGTCTCAAGATGTTAGTTAAGTGACATTTTACTGTAGTTGGTGTTAGAAAGACCCCAAGAAGGATTTTCAGTGGACCGTACCCTCCCTTCTTCCTTCCCATTCTACTTGCTCTCTCTCTTTTGAAGGTTCCTGATGGTGTTAAGAAAAATAGGAGACAAGTTTTTGAAACATAAGAGATGATGACCTCTAATGTATACCTGGTAGTCTGGCTCAGGGTTATTATCTTAGGAGACAGACTAGTGCAGAAGACAAATTCTTGACTTTTAACTCAGACTACTCAATAAATGTTTCTTGATGTCTGTGGCAGAGTCAATGATTTTAGCTGGAGTTCAGGTTTCTTTTTTAGAAAAGTTATTTTGAGTTTGAAAAGAGAGAGGATTCAGAGCAGAGTGATCATATAATCAGCATAATATTGAAAAGAAAAAGTAAAAAGAAAGCTGATTTTCCCCCTAAGTGGCTTAGAAGTTGATGCTGGTATGATACCCAGCCTTCCCTGTAGACCAGCAGCAATAATACTGTAATATCCATACAGTGCGTACTAGATACTGAGCATTATTCTATGTGCTTTGCATATTTCAATCAATTTGCTTTTCTTAACAAGTTCTGAGGTAGAGCTCATTTTATGGTTGGAGCAACTGAGTCATACAAAGTTCAAATGATTTACTCAAAGCACACAGTAGTAAGTGCCAGAACCAGTATTTGCAGTCATGGAGTGAAACCCGAGTCTTTGTTGAGCAGAGACCAACACCTGAGTAAGGATGAAAGACTGATCTGATTGGTTTGGAGGAACTAAGTGTGGGGATGTCTTATGTTTTGTTTTGTGTCTGGAGCTTGAGAGCAGAGTGAATATCATGAGTCCACTAAAGCAGAGAGGGCAAAAGGACTGTGGCTGTTTTAAGTCTCCTGCATCTCAGAGGAGATCCCCACATGAATTTTCATTGTTCTTGATAGGATTATGGAGACGGCTGAGTGGTTGTGACAAGGTTAACATTGTAAAACTAGGGGCCAGGGTGGACTCCTACACATGCACAACTGTCTTAGAATATTTTCTTGTTTTGTTATAACTGAATACCAAGGCTAGTAATTTGTAAAGAATGGGATTTATTTAGCTCATGGTACTAGAGGTTGGAAAATCTAAGAATGTGGTGCTGGCATCTGGTGAGAGTTTCCCTGCTATATCATAGTATGGTACAAGGCATCATATGGGGAGACTGAGACTAGCTTGGGTCTTTCCTTTATTCCTTATGAGGCCACTAATACTGACATGGGGGATCTAGCATGATGATCTTAACTGATATGAATCCCAAAGGCCCTTCAGAGTACTATCAGTATATGACTTTATGGATTAAGTTCCCTATATATGAATCCAGGAAACACATCCAAACTGTCGCAACAAAGGGATGCTGTGAAGAAAGAGACACATGAAGAAGACAAGCAGGTGGATGTGCCCCTCTGGATGTGAGTTGGATTAGCTGCCTCACTCTCCAACACCTTTAAAAAAAACCTGGAGCATCCTGCTACCATCCCAAGAAGATGAAAGAAAGCATGAAACTCACAATTTGTCTTTGTCCTTGGTGTGACTAAAGAAGCATTCATTTGAATGTATTTAAATTAGAGAGATTAACTTTCCTGCTTTAGAGATCACCAAGAGCTTGATATAGAACTTAAGTTCAGTTATGGAAAGAGTAAGGTTTTATGCACTTGAGTATTGACTTGCAAAAGCTGTATTTAATACAGAATTCTACTGAGTCACTATGGCTTCCGTAGAAGACACCACCAAAGGAACTTTCTATTATGCTTTCAAGTAGAAAGCTCTGAGTACAGAACCCTGGAGATGAGACGGACATTCACTCTCTCTCCTCACATTTCTACTGTAGACGCAGCTCCTTGAAAAGCAATTTCTACTCAGTTACATGTACTTTTCTATAGGTCGGAAGCAGTTAGGGAAAATGAAGAAACTTTTGGTACCAAGGCTATATTGGTTACTAATGCTGAACTGTTTCAGGAACACTGTGGTCCATATTGTGGCAGTAAAAGTACTTTACACCCCATCTATGGAGGAGGCTAATGCACCAGTTTATGGGCCTTGCATTCCCCAGAGGGCCTCAGTTTATAGGCCTTACATTCCCCAGAGTGCCTTATAAATTTGTGACTTGTTCTCAAGTGCTCTATTTTGCACTTGGATTCCTAAGAGAGTCGAGGAATCAAATGAATAAGTACACACACACACACACACACACACACACACACACACACACACACCTGGTTAATTATGTGCTACAGGAACTAGTCACACTCTATTTCTCTAATCCTGTTTCTTTCATAAAGTTCTCACAAAATTTTTGTTGTATAAACACTTTCTGATGCAAAAGACTTTTATGTTTCTATTACAGAATACAAAATACCCTAAGAGATTTATTTTAGCCTTGAAAAGAAGTTTAAATGTCCAGAGTATGCCTGGGATGGGCTCCTAAGCAAAGAACAACCTGATTATTATTGTTGCTAGAGTCATTTCATAGTTACTGAGACTCATCATTGCAAAGAGCTTCATTTAGTACTTAACTGTATTGGTTCTTAGTTTTATTTCTAGTAAATAAGCATGTTTAAGGTATTACTCATCAAAATGCTCTCTGTTGAGTCTACATTCACGATCTTTGCTAAAGCAACCTGCTGGAGCCAGGGGAGGCTCCAAGTTCTATGACCCAACTCCTCAATTTCTTCCTATTGCTAAAATGGAGCTAACATTACTGCAGACACACACATCAGAGACATGTCAGGGTAGGTTGTGAGTTATTATCTGAAAAGCACTTTTTAAGAAGTTTAGGAGGGAAAAAATTATAAAATGGAGACCAGCCTTGCTTTGTCGACAAGGAGAGATTTCACCACACAACAGAACTCCCAAAGAGCATCTACTCAGGACAAGAATTGGTGGTCCGTAGGTCTCTGAAACCAGATCTCTCAGTTTTCAACATTTTCTCATTCCAACACATGAAGGTGCAGGACTCAAGAGCTGCACAAAACACAATCCTAGCATCTTAGTCTTTTGCCTACCACAGGGCTACCATATGGGACAAGTACCTCAAGAAATTGCAAAGCTCATAGCAAATAAAAGGTGTTTTGTGTAAATGAGGAATAATAGCCAGGCACGTGTGTTCTGAGTGAAGAGATATGTGTGTCTGTTCAACCCTTTATTTGCAGGAAATGAGTGTGTTGGCTGAACTAAAGCTGTCTACAGCTTTTAAGATGACAGCTGTGAGATACTTAAAAACATATGCTGTTTCACATTTTGTCTGCTTGACACCACCAGATTGAAGATTTAAAAATGAGTTTCAAAGAAGTTTTATGGCAGTGCATATTTTGAAATCCTTCCCATAAAAAACAGTTATTAACAGTCTATTATACTAAGCTACTCTGTGACATGCTTGCCATAGAAATTCCTACCCAAAGAACAGTATATCCAGTGGGCAACCAGAATTTCCTTAGATATGAAAGAACTCCATTCTACGACAGGGGCCATTGCAGTCCCAGATTAGCTATAGGCCTCAAAAGCAGCACAGATCTGAGCACAGTTGGTTTGGCAGAGCATAGATAATCTTCCTCTGTGATATTTTCCATTATGTCTCTTAAGAATTGGGTGCACAGCTTGTCTGCATCCTGGATTGCTAGTCAAAGCCTGAATGTTATGGCTACCTAGAAAATCCTGAAGGGCAGGCCAGTATTGATCAAGAGCAGAGCCAAGCAGGTATTTTTTGTCTCATTTGCATTTTCAAATTCTCAAGTACTGCTCAGTGCCAGTATGAAGATACTTTTGGTTTCCCCACTTTGGAGTATGTCAAACACTTTATTATTAGAATTCACAAGTTTTTTTTTTTTTTTGAATGGAGGCTCCCTGGGGATTCTGGGGAGCCAAAAGGTCTCTCTGGCAGGCCCAGACCATTCTTGCTGGGTTGCTCTTTTCAGGGCTACATCCCTGAGCTTAGGAAAAGGGTTACTAATCAAGCAGTCATGATGTTATCAACACAGCAGGGAACAAAATGCGTGAAGAAGCAGGGGTCAAGTAACTGGAGTGCCAAAGTGGACATTTGGACACAACAGTCCGCAATAGAGACAAGACTCTGGTGACTGGATGTGAAGATTAGGAGGAGGCTTGAGTAAGTAAGAGTAGCTCAATACATTTAGAAATGTTGCCAGTGAAGTGATGGTTAGACGAAAAAGGAATAGCAAGTAAAAACAAAATTCAAAGGTAACATCAAAGAAGCCTTTCTTTCCCCAGGCTTAGAGGAACAATGTGCTGTGAAGCATGGAGGGCCATCAGTTCAGCCCTCTGCTCCTGCGACAAAGGGGAATGAAGGCAAGGGATGCTAGATTCTGCTCACTGCGTCTTTGGTGGATCTAAGAGTTCCCCCCACAAATGGGACTTAGCAGTCTACATTCTTTTGACCAGGCTGGTTAGAAGCAACCTCTCTTGATTGGGTCATCCATGCTTCTCCTAAAACATGACAGCTTTGAAACAGTCACTCTTTTTATCCCCTAGATATTTGGAATGTAAAATCCACTGAAACATCAGGATTTGCTCTTCTTGATACAGTTCTGTAGCAGAGCCAAGTAGATGTGCAGGATTTAGCCCTCTTGACTAATCTGATGAGCATTTCTATTATTTTAAGGTTTTAAACAGTGCCTTTTTGGAGCTGCAGGTAAAGGTGATTGTCTTTAATCCTAATGACTTGAGTTCATCCCTGGGACTGACATAGTGGAAGGAGACAACTGACTCCCACACATTGTCCTTTGACCTGCACATGTGCACCATGGCACATACCCACAAATAAATAAATGTAAATTCAAAAATAATATCTATATCTGTATCTATCTATCTATCTATCTATCTATCTATCTATCTATCTCTATCTCTATCTATCTATCTATCTATCTATCTATCTATCTATCTATCTATCTATCTATACAAATTGCCAAGATAGTGGCATTTATATCTTGGGAGTAACCAGCAGCTGTCTAATTGGACTTAATGGCCACTCAACAGGAGGGAATTCATGCCCCCTACTGTAAGCCTAGTCAGCTACCTATGGCTGGTAAGCTCATAGACCTTGGAGGAGAAACCTATGACTACCGGTTTTCTGAATCAACATAGTTTCCAACCATATTGTAAATGCTTATTCTTATACTAACAGACAAGTGTAGCCTTCATCCCTCATCAAAGTTTATTTTTGCAGTAGATGGAGGCTATTATGTATCTGGTCATAATGCAGAGAATAAGTGACCAGGGGGTACCCAGTCCCAATTGGAATGTTTCCAATGCAAACCCAATACCTGAGGCTCAGGGAACAATAAGAAAGAGAGGGTGAAAAGACTCTAAGAACTAGAGGACCAGAACTCCTGATGCAAGATAGTGTCTTCTATGACAGGGAAGCTGCACCCATGAAAAACAACGTGCTTATCTAAACAGACCTGCACAATGTCAGTAGCCGTGGACATGATGAAGTGGATGGGAGAAATTTCACAAGACTCTCCTTCTACTCGCTCTAGATGAAGAGCTACAGCCAATCAATGGCTGCTGAGAGAGCGAGAGCCAGTTTTCTCCAGGGATGAGCTCCCTGATAGGTTATCCAATCCCAAGTGGTCAGTCCTAAAAACGTGCAGGTATGAACAACATTACGTGGATCCAGGAGGTTGTGTGTGTGTGTGTGTATGAAGCAATAATAATCATAAAGGAAGAGTCTGGGGACGGCATGGGAGGAGTTTGAGGGGAGAGAAAGAGCCATGGAAATTATGTAAATATATACTCATGCATGAAATTCTCAAAAATTTAAAAAAAAACATTAAAATTATGCAAACAAAATCAGAAAGAACTTCGGTAAACAGATTCCAAATGGCAGACCAAAAGCCACTAAATAACACCACATATTAATGTAATCAGCAGAGAGAGCAGCCATGCTCAATTTGGGCAGGGAGGCTGGATGCCTTCCTGTCAGGTACTTGTGAAAGTGATAATCCTTTCCCTTCAAGTTTTAGCACCTTCTAAGATTCTTGGAAGGTCACTTTACCCTCTAACTGTTTTTCCTTTTTCTCCTTCCTGTTGCTCAGAAGTGGATGGCAGCCTGGGAGTCAGAATAAGGCAGAGTCCCATTGTTTTCCTTGCTTAAGTCTACTTGCTTTTTCATTTCCTCCCATTTATAAAAAGCAATTGGTGACATCTATGTAGGAGGCACATGGACAATATTATCATTGCTTCTTGTCATTACTAACTCGTGCAGCGGTCTTTCCATTTTCAGACTTTGTTTCATGAAAAGTTGACATTTCAATGCCAAGTGATATTTCCTCCCACTTCCTGCCACACAACTGAAAAAGGTAGCCTTTTGCAAGTAGCTTGATGTACAAGATTTTGAGAAAGGATATTATATCTGACACAGCCCACAAATTATAGATATGCCTCCATGTTTTTCTAAGTTTGTGAAACTAAAAGCAGTAACACTTGTGTTTGAAAAGACATTAGTCATTTACATATATAAGCATTGATTCATAACAATTTCAGTCCAAGACAGAAATAGATGCTTCAAGACGAAAGAGACCACTAGTGAAGCTACTGGAATCCTCCTTTATTTGAAGAGTTTGGGTTCTAAGACGCCCCCAGTGGCTGTCTGAAACTGAGACTAGTACCAACTTAAACAAACCATATTTTGCTATAACTATGATAAAGTTTAATTTATAAATTATGCACATAAAAGATTAACAACCATGGGGCTGTAGAGATGGCTCAGAGGTTAAGAGCACTGGTTCAGTTCCCAGCACCATCATGGAAGCTAACAACCATCCATACCTCCAGTTCCAGAGGATCTGATGCCCTCCTCTGACCTCAGGGCATTGCAATACACTCATACACATAAAAAATAGAATATTTAAAAAGATTAACAATAGTAAGTAGTAATAGTATGTGATGATTTTAACCAGAAAAGGCAATGAAGGTTGTGTGAATGCAGTCTCTTCCACTAGAAATGATTAATTTTACTGTACTTACTCTCCTGCCTGTAATGATGTGAGATGGAAAGGCAGGAACTTCATTTCTACTCTCCTCCTATGTGAGGAGAGTAGAAATGAAGTAGTCATTGTGAGGTAGCATTTGGCCACTACATAAGGGTTATTCAAACACAGTCCTGAGATACCTCCACAGTTGATCTGTTAATTGAGATGGTAACTAAGTAACAGGTGGATAATGTATCCAGAGGCAATGTGCTGGACAACGGGATGATTTTGCCCTAGGTGGGAAAGAGCAGGATGGATAACACAAGACTCAACATGCTTCTTAGAACACTATTAAAAATTTTGAAGTGTGGATTTCTGAAAGTTTCATTTAATGCTTTCAGATGATAGTTGAGCACGAGTAAATGAAATGACAGAAAACAAAGCAGCGGGCAGGGGAGCCACTCCTATTAGATTCAGTGGTGCACATGCTTCGTGTTCTTCCTTTGGAGAAAGAAGTAAATGAATATATAGCAGCCTCAGATTACTTGTTCCAAATCTCTCTTTGGGTGATAGAATTATATGAGTCAGTTTTTGTGCCTCATTTCTGTTATGTTTTTGTAGTAAGCAAATAGTGAAGGTTAACTTAGTCCTGTGCTGCCATGGTTGGTTTCGTTTGTCAACTTGATGCACCTGAGAAGAGGGACCCTTAGCAGGGGAACTTCCTCTATTGGATGGACCCATGGGCATGTCTGTGAGGCAGTTTCTTGATTATTGAGGATGTGAGAGGACCCAGCCCACTGTGGGTGGTGCTGCTCCTGGGCAGATGATTGTGGGCAATATCTGGAAGCAGAGAACAGAGGAGCAAGCCAGTAAGCAGCATTCCTCTCTGGTGTATGCTTCAGTTCCTTCCTCCAGATTCCCAAGTTCCTGCCTGACTTTCCTCAAAGATGGACTGTGACATCGAGCTATAAGATGCAATAAACCCTTCCTTCCCCAAGTTGGTTTTTGATTGGTGTTTTGTCACAGGAACAGAAAGCTAATACAAGCTTAAATATCTGTTAAAGAATCTAAACTCTACTTGTACTGACTTTTACATCAAATGTGATTCCACAAGTGACTCTCCCATAGGATCTGAACAAAGCTGACTCAATTTCTGTACAAGGAAAGGGAGCTGTTGGTGTGAGTCAGGACATCAGACAGATACAGATTAGTGAGAGGACTCACATAGGCAATTTTGCCAAGATATCTCAGGCCACACTTGTCATTGGGGCATAAACTCTGGTAGCTTGAGCTCCAAACTGCCAGACTCCAGTGTCCTCTCAAGGTCATTTGTGCAACTCTAGGGTTGCACAATTTAGTCATGCCCAGACGCAAGGGCCACTGAACCTTGACTTGGATTGCCTCCAATTCCCATGTGATAATATTACTTGGTGACTTTGCTGTTGTCATGGTTAAGCACAAGAATTTTAGGATTGCATCTAGCTAACTCCACATATTTTCAGTGCTTCCAGAGTCCCATTATCCCAGCCTGTATTCCTCCTCTGGTATTCAGGGGCTGAGGGAATGTTCCCCACTGCGCTGAACCACCACCCGGCCATGCTTGTCTGGAGCTACATTAATTCTTTCTTGAACTCATCAACCAGGTTCTGGTCTCTCTTCCCTCATAGTAGGCCAAGCAGGATGAGGATGGTGCAAGAACAGACTCCTTGTCCTGTGCTCCTTGTCCTTCTCTCTTCCCCATCACTTTACCCACCCTAGTGTCCCCAGGTAGAAGACATAAATGCTGTGAATGGTGCATACATGTGGGCAGAGAGAGACTGGAGTTGGGAGACAGTGTATCTAAGGGGATGAAAGAGGAGGTTTAGCTGTGCTTATGATCTGGGGCTCCACTTGGCCATGTTGAAGCTATTTGGCACATAGCTGATGAGACTTGCTGGGTCCATCTCGTTCCTTTCCTTAGCTATTTGCTTCTATTTCATGTTTGTTTCTGGTGATCTCTGCTTACACGGGACTTCCTGCTTGAGTTACTTTGCTCAGGCCTAGGCTTGAGTGAGAGGAGTAGTTGTTCTGAGGTTTCACAGTCGTTCAGGGAGACAGCAGGCAGGCAGACAGCACAGGGACTTGGGCTTTTGAGAGAGCAGAGTGGGTCCCTTTGCAATAGCATTCCCGAGGTGGGTGGCTTCAGATGAGATCACCTTAATGAGGTCTGGCAGGTATAAATCATACTTCAGGCAGGACGCTGAATCTACTTAAATAAACTCCTTCAGCATCTATCTCAGCGATGCTCATTTACGGACTATCAATAGGGTAATTTTTCTTAGTATCTATAGAAAGAAGATTCCTAAATACAGAAAGCTGTTTGACAGCATTTTATTAGATTATTGCATTTACTGAATAGTAAGAAAACAGGTTTCTTTTAAAAACATGGTATGGGGAAACCAAAAAAGTCAGTGTGGCAGGCCATAGCTTCCCCAAGATGATGACTTGCAAATATCAGTTCACAGCCCAGAGACAAGCTGAGGCAAATAAACAGCATGTAAGATGTCAGAAATGCATGGAATTTGTACATTTGGTTTATGAATGTACACATACAGAAAATAGGCCTTCTAGACAGCAGAGCTAAAGAAAGCTTTAAAAGGCAAAGGAAATAGAGTATTAGTACAACAAAGATTTAAGAAACTAATAAAGAGGAAAAGACCAAGAAGAAGGTACTTAGTTCCAGTATCCCCAGCAGTGACAATCAGCCAGTGAGTCTTCATCCAAGAGTGATGCTTCATCTTCCTGAGAGGACAGTGATGAGGATGAAAGCCTCAGTTCCTCCTCTTCAGCCTCCTCTTGACCTCTTCCTCTTTGCTGACGTGGACTCACATTCCATCTCAGGAAGTAGGGAACAACAGTACAAGTAGCAGCTTTGAGGATGAGCCCCCAGAGGAGGAACAGAAATAGAATTGCTTCTTCCATACTTGACTGATGGACCAGAAGCATCAATGGACTCTTAGAAAAGAGTTTAAATACTCCCAAGCAAACAGGCGAACTGGTTAAACTTTCTAGAATGCAGAACTTTGTTTTCCATTGTATGGAACACGAATAATGGATCTACAAAAACTTTTAGGGATTAATCCTTTTTATATATCTGTAGAACCTAGTCAAAGCTGAAAAACATTTATTCTTTCTATGATGTTATTTTTCCCTGTGAAATAAATGCTATACTTGGTTACATGTTAATGGTGTTTATGGGGTAAGTTGTCAAGATAATGCACCAGAATATCCAGTAATGAGTTTCCAATTTTTTAACCTGTATTTATTATGTAAGATTTAATATTTTTATTATAATTGTGGTTTTCCTATTGTTAACAGATGTGTTTTATTTTAAAAAGTGTTAGAATTTAATTGACTTCCTTTTAATAAAACAGAATGTCTGGAATTAGCAATTATATCTTAAGGTCTATAGAAATGTGTAGCTGACAATGTACAGTCTTATTTAATCTCTATACAAGTCTTGTGTGACGGTGAGGAGCAAGGTCATAAGAGCTCTGCCCGGGTCACATAGACAGCAGGGAACAGAGCAAGATCATCAGCTTTTAAATCTTATTTCAAATGGTTCTTTGGTGAATCTTAAACGTAGAGTGAACTTGAACAAGGTGAATATAAAGTCCTTAGCACTTCTGAGTCTCCATAAGACACCCCATGCACAGACTGCAGCTGTTTCACCAGCCTCGTGATAAAGCCTTGGCCTCTATCTCTCTGTCTCTGTCTCTCTTCCATTCTCTCTATATATAATTCTGTATACATATAGAAATTTTTCTGTGACAATTTTCAGATTTTTAAATTTAAATTGTTTATTAATGTACATTAATTGAACAAAATAATGGTTTTATTGTGTTTTTTTTTTTGAGACAGGGTCTCCCTGTAGCCCCAGCTGGCCTGGAACTTACTATGTAGATAAGGCTGACTTCAAACGAAAGAGATCTACCTGCCTCTGCCTCCTGAGCACTACTACATCTGGTTTCATTGTGACATTTTATACATGAATATCACATATTGATCATATTAATTTCTTCTGTTACCTTCTCTCATTCCCTTTTCCCCTGGTTTCTGTTTTTCCCAAGTAATTTTCTACTCTCATGTATTCTTTTTTGTTTTAATTCATTCATTTGTTGGCAATTTCATACATATATAATATAATGTATTTTTATCATATACCCTCCAACTCCCTCTAGAATCCTTCTTCCCAACAACCTCTCCTAAATATATATGTATTTAATGACTATCTATCTATATGTCTATCTATCTATGTTTAAATGACCCACCGAGTTTAATTAGGGTTACTTGCAATGAGCGTGTGTGTGGGATTATTTACTGGAGCATTGACAGTTTACCACTAGCTATGCTCTTGAAGAAAAATGAGTCCAGTGACTACACTCTTGGAGAGAAATAAGTCCCTCTTCTCCAGCAGGTATTAATTGCCAGTAGCTCCTCAGCTAGGGATGGGGCCCCATGAGCCCCTTCCTCTTCCATGGTACAGTGTTGATGGGCTTGAATTTGGGGAGGTCTTGTGCAGGTAGCTGCTGTGAGTCCATGTGTGGAATAGCTTTGTCATGCCCAAAAGTCAGCAGTATTTTCCCAGCAGTCTTCATCATTCTTCGGATTTTCCATGATTTATGCCTGTGCTTCCATGATGTTCCCTGAATCTTGAGCTGGAGTGTGTGTGTGTGTGTGTGTGTATGTGTGTGTGTGTGTGTGTGTGATATAAATGTCCTGTTTATGGCTGAGAACTCACTAGTAACTTATTCTTAGTACCTTGACCCATTATGAGTCTGTGTATTAACTGCTACTCATTTCTGCCCTCTTATTTTTAATTTAGATTATGTATGTGAGAGAAAACATGCAATATTTGTCTTTTTGAGTCTGTTTTTTTTTTCTTTTTGCTCAACATGATCTTCATTTTCAGAGATTTGATTTTCTTTTTAGTTATCTGGCTGTGAACACTCATTTTATTTAAAGGTTGCCTATGGTGCTTTGGCAAGCACAGAGAAAAAATACTTAGGAATTCTTGAAAGTGAGAAAAATCTGCCCTGTAAGTCATTTTCATTTATAATAAAGATTTTAATATATTAGATTAAATGATGAATAATCCACACAATGATATATATGGTAAAAGTTTTTTTCTGAAGAATTTTGATCTACCAGTTTGCTTTTCATATCTTTTTATGAATCTCATATTTTTCAAGGTCTTTTTAAAAAACACATTTTTGTGGTAGTTATCTGTCAGTTTTCCATAATGGCTGCACCAGTTTGCACTCCTACCAGTACTAAAGACCTTTGAAAAAGCCATATGGAAACATTATTGCAGAAGCTTCCTAAATATATACACATGTAAAAAGAGATTAAATGAAGTTATCCTTTAGAGGGGATAATGCCTTAGGCATTAGTCATAGGCTATCAAACAAAAGTCCAGTGATGTGGATTATCTTACTTTCAATTGTTAGTGGTATCTCAGAACTCCCAAACAATACAGGGTATTGCCATTTCTCTTGGTTACTCTCCAGAACTTGATGATAAGACCCCATTGCTAAAAACATGGTATACTTGAATCATAGGACATGGAGAAATAAAGCTGGTATTGACCTGGAAGCTTCATCCCTACTGGTTAGCTTTCACAGTGCCAGAAGGTACTATGCATGCTACTAGGGGAGAAAAGTCAACAGTCTTACCCAACTGTGAAACCTGCAAGCTATGATAACAGCTGGCCTGGCAAGATATTCCCACTGATTCAATAGTGGTACATATGTTTTGGGAGTAGCCAACCACTTTCTGGTTGGATTTAAGGTCTGCTCTACAAGATGGAACTCATGGCTGGGACTGTTATCTAAGCCAAGAGCCCATGACTAACTCGGGTATAGACCCTAGGGGAGAACTTAGTACCATTATTTGGGTAAATGAACATAGTATTAAGCTGCCTACTAAAATATCTTTATACTCATAGATTAGTGTAGATGTCAGCCTTCATCAGAGAAATTTCTTTTTGCAGTTGATGGTGATTAATGCAGATATTCATAGCTGGTCAACCTGCAGAAAATAAGAGACTGTGGAGTGCTCAGCCTTAAATGACATCTGTGTCACATCTCTTCCTCTGAAGGATCAGGGATCATCTCAGAAGAAGGGGCCAGAGATAGTAGAGAACTGCTGTGAAACAGTCATTTCTGGTCATAACAGGGTCCTGGCACACATGAACTCAAAGTGGCTGTTAAGTACATGTACAAGACTTGCACAAGATCAAGCCAGACAAAATTCCAACATCGATGGGGGAGGGGCTCATGAAATCCCACTCCTAGCTAAGGAGCTAATGGCAATTGGTGGCTTCTGGGGAGGAAGAACTATTTTAGATGGTTTAGATGCAGGCCCCTGATATGCTGCCCATGTTCCAGTGGATGGTCCCGTACTCACGAGCATATTGGCTAAGTGGACTTAATGGGTTGTAAAGAGTTCATAACACTGGGAAGAAAAAATGGTGGTAGGAGTTGGAGGGGAAAAACTGGGACATGGATTCAATAAAAACACATTATATTTGTGTATGAAATTCTCAAACAATAAATTAACAAAACAAAATTTCAGTTTTCTCCTGCATATATTTGATATAATACTAGCATGTGCTTCAAAGTTTTCTATTTTTGTGTATGAAGATTAAATAAATTTTGATTAATCAACTTAAACTGCCAAGACAATGCCTAGCATATAGTAGTCAATAATACTTAGCCATTATTATTTTTCCTATTGTACAAGATAGTTTTCATTATATATCTCACCACAGAACAAGTGTATGGAGTCACAACTTTAAGTACTTGAATCTTAGTCCATGTTTACTAACTCATGCTGAATATTCAAATAATTTTGGAGTATAGCAATTCAGAAATGATATGGTTTTTAAAAACAGAACACATAATTATAGTCAACTCTGGAAAGGATATTAATAGGAATATTTTAATGAGTCAAAAATCAATTCCTTCCATTATATTATGGAACAAGATAGGACAGTAATTTTAAATCTTGGCTTCAAGTTTACTATCTGTGTGATATTAACATAAATTTCTTGAGTCCTCAAAGAATCTGTTTCTTTCCTCATAAAATGAAGTTATTAATAGAACAGGCAGTTAAAGGTTGGAGAAGGTTAAAATAAGATAGTGCTCAGTCCAGTACCTGGCACAAAGTTTTGGCTGTCATAACATGAGAATGAACTCAGCACCAGATCCCAGACAGTGACTGACCATTATCTAGCTCAAACAACTCTGATATGCACTTATTGGGCTTATGGTAATATTTAGAAGCACTTCAAAATCTTTTCCTGTAGTTGATAAAAAAGTTACATTTTTTTCTTTTGAAATTCTAGTACCTTTCTCCTCTATTGCCTCAAGAAATCAATCTCTATTTGAGAATCACTATACATTTATGTTTCTTCCAGTCAAGAAAATGTTGCTAATCAGTAGTTTTTATTATGAAAAATGTTAACTGTGCACACACAAATATATATGCATACTCATATTTAAATACATATGTAACATTTCATGAGTAATTTATTAGCTCACTGTTGCTGAAAGTAATTTATTTGTCTTATAAGAGAAATATTGATAAATAACTTTCTATTATTTATTTTAATTTTTTCTTAGTAATAATTTTCTATTTCAGTTGCAACTTCTTTTACTTAAATATAACATTTGTCAAATATAACAAGTCAAATAGGAAAAGTTCTCTAAAATGCAAAATTATTTTTAATTCATTACTCTGTAGTTTTTATTTAATGCTTTTAATTTTGAGAATTTCATAATGAGTATTGTACTTGCATTATTTCCATCCCTCTCAGTCCCGTCCGACTCCTCCCATGTTCCTCCTCTCCCTCACAATTTCTTGTCCTCATCTTTGTTTGTCATTGTTATGTATACACACATACATTCATTTACTCTTGTTTCTGTATCTTTATATTTTTAACTTCTTAATTTTTGAGAATTTCATACATGAGTATTGTCTTTACATTACTTCCATCCCTCCTAGTCGCCTGCCACATCTCCCCACTTCCTCTCAATTTCTTGTCCTCGTTGATTATTATTTTTACTTGTATATACATTTATAAATATGCATATATGTGTATTTATGTAATATATTTAATATACACACATACATTATATGTATATTTATGTTAGATAAATATATGCATAAGTAGAAAGAATGCACTGAGTCTATTTAGTGGTACTAAGTGTGTACATGTATTTTGGACTGCTTATTGGGAATTAGATGATCTCCAAAGGAGCTGGTTCCTAGAGAAAAATAATTCTCCCTCTCTCAGCACCCATTGATTGCCTGTAGGTCTTCATCTTAAGGTGAGACCTTGTGAAATTTTGCCCAACAGAGCAGGCACTTCAATTGGTTTTGTCATTATACATATCATGTTAGACTACCTTATGAAGGAGATTTCATTAGTTTAACTTCCCTATAATGTTTTGGATACATTAACTAGTAGTAGCTGCCCTCTGGATCTTACAATCTTTGCTCCCCCTTTTCTTTGATGTTCCTGAGCCTTAGGTATAGAGGTTGCATTGCAGATGAGTCGCTTAGGGCTGGGCATCTCGCAGTCACTTATTCTCTGTATTTGGTCAGTTGTAGAACTTTGCAATAGTCTCTGTCTGTTGCAAGAAGAAACTTCCTTGATGAGTGATGAGAGCTACACTTGGCTGGGAATATAAGGGTGCATATTTAGAGTATAGAAAGAAGTTTCATTGGTATAGAAATGACAGTAGCAAATTCTCTCTACTGGTGTAATTGTGATACTTTTATTAGGGGTAATCAACAGCTGTCTAATTGGACTTATCCCTGCTTGACAGGAGGAAATCCATGCATGGTACTGTAACATAGGTAAGGCCACATGGCTAGAGAGGTCATAGACCCTAGAGAATAACTTACTACTCTGAAGCTTATTCATTTCCATAATAAGCTTCATGGTGGGAAAGTCCATTGGGTATATGCCCAGGAGTGGTATAGTGGGGTCATTTGGTAATTCTGTTTTTAATTAATTATTAGTTTATTATTTTTATCATATATGTATGAATATCTTGCCTGCATGTATGTAAGTGCAACATGTGTATGCAATGCCCACAGAACCAGAAGAAGGCATCAGAGCCCCTGGAACTGAAGTTGCAGATGGTTGTTAGTTGCCATGGAGGTGCTGGGAACTGAACCTGGGTTGTCTGCAAGAGCAGCCAGTGCTCTTAACTGATGATCTATCTCTCTAGCCCCTATTTTTAGTGTGTGTGTGTTTTAAAGAAGTCCTTACAGTGATTTCCTTCATGGCTGAGTAAGTTTACAGTGTTATCAGCAGCGAATAAGTGTTCTTTTCCCCTATATGTTTGCTAGCATTAGTTATTTGTTTGGTGCAATTTTTTTTTTACAATAGCCATTTTAAATGAGGTGAGATGGAATCTCAAAATCATTTTAATTTTTAGTTTGTTTTGTGACTTTTTGGCTAGATACTGTCTGGCTTTGAAAAGAAACAGATCATCTATCTATAACTACTTCTTTGGTTGATAATAGGTTGATTACCGAGGTCGATTAGGCCATTCCAGACAGTGGGCGCAAATACAGAACCTGCAGGAGGAAGACGGGGGAAAGAATGGCACTGGAGTGGCTATTCCGTGCGTGGCATGGTCAGGCGTGTCTGTGTGTGCGCATCCCCCGATTCACATTCACAGCAGCAGTGCCCCACATCCCTCCAGGGTGGCAGGCCCAACGTCTCACCACAGGGCCAGAAAGCTGCGGATTTATAAAACTCTTTCTGCATTCTATTCTTCAGACCTTCAGGGGTTGTAGTTCCATGTAACCCTTACAACATCACAGGCAGCCCTGGGGAGGTATGCAGTAAGTCTCCCCCCAGAGACAAGCCCAAGGCATTCTTCACAAATATTAGAGCGAATGTTTAGAAAGGAAGAGAAACAATGAGAGTTTGGGTCTCTTGCTTATGTAGAATCGCCTTTGCATGGGAAAGCCTGCACCTTTGAGGATTTGGAAGAAAATTACTGTGACTGAGAACTAGGATAATAGCTAGCAAAATAATACTAGAAATAGTGATTTTCTTCTTCCCTCGTGTTCCTATCAATCGAGAATCAGTCATAAAGGAAATGGTTTAAAGTATTTTTCCTTTTATGTGATAGTCCAAAATGTATCAGGTACCATTCCAAGTACTTCATATGTTAATTTGTTTTATCCACTTAATGTCATTATTGCTATTTCTATGTCTCTGATAGTGAAATGGAGTCATAGAGAGGTTAGGGAACTCCTTGCTCATGAAGTTGTGGGACAGAGCTGGGTTAAGAGTCCAGGCAGGAGAGTGTAGGACCTGTGATCTCATCAACCAAATCAGCGAAAGAGGGACACATTCAATCTCCCTTATTTTCCAGCTCAAAGGGTGTCAGTTCACTTTGAATACTGATGCCAAAACCCTTGGAAACATAACAATTTGACAATGGGGAGTATCAGTTTTTGATTACGTGACATTAGAAGGAAGATAGAGGAGAAAGTTCATTAGCTTGTATGCTCAATCAGAAGAATTGACTTGGCTTAATTCCATTTTCCAGGTGAATAAAGAATAAATTAATACAGGGTAAGATTTTATAGCACTTGACTCCTCTTATTAAATAAACACTCTAATATCTTAGCTAAACATGTTAAGTAGTGAGATTTATTCTTTTTTGAATGTGAAAGTTTAATACTTAAAGGATCAATTAATACAGCCATCAAAGATTAGCAAAGAGTGGGAAACTCAAGGTCCCCATTCAACATCTTGGCATTTACCCAGTCCATAGGACACATTTTACCTTACTATACCATTACATTTTATTCAGGCAATATTAGCAAGTACTGTGGCCTGTAAAAAGTTAGCTTTCACTAAAGATACAGGAATGAAATAAAATATGGGGAGTTAGTGTTTTACTGTTAGGATCCCTAAAATGTACCACGAAGTTCTGGTAGTAAAATTTCTTTGAAGCATGTTGTGCACAGTGTTAAGGTTCCTCTGGAAAAATAAACTGTGAAAGAATGCTCTTTTGCCCTTGCTAGCTGCTTCTCACTGACTGAAGATGATACAGTGCTTCCTAAATGCTGGCCCATTTCCTTCATGCAGAAGATCTAACATTGTATCATCTCTCATTTAACTATGAGAATAGAGAAAATGCATAATTTATAAACTCTTTTGCAGGAATGTCAAGTAGCCCGAGTGGAGTGAGCTAGAGCTGTGTTTTCATTTCTCGCACAGGCAAAGTGGCTCATACCTAGAGGAACAGGGCTTCTTGCTCAGACTCTGCTTTACATCCTAGAGCACAGGTTTGCACTGAGCCACGAGTGGTGTGGGAGATGTGTATAGGGTGGCAGTGGCATCCACGTATTAGCTTGTGTATGCGTGTGCAAACACACAGTATGCACATGCATTCACAGACACACACTTAGAAACATACACACAAGCACACATACCGTACAAGCGTTTAGATGTGTTCACACCACCACAGGCGTTCACACACTCAGAGACACAGGCACACTCACGCTGTTTTAGTTTGCTTTTTGTTGCTGTAATAAACACTATGACTGAAATCAGTTTACAGCGGCAGGGGGGAGGCGGGTTACTTCAGTTTACACTTCCAGGTCACAGTCCATCATTGAGGGAAGTCAGAGCAGGAACTCAAGCAGAATTCATGGAGGACTGCTGTCTACTTTGTCACTCACTGGTTCACTCAGCTAACTTTCTTGTACATCCCAGGACCACCTTCCAAGGGATGGAGCGACCCACCGTGGACTGGGCCCTCCTACACCAATAATCAATTAAGACAGTCTCTCACAGACATAACCACAGGCCAGTCTGATGGAGGAAATGATTAAATTGAGGTTCCCTCTTCCCAAATGACTCTAGGTCATTTTAAAATGACAAAAACTACCTAGAACATGTGCCATACATATACATTCTCATACACGTGCTTAAACACATTCACATCCCTCATAAGAATTCACACACACACACAGACACATTCTCAGACATATGCACTAGACACATGCATTCACAAATACATACTAGCACAATCACTCACATATACACATATGTGCCATATTAGTACTTATCTACATTAACAAACACATATGTCAACCACACACATACACATACATTCAGATACATAGAAGCATTTACTCAGACACACATGAATACACACGGTGCTCTCCAAAGATGGCATGTTTAAAGGTGTTTATGTAAACTTCAAAAAGTCCCATGGAAAATTTGTTCAACAAATGGTGGTGGTTACACTGGATGTTAAACTGGTGATTAAACATGCTGAAGAATGAAAGTAGATCCCTATCTCTCATCATGCTCAAAACTCAACTCCAAATGGATCAAGGACCTCAATATAAAACCTAATATCCTGACTCTAATAGAGGAGAAAGCAGAGAATACAGTAGAACTTAGAAGCACAAGAAAGGATTTTATGAACAGGACCCTGATAGAACAGGCATTAAACACAACAATTGACAGATGAGACTTCATGTACAGCAAAGGATGCCAGCATTCAAGTAAAGAGGTAACCTAAAGAATGGGAAAAAAAAACCTTTATTAGCTACACATCTGACAGAAGTTTAATATCTGGAATATACAAAGAACTCAAAAAATTAAGCATCAAACAAAAACAAAAACAAAAACCCTCAAAACAAAACAAAAAACCAACCAAATTAAAAAATTGGAGCAAGGACCTACACAAAAGATTCTGAAAAGAACTGCAAATGATAGAGAAGTATTTTCAAAATGTTCAACATCTTTAACCCTCTAGTAAATGCAAATTTGAAATTTCATCTTACCCCAGTCAGAATGGCAAAGGCCCCTAAATAAAACAGAACAGTTCCCCTAACCCCCAAACCCCACAACAACAACAACAATAAAAACAAGTGATGACGAATACTGGCGAGAATGTGGGGCAAGAGGAACGCTTACTCACAGCTGGCCAGGACTGAAAACTGGTAGAGCACTATATGAGTCAGTGTGGAAATCCCTCAGGAAGGTAGAACTAAGTCTACCATATGATCCAGCTCCTGGGCATATACCCAAAGGACTCTGTGTCTTACACCAGTGACACTCCTTATTCCTATTCACTGCTGCTCTATTCACAACAGCTCGGAAATGGAAACAACCTAGATGCGTGTGCTTCCTGGTTTGAATGAGAATGTCCCCCATAGACTCCAGGTATTTGGACACTTGGTCTTCATTTGGTGGCACCGTTTGGGGAGGGTCATGGGACTTTTAGGAGATGTGGCCATGCTGGAGGAAGCACGTCACTGGGGGTGGGCTTTGAGTCTATAGCTTGCCCATTCTGGCTCTGCTTCCTGTGCCTGCTTGAAGTTATGATTGCTCTGCTTTCTGCTCTGGCCACCTCCTGCCTCCACGCCTCCCCGACTACATATATGGACCCTCACCCTCTGGAACCATAAGCCAAATAAACTCTTCCCTCTATAAATTGCCTTGGTCATGATGTCATCACATGAGAGCAACAGAAAAGTAACTAAAACAATGTCTATCAATGGAAGAATGGATGGATAATGAAAATATTTCATTTATTCAATGAAATACTATTCAGCTGTTAAGAAAAATGAAATTTAAGTAACGTATGAAAACTTGGTACTGTAGGATCTTCTTAAAATATATACATATACACATATAAAAGAATTTAAATAGAGTTACCAAGTAATGGGGAGACAATGCCACTACTAGACACCATAGGCTAGCAAATAAAAGCCCAGTCCCAGTAATGGGTTTCTTCTTTTAGAGTTATTGACCTGGTGGGTCCCATAGACCCTCAAACAATATTGGATATTGCCATTGCTCACTAGGACTTGATGGTAAGACCCTATTGCTAAAGACACTACATATGTGAATCATAGAACCAAAAAAAGGAGAAATCAAGCTTGTACCAACCTGACCTTGAAGCTTCATCTCTACTGGATAGATTTCACAGGGCTAGAAGGTGTTATGCGTTCTACCAGAAGAGAAAAATAATCATTAACCTTACCAGCTGTGAACCCTGTAAGCTACAATAATAACTGGCCTGGCAAGATATGTCCATTGGTTCAATACTAGGGATGCTGTGGGAATAATCAACTACTTTCTGATTGGATTTAAGGCTTACTCTACAACCCATCCCTGGCATTCTTATCAGAGGCAAGAACCTGGAGCTAGACAGTCACAGGCTGTCGGGGAGAATCTACTTTTGTTAACCTGCTAAATGAACATAATATTAAACTGACTTCTAATGACTTATTGTAAATTCCATAGAGTGTGTATCACTCTCAGTAGAGAAGCTTTTTCCTACAGCAGATGGAGATGAACAGAGAACCATAACAGATCAATGTTCAGAAAATAAGAAACAGCAGAGTTCCCAGTTCTAAGAGGGGCACCTGTATCATGCCTCTATCCCAAAGGCCCAGGCGTCATTGTGGAAGAGGGGATGCAACAATTGTAAGAGCCAGAGGTGGTAGATGACTCCAAGGAAACTGTTTCCCAGACACAACAGGGCAGTTGCACATATGAATAATACCACTACAAGTCCAAACCAGACAAAAACCCATCACGGAGGCAGGAGGTAGGCCAGAAGCCCCAGCGCTATCTGAGGAACTACTGGCAGTTAATGACTGTCGGGAGGGAGGGAGTGAGAGAGTCAGTTTTGTTTAAGGGTTTGATGCCAGATAGGTTGACCAGTCTCCTGAGAATGGACCCACACCCAAGAGCATTTGTAGAACACAATTGAGACTCAATAGGCATTAAAAAAACAATGCAATACATGAAGTTGGGAATAAGGACATGGGGTGTTTCTGAGAGGAGATGAGGGAGAGGGCCTACGGGAGGGCGTCTATCACCAAAATATATTGTATGAAATTCTCAAAGAATCAATGAATATATTATTTTTAAAAAGGAATTAAAGAAATCAAGTGCTAACAAACTAATTCCAAAAATGATCTTTCATCTTTTAAAAACTCCGAAGTACCATAATTTCCATTTTCTAAATGAGAAACCTGAAGCTCAGTGAGATTAGATGTACTGTTCTAATGAAAAGGGATTGCTAAGAGCAGGTGGCAGGATTGTAGCAAGGTATGTTTGTCACCAAAGTCTGTGTGCTTTCCTCAGGACCAGTCTTCTTCCCCCCCGAAACAGACTTATGGTTGATAAAAAACAGAAAAACTTATGATTTTCCATATCATGGTATAGTCAGCCTCATACAAATCAAGGAAGCTTATGGGCTTTGTGATGCTAGACTTAAAGATGACATGTCGTGTAGTCTTGAGGTTTTAGAATGAGGACTTGAGGGTTTAGGGAGAGGGTATTAGAGTTTGAGTGATCTCTAAAAATTCATGTTGAAATCCCAAACCCCTGAGCTGATTATTATTAAGAGCTAAATCCTTTGGCAGGTAGTTTGGTCATGAGGGTTGAACATTTAAGAATGGGATTTGCAGATTTTGAAGACAGATGCCCCTCAAAACTAGATAATGTAGGTAATAGAAGCAATGGGTCATTAAACAAAGACCCTGGGACCCATCCATAGGAGTCCTTAGTCAGAGAGGCCCCAGAGGCCTCCAGAACACAATACAGGCTCTTGCCATTCTTCTTGGTTACTCACCAGGATCAGTTAATAAGAATCTACTGCTATAGATAGCAAACACCTTGGATATAAAATGTAGAGAAACGATGTTGGAACCAGGCCAGAAGATTTCTCCCTGCCGGCTGGCTGTCACTGTGCTGGTTGATGTTCTGCCGGCTGCTGTGGAATAAAGGCATCAGTAGTCTACCCAGTTATGAATGCTATGAACTGTAACATCAACCTGCCAGTCAAGATGTACTCATTGGTATAGTGGTAGCATGACTATTACAGGGAGAACCAACTCCTTCCTAAATGAATTTGGGCCTTTCTTAACAAACTACCTCCTAAATATATGTTTATACCCCTAAAGACTACTCTCAACTTTAAACAGAAAAGCCTCTCCTTGCAGTGAATAAATTAAAAAACCTATGGCTGCACAAGATGCTGAAAGCAAAGGATAGTTGATGATTCAAACCTAAAAAAAAGACATTTACACCATCCTGTTAAGGCTCAACGGACATTGCAAAAGAGGTGGTGGAATAGCATAAAAGCTAGAGGACGGGGAGAGGCTGAAAAATACTGTCTTCTAAGCAGGACATGGCTGTGGCAATTGAAACTCAGAATAGCTGCACATACTCACACTGGGTCCACAGAAGGCAGACCCTCCTAAGAGTCAGCTATGTGGGACACGTGTACACTGTGTTTGGGGTCCCTTCCCTCCTACCCTCCGTCCCTATCAGTGCCTCTTCCTAAATCTTATTCCTGTATTTACTAGTTCTGGTTTTATTAGTAACCCCTAAATAATAATCAGGGAACTTTATGTGACCATGAATTTGAAACTAAGCATCAGGGCTCACCAGTGGGTGCACATTTGGATATCATGCCTCTCCCTCTTTCATAAACTGTTGGTTGAGAACAGATCAGCAGTATGTAATAGGGCCTCGTGGGTCCCTTCTGCATCCATATCCTCTTAAGAGGACCTGACTTCTGGGCCCAAACCTCATTCTTAAAACAAATTTCTTAGTAGATTTTGTTCTTTTACATTTTCTGTATGTACACTACATGCTCTGGTCCTTTCTTCCCTGTTCTCGCCTATTTCTCTTCCACCCTCATCAGACCCATCTCCCTTCCAGATTCTCTTTTTCCTATTTAAATATTTTAATGTTTTAATTTTTCATGTGTAGTGTATTGCCTGCATGCATGTAACTGCACCTGTGTTGGAAGAGGGTTTTGGATCCCCTGGAACTGGAATTAAGGATGGTTGTTAGCCACAGTGTGGGTGCTGGGAATCAAACCTGGGTTCCCTGTAAGAGCAGCCAGTGCTCTTAATGACTGAACCAATTCTCCAGTCTACTTTCCCCTATTTAATAGTTTTGGTGAGAATGAAGTTTGTACCCTTATTAAGTAAGTTCAAGGGAAACCAATCACTTAGCACTATATAAGGACCAGACTAGGAGTCATCATTTATAAGCAAGAAAGTCCTCACCAGATTCTGTAACTCTGGAAACCCTTGATCTTGAACTTCCTAGCTTTTGGACCTGTAGGAGATAAATGTCTACTGTTTATAAATTGTTTAGTTTAGGATATTTCATTAGAACAGCCTACAGTGACTAAGAGGAGATGATTCTAGAGGGCTGAATTCCATATTATTGAATTCACATATAAAAGACACCAATTTAGAGAGATGAAAGAAGAATTGTACAGATGTGGTTGATTAGAAAGAATGGGGACAAGGCTGTTATATCCCTAGGCTAATGTAACTTACTAAGTGCAAAATATGTATCCTTATATGTACAGTCAAATATCCTAATCACCACTCATCAAAGAAGCCTCTGTTGTACCAGAAGGAGTTTAATATGGCGTACCACAACTGGTCACAAACAGACATTGTCTGTGACTTGCCTGTGCCTCAGCGGCACAGCTAGAATGCAACCCTACACCCAAGGCTCATGCAACACGGAACAAAGGGTAAAGAGGACACTAGTGAATCAACTCTCATTGATGAAGCTCCTCACGCAACAGACAGCCAGGAACCCAACAGGTCATAAATGGACAAAGAATGGAGATTAGGAATCTGCAGAGTGTGGGTTCCTGGACAGAACTCTTATACTAAGTTTCTCTCACCCAAGGGGCCATTGTGGAAAAAGGTACAGAAAGATTGTAAGAGCCAGTGAGGAGGTATGTGACTATATGGAAGTAGAATCCTACAAGATTCTGGGACCTTGATCATATGAATGTACAGCAATGATTTCAGCATGATCAAGACCCATGCAAAAATCAAACAGACAAAAATCTAGCAAACTGGAGAAATGGTTATTAGACCCCAATCTTTGCTGAAGAAATATTGGCAACTGATTACTGTTGGGTGAGGATGATCAGATCTTCCTAAAGTGAGGGATTCTGGATCGGCTGACTAGACCTCAGTGGATGAACCTACACTGAGGAACATCTGGGGACACTAACTTGACACAATAGACCTTAACACAGATGAAAGAATGTATGGATTCCAGTTGGAGGGCCATGGGGATTGCTGGTGGGGGAATAAAGATTAAGATTGATTGACAGATTCTGTATGAAGCACATAAGGATTCAATAAAAAAGAAGAAAGAAAAAATGGGGAATAAACAATGTTATATTCAACTTGTTTGTTATTCTTAGGTCCTTGTTCATCTGACACCTCTTAAGATGGCATCTCTCAGAACTCAGTGTGTTTAGACCTTTCCTAAGAAGTATATTAAAAATACAGATTTCTGGGCCCAATTCTGGAGGTGCTTAGTAAGCTTATGGACTCAGAAATCTACATTCTCAACAAGCTCTTCAGTGAATTTTTTCAAGCTATGACCCAGAGATGACAGCCAGAAACCTGGCTCCAAGGCTTGTAAGTGAAAGAGTGACTTTAGGGATTCAACAAATCCCTTAAATGTTTAATATTTAACTTTTTATCCCTTTCTTTAAAAATTGGAGAATTGTGTCATAGTAAAGCATTTAAATTGGCTTAACAGCTCTCTCTAAGGAGCCTTTCCCACTTGACGGCTTAGTGATTGGAATCTACTGACAGGGTAGTGATTGAAATATACAGTCCTTGGATGTGACATGCCTTCTGAAAATAGTCTTTGACTTAAACTGCAAGTGTTCCACAACTCCTCCTATAAATGAAATCTAATAATCATACTCACTATTAACAATAAGGTTAAGTGTCAGTATTTTAAACATTTGTATTTCTAAGCTACCCTCCCGAACCCCACCATTTATGAGGAATTTAAAGAGATGAGAACATTGAAGAAATTCCTTTCACTGTAAAATTTCTCCTTTTCCTTGAAATCTCCTTATTGTCACCATGTGGTTGAAAGATACACCTCACCAAAGAGGTGACTAAAGCGATGTCCAATCCACGAATTTGCTAATATTAACGGCATTTCTGTTTCCAACAAGTAATGAAAGCTTTAGTGTAGGTTTACTCTAGTCCCAGGGAAGGAAGGGTTTGGCTGGCTTTTTTCAGGTATGACCTCATAGCAGTTACAGCTGTGGGATGATAACTCTCTAGCTCAGAGTACAATACTACTTTCTGAAGTAATGAAATTCAACTTGTCATTTAAGAAGCTTAGCCTGTCTCAGGTTGGATCACAGTTTACGCAGTCACACTGGCAACACCATCTCCTCTTGAATGGCAGGGCAGCATTGGCGAGACGACCACCCGGCATCGACAGACCTAAGAGTGAGGACAGAGGGCATTATTAGAAACGGTACTTAGTTTAAACTAACATTGCATTGCTTTCTGTGTTATTCTTCTCCAGTTTAGGATGTTGTTTTCTAAATAGGTCCTAAGCTGGGTGTGCTGGCATATGCCTTTAGTTCCAGCACTCAGGAGGTAGAAGCCAGCAGATCTCTGTGAGACTGAGGCCAGCCTGGTCTACATAGCAAGTTCCAGGCCAGCTGGAGCTACAGGGAGGCCTTGTCTCAAAAAGAAAACAACAACAACAACAAAAAATAGGTCCTGATTATCTGTTTGTAAGGTATTTTTTTTTCTCCTGAGCTGATGTTGATTCTGTTGTTTTTGATTCTCTATCAACTACCACAAACTTTGACTCCTCCTAGTATGACCATTTCCTTTGATTTGCACCCTCTCCCATTCCTATAGCTATCTGATAAAAAAGAGCAGTTGTCAATGGTGAGTTGACAGTTATCAAGGTCGCCTAAGAGAATTACCATCGTGATTTCTTTAATAGCATTCTAACGAAGATAACCAGGCCATCTGGTTTCTTCCAGATCGTCAAGGATGCTCATTGCTATTACTGAGGGTATAAACACTTGTTACTTGTTTTTTAATGACTCAATCTAATTACTGCAGTTTGAGGTGCTTGCCTAAGAGTTACCAGAAGTCTTTATTGTTCTTATTTTCTGAATATTTTCAAATATTTACATTTAAATTTTTCTCTCTTTCTGTGTGGAGGGCTTATTTTACTGTAGGTGTAGAATTTAAGAGTTTAATTGCCTTCCAACGAAAAGGGAACTATTACATTTCCTTTCCTTCCTCCTTCCTTCCTTCTTTCTTTCTTTCTCTTTTTCTTCTGTTTTTTTTTTTTTTTTGTTGTTGTTGTTGTTTTGAGACAGGGTCTTCCTATCACCCCTGCTGGCCTGGAATTTACTATGTAGATCAGGCTGGCCTTAATCTCACAGAGATTCACCTGCCTCTAACATTTCTTTTTTTATTACTTATAAAAACCTATGTGATAGTTTTGTGTAACCTTATAATGTAAAAATAATTTAATTTTCCCCAAATTTCATCTTTCCACATTTATTAGTACAGAAACATGTTAAGTTCTCAATAAATATGGAATCTATGAAACTATAGTTACTTGGACCATTAAAAGCTGTAAGAATTATTTTGTTCACCAAGACTAAAACATCTATATTTATATTAACTATGATTCCTTTGGTGGCACTTGATGAAGACAACAAGACTTGTAGAAAAGAGAAGCCAGATATCAAGGAACAAAGTAGATGTCGGGTTGTATTATAGAGCTTGGGAACCAAGAAGAACAGTTGGTAGAAATTCTAGTTCCTCAATAGCTAAATGTTCCCCTAATGATATGTGGTGAGGATCCCTGATGAATTTGTAAAGAAAATCATGATTAATGCAAAGATAAAATGAACAGCTGTCAAATTTTTATTTAACTCACTAATTAATAAGGACATCAGTATGATGTTACAACTGGTTGAAAGACTGCTTGAGCTGTTAGGCATTTATAGGCCATGCTAAACTAAAATTGGGGAATTAAATACAAAAGAGGTCAATATCTCACAGAGTCATAAACCATAACCTCCGGTTATCTGTTCTACCAAAGGAAAGTGTACAGGTTCCTCTCTGTACTGCAGTGTTATAAACTGGTCAACCAAGATTTCACTGCACTGAAAAGGTTCCTCATAATTCTTTTTTAATATTTCTCAAAATTTCATATAAACATCTTTATTGATTCAAGAATTTCATACAGTGTATTTTGATCATTGTCAGACCCCTCCCCCTCTGCACCTTACCACTCCCCGCCGACTTTATGTTCTCTATTATTAGCTCTCTTTTTTAAAGGCCTGTTGAATCTAATCTGTTTTTCCCAAGTGCTCTTAGGGGTAGACCTGTCCCTTGGAGTCTGGTCAACCTGTCAGGTGCCAAACCATTAAGGAAAAATATTCTCCCTCTCCCAGCATCTTTCAGTTGCCAATAGATCTTCAGCTATGGCTGGGGCTTCCTGGCCACATCCCCCTCCATTCTGGGACCCTGTCTGGTTTGGGTTCACAGGTCATAAAATTATCTGATACTCTGGTGTACTAATACTTTCCTACATCACACTTTCCTCTTACTGTGTTGTTTCTTTCTTTCTGTCTTCTTTTATTTCCCCTTTCTGTCATGTATACATATATATACACATATATACATATGTATATATATATAATATATATATATAATTTTTCTCTAGTTGAAACTCTACGTTTATTTTTGGCCAAAAAAGTAGTCATGAAATTTAATGTGATTTCATTTCTGGTCACAGATATTTTTCTTCTGTTTCATCATTCAAACACCCTTTCAGCCATCCTGTCTGTCCACCCACTTACTTCTCTACCCCTTTGTTAATGGTACTGGGAATGGGAACCAAGGCCTGTGTAGGTGAAGCAAACACTGCCACTTAGTTCTATCCCAGCCCTATTTTCCCGCATATTTCTATTAATTCACTGTCACTTCTTCCATAAGCACGGACTGAACTCTAATCACAGGTAAGGCATGTGTTAGGGGTGTGAGGGAACTCCTTAGTGTGTCATGTTCTTTTCTTCTACGAATTCAAGTTTATAAGTTAATTGATGTGATATGCCATCCATTAAATCTATAAGAATTATTTTGTTTACCATGTCTGCAACATTTTTATAGCAATCTAATTTTTTTCAAATACTTCTTCCCGTCCCCTCCCTCCCTCCCTTCTTCCTTCCTTCCTTCCTTCCTTCCTTCCTTCCTTCCTTCCTTCCTTCCTTCCTTCCTTCCTTCCTTCCTTCCTTCCTTCCTTCCTTCCTTGCAAGTATTCTTTCACTTAGATAAACTTCCATTCCCTTTCTAGGGGAAGAGGTACAGGACTGTGAGCTCAGGCCTACGATTTAACATCCTTTTGTCTCTACCTCCCAAATGCTAAGATTACAGGAATGTTTCACTTTACCCAGTATCTTTCCTTGAGAGGGAAAGAGAATATGAAGGCATTTGAATACCCAAGATATTTCCTTTTAAGCCAGGAAATGAGGAAACTCAATGAGGGAGGTATTAGTTATCTTGTTCTCTCTCACTGTAATAAAAGTATTGAAGATAACTAACTTTCATAGATGATTTATTTTGGCACACAATTTTAGAGTTTCTAGCCATGGCTGGCTCTTTGCTTTGGATTGTGCAGGGAGGAAACAAATCATGGCAGGAGCATGTCATGGAGCAAGGCTACTTACCTCACGGTTTGGGAGCAAAGAGCAAAGGCAATAGGTTTCTGTAGTCCTCTTCAAGGGCATACCCAATGAGCTAAAAACTTCCTATTAGGTTTCGCTCCTTGCAAGGTTCTACCCTCCAGTAGCATGGCCCTAGGGATCAAAGCTTTAATGGTGGGCCGCTGAGGAACTTTCAAGATCCAAACCATAACAATGGAATTTCAGTCATTTCAATAATATATTTATTGTGAAATGGTTTGGTTTTATTTTTGGTTCTTGCTTTGGAGAGAAGAGGATTGGTTGGTTATTTGTTGACTGGTTAAGGAAAGAGAGAATGGAATAAAAGGGAGAGAAAGATGGTGATAGTGCAGAAATACCACAAGGATATGCCCTAGCTGTTGAGAAGTGTAACTAGGACAGGCAAGGAAACAAGCTTTACAAATGCAAAGGGCTTCATAGTCTTATTATTCCGAGGCACTTGCCTAAACTGTTGTAGAGGTTACATAGAAAGTCACTTAGAAGTCAGTCCTGAGATGCCAGTTTACCTTAACCCTAGTTGAGGGCAGATTCCAAAAAAAAAAAATGTATTTCCTTATCTATCCAATTAGCATGTATGTGGCTGCTTTCAATACTGTGTAATTTAGTTTGACATAGTTTAGTTATCTGAACTGTCTTCATTAAAGAAAAAATGGTCTACACGTATTAAGGATTAAGAGTTTCCATTTTTATCTCTGTGTTAAAATGTTTGTGGTTTTGTTTCTGAGGAGGAATATGTTTTTGTTTCTGAGGGACTGGCAAGAAGGTTGAGGACCAAGGTCAGATAGTTTAGGACAGTAAGCTTTAGTAATCTTTGCCAGTTTGTTAGCATGACCAGAATTCATCCTGGTCTCAGGGAGAAGTATTACAGGAGCCACCGTTTTTATTCTTACATTTTGAAGATAAGATTGAGTATACAGAGTTATAGCCAGGATGCTGCTATGCTCAAGGGTAGGTCATGCACATGTGCTTTGGGAAATATAAATAAGTTGCAATATTCACTTTGTTATCTGTCTCTTTAATAGAAGAAAGACACAAATTTCCGCCCCCCTTCGCCCTCAATGCTTTTGAACATTTTATAAAGAACATCTCAGACCTTATTTGCTTAATTTTAGCCTCAGCGTTGTATGTGCGGGAATGTTTTTATCGAAAACAATTCTTCAGAGGAAGCTGGTCTTGCCAGATGGTAAGATGGCTGCCTATATCCTCTGCTGGGTGGCTTCATTGTTTCTACATAGTACTGTCTGTTTATTAGGGAGTTATGAAATCCTCATCTGATTTAGGCCAGAACATAATGAATAATGTAAATGTCTTCATGATAGGGCACTGGTTTGCCTGCAGTGGTTCTGACATGAGGGGTTGCTCTGGGCTTGCCTAGTGGTGGTCAAGGGTGAGGTCCCTCCTTACTGACAGCAGTGGGGGAACGATTCAGTGACATCCAGGTGTCTTTGCGATTTTTTTCCTAGTCGGTGCACTGCTGTCACACTGTCCTCTTTAAACCGTGACAGTGACAGAATTACACCTCAGAGTGTAGCAGCTGGAGGCCCTGCACACGCTGCTAAAATAGTATCAGAGCTGAGGTGAAAGGGTTAATTTTAGGCTTTAAAAAAATCTAGCCTCCCTCTTCCCAGGCTGAGACCAAACAGTTGCTTAGATCTTTTTATCCCCATTGCTATTTGTCATAATGTAGTAATGTATTTGCAACATACAAGTCTCTATTTGTACTGACTTTACATTGTAAGAAGTCTTCCATCTATAGGCCATCTGCAAGATTTCAGATTTAATCCAGATTTGGTAGGCTGTTCTACTTTCCAATTAGAAACTTGAAATTATTTACAAAGCACAATATATAGGGACTCAGCTCACCATTAGAGTTCTTAGTAAGGATACGAAAGTTTTTTCCCCATGGGGTATTTACACAGGAGGAAAAATAAGTTGACAGTCAACAAATTAAAAATAACATAATGAAGTGAAAGCGTAAGGATTTCTAAGAAGCAACCAACTATCCAGGTTATTCTGTTAAGGATAATAGGGAAAAAGAAATTATATTCTGAAGGTAAAACACACAATAAAGAAACCAGTATCTCTCTGTTCAGTATAAAGGTCACAACGAAGTGAGGACTGAAAGAAATGGATGAACAAGTCTGAGAGAAAGGAAGATGGAAAGGAAGCTGGGGACAGACGTAGCGGAGTGGAGGGAGTAGAGAGAGAAGTGAGCAGGTACAGGACATGCAGAAGGAGGCTTCCCCCGCCAGTGGGAACTCCTTCCAGTTTACACTTCCAGGAATGTCCATGGTGAAAGACTGCTTCCTCTGCCTCTCCTTTAAGTTTCTTCTTATCTGAACTTGGATCTCCCCTCCGGTTGCTGTTCTGTGCCATTCCCCTCCTGTCCCTACAAGTCCACTGCCCTGACATCTCCTTGTCCCCATAGCTCTGGCACAGCACTTCTAACACTGCTTGCAGCCCTGGGTGTTCCTTGTCGCCTGCACACTTGCCACCTCCTCCACGTCTGAAACAAACAAAACAAATCAACAGTCTCACACACACACACACACACACACACACACACACACAAAACAACACCACAAATTTGACCTGTTATTCTGGCTTCTGCTTCAAGAGAAGAGAACTGGCATCTTAACCTCTCTCACTTAAAAAAATGAATCAATTTTTGTTTTTAAATTGAATTTTTGTGATTTTCATATAATTTGATGCTATTTAGATCCTCTCCCTCATCTATACCTCCCCTTATTGCCTCTTGTCCAATTTATATAGTCTATTATATATATAATAAGGCCTATCAAATCTAATTAGTGTCCCCAAATGTCCTTCATTATGGGTCCACCCACTGGAGCCTGGTTAACCTACCAAGAGTCTCATGCTTGAAGGACATGGTCATTGCCCCTCTCAGCTGCCATCAGTTGTCACAGCTAATTTAAGACAATAAAACACAAATAGAATCTTTTCTAGAACCTCACTTTCTCTCTTCTTCTTCCCTCCTTCCATTCCTTCTCTTCCCCTCCTCTCAGCTTGACAATGGGATTAAAAACTCAGAAATTCAATAATCCTTCAAAACAGTAATATGCCTTTTACTCCCCCCTTCCGTGAAGTCAGTACTGAGTGCACGTAGAAGAAACGAGGGGGAGAGAAGGCCAGGAGCAAGCGGAATAGGACTGCTGTTGGCATGGGCATGGGAAATCCTTTAGAGTGCTTTTTGAGCATCCAGAATTAAGAGAATGAAATGAAATGAGAGTTATTCTTTCTAGCTCAGATACTTCATTTCTTCTCTTAGGCCCAGCAATGGGTTTGCTCTTTGCTAATGGGATTCATACATGGCATATGCATTTCCTTGTGTTGCAGCTGCTTTGAATATCTGATTCAGTTATATACACTTATGTTTATTTCTAATTATGTGTGTATGTGTGTCTGTGTATGTTGGTATGTGCACCTGTGAGTGCAGGTACCCGTGGAGTCCAGCAGAGGAAATGGATCCCCTGGAGCTGGAGTTATAGACGTTTGTAAACCTCCATGTAGGTTCTGGGAACTGAACTTGTGTCCTCTTCAAGAGCCGTATGAGTTCTTAAGTGCTGAGCCATCTTCCCAGCCCCTGGAGGTATGTTTAAAGCTTTGCAAGTCACACCTATAGCAGAATCTTCCATACACAAACCTCAGCTCTTCCTGTGGCCGTGGACTTGGGTGCAGGTCCGCATCATCCTTGTTTTCTTATACCCACATCCTGTGTAATCTCCTTGTTTCCCTTCAGTGTGGGTTGATCTGGAGTGTCACTTTTAATGAACAGAATGTGACAGATGTGATGGGATGTCACTTCTGGTATTAGGGCACAAAAGGCTGTGACTGCCATCTTCCTGGCATTCATTGCTGTTCCTCACATGCTTATTCTGATGAACCCTGAAGTGTGAGCTGCCTTATTGGGATGTTCTTGTGGTCAGGAGCTAGTAGTGACTGTCAGCCAACAGCCAGAAGGATTCTTGATCAACAGAAACTGCAAGACACAAAAAGTGTGTATCGGTAAAGCCATGAGTTTGGAGGCAATTTGTTCCACAGCAGTAGACAATTTGAATTGAACTCTTTTTAAAATAGGGTCATTTTTTTTTTTTGTATCTCGATTTATGTTTGTTTACCTTAATCTACATTTTACACCCAGAAATCCACATTTTTAAGAAAATTCTTTTGAACTGCCTTGGAAGGGGAAGCTTTTTCTGATAAGCCCTGTAACGCACAGGTTCTTTTTCTCTCCCAATTCTTCCTGAACCAGTTTCATCTCATCTTCTCATAGCTTTTCCAAATCTCCAGCATACCCCAATCTGACCCACATGATTTAGCTGTGGGTTGTTAATTTTCCTACAGTTTTTCTGTGTTGTTGCACATCTGTCAGGCTGGATTGGAATGCCTTATGCTGTAGTGGCTGTGGCTTCATTTGGGTCCCTGAACCAAATAGGTAATCATGAATCACTTGATAATTAACCTTGGAAAGATTCAAACAGCTCATCTAGGCTTATTATTGAGTTACTGCTCATTTGCATACTCGATTTGGCTATTGTTATCTGGCCAGTTGAAAGACAAGCAAACAAATGCAAATATTCTATCATTGGCTGTCTTATTTCCGAGTTTCATAACATCACAAAAAGTTTTTGTTATAAAGTTAAACTCATGAAATGTAACAGGTTGTTTTCTGGATAATACCAGCTAGCAGATACCATTTCTATCCTTTCTATTTGCCATTGTCTTAAGTGCTTTTCTAACTCAGATCTTAGAGATTCATATTTAAAATTTAATGAATAATGTAAAAATAATAGAAAGTTTAAATAAAGTTTAATCTAAAGAGTTGAAATGCATCAGTGAGAGTCACATTCAGAGCTGAGTTAAATGTAGCAATTTCCACAAAATGATTTTAAAAAGTGTATGTATTAAGTTTTCTTTAGTGGCTCCTTCTAGGATTAGAGGGGACTAAGTTGTATGTCTGAGGGTGATGGTGGCAGTGATGGTGGTGGTGGTGACAGTTGTGTGGTGGATGTAGTAGGGAGATGATGGAAGTGATGGTAAAGACGTGTCTCTTTGATTCTTTTCAAGATCAATAGTCAAGCAATTCATGATTATCCACTCTTTGTTCAGAGGCCCAAATGTAGCCACAGCCTCTACACAATGAGATAGTCCAGTTCAACCCACAGATGTAATAAGAGAAAATACAGGAAATAATTAAAGAGCAAATGAAATTTGTGGACCATATTAGGGTGTTTTAGAAGCCTGGGAAGTTGTCTAGCGAGAAGAGAGTACTAACTTGTTGGAGGAAAGGGGCTCTAGAAGAAATAGTATGCTCTAAGACTTGCGAGAAGCACAGATTTCCCTTCTCGGGGGAAGCTTTTGGATGCTTGGAGGAAGTCAGATGAGAAATAAAAGGCAGTTTTTGTCTTTGGTACAAAGATGTCCCAAGATGTTCCTGAGCTCAATGATCAGCTGCTCCGGGAAGGGGCAAACACCTCGGTATGGCAGGGAGGCTGTGCTGTCCTTTATGTCTTCTTCCCAGGCCAGCAGGCCGGGGCAGTGGGAAGGAGGACTGGGCTTAAGGAGGACCAGAAGATGGTTCTGTGCCTATGGGCACATAAACATTGCCAAAGAAGGACATGTAATCACGTTCAACTAGATCTTAAAGGGTTCTTAGAGTAGCAGGAGCATTCCTTTGTGTGTTACTGGGATATGGAGGACAGACATTACCATGCTCACCTTATTAATATGAATGCTGCTAAACGCTATCACAATTAAATTACCAAATCCAGTGACTTACTGCAAGTTTCTTACTTGTCTAACAATTCACTGTGGATATTTCTGGTGAGTAGGCAGCATTCTTCAGCTTGGGGACATGAGGACCCAGGACCCTACCGTCTTCAGCTGATGTGTTAGCTTTCTGCCACAACAACACATACTTATGTTTTTTTAATTAAGCAATTAAAATTTTTCTTTGGCAATATCATACACGCGTATGTTGCAGTATGATTGCTGTAACTCCTGCCCTCTTTATCTCCATGCCTTCCTGCGCATACCTCTCTTCCCTACTCATCTCTTTCCCATATACGTGTTTTTTGTTTTGTCTGTGTGCCTCTGAGTTTGACCAGGGCCTTATATGTAGAACTATCCATTGGAGTCTGGTGGATACACCAGTGTATACATAGCTGAAGACAGTGGCTCCCCATCTCCCAGAGTCCATCAGCTGCCTATAGGTCAGATCTTACGAACCCCTCGCCCATCCATGACTGCCTGTTAGGAGTGACTGTCTTGTGCAGACCCTGTGTAAAGAATTATGGCTACTGTGAATTTCTGATTACAGTGATTGTGTCATGTATAGAGGGTGGGGTCTTGTTGCTTGTACTCATATTGTAGCTTATATTTGGCCCCCTCTTCCTCAGTGTTCTCTGAGTCATAGAAGGGATAACACGGGTAACTTGTTAAGGGCGAGCTCTCCCCCATCTCTTCTCAGCATTTGGGCAGTTATGAGTCTCTGTATGAATCTTTTCCTGCAAATAGAAGCTTCTCTGATTAAGACTGAGAATAGCTTTTGTCTAGGGTTATAAATATAGATATTTAGAAGGTGGATTGACGTTGTGGCCATTTAGCTAAACATCAATAGTTCCTCCCTCCATGGGGCCTATGACCTCTTGAGGTATGGGTTTTTAACCAGGCTTATAGCACCAGGCATGAGATCCCTTCTGTGGAGCCAGGACTCAGGTAACTCAGAGAGTAGTTGGTTGCCCCCACAGCAGTCTGGCCACTATTGCACAGGGGGGCACGGCCTACCTGGCAGATTGGTGTTGTAGTTCATAGAGTTCACTGCTGGGTAAGATGGTTAATGTTTTTCTCCCACAGCAGCCTGAATAGTACCATTGGAGCTTTGAAAGCTAGCCAATAAGGAGGTTTCCAGAGCAACTCTAGGTTGTTTCTTCTGTATCTTGCAACCATAGTGTGTGGTATATCAGTGTCAGGGTCTTATTATTTAGTTATGGAGGGCAATCAAGCAGAAAAGTAGGAGCCTGTATTGTTTTGGGGGCCCCTGTGATCTCCTTCTCCAGTAACCCCTACAGAGGTATTCTGTGTCTGGCACTGGGATTCAGCAGTATCCTGCTGCTTCTAGAGCAGCATGATCTAGCAATATTGGGTATCTCCCTTCAAGATTTTATATTTTTACATTTTTAACTGGTTTAGAAGATCATAGGTTTCCATAGGCTTTAAAACTATCATATTTATTATTTTTCTTTTATGTGTACAAGTGTATTGATGGTTGTTTGCTATCATGTGGGTACTGGGACTCAAACCCAGGTCCTCTGCAAGAGCAGTCAGTGCTCTTAACAACTGAGCCATCTCTTTAGCACCCCATAGTTTTATGCTTCTCTTTGTTTTATGAACACTTTAAACATTTTCTTACTAGCTATTTGTTTTTCTTTGAGAAAGCCAGTTTTGACTCACAGTTTTAGAGGATTCAGTTCATGATCAGTTGGCTTATTACTTTTGGGGCTATCATGGCACATCACCTCAGAAACAGGTGGTAGAGAAAAAGTGATCACCCTATGGCTGAGGAAGAAAAGAGGAGGACGGGATTGGGGTCCCTCTGTCTCCTTTGAGGTCATGTCCACAGTGAACTAAGATCTTTCACTAGGCCCTACCTTTAATGTTTTCACTACTTCCCAGTAGGACCACTCAGGGTACAGAACCTTTTGGAAGTACTTAAGATAAGATTATAGCAGCTGTCAATTATAGGACCGCAGAGTTCTCTGCCTCCAGATGGAAGGGGGGGGGCCTAATTTTTGACTTCATTGGCTCTTAAGGTATGTAAATCACTTCTGTTCAACTTGCAAGGAGGAACTAGTTATCCGGACTTCCTTAGGTGCAGGAAGGGGAAATGAAGTTCCCAAATATGTTTGTGTTTGTGTATCGGAATGGCCATCCCCTTTCTAGCAACAGTTCTGTTGAAAAGGGAACATGAATTGGACTTAGTGGGTACGTGTCTACCACATAAACATAGATAAGGAACTGCAATGAAGAACTGTTAAAAGTTCAAGATGATATAATTTGTTAATGACAAAGTTAGAGCTTGAACTTGAACTCTCCCCATTCCTTTTCCACTAAAAATCCCCATTGCATGATGTGTTGAGAATCTTATCTTGAAGGACAGTGGTAAAATAGAGTGAACAAGCAACTTTTGTGGCCATGAGCAGGTATGGACAGCGTGGGGCGTCTGCTCCTAGGGATCCTGATTTCTAAGGTCTGCCTCTTTGTGATTTGTAAGTAAGTTCAATATATTTAAATACATTGCCGACTGTCTGCAGAAGAATGAGAATACAGAAGATTTCAGTCTTACTGAACACCACCAGATTCACTGCATGCTTTCAAAGCATGCAGATTCCCAAGCTGTATATTGGTGAATCTCATTGAGACAACTCTGCAATAGAGCCACGAACCTGTGCTTGTACATGGTGTTCCAGTGACTTTGAAGCCTCTGGTCCATGGGTCACTTATAATAGACAGTACCTGATGACTCTGTGTCTCATGAGGTTTGCCTGAAACACTTTGCACACTGGCCCATAGTTTCCTACCCTTACCCCTTAGGTTATAGACTACCTGCCCATAAATTGTCAGCACTTATTTTTGTCCTCCAAGGAGGATTTACCTGACTTTGGAGTTTACTTTGCTACTCATGTGATAGACTGAAATTATTGGGGAATTAACATTAGTAGTAGTTCCTAATGTAGCTGTGTGTATCAACATCTGACTTTCCCCAGCTCTCTGTTGGAGCTTCTCTGTTGTGTGCATTTTATACCAGAAGCATTTATGCTTCTAGAGTTTTCCACTGGAAGAAGACTGAGAATAATTTCCGGGTACCCACAGCACAGTAATAAACTTAATGACTTCCTTTCTTTACTCTTGTCTTCTCCCGACTACTGGGATCTCCTCCTCCCCTTAAGTAACTATCGGCCCTGAAATCTATGTCTCTGTTGCATTTTTGGAAAACCGGAAATGAACGCAAATGATGTGGTATAATTTATTGCATCTTCTCAGGTAATTTCTCTGGTGATTCCACTATGCAGGCATGAACTAACCATGGGAGTAAGGACCACATTGTGCTCATGAACCTCATTCGCTTCTGTGCAATTGTCACACTAACATGTCTGATCTTGTTTCCAATAGCCAATGCTTTAATAAACTGAGCAAGGCCTACATGATATATTCACTGACACTTGCAGATGTCTGACGAGAAAAAGCTTGCCTTTGTTTCTAATAGCTGAGTTGATATTCTTCTTGGGTGAGTGGTCTGCAAAGGGTTCCACCCTTAATGATCACCCCAAAGTTGGAGCTTCAGCATAAATCTCTGTGTGGAATGCATCTCACAGCCTGAGTTAAATGGACTCCGAACATATGGTATTTTGTATGTGTGTATGTGTTTTTTCATTTTCCAACACATGGACAATTTCTCACATTTTAAATCAACTGAAAATGAGAAGATTATAGACAAATCTTCTTGGAGGGATTAACTACCAGGAAATATGTTTAGTTTGCGTAAATATTTAGGGTGGGATGGATGATAAGATCAGATACTTTGCAAAAGCAGATTTTATACTGTAGAAAATGGGAGCCCAGGGGGAGGCAAGGTATATGATTCTGGAATCACAGACTTGTCAGGACTGGACTACCTGGCCTTTAGTTACACTCCCTTGACTTAGACTGAAACAAAGGGGAAGCAGAGTCAAGGTACCGGGCTTGGCAAACAAGGCTTAAATGCCAGATATCTCTTCCATGTGAATGTTGCTAGCAAGGACCCGCCTCTGTGGAAGCCAATCTCTCTTCTTTTCTGATATTACTCTTGGCAGGTTAAATCCTGTGTACAAGTCCCTGCCAATTGTTCAGGCTCTTCTAGGTAAAGTAAGTCATTGGAAACACTTGTATGTAGAAAGTGTTTCCTATTCCCTATTGACCAAATTTCATGTGGGATTTGAGTGATGACTCCATATTGTGTGTCAAGAGTTAAGGATGATGCAAAACTAAGCACCAGGATACCTTCTCCGACTTAGAGCAAGTCTACTTTTTTTTTTTTTTCCTCAGAGGGCTGCATCAGAAAAGGCCGCAATACACCTGGAATACACCTGTTCTCTGCAGGTAATGATCAATAGGGAGAGGGGAAAAGCAGCTCCTTAGGCACTTCTCTCCCTCACAGCTCACTGGGTCTTGTCAAACCTCCAAGGCCAGAGCCAGCTGTACTGTCCTTATTATGCAAATAGGCCCACAGGAGCACCAGGGTGCTGCCCTCTTGGCTAACATCAGGCAATAACATTGCTGGACCCTCAGTCAGACCCTGAAGGCCAGGATGTGGTCAGGGCTCTATTCCTCAGTGTATCTGCATCCTTGCCTTGCCCTTCACACTCATCGTTTACCTAAATGTACTACAGTGTACATGGTAATGAGACTAGAGAGTGATTTATTCATGTTCATATAGTACCTATATGTATTCATGTATTCATGTTCATATAGCTCTGCTCAGACAGAGGTCACCAGTCTGGACTCTGAGCTGGCTGCCAGATGTAGAGACCAGGTTGCAGACTTACCTTCCTACCTCTGGGGGAGGAGGTAGCAGGTCAGGTCCCTAAGGAAGTCCCCTGAGCTCTATAACAGAGGTGTAACCACTGGGTCTACTCAATCCTAGCTCTGCATTAATTCCAGGTTCTGGGTTCTTTTCACCTTAAAAGGACGTGTGGTTTATCCCTCCAAATTCCCTTTCCGTCCTCCTTATGGTCATTCCTGGCGATAAAAGAATGATTCTAAACCAAGTGGCATCTCCTGCAGAGACAGGGAAGGAGTGAATAGAGAAGACAGCTACTGAGTTGAGAATTTGTAGGGCTTTTTTCCTCTAAGAGGGCGAGGGTCGCTTTAGGAAACCAGGAAAAAGACAGCTGTCTTCTCAGCCTCTGGGAAAGCAACAGCCCCAGGGAGACTGCTGTTTATGGTATTCTCCAACTCTGATTTCCAATTATCGTACTTTCTGAGTGTATCTCTAAATCCGTATTTCTTTCTACCTCTGTTGAGTGGGATTAACAGGTTTGATCATCTCAGAGTGAATTGGAAATTAAAGAAGGCTGAGCAGGATAAGGTATACACTTATACACAGAAATTAACGCAGTTTGCCTGTCATGTTGCTTCTGTAGTTCCTGATGCTTGGGAAGCTGACAATCACTGTAGACATCGGGGTCTGCACTCTGTTCTCCACCCCATCACATCTCTCTGCTAACTTCCTCCCCGACCATGCCCTCTCCTGGGCTCCAGGCTTCGGCTGCAGTTGCGCTCGGTTACCTCTAGATGGAACTTTCTCACCAACACAAAGCCAGGCTGTCAGCAGCACCCCCGGCGCCCGGCGGTGCTGTGAGTGGGGTTCCCGCTTTCTCTCTGCCAGGCAGGTGCGGAGTGGAGGTACCTGGGCGGTACCTAGCGGGGAGGCGCGCCGGGACTGCGCGCTTGGAGCCGGGCAGTTCCCATCGGCTAGATGGGAGGGAATCCCAGATTCCCGGGGCGGTGCATGCTCCTCCGGAGTTTCCTACTGGAGTCTGAGCTCCTCGGATACCTCCATTAAATGACAGTCGCCGTGGCTGCCCCTCCGCGTCCAGTACTGTGTCCGCAGTGGGACCGTCTGGAGCCCATCCTGGACCTCCCCGGGCTCGGTAGATTGCGCCCCCTGCACGCTGCAGAGTTCGAGCTGGGGGCCAGGACCTGCGGAGGAACAGCCGCGCGGCAGGAGGCAAACTTTGCTGGGGAGTCCTAAACCTCCTAGGCTCTACTGGGAACATCACCGAAAAGAGAGCATGTGCCAGGACACTTGTGTCCAGTCGTGTCTTCTTCACCGCGACCCTCCTCGAAGCTGTGCTCCTTAGGGGTGGTCGGGAGGGGGACCCTGGGCTGGCTGGGATTATCTGCCTGGCTTCGGGTCGGCGTCGTGCGGCGCTTTCCGGTGCGGGTCCCGGGCTCCCCAGGCGGTGGGAACCGCTCGACTGCGCTTCGCCTGCGGTACCCACTCCGTCTCGGTGCCGCCCTCCTCTCTCCCCATCTTTGGGTCCTCCCTTCTTTGTCGGGGCGGGGCAGGTGGGGTGATTGATAAAAACAAAACTACTGATATTCCCGTGCCCGCGCCGCTTTGGGCTGCCGCGCAGAAGGGGTCCTGCCGCCGGCGCGTCTCGGCTCCTGTCTATGCCAGGGCTGCTCGGAGACTTGGAAAGCCAGGGCTCCCGCCCCTCGGGGTTCCTCCTCCGGCTTCCCGAGGCGGCTGGTTGGCGCGAAGCGATTGGCGATCCGGGGCGCGATCCCCGGCGCGGCTCCCCGCGCGGTGCGGGGTGAATGGCCGCGGGCGGAGGATCGGGAGGCGCCGGGCGCAGACCAATCGCGGCGGCCGGTGGGAGTATTTGTTATTCACATGGAAGAGACTTGGCGGCGGCTCGGCCAGCTCTGCCCCCTCAGCCGCGACATCAGCCACAAGTGCGGCCGCGGGGCTCGCCAGGCGCGGCGGCGGCGGCGCTGACATGGAGCTGTGGGCCCCCGGCGGGCTTCCTCACCGCGCCCTCTGCGGGGAGCAGGGTAAGACTCCGCCGCGCAGCAGGCGGGCGGGAAGACCCGAGCCCCCGCTGAGCCACGGGAAAAAGAAGCTCCCTCCCGCCCAACTCTTTCCAAGCGCCGAGCTGTGCCCCCGTCTTTTATTACCATTTCCGTTTCTTTCCCCGAAATCCTTCAGCCGGCCAGCCAGGTGCATGGCTTCTTGTCAGATCACTTTAGCGATTTGCTTTTTCCTGGGCACAAGTAGATGGCTTTGCATACCCAGTCTGGAAAAGAACTGGCGGGCGGAGGAAACACGAATGGGGAGAGAGGGAGAGTGGGCACCAGGGGGCGAGGGGCTGGCCGGGCATTGGAGCTTGATTGGGTGTCTGTTGATTTTACGTTGCAAATAACAAGGCAGCCACCCCTCTTGTCTTCCCATGATTACATTCCAGTGAAGAGGTTCGGAATAGAGGGAGGCTTAGCTTGGAACTCCCAAGCGTTGGAGATGTGAGCCCCCAAAAGTTTAGCCAGTGAACGGGAGATTGAAGGGTGACAGGAAATGGGGAGACGCGCCTAGGATGCTCTAATGGGGCGCGCGGCGGCGGCAGGATTTTAAATCGCTCTGCCTCGGATTGCCTGGCCCGGGTGACCTCCTGGACCTGCCCTGGCGGAATCCGGACTTGCCCCAGCCGATGCCCAGGTATCTTGCTTATGCGAATCTAACGCGAGGTATTTCTGAACTTAGCGGTTTCCGGGATGAGTTGGGGTAACCCCCGCCTTCCTGAGCTCCGGGTAGACGGATGTCTAACAAGGATCTAGGGAAGATGTGTGTGTGTGTGGGCGGGGGGGTTGTCGCAGGAAGAGCCGTGCGGTATAGGGGGCCCTCGAGACCCGCATCCCTGCACAGCGCACGCTCTGCCTGGAGTTTGCGGTCTCCGAGTTAGCCCCGCGAGGCTGGGATTTCCGCTCTGTCCTCCCCCTCCCCTGTGGCTCTGGGGAAAACGATGGAGTTCCTTGTCCTATTGGGGGTGGGGGCGAAGGATAGGACTCAGGGATCTTGAGTTTCCTAAGCCAAGGCAAACGCTCCCTACAGCTCCTCCTCAACACTCACCGCCAGAGTGGCGGACCAGTGTGGGGCGTGGATGCCTGAGGGCTGTCGGCGTGGTTGGGGTGAAGGCGCTCCCCGCCGCGGTGTACCTGGAGACCAGAGACCCAGGGCGCGCAGGGGGACTGGGGCGGTGCCTAGGTGCACCAGAAAGACAAGAGTAACCAGGTACTTCCCTATCACCCTAGACTATCTGGAGTTGGGCTTCTATGGTCCAAGGAACTGGAGAGAACAAGGAAGATGAGGCTGATGAGGGGTGGAGGGGACCCCAGGCGAGGTTAGTGGCTCCTGAGATTTAAAGATAGACCCTCAGCCACCATGCCATCTGCTCAAATGACTCCTAGGTCCTTGAGGTTCATACAATTGGTGTAAATATCACAGAACCTCCTGTAGTCCGTTTGTCTGACACGCTGCTTCTTTGGTGCAAATGAAATGCAGAGGCGCGTGCAAGTCACCCGTTGCGCAAGAAGGCACCCCCACGCTTCCCCAGGAATTGCTTCCAGCCCAAATTGTGGAGTCCAAGGGTCACAGAGCGTCTGCATGCCCAGGATAGTGGTGGTGGTGTGGTGTGTGAGAATATCCACTTTGCTGGTTAGAGAAGCCCAAGCTCCTCAGCACCCCCCAGGAAGTCCCTCCCGGCTTCTGGAGGGAATGCCTTGTTTGTCAATTGGGGGTGATCCTGTTCCGTAAGTCCGACAGTATGAGAGTCTGGTGAACACCCGAGAATACACTAGGATCTTGGCCACTACCGTTACTGAACACAAATCCTACCAATCCAAGTACTGGAAGACAGGGTTTGTGGTGGAGATATTTGCAAGAAAAAAATTACAAGCAGCACAAATGCATTCCAAGGATAGCTTGTATTTTGCTTGAAAGAAAAATAAAAAGAGAAAAAGAGCCACCAGCAGGTAGATCTTGGATAAACAGCTATTGCACTTGACTGTAATTTCCATTTTCCGTTATGAAATTGTTTGTCAATAACTGCAAATGGCTACAGAAACCACTTCAGTTTACCTTGGTCACTTGCCTGTGAATAATACTTTGAAAGGTCTCCCTAGGAGACAAAATCAACTCTTTGAAATCCATTCTCTGGGCCTTGAAAATACATGGCTTGATAATTTTGAAAAGAGCCTATTCACCAGGGAAATGATTTTCTAATGCAATTTTCCTATTTCAGAGTCAACCACAGGTTGTATTACATCTAAGATAAGACAGAATATTTGCTCTTAAGTAAGGGATGAACGTGGAGATGATTTGGTAGAGGGATGCTTTCTAGGAGACATTTTGCTCAGAAAAAGATGCTCCTCTATAAGCTTGATCTGTTTTATTTGGCTTGTGCTATCTAGCTCTGCCCCATTATGCTCCCTTTGCAAGTTATGGCTGCTTGAATAGTTTAAATCATTCTAACCCAAGAAGAAAAAGGATGAGCTGAGTTGGGCTGGAGGAGTGCAGGAGAAAGTTAGAAGGCTGGAGAGATGTGCTTTTTTCAAACTTGGCTGGGCAGGTTGAAGCTGCTGCAGGGCTGGTTTAATTGGTATTTATGCAACAAATAACCTAGCTGACATTCATGTTGGCAGCATCAGGTGCCAATATTTGTGTAAGAATGTTCCATTGTCTTCGGGGCATGGCTCACTGAATGCTGCACACATGTGCTTGTGACAGCAGTGATGTGTTTCCTTCACAGTTTTCGTTTTATCTTTTCCACTGTCCTTTTCTTGTAGTGCCCAACATAAGGAGGACCTTCGTTTAGTCAGTGAGTGGCAATAATCTGTCTCAGTGACTTAAAAGAAGATGCTGCATAGATTTATCTCTTATTAGATCCACAGCAAAAACCTGGCTAGGTCCCAGGGCCTGTTGAATAGGTTGGCTTTAAGAGGTCCAGTAAATTGCTTCTGTTTTCTTGATAGAACCTGATTGGGTATCGCCAGAGTCTGAATGCAGTCTGCCTAGGGGCTGGCCATTCCATGTTGCATCAGGAGAGGTGGTGAGCCTGAGAGCCAGTTTTATATTTTTTTTTTCCTCAAGAGGGCTTTTTTCTCCCCTTGTTAGTAATTTATAATTGAGTTTTAGTTCCTTTCTCCCTTTCATCCCGCTCCTTATCCCCCGCCCTCCCTTTTACTTAGACTGCTTTCTTTGATTTTTAAATTCTGTTTGGTGCTTTGGCAGTAAACTGGTTCAGTGTCTGGAAGGACCCTGAGCATAGTGTTGCTTCATCTAGTCCCCATCTTATGAGTGGCAGGCATCACTGTTGGAATGCTCTTAGGGGTACTATGGAGAGCAGGTGCCTGACTTATAGCTTCTTGTTCTGTTTTGTTATATTCTCGGTCTTACAAATGGTGATATTTGCTAAGGATATTATGACTTGTGCTAGGAATCATCATAAAACACAGATGATCCAATTTGGAGGGAGATAGAAATACATTCTCAGGTTTTGATAACTTCAGATGAATTTACTTACTCCCTGGGGAGAACTAAGGTCTTGAGGAGAACGAGAAGCAAGGTCTTGAGGTCACTGACCACCGGACAGGTGAGCACTGTGGGTGGAAGGAGCCGGCTATACTGAGGGAGTGGGGAGAAGAGCAGGTGAGGAGAAGTGGGAAAATGTAGGAGAGGTCCCGGAGGAGCATGTAGAGGCTATGGGGCAGGTGTATTGCCAATTCCTTTCTTTCCCTGGCAAGGTTCTGCTTTCACGTAGGAATCTCCTGGCTGAGTTTTGTAGTGTTAATAACCCTTGGTGCTTGTTATGTTTCTCACTCAAGTTTTCTGACTGTCCTATTTTCACGACAGAAGAATGTCTTGCATCTTAAGAATGACCCTTCAGATGCTTCAGGTGTCTGTGGCATTCAGTTCTTCAGGTCAGATGCCACTGTGCTGTTGACTTTCCCTTGTGTCCTCTGATTTTCAGTTGAGTTCTGCTTCTGGTTTGGACTTTCCAAAGTTGATTATTGGACACATGTTGCTAAGGCCTGACCACCACGCCGATGAGGGGAAAGTATTTTTCTCAGGTCTTCTGGGACTGATTACTAAGCTGATATTACATTCTTATAGCACTTGACAGTTTACAAAGTACTTTTATGCACATTGTATCATTTGATTTCACAACCTAGGAGATGGGGCAAATTTCTCATTTTAGAAACAGACTAAGTAACTGACCCAAAGTTATGCAGTGATTTCTGGCTGAGTGAGACTAGACTCAGGCTCTTTCAGGATCCCAGGCATCTCTTATGTGATCAGATCAGGGTTAAGCTCTATCTTATGCCCAGGGGCTCTGAGAAGAGGGTATAGAATGTAACCACAGCCCTGTATCTGAGCTCTGGCCTGAGACTGTTGACATAGTCATATGATCTGTTTCCAGGTACTCATATCCAAATAGGAGCTGTGATACTAACTTTATAGATGAATTTTAGGAGGAAATGAGATAATGTTTGTGAGGTTCCAGGCATATTGTTGGCATCCAGTAAGATGGTTTCACCCTCATTCCTTCTTATCTGATGATGAGTGGCCTCTCATTTCTTTAAATATGCTCTTTTATGCAATAGCTGTGTTATCTAAAAAGAAGGGTGCAAATTGAATTCTACTAAATCAGATTGTATCTTAAATGCATGGGATTTAGCTATGTAAAGGGAACCTGTGGCAAGTTCTTTTGTCATGCAAATAACCACCGTCTAATTTATCTGTTTAAGTAAGTTGAGCTTCTTGTGGATCAGATTTTTAAAACATAGGCCCTGTTTGTATAGAAGAGCTTTCATAACTTTCTCTTACTGATGGGAAAAAGTCACTCAGCTAGCAAACAAAATCAGTTATTGTGTTCACTTCGCAAAGCTTTGCTCACATGTTTGAGTAGAAATCTCATAGTCCCTTATTATTAAACAACAAAATCGAAGGACAGGAAACGGGAAGACCCCTTAGAGACAGTAGGATCTATCTCCTTCATTTCATAGATGAGGAAGTAGATGCGCACGGAACTGAAGTGACGTGTTCAGTGTCATCAGCCAGTGACTGTCAGACACGCCTCTTTTGCCAGGGAGAACACATTCTGTCCCAAACTACTCTGCCTCAGGTAAAGATCCACACCTGTAGCAGCCTAGGGAGTTGTTCATAAACACGATACATTTCTAAACCCATGAGTTACAAGTGTAAGAAACCTCTGGGTGTGGAACCTTATGAGTTGTTGGCAATATTCATTCAGTATAGTCCTTTCTCTTAAGGAGCTGAAAACAAAGCAAAATGGAAATGTTGTTTTCTATGACAGAAATTCTATTTTTTGCTTAATGAGCTTTCTCAGCAAGGACTTGACCTTGTCGCTGCTTAATTGCACTTAACTACATGCTGGAGGAAGACTTGAGGGCTGACCCTGATAGACCGTATATGTGCTGGTGGTCTTGTTCCATTGGCAGCAGCTGGCCAAGAAACTAGATTTTGAAGTTTGGTTAAAGTATACTGGGTAATTAATTTCAACTTTTTGAGGGGTTTGGAAATATTCCTTTTTGGATGCCCCACAATTAGCACTGAGGAGCTAACCACTGATGGTGTACGGAAATGTACACAATTCTGAAAGATTTCAGTAGAGTGGTAGGGTTCTGTCACAGCCAGTCTCTCCAGTGCCTGGGGCTTTCTCAAAGGACAGGGGACCTGATCTTGGGGACCTGATGATTTTGAGGGTGTTGTATTGCTAGCTTTGGGCTTGGACTTTCTTATACAAGAGTTGATAATGATCAGCATGTGGAAATTCTTTGAGCTATTGTTAGGTGCTTGAGGCTTTGTCATTCAGAATGTACATAGAAAATAAAAGGTAGGCGTGGTAGCACATGGGACATACTCCTGAAATAACTCAGGTCTGTAGGATTGTCAATGCAAGGGTTGGTATACAGCATACTTAGAAGAGGCAGGGTGAGGTGAACAGGAATAGTTCATGGTTAAGCCTTCCTGCAGGGCTAGCCCACCATGTGGACCCAGTAGTAGTGAAAGGAGTTTGCTCTCCTCCCAATTTCCACAGCACAGGACTCACACCTTCTTTAAGAAGTCCATCAGCCTGGACAAGCCCAGAGGAAGGTCAGCTTGGAAGAAAAGTTATTTTACTCTAAATCAAACAGAATGGGAAGTAAAGCTATTTGGATCTATAGCACAGAAAGGTCATTATTTCTTTAAAACTTATTGATTCCAACTAGGATGAGTTTGGATTAAAGTTCACAAGAATTCTATAAAAGCCAAATTAGGCAATATTCAATTATAAAATGAAACATCACTTATGTAGCTTTCCACAAACATTCACATATGTTTTTTCTTAGAATTTAAAAGGGAAAGGAAACTAAGCCTTCCAGCCATCAGGTCTGTGATTTTTTTTTTTTCTTAACGGTAATGTATCAGACTTTGAAAGAACTGCAATATTTAAATATTTTATAAGTACTTCTGGTTTTATTTTTCAAGTGACAAACAAAATTCTGTAAAAACTTCACCAACTGGGCAAATGGTCAAAAGGTTGCTCTGCTTGAGTAGAAAAAGAATAACAGACCAGGTTAGCTTCTGCTTACTGAGCATGTAGACTGGGCCAGATGCTGTTTTTCCATGTGGGCTCGGTGGCAGTTCCCACCACTCCTTACAGATAAGAAAATAAAGTGTTAGAGAACTTGAGTGCCATCAAGTCCATGCTGCAGAGGAGGAAACTCAGGCAAAAATTCAAGCAAGCTGTCCAATAAATGATAACCCAAATGGGGCCTCTCGTTTTCCATTTTGCTGCATTCATCTGCTAAACCAAACGATTCCCATCTCATTGCTTTCCATACCTCCACCCTTTCTTTAAATTAAAGCTCCAGACAAACCTATGAGATGCTAAAGAGACTAAACATTATTGGAAACACTAATAATTTGAAAAGAAGCTCACTTATTTTTATTACTTTCAGACTGCACAGCAAGTGGAACTAGCTTAATGCCCACATAAGCAGATACGAATGCTTTGTACCTAGCGGATGGACCCTTTCTGTTTGCTTATAACTGGAAACCATTCTCTTAGGTGTTTAAGTACATTTGGGGTGACTTGGTATAATGAAAAAAGGCTGTGGGGAACAGGTCTTATCCTCGAAATGTTGTCTTCATTTTATCCATTCATTCCAGATTCTACTAGAAAAACTACACTAAGGTTCATCTTGGATGTATGGACTTGATCTCAAAATCTAAATTTGTGGTCAGAGTTAAAATTTTACTATCATGTAACTAGCCTTCCTTGTGAAACTGTAGAACACAGTCCTATTTGTACTCACAGGCAATTAACTATCCATCATTAAATGGTTTCATTCAGAAAGTCAAGTGGACTTTCTAAGTGTTTCCTTTTGTGGAATGCTTGAGGTCAGGCTGTTATGGAATCTGAGCTTCTGAGCAGGAAGCAACTGCTATGTGGATTGAATGGTGAGAAAAATCAGAAAAGGACTAAATATTTGGGGGCCAGTCTCACGTGCCGGGAAGTGAGGAATGCTTTGTGAAGGTAGTGTGGGAGTGTCTTTGAAGAGGAGCCTGAGATTGACTGGGCCTCTCCGTGCCTACTCTTTAGCACAGGGGGCTGCTAAGAGCCTCTTTTCAAACCTGAAATTGAAAAAAGAATGCAACTTTCTCTGAAGGCACTTGGGCATATGTTCAGTTGTCCCCAGGGGAGGCACCATCCTTTCTTTTAGGACAAAGAAGATGGAGAGAAAATTTTATGAACTGAAACTTGAACAAGTGAATGGAAAATAAAGGCAGCTGTCGGCTGGCTAGGGTGGAGGGAAACGGCCCAAATTTCAGATTTCAGACTCATCTGTAAATAGGTTAGAAATGAACATTAGATTAACCATCCTGCCAGAATAAATTGGTACTGTGTATTCTCTTCATTACATGTAGGTTTTGAATCTCAGATTCCCTGTGTTAAGTCACTTCTCATTTTCAGTTCAACTTCCTTAAAAATGTTTTGAAAGAATTTTGTGGAATTCTTTAAGGACAAGGGCCCTAGAACAAGCTTTGCCTGTAGATTTGTCTGTAGATGTTTGCACTCTAAGTTATTTCTAGTCTTGATGAAATAACTGTTTTCCCCACTGAGTCAGGCAAAATTAAGAAGCTTTCCAGTTGATCTCCAGCTCTGATGTGTTCCTAGTGATTCTAGGATCAAGGCATACTGACTTCAGAGCTGCAAGCATACCCATTGCTTTCACCGTGACACATTAATTAATTGGGAACTCTGACAATGGTAACATAAAGATCTTCTGTTTAATTTTCAAGTCTTTGTTTCATTACCAGAGAACAATAGGAAAATCTATAGGAAGTAGCTGATGTTCTATGCTAAATGTTTCCACGAGCTACAAAACTTGGATATTTTGAGATCTTTGGTTTCTAACCTCCCTCTCTCCCTTCCTTCCTCTCTCCTTTCTTCCTTCTTTGTGATTGAATTGTTACTGTTTCCCACTAGGAAATCTGAGATGCTAAAAAAATACGTCATTAACAGATGACTGGCTTATTGAATACGTCACCGAAAATAACCTTTCATTATCTTGTGGACAAAATTTAAACACTAAATTCACATAGCTGTGAAAGGTAAAACAGATTTGGAAAGAAATGATATCCCCTACCACAGGGCTTTTACTTTCATGGAAATAAGACTTATTGAAAGAAAATGATAAATAAAAATATTTTCTGGCTTGGAAGAAGCAACCTAGTTTCAGATACTTTTCTGTTTCTCTTTCTCTAAACGTGTCATCAATCTCCCTGTTTAGATGCAGTGCAGCCAGGTGTTCAGAATCACAGGGAGTAAAAAAAAGAGTTTCTTAGTGAATAGGGGAAATAAAAAAGTTGGTGAAGACAGGGCTTAAATATATGAAAAATACAGCCTCACTGAACTGAACCTCCCTTTTCTGCTTCCTCTTCCCCTCAGGAATAATCCTGCTACAGGGCTGATTTCAAGGACGTGAAGTGTTGACCGCATCCCAACATCGGAACCTCAGATGTTATTCTAATTTTTGCAAGCTGACTTTACATGGGAATAAACTTGAACTAAGGTCTGATGGAAATTCACTGTGACGTTCAAATCAAGAAAACTTGCTGAAATCCACAGAGGCTTTCCCCCATGGGCCCTGATGGTAGCCTCCAGAAGGTACAGCCTCAGGTGGTCCCTCTTCTTCTGTGGCAAGAATAAACTTTGGGTCATTGATTGTAATACCACCCGTGGAGAAAATGGTAAGCGAGGGAAAGCGCTCAGCCTCTTGCCCTTGTTTCTTCCTCTTGACTGCCAAGTTCTACTGGATCCTCACAATGTTGCAAAGAACTCACAGCCAGGAGTATGCCCACTCCATTCGGATGGATGGGGACATCATTTTGGGGGGTCTTTTTCCTGTCCATGCAAAGGGAGAGAGAGGAGTGCCTTGTGGGGAGCTGAAAAAGGAGAAGGGGATCCACAGGCTTGAGGCCATGCTTTATGCCATTGACCAGATTAACAAGGACCCCGACCTCCTGTCCAACATCACTCTGGGTGTCCGAATCCTTGACACGTGTTCCCGGGACACCTATGCTTTGGAGCAGTCACTAACCTTCGTACAGGCGTTGATAGAGAAAGATGCTTCTGATGTGAAGTGTGCTAATGGCGATCCACCCATATTTACTAAGCCGGACAAGATTTCTGGTGTCATAGGTGCTGCAGCAAGCTCCGTGTCCATCATGGTGGCTAACATTTTAAGACTTTTTAAGGTAGGTGAAACAATTGTCTTTTTAACCATTGTGAAAAGATCGTCAATTGTGACTTTAAATGTGGGTTTAAAGAAGAAAGTGAGGATGAAGATGCTGATAGACCCTTTCTCTGTCACTGGGTTCCTCAAATGGGCGATTCTGTGCCTAGGTTTCTGCCTGTGTCACTTTAGTTCCACTATCTATGATTAACTGAATTAATCCTGACTCTGTTTTCTTCTAAAGAGGATGGTGGTAAGTTGATGACATATTTGGTTCTTGACACCTTGGGATAACCTGTTAGTGAGACTCATTTAAATCAAAGCAAGAGCCTTTAGAGAATAATAAACCCTTAGCACATTCATCATACAGAACATTTCCTCTGTATTTGAGAGATATGTAAGATAATTTACTTGGTAAAACTTCATCAAGGTGGGATGCTTTGTTATGACAAAAAGTTCCTGTGTGAAGAAACAGTATTTATTACTAATGTGTAGATGGGAGTGACAGTCTAGGAAATAAGATGGCCATGAAATTGTCAGCCTTATTATTCCTAGAGTAGAGCAGAACCTCATTAATTCAGACTACTGTGATACAGACTTGGAATAATTACATATAATTCTTACTGAGTTAATAGTTCAAATTTAGCAGGAAAATCAAGACATTTTGATTTAAGTTTGATGATCTATTGTCTGTACACTTTATGTATTGCAAAAAAAATTGGCAATATGAGATAATAGATGTAAAAACACTTTGAAAGTATAAAGTGCCATAAAAATAAAGTGATTGTAACTCACCGTTTTCATTAACTTTCTCATCTTATTTATTAATATCCATTATGTAGTCTTTTGAAATAGACATGATTTTTTAAATTGAAAATACTTTTCACTCTGATTTCTTACTCACTGGGACTTGACTTTTCCAACTTAACCTGAATTAATGAGGCTTCATTTCATACATTAAAATCTCTTCCAATGCATGTTTAAAGTTGGCATGATGACAGAATGACAAAAATGAACCAAGTGATAGAAAACTTCACAAAAAAGATGAAAAGAATTTAATCAAAAGCTTTCTGGCTGGGAAGATATCTCGGGTGCCAGTCTAGTGTGGCCTGTGTCTCAAGTTGGAATCCTCTGTGTAACATTTCCCCAGATGCTGCACAGCCTCTGTTCGAATTCCCTTCTTCCAAGATGGGATGCTAAGAGGTAGTTTAATGGCTGTGTTCAGATTGATGAAATTTCCTCAACTAAGGAGGCTGCTCTTTGTGTCTCACAGAAGCCCTTTGTGTCTAATGTATTCTGAAGAGTCACAAACAGGCCCCAGGGAGTTCAGGAGACATTTAAGTTACTCTCTGATGTAACTTCTTTCCTCATTTGATCCAAAACATATCTTTTTAAAATTTTCATTATATATATATTATTTTATGTGTTTGAGTGTATTGCCTGTGCCATTCAGTGCCTTTGGAGGCTAGAGGAAGGGATTGAATTCTTCTGGAACTGGAGTTATGGGTGGTTATTAGCTTGTATGTAGGTGCTGGGAATTGACTCAGGTCCTCTGAAAGAGCAGCCAGTGCTCTTAACTTCTGAGCCATCTCTCTAATCCTCTTTGTAGTTCTTAACTCAGCAACCACGGTGAAGAAAAGCCCCTTTTAGAGATGAGGGAAACATTCATAAGGATTTTCTCCCTTCTGGGATATTCCCATTATATACTAATTACTATTCCTATCAATCCCAGAGTGATTCTTATAAATTGGTCTCCATGCAGTCTGGTGCCCAGCCAAAAGCACACAAGAATTTGAGGAGTGAGGTAGAGAAGATAAGGTTCTTATCTGAGACTTTCAAAGCTTATTTACACTAGTTTTTGTCATAGAATGAGTTTATCTGTATGACAGTGAAAATAATAATCACAGTGCTGTGTTAGGCTGTTGGATGTATTTAGTGAGAAGATGCAGGAAAAGTGTTCTGTTAGTACCTGATTGTGTTCTTTGTTCTCTCAGGCATCTGAAGGCAATGAAGAGAGCTTCAGCTTTGTAGAGGCTGGCCCCGACTTCTCTCTGCTTAGTTTTTCACTTCTTACTTAATTCTCATACTCAGTTGGATACTAGAGGGATTGTATCTGATAGGATGAATTAATGTTGGTCCTCTGAACAGAGTCAGTGTTCCAGGGAAACTTATGAGACATTGCACACCTAGCAGCCCCTTGCTCCTCTTGATGGACATGTGGGGCGATGGTCACTTTAAGCCAGTACAGGATGCTGTGCTACACATTTAGATCACCAGTACACTGGCATGGAGAGCAAGCATTTAACTTGTTGGAAACCTGTTTCTTAACCACATTACTGGCTTTGAAAAATTGATGAAAAGTCAATCAGTGAAAAGGTATAGATGTTCATCCTGTGATCCAGATGAACTGGGAACTACACTAATGTGAATTAAATAATTGTAACTTATCATTATGTTGCCTCTGGTTTACTTGTATGATTTATGTGTGACCTTCAGCTTGCACTTCAAAGTGATTATGAGAGAATGATGCTGCTCATGGGTTAGAAAATGGTCCACTTTAGTGTGGATGACTTCTGTGTAGACCCGTATGCTAGGACTGACACGAAATATTAGAATAGTTATCAAAGGAATGATTAACCAATTAGTACATTAGAGATTGGGATAGAGTTCCATTTTGAAAATTAATAAATTTCCTAAGGTAAATGTGATGATGGGTTGAATGATGATGGACAGTTTGTGACCCCCGGCAGGATTGCATGTGATTCATAGACTCTGAAAGGATGCACAGAAAGCCATGTGCTTACTTGCTCCTTACTTCCTCTTGGTTTTTGAGGGAAGCAGTGTTGTTTTATTTTTCTCTTTTTATCAATGCTCAGAAGCAAATGAAAAAAAATGGGTCCTACATCTTTAGATGAAAGCTAGGACAAGGAGTTGGAGCTCAATAGTTCCTGGAAAGAGGAAATGCTTACAGGACACTGAAGCTCAACTAGCCCAGAGGTTCTCAGCCCCAGGGTAGGAGCAGCTTCGCAGCCTTTCTCCTCACTTCCAAGGAGACTTTTCAAATGGCTCGACCTGTGAATAAGTGGAGTCTCCTGTCCTCCGTGGGGACCATTTTCATTGAAAAGAGTTGGATGTGACTCGTATCCCTCAGATGTATTGGGATTGGAGCTACATTTGAGAGCCACAGAACCAGCTTTAATGATCTCTACTCTCTAGAAGCATCACTATGCTGTGATGCATACACGCACACCTGTGGGCACACACACACGCACACACACACACACACACACACACACACACACACACACACCTTATGTGGGCTGACATCAGGCAGGCAGAGTAGTCACTTAGGTGACCTCTAGAAGCAAGTTAATGACTTCAGATGACAGTAGTATCATTTAAGATGTGACATGTAATTGTGGAATAGCAGAGTTCCTTCTGGAACAAAGGTATAAATGGCTTGTCAAGGGTTTCTGAAGTTTAGAAAGCGGAGTGAAGATGGTGCTCAGCTCTTAGAGATTGTGTAACTTGAAAAGAGCTTAAAAATCAGGGGTCTTAGGAAATGTGACTGAGAAGCCCATAAATTAAATTTGCTTCATGTTTATAAGAAGCTCTCATTGTTTCCCTTTTCTAAAATATTTCCAGTCCTATCCTTTAAATGACAGGAAATAAGTTTCTTAAAACATTAACGATATGCCTTACTTTGGGTAAAGATTGAGCTTTCTAAGTTAAAGGTGACACATTGATATTGGGAGTAACTCACATTAATGTCCACAAAGATGCATTGGATTGTAAGAGAACAGTGTCAGCTATTTCTCTCTTCTGCTTTGCTAGTTAACTTTACTTGGGTTGTTAATTTTCTGCTGTTGAAGAATAGGGGTTAAATAGCCTATGGTGTATCCTCCCAAAGCAATCAAATGAAAATTTGTAATAGAAATCTATTTGTGTGTGGGCTATGTAAATTCTCCCTAGGTGGATTTGTGCTGGTTATAAATGGCTATAATTGATCTTCATGTTAAGTCAATGAAGTACAGAGAATTATTTTATTCCCCTGGAAGTCTTTGCCTACTTTACAATGTTTGCAAAGATATATTTCCTTCCAAGAGACTCCACCAATTGCAGTAGTTACTAAAGCAAAGTATCTTGAGAGTTGTTTATTACACACAATGGGTTTTATTAACTGTAAATAATGACAGGTAAATCTGCCATATCCTGGCACATCCAGTCCGATGAATGAATGGATGGATGGATAAGCACAGTCAGTAAACTCAGCAAGAGGTAACCTTTCATGTAAATCTTGTTTGATAACAGATAGATAACAGGAAGTTGAAAGTTAGACTCCACCATGTAGTGCTTTAGTTCTAAAGAATCTTTGACTTTAAAAAGAGGCAGCACAAATTAGAGGGAAAGGTTAAAAAAAAAAAGACAAGGATACAAAACTGGGCAGGTAGAGGTTTGGGTCTGGGAGGAGCTCAGGGAGGTGGGTGCATCTGATCAAAATGCATTGTATGAAATTCTCAAATAATTTATACAATGTGTTTTGAACATATTCAGACCCCCCCACCTCCATTAATACTCTTCTTAACTTCATGTCCTCTATTATTCTTATTTGTTTAAAGGCCCACGGAGTCTAATTTGTGTTCTTCAAATGATCTTGAATGTAGGCCTACTCCTTGAAGTGCTTTTTAAATATCTTATTATTTTCATTTCATGTGTATGAGTGTTCTGCCTGCGTGTATGTAAGTGTATCATGTGTGTAGAATGCCTGAAGAGGTCAGCGGAGGATGTTGGATCCTCTGGAAGTGGAGTAATGAATGGTTGTTAGCCATCATGTGGGTGCTGGGAATCGAACCCGGGTCTTCAGGAAGAACAGCAAGTATTCCTAACTGCTAAGCCCCTTGAAGTGGTTTTTCAAAAGAAGTCATCCAGCTCCTCTTAAAGGAGCTATGATAATACTCTCTTATGCTGGCACAAAGTAGTGGTCCTGGGGTGAGAATGGATGTTGCCCAGGATAAAGACTCTTCAAGTACACAGCCAGAGGGAGATGCAAATCATGCAGACTTGTTAATGCCTCTGTAGTTGAAACCCTTTATTAGCCCTCCTTTAACACCCCTCCCAGGACAGAAACTTACCATGGCTTTGCAAAAATCTTCTCACTTTGCTTGACCATGCTAACAAAGATGCAGCCTCCAGAAATTTATCCCACGCTATTGCAGGTGTTTTCTGGTTCATCTTCTCCACCTAGATCATAACACTGGGAAGCCAAACTCCATTTCTATGTTATTTGTTGCTCTACTCCTAGCTCCTAACCTGGACCCGTTTAGGAACCTGGTAAATATCTAACCATATCTTTCTACTCACTCATTTCAGTTCCAAATACTGGAAATAGTATTTGGGTGTATAGGACTGAAGCAGAATCTTATTTCCCTGTGATATCCTTAGAAAAGAAACGGAGGAATAAGGGGAGAAAGAAGGAAACAGTATATTTTGGGAATTCCTGTTTTCATGTGCTTCCTCGTTTTCCTATGAACTCACATTTTCTTTAAATAGACTTTTATAATAGAAATTAAAAAAACTTAAATCGAAATTTAAACAACAAATAATAGTCTGAAAAAGGAAATAATCCACTTCCCAGCACATCTGTTAATAAAATTACACATGTACACCTGATTTTGTCTTTAGATATGTCTTATGGCTTCCTTTTCCACTAAATATATATGGGAGAAAATTCCATGTTGGTTAACCCAGGACTCCCTCAGTAATCCTCAACCCTGGCTGCATGTTACACTCACCTGTATAGACAGATGCTCAAACTCTTATCTAAGACCAAAGAAACTGGGTGAAGCCCGGCCTTCATGTATTTTAAAATATTTGCAGGTTATTGATATTTGTCCAGGTTGAGAAACACAAGACCTTTTGCTTTATTTTAGTGGCTGTACAGTTTTATGAACAGATCACAGTTTATTTTACAAATCCCTGATAGCGAAGTAATCAAAGGTTGCTCCTTTTCATTTCATTTGAAAAACAACTGTAGTGACACAAGAGCCTCATCCAAACACAGGGAGCCCTACAGTGAATTTTGGCATCACAGAACCCTTTCTTGGACCAATAAAGAGGCTGCATTATGAAAAACTAAAGCTATCCTAAGGCTGGCTCATGTGATGCAGGCATGTATCACAGACCATGCTTCTTCACAGTATGTAGTAAATCAATGTCCTGGTCCTGTGTCCAGGCTGTGAAAGGAGCATCAGCTGGGCGGAACAGATTTTAAACTTGATGAATTTAAACCTTTTATTATTTATTTATTTTATTAGTTTTATTTTGTGTGTATGCATGTATTGCCTGCGCGTATGTGAGTGTACCTGTGTCATGCAATACCTGTGGAGGACAGAAGAGGGCATCAGATTCCCTGAAACTGGAGTTGTTAGTCCCCATATCAGTGCTGGGATTCGAACCAGGGTCTTCTGCAAGAACAACTAGTGCTCTTAACCACGGAGCCATCTCTCCAGACTGAATTTAAATGTTTTTTTTTTTCCTTTCCTTTTCTGAAGCCTCAAATAGCCTGAAATCGTACAATGAATACTGAAGACATCTTAAGAGCTTACTTCTTGATTAATACTTATCTTTTGGGCACTTTGAGCAATGAGGATGTTTTAAAAGTAGCAAAAAGACTTTCTCAGAGAATGGCTTCTGATTAGATGAAGTACATCTTTTTGTTTAAAAATTGGTCTCCAAACCTTCCTAGAAAAAGTCAGAGTACAGGTAAATAAGTAAATAAATGTGCATAAGGAAAGTACTGTGCTATTTCTGCTCATCAACCCTGAAGACTGCAGTTTTCTAAAAAGAATGTTTATTTTACAGACTTCATGAGTGTTTTGTCTGCATGTGAGTGCACCTGTGTCATGTAATGCCAACAGAAGCCAGAAGAGGGTGTCAGATTCCCTGGAACTGGAGTTACAGTTGTTATCTGTCATGTGGGTGCTAGGAACCAAACCCAGATCCTCTGTGAGAGCAGCCAGTGCTCTTAATCGCTGACCATCTCTCCAGCGCCCCCTGTTCCCCGACTTAATTTTTTTAAAAAGTTTGAGGTTCACAGAAAAACTGGATTGAAATGATTTTATTTGGCTTTTGACATAGGTGTCTTCCAAAGATTTTCTTTTCTTTTCTTTTTTATTAACAAAGGCTATCTCTTCCTAGGAAGGCTTAAACTCTGGAGACTGCCTTGTGGCTACAGTTGAGTGGCTCTCAAACTCAACTTGCATTAAAATCACCCTAGGGATGTGTTGAAACACAGATTGTTTAGCCCACCTTTGGAGTTTTTGATTCAGTCTGTCCGGGCAAGGGTCTGAGAACTGGCCTTTCTAAAGCTTCCCAAGTGATGCTGATGTTGCTGTTTTGTAGCCCATGCTTTGAGAACCACTGCTCCACACAAATTGCTTGCTGGCTGACTTAGCAAGCAAAGGACACAAAACAAAAATGAGACTCAACCATGTTCTGTCTGACAGCAGCCTCTTTTCTTTTGCTTTTTACCTGGTTGGACTTCTGTTCCTGTTTGTCATAATCACAGCAGCTGCTGTAGGGATCTATTTTTAATTGTGTGCTCCTTTGGAACTGTGTTCCTTATTAAATAATGCATAGCTTAGAAGTCATGATCAGTGTCATGGTCACTTAAGCATGATTCCTAAAGCAGGGGAACAAAGATTACCATTTTTACTCATTTTCACTCATGAGACAATGGGACAAACATTTAAAAACTGTAGCCTGCAAGATCCACATTAACTGGGAGTTGAGAGCAGTGAGAAGTGAAGAGGCTATGATTTGTCTCAGCTCCCAGCAATTTGTCTTTAGAAACCATGACAGCTACCTCCTGATTTCCATTATGCAATGAGATTGCAAATAACATTCTATAGCGGTCTTAATCAATAAAGGGTCACCAGAAGCCCTTCTTTCCCCATGGTGGGCAAAAGGGTCTTATTTTCTCATTTGATTGATATAATACACATTCTGACAAAAGAAGCAGGAGTCTCTTTTAGCCGTAATGGAGAATCTTTCCTACTCCCAAGCATTCTTAACAACATAAATATGTGTAACAAACACCAAGTTGGTATGATGAAAGTGTCTGGGCATAGTGCTGTCCCCAGAGACCTTTACTTCTTTCTAAACAGGGTCAGTCTCTGTAGTTTCCTTGCATTAAGCCCACCAAAGCAATAGGTGTGTGTGTGCTCAGTGCTGGACATTAGTCTTCTTTTAAGGCTCGTCTAGGATTCTTCCAGGCATAGAAAGGCTGGTTTCCTTGGTACCCTGGCCTATTGGTTAGTCCCAACTTTCAGAGAAGCCATGTTAATTTCTCCAGTATCTCTCACCCTACAGTGCCACACAAGGCTCCTCTGGGGCATGTATATAGTAACATATTCTTGAATTAGCAGCTTTCTCCACTTTCTGTTCAGGGGGATTGATAGTAAACTGTAGTTTTGATTAGTGCTTGCATTATTTCATACCCTTGAAGCTTATGTAGCTACATTATGACCATTCCATTTCTTAGCATCCTCAGAATGTTTGTACTTATGCTGTTTATAGAACAAATGCATGTTCTGCTTATGCGGATTTGTTATCTATTTGTAATTTACAAATAGTATATTATATTATTATAGAAGGCTATTCAAATGACATATTATTGCAACGACTCTCATGATTCTTATATTCTTCTTTTGAGTCAAACAGATGAATATAAATTATATGAAATGGGTCAGGCTCTATAGTCAGACTTGCTGGTTTCAGATTCTTATATGTTTATTAGCTGTATGACCTTAAGCAAGAGGATTAATCTCTCTACATATATTTGCTTATATAGAGAAAGTTGTCAGTAAGTGTAACTTCTTTGTAAGGTTTTTAATGAATACTCATAAAACAAAATGCTGAGTCCTAAGCAAGTCTCTGATCTATAGTAAGCACCATAAATGTTTGCTATGATGTTGCTGAGGAGGAAGCACCACCATCATCAGATGTTTTGAGTTGTACTCTCATCCAGTTTCTCAACCATTTATCTTGTGATAATGTAGACTGACATTAAAGACATAATCACTGGGCAAGAATCAGAATGAATCAGTAGGTCTAACTTGGTTTTGGCATGTACATGACTGTCTTGTTTTCTTGGTAATCAAGCTTTTTACTAGGACTTCACTAGTCTATTTTGCAACCAGGTGAGTTAAGACAATAGTAAGTGATCTGATTTCCAGGTTTGTGTGGTAGTCAGTTTTCTTAAAAAAAAAAGCAAACCAAGAAGAAGAGTAGGTGAACCAGATATAAAGTCTGCTAAATTTTAATGTTGTTCATGTACCTGGACAAGAGTTCCCTTAGGATTTTGTTTTGAAAAACAAATCAGTACAGAAACATTTTGACTGACCTAGACTTCCCCAGGACCCTGGGATTTATGATTGAATTGTGGTTGAGGATGATCAGTTGACCAACCCCCTGGGTGGGTGGCAGACCCGAATCTGTTTTGAATTCAAATTCCTTTTCTTTGCCATGTATGGTGCAGTGACCCAAAGGTGGAACAACAGACTTGCTCTGGACAAAGACCTGTGCTGTCTGCTGAGGGAAGAACATTGTGTTTTTCTCCCAGAGATATTCTGTGTGATATTAATTCCTGACATTGGATTCACATGTCATAAGAGATAGCACTATCAGAACTCAGACAAGCTCACTCTAAAAATCTTACTCCTTTTAGGACAATCAGAAGAACAATGAATTAAATTTATTACATTTTGATTCATATTGTCACTATCTTGTTCTATCTATTTAAAATGTGATATGTCCTGGTAAGATTTCATTTTAATAAAATACAGATAATTTAGTCAAATGAAAAGAACTTCATAGAGAAAGAGAATATGTTTATACAATGCAGTCTTACCTGGTCTAATTAGAGCGAACCTGTATAACCTAGGAACTGGTTCAGAATCATCCTACAGATGTGTGTCTTGTGTTTTACACTGTAGCAGGGCATTTGAAAGTAGATTGGTCCTAACAGTCATGCAACTGAGAATCTTGCTGAGGAGAAATCAGTAACATGTAAAGAAACAATGAGACATATGAGATTATATAATAAAATTTACATGACTGAGCAACCTGCTGGGGTTCAGAAGGGCTGGATTCATCTGAGGAATCCAAAGTTACCAGCCAAGCTGATTTGATCATCGTGATTTAATCAGCTTGGACTGCTGCCGCAGCACAGTATAGACCAGGACATTCCTAAATGTTTTCAACTTCTGACCTGTTTTGCCTGAAGAGTTTTTATTCAAGCACAGGTACATAAGTGCATTAAATAGCTACACAAATCAAACATTTACTCATTCTGAATCATAAATAAATTTGTTTAAAACATTTATTTGACATACATGAGTTTAATTTTGCTGTTTATTAAAGATGAAAGCAAAATTCTCATAGTAGTGAGATAGTTGTGTTTCTTATCTTTACATTAAATAATCTTGACTGAATATTTAAAACTGAAGGACATAGAGCGTCTTCACTGTCTTTCAGAGCGGATTGATATTTTGTATATTTCTTGTAATCATAGAAACCTACTTCACAGAAATACTTAGTATAAAATGGCAGAGGTATGTTTAGGACCACTTAGGAAATTGTTGGAAAATCTATCCTAATGCCAAACTAAAATTCATTTAATGATTTTTTTAAAACGTAAATCAGCCTCTGAAACAGTAGTTGCATATGTCTTATGAATTCTCTCGTGGTAAGGCTGGGTGTTCAGCGTCACCTCCCATCCCTAGGTTTGAATCCATTGAACGGACAGAGAATGCTGTCATAGAGAAATTAATTTATTCTGGGTTACTTACAAAGGATTCATCCCCAGGGAGAGAGACGGAGATTTTGTACAGTGGAGCCTGCATTTTGATCATAAGTCCCCCCAACCTCTGTCACATGTACCAAGATGGAGGCCCTGGTGTCACCCCTGCCTCTCTCCTTCCCAGCTTTCTCTGAGTTTCCGCTAGACCTCCCGCCTTAAGTTATTGGTTAGTTGACTGTCAATCACATTTGTAAGCCTGTCCCTCGAAGCAGAGAGGAAACTGCAGATTTATCCAACACATACTATAATCCAAAAATATATTAATTCAAGATTAATGGCCATTTTTTCACAATTAAACTATTTTTTTTTAACCAGAGCAGAAAAATATATGTACAGTAAAAGCTCTGCAGTTTATAACATAGTCTGGAATCTAAACTGAGGTGTTTGAGGTCTATACTATGGCAGCATGTAGAGTACAAAGCTCATGTTATATGTTCCAAACTAAGGCTGTAAAGATGTGCAATGGAGCAAGGCAAGTGCTTCCAGAAACACTCTGGATTTTATACCTGTCTGATTTTGAGTTAACTTTTGGTCACTGTGTGTTTAGAAACTGTTTACTGTTGCCAAAATTTTCACAACCTTCACATTGAGTTATGTGATCTTGTCTGGGGTTGTGACCCAGAGTTTAAGAAGCTATACCACAGAATAGATGGCTTAGACACCACTTCTCAAATCTGGACCCTGGATGTCTGAGCAGGGTACCAGCATGCCTAGGTTCTTGAGGAAGGTCTTCTTCCTGGTTTATAGATGGCTGTCTTCTCACCGTCTCATTTTATCAGAACATGGGAGGGAGAGAAGAAGGAAACGAGAGAGAGGAACGATGATGCTGCTGCTGCTGCTGCTGCTGCTGATAAAACCCTCAAATACAAACCCCAAACTCATTCTCTCCCCTTTTAAGAGCACTAATCCAATCATGAGGCTTCACCTTCAGGATCTAATTTCTTCCCAGAGGCCCCGCCTCATGCTCACATTACATTGAGGATTAGGACATCCACCTTTGAATTTGGGAGCACATAACATTCAGTCCATCAAAGCACAAAGTTTTATAGAGTGGTATGGAATTGGGTTCAGCTTAGAGGAGTGGGTTAGGAGCCTGCAAACTTAGAGAAGAGAACAGAGTTTCCAAGTCTGGGAAACCCAGAAACCTCTGACCTGAGGCCACTGATTTTCAGCTAAAAGGAAGTAGAAATAAGTCAAAACCTCTTTTCCTCTTTAGACCATCTCTCTGCTTTGACAAAACTTCAAAGGATTACTTTGGGAGTCTTTTAGAAGGATTCAAAATGAGGCAGGTAGGAATGTTAGATACCTTGCTCCCATTGAACATGAAATTGGGGGCCTCGGTTAAAATCTAAGCCAATGGGCATAGAACATCAGGAGGACTGAATGCTGCACCTTAGTAGGTAAAGGGGGTGACTTGCTGTGGGGTTTAAGGAAGGAGACCCACTATTCTTTGTTCTTTGTAAATCTATATAATCCAATATCAACCTTTTTTGCTTTTTTATTATATCGTCACTGTTTATACTATTCTTATTAATCAGAGATGAACACTTAATTGTCGAAGAGAAATTAAATGCATTATCAATGAGTTGACTTTACCTGTGCCCTTCTGCAGCTCAAATTCCTTTTGAGAGGTGTAAACAACACCCCCGCCCCCTTGGGTCCTTGGTCTCAGCAACAAACCAAGGTATGATTTCACCAAACTGCAGTGTGGGAAACCAGTGAGTTCAGAGCTTCTTTACAGAGCAGTGGGTGAAGGTTTACTTACAGGAATGTGGGTGCTCCCCTGTAAGGCTGTACTCAAAAGGACAAGCATGGATGGCGGCTCTCTCCACCACTCCACAAAATGAGAAGAGAGCCTCCTTCCGGATTCCTCAGTTTATATCCTGTAGCCCCTCCCCCATCCTCTCTCATAAGGAGGGTGGTCCCGGGGCACTTAAGGGTTCTCCCTCAGTCTTCCTCACTCTTGAGCAGGCGGAGACTCATCACATCCACACTGTCCTTGCTTCACCAGGTGATCATAGATCTGGGTAAGGTAAAATTTGAGGAACTGAAAATATTTTGAGTGGAAAACATTTCGAGTGATCTGGAAACAGCCTGAATTGAATGACATAAACGATTATTTTTCTTCGTAATGCTGCAATGCTTTGCCTTATAATTTTTACCCATAAGCTCTCCTATTCGAATGGGAGATATTTTGTTGTCTTCAAAACCACAGGGATGGAATTTTAACTTCTTGGGACGTTCCCCCCTTTCACTTGAGGAAAGAAGATACTGTAAATTCCATTTTATAAAAGTTTGGATTCCTTTATTTCATTGATATTCATGCAGCTGAAGCATCTGGTGAGTTTGGCTGGTGCATAAATTAATATTTACAGGTAAAACCTTGCTGAAAATAAAATAGATTAAGTGGAGAATATTTTTCCCACAGCTTCCTTCTCTAACGAAAATGAAATAACTCAGCACCGCTCCTCTGCTGTGCGCCCCATCTGTCAGCTGCACCCTGGTCTGAACCTGCATCACCTCAGGAGTGCTTTCTGCCAAGGTCTTCATGTGAAGCAGGGGGGTATGTGGGGGTTAGAACATGCTGAGAGAATTGGGAGTTTAAGATTTAGGCTTATTTTTACCTTTTTGTTGTTGAATTGTAATTACAATTAAATTTCAGCCTCTGCTGATCAGTATTATATGTAACTCATGACATTTTAGAAGACATTAAATAAGTGATTCTAAGATACAATAGTGCTATAGGATTGATTAATAAATACTATCCTAACATATTTATGTAGCAGTAATATTTCATACAGTAAAGTGGTGTAAACTTAGGCTTGGACATAGAGTAAACATAAAGCCTATAAACAATACTTACTCTACATGATGAGAATTATCCTTAAAGAATCCATGTAGACAAGGAGGGAACACAGTTTTGCATTGTGCTTTGTTTCAAATAACTTTGAATTTAGTTTGGTGGAGTCGCACAGGACTTAAATAGGCTGAATCACACTCAGACATTTGGATACTGTACTTAGTGACATAGGGCCTTTTAAAAGATGTTTTAGAAAGCTTGACACATAGTAGTGTTTTTTTTAAAGTGATTGCTTTCTGTAGTTTCCAGGTATTTAGAATTGTGGAATCTTTTTTTAAATTAAAAACTTTATTTTATGAATGTTTTGCTTGTATGCATGTGTACCTATGCAGGCAATGCCCATGGAGGCCAGAAGAGGGAGTCAGATTCCCTGGAATTGGGAATAATATTCCCTGAATAGTTGTTAGCTGCTATGTGGGTGCTGGGAACCAAACCTGGGCCCTCTGGAATTGCTGCTAATGCTCTTAATTGCTGAGTCCCGGGATCACGGAATCTTAGGAGGTCAGAAGAGACTTTTGAGATCTTTTGTATCTTTCATCCAAATCAAAATCTGTTCTCTTGGGCCATGCATGATCTCACACAGCTGTAGGCCAAGCACTTAAAAGGCAGAAGCAGAGGTATAGAATGCTTGAGGACAGGCTGGACTACATAGTGAAACCCTGTCTCAAAACAAAACAATAGTATTAGGCCCTCCCCTCTGCTCTATGACCTGTTCAGCCACAGTTTCCTAGGCCTGGTATCAGTGTCAAGTATTGGCTCCATCTTATGAGACAGACCTTAAATTCAATTAGAAAGTTACCCCCATAAGATTCTTGCCACTTTTCCACCAAATGGGCATATCTTGCCAGACCAGTTGTTGTAACTTTCGGGATTCACACGTGGATAAGGTTGATGATTGATTTTCTCTTCTAGTAGCATGCACAGCACCTTCTAGCACTATGAAAACTAGCCAGTAGAGATGAAACTTTGAGGTTAGTAACAGCTTGATTTGTCCTATAGCTCATGTACATAGTAGCTTCAGCAATAAGGTCAAGTCTTGGTGGGTAACCAAGAGCAGGGGCAATGGCAGATATTAAGAATCTATGGAACTTCTGTTTTTATGCCACCTTTCAGGTGGTATATTTTCAGATGGTTTTCTCTTTTGGACTATACTTCTGCTGTTAGTTTAATTCTATTCTGAAGTAAACCTGAACATGTTACCTTTGAATAGGGAAGTTAAACCCTCTATATGGAGATGTCAGCTCTGCAAGGTATATTATTTCTGTGTAGGTGACTGGAATGCTAAGTGGCCTCTTCAGCACATGCATGGTGGACAGTGACCTACATACAAGGATAGGCTCTGACAGCCCCTGAGCCCCTGTGCCTTCCTTCATGCTGAGAAGGTCACAGGGCTCCCAGGAAATGTTGGGAAACTTGCATTTCTTTAATAACACATTGGGGAGCTTCCTATTATTCCAGCTGTTTTCTGAAGAAGACATTGGGTGGGAAGAGTTTGTATTATTACAGATGGTCAGAGCAGTGTATGCATCAGGAAGTTTTCCATGGAGGGGCTAACATATTCCAAATTCCTTTTGAAGTTGATGGCAGGATGTGATGAAATTACTTGAACTTCAGGAAAACACTGAAAACATCAAAATAAATACATGTGTTTGCGCCTACTCCTTTCCCAAACGAAAATATTCTCCATGACGGCATTTCCTGAACATATGGGCTCAAGTTCTGTATCAAATGGAGAGCTGATAAAATGAGCCTCTTCACAGGAGGGTGCTTTCATTTGCTTCTTATTTCTAGTAGAGTCTAGTCTAGAATAGTTGATCAGGAATTGTATAATATTAGCAATATCAAGAAAAATCATTCGTTTTCACATCTGTGATGAAAGGCCAGAGCTCAGCCCTTTTTCCTGTACCTTGGTGGAACAGGGGGATCAAATTCTTCAAACCACTTTTGGGGCTAGACTTGGCCGCAGCCTTGCCTGCCCATTCGTCTTCCCAGAGGCCCCCGACCCCTGGTGCTGCTGCAGTTTCCACTGCTGCTCTGTGTGTTGTCCTACCTCTCTTAACCCATCTTGAGCCTTCATTCCAAGGCTTCTTTAGATCACAACGTGTTTGGTTATGCATTTACTTTGAAAACACTTTTGATCTTTTTAAAGTTCCATTAGATGAAAACACCTTTTTATACCTTTTGTTTCCATGGTAATGAATTCCAGGACTGCTTTAGAAAACCACTAGCTTCATGTGCCAGTGGAAAGTCAGAGCATTATGAATTAATAAAGTAATACCAACCCCCCTGCACAAGGAGTGCAAGTCTGATAGATGCACTTAGAAGACTGCCATGAAGTGATGTGGTGGGAGTGAGTGGGAGTGAGTGTGTGTATGTATGAGTGTGTGAGCATGCGTGTGTGTGTGTGTGTGTGTGTGTGCATTTATTTACTGCAGTCAGTTGAATTTGGAAAGTGATCCTCATTACAGGCATATGGCTTGGGAACATTAGCATGGAGTTTAGTGTTTACTAATCAATTCAAGGAAGAAAAAGAAGAATTAACTTGAGACATTAATTTCATGTTTAATAGCATATAAGAAGCCGTGGAAGCCCCATTTTCTGAATTTTCTATTACCTTCCTTCGTTTTTACAAGTGCCAGTTCTGTTCTCAGAAAGTCAGATGTGGGAGGAGATACTTTTGCTAGTTATTTGCCAGGTCTGTCTATCTAGTATTGTCAACAAACAGTCCTGTTAAGATTCAAGGGGTACAGTTTAGAACACAATGGAAAATTCTGTTGAGAACTGGTTAAATACAGGAAAATGTGCAAAGCCGAAGTTTCCTAGGAGAAATAGAATTCCTTTCGCCCAAAGTTTTAGGTTTTGGAGAATATGGAAAAAGAAATAATCAGACTCTTGTTTTTTTCTTTTTTCTTTTGTCAGCCCTGGTGTTTGTCTCCTACAGCCGGGCTCTTTGCGGATCTCATGAAGTCGGGCAGGGTGGAGGAGCAGAGAGGAGTGACAAATCAGAGAGAAGGGAAAGGAGCGAGGCTAGCAAGACCGCAGACCGGTGCCATGTTTCGTGCTTATTTAGAAAGAGGCAATGAATCGAAGCCCTGTTGTGCTAATGTAGGCTTTAATATTTCAAGCTGCCAGTGCTATTATTGAATGTATTACAATGTTTTTATGTTGACATGATTAAAGTTACGTTCAGAATAATGGATGGCGTACAATTTGAAAATGCCCTCCCCCAAAGTTGCTTTTTCTTTAAAAATTTCTCTCTTACTTTCCCTTTCGTTCTTACCTCTCTCTCTCCTCAGGAGTTCTATGATGCATAGAGGTCAAAGTTGATCACTTGGGGGAGTGAGCTCTCTTCTTCCGTCCTGTGGGTTCTGGGATTAACTCAGGCGTCAGGCTTGGTAGCAAGCTCCTTCACATGAGCCCTCTCTTTTGCCGTGCTTTTTTTTTTTTATGTCTTAAGCATGAAATTGATCAACTACTTTAACGAAATTTCAAAAGCATTCTTCTGGAAGACACAAAGTTAGGGGCCAGAAACACAGGGCCAGCACGTTGTATAAAATGATTCACTTTAAGACTTGGGATCTGCCTGGAAGGATTCAGTACTCCTGTCCCTAATAAAATGAAAAGGAAGGCCATTCATTTCAGTATTCAGTATTCATTTTCTTCCTCATATTTTTTAGTTTGACAATACCTGCTAAAATGTATTTTCTGTCTGCTTGGGGCGGGGGCCAAGAGAGAACATCCACCATCTGGAAGCTAACTGGGACCCAAGCTTGCTGCATTTGAAAAGCGCCTTTTGAGAGCATCAGTATAAACCTTTACCAACCACCTTTACACCCAGGCAGAACTCTGTGGTGGAGGCTGCTGAGATCCTCCCCCAGCCCATCCCAAGTATCTCCTCGGGTGGCACATGGCCTTCAGGTCCACAGAGGTAAAAACAAGGTCTGGTTTGCATTAGAGTGGCCCAGCGTGTGGGGGTTATGCCTCCATTTCAGTGTCTCATTCACCCTCTGCCTGTGTTTTCTAGGTGATCTGAGCATTTTGTAGCATCTCATTTTGATTTATCTATAGTATTTTGGAGTATATCTCTGTATATATCTTTTTACATGCACACAGAAGTAATGGGCTACTGATGGAGTCGTTTTGTTAGTTCCAACGATGTACAGAAACTTACCTCCCCCCACACTCCCTCTTTTGTAATATGTCTTAGATACTCATTCCCCATTGTAAACGGTGAGAAGCATTTGAGATAACGCCATGCCTTTTGCTTTAACCATTGACCAGGTTTAGAAAAGAAGAATATTCTGTCACATTTACCCTTATTTTGATTTCTGTCATTCTTCCTTTCTTCCTGATATCTTAGAATACCTTTTCTTTTTCTTAGAGAACTTCTTTATATATTCTTTTAGGGGATAGTTCTGTTAGTGACGAATTGGCTTAGTTCTCCATCACCTTCAAATGCCATCCTTGAGGGCTGTTTTCTCTGGCTGTGGATTTGGATAGACGGTTGCTTTCTTTCAGCATTTGAAAAACACTGTACCACTTCCCTTGAGCCTCCTTGATTTCTTTGGAGAAATCTTTGTCATATAGTAGTTTTTCTCTCTTAGTTGATACACCATTTCTCTCTGGCTACTTTCATGGATTTTTCTTTGTCTTCGTGCCTATGATATGTCTTGGTGTAAACTTCTTTGTGTTTATCTGTTTCTCTGTCCTGCTTTTCACCAACTTTTGAAAGTTTTGGACCCATTATTTCTGGAAACATTAAAGTTGCAGGTTTATTTTTCTGGTCCTTCTGGGAGTCAGATGAATTAAATTTTAGGTCTCTGAAGTGCTATTAATTTTTCCCCAGTGTAATTAGTCATTATTATTTAGCTTCAGTCATTTTATTCTGTCATGACAGGCATTGTTTCTTTGCTCTGTCGTCCACACTCTGTTGTGGGGCCCATCCACTGAGTTCTAAAATTTCTACTTGGTTCTTCAGTCTTCATATGTGTGATGACCTCATGGCTTTCTTAACTTTTTGAAGGGTTGCCTGAGAATATTGGCAATGACTCTTTGAAGCTGATGCTCCTCTGGTCATGAGGGGCAGGGGTGCCCTGTTACATGGGGATGTGACCTTCACTGATGCCATCTGGGACTCTAGGCTGCCCTTCCTACTGAGAGTGGTGGTGAAGCCCTTACTGCCCCTTTGCCCCACGCCACCTCAGCAGAGCACTGCCATCAGCAGAGGTGAACGTCCACGTAGCCCTCTCTGAAGGCATGTGTTGGGCACCTCTGTACAGTCTAGACTCCCTACTGTGCTTTGTGTGTGCGTGTGTGTGTGTGTGTGTGTGTGTGTGTGTGTGTGTGTGAAGGGGGTGCGACTGCAGGTTTTCTGTGGCGTTTGGCCTTGGTAGAAGGATTTGTTATCAAAATGCTTTCTCTCTAAAGGAGTCCAGGGTGCTCATTTTCTAGTTCTTTAGATAAATCAGACTGGAAAGGTGAGCATTTTGGGGAATGTCCTCCACTGGTAACGTAGGCTTGATCAATCACAGACCTCAAAATATGTTTGAGCTCCTCACTATAAGTCATGTGAGAATAGATGGGTCAAGAAAGAGGATGCTGGTACTTTTCCTAGGAGGAAGAGCAGCGTTCTAAGCTGGAAGGGAGATGAGGGATATTCCTGATTGGGTGTTCTGGATTTGACATTGAGAGGCTGTGGATAGACCGTCATGGGGGCTATTTGATCACAATGGGCTTGAGCCAACACTTATGGAGAAGTCTACTCTCAGGTCAGCATCCCTAGAGGCAGAGCTCAAGACAAGGGTATTATATGTTAGTCGATTGTTAAAGAGCATTCTCAGGAGACAGAATGTGGTCTCAGATTAAATCTAGCCTCAGCCTGGTCCTGCAGGATGCTCTGGAGAATTGATTGCATCTGAGTCTGCACTGCCTTGAGGCAAGGAAGTAGGAATTTGGTATCTTGGCATCAGTTCTGAGCTACAGACAGTCTGGAACTAAGTTAGGGATTCTTCCCAGGTACTCTTGGGCAAGACAGCTCTGTCATTCGAGGTCAGTTCTCTGGACAAGATGTGAGGGTAGCAGCAGGACCAGGGGTAGCTGGAGCAAAGGTCTCTGAGAATACTGGCAGGACTCGACCATCTCCAAGCTCCATCATGATAACTAACCATGAAAGCTAGTGGTTTGTGTGGCAAGAGAGCTGGCTCGTGGTCCCTAATTGCTATGTGACTTTGACTAAGTCTTTGAGCTTCTCTGCCACGCAGGTTAAAAAAGGATCAGAAGATGAGTTCTTTAAGCCTGTTTGACTCAGTTCAGGTGACTGAAAACATGGGGTTTAATGAGATGAGGGCTTCCTGTCCTGTCAAACTTTTAGATATTCAAGAACACCAAAAAGGCAAGTAGAAAGCTATTTCTACATGGCTTACTGTCTAAGCCATCTTTTGGGGCTGGTGGTAAGGAGGCTTCCTTATATAAGGGTTAAATAGCTTGATGACTGGGGACCACTGAGGGAGTTCACATCAAAGTCTGAATCTTGGAAGTAGATTCTAGGAGGGACTAAATTTTCCTTTTCTGAGTGTTAGAGTGTGTTCTAGTTTGCTTTCAATTGCTGTGACAAAACACTCTGGCCAATACCAACTTGGGGAGGAAAGTGTTTATTTGCCTAACATCTCCCAGGTCATAGTTAATCACTGAGTGAACCCAGGGCAGGAACCTGGAGGCAGGAGCGGAAGCACTGGCCATGGAGGGATGCTGCGGCTTGCTCCCATGGCCCTGCTTTCTTATGCAATGCAGGACCACTTGCCCAGGGTTGGCACTGCCCACAGTGGGCTGCCTCCATCACTCAATCAAGAAAATGCCCCACAGACATGGCCCCAGGTCAGTCCAATGGAGGCAATTCACCAGCTAACGCTCCCTCTACCCAAGTGTGTCAAGTTGAGAACCGAAGCGACCCAGCACACTGGGAATCTGCTCTGGTTAGAAGTTTGATTAAATGTTTTTAGCATCTGAGATTCAGTTTCTGTGTTGTTAACTTTTTCTTGGTTTTCACTTCATCTGTCTAGTAAGAGATGTACCATATTTTCAAATCAATTTTATTGCCAGTAAGATTTTATAATAATTCTTTAACCCATTTAGTGCAGTTTGCACTTTGTAGGAATGAGGCAGATTTTCCTGTCTGTTCACCTGTGCCCATGTGCAGAGCCTAGAGAGTTCTAGGGAATAAGTGGTAGCAGGTAAAGCTAGGCAGATGGGTTGAGACCATGGTAATGTCAGTCCTGTGGCTCTCTGAGGACACTTTCAATCTCAAGGTTAGAAATTACTGATTGGAATATAACATTGTTATCTGACACAAGTGGTCGATGTTTTATTTTGTTATTAATTCCAGAATTTCCTACAATGTGTTTTGATCTTATTCAGACCCCTTCCTCCTTTCTGCCACCTCATGCTACCTACCCCTTCCCCCAATTTCATGTCCTTCATTACTTTTTGAAAAATATTTAATTTTTATTTATTTTCAAATTTTGTTATTTCAAAGGGCCTATTGATTCTATTCCATGACTCCCATATGCTTCTGCATGTGAGTCCATGCCCTGGAGTCTGGTCAACCTACCAGGCAACAAAAAAGTAAGGAAAACTGACTCTCCTCTCCCAGCCATCAGTTGGCCAGTAGATACTTGGTTAGGGCTGGAGCTTCCTTCCCACTCCCCCGTTCATGCTGGGCCCTCGTCTGGCTTTGCACAGGTCTTAGGCATGCTGTCATAAGTGCTTAGGCTTATATTTGCAAGTACCATGTGGTGTCCAGACAACACGATTTCCTTGTTTTCATACACTTCCTTTGGCTCTTACAATGTTTCTGCCTTCTACAATGATCCCTGAGCCTTGAGAGGAGAAGGTGCTAGATAGGTGTCCCATTTAAGACTGATCACTCTTCAATCTCTTATTCTCTGCATGCACATTGATCAGTTGTGGGTCTCTGTGTTAAGTACCATCGGCTGCAGAAAGAGGCTTCTCTAATGTGATGTGCTAATGTAAGAGATGTGCTAATTTATGGGTATAGCAATAAGTCTTTATGAGTCAGTTTACTATTATTTCTGTTTAGCAGAATGATAGTAGTTCCTCTCAGTGGTTAATGACCTGTCTAGCCAAAGGTTTTCACCCAGCCAACACTGTCAGGTACGGACCCCCTGCTGTGAAGTGGCCTTTGATACAATTAGAAGGTGGTTGGTTACTTCCATAATATTTGTGCCACCATTGTACCATTGCGAATATTTTGCCAAGCCAGTTGTTATTGTGGCTCACAGAGTTCACATCTGGGTAAAGCCGATGATCGCCTTTCTCTGTCAGTAACATGCATAGCACCTTCTAGTACTGTGAAAGCTAGCCAGGAGAGATGTAGCTTCAAGGTTAGTAACAGCTTGATTTCTCTTTGTAATATAACTCAGACCTGTCAGTGTCTTTAGCAATAGGGTCTTACTATCAATTTCTGGTGGGAAACCAAGTGCAGTAGCAGTAGCCAGCATTGTGTGGGGTTCTTTGGGATCGCTCTGGTTAACAACTCTGAAAGAGGGATCCCATTCCTGCTACTGTGCCTTTCATTTGCTAGCATGTTGTGTCTACTAAGGCCACTGTTATAGGGTAGCTCCATTTAAACTCTTTTTATATTGTGTATGTATATATTGAAAGAAACCTCCATAGTAGGTTTGCACATGACTCTTTCAGACCTTTAATGTTAGTTAGCCTTCTTCTTCCTCCCTCTTTTCTATCTTCCTATTCCCCAAGTCATTAAATCTTTCGTATTTGTTGTTCCCCTCTCCCATTAAAAGGGGTTGCATTCTATCTCCCCTCCCATGAACCCCACCCTCTGGTACCTTATTAGTTTCCTAATCTCTGAGGATTTTCCAATGTGACACACTTTTCTGAAGACAGAATGCTAGCACCCACTTATGAGAGAGATCGTGAATTTTTGTCTTTCTGGTTCTGGGTTACCTCACTCAGGATGATCCAGTTCCGATTATTTATCTACAAATTTCACAATTTCTTTTTTTTAACAGCTGGAAAATATTCCATTATGTAAATGGACCATACTTTCACTACCCATGATGTTTTACTATGAACTACTGGTAAGGTTCACTGCTAGTACCTGAGACTTGTTTGGCATTTCAGGAAATTAGAAGTCAGTGTTCATCAGACTAGACTCCTAGAGACCCTATCTTTCTTGGAGGGCTTTTGCTTACAAAACTGTCACCATTCTCAGACTTCAGCTCCTTCTGTGTACCATTCCAGGTCAGAGAGCCTTGAGGAACTGAATTTTCAGACCAAATCGACTGACTTTATAGTAGGTCATAGAAGAAATCTTGAGCAGGCCTTTTCTTTGGGTGTGGCTAACTTTCATTAAAAGCCAAGCATTTCTTTCCTGGAGTAGGATGTTTTAAAGGAGTTTTCAGGCTTGATCAATTTGTTAATAAAACGCGGAGTTCTTATGGGATCTTTTTCTAAGGGGCTCTGCAGGTTTTAATACATTTGAGAGGGAAGAAAGACTCACGCTGGTGCAGCCAAAGGAAAATCTTACTAAAGAGTGAGCTGCTTGTTTGTGTGGGTCCTGCTGAATTCGGCTATTGTTTAGTGTGTTGACTGCTTTGAAAATGAGGGGGTCTGCCAGGGCTTCTGTACCACTGATGCCTGTTGTCCTTCTCTTCCTGCATAGTGGAGCTTTGGGGATGAGTACCAAGGCTTCCTGCATCTTCAGTAAGGCTAACGTTGATACTTTTCCCTATGACCCTTTCTGTTTCTGAGTTCTTGAAATATATGTGGCCATAAATAGTGACTTACTTAAAATTCTATGCTCAACTCTAAAAATAGTTTTATTTAAAAAGAAAAAATTAATAATTTTAGTACTTCCTTAAGATTTAGTAGAAATGTGACTTGCTGAATAATTTTTGTCAGAGAGGCAAAAAGTTCTTTAGCGCAGCTCTGAATTTCAGTCCTGACAGTCTCAGGATGTGGTTTCTTTCCTTGGCTCAGATGTCACCTGGACAGATATCACCATTTGCTGCTAATGATGATTGATGTTCATCCAAAAAGTTCTTCTGTGTCAAGAGGGTGCTTGGGAAGCTGGCTGTAAAGAGCGATTCTCACTATGGGCAAACATTTGTTATCACTCATGCTTTGATGCAGCAACACATTACAGTTCTTGGCATAATGAGAGACAGGCTGCAGGAGCTACTGCTACACCCAACTCATACCTGCCAAACTATAAAGACAAACTATATTGAGGATTAAAGGATGGGATCCCTTTGTGTTTCGTTGCAACAGAACTGAAAGGTTCATAATGACAGATGGAATCATTAGGAGGCATGAAAGGAGAAGCAACGCCCGGGTTGAAAGTGTGCTGGGCTAGAAAAGGGTTGATGCCCTTTGAACAGCTAGGTTCAAATAATGTGCCATCCTTTATCTCCAAAGATAACACTACTGACCCAGTGGGTAGGGAGCGTGTGCTATGGGGTTGTTTTCCAGCAGAGAAGATGGGTTTTCTTCAGCTCCATTTTCCCATACTTGGCTAGAGTTCTCATTTGGGATTAGTGACAGGCACTGAAGAGCCTGGAGAAGAGGAAGTGAGATCATAGCAGATAATGCATGTTGAGTGCCTTACACTGATCATGTCCCTCCCCAACACACTCTGAGTCATCTCCATTGTTCTTCACATTCATACCCTGTGAGGGAGGGATGTGTTCCAATGAGATAGGAATGTCATCTATTCTTACCTAACACATGGGAACACTGAGACACATGGAGGCAAAGGAACTTGCCTAAGGGCACATATAGCAAATGGTACAGTAGAATTTCAGCTCATTGAGTTTGGTGTCCAAACTGAAGCTCTGAAGCACTTTGCCTACTAAGGTTTAGTTAGCAGTTGAGAACATACACTCATAATCTCTTAGTCTCTGCACTTCGGCCAGCCTTGGGCCTCTGTGCTAATTAGCACTTACTATAAGAAGAAGCTTATGTGGTGAGAGTTGAGAGATGCACTAATCTATGGATATAGCAATAACTCACTAGGAGTCAGTTTAATACAATTTGTTCAGCAGAATAATAGTAGTAGGTTCTCCCCTACTACAGCTCCTCTGTGAGCTGTCTGGCTACAGGTTTTGGACCTTATAACAGTGTCAGGAATGGACTGTTTCTTGTGAAGCAGCACTTAAATCTAATTGGAAAGTGGTTAATTATTCCCATAACAATTGTGCCATTACTGTACCAGTGGGCATATACTACCAGGCCAGTCATCATTGTACCTCTCAGGTTCACAGCTGGATAAAGGTGACTTTTCATTTTCAGAAGCATCATAGCACCCTCTAGTACTATGAAAGCTAGCCACTAGAGATGAAGCTTTGAGGTCAGCACTTGGTTTCCTTGTTTGTCCTATGATTCCCACTTGCAATAGTCTTTATTAATTGGGTCTTACCATCAAGTTACAGTGGGTAATAAAGAATAATGATAATATGTAGTATTATTTGAGAATCTTTGTAATATCTCTGGTCAATACCAATAGAAGGAGTTCATTCCTAACATTGGTCTTTTTATTTACTTACTTGTGGTATCTGGTGGGACCACTTTATAGGATAACTTTATTCTAAACTCTTTTTACATTTTATGTATATATATATATATTAAAGCACTCACAGTAGAAAGACAGTGTCTTCAACAAACTGGTCAAACTGGAAAGCTACTTGTAGAAGAATTAAACTAGATCCCTGTCTCTTACTCTGTACAGAACACAATTCCAAATCAATCAAGAACCTCAGCGTAAGGCCTGATACCCTAAATGTTGTAGAAGGAAAAGCAGAAAATACACTGGAACTTATAGGCACAGGAAGGAACTTTCTGAACAGGACCCCAATAGCATAGGCATTGAGACCGACAATTGACAAATGGGACCTAATGAAACTAAAAGCTTCCGTACAGTAAAGGGTACCATCATTTGAGTTAGGAGACCATCCACAGAAAGGGAAAAAGTCCTTACCAGCTATATATATGACAGAGGATTAGTATCTAAAATATACAAAGAACTTCAAAGCAAAACCTTAAAAACAAACAACCCAGTTAAAAACTGCAAGGAACAAGTCAAAGAGTTCTCAAGTGATGACACACAAATTTCTGAGAAATATCTCAAAAAATGTCCAACAGTTTTAGTCGACAGGGAAATGCAAATTTAAACTGCTTTGAGATCTCATCTTAACCCAGTGAGAATGGGTAAGATCCCCCAAACAAATAATGACAAATACTGGTGAGGATTTAGGAAAAGGGGAATACTTATCCACTGCCTGTGAGAGTGCAAACTGGACTCCAGTCACTGTGGAAACCAGTATTGAGGCTCCTAAAAAAGCCAGAAATAGATCACAACATGATCAGCCATACCACTCTTGGGTATACTCAAAGGACTCTATATCCTACCACCGTTCATCATAGTCATTGCTGCTCTATTTACAATAGCCAGGGAATGAAAACAACCTAGATGTCCATCAACTGATGACTGGATAATGAAAGTATGAAACATTTACACAATGGAATATTATTCAGTTTAAGAGAAACAGAATCATGAAGTTTGCAGGTAAATGGATAGAACTAGAAATAATCATCCTAACTAAGGTAACCCAGCCCCAGAAAGATAAATATCTCATGTTATCTCTCATATGTGGATGCTAGATTTTGAATCTTTAGAAGTGTGTTTTAATTGGTAAATCTATAGAGGTCAGGAAAATAATAAGGAGCCATGGAGGAAGGAAACTTTACATAGGAGGACATGGCAGAGAAGGGAGTAAGGGAAGGGATAATTAGCACTAACGGTAGTTCGAAAAGTCATATGAAATTTGGCATTCCTCAAATTCTGCATAAGGAAGAAAAGTTTTCACCTTTGCTCCACAAGCTTATTTTGTGTCTGAAAACTTTGTCTCCTCATGGCCAGCTAGTAATTGAAGCATGTTTTAGGGTGCTGCTTTGTAAGTACATTTCCCCTATTCTTGGTCTCAGCAGAATCCATTGCTTTCTTTTTGGTACCTATCAGACCTAGTAGCATGTATTACACTCAACAGGTTTTTGGGAGGAATCTCATTTTGACCAAGCGGTCAGAGAAGGACTGCTCTCAAAGCATCTTGTTTGATCTGAGACCCAGGTAATAAGATGTGGGCTTCATGTAAATATCTGAGAGAAGAGAATTCTAGACTCAGGAAAAAGAATGCACAATAGATCTGAAGTGAAAATGAACAGAAAGAGGCCAGTGGAAATGACCTGGAGTGAGCAGAAGAGCACAGGGAGAAGGCAAGGACCTCTGTGAGGCAAGATGGCAGGCTATGGAGATGCTCAACCAGGGGGATGGCATGGCACAGTTCACTTTAAAATATTCTATTTTTATTTTATGTGTATGAGTGTACTGCTTGCATGTATGTAGGTATACCCGTGTTGTGAAATGCCTGTGGAGGACAGAAGATCCCTCTGGAACTGGAGTTAGGATGGCTGTTAGCCACCATGTGGGTGCTGGGAACTGAACCTAGGTCCTCTGAAAGAACAGCCAGTGCTCTTAACCACTAACCATCTCTCTGGCCCTGTATAATTCACTTTTTACAGATTCGTTTTATTCACTGAGCCAGGACTTTTTTCAGATTCTTACTACGCTGCTCCAGGCAATCTTTATGTGTCAGTCAGTTTTCATTTCTTGGGAAAAAAACCCCCAATATTTTAATGACATTCTTGCTATACTATCTGAAATGTGAATTCATGTTTTAATCACTTTTTTATGCCCTTCCTTTTGTCTCTGAGAAAGAATAAGTTCTTGGTGGATATTAGGTGCATAGGTGGATGGTTTCTGGATTTTCATATTCTTTGGAAGAAAGAAGAGACATTCCTGTTGAGTAACTTTTTAGCAAGTCCACTGAATGGTAGGCATCAGCATATGTGAAAATGAGTTGGTTGACAACCTAGCTTAGCTTCCCGAAAACGGATTACCAGTTCTAAAAATTAGGTATAGTTAAACTCATAGGTAACAGTGTATGGGTATCACGGTCTTATCAACCTTGAAGCAGCAGATAGACACGTGCTCTAAATGCCTCTGGCATGGTGACAGATTGAGTACTGTGAATCTCTCTCTCCCCTTTCTCAAAGAGGTGGGGTATGCTGGACATCATTCCAAAAGAAAGCTTTTAAATGCATAAGTAAGCTAATAATTAGAAAATAAATTCATGGGGATTACAGACAGTGGAAAGAAAGCTGACATCAGAGTGATGAGCAAGCAACTAAGCTGTAGGCAGCTTCCGGAGTGTCTTCAGATCACAGAAAACTAGAGCCCTGGTTTTCAGCCATCACACAATGGGGGCTAAGTAGGGAAGTGTGTTGGAATGCCAAACCAGGTATTGGGTGCTACAGTGTTGGCAGCGTTGAAGAGAAGCCTGTAAAACTCAGGAGTCTTGAAGCCATGTGTTCTTAGTGAAAATGAATTACTGAAAAAAAATCCATCTAGAGAAATTTATTACAAAGATTGCTTGTTTCAGCTTTTGCTGGGAATATAAGAATTAAAAGAGTCTCTCTTGAGAATTCAGACCTCATGAGGGCTTGGGGCTTAAATTTACATTCTCTGTGTATGCTATTCAAGAAACCTCAAAGGATCAATTAAGTTAAGGTGATTTTGGTGTAAGGGAGACTAAGTGTGTCTGGCAGTGTCAGAAGATACTCCTCTCTATCCAAAGATGAGGCTTTTTAAGAGGCTCACAGATTAAAATCAGCCATGTAGGAGTTTACAACAAAAAGTTACCACTTATATACAGTAAACAAGCCATCAGTGAAAACAACAAACAATAGAACTAGACTTCCGAAGAGAACATCAGTGTAAGAATGATCAGGGGTCAGAGTTAAAATGGAATGTGCTCAAGTGCTTACTGAACACATAAATAAAAGATGGAATGGAAAGTATGAGCAAGACGAAGAGCACAGATAAAATGACTAGGCAGCATTCAAAAACAGAACCAGAATGAAATTCTAAAACTAGAGCGTATTACATTTGAACTAAAAGTCTCAAAAAAGAAGAAAAATAATCTTCAAATATTTTGGAAAATCATTCATATGACTTTGAGCGCACAACATGGTTAGAATATTAAATGCATAAAAATATAAAAATCATAAATATAGCATAACAAGCTTTCAGAAATTAATATACCGTGTAACCAGAGTCTGATTAAGAAATAGAAATAACTTGGCTGAAGAAGTCATAGATCTTAGAGAGATCCCCAAGACTGTCACATCCCTAGACTAGTGTAACTTCTTACTGAGTTCAAGGCCAGCCTAGTCTACATAGTGAGTTCTAGGCCTGATGGGGCTACAGTGAGACCTTATCTTAAAAAGACCTCCTCCCCTAGAAATAGATGGCTCAGTGGTTAAGAGTACTGTCTACTCTGCCGAGGACCTGGGTTTGATTCCTAGCACCCATATGACTCCTTAACAACTATCTGTAAACTCCAGTTCCAGGGCATTTGATGACCTCTTCTGACCTCTGTAGACATTGTACAGCATGGATGCATTTACATACATGTAGGCAATACACTCACACACATAGAAATATATTAAAAAAATCAAAAGAAGAAATAGAAAACTACAAGCATCTCAGAAGCCTTCTTCACGCTCCTTTCCATGCGATCGTACTCCAAAGTTAACCACTAATTTGAATCCTTATATCGTATTAGTTTTGCCTGTTTTTAAATATAGTATATACTATTCTATACCTGGTATTTGGCTTTCAACATTTGGAAATGGTAAGAAGTAAACTATTTCATATTTTAAAATACAAATATAACTTCCTTCTTATTTAAAATAGTATTTTATTTTATGCATATACAACAATTTATTCAGTCCTGTAGCTGATAAGCATTTGCATAACTTTCTTTATGGTGTTTTCAGATATCCATTTCCATTAGATTTATTCCTCAGAGAGGGAATTTCCGGTCACAGAGTATGCATATATTTACTTAGTATTAGTAGAAATTGCCTAAGAATTGCCAACAATTTCTCTAACTCAACTGAAATTTTGTGTGGGAATTCAACAAACAACACCATATTAAAAATGTCAAAACAAACACTATTAACCAGATGAGGTGGATAGAGGAACAGACAATAAGACTAGAGAAGAAAGACTGAATGATAAATGTGAGAAGGTACACAAGATATAGCCCAACAAGACGAAAGAATAAAAAAGAGTTAGGTTAAAGAGCAGGTTAAGGTTAAAAGACCCAATTTATTTCTACTTGGAGAAGACGCAATGGAATTGAAAGAGAACCTAAAGTTATCTATAGTAGCACCACTCAATAGAAATGTAGTGTGAACCATGCATGTAATTTTAAATATATTTCATACAATCATATAATGCATTTTGATCAAATCAACCCCTTTCTCTCCCCTCCAATTTCTCCCCTATCTCCCCCCACTGTTCCTTTTCAACTTCATGACTATTTGGTTCACAAAACTCACTGAGTTCACCTTGTGTACATGCGTGCTGGATGATCTACTGGAGCTGGGCAGCCTCCTAGGGCCTATATTCCCTGAGGAAAACTGATTCTCTTCCCAAGCAGCCATCAGTTGCCAGTAATTCCTCAGGTATAGTGGGACTTCATCAGCCCCTCCTTCATGCTGGAATTTTGGCTGGCTTGAGCCTGTGCAGGTCTTGTGCATTCAGTCACAACTGCTATGAGTTCATGTGTGCAATGGCATTATGATGTTTGGCATTCTGTTTCACTGTGGATATCCACTACATTTGGCTTTTATAATCTTTCTGCCTTCCTCTTCCACAGTGATCTACTTTAAAACTGTGCACTCCAAAGACATTCTTTTTTTTTTTTTTTTTAAAATACCAAGCCTTCAAAATCTAGTAATTTTATGCTTACCGTGAATTTTGATTTAGGCCTGCTATTCTTTGAGTGCTCACTAGTCATCTGTGACCAGTGGCCACTGTCTTAGAGCAGTTCTAACCAGGGACACTATATGGAGTCAGGGAAATGATACAAAGGACCGTAAATTGAGGAGAAATGAGCCGGTTGCAGCAGAGGGCAATATGAACCTCATATTCTTAAAAGGTGGTTTCAACCTTATGCTCAGAAGTTACTATTGAAACCCTTCATGTGGTTGGAAATTCTCTCATTGCCACTAAGGCTGCTTGACCTGCAAATGAAGTCTTCTGGTTTTCTCTAGTACAGGGTATTAAGAGAATGATGATGTGGGGATGGCACTATGCCCTGGATTCTCCTAGAACTGCAGAGTGCCTTGATCTGTTGTCCTGTCTATGTAGATATTCACTCATTGATTTATTCAGATACTATTTACTGAGAGTTCATGGTTACTGCTCATCACTGCTTTGACTCAGGAAGCTCTAAACTTTTTCTCTAATCTGATATATTATTGTTAGGGGATCTTTAATGAAGATGGTGCTATTCTACCGTGGTTCTGGAGGTCAAGGGCACCTCAACCAGTGTCTCCAGGATTTCCCTTTGGGTGAATTAGAATCTTGCTACTAGTTTGTCTAAGAGCATCTGTGGAGAATGCCGAGATGCCCTGGTTCACACTTCCTCTGCTACCCTAGAAGCTCTGAAGATTTGGGCTTGCACTTAGGCAAGGAGAAGTGTAGTGAGTCTCAGCAACAGGCTGAGTGTCCCTTGCTAACTCCCTGTTCCTCTTCCACTGTGGCTCTGTAAAAGATGGTGGGGAGTTAATGAGCTTCCTTCCTGATTTAACACTTTGGTGATTTCTTTCCAACAGCTGCTGTGATTCCCTGCTCCTTAGTAAATGAGGTTTCCAGGTGAATTTACTTCCTCAACAATGTCAGAGTGCAAACTGAAGGTAGAGTGTCCTGTTCTAGGTGCTAAATCTTGTTGAGGTAGATAGAGGAGAAACACGAGCTGTATTTAACGGAGCATGGTAAGTCCCTGAGCTCATAGTTGGCTGGCCCTTGCTTTCTCACAGTAGTGGGGCCTCAGCAAATGGAACCTCTGTATTGGGAATATATATATATATATATATATATATATATTCCAATATTGAAACAAACACATGCTAGAAGGCTGCTACAAAGCATTCTAGAATAAAACTTCTGTGGGAAATGGAATTGGGGACTTCTTGTTCTCAAAGGAAAGTCAAGTATTCAAGGGAAAAGAAAATCAAATAACAGGGAAAAACCCGGGCTGCTTGCAAGCTGGAAAATGCAACCCTGCTGCTGTGTGATGAAATGGCCCGAGTGGCTGCTGTGCTTACAGGTGTAGGTGGAGGGGTCATCCTAGGTGGACGGAGTGTGGAGGGGTCATCTTAGGTGGACGGAGTTAGGAGTACCATCAGAACCTTGGAGAAGGCGCAGATCTGAGATTTTAGGCCAGCAAGCTAGTGACCATTAGCAAAGCTTCATGATCATTTGTGAAGATCTTCTGATTCAGGGGAACTGGAATTCCCTGAGATGGTTCAGCAGGATGTGGCTCTGGAGCATCAGGCTGTGGTACGCATCCCAGCTCCCAACTCATTAGCCATGTCATTTAGTGTGCTTCCACACCCACTTTATTGCCTATGAAGCAGAAGCTGTAATGGCCACTATCTGAGAGCGCTGTGGTGGGAACTGTCAGTGTCAGGCCACGTGTGTAACATGGTGGCCGGTGCTCCTTACCTGCGTGGCCTTGCTGTTGTTATCTGTATTTCTTCAGTCCATGTTAGTACTTGAATCATGACTGAAGCTCAATGGGCATTTGTTGACTAAAAATGAGCTTTTCTTAGTGTTTTGAAGAAGAGTTTCATCTTCATTTACTTGCCTCCTTTGCTGGTTAATATCATTTGGTGAACCATTAAGACTTAAAACTTTGGAGTAAGGGTTCTGGAAATAATCAAATGTGTAAATAGCAAAACCACAAATATTTTCCCTAAGGAATGGAATAAATATTTTTATAAAAATTATAAATATAATCTCTCACTGTAGGTTTGGTTATTTTGCAATTATCGTGTACAATTAATCATTTCTCTTTCCAGATTTATTCCTCCTGTGCTTTTAAAAAAAAACTATTTTCTCTACACTATAAAAAATCATTGAGTTATTCCTGCCTCTTTCTTTTCTCTTATTCCCCGTATACATTTACGTTTGTGGGCATATAAACTATGTCTATTTCATCTCCTGGTTAGCTTCTTCATCTGTCTTCTGTATCTTTCTCTGCAATTACCGCATTAGTCCAGCTACTGTCAACCCTTGTCTGCATTACTGTCATAATGCCCTGACCGATTGATAATTAAGAAAAAGTCTTTTAAGAATGTCTGAGGCAACCAATGATTGAACTTCCTGCTGGCAAGCTCTCCAGTGTTCATGCACCTAGGACTTATGAATGATTTAAGCAGCTTGGATTTCCATGGGCTTGCAGAATGGTAGAGGTGCTTGCTTTCTCTCCTACAGAATTATGTATGAGGAAACTTCCACTGAGGCTAGTTGGACATGCATTTGAAGCGCACAGAACTTGAGCTTGTTCTGGTCTGCTGCTATCAAAGAGGCATATTAATTTGGAGTAAATAAAGCTCATGATCACAGAAGATCTAGCTCTATAGTAATCCAACACAGAAAGATGTACATTGGAAAAACAAAATCCGCATGCATGCTTAGGGAAGCTGATAGCCAAGAAAGTAATTTAGGACTATGGAATCAATCATTCAGAATTCAGAGGTTGAATACTGAATATTGACTAGGAAGCCCTAAGTTAAATGGGTAAATAGAATCAGGTCAGTGGGTCTAAAAGATGACATTACCATATTTGGGAGAGCTTATTGGCTGGCTTAGCAGAATGATTATGGAATCTGACTTGGCAGAGATCATAAAATACTCTGGTGGATTGGCATGACCGCACCTCATCCACAAGGTCCAATTATTCTCACTGGAGGAGGAAGTTGAGGAAAATTCTCCAATGCACTGGTTAGGTGTAGAATATGTTTGTCAAGAGATAAAACTGAGTGGTTCAAAGACTGGCTCTGGTGCTGGGGTACCTATGGCTTTTGGTTTTCTTATTGGTCTGTAGCTGGTAGGGCTTCCTAACATAGCCTCAGACAGTTTGTGGCTTCAGAACATCAGATTTGTCAGTCCCATGGGGATTGCCTGAGATGATGTTTATAAATGTTCCTGTTTCTGAAAACAAAATGAAGGATCTATTTTGTGTAGAGGTACCTGGAAAGAGAGGGAAAGAGAGAAGCGTAAGGGGTAGTACATGAAGTCTGTTTAGAGAGAGAGAGAGAGACAGAGAGAGAGAGAGAGAGACGGAGACAGAGAGACACAGAGCGAATCAGGTATGCAAAGTCAGGTGGAAGTTTGGACATACTCAGAAGTGGGTGAGCATCCAGTTTTCTATCCTCACCGTGCCACAGATGCCAGGTGAGGTGTGACACACTGCATACTCACAGTGTGTCTAGCAGAACACAGTGAAAAGCTGCGGAATAGCAGTGGAAATGACAAGTTACCAAGTCAGTCACATTGTGGGAGCCCAGGAGACATGGCAGTGTGAATGTCTCTTATCTGACTCATAACGAAGTGAATGGCGAGGCCAGGGTGTCAAAGTAGAGGATCACGAATAATTGGTTTTGTGTTTATTGAATACAGTATCTATTGATGAAGGAAGCTTCAAAGGAAGCCCGAGTCCTGGTCATTCAAGCATTAGTGGATGTAGACTGCGTTCATATTCATGGGCTGAATATAATTTGGAGTATTTGGAATTATATATAGTACCTTGCTATGATTTTTGCTATATTTAACAGTAGTCACACATGGTGAAACACAAAACTACTTAGCACTAATTTGCAAGTGAATCACAGAATTTTTTAGCCCAGGAAGAGACTTTAGGAATCATCTACTTCAACCCCCTCAGTTTAGAATTTAGAATCAGAGAGCTGGAGATGGGAAGTGACTAAGTTTGGTAGTGTCAGCCATGTTAGTAGCAAAATTAAGATTGTATCCAGTTCTCCAGGGCCCTAGATTTGATCAATGTAAGATAAAAGGAGTATAAGCCTAGGAATTAAAAAAAATCAGTGAAAATATCAAGTACAACTTGGTTTCAATAAAGTTAGAATTTTGAAAAATTGTATTTTCACCATATTTATATACCAAACTCTCTAGTGTCTCTCGAAATGATGGCATCTATTTAAAGAAAAGGCTCTGAAACTTCAGAAGTATGATTAGGTTTCAACATAAATTGTGTCTTTGGCCACTCTATCTTGGCCGCCTCTCTCCGGAGGATTTTTATTAGATTTTTTGTGGTGGTTTCGCAACCGAAGGGAAGGGAAAGGAGCTCGGGTATTCCATGTGCTGCTTCCTGCCCCCTAGAGCCACGCTCTTCTCTTTCTTCTCCTTCCTACACTCTTCCTCCGCAGCATCCGACTGTCCCCTTCTTCTGTATCTGCAAAGCAGGCAAATCCTCTCAAAGGGTGGCTGCTCAGCGCCATTCCCAGGCTCCTGTCTGTTTTAGTGGCTGTCAACAGAAGGTGCTTTTGTCCCTCAGGGAATATTTGCCAATGTCATGATGGGGATGCTGTTAGGTGTTGATCAGGAATGGTGCCAAATGGCTTATACTTCCCAGACGGTTCCCAGAGAACAAAAATTAGCCCGTGAAATGTGTCAATAACAAGACTGAGAAACCCCATTCGAATCTGTTCCCTCAGCTTTGCTTTTCCCAAGATAGTACTATAAACATACTTATTTGTTTATATACTTTCTGGTCTATTTTTTCCCATCAGTCCCTCTCCTTCCCTGCTTCCCCAGTGAAAGCTCTGCAAGTCCAGGAAATTTGTTTTGTTCATTGTTGTATAAGCTTCCAGAAAAGTACCAGTACCTGATAGGGACTCCATAAATATGAATTGAATTGCTTGAATGAATGACTCCATCATTGCTGTGAGAGAAAACAACTTTCAGGGCCAGCTATGCTGGCGGTTTATAATTTCCACCGATGGAAGGAACATGCACAGCCCCAGGTGACACTGTGCATACGTTTTGTTGTCAGTCCTGGTACCAGTCAGGACCAGCCCAGTTCTGTCTTTGAGGAAACTAAAACAGGGTAGAGATTACTAAAGACAAGTGGGTACTGCCTGTGAGGCAGCTGTCTGATCAATCCTGTGGCTCCAATAATTGTGGTCATCTAGGCTCTTACTGGGAAGAGGGATGGAAATGAAGCCATTTGTGCAGAAACTACAATTGGCAAAGAGTAACAACTTATTGATTCAGGCTGTCCAGGAAGGCCATGTTTCTTCTCCATGTCTTTTCCTTCTTAGTCTGGGCTGAATTGAGAACACAAATTCAACTCAAATGTATTAACAGCTTTCTAATGTAAACTATCAGTCATGAAGAAATGAAAGGAATGATTTGAAGCACTAAAAAAAGGCCAGAGTTTCAAGCAGGTTTATTTTACCTGGTATGTTATAAATAAAAGAGAAAAAGAGCAACCCTGTGCTAATGTCAAGTTGAAGATTGCCTCAGAACAGTTTGCTCAGTAAAATAGAATAATACATTAGTAAGTGCACCTTACTAGCAAATGTGATCGGTAGCTTGTGGAAATAAAGAAAGAAAAGTACCTTAACGGCTTTAAAATCCACAGATGGCAAATCAAGTAAAAGATCTGTTTATCACCCTCCAAACACTCTGTAGAATGAGCATCGGAGGGCTAGGATGCTTCTAACAGCAAATACTGCACTTCCGGAAACCTCAGTGGGACCCTTGGCTCTCTGCTATTCAGCTTCACCAGCGTCTTGCAGCAGAACGGGGAAGCCACTTTCCTGACCACATAGCGTTGGGAAAATGCACTTGGGCAGCCTTCCGCTTGGCCTGGAGTAGCCGCAAGGAAAAATCAGAGAGTCAGATATGTATAATCATGCATTTGAGATGGATACACCATGTGCTAGGTTTCATAAAGTCTTGCACAAATAACTCTATATAGAACAATATGCAACATTAAAAGCTGCATATTAAAAGCCTTTAAGACTCCAAATTTAATCACCTTTATAAAATATTTTTTAGGAGGTTGCAGAGATGGCTCAGAAGTTAAGAGCACATATGATTCTTGCAGAGGACCTGAGTTCAATTTACAGCACCCGTGTCAGGTGATTCACAATCACCTGTAACTCCAAACCTGCATTCATGTGCACATATCTGCACACATCCACACATCCACATACAGTTGAAAAATAAAAAAGTAAATATTTAAAACAAGTTTTTATTATTAAATATAATAATATGACCATATATGTGGCACTTTTTGCCAATATATAAAATAAATATGGTTTTATTTTTATCAGAGAACTCTGCTCTATTGGATGTTGTTATGATATGGGTTAGATTATGTTCTTATGAAAGCTAATTTATGGTGAGAATTTGCTATGTAGCACAGGCCCTTAAGACAAGTTCTAGGTGTATCTTCAAATTGCTAACTAGTAAAGGCTCGAGAGCTCTGGCTTCATTGAGCCCAAAAGATGAGTGTAGTCTGAAGATGAAGATTCACCATCAAATCAGAATCGTCACAGAACATGAGAATGGTTGATTAAGTTCTTGTTAGGGCTAAGATGAAATGGCATATGGGAGAGGCTCATGAGCTTGTAAATGAACAAGTGAATATTTTGCTTTTGTGGAAACAGGCTTTGGAGTTAGATAAACTTGAGTTCTAATTCTACCTCATCCATTCATCAGGTCTTGAATGAATGACTAGAATTTCTCAGAAGAGTCTGATATCCCTATGTGTGCATGTTTGTTTCCTTTCCAAAACAAATAAAGCAGGCCAGTGAGATGGCTCAGGGGATAGAGGCACTTGCCACCAAGCCTGACAACCTGAGTTTAATCCCTGGGACCTACATGGTAGAAGGAGAGAACTGACTTCACAGATTGTCCTCTGACCTTCGCATGCGCACTGCACATACTCTCTTTCTTTCACTTGCTTTTGCTCTCACTCTCTCTCTCTCCCTGCCCCCCTTTCAAATACACACACTCAAAATTAAACAAACAACCCTCAAAAAAACCTAGCTTCTCAGACTATAGCATATTAGTAGTGTTTGTAGGATTATTGTAAGAATTAGGGATATATGTATAAAAGTGCTTAGTTATCTGACACCCAGTAGGTATTCAGTAGATAGTATCTATTAGCAATATTTATTTGTAAATAAGTAAACTAGAATGTGTTAAAATACAGAAAGTTCTAGTTTGTGACAATGGTCATAATATTTATAAGATAAAACTAATGGTACTAAGTATAACGCACACATCAAAATGTACACATAAATGTATATTCTAAGTCAGTCTTTTCTGGGACTGAAGAAGGCATCTATCAGTGAACTTTAGCCTCTCAGTGAAGGAACAATTCTTTAATTTTTTTGTTTTATTTTTATTTTATGTATATGAGGAGTGTTATGCCTGCATGTATGTAAGTGTACTTATATTGTGCAGTGCCCATAGAGGACAGGAGAGGGTGTCAGATCTCCTGGAACTGGAGTTATGGACAGATGTCAGCTGCCATATGCATGCTGGGATTCGAACTCGAGTCTTCTGTAAGATCAGCCAATGCTCTTAACCACGGAGCCATCTCTCCAGCTCTGAAGGTAACTCTTTAAAGGCAGAGTCAGGCTGCATTTTATACACTGCTTGTCAGGAATGTAGAATATGCTTGATAAGTATTGGTTGATTTGAAACATCAAAGTATGTTCAAGTTGCCTGCATTTGGGACAACTATTTTTCCTGTTTTCTTTCTTAAGGTTTTGACAACTTCTTTTCCTTCTTATGGTTTAGGGCACAAAAAGAGCAATCTTTCTCCATGGGATGTTAGTTATTTCCTGATTTCATCCTCTTAGCCCCCATGGAAAAGAAAGAAACGAAAGTCCTAAAGAGTTGCTGTCATTAAGGCTGTATTTAAAAAAGTACTTGAATGAACTTGAATGAACCACAGTGATTTTTCTATTTTCAAAGGGAGGAAAATATATGCGTCTTAGTGCAACATAAACCATAACTAAAAAAAATAATAAAATCAAAGAATGTGATGGCACATGTCTGTAATCCCAATATGTGGGAGGTGGGACAGAAGAATCAGGAATTCAGGCTATATAAGGCTATATAAGACCTTGTCTCAAAACCAAACCAAACCAAATCAACAGAACAAACAAAAACCAACCAAGCAAATACATAAAGCAGAGTTCTTTCTTAGAAAGTAATAAAACCATGGTCCCCTATATATATTATGGCAAGTAGCCCAGGTCACTGGGTCTCTACTTTGTTAATGTGATAAAATTATTAAATATATTTTAGCAAACCCTGATCCTAAATAAAGTTACTAGAAGTCAGGTTGAGTTGAGAGAGAATGGAATAGTATGCTGTTAGAACACAGGAATCCTGGAGATGCTGCCTATCATCTATTATTTACTAGACATCATCTCAGGCATGCATGTGAATCTTAAAAATGGAAAAGAGAGCACTTAACATTTGCCTTGAAGTTTTTATATGTATCTAATGAGATGAATCATATGGCATCAAAGACAGTATGGAGCATAGCTAGTATCTGATACATTTCTCCCCTCTCTCACCTACCAAGAGAATAGACATCCCGCATGATTGTTTGAGAGTGAGAATTTGAGTGAGCACTGTTTGTGAGTATCAAATGAGAAAATATGAAAGCACTTTTCAGTATAAAGCATAAATTAAAATGCCAGGTTTTATGATTCTGGGTATGACAAAGCTGTATATCTGTTGAAAATTGGGCAAAGATTGCAATGAACTTTGACTCCCTTAGAAAATTCCTTGGTGATGAGCAAATATTTTTGTACCCTATATGCAGTTGGTTGAACAATGTTCCCCCAAATACACGTGCATTTGAAATAGCATAATCTGATTTTATTTGTAAATTGTTTTCACATATGTAATTAGTTAGGTTAGATGGGATCATACTGGCTTAAGGTGGGCCCTAGACCAGACTTTGTGTGTGTGTGTGTGTGTGTGTGTGTGTGTGTGTGTTGCGTATATAGTGTGTATACTTGTTAGTGTCTGTGTGGCACTGTGTTCTGTTGTGTGCCAATACTGCCCCCCCACCCCATCCTGGAGGGAAGTTCCTTAAGACTCAGGAAGTAAACAACTGGGAAGCTTCAGGGAGTCCCTGAAACTGACCAGTGCTTGAGGCCCTTTCCTCCTCCTCCTCCTTCTCCTCCTCCTCCTCCTTCTCCTCCTCCTCCTCCTCTTCCTCAAGCTTCTATTAATAATAAGGACCATTGAGAAGACATTCTCAGACCAGCCCAGATGCCTGGATTAGATTCCTGTAAGTCTTTCAGACTTGTCCAAAGTTGCAGCTTTCCCAAGCTGTCACCCGTACTCGGGTTGATGCAGCCTTTGAGTCATTCCTGCTCAAAGTGACCCCTTTCCCATCTACTGTAAATCATTGGCACAATAAATCATTGGCTCACCCAGTTGGACTTTGGTGGTATCCTATTGTTGAGGCAGACGTTCATGTCTTCCCAGGAATAGTGTCATACACATGTGTATGTGTGTATGTAGGTATGTGTGCATATGGAGGCCCTAGGTCACTGTTGTGTGTCTTTCCTTGAATGCTCTTCATTTTTATTTTTTGAGGTAGAGTCTCTCACTCTTCTTGAAAACCATAGATTTGGCTACACTGGTTGGCCAATGAGCTTGAAGGATCAGCCCACCTCTGTGCCTCCTGTTCCCGGTGCTCTCCAGCAGGAGCACACTGCAACCCTGGATTTTTACATGGGTTTCAGGGATGTGAATTCAGGTCTGTCTACTTCTGCAGCAAGTTCTTTACCTACTGAGCCATCTCCTCAGTCCCAACATGATCTTATAAGAAAAGAAAAAGATATAGATAGACATATGCAGGAGAGAAGTCCTGTGAAGATAAAAACAGAGATTAGAGCAACATATCTAAGAACCAAAGAATTGTAGGTATTGGCTAAAACCTTAGAAGCTGGAAGAAATGTATATTTCCTCAAGAGGGTTTAGAAAAACCAACCACAGTATTGATGATTCCAGATTTCAGGTTTAGAGCCTCCCAAATTCAGGGAGCTAATTTTTATTGCTTTAAGCCACACATATTTGTGTCACTTTGTTGTAGCAGCCTTTAAAAATGAACACACCATCCACAGGGTTCCTGACTCATGATGGTTTCCAACTTTATGATGTCACAAAAGTATACCTATACCTCCCTTTTAGTTTTGGTTTCAGTGCAGTGTTCCTAAGTTCCATTAGGTATCAACACTTTATTGTATGCAAGTTTTGTTAGATGATCTTGCCCAATTGTAGGCCAACGCATGTTCCATGTACAATGTAGGCATGTACAATGTAAGGCAGATTTGATTGAGCTATGATGCTTGGGAATTTAGGTGGACTAAATAAAGTTCTTAATAATTTCTTTATTTTTAACCTATCTGGGGTCATACCCTTAAAGAGAACTGACTCTCAAGTCTCCCCACCGCTTTCAATTACCAACAGCTCCTGAGCTAGGGGTGAGACTCTGTGCCCACCTCCCCTCCTTCCATGCTGGGATTTTTGTTTGGATTGAGTTTGTGAAGGTCTTGTGCATGCTATCACAACCATGATGACTTCATATGTGCAACTGTCCTATTGTGTCCAGAAAACACATTTTCTTTAATTTTATATGTATGAATATTTTGCTTGCATCTTTGTATGTGTATCACTTGTGTGTTGTGCCTGGTGCCTTTGGAGGCCAGAGGAAGGCATCAGATCCCCTAGAAATGGAGTTACAGAAGGGGTGACCTGCCATGTGGATACTGGGAACCAAACCCAAGACCTCTGTAAGAGCAGCAAGTGCTCTTAATCACCGACCCATCGCTCTAGCCCCATATTAAATGTAATTTTGTCTTACAGCATTTTCAACTTATCAGAATGTACCCCATCATTAATCAAGGGGGATCTTACCTCCCTCCTTTTACTGATTAGAAGTTTGCATAGTTTAAAATGATGCAAAGATGCTGCTTTAACTTGAAAACTAAGATTAGTATGAGATCTAATAGCTCTACTGAAAGCCTGTACAGGTGGAAATCAAGTCTGAAATTACATACATATATAAAATCTTCCAAAGTATTGATATTTAAAACAATTACCAAAGAGATTGAAATTTATCTCAAAGCCAGGGAAAGCTTTTCAGCTTCTAGTTGATCTCTTCAATCTGCTGGATAATCAGGTGAATATTGCAGAGCAGAAATAGAGAAGGTGTTGTTGGTGTATGTGTGGGTGGGAAAACTTGAAAGATATTTGTAATGGATTAAAAAAAACCCTAAAGTCATGATGAGTGTCTTAATCATGATCACTTAACTATTTTATCTGACAAACAGTTTTTGGCTATTGTTGTAAGCTGCAGAAGGCAGTGAAATTGAACAAGTTTGACAATGATTGTGTTAGTTCCTCTAGGGGAAGAGTCTATTTTCTTCTGATATTTTAGCCCCTAAACCATGTGTAGACCCTTCCCCAGGCCTCTGGTGGGCATTTGTTGAGCTAATATGAAGTTGAACGAAGTGAATGGCAACTGAAGAGAACCACATATCCAAAATGCCTCAATTACTGTTCAGTTTTAACTTGCTGTAGCAGACCAAAGAAATGAACAGGTTTCCATGAAATTTGCATCTTCTCATTTCTCTCCAAGATCAACCTCACAGCTCTGTAGCTAGTCCATGCCAAAGTGGTTGATTTCTGTTCTTCAGGAAAAATGTGTGTGTGTGACAGTGACTCTTCTTGTGACTTAAACCATTCCTGGTTATGGATACACACACACACAAAAGAGCAAAGCTGAAGTTAAATATTCTAAAGCTCAATAATAGACTAATGAACCGAGCAGTGTTTTGTCTGAAGTCTTTGTTTTTCTCTTTAAAAGATCTTTCTGCTTAAAATAGGCACTGCCACCACCATCATGTTCTAGCTAATTAGGATCCTGTGCAGTCTTTGGACTGGGGAAAATGGGAATGGTTTAAGCTTTTCTAAAGGGAGGCACAGTTTGCATAATTTTAAACAATAGACAGTATGGCTTCAGACAAGGCTGCTGAAGGTGAAAGTGAAGAGAAATCCTACCCTCAAGTGCCCCTGTTCCAGGACACTCAGCTGAGTGGTGCCATTGGAAGCGAATCAGCATCTAGACCAGTGGAACCCAACCAACCACATGTGTCTCTGCAAAGACCTGCAAAAGCCTTGCTTCTCACTTCACTCAGATGTGTGCATCTGTAAGGAAGAGACTTCTAACCAGCACTGTAGGTAAAATGTATTTTTTCTTTCTTTGTTCAATTGTGATTGAACTGACTCTGTTTACCTGTGGCATTCTTGTTTTACGTGAAAACAATTTAAATTTCTCTTTAATAAGAGTTCCTGAGCTGTCTCCTAGCAGTCATATTTAGAGTGAGTTGAATTAAAAATCCATCATAGAATATGGGGTGAAAAATTGCATATGTTGTTAGCTCTGGACAGTATGAGTCAGAGATAGGATCCTAGGAAGGGTAATTGACTCCCTCCCCCCAAACTGAACAACCACAGACCAACCTTCATACAGTATCTCAATGAAGGCAGTAACGATAGCTAGCATTTATTAGGGTAGCCATTCACTGGGTCTGCATAGGAATTAGCTCATTTGGCCTTTTCAGTGGTTATTTTTGGAGATGCCCCACTATTTTTATAATTGCTATCATTTTCATTTCATGAGAAGCTTCTGCTTTCGTTGGTTCAGTAACTTGTCTTTAAGGCCATTGAATACATGTAGGATTTGAATTCTGGAGTGACTATAAGTTTGTGCTTATTGGCACATGAAGACTTATGTTGAACTGTGCCTATAGAACCTGAGTATTGATTAGCATTAACGGTTGGTATTCTAAATCAAGGAAAATCTCATTAGGCCTATGTAATAATAAAATCTCTTTTGATAATTCCCTGTCTAGAGGAAAAAAGACAGAATAGTGTGTGTGATTTGGAGCCTGGGCTTCAAATACTCTCTGATAGAGAAATGGCAAAGTCTCCATGTATAATTGCCCAGAGTCAGTAAATTTATACAGTATAATTTTTTGTCTACTCTGTTCTTTGAATCTTTTAATATAAATGCATCTGAAGTAAGAAAGCAGAGAATAATGTTCACCCACTTGCTTATGCCAGAGTCACAATGAGTTCCCCCATAAGTGTTTGATACTTTGTTTTTCCAACTAAATGGGCAATATCAAATAACCTGGCGGATTCTGTGAATCTTGCCCCATGTTTTCACTCTTTGCTCTGAGGGATATTTTACCCTTGCAATTTTCCTTTTCCCTCTTTTGGATGGGCATGTTTCTTTTCTCATTGAAAGAGATGGAAGAAACTTTTTTTGTTAGTGTTGAAGAAACATAAAAAAAAAGAACTTCTCAATCAATGAATTTTGAGTTATTGTGTGACTCTGGTAGATGCAAGGTGATGTTTTCTCACTTCATACAGGCAACTGGTGACAGAGCAGAGTAAGGATTCTACCAAAGTCCAGTTTGTTGAACCAAGAGTTTATTGCAGTTACTTACAAAAGTGTGGATGAGGGGTTACTTGCTAGAACAAGGGTGATTCAGGCAGCTGCATTACCTTAAAGCCCATCCCATCTTGAGTGGCAACCCATGAAACCTGCAACCTTGGAGTTCTCTGTGTGACTTGCAGGCACCTGCATAGGTCAGAGAGTCTCTTCTGGACCCCAGGAGTTTACTGATTACATAACATTCAGGTCTCTTGTGAATCTTGTTAGCTTTAGGAGCTTCCTACAGCTTCTGAGTTCTTTAATTCCTGAGTCTTAAGAGTCTCCCCTACCACCAAGAGGGAATTTTTCCATTAGGAGGACATTGCTAAACAATATTTGTGACGCACAGTGGCCCAGAACCCTCTCTTCCTCAAGGCTTGTACAGAGATTGTTAATGAATGAGTCCCCTCACATGTAAAGTTGTAATAAAAGCCAAGACTCTGATCCTTTCTCTCTTTTTTTGACAATTACTTATCTGCATAAATTGTTGAGATTTTTGTGAAAGTATCTTCTTCAAATGTAGTTTATAATTAGACATAGAAAATTAGGTAATTTCACATGTGAATAAAATTCTTGCTTTGAAATGGGGAGAGTCACATGGATTATCTGGTGGGCCAAGCCTACTGAAATCCTTAAAAAGTAGAGAATTATTCTTGGGTATGATGCAAGATGGAAGACATTAGAAGGAATACAATGTTGCTGGCCTCAAAAATGGGAGAAGAAGGGTTACAGTCATGGAATGCAGCTGTCTTATGTAAGCTGGCAAAAGTAAGGAGATGGATTTCTTATAGCGCCTCCAGAAAGTAATGCAGCCTGTTGACACCTTGATTTTAGTCCAATGAGACCCATTTTTTACTTCTCAAATATAGAATGATAATTATTTTTACACTACTAAGTTTTGGTAATCTGTTATGACACCATTAGAAACTAATAGGTATACTGAAAAAGAAAAATGCTGTAGAAGCTAATTTGTAGCCGTCTTTGTTATGATCTGAATATGAATAGTTGTATTCATACTTATGTAAGGCATTTGCCATTTCAATTTTGGGGAGTAATTGCTATGAAATTGAGCTCCTACATTCATTTAAAAGGCAAATCTGTCCTCATGTTTAGCATCTTGGGTACCATATGGATTTTGGTGTTGGTTTGAAAATGCATACTTCTTAGAGACCCAGATGCTTCCTCTGAAGGCTTTGGACCCTGGGAAGTAAAGACTCAAGAAAATTCTGAAGAATAGGACATGGGGTGTTTGTTTTGGAGAGTCAGTCAGTTTAGCATGGGTAGAGAAATGTATGTGATGACCATCGAGTGCATTGATACCACTTGTCACATGATGTTGAATCTCACAGGTCAAGAGTGTACCTTTCCTCAAAATAGCCATGTACCAGACAGCACTCCTAAAGGGCTCTTGCTGATTTTCTTTTCTGGAGACCAATAATTTACCAAAGTTTGTCTCCATTATTTCAGGATTTAAAAATATTTTGTTATTACAATGTGTAGAGAATAATGCTGTGTGTGGGAATTTGAAATGCAAAAGCATAAGTATAATGTAAATTACAGAACTGATATTGGGGAGAACTGTGCCACTGTCAACATCTTAATAACAGACCATTATCGATAATAGAAAAAAGAGCTCTCTCATTTAGTCTTTGATTTCTTAAATTAATTGCTCTAAGCAGAATGAACTCAAGAGGTTGTCTAAAACATTGTAGAGGTTTCAAAGAAGCAGAAAACAGCTTTTTAAATGGTAAATGTGTAAATAGCACTTTTGAGTAATTGAAGAAAAGGCTGAAATTCAGTCGTATCCATTCTTTTAAAGTTGTGACATGATATTGTCATCTACAAAGTTCATACTTGAAAACTGGGCAATCGAGTTAAAAAAATTAAAAAGTTAAAAGTTAGAAAATTTTGCAACCTCCCCCCAAAATCTCATAATGTATAAGTAAGTTTGTGATTTTGTGTTGGGCCCACATTCATAGACATCCTGTGATGCATGCAACCTGTTGGCCACAGATTGGACACATCTGGCAGAGGAAGGCCATGGATATTACCCAGTAGACGAGCAGTTCTGAGGGCAGAAGAAAATACAGACAGGATAAAGAAAGGACAAATGACCAAAGTCATGGATGGGAAATCTCTTGCTTATGAAACTTGAATTCATGGAGAGATATAGTAAGGTTGGGAGCTTGATGGGCAGAGTTAGAAAGATAAGACGTTTTTGTTATGAAGCAAAGCATTGAATCAGAACTTAAACAAATGAAGACGATAAACAAGTGGAACAGAAACGGAAGCATTCATATGGGAGGATGGCTGAGAGATCCAGGAGTGGACCAAGGATGATGGGTGCTCAACGGAAGTTCTTTTGGTAAACAAAAGACCTGTAAAAATGATAGAAGTCAAAGGGAAGCTTTATTTTGACGTTTTATGTTCCATTTATTGTGTCGAGCGGAATCATGAGTGGGGAAGGGGAAGCATAGAAAGCACCTGTTACCTGGAAGTCTCTGGAAAATATGCCTTAACTTATGTTTATTAATCTTTTTCATGCAAAATATCTTAAAATGATTTTCCTTATATAAATGTGACTCAGGAACAATTTATGCTGATTTCTGTGGATGTCTTGCCAAAATCCGTCTCATTACTTGGTATTCACATTTTCCATCCTCTATATAATTAGTCTGTCAGAAAAGTTAGTTCCATGAGGGAGTTAGGATCACTTCTTATGGATTGAATATCAAGGGTTCTGTTGAAATGGGACCATTTCATAAGAACTATGTGTTTAATTTAAAAACTAGACTGTATTTGATGCTTAAATTGAAATGCTCTGTACCAACAAGTGTGCTTTATTTTCTCATTGTGCTGCAAAGGAAGAAATTAAACACAGAGTAAAGTTATAGGAAAAATAATAGACTGGAATGGATATTTAGAAGGTAATCAAATCCACCTCCACCGTAAGAACAATACTGATAATGGTAATAGTGTTTGTTGCTGACCATTTATCAGCTACTTGATTTTCACTGTATTTCCATGAACATTATTCTCATTTTACATTGATGAAACCAAAGCTTAGTAGGATTGATGAACACATCCAAGTTCATACAGCAAACTGGCCTTAGGTACGGTGTTTGAATGTATGTTTTTAGACCCAAACTTTATAGCCCATATTCCCTTGTCATTGTTTACTGCCGTATTATAATAACTGAAGAAACTAAGGCAGAGAAAAACTAATTAAATTAATGAAAGCATAGGAATACTTCCTTACAGAGATGGAGTAGAAGCTCATCTCTGGCCTCAGAGTCATTGGAAGAGTGCAGAATCTGAGTCAGCTGGAGATAGAGCCCATCTTGTCCCTCCTTTGATGTCCTCTATCACCAGTAGAGGCTGCTTGTCTTCGAGATGGAATCATATGTGACTTGCTCATTCTTTAACTCTAATTCAAATTATGTCAGGGATTGGATGCTAAAGTTTCTGAGATCTCAAGTTGGATTTTATTTTTCTCTTATGTGTCCTGATACTTGCAGCACTGAGGAAGATGTGTCCTGAAAACAGATATTGCAGAATGGACTTTTTGGATGGGCTGGACTCTAACTTTTTGAGACATTCAAGCATTCAACGCTAACTTCTTAAACTAGGATGGCCTTTTCTCTCACTTTTTCTTTGCAAGTTTCAAGACTGTAATATCTGAGAAAGTGATTCTGAGGATATATTGCATAACCACTGTTCTTGGCCCAAAGTATTAACAATTGCTCAAGAGAAGCTCCTACCTCATTCTTTATGCCCCAGGAACACCTGGAGCCTCTTGAAACGCCCCAGGAGTGTTGCTTTAAATTAGAATTGGGAATTAATCCATCTCACATTCACTTTGAAGTTTTGTGCTGTGGAGTTGACCTGCACAGGGATCCACTCTGATAAGGAAAGTAGGTTTTGACTGAATTGGGTCTTCCAAAAAATAATATAGAAATTTCCACATCATAGCAGAAACACCTGCCAGGGCCAATGGTATGAACTCTTCTACTGCTGAAGAGTGCTTTGATTGGAAATTGATGGGAGTTCTGACTTTTACATTATCATTTATGTGAAGGTTATAGGATGATGTTATATCCTTTTATGTAGGAAGAAAATATTTAAAATAACAATACAAAATTAGGCAAAACATAAAAATAAAACTTATGTTTTCTATTTACTTAGAGTAAGGCTCAATGTCTATCATTTTGTGGCACAATTGTGTGTTTTAACATGCTTTTATCTTTATAAAATATGATGTATTAGGGAAACCTTGAATACTTATGTAAGGTGTATGGTACACTTTTGGGTGGCAGAATTAAGAGCATAACTTATGGAGATAGCACTGACTGGGTGGAGTGCTGGAGGAGAGCGAGTAGGTGAGAAGTGTCTGAACCTTAAAAGATGGGTAAGACAGGCATGGAGAAACTTGAAGGTGGGACGCATGAGGTTGATTTGGGGGTATGGAGGTCATCTTACTAGGTGGGATCAGAGTTTGGGATAGCTCTATGGAGGTAGAGTGAAAGCAGGAGTGTAAGCTGGCTATACTCTTGTCTAATGCCTCTTTTCCAACACAAGGCTTTGGGATACTTCAAGTAGGATGAGATATTTTGTTTTAATACCATGAAGAATGTGAAGATGGCAGTTCTGTCCTTGCTCTTGTACAGAACTTGACCTTCATTATCAGCAGTTCCAGGGGTTCCTGTGCTATTTACAGTATGAAATGCTCCCTGGCTGGGAGTCAAGTGTGTTTTATGTTTCTTAGACTGCCTTTCCTTTGTAAGCTCTGATGGGTTCCCTGAGACTCGTGATAAAGCCCAAACCTAGCGGGTGAAAGCAGAGAAGCCATAAATTAATGTTTAGGAGCTCAGAGAGCCTTCTTTGGAACAGTCTGGAATCTGAGATCACAGTCTACAATATCTCCCAGAAACAGATTTTTAGAGTTCAGCTTCCTAGAGAAGCCACTTTCTCCACTCCCATCCCTCCTTTGGGAAGTCGAAATAAAATACTGCAAACAGACTAAAATGTAAAAGAACCATTGGTATCGATGACACACTTTGGTTAGCATAATGATGATGCATAATTTGGCAACATAACACACATGTTCCCTTTTGTGCATTTGTTCCATTTACCTCCTCCAAGATTTTATTTGAAAAGCTCCCCCACATATATTCTCTCCCCAGGCAGTGTTTCCTAATCAGAACATGGTGCAGATCATGCCATGTTGAGTTTACTTAGGGATGTGGTGAGACATTAATGGGAGCAGCAGTTGTTAAACAACACTTTACAAAAAAAGGGGGAAAAGTCTTTGATCAGTTTCACCGGCTACCCCAAATGGAAGCACTCATGCAAGCCATGGGTTTTAATAAACGTGACAGAAGGTAACGGAGTACGGAAGACAGAAGAGTGGAGAGTGATGTCCCTAAATCAATTTAATGTGCTAAGAACCCCAAATAAACAACAGATTGGGCCTCTTCAGCAGAACACGCTAGAAAAACGAAGGTTGTCAGAAATTGTTCATACTATATTCTTCATCAAATTGCAGTGGAGAATAGCTGACAGAATTAAGTACAAAGTCACTTATGAGAAATTTGTCCTCTAGGTAGCTAATGCTGAGAATATTATTTATATTAACAGGCAAAATAGGCTGGCAGTACACAAGCAATTATCTAAATTTTATGGATGTGGTTCTGCCCATAAATCTGGGTAATGATGACATATCTCTTATGGGACCACATTAGCTTACGGGTTACCATAATCGTATTAAATCAAGGGAATGTCCACGTGAAGATTAAGGCATCAGAGTGATAATCACAAGCTGGTAGACAGGCAAGAAGGTCCTGGTCTCCAAAACAAAAGAAACTTTCCAATTAACTATAAATGAATATAATTTGAATACTAACTCCTTTTATATTCATTATGTTCCCCAGAACGGTTTCATTGCTAGAAGGTTAAGGGATGTGAAATTAAAGTACTCTCCTTCTTCATATGGTAAAAACGATGCAGGTAGTTAAACTGTCAAATGCACTGAACCCAGAAATAGAGATTCAGATTTCTGTGGAGATGTAATTTCATTTCAACATCTCTTCAGTCAGAAGCTGCTTCTGATATTGCAGAGTGATTTAGTCTGGCCTTCATGTGACTCAGTTGATATTTCTAAAATATAAACTTATATCATTGAATCAGATGAGCAGTCTAGGAATCAGAATGTAATGCCATTTTGCTTCTGTCAAAACTGTTAAGTAGAAAGCAATAAAGAAAATAAAAATTTAAATTAAAAATAAAAACTGAAACAAATTAAAGTTTTTAATAATCATTGTCATGTCAGATAGGATGTTTTACTTCCTCCTTTCTTTAAAACTTAAAAAAATACTGTTATCATAGAGTAACAACATTTAACAGTTTTTAATTTTTTTAATTTAAATTTTTATTTTATTGTATGTCTTTGAATGTATTGTCTGCATATATGTAAGTACACCCATGTCATGCAATATTCACAGAGATCAGAAGAGGGCATTGAATCCCCTGGAACTGGAATTACAGAATGTTGTTAGTCCCCATGTGGGTTCTGGGAACCAAACCTGGGTTCTCTGCAAGAGCAGCCAGTATTCTTAACCACTGAGCTGTCTCTGTAGCCCCAATTTTGTTAGCTTACGAAATGGTTTTACTAACCACTTGACTTAAGGATAATCCCCCAAAGAAAGATACCAATTCACATTCAACATGAATGCTATTTATCTCAATCTAATATTTAATTATAATAAAATTAATTATTATATATATAATATATATATTATATATATAAAAAAGACTGGAGTTCAAAAATAATGTCTGAGCTAGATATTTCTTAGACAAATAAATGCCTTCTTCAGTTTAGTGGCCTGGTTCATTACCTGAAAATGTGTGCCTTCCATCTTTGCAGTTCATAATATGGTGATTTTGTTTATTTACTTATTCTTTAATGTCTTTGAGACAGGGTCTTCTTGTGTAGCCTGTGCTGGCTTTGAACTTCCAGTCTTCTTGCTTTGGTCATCACTGTGCTAGAATCGCAGGCATGCACATTATGCCTGGCTTTGAGGGCTTTATTTTTATGAGAATATACTTTTTGGTGAATACATCATTGACCTCAGCTCCTTAGCTCCTCATCCTTCTCTGTACAGCTCCTTTGCCATTTAACTTTACAGTCCATTTCCACTGAGGGTAGGGCATAATACCCTGTCCTTGGGTTTGGCCATATGGCTTGTTTTGGCTGATAGAATAGAGTAGATGGAAGAGGATAGCAGATTTGCTTAGGCCTCAAAAACCCTTGTGTACTTCTAATGGCAAGCTCTTCTTCCATCACCATGGCAATGTGTCTAGATAATCTGCTGCAGAGCGGGAAACATAAGCTGAGTCACCCCAGTTGCCCCAGCCAAAGCCAGCTGATATTAGCTAGCAGCCAGCTGGCTATAGATGTGTGAGTAACTTTGCTCAGGATTAGTTGAGCCATTGAACCAACCCTAAGCTGACACAGACATAAAAATTGCTGGTTGCTGAATGTTACATATCTTTATTTCCAGCTGTTTGTTATGCAGTACTGTGAAGGAAGGAGCTATCTGATACGTTACTTCTGTTGGTCCACCGCTAGAGACCAAAATTTATCCTCTTCTAGTTTTCCAGTGTTGGGGATAAGATTCTGTAAGTTGATTGTTCTCTTTCAAAGGTTCTTCTGGTAGGATAAATTAAAGATGGACTGATTGGCTATTGGACTCACAGAGTGATGCTTAACCTTGAAAGGCTCAGTGGGTTGTGAGCAGGGGGAGATGCAGTTTTGACTTTGACATCTTTTCACCAGCAGTTACTGATTTCACCTTCCTCCTTTTTTGGCTTCTATTTTTTCCTTTTCATTTATTTTTCAGCAAATATTAACTCAACATTTATTTAGTGGCTTCTACATGTCCAACAGTCATTGTAAAGCCCCAGGATAAGGGAGCCTCAGTAAGGTATGGTTTGCATAATGTGCCTTTTAAAAATTAATCAGTAGACAATTATTTAGGCAAAACATCAGTTGGGGAATATTTGCTGAAATATGTATGATTCTTAAGAGAAAGATACAGTAGGGAAGGAGACTTGCTACATTGGGCAAGTCAGACAATTCTGCAGATGTTCTGTCAGACTGACTATAATGATCCCCCCTCCCCCGCCCCAGCCTGTTCTAAATAAAGCTACTTCTCTGCACTGGAGATGAGAGATGAATCATTATGTTCACAATAAGGCACTGGAGAATTATTGTTGTTTACAGAAAGTATCACCAGCATCAGGGGTTAAGAATACCTTGTGGTTAAAACCCAAACACATTTGCAATGATGAATGATGGTATAGGTTGAACCTGCTTAGGTCAGCAGGGCTTCCTAAACACACTGCTTGGACTCCTGTTAGGTAGTGTTGGGAAAGGGAAGCCCCCACTGGACAGAGAATGCTGAGGGTAGATGTTTGACCCAAAATCAGATTCTGACAAAGGCACTTTTTGAAGCTTTAACTTTTATGTCAGTTTTGAATTTACAATATAATATAAAAACTGAGTGATGAAAACCATGGGACAGTAAAAGTTCCTTTCACTACTTCTGAGGCTTGTTGTTTATAATACCTTTTAACACAAGATAAAAGTCACAGGAACGAGAATGGAAACTTGATTGGAGGATATTTGTTGTCAGCTTAGCCCTGATGCATTGACAGGAGAGGTTCTGCCAGGTCAAGGTGAGTAAATGTCCTCAGACTGGTCTGGATGGCATGGATTGAAGTTTCTGGATAAAGTAAATTGCTTGATTTATTAACAAATCTTGCTTACTATTTGATAAATAGTGTGACAGGCTTGGCTGGAGGTGCCCTTGATAGATTAGTGAGGGAGATGAAACATGACATCAGAGCAAGTTTTAAAAAATGTCAGATGTAGAGTATGTACAGAGTAGCAGTCTTCACAGGCATACACTAATAAAGCACAGGCTGCAACTGATGTATTAAAGGTGCTTTTTTCCAAAGGGTTCATACTTTTGCTACTGCTTGAGATAGGCAGGATTTAGCAGAGACTGTGATGGATGCCCTGACATCAGTATGGGAAGGATGAGACTGTCTTGGAACTCAGGCAGCACAAGAAGTCCTAGCAGAACTAAGATTTTTCCTTTGCAGTACTTTGTGAAGATCTCTAAATATGGTTTCACTTATTATTTAAACAGGATTTTCATCTAGAATCACTAATTCTTGGGTTCGGTACTTTTATTAGTTCCTCTGACTTGGGCCAAGTTGGTGACGCCCATGATTCAGTTTTCTCATTTATGAAATGGAGTCATCAGTAGTGTGTGTCACAGGGCTGCCATAACGATGCAGTGAGCTTTGTTCAAATATCTCATGCAGAACTGCTCAGAAATGTTAGCTACTTTGGCATGCCAAGGACAGAACCATGCCCTGTCTTTCTAGAACCCAGTGTTGTGTTATTTTCTGGAAGTTGCTGGATGGATGTGTGAAGAATAGCAGATACCAAGGGGAAAACTCTACAAAGATTACCACATGAGATTGGGAGACTTCCGTGAAGGAATGATAAAATCAGAGCTAAAAGAAACCTTTAATATTGCTTAGCCTCATCTCTTATCGTTTTTACAGATGAAAAGGACAAGTCTCTCATGTTAACCTGAGCTGTTGAAGAGAGGGAACAAGAGAGTCATATGAGGCTATTGCACTGGAAAAAACTGAGTTTGGGTAGAAAGATGAAAGGAATTAAGACAGTGAGAGCAGGAGCCCTGTAGCACGAAGCTAGCACGAAATGGGGTGTGAAGGAGGGATATGCCCAAGAATCACTCAGAGGAAAGGCCAGCAGTTCATGATTCAGAGAAAGAAGATGAGAACATGAAAGGCAGATATATGGCAGAGGAGCTCGTGCCTGTTACCATCCATTACCTGGTATCTTTGGAGGTCATCTGGGTGCACTGCTGTTGGCTGTTTGTATGGAAGCCTCCAGTTTCATGCCCTGACATCAGGAGTTGGAGACTTACTTTGATTATACACATATTCATATAGTTCCTCTTTGAAAGAACACATTGAAAACCCACTGTTGCTTGCTTTGACTGGGAATTAAGTAAAACAAACAAATCTGTTTTCAATAGTTTGATGTTGGAAATGGAAAAAAAGGTGTATGTATGTGTGTGTGTGTGTGTGTGAGTGTGCGTGTGTGTGTATGAAAAACATGCCAAGGTACACAGTTTTGGGGTTATTATAACCTTGATGTTTTGATGCTAAATGATGTTCTTTTAAACAGTTTCTGCTTGTCTCTGTGAGGAAATACTTGGAAGGTTGCTCTGGGTTTGTCAATAAACACTGATTATGCTTTGTACCTTCTCAGCTCGAGTAGGGTTTAAGGGTTTTACTGGGTAGAGGGCTAGAGATCAAAATAGGAAGGTTATGAAAACTCTCCTTTTGACATCAGGAGACAGATTTATGGATGGAAAAAAGACCTCAGTGAACTGAGTAGCATCTGAGATCTCAGTTGTGTTCAAGCTGAAAGGCAGTTGCAGCTGTCCAAGTCAATGTAATTCCAACACTCAGAGCTCTAGGGATGCCTGTACTTCTTAGATCCCTGACTTCATGCTGCTCTTCATCTCAGGTCCTTCATGCCCACCACAACACCACGATAATGACATGCTTCATATAAAGAGAAAGGAGAACAGCAACATGAGGTGTGGATAACTTGGGATTGGGAGAAGGCTCTGAAGAGGAGGTGAATCCCGTGCATACCACTTTTGTGGAAGATCTAGTTCATTTAAAACTGTCTTCAAATTAATATAGCTTATGTTCTCTTTCTATGGGTGTATTTTGTCCTTGCATCAATCAGTTTAATATTAGTAATAGATGGGAAGAAACAAAAGGATAAGCTGGAAGCTGTGTGCAGGGTTGAGTAATGCCAATTTAAGTACTGTCTACTGGACCACAGGGAGGGATTAAAAAATAAGTCCTGCTGCCTCACTTTCCTTCTCCCTTTAGTCTCCCATAACTTGGCTTTCTTTGGAAGCTAGAATGAAAGGGTCCCTTAATGAGGACCATGAGAGTCAGACCCCTGAAGGTCTTTGTTGGAAAAGGTAAAACGTTTTTGTTATTTTGTTTCCCCGCCTCTGGAGAAGTAATGGAGACTATCTGGCACAATACCTGTTTTATTTCTTGGCTTGACCCTTTATATGTAGCCTTGTCTGATCAAGACAAGTTCATTTCCTCCTTTTCTCTTCAAGAAAAGCATAGTTTAATTATAAATTGCAATGACTTATACTGATTATTGTTTTTCTGCCTTGATTATCTCCTTAGGCATGGTTTATACAATTTCCGTGTCTCCCTTCTGCATATTTCCTCTTGCATTTGTCTGGCCCAGAACTTTTTGTTGTCTACTTTTAGAGCCTTTTATTGTAGTATAATATCTTGTGTGTGTGTATGTGTGTGTGTGTGTGTGTGTGTGTGTGTGTGTGTGTGTGTGTGATTTCTTTGATTCCTTTCTCCCTTTACGGTTCAAATGAGGGCACACTATTAAGTAAGCCCCCAAATACCCTAGTGAGATTGCCAATAATGCACACATAATGAAAAAGGTAAGAGACAGAAATTTATTAAGCTGATTCTAAGAGTGGAATTTTTCATGTGTGCAAGAATCAAAGATTAAAATACATTTTATGCAGATATGTATTTTGATCAGCTGTTCCTTAGACATTGTACTACCAGGTGTGCTGGACAGCTTTGTCAACTTGAAACTCTTGGGTAGAGGGAGCCTCCATTCGGGAATTGGCTCCATTGGACTAGCTGGGGGCCATGTCTATGGGCATTTTCTTGATTGTTGAGTGATTGAGGGGGGCAACACACTGTATCTGGTGCCACCCCTGGGTAGGTGGTCCTGTGTGTATAAGAAGGCAGGCTGAGCACAGACCAGGGGAGCAAGTCAGTAAGCAGCGATCTTCCATGGCCTGTGCTTCAGCTCCTGCCTCCAGGTTCTTGCCCTGAGTTCCTACCTTGGCCTTCCTTAATGATGAACTGTGACCCAGGAGATGTAAACCAAATAAACTCCTCCACAAGCTGGTATTGGTCAGAATGTTTTGTTACAGAAATGGAGGGCAAATTAGAACATCAGTGCCGGGATCGCCGGCAGGTAGGGCAGTGGTAAAGCTGGTCCAGCCGGCCTCCTCCAGGGGCTGAGCGCAATGGTGAGTGTCGCGACCCGGCCCCTCTCCACTCTGGAGGAAAAAAAAAAACCACGCCGAGTCGGGAGTCTGTCTAGCAGGATCTCGTTTATTAACCATTACAAAGTAACTTATATAGGTTAGGGGTGGGGCTAAGAGGGAGTGAAGGACCAATCAATCTCTGTCACATAATCTGCAGCCAGGCAAAGTCCATTCTGATAGGCTGTCAGACTCAGGTGAGGCTCTGACAGCTGCATTCTAAACGGTTGATGACGGTTGGTTTGACAGTTGGAAACTGTTAGAAGTCTGGCCGTGGCAAGCCTGCACTAAGGCTGAGTCACGATCGTCCCACGTCAATCTGCAGCTCCCAGTGCTTCGTGTGAGGACACCTGATCAGTGTCGCGTAGTCTGGCCTCGAACTCACGGATCCTCCTGCCTCTGCCTTCATCAGCTTATCCTACCGGTGTGCGCCACCATCACCGGCCCCCAGCAGCCTGCGAGAGGCCCAGAGCGGGGACTGGCTGGCGTCCTGCCCTGCCTGGGGCTGCCGAGACACGCTGCGGCCTGGGTGCTGGAAAGCGGCCGCCATTTTTGCCTGGGGGCCGCATCGCACCACAGACTCGGCAGCAGCGGCCCAGGAGGGGATGATCCTCAGGGGGCTCAGTGGGAGGAGGCCGGGGCGACCCGCGGCGGGGGGCGGTTGGCCCCGTGGGGTGGGAGGCCAGCCTGGCGTGGAGGTCAGCGGCCCGGGAAGGGATGATCCTCGGGGGCTCAGGAGGAGGGGGATCGCCAGGGGCAGCGCCCGGGGAGAGGGTGTTGGCCAGGGCAGCTGACTGGGAGGAGGCAATCATTGGTGGCGCCTGCCACGCCTCCATCTCCCAAACTGACAGCCACAGCCGGTTCAGTCAGCCCCACCGGGAACTGCAAACCTGCCCTTAAATGGTGGGCCGGAGCTGTAGTGGCCCTGGAGGCCCAACACATCAGGGATTCTGGACCCTCTCCTTTTGGGTCCCCTAAACACAACCGACAAAATCTCTTGAGCAGTGCTGGCACGTAGGTGGATAAATCTGGATGAGCCCAGTGGATGGGTGTTCCCCCTCTTATTTAGGTCAGGGAATAGGATGTGAGGAAGGGCATAAAGCCTAGCTTAGTGTTCTTTTCTTTCACAGACTGTTCTTTCAGTGGTGAATGTAAAGATTCATTTGTCAAGCCCAAGACAACAAGGATGTTTTCCAAGAAGATTAACAATTTTGAATTTAGATCTATGGTCCATTTGAGTTAAACATGTAAAAGCTATGTCTATATTCTTTTTCTTTTTATATAAATATCAAAATATTCTGGTGCTGTATTTGGATAAAATTATCTTTCTCCACCAAATTGTCTTCATTATTTTGGTTATATCTGTGTAGGTCCATGTCCAATCTCATCATTATGTCCCATGGATTTATGTTCCATGTCTGCTTTTTTCCAATACCACAGTGTCTTGATTATTATGTCTTTACGGTAAGTATTCAAACTGGGTAGTGTGAAACCTATATGATTAGTGTTATTCAGTATTTCATTGATTATTCTAAGTCTTTTGTGTTTCTACATACTTGTTAGCATAAGCTTATCTGTGTCCATTAATCTATGTACCAAAAACCAAAATGAAGAAAAATTGACACCTTAATGTTGAGCCTTTCGATTATGAGCATTGACGAGCTCGGCATTTGCTTGTTTTCCAATTTCTTTAATTAAGATCGCAGTTTTCCTCCTGTCTGCCTTGTGCATGTTTTGTCAGATTTATATTTACATACTCCATTATTGACATGATACTTCATTTTTTTTAAAGTTCCAATTTCATTGTTGGCATGTATAAAAACAATTAAATTTTGTAGATTAACCTTGTGCCTTTGTACAGTGGCCCTGATAGATTCAGTTATTAATTTCATGACATCACCTAGATTCTTTGAAAATCCTCTGTATAGATAATTGGGTCATCTGTGAACAAACAGATTTTCAGCCCCATGCATTTTCTTTTTTTATTGTTTTAATTTTCCAAGTAGGACTACAGTTCACGCAGAGGACATAATTGCTTTCTCTGTTATTTAGACAGAAAGTAGTCCATTTCTAATATTAAGTATATGTTTAGCTACAAGTTTAAGAAATAGATATTCTTTATTAAATTGGGTAAATTTTCCTGTATTCCTAGACTAGAACTTTTGAAATGTATAGCTATTGGATTTTGTCAGATGTTTCTTCTTTTTTTCTTTATGTGTGTGGTATATGTGCCTGTGTAAGCATGTTTACATGTGTGTGGATGCACTTACATATGCATGCGTGTGTGTGCATGTGTGCAGAGGTTCAAGGTTGATGCTCTAGTCTTCCTTCAATTGCTGTGATAAAACAGTAACCAAAACAAACCTGGGGAAGAAAGGGTTTATTTGACTTACAAGCACAATTCATTATCAAGGAAAGACAAGGCAGGAACTCAGGGAAGAAACCTGGGGCACAGACCATGGAGGAGTGCTGCTTACTAGCTTGGTCTCCTGGCCTGTGTTCAGCCTGACTTCTTATCCAATAGAAGAACACCTGCCAAGGGTTGGCACTGCCCACAGTGGGCTGCCCCCTCCATCACTCAACAACCAAGAAAATGCCCCACAGACATGGCCATAGGTCAATCCAATGGAGAAAATTCCTCAACTGAGGTTCTGTTTAACTAGCTATGCCGAGTTGGCAGCTAAAGCTATCCAGCGCAGTTGACCTCAGGACTTCCTTGATCGCTTCCTACCTTATCTATTGAAGCAGCTAGCCAGCGTTGCCTCTCATGCTGGGAATACAAGCAGGATGCCGTTAATTTCCATGGTTTCCGGGGATCTGAGTTCCATTCCTTACACTTGGGGCAAATACTTAACCCATTAAACCGTCTTACCAGTCCCAGTTACCTTTTCTGGACCAATTTAGATACAGTTTTCTTTTTTAGCTTGTTTATGTGGTAAATTGTAGAGTAATGAAGCAGGGTTGTATACCTAGGATAAATTCTGTGCAATAATTACTCTGGTTTGAATGTTCCCATTAAAATTCATGTTGAAATTTAATCATCAGTCTTACCAGAAGGTACTATCCATGCTACTGTCAGAGAAAGGTAGTCATTCACCTCACCTTCCTGTGAACCTTGCAGGTTGCAATAACAACTGGCTTGGCAGAATATACCCACTGGTGCAATAGTGGCACAAATATTATTGGAGTAACCCACCACCTTCTACTTGGATTTAAGGCCTGCTTCATGAGATGAAGTCCATAGCTAACACTATTATCAGGGTCTAGACATCACAGACTATAGGGGAGAGCTTACTGTCATTCTGCTAAATAAACATAATATTAAATTGACTCATGATGTTTTATTGTTATATTCATAGTTTGTTTCTCACCTCTCATCAGAGAAGTTTCTTACAGCAGATGATTAACACAGAGACCCATAAATGGCCAATGTGTAGAGAATAAAAGACTGCAGTGTGCTTATCCCTAAATGGGATACTTATATCACACCTTCTCCTCCCAGTGCTCAGGCATCATTGCAGAAGGTGCAGAAAGAGTATAAGAGCAGAGGTGATAAATGAATACAAAGAAACTCTGTTGGTTGGACACCACAAGTTAGTTGTACAATATGAACCCATAGCACTTGCAACAGCATGCACAAGACCTGTACAGACACAAGCCACACAGGGGTCTAGCATGGATGGGGGAGGTCAGCAGGAAGCCCCAGTCCTGACTGAGGATCTATTGACATTGAAGGCCAATAGAGGCAGAGTCAGTTTTCCTGGTATAATACCGGTAGGTTGGCCAAACTTGGGAAGATGGACTCATACCTAAGAGTGCTTGGGAAACACAGATTAGACTTGATAGCCCTTTACAAAATAAAATCATATAATAATATAGGACATGAAGTTAGAGGGGGGTAAGAAATTGTGGGTGGAGGTGAGGGATGGGGTCTGATTATACTCACAATACATTGTGAAATTCTTAAATCAGTAAAAACCTAGAAACAGATCCCTTTCTGAATTTTTGGGCAAAGAGCTGTTGATAGTCCTCATTACTTTTAATATACATTGTGGAGCATTAAGAAAGTAGAAACCTAAGCTAACTATAAAGCTTGGAGATTGGAACCTTTGGGATGTAATTAGGATTAAATAAAGCCATAAGGATGACCCCGTAATCCCATGGGACTGTGGGTTTTTAAGAAGAGGGGAAGAGATCTCTGTCTCCTCACCATGTCATAGGCTGTGCCACTTTGGGATTCTGCAGAGTCCCAACAGTAGAAAGACATCAGACAGCTCTGGCTGATCTTGAACTTCTCAGCACTACAACAATTAGCCTAATAAACTATTTCTTAAAGTAGATTCACCCAGCTTCAAGTACTCTGTCATCACAACATAAAACAGACTAAACACAAATGCTGTATGATTCTTCTACTCTGCTGTTATATTTGATTTGCTAATGTGCTGTTGAGGATTTTTATATTTATGTCCATGAGGGATATTGATCTTAAGCTTTCTTGTAATGTCCTCATCTGGTTTTAGTATCTGAGTGATGCTGAACTCACAGAATAAATTCGAAGCCGATTTATTTTCCCCATCTCTCGGGTACTGATCTCCAATTCTACTGTGCTCACACTCACATGATCTATTCAAATTTTGTTAAAACATTTTATTTTATGGCCTAAGAATCCATTCTGTCTTGGTGAATATTCCATGTGAGCTTATTAAAGTGAATGTAAGGATTACTGTGCAATCTTCGCCTCTCATCTTGTGATAGGAGTGCTGGTATTAACGACATGTGCTACCATGTCTGGCTTTATCTGGTTTCTGGGGATCTGAATTCAAATCCTCATCTTATGCGGCAAGCACTTTGCCAATGAGCCATTTCTTAACCCCTTCTATTTAAAAAATATTAATTTTTTATTGAATCATTGTGTGTTTCATACAGAACATCTCAATCAATCTTAATCAACTTTATATCCCTTTCCCCATCAGCACCCCACTGAGCCAAAAAACTGGAATCCATACATTCTTCCATCTATGTTCAGGTCTATTGTGTCAAGTTAGTGTCCCCAGGTGACATCATTGCAGGTTCTTCCACTGATGTCTAGTCAGCCTACTGAGAGCCCCTTGCTTTGGGAACAGTAGTTCATCCTCACTCAACAGTAATCAGCTGCCAGTATTTCTTAACCAAAGTTGGGGGTCTGCTATCATTTCCCCGGTACCATGCAGGGATTTGTCTGCTGGAGTTTGCATGGATCTTGGGCACGCCAAAATGAGTGCTGTAGGTTCATATGAGCAGGGTTCCATCAACTTGTAGGATTCTGTTCCCTTTTAATCATGCATCTCCTTCCTCACTGGCCCTTATAATTTCCGCACCCCCTTCATCAATGGTCCCTGAGCACTGGGTGAATAAAATATAAGAGTCCTGTCTAGGGACCCACACTCTGCAGCTTCCTATCTCCATAATTTAGCCATTTGTGATCTCTTGTGCTACTGGCCCCTTGTTGCATGCAGGAGTGTCATTAATGAGAGTTGAGAGATTCATTAGTATTTTCTTTACCATTTTGTTCTACACTGTGTGACCCTTGGGTGTAGAGGCTGCATTGTAGATGTGCTGCTGAGGCATGCGTAATTCACAGACAATGTATGTGTGTGACCAGCTGTGGTACTCTGTAGTAGTCTCTGGTGCATTAGAAGCTTCTTTGATGAGTGGTGGCTGGAATACTTGACTGTAAATATAAGAATACATATTTTACATTTAGTAAGAAGTTTCATTAGCCTAGAGATGTGACAGCTTTAGGGATCTCTCTAAGATCTATGACCTCTTTAGCTGTGTGTATTTCGCTGTGATCACAGTACCACACATGAGTTTTGTCTCGTTGAGTGGGCTCTAAGACCAATTAGGTAGCCCTTGTTTGGCTCCAAGATAAAAGTGCCACTAGTGCACCAGTGTCGAACGCTGTGCCAGCCATCGATGTGGTTATTTGGTATGAAGCTGGTATTGGGTCATTGATTGATGGTCTCCCTTGGCTACTTGTATAGTGCTCCCAGAGCTATGAATGCTAGCCTCTGGGGGAATCAGCTACCATGTTAGTTCTATTGCTCTAAATCTGGTCTTGGAAGTATGTCCTGTCTTCAGTAATAGGGTCTTGCCTTGAAGTTCTGGGAGGCAATCAAGGGCTGTGGCAATAGCATATGTAATTTTGGGAGTCTCTTGGACTACCCTGGACAACTCAAAAGAAGGTTTCTCCTGTCTAGCACTGTTTCTTGATATGTAGCCTTCAGCTATGCACAGGGGCTCAGGTAGAGATGTTGTATGTGTTCTATATTCTTCTTCTGTCTTAGGTTCCTTCTTTCCCTTTATCTCCTTGGTTCCTTTCAGTTTTCCTGATTCCTGCAGTTACATCAGGATACATACTCACATACAAGTGTTTGGTGCTAGGATCCACAAATGAGAGAGAACATACACTTTTTTTTTGATTCTGTGTTATTTCATTTAGCATAACAGTTTCTAGTTCTATTCATTTACCTGCAAATGTCATGATTTCATCTTTGTTTACCACTGAGTAGAACTCCATTATGTAAATGTACCACGTTTTCATTATCCACTAATCAGTTGAGGGACACTTAGATTGCTTCCATCTCTTAGTTACTATGAAAAGAGCAGCAACAAACATGTATGTACAAGTATCTCTGCAATAGGATGAGTCATTTGGGTATATGCCAAGGAGTGGTATGATGGGGTCAAATGGTAGGTTCATTTTTAGTTTTTTAAATTCTCCACACTGCTGTTCATAGGGGTTGCATGAGTTTACAATCCCACCAGCAGTAAGCGAGTGTTCCTCTTGCCCCACATCCTCTCCAGGATTTGGTATTGTTTGTTCTCTTGATTTTAGCCAGTCTGAATGGGGTAAAATGAAATCTTAAAGTGGTTTTAATTAGCATTTCCCTAAATATTAATGATATTGATCATATTTAAGGATGTTTCTCAGTCATCGTTATTCCTTCTTTTGAAAACTCTCTGCTCAGATCCTTAGCTCATCTTTTAATTGGGTCCCTTGTTTTCTTAATCTAGGGTGGTGAGAGCAGGAGCAGGTCTGTGCCCAAGGCTAGAAGAAGACAGCCCCTTCTATTTTTAGAAAGATGTATTGTATTTTTATTTTATTTTTTTTATTATTTTTTTTTTTGTGTGTGTGTGTGCGTGTGTGTGTGTGTGTGTGTGTGTGTGTGTGTTCATGAGTGCCTGTCGAGGCCAGAAGAAGTGCTATGTCCCTTGAGACTGGAGTTACAGGCAGTTGTGAGACGCCTAGTGTGGGTACTGAGAACCAAAACCTGGTCTTCCGCAAGAGTAGCAAGCACACTTAACCACTGAGCTATCTCTCCATCTCCTTCTTTCTCTGGCTTTAATTGAGCATTTTCTATGATTTCATGAGTTTATTATGTGTATGTATACATGTTTGTGCATATGTATGTATGTTGTATGTACTTGTGGAGGGTAGAGGTTGATGTCAGATATGCCTTTCTCAATTCCTGTCCACTTTATTTTCCTAGAAGAGTCTCTTGTTGAACGTGGGTTTACCAGTTTGACTTGACTAGCTGGCCAACAAACCCAGGGGTCGTGTCTCCTCCTTCCTGCTGTTGGGATTACAGCCACCTGTCACTGTGCCTAACCTTTTACATGGGTGCTATGCATCCAAACTTAAGTCCTCATGCTTGCGTGATGAGCACTTTATTGACTCAGCCATCTCCTCAGACCCTTTATGTGATTGAAAATTCCTTCCTTAGCTTATTAAGATGTCTTACAGTCCTTTTAAATACACGGTTTAAACTAATTTTTCCCCTGCTAACTACACCCTTTCACGTGCTTCTCATGTTCTGACGAAAAGATATTGTTTTCTTATTTTTTACTTAAGATATAAAATAATGGACTGCATTGTGACGCTATCATTGCTATATTCACATTCCACTACTATTCCTTCTTCTCTCCATCACTCTCCTGCTAGTGCCCTTTCTCCTCCAAATATTCCCTAATTTCATGTCATACATGTAATGTGCATATGTATACATGTATATATGTATGTGTAATTATGTGTTTGTCATATGAGAGAAGACACATGGTATGTCTTTCCTTTTTAACAAGAGCATTTTTATTCCTTCCTTCCCATCTATTATTGCTATTACTCATTTTATTTACTCACAGGCTGCAGTTGGTTTATGGACTGTTCACTGGTAGAATTCTCACCTACCCCATACCATAATCTCTCTATGCATCATTACTATTAGTTCAGATAATACACTTTTCGTGTTCATTTATTTCTTTTCCGTTGCTTTTCATGTTTTAGAAAGATATATCTTTATTTTTATTTGTGTGTCAGTGTGTTTCTGTGTGGGGTTGTATAGTACCTGAAGAGGCGAGAAGTGTTGGATCCCTGGAACTGGAGTTACAGGTGTTTGTGAGCACTCTTAACCTCTGAGCCATCTCTCTTGCTTCTGTGTTTCATTTGCTTGAATGTCTGACCTGTGTCTCTTTCCTTTACTCTGAAGAGTTTTCTTTTTACATTTTTTGTTTTTGAGAATTGCATTCATGAGCGCTGTAGTGGGTGAGCTGCTGGGGATGTCCCCAGGCTGGGTGAACTATACAGCATAAATGAGTCTAGAAGTGTGGGTCTGGCCTGCTCTGAACTTTTGTTATTGTTGCATTCAGATACAATCCATGCTGACCCCAAACTTGCAAGTCTCAGTCTTCTAGGTGACTGGATTACAGACAGGTGTCCCCAGCTTGAAGGATCTCTTAACATTTTGTAGTGTCAGTTAGTGTGTGACTCCTTACTTCAGTTTTTCTTAAGTTTGAAAGTTCTTTGATTTTAAAGAATGATTTTTGCTAGACATGCAATTTCTAGTTGATTTTTGTCCTTTCAAACTGTTAGTATTTCACTCCACTCTCATCTTCCTTGCATGGTTTCTGATCAAATGTCTGATGTCATTTCATATGTTGTTCTTTGATAGCAAGGTGTTCTTCACTTTAGAGTCTTTTAAGAATTTTTCCTTTATTGAGGCTATCTAAGTAAAATGGCATATTAAAGCCTGGCATGGTGGTAGCACATGACTTTAATCTTAGCACTCCTGGAGAGGAAGGTAGGTCTCTGTGAGACTGAGGCCAGCCTGGTCTCAGCCTGAGTTTCAGATCAGTTGGGGCTATAGGGAGACCCTGTCTCAAAAAAAAAAAAAAAAGATGGCTGATTAGAAACCACCTCTAAATGACCTGGTAAGAGGTAAGATTAAAAAAAGATTTTAATAGATTCTATTCCTTAAAGAGACAGAGCTGAAGTAAGAAGCTTAGGTGAGATTTTCTGAGAAGTAATAGCCCAAAGCAGCTATTAACTCGAAGTCAGCTGCACCATGCTGACTCATGCAAGACTGTGGACATGGGCACCGTGAGAACAGCAATATGGAGAGGGACCAACTGGGCTGTGAAGATGCAATCGGAGACTGGATACATGCTGCACGGAGAGCGGACTGGAGGGGAGCTAGCCGAGGAGATGGAAGCAAACTTGTGGCACCAGAGCCTAATACTAGGATTCTGAATGAATGCCCTGGTATGAACAGCTGGAGAAAGCACCGCCCTGCCACTGCCCAGGTGAGCTGTGCTGGCGTGTGGGCAGTGTGCTGGTGGATTTGGCATACTGTCAAAGCAGCCAGGAGAAAGAAAACTTCCAGCAGCAAAAGTAGATGCAGGCAGGTGGATAGACCTTCTACACCTGCCCGGAGCCCCAGCGCAGAGAGCTCACATGTGGAAGGAACAAGCCTCTAGACGTTAAGGGCGAAGTTGTCGTTGGCAGGTGGTAGGTCTTAGGGAATTCCGGCAGAAAGTGGAGTTTCCACAGAGTCCCTCTCAGGAGCAAGGGCACGTTGGCTTAAGTTATTGAATTACTCAGACTATTATTCTTCCCTGACCTGTAGAGACGGTTTGAAAGCGCAATAGAAGAGGGGAGAATCCGCATCATCTCAGCTAGGCAGGAACACCGACCTAGGTCATAATGCTTTCTATCGCTTTTCATTTCTGTTTTTCTTATTTTTTATTCGCTCTTGTATTTTAATTGTTCATCTGTTTTGTTTTAACATATTTATATCTCACCCAAGACCCAAGGTCTTTTCTTCCTTTGCACCACTTTACAATATTTTCTCTATTGTTTTCCAAACCTCTATCCTGTATAATTTCCTTCTCATTTGAACTTTGCTGCTGCTTTTCCTCCTTTCTCATTCCTTCCTTATTTCACTTTTTAAGTATTGATACCCTTAGCTCTGAAAAAGACATAATTTTTTCCAATTAATACCATGGTTACTGTCTCTGAAACTTACTGGGATCACAAGTGAAGTGTGCTAGTTAGTACAAATTAACATAGTATAAATTAAGAGCAGAGCTCTGCTAAAGCATTATATCATTCAACTTATCCCCCAAAGAGCAGTGGGGGAGATAAATCCCCAAGGAAGACAAGTCACTGGGAAAACGCACATAGAACAAAACAAAAAGTTTAGAAAAGTGAAAACTAGAGGAAATATCTGTCCCAACAGATGTACAAAATACAACAAACAAATAAACCATGGGACAACAAAACGCCACAACATATCCACACACTAACTACTCTTGAGCACCGGAACCCAAAGAAATTCAATAAATGAAATGTCAGAAAAAGACTTCAGAACCCTGTATTTAAAAAGAGGATAGAGTACACAGATGAATGAAGGAAGAAAATGAACTCAGAAGCTAGAAAAGAAAATTAGTAAAGTAGATGACATAATCAACAGTTTGGAAGAGAAATAAGAAAATGGTAGAAGAATTCAGGTAAGAAATTGAGGCTCTGAAACAGAAATGTTGGAAATGACTCAACCATTCTAATAAAAAACACAGTGGAAATATCAACGGACAAGACCAAACAGAAGAATGAAGTTTAAGAATGGAGGATAAGGTTGAGACAAAGGGGGACAAGGGGTTGGAGAGATGGTTCAGTGGTTAAGAGCACTGACAGCTCTTGCAGAGGACCCGAGTTGGATTCCCAGCACATACCCGATGCTAACAACTGCCCATAATTCCAGTCCCTGGGGAATCCAACATCCTCCTCTGACCTCCACAGGTATTGTGTAACATGTGTGCATTTACATTCATGCAGGTAATACACTCATACACATTAAGTAAAAATTAAAAAAAATATTTTAAAGACTATATAATACGTTCAGATACACGCACACATCTATCATCTATCTATCTATCTATTATTTATCTATCTAGTAATGAGTGTAAACTGAACTTCCAAGAACTCTGGTAACTAACTTTATGAGTCCAACTACAAGAATCCATGGGGTAGAAGAAGGAACTGAGATAAAGTCTAAAGGCGTAGATAACTCATTCAATAAAATTATAACGATAATTTTTAAAATCTAGAGAAAGAAATGGATACCCAAAGATAAGAGACATTTAGAGCCCCAAATCGACATACCAAGGAAGAAGTTCTCCATGATATGACATAGCCATTATGTCAAAAATACAAAACATGTAGTAGGCACTGTTCCTAGGACCAGGAACCTGTGGCTAGACAGGTCACAGGCTGTAGCAGAGAACCTACTACTGTCATTCTGCTAATTTCTATTGTTTTATTATTTTACCCACAGATTAGTGCATCTCTCAACTGTCACCAAAGAAGTTTCTTCTTGCAGCAGATGGAAATTATCACAGAGGCTCATAAATGTTCAATGTGCAGAGAATAGGAGATGGTAGGGTGCTCACCTATATTACATCCTTTCCTCCCAGGGCTGAAGGATCATTATAGAAGAGGGAACAGAAAGATTGTAAGAGCCAGAGGTGGTAGATGAATACATGCAAAAGACCTGTGCAAACCCAAGCCAAACAGGGGCTTAACATAGATGGTGGAGGTGGACAGGAAGCTCTAGTCCTAGTTGAGGATCTATTGGCAACTGATAGCTGTTGGGAGAGGAAGAATCAGTTTCTTTATTGGTGTGATAAACTGACCAGACTCCAGGGGATAGACCCACATCTAAGAGCATTTGGGGAACACAGATGACACTTGATAGACCTTAAAAATGAATTAATGATAGAGGATATGAATTGGGGGTATAGTAAAGTGGTGGTGTAGAGAAGAAGAGGCTCTGAATGTTATCAAAATACATGGTATTCTCGAATCAATAAAAGTGTTTAAAATGCACACGCAGACACACACTACAAAGAAATGATATTAAAAGCTGCAAGTGAAAAACTCACGTATAAAAGAAAACACATTCAAATAATATCAGATCTTTCATAAACAATCTTTTTGTTTAATTTTTTATTGAATTTTTGTGTTTATACAAAGCATCTTGATCATCTTTATACCTCCTTCCCACAACCCTACACTGGAACTCATACATTCTATCATTTGTATTAAGGTTTATTGGGTCAAGGTGTCCCTCAGTACAAATTCATTCACTGAGGTCTAGTCAGCCTATCATCAAGAGTCCTTCCCTTTAAAAAGATCAGCTCTTTCTCACCCAGCAGTAATTAGCTGCCAAAAGTTCTTTGGCTCAAAGTGGGACCTGCTGCCCATTTCCACAGTCCTGTGCTAAACTTTTTCTGCTTGAGTTTGCATGGGTCTTGTGCAAGCTCACACCATTGCTGTAGGTTCATATGCTGTATTCTTGCCTTTTTAAGACATTTACAAATGGGAAAGTTATACTTGGATAGTTGTAAAGACAAAAATCTGGAATTGGGTTAATAGCAGAGAATGTAACCCAGTGTCAGTAAGGAAAACTGAAGAGCACACCCACTGTTTGTCAGACCTAACATTTTGGTTGCATGAAGATTAATAGGCACAGAAGAGTCATTGCTTATACTATTTTTCACTGAATTTCTTGTCACTTTCAATAGAAATCATAGGAGATTTATTCATTTGTGAACATATTTAGAAATCTGTGATGTAGTTACTACCCTAGGAATTTTGTATCCATTTGGAAGTTTGGGGAATGGATGAGATGAACAGGGGTATTCTAGAACTTGAGATTGTTGTGATGGCAACAAAGGACTCTCAGGAGCTATCCTCAGGATGGTTACTCTCCAGGTAGCCTTTTCTGGAGGTTTTTAGGTTGCTAGGTATTGTGGTCTTACCTGCATTTAAAAACAACACTTTTATTTATTCTTTGACAATTCATTTATATGTACGTATATCTTGACCATGTGCACTCCCTACTCCACCCTTCCAGTTCCTCCTGGGGAAACAGACCTCATAAAAAAATAACCCACTAAGTCCAATTAGTGCTTTCCATGTTTGTGTGGGTGTATGGTCATCCACTGGGACATGAGCAATTTACCAGTGGTCACCTGTGTAGAAAAGTGGTTTCTGTCCCCCACAGCCATCAATTGCCAGTAGTTCTTCAGCTGGGGGATGAGAGGATTTGGGAGCTCCCAAGACACCCCCATTCCATGCTGGACTTTTAACTGGCTTGATCTTGTGTAGGTCGTGTGTAGGTAACCACAGCTGCTGTGAGTTCATGTGTGCAACATCTATTTGGCGTGCCGAGGGCATCAGTTCACAGCACCCTTCCCTGTGCTCCAGCTCTTACATTCTTCCTGTCCTCTCTTGCATGGTGTTCTTTAGACCCTGGGGTAAGGATGACAATAGATGTTCCATCTGTGTCTGAGATGCCATTGATGTTCCTTGGAAACCTACATGTCTTATTGGGTTCTTTCTGATAATCCAGAGAAACCTGCTTTAATCAAGGGTCATCACAGGTTTTTATACGCTTATGTAAAATAAGCATTAGTGTTGCCTTCTGGTATATTTGAATTTTAAGAACCATCTGTTATTGTGCCATCTTTGTCTTCTGCTAATGATGTCACCATGACAGTGTTTCAGTGGGAAAAAGTTTGTGGATGATGGAGTTGAGGCAATATTAAATGCATTCAGTGGCAAAATAAGGAGTTGACAACTCCTTGATCAACTCACTGGGTAGAAACTGCCATGTATGGAGATCTGTTACACTCAGTATAAAGCTCCCTGTGTACCCCATAGCTGATTGTTCCAAGAAAAGGAAAGCATGTGTGATACAAGTGTTTAGATGTGGTCTTCAGAAGTGTAGGATGACAAAATTACCGCCTTAGATTTGGGAGTGCTGGCAAAATGCTTATGGTAGAGAACATCAGAGAACACTTTTAAACAGCTTACTCTACCTTGTTAGGAAGTAGTCATTCTTTTATTTGTTCAATTCTGTCTTAAATCTGACCTTCTGTGGGAAGTGTGGGTGAAAATCAGCATTCACCTCGGTGCATTTCATCTTGCTTTTGATAGTGTTCCCCTTAGAAGAGAGTTTTAAAAATAGTTGAGAAGTTAAAAGATTTCCATTGTGACAAAGACATTTTACTGAAAAAAATCCAGGTGGAATGAGTATAATGTTTGTAAAAAAGGAGAATTTAAAGACTAAGAAGTCTAAATGGGCTGGCAATAGACAGCCTTTGGTCAGGTCTCCTGGGGTGAACGTCAGAAGTAAGGGCAGGTCCCCAGAGGGATTTCTGCCCCCCCCTTCTTTCTGAAGTGAGTGCTTCCACCTGAAGTAGTTTGGATTGGGTTCAAAGTTCAGGCCAACAACCTTTACTCCAAGAGTCTCATGTGTCTGTGTTCCCCTCCACACAGCATGGCTGCCACACACATTTTCTAGGCTTGCTCCTTTCACTCTTCCCTCTAATCATCCTTTCAAAGCAGTAACACACTGGAGTGAGGGGAGGGAGACACGACAACAGGATGCTATGTGATCCTGTGGTGTGCATTTGGTGCATATTAGCACTGACATTGATTGTGGATAGACTGTATAAATGATGAATACGTTTTTGTGTGAATATGCATCAATGTGCATGTTTCTGGCCCTTATTCCTACCTAATCTTGGTTACTTGCTAGTTACCGCAGATGAATTACATCAAAAGATAATTTTCTCAGGCTGAAAATATCCAGGTGCAATGTATAGCTGCAGAGAAAACTCTTGACCATGGTCAGTGCAAAATAATTAATCTCTAGTAGTAAAATGTTTCTGTCTGGCAGCACCTCTAGACCCTGACCTGAACAGTGCTTCTATGTGCAGCAGAATAGTCCACATTGCATGTTTAGGGGAATGCAAGGCAAGAGGCGAGGGAAGTTTCCTAGTTAGTCAGAGCTCATGAGTCAGTCTTGGTGTTTAACAGGGAATACCTATCTTTCGGTTCATCAGTCTTGGATGAATACTTGTCTTGGATCACTCCATGTTCCTCTGGGAAGGCTGAGGACTTTTAAGGTGGTTACTTCACTGTACTAAAGATATTCTTTCAAAAATCCTAAATCTTATGCATTCCATTCCTCTGCTCAAAGCCCTCCAATGGTTTTATTTTACTACAATAAAAGACAGAATCTTTCTTAAAGACTTAATAATACCATACAACATGACCCTCCTGATCTTTCTTCTTTCACCTACTGTCCCTTATTGACGCTGCTCCTGTCCACCTTGTGCTCCCTGGAGCCATCCAGGTATGCTCCTCTCCTCTGGCTTTGCACTGACATTTTTTTCTTCTTCTCAGTATGCTTCTGTTTCTGGGCTGTCTACGAGGTTAATTCTCATCCTCTTCAAGTTTTTGATCAAAAGTCATCTTCCCCAGGTCCCATAACCATGCTATTTAAAACTTCAGCCTCCTGGTATTCTTTTTCTACACTGGATTGATTGTTTTTCTCAGAAGTACTTACTGCATTCGAACACTATGCAATTTAGTTGTTCATCATGTTTAGTAGTATTGTCTGTCTTTTTTTTTTTTTTACCACAATGGAAGCTCCAGAGGGCATGAAACTTACTTTAGTCAGCTGCCTAGTACATGACCGAAGCTTTAGCATAATATTAGTTGGCTGTTTAAGCTTTTTATTGAATGAATGAAGGATTGAATGTGTGAACCTTGATCAAGGTTGTCTTGTCTTTGTTCTGTCCCTTTCTAGAAGTTATTTTCTTGTATCTGTTCTAGAACCATCCACACTAGGCGAGCTTACAATTTTGATACAAAATTGTATTAGACTTGAGATATGGAGAAAAGGTTAGTAAGTTTGAAAGAGTCTAAGAAAAATCCAGAAAGTCAGTGTTGAACAAAGCATATTTGTACTCAGAGTACATGATTATTTTTAACATTTCCTCCCTTACATGAAAAGCCTTTGTCAAAATGATTGTCTATGAACTAAATGCATGATAACAATGACCATAAAAGAAAGGCATAATTTAAAAAAAATTCACTGAACTTCATACATATAATTATGCCAGTAGAAATAAAAAAGTGTTATTTACAAAAATAAAAATAATAGATTTATACTTTTAAGAAACGTATGACTGTTTTAATGTTTCCCAGTAATTTTCAAGCTGCACAGAATGTTGCTAATGGTCTTTAAAAAAATTAAACTCTAGAGTCCTAATTGTTAACAACAATAATAAAATTATGACTTTTTATTTTTAAGGATACTTATTAATATCTCTTCCTATCCTCTAGCCTAGATTTGCAAGTTTTGATTATTATAACCCATAGATTTATTCAGTTTTCAATTACATTATGTTAATACTCTCCATAGTATTGGATTGATGCTTTAAAAATTATGTTAATGTAAATTTTGAAGGAAGATAAAACCTTTATTCGTCTGATAGTAATGAATGATATTATAGTTTGATATCAGTTATTTAACATAATCACAGTAAACAGAAGGCCCACAATTAAAAATATTATCTAAATCCAGGGAAATAGTTCATTTATAAATTAAAAGTTGTGCTTACTAATAGGAATATTGCATCCATACTCAAGATGATTAATTTCCATTGCCAACTTCATGGGATTTGAAATCACCCGGGAAACATACCTCTGTGAGTGTGTGTGTGATTTTCTGGAGTGGTTTAACTGAAGAGGAAAGCTCTCCCCTGAAGGTTGGCAGTACCATCCCATGGGCTGGGGTCCTGGACCAAGTGAAAAGGAGAAAAGTGATTTTTAGCAGCAACATTCTTCTCTCTCTGCTTCCTCACTGTGTACTCAGTGTGACCAGCTACCCCACGTTCCATCTGCCACAGCTAAAGCTCCTGTGGGATGCTTCCTCGCCATGATGGACTGTGCCTTTGAACTGTGAGCCACAATTAACCATTCCTCCCTTAAGCTGCTCTTGTCACAAAAAGAAAAAAGTAACATACACAATATTCTATTTTATTTTATTTTTTATATCCTTAATATGCACATTTTAATGGTCATGTGGAGTTATGAATTAGCTAGAAGTTGTTGCTGGCAATTGGCATCTTATTACTGTTTATTTTTAATTTTCCTGGATTTTAAAAATCAAAACGAAGTCTGCTTGGTTTCATGGGTCTTGTGTATGCTGTCAGCATTGCTATAAGTTCATCTGAGCAAGGTCCCAGGTGCCTGTGAACCTCCTCCCCTGGCTCTGACACTCTCGTCACCGCCTCCTCTGTAACGATCCCGGAGCCCTGAGTGGTTTAATATGGGAATCCTGTTCAGTGACTCACATTCTGCAGCATAGAACTGTGGGACAGTTGATTACTGTTGGGCAAGGAAGAGCTGATCTTTATAAGAGAGACTCTAGATAGACTGACTAGACCCCATGGATGAACTTGCATTGAGGGACATCTGAGGACTCTAAGGTGACTTGATAAGTCTTAACATAAATGTCAGAATGCATGAAATCCAGTGGGGGAGGGCTATGGCAAGGTGCCGGTGGGGAAGGGGTTATAAAGATGATTAAGATATTGTATATGAGATACACAAAAATTCAATAAAATATACAAAAAAATCAAAGCAAAGTTTAGTTGTTTCTCCCTGAAAATATAGCCAGGAGATCTTATACTTTATAGTACGTCTAAGAAATGCAAATATAGAATAGTCATTGAAAATTCTAGAACAAAAAGTCAAATTTTCCATGGATTAGATTATCTCATGTTTCTATATTCAAATTTGGATTATGTATAATTAAAGAATTACAGCAAAAAGAAAAACTATCATCTTACATACATGCACATGCGTGCGTGCGCGCACACATACACACACACACACACATGCCCAAACTCAAGGTATTGAGTTGAATCTACTGCTTAAATGTAAGAATATGGAATATAACAAGAATTTTCTGAAGTGATCTGAAATGATTACAGAATCTTCAGAAAGCTCACTATGGAATATGTGAGTGTCTGGGTCTGTGTGAGTAAAGGGTCAACTATATTACTAGGACTTTGAATTAATTTACTTGAAGCACAAATGCATATTAAAGGAAGAACAGTAATATGTGTTAATTTAAGGCTTGTACATACATTGTTAAAACCCAGCAATAGTAGTATCATTTGACACTTCTTAGAGTTGATGACACATGGTGACAATAACAAGTAGTCTGGTTCTTAGTTAGTTTTACTATTAAAACACTTATTTTTAAAATAGAACACTTAACGGTTCTTTAAATTTCTGAAGACAAGACACCATTTTCTGCCAGATGGTCTACCTTTGGCATGCTACTGGAGACAGCAGAGTCTTTCTAAACCTTTAGTCCTTTGCTTTATTAATAATTAATTAATTTTGAGTGACATGATATTTTTACATATTTATGAGATAGATTTATACTGTTTTGATTCATGCATGTGTTGGGTAGTGTTCAACTGAGGGTAATTAGAAAATCTATCATGTTAAACTTTTTTTTTTCTTGGTGAATGTATTCAAATTTCTCTCTATTAGTTATTTTGAGATCTATAATGCCCGTCCTCAAGTGTTAAAGGATGTTTTAAGATTAGTGATTTGCTTTCTTAGTGAAGAAACTTTCCGTTTTGTTCAGCTCATGCTTGCAACTCATAATTTTTAATTCAAACACAAAAAGACAGAGAGAAAAAAGCCTTCTCTTTGATCTGAATAAACGATTGTCTGGAAGATTAAAAACACTAGGGGCCACTAAAAAGTGAACCAATAGTAGTTTAAATATGTTATTTAAATAGAAGTAGAAATATCCTTAAAAAATTAAAACTAGGACAATGCAGGATTGTCTTTTAAATGAAGGAAATATCAGTAAAAGGATGTATGAAAGTAAAAGGCCTGAACTCCCAGCCATCTTTTCTTTTCTGTGACACTTTACCTTGGGAGATAATGAAATTGTACTTTTTAAAATCATTTAGAAAACTATTTTCCTTATATCTTTTTTATATTTGAAAGCTTCAGTGCCCATGAAGTTCCAATCCTCCTTTCTTGGAGCCACAACACTTTGAACACAGGCCAGTATTTGGATGGAAGCTCTATCCCAGCTCCAACATGGAACTGTAGCAAAATGGGAACCTGGCTAGTTTCACATGGCCCTCATTAATCAACACTTCAGGAAACAATTTCATTAATCTGAGTCGTTAAGATGCACAAGAATTTATAGTCTTAAGTGAATTCTTTAGAAGTTAATGATAATTTAATTGCTCAGCTTTTTATGTTTTCTAATCTTGAATAAATAACTTCGGGCTATCTGAAAAATAATAAAGGAAAATAAACACACACATCATGAGAGCTCAGTCAGGCATGGTGGCTCGTGCTTATAATCCTACTACTTGAGAAACTGAAGCAGGAAGGTTATCATGAGTCTGAGAACAGCATAGGCTACAGCTAGGTCTTGTCTCAAAAAACTAAAACTAACTAACTAACTAACTAACTAACTAACTAACTAACTAACTAATCAAAACCAACAAATGAGACATCACCAGCAGACTGTAAAGAGGAATGTTTAGCTGGCCAAGAGATTTGCTCATGTGTATTCAGGGTTTAACTCTCTATAGCTAGGGATATGTAGGCTTGCATTTTAAATGCAGTCCCTTCAGCAACTTAAAAGGATTCAGCTGAAAATTTTCATTATTAGAAATTTTTCATTGGTGGAAATAAGTGTCATATTTATCTTCCTGAATCTCTTGACAATTTCTGGCATAAATCCTTATTTGATAAATTTTCTGAGTCTGAAATTGTCAGTTAAATGACGCAGGTCCCGTGCTGTGTCTTTTCTCCCATGTCCTGTTTCACTGTTTCCTCCATTCCCATTAGTGTGACTTCTCACCTGCCTCTCTTTCAAACACACACCTCCACGAGGGTTGGCAGCTTCTTTTGGAATCTCCTCTCACCTTGGCTATATATGGGAGTGAAGAGAATGAAGAGGTGAAGGAGATGGAAGAACTCAGGGACAGTGGCTACAGCATGAAAGGAAACCATGTGAAAGGTAGCCTCCAAGAACTTTAAAGGTGTAATTCAGACTTCAGGTGATTTCTTAAGGAACAATTAAAGGTGAGGAAGAAATTAAATGGCCAAGTCTGTGAAATGGCAAAAAAGAACTTGCCAACAGTATGAGGAAATTGTGAAGACAAAGCACAGTGTTTGAACAATTAGGTCAGCAATATGGGGAAGATGATAACATTTAAAAAGGCGAAGAAACACAGCTTTAGAATGGGTACTAAAGGCTCATGATGTGACCTTGTCCACTATCCTGGCTACTTAGGTGGAAGACACACAGTTCCCAAATATTTGAAAGCTTTTGATAGCTAAGAATTTTCTAAGACAGTAAACCTTGTTTAAAAACTCATTTCAACACATTGTTATCAAAATGTCACCTGCTTAGAAAGAATGTGCAAGACTATTATTCAAAGACCATCCACACAAATATCTTGTATCATTTTTACTTTTATTTAGTTTCTTTGTGACTCTTGGATTTTCAAAACCTGCACATCTATGTGTATACCTTATCTATATCTATATTTCTATATGTATATCTGCTAGTTGCCTCTCCTGTTGGAGAGGGGGTAGACATCTTTGTTTACTGCTGTAACTTCAAGATGGAAAAATCCAAACATAAATTGGAAACTCAATGTACACTTGCTAAATAATTGAAAAATGGTAATAATAGCTGACATTGACTGAATGCTTATTACTGGCTAATCTCAAATCAACTTGATACTCATATAAAACCCAATAAATGAATAAAGCTATTAACCCTATCATTCAGGTGATAAAACCAAAGCCCAAGAGGTTAAATAATACCATGGGGTCACCCAGTGTTTGGTGGAGCCTAGAAATTGGTTATTAGAGAGTTCATTTTGGAACAAGATAGTTAAGACAAAGTTTAAACAAGAGGTCAAACAAATCTAATTCTTGGATGATGCATACGCTTTGGCATGGAAATGAGAGGACCAGGTATACTTCATGGTGAGACGAGGAGCAGCTCATTCAAGAGAGCTGTAAGGGAAGTTTTTGTAAAATTTTACAAAGAAGAATGTTTGACATAAGATTGAAGCATATGTGTGTGGGCCAGTCTGAGCTTGAAGGTGAATAAATTGTTGATTTTTAAAAGTTAAGAAGTAATATATAATATAGATCTTTTCTGAGTCTGATTGAGCTGATAATCTCATAATGTAAATTACAAAATTTTACTGTCTAGTCACAGCTTAGAAAAGACTACAAACTCATTATTTATAACCATTATCTTAAAAATATTTTCATTTGACATATAAAACTGTACATATTACAGGGAACAGTGTGTTATTTCCATGTATTCATGGAATATATAGGAATCAGATTAGGGAAATTGGTTTATTTATTATCTCAGACCCTTGTCATTTCTTTCAAAATCCTTTCTAGCTATTTTGAAATATGTACTTAAGTTGTATCAACCTGTGTTGATAACTGTTGTTTACTGTGCTATAGAATGTTAGAAGTTATTCTTTCTAACCAAGTGTACCACTGTAAACTTTTGTCATTTAGGGGAAGTTCCAGACAAAATATAGAGTATAGAGATTCTACATTCATTCTTCCTCTGTTCCTCAATAAATTGGATTCCCTTGGTAAGTAAATAGTATCACTAGAAGAGCTACTGAAGAGAAGGTTTGCTAAAATAAAAAATTTCATTGTGGGTTTTGGGGAGATGGCTCAGCATATAAAGTGTTTGCCCTGCAAGTGTGAGGACCAGGGTTTGGATCCCCAGAATCCACCTAAATGCTGAGTAGGTGTGGCAGAATCTTGGCCAGCAGGAGGTAGAGATAGGGAATTCCTTGAGCAAGCTGGTGTGCCAGACTAGCTGTCACAGAGAGACTGTCTCAGTTACTCATGAACTCACAGCCAAGGTGACAGCATGGACAAAGCCCACAAAAGCTCAAGCCAGACTAAATCCCAGCATAGACATGGGGAGGTAGGTAGGAAACCTCAACCCAGGGCTGGTGAGATGGGTCAGTGGTTAAGAACATTGGCAGCTCTTGCAGATGACTCAGATTTGATTTCCAGCACCCACATGGTAGCTAACAACCATCTGTAACACCAGTTCCAGAGATATTTGATGTTCTCTTCTGACCTCTGTGGGCATTGCATGACATGGGTGCACTTACATATATACAGACAATACACCCATACACATTTATGTTGGAACTGTTGGCAACTGATGACTGTTGGGAAGAGGAGAGTCAGTTTTCTTTAACGGTGAGACTCTGGGTAGGTTGAATAGGCTGTAGTGGATGAACACAAACCTGACTCTATAGGCTTTAGTCTTTATTATATTTAATATATAATATATACAATGGAGTTCATGAAATCAACAGGGACTGGTAAGGAGGGGCTTAAATATGATCAGAATATATTGTATGAAATTCACACACACTCAAAAAACTTATAACAACTTAAGGGAGAAAGGTTCATTTTGACTTGAGAGGATTTAGCCTGTCGTGGTGTGCAGAGTGTGAGGCAGCTGGTCATGTTGCCTCTGCAGTCTGTAAGCAGAACGATAAGCACTGAGGCTCCACTCCCTTTGTTCTCACTCACTCGGCCCACTGGATGGTGCTGTCCACATTCAGGGTGAGCCTTCCTTCCAGTACCGCTAGTAGACATGCAGAGGTGTGTTTCCTAGGGGATTCTACTCCGGGGAAGTTGACAATGAAAATTAATCATCCCAAGTTCAGCTTCAAGAGGAAGCCCCTCTGACCTCTCACTAAACTTGAAGCAATGGGAGTTAGTAAAATCCACGGAGACCCATCACTGTGGGAGCTGTGACCATTGGGAAGGAACCTCAGTTACTGCCAATACCACAGGAAGAAAATCAGCAGTGTAAGAATTACAGTTGCTCTCTCCTACCTTTCCATCCGTGGAAATACCCTAGCATTGATTTAGACTCAGCAGGAAGCCAGAGAGATCAGGTTGATAGGGTTGGTAGATGTCAGCATCCCGAGCATGCAGTAAGATGCATAAAAGGTGGAGAGTCTGATTTGGAGCACTTCCCTCTGTGGAAGTGTGGGTGAGATTATGTCCCCCTAGCGTCATGCAGATGCCTCCAGGATACACTCTTTTTGGAAGGATGCTTTTCGAGGCACGCATTCACCTCAAAGCATCTGAAACTTTTGATCTGTTACTTTGTGGTGAACACATTTTCCATGTAACAGAAAAAAAATAATCTACTTTGTCCACAGGTATGACCTGCTGGAGTTAGATATTTTGGTAAAGAAGTCCTTTCCTTTTTCCATTCCAATGGTATTCCTGTTCTCAGCTGATCTTTATACTACAAAAGATAGCTATATTTCAATTATACTAGCTTCCAGCATTGATAAGTCAAGGCATAACGAAGCTACTCTAACTGCCTTTCAAACTTGCTTTGTTTTGCCTTGTTCCAATTAGGTTTAAGATATTTGGATGAGAAAAAGTAATTCTGGTTCAATTAAGACAGGCCTCCAGTAAGAGGCAGTTTGAAGTTCACTGGTGGAAGCCGGCGGGGATTATAAAATCCAGAATCTAGTTAAATAAATTCTTTTACTATTAACTCTCTATTAAGATGAGAAGGAGGAGCCAGAATGGCTAGTCTGGCAGAAAGAAAGGAGTTACAGTTAATTCTTGGTTGCCAGGCAACCATTCCTTGGCTATAAGAAAGCCATCCCAGAAACTTTATTAGATGGAAGAAAAAGATCCATAGCCTTGTTGTCCCGATCTTTCTCTTTGGTTCTAGGAGAAAGAGACAAAAGCAAAACCCAGGCCAAGCAGGGTTATAGGAGAAAATGAATGGGGAAAACCCTCTGTGGAAGTGTGGGTGAGAGGATAGATTTTGTGGGAGGAAGGCTGCCCTGTCACTGGGCACTGTACTTGGAGCTTCAGAATGGTTCAGAACAGACTCAGAGCCCCTAGAATCTCCAAAGAGCACAACCCGTCGACAGCTCTGGCTTCTCTTAAATTGGAAGGCTAAAATATTGTAGCTCTGGAAGAGATCTGGAGCCACAACATTTTTGGAACAGAAAGGGATCTTACAAATGATGACTTGACACTATGTAATCAGGAGAGTAAATATACCTGTCAAGGATCACACATCTAATTTTAGTGTGTGATGCATAATGCAGGTTGAACTTTCCTGATCTGAAAAATCCCAAATACAAGATAATCAAAAATCCCAGATCTTCTGAGTCTCAACATGGCGCAAGTGGAAAGTTCAACCTCCAACTCATACCCTGAGTCAAAACACAGAAATATTGAAAGTTTTATGTAAGATCACTTTCAAGGATAAGGTGTATTGGAAACATAAGATAATTTTGCATTACACTTGGGTCTCATCCCCCAGCGATTTCATTCTGTGTGTGAACATATTCTAAAATCTGGAAACATCTGAACTCCAGACACATACTGTCTCAAGTATTTTGGATAAGGAATACCAAACATTGCTTGAACTTTCTACTCTAGCATCCTTTTAGTCAGAATATCTTACAATTCATGTGATAAGGAGGCACTGAATTATAGTTTACTTGGTAACATTTTTTTTCTTTTATAGTGACACATAAAATAATAATGCAGGGAAGACTGACAGCTTCTGTGTATTGTCATTCATATGCATGTGGAAGGTAAAAGAATTGATCTCAAAGAGGAACACAGTAGAGTGATAATTATCATAGTCTGGAAAGGGCAGCACGGCTGGAGAAACTGTGTTAATGGGAACAAAAATACAATTAGATGTCTTCTCCTACAAACCTGAAACATCTTGTTTTTTACCAAGAAAAGACACTTTCCAGCTATGTTAGCACATGCCGTTAGCCCTAGAACTTGACAGGTAGAGGCAGGTGGATCTCTATGCAATCAAGTCCAGCCTGGTCTACATAGCAAGTTCCAGGTTGACTGAGGACTACAGGGAGACCCTGTCCCCTCAAAAACACTACCAACAGCAATAAGAAAAAAAAAATAGAGAACAAGTAGACAACTCAATGTTTCCTAATGTGTTGAAGAACTGTTTTTCTATTTGGTCCACTGTTCCACTTCCTGAAAGCTTAGTCAGCAAGGAGAGAGATGGGCACAACTGTTAGCCCGGGCATGTCTCTGAAAAGATACTTCTTAGTGTTCACCCAATAGTGGGGTTTACCCCCTATCTTAAGACCGGTCCCCATAGGCTACCAATGCTCCTTCGATCCATTCTGTGTTCTAGAGGCTTCTGTTTCCAGAGAACTATTTTATTTTCCCTGACAGTCTTTCTTTAGTTCCCTAGGTTATGGAAACAAACAAACAACCAGACAACGAAACAACAACAACAAAACAAGCCAGCCCACTAAGTTGCCTCTTTCTAAATTTATGATTGAAGAGAAGGCGTGGGAGTTTGTAACTCTCCACTTTAACCCATGAAGGCTGTGTGGGAGCCTGTGGGCTAGTGTGTATGTGATGGCCAAACCTCTTTATACAATGCAGTTCTGTTCTCCTCTAGAATCTTCTGTTTCTCCTCTTAGCCATTATTTTCTGAAGTGATGTCCTTTTTTGTGGCTTTGTTTGTTGCTATTGGTGAATTCTTATGTAAATTTTTTACCAGTTTTTGATTATTTCATTAAATTAGGGTAGAGAGAGAGATATGATGTGAGCCACTTGATTCTATTTTCCATGGCTGGAAGTCCTGTTGGCAAGGTTGCACACCCAAGGCGGTTGAATTTGGAATCCTCACTAGCTAATTCCCCCTTCTTCCTGTACTTACAAGATCTTTGTATCCGAAGGTGAAGATTGCTGGCCAGTGGTTTGTCTAGTAGGCTGTGTGCCATCTCTCTGTTGCTGATCAGTGTTATGTTGGTGTTTTCTTGGGAAGATGCTTAAGGAAGTACTTAAGAGTCTTTAAGTACCATCTTCTACTCTTTTCTCCTGCTTAGGCAATGCTTTTCTCCATGAACCTCCCCATTATGTGTGTTCTGTTACATTCTTTGATGTATTCAGTCTTTAAGTTGAGTTTTGGAAGTAAAGTCAGTTTTCAGAATTATCTTTTATTTGTGAAAATAATAAACTAGTCTTTTGGGCATGCCTTATTACATTTTATATGAGAACTTCAGTGTGAAATTCATCATTCAATTATTTTTCATTTAAATTTTAGAATTCCTTAATTTAATAAAAAGCCAGGTCTTCTTTAACTGTGATCTTTTTGCATGTATATTACATTAACTCTCATGGAAATTCATAGAGCTGATGACTCTTTGCTCATGTATTAAGATTAAGAAAAGCCCTTGACAAAATGACAAGGGATCTGAATTCCTGGACGAGGAGTTTGTTAAGAAGATACACTAGAATTTAAATTAATTTTTCTTCCAGGATCACTTTTTAGTCTCATTCTTGTGTCCGCTCCCAGATATTTAGGTGTTTTATTCTGTCAGCATTTGTAGAAGTACTCTACAGTGTTGTACGTTCTGAGTTACTACTGCGTGTGTCTAAAAGCTTTTCCTGCATTCCCTCCCTCCACCGCCATATTCTATGTGTCAGTTAATTAGGTCATCTTTAAAAATAGATGCCGGTTGCTGAACTCAGCATACACTCAGACAGTGCTTCCTGTCTATTAATTTTCTGTTTTCACAAGTACTGTATCTTGCATCTAATTATCAGAGTGACTAAAAAGCTTAACTTAGATAAGTAATTTTAGACAAGAAGAACCATTTATAGATCATATCTGCTATTATAAGTTCACACAAAATAACCCAAAGAATCCCCAAGAGAACTCAAAGCTATACTTTCATCATTCTAGATACAATAAAGCACCCTTCAGCGTTATTTCCATCCGGAACTTTCTACTCTAAGGTATACTTGATGGCATGTTTGGGCACCTGGATGACTTCCTTGGAGACTTCCACAAGCTTTTGCACCAGCTAGGTTCTGGCCCTTAAGGAGGCAGAGACGGATTGGGGGCAATTGCTTGTTTATTGCCATCACCTATTGGCCAGTGAGAGGTTCAGGAGAGTACCTTAAACACTGCAGTTTTACTTTTGGTATGTATGGTGCTGTGGCCTGAATGTTGATCACAGGTTGGAACACAATACCCAGCATGGCTGTATTAAGAAGCGGTGCCTTTGGAGACTGCAATGAGGGTTCCACCCTCTTGACTGGGATTTATGACCTTAGGAATAAGACTCAAGCAAGTTGTCTTGTCCTTTACTCCAACATGCAAAGACACAGTATCTAGGTGAAATCTTTGGATTCAACACTGACTCTGTTGGTGCTAGTCTAAAGAATTTTTATAATAGTAGCAGGAATTAAGTCATATGGGGTCTTGCATTTCCAGCTAAGTGTCTGGACAACCATTGAATTCCTGAGTTTGTGCTGGCACCACTAAAAAGACAGTGAAAAAGGACGATGTTTAAACTTTGTTTAAACTAGGAAAGACAGCATGGGACCATCTGGAGTATCCGACTTTTCACGGTGAGACAGTGGGTGCTACTCTTGACTCTTTCTAGTAGGTTGTCACGTGGCAGCAATGATGCACACTCTTGAGGTGGGCTAAAGACATATTTCTAAAGAGTGATTTGGGGGCTGTTAGACTTGACAGGTTTGTGTCTATTTGTCCAAAATCTTTAATTGCTATCACAATTCTTTTTTCCCTTCTGTGCATTCAAATACATGTCAATAACTTCTTCCTTTGAGCTTCTAATCTGTCATAGCATTGTTTACTTCTTTAATTAGATCTCAGGCACTGAGAGTTGATGGTTCAGAGCACATTGCTATCATTAATGACTACAAAACCTTCTCACCCCCCTTTATTTTCCCTGATCATCATTCTAGTCCTTTTCTTCCTTAGAATAAACTCTGGTGCCACTTTTATTTATTTTGGTTATTTGAGACGGTGTCTCGCTATGGAGACGTGGCTGGCCTGGAACTCAGTCTGTAGATGAGGCTGGCCTCAAACTCAGAGAGATCTACTTGCCTCTGCCGTCAGAGTGCTGGGACTAAAGGTGAACACTACCTTGCCCAGCCTTACTCTGCTGTCTTTGATATGTTTGAATCCATGTGAAATCTGTGCTACATTTCACATGTAAACGTATCTTTATTAGTAGTTCATATGGGTAACTGACCAACTGTCTGGAAAACTCTGTTTCCTTGTGGTCATCCACAAGGAAAGATCCTCTGGATCTTATAATCTTTTTTACTTCCTGTTTCACAATGATTTCTGATCCTTGGGGGTGAAGCAGAAGGAAGATATAGATGTCCTTTTCAGGGATGAGCACTCTGCAGGTGACGGTTTCTATCTTGATCACCACCTGTTGCATAAGGAAACTTCTCTGGTGAGAATTGAGAGATGCTGTTAATCTACGGGTATAAAAATAAATCATTAAGAGTTAGTTTAATATGATAACTATTTAGCAGAAAACTAGCAATATATTTTCCCCTATGTTGTGTGACCTGTTTAGACTCAGATTCCCAAGTTTTCTGTCAGTGTCACTCGGAAATGGGTTCCATCCTAGAAAGTGGACCTTAAATCCACGTTTGCGCTACTATTGCACTGGTGGCCTGTCTTGCAAGGTCATTTGTTGTTGTAGCTCACAGGATTCACAGCTGGGTAAGGCTGATGTTTATTTTTTTCCTTTCAATTGCATGCATAGCACCTTCCAGCATTATGAATGCTAGCCAATAGAAATGAGGCTTTTAGGTCAGCACCAGCTTGATTTCTCCTTGTTTGTTTGACAGCTCATGTATGTAGTATCTTCTGCATTAGGGTCTTCCCATTCAGTTCTGGTATGTAACCAACAGCAGGGGCAACTGCCAGTTTTGTTTGAGGGTCTTTGGGACCCCTGATCAACAGCTTCTAGAGAGGAAAGCCATTCTTATCATTGAGATTTTATTTTTTCATTAGCCTATGATATCTAGAAAGGGCAATTTCCCCTTTGTTTAGGATGACTCCTTTTAATCACTTTTTCTGATGTATAGCTTCTATAGTGATAGGTTTCCATATGGATTTTTCTAAAGGCCTTTAGAGTTACTTCGCCCATAATATTTTATATTATGTGTGTGTTTTGTCTGCATATATGTGCACCCATGCATGCAATGCACTTGGAGGACTGAAGAGGGCATTGGACCCCCTGGAACTTGAGTTAAGGATAATTGTGTGCCATGTGGTGCAGGTAACCAACACACCTGATCTTGTCTGATACTACACATCTTAACTGTTATCTTTTAGCTCCTTTCCTTTTTTCAGTGTCTTAGGGGAGAATTCCTGGATTTGCTTTTCCTGTTCACTGTATCATTCTTTGAACTCACTTAGGCTATCATTCTGTCTTTGGAGTGATTCCACTTGTATGTGTTTCACATCTAATGTTTTTGTTTCAATCTTTTTAAGAACTGCTTTCTCCTGCCTTATGAACTGATTTCCTCTGTCTTCTCTTTGGTGGTGTTCTGGTAATTTTTCTAATGCTATGATAACCCTCTGACCAAAATCAACTCAGGGAGGAAAACGTTTATTGCATCTTAGAGCTTACAGTTCATCCTGGAGGAGAGTAAGTGCAGGAATTCAGGTCAAGAACCTGGAGCACAGACTACGGAAGAACACTGCCTACCACTACCTACTGGCTTGCCCTCTGACCTATGCCCAGCCTACTTTCTTATACAATCCAGGACCACTTGCCCAACGGTAGCACCACCCATAGTAACTGGGCCCTCCCATGTCACCAAACACTCAAGAAAATACCACACAGACATGCCCACAGGCCAGTCTGGATGGGAGATTTCCTAATTGAGGTTTCCTCTTCCCAGGTGTGACAAGTTTGCAGCGGATGCAGAGGTGGCGTTTTGCCTATTTTTACTTCTATTTCCCTCAGTTCTATTTATTGGGTATTGGTTGTTCAGTGTCCTTCTCCCACAAAATCAGGCCACTGCTACCTTGGGGCTGACTCTGCCTTTTCTGCTTTAGGTTATGAGTCATGTAGAATAGAGCCAAGCCAGGCCTAACTTGTGCTCCTCCCTGAAGGTGTAAGATGAGGAGAGTGAATATATCCCCAGGACGGAGAGTTCCTATCACCAAGACCTACACTAAGCTTTACATTCTCCACCTGTTTTACTAAGAAGCGGCCTCTGCACTGTGCTCTTCTATTCCTATGTCTTCTGCTGGGATGCTAAGTTCTAAACTCTAAACTTGAGCTATAGATCTGGGGAAATGGGCGGGGCAGGCCAGTTGGGATAATCTTTCCTCACTTAGGTCCCACTTCATCTGAGTCAAACTTACCCTGATGCAGGGGCATGCTCATGCTGCAAGTCTACACCTGTGCCAAGAGAGCAAGTAGACTTCCACAAGAGGGAAGAGCTCAGCTCATAAGCACATGCCCAGCCTGGATGCCTTCGCTGTTCCTTCTCCCAGTATTCTGCTGCCATTTTTCTCCCACACTTGGTTGCTACCAATTTCTCTTTCTCTCGAGCATTTCTTCAGTCTTTATATTAGGTTTTTTAGATTTGGCATACTTTCCTTTCCTTTATGAGTTTTCTACGGTCAGGCTAACAAAGGATTTCAATAGCATTTTCCTGTTGGAAGAATCACCTTTTATGTTCAGATATAATAATTGCTGTGTCTGGACAAATAGTTCACCAAATTCTTTCACATATGTGCCAATATATGTTCTTGTCAATGGGAGGTGAATGATCTTAGTAAATGGTTCCATTTTTTTCCCTCAGAAATTCCTTTTATGAAAACTCTATAAATGTAAATAGCCCTTCCTAGAATTGACCTCATCTTACAATAACGGGCACTGGGGTTGGTAAACATCAACCAGTCGTCAAGAAGGTCTCAGCGCTCAGTTTCCTGCTGTCCTTCTCTGTGTTAAGATAGGAGCTCAGCTTTCTAGTGTTTCCTGTGCTGTCAGGATAAGAAATTCATTGATTTTTTTCCCCCAAGAGCATAGAATCTGGTAGACATTAGATTGAAATGAATCTAGAAGAAAACATTTTATTTTCTTTCTCTATAGCTAAAATAATGCTGACCTGGAATTTCAGATTATTTGTATGCACATTTTAGTTTATTAATTGATTTGTTTGAGACAGAGTCACACACAGTCCAGGCTGGCCTAGAACTTGCTATATAGTCAAAGATGACCCGTGAACTTCTGATCTTCTTACCTCTACTTTCTGAATGCTGATACTATATTTGTGTGTCAGTATGCTCATTGTTTCTTCGTATGCAGTGGTGGGAAGTGAACCCAAGGCTTTGCATGCCAGGTAAGCACTGTACCAACTGAACTACGTTCCCAGTCTCCTGTACATCTTATAAACATTTAGTGAGTGGAATTCTGAGCTCACAGACAAACTTGTGAATAAAACTTTTTGAACAAGACTTGCCATTTTGTTTCAGATAAATCCCGCCCTCTCCTCCTACTTGGTTTTATAAAGCTTATTTTAAACATCTACTTAAGTCCATTTGGTAACTCAGCTTTTCCCGCCATAAGCACAGATAATTTAGGAAGATATTCAGGTTACAGCTGGAATATCCTCCTTCTTTGACCTTTCTCATGTACTCTTCCAATGAAAAAACTAGTTTAGAAGATATTTTCTTTTAAATGATTGATGACAGGTAGTATAGGATGAATTAAAGGAAGAAATGTGTTCATTTTCAAGAAAATAATTTTGCCAAATAATGGAGCTATGGTTTTCAGAGAATGCAAAAACACCAGAAATGCCATGTTGAGTTAGATCAGTCCAAACTGAATGAATCCTCCTCAGTGCTATACCTATGACAAAGAAGAAGGAGGCGCTTTGTGAATGATGGTTGAATGGTATACCTCGCCAGCAAGGTAAATGTCTCTAATTTCTACTCAATGACATCGGGAACCACCGATCTAGATGATAGCTGAATCTTTCTGAGGAACTTACTTATATGTTCCGGTTGATATCAGTTTTCAGAATGCAGTTTAGTGTTTGCCTCCTGTGGTATAAAGTGGTGCTCTCATTTGTTTACCCTAATGCTACCTCCTTCAGGCTTCACCAAGTGCCTCCAATGCTAATATTCCCACATTTAGAAGAGCACAGTTTTATTGTCACAGTTTCATCATGTATTTTACAATATTTTATACTGGTATAGATCAACACAAATCTTAAATGCTTCTAGTCTGTTTCAGTTACCTAACAGGACAAATAATCAGGATCAATTACATTATTTTCTTTCATAAGTTTTATTCAAATACAAGTAGTATATACATAGTATTAGACCTAAAAATGGTTTAGAAAAAAAAATTTAGTTCATGAGTTAGAAAAAAGAAAATGTTGAAATGGATTGATGTCTAGAAAATAGTATGCAAGGTAGATTCAAAGCAAAATTCGATTTGAGTAACATTCATTGAGTGTTTATGATGTGCCAGTTGTTAAGTCATGATGAAACAGGGTTGAATTAAGGGTACCTTTTTTGATACCTGAGAATTCATTCAATACACAGTAGGGGTGGACTTTACTTAGAAAAGTAGAAGGACAGACTTTGCAGGAAAGGAGACACCAGAGAAGACGGTGAGGACATTTATGATGGGTGGGATGAGCTTTATAGGGAGACAGAAGAGTCCATAGAGAATTTAAAACCACTATGGCATTTTAAACTAGGAAATAATCTGTAGTTTTTGGAGTATAAGATGCTGGAATGGAAGGAGCAAGAAGAAACAGAAGGACCTGCAGGTGGGGGCACAGCCAAGTCCCAGAAAGAAAGCGAAGGCTGCTATTATTTTCCTTCCCAAGTTCCAGAGTTTTTGACAAAACGGGAAATCTGGATAACCAGGGTGATAGATTTCCTTGAAAGATTTCCCCCAAACTTCAGGCCACCGAACATAGTTTCCCTACAGAAATGAACAGTAATGCTCATATTGTCTGTGCATCTTGTTTCTGGAATCTTGCTGTGTTCCAAGCACTGTCAGACAGGTCTGCGGGATAATATTCACAACCATGCTCCCATGGTCTGCTCATTGGACCACTCTTCATCTGTCCTCCCTGGACCTATCTCAGATGCAGAGTCCAGGCCTAAGGTTTTTCCTTTGTGTGTGTGTTGGGTATCACTCAAATCAATTGTATTTTGCAAACTTAAAGTTTCTAGTATTTATTTAACATCTACATATGCTCAAACCATTCAGATATTTGATATTTCTAGTTTACTTCAAATAGCATTTATGAGCATATATGGGAGCTGTTTTAGGTCCTAGTGACACAAAATGAATAAAATCATTAGAGTCTAGTGGAGAGAATGGGATTGAGAAGCCGCCAAGTTCAGATTGCCTGACGGTCCTCTATTTTCCATTAACTTGCTTTATTGTTTAATATCTCTTTCAAATCACCACTTTTCTTCATGTTTTCTCTGTCAAGTCTTTCTGTTTCACAGAGAAGATAGCAAATATCTGACCCAAACCGTTTCAACTTCCATCAAACTTTTAAAGTCAGCCTACAGCCAAACTTACTAGGTGTTTGCCCTAGGACTCTAGCTGTCATCTGGGTTTAATCACCTTTCCCATTCTCAAGTTCCTGTGCTAGGAGCTTTTTTCTAAGATAAATTTTTCTCTTATTTACATTTCTGACTACAGGGGACATTAGGATAGGACTTATGCTATCTTTGCATAGCAGTCAGGTTAGCTGTGACTCCTTGCTGCAGAAGTACTTCTAATAGCCGTGAAATACATCTTTCTCAAGGACTATAAATAAAATGAGCCTCACACTTCATTAATGAATCCTTCACGTCCCAAGTGATCCAAGTGCTAAAGATACAGTATTTCACAGCAGGTTGTGCGACCTTTTATGTAATATACCCTTTAAGTAAGTGGGTTATGGTCTTGTGATGAATGTGGCCTGATGTTCACATTGAGAAAATGGGAGGGTGTTAACTGCCTTAAGAAACCCCAGAGCCTTAAGGATTCGTGCAAATAAGATTGGCTAATTTTAATTCTACGAATGGAATGACTATAATTTAATTTTAACTGACAAATGGCTGCACACTGTGAAGCCCAGAAGCAGCTGAACCCTAACTTCTGTGAAACATGCCAGGAAAATAATTTTATTCATTTTTGGAAACTTTCCTTGGGAATCTTTTAATTGTTTTCTTCAAGTGTCATAAGATGTGCTTCCAACTTAAAGGAATGATTTCTCTCTCAAAAATACCCAAATTCACTCATGAAAAGGGCTGAAAGCAAATGTGTAAAAGAGGAATCCACCTAAGGATACTTCAGGGTAGGTTTCCTCCAGGACCAGTTGTTGATCACCCTGGAGCTGACTGTGGGGATAGACTGAGGTAAGGCCAGATTATAAATGGATTCTCATGGAACTTAGAATTTCAGCCAAGTGTTTTTCTAGGGTGAATGAAAAGGTGGGTGAGGAGTTGCCCTGCTAGTCACATTTGGATTTGAGGGTTAATGTCCAGAACCTTTGTGAGATTTATCCTCTCTGCCCTATCTCATAACTTTTGCCTATATCATCAGCATCCTCTTTGACATGTTGTTGCCTACTTTTAGGCCAGGCCATACAAAGTGTTTATTACTTTACAATTAATTCGTTTTCTACTCAGCAGGTGATAAAACCCACATGGAAACTTTGGTCTGAATGAATTAGCACATCTACTTGGTCCTTATCTACCTCCTCCCTGTGTCCTGTCAGTTTTCCCTGTCCTTGCAGCTCCTACACTGTCACTTCTCCCTAGGGTGACAGGAAGTAGAGGAGAGATAGCAGTTTCTCCATTCTCAAGCTTAAAATTAAACACGAAAATTCAACAATTAGCAAGTGAGAAATAGTAAGTGTAATTTTAAAGTGGCCTAGGAACATGTCATACTAAAATGATTTTTGATCTGCAAAGTTAAATCTTCTGAATACAAAAGAGAATGATATAAAACTTGAGAATATCAAATATAATCTATTTTTAATACTGCCAAGAGAAGAAAAGTACATCTGGCTTTCTAAAGACCTCTCAAGGTGCATAATATCCCATCTTTAGACTTGTAAGCTGTAAACTGAAGAGAAGCAGCTGTTTTCCCTGTGTGCTTCCTAGACGCTCGATCACACTGAAGAGTCTTTGCTCCTAAATTCTCTGTAAATACATATGCTCAGTTTTTGAGGCATCTCTGCATTCTCCTTAAAAGGCCAATAGAGAGCTATAAACTCTGAGACATAAGGGCTATGAAGGGATGATGAGAGAGAAGGATGGAAGTGTGGAACGGAGCCCCTAAGAAGCTCATCTTCGATGTGTTTACTGTTGAAGACATTGATGCTCCCTTTAGTTTTCTGTGACTTTCACAACTTCTCATCATTAGGTTTTTGAGGTATTATTTTTTCTTTTATGACATAAGCAGGTAATTGGAAGAAATGAGAGATCCTTAGATAAGGGATAGAACTGTTTCTTAGCAGACCCACAGAAGAGAAAAGTTATTTACTTGCAGGTAGGAGATTTTTGAAGGTGATTTGTCTACATACTCAGAGGAAACAGAACACTTAGGGTGACTGAGTTTATTACAGAAGTGTTTAAGATGTGATCTCCTTTAGTGAAGCCAAAACTCTAGGACTGAAATAGACCCTGAAGGTAGGCTTGTGATGGAGTCTTGGTGCTGTCCTAAGGAGACCTGACCTCCCACAAAGTCCTTGTATACCAAGGAGCCAGGTGGCTGTGCACTTTGCAATGCAAGCATATGCTGTTCCCCAAGGAAGGAAAAAAAATGCTTCATTTATTGCTAAACTTTGATGCTAATTCTAATGCGCAGCACATACCAACTGGGAAAAAAACCACACTGTTAAGACAGCATTTCTCGTGCCAGCCTCCTTAGCCTCATGGCGAAGGCAGTCTTGTTCTTGAGGCTGGGTCTGCATACTTTAGACATGAGTATGCAGAAGCACCTGGAGGGCTTCTTTAACTCTGGACTTTGTGAAGGGATAGCGTCATCTTCTGAGCCCTTCCATACACCCATACACCTTGATCCATCCCTGAGGACACTGCTGGTTTGGGAGAGCTTTGCAAGTCCTGAGATTGCAATGCTTCCTGTGCCTAGTGCCAGATTTTTAGCATGAATTTTTCCCTGGGAAATGGATTGTTTAGTCTCACCTGAACCTTCCCTTCTATGATCTGTCCCCTTTCCTGTGTCACTGAGAGGATGAACAAATAATTTTACTTAATGAACCATTATTTAAACAGATTTTATTGCTTATATTTAGAGTATGTGATATGATGTTAAGTGATATATATACAGTAAAAGAGTTACTGTAGTGAAACAAATGTACACCTCCATTGCTACAAGTCCTGTGGCAAGAGCAGCTGAAATGTACTCATTTAGCATGAATTGCATGTATAGAACAAATTATGTTTGATCTTCGTACTGTGTGTTAAATGTCTATTTTTTTTGTAGGTTTCACATATAAGTGAGATCATCCTGTATTTTTCTCTGTCTGGTATGGTTCACTTAACCTAATGTCCTCTAGACTCATCCTTGTTGTGGCAAATGGCAAGATCTCATTCTTTTTAGGGTTGAGTAATATTTTATTGTGCATATGTACCATAGCTACTTGTTCACTGGATTTTTAAAAATTAGCATACAAAATGATGGACATTTTCACTATGACATTTTTATACATAGTGTTCATCTCAGTATGAACATATGCTGTTCATCCTCCATACTCGCCTCCATCAGCCCTGTTCCTCTGTCATCCTGTCCTCTTTCTCTCCCAAATACCTCACTTTCTTGTCATATGATTCGATTGCGCTGTTTTTGTTCCCCACCTTAAGATCTGTCTTATGTTGCTCATAGCTTCCTTTCTAGTTTCATGACCCCTCACATACATGCATATGTATAAAAGTTAAAGTTGGGATCAATCTATGAGATATAACATTCAATATTTGTCTTTCTGACTCTGGTTTGTTTTGGTTGACATAATAATTTCCAGTCAAATTTATTTTCCTAGAAATGTCATGATTTTTACTTTACACTGGAATAAAATTCCATTGTGTACCTATGCACCACATTTTCTTATCCATTCATCTGCTGATGGACATCTAGACTCGTTACATTTTCTGACTACTGTAAATAGAGCAGCCATACATATGGGTGTGCGAGCACCTTTGCATGTACCATATTTCCTTTATCCATATATCCATCATCAGACACTTAATTGTGTGCCCAACTGGCCATTGTGAACAGTGATGCAATGAACAGAAGAGTTCAGATACTTTTATTAGGTAGTGTTTTCATTTCCTTTGGAAATTATACCCAGAAGAGGGCTTGCTGGTCATGTGATAGTCTTATTTTTAATGTGTTTAGAAATCTTCATTCTGTTTTCCATAATGAATGTACCAAGCTACATCTTTCCAACAGTTATAGAGAGTTCCCTTTTTTTCTATATCCCCGAATACATTTTTATTAATTCTGTGTCTGGTTGGTCTATTCATTGTTGAAAGTCGAGGATTAAGTTCTTTTTTAAAAATTATAGTGCTATTTCTTTCTTCATGTTTATTAAAATTTTCCTTTATGTATTTAAAGTGCTTGAATGTTTGTTGCACATATAGTTACACTGGTTATATCCTCTTGATGAATTGATCCCTTTGACTCCTTTCATGAAAAAGTTGCTTTGTATATGGTACTTTGACTGATCAGAACTAGGAATACTTGAATTATTCTGTTATAGCTTTTCAAGAGATGTTTCATGTGAGTAGAAAAGAATATCCATACCTTGGAGCTGAGTTCCAAACTGCCCAGCAGTAGACATGTTATACCTTTGAACACCAGACGGTTGTTTGCTTTACACTAATTTTCGGGTATATCAGCCAGTATTTAAAGCTACATTTGGGGCACCAATTATATGCAAATCTATGATCTTGCATGGAATAAATAACATAAAAATATATGCTGAATTCTTGACACAGCATATAATCATTCAAGTGTTGGAGATGAAGAGAATGCAGTAAAATTGAGTTGCATTAGTCAGTATAAGTGAACTTATAAAAGAATGCATTTTGAAATACATGGTAAATGTAATTTGGAGGATGTTGCAAATTTGCTAATCCAGTAAGGGTCACAGAATAATAGGGTAGGGGATGTATACAAAGCAGAGACGAAGAAAACCCCACAGCTCATTTTATTTAAACAGCAAAGTACCTGGTATCTAGTGGCTCTCTAATAGGCCTTTGGAAATTCTCTTCTGAGGGTTATGGCTTCAGGAGTAGGTGGTATAGGTTACTGCAAAATGAGTGATATATAAATTATAACATGATTTTTGAGTAAGTACTAATGAAAGGAAGGGTGCTTTAGAAAGGGACAGGATTAGAATCCTAGATATGTCCTATTTGAACAGATATTCTGTCTGATGAACCATCTAGATAATTAAAACCAAAATATTCAGTTCAACTTCAACAGATTAAAAAAATACAGATTTCAAGAAGCTCATATATCCTGATATCTCTTCCTTAAGAATTCTCAACTAGGAAGGACTCATTTTTGTAATTGTTGGAATTTGTCCTCTTTCTTGTCTCCTGCCTGGAGACATCATCTCTCTGTCTCCTTGTTTTTTACCTCTCTGAGTCATGATCTTTCACTCTTTTGTCTGAGACTTGCTCCTACACCACACTGCAGTCATGGTATTTTAAAGGCATCCTTGTTAAAACTACATTGCTTCTAGGAATTTTCCTGCAAAAGTCCACAGAACCTCAAGTATTTCATGCACTATCTTTAGAATGTCATCCCATCATTTTGTGTCAGATCTCCTCCCAAGGGCCTGCATGCTTTTTCTGTATTGTTCCAGAAGATAAAATATAACTGAGAGGTTTGCTATCCTCAGAGACCTATCTATTAAAATTTAAAAATAATTAAATCAGAGCAGATTAAGCAATGGATCAATAACTTTTAAAACTACAGATGTGGCTTACTAAGTAGACATAGTATCTCCTGGATATACTTTCTTTCAATATTTTATTTTTATTTATGTGTATGTGTCTGTGTAAGTGAACGGCACATATGTGCATACAGATATGTGCCCATGGAGACCAGAAGAATGTATCAGATCCCTGAGCACTGTAGTTATCAAATAGTTATAAGCTGCTGGATGTGGATGCTGGGTACCAAGTTTGGATCTTTTGGAAGAGCAGCAAATACTTTTAATCATCAAGCCATCTTTCTAGCCTCTGGATATACTTTCTTGATGATGCCTTGGTCTGACTCCAGTACCCTCACCTGGCCCTGGAGAGGCCCAGAGAACCTTTTATTACCAGGTTTCTTTTTTGCTGTTATAGTTTATGGTCATTAGAGACTAAGAGACTCTTCTCAAGTTGATATTGATTTTTTAAAGTAGGATTAGCTGTGTGTGTGTGTGTATGTGTGTGTGTGTGTGTGTTTATGACCAGTCAAGTTTGAATTTCACTTAGACAATGAATACCCTTTTAGTATAGGTATATTCTAGGCAATATAGAAAAAACGAAAATCCAAACAAGGTTTTTGTTTTGCTAAATCTGGCAACCTCAGAGCAGAGCTTATTCTGTTTTCTTGATAACATGGCAACTGTTAACATCTCAGCCATTAGTTTTCATCCTTTCATACCACTTTGCTTCAAAATATGGAATAGTTAATATTTGCTTTAAAAATAAAATGGATTATGTCTCATTTTATTTTAAAAAGTTAATAATGCCATTTGACATGATTTGGTATCCCTGGTTTGTTGGAAGACTACAGACATGTGTTATTAAGTTTTGGTAAAATGAAAACTGGCTACCACAGAATTGGGTTGCTAACCCTGATGAATTGTTTGTTTGGATCTAATGACTAAGCATGTGTTTTTCATTGTAGAACTACATTATTAAGTAGTTTAATATGATGGTTTTGCACAAGTACACACAAATGCCTTGAAACATGTACATTACACAGCTACATATTACCTTCACACTGCATGATAAGGGTTCTAACATTGAGAAACTGGGAGTAGAAAACTTATTTACAGACACATCATAACTAGGTAAGTACACACAAAGGAAGTGTTTTTGATCATGAGTAGTTTGAGGTTACTCTTTTAGCAAGGAGAAATATTTAACTAGAATCAGATTTAGCAATAATTTTCATCAGACAATTTACAGTTGAGAAAATTAATGAAAATGTCATCTGCTTAATTACTGTTTGTTATCCTTAATTAAAATGTTAATTGAGTACATTTGTGAGTGCAACATACTTAATGTGTTTACTTTTGGACAAAGGGAATGACAATGCTTTTTTTTTAAATTTCTGCAGTCAAATGTTTAATTGTTCACTTAAATATTTTGGAGAAAAGATGGATATGTTTAAGGAATGTAGGAGTATAGTCTGAAAAGTCATTTTCCTGCTAGGGTTCTAACAGATATGTAGAAAATCAGCACTTTAATCAGCAGCATGGAATCTACCAGAAGCATGCATTTTAGTCTCATATTTGCATATGAGAAAAAAGGACAAAAAAATAACCAGCTCTAGAAGGTCTATTTAAAATGACATTTGTAGGTAAAGAAATTGATTATAGATACAGAGAGATGTGCTTTAAATGCAGTCTTTCCTCACTCATAGTCAGCAAAGACTAAAGGGTAACTAAGACCTTCGTGTTCTTTTCCAGTGAAGTGCTTTTGACCTTTTCATTTGCCAACATTTGAAATAGTTGTTTCAAACAACATGGAGGCCTATACTACAAAATTGGTTCAAATTCTTTTATGAAAATTAGCATGAGTTCCCTTTTCCACACAAACTGACCTCTGTTCAGCGAATAAGCACATGCTGGCTTTGTTCTGAAAGGCAAAAATATATCATATATCAGCATAAAAGCGAAATGGCTCCTTTTCAAATAATTTATGAAGTGTAATGCTTTCCAAAAACAGCATCATTTAGACAACAGCATCTAGTGTTCAGAATCCATCAGCAAGCCCAGCAGCTGAAGAAAGGAGAGATGGATGATAGAATAGATATACTTCTCCACCTTTATCGTGTTTCAAGCTGAAAGAATTTTGTCACTGAAATTACTTGTTTCTCTTCTTGATAAAATTCCAAGATTAAAATTTACTTGAAAGAGATGGTCTAGTGCATTTGAGGAAACAATAATCATGAGAATAACAAAGTTTTATTTAATGCCTATATCATTCAAGTACATTTCTTATAATATCTCATTTAATCATCATGCAATCCTGTATGTAAATGATTCCCATTTTACAGATGAAGAAACCAAGGTATAGTCTTCTTAAGACCACATAGCTAATAAGCAGTGGAGCTGAGACCACACAAGACATTTTTGGACTCAGAGTCTATCCTGTTCTACTCCCATCATTTCTATGGCTATTGAAAAGATTCTGTGCAAAACATAAAAGAAAAGATAGTGTTGAGAAGTCACACATTTCAACCTACTACAGCAAAGGTAGAAGGTGCTTATGTTCACATTTCAGCCTTAATCTCAGTGGTCTGTTTATTTATGCTTTTAAAAATATTTTATTATTTTTATTTTATATATATGGTATGAGTGTATTCTCTGCATGTGTACAAATGCACCCATATCATGCAGTGGCCATGGAGGTCAGAAGAGGGCATCAGATCCATTCCCTGAAACTCAAGTTATAGGTGGCTGTTAGCTACCATGTGGGTACTAGGAATCAAGCCTGGGTCCTCTGCAAGAACAGTCAGTGTTCTTAACTGCTGAGTCATCTCTCCATCCCTGTTTATAGTCTTTTAATCACCATTAAAATATTAAAGAATGATTAATAACTTACAAGGGGGAGCATAAGCTTGTAAAATAAGTTTTTTGAGAATAGTTGGTCATTTTTTCCTCCATAATAAGCCTTCTTTCCTTCATGGGAAGTAAATTTGTGGAGCCACATGTTTACTTACCAAATGATCATGGACAAATTATTTAACACTGATAAACTTTGGTGTCTTCATTTATAAAATGCAGATGATAATTCCTCCCTTGCAGGAATGTTAGAAGAATAATACACAAAGGAAGGTTAAATGTGAACTGAAGTTTCCATCTCCAGGCCAGTGCTGTCTTTCAATCTTGATGGCATAAGCAGTGACAAAGGCTTCATTTGGTAGACCTCCTGGGGAAAGCTTCCCTCCGCAATAATTAGCCTGGATGCACCACCTGACAGGAGCAACAACAGCTAAGAGATCTTAGTGTCTAGCCCCAATCAGCTGCCTGCTCTTAGGCATATCTGTGTTCCCAGCCAGTTGTCTTCAGATGACCTGGCCATGGCCACTTCACTGACAGGTCTTGAAGATACTTCTCCATTCAGACTCAGTAGTCAGTGTTTTTCCAATCATTCTTTTTTTCTTCTCTGTACTCTTCTTGCTAGGCCCCTAAAACAGCAGGAGCATTAGTTCAGGGCTGCCTTGTCAAGGAGATGACTCTCCCATGGCTACTGATGTAGCTGACCATCCTCCACCGGGAAAATAGAATATTGAGAGAACTGATGTTTTTTTGTTTCTGTATAAACTCTGACTTGTACATTGAAGTAGAGATTAAAGGCTTAACAGTTGCTGCATAGAAACAAGAGATAAAACACAAAGCACAATGTTGGGTTCTTATTCGAGATCTACATGTGCACTCTAAGTGCTACAGATTAAATAAACAAATTATGTTGAAATGTATCAAATTGGACATAGTACCTATTGTGATATCTCTGAAGAAATTTGGGGATACTATAATATATGGTTATACACTTTAGCTTGCTTGAGAGAATAGGCTACCACAATTTCAATGGGTTTTCTACTGCAGGCAGCAAATATTTTAAATTAAGATGAAAGTTCTCTGTTACACTACTAGAGATAATCCACCAAGAGTTGTTTCCTTTTATAATTCTTCTTCTATTCCAACAGCCTTGATCTCTATTGGAACTTTAGAAAACAGATTATTAAAGGAGAAGATACAAGAGAGGATGTTTTCAAGAAGTCATGTTTTTTCTTGATGTTTGTGCTTAGAAGGGGTACTTGAGGGGTGACTTGGAACATTCTTTCCACTGCACTGCTGTTCAGGGTTCTCTACCATGACAGAGTAATTATCGGTAGAGAGAGAATGCATGGGTATTTCTTTCATCGAAACTTTTTTTATAAAAAACCCTGTGACATGTTAGGGAGACATACTAGAGAAACACATGCAGTAACGTGTTTTGTAGAGGTGAGAATTTCAAGGCTTTCTTTTGCTGAGAAAATATATGGGAGTAGAAAGGATGGTTACATTCACTGTTAGGCGGATTAGAGATCCTATTTCTGTTGATTTTCTAATCATCATCCCTCTTTGGATCATCTAACTAAAAATGACAATATTCTGTCTTAAGTTTTGAATAAAATAGCTAGAAAAGTTAACTGAATATTAAGTATAGCATCCAGGCTAGGTGTAAAGGCAGTGGCTTAGGAAAGAAAGGTAACATGCTTGGAAAGGAGGTGTGGACCTGGAAACCGTGTAAACTGCAGAGGGAGGAGGAATGAAGATATGTGATCCTGAAGCAAAGTTACAGAAAGACACTGGCTGGAGTATGATGGCAGCCTGAAGGCTGGTGAGAAGTCAGGTGGTAGCAGCCCGGTATAGCCTTGGCACTACGGGTCTAATAAGGTCTAATGAACATGTGCTGATGTGTTCTGGAAACTCAGCAATGGCCAACTCTGAATAACTATGGTCCTTCCAAGGAGCAAACAAAATAACATTGGATGAACAATTCTATCAGCATGCAGACATTCACAAATTCTGAATCAAGACTGACAGTCTAATTCGAGGTCCTAATCCTGGAGGACCATAATATCATGAGACCAATTACAAAAGTGAAGGGACAAGAAATAAATTATCATCAGTAGGTGACAGGTGGAGACTTTGTCTTCAGTTCAGTACACACACCTGGTTTTCAAAACTAGGTCACAAGGATATGATTTAATAACAAACAGCAGGAGTAATTTGACTGTCAGAATGTGCAGATAGTGTCTCTCCTTGAAAAAATCAGATCAACCCTTGGGCAAAGAGAATGTTGGAAGGGAGTCTAATGCTGGATAGAATTGGGGGGCTAACCAAAGGAAAATAGAGATAGAAAGCTGTGAAGATCCCAGCAGTTTGAGACTCCTCACCCTTCATCAAGAACAGATTAAAGAACTGTCCTAGTTTGCTGCTCCATTGTGTGACGAAACACTGACCAGTACTAACTTGGGGAGGAAAGGGTTTATTCAGCTTGTGTCTCCTGGATTACAGTTCATCACTAAAGGAGTCCAAGGTAGGAACTCAGGGCAGGAACCTGGAGGCAGGAGCTGAAGCACAGGCCATGGAGGAATGCTGATCACTGGCTTGTAACTCTGGCCCATGCTCAGCCTGTTTTCATATACAACAGACAACAAACTTGCCCAGGGATGGCACAGTCCCCAGTGTGCAGGGCCCTCCTGCAACATCAAACAATCAAGCGAATACCCCACAGACATGGCTACAGGCCAGTCCAATGAAGCAATTCCCCAATTGAGGCTCCCTCAACCTAGGTGTGTAGAATTGACACCAAAGCTATCCAGCACAAGAACCATAACACCAGAATATAGAAGGCAGGTACTTGAGGTCAGAATAAGTTAGGATTACTCCAGTGTATAGGAACATTGGATATGAGACATTTAAAAATCATTGCTGCATACTACACAAATATTATATTTGTGTTTTCTTTCCGATATTATTGCTTTCATGACTCTGTGATTCAAGATAGCTCCCCACAGATGTGACTTCCATTTTGTGAGTTACATAAACTCATTAAGTGTATCTAGAGGTCTGGAATATTCAGTTTACCCTTTGTAATTTTTCTGTTGTAGAAGGAAGACTGTAAAGCCTTAATAGTTAAGTGAGATGTTCAAAGCTCTGTGTAGCGAAGTTGTAACATCCCAGTTCATTAGATAAATTTCTAGATGACTCATAATCAAGGAATTATGAGCATACTACTTTCCCCACTTTTTGCCTACTCTGGGTGGATGGGCTAGAAGTCATTCTAGTGAAATAGTTAAAATTTGTGGGCTCAGAACTCAGATACTACAAAATTAGAGCCCCGCAAGGCTTTTGGCATGTATTTGAACACCTAGTAGTCCCTTTTCCTTGTCAAGTAGGTGAGAGAATTCAGTGATACAAGTGGTTCATTTGACAGAGCACTGTTTTTACTAAGGACACAACAAATATCAATTGCTTTAATTACCATCACTGTTATTATTAATTATACCGGACCATTCATCCTATCTATTCTGTTTTCCTTGTTCAGTATGGTGAGCCGAATTCTGGGTTTTAGGTAAGTGGGCCTACTGGTCACTCCTCAGTGTCTTTCTTTACTAAAGGACTAAAGAGAAGTTTTTGGCCTTGAAGTGTGCCTACTGAAAATAAATGTTTAGAATTTGTAGTTGATGCATATCAAATTCTAAGAGGCAAGTGCTTTATTCACCCAGATACTTTGAAATGCAAATGTGTAACTCCAGTGCTGTGCTTAAATGCTGGCATTTAAATCCTGACTCTAGGGTCAGTCTGTTGACTGCGGATTTATGGAAATGAAAAGCTATGAAGAAAATCTGCCTGGCTGGGCTCCATACCGAATGGCTGGAGTAGTGTTTCTTGTGGCAAAGCTACTTGGAATCCCTAAGAAAACCTAGGATCTGAGGTTACCCCGAGGTGTAAAAAACTTCTGCAGGTTGCTAGCTGGTTTGACTCTCATAGATGGTATGTACAGGAAGTATTCAAGCCTCTGGGTATACCGGCCAATTCTATAAAATTCAAAAATCAGCATAGAGTAAGAAGATATTTCAGAAAGAGAGTGGAATGAGTGGGGAGAAACATTAGATTATATGGTTTATTTGTCTGGAAAAGGTAGAACAGAGAAGCTTTCCAGTTCTGTCCTGAAGGCACCATAAAAATTAAAATGAAAGGTTGTGTAGCCTTGTCTGTGCCCCTTGTTTTTGGCATTGCTTAGGTGGCGGTTTCAGAAGGCACTGCTTAGACAGATTGAGCGTTCCTTTTGTGAAGTATTTGGGACCAGGAGGGCTTTCGATTTTATTTTTAGATTTTGGAAGATTTGTGTATATATAACGGCTAGGACCCGATCATAAACATGAAATTTGTACTAGTTACTTTTCTGTCGCTGTGATAAGACACTACGACAAAGGCAACTTAAAGAAGGAAGCGTTTATTTGGCTTACCGTTCCTGAGGATAAGGGCCCATAATGGCATGGGAGGCGTGGCGGAAGCACATGATTGGAGCAGAAAGCTGAGGGATCACATCTTCCAGCAGGCACAGAGAGCAGAGAGAATGGAAATCTGGGAAGACTTAAGAACTCTCAAAGTTCGCCCCCACCCCCACATGCTTTCTTCAGCATGGACACACCCACCTCATAAAGGTTCCTTAAGCTACCCAAACATCTCCACAAACTGGGGACCAAGTATCCAAATAATTGGAGCCTATGTGGGAACATTCTGCTTTAAACCACCACAAAATTCATTTCTGTTTAATGCACACTAGCTCTGTGGCCTAGAGACTATTTTATACAATGCTTGTGTTTTGACCGTGGCCCATCACATGAAGTCAAGTGAGAAAATTTCTAATTGTGACATCCACGTTAGTGCTCAAACATTTATATTTTGGAGCATTTCAGAGTTTTGGAATACGGTTGTTCAACCTATGCTGCTGTTTGACCTCAGTTTGCAGCCAGCTGACAGGTTTGAAGTAATCTGATTTGGGTGACAGATTGCTGCCCTCTTGGCAAAATTCTAAAAATTAGGATCCCTGTTTTAATAAGGAAATGAACTTGAACAAGATGCACAAACTCTAATTTGAAACATCCCTATGGATTTTTAATCGGGCAAAAATATTTTTCATGTCTTTACTTTTTAACAAGATTTATAAATTGGGAAGATTGCCCATAGGCAAAAACTCAGTTATTTAACTTTGTACCCAGAAAATGATTACATTTTAAATAAAAAAGAAACTCACCTGGTATTTGGGGCCTACAGTTCTGTCATTTTTTTTTTCTTTAGCTCTGGAAGCAAATTAAATTTAGACAAATTCTAATATGACAAAACAATGTAGGAACTTAAAATTTTAAACTTTAAGTAGAAAAACAACAGCTGACTGCTATAGATAAACAAGTCTCCACTCATGTATGCTTAAAAAGGTAGGAGAAAATCTAATAGATTATGAATGAAGGATCTTCATTAGTTTATATAATAACATATATTCACATATAGGAGAGGGGATGAAACATGATCACCGTATATGTAAGTTGGAATTAGTAGGCTTCTACTGAATCCCATGTATTGCACCGTATCTCAGGGCTACGGAATTAAGGATGACAAGCGACTGTCTGCATTAACATCTAGCACAAAGGAGGGAAGTCCAGGGCAGATAACATTTTACAATGGGGAAACTTGGGCTATAGACATGGCCACGGTATTATACCTTCATAGCTCTATTTCTTAGAGGGTGACATTATGCTAGAGACTTGACAAAGTGGTGTGTGTATATGTGTGTGTGTGTGTGTGTGTGTGTGTGTGTGTGTGTACAGCTCTACACTAAAGGTATCTTGAAAATTATAATCCAGGATAGTGTTGTGTTATTTGTATTCTGTGTGAGACACATATCTGTAGAGCTGGAGCTGGAGGTTCTGCCAGTTGAGTACTAGGTGTTCGGGATTTTGAAACATTTGTACATACATAATGATGATATGTTGAGTTAAGCCCCAAGTGTAAATAAGAAAACTACAGTATCCACATGGCTTCTTTATAATGTATTAGTATCACATCTGCTCTAACCCCCACTCTATAGATGAGAAAATCAAGGGTTAGAAAGTCTAATTTATCCCAAATTAAGCAGTTATTTTTAATCAGATATTTCATTTTTATTTTGTGACTGTGCAAGATGTGTCTGTGTGTGCACAGGCATGTGTTCACCTGTGTGAGTGTGTGCACACCTGTGCCATGATGTGAGTGTATGGAGGTCAGAGGAAAACCTAAGGTGTTGGACTTGCCTCCACCTTGTTTGAGTCTCTTTGTTGTTTCTGGCTAATGAGCTGCAAGCTTCCAGGGATCGCTTTTTGCCACCTTGCATCTCACTATAGGGATTACAGACATGTGTTACAACATCCAGGTTTTCACAGGGGTTCTAAAAATTTGAACTCAGATTTTCAGGCTTGTTTGTGCTGCAAACACAAACCACTGTGTCATCTTCCCAGCCCTAGTACTGAGATTTGAACTTGGAAGTTTAATTTAACTGAAGCCTGTTTTTGTCGTATTTTAATCTTGTGACTTTTACCCTCTGACCTAATCCTTTTTTACGTTATCAAGCTCATATAAAATTATTCATTTTTTAGTAAGATGTGGAAACCATTCTAATCTGAAAATATTTTTAGACATTGCTGATATGTGATAGGGAACTTTCTCAAGCACAAAATATTTTGAAAAAAGAGCTAGAACTTAAGATATCATTGATCTAAGTACACTTGTGCACATTACTCTGGGAGAAAGAAGTGTGAATGTGTTATACTTCTCCTCAAATGCTTATAAATCTACCCTGTTAAATGAGCAGTAAATGTGCTTTGTAGGAATGTCCATTGTGTGTGCACAGGTGTTTATGGAAACAGTGAGTCGAGTCTCAAAGCACCTACCAGACTTTGACATATTTTTCTAAACCTGTGTAACTGATCTCAGGTAGAAGGATTGGAAAGATTTGAATCAAATAATGTTCCCCTTCAGTGGAAAAGGGATGTCTAAGATTTACCACAACTTAGGTTTAAAATAGCTTCATATTTTATGTTACAAGAGTTCTGCTGCTTTGTGTTTTATTATACAGAGTTGAATGGTACTAATATGGATGTCAGCCTCCTTCCTGGAGGTAGAATGACTATAACATAATCCTTTCTGCCATAAGATGAACTGTTAGAAGGGATGCTTCTGGCTTTTAGGGGTAAATAATATCTATGGAATGAGTTAAAACTTGGGCGGTTTGCAGTTTATTGAATTAGCCTGTTTCACAACTGCATTCATTAAACCCAATTTTGATGAAAGCTGTTCATATTAAATTTGATAACTTTAATTCTAAAAAGTTACATGTATTATAAAACTGCTTTGAAGATTACATGACTTTTTTGTTCTTTAATAACTAAGCTATTTTAAAACTAGTTACCCTTACTTAGCCATGGATGGAAGTACTTCATAATATATGACTTTTATTGAATTAGTTCAAAAATTAGTGCTCTTGCCTGTTTTATCTTAATGACTGGACTTTTCAGAATCTAAGACTAGTGTATAATCTTAGTCTTTAAACTGAGTTTGATGAACTTTTAAGAGCTCCTACAATGTACTCACCGTTGTGCAAGATGTTTATTTGAAAGGAAAACCTAAGAGCTCACTCTTATCATATTTATATTTTCTTTGAGTTTAAAAATAATTATTTTAGGTGAACATAAGTATTGTCATTTTGTCCAACTGTCTTTTACAGTTTTATTCCTGGTTCATTTGAACAAAACTTACTCACTAATTCTTTATCTCTCAGTTCTCATTTTCCAGGTGTTTTGATTTTCATGTTTCTGTGGCTCTGTTGTTTCTGAAGAGAGATCAGTTAGAACTAGTGAAGTGTCTTTATTATTAATAGCTATATTATAGATTCACTACATTTAAATATCTCTAATAACCCATAACAATACCTAACCATATTTCTTGACATATTTTCAAATAGAAGTTCCTGTGTATTTGTTTAAATGAATTTCTAAAAATAGTCATAATTACTTTTATAGAGTATGCACATTTATTTGTATGGAAATGGACAGTCTCAGGTGTTTTTCAGAATAGTTATTTTTCCAGTTTAGTTTTTTGAGATGTTTCTACCTTACTAATTTATTCAATAAACTTCTCTTTTAAAATAGATGATAAATACACAAGTCAAGACTCAAGTCAAGCATCTCTAATTCCAAATTAGGGGTCCCATGTTGGTGATTTTTAAGAATATAATATAACAGTACCAATGATATATTAAATATAAAAATCCCATCAAAGTTTCATAATGATTAATTTATCCTTTGGCCATACACTTAGTATATAAAAACTTGTTTATGAGGCTTGTAGAAATGGTAACCTGTTAGGCTTTTGTGACAGTCATGTCTGTTGAACAGCTCAAAGGAAATTTCCTGAAATCTAGACAGAATCTTCTCTTGAACCAAAATGTACCATCTGCTCACAAGATATATGTCTTGCCTACATCTCATAGTTCAAAGCTTAATTTTTCACATATAAGGTAATTTCTATCAAGTGACAGATCACTAATATCATGAACATTTCTCTGATATTTATAACTGTTTTAAAACATTATATTTGTTTTAAATACAAGATATTTAAGATTGAATTTTCAAGAAGTTTTACTTTTCTCTCACACTTGTCTTACTTTTCCTACAGTTCACATTACAGCCTGGCCATATTTACTTATGATAGCAAACTGTTTCTGTTCATACTTGAACAGAAGAATCCTACTTAGATCTCACACTTTCTTCATTGAATCATAACAGACTTTAAGAGTAAATCATGCACAGTAGAATTTATATAATGTAGTTTATTAAGTCATTGTGATATTTTAAGGAGGTAAGCTCTGTAGCAAGATATGAATATGTTTTCAATTGATCTTTGAAGTGTTGGGCAATTTTAGCTATTACAGCATTGTTGACATTTCCTCATTCATTTTCTTTGTAATTCTTTTTTTCTCGAAGAAAACCTTCTAACCCAACACATATACTTACCAACAAGTTTCAGAAGTTAGGTTATTACTAGAGAAGCTCTATTAATGATATCAAAATTATAACTGTAGTAGCAAATGACTAACCTGCACTTTTATGTACTATGCTCTGTATTAAATTCTTTATCTATATTATTTAGTTGAACATTCACTGTTCACTCTACTTTGTGGCTTGAGAAGCTGAGTGATAGCCCCGTGAGTGTGAGTAGAGATAATATCCAAATCACATCAAGAATGTGAGAGTCAAGTTCCAAATTTATCAGATACCAAAGTTTATGTGTCTAATGACTTTATCCACCCCAATTAAACTCGTTGACTTGGAAGTCTGCCTTCCTTTGGGAGTAAGAACTTTCAGGCAATCGTATGTCTTAATATGTTTTCTCATATAGACTAGCAATGACTTTTCTTTGCAGCACTGGAAGATAAGGCTTACTCTTTGACAACTTTGTTAGTCATTAGCATCCACATTAAATAGAGCAAAGAAAAAGAATAAGTAGCATAAATTCAGACTGCCAGTTTATCTCAATCTTCGCTTTTTTCCCCTTCTTTACTTCCTAAAGAAGAGATTTATGAAATTAATTCCTTTTCATGTCTCTCCTACTCCAACAAGGACTTTCCTGAGGAAAATAGATCTGCAGATAAATTGTGCTCTGTGTCCTGCCTTTTCCCATCCACTCTGGCCACAAAAATTCCTGGAGGGCCCGGCCGTTTTCTGCACTTAGAATCTCCTTCTGTTACTTGCCAAAATTCCTTCCTGTCTTTCACATTTCAGCAGAAATGTCTCCTCTTCAGAAGGTCCCACTCTAACCCGCCCAGCACTGGTGAGACTCTTCCTCGCTGGTCCCTTTCCGGGAGACACTCTTATTTGTCGCGTACTGCTCTTGCGCTGTGCACCTGCCATCTCTACCTCCCACGAGATCCTGAACCTCTTGAATCAGGTCTATACTATTGTTTAGCAGTGGGCACAATGCCATGTAGCAGATGCTTAGCTAATACTTGAGCGAACAGGAGGGGTTTTAAGAATGAGAAGACATCCTTGAAAGGCACAAAATGCAGCAAAAGCATCTTTTAAATAAATAAGCAAGCGGAGCTAATGGGACGAAAAGCAGTAACAGACAGAGAAAGGCACTTTCCCTTCGTCCATGAATCCCAGACTTCCATACCAGGTTGAAATGAAACAGGGGTATCTCAGCTTTCTCCTCTGAGAAATGGCTGCATTGCTTGTCATTTCTTAAGATCCAGATCCAAGCTCCAGGCCTCAGCTTTGCTGCAGTCCTCTGGAGCTGCTTGCACCCTGCCAGAGATAATGAAGACTGGTCTGTGGTGCATAATGGCTTCTAGGTTGTCTCGATTTTTCTTTTCAAGACCAGAATTCAAACAAAATGACATGCTGTAATGCACTGTTCTTTATTTTGAAAAATGTGATTATTAGAGTTAAAAATTAAGTTCATACTGTTCAGATTACACTTTTGCATTTAAGAGTTCAGAGCTGCATAGGTTTAGGGAGGAAAACATAATTAAACATAAATAATAGCTGCCAGAAAGCGAAGGACAAAGAGAGGAAATGTTCAATTGTAACAGTAATATGGCAAGAAACACTAGGCAACAAATCTCTTTCTACTGCAAACTTATGGTGGATGGGGTCAGTCAATTCTGCTTTCAAGCCCAGTTTAGAAAAAGGAAAGCAATGAGAATCTATAGTCAATTGCCTAGAATATGCAAGTAACATTATTATTTCAAGAAAATTAGGAAACTGAAGTGGTGAGATACCTTAAACCAATGCACTTACAAGGAAGTAGAAACTGAGAGACCAGTATGAGGAAGCGCACCCTTGTTATCTGTGGTCATCTAGCTCTGGAATAAGGTCTTTTGATGTGCATCTCCTTGAAATGGGAACAAAGTTCTCCAAATGGGTAATAAAAACAATCAGAAAAGCAACAACAACAAAAATAATTTGAACTTTACCTTAGAACTGAAAAATTAAGGTACATTTTATATACTTGTTCCTTGATCTAACTGTCCCAAAGGTGATATGTCAATGACTCTACATATGATTCTGGAGGGTCTCCAAGACTGCTTTCACTGACTTTATATTACCCTGAACCTTTTACAGATTTCCAGTTTCATTTCTCAACTTATTTGCATTGCACTGTTGGCTGTGGTGAGCAATCAACAAGAGGTTGATTACAAAGATTTCGACTGGAACAAAACTGATGGCTGGGAAGGGACTAATTTTCAGAGGCTAGTGAATTTGTGAATATTCTGCTATGACAGTTTGCTCCTCCCCGCCACTCCTTTCCTGAGGGGAGTTGGCTGACACACATTCACATAATTAAGAACTCTTGTAATTCTGCTTCCAAACAAAAATGTCCCCTGGTGGCGCCACAAATTCTCCTGCAGAGAAATGATTGGGAGATTGGGAACTTCAATATTATTTTGATTGGCTACAGCAGCGGTTCAAATTCAGAGAATTATTGTTTGATTCCTGTATTAGTCTGCTATGGCAAGCTAAACGCAGAGAAATACTGTCCCCACGACTCTGGCACAGGGGAAAATGACTACATTTACAGTCTGTCTGCCAAAGGCAGGCTTCCAGATGGACTCTCATTGGTTTAGCTTCCTGTGGCCTGGGAATGAAATCCCCCTTCCATGTACAATTTAGACTTACCGAGATGGTTAATTTTCTGGCAATCTGCTTCATGACAAGTCTTTTAAAAATATTTTATTTATTCTTTTTATTTAGGTGTATGAGGGTATTGCCTAAATGTATATGAGTGCACCTGTGTCATGCAGTGCCCACACAGGTCAGATGAAAGTTTTGATTCCCCTAGAACTGGAATTACAGAAGGCTATTAGCTGCCATGTGGGTGCTGGGAATCGAACCAAGGTCCTCTGCAATAGCAGCCACTGAGTAATTTTTCTAGTCCCCATGCTATGTCTTAATAAGGATAAGAAATGAACCGTTAGCACATTACTACGAGCGCTTTAGAATTTGTTTTGATTATTTTGAGTATATAATTTACATGACCATTTCCGTTTTCAGAGTGTAAGCAGTGGTGATTAAAATATACTAAAGAACAAGGAGTTTGTCTTTATGTCCAGTACATGACTTTCTCAAAAATATGGAATCCCTGCCTTTATGTGGGGAAAATGGTTCAAAGGAAACAAATAATTTTTCATAGTCAAGCCATTAGTTAATAGCTGGGAGGGATGGTAAATGGAAGTGTTAAGTCTTGTTTATACCTCAGCTGAAGGGATAAGAGCTTTTGGCTTCTACCTTTGATTCTATCAATTTATTAAAAATGTCAAGACGTGAAAATGTTGACTTAACTGGGTTCCTGTACTGAAGTGCACGGCGCATATGAAATCCTCACGCTCTTACAGGCATTCGCACTCATTACTCATTTGTAACAAGAAATAATTTCAGTTTAGCAATGAAAGAGGCATTCTTTTGAAGTCAGAGGATTAATCTTGATAATGCCATTATTCAGGGCCTTAATTCACATGTTGATTTTCTTTTCTGTTAATTTTCTTCCTGAATACTCAGATATTAGCTATTGTTCAGTGCTTTGCTGGGTCTTCTGCTGTGGAAGTTGTAGTCCACAAGCTGACTGGGTGGGAACACATTCTGAATATCAACGTGGAAGGAGCAGGCTGCACAGCAGGGAAAACTCTGCTCTGCTTCTTCCTAGAGAAGCTCCACAGTATCAGAGGAAGATGTCCTCATTAGACACTGACCCATTCTGACCCAAGCCTTACCCCTTCATCATGAGAGATATACTATCAAAGGATTTATTTAGCTTCCCAGGTCTCTGTTTTCCTATCCATGAAAGACAGATATTGATACAAGTAATGACAGTGTACCTAAAGTGCTTACAAGATTTACCTGAAATGGTGAAGTTACTGCTACTACTTTGCCAAATTGAGCAGAGCTTTCAGATACACAGGGTCACCTTTGTAAGAGCAAGGAATATCCCTGGTGTTCACTGCCAGACTGTAGAGATATAGTGGTACTGTAAACAGAAGGACTTCACTTAAGATGGGACCTACCTCCACTGACCAGGTAAGATTCTCAAACTTGGATGATTCTCAGGATATTTGGAGGAGCTGTTTGACACCATATTACAGTTGGATTAGATTTTCCAGGTCCAGGTCTATGTATGAGACTAGAGAATTGCCTTTTATATTTTTATTGAATTTTTTGCAATTTTCTTTAAAACTTTTTTATTTGTTAATTTTATTTTTTTGTGTATGAGTGTATTGACAGCATGTATGTAAGTGCACCAATGTCATGCATTGCCCACAGAGGTCATAAGAGGGCATCAGATCCCCCTAATGGTGAAGTTATGGATAATTGTTAACTGCCATGGGGTGCTGGGAATCAGACCTGGGTCCTCTGGAAGAGCAGGCAGTGCTCTTAACTGCTGAGCCCTCTCTCCAGCCCCAATTTTTGTTATTTTCATAGTTTGGTGGTATTTTGATCCCCTCCCCATCCACCTTTTTAAAAGCTTCCCAGATAATTCTATTCATAAGTCAGCTGTGGGAGCCACTTGTTAAAATTCAGACCCAGGCCCGCCAGAACAACTTCGGAAATCATTGATTTGGTCCACACAAATTATTTTTATGGCTCTTTTTCTCTCTTTTGTTTGTAAATTTTTACTTTTCCATTGTGAACAAAATTAATATACTGCCTTAATATCATCGAAAACACAATCCATATTCACTTTGCCTAAATTCTCTCAAGTTTTTTTCTTATGGTTGGTTGGTATGAATCACTATCCAAGATAGGTCCACAGATTGCACTTGGTTGACACATCCCTTCCTATGTTCTTTTTTATGTCAGTGATTTGTTAACGATTTTGTGTCATTTACACTGTAGAGTGTTCCACATGTAAAATTTGATTTCCCTTCTTGGGTGTCATTTGCCTTACTGCTTTATTTTTGTATTTTATGTAAATGTAAACTGGTAATTCAGTTTAAGATGAAAGGTGAATACCAACACCCAACATTGCCTTTGATTTCCACATATGCATCCATATTCACATACATGAACATGCATACACAGATATCATATACACATACACACAAAAGATTAACACAGATACAAGTATAAAATCAGAGTGATTAAATTAAAATTCTGTGTTTACATTTAAATTAGAAATCTCAGCCTACACTCAGTATTTATTGTATTTAGTGCATGTGGTGTATGCATGTGTATGCATGTGTAAGTGTGTGTGTGCACACCTGTGTGTGCCTATATGCAGGCCAGACAACCCCAGGTATCTTCCTTCTTCCCTCCACCTTATTTTTTGAGACAAGGTCTCATACTGAACCTAGAACTTGTTGCTTTCGCTCTCCTGGCTGGCCAGAAGACTCCATAATCCACCTGTCTCAGCACCTGCCTCTCCAATTCTGAGATTCTAAGTGATAGTACCACATCCAGCTTTTGAGGTGGGTATTGAGAATCTGAACTCAGATATCCATGTTTGTAAGGCAAGTACTTTGGCCAATGAGCCATCTTCCAGCCCCTTGATTTTGTTTGTATCTTGCATTACTCACTCAATAGTTCAGTGAGCACCACTCCAGTTTATAAAATGAAGAGTCCACTTAGTCTAGACATGAAAAGGAACTAGCCACTGATACACTTTTTGGGCAATCTATTTAATCACATGCACCTTTTGAAAACGAACAACACTGCTTTGTTGATTTTTGCTTTTTATGTTGAGACAGGGTCTTACTAAGCTGCTAGGCAGGTCCTCAACTTGCCATACTCCTTCCTCAAGACTCCTAAGTAGTTGAATGCTGTGTTTGTTTGCTTGGGCTTGTTTGCTTGCTTGCTTTTGAGGCATACCATAGAATAAAATTCTGACTTAGGATGGGCCAAATTATTCTGAGGCTATACAATCAACCCAGGAATTTCTGTAATTTAACACATAATGGTTTGTTTCCTCTTCATGTTCTACATCTACCAGGGGACAGAAAGGGGTTTTGCAGTATGCAGGCATGCAGGGACCAGGACTGACACACATTCACACTGACACAAGAATTCATGATTACTGAGGTAGGAGGTGGGGCTCTGGAGGGTCTTAACCAGTTGGTAGGTACTTTCCCTGTTGTTCCTGTGGGTTTACCCAACTACAACAGTTATGAGAAATCTGAAATGAATATGGATGTCCAGTGAGTGCACAATGTACAACTGAAATGCTGTGCACACTGGCTTCTTTCAACCATGCAATCTCCTGGAGGAGTTCACTCACTATATTCATCTTTATATCGCCAGTCTGGACCTTTACATTGAGATCCTCATTAACATCTCTGATGCATATCTTAAGCTAACTAGCTAAACAACATCTTTGATGGTATTTTATGTTTTTAAGAAAATTATTTTTGAGAATTTCATATACATATAGAATAAATATGATCTCCTTACAACATTCCTCATTCTGCCCCAAATATTTTCATCTCCCAGTTTCATGCCTTTTTTTAAATAACCCACTAAATCCAGTTAGTGTTGCCATACATGCAGGGGGTAGGGTCATCCATTGGAGCTTAAGAAACCTACCAAAGGCTGTATGTTCAATAGTGAATGATTCCCCCTCCCCGGTAACCATCCACTGCCAATAGTCTTCAGTGTAAGAGGGGCCTGACAGGATTTCAGCTGGCGTGATCTCGTAAAACTCATGCACAGGTTACCGCAACTGCTGTGAGTTCATTCCTGGAACAGTCATGTCAAGTTCAGAAGACAGACTTTCACAGCACTCCTCCCCACTCTCTGGCTCTTGCATTCATTCTGTCTTCTTTTCTGTGATGTTTCCTGAGCCTTGATAATGGGGCAATTAATATAGATGTCCCATTTAGGGCTGAGCATCAAATCTCCTATTGTCAGACCAGTTCTGCATCTCTCCATTGAGTGCTGTGCACTGCAGAAAGAAGTTTCTCTAACCAAAACTGAGAGTAGCCCAAGTCGACAGGTACAAACATAAATACTTAGAAGGCAATTTGACAACATGACCATTTAGTAAAGTAACAATAGTTTCTATGCTAGGGCATATGACCTGCCCAGCAATGGGCTTTAGACCAGGATTACAGTACCAGACATGAAATTCCATCCTGTGGAGCAGGCTTCAAATCCAAGCAGTTAGTTACACCATCACAGTAATGTCACATTTACCTAGCAAGCCTGTGCAGCATGAAGAGGTCCAGCTCTGGGTAAGTCCATAGATATATTTTCTCCTCCAGCAGTCCTACAGCACTCTGAAAACTAATCAGCAGGGGGGAAGCTTCCTGTTTGGATTGATTTTTCTGTATCTTACTGTCAAAGTGTGTGGTGCCTTCAGCAATCAGGTCTTGCCATGTAGCTATTTTCTAAACCTATCCGTTGAAAAAGCTAACTGCCTTGACATGCAGAAGCAGCAAACTCTCTTGGCACTTAGATTATGGTCTCCAAACACTATGCCCAACTACAGCAAGGTTCCTTCCACTCTAGATATAGAACAAGATGAACCTGAGCCATCTAATTGTGTTGGAAAGCAAAAAGATCATCAAGGACACTAGGCTGTGTCAAAAGACACCATGTCATGTCAATTTGGAATCCTGACTTACCTAAGACAACTTACATGAAAAGGAATATCTACTATAATGAATTAGAGCTCACTAAAAATGTAGCACTCTAAAACTCATTTGAACAGGGTCTCTTTCTTGCTGCTGCGAAAGCTAGGTTTGCTAGTCTGTGAACCTCTGGGGATTCTCTTGTCTGTGCCTACTATCTCATTGTAGGAACACTAGGATCATAGATGTGGGCTATTGCCCAGCTCTGTGTGGATTTGGGGCATTCAAACTCAGCTCCTCATGCTTACATGCCAAATGACTTACTCAGTGAACCATCTTCCCAGCCCACGTGTATCTTTTTGAACTCATTATGTAGTCTAGGATGACTTGCCTTCACCTTCCAAGTACTGGGATTACAGGCACTGACACTCTGGTTCTATGCAGGGTGGTGATCAAACCTAGGGCTTCCTGCTTGCTGGGCAGACATTCTGGAAACTAAGCTATACCCTCAGCTTGATATACCTCCATCCTTTTAATATTATGTTAAAAATGTAAGCATTTCATCCTAACCCTTACAGTTAGGTTGGCCAATGGACTGTCAACTCTAATATCCTTTTTTTTTCCCATTCTTCTGGCTATTCCAGGATTGTATTGGAAGATGACAGTTCAAGTTTAATTTCTCTGGCTTCACCATCAGCTAGCTTCCAGTTTGTTTTTGTTAGTGGAGGAAAATGGGAAAGAGAGAAACTTAAAGTAGTTTCTCCCATTTCATCTGCCTCATAATCATCTCTTGCAGTAGCTGTTTCTTCTTAGAAGCCCCAACTCCCAAACAGATTGACTTGTCATGTTTTTGGTATATGTTTACTGTGTGACTGTGCTGATTAGTTTTCAGTTATCAACCTGACATACCTGGGAAGAGGAACCTCAACTGAGGAATTCCCTCCATGGGATTAGCCTGTGGCCATATTGTGGGACATTTTCTTAATTGCTGATTGATGTGGGAAGGCCCAGAGGGTGGTACCATCCCTCTCTGGGTAGATGGACCTGGGCTGTATAAGGAACGTAGCTGAGTAAACCAGGGGAAGCTACCCACTAAACAGTATTCTTCCATGGTCTCTCCTTCAGTTCCTTCCTTGTTTCTGCTCTGCCTTCCCTCAGTGATGGACTGTCACTTGGAAGAGTAACATGAAAGAAGCCCTTTCCTTTCCAAATTGCTTTGGTTTATTGCACCATAAAAAGAAAACTAGAACAGTGACCCTGCCCCTGGCTCTGAATACCCAGCTTGCTGGCTGTGGTAGTGGTCTGTGCTCAGTGCTAATTTCTGAGTATTCACCTCTACTACAACTCGTCTCATTTTGAGACAGAATCTTACTATGTGACTCAGACGGGTCTCAAACTGTTGGCACACGTCATTCCCATTCATTCCACCATCCCACCCCCTGCCCCACCTCACTCAACGTTTCTTTTCGGGTCTCCTCCTCCCCCCAAATGGTCCTGCCTTCATGTCATATGAATTCCTTTATCTTCTCTTTCATGCCTCCCTTAAGTGTTCTGCCTTCCCGCTCATGGTCCCTTAATGCTTAGAGCTCCTGAACTCCATCCCAACAGTGCTTATTGCAATCATCACAAGACATTTAGCAGTCAGCACACTGTGGTTGTATTTTCTACATTTATGCATTTCTTTTTACTTTTGGCTCATAGCCTTTGTCTAATTATACTTCTCTGGCTTCCGGATCTGCTCCTTCTCCAGGAGGTTATCACAGCTTCCTTAAGTGTGGCTCTAGCCTTACAACTTTTTTCTGACTTTCTCTTCTACCCTAGTCTATTTTAATATATGATTCCAGACTTATTTTGATAATATGTAACTCTGGTAATGTCATAATGTTACTAAGAAAGAAAATGAGCCAAGGCTATCTACCACTTAATAAATGAAGCATAAACCTTTTGTGCTGGCTTTCAACCTTGCCCAGAAAATATTCCCTGACATCACTCTGTACTGAGTCTTTCTTCATGCTTTAGTAGTTTATTGGTACATGGACATGGGAAATCTTTAAAACTAAGAAAGATATTCCTCACTCCCAGTCATAGAGGATGTGTTGTTTAAAATGTCTGTGGACAGAAAAAAATCAAAGTAGGCTTAGAGGTAATAAGAAAATTTGACTTTAGAGACAAAAAGCAAATTTCAGTTTCACGATCATAGGAATAATTTTGGAGAAATACTTCTCTGAAGAACTTTTTCACATTCAGTATCAATTACCCTGAACTACTAAAGAGTGTTAAGTATTTAATGTTTTCTTCTTTATTATCAATTTTCAGAGCAGTGAGTTGATAAGTAAACCATTTCCAATAGTGACAAGTGAATTTTCAGCATTAATATAAATTCATGCATTAGTATATATTTATATTAATTTGATTTGTTGTTCTTTCTTATGGACATTGTCCTTTTCTAGATAATGAGTCCATCTCCTTTGGATTTTAAAACAGGGATTACAGTGACTAAATCTTTAATGATAAAATGACATTCACATTTTATAGGCTTGTTTATTCTATTCTGAGTCCTGGGTCCCTCTGGACTAATTTCAGAAGCAAAATGTCAGTGATTAAAGAAGCTACTTGCTCTCAGAGAAGGTCACTGTTGACACTTTATTTTATTGGCACTGTGGGCCCACTTGGTTCTCTGTCATAGGCCATATTAATTCATTTATTCATGTTTGTTGAACCTTTTAACAGTAGGTACTGGGGACATGTTAGCGAATGCGGCAGACACACATGCTACTGTTCTTATGAAGCTTAATTCCAATAGGAGGTTTAGACATTATACAGTAAATTGCACGAGCAATGATATAGTTCCAGTGGAAACAAATACTGTGGAGAGAAGTATGGCAGTGTTAAGAGAGCTTGTGCTAGCGACTGTGACTTGCAGGGAGATGGGGCTGAGAAGGCTTCTCTGATGAAGCGATGGTCAAGTAGAAACCTGAAGGGTGAACGGAGATTTAAGTCAGGTGGGCATTTGAGCAGGGCACTCAGAAAGTGAGAAGCCTTAAAAGGGAAAGTGACAGGTTCTTCCAGGACTAAACAAAGGCATTGTGATAGGAGTGTGGAGGCCAAGAGGATGACTGAACTGGAGAGACATGCAGAGGGCAGGCAAGAGCAGACCTCGCTGCTGACAAGTACAGCTGGAATTTCAGAGTGCTACCAGACTCCAGTCTGGCCTGCTGTGTGGGAAATACACCCTGGAGGGACACAAGAATTCCTGCTGAGATACCACAAGAGACTAAGTGAGAGATAATGGGGTGCAGGACAAGAGATGGCAGTGGAGATAAAGCATGTTAAGGCTTGCAGATATTTTGAAGAGAAGCAACAGGGAATTGCATAAGTACAGATGTTGAGGGCAGGTGGGAAAAGGACACTGAGGGCTCAGGTTGAAGAGCCTGATTTGAAGGTATTGGGAGGGTGGAAGGAGAGACAAGGTGTTGACTTTTAAAAATGTCAACTTTGTTAAATGTGTATCTGTGTTTTCCTCTGGTTTTGGCATCAGGATAATACTGGATTCATCAAAAGAATCTCCTTCATAGAATAATTTGAGTAGTACTGGAGTTCTTACTTGAAAGTCGGGTAGAATTCTGCAGTTCATCTATCTGGTCCTAGACTTTTCTAATTGGGGGAGTTTTCATTACTGCTATGATCTTTTTGGTGGTTATACATCTGTTTAAATTATTTATTTCACGATGGTTTAATTTTGGTAAGTCATATGTTTCTGGAAATTCACCCATTTTGTTTAGATTTTCCAGGTTAGTGAACTATGGGTTTTTAGAATACACTCTAGAAATTCACTGGTATCTGTTATAATATCTCACTTTTAATCTCTAATTTTAACACTTTGGATCTTCTCTTTCTTTTGAGCAGTTTGGCCAAGTAGTTTTGCTTATCTTTTTTAAAGAACTAACTCTTAGTGTCACTAATTATTTGTATAGATTTTTCATTTCTGTTTCATTGATCTCTGCTCCAATGTTATTTCTTCCTTTATGTTGCTTTTGAGTTTCAGTTGTTCTTTGTTTCTGAGATCTTAAGGTGAATCATTAAGTGATTTATTTTAGTTCTCTCTGACTTTTTGATTTAGGCAGTTAGCCCTATAAACTTCCCCCCTAAAACTGCCTTAATTGTACCCCACAGATTTTGATATGTTGTATTTTCATTTTCATTCAGTTCTAGAATTTAAAAAAATCCTACTGGATCTTCAGTGACCCAATCATCATTTAATAGTGTTTTGCTTAATTTTCATTAGTTTGTGTACTTTCTATAGCTTCTCTTGTTATTGATATGTTTCTTTATTCCACTGTGGTCAGATAGAATAAAAAATGTTATTTCAATTTTCCTATATCTGTGGAGACTTGCTTTGTGTTCTAAGATGTGATCTGTTGTAGACCAAGTTTCCATGTTCAGAAAAGTATACATACACATTTAGTACTTGGGTGGAGTGTTCTGTAGATATCTGTTAGGTTTAATTTAGGATGTCTTTTAATTCAATGTTTCTGTTTATTTTTTTTTATCCAAAGGACCTATTGGTGTGATATTTGAAGTCATTCATTATTGCTGTGGGGGTTTAATCTATGGCTTTATACCTGGTAGTGTTTGTTTAATAGAATATGATGTTTCTGTGTTTTGTGTGTATATATTTAGAATTTTAATATGCTATTAATGGATTATTAGTCTCTCAATGATTATAAAGTAACTTAAAAAATTTCTTCAGACAAGTTTTGTTTGAACTCTATTTTTCTAGATATTAGAATAGCTATTCCTGCATGTTTTCTTGTTCCATTTGCTTGGCATATTTTTCCATCCTTTTACCCCTAAGGAAGTATCTGTCTTTGATGATGAGGTGTGTTTCTTGGAGGAAGCAAAAAAATGGATCTTGCTTTCTGATGCATTATTCTAGCCTGTCTTTATATTGGGTAATTGAGACCGTCAATATTCAGAGTTATTATCAAAGATGTATTGATCCCTGTCATTTTGTTGATTTTGTGGCGTTTCTTTCAGTTACTGTCTTGGTATTGTTTATTTAATTTTCACCCGATGGCCTGGTGTGTGTTTGCTCTTCTCTCAGGATGTAGCATTTTCACATCATCTGAAGATTTCCTGTGCTCTCTGGGGTCCTTTCATTTTCCTCTGGGGCCAGAAAGTCATAACGGATTTTTCAGAGCTTTTTGACTTTTGTAAACTTTCAGTAAGTGTGATTACGTTGGATGTAGTCTTCAGGATTCACTCCCTCTCCCCTCATTGTAATAGTTTTGAGATTTCACCTGATATCACACGCATCAGCTGTTAGCCCTTTTAAATAATTTTCCATTTTATTGCTATATCACGTTTTTTATACATTCATCTGTTGATAGGTATTTAGATTTTTTTCAATTTAAGAATTTAAAAATATTTTATTTATTTCTGTTTTATATGTCTGAGTGCATTGCTTGCATGTATGTAAATGAACCTGTATTGCACAATGCCTACAGAGATCAGAAGAGTGTGTCAGATTCCCTGGAACTGTAATAAGGAATGGTTGTTAGCTGCCATGTGGGTCCTGGGAATCAAACTCAGTCATCTGCAAGAGCAGCTACTGCTCTTAACTGCTAAGCTGTCTCTCCAGCCCCAATTTTGGGCTTTTATAAATAACGCACAGTGAATATTTGAGTCAAAACTTTGTGTCAATACATTATTTTGTAGTTTTAGGGTAAAGTACATATGTAGTGGTAGAAATTACTGGGATGTATGGTATACACATATAATTAAATTTTATAAATTTAATATAAGTACATGCACTTAAACTTTGTAAGTTAATGTATATATTCTTATAAACAGGAGTATATGTATGTATACTTATAGATATAATTCTGAGTGTATCAAACTGCCAACCTACTATCAAACTGTTATTGGTTGTGCCAGTTTCCATGAACAGCATTGTGTGAGTTCCAGTTGCTCCACATCATTGTCCATACTTGATTTATTTCTAATTTTAGCAATTGTACTGGGTGTTCAATGTTATCTCATTGATTTTAACTTTAATGGTTATTTTCTTGAATGTTACTGTAGGTGAACTACTTTCAGTATACAGTTATACATTATATATTTTGAGTTTATGTTCAAATCTTTTGCTCTTTGAAATTAAAATTTGGGCTGTTTGTAATATTGAATTTTAAGAGTTCTTTAAAAAGTTATGGATAAACTTATTTTGTTGGCTACATGTTGCAATTTCTCCCAAATTGCTTGCCTTAAAGTTTACGAATGAGAGTTTACAAAGAGCAGAAGTTTTATGTTTATTTATTTTTATTCATAAATAAACTGTGCTTTTCTATCCTGTATAAATAACTTTTCATGCTTTCATCTTGTGAAGATTTTCTCCTATATTACTGTGGTTTCATAGTTCTATTATTTGTTTTGGCTTAGTGTTCATGGTTTTATGAATAGTGTGATAGTCAAGGTCCACCCCTTATGAATATTTAATTATTCTAAAACCTTTTGTTAAGATAATTATTCTTTCCACTTGAATTGTCTTACCACATTTATAGAAAGTCAATCCACTATTCCTGGATTTTTTATTTCGTTGAGTTCTAATCCTAAGATTTATACTAATATTCCATTTTGTTGATTTCACCCAAATTTAAGTTTTATAATAAGTCTTAAATTTATTATAAAAGTCAGATAAGTTCTTCAATTTTGTTCTTAGTTTAAAAAATGATTTTAGCTGTTATAAATCCTTGTTTTTTATTTAAATATAAGAGTAAGGTTGCCAACTTCTTCAGAAAATCTTCCTAGAATTTTGGTGGGATTGTATTGAAATCTAGATGAATTTAGAGATTAACAGTATCAGAGAAAAACTGAGTTTTCTGATGAATGAATATACTCTATCTCTTCATTCATGCGTATCTTCTTTCGAGTAAGCAATATTTTATAGTTTTGAATACATATGTTTTATATATCTTTGTAAATATATCTATAAGTATTTATTTTCAATGATATAAGAATTGATATTAAAAAATTCTTTGTCTCAGGATGTATTCCTTTTTTTAAATGAATATTTTTATTGAGTTTTTATGTATTTCATACAACAAATCTTAATCATACACCTCCTCCTCATCCTCACTAATGCATCCCTCAACTCTCACCAGTGAAACGTCCTCATGAAACAGAGTATGATGCACACAGAAGGCCACAACTGACCAAGATGTAAAGAATAAGAGCCTACAGAGTGAGTTTCCTACCTACCCATTGCTCAGGGACCACTGAAGAAGAGGGGGGTGAGAGGATTGTAAGAACCAGGGCTGGCGCACAAAAATAAGGAAACTTTCAGGCCTCTGGGAACTTGCTTATACAAGCTTGCAGCAATGGTGACAGAACTGTTATTTTTTTTTAGGTACCACTTAAATAATGAAATTTATTCATAACGTAGAAATTTAGTTAAATTTTCTATAATAACCTTACATTCTGTGACACTACTAAGTTTATCTATTCATTTTAGTAGATTTGTTGTACATACTTTAGGATTCCTGTGTGGATAATTATGTCATTTGTAGATTTTATTTTTCAACCATTGTGAAAAGTAAGTGTGCCATTTAGGTACCATTTGTTTCATCCTCCACCTACCCATCCTGCATCCACCCATCCTTCATCCACCCATCCTTCATCTACTCATCCTCCATTCATACATCCTTTACCCATCCATCCTCCATCCACCCATCCTCCACCTACCAATCCTGCATCCTCCCGTCCTTCATCTACTCATCCTCTATTCATCCATCCTTCCCCCACTCATCCTTCATCCACCCATCCTCCATCCATCCATTTATCCACTTAACTCTCTGCCTATATACATATCTGTTCCACTGACTAGACTAGCACATTGTTGAACAGGAGTAGTGAGCAGTGAGGTAGATGTCCTTGTTTTGTACAAATTCTTAGGCAAAAAGCATTCAGTACAAGGCATGATCTTGGATATATTTTTATATAAGTCCTATTTTGTTGATGAGATTTCTGTATAGTCCTAATATGACAACAATGTTTTGCTTAATAAGTGAATATTGTGACTTTTCAGATACATCTATGTGAACTAAGATGAATATATGGTTTTGTTATATGGTGAATGGATTGCATTCCCATAATAAATGCTGTTGGTCATTAGTTATTATCCTTTTTGTATTTTTCTGCATTTTGTTTGTTACTATTGAAGGGTAAAGGCGTTTGGTCTCATTTATTCCATCATTGACAGAAGCATGAGTCTAAGCATTCAGTTTGGCTCATTTTAAATTTACAATTAAAAAATTAGCTGGAGGTTTATTTATTTATTTTTTTAGCAAATGGATCAGCTTTTTGAGAATTTCATGAGAGGCATTTTGATCATTTTCCGTACGACTTTTCCAAAAGGCATTTAATGTTAGTTATTCCCCGCCCCGTGTTTCCTTCTCTACCTGCCTGCCTATTCCCCATCCCATTTAACCCTGACTATTACATCATCCCTTTTACCCCTTTGTACCACTTCCCTGCCTCGAAAATACCCTTCCCATTTGTGTTTTAAAATAGTCTGGGTTGAGGAGATACATTTTTGATTTATGCTCTGTGTATTATAATCAAAGTCATAAGCATGACTGGGTATTTTCATTTTGTAAGAAGAACTAGATGTGAGGAAAACTGGGCCTAGGGTCAGGCCTCAAGGAATTTCATGTTAAAATTCTAGACAGAGAGAGATGAACTAGAAGTGACAAAGAAAAAGTATCAAAAGTAGAAAAACTCCAGGAGAATGTGTTATAGAAGTCAAGGAAGTTAATGTCAAGATTTTAATGCTGCTGGGTCAGGTGAAATGAGAATTGAAAATTGGTCATTGGATTTTGGGACATGAAAAGTTTTGGTGACCTTGCCCAGAGCTGTTTAAGTAGAGCATTGAAACAGATGCCAGATTTAGTGCTAAGGAGAATGAAAAATAAGACAATAAAGAAAGTTGAGATAAATTTTCAAAGTTTTATTGTAAAAGAAAATGAAAGCTAGCTTGCAAGCCGGAATTAGATAAATGTTTGAATAATGGTTTCTTCTCTTTCAAAAAGAATTGCTTTTCAATTAGGTGATGTGTGAGTGTATAGAAACCTTGTAGAAGGACCCAGGTGGGAGAATGAGGCTAATGAGAGAGAGGTACTAATCAACAGTGCCAGCTCAGAAGGTCAGAGTACCTGCTGGGGCTTGACCTCAGATACCCAAAGAGACATTGCTTTCTGTAACATTTGGAAGGAAAAGAGAAAATGTACCCAGGAAGTAACATTTGCCCGTCTGATGGTGGGAAACTGAAAGTGACATTTGACTGATGACTCCTATTTTGTATGGGAAAATGTTTGAAGAACATTTGACCTGTATTGAAATAGATCTGAAGACTTTTTGGACAATTAAGTAGTATTTAATCTGAAACCATGGACAGGATCATTCAACTAGGTTTGTGTAAGGATAGTCATGTTTGATTATAATACCTGACTGGTTATTAGTCATGAAAGGACTCAGTGGCCCTGTAGCAAGGGTGAAGACTACAGAGATAATAGTGGCTTTTTCAACCCTTACATCTCCTGCCACTGAGAACTGGAAGCACTTGACTTTTTTTGGTTCAATCTTATCTACATTGCTTCCCTCACTAATTTCTAGCTTTGTTTTTTAATTCTGTAGATCCCACTCTTCTTGGCTCCTCAGCTTTTTACATTACTGTTCTTTCCTTCTGTGTGTGATTCTGGAGAGTCGAACCCAAGGCTCTGTGCTTGCTAAGCCAATGCTCTACCTGTATTCTCGGTCTTTATATTACTTACTGGACATATTTTTTCTGATTACTCAGGCTTTCTATTTCTCTCTCAGTTTTTTCCTTCTTCCTTTAAAAACCACCTTGAATTCCGCTAATTGTCTCACTCTCTGTTTACAAAAGAAAATCCCTGCATTTTCAGTATTCTCAATCTTAATTTAAGGTAGAATATCCCTGCCCTCCGTGTTTGTGTGCTTGGTGGTGAGTGTGTGTCACGATGTCCATGTGGAGGTCAGAGAACAGTCTTGGGCATCAGTCGTTGCCTTCTACCTTGTTTGAGGCAGGGTCTCTTTTGTTCATAGCTGTCTCCATTAGGGGCGTGTCAGAATGCTTATGCTATGAACCAGCATTTACATGGGTTCTAGAGATTCAAACTCAGGTCACTGGGCTTGTATGGCAAGAGCTTTACCCACCAAACCAGCTTTCAAAGTCCTGGATTATATTTTTAAATATTCTCTTTAGCTACTTTTAATTTACTCAAATATTATCCCTTAGAAGTAAAAAAGAAATGGGTTTCTAAAATGCTCATATTTTATTAGGAATGGAGTTATTTCATTCTAGTAATCACCATTTCAAATTAAGATTGAGGTGCTGGAGCAATAGCTTAGTGGTTAACAGTGTTTACTGCTATTGTAAAGTACCTGGGTTCAGTTCCAAGCAGCCATATCAGGCAGCTCGCAACCACCTGTAACTTCAGCTCCGGGGGATCTCACATCCTCTTTTGGTCTCTATATGCCACTGAATATATAGTGCATATAAACTCATGCAGGCACACACGTGTACACAGTAAAAAAACTTTAAAAAGTTGGGGTTGAAATAGTATTTTTTTAAGGAAAAAATACTGCAAAGATATTTTTGTTTTGTTTTTGTTTTCTTTAAAAATAAAGAACCCAATGATATGAACATATAGTCTCTGGCAAACCATTACAGAGACATTTACATATTTAGATTATTTAGAAAATTAGAGAGAATTGGAAAAGCAATAAATGTCTTCATATATCTAAGTTATAGCCTATGAAAAGGAGTCAACTACTCATAAAACAGAAAATACATTTTCATTTAAGCACCAAAAATATGGGATGCTTTTGAAAAGCAATTTTACTAGGTAAATGGTAGATGTTAAAAATCAGGAATTCTATAGCTGGAGAGACGGCTCAGTAGTTAAGAGCACTTGCTGCTCTTACAGAGGACCTAAGTTCTGTTCCCAGAACCCACATGGTAGGTAATGACTGTTGTTAATTCAGTTCCAGGGGATCCAATGTCTTCTTCTGGCCTTTGTGGGCATTGTGTGCACATGGTGCAGTTATATATATACTGGGAAAATACTCATATGCATAAAATAAAAATAAATATATGAAATTAAAAAAAATTGGGAATCCTGAGTTGTTTTACTGTCATGAGTGGGCAGTTAAACAACAACATAAATGCTTTGTAGACTATGTACAAGGCACATTCTAGCAGTTGCTATAATCATCATATATTCAAGAATCTCATCTCACCTCCCTGTCCCTCTGGATGGGGGTCAAACAGAGTGAGTTTGATATTTGAAACTTAAGGACATTTTTCCTTATCAAATATCTGATGCTGAGTCACACTAAGGTGTCAAGAAATTTATCGTCCCACTTTTAGGACCCATCATAGTTTAGGTCTTGCTAAGGTTGTGACAGTGTTCACTTTGGAACTGTAGCTTGGACAGTTATTGAAAAGAGGGGAATCCCATCCCTTCCATGGCAAACACAGGAAATGGGTTTCTTTGATAAAGTTTCTGGGGTCCAGGCACAGCAAAGGAGTAAACTGAAGGTGTGCATCATTTCTGAATCCATGGTGAAGCACCATTCCATTTCCAGTTCTTCCCTCTCAACTCTGCAGTTCAGATCTATGACTTCTACAGGCTCAAAGCTTCTTAAAACCAGCTAATCCTCCCAATACTTTGACTTGACTCCTTGTAGAAAGGTTCCAGGGGATGGAATTCTATTTCATTCTTCCATTCAGGATCTCTAGGTAGGTACCCAGCCAGTATGTGGCATGAAATGAATATCTCACTAAATTATACTGCTATTTATGAATGATATGGAATTTTACTGATGATAAGATATACTGTATCCTGTATTTGGCATTCAATCATTCAGGTTTTGTCTAATTTTTATTTTTCAAATACTCATCTCTTATATTCAAATAAGTGAGGAATATCTTTAAAAAACTCTGACTCAACACTTCATATAATATATTCAGTAGTCTATAGATTTTCCATGACACTAAAAATAAACTCCATGGCAGCATTTGATTTTAAATTGAAACATAATGCTCTTAAAAATATAACTTTGGAAGAAGGATATTTCTAAAAGAAATTTCTAGTTATTGGTATATGTTCACCTTAGGGGAAGTTAATATCATGGTCAAGCGATCAACTCCTTCATAAAATGAAATAGAGTGAATTTTTATATAGCCTTATGATGGCTGCAACTAGATTTCCCAAATACTCCTTGAAATGAATGCATTTAAATCCCATTGAACGTGAGGTGGAAAAAAACTTAAAGAAAGCACAGGGTTCTTGAATACACATCCAGGTGGTTGTTTCTGCTATTATGGATATTTATTATTATTACTATTATTTCTTCATCATCATCATATACTACAGCAGCACATTTCACCTTCATTGTGTACACAAGGAAACACCTAGGGATCCTGTTAAAGTGCAGATTCTCATTCATTAGGTCTGGGGTAGTACATGACATTAAGCAGTTGTAACCAGCTTCCAGATGACACTGATGCTAGTGCTGTGGGTTTCCTGGCATCACTGAGTAGTCAGGTTATAGAGAAAATGTAATCAATGCCATACTTATTGAATAGTCAATGCTGACAAACTGACCTTATGCATTGTAAATATATCTATACCCAAAACATGAGTTTACTCTTTTTCTGTTGAGGCTATAAGGACCTAAGTGTAATTTAAAAGGTTATTATTTCTGGTGGCTAGATCAAAATCAAGCATTGCATGACATGGGAGCGAAACACTCAACATAGCTACACAGTTGGAAATTGTCATGTGCTTTGTGATCAAATATGTATACTCACATGAGTTTGGAATCAAACTGCTTGATTCCATGACCCGACGGTCCAGTGTACCAGTTGACTTCTACTTCATATGGAGGCAGGTGTGACAAATTTTACATGTGTTGTTTTGGACTTCTGCTGGACTGTCAAGATGGAATCATGTCAGCAGGATATGAGACTGGACTTCAGTAAAAATTTAGACTGTATTCTTGAAGTAAAAAGGAGAGAAACATGAAAGAATGCTAGCATTTAAAGGAAGAAACAAAGAGACAGTGCCTAACAAAGGAGTCAGAAATTTAAGAGGAAAACGGGATTGAGTTCTTATGAAAGGCAGAGGGGTGGTGCTGGATAGCAAATGTTTGACAAATGCTTGTTGGAGTGAAAACCAGAAACAATAAAATAGAAAAAGACTGAACTGGACTCATGACCTTATGTCAAATCACTACCTTGTTTGTTTTTGGTAAGAAGTCCATCTCTCTCTCTCTCTCTCTCTCATCTATGGTTTTTTGAGACAGGGTCACATTGTGGCTGGAGCTAAACTCACTATGTAGACCAACCTGGCCTCAATCTCGCAGAGATCCATCTGTCTCTTCCTCTTGAGTGCTGGCTGGGATTAAAGGTGTGTGCCAGCACACCAAACCTCTCTAAATATTTTAAAATATGTTTGTTTCTATCAAAAGCCAGCATTTGTCCACTTTCCCTGGGGTCCTGCCTATCTTCTTTTCTTGGTTCCTATCTCTGTTTCCATATCCCATCTTGTGTTTGGACATGCTCTCTGAACTTCCCTGTTTACCTGGGTGATTGCTACACAACCCACCCAACCTTCTCTCTAGCCATTTTACTGATATTCTACTGGACTGAGAATCTGCCTATGAGGAATCATAGCTATTGCAGTTGATAGATTTACTTCTCATTCCAGTGTTGTTAGTTACTTTTCTCATCACTGTGAAAACCACCTGACTAAAACAACTTAAGGGAGGAAAGATTTATTTTGGCTCACTGTTTCAGAGGTACCATCAGTCATGGTGGGAAGGCATGGCAGCTTCTTTACATCATGACCACAGATCACAGAGAAGAGCTTCTCAGTTCCCATCAGAGGTTGATATAACCTCCAAATCCTACCCCTTCGTGGTCTAGGTCTGCCAGCTAGACCCTACATCCCAAAGGTGCTATATTCTCTCACCACAGTACCACCAACTGGAAACCAGTTGTTCAAAACACGAGTCTTTGGGGGACATTCCATATTCAAACCACAACATTCCTATATGATGATGGTTGGTAATGTCTAAGTTGGCTAAGCCATGATCTATGTCCCTGAGTCCATTGTATATGTGATCAGAAGTGAGAACAGGTATCTGCGACTGCTTCCTCAGGAACTTGAGTGCTCAGGGAATACAGAGCTAATGAAGAATCAATAGCAGTGTGTGTGTGTGTGTGTGTGTGTGTGTGTGTGTGTGTGTGTGTGTGTATCAAGCTTTTGGTTCTAGAGCCATTAGGCCTAGGTTTGAGGGGTATTTTGCCATTTGCAAATTGGTAAGTCTTGGAAAAGTTACTTCTTTAGGTCACAGTTTTTTTTCATCTGCAAATTGGAACTAAAACCTTTAGCATGGCTCTTGGCCAAAATCATATTAAACGGATGTTGGCAAAACCAACATACACCCATGGCGCCCATATACCACATGCATGCACATAAACATTTCATTGGTTAGATGTGCTGGTAGACTATGGTGCATAAAGGTGGTTTATAAAAGGCAGTAATCAGGCCTTCTCCAAAAGACTAAGATGAACGGAGAGAACAGATAAGTTCAGTTTGGGGACATTTAATGCCCTGTTCTTTAGAAGCTATCAATGTTTGTCAGAGACACATATCCTTGAGGCCTTCTCCAGTGAGTAGTAGAGTAATGGAATCTGGGTCACTGGAGTTCTTCAATTTGTGATCCCTATCACTCAGAGATAGCCATTTACGAAATCCTTTATTCATTCTTTGGCAATGGAGTGAGACTTTTCCTATGTAAATGGAGTTCTAATTAAGACCTTTAACTTCATGTGGTCCTTTTAACTACTGAATTCACCAACGTGGGTGTCATTAAAGAAATAAAAATTCCCAGTAGCATTAGGTGTTTAGAATTGGTACCTGAATGCCATCTGGGAGGTGGTTAATGACTTGAAGACCAGGGTATCAGTGAATGTCACCGAAAATCACTGAAAATCCTAAAGACTGTCAATCAGGAAACTAATTTGCATAGATAAATGTCCTTATCAACATTTTCTCCTTATTTGCAGGATTCAAATCGAGTATTATTGAATGGCAAAATGCCAGTCTAAATGAAATATTTGCCAGCTTAAGGTTTATTGACTTCAATTTGTTGGTTATAATTACTAACTTTTTATGTTTAAATGTTCTAGCGCTGACATGCTTGGGGGAAAAAATTGAACCACAGTGGTGATTGCACAGCAAGGAAATCAGCAGAAGAGGAAAATTAAATGCTAGGTGATCGTTTGAAGGCAGCAGTGATGGGGTGAGTGGGTGGGAGAGTGAAATTTTTAAGTGATTTAGCAAATGATGCTAAGAAATTGCCACGACATCATTTTGGTTTTTCTATTATAACAACTTGTAATTGATCATCTTTTGGTACTCATGTAAGAAAACCACTTTACTGAAAATTTTCACTGCCCTAAGCAACTCATACCCCCAATTCCCCTACCTTTTGTTGAAAAGAATACTCTGAAATAGATTTCATTTTTAAATCCCAAGTTGCTTGAAAACTTTGTCAAGAGGTATCAAAGAAGTGCCTTTTACTCCAGAATGCACTGGAATCAGCAGTAATAGTTAGAAATAATGAAATCAGGGATGACATTTTCTGTGTCTCCCTGGGATACTAGGTCACGGTGTGGAGTTTTCAGAGGAGGACAGATCCATTTATTTTCCTTTCCTTCTGAGAAAATGTATATTATCTGATTAAAAAAAAGATGACAAATTATCTTGCAGAGTTAGTCCTAACTTGCTTCTCAGGTGTATTAGAATCTAAACCTCTCCCGCCCAAGGAACATGAAGTGTTTCTTCCTCTTTCTTGTTACTTTTCTAAGAAAGCAAATATCATAGTTCCAAGTCACAGAAGTTCACTTTTCTTGCTGTGGATGGTGGGCTGAACTCTTAAATAGTTTTTTTTTTTTCTCAGTTTCTGCTGTATTCATTAATTGATTTACGGTCAATATGTTTGGCCATCCATTCATTTGTTCTTTATTCATATAAGCCTTACAACTAAGAGATTTATGTGTATTCCTGATAATTTCATAGTTTTTATTCTCTCTATAGTTATGGTGTAAAAACTCAAATATATATTACTTGAAAATATATTAGCAGCGTATCGTTAGCAGTAATGTAGTCTATCTTTCAAAATATTTAGAAGAGAAAATTTTGAGTGCTTTCTCTAGAAGCAATAATGGATACTGAAGGTGATGGATAGTCTAATAAATATGTATACATATGTACATTACATAATATGTAATATATAAATCTATAAAGTCACAAGGTAGCTCATAAATATGTACAGTTATTATGTATCAATAAAAATAAAATGGAACGAATAAAAACAAAGGAAACTTGCAAGAAGCATGAAATTTGCTGGACTTTGGTTTAATATTATTCAGCCACGGCAAGTTTTCTAAAATTAAACACCTGTCAGTGGACTGAACCTCCTCTTTACTTCTGCAAGCTGGGTGGGTTACATATCTGAATGAAGACTGGATGCAAAGCCATCTGTAGCTGGGGTTCAGTGTTTGCTCTTTTTCTCCCTCCTTCTTTTAATGTGTAAGCTTAATGTCGCTCCTTCAAGGAAACCTGCTCCCCCTCAACCAGGAGAGAGATCCTGGAACTCATAACAGTCTGTTCTTTACTTTCAAAGCATTAGTTATGATGTGAGGGAAGATCTCCCCTTCCCATGTTCCTTGGAGAGGGAGGACCATGTATTTCTTACTGTTCCATCTCTAAGGCCTGTCTTACTGTCTGGCGCCTAGTGTGAGCAGATTGGTTGAATAAATTATTAAAACACCTGAAATAACCACTCAAAAAGACATGAGATTTAATTTAACCACTGATCAGAAGAAGGGCCTGTATTGAATTAACCTTTTAAATGTGTATAATATTGAATCTGTACTGGTGTCAGTCTCCTAGATATCACCGGGCAGCGAACTGAGGAGAAATTATACAAAAGGACAATTGAAGATCTAGAGAGGCTTCAAACTAAAAGGAGTATATTTGTCAGAATAGTCAAGATACTTCATTAAATAGTAAAGTTTTAATCCAACTTGTTAAAACATACAGATGAACATAGATGTAAAAGTACTTAGGCATAAAAATCTCTACATTGCTAGTGACTTGACAGATGACAATAGCTCTTTCCCTTGGGAACTGTTGTGCTTTCTCATTGTAAAATGTAATTAGCAGCTGTAAAAAAAAAAGCATTATTAATCTTATAGGGCATAATTGTGGTTGTTTATATGTAAATTCTTTCATGTTCATGAATTGCTTGTTTTTCATTTTAAATAAGCAGGTCAGAAGTCAAATGGCATTACCAATTTGATTAAAATCATTATACTTTTTAAAAGTAGAAAGCATTAGTTGTTAGTTGTTTTCTAAATGAAACTATAACTTCACTGATCTAGTTTTAGGGTTGAGAATTTAAAAACTAAACCAGAATGTATTAGTAGATTCTCTGCCAAAAGTGTTTAGGAATCTCAAATTATATATATATACACTATATATATTAGTGTAACATAGCAGATTGAAAAGTCTTCACTGCCATTGATAAATATATTTAAAACTCCCAGGCTTTGGGGTCCAACTGTACCTGAACCAGATGGTTTCTGCTTGTTCCTCTCTTTTCTTTTACTGTCTGCACTCTGCCTGGGTGGTTTCTTTGGGAAGCCAATGTTCTCTGACTTCCAGAGGGCTCTTTAGGGACTCGTTAGGGGGTATGTGTGGGAGTGGTCAGGATGTAGTTTCCTTGTGACTTCCTTTCAGGGAAGTCCTTGCTTTACTCGGGTGGGTCCCATTCAGGACTTCTTCCATTTTCTGTGGCTGGTCCTTCTGACCTGTAGATCTCAGTGATGCCAGTTGCCATACTTGGAGTCCTGATGGATTTGACTTTCCCTTCTGTGCTGATGCCTTAAAAAGAGTCTGTATTGAGAGAGGTTGCTCTCCTTCCAGTGTGGATTTGTTTTCCTTCCTCAACTTGCATAAAACCCTTAAAAATTAAGAGAGAAAATATGCTCTTTTAAAACTTCAGTAAACTACCCAAATGAATTAATAAATCAACAAACGACTCTAAGCATAGTATTCACAGTTTAGGGACACACAGACACATAAACATGCTCTTTGGGTTTGAAGAAAGCAAGCCTTCTTTGACTTGATGCTTTTCATATTTGCTGCTAAAGTTTCAGGTTCATCCTCAGTCACAAACTATCTTTGAATTATTTATCCAGCAGTGAGAGTGGCTTGGCCTTGCCTTTCCTGGGTCTGGTTGGCTTTGTTAGCAGTGAGGTGCATTTTTGAGGAGGAAGCTCTGGTGAGAGGTGTAGTCTGCATTTTGACACATAATGGAACTAAACTCACAACCTTAAACTTCCTAACGCAGGCTTGTATTTGGCTGTAGTAACAAACATAGACCCTGTGAGCGTGTGTGTGTGTGTGTGTGTGTGTGTGTGTGTGAAAAGCTTTACTTAGTCTTAGTGATCTGATGTAGGAAAAAGAACAAAAATGCAGTACAGTGCATGATGAGATCCCCCTTCCTGTCTTTGACACCCACTTTCCATTTCAATAGGTTTCTCTCTTTATCTTTTGCTAACTTCCTCAAAACCCAATGATGAGTCGTCCCAGGAGTCAAGCTTGGGAAATGAACTGAGCAGAAAGGCAGGGATAAATATTTGACCTTTGGCATTAACTTGTAGATCAGGAAGCTTAAGAACTGCCCAGATATGGACAGGGTTCTTCTGAGAAATTCTTGATTTGGGACAGAAATCACACTCTGCACTTTTGGATGCAAAACTGGGACATCCGTCTTCTTTATGGGGTTACCCTTCGGCTTTACAGGCTTTACATTTTCTTCTCTTCTCTCTCCCTACACCATTTCCAGGGTGTTTAGAGGAGCATCAAAGCTCAAGGCAATGTTGGGAGAGGAGGACCAATGCTGGGCATTGACTTCTAGCCCTGACTCCTCATTCTTATCTAATTTCTGGTTATATACTCATGTTTTGCCACAAGCACAAGTAGATTTAATACTACAGAGCAATGAAGTCTGAACAGACAAAGTTAATGGCTTCAATCAGTATGCTTTTTTGGTCCTGAATTTGCAGCGACAACAAATCCATCCCAAGGCTGGTGGCAGGAAGCAATCGTTGTGATGGCCACTGTTGCTAAGGACACAATACTGGAGGAGTGCCCAGGGAAGCACTACCTCCTGAGGGAAGAGCAGAGTTTCAAGCTGATCTTTCACTGGAGAAAACCAATGATGTTATTGAACAACACAAAGAAACCCCCTCATGAACATGCTCCACCAAATCTGACAGTCAATAAGTGAACAAAGTTGCTTTCAGGGACACAAAGAACAAGAAACATTCCTTTTCAAGAATTGATGGTGAAGATGTATGTAACTCAGGTTTTCTGCCTTCAAGTCTGCATTCGATGTGTGTGTGTGAGTTTCCTTAAAGGAAGATAAAGCTACTGCAATTCTGAGGGCTTTTTCTAAGCTGTATTTTACGTGACTTATTAATAGCTTGTCAGGGGCTTGGCTTCCTTAATATCTTTGACAGTTCAGAAAGTATGAAGAACAAGCAAGACTCATGCTATTCTGAACAGATAAGGCAAATTTCAAGATTACAATCTCTTGATATAGAAATAGTGAGAAACCTCTAAAGGCAGCAGCAATTTTAACTATTTCGACCACCAAAGAGCTCTTCTGAGTCTCAGTTACTCCTAATCTCCCTCCTTAGTCATGCAGAAGTGGACTCAGTGAAGGCAATATGGAGAGACACAGTCAGTTTGAAGGGAATAAAGCAGTTTTAACTGCTTTGAATAATCAGTCTACAGATGAGGATAAACTAGAGGGGGTCTTTGACTAGAAATGCAATTTTTATTCAGTGACAAATTGAAGTCCATGGACTTCCAAAGTGTTCCCCAAGATATTTTTGAAGTTATCATGGCTTTTTCTAGCATTCTAAAAAGTTGAATGACAACTGTGTGCTCCTTTGCTATGAGCCTGCTCAGTCTACAACTGAAATGGCACTTAGCTGATTGAATTGGAATTTTATCACCTCTGGTTGGTAAAATAGATATCTCATGTTGATCATGAGCTTTAGCAGCTGAATAGATCTTTGATTAACAAGTAATATGAAAAATGGGTAACTTTTTACTTAAGTAGCTTTATAGAAAGATCTTTCAAAGTTAGTGTACATGGATGAACATGATAAATGGTTGGGTCTTGATTGATGAAGAGGCTCATTTTCTTTCTGTTAATATTTATTGAACTCTATGTGTTGGTAGCTCATATGATATCTGTAAACAACTCACTGAAGATCTCTTCAGAGTCTATTTGTTAGTAGAGGAAGAAGAATATATGTGCAGAGAACTTGTGGTAACAGTAAGGAAGGGACTCAGGGCAATAAGAAGCTGTTGGTAGGAAGCCATAGGAAATGGGGTAGTCAGAGAGGGTCTATAAGAGGAAGAGACAACTGAGTTAAAGCTCAAGGAAGAGACAGTCCCAGAAGGAAAGGGAAACATGGAGTCATATTATTCTTGAGGAAAAGTGAGTGCTGCTGGTCTGGGAGCAAAAGGGAAAGCTCCATAACTGTGTCAGGTGAAGAAGAGAAACAAGAGGGTCAGACGTCGGGTCAGAAGTTTGGATTTTATTTTGAAAGCAAAGGGAAAATGATTCTCATGCTACTTTTCTTTTTAAAAAGGCCAGCTTGGTTCCTGGTATAGCATGGATTTGAGAAAGGCAGAAGTGGGAGCAGGGAGGAAGGGCTGAAGGAATCCAGGTGTCACAGTGGTTTCGCCTAGAGAATGCCTTTTGATTGACATTTGCTTGGATACTGTCTGGGATAGCCAATAGAGCTGTTTAAATTCCAGAGAGAAAACATGGGAAAGGCATGCCCTGTCCCTCTAAGGGATCTTCCAGAAGTTCTGCTAACCACTGCCAAGAAAGCTGGGAAGTGTGGTTTAATTTAGAGCAGTTGAGTGCCTAGGGAAATAGCCGGTAGTCTTTGCTAACTTCTGTTCATAGATAGATAGACAGATAGATAGACAGACAGAGACACAAAGACACATAGATGTGCACACACACTCGCACATGTGCACCCATTGAGCACTTTAGCCTCTTTGAGATCTAAGTCAAATGTTTGGAATCAAGTTTTAGAGTGTTTAAGTCCAAGATTCACAGAATAGCTAGTTAAATGGAGTTCAAGTAATTAGCTTTATTAACAGCTAGGCAAGCACTAAATAGCTCCCTAGACACATGGTTGTCTGTTAAGAACTAGATTGGAGGGAAGTCAGCTTAGGCCTGAGGCCAAAATAATGTCTCTTACTCTGGTATCACATTTGAACCTTGGGACCAACTTCTGCCCTCCTGGCAGATTTGAAGTCCAATGAATTCAATCATCAGAATGGGTTTTAGACCTTTTTCACACAGATGGTTGTCAGAGTAATGTAAGAAGGAGGGTGGGCTTCTGCCCCAGGAAGGGAGCTCCTGCCCATATGGAGAAGCCTGGGACGTTTGTGAGCCGGTCCTAGAATAAAGAGAGGTCTTGTTATGCACTCCTGCCCAGCAATTGAACAACTGTCTTTCCCCCTGTCTTTTGGGGAGACTAAAGAAGAAACAGACTAGATATGAAATCTTTGTTCTGTAACAACTTCCTAAACTGTAGTTTCCAGCAGAGTGGAAGTTGGAACATTTTTTAAAGAGAAGGTTATTGGATGAGTCTTTTGAGTTGTATAATTAATTGCCTCAAATACGCTTTATTTGGGTAATCGAAATATGCCCTTATTTTAAGCATGCATTATAGTCTTATGAAACCTCAGCACAAAGAAAATGAGAAATGAAGAAAAGCAAAATGACAGGTGTTTTCAAATATGCAGTTTGAAGCCATTAGGAGCTAAAAGAAAGAAAAGGGAAAAATGTGAAGACAGCGGTAGAGAGTATTAGAAGGGAAAGTGGACAAGAGACTAAAGGGGTAGGTAGGGTGTGTTTGAGGGTGGAGAGCATAGAGACCTATCACAGGCTGTGTATCAGAGTAGTCAGGCTTCTGGCACACTGGTGAGGTAATAGAAGAGAGGTCAACAGAAGACCCATTTATAAGGTGTGGGCACAGTCCCAGGGACTGTCGTGGGTTGCTGAAGTACTCAGGAATCAACAGTGGGGACAGCTGCAGGGGTCAGGTTGAGAATACCCTGAGCTTGGTAAGCATTATGATTGGAGGCTCAGGTAGAGAGCCACCTTGTTAGTGGGGGAAGAAGCCGGAGCAATAAACTCTGACTTCTGTCTCCTCTCGCTTCTGTCTTCTGTTGGTGTTTCCTTCCGGCCAAGCTCAATTGGAAGCTAGAACCAGAAAACCCAGGTGGCAGAGTAGAAAGGAGCAGTCTCTATGAGTCAGCGTGGTGAGGAGGGGTTGAGGGGTAAATGGAGAAGCTGGCATCATACTGTAGCAGAATATGATGGGGGGAGGCAGTGTCAAGTTTCCTGTCACAGGTTAAGTCGTGATTTGCTTCTAAACATTCATTTGCTTTGTAGTGTTGTAGATATCAAATAGAGACCTCACTTCCATGAGGGTCTGGAGCCAGCACACAGTCAGGATTCTAATTTCAGATGAGCGGGGCTAAGGGAGGGAGGAAAAGGCTTTCCATGGAAGGTATGGCATTTGTTGCATACGACGAGTGGAGGAGAACAGTCTCCTTGCACAGGGGAAACACGTGGGCAGGGATGCAGGTGCTGCAGAGTTACGGATGGAGCTCATCAGGAAAGAGGGAGGCTGTGTACAGTCTGATAGGCATCATGGGCCAGACAAGAGTTTGGTTTTATTCTTAAAATTAGCAGATAGGATTTAGCGTTATCAAGGATATTACTTCTTTAAAAAGACAGGTGAGTGGCGAGGCTGCCTTCCTCAATGCCTCCTTTTCTTTGTATGTTTCCTTTGTTTTCCCTCATTTTCTTTCCACTTCTCTCTCATACCCAACATTTTTATGTTGTTGTTGTTTCTGATAGAGAAAACTTCCAGGATTAAGGGGATACTTAGGAGAAAAGAAAAAGAAACATCCTAGGTCTGTAATACATTTTCAGTTCAGTTGCCAGTAGGGGTTTAATTTGAAGGTAGTGGAAATATTGGGGGTGCTGGCATGGAAATTAAAATGCTTAATGAGCCAATGCTTAGTGGTCTATGACAATAAAGTAAAAATGAGATGTGGGTTCATAACAACTTGAAGAGTTGTCTTGAAATACTATCACTGCACCACAATGTTATTGTAGACTGCAACATAGGAAGAATTGAACACATAAAATTGCAAACACAGACTCTCACATTACTTTTTCACACATTGATCTCCAAAGAGAAAAATCTTCAAGACCAGGGAGAAAGTCCATTACCGGATTAATCAAACAGCCATCTTCTATCTGGAATTTTATTTTATATACCCTTTACACCTGTTTAATTAATCCTAAACATGATGCTGACTGCTAATTAAACAGCCCTGGAAGTGACTGACTGAAGGTAGTAATTTGAGATAATTAGTTTTGGTTTCAAACACTCAATTTTCACACTTTGTGCTCATTTTTAGAAAGGGGTGGCTCATTATTGCAGGCGGGATGGGGGTTGTGTAAGACATTTTACTGCTGGACTCTTAGTAGCTGGGGAAATGGGAGGATTATGTTTCTAAATAGGATGAGGAAATGCTATGGTGCTATAGAAGTTCCTTTTGAATGTTCTTCTCTTTCCCAACACACACGCATGCACGCACACATACCCCCACACCCCCCCCCCACGTACATAGACACACATGCATACTGGGTCAGATTGCTAAATCTTTTTATTAGAATGTAGATATGCACATGGTTTTGATCTCTAGGGAATTTTTCTCTAGTGTAGGACAATTGAATTGCTTACTGAGTGGTCAGTGGTCTCTTTTCTCAGTTTCTCTAGCAGCAACAAGAAAAGATGAAGAAGGCCCAGGCTCCTGTCATTTGAGATTTGGAGTCTCTTGATGAATAGTCAGGTACTACAAATGCACAAAGACTAATCAAGCCATCTGTCTGTCAAGACAAGGCCAGCGTGTCTGGAAGAGAAAACAAGGGACAGAAGAAGGCAGGTCAGACAGTTTTCATGGCCCTCACCAAGAGAACATAACTGGGAATAATTTAGGGTTAAGTAAGTTGACCTGAGCAGCCACTGACACTACCAAAGTAGAAAGGTTGAGCCAGGTTGCACAAGAAGCTGAATGGAACTTCCAGTACCTGGAAACATTGTTCTGCCTGTGAGTCTGTGACTAATACTGTTATTATATCTTGGGAAGTTCAGTATCATTTCACTGGCCACCAGTGTGGAGTGGGACTCTGTAGTCTCAGAAGGAGTATTTAGATATTGAGTGCTTTTCAAAGGTGTCAATATTGGATTGGGAATCATCTGACTAGAGATTGGTGAGTGACCATTAGATCCGGAGATGTACAGCCTGGGATGTGGCAAGCCAGAGCTATAACTCTGTTGACATCCCCTGTGAACGCTGAGTCTTTAATAGATTCTCACTTCAGTTGCCAGTAGGGGTTTAATTTGAGGACTGGGTAAATATTGAGGTTGCTGGCATAGGAATTATGTTAGCTCCAGGATCTTATGAAGAATAAGTTTAATTGTTTTATGTACGAGTTAAGGTTCTTTAGTAAAGAAAACCTGAATCAGGGTTTCAAGAAGCCAATTTTACCTCTCAACACACACCCCTCACTCTAGGTAGCAGCTGAAGAGCAATGACATACCCAGGCACATAGCACATACTCTCAGGTTATTGAGCAATGGCATAGGTTTCCTAATTTAAAGAATTATGTGGCAATTTATCCTCTTTGTGACAGAAAATAGTTTCTTTTCCCCAGGAAATTTATAATCTAGATTTTTTTCTATGTGATTTTTTTACAAGCTGGAAGTGTATTTTTTATTAGACAATGTACAGTTGGCTAGCTCCAAATATTTTTGCATTACTGAATGATAATACCAATAATCAGTGAAGAGAATTTGAAAAGTATGCATTTAAAATAATTTACCAAAATTGTAATTTTAAATTTTAAATGGTGTCAAGTGTCAAAGAAAATCTCCTATTACATTCCCTGTTAAGTTCCCCAATAACCTTTATGTCCTAAAGCCAAAGACAGGTTCAGAGCTGACCTTTTCTGATGTATGTTTGTACTATGGCTTTATTTCTCTTTCATTTCTGCACTAGAACAATCCTTTACAGGATAAAAAAGCAGCAAGGAACAGCATAAATGTTTTCCTTTGGCTTCTGAAACAATGGAACCCGAAGCAAAGGGAAATTGTTTTCCGATGTTTACAAATATGTCCTTCCAAAGAATGTGAACTCATGAATGGTTACAAAAATATTTTCCAATTAAGCTGGTGGTCCTGAAACCATATTTTGCCTTTAGGCTAACATATCTAGGTTTCTGTTATAGTTTTAACTGTGTCTCTTGTGACATTGTGATAGACTGTCATTCTACAAGATATTTGATGGATTGTAATCACCTGTCATTTGTTTTACAGATACCTCAAATTAGCTATGCATCCACAGCCCCAGAGCTGAGCGATAATACCAGGTATGACTTCTTTTCTCGGGTGGTCCCGCCTGACTCCTACCAAGCTCAAGCCATGGTGGACATTGTGACAGCCCTAGGATGGAACTATGTGTCGACATTGGCTTCCGAGGGAAACTACGGAGAGAGTGGTGTCGAGGCCTTCACTCAGATCTCAAGGGAGATTGGTGAGCATGTATTTACCAGAGGATTGAATTTAGAGGTGACAGGGTGCTAAAATCTGGACACCTCCAAATGCTATCTGATATGCGTGGGATAATTAGAATTTCCAAGGATCCTTTGTACAGTGAAGCTGGGTGTATTATCAATAATTTTATTGTTCATAGGTTTATTAAGGTGGCACTTCGGTGCTAATTTGAGAAACAGAAGTCCTGACTTAGATGAACAGTTTTTGAAGTTGTCTATTTTGATGAAGGAGTTTGCTGGCACCTTTTAGCCATTGCAAATTTGAATAATTGACATACTATTTGATTATTCTAGAGAGAAGTTTACATTAGCAACTTGTTAAATTTAAAAAGTCAGTGGAATTTAATATCCAATACTTGAGAGATTAACACTAGTTATCATCTCAAAGCAATGTAAGAGTAGCCCTGAGGGCTCTACCTAAGTGACAGTCTCATGGTTTTATTTGACCTTTTTGCATTTTTCATTCATATCTGAAACTCCTGAGCTTACAGAGGGATGAAGGGGAAAAAGTGAAAACTTAGGACAAAGTGTTGACAAGCTGTGTTCTGAATTTCCTTCAAAGAGCTTTAAAAGATCTCTATAGATATTTCACCAACATGTATATTTTTCAATGGGGTTGTAAATCCATTCTACTAGGACAACATAAAACAAAATGACAACAGAAAATAACTAACAGCATAAAATGTGTTGACAATTATGTTTCTTTGTAGATGAAAGGGGATATATTATTACCACTTAAATAAATATTTTGTTAAAATGAATGGATTTTTCTGTATGAATAATAACAATAGTTTGTTAAAAGATTAAAATGACTATGCACTGCTTTAATTTTGAACTTCAAGAAAGAAATTATGCTGATTAATTAATTGTCTCTGTTGGAAGTTTGAGATCAGGAAAAGATCATGGGGGTGATTTGGATTTAACCATCATTACTAAGTATAAAGAACATAAAGTTGTTCAAATAAGATTTTTACTTGAAAGAGTTATAGATGCTTAGATCCTGCTCTTTTGGACATAAAAAGGCAAGGAACTTTGTATGTTTAGCATTTGTTCTATGGCTGTACTGTTGCAGAAACTGCAGGAAGAGCCTTGTTTAGTTGGTTAAATTGGATTAATTGATTTAAATGGACAAGTGTTCATTACCAGTTCAGTCTGTGATGGCATAATCGTTGCTTTTTAAAATTTTAAGTTATAGAAGTATAACTATAAAAATGATTCAAAACCTCCTATTAAACTTTAAATTATATTACTTTCTTGGATAAAAGTCCCAAGTTTAAAAGGAAATGCCCACTCAGTTGAAAACAATAGCTTCTGGAGGCAGGGCTAATCCATTATTCAAGCAGCTGATGTCAGTTCTCACCAGAGTGATAATTCAACATGAGGAAGAAACTAATAGAGTATGTACTGAAATAAGTTTTCTGCAGTGATCCCAGGCATTCTTCAATGCCAGGATATATTTTGTGTGCATCAAACAGGTTACTATGAAAAATTCAAGAAGGTCTTATTTTGCCTGTTGTGGAATCTGATCTAAATATATTGTTCTAAAAGTTAAGTGAGAGGACAATTTGATTTTTTTTGACTAAAATAAGAAATACTTAATTTTTATTTCATAGGAAGTATTGCTGTATTCTGGTAGTACTGTCACATAAAAGGATTCAGATGGTGTCATTCATTATTCCTGTTTCTGTCTTAGTCATTAGTATGGGAAAATAATTTTAGCACCTTGTGTATGCTCCTGATTAGAGTAACACATTTTTTTTTCCATGTTGGTCCTTTCAGTATTCTGTGACTTGATTGGCTGTCCATTCTATTTCAGTTCTCACTTATCTGGGGAATGGAGCAGGGATGGATTGTCAATTAGTATGCAGAATACTGAAAAGGCCAAATTAGTACCACAACAGAGTATGCCATGGAATATATTAAATATCAAAATCATCCCTCATTTTAATGACAAAGATTTTATCTAGAACAAAAATAGCTGAAAATTAAACCTTTTACATGACAACGATATTAATGGGAATGGCAAATGGTAGCAACTTAACCCATTGTGAGTTATCTGATCACGGTAATGAAAATTCATTAGCTCCTTAACATTTGCTGCTCTTACTGCAACGCTGATGGACCTTCGTCACCGTGTTAGTAGTGTTTATTTAGAAACCTCGGTGTCTTATCTGAAAGGGAGATGTATAAATTCTGTTTTTGGTGTATCCTCCCATTACATAAAATTATGTATTCCCCAACTCATATAAATAAAAATTTCCATACTCTGTTCTGAGTTTTTCTCTTTAGCAACATAGATTGCTAAGAAATTTCAGTGTAAATTGAAGCATTCTGTTTTATCTCTGATTAATTCAGGAAGATTGTAATGGAATGATAGCAAAATGAAAGCCCTTTTGGAGATAAATTGCTTGTACAGCTTCATTAGAGTATTTTCCATTTTAAACAAATTTGAGACACGAAGGATTCTTTGTGAATCTGGGAGAATGAAGGTTATGAATGAATGGTAACCGTGAAGAGACATTGATGGTGGCCCTTCTTTAGGCAATATCCTTGTGAAGAAGAGCTAGGAGGTGCTTGACAAGTAAATGCTTGATATTCTGACTCTCACAGTGTCTCCTTTAGCCATATTTTGGCTATCTCTTTAACTAACAAACAAGCTACGTACAAACCCCCCAAACACATTTGGGTTCATAAATAGGACAGTTTGACTAGTGTGTAGTACATAGGAAGACAGAGGAAACAAATTTCAAAAGATAGACATTGACATGTATTTGAGTATTATAAGTCATGGAGTATTTATTTCATCCTTGATGTTCTGAGGGAAACTTTTAAGGGCTGAGGAAATCTATCAGGTAAGTATTTAAATGGAAGATGGAGAGACCAGGTAAGGAGCCACTACATTATTGGTCCTGGCTTGATATAAGGTAGTAATAATAGAAATAGAAAAGTGGACAGATGCAAGATAAACATCTGAGGTTGAGTCTATGGAGCTCCATAACTGATTAAGTGTAGGTGTTGAGGGTAGGTAAGAAGTTTAAATTGAGTACAAAATTCTATACCCGGGCAACTCAGAGAAACAGGCGCCATGCCCAGAATAATAGTGGAAATGCTGATTTGGAGTGGAGAGCATTGAGCTTGGTCAGAAGCACATTGGGCTGTGGGTAGCAATACAGATCTCTGTGGAACATTGCTTTGCTAAGCAGGAACCAAGTTGCAGACCTGAAGATCATTCTCAGTAAATCATAGTTAACAAGAGAATGGTGAATGCTGAGGCAGAACATACAGAATGAGACACAAAGGAGATGAGGAGAGACTCCTGGGATGGCTTTCATGAGAATGATGGCTGCTCTAGAGTAATGAGAAGGAAAGACTAGGGTAGTGCTGCTCTTTGTTGGGGGAGGGCTCTTGCTCACTTTTGAAGAATGTTTTCATGATGGAGGTGGTGTTGGTGTTGGTGGTGGTGGTGTGTGTATGTGTGTGTGTTTAGGGAAAAAAATCTAAGAATTTTGAATAGTTTTTCATAACAAAACAGTAACTTTTCCAGTGGGCAAAACTGAAAGTGTGTAGTTAAAGAGAGCCATACTGTGTGACTGACTGCAGTGTTGTAGTTCTTAGAGCTGCCACAGCAAAGAACCACAACCTGGGTGACTTGAACAGCGCTTTCTCTCTCTCATCTCTGGTGGATCGAAATCTGCAAACAAGGCATTGGCAGAGCTGTAATTCTTCTTAGACCTTAGAGGAGAATCTTGCTTCCTTTGGCATTTCTGGGTTCTGCCAGAAGTTCCTGGTCTTCCTTGGCTTGTAAACACATCGGTTCAATCTCTGTCACTTTAATCACATAGCCACATTCTAGTTTGTTGTGTCTGTCTGGGTCTTCTTTTCTCTAAAGCATGTACCGTTAGTGGATTAAAGGCCTGTCTTCCCTCGAATGATATTACTGTGATTAATTATATTTGCAATGGCTTTATTTCCAAATGGTCACATTTTCAGTTACTGAGGGGAGGGTTTCAGCACATCTCTGTAGAAAAGTATTCACCTCATCACAGGTATAATTGTGAAGTACTCGGGAATAGCTTGCAGAGAAGAGAGTAGAAGGTAGGTCAGGAGAACAGCAGGTCAGTAATAAGAATGTGAAAGGTGGTGACTGGACAGACTATACTAATTCACAAGTTCCCTCATAGACTTACGTAATTCTACTTCTCTGATCCTGATTACTTACAGGAATGAGCTGATAGTGGATAATCCAGAGTTTCAGACTGGATAAGGATGAGCAAGATCCCAGTGTCTGTTTTTTTTTTTTTTCTGGCTCCAAAGTTGTCGAGAGTTTCTAGTGGGATTGGCAGGGGCATTGCAAACATGGTGATCAAACAAACATGCCGGTCAAACAAACAAACATGGCGGTCAAACAAACGTGGTCAAACAAACATGGCCGTCAAACATGGCGGTCAACAGGCTGTTCAACTACCTTTCTTTGTGCAACTCCAAAAGCCTTTCTTTTTTTAATAGCACCTAGAAAATTATGAACATCTAGAGAGTCTCTTCTAGCATAATTTATTTTTGTTTTCCGCCTTGCTCTCCTTTGACTTGAGGGAAGGGAAGAGCTTAGGTGCTTGATTAAGACTTGTTCCTCTTCCCAGTTACATACCCTTGATTGTTAGGGCTACAGTCCTCTATTAGTCTTATTTTAACTATTTAATGGAAGGTTTCATTGATATTGTAATAAAGTATTGATGACAGTTGCTCTTGCTTTTCTATCATAAGCTGTGGTGCTTGTAGCTACTGACTCAATAAAGGACTTGAGTTTTTAGACAGGTTCTTTCACTTTTTTGTCCTACTTTATTATACCATTTTAAAAGAAAGACAGGATAATAAATGTTAATGCTACCACTATCATTATAAGGGGCAAGGAAGGTAAGATTTTGTCTTTGAAGATAAAAGGAATTTGTGAAAGCATGATATCTTTTCATTGTGCATGTGCACAGTATGGTGACACACCTCCTTTAATCAGTCATCATGTTTATTAATGACTTATTGAAGATGACAGGCCTTCAAGTCATCATTGCATATATTACAAAGGCAGAATAGACCTGAATCTGTCAAATCTTTTATTGGATGTGACTTTTTTTATTTTCTAATTTGCCGATGCTAGAAGTTTCTGACTATTGTCTGACATGTTTCAGAATTTTAAAATAGTGGTATTGGAAGGGACCATAAAGATTATTAGTTTAGCAAGTTTTGTTTGAAATGTTAATGGGATACCTGAACTTAATTCTTTTTTTTTTTTTTTTTTTTTGTATATAAAGTGACTTACACCTGCCAAAAACTTTGAGTGTGATTTATTTTTGGTGAGGATCAAGCAATAAAGGAAAATGTTATTCCTAGTATAAAATTGAGAAGTGCCCACTGATCATATTTTTAAACTTGGTGCTGTTTTAAAAGAAGGAGTGCCCCCTTAGGTTATAAACAGGAACCAAACCTCTATTAACTGAAATGGATTCAGTTTAAGATTAAAACAAAATATTTTCAATGACAGTAAGAAAAGAATACATAAAGAACAGTTTTCCCCTCAGATGCTCATTGCTTTGGAAAAATGGCTTCTAGCAGGCAAAAATCAATTTGACAAAAGTATTAGTGTTCTAAAATACTACGAACGAAAGGAAACATTTTAATTCAATTGAAAACTTTACTTTATATTCCTACAGCTGAGTTCCATTGATAACACTACATTTCAAGTTGCAAATCATATTTAATTAATATTAACACCAGGTAATTGGCAAGAATAACTTCAAAGGAGGGCTGAGGAAATTGCAAATTGGAACTGCAGGTGCGCCAATGCTGCAGAAGCTTTGGAAGGCTCCAAAGGAAGTGTATAAGATTTTAACAGTTACCGCAGAACCTGATCAAATAGAATATCATTTCAAAGCTGTTCTTCATTCTGGCCTTTCCTAATATTTAGGGCTTAGTAACTGCCAAATATCAACAACAGCTGTTAATGTGAACTAGCAAACATCATTCAAACAAATGCTTTAAAACCTATAATTCAAATGCTGTAGTTAAGTTTTTAGTAAATAATGGCAGTTTGATTTGTGGAATCCACCTTAGAGTCAAAAGACCTTCTTTAAATCCCTTTTCTTTAATTATGAACCTATTAATGAACTTCCCTGGGGATTAGTTTGTCCATGAAGAAGGGCTCGTCTACCCAGTGATCATCATGTGATGTAATACTTTATGAGCGTATTTGTATACGCTCTAGGGTGTTGTTTACTATCAAGTATCACATGTAAGGGGAATGGAGATAGGAAACAGTTCTTTCCCCACGACATAACAAAGCTGCATATGATCACAGGGGTGAAGATGCAGTTGCCTGGAAGTAGGATTTGAACTCGAGGAGAGGGCTTTGCTTGACTTGCTAATCACCTCCGAACTAATCATATAGGGCAGTTTTTCCCCCTCCTTCTCTTTACTAGTTCTCCAGAAAACATCCCTGGCAGGTGTTCTGCCCCAGGTCTTATTTTCATCACTCTTGGACATCCAGTGTGACTTACCGTGTCATCTGACAGCTGTCTTTGCTTGAATCAATTCTGTTGTCATTTTAACAGGGCTAAGACTTTTCTGGAAGGTTTTCTGTGTATTGCTTTCCCATAGTAACATGCTCATACAAGTCCCTGCGAGGCATGCTTTGCTGCTCTTCACTGCTCCGATCACAATGCTGATTTTATCTGTGTGTTCCTTCCATCCAAGCATTTTTTTTTTTTATCAGTGGAAAGACCCAGTGTGGAGCAGAGTGCCTGTCCCACAGCACAAGCTTTGTGAATTTCCATTTAATGGCCAGTGCCACCAGATTCATGGTTTTGTTTCTCGCGTGAGCCTAGAGAATAGGCTTGCTCAGGCTTTGGGAAGTGAAAGGCAAAGATGGTTCCCATAATGGTTTATACAGTTCATTAGTTGCTGTGTAACTGTAAGAGACCCTTCAGGAGCTTTCATACTATTGGGCCACTTTTTTCTGTGTGCGGAAAATACTAAACCTTGTAATTAATAGGTTCAGCTCAACTTGAATTCCTCAGTCAAACAGCACTGGAGAGTGTTTGGGAGCTTCTTGTTGGCTTAGCTTATGTTCTAGGTCTCAAATTGGGACCTTGGATGACTTAACTGTGTTACAACCTAGTTCCTCCAGCTATAGAATGGAGATAACAATTGTGTAAGAATTGAATGAAGTGGATGGGCTGGCACAAACCTTTAATCCCAGCAGAGGCAGAGTTGTTGGCCAGCCTGGTCTACATAGTGAGTTCTAGGTCAGCCAGGGCTACATAGTGAGATTCTGTTAAAATAAAAAAAAAAAGCAAAATCAGAATTTAATGAGATCATATATAATAGTGGGAGGCTCTGGACAAGCCCTAGAGAAATATCTATTATTGTTGTTATTATTAGTGAGGCATGGTCTTGTTATGGAGCCCAGGGCTGGCCTCAAACTTACAACCCTCCTGTCTCAGTTTTTCTGAGAACTGAAAACTCAAGTGCATGCCATCTTACATTTTGTATTATGTTAGAAACCCATGGACTAGCCATTGTCATACTTCCCCAAGTCATTATCCTGTTTGTTCAGTGAGAATAAGGCAGTGTTTCTAGTACTGACTTATTATTCTTTTTTTCTTAGCATGACAAATATATAAGACAGGCTAGCCTACAGTTGAATACATGAATTAATTTTGTCATCAATGGCTCACAAAATCTGCCTGCTTGTTTTTCATTTTGAGCCTTCTAAATATTAAGTGATTCAGTCAGCACCTATAGTGAATGCACCACGAATATGCTATATTTGTGTTAGTTTTGAGGCCAAAGAGATGAATCATGGCCTCTCTTTTCCAGCAGGTCACTGTCATTGTGTGTCAGGGAAAACACATGAAAATAAAAACACAGATTATCACCATTGTCTTGATGATGGAGACACCATTTGTGGGTTGGTCTCCATCTCCAGCACGGCTGTTGTGCTCCAGCCATGCCAGAGAATGGAGGATGATCGAACATGGCCTCAGGTGGCTCAGAGTGCGGCGGGAGGAGGAGCTCCCAGGATACTACATCTGTAGGTAGTTTGGTTATTAGAGCCAATGCAGGGGTTTATATAGGGAGGCCTTCCTGATGGTTACAGAAGGCGGGAAAGTTAAAGGTGGGATTTTGAGATAAAGGCGGGAAGGTTGTAGGGCTGATGTGGAAGTTCAGGAACGAGGAAACGAAACCCAAAAACCTGGTTCTGGTATGGGGTGAGGGAAAGGAAGATTCATATCTACAGTAGCTTCCTGGGGCCAGGATATCACCTCAGGCAGAGCAGGCCAGACATCCGCTGTCCCTTCAGGGTATCTGGAGTTGCTTGCCTTGCTCAATACCCAGACCCCCACAACCATTTAGAGGTCCCACTCAAGAACAGCAGATCCAAGAGAGGTCTCCTTCATTCACATAACGTAATGGCTTGTCAAGAGACTCTGGGGCGGTGGTTGGTGGATTCCAAGCTCAAAGGGGGTACACAGCGTGATGCAAGTTAATTTAAATAACCTTAGCAGAAACAGTTTTATGAGTACAAAACCCACAAAAATGGAACGTAGACTGTGCCAAGTTTGTCAATAGTACATATTTTAGTATGTGTGAAATGAAAATTGTGTTTGATGATTCTTACTTGTACCTCTATTGATAATTGTTTGCAGTATCCTCTTGTAGAGCATCAGCATCTGACTTGCTCTGATGTGCAAATCATCACCTAAGCCCTTGGCAGCATTTTTAATTTTGTTTCATTTCTGAGAGTGGGCCAGGGACAATACCCAGCCCCAACCCATACATTTCCAGGTTTGTAACTGTTTCCCCAGTTGAGGACCTTCTCATCAGGAGTGAGCTCTTGGCTCTCCTTTGTTGTTGCAAACTTATAATGTCCTATGCTTGACTGGAGGATTTGTTCCTACGCTCTGATCTTCCAGCTTAGACCAGGAGGTGCCACCCATTTGTCAGCTTTTACCTGCGTGGCTGCATGTGCTCATCTGCCTGGACACAGCTGCTCAGGTCTGACAGCATGAAACCCTCAAGCAGACCCCTAACTTTACCCTGACCTTTACTGTGTGCTCGGGTTCTGATCCTGCCTGCTTTGTAGTCTTTGCATTTCTCATGTCATTTTAATGTCAGTCATAGATAAGATGCAGACATAATTCCCTGGAGTAAAAGAATTCACCTTTAGGTGGTAGTTTAATGTTCTCTTTCAGAGATTCTTGTACAAATGTTTAGAAGCTTTCAGGGTCTATCACATTAGAAGTATGGTCTTTGAAATTACTTTTTCCCCATATTTAACTCCCAGTGACAACTGCATTAGTTACCCGGGGTTGCTGTAACAAAATACCACAAATCAGGTATATTTTTAAACAGTACAGTTATATTGTTCAGTGGGCTGGAAGTTCCAGACAAAAGTGCTAGCAAGGTCAGCTAACTCTTTCACGCCCCTCTTTTAATGGTATATTGATGACAATCTGTGACATGTTTTAGAATGTAGGAGTATCACTATGATCTCTACATTCATTTTTATATGATTTCTCTCTATCTCTCTATTTCTGTGAGTGTTCAAATTTCTCTCTACTTAGATGATTACAAGCCATATTGGATTAGGGAGTCATCCTACTCCAATGTGACCCCCTGTGACTTTGTTATAACTTAATTAATTAATTCTGCAATAGCCCTTTAACAAATACAGTGACAATCAGAAATACTAATGGTAAGTTTTTTTCCCCCCCAGGGGTATGTGTACAGTTCAATCCACAGTACCAAATATAGTAACTGGATTGAGCTCTGATTGATGGAGTTTTGTTTGAACTGAGCCATCACTTGTATTTGTCCTTTGAATGGGTTTCTGATCACTTGGTTTCCCCGAGAGACAGTCTTTGTAGTCAGGTGAGCCACTCCATTTCCCTTTGTCCTTGACACATGATCCTTGTGTATCTTGATACCAAAGACCCAAGTCACGACAAGAAGTGTTTTTCCCTTTATGTGTAGCCCCCCAAAAATCATGTTCTTTTAATTTAGTTTATAAAGACATTTCCTCATTAAAGACATTCTGCTTGGAAACTCCAGCAATAGATGAGAACTTTAAGGTGCAGTCTGTACTTTACAGTGTTGATAGAAGCATATAATAGAAAGCACCCCTCTGCAGAAATGAAGCAACATCACACTCCATTTATGTCATTTTTATAGGCCTTAAAAGAATTGGCCTGAGAATTAGAAGTGTGTTTTTCCAGTTTACTTCATAACTTCTCAACTAAGCAACAATTATAGTTTCCTTAAAATAAATGGCTGAAGAATAATAAAACCAGAAGGTTGGAAGACGAATAATTAGTTGAAATAGGTGCCAATTATTTCAAAGGTTATGTCCCTTGGCAAGGCTGTTGCATGGACTCTCTTCTTCTCATTCGCATAGCTCACAGGTCATGGTTTCCTTCTCTGCTGCTTTCACTGCTACCTAACCAAAGCCATTTCCTGACTCACTGGGGACCTCACAAGGGGAAAGCCAGGAAAGGAGGAGAGAAAGTGAACCTCAAGTCAGCACATTTTGTTTCCTGTTAACAGCTCTGGCAAGAGGTTTGGTCAGGAAAGGAATTTCAAGTAGTGATTTAAACATATCTTCTGGCAGTTGTAGCAGAGAGGAAAAAATACTGCCTCTTATAGCAGCTCACACCCACTTCCCAGGCAGTGGCACGCACAGCCATGTGACTCTGGAGTCACATTTGCATCATGTATCATGGCTGGCATGCATGTAATAGGCATTAAGGGAAAGAGGGATGTTCAGCGTACATTGCCAGTGCTTTGTATTGGGTATCGCGGAGGGCAATCACTGTATTCTCTTTTAAAATGTTGCTTGCTGTTATTGCCTGAGGAAACCTTGTTAGATGAAATTACTTTTGGGAGCTGAGCTGATTTTTTTCCACAAATTTTCAAGCTCCTACTATGTGTTGGGACCTTGTTCTAGGTGGTAGGAATGTGATGTGAATGAAACTGACCAGGTTTCTGACATGGTGGGGTTCCCAGCCAAACTTACTTAGGGGTGGTATGGGAGGGACTAAATACTATCAAAATATACTGCATGAAATTCACAAAAATTCAATGAGAAAATAAAATGTAAAAATGTGCATTTTGTGTCCTTTTAGTCCTATATCCTTGCAGAATATGGAAATTTGTTCCAAGCTGCAGAGGGAGATGCCTTAGACTGAGAGTGCATGAGATACCTGAGTGGGTTTGTGTCTGTCACACGTACAGCTGGATCCCTTGGGTGTTTGGGAGATGAAGAAGTTTGGTTAGGATGTATGTGGCTTAGTGGCCAGGAGGATTTGAAAGAAGCAGTATGTGTGTGCATTCACTGTGTGGGCTTATGTAGAAGGTTAGGCACGGAGCAGCCAAGGAAACGGGCGGCTCACTGGGTGCAGAGGTTTCGGAGCAATGCCATTTGCCAGAAGGATCAGAGTTCTACTCAGAAGAGTGTAGATCAGAGGTCATGATTCTGGTGTTGTCCTTAGTCTACAGCAGCATGGCTTGAGATTCACGCTCGTCACCTCCCAGCCCCAGGTTGGCCGGGTCAACATCTCCTTGTCAGTCCATTCTTCATTACTTCCTGGAGGTCTCTTTACCGATCTCTATCCCCTCCCCTCCGCCTCCCAATTATATTAAGTGTCTCTTCTAGATGTGTGTGTGTGTGTGTGTGTGTGTGTGTGTGTGTGTGTGTCTGCAGGTACATGCTTACTAGGATGTGTGTGTGTGTGTGTGTGTGTGTGTGTGTGTGTGTGCAGGTACATGCTTACTAGGATGTCTGGCCAGTGAGCTCTCAGGACCACCACCTCCCTCTCCCCAGACCTGGAATTACAGGTACACGCTACCACCCTTTTTTTTTTTTTTTTAAATTAAACATAAGTTCTGGGGCTTGAACTCAGGTCCTTGTGTTTACAAGGTGAGCTCTTTACAAACTTAGCTATCTCCCCAACCCCTCTTCTAGGAATTCTGTCAAATAAAAAGTAGTCCAGACTTACATAAGGAGAGACTACCTTCTTTAAAGTAGGGAGGGATAAACAAATGTTTAATAGAAGGTTTAAAAGGAAGGGGCGGCATCATCAGTGGGTTCTGGCAGAACAGTTTCCTGCTGTGATCAGCTGTTTTTCAAGGGGAAACAAATGAAGGAAATATATTCCAGTGGCTAGTCTTTGCTAGCTTGGGGAAAGCAGAGTTCAGGGCCCTGTAGGAAGAAGAGAATTCTTTCTAGAGTTACAGAGTATAAGAAGTTGGCCATTGTGAATGCTTTTGTGATACCATGTAGTTACCTTACTATTTCATGTTTTAATTCTCTTTCTTTCTTCAAAGGTAGAGAGCAGACTTTATTTAATCTTGCATAGCTGTATGATCTTGAAGATGCTCTTGAATGAGTGAAGAAACTGACACTTGGCAATGAGTATAGCCTGGAGACAGGACATCAGGAAGCAGTTGCCATGGGGAAGGATAGATGGAGCAGGCTGGGAGTGAAGCTGAAAGAATTCTGCAGCAGAAGTGGGTCTCTGACCCTGAGTTCAGTGGCACATGTTGTGTGGTGGCATTTGAGAGATATGTTGGGGGGACCACAGCTGTGTCTGTTTTAAAAGGAAGGCACATAGGAAAGATGGACAGCCAGTAAACCAAGGTTCAGGGCCAGGTTTAAGTTGGGAAACAGAAGTATTAGCTTAAGTAGATGACAGGAAGTCCATGCCCAGATTGTCACACTTGATTCTGAGAACAAGTACCAGATGGAGAATCTATAGTTCTCACGAGGAAAAGCTAAGTTAAGGATGAGAGCTCTGCTACATTTGACATTCAGGGTTGTTGCAAAATTCAGGAAGTAGATTAATTTTCTGAATGTATTACTCCTTTTCAACTGATTTTGAATTTCCAGGTGTATACATGTGTGAATGTGATTCCTGACTGCAAGATTCCATAAAGGTCCAGAGTTTCTGATGCTTCTAATATTTAAAGTCATACTCTAGGATCTCGGCGGGGGGGAGGGCTTGCTTATCCGTCTGTCCCTCAGAAATGCTTGATGCCTATCTGAAGTTCTGTGTCTATGCTAGAAGCTGGGATTCATAAATCTGGTCTCCAGCCTCACTAGCCTTAGTGAGGAGACTGATTTAAAAACAAATAAAGGAAACAAGATAATGATTACAGATTGTGTTTTACTAACAAGCAAATGCTGGTTAATTAATTTATTTTTTTGAAATATCCAGGAAACTGGTGGCTAGAACGCAGAAGAGGTAGCACACAAGATGAACAGGAAAGGGCTTAATTGGCTGCAGCTGGGTAAGCCGTGCAGGGCTGTGTGGGTGTTATTCTAATGTAATAGGAAGTCTTTAAGAGGGTTTAGAGAATGCCACGGTGTTATTTAGGTTTTAAGACAATGCACAGGAGACTGGAGACGTGGCTCAGTGTTTAAGAGCATTGGATGCTCTTCCAGAAGATCTGGAGAGAGTTCCTAGCTCCCACATGGTGGTTTACAACTGTCCCTAACAAAATCCCAGGCCTGGGAATCCTTACCCTTGAAGCTATGAGGATTCTTACCCTTGAAACAAAACTCTGGTAGGACAGCATGGTCAACATGAGGGTGTATGTACAGCTCTTAGATTAGGATGGCTGCATCCAGAATGATCAGGTAGCTCCCCTGGATGGATGACTCAAGGGTGGGGCATCAGATGAATTGTCTCTTGGCAAATTTTCACTCTAATTGGTGCTTCAGTGAGAAACAGATAAAAAGGTAAATGTTCCCCAGGTTGTTGTTACTTTTTAAAAACAGGAAATCTGCTTAGAGGTCCTCATTTCTATTTTCCTAGGTGGTAAGAGGACCTGGAATTTTAGTGTTCTTAGTTCTAGAACCTTTCCTCTTAACTCTTATTTTCTGCTGCTCTTCTTGCTGTCTGTATTAGTAATTCATTTTAAAGCTTATTAATCATTTTGCAGTTTTCTGGACATTTTTTGTGCTGTCATGATACAGTGTGGATTCTGGCATCATTCATGGGTCCACATGGTTAAAGGTCATGGGAACTTGTTATTTAACACTTTTGTTTCTAGAAATCAGCTTTAATGTTCCTTTCACTTGGAGTATGTAAAATTATAATTTTAGGGCTGGAGAGATGGCTCAGCAGTTAAGAGCACTGGCTGGTTTTGCAAAAGACACGGGTTTGAGTCCCAGCACCCCCTTGGCAGCTAAGTACCATCATCCACAACTCCATTTGTGGTGATCCAATGGCCTTTTCTGTCCTCCATGGGCATGCACGACATGAGTACACATATAAACATGCAGCCATAACGCTCATACACATAAATATTATAATTTGACCTAACTACTGTTGACTTATAAATTATAACAGGACCACATTCTTTTAAATGTGAACTCTCTGCTTACCTAACTTCCCCAAAAGCCTGAGTAGAAGATGGAGGCCTTCCTAGGATTCTCCACATCTATTGTGTTGTGCCAAAATATAAGCTTCTCTTTACACAATTCAGTGAAAGGAGAGGAAACTGATGTATATTAGTGCTTACTTGACATATGTCAGCCAATAGTTATCTGTGTTATGATGAAGATATTCTCCCTGCTTTAGAGATAGTAAAAACCAAGACTTCAACAATAAGTATAGCTCAAGATAGTCTAGTTAGTACGGAGTAGGGTTGGCTTCAAACCCTGGACTCCTTGACTCCAGTGTGCACATGTTTCCACTATCTTCATGCTATTTCGCTTTTGAGGTTGTCCGCTTTGGTTTTTATAAACATCTCCCATCCTTGCCTTATGAGGCTGCTGCATGACAAAGAGACAAGAGTTATACACACAGCTTTGATTCTTATGTTTCCTTCCTTTTATCCTCACCTTGGCTTGAACATTTTCTAATATTTCCTGTGTGGACCTTGTCCACCTGCGGGAAATATTGTATCCACAGTATTTTCCTGGAGTGATTTAAATTCTTTAGTCCTAAGCATAAGCAATATTTCCCTATGCATTCTTCTGTGATCCCTGAGTAGTTTTGGTTGTTTGTCTCTATGAGTGTAGGACTTGTGCATATATTACTAGGAGAGCAAGCATTTATTTCACTAAATCAAGACTCATACTTCAGCAATGAGGAAGCTTAGGGTTCAGAAACTGAAAGTAGCTTAGAGGCCAGTCTGACTTCGTATGGGTTTTGTAAGCTTCACATTTTAAGATGAAGTTGATAGAACTGAGTCTGGCTCTAGATTGGGTCTGCTTTCTAGTGCATTGGCTCTCTTCTGTTTTTGTTTTTTTCTTTATATGCTAAGAAGATGGCTTGGACTGGTAGCTTCCATCGTGATGTGATATCTATTTACTGTATTATCTTAACAAAGCAGCCCATTGTGGGTGGCTTAAAACAGAGATTTATTCTATCACATTGTGGAGCTGAAAGTCCAAAGTCAAGGTGTTGGCAGGACTGGCTTCTTGTGGGGGTGCTGGGGAGAATCTGTTCCCTAGCTTTTGATGGTTGACAGCAATCCTTGGCTTGTAGCTGCCTGATTCCAGGCTCTGTCTCCACTGTCAGTCACCTCCCAACTGGGCATTTGTGTCTCCTTTTATTTCTCTCATAAGACACTCATTAGGGAGTTTAGGGATTCCTATTATCCAGGATAATCCCATCATGAGTTCCTTTCCTCATTGATATCTACAGTTATCCTTTCAAGTAAGGTAATTTTCTGGGGTTCCAGGTGAATGCATCTTCTGGAGATTCCATTCATCTCATTCCCGAAGCCATATTGGAAAGGGAATGCAGAAGTCCCAAGCATTGCCCCTACTATGTGCCATGTGACACTTTACCATTCAACAATCACTGTGGCCTGCAGAAGTCCTATTTACTTGGATATTCTTGGACCCTATGCTTATCTCTGGTGTTAGGGAGGTAAAACACATAGCCTAAACTGTAGAGTGGGGTCACTCTTCAAAGCTAAGTTGAGGTGCTCTTCTGGAATAAGGAGAAAAGGCTGCCTGGTGCTTTTCTGGAACAAGGAGAAAAGGCTGCCTGGCAAGAGAACCACACAGATGTCTGCTGTACATACTGCAGTGTCAGTTTGTTGACATCTCTGCCTTCCACTTAGACTGTGACCTTCTCAGGAGTATGAGCAACCTGGTCTTACTCATCAGTGCCTGGGGCATGATAAAATCTCTACCAACATATGTTAAATTAAGTTCCAGAGACCAAAAATTCCCTGAAAAAACAGAATCTAAAAGTAACTATGAATCATAATATTTGTTAAAAATAGTCTTGGTCTCTATCTAAATGACAACAAGAAAAGCAGTTTCAAGGATAAGAAAAATCTTTTGTTGAGATATTTGCCTCTGCTTTGAAAGGTCTGCGGTCTGCCCCGCCTCCACCAGCCCTGGTATATGGAGAGCCAGAGGAATTAACCCAGGGCTTCATGGTCACAGATGAAGAAGCTCTCCCTACCCAGTAGTTATCTGTGGTAGAATGTAGACTCTTCTTACCTCCGCCACTGTTTTATTTAGTTCAGTTACTGAAAATAACACAAACCACATGGCAGCCAAAGAGCTTCCCTAATGGGATTTTCCCAGCCGTAGCTCAGTTCTGCCTACTAGCTATTTGGATGGCAACCAGAGGTGCCTAGGTAAGAAGGACAGAACTAGGTGGACATTTTGTTTGCCTATTATAAACATGACTGAATCTTTATGTTTTGAAGATATTTTAGTTTCTAAACCAATTTGTATTTTTTTCATAAATATGGAATTCTGTATGACTATCAAGGAAGCATAGAAACCTTATGCATTCAGCCAGTCTAGGAAGGGAAAGGTGCTCTAGAGAAGCCCTCCTATTGAAAGCCAACTTAAAACATGTTAATGTAATTGAGTTTTGAATAGGAGCAACTCTGTTATACAACTTCTTTTTTTAACATGGCAACTTCTTAGTGCTCTGTTGTTTATTTCAGTTTTTTTTGTGGTAAGAATCCTAATCCTGAGATCTACTCTCACAGTACTGTTGACTGTAGGTACAATGTTCTTCAACAGTTCTCTAAAGCTTATCTATCTTGCTTCTCTGAAACATTGTGCCTGTTGATGTACAACTCTGTCCTCTGTTAGGCCTCTAGTCCCTGGAAACCACCATTTTACACACATATATATGTAAAATGTATCAATATCATGTGTGCTTGATGCCCACAGATGCCAGAAGAAGTGTTGCATCCTTTGGAACTGGAGTTACAGGTGGATGTAAGTCACCATATGGATACTGGAAACCAACTCAGGTCCTTTACAAGAGCATAAAGTACTCTTAACTACTGAGCCATCTCTCCAGACCCATTCTACATTTTGATGCTATGACTTTTAACACCTCTTGAATCTCATTTAAGTGACATCCTGCAACATTTGCCTTTTTGTAACTATTTTATTTCACTATAATTTCCTTAAGGTTCAAATCTGTTCCCCAGTAAATAATAATTCTCCTCCTCCTCCTTCTCTTCCTCCTCCTGCTCCTTCTCCTCCTCCTCCTCCTCCTCCTTCTTTTTCTTCTTCTTATTGATTCTACATGGGCCTAGATTTCCCCCACCCCTCTCTGGAAGATACCTTGGTCTCATACATGAGAAATGTTATTCCTGTTATTAAAATGTTTAGTCTTACGTAATGAAACTTCGGAGTTCAATTGGATTGAGTTTTCCTTTTCCTAGAATTTGGGCTGTAATTGAGGATGTGGAACATACCTTAAATGCCACCTTTTTATGTTTTTTCTCCTGCCATCTTGTGTTAATATTCTGCTGCAGTTAAATTAGCACCCAGTGGCAGAAGTATTTTTGGAATATGATGGTTCCAGTATGTAGCTATCACTGGATGGGCTTTATTTCTGTGCATGTTTCCTTGGAGAAACTGGTTTTCCCTTGGGCTTTGGCCTTGGGCCCTCCATGTGGTCCAACATATGCTTTAAGTGTTGATCTCAGCAGTATGAACTTGTGAGTTCAGATTTTCTCTTCCTTGCTTGTAAATAACAAGCTGGAGGTAGGACTTGATTAATGAATGGATGTTCAACAAGAACAGAACCTGGCTTCTTTTATTTATGTTACAACACACCATGTCTCGTGGTCATACTTCAGTAAGATGTATTGCACACCAGCTGTAGACAAGACACCATGATAGGCACTAGAGAGGGACACAGAGATGGATGTGATGTGACTGTTAAAGAGCTGAGAGCCAAGATGAGAAATTAATTACTGACTAGATGCAGGCTGTGGGCTATGCAAGTAGAGGTGAGGTGGTTGGTTGCAACAGGGACATTCTGGGAGGACTTTGTAGAGAGGATGCATGCAGATGGAGATGGAGAGAAACATAAATGCATTTATATAATATGTGCTTCATAGAGCTAAAGATGTTCATTGATGACTACTACAGATGGCTTTGGAAATTGGGCACAACTCTCAATTACAAAAATAAAAGTTAGTTTACTTCTTATGACTTAAATGCCTTCGTTTTCTTCCCCCTTTCAATTTTGTGATCTCGGAGGGACCTGATCCATCAAGTGATCTATGTTGTTGATACCAGTGTTCCCAGGATGCACTGTTTTCTCCTACCTTTTTCCTGTTCGTAATGCTAAAGATTTGTTTCTTTGCTCTCATCCTAAAATATTCAGTGTTCTAAAGAACACTGTCTTAGGAACAATCATCTTCTATTGAGTAGCCTTTTGTAGAAGCAACTTCTAAGGAGAGACCACGAGGGGAGGGTAAGTTAGTAATGGAACAGAAATGCTGCTCTATATCCTCAGGCTTGGCTGAGATGAGTGAGGTCTGAATTCCCCGTTTCCTCAACAATGACTTTATCTTCCTTTCTGTAGCTATTTTATTTTACTAGATTCTAGAAATTGAGACTTATTACAATTTATGTCTCCAGATTATCAGTGGTTTTATGTTTACGGAGAGTGGTAAAACTAATCTCTATGATGAAGGCAACTCATGGTTTCATGTAACCAATGTGGTCTAGAGAATACCCATAATGTCCCATACCTCTGTCACTGTTAGAGCTCTGAAATGCTCAGCTGCTGGAGGCTCCAGAAAGTCTTCCTTTTAGAGTATTTCCTTAAAGGATTTCAACACAATACTTGTTTTGTGTCTCAAGACCCTAGTGGTGAAGCTGTCTTGAAGGGCAGCACAATCTCTATCCTTTCTCAATGTTCAACCAATATTTTCTTCTTTGGAAGTTGAAAAGCTTCTTTTTAATCTATGAAAAATATGTTATTATAACATTTTCTATGGAGTAATACAATAATTTGCTGCTTCTAGGTAATGCTAGTATTTTTTAAGACCTGTATTACATTTTGAGGTACAAAATATATCTTTTCACTAAGGCAGTGAGAGAAACAACAAATATAGCCTCTAAAGGTGATATCTCTGTAAGGTGTCTGTTATGTGTAGAAAGTACTTATTTGTCTAGGTACAATGTAGTTAGGGGTTCAAGCTATCAAAAGAAATAGAAAACAGTGTTGCTTTCTGAGGATTCATAGTCTGGAGGAGAATTATTTCCAGTGGTTGGAAAATTCTATATTGAGGCCATGGGAAGACAAACATGAGATATTTAATTTTTTTCTAAGATATCAGTTCATATTTTCACAAAATAATGATGGTTGAGGTGATTTGGGGATAATGATGCTGACATTTGAGGCAAAGGGAAAGAGCACCCACAAAAATTTAGAACCAAGAAAGAATATGGCAATTTCAAGGGCATGCTGAATTCTTCTGAAAGGTGAGATGCAAGGACCCCAGGATTTATGGACTGATGACATAGGATGAGCCTATAAAATAAATGGGGAAAGGGCTGCACAGGAACCTCTCACCAGACTAAAGAGAGAGGGCCACTGAAAGATTTAAAACGGGGTGGCAGCATGGCCAGATTTGTGTTGTAGGGCAGTCCCTCCGACAGTAGGTTGAAAGATGGATAGAGAGACTCCATCCATCTGTAGGCAGTAGGATGAGTTAGCAGGTTATTGCAATAGTCCAGGCAACAAATGACAAGGCTTTAAATAAAGCTGTGGTGGTGAGGATGGAAGAAGGTGACAAATAGGAAACAGAATCAATAGGTCATTGCAAGCACTCGGGTACACAGAGAGGCGGAGAAAGGAGAGTCGGTGCAAGTCTCAAATGTTTGTATTGAGTAACCATATGGGTGATTCTGCTATTAACAGAAATTTGAAATCTGAAAGGAAGCGTTTTGAGATGAGCTAATAGTTTTTAAATTATTATTGAGGACCTCATTTTGAGCACAGATAGATGGTTACATTTTATGTGTCAGTTTGGCAGAACCATGTTGCCTAGATATGTATTAAAACATTATTCTGGATATTTCTGTAAGAACGTTTTTGATGAGATTGATACTTAAATTGTTGGGCTTTAGATACAGGGCAGCATCCTCTATCGTGTGAATGGGTCTTATCAAGGTAGTTGACAGTCTGAATCAAACAAAAGATTAACTTTCTCTGAGTAAGAATCTGTTGCCTCCAATTCTGTGGAGAATCCTGACTAATTTAACAGACTGTAGGGCATGCTGCCTGGATTTAACCATGCCCCTGATACTTGACCCTGATATCACTGTGATAATATTGGGGAAATTTCTTCTCCAAGTCCCACTTGCCACAGCTATACATTGAGTATAACAATGCTGAAGCCTCACATCACATGTCTTTTGTGGCAATTAAAAGAAAATTAGGGCTGGTGAGATGTCTCTGTAGGTAAAAGTGCTTTTCACCAAGCCTGAAAAACTGAATTTGATTGAGAGAACCTGTGTAATAGGAGAGACCTGTCTTCCACAAGTTGTTTTCTGACCTCCATGTATGTTGTGTCATGTGCCCTGCACATAATACACACAACAAATAAATAATAAATATTAAAAAAACCTATAAACCCATGTAAGCAAGCTCTTAAGAAATCTCTACCATTATTATTATAACCAAGGGCATATTTACATGCTAATGTTAATGATTAATAACTACTCAGATTGTTACCTTTCCCCAGAGAGGTTTATGTAGTAATATAGATCAGAGTTTCCCATTAGAATTAGCTTCTTAGCTTAACACTTTGTACATTGAACTAGCAGGTGGGTATTCACTGGTGGTTAAATTATTTCCTGGGCCCAGTGAGTGGGATCAGAGAACCATATGTTAGAAAGGGAAAAATGGTACAGAGAGATGAATGACTTGATGAAGATCACAGGGTAAGTTACTGGAAAGCTAGAAACCAAGACTGGTTTCTTCAATCTTGGGCTCCTGCTCTTTTCCTTGGAGCAAAGGAACCCAGAATTGATTCCATGTCGTTCATCTTGTTTCCAAGCCGTTATGCCATTGTCCTGGTAGTGTAGCTTCCTTCCTCCCTTCCCTTCCCTTCCCTTCCCTTCCCTTCCCTTCCCTTCCCTTCCCTTCCCTTCCCTTCCCTTCCCTTCCCTTCCCTTCCCTTCCCTTCCCTTCCCTTCCCTTCCCTTCCCTTCCCTTCCCTTCCCTTCCCTCCCCTCCCCTCCCCTCTCCTCCCCTCCCCTCCCCTCCCCTCCCCTCCCCTCCCCTCCCCTCCCCTCCCCTCCCTCCCCTCCCCTCCCCTCCCCTCCCTCCCCTCCCTCCCCTCCCCTCCCCTCCCCTCCCTCCCCTCCCCTCCCCTCCCCTCCCCTCCCCTCCCCTCCCCTCCCCCCTCCCCCCTCCCCCCCCCCCGCCCCCCTCCCCCCCTCCCCCCTCCCCCTCCCCTCCCCCCTCCCCCTCCCCTCCCCCCTCCCCCCTCCCCTCCCCCCTCCCCTCCCCTCCCCTCCCCTCCCCCTCCCCTCCCCTCCCCTCCCCTCCCCCCTCCCCTCCCCCCTCCCATCCCCCCTCCCCCCTCCCCTCCCCTCCCCTCCCCTCCCCCCCTCCCCCCTCCCCTCCCCTCCGCCTCCCCTCCCCTCCCTTTCTCTCTCCTTCCCTTTTGTATTTTGAATGTAAAGGTTTTTAGTATATATTTTTATGAATTTTTGTGACTTTCCTACAATACATCTTAACCATTTTTAGATTCTCTCTCCTATCCATACCCCTCCATAATGCCCCCACCAGATTCCATGCATTCTGTCATATATGTTAAGGCCTGTTGAGTCAAGTTTGTGTCCCCTGTGAGTTCAACCATCTGAGCTTGGTCAGCCTATTTAGTGTCATTCCCTTAAAGAAGACCTGCTCTCCATCACCCAGTGGTTATCAGCTACTGATAGTTCCATGGATAAGGTTGGGGCTTCTTACCCATTTCTCCGGTTCTATGGTGGCTTTTTGTTGGTTTGAGTTTGCATGGGTCTTGTGCATGCTGTCAACATTGCTGCAAATTCATATAAGCAAGTTCCTAGAAGCCTGGGAAACTCTGTTCCCTTGTGGTCATCCACCACCCCTGGCTCTTAGAATCTTTCTGTCCTTTCTTCTGCAAAGTCCCTAATGGGTTGTTGAAGTTTAATACAGTTTTCTCTAGGGCCACGTACTCTGCAGTCTCTTGTTCTCTGTGCCTTGGCCAGTCATGGGTGTCTGTGTTAATTTCCCTCTGCTGCATGAGCAAGTTTTGCTGGTGAGAGCTGAAAGAAGCATTAGTATTCTCCCCCCACCTTCACTATGTTCCATGAGCCTTAGCTGTAGAGGTTCCACTGTAGATGTGTCACTTAGGGCTGTATATCTCACAGGCACTTACTTTTTCAGTGTGACCAGTTGTGAAACTCTGTAATAGTATCCATCTGTTACAAAAGGAAGCCGTATTTGATAACCTACTAGTTAAAATACTTGAAGGCCTCATTTCTGAATAGACAGACCTTTATAAAGACATTCATATTTCTTTTATTAAATAAAAGTACTCGCAGGAGTTTCAGTATCTGTGATATAGAACAAAAGAAAGCAAAGAGTTTTATTTTCTTTTTCTTTCTGGGGGAGCACTTGAACAGGGTGATTGGGGTCAGGAAGAGAAAATAGTCTGGTCTCACTGGCAAAGGCTAGCTCAAGAAAGACCTCTAGTACTATGCTTGAATTTTTAATGATCAGGCAATCATTTTTTTTGATCGATTGATTGATTTTTCTCTTTATGTGTGTGAATGCTTATCGTGTCTCTGTGGATTCTGTTTACTGTCTCCATAAGCCTCCACCATTTTATCTTCTCTGCTCATTCCTCTGAAGTTACTTTCTTAGAGGTGATCTCTCAGAGGCCAAGTCCAAGCTCTTTTCCCAGCCCCCTACCTTCCTGGCCTCTCTGTATCCCCCAGCATTGTTGAAACTGTCTTCTTGTAGGGATGGTACTGAAGAAGCATTCTTGGCAGTCTTGGCTCTCTGTATGCTGTTGAGTCCACACGTGATGTCTTTACTCCTGATGTCTCATCCAAGCTCCTAACAAGAACTCTCATTCACAGTCAACCTCCTTCCTTTTCTCCTTCTTTTCTTCTCTTCTTGAGACACAACCCTGGTGTAGACTTTAACTTAGGAATTTTCAAACCTCAAGGACAGGTGGTAGGGGTTGAGATAGGTGTTGGCTCAAACTGCCATGGTAACTCTAAGAGAATCAAAATGGGCATGTGTCAGGTTGAGGATGTGGACATTTTCTGGGGAAGCCCGCCATATTCACGAGTCCCAGATATTGGGATGTGGAAATTTTTAGGATTCATTTATTCTGTCTACTATCTAAGACAAAAGCAGTGTCTTAGATAGTGCAGTGATGTGAAGTACTTCGGAGGGCAGGATATCTGTGTAATGCAGATTTCTCGGGAGAATAAAATGTGGAAGATGAAAAATAACTACAAAGGCTCAAGGAAAGGAGTCTGTTTTTGGTTGAGAATACAGACAACGCTCCATATTTGTGAACTCCATATCTATGGATTCAACTATGATTTGAAAATATTTTTAAGAATTGCATCTGTACTCAATATTTATGGACTTTTGGTAGATTATTCCCTATACAATGTAATATTACAATCATTTATATATCATCTACATTGTTTTATGTATTTAAGTAACCTAGAGATAATGTAAAGTGCACAGGGGGATATACACAGGTTTTATGCAAATACTGCTACTTTAGAAAAGGAAGTTGAGCACACATAAATGTTGGTATCTCTGCTGGGGTGTGGTGGCTGGAATCAACTCGTGCTTATTGAAGGGTAGCTACGCTGGGTTAGACTAACTAAACTATTGTTCACTGGAAACTCCTGAGTTTACCAATGAACCCTGAAGCAAATTAATACTACTTTCGGAACAACTAACAAAGAAGTGACTTGTGAGTAAATAGTCAATGGGATTTGCTTGCAGGGAAGTCATTTAAAGGGAAGACAGGACAAAGTGTAATCAGTTTAGATGAACTCTGGTAGGGACAAAGTCATGTACAATCAATATGGTTTCTGTCACAATTTTCTTTCTCCTTCTACTGCTTTTGATTTTTTCCATTTGATCTTTAAATAAACAAATCAATAAAAATATATTTTGAAAAGCATCAAAGTCTGATTGTCATTGACCTCTTAAAATGTATATTTAAAGGCATTGCCCACTTCCACTGTGCTTATAGATGCCATGGTCAGATGACTTGATGGAACAGTATCTGAGAAATGTGATTACAATGGTTGATTAGAAATGTCTTAATAAAATTTCTTTGTACATCCTTTTCCTTATATGTGGGCATCAGTTTTTTTTTTCTTTTTCACTAACGGATTGTTTACTCAGAAGTTACCATTTGAAATTCCATTACTTCATGAACTGCTCACAAAGCTTTAGAAAATTACTACTAATTCTAAAATAAATGGACCACTTATCATTACTCAGTCAAGAACAATGGGCATTTATGTGTGCTTTAGTAATATTTAGATAGGCTGTTACACCTCTTCTTTTAAAATAGTCCTGATTGCAATGCAAATTGCAAGCTGTGATGCCATCCCTGAAAATTGGATGGCAACAATCTCAGCTGGTTGATATCCTCTGTTGACAATGGGAGTCTCTGGGAGCTGTACTCAGCCATCTTTGGATCTCTTCACTAAGAGAGCTAGTGTGTGGTCTTTCCAAAGGAGATCATAACTTGTACCATTATGTGGTCATCCTCATGGCAATGGTGGCTTCCTGTCTAAGTGGAATTGCGAATACTCTCAGCTGCCAATGCAATCTCTATTATGATGCCAGGCTTCATACTAAAACCATGGGAGTTGCTCTAGAAGTATTCAATTCAATTACACAAACATTATTAAATACAAATTCTATGCAAGGGACTGTCCCAGGGGTACTAAAAGAGAATGGTCTATGCTGATAATCAGCTAGGCTTTCTACCAGGTAGATGAATGAGAGGATGTGGATTGTAATAGGATAGTAATACCGCAAGACAGTACAGATGGGAGGGGTCGAAAGAGGACTAATAGAAAACTACAGGAAAAGAAGATCTTGTTAGTTTGACTGAAGTTAAAACCTGATTTAAAACCATATACACTTTTTGAAAAGGGTAAAAAATATTTGGATAAGCCTAGAATTGCTTTTGGGAATAGAGCTGGCAACAGCCAAATTGCTATAGATCAATTTCCAGCCCCTCGCCTCACCACTGTGGCATGTTAGCCCAGGCAATACATTGTTGTGGGAGTCTGCTTGGTGCTTTTGTGTGTTTAGCAGCATTCCCAGCCTCTACCTCCTAGATGTCAGGAGCCAACACCTTGAATAGCAAGACGCCATCAATGTTTTGCTATAATTGTGAAATTCATCCTAAAGAGTAAAACCACTCACAAAGTTGAGAATGAGTTCTAAGTAGTATGAAAAGAACCCAGACTGACTAAATATCCTAAAAGGGAGGGTGGGGCAGGAACATGGGGAAGAAGAGTAAAAAGGAGTTAAGGAGAAGGTAAAAAGTTAAGTCACTAAAGGGGGCTTAACTTGCAAATAAAAATTCCTTGGAAGAGGGTGCTTTTAAAAACCAGCATAGCTTCTGGCCAGTTTGAAGTGGTTAACAGTCTTTTAATGTACATTGCCTTCCCTCTTCTCCCCTCTCACACACACAGGGCTTGTGTGGATGGGTTTGGTATTTGCTAGAATTTTAGAAGAGATTTGACTAGCACATATGGTTAAGAACAGAGAATGTCACATTCATTACAATGGCTAATCCATAGCTGGAACTATGTGTTAGGAAATGAATGAAGTATAAATGGCTGTTTCTAGACATCAAAGGTTATTTAATGAAAATCCTTTAGCCAAGAAGGTTCTAGAGACCCAACCTTCCCTCCCCTGAAATAGTACAGGCTGTTGCCATAGCTGTTGACTTTCTGCCAGAACTAGCTGATAAGTTTCTGTTGCTGAAGGCAACATATACCTGGTTGTAGGACACAGAGAAGTCAAGCTGGAACTGAATTGGGTGATTCCTTCATAGTGTTCATATTATTGGAAGGTACTATGCAAGCTACTGGTGGAGAAAAGTCATCAATGGTCTTCCCTTTGGATAAGTTTCAGACTTTGCATGCAATAATACCAACCTTCCAGGGAATACTCCCATTTGTACAAGAGTAGCATGACTGTTATGGAGGCAACCACCTACTTTCCGATTTGAGTTGAGGGAATTCATGCCTGGTACTGTAAACCTGCTCAAAGACCCATGGCCATGGAGGAAGGGGGTTCCTACTATAGCTATTTTGTAAGTGAACATGTTGATAAAATGTTTGTGTTTATACCCATAGACCAGTATCTCTGTTTGCTTTGCTCAGCAAAGCTTTTTGCAGTGGGATGTGGTAAGGGAGAGATTTATAACTGGTCAAAGTGATAAGAGTATGTGATTTTTGTGGGCTCATTCTTTAATGGGACATGTGTATTACCCTCTCCAAAGTTCAGGGAACATTATGGAAGATGGGGCAGAAAGAATATAAGAACCAGAGGATGGGGAGCAGTGTTCTGAAACACAGCCTTCCTGATGTGACATGGCCACTGCAATCATGATCTTAGCAACTGTTGCTACCTGCGCAAAGCCTAAACAACACAGAGGCAGAGGTGTTCCTGAGGCACTGTTCCTGCTGTAGGAGCTTTTTGCAGTTGCTTTGTTGCTGGGAGAGGAAGAGTCATTTTCCTAAGGTGACTTTTCTCATTCAGTCAGCTTAGGCATGTAACCATAATTGAACTCAATGAAACCCATGAAAATAGAGGGACTCGTTGGAAAGAAGAAACAGGAGACTGAAGGGGAGGAGAGACTAATGTGGTATGTGAATCTTATCAAAAGTCATTGTGTATACACACAAAATTGTCAAAAAAAATAAAGACAGAAAATGAATTAGAATCATGGCATGGAACATGCTCTGAAAATTATGACAGTGGGGGCGGGGAGTCCATCAGTGAACATGAAGAATAAAAGGAAGTTTAACCTAATATAGTTTGGATCTGAAGGAGGAAGAATATCTCTGCAGAAATGTGGATTACACTGGTTGGAGGAGGATTACTTATGACTTGCTCTGGAATTTGGTTGGCTCAACACCAGAAGGCCAGTGTGACCCTAGGACATATCCAAGACCTCTCTTAGCTCTTATTCTAACACACTGACCTATTCAACATAGATGAACAGACACAGCTACACAGACATGTGTGTGTGTGTGTAGATTGGGAAGAGAAAACAATAGAGAGTGAAAGGCTATCCAGCAGGAGAACAGTATGTGCACACAACGCACAACGGTGAGCAGTGAAGACGGAGTTGGCAGATGGGGCTTCTGTCTGCCTGGCTCTCCCTATAACCTCTGTGTGACCTTAGGGATCACTTCACCTTCCTGGACATTGGGTTCTTTCTCATGAAGACCTTTGTTGGCATACACTGTTTGCTGCTAACTATAGACCTTTCTATCACAAGCATGCTGTGAACTCACAAGAAGTAAGGCATAACCGACATGACTCCTGTTCTCCATTTGAGCAGGCTCTGCTTATAAAAGGTCTTTTGTTTTATAGAACCTTACCAGACCAGCTGGGGTGATGCCAAACACAGGTTGGAATGGACATGCTGGACAGGCATGAAGCAAAAGTTGGAGTGGCAACCTGAGCCTTCAATAAGCACTAGATCCTTGAGCATTTCAACCTGATGCTGCTTAGGGACTCCTTAAGCTGCATTCTGATATGTCTCAGTCTTGTCACTGGGAGAGGCTGGAAGAACAGAAGAGAAGCACAGAGGCCACTTGTGCAGCAGGCACTAAACCTGCAGGCAGGATGTTTCAGAAGCCTTCTGTATTATTCCAACCTGTCGACCCTGTTTTCTGTTTCATGGACTTAAAGCCTCACCTCTTTCAGTGAGGTATTCACTATTGGCAGTCATAACAATATACCCTCCTCAGATCCCTGATTCTGTTTACTGGGTTCTCAAGGTGGGTCTGAACATAGAATAGAAATGCCGAGCCTCTGCTTCTGTTGTATATTAAACCATTAAAAGCCTATTTGCTTCTTTTTCTTGCTTTTTTCTTTTCTGAACTGATCCATCCCTGTTTGGGACTCAGGGCTGCGTTAATGAATCTTTTACCACACTAGGGCAAGTTGTTTACTGATTTCTGCTTCTAATGCAGCTGTCAGATACTCAAACTGTCTATTAGCCAAACTGGCACTCTATCAACCATGTTTTCCAAGCTTCTGCCTCTTAAACACAGTGTTTTTGACTAGACTAAGCATTTCGGTCTTTTAGCACTTTTAAAGCCTGGTATATGCCACCATACAATTCAATTCAATAAGAATTCTAGCATTTTCTTTGTGTGTAGCATTCTGTGGAGTACTGCTGGGTTGTATAAAAATGAGTATAGCAGTGCGGCTGGTTTCAATTTGGACTCCACCGGAAACGTGAGAGGCGTGAATGGGTAAGGGGATTGCTTTGCTTTCCCTATTCCATAATGGGCACTTACACATCCAGTTGGTCTGTGCTGGCTATTTGTATGTGTCCCCTGTTCAATTGCAGGAAGAGTCCCCTTGGTACCCAACTCAAAGACAGGACAGGGCAGTGGTTATAAATCCATATCAACAAATTCTTGACAGATCACCCCACTCACTCTACATCACCCCATACTAAGAATATATGTTTATCTCATTTTTGAGGCAACCACCTTTGTTTATTTCTGATTTCTATGATTTTAGTTATACTTCTCACTTTTCTATCCCACTACTCAGAGTTTAAAATTCCAGCAAAAACAATTTTTATGTTTATCAAATAAGTTCTGTGCTGGTGGAATCTATTGTTTCTACAAATTCTATTTTATCATTTATCAATTTCATTTTCCTGGCTACCAATTCAACTTTGTGTAGTATAGTCCATTAGCTGAGCCACTTGGGGGAAGTGTCTACTTATAATAGACTTAAGACTTAAGTTTGAGTAAGGCTACAAATCCTATTATCTGGACAGCGTTTAGGGCAGGGCCTTACTTAGTGAAACTAAGATGCTAGCTGCCAACGTCATGTCTCTCACCTCTATTACTGAGGCCTTTACTAGGAGCTTGACTGTAAGTAATATTTCTTATGCAAGAAATCTTTGTGGAAATAAAATAATCCCTTATATAAAATGTGTAAGGATGCCTGCATTAGGTATCTGCATGGGAGGTAGGAATCACATTTGTGATGCTGAGAGTGAAATGAATTTCAAGAGTGACCTGGTTTTCAGGTGAAGCACCCTGATGGGAGAGTGCTTGCATCTCTGAAGAGTATCTTAAATTCCAGAATCTCCAAACAGGAGAAAGAGTGTAACCCTAGGTATAACCTGTCTCTAGACTTAAAGCTGGCAGAAAAGAAGTTAGCAGAAGAAGATGGAAGAAATGTAACCTGTAAAAGGGGGTGGTGAGCTACCGAAGGTCGATAACATATATCAGTGTTAGGAGAGAGGACCATCAGAAGAATCAAATCTGAAGGCCCAGGGATGGGTAAGTCAATATGTATAACGGAGACGTGCTTTCTGTTATTTCTAGAAGCAAGCCTCAAAAAACTCTTATTTCAAATGAGAGTGATGTTTTGTGTGCATTATTCAGAGTAAGCCAGGTGTCTAACAAAATCATGTTGCTGGTTATACAGAACTGAGAATCAGCATGAAAAAAAGGGCAAGTGGGGACATCCCAGAAGCTCTGTCCCCAAAGGAAGAGCATTGCTCTGCCTCACTCTTTTCTAATACACACATCTGTGACCTCTGCTGTCCTTGTCAGTTGCCTATATTGCACAATTTCATGCTCAGATGTGATGGGTGAATGAGAATTAGAACTACAAAATGGACTATGTAAAATTAAATTTTCATAAGTGACAAAGACTAATTTTTTTTTACCTTGAAGTCCTCAAACCATTTCTGTAACCCATTAACAGCACCCATATTCTAAAGTATACTGAATAGAATATTATTTTATTGTTACCTTTCATCATCTAAAGAATGATGTTTAGGATATCCGATTAATTCAGCCTCACATTATATTGCCATCTGGGCTTATCTGTAGCAACTCTTTCCATTTCCAAGTCTTACTAAGCCAAACACATTACAGCAATTTGTATGTGAAACACTCCAGAATTACTAAAACTTCTGTAATACTGAAAACACACATTGAAATATACTGTTTTGGCTACCTAAGCTTTTATTAAGGCTAAAATCTTGTCTGTAAAAGGATTTTCTCTTCAAGGACAAGTTCCTTACAGAAACTTCAAAATACTGAGTCAGTGACTCACACAGGACAGGATTTTCTGTCTCATTAGAATACAGCCTTATCACAGGCAGGAAAGTTGTTTCTGGAGAGACTTGCTCCAGGAGTTTTTCCAAGGCGGTGCTTCCCTCATGTCTCTGATTTGGTGGAATGTCCTCTCCTCATGACCCTATAGGACTTGAGTGGATCCTCAAACTTGGACTCCAAAGTTCTTATTCTATTTCTACTAAATCCTGTCCATCCTATATTAGTTTAAAGGATTTTCAAAAACCAAGCCAACTGTTCCACAGAAGCAGGCAAAATAATATTTCTGGTTCATACTTTTACTTGCTTGAAAGAGTACTTGGAAAGTGAAAGTGTGACCACCTCAAAACCTGTATAATCAGAATCCCAAATGAGCATCCAGCCTTCCAGTGATGAGACAGAGAACACACGTCTCTGTATTTACTCATCTAGCTTCTTTGCAGTCACAGCCATTTTTCTCCTCTTTTATTTATATGGTCAGACTGACCCAGAGGATTTGGGCTTCTCTCCCTTAGGCTTTTTGTGTGGCTGACCCTCTTTAGCTGTTAAGTGGTTTTTCTGCTAATAGGTCCCTCTTGCCACTAGAAGTTTTATACCTTGCTCAGGTTTGCTCAGTAGCCTGGAATAAAGTAATGCTTTCCCTTGCCTTCCAGCACAGGAAGGCTGCCATCCTCCAGCTGTGCCCATGATGAATGACTGGTTCTCTCTCCTTACTCCCCCTTCACCTTCTCTGCCCTCTTCCATGAGTTGTCTCTATAGAATACTACTTTTTGAAGCAAGAGGAAAAATGAGAAACAAAAGGAAGGTACCTTGTTTGCAAGCAACTAGTTAACTACCTTCACCTTTCCTGGTTTCTTGCCAGAACTGAAGACGGTAACTAGAACAGCAACTGACCTTGTCTTGCCCTTCTTCAGGATTGCTTATAAATGATGTCTCAGGTTTATCAGGTGGGATGGAAAAACACCAAGACTGCTTTCTCCCCAAGCTGCACTTTTTACCTTCCCTTTATTTATATCTCAAGGTAGCACCATGTTCACCCATTCATACATCATTCTTGATGAATGAGTCATTATTTTTGGGTGTCTTTGATCTGTGAAGTGCTGCCCCAGATGCCACAGCTCTATTCTATGAGAGTCCAGCAGTTAGTGGTTGGTAGGACAAGCAAGAAACATATATGAAGTCCTTATGTAACAATGGAAGGGAGAATATATTTCAGTTTGAGAATCACTGATGCAGCTATAAATGTTAAAATGAGAGGAGGAGATCAATACAATTTTGAGTGGTTGGGGGAAAAATAACTTATACAGTAAAGCCTTGGAGAGCCTTGAATGCCTGGTGCCCAGGATTGAACTTTATTCTATAGATAATGGGAAACTTTTGGAAAATATGTAAGTGCTCTAAAGTGTCTTGTTGGAAGATGTGAGAGCACAAGGACTCTTAGTGACTGTGAGAAATGGCTCAGTAAAATGTGAGTGAAGAGCTCTCCAGTTCAGGAGAGTTTCCTTTCTGTTTTACGAGAGAGAGAGAGAGAGAGAGAGAGAGAGAGGGGGGGGGGGGGAGAGACTTGCCATAGTGTGTGTGTGTATAGAAGACCAGAGGATAATGCCAGGCATCCATCCTCACCTTCCACCTTGTTTGAAACAGGGTCTCTGTCTTATGCCTTGCCACTGCATATACCAGGCTAGCAGGCCCGCAAGCTTCTGGAGATTCTTCTGTTTCTACGTTACTTCTCCATCTTGTGATAGGAGTCCTGGAGTTACTGACACTCATTAGAAGATCAAGTTTTTTCACTTGAATTCTAGGGATTTGTATTTATATCCTCATGCTCATACCACAAGCTCTCTACCCACTGAACCATCATCCTAGGCCCTAAGAGGGACTTTCACAACCCTCAAATACAAGTGTGATGGAACTAAGGGACGGGAATTTTTACCAAGTTAAGATAGACGGTTGAAAGGGTAAACTTTGGGTGAGGTAGATACTGAGCAGGTGGGCAACAGCCAAAGCGTTCTGGATGAAGATTATAGAAGTGAGATAAAAACCTTGAAATGGCATGACACTTCTTGTGTCTAAGTGGGCAGTAAAACAGCCCCTAATCTATTTTGAGAAAGGACTGAGACACTGAAGGGATGGTGAGAAATTAGTGTGTAAAGCTACCCTGTGGCATCAGCAGCATTCCACATAGCAATGATGGCTATGGAGAGTAGGAAAAACCTGGCAAGACAAATATTTCTGGTTTTACCACAGTTAAGAGTCTGATATTCTATTTGAAAAATCTTGGATCTATAGGACTCCACTTTGTTTATTTAGGGCCCCCATGTTTTGGAAAAGTCAGTTACGAACTTCAATTCTGCTACCGTATTTTGAATCTATTCATTTGATTTATACCTAAAGACATTCTCTCTTGAGTTACATTGTTTCCCATGATCTCTGAACTGACTTCCACAAATAGAAAGAGGGAAGGGAAAATGTCTGTTTGGCCATGTGGAGTGATTCCTACCTAGCTTTTTGTCTGGCCCAACTAATAGAGGCCCTGTCAGGGTCTAAAACAGGAGGCTCATTGTAGATGATGCAGAGAAGAAAGCTCTAAATGGTCTTAATATCTGTTCACCTGCATGCCTGGGTTTGACTGAGAGTGATGATGTCAGTGTGTAAGATGGCAGGATGAAGTGGTCTCAAGTCATTATCTGAAACCCAAGTCTGTAGAAAAAGTCTAGTTTTAAGCTCATTAAGGGATGTTTCTGAAAAGTCTCCAATCTCAAATTAATCATTAAAAACCTTTGAAAGTTGAGTTGAGAAAAGGGACAATTTCTCAGACCTTTTGAGATTTCATTTTTGAAGTAAATACAACTCAGGGCTTTTCAGATTTTTTTTCCTACAGCCATGATGAGAAGAACATTAAAAGACATTTGCTTAAACTACTTACAGCAAATCTAAGAAGTTATTTTGGAGAAAGAATTTCTATGGCACCGATGCTATTTTCGATAGAATAATAACAATGATCCAAGCCAGAGATTCAGAAAATGCAGTCTGTAGCTAGTGGTAGGTAAAATCAAGTTGCCTATTCTGATACATCATTTGATGATGTTAGGAATATAATGTGGTTCCCTGGGGCTTGGTAGGCAGCCAGTCTAGCTGAAATAGTGAACTCCAGTTTAAGTGAGACTGTGTCAAGAACGAAAAAGTAAGATGGAGAAATTATTGAGGAAGACATCTTGACATCAATCTCTGTTCTTTAAACACACCTGCACACATACAAATATAAAGAATGATACACTGTTTTGAAAAATTTGTCTGAGTTGAATTATCATATTACTAAATGAAAAATGACTTCCTTTCTTCTCATATATAACTTCATGACTGGAGAATGGGTTTTAAAACCAGAAGGATACCATATATTAAGCTGTTACCTTGAACAATTTTCTAAGTCTTAGTTTAATCACCTGTAAAATGGGGATGATGATAGTACCTTCAGCACAGAATTATTTTGAGAGCTGAACCAATTTATCTAACTCATATTATATGCTTGGGACAATCCCTGACATATGGTAATAGCTCTTAATTTTCTCTAGTGATATAAATCAAAGTCGAGGAAAATAATGCCTATGATAGTTTTCTTTTTTACAGAAATTTCTTTACGTGGGCAAGATATAAGAAGAGTTATTGGCTATGTTGACTTTGATGCATTATTTCAGAAATAACTAATATTTTCATTAGACTATTTGAAAATGATGGTGAACTCTATGTCTCCTTTCATTAGGTGACTGTATTTTTGATGTAGATAAAATTCAGCCTTATATATCTTTAAATGTAGTACTCACACATCTATCTAGAAATCATCATTTTATTTAGAAGACAATCAAATACATAAGGTCACATTGCTTTATAAAATGGTCCTTACTCAGAAGCAGGCTTATTTGTCAATAGGCACACAAAGGACAGTGGGTGAATTGATTGCCCAAGTTGTATTTTTGAACTTTTTAAGTGAAAATATCTGATAGTCTCTACCAAATACCTATTTATTCTGATAGATGGTATTTTAAAGAGACATTTGAAATTTTGAAGGGTAAAATAAATGTAAAAGACAAAGGAAGTAAACTGCGTTAGTTGTCCCCATGTTGTGAATGAGACTGGTAATAAATGGTGATATTGGACAATTTTTAAAATTTAAGAGTGATCTGTTTGTTTACAGACAAGATTGTGTCTTAAAAGAAGGGGCTCATTTGACTTACCATTTGTTGGGCATCAGGTAGCATCAGACATGACATTCTACCTTTGCTGTCTTAGGTGCTTCTTACAAAACCCCAGGACAGTATGAATTCTGCTTTATTTTCATGAAAGGATAGTGAGCTTCTAGAGGTTGTAGAACTAACTAAGATTACACATCTAACAATGGAACAAATGGGTGCTCTACATCATGACACCATATTGTGGCTCTATTTATAATGGAGTATCATTGCCATCAGTTGGACAACTCCATACACCGAGTATCACTAATGTTTAGTTCTGAGACAGGAAGTTTCTGGTAGGGAAAGGTGGATGTTAACAGCTCAACTTTTCTCTGGGACTCATCTACTTCTTCTGAGCATACAACCACTACATTGGCATCAAGTCACATTCAGAAATATCTGTCTTTACAAAAATAGAAATTTCTAAGCAGAGAGGGAAGATTTCCTTCCCATTTTCCTTCTTAAATAGTAACTCTAATAGATGCAGAGCTCTACACTGTCTGCCTGTGAAAAGGATGCAAAGGGGTTTTGGTTGTCTTCCAAATGAAAGTTATTTGAATACAGCAGAAACTCAAGCTGAGTACTATGTGCATCATGTTTTTAATAGCACGGGAAGACTTTCCCTCACAAAAGTACGGAAGCCCTATGGTCCTGGTGACACCCTTACCTCATTATTTAGGTGTTGAAATGGGAGCTTTGCTGTGTTCAAACATGTTAAAGCATAAAGCAGTTCACCCTGGTTTGCACAACAAAACCCCAAGAGAACATCGGACAAACGAGCTGACAGGACAGCATGGGATTTTAATGATAACAACACCGGAAGGTTTATTCTCACATTGCCCCATGCTGTGTTGTAGGGCCCTGGGTCCCACAGGTGAGAGCCAGCCTGTCCTGCGCTGGGGCTGTCTTGTCTTCAGTTGGGGTTCAGTGAAGGGCTTTGCCCCAATATTCCTGTGATGTGGCATCAAGCCTCTAGCCCAGCTTCGTTCTTACCTTGTACTTTGGTTAGTGATAGCAGCTTTTGCTTTTTTCCCAGGAACAAGTTCTTCACATCTCTAGGTCTAGTTGAAGATTCTCCATAACCTGAATCTAAACTGGCCAACCTGATTGTCTAGGACTGTCCTGGTTTCAGCAATGAAAAATCCCATATTCCAGGAAATCTTGCCATCTCAGACATCTCAGAATGTTCATTCACCATATGAATTTCATCCTGATAATGTGGCTGCAATCACTTTAAGCATGACACCTGACACCTGGCATTCTGATTGTTTCTTGCTGAGTTTGAATCCTCAGACTAAATTACTAAAATGTCCTGGTTATAGTTCTGTGTGTTAATAAATTAAATTTGGGATGTTGACAGCAAGTTGTCCTAAATTATGTGATTTTGATTAGCAAACCACCCATATGTTTTGAGCATGAACTGTAAAGATTAAAACTTCAGTTCATTAAAGAGTTCTGTTAATAATAGACTTTGGAGACATTATCTATGACTAATATGATGATATGAAAGAAGTAGAGAGAACTCGAGGCTCACATACTAATAATGTAAATGTTTAATTTTGGGGGAAAGCATTTCTTTTTGATGTTTGCTTTCATTAGTCTGAAGGTACAGGCACTTATAGTTCCTTATATATGTGCAAGTATAAGCAACGTCTTTTCTTGTTCTTTTTGAGTCACAAGCCTTTTGCAAGAACTTTGTCTAAAAGGAAGTTTTATAAGGTCTTTGTAGTGTTATCATATGTGACTAAACATTTAAATAATAATACTAAAAACTGAGATGGCAATATTGTTGCAAAGTGATTTATATAGTTAGTGAAGGCTAGACATACTATTCTAAATTGTACAAAATTCACCTTTTCTATGAAGAAATGTGTTTCATCTAATCTTGCTCTTAATTGCTTGCATTGAATGCAGGATAAATATCCTTTACAGTGAAGGAGAGACATTTATGTATAATGAGGGACTTTAGAGCAAAGTGTACAACTGTAGCATTGCTTTTATACATCAGAGTATCCATCCTAGATAGCGAGAGAGAGAGAGAGAGAGAGAGAGAGAGAGAAGAAAAGACTATTATGTTTGTTAATTGTTTGTTAAAAAGACCAGTTTGTTAAATAGGCAAAACCCCTTTCACATAATTAGTTTAGATGGAGGCAATTATCCTTTAAAAATTTCTAATAAAGACTAAATTATGATTGGATATAGTTCTATGTTCTGTTTACATGTCCTGTCACATGACTGGAACCATTTAAAAAGATTTTATTTATTATTTTATGTGTATGTGTATTCTGTGCATGAATGTAAGTGCACCTGTGTCATGCAGTACCCATGGAGGTCAGAAGAGGGCATTGAATCCCCTGGAACTGGAGTTACAGACAGTTGTTAGCCACATGTGGGTTCTTGGATTTGAACCCTGGTCCTCTGCAAGAGCAGCCAGTGCTCGTAACCGATGAGCCATCTCCCCAGCACTGGCAAGAATCATTTAAACAAGAATACAACATCTGTTTTTATGGCTTCATTTGATGCAGAATTACATATATATATATATATATATATGTTATAGAAGAGCTCAAATGTGATATAGTTTATGAGAAAATAAGTATTTTTGCTCTAACAATGGTAAACCATAATACTTCATTAGCAGGAGCTGCCATGAGAATTCTTGGTCATCAGAGAAAGGAGCCAACAAAATCACAGAAGAAGACTCATTGTGCAAATGGGCTGCCCTGTGGGTGAGGTCAGAGCCTGCTATCAGATTTTGTCTTCCCATAAAGATCCTGCGGCAGGAAACAGCACTAACTTTGAGGAGAACATCATACTCTGCACTTACTAGGTGGCAGCTTTTTGTAACTCACCTTTCTGAGTCTTATTCTCACATATGAAATAAAATCTCTCTCACAGTGCTGATTTGAGAATCAGATGAGATAATGTCTGAGAAAGTACTTTGTAAACTCTTAAATGCTACACAAAGGTTAACTATTTTCCCATAATGTGGTTTATAATTGCATGTGTTTAAGTATTCTATGAGTCATACTGTTACCTCCAAAACCCAAGGCCTGACAGAAGTTTTTCTGTGACAGACATTAGGCCTCTCCCCAGGTATAGGCATTATAAAAGGTTAGCACTATATTAAGTAATAGATCTGTTGCTCTGCTAAATCATTCATGATGGTGTTCAGTGAATGATCGCTTTGATTGAAATCATCATCAGTGAATGATCAATTTGATTGAAATCATCATCAAGTATTCTCAGGGCTCTAAGGAAGAAGCAGATAAGTGACATAGGCTTTCTTCAATGAGATGACTTTGCTGTTAGACATTAAGAAAAACCAATTAATGAATTCACTGGGAAAATTGACATCAAGTTCCCATCTAGAGTATTAAAGAAACCATCCTTTCTTTGAAGTAATTGTTCTCCAAACATATCAAAGCTTTGCAAAAATAGTTTTGGAGTAGTAAATAATTTAGTGATTTTTCTGGACATGTTTTTGAACAAGGAGAAAAATTCATTTGTTTTCCACAGGGAAAAAAAGATATGTGAAGATTTGTTGTTGTTAGATGAATGAATGGATGGGCTTCGTTACTTTGGGTCATAAATTTTAGTAGCTGCTGAAAAGGTTGTATTGAGCCTTTTCTTGAGAAATGGGTGTCCACATTTCTCTTTCTGACTTCTCCAGTAAGCTCTGGAACTATTGTAATCACGAGTCTTCCACCTGAGTACCAGGTACTGCTGTCAAACTGCTCAGGCTAAAATTCAAAGCACTTCTTTCCTCTTTCTCCTCTTCTTGCTTTTCCATCACAACCAGCTACATTCCCTGCCATGGTTTCTATCGCTCATCCCAAAGCCCTTACAGTTATGTTTGTCTTTTTACCCGTGTGTGTGTGCGTGTGTGTGTGTGCGCGCGCGCGTAAAGACAGAAGTTCTGACTTTATTCCTCTGAAAAATTTTCTAGTTATACTCTTGCCTTCCCCATAGCTCCTTGGTACTATCCTAACCTCAGTTTTCATGTGTGAAGTGTCATGGGGGCTTTGGCCTCAGCAGCCTGCTCCTTCAATGCTTCCCCAGATGTTCCATGATACTACTTTATTATACTTCTGGTCTGGAACTTCTGATGTTGGAATGAAGGAGACCATTCTATTCCAGTGGGGAAAGCACTATCTCCCACTTCTGCATACATATGAACCAGGAGTCTCTGGGAGCAAGTGAGGCAAAGTTGAAATGGCATTAACTAAGTCTACATCATCATGAAGGATATAGGAGAACTGTGGTGTATACCTCAGTGGTCTGAGGATGAAGCAGAACTTGACTGTCCACCATACATATTAACAGAGGAACAAAGATGTGGAGAGAAGGTAGAGCTGGGGCTGAAAATTTCACTAGAGTGTCCTTAAAACCAGAGTTATTAGTCAAGTTGGTAATTTGATTTGTGCCCACCCATCTAGAAATGTGATGAAAATGTCAAGTTCAGTTAGTTTTGAAATAATAATGCTCAGCTCACATATGCACCTAAGTTGTTAATATACACATTTTCAAAAATGATAGATGAGTAGATTAATTCAAGCAACTGAATTTTGTAGATTGTAACTAATAATTATGTTCTAAACTGGGCATTGTGGCACATGTCTACAATCCAATTTCTGAGAGGCAAAGGCATTGAGATTGGGAGTCAAGTCCAGTCTCCCCAAATGCACTTCAGCATCATTGGAAGTGACTGCAACAAATAAGACAACATTTGTGAAGTACTTAGCATAATTTTTTGTAGCTAGCAGATTGTTAAAAAAATAAGAGTGCTATCATTCTTTTCTTTCATTGGATTTGGTAAATTAAATACAACTATGTCTTCCTCTTCTCCATCAGTGGTCCCTTTCTAGCATGGAGTGGGAAGGAGCTCATGAGCCCCGACCCCTAACTGAGGAACTATGGATCACTGATAGTGTCTGATGGAGGGTGAGTTAGATTTCATTAAGGAGGTTCTCCTGTAGGTAAACCATGCTTTAATGACTATTCCACACTAAGATGTATATGGGTGGCACAAATTGGAATCAATGGGTTATTAAAAAAACAAGAATAAATAAGAGGGCCTGGTAAAATAGGAAGCATAGATCTGGGAGGAGTTGGGGTAAGAATATGATTAAAAAGCATTGTATGAACTTCTCAAATAATAAAATATTTAAAACATATAATTACATGGTTTAAATTTAAAATATCGTTGGGTACTGTTACATTTCAGTTTATGACAATTTTTCAGAATCTCCATCTCTAAGAGGTAGGAGGAAAAAAAATGGGATAAAAGAATAACTACTCACTATCTTTCATAATGTTGAAAGGTGATGTGGATGCTGCTAGGGGAGAGAAGTAATCGATATTATTACTCAACTGTGAACCCCTGTGATCTACAGTAATAACTGGTCTGTGGAAAATGCCCACTGGTGCAATAGTAGTGTGAATGTTATGGAAGTAACCAACCACTTTCTGATTAGATTTGAGGCCTACTTCACAAGATGGAACTCATGCTTGGTACTGTTAACTGGGCATCAAACCAGTGCCTGGCTAAGGTCACAGACCCTAAAGGAGAACTCAATACTGTTAGTGTGCTAAATGGGCATAGTATGAAACTGGCCCCCTAAGTTCTTAGCTTTACACCTATAAGTTAGTGAGTCTCTCAGCCCTCATCAGAGATGCTTCTTAATGTAGTAGATGGAGATTAATACAGAGAGCCACAACTACTCAATGTGCTGTGGAATGCTCAGCTCTAAATGGGACCTGTATATCACAACCCCTACCCCCCCCCCAAGTCACGGGGATCATCACAGAAGAAAGTGGAAAGAGTCTAAGAGTCGAAGGTAGTGGACATCTGCAGCAAGAAGTACTTGCCAGCATAACAGGGCTGCTGTACACATGAACTCACAGTACCTGTGACTTCATCCATAAAACATGCACAAAAAAAGCCAGCTCCAAATTTCAACATGGATGTGGGAGTGGCTCAAGGAGTTCCATACCTATCTGAGGGGCACTTGATGACTTTTGGGGAAAGGTCAGTTTCTTCAGGAATGGGCCCTTTGTGACACTACTTACATTTCAGTAAATGGTCCTACACCCATGCGCATACTAAATGGACTTGGTGGGTTTAAAAAAGAGCACATGAAGTTGAAAGGGAAAAGTGATGAACATGATAGGGAGGATTGAAAGGGAGGGAATGGAGGTAGATTTGGTCAAAACATATAACTGTATGATGTTTTCAAATAATAATAATAATAATAACAACAAAACCAAAGGTGTTTGTTATACCTGTCAGAAGTAAAAGTTGGGTGTGGGGTACAAAAACAGACAAAGTCCACATGAATGTTTCCCATCCTCACTGCTAACCCACTCTATCACTAGTGTATAATGACATATGTAAGTAAGTGAGTCCCTATTTGAGATTGGAAACATGTGAAACTCTAGAATCATAAAACAGGCAAATTATTTGCAATCATTTTGCTGCCAAATATTGTTTGCTCTCAAAGATATAAATTTAGTTAAAATTTTTCCCCAACATGCATCTTCTGCATAACTGAATTCTAGATGAGAACACTAATATAGAGCTGAATAAATCTGCAAATGCAGAAAACTCTGGTATTGCTAATCTTGCTTTAGTTCTGAATTTGGAATTCTTTTAAAGATATAATTCTCCTGAAAATAGATCTAACAAAGTTCTCTGACTCCTCAGGCTACTGTTGCATACCAGTAGGTTGCCATCTTCTGCAGATTTTCACTGTCTTCCATAGAGATGGTCTCTCACTTATAATGGTTTGAATGGGTTAGACTTATAACGTATTCCTTATAATACTTTTAATGTATTCCTGCGCTAACTGTATATGATACTCTCATGTGATGCTGGGCTGAAAAAAAATCATGACTCTGTGTGTGCGTGTGTGTGCACATGCGCATGTGTGTACATACGCACGTGTCTGCCCTATTGTTAAGGTAGACTGTTTGGTACATTAGGCTTATTCAGTGTATTTTCAGGTTATAATCTTTTCAACATAGGATGCCTTTACAGTATTTTTAAACAATGATGTGACCCCATTATCAGTTGAAGAACATCTGTATTCTGGGGCAGAAAGATTGTTAGAGCCAGATGTGGTAATGAATAAAAGGAAACTGGATTGACTGTTCACCACCAGGTACTTGCTCGTATGCATCCACAGTGCTTGTCGCAGTATGTACAAGGCTTGTGCAAGTGCAAGCCATACAAAAACTCAGCATGGATTGCAGGAGTGGGCCAAGAGCACCAGCCCTCACTGAGGATCTTTTGGCAATTGGTAGCCGCTGGGAGAGAGCCAGTTTTCTTTAAAGATATGATGCCCAGTAGTTTGATCAGACTCCAGGAGATAGACTCATACCTAGGAGCATTTGGGGAGCACAGATTAGACGTGAAAGGGCTCAAATGAAAAAAAACAGAGGACAGACTTGAGGGTAGCAGGGTAGAGACGGAGATGAGGGAGAGCATCTGAATTTGATCAAAATACACTGTATCAAAGTCTCAAAGAATTAATAAATATTTTAAAGATTTAAAAAATAAAATATATCACAATTCAAGCAAAGTTTTCAGTGTCTAACTTCTTTTTAATTCTTTTGATTTATCTATTTTTATTTTATGTGTATGTTTTTCCTGCATGTATGTAAGTGCACCCATGCTGTGCTTTGTAGAGGCCAGAAAAGGAGTGTCAGATCCCCTGGAACTGGAGTTAAGGATGGTTGTTAGCTGCTATGTGGGTGCTGGGAACTGAACCCAGGTCCTCTGCAAGAGCAGAGAGTGCTCTTAACCGCTAAGCCATTTCTTCCACCCTAATACATCTTACTAGTTTACCCAGTTTACCCTCCTAGTAATTATAAGGTTCTCTCTCTCTCTCTCTCTCTCTCTCTCTCTCTCTCTATATATATATATATATATATATATATGCATATATATGTATAGGAAAGACTGTATTTGGAAATTTCTCTTTCTATTGAATCAACTACTGGTTTTTGATGTCTTGGATGTCTAATTACTGTCTTTCTGTCACTTTGTAAAATAGATATATTAATGAATATGTATGTATATAGGTATGTATATATATATCTGTACATTAAAACATTCATCTGATTTTAATTAAATAAGTGATCACCTGAATTTCAAAAGAGTATGTATCTATCTGACTTACAAATATATGGTTGAACTTTGTTTGAAAACTCCCCTCTCAACAAAATGTAATTCTCAGAAAGACAAAGACAGGTCTTTGGAAGTTGAAGTCTCCTAGAGATTTTATTCTCTTGTCACGTCAGTGTTTGTTGTTGTTTCTTGAAAAATTAACACAGAGAAGAAAATGAAATTCTAAATTCAAATACTAACATCTCTGGAGGATTATATTCCTCAAACTATCTACGGCTGGTTTTCATGTGGGACCAAATGTCAGAATCTGTTTCACTTCCCATTGACTGGGCTGAGGTGTTTTGCTAGTTTATTAAAAAACAAATATTCATCAACGCTCATTTTAAACAGAACATCACCAAGGATTTTTCTAATGCATCTTTACATGTTTTCCAGGAAGGAAGATGCCAATATCTTTGTGGCTACTCAAATGCATTCAGGAAAACACAAGAGATTTTGATTTTTATTGTGTATTTGGTTATGAAGAGTGAAAGGGCATATTTAGCCTTGTGAATAGAACATTCTTCTAAAAGGTAGCTGTGGGGAGTGATATAGTAGTTTAAGAATCATCTAGAGACTGTTTGTAATTATGAGGAAGGATTATGAGTCTGTGAGTCAGAATCTCTCTCGATAGCACTAGTTTTAAGAGATCACTTTGGGAAAGTATCTACAAAAAGATAAATTTAATCTAATGCTTTAGGGTTTCCCTCATGTCCAGTGTTTTGCATTTGAATTTAGCATTTTTTGCTCCTCTTCTTGTTAATTTTTCAAGATAGAACAACAAGAAAATACTTATCTCCTTGTAGGACCTTCTTGGCACCTCTGCATTATCCTTTCCTTTTCCGACTCCCTAGTTCCCTGTCTCTTCATCATTAGAGCCCTCAGCAGATTGTTCTGAAATCTGTTCACCTGTCTCCCTCACCGCTAACATGAGGTCTGCAAGGTGACCCTGCTTTCTCTGCTTGCCCTGAGCTTTTGCACCAGAATAGCGCCTGCTGGTGCATAGGACTGGATTAATGAAGGAAAGGTCACACACTGACAGTAGGTACAAACCGCCCCATGTGTTTAACGAATTCGAAATGCTATGTTTTTGGAATAATTCAAGAGTGAATTCAGGTTATCTTCTGAGTAAATGTCTCATCCAAATGCCCAGGTTGATGGTGGGTGTGAACTTGGAGGTGCTGCTTGTAACTGACTGTGATGAGGAACTGCCTTCTTACACAGCTTTCAGCACCTCTCCAGCCACTGGCTGCACCTGCCTCTTGCCCTCTTTCCTTGAGTTTTCAGTATGCAGACAGAGGAAAGCCAGATGAAGGAAGAGGACGGGGAGAAAGAGAATGATAAAGACAAGAAGTGGGGAGTGAACAGAGTAGTTTTCTTTGACACTCTGCTAGTTTATGCCTGGAGGGGTCGGGAGGGACTAACATTTGTAAACATTTATCTTTAAAATGGAGTTCAAGTGTCATTAATTATGGGGCAAAACAAGTAACAATCCACGAAAGCTGTCCCCATGACAACTCACCCCTTGAACTCTTCCTTGTAACTTTCAAATACTTCCAATTAGAGATCTAGAAGTTCTAGGAACCAGGAAATTCTTTCTCCAGTCGCTGTTTTCTTCTCTCAACCAAGACTGTTGACAAGAGCAAAGAAAAAGTTTTCAGTCTCTCCTGCCCTTCCCAGGGCCAGGCTGAGGGAGCGCTGATGCAATTAATTTGATGATATTATGCCATGACATTGTGTCAATATGCGATGATGTGTTGTGATGGCACAGCGTCATCACGTGGTGACGCAACATCATGACGTAAGACGTCACATCGCCAGTTAAAGAGGTGATTGATTCCGCGAGGGTTTTAAAACAGAACAACAAATGTGCAATTATTTAATTAAAGCTTGAGGTCTAAGGTAACATGGCATCTGAACTGTAAAATACAGGTTAGAGAAATGTTTCTTTGCGTCTTTGTAAATCACTCCTCAGCAATGATAACCTCTGTCCTTACAAGGCAGGTTTAGAAATCAAATTATAATTCATTTACTAGGCTCTGCCTATATCAGTGGTCATTGTGTTCATTGCTATATTCTGTGGCATATGAGCGGTGCTAAATTTAAGTATAACTTCAGAATGAGACTTAGAAAATATAATCTATTCTTAATTTATATATTTGTTTAAATTATTTAGTACCTCGATAGTGCTCCATGTAAAATGATTTATAATTGAAATTACTTTGTAACTAATATTTTCATATGGGTACATTTCACAATAATAATAATCTTGTACCACGCTTCCAATAATATAAAAATGTTAAAAGGGAGAAGTGATTTGTGAATATAGTCTCTCTCTCTCCATCCTTCCCTCCCTGCCCCCTCCTCCCTCCCTGAGTATGTGCTTAGGAACATCTATCTGTTTGTTTCTCAATTTTACTGTTGTGAAAATGAGGATGATGTGTTTTTTTCCGGACTTTCATAGGGCTACTGCGTGGGCAAATTATACAATGTATGTAAATATGCTTTGTTATTTTGGGGCAGATGTTATGTAAATTTAGGGTAATAATCAAGAGTTTCTCTGGAGCCATATAGGCTCTACTTCTGAACTTGACATCAAATGGAGAAAAATTAGTTAAATTAAAACTGGATGGACTTTCTACTTGTTACCTCATCTTCACTTTTCCCGGGATTGCTTCAGCTTCGGATTTATGTTTTTCAGAAGTGACACAGATACTGAAATGTAGACAGTGACATACTCAAGAGATTTTTATTTGTGCTATTTATAGGCTTTGTCACTCCTTCTGCCCTGTAAATGTATAAAAGTGTGTATTTTTAAGCGACGAGAAGAACCTTACAGCTCACGTTATGGAGAATATAATGTGGGCAAAGGGTCAAAATTACCCTGTTCCCATGTAGCGGGGGCAGCTTGCTGTCCAAAAAATAAGCCACAAGTTTCCCTGCTATTTCTGATTTTCTATGTCGAAATGAAAAGGGTCCTCTTTGTCTTAAAACTCGTATTTACTTTATCATTCCTTCTGTAACTCCAGTGAAAATGTACCAAGATTCCATGTCTTCTGAAAGTGAGACCTGACTTTTTGATGTTTGAAATGGTGGTTGATTACTTTTGAATCCCGAGGCGGTTCACATCTGCAGCAGAGGAAAACAATGAGCAAATCTGTGAGTTTTCTTTGGTTTATACATTAAACAAGTAAAGTAATTCTTTATAACTTTTAAACGACAGGCTGGGTCCTGATTACAGGGTGTTGTTGCTAATTAATAAATGCAGCTATTTTTAGATGTTGCCTGTGCATCTTACTTGCTCATCTTTCTGTATCTCAGTCACATGATTTGTCTATCTCCAGGACCACCTACATAATGTGTAGGGCCCAAAGCTCATAATCCTTGAGAATTTTAAGGCATTGACAGAAGAGCATTAAATCGAGCACGCAGAGCTTCCAGTCACAACTGGATGCAGCTGCATAGGTTGAATACTGTCCCCTCCCCCTACCAAGGTCTGCCAATCACACATCTGCCGAAATTTGATTCTGTGAGCTGACTTGTGGTTTCTGTCATTTAAGACAAGTTCCTGTGATCTCTAAGTATCCTTAAATCTTACCAGGTAAGTGTTGGATGGTTTGTCATACTTTTGTTACTTTTTTTTTCTGGCCTGGAGTGATCTATGATCATTTCTTGCTTATCCATACTCAAGAAGAATCCAAAGCAGCATATCATCTAAACTATATTTAAATTTATTTGCATTAATGGGATTTAATTTAAAGTTTAGTAATGCTCAACTCGAATGAAATATGAAAGCTCATTCAACTTTTAAAAATTATTTTCCAGTTTGTAGAGTATTCTGAATAAGTGATACTAATGTATACTTATGACTGTCAGTCCTACCTGACCTGGTGAAGAATAGATCATTAAAAAAACTGAGATTTGTTTGTACAGAAATCATAATCTAAGTATTTTTAATGGTGTATTTTCTTGAGTTGCATTATAAGGGCAGAATCTTGTTTACACTAACAATTTATTTTACAAATGCATTTTTCTCCTGAGAAAAAGCTGAATTTGATCCTGATACCCTCCAAATTATTAAAAATTTCAAATGATAGAATCTGGACTAATGAGGATTTGATGGTAGAGCAGAATCATATATGTCCCTCTGTGTGTTTCTCTCTGTGTCTCTCTGTATGTCTCTGCCTCCTTCCAGTCCCACTCTCTCTTTCCCCTCCCCCCTCTCTCTGTACTTGAGTATGTAGGAATACTAGACCGAAATTCAAACCTATCTTGCTGAGCGTTATTTGGCAAACGGACACAAAAGTCATCCATACAAAAAGTCCCACTAGCACACCGAGTATCCCCATGTAATACCCCCTGAGCTAGTTGGGTTGTTCAGTCTATTGTTCCTCTCCCCAACATGAAGGTGCACACAATCTCCTGTGTCCACGATGTGAGCGTCTGTATTGTGCTACTCATCCTCACTCTACTGATTTGGATTCTTCAGAGTAAAACTATTTTCATGCTCTGGACAATTGCGAATATCTGAAGGTAGCTGTCCCTTTTTGATTTCCCCTCTTTCATACTGTGCTGGATAGCTTTAGTTATCCACCTGACACACCTGGATGGAGGGAACCTCAACTGAGGGATTTCCTCCATTGGACTCGTCTGTGGTCCTGTCTGTGGGTATTTTCTAGACTGTTGAGTGATGTGGGAAGATCCAACCCACTGTGGGAGGTGCCACTCCTGGGCAGATGGTCCTCTGTTGTATAAGAAAGCAGACTGAGCTCAGACCAGGGAAGCAAGACACTAAGCAGCATTCCTCCATGATCTGTGCTTCAGTTCCTGCCTTGAGGCTCCTGTCCTGGCTTCCCTCAGTGATTAGCTATAACCTGGGGGATGCAAGATAAAATAAACCCCTTGTTGGCTTTGGTTAGTATCTTATCATAGAAACTGAAAGCAAACTAAGACATGTATTAAACACATCAGTTTTCAAAATGTCCCTTTGTTTGACATGGGGAAGTTTACTTTGTTTTCCATTCTGTTATGGGAAATTGAATGCATGATGTGTCTACTTCTTTTAGATCCAGTATCAATTAATATTTTTAAATATCAACCACCAAACATTTGCAGTGTGATGTTCCATTAGCAATGATGAAAAGAGCAGCTCTGTGGCCTCATTTCTCCAATATATCTTTCTTATTTCTGTTCTTGCATCAAAAGGGGACACTAGCCTTTTAGTTGGCAATCCTTATTGATTGAGATGAAATTGATATCCATTCTTTCAGTGTCTCTTTCAAAGTAAACATTTTTTTTTTGTTAAACATTATATACTTCAGAAGTTTGGTTTTTTTTTTTTTTTTGATCCTAAACTTATCTCTTTTAAATTTCAGTTTGTTCAACTTGAACCATCTCTTCACCTTGTCAAATCTATTTTGGTTTATACAACGTATTTATTATTCCACTCAATTTCTTGTCATCCTTACATTTAGGACCTTGATGACTGTCTATGTCATGGACAGTGTTTAGGGACACAAGTTCAACAACAAAATCCTATGGCAGGATTCTTTGTTTAGGTCAAGGTCTTTTTCTTCATCATTAGCCTTTCAGTAGGACTGTCTAACCAGTTAGTAGTTATCCTAATCTCTCTTCCCTCTGTCCATGTGCATGTGAAAGGCCCTTTTAGATGTTTTGCTGTATCCAATGTACATTACTGATAGCATTTCCTGACCATATGGACTAACAGCCTCCTTACAGACAGTTATGAAGTTCATATATGTAACATGCTAGGAAGTTCAGTGAAGATAGAATAGATGCCACAGATAATTCACAGCTCAGTTGCCCACAGGTACTGGAAGTTGATTATATTTAAATGAGAATGCATTCTGGACAGTTCCACTGAGTATTTCTCATTCTATTACCCTCATTATTTTAGCCTTGAGTCAGTTTTCTAATCACCAGGGGAACACACCATCATGAAAAGTACATAATAGACTTTTCCAAGGCAGTACTTAGGTAAGAAGTGTGAAAGTCATGGGTAAATGTTGAATGGAGGCTCGAATTCATGGAAATCCTCATAAGAGAAGCTCTTTAAAGCCCATTTTCAAAGCACTGTGTTTTATTAACATTGATATCAAAGGGTATCAAGCAGACTTAGGTCTTGATTGAGGTCTAATATGTCATATACTATATAGGTAGGAAATACTTACTTAGAAAATTACCAAAAGTATTAAATGAGAAATGGCCATAAGTACTTATCATATTCTATGACATAGTATCAACTTAATAATTAAGCCTATTAATTAATTGCACAAGCGTTAACTATACGCTGCTATGTGACAGATACTAGGTATTTTGGATATTAATTCTTTTAAATTCAACATACATATAATTTACATAATTACTATAAATAAACACAAATATATATATATATACTGCATTGAATATAGATTTTTAATTGAATCATTGTGTATTTCATACAGAGCATCTCAATCAATCTTAATCATCTTTATACCCGCTCCCCACTGGCACCCGCATAGCTCCCTAACTGGAATCCATATATCCTTTCATATTTAAACTCTGTTGTGTCAAGTTTCTGTCCCCAAATGTTCCTCAGTGCAGTTTCATCCACTGAGGTCTAGTCAGCCTATCTGGAGTCAACCTAGATTGTATTTATATGACTCAGTAAATTTATAATTTTTCAATAAAAACGGTTGAAAATTTTGACTCAGACTGTCTACAGAAAGCCACAACACATGACTTGTTTGGTTATTACCCAGAACCAAAAGATTTCAGAGATGGAAGGTGCCTTGTAAATAACACAACCTGCCTCATACATATAGCTTAGGAGTCTGAAGCCAAGAGGTTTTGAATGATTTTAGAAATTTGCCTAGTACCTTTTAGGGCTAAACTAGATTTGTTGACTTTTGCTTTGTACTCCCAGCCAGTCAGTATGAGATTCATTCTTACAATACCACACAGATCAAATGCCTGAAGAGGTGCCTGAACCCTCAAAGTTGTGATGGGACCCTCAAAATTGTGATACAATGTCACAAACCACAAGACGGGGAATACTGTCCTAACCTTACCTGCTGACCTTGGACAAATTATTAAAAAGGAGATAATAAATCTCGATGATGGACATACATTCTTGCATATTTGAAATGTCTTATAAACAGTATGTCAAAATTAGTCACCACTTGTAGGCGCTGTTACTGCATGTTATGATCCTCACGCTGTTGGAATAATGGGTGACATTTAAAGGTTGACTGTACAATGTAACCTGTGGGCAAGGAAATTTCCTGTGTAAGACATAACCTGGGGAAAGATCAAAAGAATCTTTTCCAGAAAATGAGAAGCTAAACTTTCTTTCATGGAAAAGTCAGTTACTTGGGTTGGGTTCTTCCTGATGTCGGGGTAGAAAATGAGGAGAGAATAGGAAAAAAGAAGCAAACATCACCGTAATGTTGAATACAATCTTCCTGATGAAAAGCATTACTAAGAGAAAAGATTTTCCTTCAAGGTTGCTTATAGATTCAAGGTTACTTTCTAAACCCCACACAAATTGTCTCTGGACCCAATGGTTTTGTTTTTATTTTTATTCTTTTTGCCTTAAAATATATTGTAGAACACCAGTTTATGATTTCTGCTTTGTGACATGCTATTAGTTTCTGTCCCATTTTCCAGGCCATTTTAAACAAGGGGGCTATTAGGGCGGACAGCTGGACAAGGGGCAATCGCTTAGGAGGCTCAGCCCATGTGTGGACAGGGAATTAGAAGGGACTGGGGACTTTCTGTTGGATTACAAAAATAGATCAAAGAGAGCAGAAGAGGCAGAGGACTTCAGAGGTCACTGAACTCCTCATTCTCTGTTTGTCAGATTAGGAAACTGAGGCCCAGAGAAAGACATTAATTTGAAACAACAAAGCTACTATTACCAGAATTGGCTGTGATTTGATAGCAGGTTCCAATGGAGTTTTTTCCTTTTCAGAATTTTAATGAGACATTTCCTCTGTTTAAAAGAGTACAACAATGTAAGAAGCCTGCGCACCTGTCCCTCTCCTCCCTGGGTCAAACCTTGGCCGGTTGCTGTATTTCCTTTAGATTGTTAATAAACATAACTGATAAAACCATATTGATATATTACACTTACTCCTTTCTCTACTTTTCCCAGAGCTAACTGCTTATGACTGCTTCTCTTTCTTATTCGTGCCTTTATAATTTTACTACATGTGAACGTGACAGTACCCCCAAGTTTTTAGCATATTACAGATATCATGTAAACATTAGGAAAATACACATATTCTTCTACCACCTGCATCTGTTGCTAACATTGGATTTCTGAGATTTTTCTAGGTTGAATGAATACTTGTAGCAGTGTTTATTCATTTTAACTGAGTGGTGCTTCACTGTCCAAATATGGCACAAAAATCTGTGTGTTCTGTGTTGATAGATATTCAGGTGATTTTTCATTATTAGAAACAGTGCCACAGTAAATATTCAGATATATTAATTTAATTTTGTTCAGTGTAAGCTTCTTTGCTGGCTGGCTATGATAGGGTTATCATTAGCTGTTTAGGTCAGCAGTACTGGGGGCCTCTGGGTTTGTAGTTTCTGGGCTCTGGCAGCACCCTTATAAACTTACTAGGAGTATTATCTATGGGTCAGTTGTATAGGCACTATCTTGTTTTTCGCTAAGTATGAAACTGTTAGGAAGCACTGTTTTTAAAGTACTAGTACTCAAAACTTTAACATGTATTAGAATCACCTGAAGGGTTTATTTAAAAAGTCCCATCCCACACATTTCTGACACAATATGTCTATAGTGAATCTAAAGTACTTATAGTCTAATAAAAATCACAAATTATGTTAAACTAGAGAGCAGTTTTGAGAGCCATTAAGATGTGTGTGTATATGTGTATGTATGTTTATGTGTGTATATGTATGTGTGTGTGTGTGAGTTGTACTGAGTTTCAATGATTATTTAAATACATTTACATTTTTGAAAATATCTTATCATAATTATTGTATCACATAATTTAGAATATAATTTAAAATCGAAATGATATGATTCTTTAGTAGCATGGAATTTATAAGCTTTATGTGAAAGATAGCATTTATATCATGTCATGTTTAGAAAACATTTCCCCATAATGGTAAGTGAATTGCATTCACTTTTGAGTATATTAACCAGAAAGAAAACTTTAGAAAGACAATTAAAAGAGAAAAGCAATCATTCCTTCCTTCCCCTGTTATGTTTATGGAGTAATCAATAGGTCCAATACCTACTTTACTAAGGAAGGAAAATCAAAAAGGGAAATGTTACAACTAAAACTTTGTCAACCCTTAGCAGCGTTGCAAAGACATCCGAATGTGTTTTATGACTACCTCTGTGGGGTCAGCTGTGTCTCTGTTTAGGCTCCAACTCCCATCCACTAAGTTCAAATTTGGTTTGCGTTTGTCCCTCAAAGACTCATTTCTGGATGTGCACACATGTGTGTGTACATACAGAATCTTAAGCTGGAACTATGGTATCCAGTACACGGGGACTGAGAGATGGTATAACTCTAAGAGACAGGACTTCAAAGTGATTAGGCTGTAGAGGTATTATCATTGGGAAGACTTAACGCTGCTTTCATGAAGAAGGTTGGATCTCATAGGAGTAGATTAGTTCTTCTAAGATCAGATTGTTATAGAAGAGAAAAACAATAAACAAACAAAAAACCACCCAATCCCAACGTGGCCTCCTGTTTCCTCTCACTGTGGGATGTCTGCCACGTTTCAACTCAGCCAGAAGCCAGCAGATATGATAGCCTTTCAAAGTGTGAACTCAGAACCTCTTTGCTTTATATATTTCCCAGCATCAGGCATGTGTTATACTGCCCACTCCATTTTAGGGTTCAGCCTCCTCTGGATAACTTTGTCTTCAGAACCTTTGTCTCCTTCCTTCTGCTCTTCTACTATCAAAGGACACGTCTTTCTTTCCCTTTATAAAAATAGCACTCCAGTTTTATCTTCAGTGAAAAGATCCCACTGAAGTAAAATCTTGTACAAATAACAATTCTGGTAGGCAGGGAGAGTGGTTCTGGTATGGACCTTCGCTCTAGCCTTCAGCCCTAAAAACCCAGTTGGCATGGATTCAACCTTCACTGAAGTTGTTTCTCCGTCACCTTTCTCATCTAGTGGCCCTCACCTCCTCCAGAAGTTGATGGCTCCTCACCAGCTCCTGCTTTTCACTCACCTAGACTCAAACACACCCTTGACCTGAGTCTGTCCACCTTCACCCACCTTCGCCTCCACCTCTGTCTACATCACCTCATCTGGATGATTTCATCACTTCCAGGCACTCTCTGTTCTTGTTACCATCTAAGTCATTCTCATACCGTGGCCACAAGAGCCTTTAAAGAGGGAGAAGTGGATCTGTCACATCACTGACAGAAAGCCCCATGAAGTGACAACTCTAGTTTTATTACTAAATCCAAATCTTTAACTCCACCTGACCTGGCCCTCCCTGCCTCCAGCACAACCTTACCTGGTACTTGCTTTTGGCCTGTTTTCTGTTAGGCGCAACAAAGCTCAGTTTCTCTCATTTCATGTCTAAGGCTTTGATTCTCTTCTGTATGAAGCCCTAGGTAGAGGTTTTCCTATTGCTTGAAAAGGGAAGGGCAGAAGGACAGTTTCATGAAGGACGTTTGGTGGGTCTCACTAAGCAGGTACCAACTGAAGAAGGACTGAAAGGAGGTGGAAGATGAGCGGGAGCACATCTGGTGTGCCCAGAGGACAGAAAGGAGGCTGGTATCTGGGACACATGAAAGGAAGAGTAGCTGCTTTCAGGGAGGTCACAGGGACTGGCTTAGAAATCCTGGTAGGCGCTACTCTGACCTAAATCAAGAACCATGGAAAGGTTTTGAGGAAAGGAATAGGGTAGATTTTACAGAATGACTCCACATGTTCTAGTGAAAACAGGCTGCAGAAGCCATGAGGTCATCAAGGCATGGTAGTCCTGAGGGAACACTTACCTTGGTCTTTTGTGTGGATATCAGACCCCTGTTTGCTGAAGATATGGCAACTGATTACTGTTGCATGAAGATGAGCTGATCTTCTGAAAGTGAAAGACTCTGAATAGGTGGACTAGACCTCAATGGATGAATCTGCACTGAGGAGCATTTGGAGACACTAATTTGATACAATAGACCTTAACACAGATGAAAGAATGTGTGGATTCCAGTTGGAGGGCTATGGGTGGGTGCTGGTGGGGAGGGGGAATAAACATGATTATGATTGATTGAAACATTCTGTATGAAATGCATGATTCAATAAAAAATTTGCATTTCCCTCTCTCTCTCTATATGTGTGTGTGTATATATATATATATATATATATATATATATATATATGCATATATCATGGTGTTCATGTGGATGTCAGATGAGAACTTATTGGGGACAGGGTTTACTCTCCTATCACCGCAAGGGTCCCGGGAATTGAACTCAGATTGTCGGGCTTGTGTGCAAGTGTTTTTGTCCTCAGACCCATCTCACTTCAGTGGGCCTCTGTCTGCTTTATTCCGTTTTCTCTCAGTTGGAATGTAAGCTTCACAAAGGTAAGAATAATTGCTTGATTTATATCAAGGACCTGGAACAGTATTTAGCAAATAGTGTTAAATTTTCTGAGAGAATGAATTTTGAATGAATTTAGTGTAGCATGGGGCATAGGCTAGATAATGAAAAATCAATGGTCAGCTTTATTGTTTAATCAGTAGAATGGATCTTCCTTTTAAAAGATACTGAATAATAAGAAAGGAAAAGAACATGAGAAGGGAAAAGGGGAGAAAGTGAGAGCCATGAATAGGAGAGAAGTAGAAGGAGCAGAAATTAGGGGAGGTTTGTAAAGAAATTAAACTAAACAAAATCTCATTAACCTACTTCTCCACTGGCTCTGTGATCTCCCAATGTAGAGAAAAAGTCGTAGCAAGAAAGATTTAATGTGTGAACATCAGGGTGAGTAATTTGCTTATTTTCTCTGTAGAGACAGATGCGGAATTCTTTAGGCTTTGTGGGCCATGCTGTGTCTGGCTCAGCTGCTTAACTCTGATCTCACAGCTGGAAACCAACCGTGGAAAAGATGTAATAGAGTGGTGGTAGCTGTGTCTCAATAAATCTCCTTGTTCTTTCTTGTTCTACCACCCCTTCTCCATGTCCTCCTCCTCTTCCTTGTCCATCTCTTCTTCTGTTTGTTTTATTTATGTATTTTTAAACTTACTTATTTAAATGAAAATAGGTGGTGTAGGCTATAGCTTCATGATTCCTAGTTAAATGCACAGTGTTGCAAAATGTTGTTCATTATAGATTACAGTTTGGGGGTTAAATTAAGGAAGATCTAATATTTACCATGACCTATTTGTGAAAAAAAAAATCGTGGCAAAGTTGGAATGGAATGAATATTTACCACCCAACCGTGGAAACACAAAGGTGAAATTTTAATATATGCATTTAAAAGATTAATGTAAGAATGTTGCATTTTATTTATCACGATACTGCCATAGGTAATATAACAGGGCAAGAAGGAGAAAAATTTATGGATACAGGAAAGAAGGAAGAAACTAAATTTGTACTTACTCGTAGATTGTGTCATTATTAAAAAGAAAATCCAAGATAATCCATAAACTATTTGAACTAACAAGAGAATTTATAAGGTTCTCAGACATAAAGTCAATTATGCAAATTAATATCATTCTTATAATAATAAAAGCTAACATTTACATTTGATTACTCTGTGCCAGGCACTTTGCATATATTAGCTTATTTACTCTCACAAGCTCTATATGAGGTAATCCTGGTATTATTCTTGTTTGAAATCTGAGAAAACGAGGCTCAGTAAAATTAAAGTGCTTTTCCTCAGTGGTAAGACTAGTAAGTAATGGAACTGGGATGTACTGAAAACTGGTGATACTGCTTCTCTTCCTCTTACAAATCAGAGCAAGTCCATTAAAAATAGTGGAAGAAAACATTTTCCTTAACATCAATTTTTATATATATATTTATTTATAATATATAATATATTATTTATATATACCTTAGGAATAAGGGAAGAGAACTATGGTAAAGTCATTATGGAAAAAATTCATAGACATCATTAAGAGACAGAGAAGTCCTGAATAATTAGTGAGATGTTTATTTAAATTCATGTATTAGGTGTTTCAGAACTGAAGAAGTGTCTAGTTTTTCCAAGTTTATAAAGTCGATGAAGTTTTATTTAAATGCTGATTAGTTATGATGAAAGTTTTGATAGGTTTTCATTGTCAGAATGGAAAATTCTTAACCAGTTAAACAAGCAGAAAATGAGAAATTGCCTACATATCGATTTATAGAAAGCTTTGCCACATGATAACACTTTGGAGTTTTAAATTAGCTCAGAGGTTAAAAACATGGATCAAGTGGAATAGAATAGGTGGTTTAGAAGATATCAATATATAAAAGACCAGAGATGCCTATAAATAATCAAGGGTCAGGTATAAGAAGGCCACACACTGAAGAGGAAGCTTAAAGAGCCAGGCTGTGCATGAAGACATGTTCAGTCTTACTAGTGGATGATCAGAAAGTGTAAATTAAGACATTGAGATCCTATTTTTACTTTGGTCTAATTGGAAAGAAAAAAATTTCTGCTTATGCTAAGTGTCAATGACTACGTGGGAAAGCAGGTGAGAGTAAAAGGTGGTAAGCCTCCTGGGAGACTAATTTGATAGTATCTAGTACAGTTTAAAGTATGAATATATACATCCAAAGACCTAGTAATTCTGCCCTAGGTTTCAAAGTTTTGACTCAGAAGGAGTTTGCTTATCTAAAATTGCTTATAAAATATCAAAAAGTATCAAATAAACCTTAGTACTAAAACAGGTAAATTCTGAACTATGCATGAAATAGAAGTTTAAGTAGCTAAACGTATATTATTCATTCAATAAATATTTTTGAGCAGCTATATGAGAGGCACTGTTTATGTGATCAGTATACATTCTTGATAAATCTTTTACATTTTGATTATTATTTTTATTTTATGTATATGAATGCATTGCCTGCATGTATTTAAGTACACTCATGTCGTGCAATGCCCATGGAGGACAGAAGAACCCCTGGAATTGGAGTTACTTCTGGTTTTTAGGTGCCATGTGGATTTTGGGAATTGAACCCTGGTCCTCTACAAGAGCAGTCAGTGCTCTGAACCACTGAGCCATCTCTCCAGCTTCCAATCTTTTTCATTTTAATAGGAGCAAGAGAGTATATAATAAATAAGCTTAATAAATGGTTTGAAGCTGTTATGTCAGCTATGCAACAGATTAATATAATAATGGTAGATACTGAAGTCATTCTTTGAGTTGAAAAAAGAACACTTCAGGAAATAAGACAAAAATAAAAATTAATACCCTGATAGTCACAGTAAATTCCAGCTTAACACGATAAATAGGCTTGAGGTGATGGATATACTAATCCCTGTAATTTGGTCCAGGCTGTTGTATCTGTATATTGAAACATCATACTATACCTCATAATGTATGTTATATGTCAATTAAAAATGAAATACTGGCAAATCAGAAGTATGACTGAAAATGTGCTGCATTTAAAATGTAATCCCTGTCTCTGTGGAGAATGAGAGCATTTGGGCAATATGATCTATTGCCTATAATTTTTTGAGGCAGGGTCTGGAACTCTAGATATAACGGAGGCTGATCTTAAACTTGTGGCAGTCCTACTGCCTGAACCTCTTGAGTGAGATTATAGGCATGAACCAACTGGTCTGCATTGTAATTAAAAAAAATAAAAATTCAAGATCAAATATGACAAAACAAAATTTTATTTGTTAATTTGGGGTACCTGTTATACAACATTACAGCATTTTCTTTGTTATTTTTTAAAATAAAAATTGAATAACAACTATGGAAAACACTTTGATGAGACTGACTCTCAGGAAGTGTTCAGTGAAGCTTAGCTGTTGCTGCTTATTGCTATGTAGATTATTTATATTTGATTCTCTTTCTGCAGCATCTTTATATCGCTTTCAGTCTGCCTGACTCTATGCCTGCTTAGACTTTGACAGTCCCACTTCCTACGTAATTAAATTCCATGGAAAGTGCTTGATTTTTAGTTCAATTGCAGTTCTGAAGAGTACCTACTGAGAGATCCAGTATGCATAATTTAGGTAAATTGTTAGCAAAAGATTTGTTCTGATTACTTTTAATATCTACACTGTGCTGGAACTTTGAAATAGGCTGTATTGTGAATCCCGTATGGAGAAGTACATGGTCTTTCCAAGCCCAATGGCTCTGGGACAAGGTACATGAGTCATGTGACTGATCTTCCTTCAGTTCTGCAGGCTGTTGGAGTTAGGACAATGGGCTGCTCCAGACAATGAGGAATGGGAAATCTTTAGCTTATGGGCCTTCTTCTGATCCCTAGAGAGAGAGAGAGAGCGAGCGAGAGAGACAGAGAGAGAGAGACAGAGAGAGAGAGCATGTGTGTGTGTGTGTGTGTGTGTGTGTGTGTGTGTGTGTGTGTGTGTGTGTGAAGCTATAGCATGGTACCCTTGGGGAAGATTTTAATATACAGTCAATGATTCCTTTCAAACGCTTTCATGTGCAGCTGCTGTTGGTGCCTGGAGAGTTCTAGTCACCGCCTCCATAGGTGATTCTATATTCTCAAGGTGCCAGCTCAGTGCTCCTGGGGTAGACTTTGCTTTCTGGGTCTCTCTCCTGTAAGCAAGCACTTGCAAGTCTTGAGATAATTAAGTCCTAAGCAGAATTTCACCAAAAGGTTGCCAATAGGTTTGGGCAGAAGGCTTATTGGTAAGGGCACTTACTGCACAAATATGAGAACCTGAGTTCAGATCACGGTGCAGATAAAAAGTTGGGTCTATCCGTGTACACCTGTAACCACAGTGCTGTGGGGGAGTGGAGATGGGAAGAGTGCTGCGCCTTGCTAGCCATTGGCCTAACTCCAGGCTCAGTGAGGAAGCCTTTTTTTGAAGAAATAAGGTGGACAGTGATAGAGCAGGACACCTGATGCTCAGGAGCACATACAGAGAGGTGTTTACTCACACATATGCATACAGCATATGCACACAAAACACACACACACACACACATATACATACATACATACATATATATATATATGCATACATACACATAAATATTTTTAAAGCTTACCGAAAGAGGTCATGTGAAAAGGATTAGGAAAACATGTCTATTTTTTGTTCATGTTCTTCTGTACTCACTCCCAGGCCCCACGACTCTTGGCTATTGTTCTAGAATCTGGATGTCATACCATGCCCATAGCTATGAGGAATCTCACCAGGTGCCTCCACAGTCACCTATCTGCAAAAGCATATATCTCTGAGGTTTTTCTCTCCTTTCTACAACCTGACCACCCACCCGGCTCTCCTGTTTGTTTCAGTCAATGCTGTTATCCCTCTGTTCATTTGCCTCTGGTGTTTCTCTGCTCTTCTGTCTAGGTCCAGTCTGCTTCTTCCCGTTCACTCAGTGTGAATGACAACCTCTTGCAATCCCATTATCTGCCCAGCAGTTGCTTCTGCTTCCCTGTCTTTGCTCAGGAAGCTGTTTGTGAAGAACCTCCTAATCCTTCCTGTCATTGGACTGTGATTACTCATTAATTCATTTATCTTCCTCTTCAGTGTCAGAGAATATGTTTTTAATTTGTGTTTTCCTTGCTTGAGTTTGAGCAGCTACAATGAAGTGGAATTTTCATTTTGTCAATATCTGGAAGATACTGATAAGTTTTGGACTTCAGCGATGCTTCTTTGGGGGACCCCATAGGTCACACACTTCAGCCCTCTCGAAGTTTTCCATTACACTGTAATGGAAGGGGGTTGGTAAAGCAAAACATTTCAGCTTCCTCACTCCTATATAACAGCTCTGACTAAAGTTTGCTGGTCCCAGCCTATGGTCTATACTCTATTTTGCTCTCCTGTTTGGGGGTTGATTCTGGATTCAGGGGACTTCAGTAGAGCTTTGTTGCAACTTTCTGCTCTGGATAATTTATCCTTCTTCACCTGACCACAGACATGCTAATTACAGTCACTTACAGGAACTGCTTCCATTTATTATTAATCACCATGAAATGCAGTGATCCAATATGTGTGCCATAATTTATTCTTCAAATATGAATTGGTTATCTGCTATCAATCACTGTGCTATGCAATTGATGGCAATACATGGATTACGTCAAAGATTAATTTAGTTGTATTTTTTTATTTGACTCTGGAAAATTGTCTGTTTACTTTTGCTTATTTTTCACATCCTCGCCCTTACTAGATAGCCCGTAACATACACACACACACACACACACACACACAAACCACCTAGCTATTTTGGTTCTACATCCAGAGAATCAAAGAAAGTAGTCTCAAAAGGAAAGGCTGAGTGAGTTTCCTGGGACCCCAGGGCCAAATACTTAGATTCTTTCATCTTGTGATCAGCAAGTTGGGCTTTACCACCCACAGCCCCATAGTCTAGAAGCTCCTCAATAGTGTTACCACTGCCCTTTATCTATGTTTTTAATTTGGGCAAGTGGGTCTGACTACACAGGTTTTAGCTCTTAGAAAACATGGAACAATATTCGTATTCGAGGGAAAATGAGAATCCTTTCTAGTTCCACACTGGTAACCACCTGGAAACAGTGGTTCATTGGTAGAAATTTGGATAGGTCATATCTGAATAAATGGAGTACTTCCTGGGCACCATGCAGTGTGGTGGTCTTCTGAGATGACAGACATGAAAATGAGCCACTCAGATTTCTCACTCTGGGAAGTGTAATATCCTGACAACCCCATTGCCATGCTCTGGAATGTGTCACCATCCATCAGTGCCTTTGAGCTTTTCTCGGCCACTAGTAAATAGGCAGGAAGACCAAGACATCTCAGTCCTGGGAGACTAGCATTATTCTTGCATTGTCATCTCAAGCCACCCCCGCCCTTCCCCTTCCTCATTCCCTCTCTCCTTCATTTCCTTTCTTATTTTCATCCCCTTCCCTCAGGGATGGGCCAGCACTGTGAGCTCAGGGTTCTCTCAGACAGATCTGATTTCCTCTTCATTTCCCCTCAAAGGAGTTTTTGTTAGTGCTTCAGTCTGTCAGGACTGGCACAATAAATATTAGCGACTAGGTGGCTTGATTTAATATCGGAAACTCATTTTTTGCAGTTCTGAAGAGCAGGAATCTGAGATCAAGGTGTTATAAGGGTTGCTTTGGTCTAAGGCCTCTCTCCTTGACCTCTAGGTGGGCATCTTTTCTGTGTCTATATTTGTTCTTTCCTCTGCATCACTATGAGTTCTAATCACTTCTTTCTTAGAAGACACTAGTCCTAGGGTGTCAGGGATAATGACCAAATGATCTCATTTTGACTGAGGCTCTATATAGCCTGCATGAACACCCACATCTTCAAATACAGACAGCATCTGAGCTGCAAGAAGTTAGGAATTCAATATGTAACTTGGGCAGGGGGTGTATCAAACAACGCATCCCACAACATCTGATCTGCCTCCCTTGTGCTTGGGTTAAAGGAAGATTGTGCCACACCCAGCCCCATCTTTTTTCATATTTAATCCTGTATCGGTCTTTGCTTTTCAGAGGATAGGGACCAACATACCCAGCCACCAGGTTGATTACGGGTCTAACTAAGGTTAAATTATTATGGTGAATTTTCTGTCTTGGAAACAACAGAGTATATGGAATGATCTCCTTTCCTTCTTAGCTGTTTTGATGGGTTCCCCAAGTCTTTAGCTGTAATTCAGACGTTCAGATATTTTATTGCTTTCAATATGCATAATATAAGTTTTGCAAGGCCTATCATGAATTTATTAATTGGTGCCATTAATTTGGTTGTTATTTAGTCAAGCATAATCATTGTTTTATTAGGTTCAAAACATGAACATGAAGAAATACTTCCCTTTAACTCACTGCTTCATTTAAGTGGGGAATATAAATTTTGGAGTGTCGTTGGCTGTTGAGGATTTTATTATTTCATTTTATAACAGATTATTATTTAATTTTAAAGGCAACTTCTTGACTTCTGGAATTTTCATTTGTATTTTTTAAATAGCAACTCATGACATGGAGATATATATATATATATATATATATATATATATGTATGGGTAAATAAATTAAAATGATGTTTTAAACTATGAGTTCACTCAAAGCTTATATTCTTTCATTGTACTATAATAGGTGCATTAAAGATGAAATAAGGAGTTATTCAAGATCTTGAATGTCTTCTATATCAAAGAAAACAATAGTTCTGTCTATACCGGAATATCCTTCCAACAAATTTATAGCCTAGATTCTTTTTAATAGCTAAGTTCAAAACTGTTTCCTCATCTAGTCTTTTTACTTTGGCTTAGTGCTGCAGAGCCTTACCTTCCTCTGTTTTTCTGTAAAACTTTTTCACTTAGTGTCTTATATTACTTTTTTAGTGGTTTTAGGTATGTATGCAAACTCTGGTTACAACAGCTAGATTATCAATTCCCAGGAATCTCTTATTGTGTTATTTAGATGCTAAAGGAAAAACAGAAGGTGCATAAGATATGGTTCCTGTCAATGTCTCTCTGATTGCTGGAAATTGTGAGAAGCAACCATAAAACCCAGCTGACAAAAAACTACTTTGTGCATGCAAATCATATTCAGTTTACAGTAAGATGAATGACATTCATGTATAGTGCTATACTAGGTACTTTTTATCAGGTAATTAGTTATAAATGGTAAATGCATTTCATACATAAGAACAATTGGCTTTTATTTTACACAGTTAGACCATGGCTTTAGATTTTCTTTTTAGTAAGTCTTAATTATAAAAATCGTCATAGTTAGCAGTTCTTTAGCTGATACTAACACACACACACACACACATGTGATTCAGCATCTGGCTAATCATGATTCCTTGGCATTCACATGCTCTGCAGACCTGACATATCTTCTGCTTTGGTGCCTGGTTTTGCAACCTCCTCCATTTGCCTCTCTGTCCCGTTCTTACAAGGTCCTGGTCGACCTGTGTTCACCTCTGAAGTTGTGAGATACCACCATTGTGGGACGAGAGCCCTGAGCTGATCGAGCCAGCAGGATGGGTCATACTTTGAGAAAAGAGAGGCAGCTGGAGTATAGCTATGCCAGTTAAGGTTAGGAATAACATGAGTCAATGACTCAGCAAGGGGGGCCACCACTTCACAGTTTCTCCTGCAGAGAAAGAAGAAGTAAGCAGAGGGAGAGATTCAAACTGGGAGAGGTTGGGAATTCTGAGTTCTGCCTTAACGATAGTGGCTTGGAAAATTCCTTGAGTCTTCATTCTTCTGGGCTTTCAGAAAGTCATGGGAAGGACTTCTGAAGTCTTTTCTATTCATCCAAGCAGAGATTTCTTCATTAGAATCCATGGGCTATGCATTAGCCTCAGAGACCCATGAGATTCTGGGTAGATAGTCAATGATTTTCGAGAAGGTCAATATTTTTCTGGTGAGAAGATTGATACTTTTAGTAAAAATAAGTAGCTTTATTTAGATCTTTGACTCAATATTGGTTAAGAACCATATCAAGATCATGTATTTTAAGAACAGTTTTGTAAACTATTGTGATGTAATATGGGGAAATGTGGAGCTGAGGAAAGATACTGAAGAAAGCCGAGGGGTTAGCGGTATTCTAGCTCTACTCTGCTTATTCTTGGTTTGTCTAAATTAAAAGCAGAGTAAAACTAAAAAGAAAAGTAAATGTGTGCCATTAAGTAGAATCAGGAACAAGATTAAGATGACCATACAACCTATTTACTTGCTTAGGATAGATCACAAATTTGGCTGTAACCCTAAAAGAGAAACCTAGTTAGTTAATAACACCAGAGGATCCATAAGAAAGAACAATTGCTTTGGGTAAGTTTTATCCTTGTCAGGGAGACCAAGACAAGATTCTGTCTCAAAAATTTTAATGAAAGGTACTTTATAATGTACCTTACAATCTCTTAACCTTATATCTATGATCAAATCCCACAGAATTTGCTTTAGCATTGACCAAAACCAAATCGTAACACTCAATTAGTAATTTAAAAAACAGTTCCATGAAGACTATTACTGGGGGGCGGGGGGGGTCCAAGTGTGCAGTTGTTTGCTGCTTTTGCTTTTACAACCAGCAATATTTTTGAGTTCAAGGAGCACATGTGTATTCCAGGCAGGCTATCAGATAAGATTCCTGACATGGAGTTGATGATACAGGTTGGAAAGCATCAAGTTTCCTTTAAGATTGTGGGTTTTATGTTAAGACTCATATGCCTTAAAAATATTGCTAGAGAAAGGGGAGAAATCTTGGAAAACTGAAAAGTGTTTCTTAGGATGTGGTCCATAACAGAAAAATTATTTGCTTCCCCAAAGAAGTGATCCAAGGGTGATTCAGTATTGATTATGTGTAAACTTCTTGACTTTGGTGCGTCTTTGCTTTCTAATACATATCTTAGATGTGGGCACGGGAACTGTACTGTACTGAATAGTCAACTTGACACACCTGAGTAGAGAGGGCCTCAATTGGGGAATTGCTTCCATTGAAGTGGCCTGTGACCATATGTGTAGGGCATTTTCTTGATTGTTGAGTAAAATGGGAGGGCTCAGGCTCCTGTGGGCGGTACCGCCCCTGGACAAGTTGTCCTATATTATATAAGAAAGCAGACTGAGCATTGGCCAGGAGGTCAAACCATTGATCTGTGTTCCTCCATGGTCTATGCTTCGACTCTTGCCTCCAGGTTCCTGTTGTGAGTTCCTACTTTGGTCTCTTTCAACAATGAACTGTGACCCAGTAGATCTAAGCCACATAAACCCTTTCCTCCCCAAACTGGTATTGGTCAGAGTGTTTTGTTACAGCAGCAGAGAAGCTAACTAAGACAGAAATTGTCACCACAAATGGGTATTGCTGTGACAGACCTGACTCAGTTGTTTTGGGAAGGATTGTGGAAGCATTTTGAACTTTGGGCTGGAAAAGCCACTGAGTGCTTAAAGTTTAGTGATTTGTGGAGCGTGGAACAGTTCTGCTGACAGGTGTAGATGATGGAGACCTATCTTGTGAAGCAGTAAAGGGAAATAAAGATTATCAGTGCTCTTTGTATGATAGTTTGAATTGAGAATCTGTGGTTTCTGGTCCGCTGGGATGGAAGAATCAGCTATTGATTAAGAAGAGACCAGGACTACATCTTTACTGGGACAATAAATGATGGTTAACTGGAGCTGAAAAATCAGTTGTGAGTTCCAAGAGATCAGTATCATTGTGGCAAAATCTTCTGGGAAATATTTCCTCAGGGTAAGCCCACAGAAGCTGTGGTCCAGAGGGAGCCTGAGTCTCCATTTCAAGCTGGAATCAGGACTTGGTAATGTGTGAATCTCTTGCATGATACTGGTGTTGAAGCGGGTCATACAGAGAATCTGAGACTTTGCACCAAAATAGGCCAGGGGAGCCCGATGATGAAGGCAAAGCGTAAGTCTCAGTAGAGACCCAGCATACTGGAGATGCCAAGACCAGGGGACAACCACCAAGGGCAGTAGCAGGTGAGGAGTAGAGGCAGACTAAGCCTAAAGACAAGCTGTGTGTATTGTGGACAGCAGACCAGAGAAGTGGAGCTGCCAAACCTTTGGAGTCCAGAAAATCATGAGTGAATCCCGGATGTCCAGCCTTGAGCTTCTTTGCTGGACTTTGGTTTTGCTTAAGTGTGTGGATTCTTCCCTTCGAAATAAGACAGTACTTCTCCTGTTTTGGATTTTACAGGAACTCTGAGTTCCTACCTTGGGCTCCCTCAATGCTGAACTGTGGCCCAGGAGAGGTAAGCCAAATAAACCCTTTCCTTCTCAGGTTGGTAGTGATCAGCATTTTGTCACAGCGATAAAGAAGCTAAGACACTTCCTTTGCATGAACTTACTGAAAAGAAAAAGTACAGAACATGGGATGAATTTATTATTTACTGTTTAATTCATTATAAAACTTAGACAGGCATAGTTTAACAACTGTATTGGTCCAAATCTTAAGGGGCTTGATCTTTGTGGCTGATAAATATATACTGATAAATACAGAGCAAGCCAGTACCTTGATGAAATCCTGAAGTAACTGGGCCAAGCAATAGCTTAGGTCAGAAGAAATATCAGCACGTAAAATTGGAAGGGTTTAAAACATGACGAGAAGGAGCGGCATACAGAGTGCCATCTGACGTGTTCTGAACCTTTGTTTATAGTGCTGTCTAGAGAAGATGAAATAATATATAAAGATTAGGGAATAGGGATCTGCAGAAATGGCTCAGTGGTTAATGGCACTGGCTGCTCTTGCAGAGGACCCGAGTTTTGTTCTCAGCACCCATATGGTGGCTAACAACCTTCCTAACTCCAGTTCCAGAGGATCGAGTACCTCGGCAGGCATTGAATGACATGGGTGTACTTATGTACATGAAGCAATACACTCATATGCCCAAAATAAAAATAAGTAAATATTTTAAAAATTAAGGAATAGAATAATTTCCAGTTCCAACACAGGTTGTGAATAGTTACAGTGTATATTGTGATTCCTCACAGGAGGGATTCTGGTGCTAACCATGGTGCTGAAGGAGGGGGGCTGTGAGACTGATTCAGGTTTTGGAGGAGCTCAATGTTTAGCAAGGGAGACTGGCTTGTAAGCAAGCAGTATACCCTGCCTTGTGAAGAAACGAACTGTGGGGGACTGCTATAAGTGGCTGAAGGGCAGTCAGTGGGAGAGCAGTCAGGAGCTAACCAAATGTCTAGCCCATCAAGCAAGCCAGTCAATCATTTTAATTTAGGCAAACAACACGAGCTTGAGTAAATGTTTCACTAAATTGACTGGTTGCTTGAGTGAATCAACCTAATCAAGTGTGTGCTGGCGTTTTATAGACACAGCCTTAACAATGCAAATATAATTATAATCCTTTGCCTTTGAAAGAATTTTGTGGAACTTTCCTGGGGATATGGGCTAGGAGCGCAGTGTGGCTAGCCTTGTTTTGACCTTCTGATACATGGTGAGAATATGATCATTTTAATGGTGTATCATTCATTGTCTGCAAATGTGTCCAAATATTTCGAATACTGATCTTTTTCTATGATTATAAAAGATATATTTGAAGTCTCTTTTTGAAGGTTGATCTTTTTTGTCCGACTGTTCACTGGTATCTGATCTAAACTGAGATGACTTCGTTTATGATATAACCACTCTCCCAGCTTTTAAAAATACCTGCTTTCAAAACTCTGCAGACATATTTTCCACACCTACCTTAACCAAGAACTTTTAAAATGACTTGACTGAAAGCTCAGAATTTTAAGGGCTTTTCTCTAGCAATACTATTTTTAGGAAAGCAAACAGAATATTTAGTCCTTTTCTTTTCCAAAATCCCCTGTCTTTGTCTTCAAAAACCACTGTGTATCAGTATTCAAGGTTATCTGAGGAATACAGTGGATAGAATTTTGCTTTTATCCTCAGGAGCTTGTACCAGTAAAAACACAGGATTTGTTGAAGGTCAGAGATGTGCCTCTCTCTGTGATGTAGACAATATAACTAAATTTGTACTCTCATTGTAACTTCTGGGTCTGAACTTGTGTCAATAGTAAGAACAACCTTAAGACTTGCTATTTAGAGTTCAGTCTGGGAGGGAAAGGAGAATTTTCTGAGAGAATGAGGGTTAGAATTGCAGAGACTCCCATTGGTTGTATAGTGAAAGAGCCATTTTTTTGAGGGGAAAATATACTAGTGGCAGACTCAGGTTTTAAGCCTGTAATATGAGCTTTTGTCTTCCTTTCATGGTAATCATATGATATACTCAAGGGTTACAAACTAAGATGTCTATACTGGTCGGGCCAGGTTATATAAATGAATCACTCCGGGCCAGCTATAGAACAGTAAGGAATAGTGTTGACAACGGTAAACTGAAGAACATTCATGCTTTTGTGTAGGGCATTAAAACTTTTTCTGTAGGCTGAAATTGGCTGTTGAATTTACCAATTTTCAACTCCTGAATTAAAGGGCATGTGGAGAAAATATGCTAATATGTAGCTGATGGAGAGGTGTGAGGACTAATTATTCAGTGGCGTCCCTGTGTAGTTTTCGTTTTGTGCCCATCTCCAACTTGATTAAGGAGAAGAGGAAACAGTGGATTAGTGACATTCCATCTTGGAGATTCAGAATTTTCATTCTCTCAAAAAACGATTCCATTAGACCACGGCGATGAATCTTCCAAGCTTTAGATTTTGTGGTATGTCTTCCAGACAGCATAATTTGTGATGCACTGTTAGGTCTTATGGGAAAATAATTGAATAGATTAAAAGCAATGTGTTTACACATGTGATTCTAACTTTCATTATTAATGGGCTCTATTATTTTTAATGTATGTGTCCAGAATTTATATGAAGAAGGATTGTTCTGCGGGCCATCATTCTTGTACCTCCTAAAACTTAAAGGTTGCAGTTAAATGATAATGAAAGTCCCTTTGACATTATCTACAGTTTGGTAAGAGAAATGTGTATAGTGTTTTTCATAGTCACTATACATGGGTTTGGGAGATGTAAAACACAGGTTTCCATGTTTGAAATCTGCTTTTAACCTTTATAACGTGTATAACCTTAAGTGAAATACCTAACCTCTGGAATCTTCAGTTTCTTCATTTATTTTATAAGACTTTTGTAAGGCTTTTTAGGGTAAAGATTTTAAGAGATTGGCATAGACGAATATTTTTATAATTTTAGATGGGGAAGGTTTTAAAAATAAAGGCAAAAGGCAAACAACAAACTAGGAGCGTAAATCATGACACATATACTGAGTAGAGGGTCATTATATAAAAAAACATTCTCCATATTTAGTTGGAGATTTATATAACTCATAAAAGTGCTGCCATACAAACAGACAATTAATGTGTGAAAAGATTTTTAACTCATTATGATAAAAAATTAAAGCAAGATAATATATTGATAACAAAACAAAAATATACCAAGAAATAAAGAAAGGACTCTTGGTAATTTCTAGAGAACTACTGATTAAGGATCTATAGAGTAGCATTGGGGAGTTTTAGGTAAAATTCTTTTATACAACAAATGATCTTTTCCACTATAACCTTTAGCAGAAATAAAACCACAACCTAAAGCCAAATAAAAATTTAAAAATAGAAAACTCTTACCTTCCTTACCTTATGGAAAAAAAAAAAACCACAAGCTCTTTCTCTTCTCTATACCCCAATCTGGAGGATATCCAGTTCAGGAAAAGTGGAGTTCTGAGAAGGGAATGCATAATTTGGAGACTTAAGGTCCATTTTATATTTTCTTAAATTTCCTATGTTCATGCATAGTTAAAGATTTGGGCTATTTATCTCCAGTGGGAATTAATGTTGCTATTGATTTTTTAAAGTACCTCAAATTGAGGTAGTAAACAAAGCTTTATAAAGTATAAGGCTTCAATGTTCCTTATGGAGAACTGTTAGGAAGGTAGTAGGAACAATCTTCTCTGGTGGTAGACTGCGTGACTTGGGTAGCCCAGAGAGAATGTTCTAGCAGTCATTGTCCTTTGAAATGTCTCTATTGGTTATTCAACCACCAGTGAAAGTGAGTTGAATGTGACAGGTTGTAGGGCAAGAGTCCTGTGAAAATAGTGATGAACAGGTAAACGAAATGTCAACATAGAAAGCTGAAAAGGTGTTTGAGCATGGCCGCGAAGCTCACATCCCTTGGATGGATATAATAAGGCTAACAAAGAGAAACTGTAGCTCTGAAAATGCTGGACCATAAACTGTGTTTTCAATCTACAATGAGTAAAAGGAATAGTGAAATAATGGGTTTACTACTAGGAGATGATGGTGCAATTGAATGGATTCTTGAGAAAAGGAAGAGCAGTTCAAACCTTAACATTTTTCTGTTTCTTGCTTTTCAGCAGAACAAATAATTATCAAGTTGAGATGGGGCTACAACAGCACTATAAATAGCACAAGTAGTTAATTAGTAAGATGGATGAGGAGATAATAGAAGATTTAGCTATGGACACATGTAGAATTTTCTAGGTACTAGAGCAATATGAAGATGAGGTCCTAGGAATGATGAAGTTCTGTGGGTATGTTTATGGAACATAAGAGGAATCTGGAAGCAGGCAGATATCTAACAAAGCACAAAATGGCTTAAGTTCAGAACAATATTGATGTTTGGATAATTCACAATTGTTTATATGAACATTTAATAATTTTGGGGGAAAATATGCTAATCATATGTGGATCATAATAAGACATACTTTTGAAGGTCAGGTGATTTTTATTGAAAGAGGTCAAAGAACTGTTGTAGATTAATCACTTTTATGCTTCATCATAGTACTCAAAACTCTTTGTTTAACTCTGTAGGCTTTGAGAGAGAGATGAGAATAAGAATGAATGAAGATGAATGTAAAAATGTAGACATCATGAGGATACCACTAGGTAGACTGAGGTGGGTGAGCAACCATATCTAAAAATTATCAATCTAGGTAGCAATCTCTAGAACATTCTAGAGCTCTGACTTGGTTCTACTCTTTGCATAGAAAATATATAATGCCTGAAGCAAGGACATAAATTATGTTTGTCAAATTTGTAGATAATGACAAATTAGACATTAGAGTATAAGATCAAACTTTCAATACCCTTATATTGAAAAAGTCACTTGAACCAATATATTGGAATTGGAACACTGACTTGACCATCCATACAAAGAAAAACCTGGGCTGTGAGTCGATCACACAGTCAGCTCAATAAGAGGCAGAGCCACCGTGGGGATTCTCTGTCAAGCAAAATTCTACCCACATAACAAATTCCTGAAACCTAATACATGTATAAGCTGCATTAACTGAAAATGCATACCTAGCTCTCAAGAGGTGAAACTTTGCTCTTCATTCAATGACCAACATCTTAAGGTCATAATAATGTTTCTAAATGGGTCAGCAAAGATGATTCATGAGTCTGGAAACCATGTGACATGAGAAGCCTAGAGAAGAGACTGGAGCATCATCTCTGCTTTAGGACATTTCAAAGGGATGCCATCAAGAAAAAAAATATTGTATTATTAGGCAGAAACAAGCTAAAGTAGATGCACATTTTAGATAGATAATAATATATTTTTTTGATTTCCTACAACCAGTGCTATGGAGTCCATTATGATTTAGTTAACTCCTTGCTTTAGAGGCATGCAAAACACTGTTCGTGTAACAATTTTTTAGTGAGCACCTATTTTGTGTGAAACACTCTTCTCAGCTTCGGGTGATTGTATTCAGACCTCAGTTGTTTTCTTCTTGTTCATGAATGAGAGGTGGGAACTATTTTCTCATGCTTGGAATCAAGAGAGCAGGGTAATAAAGGAAACATTGTGGTTCTTTGTAAAATGGTGGACTATCATTGCATTCCCTAGCAGAATCAGCTGCACTGTTTTGATGTTGATGAACTAATAGAATGGGAGGAAGTTTTGGAGAATGATCTTGGAGCCTAGAAATAAGGTTTACTGTACTTTTCCATTTCTGTTCATCTCTAAATAAAATGAAAATGGATATTTGACTTGGGCCCTTAGAAGGCAGGGAAATTGCATAATGTTAGGCTTTGGAGATTTCAGCACAGAACCTAGGACAAAGGTGTGTGGTATGACTTGGAAGACTATGTGGGGGTTTTACCCCATCCAGATTCCTTGCAGCCCCCAAGGATGTAAAAGGAACCCCAAGTGTTAGTGTGGCTTTACTTACAAGCATTTGGTAAGAAGGTGAGGTATAGGAGTCGGGTCAAGCTTTGGCGTGCTCCACTTAGGAAAGACAGAAGAATCATAGCTGTTCTCATGGAAGGATAAGAGAAGGGAGCTGTGCTCTGAAAACCCACTCTTCACCGCAGCATGTTCCATAATCAGTACCATCTAGAATTAGAATGAAAAGCTGAAAGTCTTTTGTCACCAGGCATATAGTGTTTCTGCAGAGGTGATCATGGGGGAGGGTGTATATGTAAGTAGAGGTGGGCAGAGGTTCTGTAAGAACTCTTTGTACTTTCCACTCAATTTACTGTGAACCGAAAACTTCTCTTAAAAAATAAAGTCTATTAAAATGATAACGTATCTGACAAAGATGATCTCTATCTCTTACAATAACCTAGAGTTGATGTGATTTTAATTCTTAATTAAAGAGGTTTTAGCCATTTTTGTTAAGAGCGGGACTAGCTTTTCTAGCTTTCAGAATGAAGATTTTGCTAAGCATAGATAATAGAGGTTGATTTTGGCCAACTCTTATAGATAATCTTTGGACAGGATATTGACTACCAAGAATTGTACAGAGCTTGCAAGAAAAATAAAAGAAGTAAATATTGAAGATACTGGAGACTCCGGGAAGTGTTTTCATATGTGTCTATTACAAATCAGTCCATGTTTGTTCATATAAAGCTATCAACTAATAGACTAAAAGGAAGATAGACCTTGATCTCTACCACATAGCAAAATTCCACACCTTGAGATGGAGGAGAATAGGGAAGAATGTTGTATTCTAACAGTCAAACAAAATAGAAAAGCCCAATTTAAGTTCTTCCTTTATACAGCTCTTCTGGTTGTGGTGGGTGAGATGACTTTTCCCTGTGGTCAGGAGTCTAAGGAGAAAATAGTGAAGACACTTAAAGACATGACAAAAAGGAGGATTGTCAAAGAGAATGGGTTCACCTGTACTGGAGAAAGGGCTACAGAATAGTTCTGAATCAATCTTGAGAAGACAAGAATGAGTGGAGAAAATTATGGGAAAGCCTGCAAGTAGGAAGAACAGAGAGTTTTTTGGTGGGGTAGGAGTCACCCAGAGGAATATCTCTTGAACTGCAGAGAAAAAGCATGTAACCATGTAAAATCAGGAGGGATGACATCTGTAGGCAAGAACAACAGCAAGTTCAAAGAGGCAGTGAGTGGAAAGCCTTGGTAAAGACAAGGAACACGATAAAGGCTAGGATGAGGGTGGAGAGAAGGCTCTGCAATTAAGAGCACTGGCTGCTCTTCCAGAGGACCCAGGTTCAACTCTCAGCTCTCATATAGCAGATAGCAACTGTCCATACTCCAGTTCCAGGGGATCTGACACCCTCTTCTAACCTCCTTTTCTGACCTCCATGGCCATTGCATGACATGGGTGCACTTACGTACATACAGGCAATATATTCATACACATAAAATAAAAATAATAAATAAAATAGTTTTTAAAGGCTAGGATGACTAAAAGAGAGAAGACATGGTAGGTGATGAAGTCACGGGTTGGTTTTGGGGAGGCCTTGTATGCCATAAGATGAAGGTTATTCTCTATATGAAGTCTTTAGAGGGGCTCCTTTAGAGGATGGATGTAATTTGCTATATGTATGAGAAAGATGAATTTTTTTGTAAAGAATGGAGATGTTAAAGACAAGTTCGAAGGAGGGAAACCAATTAAGTACTAACCAGCTCTATTTTCTGACTGGTGTATTAAAATATCAGTTATTGCTTATCAGCATTAATAATGAATACAGATATTCTTCAGAAAACAAGGCTCCCTGATGACAAATTCTAGGAAAGTCACTTGCTGTCTCCCTCACCTTTAAGATAGCTGCTGTTAAGATATTAGCAGTTGGCATGTATTGGGTACTTATGAAGTGCCATGTGTTGTGCCAGGCATGCAAATGAATCTTACCTTATTTAATACGCACGAGAATATGCTTCACTAATACTGTGGAAGAGGTGGAAGCTGTTAATAGCCAAATACAAGACTTGACAAGCTATCAATTTATTCAAGCAAATGATTAGCAGTGCAGTAATTTAAACAAATTCCATATTTGACTAAATTCCATCTTTTTATAAAATTACTTTATTTACAGGATTTTCTTTGAAGAAAAGACTATAGCATCAAAATAAACATGTGAAATATTCTTTAGATGCAGAAATATGCAATCATAGGAATATATCTCATATAAATTATCAAATCATTTTTGAACTGCTCTTCATATGTCATGGTTTTTAATATTCTGGAATTTTATGTTACATAGAAAAACCATATTGAAACACACTATTTATGGAGAGCGTCACACTAATGAGCAAACAAGTTCCTGTGGAGCTGTGTAAACCCTGAATAAAAAGTGAAGGGTGACCATGGAGTTAAAATTGGAAATTTTTGTCAGGCTAAGAGAGGTTTTTTTTTTTTTTTTTTTTTTTTGGTCTGTCTCCATGAATTCAATTTTACAGTTTTTTACTTGATAAAATGATCAAAGCCTCTCGCTTCTAAGCTGGCATCCCTTTGAAATGTAAAATTAATAGTTCAAACCTTAAAAGAGAAATAAGCATGGTTTTAGGTTTCTGAATATGACTAGTTGTTGTGACTACTTGGAAAGAGAAATTCCTCTTTAGAAACAAGTGTCCAGATTTAGAAAGTATTCCGATTCCTTTCTCAATAGGTGGAGAGTGTTCCAAATGCCGAGCCTTTGGTTCAGATTCTGTGTGGCTCTGTGAACAGCATGAGGGCTGTTAGCAACAGCTAAAAGTAAAAAGTTCCAAGTACATTTTGCCACAACCATAGACTACGTAAAGTACAAAAAAACCACAAAATTTCATACTACTGTTATTACTAATGGTAAAGAACCAATGATAAAAACATGGCAAGCTTGTTATACAGAAAATAGCCAAAAAACCCTCCCAAATACTGCTGAAAAATAAAAGAAACAGAATCATTTCTGAATATTAGAGAAGTGCACAGAGTAAGTGTAAATGTGGAGTGCTTTCACACATGTGGGCACATGCAAGAACAAGAGGCAGAGGTGGGCTTCCAGAAAATGAGCTGATATTCCGATATCCAATACACTACATTATTGAAATACTGGTTATTCTATAAGCATGTAAGCTATTATAATATAGACATTTTTTCCAGTTTTATTTCATTTATTTAAGACAAGTCTTATGTATCCCAGAATGGTCTCAGACTCACTGTGTAGTAGAGAATGACCTTGAACTCCTGGTCCTTTGTCTCTCAAGTGCTGGAATTATAGACATGTGAAACTATATTCACATTAAGGTGTGCACAAACATATGAGGAAATTGAGCTTTGAACTTAGCAATAACTTACTGTATTATATTTTATTTTCAGTGTTGGAAAAACTATGAAAGTTAGATCACTGATAAAATAAATGGGAAGATGTGCTACTCTTGCATTAAAATCCATGGGATTCTATTGCTTAGGAAACAGTTCTCTGTCACTCACTGTTACTTTTTCTTGTTCACATACTTCTTTCTAGAAGACTTGATCTTGGAAACTGTGTGCTTGACCTGCCCTCACTTAACGTTTTGTCTGTAACTCTGTGGTGTTTTGGATTAGCCAGAGCCATAGTGGTCTATATTTGGTTTTCCTATTAGAATTTTTCATTCATGGTAGAAACTCAATTACTTTTTTACATTCAAATAATTAAATTTCAAATGAATCCTCCAAATACCTGGGACATCCTTACAGATCACAACTGCTTCCAAGGTGGGTTAGAATTCAGACACTTGCCATTAAATGACCTTTGGCAACTTATGTTGAGAAAAGAAAATAAACACCATCAATGTGAAGCAGTACAGTAAGAAAATACAGATACAGCTTAATTGTGATCTATTATCAAGTGTGGGCTGTGAGCCAGTTAGTTCCCAGGAAGAAAGTTATAACTGGTAAGTACAATTTTGCCATTGTTGCCAAGTATTAAATGCCTAAGACATAGGGCTGAAATTTAATGACATATTTTTTTTAAATCAACATTCAACTCAGTTCTAAAACTGGAATATAAGGAGACAAGAGACAACAATAGAATTAAACAATAATAAAACCCTCCAAAAGACTGGTATAAAACTTACTTATAAATGTTCATTGTATTTTACAATGAAATTTATTTTTATAATGTACTTACTACCTTAAAAACATGGTGATCTTTTTAAAAAAAATTTTCTGTGTCAGTAATTGAGGTCCATTTTAAAATGCCATGAAAAGTAGTTTTGATTTTCCAGTGATACAATAGACACATGTTGTCTTTTTCTAAGTAAAGTCTACTAGAGATACTTAGCATAATTTCATAAATAGAAAATCTCCATTTTGACTCATTGATTAAACATCCAAAACTACTGAATTGGCCCAGTTTGTCTTTTGTACCACATGTACTTACTAAACTCTTTTACTTAGCTAAATTGATATAATACATAGTTAACTTGCTGTAAGATAGTATCCATTAAAGTATTTACTTATTTATTTTTGTTTACTTGTTTTGAGACAGGGTTTTCTTGTAGCTCCAGTTGGTGTGGAACTGGCTATGTAGACCAGGCTGGCTTCCATCTCACACAGATCTGCCTGCTTCTGCCTCCCAAGTGCTAGGAGTAAAAGCATGCGCCACCATACCTGGCCACAGTACTTATTATTAAAAAAAAAAAATAGAAGCTACCAAGGAGAGAAGATGATTTAACAGTTTAGCTTTGGGTTTATAATTCTTTGAAGTTTCCCTTCTTCTTGCCGTCCCTTTCTTTCCTCTCCTTTTCTTTCTTTCTGACAGAAGGTCTTAATATGTATTCCAGGCTTATATGGTTCCAGGCTTCCCTAAAAGTTGTGATCCTCTTCCCTCAGCCTCTTGAGTGCTGGCGTTACAGATGTGCACCACAGTGACTGACTCAAACTTCATTTTTTAAAAAGTCTACTTCTTCAGCTTTGGCTCAATCTTTCAAGGTAAAAGTCTCTCTCTCTCTCTCTCTCTCTCTCTCTCTCTCTCTTTCTCTCTGGGTTTGTGTGTGTGTGTGTGTGGGGGCGGGTATGTGCAGAACCTAGTGGTGTGGAAGCCAACACTTCACTCCTGCTTCTCTTTATCTCTGTCTTGGTCTCTCTCTTCTTTAATAATTGCTGCATTTGCAATACCAACAAATGCAAATGAGCCTAAGTGGCTTTCTCCTGTAGCAGCATTTTGGGAAACGTGAAGATGTTATTCTTTATAAGCATTAAGAAGTGAAGTTGAAAGAGTCGAAAGTGTTGGCAGTTGTACATCACACAATCACTTATCTCTGTTTCAGTAATGTTCTGTTCAGCACACTACACATTCCCCCAGGAAGCTCAGTGGAATCGTCCTTTCTTCTACTTAGAAAAAGAGCTCGAATTTCCTGACTGTATCTATTCTGAATGGTAATTGTGTATTGAGACTCCTGCTTCCTGATTTATGAGGATGATTACGACAACAGAGGAGTAATACAAATTTGGCCACTCCAACATAAAACAAAATGAAACGTTGTCTGAATAATTACAAGGGTCGATAATAGCTGCTCTCTCCCCTCACCATTTTCAAGGCAATGCGTTTATGTCAACAGACAAAAGAATTGACATTTTTGAAACTGGCCAAGAAAATGTTGCCATTCATAGTTCCTTTAGGAAAAATATGGATTCCAACTGTCCACAAGTATTATAACTGCTTTATCACTGGAGTCCTACATATAAATGTTCTGCGTCATTCCTGCCAGCCTGCCCTGAACAGAGTGAGACAGAGATGATGTAGTGGAAGGTGATGCTTGGTGGGGGACTGTCCTGTGGTCTGGGGGAGATGTTTGGCTTGGCACTGATTGAAGATGGGGGATCCAGACAGTTGTGAATGTGAGAATCAGAGGCATAGAGCGGCACAGATTCATCAAAGCGCTGCTCCATCCTTAGCTCTTTGATGTTCAGTGCTGTGTCCAGACACATCCCCTACCTAGTGCTTATAGGAACAGGAGAGGATTTCCTCAAAATTCTCTTCTGGTTTAGCACTGTGATTCTATATTGCTAAATTTAACATTTTGAAATCAGAAACCATCCTTAAAACATCTTGTTTAGGGTGTGTGCTACTCTTCAGTAATGGGGGACAAATGCTTTTATATGCCCCTCCCCTTAGATTGTGCAGATTATACTCTTGCTTCAGAACCAAAGTAGAGTCTCCTTTTTACGTTGCACTTTATTAGGCTAGAATCTCCTCTGAGGAACAGATTTTACTAGCTTTGACTTCTGCTTCTTTTAATAAAAATTTCTCAGTGCAGTTCAATGTAGAGAAAGGATAAAAGAGAAAGGAGATATTGTTTGCACAGAGCTTCCTAGAGTGGTGTAGATAGGACTTTATGTTCACTTTGTTTATAGAGGATCTGATTTAATACTCACAAAATGTACATATTCAGGCACCAAAGCTCAGACAGGTTAGGTAACTTATTTCTGGCAACCCAATTAGCATTTGATAGAGAATTGAAATCTTAAGGTTTGCAGTTTCAAAGTTCTATCAGACTAGACACACATTAGGTGAAACTTGTGCTGTAGTGGACTGCACTACAGAATGCCCAAGGTAATTACTCTGGGTGTTTACAATACTTGTCTAAGCTGGCCAGAGTCAATTTTACAAACCCCGCAAAATGGCAATGACATGCCAAATCAATGTGTATAATTAGAAAAAGGGGAATGTTGGAAATCTATTTATGCCTCAGTAACCAAAAAGATACTGGCTTCCCGCCAAGTTGACATACATTTTTAGAGGCAGAGCACTAAGATAATCCTTTACCTGATATTTAGGATAAATCATGCTGTTTAAATATCCCGCCAGCTACTGAGACACACAGATGAGCTCTCAGAGCAATACCATCACTTTCTCGGATAGTTTGAATTGATAGATAATAATGGAGAAAGTGTCTTTTTTTCCCTAAGAAAATATTGAGATGTGACAGCTAGATGTTTTACCAATTTTCTGTTGTTTAAAAGCTCAATAGCTTCCTAGTGATGACATTTATAGTTCTGAAACATTTCCTTAAACGCAATCACACATTTCATGTACAGTTTGATTATTCCACGTTTATGTGGCAATTATAATGTGTATGTTGTAGAAGACTTTGAAATGTTTTTCTAACCCTATCTCTGTTCATATATCATAATGATTTTGATCACTCTCCTAAAAATAACAATTCCGTTTTCCATCTTACCCCAAACTTGTGTCAATGAAAGATTGAATTTGACTACAAGTAACATAAGTAGTCTACACTGACCACCAAGTTGAGAGTATGCTTTGTCATGCACTAGAGATATCCCACAGATCGGAAGTGGATGAACCGCAGTGGCTTTGTGATGTTATCCAGGCGCCCTCTGGCTTTCAGGCGTACCTTCCTTAATAGGTGGCTCTTACTCTTAAGATTGCTTTGCAGGCAAGATGACAGCTCTATTTCTAGTCTTTCTGGTAGGTTAAAGGAAACAAGGTATCAAGCAGCAAGGGGCTATGTTGCTGTCATGGAAGCAAAACTGTTGAGATATCCTCAGCATCTTCCTGAATATGTCTTATTAAAAAATCATTCCTAGGGGCTGGAGAGATGGCTCAGTGGTCATGAGCACTAACTGTTCTTGTAAAAGATCCAGTTTTGAATCCCAGCACCCATGTGGCAACTAATAAATGTCTGTGACTCTGGTTCCAGAGGATCTGATGTCCTCTTCTGTCCTCTATGAGCATTGTATAACATGGGTGCACTAATATACATGTAGGCACAGCATGCATACACATAAAATTAAAAAAACCCAAAAATTTTAAAAATCACTCTGAGCAGGATGGTGAAATGATTTCACTGGGTTGATTGCTGCCTCCCGAATATGGAGTCCTTTCAGTATGATAAATTGATTAGGTACACAGTTAGCTTTGTTCACCCTGATCCTAAACTTAGCACTGAACTGTGTACTTACTTGTGGTCCTGAGCCAATGTGAAAAGTTCTAGAAAAGAAAACCTTTTGTGAGTTGCAGGGGCTTCCTTTTGGTTCCATGCCACATGCTTCTCTCTTCCTCAGAGTTGTGATATCTCTGCTCCTGACTTTTATGATCCCTTTCTGCCATCATTGTTTATTATCTACTATTTATTGTCAAGTAGTGTCATTTTAGGGTGACCTCTGACACTCCAAAGTGAGGAGCCCCCTTCTATATGTATGTCTCTAGAAAATAGACTTTGCTTTTGTTTTTCCTCTTGTTGAGTATGTTTGTCCTCCCTAAATAATGGCGTACATGTGTGTGTGTGTGTGTGTGCACCCAATGACATGCTCTCCTCTCCAAGCAGGAGATGATGAAAGCAGAGGGCACACTGAACTTATACCTGAGTATCCCTTCATGCTTAGTGTCTATTACAGTGCCTAGAACACAAGCTGTACTTAGTAGGTATTTGCTATGATATAAGCATCAAATGATTTCCACACGCCTGCATGTTTGAACACTTGGCCACCAGCTAGTAACACTGTTTGGGAAAGTTACGGAACCTTAAGGAGGTAACACTTTGCTGGAGGAAGAACACTTCCTGTTCTGTCTCTGCTTCTGGATTGCTGATACAAGGCGCTCATGTTTCTGGTGGTTATGCCTTCGCTGACATAATGGACTGTATCCATCTTTAACTGTAAGCCAGAATAAAGTTTTTCTCTTGTAAGTTGCTTTTGCCAAGCTATCCAAGGTATTTTATCATGACATCAGTAAAGTAATTAAGCTGTTTGTTGAGTGAACTGAAAATGAATGAATGGTGTATAGTTTGCTGGTTTTGCTCTTATATGCTCATCTTCCTTTTTAATGACTTCATTTTTTTGGTCATCTTACTTTTTAAGCACTGTCATTTGTAATTATCTACTCATTCATGTTTATTTTTCTTGGCCCTAGCTCTCTTTCTGGATAAGTCTTCCTCCTTTCCAAGTAGGACTCATTTTTATTCACAATGTTGTATTTCCAGTGCAGGTCTCTCACTTAGATTTCAGCCTCACAAGTCGAACTGCCTGCTGCTTTTTACCAGATTCCCTTTCCATCACCCCACATGCAACAATTTCTAAATGACACTCATCAGATTCCCATCTCAATTTTCTAGTCTCTGGAAAGAATGACACCTTCTAGTTACTTACACTTGAAAACCTGATGGTATTTGCGGCATCATGTATTTATATAATTAGGTGCTATTTCTTTAACTTAGCAAATAGCTCTAGCTGATCTCAGTCCTCAGTGTTGTCACTCTAGTACATTGTGTATGGCTGTGGGTGGTGGTACATGTGACGTGGAAAGATCAGAGGAAACAGGAGTGAATGACCAAAGATCTTCATCAAGCATTGTGCAGAGGCTTCATCAGCTCACCACGTTGGCAGATTCACTTTAATGCCACGTTCTGCTGCTTATGTCTTGTGGAATAATCAATTTAGTTAACTGGGGTTTGCTTTTCAGTGGAATTTATGAGCATTTGGATACTTAAAATTAGTGGTACAATTTATGACATTTATGACTGTAATCATACTATTGATAGTCATATTATTGATAAAATGATCACAAAATCCTATTAAAAAACTACAGAAGTACAACTGCAGTAATAACAGGCTTGGTAAAGACAGATTAGATGTTCATACTCACTCAACTTTATAATATATAAATTAGTAGAAACACTGAAAGTAATAGGTATGAAATTTAGGAAAATTAGCATAATAGCTTCCTGGATTATCTCCTTAATCAAGATGCATATTTTTCTTTTGAGAAAAAAGTGATTCATATGAATAAATTGATTAGTTTAATAAATGGCTAAAGCAGCAACTCTAATGCTAGAATGAGTATTTAAAAATGAAAAATTTCAGTAAACTTTATATTTAACACTTGAAGTGAAAAAAATGTAAGTGAAAAAAATAAACTCATGTTTGAGAAGAGGTTATGTTCAAATGAAGCCACTTATAGCATTAAACTTTTAAAAATGACTGAATTTCTGTGAATTCTCTACAACATGATCATAATTTTAGAGTCCCTCCCCTATCTCATCCCTATTAAAGCCCTTCCCTTCCTGATGTCATGTACTCTGTCATATATATTAAGCCTTATGGAGCCAATTTGTGTCTGCAAATGTCTTTCAGTATGTGTCCATCCACTGGAGCCTGGTTAACCCACCTAGCATCACACCTTAAAGGAAGCCAGCTCTCTCCTAGTAGTCATCAGTTACCAATAAAATGCAATTTCTAAGAGCACCATATAAGTGGATAATGTTTCTGTGGCCTTAGGTGCATGTCCATATAGGTTTGGGTCATCGTTCACATTTTCATCCTATTCTGTAGGGAAGGCAGAATTCTTTAGTACTTTTTTTTTGTTTAGACTGAGAGAGAGCAACGTTTTATAACAGTTTGTTTTTAGTTCACTGCATTTGTCTTGCTGAGATTCATCTCTGTCACCATCATATTCTTTGGGATAGGTTTTGGATAGATAGAAATGTGGAGCAAAGAGGCAAAGAAATGTAGCTGGTATTAATAACCTGGTCACCTCCCTCTTATTTTCCTGATTTTACACCATTTCCTTGCTTTGTTACTCAACCATTCATCTGGTTGTTGGGATTATATCCAGACAAGTGTTACTTATGGGATCCATGAAATATTTGTTTCCTTTTAAATTTGAATTGGTTAACACTGCTCCTTTTAAAATAGCTAGTCTTCCAGAGATTGTGAGTTGTTCAAGCCCAAGTGGCACATCTACAATGCAACCTCAACACCTAAGTCTCATGGAACACAGAATAAGGCGTAAAGAAAATGTTAATACATCCCTCAGTTCTCTTCAATGAAACTCCCTCATGCAACAGAGGGCCAGAACACATAAGGTCACAAATGGCCAAGAATGTGGGTCTCTGGAGAGACTCCTTTAAACTCCACCCATGCAGGGCTCAGGGGCCATTGTGGAAGACATTGCAGAAAGATTGTAACAGCCAGGGAGGATGTGTGTAACCATATGGAAATAGAGTCCTACAGGTTTCTGGGACCTTGCAATTTGAAACTACCTCAATGTTGTCAGCATGCACAAGACCCATGCAAACTCAAACAGACAAAAACCCAGCACAGAACTGTGGAAATGGGAAGCAGGCCTCAATCTTTGTTGAAGAATTATTGGCAGCTGATTACTGCTGAGCGAGTGAAGATCAGCTGATCTTCTTAAAGAGAGGGACTCTAGAGAGGCTGACTAGACCATAGTGGATGGATTTGTACTGAGGTGCATCTGTGGGCACTAAGTTGACATGAAAAACCTTAACACAAATGACAGAATGTATGATTCTAGTGGTGGGGGTGGAGTGGCTGTGGGAAAGGGAGTATAAAGATAGATGTTCTATATGAAACACACAAACATTCAATACAAAATTTACAAATAGTAGCTGGTGTTGGAATGCAGAAATTAGGCCATGTTTAGGTTTCTGCCACAGTGTGAAAACCATGGGCAAATTAGTGCTTTGAAAAGGATGTCAGAGATATAGAATCTCTTCTTCTCTATTGGTGTATGTGTTTCATTTATTATGTTTAGGGCCTCTCTCCTCTGGACATTTTCAGATGTTTCTAATAAGGTAAAACAAATAATATTTGTGTTTTCATATACCATAATAGTGGGAATAAGGAATCAGTTAAGGCTTAAGAACTGGGCCAATTAAGCAAGAAATCTATGCTTATTTGTATGATCAAACAGTGAGTGAAAAGTGTAAAGGAGATACGAATGTACATGCTTCATCTTTTCCTTTGACTCTCACCATCATGAGTGTCTCAGGACAGATGGTTATAGTTCAAATAGTCAATTCTACTAAAATCATTTCGATTGGCTGTCATTATTTAGCATTAAAACTGAGTGACTTTTTCCCTTTTTTAGTTGGTTGGTATGGTATTTTTATGTCTATCCAACCAGAATTCTTTACCTTGATGTATGTCACACTAATGAAATAAGAAAATTAGCTCTCCTGAAAAAATACTCAATAGCAACTAAAATGGAGTTTACATTCTGTTCATAAAGAATTTTCTCTTCTGGTATTATTTCTATAGAAGCTAAAAAAATTCAAAAGTGATCTGAGAATTCATTCATTAAAGTGTTTGTGGTACAAATATAAGAACCTGAGTTTGAGTCCCAAAACCCACATTAAAAAGCCAGGTACAAGTAGGACACATTTGTAATCTCAGCACTGGGGAGCAGACAGGTGAATCCCTGAACCAGCCAGCCCAGCCTAATCAGGGACTCAAGGCTAATGACAGAGACCCTGTTTCAAAAAAAAAGGTGGATAGTACCTCGGAAATGATACTCAAAGTTGTCCTTTGGCTTATGCATACACACATATGCACATATATTGAACATATATGCACAGCACATACACATACACATATACGGACACAAGTTCCATAGCAAGCATGGCTGGCAGTTAGCTTCGTGTTTTAATATGATAGAGCAGTGATGATATTACCAGATTGCAAGCAGTGAAAGCTCAAACCAAGCAAGTTGTTTAGTGGCCTGTACCTTAAGTTTGACTGGTGAACACAGAACTGTTTTTAAAACGATAGGCCACTACTAGTGCGATATCCACAGCCCACCATTTCTGTTTCTATTTGGACCTCTAATTTTCTAAACATTCTGGAGCCATCTGGTGTATTTCAACTAATTGAACTCAGTGATTGGTCTCATGATAATCACTTGACTTCCTGCTAATACCACACTCTGAAAGGTCAGAGGATCCTTCTTCTTCCTTGAGGCTCTCTCTCTCTCTCTCTCTCTCTCTCTCTCTCTCTCTCTCTCTCTCTCTCTCCTCTCTCACTTTAGATGTGAATGAAGTGTACAGTTTTCTGGCTAGCAGTTAACCAACTTTCATTTGCTAAACCAGAGCAAAGGTGAAAATGATACTCTTGAGTGTCAGAAAGAAAACATTTTGGCTGATTTAGAAGTGTCCAATTTAAAGATAAATGACAAAACTAATTTGATAACCTATAATTAATTTACCATTTATTTTAGAGCAATTTTAATCCAAAGATTGTATGTGCTATAAAAAATGAAGAGCTGGAGCAGTGACTCAGTGGTTAAGAGCATTGGCTGCTCTTGCAGAGGACCTGGGTTTGAATCCCAGCATCTATGGCAGTTAACAACCATCTGTAACTCCGTAACTCCAGTTCCAGGAGATCAGAAGCTCTTTTCTGACCTCCGTGGGCACTGTAGGACATGGATGCACTTACCTACATGCGGGCATAACACTCATACACGTAAAATAATAAATAAAATGAAAAACAGAATATTAATAGCATCTCTCAAGTATTATGGTTTTGTTATGTTCTGGGAATTGTACTAGACAGTTCATATTTCTTAGTCTGTTTAATTTGAAAAATCATACTATGGATTAAATACTACCATTCTGCATTTATAGATGAGGAAAACAAGGCATTGAGTGCTTCATTTGCTTGCATAAGGTATTGTTGGCAGTAGTGGTGATGTCAGAATTCCTTCTTAAATATTGTTTCTAAGGTACAAATCCCATGATCGGACATTAACTTTGGAAAAGGCTTTTCTGATTATCATCTAAGTGTTCATCCTGAATATCTGTACAGCAGCATTCAGAGGACAATTTTACAGATGGGTAGAGCTTTGAGCTTCAGTGAAATTAAAGTCTTGGTCATGATCATCTAACCATGGGGTGGAATTAAGTAGCAGTGGGGTGTTAGGAACCTAGTTAGCTCTGTGGATGCCATTCACTCTACTGTCTCTGAGGTCAGTGGACTCTGCTTTTGCTGTCTTCGAAGTATCCCCAGGCATCCTGCCTTTTCATCTTTGACCTTGTCACCAGCAACAATCATGTTCTGGGAAACCAAATGCTACCTTGTCTGATTAGCCTTACTGCACTCTAAGAGGCGTGATCCTTTACATTTCTACAATCTCATTATAGCCTTTCAGCCAACCTATAAAATGGGCAGATATTTTGCATGCTCTTGAAGTTGTCACTAGACTATTAACTCCATGAAGAAAGGAACTGATTTTAAATTTTATGTGCACGGCATACTTCCAATTATGTCCCCACTTCCTATACACATTGGTTTCTCAAAAGAAAAGCAAAAGCAAAAAAAACAAAAAAACCAAAAAAAAAAAAACAACAACTCTAAATTACAATCCCAAACAAAGAAATGTATCTAGTTCCTGCTAGTGGTGTGGTGCTGGCCGTGGCCTCTCGGTCTATTGTTGATATTCAGGTTGGATCAAAGAGTGATGTCTACTGGTAGCTTGGCCTCTGTGGTAGGGTTATTTATGCCATGAAAATTAGCAAAGGCTACATCTGAGGGGCAATTGTCACTCCCACTTCCCAGGAGCCAGTGACCAGGATGGTCCACATCAAGGGAGGCAATATCCTGTGGCACAGGCATCCATCTTTCTCCTTTGCAGATGAGCTAATGGCTTTGCCCTAGAGTCCACACTAGGGGAGAACATGATAGTGAGGTCACATGTTTATCTCCATGTCTTTGCTGTCTCAAGGCGCTGAGCAGAGGATGCTGGTTTGCATTTACTTTAATAAATCAAATTATCGAAAACTGGTAGGAGAACTATGGATTGGAAGGCCCTGTGTGGGTATCAGAAGAAGCCTACTTCTTTTCCTGCTCTGGCCCTGCTCTTTCCAACCAGTCTTGGTTTTTGAAGCCCTGCTTGCAAGGATCTCAGAAATGGTAGCAGTTTGCTTTGAGGTATAGGTGAAAGCACTCATGATTAAAAATGGCCTACACCACAGGACCTTTATTACTTATGTAACACTAATTCTGTGAACTGAGAAGTCCAACATTGCTTCGCTGTCTTAACGGTCCTTTCCCTGACCCCCAGCTGTTTCTTATTCCGTCTCTGCCCTCCTTCGGTTTCTGATCAGATCTATCAGATCTTCCATTAGGAAAGCTCTATTTTTTCTTTCTTTTCCTTTTCTCTTTTATAACGTATTCTTAAGTTAACTACATTATTTTCTCCTTACAGTACATGGAATAAAGTGAAATGACACATCTTATGGATTATTAAAGATAGCTTTATGGTAAAAATAATTTCAAGTTATTCACTTTCAATTATAAGGAAACTCTGGTGATTCTGCGTGATGAGAAATTAATTAAGGAATCTAGCAACTCAAGATTATCATAGAAGCTGTGGAATGAACTTAAAGAAAAAGACATTACAAGAAGAATAAGCAAAAGGTTTCGTTATAACATACAAGGCAGTAAAATGCTATTTAAGTGGAATTGAAGGCTCAAATGACTACAATTATGGAGTATTGAAATATTTTTTGCATTAAGAAAAAATAATATTTTTACTTTTATGGGAAGGAAAATTAGATGAAATTGTCACAGGAGGCGAGCTATTTGAAACCGTACAAATTAGAGTGAGTCTTGTGTTGTTCTCCCCGCCCCAAAACTCCCACTCTAAGGGACATGATTTTCTGTGCTGCAAACATACTATCTGGCCCATGTTTCTGTACTGAATAAGAAGAAAAGACAGTGAAAGAGGCATAAAGGAACATATGGTTCAGGTGCAGCATGGGGCAGAAGGCAACTGGGCCAGGCAGACTAGTCGGAAATGAGACAGACTAGTCTTGGGTGGACTTGTGTTTGTATCACGTACTTCCAGTGCTCAGGAAGAAGGATTAGCACAGAGTCTGGGTGACTGTGAAGGGCAAAGGCTGCCAGTAGGAATACTCTTGCTCCTTCAGAGACCCAGTTTTCTGACTCAATCTCTTTGACACCTAATATTAATTTTCTTTCAATACTGTTGGGCAAATTAAATGATGAAATGATTCAAGTTGATTTACAGGTGACTGATGGTTGTATTTAGGTGCTTGATGATCTGTTTTATAATCCTGTCTAAGGGGAAAGGAGGCAGGCAGTTCCTATGGGAGTCCAGATCTAAGAGGGCAGCTACAGTCTCCCTGCTCTTGCATCATCAGGTTAAAGGTATGGAGAACTCCCCAGTCTCTTATTCACCACACTATATCACACCCTACGCACGCAAGGCTCAGGGATCTTTGCAGAAGAGGGGTGGAATTATTGTAAGAGCCAGAGGTGGTGGATGAATGGAAGGAACCTGTGTTGTCTAGAAACTACTGGGCAGCTGAGTGTATGAACTCACAGTGCTTGTGAGATCAGGCACAAGAGCAGCACCAACCCACCTCAGACAAAAACCCAGCATGGAAGGGACAGGTAGGCAAGAAGCCCCACTCTAGTTGAAGAATGATTGGCAATTGATAGGTGTTGGAAAAGGGAGAGTTTTCTTTCAGGGTGTGGTACCAGATAGAGTGATCAGGTCCCAGGAATAGGTCCCCACCCAAGCATATTTGGAGACACAAATTAGACTTGGTGTCCTTTAAAAATAATAAGAGAGCATGAACCAGGGGTAGAAGGTGGACATGGAAATGAGAGCCTGAATATGATCAAAATATACTGTATGTAACTCTCAAAGAATCAATAAACTATCTTAAAAATATGTAGAGAAAACATTCCACGCCAAGGAGGTACAGAAAGTAGTGTCACACAGTTTAGGGTAAGAAATTCTTACTATTTTTCTTTAGGATTTTTATTTTTTTAAATAGTCATGTGAGGGCACACATGGTGTAAAAGCTTGTTGGTCTGTCTTCCGTAAATGAGAAACAAATTCCTTGACATATTAAACATTGACATTTATTTCTATATTTAAAAATAACCCATCAAGCCATTCTTAGAACACAATAGCTTTCGTCTTTTTCTCTGGGAGTCCTCATTATGCATTAGACACAGAAAAAAGAGGAAGAGGATTATAAACATATGGCACTTAATAGATGTGATATTATAGCATCATCACACTTCTTCATCCTAAACAAGATGGGTAAATTCAGTAAAATTCGAGCTATTATGTTTTGGAAGGCTAGCAGTTTCCTTCAAAAAAATTTAATTTATCCACTTAAATCTCAAGGTGTGCTCTGCTTGTGGGTTTGCATTCAAACTAACAATGCGACTTTATTTTCCTAAATTTGTAGTCTTTCTTTTTTGGGACTGTATCTCCTTTTGCACAAAGAATGTGTAAAAAAGGCCAAGGCTGTAGAGCTTCAAAACCCTTCCTGTGAATTTAAGATTGTCCTGTTTTGTATTCCCTGAGTTTGGTACTGAGTTTCCTAGAATCTGACACTCAAAGGAAATATCTCTTAAATATTACCTCTGACTGAATAATACATTGAATTCCTTAAGAAGGCAATATGTAAGAAAATGAAATAATATCTAGGATGATAAGTAAGATTCAGGGACAATAGTAAGTAATAATGAACTAGATGGTAATCTCCGAGTTCAGGGGCTTTTAAAAATCATTTACTTCTTCCTTCTCCTTCCCTTTTTATTCCTCCTTTAATTAAATCCTACATAGCAAGTACCCTTGAATACCATGTCTACTCCAAAAAGGTTTGGAATTTATGAGTGGATTTCTAAATCTTTTTAATCTATCTCACTATGTTGGCAATACTGAGTGTATTTATTAGAAGTTTCAGAAGTACTGATTTTCTTCTAAGGGGTTGAATTTGATAACTTCAATTGAAGTAAACAAGAAGCTATCAAATTGTCATTGAATAGAGGTTTTTATAGATCCACTTTGATAAATAAAATGGAAACATTCATAATTAAACATGTTAGTTATGGGGCTGGGGAACAGCTCAGTTGGTAAAATGCTTGCAGTACAAGCATGAGATTCCAACCCCCACATAGACAGCTGGGTGCACAGCTTCAGTTTGCATTAACCTTCCCTCCCTCTCCCTTGCATCCCTTATTACCTCATTCCCATCCTTGCTTAAACTTTTCATTCCCCAAATTCCCCCTCTCTGTTTTCATAGCTGCTGTTATGCTATCTCCATCCCCTTAAACCATCCCCCTAGTAATGGTCCTCTTCTAATTTACTTAATTCTGTGGGTACGGCAGGCTAAACATATAAATCTAAAGATATGAAGTTCAGATTCACACATGAGACAACATGGAGCATTTATTTTCCTGCACCCAGGTCACCTTTCACATTATACATTTTCTAGTTTCATCTTTTATCTATACATTTCATAATCTCATTTTTATTTATAGCTGATCTTACCACTTTGTAGACCAATTAAAAGTATAAATTAAGAAGAGAGAGTTAGAAGGAAGACATTCTGCATGTCTCTATTATGCTGTTCCTGAAAAGAAGGGTTATAAACAGAAACCTCAGTGCCAGGTATGAGATGCCTTCTTCTGAGTTTCTGGACGGGGAGGCCCACAACAGAACAATCCAGGTTCTTCTTACTCTACTTGGTTGACCATGAGAATTAGTTGTTAGAACCTATTGCTAAAGACAGCACATACCTTGGTTACAAGGTGTAGAGAAATTAAGCTAGAACTGAGTTGGAAGCTTATTTGTTCCTAGATAGCTTTCATAGTGCGGGAAAGTGCTCCTAGGGAGAAAAGACATCAGTGGTCTTACTATGGACTGTACTATCTACAATACCAGGCTGGCAGGCGAGATGTGTCCACTGGTACTATAGTAGCACGATTCTTATGTGGGTAGATAACCTTTCTCTGATTGGATTTGAGGCCTGCTCCACAGGAGGAGATTCATACCCGGTACTGCAAACTCTAAGCAACCAGTGCCTGAAGAAGTCCCTAGGGGCAAACTTAATACTGTTGTTTAGCCAAATTGTCATTGCACCAATCTGCCATCTAAATATTATATTTATACCTGTAGATAGATAAGTGCTACTTGAAGCTTTAGTCAAAAAGCCTCTCTTTGCACTGAAAGGCCATGAATGCAAAGACGTATGGCTGCTGAAGGGGCTGCAAATAAATGGCACTTGAATATTCAGCTCTTAAACAGAAGATTTATACCACCCCCGCTAAGGCTCATGGCTCAAGATGAAAGAGGGATTGAAGGAACATAAGAGCCAGAGGTTGGCTGTGAAATGCTGTCTTCTAGTCATGGCACAGCTAATGCAGTCTTGACCTCATAGCAGTTGTGCTTACCTGGAATAGGCCTGCACAAGACTCATCCTGTACACAGTCAATCACAGATCAGAGAGGAGCTTTCAGTGCCCTACTTGTCCCTGCTGATCTATTGGCTACTTATGGATTCTTGGTGAAAGGCAATCTTTGTCTTCTTTTATGTACTAACTAGGCTCCAATATGTAGCTCCAAACCCAGGCTCACACAGATGATCCAGGTTAAATGCAGTGGGTCTCTATACAAACAAAATAAAACAAATACCCCACCAAGAAACAACAACAAAAAGCATTTGGGAAAGGCATATTTTGTGGGTGTAGGGGAATAAAGTTGGAATGGAGATTTGATGGGGTGGTTAAAATAATTTCATGCACGTTATACATTTATGAAATTGTCAAAGAGCATATGCAAAAAGTAAAAATAAAGCCACAGCTTCATACTTGCTCCATGCATCTTCTTTGGATGAATCTCAAAGGTCTTATGCTAATTAAAATGGTCAGTATCAGACTTTTACATAGTTTGTGAGTTGATTTAGCTGACATTCTAGAAAGCTATCATGTTAAAGAGGAGATTGTTACTAGAACTAGGCAATAAATAAAAGGCAGTTTTTTTGAGGGAGGGTATATGTAGCTGTTATCCTGATTTTGAGTCGATTTTATTGCAAGATAAATAAATGTAAAATATATTTTAAAAGATGTGGCAACATTATGATACATGTATAATGTTATTGCTGGAGAGGCGAGGACGGATGGCACCCACGTCTTCCTGGAATGCTAGTCTAATCAAATAGGTAAGCTGAGGTTCTGTGAGAAATTCTGTCTCAAAATCAAGGTGGAGAGTGATTGAGAAAGAAACTCAGTGTCTCTCTCTGGCCTGTCTCGTACTCATCTGCAAATGCACACATATGCACACACAGAAACATGTACACACATATATACCACATATACACTAACATGATGATATGAAAATAAACATCAGGAAAGATTAAAATTAATTGGGTTCCTCAGGTTGATCGTTTTCCTTTTTCAATTTTGTGAATAATTTTTATATGTTGGTCTTATAGTTACTTCTTCACATCTCACCATTTTAACCACTTTCATTTTTGATACTTGCTTACCATCTGTATGGTTGTTGTTCAATATTATTTTTAAATTGATTCACTTTATAATATGAATCTGTTTCACCCAAACTCTGTATTATTACTGTGACTAGGAAATCAGTATCCTCTGCTGTGAACAGAATGCAAGTATAAAAATAAAAGTAATGTGATGAAAATGATGTCACTACATTTTGGCCAAGTTCTGTTGTCTGGAGAAAGACTGAGCCAGAGCTAAGTGTTCTTAAGGAATTTGGCAAACATTAGAAAAGTCTAAAGACATGCAGATGATAAACTGAGCTTGGGGCTGAGTACATTATAAGAGTTGAAAAAAAAACACAGAAGAACATCTTGTCTCTACATTAAGCATCAATTTTAACAAAGGAAAAAGAAATCTAGCTTTGTTTTCCCTCATAATTCCTGCAGTGATTTTACTTTCTGCCCAAGGGTCATTTAAGCGACGTGTCTGCTATTTCTGCAGCGGAATCACATACTGAGCCAGACGTACATCTTCTGTATCATCAATGCTTCCTAGAGAATGTCATTCTAGTAGTTATGATATATTCATGAAGTCATGACATGTGTATTAGTAAAAGTTTATTAATCTTTTAATGTCTTACTGAATTAACTAAGTGGAAGGCAGGTTTACACAATAAAAAACCAAAATTAATATGGCCTTAAATAAAGAGCTATGGTGTTTAAGTTTTGAAGTATTTTAATTCCTTAGTGATTTCATTGGACTGGTAATCTGAACATTGAAAAATATCAGTTTAGGTCAAATTTGCAACATGATCGGTTTTACCCTCTAGACTGAAATAATTAATTTCTTATCAAGTAGAATACAGTTTGTTGATTTTGTCAAACTTGCGATGACTGTCTAATCAAAGTCCACTGATTCTGTGCAGAGATAGAAAAGAAAACCTATAGTTTTTCCACTACTGGTTTCCCTGTCATTTCAGTAAAGCTTTGTGCTTTAAAACTCAGCTTGTCAAATTTCAACAACAAAAAAAAAGCAAATGAAATCTATAATTTGGAAGTTTCAGATAAGATGGTGGAATTCATAAATGATTTATTACATTTGGTGCAGGTAGAAACATATTTGAAAGAATGAAAAGTCTAAACAATTGATAACCTCATGGAACATCAGACAGATACTTACAGTCTGGGAGGCAATCTACAAGTGGATGGAAAATATTCCCATGACCAGTGATTGACATATAGCTCACTGGGTAAAGTGCTTGCAGTGTGAGCATGAGGACCTGAGTTTAGATTACTGTCTCTCCTGTAAAGCACCGGACATGGATAGCACACTTCTGTAATCTGCAATGTGTTGTTCTGGGAGGCAGAAACAGGAGGATCCTTGGGGATTGCTGTCTAGCTAATCCAGTTAAACCAGCGAGCTTCAGGTTGAGTGAGAGCCTTGTCTCAAAAAAGTAGAGAACAACTCCGCTGACTCTCCCTGACCTCTGTACCCACACATACACATGCACATGTGCACACACAAACACGTATATTCATGTATGTACACACAAAATTTTTAAAAGTTAAAATATGGAAATGGGGCTAAATATGATTCAGAAATCATATTTAATCATATGAAATCCACAAAAATTCAATAAAAATATTCTCTAAAAGTTGGCCATGTACGTTTTGAATATTGTTTTTTCAACTAATTTACTTAAACTAAACTAAATAAAGCAGTGCTATTTGCACACAAAACAAAATTCAGTTAAATATTTTACTTTTAATAGTTTATCTGAACAAACACTGACAGATTAAATTCCAACATAAAAATGTAAGTAGTTTTAAATAATTTAGAGAGCTGCACACACTCTTCACAAATGCATCGCAAACAATTTAGCACCCAGGTGCTCGGGCATGAGGAATAATTTCAAGAGTGTTGTGTTTATCTGCACAAATTTGTTTTAAATTATAGATGGTTGAATTTTGGTCTGCTTTTTTTTTCATTTTATGTATCCTTATGTCTGTTTCTGAGATTTTTTCTTAAAGGAATTTTATTATTGAATTAGTTGGATGGAAAGTGGAGCCACGTGAGGGTTATGGTTCAAGTGCATACTGTTGATCATGTCAATATCAAAAGCTAGGTCTTTGGGTCTGCATAGGAAGAGATTCTAGTATACACTATTTACTTTCCAAGTCATGCAGTCCAATACGTGTTTCAAACCCACACCAGAAACAGTGAAGGGAATGGCTGTGGGACTGCACTCTGAGCTTGTTTTCATTGTTTGCTTGTTTTTCTTTTGCTTCATTCTCTTTATAATTTTAGATCAAAGTCAGATATATAATTAGTCCTGACAAGCAATGTGGGTGATCTCTAAGAACTAGTTGCCTATTATAATTTTGAAAGGATTTGGAAAAGTTATTCCTTTATGAATAAATGAAATATTTTATGAATGTAGCAACCTGAAAATGCTCTGAACATACTTTGTTAAGATCCCAGAAGCTATTGCAAGCCAGAAGGTTTAACATTAGCTCCTGTTGTACTGACTTCTGAATTGGGCACCTTTTGACTCCTGAATCCTATAATGTTATTGTGGGTGTCTAAGCAATAACTGTGCGTGTGGGTTTAAGTTAAAGAAGTAGTTGATACTGTGTTTTAAGACAGGGTTTCACTGGGCTTCTTTATGAAAGCCACAAAAAGCCTTTTCTATATCTATGATTACAAGAAAATGATCTTGGCCTTGAACTCTCCAAGAATGCAAAAAGAGTTATTCTCCTTTATTAAGATGTTAATCCTTACCGAATTACCCTATGGTAGTCAGAGAGAATTCACTGGTATAAAATATTGCTAGAAGTCAAAAGTTAATAGTAAAATTAATGAAAAAAGTTATTAATATGAAGCAAAGCAGGGTGATGGGAAGAATCAAAGATTCTTTCCTAAGGGGTAAAATGTTTTCTTGTTGGAAGGTTAGCATCTTTTGGGAAACAGAGCAGAAAATGACACCAAAAATATTCATACGTTTACTGCTTAGATTAAGAAAAATTTATTCTATAATCAATATATATTGTAAAAAATTCTCAAATAAATCAATAAAAATTTAATATAAAAAAATCTCTTCTATGTTAATAAGTGATAGATTATTTATTTTTAAAGTATTAATGACAAATAAAAATGACTTCCAATTTTCAAAGGTAAATATAACTACCACATCTATCAAAGAACACACTATTTGTATTAATCTTCTGTTCAAATAGTTTTGAGATTATCTGGGAAACAACGGTGGTCTTGACAGGAAGGAAATGAAAGCTTTACAGCTCTCCATCTCTGCTCTACAGAGGAAAATGGACAGAATCACATAGAAGCTATGTGGTGATCTCTAATCTTTATTATAGATCCTCCAACTTAAAATAATAAGACGGAATTTTTTAACTGTATGATGGTACAAAAATGACACATTCATTAGAAATCATACTTCCATTTGTGCTTTTTCCCAGGCTATTGATAATATGGCAGGACACTCTGGGTAGCTGCGTAGCATAACTGTGCTGCAGCTCCCAATCAGCCGTGTGGACTGTGCATCAAGTTATGATGTTCAGCATGTTAAGTGTATTAAATACATTTTCACCTTACTATAGTTTCTACTTACAATGGGTTTATCGGGACCTAACCTCATTATTAAATTGAGAAGCATCTTAACCAAGGATCCTAGTGTCTGCTCTTTATCTAGTTGACAGACTTAGATTGACTGAATAAAGTGAATGTTTGTTATTAAAGAAGATGGGAAGGATAGGCTTTGGCTGACATTTCTCACATTGAAACAAAAATCATTACATCAATTTAGGTTCTCCAGAAAAAGATAACTAATTATGAGATTAATTAAGAGAATTATGTATGAGATACATACATGCTTATGTAATATTTACATTTTAGTAGTTATTAATATAATAAATTGGCTTTTGTGATTATGAACATGAGAAGGCCCAAATTGTGCAGTTGAAAACTGAGAAAGTACAGGAGCTGTTGGTTTAAATCCAGTATGGATCTAAAGGCAGGATAATACCAATGATGTCCTAGCTCAAGACATCCAGGTAGAGAGAGAATTCTCTTTAGCCTGACCTGTGTCACATTTGTTCTTTAATGGACGGAGTGAAGCCCATCAGCACTGGAGAGGGCAACCTGCTTTGTATGGTCCCCCTATTCAAATGGCAATCTCATCCAGAAACTCCTTCCCTGATCTACCCAGAATAATGTTTAACCAAATAGGTCAGCATGTGGCCCAGTCAAATTGATGCATAAAATTAACCTTCACGGTTTTGCCTCAGTGAATTTTTAAAAATCTCGATCACGAATTTTTTTAGCACTCATAAAACATTGGCACTGTCCCTCAAAGGAAAAACGAAGATAGGGAGTGAAGTAGAGTAGGCTGAACTGAGAGCACAAAGCGTTGTGCCAACAAGTCATAGTGAACCTTATTTTATAGGGAAGATGCTTGGGATGCAGCACAGGCCTCAGCAAGGCTCATGTACACATGTGACAGAAATCAGACAGCATGATCAATCTGGCTGCTGGTCAGAAGAGAAAGGGGCATAAGAAGATGGTGCAAAAATTACCCAGCTGAACTTTGCCTCTGTTGAAATTTCAACTGGTTTACCATATGGTTGTACAGATGTCAGTGTTTTGCAACAGTGTCAAGAGCTTGTGCTCTCCTTAGCAACAGCGAGGCAAATCAGTTAGGCTGGTTCAGTAGGCAAATGACCTTCATTCCTTCATGAACGAAAGACTTCAGGAGCTCCCTCTGTGAGCCTGTTAGTAACGGGATAAAGTAGCAAATTTCTTACCCTAACGGGTTATATTTTGGTGATGAAAAGAGCCAGTTAGGCCAGTTAGCAGATAAACAATGAAAATGTGTGTGTGTGTGTGTGTGTGTGTGTGTGTGTGTGTGTGTGTGTGTACTTTTTGTGACAGGGTCTCCCTATAGCCCTAGCTGACCTGGGGCTTTCTATGGAGACCAGGCTGGCCTTAATTTCACAGAGATCTGCTTGCTTCTGCCTCCCAGTGCTAGGATTAAAGGTGTGTGTCATGCCTGTTCGAAGTATGTAAATCTTGATATCATTAAGCATTATAAAGAAAAGCAGGGTAAAGGGATAAAACTAAAGAGAGCAGGATAAAGCATTAGGAAGATAAGGAAATATCAGAGAACATGTTTGAATGCCATAAGGCATGTCAATTTATGTGAGAATACCAGGGAAGAAATTATAGACAACCGTATGTATAAATACCCCCAAGAGATGGGAATTTAGTGTCTTTGAAGAGGTAAGAAGGCCTGTATGGTTGGAATGGAGTCAGCAGGACATGTGGTTTAAGGGATAGGTAATGGCCAAATCATGGGGAACTTACTGGGCCAAAGAGGAATTAAAATCTATCAAGAGCTGATGGATACCTATTGTAGTTTTCATCTCAGAAATGAGACACTCCAATCTATTTAAAACTTCAAGTTGATTGTTAAGTAGAGAATAGGAAGAAGAGCAAATACTTATCAGGTAACTATAGTTATCTAAGAGAGAGATATAGCTCAGGCTAAGGTGATAGCGCTGGAATTGATGGAAAATGTTGGATTTAGGATATTCTAAAGACAAATCTGAAAAGATTTGTTGATGGCTTGGGTCTGGATTGTAGGAAAAGGAATAATAAAAAACCAGTTAAGTGTATTAGTTACTTTTGTGTTGCTGTGACATTAATACCAGGTAGAAACAACTCAGGGAAGGAAGGGTTTCTTTTAGCACATCATTTCATAGGTTTTCAGGCCATATGATGGGGGAAGTATAACAAGAACAAGTCAGTTTATAGTGGTGGGGGCTTGTGACAGAGGCTGTTCACATCACAGTGGTCCAGGAAGCATCACGAGCAGGAAGTGGGAATGGCTAACAGACCACCAAAGAGCTTCTTTCACTGACCTACTTCCTTTAGTCAGGGCTACCTCCTGAACATTTTGCAAGTCTCCCAAACAGCATCATTTGCTAGGAATCAAACATTCAGATCATGAGCTTGTTCAGGATATTTCAGATTCAAGACATAATGTCTTCTACAAAGACTCCACTTATTTAGTTTTACAAACAGCTTTGGTGGTGCTAGTAACTGAGGTACAGATAATCAGGGGAGGTCCAAATGGAGCTAGAGATGAAGAGTGTTCCTGTGGCTCTTTAGGAACATTGCAGACATCTAAGTGATGGTAAATGGATGCTAATAGGATATTCAGAGTTTGGGGCTTACAATACACAGAATAAAACAGGAAGCATATAGACTGAAGAAAATCTACATGATTTGAAAACCATTAGCATATTGCTCATTACCTAATACCATGGAACTCAACAAGATTATTGATGGAGAAATGAACATCAAAAAAAAAAAAAAAAGAAGCTAAGAATTGAGCTCTGGAGAATGTTAAAAATGAGACAAGCAGGACCCAGCAACAGCAACTGAGAAAAAAGAGCCAGAAACTTAAGAGGACAATCAGTAAAACAGTTTTCACTGGAAGCCAAGTGAAGCACTTAATTTGAGAACAAAGCTATTGCTCATTAACTTAACACTTTTGAGAAGTTGACTAATTTAGAGACAGATGTGGCAAGATGGAGGATCTTAATGACCTTGATTTGCCCAGCTACTCTGAAGTAGTGGAGACAGAAACCTGATTAGACTCAGTTAAAGAATGATGGGAGAGTGTAGAGACACTCTTTCTCAAGAAAATAGCAGGGGAATGGGGTAGAAATCTGGGACAAAGGAGAACCAGGAAACTTGCTTGTATTTTCCAGGTAAGAAACATTACATGCTAATGGAAATGATTCAGTGGAGAGAGAATCTCAAAAAGCAGTCAAATGGAGGGGAAGAATTCCAGTTGAAAAATTCAGAGTGTGTGAGAAGGGGTGGAATCTGGTGTATTTGGTTAGTTGATTTAGATGGACCATGAAGATTTCCTGTTATATCAGGAAATATACAGGAAAGACAAAGTGGATGTGCTAGAAGTAATCAGGTTAGAAGACTTTGTGATGGAAAAACGACATTTTCTTTTGTTGAATTTTAGGATTTTTTTGTTTATATGTTTGTTTAGTTGTAAAATAAAAGTCAAAGTACTCATCTCAGAGTGAGAAGCAGAAACAGGAGAGGATATCATGGATTTGAAGCAAAAAGAAAATATGTACGATAAATTTTAAGAATAAATAGAGAATTTACTATGAAAACAAAAAAGGATCCTGGTAGTGCTGAATTCTGTTTTGAGATTTTAACTTTTGTTTTTTAATCAAAACATTGTGTATTTCATACAGAGCATCTCAATCAGTCTTAATCATCTTTATAACCCCTTCCCCACTGGCAGCCCCCGTAACTGGAATCCATGCATTCTTTCATCTGTGTTAAAGTCTATTGTGTTAAGTTAGTGTCCTCAAATGACCTCAGTGCAGGTTCATTCACTGAGGTCTAGTCAGCCTACCCTGAGTCCCTTGCTTTCGGAAGACTAGCTCATCCTCACCCAATAGCAATCAGTTGCCAATATTTGTTAAGCAAAGGTTGGGGTCTGCTACACATTTCCCCAGTTCCATGCTGGGTTTTTGTCTGCTTGAGCTTGCATGGGTCGTGAGCATGCCTAAACATTTGCCATAGGTCCATATGAGCAGGGTCCCAGGAGCTTGTAGGATTCTATTTACATATGGTCATGCACCTCCTCACTGGCTCTTACAATCTTTCTGCCCCCTCTTCCACAATGGTCCCTGAACCTGGGTGAGTGAACCCAGGGACCCACACTCTGCAGATTCCTAATCACCATGGTTTGGCCATTTGTCACCTTTTGTATTTTGGCCCATTGTTGTAGGTGGAAGCTTCATTAATGAGAGTTGAGAGATTCTTTCGTGTCTTCCTTATTCCATCTTTCTATGTTATATGAACCTTGGGTATAGAGACTGCATTGTAGATGGGCCACTTAGGCATGGGCAATTCACAACAATGTCTATGACCTCTTCAGCTATGTGTATTTCACTATGATCACAGCACCTCACATGAGTTTCCTCCCACTGAGTGGGCTCTAAGACCAATTAGGCAGCCATCAATTGGACCCAAGGTAAAAGTGCCATTAGTGCACCAGTGTCCAACGCTGTGCCAGTCCTGGATGTGGTTAGCAGGTTAATTATCTTCCTGTGCTATAATTTATAATTAAGATATTGGAAGCAATTGGTTCTGAGGTTTTCAGTCTGATGTAAGCTTGCTCCACGGTTCTGGGTTTCTAGCGAGGATGGGAGGATGGGACATCATAGAGGAAACATTTCTCAGAATTAATACCTTATAGCAATGAATGTGCCTGCCTCTGCCTCCTATTTGTTGATATCAAAGACATGTATCATTGTCCCAAGGGACCAAGTTATTAAGTCATGAAATTTTAGGGTGATATGAAAGTATAGCAGTCGTCATAAATTCATTTTATAAAAACAAAATATTTTCTTAAGAAGTTCTTTTTAAAAATTTGAATGGTATAAGTGAACTCACATCTTTTATTTTTGTTGTTCTTTTGAGATGGGCTGCTCAAGAACTTGTGTTCCTATGGTCTCCCTTTTAGTGAATGTTCTTCTTGAGTACTTTCAGTCTCTAGGGAGCTGATAAAAAGTTGGATTTTAACATTTGAGTTTTGGAAGTGTATAAACAGGCAAAAGGAATAACAGAGACTATTGGAATTACTGAAAAGGATGCCTGGAATAGTGGTAGATAGACACTGTACTGGTTATTAAACCTTAAATAAAATGTAAGGGAGTGATTATGAAGTAGATATTGTAATTGTAAAAGACTAATCACAAATAGAACCATGCTTGTTGATAGGGTCACTTTGATCTGCAAATTATGGTCTTGTTAAGATAGCTGACACCGTGGCCTTAGGGGAACTACAACAATATCATCATAACCATCAATTAGCTTAAAAATTTATTTTTTTATCATTAGTACTTCCAACATACAAAGTCAGACATCATCTGGAACAAAGTAAAAGCACAGCCCGTGTCTCCAGGGAATTGACATTCTACCAGAGATTTGCTAGGAAAGATAATTAGATGTAGAAAATGATCCACAATTGTTTTCTTGAGTAGAGTCTGTTTAAGTGGGAAAGTAACAGGCATATCAAGTTGTTTCTCTGCTCTTGTAGAGTAGAATGTAAATATTTATGGAATACAGATCTCTTTTAATCAGTAGCACAGTTGGATCACTACAAAAATAGTGTTCTCTCTCTGATACTTCAAATTAGAGAGAAATATCAGGCAAAATTACTGACAGTAAAATAACAAAGTATGAACAGAAATTCCTAGGAAATCACAAAGATGGTTTGTAGCCAATAAAAAATGAATGATGGTGTCTTCCTCCTTTTTTCATCTTTTCGAATGTATAGGTAACTAAGAAAGCTATAAATGGTACGTTGTCAAATGACTAGTCTCTTGCTTTCTTCATCTTTTCATTAAAAAAAAATCACAATAACTATATTACTACATTGGTTAGTATTATTTGTCAGCTTGCCAGGATCTAGAATCATCTAGGAGACCAGCCTCCAGGCACACCTGTGAGGTATTTTCTAGGGTTAGTTAGCTTATGGGCAAGCCTAGGGGATTGTCTCGATTGCATTTATTGATGTGGAAAGAGCCATCTTAATTGTGGGCAGGATCATTCTGGGAAGGGCATCCTCAACTGTCTAAAAGGGAGAAAGAGAGCTGAACACCAGCATGAATCAGTCTACTATTTCTGATTATGGATGTCATGTAACCAGCTCCTCCAAGTTCTTTCTGCCTTGACTTCCCCACTACCATGATCTATATGCTTGACCTGTGAGTCAGACAAACTGTAACTCTATCTATTTCTTAAATTGTTTTTCAGGATATTTTTTATCAGAGCAACAGGAATAGAGAATAAGACAATTGCTTTTATAAAAATAACAACCATTATTCTTAAAATTATATCCATGGGACCCTACCACATACTGCTGATCTGTCTGGGGAGGCCTGATATCCAGTTGTGTGCTCAGTGGTGAGCTCACCAGGCTCTGATGGTTCATTCCAAACTCAGGATCATAGTGACAGTCCTGCTTAAACTCTATGGGACCTTTAACAAAGCCCAAGCAGGTAAATATGGGAAGAGACCTAAAGGGAAGCAATGGTTTCTGGAAGGGGTGGGAGAGAAATGGAAGAGGGCCATGGAGAGAGGGAACAGACAAACACCTGGAGAAATAATTTTGAGAGGCTTTTTGCAGTATGTAGATATCTTATGTCCTGCTGGCCATTATAATTCACAACCAGGATCCATCAATTTTTCAATTCATTTCAATTTTTTAATATTTATCATGTTCTGAGTGCAGGTGGTACAGCATTGAATAAAATGCTTTAAAGTATAAATATACAAGCCACAAAATATAAAAAAGATGGTAACTCACTCCACCTCCTGTAAATAATCATTATAAATTTGTGGATTCTTGTTCCTGAAATCTCTATTTTATTATATATTGGTAAAAGGATAGATAGAGGGTTGTTAACAAAGTTATTTTTGTTTATCCTCTAAGTTGGGTGTGTTAGTCAGCTTTCAATCACTATGACAAAATATCTGAGATGGTTAAGTTACAAAGAGAAAAGATTTATTTTCCTCTAGCTTTTAGAGGTTCCATTCTATGATCTAGAGGAACCATTTCTTTTAGGCATGTGCTGAGAGTTCTGGCAAGGATAGTCGGGAGTGTGTGGCAGAGCCAATCAATGCTCCCCAGGAAGCAAAGGAGAGAAAGAATAAAGCTGCCCTTCCAGAGTTACACATCCAATGATCTAAGGACCTCAAAACAGCCCCCATGTCCTGAGGTTTTGATATTAACAGCACCACCCTGGGGACCAAGCCTTAACATGTGAACCTTTGAGGGACATTTTGAGGGACGCTTTAGAACCCTGACATTGGTGAGAAGTTTACAAAAACAATTTCCTATAGCCAGTCATAGTTAGCTAATTTCATATGCCCTTTCTCTTACAAGTTTATTTTCTCTCTTAAAATCAGAAAAGTTGGGCCTGGGGAGATGACTTAGTGGGGAACTTGTTGAGAAAACGTCCTGACTTGAGTTCTATCCACAGACCCACAAAAAGCTGGAAGGAAAGAACAGACTCCACAGTTTCCTTCTAAAATTCACATATGCTTTGTGACATGTGCACCCCTCCATATATACATCATGGCCACACAAACACACACACACACACACACACAAATAATCTAATGGAGACAATGAGGTACTGAAGTCCCCTAGTATTAGTGAGTTGGGATTAATCTGTGTCTTAAAGTCCTGTAATATTCTTTTTATGAAGTTGGGTACACCAGAGTTTGGTGCATATATGTTCCTGATTGTAATATCTTTTAGACTAATTGTTCCTTTTATAAGAATGAAATGACACTCTATTTCTTCTGAGCAGTTTTAGTTCAGAGTCTATTTTGTCAGATATTAGAATTCTTCCACTTCATCATCCAATCTTGATATTCTGCTCTCCATTTCATTCATTCTATTGGTGAGGCTTTCTCCCATCATTTTAAATGGGCTTACTGAGTTTTTCACTTTCTTCTTAATTTTATCCTGAGTTTTTGCAATAGTTCTGTCTCTTTTGTGAGTTCATTCAGAAGTTTATCCCTATCTTCATTTAATTTGATTTGTTTCTTTGTGTGCTCTTTAAATTCATTGAATTCTTTGGTCATGTTTATAATTTGTTCTTTTAAATTCTGTGTCCTGGATAATCTCTATGGAATTCTCGAACTCTTTTATAGGACTGGTTATGTTTGGTGGGGACATATTATTTTCATATTATTATTTTTTATTGTGATCTTGGCATGTGGATTTCTTTTGTTGTTTGTGAGACTCAAGCCTTCCTTTTGAAATCTGATTCTGTTTGTATACTTGATGTGACTTGGTTGTGTTCTTCCTGGGTATGAAAAGCTGGTTGATCAAGGCTTTGGGTTCTCTCTTTTGATTTTTTTTTATAGGAAGGACCAGATGGCTCTAGTCCAGCCGCTCCAGAGTTCCCTCAGAGGCACAGATTAGTCAAGATCAGATGCTCTCAGGCTCTGTTTTAAAGTCTCGGTCCCTCCAGCCTGCAGGTCACAGCACAATTTGGGAAAATTTCTGGGCAGAGGCTCAATTCAGGCTTTCTTATACTGTCTGCAAATGTTGGGCTCCTATGAAATGACTAAGAAGCTTATCCGTGGAGCAGTGGGAAGGGCTGTAGATGATTGCTTCAAATGTATGGGATAGACACAGGTGCAATTTGGAGAGCTCACAGCCTGCCAGATGTAAGAAGAGAGTAGTCCAGAGATCTGGGGGACTAAGAATAAGAGTGTGTCTGTGCCCAAGGCTAGATGGAGAACAGGATGTGGGGTGGGGGAGTTTGGAGTTGATCTGGGCATTATGAGAGTGGAGATTAGTGGGAAGGACCAGATTTATCAGGGAAAAAGTCCGGTCTTGGGAATCTAAGACAAGTTGGGGGCAAAGACTCCCAGGGCAGAAGACTGGTTTCAGGAAGGCAATGACAATTTGGGTTGGGGACAGCCTGTGAAGGCTCTAACAAACTAGACTGAAAAATTGAGCTGATCTGAGTGAGGGATTCAAGATCAGTAGGTGGGTCTGGACTAAGAGAGTAGTCTAGGGACCTGGGGTGGCAAGAGCAAGAGCGGGCATGTGGTCAAGGCTCTGGGGCAGAGAGGCCGGAGTTGCTCCGGTGGGATGCCTTTTGATATTTTTCATGTTGCTGTTGTTATATTGAAGTTTTCTGTCTTTCTTATATATTAAAATTTAATAATGGGTTTAGTGTATGCATCTTTAATGTGTATTTTTCTTTATAATGTGAATATACATGTTTGTGTGTGTGTGTTTATGTGTGTGTATGTGGTGCCCGTCATGCATGTGGAATTCAAAGGACAACCTTGGGTGTTGGTCCTTACCTTTCACCTGATTTGAAGCAGGATGTCTTTTTGTTTGCCACTGAATATGCCATGCTAGCTAGCCCATGAACTTCTGGGTAGTCTGTCTCTGCATCTCATCTTGCCTTAGATATTCTAGGATTACAGATGTGTACTACCATACCTGACTCTTTGTGGGTTCTAGGGATCCAAACTCTGGTCCTTATGCTTGTGTGACAAACACTTTAAGCACTGAACCGTCTCTCCAACTTCCTAATTTACATGTTTTAAAACTTCATCCAGTGTGATTTTTTTTCAGATGTTCCCTTGGTGAGTAATTTACTCTTCAAACTTGTGGAGTCAGTTCTTTGATTTTACTAATTTATTTTTTATTTTATTAATTGTATTCTTTTGGTTCTCACTGTTTTCTTCTGCTGATTCTTTTTTCTTATTTCATTGTTACTTCATTATCATTTTATTCCTATTGTTTAATTGAATTCCTATCCATATAGCTCAGTTGATTGGTATAGAGAATTCATAATGAATTTTCTTCACCTCTTTCTTAGAAGTCAACAGATGTTAATGTTGGCTCTGGCGGCCCAGGCCTGTAATCACAACATTTGGTCTGTAGAACCAGGAGTGTCAGGAGTTCTTCAACTAATAGCAAGTCTGAGGCCAACCTGGACTGCATGAAATAAAATAAAAACAACAACATAAAAGAAAGATGCAGAAGAGCCACTGGTAAAAATTTATACATTTTATTATAATCATAATTATTGATTAGATAGCTAGTTTAATACTTTTTAAAAAAGATTTAAAAGTTTTTATTTTCAGTTATGTGTCTGTGTCTGTATGTGCACATAAGTGTAGATTCCCACAAATGGAAGAAGAGGACACTGGATCCCCTAGAGCTGAAGTTGCAGACAGTTGTGAACCTCATGATATCGGTGCGGGGAACTGAACTCAGGTTCTTTGCAAAAGTAGAATGAGCTCTTAACCCCTGAGCCATTGCTTCAGTCCCAGATCAGCTAGTTTAATACCTTTTAAAAATGATGTATAACATTCTAATGTCCTGGAACATGTTTCCTGAGAATGAATATGATTCGCCCAACATAATAAATTGTCTAAATTGAGCAGAATACTTAATTAACTTAAGCATATATAAAAAAGGTTATATGTAAATTAATATCGATATACCTACATATTCTAGAGTTCATTATCTAGTGAAACCTTAAACCACAAAAGGCTAAGAAGATCTCTTTCTGGTTGTAGTTGGAGTCTGTTATTTTTTCAGTCCTCTTTCATTGCCCTGTCCTTGTCTGAATCCCATGCTGACCCTTGCTGGCTCAAGCTGGATTGCTCATTTTTAAGATCAAAGGCAGATATAATGGTGGAAAATTGTCAATCTATCCACCATTGTTCAAAGTTTAGATTTTGACATATTACTTTTCTATCAACTAAATTTCTGTAGTTTAGTTATTTTTTTCTATTTGACTCTACACAGTTACCCATAATGTGGAGTGCTCCAAAAAGTTACAGTACTCTTCTAATGCCCAGATTACAAAAATTCTTGGCACAAAATGTCTTCCTTTTCCTCTGCTGCTGTGGAAATAGTTTCACAGACTCTCTTCTTGTGGGTAAAGAGGGAGTAATTTTCCATCTGGATGCCACCTGTAAGAATTCACACTTTGTCTAAGAAAAAATTTTATCACGGCGATCCAGTTCATATTTTTTTTAAGCAATCCTTGTCACCATTCTCTAGGACTTAAGTGTAAAGAGTCTTTATGAATTGTTTTCTCTTTATAGAATGATGTTTCTCTTTATAGAATCAATGTCATATCTAAATATGTTTATCAGAAGCCAAGGATGCCACGAGATATATACTGCCCATGCAAAAATATTCATGCTATGGCTTCATGGGGGATGTAGAATGTGTATGATAACTCATTTGATTTTGAATATGGATTTGATTTTTCATGATAGTCTGTCAAGTAACTCATCCCAACCTAAATGGGATGACTAAAAGTGAAATATTTTTGGAAGAACTCATTGATTTGGACAGTATTTCCTTTTCCAAAATATTTTATTATTTTTATTTTATTGCCTGCATGTATGTAAATGTGCCCTTGTCATTCAATGCTGGTGGAGGCCATCAGATCCCCTGGAACTGGAGTTTAGGATGGTTGTTAGCTACCCTGTGGGGGTTGGGAACTGAATGGGTCCTCTGCAAAAGCAGCAAGTGCTTTTAACTGCTGAGCCCTCTCTCCAGTCCAAATATCTCTTAAACAGTATTTGAAGTCTCATCATTGAGTGTTACAGTATAAACTTTAGACCCTAACTCTAGAGCCTCGACAGTTTCTAGGGGCTTGATTAAAGAACATGCAGTGTTAAAGATTCATGATTTAGAGTTACTATTGGACATTTCTTAGAAGGCCATCACATAAATGAAATTTATTATGAAATCCAGAAAAGCCACAGGATTTTATATTTGCACAAAGAATATGTAAATTGCTGCTTTCTGTATTTTAAAACTATCTGTGGTTGAATCCTAGATACCTTGCTAAGGAAATACCTTAGAGAGCTGGAGATTGAAAATTTGTGAACTGTTCTAGTTAGGTCAACATCAAAAATGGTAAGGCTACTTAGACATCTTCTAAAAGGTTTACTAAAGAATATCCTGCTTGAGAACTGGCCATGGTAGATGTTTCCTTAAGACATCTCCCAGGACACATTGTCAAGTGATTGACCTCTTTAGGAGAAAGATATTACATATGTATTCACTTTCATAGTCTTGGAGCTGCTTAACTTGGGATATGTCCACTGCCATAAGGAGGCTTCTGAGATGGGTATGGGGACAGATTTGCCCTGCTGCTGCCAATCATCTGAGATTCTATTTGTCCTCTTAACTTAATTCACATGTCATCTTATCTGAGGGTGAATTGCCTGTATTGCCTTGATGACTCATTTTAGCATAATCTCTAATACACAATATTGAATGAACTCATCAAATAAGAAATTCTCAGTGTTGAAGGTGTCACCATCAGAATCACTAAGCAAGTGTTACACTGTAAATTTTAGATACCAATTCCAGTCCCCTTACTGATTCTGGAGGTTTGATATAAGAACACATATGCAATGAGTGTGGACATTTACATCTTCCTTATAAAGGCATGACTTTTATTGAACAAAATATGACTGTTCCGAGTTACAGAGTTTGAAGAGTTTATTCAGTTATGTACATTTATGTAAGCATCACCATCATCAAGAATAGAACATTTCCACTCACCTAAAAGTGTTTTCTCAGACCACTTTGCAGGAACCCTTCTCCCCTCCCAGCAACAACCCTTGGCGATTCATTTGTGTCCCATTAATACATAATAGCTTTGCCTATCTTTTTATTTCAAATAGTAGAAATAGTACTTTGAACAGTTTTTCTTTTGCTTAGTTGAATATTTTTTGAATTCCTCTATGCCATTGTATGTCACAATAGTAGCAATATTATTTTGTAACTACTGAATAGTATTTCATTGAATGGATGTATTGATGTTTGATTATCAGCATTTACATATTGGTGAATAGTCCCTGTGCCCCAGATTGTTTTTTTTGGCTATTATGACTCTAATATGGATTTTTTGTGGAGGTATGCATATGATTTCATTAATGTTGGGACATCTAGGTCATATGGAAGATATTCTAACTTTATGAGAATCTGCCAAACTATAAAGTATTGGCATAACTTTACTTTCCTACAATACTGTATGGGATTTTCACCTGTCAGGATTTTTGTTTATTATTTGTGATTTTAACAGATTTTTAATAGTATCTAAATGTGGTTTAAATTTACGTTTTCCTCATGACTCATATAGCTGAGAATTTTAGGCTTTTTTGTTTTGTTTTCTGATTTTTTAAATAGAATTTTAATGAGTTTTATACAATATTCTTTGATCATATTTAGCTCCCCTCTCCTTTCAGCTCACTCTTCCTGCACACACACACACACACACACACACACACACACACACATACACACACACACACGCATCCATAGAATCAAGTTTGTATGCCTAAAGTGCCCTTCTGTGTGGACTTATCCACTGGAGCCTGGTAAGCTTACTCTCAGTTGCCAATAGATCAACAGGTAAGGTTGTGGTTTCTTATATCCTTCCCCATATCTATGATAGATTTCATCTGACTTGAGCTTGCATGGGACTTGTGCATGCTGTTACTATTGCTGTGGGTTTGTATGAATAACCGATCAGCTGTCCAGAAAACTAAGTTTCCTATGGTCACGGTCATCCACCTCCTCTGGCTCTTAAAGCCTTTGTACCCTCTCTTCAGCAATGATCCCCGAACCTTGGGAGGCAGAAATTTGATGCAGATAATCTGTTCATGGATAAGTAGCCTGCAGCCTCTTATTCTTTGCACATTGACTAGTTGTGGTTCTTGTGTTAGTTCTGAATAAGGTAGCTTTTCTGGTGAGAACTGAGTTAGATTAAACTATGGGTATAATAATAAACCATTAAGAATCAATTTAATACTATATCTATTTAGCTGAGTAATAGTATTAGGCTGTCTTCCATGACCTCTGGCCTGTAAAGCCTCAGATTTATGGGCTTAAATCCAATTAGAAAGTGATTGGTTGATACTCTAATATTCCTGCCATTATTGCACTAGTGGACATATCTTGCCAGGCCAGCAGTTGTAGCTTACAGGATTCACAGCTGGGCAAAGATGATGATAAATTCTCTTCACTTAGCTTACAGCACCTTACAACGATATGAAAGCTAGACAGTAGAGATGAGGCTTTGATGTCAGCACCAGCTTCATTTTTCCTTGTTTGTTTTATAATTAATAAATATAGCATCTTTAGCAATAGGGTCTTACCATGAAACTCTGATAGGTATCCAAGAACAGGGGCAATAGCCAATGTTGTTTGAGAGTTTATGTTACCCCTGGGCAACAGCTTCAAAAGAGGGAGTCTGTTCCTGGCATTGGGCTTTTGCTTTGCTGGTCTATGCTGTCTAATAGGGGCCAGTGTCCCCCTGTTATAAGGTAATTCCTTTTCATTTCTTTTTATATTGTGTATGTGTACTTTAGTTTCCACAGTGATAAGGTTCAAAATGGCTTTTTTCTGGTGTTAAGTATCTTCTCCCTGCCTGCCCTCCATCCCCATCCACCCAGCTATTCTTATTCTATTATTCCCCTCCCACTTTTGTTACTGCATTCCGTCTCCAAACCCACAACTGCTTGTTAGTTTTTTGACCTCTCTGGACTTTCAAATTGAAGCATACATATCTAAGACTTCAAAGCTAGAGTCCAGCCATGAGAGAGAACATGTAACATTTGCCATTCTGGGTCTGGGTTACTTCACTCGGGATGATTGTATCCAGTTCCATCCATTTCCCTGTGAATTTCATAATTTTGTTTTATGTGAAATGAATAATATTCCATTGCATATAGTTACCACACCTTCACTATGCATTCATCAGTTGATGGATATCTAGGTTGTTTCCAGTTACTGGCTATTATGAAATGGACAGCAATGACGAAGGATGAACAGGTATTTCTGTAGTAGGGTACAGAGTCCTTTGGGTATCTTCCCAAGAGTGATATGGCTGGATTATATGTTAGACCAATTTCTAGCTTTTTGAGGAATCTCCACAATGATTTCCATAGTGGTTGCACCGGTTTTCACTTTCACTAGCCATGGGTAAAGAGTTTCCCTTTCTCCACATCCTTGCCAGCACTTATCATTGCTTATTGTTTAGATATTAGCCATTCTGAATGGTACATATCCAGAGGTGTACCAATGGTATACTGTCTCCTTGTAACATTATGATCAATTTTTGGATCAGGTAATTTAAGGCTTCCAACAAGGGATTTTCTAAAATATCCCAACAATTTAGGCTATTCTAGACCCTTTACATTTTTGTTTCTATTTTATAGACAACTTAAACATTTTTATAAAAAAACATGCAGGATTTTGCTTCATAAATCAAGTTTTATATTCTATATGTTTGCCATTTTAACATTGAGTGGACTTAATTACATTTGAAGTCTCATAAAGCTATAATCACTATTTTCTTTAATTCAAGCCCAAACTTTGTATCTATTAAATAGCTTCTCATTCTTGCCAGCTCCTATGAATCTCTAATCATAAATTCTGCTTATTTACCTATTCTAGATTTTGCTTATAAGTGGAATGATAAAATATTTTCTTTGTGTGTCTGGCTTATTTGACTTAGCATAATATTTTCAAGATTTATCAGTGTTATAGCATAAACTATAATTCTGTTTATGGGCAAATAATATTCCATTGAACATATGTACCAGAGTTTATTTTCTGTTCATCTTCTTATGAACACTTAGGTTATTCCATAGCTATTGCCTACTGTGAATAATGCTGCAATGATATAAATATAAATCTGGGATTCTACTCTCTCAGTTCTTATATTTCAAAATTCTTTTTTAAAAGATGCGTTTTATTTTTATGTCTCTGTGTGTATATGCACATGTGTGGGTAAATACTTGGGTGTGTGTGTCTGTGTGTATGTATGTATGTGTGCATGTGCCTCTGGAGGCCAGGAATGGATATCATATTCCCTGGATCTGGAGTCACAGGCATATGTGAACTGCCCAATGTGGACGCCAGGAATTGAACTTCAGTCCCTGACAAGAGGAGTGAGCACTCTTAAATGTGGATCAATCCATCTCTCCAGCCTCACATTAATTTTTAGTGTGTTTCTAGAGTGAAATTCCTAGGTCATATTGGAGTGCTGAGATTTTAGTAGTGATTTTCTAGACTTTGAAATGGATTTATACTTGAGAGTTTAAAAAATATATTTTATTATTTTTATTTTATGTGTATGAATGTTTGCCTGCATGTGTGTAAGTGCACCTATATCCTGCAATGCCCATGGAAGTCAGAAGAGGGCATTGGGCCCCCTAGAACTGGAGTTATAGACAATTGTTAGCTGCCATGTGAGTGCTGGGAACTGAACGTGGGTCCTCTGTAAGAGCAGCCATTGCTTTTAACCAGCTATCTATCTCTTTAGCTCTATGCTTGAAATTTTAACAATGTGCTTCTTATCTATGAACATGATATATCTCTGTCATAGTCAACTTATGCTGTCAAAACAAAATACAGTAGACTGGATGGTTTATGCAAACAAAATGCATTTCCTCACAGTTCTGGAGGCGAAGGGGTCCAAGATCAAGGTTCTGGTTGGGTGGTTTCATTAGGAAGCTCCCCCATTGTCTTGTAGCAGCTTATGGGGTTTCAGCTCTTGATCTGAAGGAGGACATGTCAGTCTATAGTATGTCTAAGTCTTTTTAAATTCCGTGTGTATTGTATTAGTTATGTTTCTTGTTACTGTGATCAAATACCTCAAAAGGATAAGGAGAGTTTATTTTGACTTCTAGTTCCAGAGAGATACAGTCTATCCTGATAGGGGAGACAGCAATAGTCAGAGAAGGCACGACAGTATGCATAGTAGGCTCACTTGTCACACTGCATCCACACTCAAGAAACAGAGTGAACAGAAAGTGGGCTTGGTTATAAATCCTCAACGTCTATCCCCAGTGACCCACAACCTCCTACAGCTTCCACAGCCTTCCTGAACAGCACTACCAGCCATGGCCAAAGCATTCAAACACGTGAGCATACGGGGGGGTGGGCGGCATTTTACATTCAAACCACAGTATCTATTCATCTGACATCCTTGAAATGTGCTCGGCTAGTTTGCCATTTGTAGGCTATTCTTTGGTGATTTTTAAGATTTCCTGCATGCCTAGTCATGTTGTCTGTGAATAAATGCGGCTCACATCGTCTTTTTATCTCACTGACTGGGACCTCTCTACAATGTACTGTAGAAACAATTGGTGTTGCATGTCTGCTCTCAGTCTCTTTATACTTTATGTTTGTGTGTGTGTGTGTGTGTGTGTGTGTATGTTGAGGTCACAGGTGGGAGTCTCTTCTTTCCTTTCACACTGTGGTTTCCAGGGATTGAACTCAGGTCCTTAGGCTTTGATGCTGGTGCCTTTACTAGCTGAGTTGTCTCAGTGACTTTGTCCTCAAGTTTAGGGAAACATCAGAGCTATAGGACATCTATTTTCATTTTATGATTGTGCTAAATAAGAGAATATGATCAATTTATTGACTACAATGACTTCCCCCTTTAGCGATTATGGAAACTTCAGGCCTTTTAACTGTTTTGATTAGAAAAGTTCTCATTTATCTATTTCATATTTTGAACAGTTACATAAAAATTTCTCCAGGTTTTAGCACGCACTAAAAACAATTTTAAAATTGCTTGTCTAATAGCACTGACTTTCATTGAAGTTCAAAACAGTCACTGAGCCTCACTAGAGGAAAAAATGCTGCATTTGGAAACTCAATTTTCCTTAAAAAGAAGGAACAAAAAATTAAGTTCTATTTTAACTTATTACCAAGACCATACTTAGTTGTAGGGTATGAAATACAGACTTTTACAGAAAGTATTTATTTTATGTATGATTGTTATACCTGCCTACATGTAAGCTCACCCAAGTCGTGCAGTGTCTATAGAGGCCAGAAGAAGGCTTCAGATGCTCTGGAGCTGGAGTTATAGACAGTTGTTAGATGTCACATGGGTGCTGGGAATCAAACCAGGGTCCTCTGCAAGGAAAGTCAGTGCTCTTAACCTCTGAGCCATCTGTCTGGTCCCCAGACTTTTTTTTTAAAGTGTCAGGCATCATTTCACAGAATTTCCATTTTTCCCTTAGTCTAGTGGAGAGTCAGTGATAACATTTTGCATGATAATGACCACAATGATCTTTCTGTTTCTATCTTCTTTTATAGTGCTTTCATATGTTTTGATTTATTTTAACAATGTTAATATATCGATGTCTTTTGTTGTAATTCAACTCTAAATCCTTTTAGAAAGGATTTAGAAGCATAAATTATAATCTCTTTTTGAATTAATAAGAAACTATTTCATAAAAAGCCTATCTTTTAAATATTTAATTGGTATAAATACTTACCTTTAAGAGGCTTAATGGAGAGCTATAAATAGAAGTCTTTAAGCTTGGGAACAGTCTTCTACTGCTTTCTAAGATAAGCCTCCAAAGAAAAACAGTGGGAATAAAGTTGAAGGAAAGTTAAATACTTCTGACTAAAACAAAACAAAGCAAATAATGGAGATCCGCTGTTCCTTCAATGATCTATGAGAAATCATGGCAAAGTGTCCTGGAAATAATCTAATAAAAAAGCACCCAAAATTTAGTCTAGCAGGTTTCTGGGTGAAGTGGTGACTGACATTTATGGGGTATTGTCAGCCATTTCAGCCTTTCTAGGTGCTCGAGGAGGGAATAGTTTATTTTCTCTAATTAAGATAACATAAAGAAACTTAAGTAAAGTGCTTGATGAATTATTAATTGATATTTGTACTAGATAATTTAATCAATCACCAGTGTATTTGTACATTTTAAACCTGTGTGGCACTGTTTTGACCTAAAACATATGCACCAGGTATTATCTCATATAGAATTGAATTCTGAGGCTGGAGAGATGGCTCAGTGGTTATGACCACTGACTATTCTTCCAGAGGACCCAGGTTCAGTTCTGGCACCCACATGGTGGTTAACAACTGACTGCAACTTCTGTTCTAGGGGATCCAACACCCTCTTCTGGCCTCCAGAGGTATTGCATGCATGCGGTACACAACATACATGTAGGCAAAAATGCTCATAAACATAAAATAAAACTAAACAACTTTTTAAAAAGAATTGACTATAACATACTAAATGGTTAATTTATAGGCAATAAGTTTTGAAGGAAAAGAAACAAAATTTGCTTTGAAATCGTTTTTACGTGTCTTCATTTTGGTATTAAAGTGTGCTGTTAAGGCTGGAGAGAAATACTATGTGCCGAGTTCAGTATAAAGTGCTTCACAGGCATCAGTTCTTATTTCCCACAATTCCTCTGGTATCAGTTGTATTTTAAAGATGAGGAACTGAAGAAGAAGAAGTTTAGCATCTTGCCTCAAATAATAGACTTAGTTAAAGAAAGAATTAGTTAAACCATTGCTTTGTTAACCAGTATGCCTATTTGAAAGCATTTAGTTTGTTGCTGATTTAAAGAACCAAAAAGAGAAAAAAAGTCTTTTTTTTCCCACACATTGAGCTACCTGCAAGAGATCGCTGGCATTGGTACTGTCATTGCTTAAAAATCCTAATTTAGTTTTGATCCCTTTGTCCCTGTGGGCTGGCTTTTCCTTCCCATGCTTTTGCCGTCAAGCTGTCGAAATTCATAGTGGAGGCTTAGGGATTAAGAGAAAGAGGAGGGGACGTGGTAAAAGCAGCCCGATTTCTCATTTTTTGAAAAACCAAGAAATCAAAATCTTTCCAAGAAGTGTACTCTGTTGGAATTTGCTTATGTGCCGTCAGACAGAAGTGTGTTACAGAGCTACCTCTCCGTGGAAGAGAAACAACGAAGGAAGTCTTGAGTGAGCCTAGCCACCAAGATGGTGTCTTCATCAGGGAGTGAATCTTTGTCTGACAAAACAAGCGTCTGATCTGTGACTGTTAAATAATACTGATGCACTTGAGAAATTTATACATACAATTTACAGGCAGGGATTGAGATCAGGAGAATAAATGAGACTGACACTTAACTTCTCTTGGAAGCTGTGGAGTACTCCTCTTTGCCTTCCCATCTCTCGTTTTTGTACAAATGTATTTCTCTATTGAGCATGTATCAAGATTGGCTGCAGTAATGTACATCATCTCACTGACTATGGATGAAAGAGAGGCAGAACCCTGACCCCTGCTGCAGTCCAGGGCCTATTTGGGAGACAAGACTAACATACAGTTTAAAGTGTACAGGGCAGTATGGTTGGGGACCATTTTCATTTTATCCACAAAGTTATAGAAATGAGCTAAGCTTGAATGATAATGCATTATTAATATAATCTGTTATGGTCATTTCCGTTTCCTTCCTGTCACCACTCAGGCCTGCCCGAGTGGTTGGGTGTGAGTAGACGCAGAGTCCAGCCACAGACTCCGGGAGTTGGACAGGAAGCAGCCCAAGCACGTGGTACTGCAAACTCATTTATTGAATAGGCACACAAGCTCTTATAGGTCTGGATAGCCAATGATCTTATGGGGTGGGGTCTGGGATACAGCCAGCAGTAAGTTTGTCTCCAGATAGGCAGGTTCTTTTCAGGTGCTGGTCTCACAATTAGCCAGAGCAGAACGCCACACCCACAGGAGCCATTCCTCCATTCCTCCCAGTGGGTGGCCTTTGGCTAGGCCCACCTTACATTATGCCCAACAATCTAAACTGGTAGCCTTTGAAGCAGAATGTTAATCTATTATCTTGTTAACCTCTCCCTTATTATTCAGAACAATCTGAAAGGTAACAAAAAGTAAAAGAATTAAAAGTGAGACACCATATTTAGTGATGAAAGGTTAAGAAAATTAAGGAAGTCTAACTGACATTAATAGGTGTTAGGTGTCAGCAAACTTAGAGCTTGTATTGGTTAATTGAGCTAGTTATGTTTAAATTGTTGTGTCCTAGGGGCTTGAGTATGCTGTCTGAATTTAGGAAGAATTAATATGAGAACAGCAATAAACAAATAGTCATCTTCATGTCTGGTACCTTTGGAGATCTTTTTTAGATGGGATATAGTTTTATGTATAGAAGAGAGGTTAAGTAGGGTCCATTCATTCAAGTAACTGTATATTTGTAGGGAGTCTGTGCTGGATAAACATCAACCCTAAGGCTATAAAATGCATGACCCTTATGATCTGTGGTCTGGCAGGGAGCTGACCTTCCAGTGTTCATTAATCTCTCTCATAAGTCCCCTGGCTCTAACATCAAATGCCAAAGCCAGTTTGGACTATTTGAGTTAACTGACTGGTTAAATTAGGCAAAAATTTCAAAATTAACATAAGAACAGCACACTATATATGTATAATATATAATATTATATATATACATATATAATATTATATATCACTATGTATTCTTGCCATTCAAGATAAAATATAGAATTATTTATTTTAACTGAAATTGTGCTCTTCCTTACTGTCTACTGTGAGTACTGGGAATTGATTATCAATGCTACTGAATTTGACAAAGTCTGGGAATTGCTAACCCAGTTTAAAAGTATGGTTTTGCTGGCAGAAAAATGTTTCATAAAAGTAGACACAATAGAGCACCGAACATATAATGGGCACATAATTAACACCTTGACAAGTGAATGTTGACAAATGAAAGCAAATAAATCACAGTTTCCCCAGAGAATTTTATTTTCCAAGAATTAGTAGGATTTTTATAACTAATTTCTTCCACTTATAAAAATAGCAGACATTATGGGAAAGTTACAGTTTGTGTTCATTAATAAGTCTACTTATTACTTAGATTAAAATTATTGTGCCTTCAGAGCCTTTGTAGGAATTCTGCTGGAAATGCTTCTCATGGTGCATAAAGGACTTCTCATGGTATATCTAAGCCCTCTGTTAAGCTGACAAGTTGTTTTGATGTCCTTTGCACGAAATGACACAATGTCATTTCTTGTGGAGAGCAGTATGCTAGCTGGCAATTGCTTGCTTTTAGGTTTTGCTGGAAGTATATAGTTATAGTAACTTGGCATGTATTTCAAGGCTTTCAGCTTGCAGTGCTCAACTCACCCATGTTAGGTCTTCCTTATTAAGGGAATTCACAGCCTTTGAATACAAAATCCCCCAAAGATAGCTCTGTGTTAAGATGGGAGTGGACCATTCATTAATGTATTTTTCTGCAGTATAATTTTATTTAAGTCATAAATTTATTTGTAGATACTTGCTAAGATCAAAACTGGGGTGAGTACAAAAGAGAGGAAATTGATTTATCTGGGGGTCTAACACGACAAGCATTGTAACTCTGACTGCTGGGTAATTTATAGACATGCTTTATCTGTGCTCATGTTGTGAACAAGATATGCTCCATGACTTGAAAGAACTTAGTATTTATTATGCAAAATCATGGTAGGTTTGGCTATGATAGGAGAACAGTTTGGTAAATACACTGTTGGAGGTATGTGAATCAAGGAATGTGGGTCAATGAGATCTTGGAATGATGTGTAGGAGTAACAAGCAGATTTCAGTCTCATCAAGAAAAGATATCTATGTATCTTTTTGAGACAGTCTCCCTGTAGCCCCAGATTTCCTAGAACTTGCTATGTACGCTACCACCAGGCTGGCCTCAATCTCGCAGAGATCTGCCTCTTCAGTGCCTGTTAAAGGCTTTGATACCACTCCAGGCTCCTGGAAATATTTTCATTTCTGTGCTGAGGGCTGACCCCAGAGCCTAGTGAATATTAGGCTAGTACTTTACTATGAAATAATATCCCCAGCCCTCAAAGGGACAATTTTCCATATGATTATTAACTTCCAAATATGGAAGTAACTTTCAATATTCAGAGATTTAAGAGTTTACATTCTGGCGACAAACTCATGGGTACGAGTTATAACTTTACCTTTTAATAGTCCGAAGGAACTTGGGCAAGATACCCAACTTCTCTAGACCCTAGCATTCCCATTTATAAGAGGAGTGCAAGAAGGCCTAACTCAAAAGATTGTTGTGAGAAATGAATAAATTAATATTTACAAAAGGCTTAGAATAATGCCTAGGATAGCAAATGCTGTACTAATGTTTATTAAATAAATACTGCTATACAAATAACCATTTTAACAGAAGTATTTACATATTATCTGGGTTGTACCTTTTATTTTCTATACAATTATAAATTAATGGTATAATTCTTGTTCCTCAAAGTTTAGAGTAAAATAGCATGTTGATTATGGTCTAATCTTGCCTGAGGGAGGGAAGCTACCTACATATATTAAGTTACATTGTTTAAATATATAAATTTATAATTTCAAACATTTTATAAACATGTATATCTTCTCAGGTTTTTCAATATTTATAATACAAGAAGCAGTAATTCTGATGGACATTAACATTGATATGAATTTTAGTAACTTTAAGCATTGGATACCTTCTGCAGTTCTATTTAGAACATACTATACTACAAGAATAAATGTGTGTGATAAAATATGACAGAAACAATAACTTTGATTACTAAAGCAACAATAAAAAGAACTTGAGTTTTCTGTACATTTAAATATAATATTTTATTGATTGAGAATTTCATATAATGTATTTGATCATACTCAGACTCCCTTCCCATCTCCTCCCAGATCCATCCCCCCATCCCCCACTTCATGCCTTCTATTTTTCTAAGGCCTATAAAGTCTAATTATATTTCCCAAATGCTCTTGGGTGTGTTCCTGTCCCCTGGAGCCTGGTCAACCTACCTACTATCACATTCTTGAAGAAAACATACTCTTCTCCCATCAGCTATCAGTTGGCAATAGTCTCTCGGCCAGGGTAGGGACTTCTTGCCCAACTCTTCCCTCCATGCTGGGTTTTTGTCTGACGTGGGATTGTTTTAGTCTTGTGCATGTTCTCACAAGCACTGTGTAATTGCCCTGTTGTGTTTGGACAACGTGGTTTCCTTGTAATCATCTACCACTTCTGTCTCTTAAAATATGTCTGTTCCCTCTTCCTCAGTGATTCCTGAACTTTCTGAGGAGAGGGTGTGATACAGGTGTTCCATTTAGTGCGGAGCACTCTATAATCTTTTATTTCTGCATATTGACCTGTTGTGGATCTCTATATTAATGGCCATCTTCTGAGAGAAGAAGCTTCTCTGGGGAGAGTTGAGAGATGCACTAATCTGTGGGTATAACAATAGGTCATTAGGAGTTAGGTTCATACTATGCCTATTTAACACAATGATAGTAGTAAGATCTCTCCAAAAAAAGAAATATATTTTTGAAAAAGCATTTAGAATATTTTAACAAAGGCTCTTTTAATACTATTTCTTGAATAACTAGTGAATTCAAATCTGAGCTGTTGAGCTTTGGGTCCTATAGTAAAGAACACAGGGTTGGCTTCAAGGGGGTGACAGGGAAATGGGAATAGTATGCAAACTTGGCCAAATTTTGCTAAAAGAATTTCCTTATGCTTCTTTTTTCAGGGTTGTGAATTTTCATTACAAATAAAGCTGAAAAGTATTACAAATGTCTCAAAATCCAGAAAGATGGCCTTTGGTTGTTGTTCATTATTTACCAGACAAGCCTCTATAACCTTTCTTCTCTGAAATTTGGGACCCCATTATCTTTGATCATCTCTTTTCACACTGATGATATTGGAATACAAGGTTACCAGGTTTGGCAATTAAGATATAGGTGTTTTGTTAAATTTTAATCTTATTTTATTAATGAATAATTTATAGTTAAGAATGCTCCATGCACTTTTTTTTTAAACTTAATGGAAAAATATGTTATAATGTATATTATCTTACATGTGGAAACTAAAACATTTCCAGCACTTAACAAGCAGAGAACAGGGAGTGGTCAGCATGGGTGTATGAGATGGGGGCATGTTGGTCAATATTATAATATGGGTCTTATATTTTAGTAAGGCAGGAGGAATAAATGATATGTATTAGAAGTTATTGATATATTAGGCTGATTTAATTATTCCACAGTATATATTACATACAAATGTCACAGCATTACTTTGTGTCCCATAAATTTATGAAATTATAAATTGTCACTATTTGGGAAAAAAAATAACCTGAAAAAAAATTTGCTGTTTATCTGTTCGTATTAACTAGGCAGGCTTCATTTTTCCAGTCAGTAGTAATAATATCCTTTTCCTTTTTTATAATGTCATGTCACATGCATACATTTTTATTACAACATAAATTAAAGGAAGCAAAATAAAATCTGATCTTAACAAGAATAAGATTAATGCCATAAGCTGGTGCTAACTTCAGAGGCTCATCTCTACTGGCTTGCATCCATGGTGCTGGAAGGTGCCCTGCATGCTGCTGGAAGAAAAAAAGTCATCATTAACCTTACCCAACTGTGCATCCTGTGAACAATAGTGCCTGCTGGCTTGGCAAGGTATGTCCAGGGGTATAATAGTGGCACAGACACTATGGGAATAACCAACTAATCTTTAAATGATTTAAGGTCCACTTTCTAGAATGGAGTCCATACCTGACGATGATATCAGGCTTAAGAACCTGAGGCTAGACAGGTCACAGGACATAGAAGAGAACTTAATATTAATTTTCAACTAAATCGTTATCATATTAAACTGACTCTTAATGACTTCTTGTTATACCTATAGAGTTGTTATACTCCTAAATTAACGTATCTCTCAACTCTCACTAGAGAAGATTCCTTATGCAGCAGATGATTGACAGACTGGCCAACATATAGAGAACAGGAAGCTACAGAGTACTTATCCCTGAATGGGACATCTATAACAAACTTTTGCTTCCTGAGATTCATGGATCACTGTACAAGAGGGGGCAGAAACACTGCAAGAGCCAGAGTTTTCCACATATCTGGTCAGTTACTGTGCACTCACAGGAACAAGACAGTTTTCACAAATTTCATGCAAGCTCAAAACAGAAAAAAAATCCCTGGATAAACATGAGGAAGTGGGTAAGATGCTCCAACTCCACCTAAGGAAATTGTGGCAAAAGATGGCTGCTGGGAGGAGGAAAGACAATTTCTTTCAAGTATGGGACCCTTAGTAGGTTAACCAGGCTCCAGTGTATGGACCCATACTGAAGAGCATTTGGAGATACAAATTAGACTCTATAGACATATATATATGCACATATATATATATGCACATATATATACACATTACATTAAAAGGGGTGTGGGCAACAAGAGGAGGTACAGATAGGGGAGGGAATCTACTATTAAATTATATTATACAACGATAGCAAAAGTCCAATTACAAAAAGTATTTAATGTTACAAAGACAGACATACAGAGTCTGATTTAGAACTGGATTCAATTACTTACCTACTTAACTTCATTTTCTCATTTGTGATAAGGGTTCTGTAGCAGAATCACTCATTACTGAAGTTAGAAATCAAGTGTATTAATCTGGAAAGTGCCCAGAATAATGTTGGACACATAGTCATACAGTGTCAGCAAACATCAAATGTTAGCAGGCCGCACTTTAAAATAGTGTTTCTGTGTATACTTTAAATAGTATTGCTTTGGAAACTGTATACAGCCATAGGAAGCCAGGTGACCTAGAGAGGTGAAATTTTCATTTGTTAGGGCTCTGAGTGTTCTAGTCCCACTGAAGATAATATGGGATCAGCACCAGAGAACTGCTTCTGACTATAGAAGTGTAGAGATGGACTTGTCAAAGTAAATGGAAGACTTTGGCAGGACAGATGTTCCAATGCAGAAATTTAGAGGGCAATCACAGGCTGCTTTAAGATTAATAATGAGTTAAGTGCATGATCAATGACAAAGAAAATAAATTTTGACATTAAACCTTCTAAGGAAGTTGTTTCAGTCATCCAGGAATGATAAATGACAGCCTAGACTGTGTGACCCAGTGGGAATGCAAGAAAGGCAGGAGTTCAAGAGATTCTGAAAACTAATGAAGGTACTGAGGAGCTGGGTGCAAGACTTTCCACGAGGGCATGGCTAGTGATTTTGTGTATTATTTGAGACTATAAATATTTTGTTCAGAAAACATTAAGGCATGGAGAATCTTTGAAGAGGCAATAAGGGACAGACAAGAATTATGCCAGGATAAAAATTCTAAAGAGACATTATGTTTAAGTAAAACCAAAAACCACCAGTGGCTGCTAGCACAGAGTATCAAGAAAAAGCAGGCAAACTGTGGTGGAGATGGCCTCCTCCTCAAATGAAGAACAAACCTCTGGTTACTGTGAGGCTAACAGAGATGTCAACTAGCATTGAAGTGCATGGCCCCAAACCATTGCTTCCGTTAGCCATTTGCCTGCTTATTGTTAGTGTTGGGTTATCATTAGACCACGAGAGTAGGTGGTTTGTTTTGCTCATGAGTATATGTCTAATACTAGAAAATTGATCAGTGGTCGTGGAATGAATAAATGAGGGAACATTAACACACTTTGATCTTAGGTGAGAGATAAAGTCTGCCCGACTCCAAGAAGAAGGTTTGCCAGGTCCAGAACAAAATTGAATTCTAGAGCAGCATGGTCTCATGGTGCAAGCTGAAAATGTTCTGTGTATTCCCAGGCTACTGAGCACATGAAATGTGCATAGAGCAGAAGAGCCAAATTTTAAATTTAATTTAATTAACTTAAATTTAAATAGCCACACTTGGCCAGTAGCTATTGTCTTGGATGTCTTCATCGGTTGGGAAAACCTGCCTCCTTTGGGCAGATGTAGCCTGTACCAGGGAGGTGGCTTTACTGGGCCTTAAACCAGACTGGGATTTGCAAAGATAGTAGAGGATTTCCTACTGGAACTGTTTTCTTAATTCAGAACCCGAGGGACAAGAGTTAGTTTTCAAACTCAAATGATGTCTAGGTCACTTCCCCAAAAAAGGAGTCCAGAGAGGTATTTGAATCTAAAACCCTAGTTAGCAAAGAAATTGAATTTACACAGGGGAATTTGTAAACTGTGGAATCTACAAATTCATGAGTAGAGTTCTGTCTACATGGTTAAGAATAATTCAAGACTTGGAGTGAAAACTTGCCTTCATTATGCCCTGATTAACAATTGCATACAGTTATTAATAGTTGCGTATGTACACTCTTACATATGCTTGGACACTTAGGAATTCAGCTTGGGAAAGAAGTATACATTTTTAAGTGTAATAGATAATAAAAGATGCTTATGTGTTTTAAAGTATTCATTAAATTATACAAATACTTACCTTGTTTGTCTAATTTCTGATAGATTTGGAATGCCACACCACTACTGTGTTTTCTATTTTAGCCGATACTCCTGATCTGTTACAACTTCTTCATTGAATTATTATTCAATGTTCTGATTATCTTCAGCTCCTTGTAGCTGGGATATGGGGTTGGAGGAACTGTTCAGGAGTGTGTTAAATTGGCTTTATATGCTGAATTCACCCAGCAATAATACATATCAATATCATGTATTGAACTGTGTGTAAGAGCAGATGTTTGGCATGTTTCAGGCTACATTGGGGAATAGCCTCTATTGAAGAAAGGAAACTGTGCTTCAGATCCATTCACATAATTTATGAGACTGAATAGGGATCTCTCACAAAGAGAGAATACTGGACAGACTATTATATTTAGCAAGATAAAGGAAGCTGTGTGCAAATTCCCAAAGCAGGCCAGTATAGTAGAAGACAAAGGAATATTAATTCATTCCTGGGGAAAGGGATTAGTTTCTTTAAAAAGCAAACAAGAAAGGAAGCAGAGTCTCTGAAGATTTTGTGAGACTAGGTTCACCAACCTGAGCCTAACTGTTTTCATAAAAGAAAATCTTATAGAGAACCTAATTTGCATCACAGAAGTGTTTGCTTATTGGAATCATGAGATTTAGAGAAACTTTTAAAGATTAGCTAGTACTATCACCTGTTTTATGCATGAATTAGTTTTGGAAAAGTTTTGCCAATGGCCATCTATTTAGAAATTCAGCATCTCCCATAAAGAGTGGACAGTAGCTTTCAAACTGGGCCATTTTCTCCGTTGACAGTGTCTGCACCAAAGCTTTGGTGCCTTCTGTTTGTCTACCTTGGATCACTAGGGTCAAACACAATGCCTTTAATTCTTTTTTCCTATAAGTTCTTAGGATATTTGATCACAGTGATGAGAACTCCAGACAAAGCATGTGTGATTACTTTGAGAAATTCTTGGATGTTACTGATTTGAACATTTACACATCTTATGTCCCTCAGAATGTGCTACTTAGACTCGAGCTGCAGTGCTTCAGGGTTGTCTGAGCATTACAGTGGGACTTTTGCTTTTTTCACATAGATTTTTCTCTTCTCCTTCTGCTCTTCCCCTCCACTTTCCTTCCCAGTGGTCCCATTATTCCCTTTCTTGCCCTCCATTTCTCTCCTTTCTTCCCCTCCTATTGACACTGCATTGCATTCATTTGCCATGCATTCTGTTTAATGTTAATTCCTCTTAACCATTCTATAAATTGGAATCTCCTAGTTGCCTGTGTTGTTTTGGAGCCACATGTTTCCATTCTGTGCTTGTTAACTTCATTTTAAATTAATTTTGATTACTTTTCATCTTTTTAGATTTTGCCCTTTTATCTAACCTGTCAACTTCTGTTACAAACCTGATTCAGTCATCCAATATGGCCACTCTTCCTTCCACACATTTTTTTATATGTCCCCTCTCTATATTCTCATGCAGAATATTGACAAAAACCTTGAAACAAACATAATCTAGGGAAGGATAACTATAAGAATGAAATACAATCTTAGTTGATATACACCGTTAATTAAGACCCTCTGGGCAAAACTGTTGAAATGCCTCTTTCTTCTTTGCCTCAAATTGACCATCTACTGACTGATTTTTTTTCTCTAAGGATAAGTTGAAAGAACTAGAGGCCTCATTGTATGTGATTTGTGCTATATCATCTTTCCTTCCTATTCTCCTGAGGATTATCTTAAATGAGAGGTAGAGTTTTGACTACTTTTATGTCCTCCCCAAATCACTGCCTCATAGTTTCTTTAACATACATCTTGTGAAGTGACTAACAGCTTCTGGTTCTCTAACAGACACATATGGCTAAGAGAAGGATATTAAGCCAATTGAAAATTCAGATAATCATTAGAAACGGTGGTGGCATTGAATGGAACTCTGAAACATAGTAACAAATTGCTTTGGTGTACCAAGTGAGAGCATAGGGCTTAGAATCATTGATGTTTTGGTTAGCACAAATCAGAACCTCTGGACTGATGCTAATGCTTATTTGTTAAGACTATTATGTTTTCTAAAAACCTGAAAATATTTGAATCATTAGCCACATCAATGTCACGAAACTTCAAAAGATTTATACACATTTTGGTCAAATAAATCAGCGTGTAAAGAATTCCTTAGTAAAGATAAATCACTTGAGGAGTGGTATGTGGTACTGAGTTAGATAACACAGAAAAGAGAAAGGTTGAAGGATTTCAAGACTAGGCTTTGTCTTCTATGCAGAAGGTAGACATTGAATTTATTGTGCAGCTAAACTTCCTAAGATAAAATAAGTAAACAAAATAAGACAAGCAATAACCACCATAACTATAGCTAGAGCACTGTCATATCTGATTCCATAAAACTGCAACAAACCTCAGAGAAAGAAGTTACAGACATTTTCTATACTCAAGGTGGCTGTTTCTAAGTTGTTGTCCAAGTAATGGATCTTATATTAAATAATTTTCTATATGTTAAGTGATTTGAATTATATACATATTTTGTATAAGATTAGCATTTTGTTTTCTTTTAGGAAACATTAAGACATTTATTTAAGTTTCATGAATTTTTCATTTTCTTGTATATAATTAAAAACAGGAATTTAAGAACATCATAGCTTTTAAATGGTGAAACTTGAATTATTATAAATTTTTAATGTATACTTATTGGAGGGACTTTAATATGAGCCAAGACTGAATGAGGTTTCCAAGGCATAAAGATATATTTTTGGATGTATAGATTTCCTTGTATTTGTATTTGTATTTCCTGTGTATTTGTTTCTAATACCATTAGAAACTGAGCAAATCATCCATATTCATATATTTTTAACTGTAGAATTGCTGTTTACTGAGATGTCCTTGGTTCTGCCTGACTTAACTATCTCATGTCATTTTGTCCATCTGGATTGGGTCTTAATCAGAAAATGAAGTGAGTAATCTAACCCATTAAATCAGGGATTGGTGGTCAAAAGATAGAGTTAAAAGAACATTTAACTAGCTGGAAATTGGCAAATGTAGCCAACAGTTCATGAGACTTATATTCTTAGACATTTTAGAAGCTAACATGAGAATTATTTTATTTTCTTTATATAATTAACTCATACTAATAGAGACCACCAGAGATCATATTTTGAAGTTAAAGGAAATTTTGCACTCCAAAATAAAAAATATCAAGAGCGATTGCATTGGTTCTGTGTGGCATTAGATGGCTGTATTTCCTATGGGTGAGAATATGAGCATCAGGTTGTGGGGGAGATTCAATGCCTCCCCAAAGTGAAGGGAAATAGAAGGTGCTGTAAAATCAATGGAGCAATTGTATTACCTGAAATTGGCCTTTTCTTTTGCAGCACTTTATAATCATAATTTGAATGCCACATTGAAAAAAAAAACTTGTTAGAGCCAATTCTTAGCGATATGGATAACTTTTGGACTCTTCTCCCTGGGACATAAATCATGTCACCTGTCTTAAAAAAAGCTCCCCCAATAATCTGAAATCTCTAGAGTGGAATTTACGTTCCTGAGAAAGCCCAAACAACAACAGTCAGTGTCGGCTGATTGATCATATCGATAGACTAATTTGTTCTCACTATGTGGATAACTACTTGTGATGGTTAATATTGTCAACTTGATGGGATCTAGAACCACCTAGGAGACAAACCTCTTGGCATGCCTGTGTGGGAATTTCTACATTGGGCCAGTTTACATGGGAAGACTTATCCTAATTCGGGGCTCCACCATTCCCTAAGCTGGGGTCCCAGACCGAATAGAAAGAAGAATGGAATTTGAGCACCAGCATTCATCCCTTTGTGCTTCCTGACTGGAAACCCAATGTGACCAATTTCCTTGTGCTCTGGCCACTTAAGTTTTCCAAAAGGACCATATTGGGCTATAATAATAATATTTATATGAGCCAAAATAAACCCTTTCTTCATTAAGATGCCTTTGACAGGCATTTTGTCACAGCAACAAGGAGGGTAACTCACATATTACTATTCCATTAAAAAAGTTTTTCTCCAAGTTTAGAGAGTGGGTGCTAGTATAGAAAGATGACATTCTTTGGTTTATGGAAAGCCTTTGGGATTATGAAGCATATTATGAACTGAGTCATGCACAGCTCTTCTTAAAGGGGCTTCCACCTGCAGGCTCTTCCAACTTCAAGACGTCTAAACTTCCAGACTCCTTTGCAGCTATCATACGTGCAAGGTTAGTGGTTTTGAACCAGAAATGCCCATCACATAAGCCAGGAATTAAGCTTCATTTCACAACCTTACCTCCTGCATCTCAAAAGTTCCAGGTTGTGTATTTAAACATTTTCTCATTTCTGAAATCTACTGGTTTATTTGTAATCTTTAAAAAATAAATGTAGTGTGTATATTTGATGCTCACAACATGATGTTGTGAAATGCATCTCGACAAAATACCACAGTTAGTACAATGAGTCAAATTAATCTATTTATCATCTTACATGGCTACATGCTAGTGATTAGAGCAGCTGAAATCTATTTATTCAGAAAAAAATCCTCAATGCAATACAACTTTATTAACTGTAGTCTTCATGCATTTCATCATTAATTTTGCACATCCTATCCAGCTTCTTCTTTATGTCTTCTGATCTATAACCCCCATTTCTGCCCCTCTGTGCCTATGATGATCTTTATCTTCTTTATCTTTCCATTTTTAAATCTTTTTTTTCCCTCGAGATTCTACACATAGATGAAATCATACAATATTTTTCTTCCTGTTTTAGCTAATTTTGTCTAGCATAATTATGGGTCAATTGCAGCATTTTCTTCTTTCTATACAAAAGAGTGTAATGAATCTTATAACCTTAGAATCAGTGAAATATCAGTTATAACAGAATCACTGTGGAAGGAGATGGTCCCAAAAGTTCTTCAAGTGCATCTGATGCCCACCATTGACTAGAAATATGTTGAACTACATCTGGATAATATTTCTCAATTAACCATAATAGTAAACCAATTACTTCCTTTTATTGATTCTTTCCCTTTGCAAAGAACTACTCTATAAATACGTTCTGTCCTTTCCTCTAATTTTATTTTCACAACAAATCCATTTATCTGTTTCTCTACCCACTGTATGGGTTAAGAAACTGAGGACAAAGTAACCTACAAAAAGGCATGGGCACATTAGTGGGAGAGCCAGGGTGCTCTAAAACTCTAACATGAGACTTCAGTGACACTTAAAATATGATCTCAGCTAGTGGCATCAGCATTAGGATGTGTGGTGGGGGGGAGGCGGTGACGGAAATGCAAATATTAGGGTCCTGTCCAATACCTAAGGAATGGAAAATTCTGAGAGTAGGGCTCAGTAAAATGTCTAGGTAATTCACTTCATGCTACAGTTTGAAGACTGCTGTCATACAAGATGCAAGCCTCTCACAATAAGGAATAGCAGGCATGGCTAATAAAGACAGGGCCTCACAGAGCTTATTGAAGAGTTGGCTGGCTCCTGTTAGAATCTTAAGATAATGTTATATTTGCAAGGTTGACTAAGTTTTTAGTTGCTTAATAACAAATAAAATTGCATTTACTCAGATGTGCTTTAATTATAGTTCCCAGTAGGCAGAACTATGGTAACAAAACATACTAGGCACTAATGTTTCTTGCATAATGAGCATAGTCAAAGCATTTAGCAGGAATGGATTACAATTCCCTGTCCTAGGCGGGAAAGCTTTACAAGGGTCACATGCCTTTCTTTGGTCTGACATCCTCTTGTTCCCAATCTTAATCTAATCCTATTATTTTCTTTCTTCAGAAGTACAGAATATAATATCTTTGTTCCTAAGAGGAAAGGCCGGACTGACAAGATCCCTCCTTTATATTATCCTGAATTGATAGATTGCTTAAATCTAGCATTTGTAATGCAGAGAGAAATAAACAATTTATGAACAAAAGCTGATTAAAGATTTAGTTGAAAAACACAGAACCTGCTTACTTAGTGAAAAAAATTGATTGACATTAAAGAATTAAGCATCCCAAAAGGATAAATGTGCTTGATTCCAAGAAGAAAAGGCAGTTAAAACACAGCACAGCAAACTGACAGAGTGTAGAGATGCCTACTGAATATAATTATATCTACCTACCATCAGTATAACTATTTGAAAAGCACAGCATTCAAACAGTAATTTTTTTGCTCTGCATGATGCAAAATAAGCAATTTGATTTTTCCTTTTCCACTAAATTGACTGGTTCTTGAATGCATTATTTGACCCACAGTCCTGTATTATCCACAGCATTTCCCAGATGACTGAACTAAGTAGATGTCTTATTGTTTTTTTCTTCTAATAGACATGAATGAAGATGAAGATAGTGATAATCAGAAAAAAGGAGGAAAGCACAGCCTTTGGAACTTGGAAGTGTAGATTTTAGAAGCTTAAGTGCACCTCACCCCGGGGACCTAGTCCTCCTGTGCAGTGACTTGCAGACCCTGCCTCCAGCCCCAGGAACTTGTGCACATTAATGAATGCATATCAGTGTCCGATACATAGAGCAGAAGGGTTCAGGTCTTATTGTGGCTTTTGAGTGCTTTTTTTGGGTATATGCTTTTAACCTTTTGTGTATGTCTTGAACCTTGAGATGCTACTTGATCTGCACCTAGGAGATGTTTCCGCCTCGGTATCACTGTCTTGAATGAAGCTTTGGCTTCTGCCCTATATATCCTGATCCTGTGGCTTCTACGCCCCTTCCTAGCTTGGATGTCAGAACTGGTGACTCACACCACGTGGCCAAGGCTTGAATCCTGCCTACAACTTCCATTGGAAATCAGATTAGCTTTCCTCATCGATTATTTAGGAGGTTTGAAGGGCAATATAGTGAACTGATAGCGTGAATTCACCAAGGCCAGCCTGTATTTGAGGCCTTCCCCTAGCCCCATCAGCCATTCAGTTATTATGTGGTCTGGAGTAGCTACTGAGGCCTTAATTTTCTTATTGATTTTATATCTAGTGAATAGGTAAAGTGCTGATGAAAATAAGATAATGTGTTTAAGACACATCAGGAAATCTACACATTGGGTTTTGTGTTCGCTGTATATTTACCATTGCTATTGTGTTCTTTTCCCTTATTCTTTGTTTGGTTATTTGTCATCACACAGTCCCTGACTAAACAAAGTAGTTCCTGGCCATGGTTTCTATCTTTTTATAGTGTGTGTGTGTGTGTGTGTGTGTGTGTGATGTATGCTCACATGCATGTGGTTATGAACACCTATGCTCCTATAGAGGCAGAGGAGGGCATTAGGTATTCTGCTCAGGCACTCTCCATCTTAATGCCTTGAGACACATCTCTCCCTGAACCTAGAGCTGGGCTGGCAGCCAGAAAGACCCATAATCCTGTCTCCACTCCTTATAGCACGGGGATTACAGGCAAATGCAGCAATATCAGCTTTTTCCATGGGTCCTGGGGATTTGAACTCATGACCTCATGCTTAGGCAGCAAATGCTCTTATGCACCAAGCCATTTCATTGGCCTGTGTACTCTATCTTGTTGGATATATTTGCTTGCATTTAATTTATTTTAATTTTACTTGATAAGTAACTTTTCTGTTTATATTTTGGGTTTATGGCATGCTGTTTTACTTTTATTGTGATCTCACAGCCTTGCTTCAAATTTATAATCATCCTGTTTCAGCTTCCAAAGTTGTAATTACAGGCATGTATTCCATCACACCTGACTAATGGTGCTTTTATACATGTATACATTGGAATATTGGATAAATCAAGCTGTTTGGCTATGCATTGCATCTCAGTTGTGCCATTTTCCTGTTGATTGGTCTCAGCTTTATCTCAGTCTTCCTCACCCTGTTGTTGACAAGGCCTATCCACATGGAGCATGAATTATGCAATTTATTTAAGGAAATGTATTGCTGTCCATTATAGCTTATCGTTATTGACCCAAATTACTTAATCGGTGGAACAACAACAAAAGTTTTAGGAGTTTTTATCTAAAAATCTTATGAGAATCTTTGCAGAACAAACTGTAATACAGCACAACCGCTTCCCTCTGTAGTTTGTCATCATGCTTGAGTAAGTAACAAAGTCCAAGGATAATAAAACTTAACTATTTAATGCTAAGGCTTGCCTGTTTGTTTATTAGAAAGATAAAATCACTTGGGCTAGGCTCAAAGCTTGGCATTTGACTGTGCTTGCAGTAACAGCTAATCTAAGCAATTTGTCATTTCTTTAATAAGAATGACAAAAGGAGAAAGACTCAGATGTGACAAAAGAGTTTGAAAATCATTACAGTTAAAACTTGATGGAGTTGGACAATTATGATAGATGCAAGAAGGTTTTGTAGACCATGATTTGATAGAACATTATTTTTAGAACATTAAAAAATTTCTGGTTGTCCGATAGATAAATCTTCAATGACATCATACATGATGATGTTCCAATGGTAGACTTGTGTATCACATCTAATGGATTCCAAAATGAATGCTGTCCCACACTAACGCATGCTTATAAGATGTTTTCACAAGCTGATGTCCTAATGCACATTTACATCTACATGCGTAGAGGTACATTTAAAGGTAGATATTTAGCTCTGCATAAATATTTATGTAGTCATGAATTTGGATTTAGTATGTGTGATAAATATGGAAGTGTAAAGTCATGGTGGCTTAAGTCACTTTCTTCAAGACTTTTTTCTTGATTATGATTTATTAGTTTAAACTTAGCCAGTTATATATTAATAGTGCTGTTTTCTTCAAAGAGAAGTCTATTAGTTTCAAGGTTTATTAGGGCTATATGTGAATTTTGGAGCTATGTAAGACTTGACAAATTGAATAAAGAAAAAGCATGTAAAGTATTGTGAGTTTTTAAACATAAGGAATGCTTCCTGTTTTGTGTGGCAAGTTTTAAAATACTTTTGAAGAGGCACTTATATTTGGGGTGAGGGTAAAGGAAGAAAAGGCAAAACTAAAGAAAGATCCATGCATCTGCTAGGACCATATTATTTTTCCCCAGTGAGGATAGATTTAAGAATTTTACAGCTAATCTTAGCTTATGGGGGTCTTATTCTGAAAGATTACTATTTCTCATTGTACTTTACAGAAATGTCTGCATCATTTCTCTTTGATGATGTGAACCACAGGAGGAAGCCTTAATAACTCAAAGGTGTCTCTGAATTGATATGAACAAAGTAAAAAGTAGGAAAATCCTATCCTCTAATGTTTCTGAGTAGAGTCTGAATTGCTTTAAGTGTTTATAATTTCATCAAGATTTTTCTCTAGCCTAACATATAATTAATCAAGTCCAGTAGTCAATATACAATGGGAGAAAAGTATATGCAGTCATGCACCATGTAATGACATTTTTACATAGCAGCTGCGTGTCTGATGGTAGTCCCATAAACTCATATTACCCAGTAACATCATAGCCATATTAATTCAAGTAAGTATACTCCCTTATGTTCACTTGGTGGTGAAATTGTGTAAGGAAGCATTTCTATGAGTTTATCCCCATCTTTGAACAATATATCAATGTGTGATTGTATGTGCCTATGTGTATATAAGCTGCTAAATCAAAATTGAAAGACCCAAACAAAGAATTGTTAATAAACAAGGCAGTGTCAGTAACTACTAGATACCTACCCATCCTTCGTTGTGGAGTGAAAGATATGTGGTATTCTAGGCATTCTAATGTCTCTAGGATGAACGAGTTCAAGACAAATGCAATGTGAAAGATTTTCAAAGATCTTTACTAGATAAGTCCCTACTTTTTATGTCCTAGAGAAATTGGAGGAGTTAGTGCTGGAATTAAGGGTGACACTCAAACAGTAATAAAATACCATACAACACAGCACAATACAGTCCCAACATCCCCTGTTCCCTGTCTCATGATTCTTGTCCATTAGACCAGAGCTGTGCTAATTCATCTCTTCCAAAGAAATTCTATTTTTCATTGACTTAATTTCTCTAAAAACTTTTAGAGAGTCTTAGGTATCGGATTATTGTTTTTTTTTTCACTCAATTGCTTTGTTTTATTAAGATGACACATTTAGTAAACTTAAAGTTTTCAAACAATTTTGTTATCAGAAAAACAATGCTCTCCCTAAAAGCTAAGTGGTGAAATCATGATATATGTTTTTCTCTTTCATAGTTGGAGGTAATCATATTATTTTGTAGGAAAATTTCTAATGCATAAGCTGATATCTCCTATTGCTTTCCTTTCCTTTTAAGGAGAAATTATTATAAACAATTTAAAAAAATCTCTGTGTATTCTCACTTAGTGCATAAATCCTTTCTTCTTGTAGAAATACATTTTGACTCTTACATTGGCTCTACAAAGCACAGTTTTCTCCATTTTTATCTAATTTGAACCATTTTTTTGAGCACTTAGGGCCACATATTGTGCTAAGATCTGTCTGGAGACAAAAAGATGAAAAGACTTGAGTTTGCCTTTATATCACTCCCAGTCCTTAAAAAAATAATTTAGTTTTCTGGTTATTTATTTGTAGACATAAATGTAATAGATGTTTGTCAGTCATGCATCCTTACACAAAGGGCAAGGTCATTTGGGGAGATAGTCTAGAAAGCCTTCATGGAAGTGATATGTTCTGAACTCCTTTCTGAGAAAATATGAAAATAAAGACAGATCTAAAGATTCTTAAGATAATGTATTGATTAATCTTCACTGTCAACTTGATTGAATTGAAGATACGTTGGAGGCTGGTAAAGCTTAATTCAGGTGTGTTTGTGCTGCTATTTCTAGAGACAATTGGTATGTAAGACAGCACTAAGGGGAGAAGACTCACACTAACTGTGGGCAACACCTCCCATAGGCTGAGCGTCAGACAGGAAGGCAGTGGAAAGGGGAGGATGCTCAGTAACGCAGGCATGGATGCTGTCTCTGCTTTCTGGCTGCTGTGCGGTGAACAGCTGTGCTCCTCCTGCCATCTCTTCCACTCTGACTTGCCTTCCCTTAGGACCAAAGCAGTGAAGCAAGACAACATTAGACAGAAACCTCTGAAACCGTGGGACAAACTAACTCTTTCTTGTTTTAGCTGTTTGTCACAGCAACAAAAACATTAGAAAAAGAGGGAAGATAGGGAAACATTTGTCCTTATTTTATAACGATGGTCTTGAAATGTTAAAAAATTAAATATATTGTGGCTGGAGAGATGGCTCAGCGGTTAAGTGCACTGGATACTTTTGCAGAGGACTCAGGTTTGATTTCTAGCACACATGGCAACTAACAACTGTCTGTAACTCCAGTTCCAGGGACCTCTGTGGGCATTGCACACATGTGGTACAGTTGCATACATGTGGGCAATGTATGTAATACACAAAATAAAAACTTAAAAGTTTATTTTATGTGTATGAGTATTTTGCCTGCATGTATTTAGGTGTACCCATGTTGTACAGTGCCCTTGGAGGTCAGAAGAGGCTTCCAAATCCTCTGGAAGTGGAGTTTCAGACCATTGTTAGATGTCATGTGGGTGCTGAGAACTGAACCTCGGTCCTCTGCAAGAGCTTTAAGTGCTTTTAACCATTCAGCCATTTCTCCAAACCCATAAATAAAATATTCTAAAGATGAAAACTTTCAGATAATTGGGACAGGCAAAATTTATTTGCATACATTGAATGAAACTTTAACAATCATTTAAAGTTTAACTTAGCCTGTTTATTTTACCTTTATAATGTGTGATACTAGAAAATGTTTAAGAATATATTAAAGACTGTGATTTACAGATGTGATTTACATTATATTCTATTAAGAAGTACTGATTCAGATAAGTACTAAACAGAAGTGACAGAGGTATTTCCTAAACAGCAGGGACAGAGGTATTTAATGAATTAGATGACTATTATTTTCCTTCTGATAAGTTAATTGAGAGTATCCATATTTTGTGCAATGTTTGGTACAAATGGCCTCTCTACTATCTGTATTTATCTAAATAATTCAGATTTAATTAATATTTATTGATTGCATAAGTTGTAGAAATAACTGTGCTAAGAGAATTAATGCTTATGATGTGACCATAAATAAGCCAGAGGGCATTCTGTATCAGATGTATGAAAATGAAATAGCAAGTGCTATTGGAAAGAATTCCTTGATAGTGACCATGTAAGGGGAAGTTAAGAATTTAGAGAAGGTTATTTTTGTCATTACAATTGCATGCTAGGATGACTAAAAAATTCTTCTCAAAGTAATGTCTATCTTATCTTTTAACAAAGACAGTGAGTTACCTGCTTTGCACACAGAAGAGACAAATCCATTCCTGCAAGTTCATATGAACATAGATGTATGCTCACAAAGATTGGGAAGTGATATTAGAGGTTGAGAAGTTAAGGTCAAAGATGCCTAAGTGTTCCATAAACGGAGACAGGGATGCAGAGAATATAAAAGTTTAGAGAATAGATCTATCTTCAATGCCTGGCACAAAAGTTCATTCTAAGAGAGGCCACAGGAATAATCTGATCTATAGGACAAACACTGAGCAGAGCAGATATTTAGATGACAGTAGTAAAGAATTCACTGTGGGCTGGCATAGGTTATCATGTTGGGCAACATTTACTCTAACCACAGGAATTCAAAGAAAACGATGTTTAATGTTTTGAGCAAGCTTTTATTGAAGGGGATTGGTTAAAATTGGAAATTGCTAACTGTGACTTATTAAGAGACACAGTATCCATAAATCAATTAAGGTGCATTATAGTCTATTCCACTCCAGTTTTAATTTAAAAACCCACTACTGTGCCCTCTTCTGGAATAGTATAAATCAAACATTTATGGTATCTTCATTTGTTCTATAGTGATTGTCTTTTGTTAAAATAAAATAAAATATGTCTTTTCTGATAAGTTTCAAGGGAAACATTTGTATTCAACAAAGTGTTGGACCTTTAATCTTAATTTTGCTTTGATTCTCATATCCTGACTTCACAAAGTGGCATGTGGGTATTGTGAAAAGCTGGACTTTTGTATTTGAGCAGACATGACTTGAATTTTGTTCTTATTTCTCACTAGGTCTGACCTTGACCAAATCATTTTATCTTCCTAAACTTCAATTTTCTTGGCCTTGATGTCTACCTTGTAGAGTTTAGAAGAAGACATGTGGAAAGTCTTGCTTAGTACATGGCATCTATAAACACTATCATTATTACAAGGTTGAGAAACATTGTGGGTGGGAAGGTTTCTGCAATAAAACTCTAAATCCAATGAGCATTGTAGATAGGAACACTATTGTTACTGGTGTTAGTCCCCAGTTTAGAAGGAATAGAGAAAAGATGTGGGGACAAGAGCTGGGAAAGAAGAAGGAAGGCATGGAGAGTCAGGAAAGGAAACTGCCCCATGGAGTGCTTGGCGCAGGGTGGTGGTGATGGTGGTGGCAGTGGTAGTAATGGAGATAACTCTCCTCTATGGTTCCTTAGAGCTAGAACAGGTGACGGAAGGGATGTGACAAAGCCAGGTGACCCTCTGGACTGGTGTACAGGGCTCTGCTCTGCCCGACCAGCAGATGTTTAAGCCAAAAGTATGGCTAGAAAGAAGTATTTCCTTCTCTCATCACTTAAAACATGTGTTGGGGACAAATGATTTTCTTCAGGCTCCTGGGAGTCCATTCATGTGCTGCCTGATACTCTGTGAACAGAGCATGTAGAAACATCCATTCTCAGGCTTTCCTGAGACAAAGATATGTCAGAGAGCATTTGTCTTGTGACTTTCAGGAGGCTGGAGTGGAGCAAGCAGCAGCCTGCCTAAGTAGACCATTACACATAGTAGAGCTACATAGTATTGATAGGCTCCTCCAAAACATATATATCCCAAGGTTGGCAGGCCATGTAAGTGTCTGGAGCATTCACAGTTTGAACTCTGTTGTATACTCATAAGAATCTTGTTATAGTCCCTTACACACAGTAATAGTATAAGAAAAGAGAATGGAAATCAATGATAAATTAAGGAGAGGGTATTAACTTCTAAAAGACATGTACTTTAAATGCCTCTCAGAATTCAACATTTGCTTGTTTTACAAAATACTTTGATCAATGAATTGCAGTAGGTGAGGAGTTTCACACTTAGTGATTCGTTCTCCGAAGCCTGTTTAGAATGAACCAGAAAATCACTTTTTTTCCTCTAAGCTTTACTTTTTTTTTTCTAATAGAGAAGGGAATTCTGTTATCTCCATTTAAACTAAGACTTTGATAACTAAGATCAATTGAGCTTAAGAGCCATGTACTTTGTCCCGTAGCTATGAGAATATGGTCAACACTGTCATTACGAAAATGAGGAAAGAGAAGTGTTTGATGTATGAATAGTTACAGGAGCAGAACTGGCTCAGTTCTGGCCATCGCATTTGTTTATATGTCAGTCATCCATAATGATGAAGGAGAGGAAGCTCCTGGAGGTGGAAATGTTCTTTGCTGAATTTCAAGTGTTACTAAACCATTTAGTAAGGGGATTTGTGATATCATTTAACTCATAAAGAAGTGAAGTAAGTAGGAAGGAACAAAATTAAATACACTGTTTTGAACATAAGAATAGTATGGATTTAAAGTTTATCTGTTTTGAAATGGTGTAGTCCAAAGCCTTCACGTATTTGAATTAAATGCCTTTTCACTGTGGATCTGAGAAAATGCATGAAAAATAACTGTTCTGAGTCTAAAAAAGTCAAATCTAGGTCCCATCCTAAATATCCAAAATTATTTCCTTGGGTGTGCTCAAAATAAATTAAGATAATTCTTCTTCTCTCTTGATAACATCTGTTTAGAAAGATAACTTTATTAACTATAAAATAACTCTTATTCAATCCTAAGCTGACATTCTCATAATTGTGTATTCTTTGGTCCATGAGATTCATTTTATTTTATTTTTGCTCCTGTTCTAATAAATCATTCTTTACCTTTGATAATAAAAGCTTATTTCTTTCTGTTTGTTCTTCTTTTCAAAAGACAAAACATTTGAATTTAATTTAAAAAAACTATAAATGTGCGTGGTAGTTTGAATGAGACATGTCCCCCATAGGATAACGTATTGCAATACGTGGTCCCTGATTGGTGGTGCTGTTTAGGGGGTTTATGGAGCTTTTAGAGTGTGAGCCCTTGCTGGAAGATGTACATCACTGGGGAGAGCTTTGAGAATTTATAGCCTTGTTCCACTTACAGTTCTATCTATCTATCATCTATCTATCTATCTATCATCTATTATCTATCTATCAATCATCTATCCATCCATCTATCTTCTCTCTCTTGTGTAACTAAATGTGATAAGTCAGCGTCCTACTCTACCCGCCTGAAGCCCAGTCTTCCTCAACATTGTAGACTTCCCCTCTGGAACCATAAAACAGAGTAAACTCTCTCTTTCATGAGTTGCTTTTGGTTCTGGTATTTTATCACAATAACAAAAAGTAACAAGAGGGTAATATCAGCGTCAGCCTCAGGAACACCATCCACCCGCTTAGGGCAGACTGATAAAAAAATCCCAGGGATGCACCTGTCCCTACTCTTCCAGTGTTTGGGTTACAAGTGCAGCACTGTACCCAGCTTTTTAAATGTTTAAACATGGGTTCTGGAGATCAGACTTAGGTCTTCATGATTACATAGCTAGCACTTTACCAACTGAGCTGTACACCTGCTCTGATTTGCTTTCTAGGTAGAACACTTCACTTTTAAATTTTCTTTTGTTGTTTTTTGTAGAAGATTCGTTGTGTGAAGTAGCATTGCATTAGAAGACTAATCATTTATAAAGATGTCCATGAGTTGTAGAATAACCTGAGTACTTTGATGATAAAGATCATTTGTCTTTGCTATGGATTTCTTGTTCTTTCTGCCTATCTTTTTGTTGTTGTTGTTTCTTACCAGCCATTGCTGGGACTTGTAAGAGCAGAAAAAAATAGAAAATTGATTGGTATCCTTTCCTTTTTCATTGATTTAGCAGAGTTTCTGACTGACTGATGAATGTATAACATCAAGTAGCATCAGGTATCAGGGGTTATGTGTGTGAGAAGAAAAGTAAAGAGCTCAATGACAAAATAACCAATCTGCTAGGTGATGTGATAATTGCTTCAAACATTTTTATTCTTTAAATCTTTTGTGTGTACATATACATGTATGCATACACGTGGGGTATGTGTGTGTGCACAAGCACAATGGCATGCCTGCCTGTGCATATACCTGTGGAAGGCAGAGTTGGATGTCCAGTGTTCTCCTCTATCACTCTCTACCTTATTTAAAAACACAAACATTGTATGTGTTGTGTGTGTGTGTGTGTGTGTGTAGATGAGAGGCTGGAGGTCAATCTTGGGATCTTTCTAGATCACTGTACACTTTATATCTCGAGACAGGTTCTCCACTAACCTGGCTCTCAGTGATTGGCTAGACCAGCCAGTCTTTGATACTGGCCTGATTCTACCTTCCCAGACCTGGAGTTACAGACACATTACCATGTTGGGCTTTTTTTGTAAATGATGGTGATCTGGACTTAAACCCTCATGATTGCCTAGCAAGCACTTTACCTACTGATCCATCTTCTTGACCCTTTTTCTTTTAAGTCTTTAACAATAGGTTCTTACAGATCAGGAATCTTATCTTAAAATGACTGCTTATTCAAGGATATACTACTAAGTGAAGAATCTGATATCACCAAGGATTTATCTAGCTTCAGAACCCACACCAGATTCAAGTTAAGTCAAGATATTTGATGTAGTTATTTTACTAGGCATTGAGGTCAGCCACATAATTGAGACTCCCTTGGAGGAAATAAAAAGACCTGTGCACAAGTAACTGAGTAAGAATTGTAACAAATTTTGCGGATGAGCTTTAGTTTTGTGCCCTGGTGATGGCTCCATTGCCTGAAATCTCTGCACCTTCAATGCTAGTTAGATCTTTTCTCTATGAAATCTGGGTCCTGTGTCCATTGGTTCAAGCTAAGTGTAATGGAGGTAAAGCTTCATGGGACTTTCTCTGAATCTCAGTACGATGTTTTCATCTTTGTAAATAATAAAAAGTAGCCTTTAGCTGAATGATCTTTATTTCTCAAGTTAATTATTGCCTGACTTTGCCTCTATATATTTCCTTTTCTCCTCTCTTGCAAGCCATTTGGGTTTCTTTGGTTTATTTCTTCTCTGACTGACTGAAGTTCTGTTTCGTTTTCCTTCCGTCACCTGACCCTTCTATCTGTAGCTTGCCTCTCATCATTATGGTTCTTTCCCCCCACTTAAAGATTATATAACCCCAGTCCTTAAAACTCTGTGGCTTCAGGAGGCCCTATGAATTCAGGCTAATGGCATCCACTTTATGCTTCCAAGTTACTCTTTCTCCCAAGCTCCCTCATCTCAGTTCCTTTTATCTTCTCGTTCTTTTCTTCCATGTACCCATGTTACCTTCCACCAGTCTCTGACGCTTGTGTAGGAGTCGATAAAGTAAGCCCTGAGTCGGAGTGTGTCTCCCATGTGGGTTGCTTCCTCACTTTCAGTGACACTGGGCAACTTCACCAAATGTACTTCATGAAATAAATTGGGTCAGATGTAGATTATTTGATTTTGACAAACAGGGTTGAAGGTGGAGAGCAGGGAGGAAAAGAGGCTAATGGAATGGACAAAGCTCTTTTCTAGGTTGTATGAGTTTGTTTCTCTATTGTTGTGATAGAAAACTGGCCAAAAGCAACTTGGGGAGGAAAGGATTTATATCACCCTAAAGCTCACAGTCCATCATGAAGGGAAGCCAGGCAGGAACTGAGGGCAGGCACCTGTATACTAGAACTAAAGCACACACTACAGAGGAAGGCTGCTTATTGTCTTGTTCCTCTGGCCTATGCTCAGGCTATTTTTCATACAACCCACTTGCCCAGAGATGGCACCAGCCACAGTGGGCTGGGCCCTTTTGCATCACTCAACAATCAAGAAATGCCTCATAAACATACTCACAAGCCAGTCCGATAAAGGGAATTCCCCAAATGAGATGTCTTCATTCCAGGTATATCAAGTTGACAACTGAACTTATCCAGCCAGCACGCACATAGATTCTCATTAATGAAGAGACTCCATCCATGGTTTATGTTCCTGTCAGATTTAATTATAGAAGTATTAGGAAACAATGGATTTATGAAGGCATGGCTTTTTCAGTTATATTTTCATTTAAAGGGGAATAAGAGTATACTGTGTATTAGAACTTACTGAAAACCTACTAATTGTCAGATGCTAATATCTTGCTGTTTCCTCTATTTAATCAAACAATTTTTGAGGTGTGCATTGCTATTTTTCCCTTTAAAGAGGAAAGTAAAACTCAGGGAGAAATATTAATAATTAATGGAGTTGAAGCTACCTGTGGCTTCAATACTGATTTTCCTCACTGTTGCTTTGGAGATCTTTAAACCTCAAAGATGGCTACCTATACATATCTCTTTTCTTCAACTGAGACTTAGAATATCTTCATTTTAGAGTGACAAATTGAGATTTTATGAGTTTATTTGTAATTTTTTAAACTGAATTTTTGTGTGTTTCATGCATAAGATCTTAATCATCCTCATACCTCCTCCCCCACTGGCACCTCCCATCTCCCCACTAGAGTTCATGCATTGTATCATTTGTGCTAAGACATACTAAGTCAAGTTAATGTCCCCAGATGTCCCTCAGTGCAAGTTCATCCACTGAGGTTTAGTCAGCCTATCCCTTTAAGATCAGCTCTTCCTCACCCAACAGGAATCAGTTGCCAATAATTCTTCAGCTAAGATTGGGGCCTGCTGCTCATTTCCACAGTTCTAAGCTGGGTTTTTGTCCACTTGAGTTTGCACGTGACTTGTGCATGCTGAAATATTTTTATATGCACATAATTTTTGTTCACAGAGCTTATAAATTCTGGGTTTTTTAGGTAGATTTTACTGAACTTCATCTCCTGTGTTGATGAGGTCACACAGACATGTGCAAAGGCTGCAATTAAATTTAACTTTGTTCTCAGTTTGACATTTAATTCTTTGTGTATGGGGTGTGTGTGCATGTGTGTGTGTGTATTTGTGTACTTGTGTATGTGCACATGTGAGGCCAGAGGTAAACATCTAGTGTCTTGCTCCAGTGCTCTTCACCTTATTCTTTGCAGCAGGGCCTCTGACTAGCCCTGCAGCTCACTGACTCATCCATCTACAGGGATCCCCCTACTGGTGCCTCGCTAGTCCTGGTTGTATAGGTTTACTTTTTGCATCTGAACTTTTACCTGTCGTTCAAACTCAGTTCCTCATGGTTGTGTGGCAAGCCCGTTACTGACTGAGTCATTGCCCTTGTCCCTTAAGCTACTTTTTAAAAATGAAAAATGTGAATTCAGTGTTAACACAATTCTCCCCTTAGCACTGGAACAATTCTCTCCACCAAGAAAAATCAGTGTGTATTTGTGAAGTTGACAAAGTTGTCAGACTTTCTCTCTCTTATTAAGGAAATTACAAAGAAATGGAAAGATGGAAAGCCCGATAGAGGCTGCATGATTAAACAGCAATGTAACATAGAGTAAAAAAGTTATTAAAATACTGGAATCTGAAGTAGTTCTGAATGTGTAAGAACAAAGGTCCACTGGGATGTGTTAGCACGAAGACAGACTTGAATTGGCAGGAATAATTAATCTCTTGGGATGTGATAAAGAAAAAGAACTCATTTGAGGCTATAGAAATCCCTCAAATACCTATGAATACTAGTTATAAAGAAAATGAAACTTTTAGGCATATCCTGGCTCCTTCGAAGTAGGAAACAAACTTTGGAATGTGCTGGTTGTAGCAAAACACTTGGAGCTCTTATTTATTTATTTTTCTCCCTTCCTGGTCGGCGCAAAGAATGAGTTGATAGTAATTCAAACAATCTTTGTTGAGAACCTTTCTGCAGTTATGGTTTTTGCATTCAGCCAAGAGGAAAATGGCATTTTTCAGCCTTTGTATTGATGTTGATGGGTTCTGAAGAGCCTTCTGAGGAAGGGAAGGTGGAGGAGGAAGATAGGATGCTTCTGAGAGAGAGGCTTAAATGCTGGCTGTTATTCTGGCCCAGGTAATCTTGGAACGGGACTGAAAACCAGTCTCTCCACAGAAATATCTTACTAGAGGTCACTGTCAATTCCTTTTCTTCAAGGATTGGTAATAAGTGTGTTTTTAATTTACATATATATCTTTTCCTTATTTTTTTTTGTTTCGGCTTATCTCTGTTGTTTCACTCCAATTCTTTTGCCTTTTATTCTGAATTGAAATGAAAACTGAAATGTATAAAACACTGCAAGAAAATTCTGTAAGCCTTCCTCCTGCTGAAGGCTGACAGTAATTATTATTAAGGGATTACAGGAGAATCGTACACTATAATTTAGGGACTCTCAATTTATTCACAGGCTCTTCTGTCTCTACCTTGCTTAGTAAAGACACTTTCTGTCTCTCTGATAAAATCTAGACATCGTTTATTAACATGCTTGTGCTTGCAACAAATATTAATTCAATGCAAATAGCAATGATGAAATGATTATAATAAAAAAGAAGCATTTATTGAACACAGAGTATATGCTGGGAGCTGTTTAAGGGCTGTATAGATTATTCACATACTCCTCACAACAATCCAAAGAGGAAGTCAGTATTATGATTATACCATTTGACAGATGAGGAAATGGAGAATTTGTGGGCAGAAAAAGTTACTCAAGTGGCATAAACAGGAAGTAATTAGTCTATAAAAGAACCCAAGTCTGGAAATTTAATTGCAAAACACTTGTCTGTTAGAGAGAGGAGGAAGGGAACTGGTCAGATAAACTATATGCCACCCACTTGAATATAAACTTTAGATAAACAACGGATAATTTCTAGTATTAGAAATGTCAGAAATATTGTATGGGGCATGGGCATCCTACACTGTTGTTGCAGCTGGCTATCCTTAGAATACTCAGTCATTTGAAAAGATCAATTTTGATCCAGAAATTTCTCCAGATGCCATCTAGCTCCCCCATATTAGGAGAGAAAAGAGGAAAGGCTGTGAAATCTTAGATTATTGTTATTAGCAGTATTAATTTGGTCTTTTTGAGACAGGATCTCCCTGTAGTCTATAGTCCTGGATAGCCTAGAACTCGCTATGTAGACCACACTGGCCTTGAACTCACAGGGATCCTGCTTGGCTCTGCTTCCTGAGTTGCTGGAATTAAAGGCATGGGCCAGTATGCCCAGCTTGAAGTCTTAGATTTTTAAGTACTCATGATGGACAAGCTACTGAATTACAGGCCCTTGCTGTGTTGCGTCCCCGAACTCCTTTGCACTTTTTCATTTGAGTACCAAATGAGTTTGCCCTTCTTAGTTATTCTTCAATTTTTTTCATCTCTTAACTACTTTCAAAACTACTGACCAGAAAGGAAGTCTTGGCAATAATTCCAGTAACAGGGACGGCAGGGAAGACGGAAGTTACTACTGCTTTTGCATGCTGGTGATGCCCACTATTATTTTCCATATCGCAATTCACTCGGTGAAACTAGAGGCATGGGGATAATGGTGTATATTTAATATCTACTTGTCTCAGCCAAATTTCTCTTAGACTTTAGCTGGGAGGGCCAATTTGAATGACTGCTAGTGTTATCAGAGAATGAATGAATGAGCATGCATTTTATAAAGTAGTCATCCTTTTAGTAGATTGTAAATTAAAATGTTGTATAATCCACTGGAGTTCAATAGTGGGTCATTTTCTTCAAAGAAGAGAGAAGTATTAATTAGTCTGTTGCTTGGAGGCTTCATTATATATGCTCCATTCCCTTTGCTGTTGTAACAAACAGTTCCTGGGTGCTTGGGCCCTGACTGATTAACTTGCGAGCTGGCTGTTGATAGCTCTCCCTCTGACAGACACTGGTAAATTGGAGAGAATGCAGTGCAGGAGTAGAAAAAGCAGAAAACAAACCAGGCTCTTTTTCTGATGCTAGAGAACAAATAAAGGCAGCACTTTGGCATATGGAAGTGAAATACTCTGCCCGAGTTGCCTGTTTCAGGAAAAGGGCTCCTTCAGGCCAGGAAGTGAATGTACTTGAAACCTTCTATGCTTTAAGTTGCAAACAACTAAGGTCAGAATCTTCTTGGCTGGGCCTTGTCTTTGAGAAGAAGAAAGATGACTTCCTCGTTGAAACTGGAAAATTGAATTGATTATAATTGAAGAATAAAAACTCAGTAAGTAGAGAACAAAGGGAAATTACTTGGTTCGATTCTTGTTATCACTATCAAAATGTGGGAAGTTTTAGGCAAACAGTTTTATTAGCAATCTTTTCAAACCAGAGAAGTGATATTTTTTTCTCCCCAAATATAATCTTTCCTTTTGAAAGTTATGAATATCTTCAGAAATACATTTTAAATTCTATTTAAGAAAAGATACCTTTAAATTTTTGTTTTTAAAATACTTTTAGACTTACAGATAGGGATTTATATGTGTTCCTGAGCTAGTCTGTCCTAGGGCTGGTCCTCTTATTTAAGCAGAATACAGTGATTTAAAATCAAGATATATCAACAATGGTACAATACCCATACGCAAACAAGCTAAAGACATATTCAGATTTCATCAGGATTGTACTCCTCTTTTCCCAGAATTCCATTCAGGATTCTACATAGCAATTTTGTGTTATTTCTGCTTGGTCTCCTGTTCTTGATCTTGTTTTAGCCTTTCTGACCTTGACATTTTTTTGATGAGTATAGATCAGTTATTTTTCCACATATCCTTCAGTTTGAGTTAGTCTAGTGTTTACTCATAATTGGGTTGAGGTTATATATTTTTTGCAGGAATTCCACAGAAATGATATTGTGTACTTCTCTGCATCAAATAACAGGGGTCATGGTGTTGATACGTCTTATTACACCAGTATTGATCCGGGTCATTTGGTTAGCTGGATTCTGTAGGGTTTCTTCATTTCACAGTTACCATTATTTTCCTTACTGCGAATAAATATCTTGGGAGAAATGCTTTGAAACTGTGAAAATGCTGTTTGTCTTCAATCACTTTGCCAATGAATTTTGTCTGCAGTAGTGGATCCTGACTCAGTAATGATTACTATGATGCTTGCTTAGTGGTGATTTTCTATTTTCTTCTTTGTCAACATTTATTATTTGGAATTACATAGCACGGAAGAGCAATAATTCTGTTTATATGGAAGAATTCTCTTTTCTTATGTATGTTCTCCTCAGTGTTTAATTCTATTGTGTATTTGTTACTTACCTAATGCTCTGATAAAACACTCTGAAAAAATGCAACTTTGAGGAGAAAGGGTTTGTTTCTGTTTATAGTTTCTGAGGGATCCAGTCCAGAGGAATATGAGGCTATCTGAGTTATCATATTTCCTTCTTACACAGAAAGGAGAGAGATGGGAGGGAGAGAAAGGGAGAGAGGGAAGGAGGGAGGGAGGAAGGAAGAGAGAGCACCAGCATAATGAGTGGGACCAGGATAGAAAACCTCAAAGCCTGTCCCCAGTCAGTACTTCCTGCAACAAAGTTATGCATCTAAAGCTTTCTTAACCTCCAAAAACAGTACAACCAGATGGGAACTAAGTGTTCAAACTAATGAGCCTTTGGGGGACGTTTCTCATTCAAACTATAATAAAGGCATTATCTAATACTGTCATTGTTTAATTGGCTGCTACTTTATTCTAGCATTGGTTGTTGAGCCCTTCTCTGTGTGGTTTTTGTTCTATGGTGAATGCCTTATATAGTGGTGGGATACCTCCTCTTGAGTGCTACACACTATATTCTAGACTCATTTGTCCTCTATTCACTCTGGTTCTGAAATTGACTGGTTTTCCAAGTTTTTGTTGGCGTTCAGGAACCTAAATATTGATACCACGAGCTCTTCTCCTACAGGGTCACTGCTGTCAGCTCTCTTGTAATGTTGAGACAGAAATACATATATTTGTACCAACTTGCATATATGCACACATCTATATTTCCACACCTCTGTGCGTGTGTGTGTATGAACACATATATTCATATTTTTGGTTGTAAGCCTGAGCCTTTTTTTAATGGCTGCTCCAACTCTCCAAGCCCTACATTTATATTTTTATACTGTAACCCCAGGGTTAATTTGTAGTTTCCCTCTTTATTGATAAATTATTTCTTGTATAGTAAGAAATCTAGTTTTTATTTCCCACAATGTATTTACTTATTTGTTTAATTCTAATGCATATATAAAATGACTTCAGAACTGTTAACTCACACCCAATAGGAAATACATTTACTGTCTAAATTATTGCATTTATAGAATTATTTTTAGCTTTAACCTAATAGTATCTAGTGAAGATAATGTATTCAATAGTTATTTAGGTCAATTTTGCTATTTCTTTTCTTTTAGTATGATTTTGACTCATTTGCAATAATTAGATTCATTTGTTAATCTTTGTTATGTATTGGAGCTCCTTGTCACAGTTTTAATTGTTTATTGCTTAGAGGTGTAAGGAAATTGTTAAGCATGGTTGTATTTCTAAGAGCCAGAGCTTTACAAATTACATACCAGAGAAGTGTTACCCCACACTTTTCCTTGTTACCCAAACACTTTCCTTCTCCCCTGCAGATAAACCATCTTTGTTTTTTAAAGATTTCTTTCTCTATTTACATTATGAAATAGGAAGTTAACACACATGCAGTCAGTTCTTACAAAAAAACTATTATGCTGTATGCAGTGGCGCATGCCTTTAATTCCAGCACCCAGGAGGAAGGGGCAGGCAGATCTCTATGAGTTCAAGGCCAGCCTGGTCTACATAGTGAGTTCCAGGCCAGATGGGGCTACAGGGAGACCCTATCTCAAAAAGATAAATCAATCAATCAACCAACCAATCAATCAATCATAGCATACTATCGACATTCTTTTTATCTTAATGATATAGCCAAGAAATCATTATGTATCTGTTAGGTTTTTATCTTGTTTGCAGTAGTACCATGTTCTGTTTTATGTATTAATGATGGTATCTTCTTCGTCTACCAGTTTAAGAGAAAGCCATGCCAATTAGCTGATAAGGAGTAATTAATATCACAATAAAAATAGTGGAATGTTTTAAAAATAACTTAAAACTGGGGAAAGTTGTCAGTAACAATATGCAGTAAATATGCAGTAACAATACATTATAGTATTAGAACAATAATAGCTCCTTATGACTTGCCAACTTAATATTCTTGTGAATAGGTCTTTGCCCATGTCTGTGATTTCTTGAAAACAGCTTAGTATGGTGGCTAATAGCAATTTCTACCATTAAAGTTTGGGTCATCAAAAGATTTGGTCATTATAACATTCTGATTGCTTGCATTTGGATAAGTTATTTATCATCTGCATACCTCAGTTTCTCATATCTGTTTTTAAGTGGGAAAAGTAATTAATAACTGTCTCCCACAGTTAAAGACCAGCCATGGAAAGCACTGTGGCAAGAGTGCAATGTGGCAAGAGTTCAAAAATCATTACTATGCTGAAAAGTTCTTAAATGCTGTACTGATTCTTACTCTAAGAGAAGTTTATCTTGGTTTGGTTTATTTATGTATAAATAACTGTACTTAGTATTTAAAACTTGCTGTGAGGGCTAGAGAGATGGCTCAGAAGCTAAGAGCACACATTGCTCCTGCAGGGGACCTGAGTTCAGTTTCCATCATCCACATGGTGGCTCACAATTATCTTTAACTCCAGTTGCAGGGATCTGATGCCCCCTCTGGCCTCTGTGGGCACCAAGCATGCATATGGTACATATATATACATGCAATCAAACACTCATACAAATAAAATAAAAATAGTAAGAATGAATCTTTAAAAGTAGCTGGAAGAGAGAGAGAAATAGAGAGATAAAGAGAGATGGAGAGAAAGAGAAAAGAGAGAATTCCCCTTTTTACTAACTGGATAAGTCCATTGCTAGTATCTGTTGGCATAAATTCTTTTAGATAATTTTCTATGCTTATATGTAACTTGTATGTATTTTAGCAGGAGATATATAATTTAACCAAAATATTGTCCTATTCCACATACATATATCACTCACTTAAGATATTATTGTGAACACCCGTAGTGTTATTCTTTCTGCCAGAAAGCCTGACCAGATCATTTGCCTATTTCCAGTATGAAGTCTGGCCAATCCAATGTGAAACAAAATTGAAAAACAGACAAAAATAACTAGCCAAAAAGCTCAGTCAGCTTGGGTGTTTGAATGATCTGGCCCTCACCTCAATTAGTTACCTATTTTAATAAATGCAACATTTTTCAAGAACTTGCCTAGAAAAGATAGAGTTAAATCTAAGGAACTGATCAGTGCTTTCTGAACTTTTGTTTATAATGTTCATTTTAATGGTATTGCAAAGTGAGGTTATTAACCTCAACTTCAAACTCATGTCTTTGATCAAAGATGCTTGACAAAAAGCCCACAGGCCTCTCAAAGGCTGCAATGCTAAAGGAAGAATTTTTGCTATGACTACAGATGTTAGATATCATAAGCAAAGTTTTATGGTTTTAAAGATTAATTAGGTAAAAGTTCCCCAAAGGTCTCCTTTGCTCCTTCCTCCTTCCCAACCTTTCTCCTTGCTCCAGGTTCACTATACACGAAGTGTTTCTGGCTTTCAAATATTTCCAACAATTTAGATGGTGCTGAAATATATACAATTTCCAGAAACATAGAGATTGAACTTCCTTCTCATTTTTTAGCTCATGCGAGTGATAAATGAGTGGATAGAAACTCAGCAAAGTTAATCTAAAAGAAGCCTCTTTAATCCCAACTCTTACTTACAAAACCTCTATGAAGTAGAGGCCACATTCTGTCTTTTCCCCGTGAAACATAATTTTGCCATATATATTTTTATTCTAACACTCTTTATACCTTTTAAAAGAAGGTGTTTTCAGAGGTAGAAAGAAGAAAATATTTTTAAAACTTTCTTAGCTACTGCAAGAGTATATCTGATCTATGATCTATCTTAACCTACATCTACATCATAGCAGTGTAGAAAATGCTACTCCGAGGCAGGAAAGAGGTTTCCTTAAATGCAGTGCTTCATATTTGAGGGCTCTGGAGGAAAGGATGGAGTTGAGGCATTGAGGTTGGTCCTTTTAGGATCATAACCACACCTCTCAAGTTCCAGGCTGTTTTTGACTGTGCAAAGTGTTTGAATGCATGATGTTAGCTGTTAATAATCACAGTTATGTGTTATGGAGTACGTGCCAGGATCTGTGTGAGTAGCTCACATTGATTACGTATGTATGATAAGAGATAGATGTCATTGTTATCTTCATTTTCTAGATGAAGATCTTGAGCATAAAAAAAACCAAAATGTTCTTCCCTGTAGAGCTACTGTACGCAGTAATCACCTGCTAAGATTTAACCCAAGTTGGTGACATCTCCCTCTTTCCCTGTCAGCTATGGTTCAGAATTATGAGTCTCTGGGGCTCTCCAAAGCTGGAACTCTACTCCTCTTAGAACCAGCACAGCCTTTGCACAAGGTCTAAACTCTGATTCTAGGCCTGGCCCCTCTGAGACTACTTAGTATCTGACACCTTCTCCATGGGATTGGGTTTTGGCTGCTGAATAGAACGTTCTATTTCAGAGGAAATGAAATAGAGCAGAGACTCAGGGGAAAGAACAGTAGAGATAGACTGGTCTCCACTGCTTCCATTTTTCCAACTACATTTCCCTTCTAAACTATTAACTGAGTTTTCTTGTATCTCCTTCAGGAGTGTGCTTCTTCTTGAGAGCAAGCACAACTATGTTGCTTATCTGCTTATGGTCTTCCAGCGGCTCATTCCTCATTTCTTCAGGCAAAAGTCAGAACGCCTTTCATTGGCTTTATCTGTTCTTGCCTATTTCCTTCTTTCTGTCTCCTGACATTTTCAACTTGAGTGCCTCGTTCAAGCTTGTCTAGCTGCTTGCGGTTTCACAAGCGCTGGGTTTTATGCCTTTCCTCCTATTTCATATGTCTTACAAATTTCTACTTTTCCAGAATGTTAGCTCAGTTTTCTTTGGCTCTATGATGCCTTCCCTGTGTCTTGGAGCAGAGTGAGGTATTCTTTTTTTTTTTTCTTAATGTATGTATTTATTGAATTTTGTGCATTTCATAACAATACATCCTATTCATATTTAGACCCTCTCCCCATCCATACTCTGTATAACCCCTCCACTGGATTTCACACATATTAAGGCCTATCAAGTCATGTTTTTGTACCCAAATGTTCCTTGGTCCAAGTTCATCCTGTGACATCTAGTCAGCTTATCTAGCACCACTCTCTTAAAGAAGATCAATTCTGCCTCACCCAACAGTAATCAGCTTCCAGTAGTTTCTTGGCTAAGGGTGGGGCCTGGTGCTCATTTCCACAGTTCTATCCTGGGTTTTGTCTGAGTGAGTCAGCATGAGTTTTGTGCATGCATGTGGTCACCATTGTTGCAAGTTCCCAGGGGCGTGGAAGACTCTGTTTCTTTATATTTATGTATCAACCTTAGCGCTTACACTCTTTCTGCCCCCTCTTCTGCAATGGTCCCTGAGCCACATGTGAGTGAGGTTTAATGTAGGAGTCCTATCCAGAGACATGCACTCTGCAGTTTCTTATTCTAGACACTTTGGCCAGTTGCAGCCTTCACTGTACACAGCGTGAGGAAGCTTCACTGGTGAGAGTTGAGGGAGGGTTAGCATTGGCTCCACCCCCTGTTCTCTGTGTTCCATGAGTCTTAGGTGTAGAGTTTCCGCTCTGGTTGTGTGGCTAAGAGCTGGGCGTCTCTCAGAAACTTACTCTGTATATGTGTGCCCTGTTGTTGAACTCTGTAGGGGTCTCTATCTGTTGTAAAAAGATTCTCTATCTGTTGTAAAAAGATTCTTTGGTGAGTGGTGAATGGCACAATGGCGTACTTGTTTGTAACAATAAAGACCCATCTTTAGCACACAGTAAGAAATTACATTTGTCCAGGGATATGACAGGATAGGGTTTTCTCTAGGATTTTTCTTATGAAGCATCACCAAAATGCCTTGTTCTGATATGTGTGGCAGAATACCTGGTTGTTCATTGTTCACTCTCAGCAGACTGAGCTCTGGGAAAGCAATGAGTTTGTCTTAAAACTCTTTGCATCTCTTCTGCCTAGTGTAGTATTTGCTATACATTTGATAAATCTTGGTTGAACATTTTAATGGGTGGACCAGGAATCATCCAATATAACAGCAGGCCTTACCTTGAGAGGTGCTGGATGATTGGTGACTTACAGGATCTCTCAGGCCCTTAATTCTCTCATCTCTGAGATGATGATCTTGACTGTAATCTCTACTGTCTCTTACTTGGAAGACATTCAGCCAGTTAAAAAGTGAGGAATTAAGGAGTTGCTTATGGCAACTACTTTTCGGCTTGCTATTCACTAAAATCTTTATTTCAGTCTGTGTTTTTTCAAATGAGTGATTTGGACTGAGAGGAAGGAAACCAAAAATCTACGGAGACTGAAGTGCAATGAAAAGGTTGCTTTTATAATGGGAAGCCCTCAGGGCTTGTTTCAGGGTCACGGAATCTTGAAGTGTTCAAATTGAGAAGAATCTAAGAGATCAGTCATGGAGTGTCTTTATTTAAAAAAAAAAAAATTAAAAGTTTAAGTAACTCCTTCAAAGGCATAGATCTGGTTTTTAGCAAAATACAGCCTCTGAGCAGGCGTGGTGGTACAGCTCTGTAGCCCCAGCATGAAGAGACTGTGGCAAGAGGAGCATGGCACAAGGCCTGCCTCAGAACAAAACCCAAAGTTTCTCTATTCTTAGGTTTACTTCATTCTGCCACATTCATCATATAATTTCCATAATTAAATCCAGATGTTGAATAATAGTGTATGCTAAGATGTATGTGAGACAAAAATAAAATATCAGTTTTATTCTCTGGGCTTCTGTAGCACAACTGACTGAGTTTGGTGTAGACTCAATGATGTGTTAGACTCTTTTGGTTTGTCTTTGTGTCCACATTGGCTTGCTATCCATTGCCAAATGTAGCACAAGTTGCAAACAGTTTGCCTTTTGCCTTTTGTTTTGTTTTGTCCTATTTATCAGTTAGAGGTGCCACAGAAGAGTGAATAAAGTACAGATGAAACTTTATCAAGGGTATGTGCTGAGAAATAAGCAAGAAAATTTTACTTGAGTTGTAATTAAAATGTCTCAAGCTTCATAGAACATGAAACAAACCTATACTGTAAAGGAACCTGAACCTTATATGTGCAAACTGTTGAAAACTCTGGTATAAACCCTAATGACATTGTCAGTCATGGAATCTTGGAGTTGTCTATCTATGAATCAACAAGTCACCTTTGTTATAATGTATCAACATTTGCTCTGTCTTTTAAAATGTTTTAAAATTTCCTTTTATTTTGTGTGTAGAGTGTTATGCCTGCATGTATGTAAGTGTACCCATATTGTGCATTGCCCACAGGGCAGAAGAGGACTTTGGATCCTCTGGAACTAGGGTTACAGTTCTTAGTCACCATGTTCTGAGAAACAAACCTGGGTTCTCTGCAAGAGCAGCCAATGTCTTTAACTCCAAATCCATCTCTTCAGCCTCCCTTTTGCCCAGTCCTAAAAATTTCCTACATAGTGAATATTTCAGTTTCCTTCATGTTACGAGGATAAAACTGTTTGATTAAAACCAGTGTGGGAGAGGAAAGGATTTATGTGGCTTACACTTTAGGTCACTATCTATCACTGAGGAAATTCAGGGCAGGAACTCAAGCAGATACTTGAAGCAGAAACAATGGAAGAAAGCTACTTGTTGGCTCACTCACAAGCTTATGCTTAACTATCTATCTTTCTTGTATAACCCAGTAGTGCCTGCCTAAGAAATGATGCCACCCACAGTGGGCTGGGCTCTGCCACATCAATTATCAATACTAACAATCCCTCACAGACATGCCCATAGTCCATTCTGTACTGGGAAATTCTTCAATTGAAATTTCTTCTTGAATGATTCTAGGCTTTGTCATGTTGTCAGTTAAAATGAACTAAGATATTACGTGTATGTATCAGCTAACCATAGAGGCATAATGAAACTGTTCCCAAACTCAGTGGCTTAACACAATAAGCATTTACCATTGCTCATGAGTTTATGGTCTGAATATTTCTTCTGGACTCAGTTAAGTATCTTCAGTCTCTGAGTCAAGGAGCAGATCTGTTGGTTTTGATTTAGTGCCCCTATATATTTCATGGTGAACTCTCGTTAGGTTGGCATAGAATGTCTTTGACTTAAATAACTAGTTTCACCTCCATATGGCTTGTTATTCTCCATCAAACTAGCACAACCTTTCCCCAAGAGTATGTTAGTTCAACTGTATGAGTGAAGTATGTAGGAGATGTATATGGGCCTCTTAAGGCTGAAAGTTGTCCTGGACACAACATCATTTCATTTGCATTATATAGCTTAAGTCAAGTCATAGAGTCAGACTACAGAGTTACAGAGGAAAACATGTGTATGCAAAAAGAACATGGACTAGAGCCTCAATATAATCGTTTCACTGTGACATATAGATATGTTTATTAATATATGAGCCAAAGAGAATTAGACAGATTAAGAGGGAAAATTCTCTTTAACCACATTCCATTTGAAACAGAAAATAATGCAATCTAAATACTCATAACTCTTATTAATAGAAGCATTTGCAATATAACTGCATCAGACATTTTCCTTTTATGAAGAAATAAAATACTTGGCCTAAAAGTGTAGCTCAGTGGTAGATTACTGCAAAGTATGCCTGAAAGTATAGATTTGATCCTCAGCAATGCACAGACCAAAAAATAACCATAAATGAAATGCCCATGTCTGCTTTTTTTATTTTTCCATGATAAACATTTCTGCAGGACATATCCTTGCCATGTGAGTTACCTGCTTTTCTAATTGCTGTGGTAGAATATCTGACAGAGACAACCAGAGGGAGGAGGAAATGTTTCATTTGGTTTATATTTACATCAGCTCATCATGATGGGGAAGGCATGTCAACTGGAGATGGTGGTAGGATCTTACCTCATGGCTTGTCTATATCTTTGAAGACTAGGAAGTAGTGAGAGCTAAAATCAGAGTTAAAATACCTGCCAGCTAGGATCTAAGTGCAAAGTTTCCACAGCCTCCACAAACAGCAATGCTGGCTAGGTACCAAGTGTTCAAATGCACAAACCCAAACCATAATACCATTTCTCCTTGTATACATGGGCTTTCAGGACATCTTCATTTAAATCGATATTGCCAATTTGTTCCCCAACAGATTGACCTCAATTTCCCACAGTAACAGGACATAAATGTTGCCCCACATCTTAGCCCATACCCAATATCAAATTAAAAAAAATCATTTTCAATGTGATGAGTATGAAATAACACTGTATATTAGTCATTTTTCAATTTTTGATTGTTATTGATGTTCAGCAACTTCCCATACATTCTTGTACCTTGAATGTTCTTTTCAAGGAAGTCAGTATGACACTTGTTTGGATATTTATTCATTTTTTCTGTGGATTGCTTGGCTTCTACTTATTGGTTTTTATAAGTTCTTTATATGGTTTGGGTATTATTCTCCGTGTTGTTTTACAGCCAATTATTCTCTTTTGTGTATGACTTGTCTTTTAGTCTAGTTTATGTTGCCTTTTAGGTATCAGGACCAGAATAAAAACTGGCTATTTCCTTTCTGTTTTTCTATTCTCTGAAATAGTTTGAATTGAAGATGAATTCTGGAAAAATCTCATTTAAAATTTTTCATACTAAAATTTTTAACACCTTTAATAATTTCTGTAATTTGGGGAATCTATGTTTCAGCCACCTAAAGTGGTATATGGTTTTATGTTTTTTAAAGGCCTATTCTCCTTTTATGGATCCAGTTCAAATATTCCACTGTGCCAAGGCACCAAATCATAGCTACAGTCCCAGTCTCTAGAGTCCATAATCTTGGAATACACTGCTAGGATTCTATATTCAGCTCCACTTTATATCCTTTACTTTACCTCTCTATTTATTGTCTCTGAACACTGCCCATTTTTCATTTATGTTCAGATTACATCGACATATTTATTTTGGTTATTTTCTATTTTTGGTGGTTGAAGTGATGTCTGTAGTAGCTAGCTCTCATTGTACTTGGAGTTCACTGGAAAGCCTGAGCATGTACATTTGCGATTCTGATGGGTCCTGTAGTGTCTTGGATTCTGGTCTAAAGATCTGTACTTTATTGGCATACTAATAGAGTTAGCTCAGGAAAGGGGCCAGCTGAGCTATCTGCAAAGATATAGAAAATGTGATTTTATATATATATGAAATACCCACAAAGGTCAGAAGAAGACATCAGATCCCCTGGAACTGGAGTTAGGCACTGTGTGGGCACTGGGAATTGAACCCTGGTCCTCTGAAAGAGCAGTGTGCTGGATAGCTTTCATTGCCAACTTGATATACCTGGGCTGGGGGAGCCTCAACTGGGGAATTGCCTCCATTGGACTGACCTGTGGCCAAGTCTGTGGGATATTTTCTTGATTGTTGAATGATGTGGGAGGTCCAACCCACTAGGGGTGGTACCACTTCTTTGCAGGGTGTTCTGTATTATATAAGAAAGCAGGCTGAGCATGGGTCAGGAGAGCCAACCAGCAAGCACCATTCCTCCATGGCCTGTGCTCCAGCTCCTGCTTCTAGATTCCTGCTCTAAGTTTCTACCTTGGTCTCACTTGGTGGTAAACTGTGTGACTGGAGAGATGTAAGTGAAATAAACCCTTTCTTCCCTGAGTTGGTATTGACCAGAATGTTTGGTCACAGCAATTGAAGGTAAACTAGAACAGGCAGTCTTAACCACTGAGGCATCTCTCCAGCCCCAAGGGAATGTGGATTAATACACAGTTTCATCTTAGACATTTTTTAAAGATTTTTTTTTAATTTTGAGAATTTTATAAAGAGTATTGTATTTGTATCAGTTCAACTCCATCCTAGCTTCCTCCTCCTCCTCCCATGACCTCATGACTCTCTCTAACCTCCCGGCAGCCATCATTTGCTAATAGTTCCTCAGATAAGGTTAGATTTCTTCCCCAATTCCCAACTTCTGTGCTGGTATTTTGCCTGGCTTGAGTGTACATAGTACTGTTCATGCTGTCACCATTGCTGTGAGTAACTTCCGGATGTCTGGAAACCTGGTTCCTTGCAGCCATCCACCACTCTTGGCTCTTGTATCCTTTCTGCTCCCTTTTCTGCAAAGACCCTTGAACCTTGGAAGACAGCAGTTTGATATAAATGTCCTATTCAGATTAGCAAAGTAAAAACTCAGTGCCAGAAATCTCCTTCAGCTTAGGCATTTTATACTTAAAATTTCATTGAATTTGTGAGTGAAATGACTCCTTTAGAAAGAAAAATATTCAGGGTATGTCTTCCTTAGACCAATGAAAAGCTCTTTGGCAAATATTTGACAAGTGTCTAAATCCATCTATAAATGTACATTTGTCTACCTGTGAAGCCTTCATTGAAGTCCTGGGCCATCGTGATTCTGGATTCTTGAACACTTAGATGATTCTGACCAAGTAGTTTCCAGTTTCTTCAAGCTTTTCCTAATTGTCTGGACCCAGAAGGCTTAGGATCTGGCATTCTGAGAAACTCTAGAATTTCAGTGTATCAAGTGAGGTCCAAGAACCCCCTGCTGTGGCATCACTCTGGAGGTTTCTAAAAATGCAAAATTGGCTAGGAAAGGTGACTCCATGGTAAAGTGTATGCTGTACAAGTAAGAAGATTGGCCTGAGTTTGGATCCCCAGCACTTATAGAAAGGCTGGATTTGTCAGTGTCTAGTCTGTAGCTCCAGCCCTAGGAAAGGAGGTGTGGATAAGCAGGTCCACAAAGTTCATTGGTCAGCCAGCCTAACTGAAATGTGCTTCTGGTTCAGGGACCCTGCTAAAAGATGAGTAGTGATAGAAGGTTGATTTCTGCCCTCCATATAGATGTGCATACATGTATGTGACCCCCTTCACATATATGCATACATATACACATACATCCGCATACATATAATCCCCAATAGAAGTGCAGAATTTCAGGTCCCAGCAAAGACTACTATATCAGGATCTATGTTTTAATAATGTTTCCAAGTTTTCTGTATGCATTGTTCCATTTGACAGAGTCTCAGCTCAAGTCTTAGATATCAGAAAAGGGTAGGGCTCTTTCATTTCAAAATATATGCCTCACACAATGAAATAAACACCCATTCACCTGCCCCATGACCATGTATCCTCTGTTTGATGACAGTGCTCATGGGTCTGTGTTACAGATGGAAATGTAATTGTCACTTAGATATGCCAGAGAGAACAAGGATAAGGAGCCAGGAGTCTTGAATTCACAGCCTGTTTCTGACTTGGATAAGAGTCTGATTCCATACATGTGCTTGCATCTCCCCAATCCTGATTGTGTTAGAGACTTGCAACAGAATATTTATAACCTCCTCATGGCCTGTTAGCACTGCCACACTTGGAGCTTGCAGCCACATAGACTCTGGCATTTGGCTTATTGTCATGGAACAGAGCAAACATCCACCCATGACAGGTTCAAGACCTTGGCCTTATTAGCACTGACCTCCAAACTGAGCTTGTTATTGCGATGTTCCTTGTTAGGTAATGAGTGCTTAAGCACCCACTGCTTCCAATTATCATGAATTATTGGCAATATGGTCTCAGCCTCAAGCAACTTTCACAGTCTGAAATGAGGAAATGATCTAAGGAAGGGAGAACAAAAGGCATGAAGAATGGAAAGAATACAACATATAGGCTTGCAGCTTGGTTATCTCGGGCCACCTGGTGACTACTGCATCGTCAGGATGTGTTGGATTTTAAAATAGACACATTCTCTATATAGTGACAATGAACTTCCATGAAGTCACTGTATTCGGAGTGGGCATATTTAGAGATGCGTTTGCTCATATAACAAAACCATGCAAAACAGTTTTCCAGCTTGAGAGTCTTAAAACTCCATAGAGTGCTAGGACTTGCTGATAGGCTTCACATTTGAAGCAATATTTTCTATATTTGATTTTTGATTTTAACATCAATTATTTGTAACTGTCAAAAATTTAAGTATATAGCTTCTTCAACCCCTATTGCATTTGAAAATTATCCTGTTTGCTATTTTCCTGGAATTAAAACTTAGAATGACAAATTCATATAGTTTTTAGATAACTAATGGGACATTTTTCAAACACATATACTTTATTATATTTCTAGAAAGGGCTTTACTTGCTTTGTTTGGAGTAGGTTCCATTTCAGAAAGTGAAGAATTAGAGTTTGTTCCTTGGAGCTTCATGATGTGTGCAGTGTGCCTTTTGGCCAGTGTTTCATAAGCAGGTCATGAGGGCAATGCAGGGTTCTGGGAAGGTGGGTAAAGCAGGCAAAGATACTATCCTCCAAGAGCTTGGAGGTACAAAGGGGAGACACAAAATGATATGAGAGATTTTAATTTGCTGGAAATAATTATCTATCATGGGAGATTTAAAGCGACGTCCCATAGGTATTCAGAGAAAGGCTCAGTGGAGCAGGGAACAAATAAACTCAATTTGTGTGAAAAGAAGAATTTAAGCATGGATCACAATCCCATATACAAATCTACAATGGGGATGAGTAGCGAAAACATGTAAAACTCTGAGCCTTACTGTCTTTCTCAAGGTGGTATAAACAAATAGCCTGAAGAACGGTTAAACAAATAGATAATGATATACAAATTCCCCCTTTCAGTAATGTTATCTGCAATGATAATTCAGAGAGGCAAAGGGTTCTAGCTCTGGGTTGGAATTCACTGGGACAACCAGTCTCCTAGTGAGCTTTCTATTTCTGTGATAGAAACACTGACCAAAAGCAAGTTGGAGAGGAAAGGGTTTATTTGGATTACAACACAGTTCATCAATCAAAGCCAAGACAAGAACTCAGGGCAGGAACCAGGAGCACACACCATGGAGAATACCTGCTTTCTGACGGGCTCCTCTGGGCAGTGTGCAGTCTGTTTTCTAAAACAACACAAGACCACATGTCCAGGGGTAGTACTACCTACAGTGGGCTGGGCTCCCCCACATCACTTTACAGTCAAGAAAATACCCCACAGCATGACCACAGGCCCATCCAATGGAGGAAATTCCTCAACTCAGATTCCCTCTATGCAGGTGTCTCAAGTTGACAACTAAAGCTATCTAGCGCAACTGACCCCTTGTCAACTTGACTCAAAACACATCACTATTAAGCCACAACCTTTCCGTTTCTTATCCCCAAGAAATGTTAATATTAATATTACAACATCAGACAGTACATCTTTAAACAGTCCTTAAAATATCCAAACACTTTAAAATTCCAATTCTCTTTTAAAAGTCTTTTAACTGTGGGTCCCAATAAAGTTCAAAGGAAGTTAAGTACTATCTTATTTTGAAAAGGAAGAATCGGGAACACTTCAGCAAGACCAAAGTCCAGCAAAGTAGCTCAGATCTGGATATCTGGAATTCACTCATCTTCCGGGCTCCAAAGGACATGGGCACTTCCATTTCTCTGGCTCTGCCACCAACAGCAGCTTGTACTGTAGGCTCAGGCTGGCTCTGATTCATACCTGCTGCGTCCCCTGGTGGTCCTCCCATAGTCTTAGGATTTCTGATTATGCTGGAGTCTCTACTGAAACTGAGGCTGTACCTTCACCAATGGGTTCTTCTGGTCTTTCAGGGAGCTGAGCCTCAGCTGCTCTCCAGGACCCCTTTATGCCTTCAAAGCTAGGACTATGTGGGAAACTTTTGCACATTACCAAGTCCTGCTTCCAACTTGAAATGGAGCCTTAGGCCCCCTCTGGACCATAGTTTCTGTGTGTTGATCCTGAGGAAATGCTTCCCGGATTTCACCTTGATGATGCTGGTCTCTTGCTACTCACAGCTGAGTTTTCAGGCCCAGCTGACTGGAAACCACAGATTCTCAATTCAAAATATTATACAAACAGCCCAGATTGCCTTTGCTTCCCTTGAAATTTCACAAGCCAGGCTTCCATTGTCTATATACCTTTAAGCATTATTTTTCAAATTCCTGCAGAACAGCTCACTAAGTTCTAAACACTCAATGCCTTTTCCAGTCCAAAGCTCTAAAACCTTCCACAGTCCTCCCCAAAACAATTTGGTCAGGTCTGTCACGGAAATACCTCACTATCTAGTAACAGTTTCTGTTCTAGTTAGCTTTCTATTGCTGTGATAAAGCACTGACCAAAATCAGCTTGGGGAGGAAAGAGTTTATTTGGCTTACAAGACAGTTCATCATCAAGGGAAGCCAAGGAAGGAACTCAGGGCAGGAACCTGGAGCACAGACCATGGAGGAATGCTGCTTATTGACTTGATTCTGTAGCCTGTGCTCAACTTCCTTTCCTATACACCTCAGGACCACCTGCCCAGGGGTGGGAGCGCCCACAGTGGACTGGGCCTGGTCATATCACTCAATGATGGAGAAAATGCTCCCCAGACATGGCCACAGGCCAATCCAGTGGAGAGTCCCTCCTCCCAAGTGTGTCAACTTGATATCTAAAGCTATCCAGCACAGCTAGCCAGGAGAAAACAATCCACCCTGAACATCAAAAGCATCTTCAGAGAAAGAAAAGGACTTATCACTCACATCCCCGCCTCCACATACACACACATGGCCCCAAATGGCAATCACAGAAGATAGCCAAAATGCCTGAGGGGATTCTGTAGTCCAGCCAGGAGTCCTGTAATAACAGTATGCAAGAAGCTACCTGGCAAAACACTTCAATTCTCCTTTAATTTTGCTTTTGATTTATGGACAATCAGCAATCCATCTGCATGGCGACAACACAGATAATGGACCTAATGTCAGCTTTGGCATCATCTATCAGTGGGAACAGGGCCTGCAAAACCCCATGTTTTTACTGAGGAAGGGTGGCAATATTGACTTTTTCATTAAGTGCCCAGAGGTGCCCACCAGATGCAGCCAAGATGGCTTCAGGGCCTGTGGCACAAGGGAATGGACGCAGATGAACTGAAGCCACTGAGCAGGCAGTTCCACAGCTGAGAGAAAGCAGCTTAGAAAACCGGGTCAGGATTGTGTGGTGACTGTAATCAGACACCTGTGAGAAAAGGCAGCATAAACATGTTAGCCTGGGCAAAACTAATTGTTATAAAATAGCAATGAAATAACCGATTAAATGCAACAGTGCTAAATGTCCCCTGCCTCCCTAGGTATGGATAAGGATTAGAGATGTGGCATGAAGAGTTGGAATTGTAGGTGGAGAAGGAAAGGCTCTATTTGAATCCAGAAAAGGAAAGGGTCATTTTCCTTTCAGTTTCAAGCATGTTTTTACATATCAGGTTCATCTATAATTTCTGTGTGAGAGAGAAAGACTCCTTCATCCACTTGATGCTGGATTAGCCAGTGATAGTAACTGCCCCACTCAACTCCCTAAAGACAAACAAAGCATTTTCTTTACAAACTTAATTTTAGTTTTGTGAACTCATTAGGTCCTGGAAGGTGCTTAGTGACCACATTATGTAGTCATGCCTGGAGTGGGCAATATTAATAACTGTGGTATTAATAGGGAACAGCATAGTGGACTCAATTTCATGGAAGTCACTTAGTTTCTTCCAGTATAAAACATGTTTCATGACTGTATCTCATCCCTAGACAACTGGTGCTGAAAAACAATGTCTTTGCACTCAGAGAGTGAGCAAGAAGTGGGTGGGCGGGCAGTAGGGTACATCAGCATGACGGAGAAAATAGTACAACACCTGTATCCCCCAACTAGTGTGCCTAAAGCTCATGTAGGTAGCATTATCTTATGATGATGACAATATTACTATTTTATTGAACAATTACTATACTACTAATGAAGTTTCTATTGTCTATTATCAGAATGCTTGCTATAACATCTAGGCATAGTAGAAAGCATCTTGCATACATTATCTCTATAAATGTTTATAGCAATCTATAAGGTAGGTATTATTGTTTTCATAGTACAGATTAAAAAAAATCCTATTCTTAAAGCTATTGGAAGACTCATGCAATATCACCCAAGTGCTAAATAATAGTTTTAAAAAAATGGGTGTACTTATGAAGATGATTTGGCATGAGGAAATGAGAGTTGATCTTTCAAACCTAGAAGTTGCATTTTAAAAGAACCATGATTGTGATTTTTAAACATTGGTATATTTATTGTCTTGTGTTGATCATTTTCATGCTTAAGAATCACTATGTGATGCAAAGTACCACTGCATGATACAAAGTACCACTACATGATATGTGATGTATAGTATCATGAGATGCATTCCTGGTCAAATTGCTCTTTCCTTAAAACTCCCAGGCATTAGACTTTCCTTGGCTTGTCAACTTGAGAAATAAATCAGTCTTCTTGAAGGTTAAGGAGTTTGTCTTCTAATAGTGATCTTCTCACAATCATATGGTAATTACTTTAGAGGGGGTTCACTGAAATCTTACAAAGAGCTGGGCATGGCCTCAAGTACTTTGTGTCTTATCTCACTTAATCCACAGGAAATGCCTTGGAGCATAGGTATTTGAGGCTTAGAGAGTCTAGGCAAGTAGGTCAAGGTTAGTTAGTATGAACTAAGGAGTGGGGATATAAAACTAGTCTGTTAGTGTTTATAATCAAAATTCAGTCTTTGTTTCTTTTTAATTTTTTTTTTTTTTTTGAGACAGGGTCTAACAATGTCACTGTGCAGCCACAGCTTGACTGGAACTTCCTAGGTAGACCATCTCACATTGGCCTCAGTCTCACAGAGATCTACCTGCCTCTTCTTCTCAAGTGCTGGGGACTAAAGGTGTAGGCAACCACACCAGGCTCAAAATCAGAACCTCAACTGCAACTGTTAACTGCTTCCCTATTATGTGATTTTTGTTTTCTGACACTTGGACTAAATACTTGATTGTGTGATCACTCATTTTTTTGGATGAATTATTTTTAATTTTTAATTTATAGGTTTTCTTGACTAGATCAAATGACTTGCTATTATCTTTATATAATTAAAATAGAAAATGCCATTATTTTATAATAATTTTCATATTCTTGGATAGTCTTCAAACTGAAGGTAGCTTCAATTATTTTCATGAATTTTCTCAGCTGTGCTTTAGTGAGGTCTACTGGATTTTAATGTTCTCTCTCATCATAGGACTTCTCCCCTTTTTAAATGATGGTTTCTCTCTCCTCATTTTAGCTCATGCATATGTAAACACTTATGTACACTAATATATATTTTGGACTCAAATCATGTTGCTTTGTAGTTTTCCTCTATATGATGAATTAGGGCAGGTGCTTAACTGCTGTGAAAGCGAGGCAGTAAAAGTTCAGAGAGAGGAAGAGGCTGTGAGGTCATCTGAGGCCCAGGTTCTTTCTGTCTTTTTGCTCTGTGCCCTTCAGCACTGTCCCTGTTTGTGTGCTCAGTGGTGGCACCTACCATCACATCTGTATTCTAGCCACTGGCAAGGGATAAGGGGAAGAGAAAGTTGAGATCAAGCAATTCTTTTTATAAATATATCCTCTATTGCACGCTACCGACATTCTTTTGAACAATGTCTTGTGTGGCTGTCTATTCATCTACAAGTGAGCTGAGACATGCAGGCTCTGGCTTGGGCCATTTATAGCTCTCTGGGAGTGACTTACCTAAAGGGGAAAGAGGAAAATGAATACTGGAGTTGATTAACAGTTTCTGGCACAGTTTTCCCTTCTAGCATCCCAACATCCTGTCTCACCTCTCATCTCATACAGAGGGCATACTCACTCTCTTCCAATGGAAACAGACAAATCGTTCTATTTGCTTCATCCAGCTGAGAGCTCTGGATGTTTGGCAGATGTTCGTATTTCTCTACTAGATCACATGTGGCCCTGATAACCTCTGAAATTTTAAATGATGCATTATCTGGTGCAAAGTCCCTGCCTGGAAAGGGAAGACAGGAAGCTCACCGTGGAGGCTGGGCAGGAGTGGTTTTACTATTTTTGCTGGGTAGGAACTGTATGATACTTTGCCAGACCTTTTGGCTGTGCCCAACTTGTCCTCTGGACTCGCTCACAAGTTCTAACCCCTTTCTTCATTGTTTTGATGACTCTATGCTTTGTAGTCACATGCATGAGAGAAGCTGGAGAGTGCAACCTCCTTGTGAGTCATTTCTGTATAGTCTGCTTTTTGCTGGGACTGGTTTGGGAACTTGGAACTGGTGTAGTTGAGTGAACACAACTGGTTCTGTAAGCCAGGCTTCTGCTTTCTTTGTTGATGCTATTTCCTGTCTATTTGCTGTCTGTTCCATATGAATCAAACCTTTGGCTGCAGTTCTTATGCCTGGAGATTCCACCCTTTGCTTTATTTGCTTCAGTGCACAGCCTACTCCTAACTTCCTACCTCAGTTTAAGGGCTTCTACGTTGAGGTCATTTGATGTAGTGGTCATGTAGAGAAAAGCTGTGTCTGTTCCTGCTCAGTGCTGACAGTGGACTGACTCCAGTAGGGTGGCCCAAGAAGACCCTGTATAGGGACTTTTAAATTTGTAAAATATGCTCTGAATCACAGTCTTTTATTTCTTTTGTTTGGGGTAACAGAAGCAAGTAGCTTTTTTAACAAGGCCATTTGGAAAGGGAGAGAATTGGAAGTACATTGCAGTCTTCCACGTTATAGTATCTGTGTTTTCATGACCTGTGACCTAGCCAGACAGTTTTGATTTTCTTATGGCAATATTCCACTTCTATTCTATATAGCATCTTTACATTAGGATACAGGACTGCTAAACCAATAGAGACCTATATGCTGAAAGAAGAGAGAAATGTATTTCTTTTTCTCCTGATGGACTCCAGTTGAAGAATCAGACAGGTAGGGGTCAGCGATTCTGCATACAGCATCCATTAGAAACCAGGTTCCTTTTATTTGCTACTGTTCTGGTCCCCTGCTCAGCTAGTTCCTGTCATTGTGCCCATTTTCCAGTTGGAAAGAGGTTGGAAAGAGGGAGAAGAGTTAGAGGGTAAGCAGCACCATTATGAAAACATGAAATGCTTTAAACACCTCCTTCCTAAGTATAGCTCAATGGCTAAAACAGTCCTTTAACCACCCTAGATAAATAATGGCTGGTGAAAGTGAGGAGGAGGAGGCTGCTCTGGTCAGCTAGCCTCATATCTAAATAAAATGCAGGGGATGCTATAGAAAAAATGAAGAGTGCACACTGGGAGGATCGGAGAGGCTCTACAATAGTCCTGCTGATTATAGAATGAGGTTAAAACATGATTGGATTCCTGGCAGGCCTCACATGCTGTCTCCTTCATAAGGAGCCTATCCATCACAGAAAGTGATAGGAAAGAAAAATGTCCTGTTATCCTGTTACTTGTTCAGCTCTCTTTCTCTTTCACTCTGTGTTCTTGCAAATACAATGTGAATTGAGTTTTAAGAAAAACTATCATAGAGCAAGTGATCAACTATTTTAGGTGTGAATATCCATCATTTTTTGAGTTCCTTTCTACCAACCACACTGTAATTCCCTCACAGGAACTTATCTGCTTGTCTGAAAAGGTGTGTTTATAACTAATTCCAAACAGCATGATTTAGAGAGCTTTCATTTTTTTTTAATACCGACCTTGTTGCCAGCCCTGGATGGAGTAATTCAGCGTGCTGGGGGTACGTGTGAAAGCAAACGTTTTATGATGCTGGTGAGTGAAGATGTGAAAGCACTGAACTAGCAGCCAGTTCACCCGGCCTATATTTTTATTGTCACTGAAGACACTGAGTCTGTGAGCAGACCTGCTTTCCATATTTGTCCAGGGAATAAGGTTTATTTAAGTGGAGAAGAAAAGGAAGCATGGAAGAACTTTTCCACCAGGAAGAGTGGGTCAGGATGGGAAATGTATCTTGAAATTACACACACACACACACACACACACACATGTATACACACATACAAACACACACACACAAGTATACACACACGTACACACAAACACACACACATACACACATACACACACACACACATACACACATTGTTTTCTGAAGCTGCAAGTTCATCTGGGTCATCCTTAAGTAATTTTCCTTTGACCTTGGCTACTCTGTTATTATCTTATTATCTTTCCTAATTGTCAAAGTTCATTTCTGAGGCTGGGTACATGTGGGCCTCTGGCTCCTCCATTCACTGTAGCTGAAGCCTGAGGGTGTGGCCTTTGCCCATTCCAGCCTTGACATAGTCACTCTTCTTGCTATTCCTGTGATGATATTCTTTGTCAGTTTTGTACTGCCTCCTGCTTGGAGTGGAGGGTTGCTGACAGGTGTATGGGTATGTTTGGATTTCCCTAGAGTTGATGCAGTGCTTGCTTCTTGCTTTCCATTGTTTTTGAGTGAGGAGACACCTCAGTCTAGGTGTGAACTGGGCCCTGTCACTCTTCTGTTCCTTCTTCTCTTCTCTATGAAACTTTACCAGTGAAATCTCTATTTTCAGCACAAATCCCTAGGTGGCTTAAAGTCATCTATGATGACCCTGGTACTTATTTGTTTTTTTCAGATTTTATTTCTAAAAATGCATCTAAATCATGTATTCTATAGTGAAACATCCATTTGTTTAAATAAACCACTTCAATGAGCTTCAGTTAAAGCAGTCATCTCCATATCCTTCCAGTCCTCAAGAAAGACTTGATTTGTAGGAAAATAAGCTGTGTTTATCCCATGGCTTTGCACAGTTTTTTGGCACCTGCTTTCAAACCTCTAGGGAGTTAAAGCCTCCCAGTATGAGAAGCATTTATTTTCTTAGCTAAATAAACTGAGCTCTGCCTGTGGAATTCATGGTTAAGGTATGCTGTTTCTGAAAACAGATTTCTCTCAAAAGCCTAAAAGTCAAATTACAAATAAGGTTACTCTTCACGGATCCAGTCCAACCTGTGGTTCCAACTTCTGCACATGTCTTATTCGACCCACATATGTAATTATTGCTTTTCACCAGACCCTAAGGCACAAAGGATCTGAATTTTTAACCCTGACTGTAACAGTGGCATATTACTTAGTAGTCCTTTGATTTGTAAGGCTCTCAGTCATTTGAAGATACATTTTATTCATTTGCTCTCTTTTTGTAGTGCTACTTTTTATGACCTAGAATTACTGGCATGTTCATTTTTAACTCTGTGGTTTAACCTCTGTGTATACCATTATGGAAATAAATCTTTTAAAGTCCTAAGTATGCTGCAGAGACCCATCACCAAACGTTTATATGAATGATTTAGAATGGGGCTAAATAATTACATTTTTGTGGCCAAAAGACTGTTAGCTTAGAAGTTAGAAGTTAGTGAAATAAACCTGTTTTTGCATTTCTTAAATATATATTCTAATTGCATTTTTTTTACAAATTTGATCGTTTAAAATAATTTTAACAGCATATTTGAAGATTGGGTAATTTTGCCTGCACCTACATTTTACTAAATTTGGTTCCTATATGTTAGGAAAGTATCTTGTTAAATTTAAGTATGATCATCTGATCAGTTAGGTGTATAGGATATACAGAAGGAATAAGGTCTTGGTCTGAGAACCTTGAGAATAAATAGAGACACATGTGCCAGGAGCTTCATAGGTAGCAGAGCATAGAATGGTGACAGATTCATTTAGTCCACATATATCCACCAAGAGTTCCTACTTTCCAAACACTATCCTACATCACCCAGGAGTGGTAGCAGATAGCATGGGCAGAAGTGCTGCCGTGGAGCCAGGGTGCTCTGCCTTATTTACATGCTGTGCACACTCTCTCTATAACACAGAACTATGACTTCTGTATTCTCCTCCAAGATCAACCAGTATGTACAGCATTAGCAACCTGCGCACTGTAAGTGCTGAGAAGAAAGAATACAGGATATTTTGAGAAACTAACAGGGGTAACAAGAGATGAGGATTCAAGGAGGGCCACATGGAGCCAGTGCTGAGAGCGTGGAAGAGAGGTGAGCTTGCCACATTCAGCCTTTACCTGAGTAGAGCAAATGTCCAAATGACCTACATCTTGTCACTCACCTCTCTGCTGCTTATTCCATGTGCACTGTGTCCTGCATTGCTATAAATACTTGTTTGTGTGCAGCCTGAGTGTCTTCTACTTTCTTTCACTTAGCTTTGGAACCTGCCCCTTTTCAAGTATTTTCTTGAAAGGAGATGAGAAAATGTTTTCTTCACTTACTACATCTTTCTGGAGCTAATCCATCTTGCAGTTGAGTGAGTGTCCTGGTGAGATTCTCAGGACTTTGTCTTACCAAACATATGAAGGTAGGTCTTGCTAAGAGGCCACAGAACATTAGTTCTTAGGGTAACACCTTGAGCTTTTAACCATCAAAATTATCTCTATTTTGGTTTTAATTTTTTTGTGTAGGGAAAAGAGATTTAGGTCTGACAGGCCTCTTAACTGATTACTTCTTGAGACTATGTAACTCTACAACCTGTGCTCTCTTAGCATAGCCAATCTAGTCTAATTTGAATATGCATAGGATTTCACCTCTCTCTACTCCTCCAGTCTACTATGCAGATTAGTTTCTGACTGTCTTTCTTGTATGACCTGATGCTCTCCTTTCCTGCCAGGATATGAGGTATTATGTCTTCTTTCACATATCCTAATATGGAAGACCTGTACCTTATCAAGGTAGTCTTTTTATTTATGCAGTTCAGTAAACTTTATTACAAATATCCAGGTACATTAATGTGTTATTTACATTGTATTGAACCCAATAATACACGTGTTTTACTTTCCTGAGTTACATCATATATTTCTATTGGAGGGTGACAACTGTGCCTTTTCTTTGCAGTTCTTCTATGGATCCTTGCATATTGACGAACCGAACATTTAAAAATATTTCTGAAGCAATGAATATTATGTTATTTCTTCAGTTGTCTAGAGTTTTCTTTGTATGATGCTTTAGGGTGTCAGTTAAAAATATGTTCTTTGTTTGATATTAATTGAGTATAAGCACTATGCTCATTGGTTGACATTTCTTTCTTCAGACATGTAGAACAGTAGTCTTTATGCTAATCCTCTCAGTGCACTTCCATTGTTCTTAATAATGACCAAGACAGTGGTTGATGCACAGTCCTGGGAGCTCAGCCCTCAGGAGACTGAGGCAGAATGATTCAGAGGACCAAGAGTTTAAGATCTGCTTGGGCAGTACAGTAAGAATGTATTTCCAAAAGAAAAAAAAAAACCCAAATGCTGCAAAAAATAATAATAGATACTTAAAGAAAGACAGTAAAGTTGAACTAAACAAAGGGCCTTGTTTTATCAAACATGTAAAAGATAGGTCTTGCTAAGAGACCACACCACAGTACTCACCAATGGACAAGCAGAAGAATGGTGAAAAGTAGAAAAATAATTCATAGCCACCTGTCAGGCAGAGTTCCCTATACAGGAAGGACGGGCTCTTGATAATCCAGACTAAGGTGCTACTTTAAATGTTACAGGAGAAATTTAATATAATTAAAAGGACTGCTAGCAAAATGAGTATAAAAACGAGGCCTTTGAATTTGCCGTGCTGGTCAATAGTTATTTTCTGTTGAGTTGGATGCAAAGTGCTTTGTGGTGCTTTCAAAGCAACCGTGATAAATTATTAAGTACCTGTAATTTATTACACACATCACAGAATAATATATTGTAACATGAGCTGATGTCACTGAACAGTGGTGGCTGGAGCGTTTGTCTAGATATTATGAGATTGTTTGAGGAAGCAGTGTACTCATTAGTAACTCACATTGTTACAGCAGGAGGCTGTGTTTTCTTTCCTACAAGGATTTTTTTTTCTATTTCAAACTGGAAAATGAAGAATTCTGAGTATATACTTACATTATTCAATTGTCCTAGTGAGACCACTCACTATGAGAATTCTAGAGCAATTGCCAGTGTCTTTCAATGAATTAATGAATGAATGAATGAATCAAGCAAGAGAATTTGGCCTTTCCATGTGAAGCAAATATTTTGTGAAGCCTTGCTAAATATATATTTGGACTTTTGACTTTCTCGTTATCTGTGGCTGATATGAAATAGTATTAATCTTTGTTTGTTAACCTGGTTACAAGCCGTACTTCCTGTTACATTTAGATTTTATGAGGAATAATTTATACTAAGCATGCAAAGGCATGCCTCGGGTAAGGATTAATTCATAAAACCTGCAGAGATTACCATTTGTTCATTGCATCTTCCCTACCTTAGTGTTTCCTTCTACTGATTCAGAGCATATCATTGAATTTATATTTGGAGAAGAATGAAAAACATTCTTCTTTTTTCTTTCCTGATGGTTATAGAAGCTTTTGTCATATGTTGTGGCTTGTTAGCTCTATAGCACCTTAAGAATCTTTAATTTATTTCACATAACTCCAGAAAATGATCTTTTATCATTCTCTGTTTTAACTAAGGCTTTTTCCTTAGCTGTTCTGTATTTCATGTCCTTTCCAGTGTATCCAAAATCACATTCAAAATCAGCTTTTCTTATACAAAAAATAATTTTACTGCCCTTGAGAGATTTTCTTAGTGATTTTTTTTTTATATTTTTCAAGAATTTCATATAATGTATGTTGTTCATATTCAGGTCCCTCCTCCATCTCCACTTTCCCTGACAATACCCCCTCATGTTCTCTGTTATCAATTTTCTCTTTTAAAGGCATGTTGAGTCTGATTTGTGATCCCCAAATGCTCTTGGATGTGGCTCTATCTCTTGGAGCCTCGTCTTCCTACTAGGTGTCACATCCTCAAAGAAAGCGCTCTCTCTCTCTCTCTCTCTCTCTCTCTCTCTCTCTCTCTTTCTTCTCTCTCCCCAAGTATTAAGTGTCAATAGATCCTCAGCTAGGGGTAGGGCTTCTTGTCCTTCGTCCATGCTGATTTTGCTTTGAGTTGGGTTTGCCCAAGTCTTACGTATACTGTCACAAGCTCTGTGAGTTCATATGTGCTGCTGACCTGTTCTACCCAGGCAACATAGTTTCCTTGTATTCTTCTACCACTTCTGGCTCTTACAATAATAAAAAAATATTCTATTAACGTTTTGGGAATTTCAGACAATGTGTTTTGATCATATCCAAACCCCTTCCTCACTTGCCCCCCCCATTTCATGGACTCTATTGTTTTCAAGGCCTATCCAGTCTAATTTGTGTTACCCAAATGCTCTTAGACGTGGGTTCATCCCCTTGAGCATGGTCAACCTACTCAGCATCACAGCCTTAAAGAAACCTGACTCTCCCTCTCCCAGCAGCTATCAGCTGCCAATAGTTTCTCAGCTAGGACCGGAAGCTAGTGGCTTCTTTCCCACTCTCTCTCCATGCTGGGAATTTGTCTGGCTTGTGTCTTGTAGCTTATATCTTGTGTGTGCTGTCCTCATTGTTATGAGTTCATACGAATAATTACTCTGCTATTTAGCAAACACTGTTTCTTTGTGTCCATCTACCACATATGGCTCTAACAATCATTCTGCTCCTTTTCCACAATGATCCCAGTGTCTTGGGACGCAAGGGTTTGATATACATGTCCCACTTAAGGCTACGTACGCTTTAGTTTCTTAGTTTCTGAACATTGACTAGTTGTGGGTCTCTTTGTTAATCACCATCTGCTGCATGAGGAAGCTTCTCTGGTGGGAGTTGAGAGATACACTAAATAGTGCATTTAATAAGTTATTAGGTATTGGTTAAATACTAAGTCCATAAAATAGTAGCAGGTTTTCCCCTATAGCCTGTGAACTGTCTCCTCACAGATTTTTGGCCCAATACCACTGCTGGGTCTTAGCTCCTTCTTATGAAGTGGGCCCTAAAGCCAGTCAGAAGATGGTTGGGTACTCCTATAACATTGTGCCCCCATTGCACCAGTGGGCATGTCTTTCTAGGCAAGCTATAGAAGCTCACAGGATTCACAGTGGATGTAAGCTTTAGTGCCTAAAACCTTTTAAAAAGGTCTCTCTAGCTATATCAAGCAGTGAAACTAGCTGGACGGAGGAGGAATAGAGGAACTGGAAAGGAAGAAAGATGAGGGGAGAAGAAGGGAGGGGATGCATGAGTTCCAGATGGAAGGTTGTGATAGAGGCTGGAAAATCTGAGAGAGGGAGAGAAGAGAGAGAAGAAAGGAGGAGAAGAAAGTGAGGAAGCAGAGTGAGGAGGAGAGAGGAAAGAAAGGAGGGAGAGAAAGGGAAGGGGGAGAAGGGACGGATGGGAGGGCAAGGGATGGAAGAGAGAACAAGAAGAAGAAAGAGAGGAGAGAGAAAAGAGAGAGGAGAGAAGAGGGAGAGATAGAGAACAAAAGGTTAGGGTCAGGTCAGAGTTATAACTAGGAATAGATTCTGAATTTTAAAAAAGTGACAGCTGTAAAGTAGGAGGCTGTTATGGATTCCACGGCTGTATCTGAAATGTGTCCTGTCTTCAGTGGTGGGGTCTTATCGTCTAGTTCTGGGAGAAGACCCCGAGCACTGACAGTAGCCTGTGTTGTTTTTGGAATCTCCTGGACAACTCTGACCAACCATTCGAAGTGGGGGTGTCTCTCCTGTCTGGATTTGTGTTCCTTGCTGTACTGCCCCGAGGTATACAAACGCACTTCAGACACTGATTGTACATTTCTCAGGGGGTTCTGGAGCCAACACATTTCCTCCGGGCTTCTCCAGCCCTCCAAGATTCATTCATCTGTGCTTTCTCCCCGACCCAGCTCCCTCCCTAGTACCAGTCCCTCCATTATCCCCACACTCCCCCAATGACACTTGCCTCCCACCATCTTCTCTCTCGTGAGTTCTCTCCTCCCACACCACCTTGCATGTCCCCCTTCCCTTCCAACTGAACAGGACTTGGAGCAATGGAGAGGAACTGAGCTGGAAGGCTTCTACCCAAAGTGTTGCTCCCATAGTTCTAGGGGATACTGCGCAAACTGCTGAAGGAGAGAATCAACCAGTGGTTTAACTCATCCCTAAAGCTGAATAACTGTAATGACTGGCACAGAAAAATACCTCTTATTGGTGCAGTATTGGCACTGTTATCTATCCAATTGGATTTGAACCCACTCAGTGGGAGTGAACTCATGGGTGGCACCCTAAGTACAGCCAAGTACACATGGCTGGAGATTGCCATAGATCCTAGAGAAAACCCTACTCTGTCATGTATCTCTAGGCAAAGAAAATTTCTTACCATATGCTAAATATGGATCCTCATATTACAGGCAACTACACCATACACCACTCATCAAAGAAGCTTGTTTTTGCAAGAGATGGAGGAGACTGCAGAGTCCCACAACTGATCACACACAGAGACTATATGTCTAACAGTTTCCCAGTTCTAGGTGGCATATCTACAAAGGAACCTCTATACCTAAGACTCAGAACACAGGAGAACAGGGGGTAGATAGAAAACTAGTGCATCCCGCAGCTCTCACCAGTGAGGCTTCCTTATATAACAGAGTGTTATGCACAAAGAAGGCCACAGCAGGCCAAGTTTTAGAGAATAAGGGGCTGCAGACTGTATTTCTGGATAGAACTCTTAGATTAAATCTCACCCATGCACTACTCAGGGACCAGTGTGGAGCAAGGGGTAAACAGATTGTAAGAGCCAATGCTGGTTCATCAACTTAGGGAAACAGAGGCTTTCAGGCCACTGGAAACTTGTACACTGGGGACAAGACCCAGGCCAGCTCCATCAGACAGGGCCCAGCGTGGAGCCAGGGAAATGAGAGGCAGGCTGGCCTTGGTCTTGGAACAGCTGGAGACTGGTTACTCCTGGGTGAGAGAGAGTAGACCTTACTTTTGAATTCTAGATAGGTTAAATAGACTCCAGTTGATGAATTTGCACTGAAGGGCATCTGGGTACAATTGCTTGACTTGACGAGGACTTAACAGGTATGGCAGGATTTCTGAGAGCCTGCAGGGCTGGGGTGTGCAGACACAAATGGGGGAGGAGGTCTAAATTTGGTTAGGAACTGTTGTATGAAATGTACAAAAGTTCAATAAAAAAAGAATTTTAAAAAATTTTAAATTTTTTAATTTTAAATTTTAAAAAAGAATTCCATGACTGCCATTGATAGTGGTGCTGTTTTTAAATGAAAATATTCAGCAATCGATGCAAGCCATCAGCTCACAGTCATACCTAAACTTTCTAATCCATTGGAAGTTGAAAGGAAAATTGGCCACCCAAATCACAATTAGGATGATATAAGCCAATATCAGGAAAGAGTGAAAATGTGGTTGAATACTCTCTGTGATCATTTGTTTAGTATTGAGTTTTCTATTGTCTGGACTCTTGTTTCATCTATTATCAGACATCTATGGACAAAGCTATGTTACAGTGAAAGGAGGAATGATCAAGACCAGAAAGGGGTGCCTCCTCTGAAGAGGTGCCCTCACGTACCTGGGACTTCTGCTCCCGTAGCTAGTTGTTAATAAACATGGGTAGCTGGCTCTACTAGACACTCCATATAGTTCTACTATATATCTACTAGACACTGTTTATAGTTGTCCTTTTATAGCATCCCTAAGAAGTTACTATTGCTATTGCCATTAAGCTGAGGAAGATGCCGAGATATAATGATGTTAAATACTCTCTCTAGTGTTAGGTGGCTGGTAAACCCAATTGGATTTTGTGTATAGCCTTGCTCTAGAGTCTGAGTTTCTGATGACTTTTCTCTTCTGCCTATCCAACTTGGTTCAGTATGTTTCTTGCCTTACAGAAACTTCATTTAGGTAAGGACATAGAAACGGATTCTTTTCCTATGGTCTCTGTCAATGGAGAGTCCATTCATATTCGTGTTAATTTTTTATATTCTTGTTAAATGAGATGTGAAAGTACATAACGGATGCATAGATCTATAGAAAAGGAAACAAAAAATCAAATGAAGAGGAAGCCTATAGAGTGGGAGAAAATCTTCACCAGCTAGGAATCTGACAAAGGATTAATATCCAGAGTATACAAAGAACTCAAAAAAACAGTCAAGAAAACAAGTGACCCGATTAAAGAAATTAACTATGGATTTGAACAGAAAACACTCTAAAGAATAAAGAAAATTGGCTAAGAAATACCTCAAAAGGTGTTCAACATCATTAGTAATTAGTGAAACACAAATCAAAACTGCTTTAAGAGTTCATCTTATCCCAGTCTGATTGGCTAAGATCAAGAGCACAAATGACACCAAATGCTGGTGAGGATGTGGAGGAAGGGGGACACTCATCCACCGCTAATGGGATCGCACACTGGCACAATAACTGTGGAAATCACGGTGGAAAACTCTTAAAAAAAAACTAAAATTAAATGTACCATATGATCCACTTATTCCACTCTTTAGCATATTCCCAAAGGACTCAGCCTACCACAGAGATACTTGTGCATCCATGTTTGCTGCTGCCCTTCTCACAATAACTACGACACGGCAACAACATAAATGTCCTTCCACTGACGAATGGATAGTGAAAATGTGGTACATTTACACAATGGAATTCTACTCAGTGGTAAAGAAAAATGAAACCATGACATTTCCAGGTAACTGGATGGAACTAGGAGCTGTTAGGCTAAGTGAAGTAACACAGACTCAGAAAAACAGGTGACATATGTTCTCTTTCACTTGTGGATCTTAGCTCCAAATCCTTATATGTGAATATGTATCCTGATGTAACTGCAGGAGCCAGGAAAATGGGAAGGAACGAGGGAGTTCCCAGGAAGAAGTAGTAGATAGTGGGAGACAGGTTTTACCAAGGGGGGAATGGGAGTATTTAATTGGGAACGGAGGAGGGAGGGCACACAAGGAACCACGAAGTAGAGGGGAGGAAGGAACTCCAGCGATGGGGATAATAGAGGAAGACAGGTATTATCAAGGGGCAGGTGAGGAAATGAGGTACTTTAACTGGGGAGGGAAGAGAGAGGGTCATACAGGAGAGAGAGGAGAAACAAATAATGCTTATATGGTATGAAAAATCAGAAGGAAACGGATTAGTTCAAAATCCCACTGAAAAATGCACATACTATAACATACACACACACACACACACGCACACACACACACACTCTCAACTCTCACCAGTGAGGCTTCCTCATGCAACAGATACTGATAAGCATAGAATGTCACAAGTGTTCAAAATGTAGAGAATAAGGGACTACAGGGTGTATGTCCACTCAAACCAGACAAAAACCAGCAAAGAAGTGGAGAAATTGGTAAGAAGTCCCAAAGTTAGATGAAAAACTATTGGTAACTGATCACTGCTGGGTGAGGAAGCCTTGGTCGTCTTTAAGGGAGTGACACTAGATAGATGAACTAGGCTCCAGTTGGTGAATACACACCGAGGTACATCTGGCAACACAAACTTGACTGGACAGGTCTTAACATATATGACAGACAACATGAAATCTGGCATGGGACTTTGGGAGTCTAGATAGGGGAGGGAGTCTGAATATGATGATGTATTATATGAAATGCACAAAAATTCAATAGTTTTTTAATGCATAGATCAATAAAAGTATTATTCCATTGTTTTCCTAAACAGATAAACCTGTCCTTATATCTACTTCATCTCAAAATGTGTTTCATTATTTTCAAAATCACTTGTAAGTTTGGAAATCTGATTTTCCCCAAATGTTAATTTCTAACCACCTGTGGATATGCTAATTAGCTTAGAGTCTTGTTCTTTCTAGGTAAATGTTTTATCCCTGACCATTTTTTATTTTTATACTTTTTATTTTGAGACAGGGTCTCACTAACTTGCTCATGTTTACCTTGACCTTACTCTAGTTCAGGCAGGCCTTGAACATGTGATCATCATGCCTTGGCCTCCAGAACAGCTGAGATTACAGGATGAATTGGATTTAAATTTAAATAAAATTAAAAGCTCAGTTTGTTGGGTAATTGAGCCACATTTCAAATGCTTGATTGGCAATGTTGCTACTAGTTATTGTATTAGATAGGGATGCTGCATATAGACTGTGGTCATCAGCATAGAGAACTCTATTGGGCAGCACCTGACAGATTGCAAATCATATTATTCTTTTCTAAATGAGGCAATATGGTGACTCATTCATTTTAGCATGGCACTACTTTAATTTGTAATTTTATTCATACTTATAGAATAATATCTGATATCTTTAATATCTGATCTCTTTCCTTCCTCCTTATGAATTACTTTATTTCAAACAAATGCACTTATTTTTTTTCCTCCCATTTCCTTGATTCAACTCATTCTTTTGTCTGAATATGTGTAAAAACTGCTGTCAAAGCCCATTAAATGCATCAACACCTTTGCCTTTGAGCAGTTTGCTAGCAGACCTGCTGTCTTCACACAGATTTTCCTAAGTGGCACAAGGATTTTCTGAGGCAGCCAGATTGAACTGAGGTTTTGTGCTGCTTTGGATACAAAATTTCCTTAGATGTCCCTTCCTTCCTCCTTCCTTCCTTCCTTCCTTCCTTCCTTCCTTCCTTCCTTCCTTCCTTCCTCCCTCCCTCCCTCCCTCCCTCCCTTCCTTCCTCTTTCCTTCTCTCTCCTTCCATCCTCCCTCCCTCCCTCCCCCTCTCTTTTCTCTCTCCCCTATTCCTCTCTTCCTCCTTTCATCTTTCTCCTTTTTACTCTCCCTCCTTTTCGTCTTCCCTTCTTCCTTCATTTCTCGCCTTCTTTGGAGTGCTTTGTATTATACATTTATTAGTACAAAGAACCATCACACTTAGTACTAAGGTGGTACACAATATTCTACTTAATAAGTTATCCAGGAGTACCATTTTCATATATCTTTTACATCAACAGACATTTTTGAACAGTGTCTTGTACATTTTCACAGATGGTATACCTAGTCACAGGTGGGAGATTTTTTTTTCATGATCTTATTTATATTTTATTTTTAAAAATATTCTATTGAGTTTTTATGCATTTCATATAATAGATATTAATAAAAATTAGACCCTCTCCTTTATCCATACCACACATAGCCCCCCCCCACCAGATTTCATGCATTCTGTCATATGTGTTAAGTGTGTTTAGTCCTATCTAGTCAAACATATGTATCCACGTATACCTCAGTGCAAGTTCATCTGCTGGAGTCTAGTCAGCTTAAAGTCTTTCCCTTAAAGAAGATCCACTCTTCCTCACCCAGAGTAATCAGTTGGCAATAGCTCTTCAGTTAGGCTTAGGGCCCATTTCCATCATTCTATGCTGGGTTTTTGTCTAATCGAGTCAGCATAGGTTTTGTGCATGCTGTCCTCATAGCTGCAAGTTCATATCAGCAAGTTTCCAGTGACTTGAAAACCTCTGTTTCCTTATGTTCATGCACCAACCCTGGCTCTTAAATCTTTCTGCCCTCTCTTCCACAGTGGTCCCTGAACCAGGTGTGAGTGAGGTTTAATATGGGAGTCCTATACAGGGACACACAATTTGCAGTCTCTTATTCTCTAAAATGTAAGCAGTTGTGGCCTTCTGTGTGTTTCACACTCTGTGTATGAGGAAGCTTCTCTGGTGAGAGTTGGGGGATGTATTAGTATTCTTTCTACTCCCTGTTCTGCTCTGTTCCACATGTAAAGATTCCATTGTAGATGTGTCACTTAGGGCTGGACATCTCTCAGATATATATTCTGTGTGTGACAATTTGTAGAACTCTGTAATAGCCTTCATCTGTTGCAAAATGAAAGCTTCTGTGATGAGTGGTGTACAATACCCTTCTCTGTGAATATAAGGATCCGTATTTAGCATACAGTAAGAAATTTCATCTGTCAGATATGACAGAGATAGGGCTTTTTCTAAGATCTGTGACCTCTCCAGCCATGTGTATTTGACTGTGTGTTACAGGGCCACCCATGAGTTCGCGTCCATTGAGAGGGTGTGAAGTCAATTAGACATCTGTTGGTTACTCCCCAGAGAACGGTGCCACTGCTGCACCAGTAAAGATAATGCGCTGTGCTGGTCGTTACGGTTATTAGATGTTAGGGCTGGGTTGGACCATCGATTGATTTTCTCCCTCAGCACCTTGCATATTATCATCTAGCACTATGCGAGTTAAACTTCAGGTGGAAGGCTTCCAGGTCAGTTCCCACTCTACTACCCCAAGTCCTGTATCTAAAGTATGTTTTGTCTTCATCAATAGGGTCTTAGCTTCAAGTTCTGGGAGATAAATAAGGGCTGAGGAAATAGCCTGTTATTTTGGGAGTCTCCTGGACTACACTGACCAACAATGTGAAGGGAGGTTTCTCCTGTCTCACACTGTGTTCGTTGTTATGTAGCCTTTAGTCGTACACAGGCACTCATGTTCAGAATGTTGTATGTGTATTTTTCAGGGGACTTTTGAGTTAATACTTTTCCCTCTGTATTTTAACGCCACCTAAGATTTATTTATCTCTCCTCTCTCCCCACTATGCTTCCCTCCTCCATCCCCAGTTTAACCCCACGTTCCCCTTGACACCTGTCTTGTGTTACCCCTCTCTCTGAGTTCCTTCTTCCTCTTTCCCCCATGGTTCCTTGTATATCCCTCCATCCTCCCTTCCCAGTTGACTACTCCCGTTTTCTCCCTTTTCCCCTTGGTAATCTCTCTCTCTCTCTCTGCCACTTTCTTTCCATTTCCCTTTGTATTTCTTCTCCATTTTCCTGGCTCCTGTTGCTCTGTCAGGATATAGACTCACATATAAGGGATTCGTGCTAAAATTCACAAACAAGGAAGAACATATGTCACTTGCTTTTCTGAGTCTGTGTGTATTACTTCACTTAGTAAAAGTTTCTAGTTCATCCTTTACCTGAAAATTTCATAATTTCATCTGTCCTTACCACTAATTAGAACTCCATTGTGTAAATGTATATTTTCAGTTGAGGGGCATTTAGGTTGTTTTCATTTCTTAGCTATTATGAAAAGAGCATCAACAAACATGAATGTACAAGTTATCTCTGTAGTAGGATAAATCCTTTAGGTATATGCCAAGGAGTGGTATAACTGGATCATATGAAGATTCATTTTACTTTTTAAGTACTTTATTTTTAAGAGTTCTTTACTCTTAAAAGTACTTTACTTTTAAGAGTTCTCCACACTGCTTTCCATAGTGGTTGCACAAGTTTGCCTTGCTATCAACAGTGAGAGATCATTCTCTTCTCTACATCCTCGCCAGCATTTGGTATCTTTTGTGCTCTTGCTCTTAACCAGTCTGACTGGGGTAAGATAGAATTCTAAAGTGGTTTTGATCTTAATTTCTCTAATTATTAATGATGATGAACACATTTTAGGTGTTTCTTAGCCATTTTGTAATTTTAAAATGTTTTATTTATTAATTTATATGTATGAGTGTGTTGCCTGCATATGTGTAAGTGCATGCCTGAGGAGGTCAGAAGATGGCATCATGCCCCTTGGAACTAAAGTTTATAGATGGTTTTTAGTCACCATGTGAATGCTGGGAATCAAACTGGGGTCCTCTGCAAGAAAAGTCAGTGCTGTGCCTGCTGTGCCATCTCTCTAGCCCTTATGAGTCATTTTTATTTCTTCAGTTGAGACCTCTCTGTTAAGGTCCTTAGCTTATCTTTTTATTGTTTCATTTGTTTTTTTTTCTCTGTTTTTGAGTTCTTTTTATGTTCTGGATATTAATCCTTTATTGGATGTGTAGCAGGTAAAGATTTCCTTCCATTCAGTTGGTTTCTTCTTCACTTCCTTGGTTGTTTCTTTTGATGTGCAGAAGCTTTGCAGTTTAATGAGGTCCTACTTATTGATTTTTGAGCTTACTGCTTGGGCAACTGATGTCTGATTTAGAAAGTCCTTTCTTATACCTATATATTGTAGGGTACTTTGTTTTTTCCTGGAAGTTTTAGTTTTCGTATTGAGATCTTTGATCCACTTTGAGTTGACTTTTGTGCAGGGTGAAAGATAAGGGTCGAATTTCATTCTTCTAAATGTGGAGATCCAGTTTTGCTGCACCATTGTTGTATTTCTTTCATTGTGTTTTCTTGGCACAATTGTCAAATATCGGGTGCCTGAAATTTCATTCAGTCATGAAATTGGTTCAGCTATTCTGCTCCATCGATCTATGGGCTTGTTTCATACTGTTTTGATGACTATAGCTCTGTAATATTGTCTGAGATCTGGTATGGTGATGCCCCCAGCATTGCCCATTTTGCCCAAGATTGTTTTGGCTCTCAGGGGTCTTTTCTGATTCCATATGAATTTTAGAATGTTTTTTTTCTAGCTTTGTGAAGGATGTCATAGGGACTATGTTTGGCATTGAATTGAATCTATAGATTACTTTTGGTAGGATCATCATCTTCACAATATTAATTCAATGAATCTATGAGTGTGGCAGGTCCTTCCATTTCCTGGTGTCTTCCTCTGTTTAATTCTTTAAAGATTTTAAATCTTTGTGGTAGAGATCTTTATTGTCTTTGGTTGGGTTTATTCCCAACCAAAGCCTTTTGTGAATGGATGGGTTTCCAAGTACTTTTTCTGCAATTTCTTGTTATTGCTGTGTAGAAAAGGCTACTGATTTTTGTAAGATGATCCTATAAACTTCCACTTTGCTGAAAGTATTGATCATTTCTCTTTCAGTTTTCTTCTGTAATTTTTGGGATCTCATATCTGCAAACAGTGACAATTTGACCTCTTCTTTTCCAATTAATACTCCTTTAATTTACTTCTATTTTCATATTGGTCTAGCAAGAAATTCAAAGACTATATTGAAAGGGAGTGGAAATAGTGGATGGCCTTGTCCTCTTCTGTATTTTAATGGGAATGTTTCTAGATTTTTTTTTCCACTTAGAATGATGTTGGTGTGGGTTTGTTGTTTATCGCTTTAATTATGCTAAGGTATGTTACCTTTGGTGTATTTCCCTCTAGGACTTTAAACATGAATTCATGTTAGATTTTGTCAAGGTCTTGTCTGCATCTATTGAGATGACCATGTGAGTTTTGTCTTCAAGTCCATTTCTATGGTTTATTACATTTACTGACTTACACATATTGAACCATCCCTGCATCTCAGGAATAAAGCTGATTTGATAATGGTAAATGATCTGTTCAATGTGTCTCTCTATGCAGTTTGCAAGTATTTTGTTGAGAACATTTGCGTATGTGTTCGTTAAGAATATGAGCGTATAATTTGCTATCTTGTTAGGTCTTTATCTTAGTATTAGTGTGATGCTGGTGTCAAAGAAGGAGACTGGTATTTCTCCCTCTGTTTCATTCTATTTGAATTGGTTGTATATCTTCATTGAATGTTTGGTAGAATTCTGCTGTGAATCTATCTGGGCTTGGGCTTTATTTATTTTTTTACTTGGGGAGGGTTTCAATTTCATTATTTGTGGTGGGAATGTTTAAGCTGTTGAACTCTTTTAGCTTTTGTAGTTTCCATGAATTTAGAATTTCATCCATTTCTTTCATATTTTCAAATTTAATACTATAGGTTTTTAAAAGCAATCCTGTATAATGTGCTGAATTTCTTTCTCTTTTTTTATGTCTGTTGTGATGTTTCCCCTTTCATCTCTGATTTTGTTAATTTGGATTTGTTCTTTCTTTCTTTTGGTTAAGTGGGATAAGGGTCTATCTTGTTTAACTTTTCTAAGATTCAACTCTTAGATTCATTGATTCTTGGTATTGTTTACTTTGTTTCTACTTCATTAATTTCTGCTCTGATTTTTATTTCTTCTCATCTGCTAGGTTTGGTTTTTACTTTCCAGAGTTTTGAGTTGCATTGTTAAGTCATTTATATGTGCTCTTTATGAATTAAAAAAAAATGTAGACACTTATAGCTATAAGCTTCACTCTTAGAGCAGCTTTTAAAGCATCCCAGAGTTTTTGTTGTGTTCTATTCTCATGTTCATTTAGTTTCAGGAATACTTTTATTTCTTTCTTAATTTCTTCTGTGAAATGTTCATCATTCAGGAGTATGTTGTTTAATCTCCATCTGTTCAAGTAGTTACTAGAGCTTCTTTTGCTGTTGATTATAAGTTTTATTTTATTATGCTTTAATAGAATGAATAGAATTATTTCAATGATTTTGTAACTGTTGAGGTTTATTTTGTGCCCCAGCATGTGGTCAATTTTAGGAAAACTTCGTAAACTGCTGAACATAAAATGTATTCTTTGATGCTTGGTTGGAATATTCTGTAGGTATCTATTAGTTCAATTTGATGCAAGATGTCATTCAGTTGTCTCTCGATTCTCTGTCCAGTTGATCTGCCTATTGAAGATTGTGGGCTACTGAAGTCACCTGCTATTACTGAGTTTGGGTTAAACTTGTTTTATAGTCCTGTAGTGTTCTTTTATGAATTTAGATGCACCAGAGTTTGGTGCATATATGTTCATGATTGTAATCTCTTTTTGGTTGATTATTCCTTTGATTTGAAAGAAGTGACCCTCTTTGCCTCTTCTGATTACTCTTCATTTGAAGTCTACTTTGTCATGTATTACAGCACTTGTTTGCTTCTTAGTGCGATTTGCTTGGAATACGTTTTTTTCCATTCTTTCACCTTAAGGTAGTGCCTGTCTTTGAAGATGAGTTTCTTGAAGACAACAAAGAGATGAATTTTGTTTCTTAATACATTCCACTAGCCTGTGTCTTTTGACTGGGGAGTTGAATCCATCGATAAGTATTATTATTGAAAGATGTGTATTGATCCTGTCCTCTTAATTTGTTTGTGTTTCTGGTCCTATTTTGTGTTTCCATAATTATACCTTCCTTTGTTTTCTTTCTGTAACCTCTTGGGTATGTTCATTCCTATTTTGGGTCCTTTGTATTGCTCCAAGTATTCTTTGTTGGGATGCTTTGGTAGACATGAATTCTTTCAACTTATTCGTGTCAGAAAAATTTCTGTTCCCTTTCTATTATGATAAATAGTTTTTCTGGGTAAAATATTCTGGGTGGGCATCCATGGTCATTTAGATCTGGGAATTCTTTGGTCTGGCCTCTTCTGGTTCCATAGTTTGCATTGAAAAGTCAGTTGTAAGTCCTGATGGGTTTTCCTTTACACATAACTTGTTGTTTTTCTCTAGAAGCTTTCAGTGGCTTTTTTGTTCTGTATTCTTAGTGTTTTTGCTATGATATGTCATGTCTATTTGGTGTTCTAGTTATGTGCTTCTTGTATTTGTATTGGCATGTCTTTCCTTAATTTTGGGAAATTCTCTTCTATAATCTCATTGACTAACTGGTTGGTGCTGTTGGTTTGAGAGTCTTTTCCTTCGTGTTTGCCTGTGATGCATAGATGTAGTCTTTTCTTGGTATCTCACATTTCCTGAATATTCCATTCCTTTCTGATTGTAAATTTTTTATAGTCTTTGCTTGAGGAGTCTAGTTCATCAACTTTGTTGCCTAGTCTTGAAATTCTGTTTTCCATTTAGTTCATTCTGCTTGTGAGGCTTCCTCCTATAATTTCAAATTTACTTTTTGAGTTTTTCAATTCCCTCTTCATTTTGGCTTGGGTTTTCTTCAATATTTCTTTTTCTTTTTGAAAATTCAATTTGAAGTCCTGAATTACTTTTGTTACTTCATCCAGTTGCTTATTTCTTCTTTCTTGAGCTTCCATCACAAGATTATGCCAATCCTCTTTGAGTTCTTTGTTTGTCTGAGTGTTCTTTAAGTTCTTTGATTATATTTATGATTGTTCTTTAAAATTCTGTGTCATGTTGCTCTTCAGTTTGATTCCCATTGTAGTATAAGTCTAAAGGGCTGGTGAGTTTTGTTGGGGACATATTTTCTTGGTTTTTCATATTATGTGTGTTTTTGCATTGCCTTTTTGACATATGGATGTCTTTTGTTGGTTGGATATCTGATATGAAATTCTATTCTGCCTAGTTTGATTCTGCTTATATTGTTGATATAGCTTGGCTATGTCTTTCTCTGGTATGGAAGGTTAGTTGGTGGGTGCTCAGGTTCTCCCAGGGTAGTAGACTGCCGTGGATAGTAGACTAGTCCTATATTAGGCAGATCAGGAGGCAAGAGAGGGATGTGGAACGTGTAACAAATGAAGCGGGAGAACTGACCTAGTCTGGGTACAAGGAATCAGAATGCAGTGGGCGGGTCTGGATTAAGATGGTAGTCCAGAGATTTGGGTGGGCAAGGTGGAGGTGGGGACAGCTGTGGAGAGAACAGCAAACTATGTTGGAAGATTAGGCCAGTCTCGGTTAGGAAGCTAGTCTAGAGATCTGAGGCAGAAGAACAGGAATGAGTTTGGGCCACAGGCTGTAAAGTGGACTGAGGTGGCAAGAATGAAGTTAGGCTGCAGGGGAATCAAGATATAGTGGGCAGGATCGGACTCACCAGGGCAGTTGGCAGGTCGATGTCAGGCAGATCAGGAGACTGGGGTAAGGTGGGAGGTGAGAATAGCCTGTGGAGGGTCTAACACAGTAAGTTTTAGAATTGAGCTGGTCTGAGTGCAGGGGATCAGGACACAGTGGGTGGGTCTGGACTAAGAGGGTAGTATCGAGATCTAGGGCAGAAAGAGCAGACCTGGACCCAAGACAAGAAAGGGGAAGGAGTGTGGGGAGAAAATGGAGCTCAGGCTGCAGGGGAACCAAGGTGCCAGGTGGGATAAATTTAAAAACAACTCTAGTGCTTAAAGGTAAGTAAATAAGATAGAAAATTTAGTGAGATACTATTATTAAAAGACATTGGACAGAGCCTGGCCCATCTGTTTATCTCTTTATTAATCCAACACCCATAGATTTACACTGCCAAGAACATGCCTTTGTAAGTCTTTGCAGACCCAGAGTTACAGGAACATTTTAACCTTAAATAGGCAAAAGCCCAGGTGGGAAGATCAACAACTGAATAAACAGTGATAACGTAGTGAAATGCACCAGTGAAAGGATTTTGTTCTGATGATGGAATAATAGGTACCTATCAAATGTGGTCCTCAAAATGACAAAAGACATGCTATAAGTACTTTAGAAGAGGAGTAATATTCTCTGTCAGACAGACATTTTAGACTGCATATGATACCAACTGTTGAAGTAGAGGCAGATATGTGGCAGAAGAACTTATTGTGATAATTCAGGTAGTAGCAGAGAGAGTGAGATATATTTGCAAAAATTTGGGATTTGGAACACCAAGACCTCAGGACACTAAATGAGAGCAATTAAGTATAGTGAGCAGTCTAGGATAATTGGCCCTCTTCTGTTAAAGTCATTGCTGCAAAAATTCCTCTATGGGTGAACTAGGTTAAATGATATCTGTAGTTCTTTTACCGGTCCATGAGTCATAATTTAAAGCTGTATTAACTTTCAGATCTCCTGACAGTTTCAACTAATTATCACAAAATGAAATAAACCTAAAATTTATCATCTACTTGGTATGGTGGGATATTATTTTTTCAGACATCACATTAGGAAAACATTAAACATAGGACTCTCAGCATTGATAAGGCTTGTGGACGATCATATATTGATGGTAATGGTACAATTTGGTATAAATCTTTGAGAAAATAATTTGGCATTAATGCCAAAAGCTATAAATACACTCATCCTGCCATGATGTTTTATCAAAAAGGGTATACAGGGAACAGCACAGAAGAAAATAGCTATATCAATGAAGTGTGTATTGTGACATTTAGACCTGTGAAATGTTGGTCATGAGTTAAATGTCCAAGAAGAAGGGAAAGTAAATAAAATTGGTTACATGAATTCTAAAGAAGATTGGGGTAGTTGAGATGATGATGAACAGTCCAGTGGGTGCTGTACACCTCTACCTCATCTTGCTCAGAATCTAGTATTCTTTTCATTTCTTTTATATTGGCACAAGGTATATGAAGGGGAGTAATAATGATACCCAACTCAGTGGCAAAATAAATGAAAGGAAGTCTATTTACATTCAGAGTAACAGATGATGATGGACTTATATGGATAAAACCCAAATCATAATATTTTTATTTCTAGAATAGCAAGAATATGGGCAATATTCTGCCCCCCCATTTTTCATTTTTAACAATATTCTGTATATTTTCATGCCATGATGCTGCAGTGATATTTTATTAATTATAACAGAAAAAAATACCAAAGTCTTATTTTTGTTTCAAGATTGTATTGTTTAGGTCTTCAGCTTTTCCATGAGATGTCTGGTTATTAGCCTTCCCAATTTAGAAGAGTTAGATATTTAAAAATAGAACACATGTGCCGCGCTCTGGTATTGCGTTCTGCTTTCTAAAAATTCATTCAACACCAGTTTCACAGAAGCCCACCTACACTTTTTGAGCTATTTAATTTTTCGCAGTTTTGTGCTCATGTTGTGCTATGGCACCCGTGCAAAAATAGCTTGGATCCTAACCCATCTGTTAGAGAAGAACTGTGCATTATGAGCTCTGGAAAGGGTGGATCCCATGCTTCTTTGGATAGCTCTTCAAACTTAATCACAGAGAGAAAAGTCTCCTGTTGTTGAGGTCTTGCTTTCTTGGTGACATTCCACTCTAAGCTATCAAGAACCCGTTTCCTTCCATTTCTGCTGTTGCAGCCTCTTATCTTTCTATTCCTTTCTGTTTGCTTTCTTTTCTTTTTTTTTCTCATGCAAATCAAAGTTTTCTTTTCTGAGTCCTGTAGACCTTCTCTGGAAACATATGTTCCATGAGTGCTGGGACATAGCATTTATTTGGCTGTAGATTCGCTTCTTATAAGAGGCTTCTTTCTCTTTTTCCTCATTAAACTTCCATATATAAACTCCAAGACCTCCTGTGTCCATGAATTTCCTTTATCCAATGTTATGTCCAATTAGAAACTGATAAGTACCTGATTCTTACATCGTTATTCTCCACAAAGATTAGTAATCCTTTTTATTTCTAAAAGTGAAGGAAGAAAAGTTAGGAGATAGGGTAAGAAGGGAAGGAAGGAAAGAAAAAAGAGTATCATCCTCTTGAGGATTATAGACCTACCAGTTGATAGATGGTGAAAAATATTGTTCGTAGCAGACAATGTGTTAATCAGATTTCATACAAGGCACTATACCTGGGACCCCCCTGAAACCCAGAGGGATTACATGCCCTAAACCCTGTTCTAGAGTGAAAAAATGGAGGAAAAGAGCTCAGTGCTTTTGGTGCTGTGTGATTTTTTCCCCAACTTTATGCCCAAGTTGTATAAAGTCTTTTCAGATTTAAGATGAGTGGTTATTATTTGATATTAAAATGAAGGGATGTCTTATGAATCCCAAACTTTTATTTCTTCTATCACTTGATCTTGAAGTCAGGACCTGGTCTTGTGTCTCCCTGGCTATTCAGTGCTTTGTGGGAGACCACTCTCCCTTTTGCTGGCATTTCCTTCCCCTTTCTCCCGTACATGCTTCCAGGCTATGGGAGTCTCTTCTTTCTCCATTAGAACTGGGGGTAGACAGTCCATTTGCCCTTGGAAAATAAATCACTGCAGCCTTTCTGGAACACTGAGAAGCAATTTATTCCAGATTCTCTCAATCTATACCATATATTTAAAACTACATGTGAATATATCCCAGTCACAGATTAATGAAATCTATGACTTATTTCTCACATAGGATTCATCAAGTTTCAGTATGAATAATGTAGCTATAATTGCCAAAAAGCTCTTTCAAGCCATCCCCTTTTGAAGCACTCTTGATGGGGTTTCTAAGTCTATCTGGAAGGCTGTGGATGATAGCTACTGGCATATTTCCCTCTGCCCTGTCATCTCTTAAAATACTATTGAACACCTACCAAATTGTGGACTACAACACCTACAACCTTTTGTACTGACAGCTAGAATACTTGAGAACATCCACTGATGCTCGGTCTGCAGATACCCACTCTGACTTTCCCTCTGTTCGTCTGTGTTTTGTGACTTTTGTGTACACGGAGCCTTAGTTCCTATGTGGTCCTTGAAATATTTACAGAAGGTTATTTGGATAATGTCTTTCTAAGAGAAATGTATTGTTTTTTTTATCCTAACAACAAGCATAACACTAAATGGAAAATGGTATCAGACAGTACCAGTTACTTAATTTTGATGATAGGACTTCTGTCCTTCTGTCTTTAAAACCAGTTGTTGCTCTGGTACATGGACCAGAACCATGAAAGAAAGAGAAAGAAAGAAAGTAAGACAGGCATTTACTGATAATATATCTTAAAGGAGTCTTTGAAGATTAAACATGAACAGATTAGCATTGGTCACATGTAAAACTGATGCTTTAACCATGGTAACTCAGATTGTCATGTGGTACTTATTTTTGTCAAACTGTCATGTTGATTGTGTTCTTAAACAGACTGAACAAGTATCTTCTGTGCCACTATGAAACAAATTAATACATGATAATACAGGCACAGATGTAAATATACAGACAGGTAGTTCTAAAGAGAAACACACTTAGGAAAGATGCTTGCCTAATACATGGGCTCCAAATCATCTTGCTATCTTGAAACTGTTAATGCCTTTACAAAGAAAGCTCCTAAACATGATTTCCTTTTTGTCTAAGTGATGTCATATCCAGTACAGATGCACTCGATAACATTCCTCTCATATTATCTGATCCCAAACAAGAATTGATCCCAAACAAGAATTGTCTTAAAGCATGTTAATTATTTTTCTATTGCTTCCATATTTCCAAATAATATGTTTATACTGCTATTTCTTGATTTTAAAGCTTTTTCCTTATTTTCTTTCTACTTTGATGACTTAACTTCTTGTAATACACAGATTGCATATATAGAGAGAAAAAAAGAAAGAGAGAGAGAGCGTATATGCATATGTATGTGTACTCATGAACATATATGTTTAAATCTTCTCCAAAAGCTCAGTGAGGCTCTGCATGGTTTTGCTTTAATTCATGTGTGGTTATATTATTGTAATTATGTAAATAATGCTACCTTTGGTTTAGACATTATATTAAAAATATAATTTTTCCTTATCACCATTTTGTTTTTTCCTAGAATTAATCATACCTTCCTTTGTCATTTTTTCTTTTCTACCATCTATTATTAATTCATCCTCAGGCTCTCACAGAAATATACATATTTTTTTCAGCACATCTAAGTGCCTCTCACACACACAAATCAAGTAATCCTGCTTCCTTTCCTTTCTTTTCCTTCCAAGGAAAAGTTGGGGATGCTTCTGGAATCTTCCATCTTCCTGCTTTTAACTGGATTGGAAGATTGATAGACTAGTATCATGGTTCAACACTGACCCCCTCCACATCACTCTGAGAAATTCCTTTACCTGTTACCTAGACTCTGGGTTTTCTTTCTTGTTTCCTTCTTTGTTTGGATTGCACCTCCCTCAGAAGCTTCACAAAATGTGTGCGAAGTAAATATTTTTGACATTTCTGTGTCTAAACTTGACTTTATTCTATCTATATAGTGCATGATTTATAATTTGGATGACTTTCTGTTTCTTCATAATTCCATTTACTTGAATGTCAGGAGTAAGTAGAGTGTGTTAATTCAAGGGGCCAAAACTACAAATACTAATTTCTTATGATTTTGGAGGCTAAAAGTGTAAAATATTGGTTTAAGCTACGTTCTTTCTTTCTAAAGACAGGATCTCCTTGTAGCCATAACTGGCCTGGAATTTGATTTGTAGACCAAATTGGCCTTAAGCTCAGAGACCTGCCTGCTTCTGCCTCCCACGAGCTGAGATTAAAGGTGTGCACCACCATTTCTGGTTAGAATCAGGTTTTTGAAGATTTCACTTTGCCTTCACATGGTGGACAGAGAAATCTGAACTCTTTCTGTTCGCATAAGAACTCTGATCTCTTCTTTGAGGCACCACCTTCATAACTTCATATGAACCCAGTTACCTACCAGTCCCCACCTATGAACACCATCAACCATCAGAGAGTAGAACATCAGCATATGGACTCTTGAAGGATAAAAACAGCAAATATGTAATATAGAGATTAGCAAAAAGATTCTGCTTTCCGTATTTAATGAGAGATCACAACACACAACCTTTCTTTTTTTTTAATAATGTAAAACTTAAAGATTCATTTTTATTTTTAATTATGTGTGTGTGGGTATTTGCACATGAATTCACGAGTTTGGGGAGGCCTCTGGAGATGGAGTTCCAGGTGGTTGTGAGCTGCCTAATGTAGGTGCTAGGAACTGAACTCAGATCCTCTGTAAAAGCAAGTGCTCTTAAGCACTGAGCCATCTCTCTAGTCCCTAGCTATTCTTTTTTGTGGGTACTGCCCAATAATCTCAGAGTAATAGACTGAAAATAATTGTAAGGTACTGAATCCTCTGACTTATTCCAGTTTCATGGTTTTAAAGGGACAGGGAAGATAAAAGGAAGGGAAGATAAAGAGCGAAGAACCATGAGAGGGAAATGTAAAGATGAGCAGAGAAGGGAGCCATGTTTTGAACAGTGAAATGGAAGCCAGTAATGAAAAAGCCTATGTGGAGATGCCTTTAAGTTGTCCCTCATGCTCACTTCAGTTTTACTGAAAAGTCTTCAGCTAGGATTGGGGTCTGCTGCCCATTTCTACAGTTCTATGCCGTGTTTTTGTCTGCTTGAGTTTGGGTCTTATGCATTCTGACACCATTGCTGTAGGTACAAATGAATAATGTCCCAGTAGTCTATAAGTCTCTGTTTTAATATGATCATGGACCTCTTACCCTGGCTCATATAATCTTTCTGCTCCCTCTTCTGCAGTGGTGCCTAAGCCCTATGTGGGTGGAGTTTAATACAGTTGAAGGACTACTGGCAGATGATTACTGATGGGTTAGGGAGTGTTGATCTTCTTTTAGGGAGAGACCCTAGATAGTCTGGCTAGATCCCAGTGGATGAACTTTCACTGAGAGACTCTGGGTACCTCACTTGACTATATAGGACTTAAAATATATGAAAGAACGCAGAAAATCTGGTGGAGTATGTTATGGGACACTCTGGATGAGGGCAGGAGTACTAAGATGATTAACGTGTTTTGTATGAAACGCACAAAAATAAAAAAAAAACCTTTCTAAGACACTAATATAAAAACTTATTGAAAAGTCAAGGGATTATATAGTTAATGAAGCCTGGCACTTGCTGGAGGTTCTAAAACTCTTATACAAATCACCTTTTAAGTTACTCAGCCGTATCCTGACTCATGAAGCCAGGACCTGCAATTTAGAGTTGGATACACTTTGTTTCCTCTAGTTCTTTTCTTGTATGCTTTTAAGAAAGTGACTTATTGTGTTTTACATGATGTTCTATTCCCATATTAGAACTTACATAACTCACAGTAGTCATGGGAGGTATAGTATATGGTATTCATAGAAACCCAAAATGTTAAAATTCAAGAGAATTTTGAGTTTATCTTGCCAAACGCTTTTCTTTTTACACCAAGACAGACTGATCGGTGGAGAGACTGTGTGTCTTGCCCAGTATCAGGGAAAGGGAGTTGTGTGGGGGTGCCATACTCCAGTTTAGGGAGAACATGATGCCGCAGTATGAGTGAACTCATTGTTATGATAGAATTCAGGCTCTTGATATGACATTTATATTCCTGGGTTTATTTTTCAAAACCGAACTGCTTTTCATTTATAGATATTTACATGCTATATATATGGCTAGGGCATAATGCATTTGTAAGAAAATGAACTTTGTTTAGGAGTGACTGCATGAGTGGAAATTGTAGATTATATCACAGAAATTTATGAGGTAACACGTTGTTATCCCTTTGTCATTTAGTTCTGAGGAGTTTTCATTTTTGAGCTTCAATGATGAAATTGTTATAAACTTCACATTCTTTTCTAAGAAACCCCCTGATAACAATGCAAAATGTAATAACGCACCAGCTATGTTTTTATAACACTGAGGGGGTTACACATATTTTGGTTTCAGTGAAAGATTTTTTTCTGATAGTTAATCCATAAATTATGCAATTTTGACCTTGTTTGCTTATTTTCAGAATTTCTAATCATAGAAATGCATTTTTAAAAGTGTCATAAGTTTTGATATGTTGTAATATTAAAATAAATCTGAGATAGAGCTAGCTGTTTGGCTGGTGATGATAAACATTTCTTGAAACCAGCTGGAATCCTCGGTTCTTAGAATTTATGCATTTCTTATTCAGGGAGCCATTTCAGTGGTTAATGATTTTCACTGTGTTTGCTCCATCTCAAGGTGAATTATCTTTTCCTGATTATGGAAAAATGAGATTAAGTAACTTTAGTACACAAACTCAGGGTGTTTAGTAAAGTGTATTTAAATTATTAATGACAACCACATTTTAATGGGAAATGCCATACTTGTCTATTGACATGTAGTGTGTATTAGTATTAGATGTTTTTCTTATTTTTAGATGCTAACTTAATCAAAAGTACTCACTTTGGAAGCATTTTCTGACTTGTTGATCCAGATGTGTTTATGATTCCCTGCCCATGCATTTTCAAGGTCACTGATAGGAGCCAATGAATCTTAGTTACTGGCTTCCATATTTTTGATTCTGTGTCCCAAAGATAAAGTGGACTAATGCATTTCTCATTCTGAGGCATCTAACACTGTGATTGTTTGTCTATGGTACTGTTCATTCTGAACCCCCAAACATCAAGGAGTACATCTTGCTCATTTTTCAAACTTCAGATTCCAACATAGTACTCAGAATGTTCAAAGAGTTCAGCTTATGCTCTGTGAATGGTGGTAAGTGCACTTGAGCTTATGGGGCAAAACAGATATCAGGGAATGAATTTCTTCTCAAACTAAACTGGACCTAAGAACATTTTTTGTTAACAAAAAGTGTCAGCATTCATATTTTGACTATACTGTCTTACCTGTTGATTCAGTGTTTAACTGCATATTTCAAGCAAAATTAATAGCCACTGAGACAATCATTGAGATGATAGACGAGTACAGTGACTGACTATGTTTAGCTATTAGGAAGTCCCTGAGGTCTGCATTTGACAATGCAAGCTGAATGATTTTGTGGACCTTCTTCAATGTGAAAGGAAGTTTTAAGGTCTCACTTCCCAGAGCACTGTGATATTATAAAAGTGAAATGAGATATTAAAACAAAATGAACTAGTATTTACTATTTCAATACATTATTTTTATTTTCTATTTGTTTTAAAATTAATCGTTTAAGGGAAATTAATAAATTTGAAATGGTTAGGGTAAGGTGTCTCATATCTTAAACTACTTATTATTGTCTACTTTGGTATAGTCTAAAGTTTTTAAATTTTTATTTATTTTAATTTTGTGAGTGATAATATCTGAATGTTTTGCCTGTATGTATTTAAGTGGACAGGCATACAGTGCCCCTACTGGCCAGAAGAGGGTGGTAGATTCCTCTGGTACTGGAGTTATGGATGATTGTTAGCCACTATGTGAGTGCTGGGAACCAAACCCAGGTCCTCTGCAGGAGCAGCCAGTGCTCTTAACCACTGAGCTCTCTCTCCAGCACACACAAATTTATTTTTAGCAAAAATACTTTCAAGAATGAAAATGTAAGGCAGATTGTTATCTAAAACATTCATTTAACTTTTCTGTCTTTAGGACCTTTCAAACCCAAGAAATTAACTATTGAATTGCACATTTAACCTTTTTAGCTTACAACCTACAAACATAGATCAAATCTTGATGTGGAAAATTATACTGGTATCACTGAGAGGAAAATATGAAGTTTCTGGTAAGCTGGTTGAAGAAATTTTACATATTTTGTGCCTGTTTGTCTTCTGAAGTCTGTTTCTTTTGCTATTGTTGTACATTGGTCACAATAGGAGTCCTGCTCTTAAGGTTATTTAACTAAAACAGTAATGATCTCTCTGCTGTTAGTCTCTTTTTCTTTCCATTGAGAATGTCATGCTCCCTTTGCATATGTATTGAAATGCATCCTTGCACAAACATCTCTGATTGAAAACCAATATGGAGCAAATTCAGGTAATGCTGATAAACAGAATAACATGCAACCTGACGCTACATAAAAAAGGCTGGTGCTTTGTAATTTCTGATCCTGATCCTGCTGCTGAGATAATATTGCTTATCTTTTTTGGTGTTTGGGGTAGAGCTTAAGTTTTGTGTGTGTGTGTGTGTGTGTGTGTGTGTGTGTGTATGTGTAAAGCACATAGAGGCAAAGATGCTTTGACTCTTTCTGAATGATCATGATTTTAAGACTCATAAATTGACATGCTATGTCTTTATTAGATCATTTTATCTTATCCTGGTGTTCCTTGGGTCTTCAGTTAGCCATCACATATCCAGTGAATGCCCACAGTGAATGCATCAGGCTTCACTATTTCCTAGCAATACTTTGGCCTGTGAACTCAGTGAGTTCAGAAACCCATGATGTATTGTTTACTGTTATCATCCCTTGTCTAAAACCACTTGACTTGTATTAGGTGCATACAAACATTTGTTAAATGACTGAGGAAGGACAGGAGTGATGGAAGTCCCCCTCCCTCTTTACTAACTGCCTGATGTGGTCATGCTGGGTGTGGTTTTGTCAATTCAGAGAGTTTCACTCTACAATATAGCTCTGCTGCCATCATCTCCTGAAGGATCCAGGTTGAGTTTGATGGAGGATAAAGGAGATATGGGAGGGGGAGAGGGAGAACACAGAATATAGACTTAGGTGCGATTTTACTCTTTTAATCTGTGTTGGTAAAGATAGCACTTTTCTTTCACAGCAGTGTTTGAGATAAATCTTGCCTCTCACCAAGTGCACTCTGAGCTGACAAACTTCCACAGTTTCATCATGCTGTGCACTTTCTTGCTAAGTCCCAGTTGTATATCACATGAGGAGGTGAAAATATTGTTACAGGAAGTGTGATTACACTTATTTGAACCCTAGAACAAATTTTACACAACTACCACTAAAGGACCAATTACATCATGTCAGATTGTTATTTTACTTATGTCTCCAGAAAGATGGAAGGAAATGATGCCATTATTATTCAGAGCAGAGTTTGTGTGTTTCTATTTCCTTTATAAAAATGTAATTGAATTTTTTTGAGAATTTCATACATGAGTACTACATCTACATTTCCGTACCTTCCTCGTCCCCCTCCAGTCCTTCCTGTGCCCCCTATCTCAAATTCATTTTATCCTCTGTAATTATTATTGTTACACATACACACATAACACCACTGAACCCCATTTATTTAGTGTTCTTATGTACATATGTTTAGGGCTGACCACTTAGGATTGGATAAACCATCAGGGAGACTGTCTCTAGTAAGACTGGCTCTCCCTCTCTCAGCAGCCATTGATTGCCTGTAGCTCCTCATCTAGAGGTAGGACCTCGTGAATTTCATCCATCCCACATTGGCATGCCTGCTGGTGTTGCCATTATGTTGGTTTTGTTTAGGCTACCATATTGTTGAGATTTGATGGGTACGGAATCTCTGTCATATCCAGAAGACACTACCAGAAGATATCCCGGCCCTCTGGCTCTTACAATCTTTCAGTCCCCTCTTCCATAATATTCCCTGATACTTGGTACAGGGGCTCTGTTGTAGATGTGCCGGTTGTGTCTGGGTGTTTGAGGGCTACTTATTCTCTGCATTTTGACTAATGTGGATCTCTGCAATCATTGCCATCTGCTGCAAAAATAAGCTTCTTTGCTGAGAGCTATGCTTATGTATGAGTTTAAAGATAAAAATTTAGAATACAGCTAGAAATCATATTGGATTAGGAAACTGGTAATAATAATTTCTCCTCTAGGGTCTATGATCTCTCTAGCTATGGGTATTAGTCTAGGTTTATGGTATCAAGCATGAATTTCCTCCATTGAGATGGTCCTTAAGTCCAATTAGATAGCTTCTGTTGTCCTGAAAAGTAGAAAAAGGCCCAGGTAATATATTTGCTCATTCATGTAAATAAATAATAGTTGAGTGACTATATATATTGTGTTAGAGTATTAGAATATAATGGATAGTTATAGGCAATTTCTTGTTGTCACCCTCACCAATCATTTTTAACTGATTTAACTCTTAAGCAATTGATAAAATAATGATTTTCTTCATATATTCTTTGTGCGCCCAAATCAGTTTACCACATAGATCCATCAAGTTATATAGTTAGACCAGGTATGAGGGTACATGCCTATAATCTCAGTACTTGGGAGGTGGAAGCAGGAGGTTTAGGAGTTCAAAATCATCCTCAGCTGTGTACTGAATTTCAGATGGCCTGGGCTACTTGAGATCATGTCTCAAAAAATGTAATACATTCAGAAACTTGACCAGATTTTCATAGGATTTGATTTGATAGAAATTGTGGGCCAACTTGAAATATATTATCATTAAACACAATAATGGTCATGTTGTTTCTAAAAATTACTTTAATATTCTATGCACAGATTTGTAAGTAATTTTATCCTAATAAGTTAATGCTCAATTTCTATCACAGCTGGAACTTGGTACTATGGCATTATTTCTTTTTTTCCTATTATATTATTAATAGATATTTTTGCCTGAAAAATAAGCAAAAACTGAAAATATAGTTCTTTATCCTTTTTAGGCTGTCTTAACAAGACTTGTCTTTCAAGTTACCAGGAAGTTTTATGGTCTTAATTGTCTTATCTGCACTGGCTACAACTCTGGTTGTGTGTTATTTGTAGATTGTTTTTCTTTGTGCAACAAGTCTCTTTTGGAAAAGAATTTTAACATTAAGCAATAAAATTCTGTTTATAATTTTATGTAAGTCATCATTTCAGAGATATAAATTCATTTGTCCTTATATTTAAACTTGTTAAATGGTGACTCCTCCTTCAAGATACCTAGTAGGTGAGTTACCTCTTGTTCCTGCTTTAGATACAAATATAGACAAATAGGCATCATCTCTCAGTATTGGGAGCTTATCACTGGGCATCAGCCAGTTAGACTTCTCTGTCCAGTCCTGAGTCTTCTGCAAGGTAGAAGCTAAAGGGCAATTTTCATGCCTAGGGACCTAAGCAGTTAGAGAATTATCTCAACATTCCAGATTCCAACTCTTACTAAGCTGTAGAGAGCATTTCTTTATTTTTATCAATTTCATAGCATTATTTTAATAACTTTTCTTCCATGACTGATTATAAAAAAACACTAGAAGTAACATATTAATCCTCTGTGAAGATGGATGGACTATATCACAATCCACTCATTGGATTTTTGTTTAGGCAGTTCTCTAGAGAAACCAAATGTGGAGAATCAAGAATGCTTAAGAAAAAAACACTTTTGTGGAAGGATCCAGCCTAAAAGTGTGCTTGGATGGCCAGACTGTATGCATCTCGTACCTTTCCCACGTGTCACTTGTCTCCTCCCTAGAAGATCCTGTTGTGAAATACCAGGCACCATTCAGATATCCTTATGAGGGAACACTTTTCTGCTACTATGATAGAACATTGCTCTCAAACAAGTGACAAAGACTTCTGCTTTTCCAGTGCAACTTAGATCATGGTCTGTATGATGATCTTTTATACCCAATATTTCTAGTGTTAAATAAAGTAGAAAGATTTGTGTATATTCAGCATAAATTTCAAGTTCCTAGATATTATGATTTGCTTTGTCATCCAAATTATTTTTTTTCTTTTACCCATGATTTTACTAAGCCATTCTTTAGTAGGTTATATCTTGTGCCAACATTTTGCCAACACGCAGTGTTGCTCTGTGGTATGTGGTCTTGCTCTCCGTCTTTGCTCTATGGAGTCAATCTGGGGATCAGAAAGAGGAGACTTTCTTTCCTGGTGCTCAGACCCTCCACAGTTCAATAGTCACACAGGCTGATGTGGTAGATCATCACAGTGCCCATATTCCACTGTATCAGTCAGATTGTTTTCTCAGAGTTTTATTCTGTAATCTGCACTGGGGACCCTCAACACAGAAGCAGAGCTTCAGGATTCCATAGAGAGCACAAGGGAACATAATTCGCTTTCATAATCTTGTTTTCTTCCATTGCAGCTCCCAATTTGCTTAGTTCACTGACTGGCACTGAGGTCTACTCGGTCATCATGGGACTCAAGAGCCCTCATATGAGCACTCACAGACTCCTGGGTAGCTAGCAGTAGCACACACTGAGGACACCAAGGCCTATCTGAATGTAGAGACTGCCATAATACGTGGCAAACTTTTTCATGATGTGATGTGTGACTGTTTTCACAACTTTTACATCATAGTTTGCACAACTGATACTTGAATAGATTTTTGATATTATACTAAGATTTGAAAGAATCAAATCCTAATTAGAAATCCTTATTACATTTGTATATTTATTTATGTATATTTTGTGTGTGCAGTACTGAACAGAGCATGATGAAAGGTTCAGGAATCTGATCTGTTGAAAATCCCATGTTAAAGGTTTGAGCATCAACCATTCTTTCAGTGTAGATGATGGTGCTTGACAGATTTGATGAGAATTAAGAGTAATGATAATGTGTCACGTTTGTGTAGAACCTTACTGTTCTGAATTAGATCTTCATAATATCTTTGGGAGATATTATAACAGAATAAGTCTCACAGAGAGACCTATTCAGGACACAAAGGACCCACCCTCTGGTCTGTTGACAGCAGGTATGTTTTCTTGCCCATGCTGCTTTATCTCTGTATACAAAGCTTTCATCTCCTAGGCCTGACTTGAGACAGCAGCATAGCACCCATCGGTCTCCACTTCCTCAAGAGGTAAAAATAGTGGCATTTCTTAAAAATATGTCCTTGTGTCAATATTTCAAATTGTAATACGACTACACAGATGAAGGAACTAAGGCCTGCTAGTTTTGTAATCCAGGATACCCTAGTAGGAACCATTTGGGGAGGCAGAGTCCACTTCACTAGCAAGGTCCTCTCAATTATCATGGTCTATATTTTATTTGTATACCTATTACTGAGACATAATTCTAAACATGTACCTATGTGTGGCCAATTGTTTCTCTGCTTGGCTGAGAAGCCTAGGAAGGCAGGGCTGCCTCAATTCTGTTTCCCTATCACTGAACTGCCAATCAAAAATCCGATATTCATTCCACAAATATGTGTTGCAATGTCTAGGTACTAAGCATGGTAGAGCTGTGGTTGCTGCAGTGTAAAAATAAAGTAGAAGGCAGAGACTCCAAGGAAAGCCTTTCAAGGACATACATTCAAAGACGTGACTGGAAAGTTTTGAGTGTAGAGGGACTACCTGCTGAAGTTTGAGTCACTTCTATAATCTGCCAGAGTCATAAGTATTTTAATTAAGTTCTTAATACTCAACAGAAGTGCTGCAGCTGTCAATCAGATTTATAAGAGACAACCTGCTGGGTTTTTTAAATGAGTCTTTAAATTTGCTTTATCTTATTCATCAGTGATTTGCAGCCACTAAACCATTAAGATACAGGTATAGTCAATTATGGATGGGCATGTGATAGGAAAGTCTAGACTAAAGTTGTTCGGGCTGTGAACCTGGGTTCCAGCCTCTAGCAGGTTATAAACACCGATACCTCTTTTTCTGTTTCCTCATAGTGACCATAAGGTCCTACTCTTAAGTGTGGTGATGAAATCACATAGTGGATGAAGCTGGAAAGGATTGATGTTATGTTTAACACTGTAAACAAATGATTTTTATTTATTGTTAAATAATCAAAAGGAGATAAATTATGCAGACTTCAATGAACCAGCCAGGAGATCCTAGAAAATGGTTATAACTTCTTCCATAACGCTTTTTTTAAAAAAAATTTACTCTTGTCCTTTGTGCTAAGCTTTAAAGTTGTTTCTTCCAGCACTGGGCGCAACTGTAGGAAAGGAAAGTTAGTGTCCTTTGAGTAATCTTTCAGAGTGAGATATAGAAACATGGATACAAGGAACAAATTCTTTGAGGAAAGGCAATATGTCTTCCTCCTGAGCGTTCAAATTAGGACAGATAGTTTCCGTTAAAAGTGCAATAAACATTGAATATTATGTGGAAAACATATTTTATGAGACTGAACATTTGGCTGAGTTTCATTGTATTTTTAAACAAATTCTAACAGTATGCAATTCTTACTTTTTTGTATGATTCTCTGGATTATTTAGGGAGATGACTTCTTTGTCTTTTATTACTGTGTTTTGATATCTTCTTGTCTTACCTTTCATTGTTATTCAGTTTTATACTCTTGTCTGATTCTTGTATGAATATCTTGTCAGTCAGCTAACCTCTAAAACTGCTGAATATAGGCAGTCTCTGAATGCCTATGTCTCTTGAAACCTAGCAGACCATGAGTGCTTATGAATGGATTAACTGTCTGTCTTTTTGAATGATGTGGAGATAGAAAGTGTGAATGAGTTTCAAGGCTAAGAAAGATAGTCTAATCTTCTAATGCAAATTACTTGAGAAGCAGTCACTGTATAACTTAATAAAATATCCACAAAGCACCAAACAGCAAAATGCCTTGTCCAACAGGTTCTCGCCAAAGGGATCTGTTTGACTGAAATAAATTAAATGTGCAGTATCTCCAGGGGGCCAAAAAAACAATTTGACCAGGTTGATAAATATATGGTGAGGAAAGAAACTGAAGAAAGTGAAGTACATATAGCTGAAATCCTGCCCAGCTAGCTCAACTTTTTACAAACAAAATTGTCCACCAGGTTCCCAATGAATAAATCAGTCAATGAACTCAGATGAAAGCGTAAGATTGAATTGATTCATCTGAAATAGTTATAATGAAGTTTTCCCAACTTTGTTTCTTCTGGCTCCGGAGTCAGTAGTAGTCTCAGAATGATGCTTAGGATATAACACACCTTTAATGCTTAAGTAGTGCTTAAGTAATCGTGGCAATTTAATTAAAAGGACAATCATACTCTGAAACAGCTATGGTTCCTTAGAGAGCTGTTACAGTTTCCTGTTGTGCTTCTCCAGTCACCTAATGTTCTCAGTCAGCCATTGTTTGTTGATTTTCAAAAGAAACTACAGTTTCCAGGAGTCTTTTAGTTGTCCATGAATTTTCTTAATGTTCTGATCCTCTTTTCCAGTCTTACTCACTGTTCCTCTCCAGAGCTTGTGATCTGTTCAGAGCTCCCTCATCTACCTTTTCCCTTTGCAGCTCTAAAGATCAGTCCCCACATTCTTAACACTGGACAGAATGGTACTCACGTTTCTTTTTGTTCTCTCCTTGGTTCCAGAGACATCTTTTCATTTTGATATTGCATGGTTACTTTGTAGACAACCTGCCTCAAATCAAAATCATTCTTTTCTCCCCTTGCATCTACTGGTCCTCTTGTGTTTTCCATCTGTTTAATCAAGTCATAACAAAACTGGTCACAAAGGCTGAATCTTTGGAGGTATACTTGGTGACTTCCTGTTGCTTCAATTGATTCCAGCTTAGAACTTCCACAAGAGTTCGGCCTGTTCCTTCCTAGAACCATGGTCAATGTGGTGGTTTGAATGAGAATGTCCCCCATGGCCTCCAAGTAGTTGGACATTTTGTCTCCAGTTGGTGGTGCCATTTTGAGAGATCTTACAATGTGTGGTTCCACCAGCTCATTCCTGTCCTTTCCCATACTATTCTTTCTCATTCTTTCATCCTTTTGATGGTGGAAATTAGTCTAACTTAAGATATCATTTTCCTGAACACAATTCTAAGCAAAGTGAATCTTTTGTTGTTCTTCAGGAGAATTGCCACAATTCATAATTCTATGCTTTTATTATTTGCTTGAAGACTGATCTATCTACAATATTTCTAAACTCTATGAAGGCAGAGGACATGCCCATTTTATTTACCACTATATCCTCAGCTCCTACACAGATGTAGAAAATATTGTATCCTTAATAAATATTTATTGAGGAATAGATTAATGATTGTAACTCTTAATGGTACACTAGTAGGCAGATTAATTACAGGCAGCAGCATAGCTTAGTTGATCTGTGGATTACGATCAGTTCCTACCCCTGCAGATTGTAGTATAAGGTTAGTGTCTTTCTATTACAAGGGTGATTCTGAATATTCTTAAACTTACAAGAAAAATAATCATTGTTTAATCATTCATTACTGTTGTACACATTAAATTTGATCACCACTCTGAAGACCCACTGTCATCTACTAGACATTTCTTCTTTCTAGAGCTACCTGGATTTTCTTCCTAAAACATAAAGCTCATCATGTCTCTTTCTGGCTTGTGAGTTTTTAATAGGTTCTCATAGTTTTTGGAGTAAAATCTAAATTGCATATTTTAGTCTTACTTCAGTCAAGCTGCTGCAGCAAATTAAGCATCTTATAAGATGCTGAGCATCTTATAAGAAATAGGCATTTTTTCCCTACAGTTCTGGAGGCTGGAAGTCCAGTATCTGGGTACCAGCATTTCTTGGTTGACAGACAGTTGAGTTTTTATTGTGTTATCAGATAGGAGGTTGTTTTAGAGAGTTCTCTCTCTTCCTTCTTTAGGTAAAGACACTAATCCCACTCATAAATGCTTAATCCCTGCGACCTAATTCCCTCTGAACAACCTTGCCTCTTAATACCATTACACTGGGGATTAAGTTTCAATATATGAATATTTCATTATAGCACTTGATATGACTGACAAATTTATTATCATTCTGAACCTGGCCATTCTTTTCAAGCTCAACCTTAGCCAACTTATTTTCCAGGCTGACATCAAGCTAGGTTCTTTCATAGCTTTCACTCTACCACAGATATCCCACCTTCCCCCACATATACGTGTGTGTTTGCTATTTTCAATCCAACTCTTTCAGTCACTTTTGTTGTTCTTTCCTTGTTGCTCCCATTGCGTGATGTACTTTGGTAATTCCCCAGTTTATTACATATTCCATGATAATTTTTTACAATATCTGTTTCTTAGACTACATAGTATTCCCTGGATTAGACTGTGGCTTTTCAGGGTCCGGCCCGAAGCATAGCATAATGGCATCCAATCATTGTTGGGTGACTGAAGTGATTGCCTATTCTGTGGAAGTAAAAATGTCTTTACCTACTGAAGCAGGGCTGTAAATGGTGATTTAATTCTCAGCTGACTCCAAAAGCCTCTTTAAACCATATTGCAACTGAAACCCATTCGTAATGCTGTTTTCTCTTCTAGTGTTCAAATATGTTTTTGTCTAGGTTCCACTGCAATTAGGAAAATCTCTCTTCTACTCCAATTCAATCTCAAAGACAGATATTTTGTATAAACTTTTCTATTGTTTTAGAAGAGGCTGAAAGAAGAATTTCCTTCCCTCCCTCCTTCCCTCCCTCCCTCCCTCCCTCCCTCCTGTCTTTCTTTCTTTCTTTCTTTCTTTCTTTCTTTCTTTCTTTCTTTCTTTCTTTCTTTCTTTCTTTCTCTCTCTCTCTCTCTCTCTCTCTCTCTCTCCTTTTCCCTCTCTGTATCCCTTTCTTTGTTTTGACTGAAATAACTATTCTTATTTTTATGATGGAAGCATATGTCAACTGAGGGTTTACATCTTTGAAACTTGCTTGGATAGCCTTGAAGTCTATTTTGTCTCAGAACATAGCGTACTGATGCATGAGAATCTTGCTGCAATACGATTAGCAATAAAGCAAAATTAGCTTTAAATGGGATCTACCAGTAAATGAAGTAGCAAAAGAAGCTTCCTAACTTAGCAGATGTCTCACCTGTACCATGTAGCCAGGCTTTTTATTAATTCTGTCATTTGTATTTCAGCTGATGGTAAATAAATCAGTAGGATCCCTCTTTCCCTCCCACTCCAGAATCTCACCATGCATCTTACACATGTTGCTTTATTTACATATACAAAAATAATGTTCATATTTAGGGAAGAAAATCAAACTTACATATTGATGTTATTTATTTGGTACATATATTATAATGCAAATAAACATGATTACTTTCAATAGGTGAAAAAAAATGGTTAGAGTAACAGTATTTTGTGCTAAATTGTGTGCTTTTATAAAGTACTCAAGCTCATTAAGTTTTAATTCAATAAATGATCTTTCTAAATTGCCTTTTTTCCCCTCAAACAGGTGGTGTTTGCATTGCTCAGTCACAGAAAATCCCCCGTGAACCACGACCTGGAGAATTTGAAAAAATTATCAAACGCCTGCTAGAAACACCTAATGCTCGAGCAGTGATTATGTTTGCCAACGAGGATGACATCAGGTACTGATTATCCTTCTGCAGGATATAGGATCATATTTGTACCCTACATCCTTGCCAAATATACTTTATGTACAATGTAAAATGCTTGTGAGATTTCACAGGAATTGCTAAGATCTTTTGCAATCACAGACTGCCTTCTGCTGCAGACACAACAGCCTTCTAGTGTCTGTGTCTTCAGTGCCTAGAGAGTAAAACCTGGGATGAATGAGATGAGATAAAATAAGGAGGAGAGGCAAAGTGATGGGAACAGGTGAAGGATTAGGCTAATTAATGTGTGCTAGCATCTCTGTTGCATTTCCTTTAGGAGATAATGAGACTCAAGCAGTTAGAATGATTGACTGATTGTTTCAATAGTGACCTACTGAGTATATTTAACTTAATGAAGCAGGTTGTGTTTGTCTGCTTTCTATTGCTATCACTAAATACTACAGACTGGGAAATTTATAAAGAATCTAGTTTGGCTTTTTGGACCTGAAGGCCCAAGAGCAAGGTTCCAGCTTCTTGGTGACCAATCAGGGACTACCAGGTAGGTCAAGACATGGAAGACATCACATGGCAAGTCAGAGTGACTTCTCAGGTTAGACTCTGCTCCTCATCTAGTATGGCTCCATCTTTGGGGCCACACTCTCATAATTTAACCAAACTTAATTAGCTCCTAAGAATTCCACCTCCAAACCAGTAACACAGGACTTTGTTAGTGACACGTGAAATTTGTGGGATACATTCAGACTTCAGCAGCTGTTATGATGTTCACATGTGGCATTTCTTGATAAGTAAGGTATGTTTATTTCTTTTTATTCCTATAGGAGGATATTGGAAGCAGCAAAAAAATTGAACCAAAGTGGGCATTTTCTATGGATTGGCTCAGATAGTTGGGGATCCAAAATAGCACCTGTCTATCAGCAGGAGGAAATTGCAGAAGGGGCTGTGACAATTTTGCCCAAAAGGGCATCAATTGATGGTAAGGATACAGTATGAGTAATTTGTTTTAGTCATTTCCATTATACATCCAGTATATATGAAAGAGAGAACTGTTATTAAAATTAGCTATTGCTATAATACTAGTAATTATGTTATTTTTTCACATTTCTATGGACATTTATGAGGGTATTTACTGAAGATAAAACACTTCTTTAAAAAAGTGCTAATTAATCTTGTGGATAAATAAATAAGAAAGATTAAGATCAACCCTGAAAGACAGTCCATTTCTCAAATATCTCTCCAATAGTCTTGACAGTGACAAAATTCCTCCCTTTAACATTATCCTTTGGAGTAAGTCATTATTTCCAGATGGTTTTCCCTAAATGAGGTGGTTACTTGAGAAAGCTAATCATTTAGACTGCTTATGCATGACTCTATAAGATTTTATTAGCACCGATTGCCTTATTGAATTAGTTGAAAATAGAATGTAGGAGACCCTGTTGTTGGGAGTGGATTGAGACATAGGAAAGACCAGAACACTGATTCTGGTCTTTCTCTCTAGGAGAGAAAATAATCATAGGTTTGATACAAATGCCATGTATATCATGCAATAAACAACATAATATATATTCAAAAGTTCCAGTGATATTTAGTTTTGAATTTGAAAGGGTATTAAAGTCATACTTTATTTTTCTTTAAAATAGGGTTTGATCGATACTTTAGGAGCCGAACTCTTGCCAATAATAGAAGAAATGTGTGGTTTGCAGAGTTTTGGGAGGAGAATTTTGGATGCAAGTTGGGATCACATGGAAAGAGGAACAGTCACATAAAGAAATGCACAGGTAGCCACTCAGCTCTCAGATGCTTTTCTTGGTGTACTTGTTACAGCCTTTCCTGGGAAAGAAAGGGCTTTTCTGTGTGAGTCATGATGGAGGTATCCTATGTTTTCTTGTGTCCTGTATGGTTTCTTTGCAGGGATGAGAGTGAGATGATCATTCACTAAACCAAGGCTTGTTCATTGATTCTTACAGTTAATAACAATATTGACTATATATACCATGTGGGCAGAACTGGAGTATTTTAATTGTATCTGAGTAGTACTTTTAAAATCTACTTTTGGAAAAGTATTTTAATAGGTTTGATGGGATACAGACAACTTAGCAAGATGTGGTAGTATTCTTCAGGAATGTGAATGTAGTGAGAGTAATGGATCCTAAACGGTTATAAGACAAATATTTTCTAGCTATTTCAATGTGTTTCTCCATTATACTATTATTTCCCATCTAGAGTAATGGTTATCCTACAGCAACTGTGATTTCTGATGCTTTTACTTTCTATAGCTTTTACTTAACGATGATGTTGACTGTCCGTTTTGAATGTAAGAATAAAGCTACATTTATTTCCAGGTAACATGACTATATTCAAAGAAACAACTATAGAATCTTAGCAATCTCTTAATAGTTATAATTAGAAATGCACACATTGAAAATTATAGTATAAGAGTTATACTTGTAGTATAAGAGTTTGTTCATAGCAGGAGTCAGTATACCAGAAATCATTAGGGTGAATTTTACACTAAAAACTACAACACTTAGACATTTTATTCACTATTCATCTGTTTTGATATGCTCTGCTTTCTGTCTGCTTCGTGGCCTGTTGAAATAGCTGCACAAATCAAGTGGCAAATATTAAATGCTATCGCAGTTATATAATCAGAAAGCATATGAAGATATGAAAATTGGTGTCACATTGCAAAGAAGTCTTACTTCAGACTTCCTGTGCCAAGTACTTTTCAGGAGGGGAGTGAGTGAAGGGAGACAACATCCGTATTCACAAGTTTACACATGAGTCTGAGGGGACAGACACTAATCAGGTATACATGAAAATGAACAGAAACTTCCAGATGCTGAAACACATTTAGAAGAAGTTAAAAAATTAATATGAAAGAGGGATACAGTGGGATTGGGAGTGAGGATAGTCAGTAGTTTGTGTGATCTGAGCATGATTCACTCTGGGAGGTGCCATTTGAGAGAGTCCTTGCAATCATGTGAAGGGGACAGCATATTCCAGGATCCAAGGCAAGAAGAGCAGAGCTCTGTGATTAAAAGAGAGAGAGTGATAGTGCTGAGAAATATAAAAGGAAAAATAGGGAATGCCTTTGAAGTTCTTCCTAGAGTTTCAGGAGTTGAAGACTTTGGGCTTCATCCTGCTTTATAGGGAGGGTGAGTTGGGATTTTTCTTTCAAAGGAACTGCTCAGATACTGGTTTCAAGAAGACCCTTTTAAAAGAGGTATAAGAAGGACTAAGGTTCAGGGGAGAAAAAGGAGCAGGTCAGTGGGCTCAGCAAGTAGTCCTAGTGGCTGGCAGTTACCACCCAGGGCAGTATGGGGCACACAGAAGCTCTAGTAGGTACTTCAGTGAGTGATTAACACTGGGGAAGGAAAGGCAAAAGATAGAGGTTCTGAGGGTGAGTTTATGTCAGGAAGAGCTAGAAAAATGATGGTGTAATTAGTTATCAGAGATTAAAAAAAAAAAAAGTAGGTGCTTGAGAACTGACTTGAATTTGGATCTGATACAGCCCCATGGAATTGCCCAGCAGGTGGCAGCATAAGGTCTGGGAGCATATAGCGAGATCATTAAAAATTCAAATTAAAGAGTTATAAATAAAGACTCAGAAATTAAAGACAAGTATGGAGATGCATTGGTCATTGGAGACTGAGAAAGGATAAAGATTGGTGATAAAAGGTCAAGGGAAGGAGTCAGAAAAGGAAACAGATTGGTAATTCTGTGTTAAGGAGGTATCTGAGAGTCAAGATTGCTATTCCTCCCCAGGAGAGAAGACATATCATTTACAGCTGCAGTGTTCCAGAGAGCTGTGGATAAGAGAAAAAAAGTGTGAAAGAGACACAGAAACCCTGAGGGGTGAGGTTGGGACAGAACAGAGAAAGTGGAAGAAAAGATGCTTTCAAAAGAGAAGTTTGGCAAAGAAACAATTTAGGTCCACTTAGAAAGCTTGAGAAAGAAATAAAGATGAAGGTTTTTAAAGGCTAGAGCACATTAACGTAGAAACTGGAGATTGCCCAAATAATGGCATTTGTTTGGGGAAAATGTTATATATACAGACATGTACATAATGAAAAGTGACAATTTCATGACTGAAAGTTAAATTTTAACCTAGATGTAAAGCAAGTTCAGAAAAACACATGGCCCTAAGTACAAGTAAATATTTGGTTGACAGAAGAATTTGGAAAAGCACATCTGAAATGATGGAAAAAGTGGGTCCACAGGTCAGAAGCACAAAGAAGGGTGTGGTGGGGATATGCATGAACATCAAAGTGGTCCAGCTTATCAAACAGAAGGTTTTGTATTAAGGAGCGATGGGGGGGGGCAGAGAAAAACCTGCTAATGGAAGCTTTATAAGGACAGTGTATTTGTACTTTTCTCATCGTTGTGGAAAAAAAAAACTTGACAGAAACATTCAAAGAAAGGACGTATTTTGGTTCATGGGTCCAATGATTTCAATCCACAGTCCTTAGCTCCATTGATTCATAAGGGCTCCCTCCCCTATTTAGAGACCAACTTATGGATTGTATGTGTTGAGTAAATTTTTATATCAGACCATGGTAATCTGTGAATGTAGCAATTTGCCTCCTCTGGGGGGTGATGCTGGTGATATATTTACATGGATAAGACAGTGCTTCCCATCAGGGGGGCTTCTGTCTTGTTAATTTTCAGGAGACAGAGCATCTTCCAACAGTGAGGAGCATCCTCTTCCCAACATTAACACAGTTCAGACGGTTCTGCATGATGATTTCCCTCCTAGAGTCTCAGAAAAGCTTTCAGGAAGATGTGTCAGTGCTGCTAACTTCTGATATGCTGGCCAAACTCCAAGTGAGGCAATTCCTATCCTCCACTCAGCTATTTATGTAGTTATTATCGCTTCTGAGAGCTGCTGCGTTCTGAAAGATACCACTACTTAATCCTACTTAAAATTCTCTTTGTCTTTCTCAAGAAGAGAAAAAGAGCTCTTTTATACTCGTTATCAGTGGTGATGGGTGTTATTTTATAGACGTTTGCCTGACCCTTGTATCTTCTCTCAGCATTAATGTCTTTCCACTCTCACCAGACACCACAGATTCCTCTGAGAAGTATGTCTTCATCGCCTCCCTGTCTTCGCATGGTTTCCACATTCCTCACCTGGCCTCTGCCTCAACCTCCTTTCCATTTCTCTCTTTATCACTTCTTTCCCTCTGACCAGTCTTTTCCATGACTTTGCTTGGTTCAGTACACTTGCCACTGGAAGGGGTGAGATTTTCTTTAGAGTTGTCGCTCCCTCTCTTAATGACTCTCACTCACACTTGACGCATTCTCTTGTAAGGACCCAATAGTGAATACTGCATGGAACGACATGTCCACTTGAGCTCTCATTTCAAAGGCAGGTTAGGTTGCCTTTCAGCTCACACAGTGGCTTTGCCTTCATCTCTCCACCAGGAATTACAAACACCTCTGGCCTTGTCAAAACATCATCCTCTTACTAACCCAAGAAAGCCAGTCAACTCTATTTACTGTCTTAGAACTTTCTGTGAGTGCACTTATTCAGCCATTATTCATTCAATGCAATGATTCATTTGAATAGCCTACTATGTACTGGGCACTATCCTGTGGCTACAGAAAAAAAAAGAGATGTTCCTGCCTTGCCCCAGGAGCTCACAAATGAGTACTGTCTTGTTGAATCTAAAGTGCTTCCCCTGTCTGCTGGGTTTTAATCCTCAGCCAGGAGGTTGGAGCATGCAGCTTAGTTTGTATGTAACTGACACTGAGATTATAAATGGTGGTAAGCATATGCTACATGAAATGGCCTATTGATTCTTATTTATGATGATAGAAATAGCGGTAATGGAAAAAGCAATGCACAAATATGTTTCTTCCCACAAACAAGCAATTTTGTCAGTGAACCAAATAGCAGGCTCAATAATTAGCTCCTGGAAAGGCCTGTCAGTTTGTTTTCTAGTGCCAGAGTGACTAGGTAAGTTTTCAGGGATAGCTGCCTTTCTGCTGCTATTTATCTGCCATGGAAGGCTGTGAAATGAGGAAGTTCTTCTCCATTCCCCCATGAGACTCTGTTACATACATGAGGCTCTGTAAATGAACTGGGTACTTAGTCGGGGGATCAGATTTCTACAATTTGATTTGGTGATTCTGAATGAAAAGATAGCAAGTTGATAATCTTCTCTGAATTAAAATATATCTGCTGTTCTCATTTGTTCTCTTGTGTAGAGGATGACTCTGTTGGGAGAGTATCTGGACGTTGGCACTCTGAGGTGGCCATCGGCCCATGCGCTTCTGTTCTTGGCAAATAAAATAGCAAAAATCCTAAAGTGACTAATTTATTCCATTTCTGAGGCTCTGTATTGAATTCCAATAGGGGGCATCTGAAATGACAAAACAGGCGTTGATTTCAGACATATGAGATTTCAGAATTCAGAACTAGAATTTAAGATCCAAATCATCCTTTAATCTTCTAGATGGAAACCGTATAATTGGATTATGAAAGACACAGTATTCAGAGCTGCATCTAGAATCCTGGACTCTCATTTGAATTTGTCCTTGTCATTTATATTTTCAAATTGTTTTCATGTTTACTTATCAGGATTCTTACAACATAGTTGAAAAGTGTTTTTTTGTTTTGTTTTAGTTTTTTGTAGTTTTTCTCATTGCTGTGATGGAATACCTGACAGAAGGAATTTCAGAGAGGAGAGGCTTATTTTGGCTCACTGTTCAAAGAGTACAGCAAGGTGTCCTGGAGGCTGGAGCAGCTCTGTCCATGGTAGATGGAACTCACACAGTGTAGCATGTTCCTGTCTTAGAGGCAGACTGGAATCAGAGAGTTCAGTCTGGAGTGATGCTGGCCTCTAATCCTCGGGGCCTGTCTGCCAACCCTCCAGCCATCCACTGCCTTCAACCAGGCTTCACCTCCTACAGGTTTCACAATTTCCTAAGACAGCACCACCAGCTGTGAACCAAGATTTCATATATCACAGCCTATGGAATACATTCCACCTTCAATCCTTACTAATATATGACACAATGCACTGCAGGATTTAAAAATCAAAAGCTATAAAGTGAAACAACAACAACAACAAAAAACATATTGGCTGTTACCCAGTCTCACAGAAAGCAGTTAATAATTTAATTTACATCATATAGCTTTTAGATTATATACATATACATACATATATATATGTATGTATATATATATATATTGCTAGGGAGGTCTGGGGTAGCTCAAACATTTTAATAGATTTTTTTCTATTTCCTAGTCATTTTTGTGTAAATTTTTATTGAGTTTTTGTGATTTCATACAGAACATCTTAATCATCTTTATACCCCCTCCCCACTGGCACCTCCCACACCCTCCCACTGGAATTCATACATTCTGTCATTTATGTTAAGGCCTATTGAGTCAAATTAGTGTCCTCAGGTGTCCCCCAGTTCAAGTTTATCCACTGAGATCTACTCAGCCTATCTAGAGTCCTTCCCTTGAAGAAGATCAGTTCTTCCTTACCAATAGTAATCAGTTGCCAATAGCTCTTTGGCGAAGATTGGAGCCTGCTGCCCATTTCCATGGTTTTGTGCTGAGGTTTTGTCTGCTTGAGTTTACATGCTGATATCATTGCTGTAGCTTCATATGAGTGAGATCCCAGGGGCCTGTAGGACTGTTTCCATATAGTCATTCACCTCCACCTTGGCTCTTACAATCTTTCTGTCCCCTCTTCTGAAATGATCCTTGAACCCTGGGTGGGTAGAGTTTAATATAGGAGCCTTGTCCAAGGACCCACACTCTGAAGACTCTTATTCTCTATGCTTTGGCCATTTGTATCCTTTTGTTTCCCTGGCTCTCTGTTGCATGAGGGAGCTTCATTAATAAGAGTTGAGAGATGTGTTAGTGTTCTCTTTACCCCTTGTTCCACTATGTCCTGTGAGCCTTAGGTGTAGAAGTGCCATTGTAGATGTGTCACTTAGGGTTGGGCAGTTCGTAGACAATCTCTGTGCATGGCCAGTTATGGAACTCTGTAATAATCCACATCTGTTGCAAAATAAGCTTCTTTGATGAGTGATGATGAGTAAATATAGGGTATCTATAATTTACACATTGTAAGGAATTACATTTCTCTAGAGATGTGACAACCTCGGCATTTTCTCTAAGATCTATGACCTCTCCAGCCATGTGTATTTGGCTATATTTACAGAACCACACATGAGTTTCTTCCCATTGAGTGGGCTTTAAGTTCAGGTAGCTGTTGATTATCCCCAAGATAAAATAGTGTTGTGCCAGTCATTGATGAGGTTATTAGGTCTTGAAGCTGAAGTTAGACCATCAATTGATATTCTCCCTTAGTAGCTGCCATAGTATTCTCTGAAACTATGAGGGTTAGCCTCATACTATGAGTGAACTATGCTACATAACTATGAGGGAAATGTTACATAATGAGAAATAGTGCCCGGACAGATGAAACCTCCCTTTAAGATGTTGGCCAGGGTAGTCCAAAAGACTGCCAAAATCACACAGGCATTGACATCACCCTTGATTGCCTCCCAAAACTTGAAGGTAAGACCCCAGTGCTGAAGGCAGGACATACTTAGGACACTGGATTTGAAGCAGTGGAGCTGGAACTGACCTGGAAGGCATTCCCAGGCATTTTTAAGAGGAAGAGAATAAACATTCAAACCAAACCAGCAGACAAAGAAAGAATACACAGCTAGCTCAGTATTTGGAAAATTTCATACCAGTGCCCCCTCCACCTCAAAAGAGGTATAAAGCAGATAAATTCTAGGTGTTATTTATTCTACAGACAGGTATTTTACTGAAGTTTTACCTTGAGATTCCTTTAAACTTTAAATAAATCCCATCGTTATTCTGATGCGATGAGCTAAAAAGATCATTAAACCAAATATTTAGGAATACATCTGAACAAAAGGACTACCCAGCTGAACAAAAAATTGGATGTGTTAGGGAAAAAGAAAAACTAAAATAAAATGATCTGAACTTACTAAGGGTAACTGAGGAACCTCCTGGAGAGTCAATTATTATTTGGTTACTTATGACATCTATTAAGCTCCATATTGTGCTACACATCTCCACTTATCCTATTTAAGGAGGCTCTCCCTTAGTTGTATACTACCTCTGACAATGTAACAGACAACTTGGGAACAATGGGCAAGATCAGTTAAGAATGTGTGCATTTCTTCAACTTACATGCATTTATTTACTTATTGGTTTATTGTTATTTTCCCATCCCCACAATTACACGGGCTTCTTGAGGGAAGAAACTCTGTTTCCATAAAGTATGTTTGTGAAGTGAATAAACTCACCTCATTATTTAAGCTACATTTTGTCAAATACTTTCTACTGCATACCAGTGACATGTCAACGAACAAAACAGAAACAGTCCTTGCTCTCACTGAGCTTCCAGGCTAATTGGAAATACAAATAATTAAATCAAGACCTTTTATTGAAATGTCTATTATCCAGTGGGAAGAGGAGCACGCCATAGGGAGAAGTGATACAGGGACTACAGAAGAGTTCTGTGATTGAGACTGAGACAAAAATCATGAGCAGAATTTAGACAATGAAGACATGATTATGGAATTATTTTATTTGGAGAAAGTCAATAGTTGTTTTAGGAACTGCATTCATTGCTTCTCTGTTGCAGTGATAAAACACTGTAACCAAGTGAACTTATAAAGGCAAGAGTTTATTTGAGCTTATGATTCCAGAGGAATTAGAGTCTAATGTGGAGGGGAGGCATGGTGGCAGAAGGTGGCTGGAGCTACAGCAGAAAGCAGAGGCTCACATCTTCAAGCAGGCACAGAAAGCAGAGAGACTGAAAATCTAGCAAGGCTTAAGAATTCTCAAAGTGCAGCCATGGTAAAGTACTTCCTCCAGCAAGGTCACACCTTCTAAAACCTCTCCAAACAGTAATATCAACTGGGAACAAAATGTCCAAATACTTGAAGCCTATGAAGGACATTCTCATTCAACTACCACAGGAACTGAACTCAAGTTCAGAATGTCTACTGCAAGACAAAAGATAGAGTAATAAATGGTAAGAAAGTAAGGACAGGGAGGCCGGGGATACAGCTCAGTGGTAGAGTACTTGCTGGTATATGCAAAGCCCTGGGCTCAATGAAAAAAAATAAAAACAAGACAAGAGCACCCAAAGTATAGAGAATTGCTGAAGAAAGAAAAGAGCAGAATGTAAGATTTTGTATGCCTCATAAGGGAGTTGAAATTTGTTTTGAAAGGCAATAAACAGGCACTAAAAGGTTTGAAGCAGACTGGTGACATAATCAGATTTCCATTTTAGAAGGATTATTCTGGTCGTAATGTTGAGAACATATTGGTGAGGCGTAACACTGCAGGAAGGGAGACTTAGACATTACAGTCATTCCTATAGTCGTGACAACAGTGACTTCGACTGTGATGAGTACACTGTACTTGGGGTGGACAGAAATGAATTGATATTGTTTTAGTTTGCTTTCAATTGCTGTGATTAAAAACACTGACCAAAACAACTTAGGGAGGAAAAGGTTTCTTTTACATCTCCCAGGTCATAGTTTACAACTGATGAAGCCAAAGCAGGAACTCAGAACAGGAACCTGGAGGCAGGAGCCAAAGCATAGACCCCGGAGGAACACTGCTTACTGGCTTGCTCCTCTAGCTTGTGCTCAGCCTGCTTTCTTATATAATACAAGATCACCTGCCTAGGGATGTCACCACCCACAGTAGGCTGGGCCCTCCCACATCACTTAACCCTCAAGAAAATGCTCCACAGACATGGCCACAGGCCAATCCAATGGAAGAAATTCCTCAGTTGAAGTTCCTTCTACCCCAGGTGTGTCAGGTTGATAACAGAAACTATCCAGCATAGATATAAAAGGTATTTTAGAGATGTAATTAATGTAACGATAATTTCCTTAGTGTATAAAGAAAGGATGAATCATGGACAAAACTTGATTCATGAATCTGGAAAGAGGAACACTGGTTGAGAGAACTTTCCTTATGTAACCAGTCAGGAGGGAAGAAGAGGGTTAGAAAGGGGACGATTATGACTTGGTATATTGAATTTAAAGAACTTGTGAGAAGCTGTTTGCTAAGTGAGTTAAAAGAGGAGGGAGGAGACTTTGCTATGAAAAGTTGATTTTCAGTTGTGTAAATGAGGCTAATAAGTAAGACAGAACCAGAAATTACATGGAGCAAATTGAAGAAGGCTGGAGACAGAGATTGGAAGGATTCGATCTTTGGGGAAATGTATTGAAGGGCAGACCCTTCTTCATCCAATTCCTCTGGTAATTGTCATCAATATCTATGAATGGACCCTTTATGGCCTTATCTTTGATTCCCAACTTAATTTACATTCCAGATTCCTTCAGTGACAGTTGATTGATGGTCCTAAACTGGACCATCAGGAACTTCCTAATATTTAAAACTGGATGGAAAAAGTCATGGTTTAAGAATGTGAGATCCGAGGACTGGAGAGATGTCTCAGTGGTTAACAGCACTGTCTGTTTTGCCAGAGGGACCAGGTTTGGTTTCTGGCACCCACACGAAAGCTAACAACTCTCTGTAAGTCCAGTTCCGGGTAATCTGTCATCCTCCTCTGACCTCCTTGAATGCCAGGCTCACATGTAGTATCTTACATACATGCAAGGAAAATGCTCATAAATATAAAATAAAAAAAGCAAAATCTTTAAAAAAGAATGTGAGGTGTGTGAGTTTCTATACAACTCTCCTGGAAGGATATAATTGACATGTAGACAGAATGGGAGTGACAGATGTCAGTATGATCAAGACCTTACCTTGCCTTTCCTTGCAGGTTGGTGAGATAGTACAGGGTCTTGCTAATCATATTACTGCATCACAGGTAGTAACCTTGAGTCCAGACTAACACATGGTAACAATTCTTGCTTCACAGGGCCCTTGGAAAAATTTAAAGAGATTATATATCTAAAACTTATGGTCTACACATAAATAAGTACTGTTGCTTGCTGACCCAACAAAAATTCCCTTTCCTTTGTACCACTACTGTCCAACCCAACTTTAATAGTAAAATTGTTTTATATTTCTGTTGTACAACAGGGTAGTCACTAGGTATATGTGGTACTGACTACTTGAAATATGGCTAGTGCAAACAGACCTGAATTTTAAGTTTAATTTATTACTTAATGTAAATGCACATTACTATATGTAAATATAACGTATAGCTAGTAGATCTCCAGGTAGCCAGCAGAAGTCTAGGGTTGGACCCATAGAAACACTTTATTTCAATGTATATCTGAGTCAGTGAAACAAGAAGGTTGTCTCCAGGTGTTGTGTGTGGTACTACTGCTGGCCAGTGTGTGGGGAAGGAGTAGTTGGTAAAGTAGTTCTAGTCAAGATACAGACAGAAAAGTCTTTCATCACCCTTTGGTAGGGGTTATTTTTTGTTCTCATGGTTACTCTTCTGCCTATAAATCATAGCTGGATCTGTAGCAGAAAAACCATGCTGGGTATAACACAATAGACATATGGAGGGACGGTCCATCATCACTGACATCTTTGAGTTAACCAGCTCTGCAGTGCCTTCCCATCTTCATTATATGAAATGAAAACAAATTTTCCCAATATTTGAACCATTTTCATAGGGTTTTCTATTAGTTGCAGCTGAAAACATCCCAAGTAATACAACACGTAATATATAAGAGGAAATGATTTATTTAACATGACAACATCGCTAATTTTAACGAGACATGAAAAAGAATTTAAAAAATTGTTTTTGTATAAAAATCAAGATTCTGAAACAAATCAGAAAATGAGTGCAAGACATATAGACAATGTTAAATGGATTCACTGTGGAATTTTAAAATGTTATGCCCTAGCTAGTAAACACATGATGTGATTTATTAAAATTAAAATGATGTACGGGTTTTCAGCAATATTTCATTTAGATATATTTCAATTTAAGTTGAAGGATTATAAAACATACATACGACAGAATGTTCTTTAATTCACCAAAATAATTCACCTTTGGATTCCTTTAAATATTATGACCTCTATTCTACTAAAATATTTTACAGATGGTGGTGTTGTGCTATCTACCACACAGTGAGACAGTAATTCAGCTAAGCGTTTTTCTTTGCAGTGTAAGTGAAAACCCGTTTAAAATGTTGGCAGATTTATCAAGCAGATCGTGAGAACTAAGAGCAAGGAATTTCTGTGAGGTTTTCTGTGCTTGGTAAAATTCTCAGCAATGTTGGTAGCTGTATCCTAGCTGTGCAGTCTTAAGCAATTTATTTAACCCTGCTAAATTCCTGACAAATCCTTATTCCTTCCTATTTCTAGATTTTATTAGTGGGTCTTATTGCTCATAAAGGGCACTCACATTTACATTTCCTCCTTATGATACCAAACTACTATACTGCAGCTAACCCATTGAGCTTAAGTCCACTGTTTCCTTTATTTTCAGAAATATTACTTACTTGCTCTGTATCTCTCCACTGTACCCAACAGTGGACTGAAATGGGGTATGGCTATTTATTCTGGGAGAAGACAGTGTTTTGATAAATGAGTAACATCACTCTACCCATGGGTCACTTTCCATTAAAGCTCGTGACCCACACATGACCTTCAAGCCGCAGGTTTATTTGCTGATGTCACCATGATCATATTGTTAGAATTGTAGATTTTCATTTGGGAAAATGACATCCTTTTTCATTAAGGACAGTAACGTGGGTTTGAATTCTCCCTCTCGTCATGACCCATGAACATGAAGCTTTCTCTGTCTTTGCTGTGTGAGGTAGAATTATGCACTTTTCGTATTTCTACCCAGACCTCTTTTGGAAAGCGAGCAGGTTATGTTAGTTAGCTCAGCTACGGGGTGGAAGCTCTACTCATTTCTTTGCCAAGACAGATTCTAGACTCCAAATATGCTGATTCAGCAGACCACGGGGAGGCTATCTAGAACTGAAGAATGGCTCAGGATTCCATCAGAGTAGGAGGTAATTAAAATAAACCCCACTAGCCAACAGAGAGAGCCAAAGGACATCAGAGCGGGGAGGAAACTTAGAGGTCATTGTGCCTGATGTTTTGCTGAGCTTTACCTCACATTTCACATCACAGGCTGATGTGAAATGGGGACAGAGAGTACACAGAAACATTTTGGTTTTACTGATTCAGTAGAACTCTTGAGGGTTCTTATTGGTGCAAAATGAGGCTTTCTCGTTGACTCTAAATAGGCTTATTAGCTACATGGGGAGGATTTCCACTGTGATCTTTCCTTTGTCCCTCCTCAGAGGGAAAGCATGGGTCTGAAGCAGGCTGATAGCTGTGGAAGTGAAAAGTATGCATGGACAGAGGGCAGAGAGTCTGCTGACTGCCAGTGAAGGGCTGACACCCTGAGGAGTGTCATTTGTCTGAGCCACTTTTATGAAACTGAGCTCTCTTTTGTATATTTGTACCTGGGAGAGGGAGCAGCAGTGTCGCAGATCCAAAGTCCCAGAAAAGCTAATAATTCATATTGATTTAGGATGCCCACCTACCCCTGTTTTTCCTGAGTGTTCGTTTACATTTCAATACATGGCTGACATCCTGGGAATTCTGCCTTGTTTTCCATAGGGATTTCATTAATTGGTGTGAAAGGTTTAATTTAGTAGACTCCAAGAAACTGTTTGGCTTTTTCTCCTCTGCCTCATGACAGAAAGTGTTCCTATTGTTGATTTCTTTGTACATTGGGTCTGCATCCTCCCTAAGACTGGCAGGAAGCCTGCCTCCAGTGTGTTGTGGCTGCTGCAGGGCTCCTACTCTTCCCCCAAGGGCCAAGTGTTTGATTAAATGTTTAAATGACCTTTTAGGAGAAATGATTATAAGGATGGGCAAACAGTTTGTTCTTATCATTCCTAATAACTGCACTGTGTATTTGGGAGGTGTGTAGACAGAGTTGGAAGGCATGTGAATAAAAGAATCACTGTTGATGTGGGTGATGGGAAAGATGATGAGTTTTGATACAAAGAAGCAGAGAATACCATCTGCCAAAAAAAAGGAGCAAACCCATCACTTTTCCTCTTTATCAGCTTCCTCCTCTCCCTCTCGGGCACACACACACATACACACACACACACAGACACGTATACACACACACAGACACACACACAGACACACACACATACATATACACACAGACACACATACAGACACACAACATACATACACACACAGACACATATACACGTAGACACACACACAGACGCACGCACATACACACACACACACACACACATATAGCAGGTTGGGTTCCTAGCCACTTGTGTGTGTGCCCATGTTCTGAAAGGGACCTTGCTTGTGGCCAGGGAACTTTTCCTCTTCTCTGAGCTCTGTGAAGTTGGGAAGTAATTTTAATATGGCAAGTGTAAGTAGCTCAACAGATTTACTTCCAGGGAATTTCCAGGAAAATCCTACATGCATTTGTAAACTCTGCACAGTGTTATCATTCAGTTTATCTATGGAAACCAAAATTGGACTACAGATTTTACTTTCCTGGGCCTTCTGTTGCTCCTGCTAGTTGATTCTTTCTAATTCTAGCTTTTGTACTGGCAGTGTTTCCTGTATTGAGGATGCATCAACTCTTTCTTAGATTCCATATTGATACCATTCTTAATGGCCAAATACCTACATGGGCCATGCCTTAGTCTGCATGGATCTTATCATCTCTCTCTCTCTTGAATGAGTCTACTCTGTCTAGATAAATTTCTACAACATTCCTTTGCCTTTTGTCCTTTCTTTTATCCCTTTACTTTTGCTGTAGTGCATTAATTTACTGCCACTCAGAATAAATACTTCACAAATATCTAAGAATCAACTTTATGCCTTCTATATTTTACTATAAAAAATGGACTACACTCAAACTATACTGCTTAGGGATAGCTGTTACCCAAAAATGTCTCAACATATACACGAGATAATGGAATCTTGATTGTATAAGGTGAATTATCTATCATATCCCCAGAAAAAAGCATATTCATTTACTTTTCATTTTCATATTAGCATGTAATTAACTTACTGGCATTAATGAATTTGTGCAGCCTTCTCAGAAATTAATGAAGCCTGCTTACCCAATGGATTTTCTCATTAGTTCCTTCCCTCTTCCCATATCTTCTTGGCATGACTGCTGACACCATAAAAAGTGTGAATCTCACCTCTGCATCCTTTGCAAGTGTTGGGGAGATTATTACATATTCAGGCACCTGGATTCTCTCATCAAATTATTTCAAAATTTCAATGCAATTACAAAGGAGTTAATGAAAATGTGTAGAATTAGGCATACTTTATAAAATATGTAATATAAATAGAGTGAGAGGTGTAATATGTTCTATAATATGGAATTTTCCTCATCCGTTATATTCATTCATGAGTTTATATATGTAAGTGGTTGATCTCAAGGTATCTGAATGGGAATGACACAAAGGATATGCAATTATGGGTAAAATCAGACAATTTTGCAGTGCATATTAGTATGAAAACTAACCATATTATCAAGGTCTGTGTATTATAATATTTGCTTTGGCTTCATAATAGAATGTTTGCAAGAAGACCACTTAAAAGTGAAACAAAACATTCTTGTACCTGCAGAGCTACCTGGGTTTCCATGACTGTAAAGAATGTGATGAACATTCCAGTGCCACACACATACCTGGAGCTATTTGTAAGGCATTTCCATAGAAATGATACAATGCCAAGAGCTACAAAGAATATGAAAATGCCCTTTGGGGAGCTTACATCTCTAAGCAGCAGTAACGCTAGCCTTTGAATTCAGATAAGAGAATTTATTCTAAAAGCAAATTGTATTTCTTCATTTTATATCAGGAAGGTTAAAGTGAAGACAGAAGATATCTAGAATTGCCCCTTCCACCCTCTGAAATTCTGAAACTATTTAAAATTTTGTAAATGTGTTAAAAACTAAAAATGCGATTCATATTTGTTGTATGACACCATTTAAACCTAATTTCTCAATTAAAGTTATTTCAAGCGCAGTCTCTGTTTTCAGAGTTAAACATACTATGATTCTTGTAATAGGAAACAACAGTAGAGTTCTCTGCTGATGTGAAAGGTGAGGGCTCTTTTTCTACTCCCTAAATTGAGGGATGACCTATAAGTAGGGAGTTAGGTTTGTCTAGAGGTCCCCTGACTACTCAGAAAACACATATGATGGAGAACAGGAGGATGAGATAAAAGGATAATCTTAGATTTATTTTGTACTCCTTTTGACAGTGATAGCCACTTCATATTAAGAACTTTCTTTTTTTTAAGTTAGGATTTGTTGTGGTTGGATGTGTATTTCTTACATGCAGGAAGTTCTGACTGCGTTTGGTTGCCCAAAACTGTATAGCATATCAACTGTTGGAATATACTGTGTTCCAAGAAGCCAGCTCTGGAGCTACCGCCAACAAGATTGATAAGATGGTCTGATTTGAACTAAGATGATATTTGGGGGTTGGTAATAGAACACATGTCATTTCAAAGTGGAAGGGAGAAATGGGTGGAAGGGCTTAAGTAGGGTGGGGAGAAGGGCAATGAGGTGAGAGAAAAGGTATCGGAAGATAGTCAACCAAACTAAGCCATAAGGAAATCTGCTACTTAATAAGCTAGTAAAAAATAAAAATAAAATAAGTATTTGATAATGGTATATTTGTGTTAAGTTATTGTGTATTTCCCAAGATGCACTGTGCTACCAACAAGACCAGCTTAAAGCAGAATCATCTGTGGATACAGAGGTATGCATATAGATAATGGCTCTCCACAGATCAGGACCTTGTAGTAGTAAAAAACCTAATACTCTTGTAAATATTTCCTTTATCTGTGACTGATGAGCACTTTAGGAGTAGGATAAAGTCCTCAATTCATAGTTTCTTTTTCAAGATTTTTTTTCAGGATCTTTCAAGGCTGTGTGCCTATAGAGCTCTGCATTCATCTTCAGCCTTTATTGCAGTTACACATTTGTGTGTTCGATTATTTGATTGTTTCTTGTCATATATGAAATGGCAAACTCTGTGAGGACAGGAACCAGGTGTCTGCAGACTTCTGTGTCCACTGTGCCTGACAGTAGAGAGCACTGTAAAAAAGTTTGTTGAATTTATTAAGTGAATAAGTAGACCTAAAAGTATTTTGAGATGGAAACTTTCATTAACTTTATATGACAATAAAATATAGTTCTTTTCAAAAGAAAATAATTGGGGAGATTACAATACATACTATGTATTTTTTCTCCTTTGTTTCTTGCAACTGTTATATTGACTCTGATGTTGAAAAATTGGGCCAAATTCAATATGAACATAAACTGTGTTTATTTTTAAATTTGTATGTGTGTATTGCCTGCATATATGTAAGTGCACCCATGTTGTGCAATGGCCAATGAGGTCAGAAGAATGTATCAGATCCTCTGGAACTGGAGTTACAGTTGGTTGTTAGCTGCCATGTGGGTGCTGGAGTCAAACCTGGGTCCTCTGCAAGAGCAGCCAGTGCTTTTATCCACTGAGCCATCTCACAAGTCCCATTATGAGCATAAACTCTTCAACAAACAATATACTATTTCCTCTCATAAAACTAAGATGAAGATAAAAATATATGACAAAAGAAAAAGTAGAAGTTTTAGAACTAGTGATGCACAGTTGGTTACAAATGTTTGGGTTCTTTATATTTTGTTTAGCCATGAAACTTCCAAACACTCATTCGTGTCTTCACAAATCTATATGACCAAACTTCCAGCTCATTTTCACACTTTAAATTGCTTTATTTCCCCCTTAAGTAAATAATGTTCAGTTTTTAGTTGTGGGAACTGCTCCCATGTTTTCATCTTTAAGGAAGGCTTAGTCATTTCTGACATGTTTTTATTGTTTCGTTTTGTTTTTAGTTTACAGCATGAGTAATTGATTTGCCCCATACTTTTAGCTGGTGCTCATGGGGGTGTTAATTGTAAATAAATTCTAGGTAACTAGAAAGAAAAGTAATAGATTTAGTACTGTATAGAGTTTTTTTTCCCAACACGAACCTAGGATACCGACGTTTATTTATCACTAAAAACAGACAAATACTTGGAAAATATTATATGTTTTTATATAAATTCATATAATTTTACATAAATTTTCACTGAACTCTTAGAAGTTACTTTATAGTTTTAAGTGACAGATATACTATTATTCTGTCTTGACTTTTTTGTTGTTAAACTGTATTATCTTTAGTCTTTTTACCTTTTTACTTAGATGTATACATATTTATATATTTATATATTTGACACTTTAAAAATGTGGTTGAAAAATATCTATTCTTCATTTCATTATTTATCTAAGCACCTATTATCTGTCATTTCAATCAATTTTTTTGTAGTATACACATTTAGTAAATGGGTATTGAATACAACAATACAACTTCAGATATGGTAGTTTAAGCTGAAGGATTTGTTTTGTCTGTATGAACTGGCATTTTCAACTTTGCCTGATCCTGGTTGAATCCTTCTTTAAGTTGGTGTTAAAGAGGTTTCTGATGGGGCTGGAGAGATGGCTCAGCAATTAAGAGCAATGGCTACTCTTCCGGAGGACCCAGGTTAGGTTACCAGCACCCACATGGCAGCTAACAACTATCTGTACCTCTAAGGGATCTGACACCCTCTTCTGACCTCTGTGAGCATTGTACAACATGGGTGCACTTACATGCTTACATGCATTACACTCATACATATAAAATAAAATAAAAGGAATAAAAATAAAATATTTTAAAGAGGCTTTTGGAAAAATTATGTTTAAAATTTTTTTCATTATTTATATTCATAATACCTGTACTGTGCCTCATCAGGGCATTTTGTACACTATGTATTTCACAAGATTATACTCTCTTCATGTCCTTCTGTCCTCTCCTCCCATTAGTCCCCTTTGTTTCCTGAGACAGGAAAATTTTATGTCCTATATACATATATGGTTTTATGTGTCTATATAAAGTCTAGGAAACACAAATGAAAGAAAGGAAACTGTGTTTATCTGAAACTCGCTTAATTTACTTAATCTGCTTATTACTGTTGCATTCATTTTCCTGCCAATGACATAACTTCATTCTTCTTTATGTCTTAGAAAAATTCCACCCTATTGTGTATATATCAATTGCATTTCCTTTAAAGAATTTTTGAATACATACCTGGATGTTTCAAAATTGCCTGAAATGAAGCATTATTGGTCTACAATTTTAAAAATTATATTTTGATTCTTTTTGAAACATAAAAAGATAGCTTTTTATTGTGCCAGTGGAAGAAATTTTAAAGATTATTCATTCCATGTTCCTTTTATACATATTGGAACCTGGAATCAACTGGAGTGACTTGTCTAAGAGCCAAAGAAAGGGGCTAAGACTAGAAATCCCTGCCATCTCCCTGACTTACAGGGAGTTGCTGCTAATTTGTTCTACCAGTCTGAATGATTATGCATGCCTTACAATTTGTCTCTCTGGCATCAAAATAAAAGAAGATCCAGTTTGTTTTTCTTTCTTCTTTAACTAATTGCACAGTTCAAGGGATGCTCAACATTCTCCAGCAAATTCTAAATGTTTGCCTAGTTCAGAAAAATTGGGCCAAAACACGTGAAGGGGACTGTGAATGATTTATCTAATCCAAACATCTAAATTGGTTCTTTACTTATTTGTCTGTGAAATTTCTTGTGTTTTGTTGTGGTGCTCTGGAGGGAGACCAATGAGAAATGACCCAGGAGTCCTGACTCAATCTTGTCAGTCTCCCCTTGACCAAGGAGAACATTTAGGCATGAATTGTAGCTTTCACTGTCCAGTGACTGACTCACATTAGAAATAGCTACCTGAGGCCAGCCTTCAGTTCTATTTTGAACTAATTATCTTACAGAAAGAGCCTTTAGTGTTTTCTTTGACCTTTGAAGACTGCTCCAGGGCCCAGGGAAATTACAAATACTATGGAGGCTGATCTCGTTTTTGTAATGAGGCTGCTATTTTATTTGCTTAGGGATAAATGCCTTTTCTCTGTGGGATGCCTGAGTAGGACAATTTGATAGTCTCAGATATGGACACAACAAACATCAACTGTCTTCTGTTGTAGAAATTCCCCTGACATTGAACCCTAGAGGATAAAATTTTCTCCACTGCATACCTTGAGTGCTCTAAGAATAAAGCTGTGTGTGTACATATATATATCCATGTAAGGAAATAGGTATTTTTACTGTCAAGTTAAGAGATCAGTCTAGAATCTCATTCCTTACCGGTGAGGACAACACAGCGATCTTTATGAATGTTCTCTGTCTTTCAACTTTCTTTCTTTAGTTGAATCAAATTACTTGCTGAGTTTTTATGAGTTATCCCTAGAGTTCTTGTTTCCTGTCATTTAAAATATTCAAATGTTATCATATTGGAACATGTGAGAGCTTGAAAAAATAAAAACAGAATGTGCTCTTCCTTAGTCCCAGGGTGCTAAGAAAAGATAACCAAAGGCTTTTTAAGTATTCTTTTCCTTTTCCTTTTCCAAGTCAAAGAGGTTGAAGTAAAGACACAGCAAAATAAGCCAAATCCTGAAGCTGTAAATTTCCGGGTCAATCCAAATACATAAAGCATTAAAAAATGTCAGTTACAAAGCTAGATGCAAACTGACAGGGGGAAAAAAATCTGTTCGTGTACTTACAGCCCCAAACCAAAAGCAAAATTAAAATTCATGCTGACCCTTCTCCCTTGAGGCTGCAGATGTCACTGCTGTCCAGGGCACCGTCTGTTACTGAGTGGAAGGAAGAGGAATGGCATCCAAGTCACTAGTGTAAATAAAATAGTCTGCCTGCCAAATCCTGAAGCTATCCTACCAAACTTTAAGGCCAGAGAACAGGAGACAGAAGTGAACAAGAAGGAGACCACTAGTAGCCACTGATTCTTGTCTTTAACAACTCATTCTTTTGTTTTATAAGAGGCTGAATATATAAAAGTATGCATATATATACATTATATATATGTCATTTAGTATGTAACTACAGTAGTCATTTAGTGCTTTTGGACTACATTTTATACATATATTTCATATACTGTTCAGAATACGTCTACAAACTGAGTATTAATTTTATACTATAGGTAAGGAAATTGAGTTTCAAAGTAAACTGTTCAAGTGACAGAAAGGAGGAGTTCTGTGACTTTTTTTTCATTCCAAATGTGGGCAAGCTGTAATCACCATCCCCAGAAGGCTATAACAGAGCTTAGAAATAAACCATATGGCTGTTCAGGCTCTATCATTCTGAATGACCCCTGGATCCTGAGAGACTAATCCTTGCTAAGTGCATAACCAGGACTATCTTCATCTTTATATTTACCTCAATTTGGGACAGTTGAAAGTTAGCTAGGAGGATATCCAGAAGGACCCTCTGCTTTGACCCTGAACCCTGACCTTGGCAGTGTCTCCTCCTCAGGTTTTGACTGTGTAAGCGCTCTCCTTCATGCCTACGTGTATATTGGGCCCCTAAGAACGCACTATTTTTCTCTCTCTCTTGATTCCTAAGAATAGTGTTCTCATCTTATCAGTGCTAGTCTTTGGATGTCTCACCATCTAATTTGCTGTCTCTTTATTTTAGCCATCTGGGATGAATTCTGTTTTCCTCATGGGACTCTGACTGACACAGAGACTGACAATACTTCTATATGAAAATATGTCAGAGATAATTTGTAAATCAGGTTTGAGACTTCTAAATTAGGATCAGTAGCATGAAAAAAGACACAGATTAAAAACAGCAAGAAAATATAGGGACTAACAGAAGACTATTTCTCATTAATAGTGAATCTGCCTGGTTTCAGGGAGAAACCAGGATGGTGAGAGGGGGAAAGAAATTCAGAGTCCCTGTATACCAGACAGTAGAGAACTGTGATAGGTTTGTGAGCCTGTGATAAAGGGGATCTTTGGGGAAGATTTAGAGTCCCTGTATACCAGACATTAGAGAACCGTGATAGGTTTGTGAGCCTGGGATAAAAGTGATCTTTGGGGAAGCTTTTCCTACCAGTCATTTGTAGGATGGGCAAAAATGTTGAGAATGGCAGAAGGATTTCAAAATAAGACAGTTGTAAGGAGCTGGAGACAGGTTCACATAGTAGCTGCGGTATGGGGAGTAAGGACTGAGGCAGACATTGCTACTTTTTGAACGTGCCCTCTTGCCCATGTGACGTATTTGCTTTAAACTCGGATAAGCACCTCACATGTGGAAGCACAAAGACTTTGATGTAATAACATCAAATGGGGCAAATGGCAGAAGCGAAATTAGGATTTTAGGCAGTATTCTGCTGCAGGGAACATCATTCTATCTCTTGAACTTTATATGGAAACTCTTAAAGTCCCAAGAGGCTAATTTTAATTCAGACTATTTATTTAACAATATTTCATATCCCTAATTTTCTGTTTCTCAATGATCAGACTCCTCAGCTTAAAATCCAAAAGTGTTATAGATTTCAAGTAAATTTGTGTACATTAAGACATTGAACTTGGGAAGAATAATCCTGTAACACCCCATCACTTATTCAAACATTTTCCTAATCAGCTATGCCTCCTGAAAAGGTTGGGAGGTAAATGAGTGAATGTGTTTTGAGTTGCATCCACCAATTTGTGTTTTTATTCATCCAATACAGGTCTTAGTAAATAGGCACCAGGCACAGTTACATTTATTTTACCCAATAGGGATTTCACTTACTCTTAGGCCATTCACCCATTTGTTCATTCATAGTGAAAAGGTCATAGGCTTTAGAATGATGCAAGCCTGGGCTTGAAATAGATCTTTGCCACTTACTGGAGGAGTTGTACTGGACAAATTATTTTGAAGAATCTTTTTCGGGTTGAACAGAAAATGTTTTTGTAAAAAGTATTTTTTTTGCGACTGACAAAAGGCACTCAGAATAGACCAGTTTAGTCCTTACCCTGACTGTTATTAAATATAAGCAAAGCCAAACTAGGCTGCAAGTTTAAGGGGGAAAAAAAGGCAAGACCATGAGCCTTAAATAAATTGAAAATACATGACTTCTGTGTAACTTTTCCTGGGGAGATGTAGTTAAATGTCTACTTATCTCAGAAAGGGCATCAGATGCAGACCAAAGAAACAATTCCACCAAATCTAACTTGATAAGCTAATGTATTAATTGGAGTTACTTACAGAAACACGGGCGAAGGGCTACTTACAGGATGGTGGGTGACTCAAACACATCTGTATCACCCGAGATAACAGCCCATTGTGGGTAGTGATTCCCCAAAGCTGCATCATTGGAGCCCTTGGCACTATTTTAGACAGTTAGACCAGCTGGAGAGTCTCCTTTCGGAGATTATTCTTCCCATCAACTACTACTGCTTCTATAGTGACTCAGTTTGAAGACATTCGGCTGCACAGCATTGTACCTTCCCTCCACCTTCTCTTCTGTGATGTGCTTTGTGCCTTGGACAGATGACTGATTATTTTTCTCCATTTATGACCAAGTATTGGGCCACTATGCCACAACTACAGTCATTTGTTCTCAGCTTGACTAGTTAGGAGTCTCTAGTGTGCAGTCCTTATTGAAAAAGTTAAATCTCTCTCCATGACCAAGGATGACAGCACTGGTAAGTTATGAGCATAACCAAAAATGTTTAGAAGGCAATTTGACAGACACATCACATCCATTTAACAAACAATATTATTTGCTTCTCTACTGAGGCCTATTAGTTTCCCAGCCACAGGTTTTTGCCCTATCTTAAGGTACCAAATGTGTATTCCCTCCTGCAGAATAGACTTTAAGTTAGATCTGAAGGCAGTTTGTTTGACCCACATTAATTGTGCCACTGTTGTACTAGTAAGCATATCTTGTTTGGCAAGTTGGTAGTGTAGGGTCCATAACTGAGCAGGACTGTTGGTGTTAATTTTCCCACAGAACCCTGCATAGCGCTCCCGTGGAGCCTTCCAGCACCAGGAAAGTCAGAGAGCAGGGAGGAAACTTCCAGCTGCATCTCAGACTGATTTCTCCATGCCCTCCAGCTAAAGTGTACAATGTCTTCAACAGTTGGGTTTTACAATCTAGTTTTGGCATTTAACGGCACTGGCGATAGCTATACGGTTTGTCAGGCCTCTGGGGTCCTCCTTAAACAATTCAGGCAGTATCCTGTCCCTGGCACTCCCCAGCAACCTCATGGATCTTAGGAGTGTCCTTCTCGCTTGTTCAGGCTGTGCCTTCATTTATACATCTTAACTGCTGTGGTTTTGTTCTTCTGAATGTTTTTCCAAATCTCTAAGACACTCAGGGCTTGGTAATATATAATGAAATCTTTTTTATAGCATGTGAGCGGGATCTCTGAAGGAATACTGCCATCCACACCAAGCAAGTGCCAGCTGGTCTTGAGTAGCTAAGGGGATACTAATAAAGAAATGTTAGGGAAGACCAATATAGCATGAAACAGTTTGATGGCCTGTATCCATTGTTTTGAGACAGTCTATTCTTCTGTCCCCGGTTGGATTTTTCTCTTGTCCTACCCCCCAAGAATGGAACAGGCAGACAGTGAGGGCTGAAGAAATGAGGAGGAACTTGGACTAGCCACCTGGAGGTAGCTGTGCAAACGGGAAACTCAAATGGTAAAACAGAAACCCTGAGTTCCTTAGTGGCAGCAAGATACCAGCTGAGATAGACTACTGTTACAGCTTCTAGGTCCTCAGCAGGTTCCGGTGTCTAGCCCAATGTTACGGCCTTGTGCTCACCGCAGGCTTTGAGGTGCCAGCTGAAAGACTATTGTCAGCAAGTGCTTGAAGTTTCTCAGAGGGCTTCAGAGGGCAAGTCCAGCTCAGTCCCTGGCAGAGAAATTCTACAAAGGATGGGTCGCTCATGAGAGTAGCGGAAGCCGCAGGTCTCTTCTCCCTGGTAGGTCTGGAAGGTTGAACGGTGGATCTCAAAGCAGTAACAGCATCTCTCAGAGCAGGAACTGTGGGAGCACAGGGAGTTCTCTGCCTGTGGCCAGTGTCTGGGGAGTCTATATCCAGGACAACCTCAGAAGAGATCTTTAGTCTTCAAGAAACATCTGTGAGCCAAGCTCCTAGGCAAAGCTGGAAGCTGACTGAGGAGACTCTAAGGTCTCTAGGCTTCTTCCTCCGGAAAGAGCAGGACCTTATGAAAGCCAGCTCTAACCAGAGCTTGGAACAGGCCAAGAGTTGGACTGGGTTGTGCCCTCCTACTTAGAGCCAAGTGAACACTGATTGGCTGGGTTTGTGCATGCAAATGAGGTGTAAAATAGGACTAATCAGAAGAGAGCTGTCAAAATCAGAACAGGGCAAGAGAAAAATCACCAAACCCAGAGGCATTCTCAATTGGGGCCGCCAGACGCATGCCCCCTCTCCCCTCCGCTCCATGTTGCAAGGGAAGCAGGGAAAAAGAAAACTTTACTGTGAGTTTTCATTATTTCTTTACTAGCCAGTGTTCTGAGTTTGTTTTTTGCTTTCCAGGGCCTTTGTTATAGCTGCTTTGACAAAAGCCCTACCTCTGCCCAGAGCTATCCTATCGTCACTCTGTCAAATGTAGCAGCCTCATGGGCAGGGGGAGCGGGAGGCAGGGAAGGCTTGCGTGGGATCCTCACCAACCACGGTTTTGTGCGCTTCAATCCCAGGAAGTAGGCACCTAGCTTTCAGAAGGGTAGTAGTTAACTTTGTCTTCAGGGCTTATCCATTAATCATGGTGGCAGGCTGTCAATGCCAGCCTGCTGTTGGCATCTGAAGCTTTTGCTGCTGTGAAGGTCTGATTACCTTCACCCCCCAGGTTCTTGAGTCTAGCTGCAGAAAGCTGAGATCAGGATTGGGAGAGCTCCTGCTGCTGCTACCTGTGCTGATCTCAATTGGGGACCTTCATGCCCTTTATCAGTTTTGTCAAAAGTATAGTGTTGGGTACAGTGGTAAGGATGGGAGCCATTACTCCATGGAACCATCCATAATCCAGTCTTTTCCATGAGCCAACCTGCCTCTTCAGCCTTGGGTGCTTCTGCTGGAGGTGACTGTGATTTTCCTGTCTCTACTCACCTTGGCAGGGAATACTGCTTGTCCCGACTCAGGCCCAAGGGAAGCAGAACCACTCTGTTTGTTGCCAGCTGTGTCTGCCTCTGGGGTTGCCTCTCTGGGTCTGACAGTCTCCAGACCAATGCTCAGGACCTTGCCTTTCCTTCTGCCACATCTGGCCATTGATAGGGCCCCAGGCTGGGTGAAGCAGTCTTTTCCTCTAGTATACTTTCTTGTAGGGGAGAAATTTATGCTAGATATTCCCACCCTCAAGTCAAGCTTGATGTATCTTTACCTGCACTATTTTATCATTTATATCTTTTCTGAATTTTTGCTCTGACTTTAAAGCCCTCCAGAAGCTCACTAGTACAGCATTTGGCTTTCATGTAATTTTTTCTATAGAAACTCCAGCTTGCCACATTTGCCTCTGTGCAACCAGAATAGGAATTCTTTGCCTGCTTTGTTCTTTCATCCCCTCTTTAGCACTGTATAAACCCAATTTATCTGCTAGTCTGAAGCATTCAAATCCACTAGACCCTCTTACCTTATAAAGATCTAATCCTACCATGAACTCAGCAAAGCCAGTAAAGCCCCATCCTAGTCCTGAGGTCTCTGCTGAATCAATCCCTTCTTTACCTCTCCAGCAACACCCTTCTATTGGAGCAGGTAAACTAGGCATCAAGCATGCTACTTCTCTCTTGTCCATTTATCACAGTAATACCTGTCCTTCCTCCATTCTACTCTAAGTCACCATGTTCACAGCTACCTCGGCTGGTGAAAAGCAAGTGTCCTTAGTGGCTCATAAACCAGTCCACTGGGGACTGATTTCCCTCAGAATGCCTCACGCTATGTAGCTTTTGTCTCAAAGAAGGAATGGTTCAATTCAGACAAAATGACTACAAACAAAGACAAAACAAAATATTGACTAAGAATATGAGAAAATCAAGACAATAAAGGAAAAATAAGGCATAACCTTTTCTTTTGTTACTTACCTGGTATAAAGTCAAGTCCTTGAGTCTTAAATTTGATAATGTATTACTTGGACTCGAGAAAGAAAAAATAATTACATCCATAAAATATTTAAGAAATTTCTGGGAAATGCAATTACCAGAATTACTTAAAAAAATATTTCCCAATGTATTTTGATGAACTTTCTTGAATGAGAAGAAGACAAAAAAGGCACATTCAGATAAAATTACAGCTAAAAATCCATGCGTATTCCTTGTGGACTTAAAAATAATCATGCATATTCTAAGATAAATTGCTAATTAACATTCCCAGAACTTTGTTTAATGTAAGCAAGTTATCTTAATGAGGTTAGAGCAAAAACAATGTGATAAAGATCTAAACATATAGCTATTTCACCAGTAATGGAAACTCAGAAAAACTTCCGTTTTCTCTCCCACAGATGTGTGCAATGAAACCTCATGATTATATTTTTTAGGCAATGAAAAGGACAAGTAGAAATCAGTATATTTAGCTGTACTTTGAGCCATGATTGGTTGTTGAGCTGAAAATCCTCAAAGGGTTTAAAAGAAAGGGTGATGGAACTCGATGACAGAAGACAGGGGTTAAAGTCCCACCCATGTCACTGAATAGCAGTTTGAACTTAAGGAGACCTCTGAACTTCTCAGCATCTGGAAAATGAAGATAATATTTCCCGTGGAGCTGCCCAAGAGCTCCTGTGGAAATAACCTGTGGCTGTCAACAAGAAGCCTTCTGTTCTGTACATTATCATCACAATGAGTCCTTTATGTATTCATTCCCCAATGGAATAGTTCCTAGTATTGTGAGGATATGGGATACATAAGCTCTGTGCCAGTTAAGGTGATGGGCATGGACTTCAGTGACCAACTCACCTGGAGTGGTTCAGGGTTCAACTAATTGTGACCCAGTGTGGTGGTTTGAATGAGAATGTCCCCCATAGGCTCCAAGTATTTGGACATTTTGTCCCCAGTTGGTGGTGCTGTTTTGAGAGGTCTTAGAAGGTGTGGCCATGGTGGAGGAAGCACATCACTGGGTAGATGGAATTAGACAGTTATTAAACCTTGCCAGATCTCCAGTTGTGCTCTGCTTCTTGTGCCTGCTTGACGATGTGAGCACTGAGCTTCTGTGTCTGCTCTAGCCACCTCTGTTGCCATGTCTCCCCATCATGATAGACTATTGCCCCTTTGGAACTGTGAGATAAATAAACTCTTCCTTGTATAAGTCCCCTTGTTCAGTGTTTCTGTCATAGCAACAGAAAGATGACTAATACACCCAGGCAGTCACCTCTTGTCTTTGGACTTTGATTTGACCAATCACGTCATCATCTCAAATCCCAGTATCTTTAAGGTCTATATGAAAAACACTTATTTGACAAGAAAGGAAGAGGTGGAAAGTGTCACAAGCATTTAACCTTCCATATTGAGAGTATACACTGGGTGCCAGCAATTCAAACACTTTAATAAGGAAAACAGGCCTTCACACCAATCAGGGCAAACAAAGTAACATGGACAAGGGCAGTACAGAGACCTTTAAGATTTCATGGTAGAGTTGCTACTCTTTCAGCCAGAGTGACCTGTAATGACTTTGGAGAGGTATATACTTGGATGAATCTTGAAGAAAGGGTCAGATTTGAACATGAAGTAACGTGGTTGCTTGATAGCATTCCATACAGAAGAAGTTCAACAAGCTAAGTAGAATGAACAGCTTGACTGATCTAGCTGTTTAGACTAGCATGCACAGTAGAACCTTTGAACATGATGACAACATTCTGTAAACGTCTTGACTACACACATGTGTCTGTCAGGAATATAACATATGGATAGGGTAACACAACAATTGAAAATATAATTTAAACATTTTATTTATTGCTTTTTGTTTTATGACTGTATAGCCTTCATATATGTAAGTACACTCAGGTTGTGCAATGCCTGTGGCCCTCAGAAGCAGTTCCCTGGAACTGGAGTTACACATGATTGTTAGCGGTCATGTGGGTGCTGGGAACTGATCCTGGGTCCTCTGAAAGACCAGCAGATGCTCTTAACCATTGATTCATCTGTCCAGCCCCCTCTCCCCACCAATTTACTTTTATTTAACAAGAAATTTCAAAGCCTATGATGAGATGATCTGGAGAACAGAATACATAGAAAATTTAATATAATGAGAATGAAACATCATGCTTAAGTTCAACAAGTTTAGATCCCCAAATGTGACCAAACATATTTAGAAGAATAAAAATCAATTTTCAGATGAGGACCAAAAGGAAGTAACAAAAGAAGGAAGACAAATAAGGAAATAGCTTTAAAGAAAAGTTTGCCTAGATCTGTTAGTGAGAAAGGTTAATGAATATGTGAAAAGAGTTTGTTAGATTTGGTAACAGTGATATTATTACAGATATTCAAGAGTAAAGTTTCACATGAGCTATAGAGGCACACGGATACCGCAGGGATTAAGGAGTGAGGTGTGCCATGAGCAGGCAGCATGGAGCACAGTCTTCTGCTTGGATAAGTTTCTATTCCTAGAGTCATGGAATAAAACATTACACACTAAGTTAGTTTCAGCAAGTACTGTATAATCGCCAAGAATGTGGAGTTCTTGAAGGCAAACTAGGTAGTTTTAATGCCAGGTGTGAAATTATAGTGGTTTAGATAAAAATTTGAAGCAATTCTACAAATAACTACTCTGAATCATGACATTTTTAGGCCACATGGAAAACACTAGCTGGAAGAATACAAACAATGTTGAAGTGATAACCAAGCCCCTTGCTGAGTTTGTATTCTGAGCTCCAGATAGGTTATTCTCATATTCTCGATTTTATATGATAAAAATTCTTTTTCCTCATACAGAATAGATATCAAATAAAGAACAAAAGAATATCTCCATGAATACCTCAAAGAGTGGTAATCCACAGACAGAGATACTTTATACACAGACAAATTTTCCTATCTTTCATGATCAAATGAATATAGTAATTCTCTTATTCTCTTACAGTAATTTCCTTATTATTTGTACTTATAGATACAAAATATTTTCCCTCAAACCAAGGTTGTCAATAGAAATTTTGAAGGTATTTTCTTGGTGATATACATTTTTAATTAGTGATGATTTTTAAAGCCTGACACATTGGGAACTGTGTTGATAGATTACGCTTATTCATCCTTCAGTAAGTATCACTTAAGCGTTTTCTTGTGTTCTAGGTTCTCAACTAGATATCGGGGAACAGTGATGACTAAGATGATCTTTGTCCTGCAGGGATTGTGTTGACTGTGGAGAAAAGCAAAGACTGTTGTGGAATAAATGATTTGGTTGACACTGCAAAGGGAACCCAGAGGAGAAGCACCTCAGGCTGGGGTAGAGCATGAGAGGTTTACTAGGGGTAGACAGAGCTTGAGTAAGGTGTTGAGGGTAAACTAATGAGATAATAGTGGCAAAAAATACATTGTGTTCATGAAAAACATTACACTGAAAGGTAAGAGAAATTATGCTAGGTCTGAGAATACAGTTTAATTCAACACAGCTAAAAAACAGGTCTCCATGAAGAGAGAGGCTGGCGTGGATGGTGAGAAAGGCACTGGTCAGAGCACAAAATAAATTTCTATTTATTCATGAGGTAATTGAAGTCACTAAAGGGTAATGTGTGGCTAGTGAGATTGTAGACAGGTGGACCCCCTAAAGCTTAATGTGATAATTGAGGTGAGAGGTGTTGGTATCTGACTTAAGACAATACTTATAAAGGTAGAATGGAAAGGACATTTTTGAAAAATAGTTGATTTATTATGCATGACATAATCAGATGACAGATCCCTTGATTATTTTACTAAGGTCATAATGAGATGAGTTGGATGACTGAGTAATTGATTGTGTAGATGGCTCATATCAGGAATTTTGGCTATAAGAAGATACATAATTGTTTGTTAATTCATAGCTAAAGTTACTGCTAAAATTGGATTGCTGTTGGCTATAGTTTCCAATATTATCCTGTTGATTCAGGGACATACCAGCATGAAGGATGGTAGAGATTTCATAGTTGTTTCTATGGGCACACCAGACTCTTTGGCCTTTTAATAAGGAAGTATTTGTGACTCTCTATTTAAATAGTCTTTCTGGTACTGACTGCTAATAATTGGTCCTGTTTGTTTTCCTCTCTCTCTCTGGTTGCTTAAAGCTTTACTATTTTTTAAAACTGATTTTATGTCCTGTCTTTGATCCATTACAATTCTAATATATATATATATATATATATATATATATATATATATATATTATGTAAATTCCAAAATGTCAGTGAGCCAGCTAAATTATTGTTGAGATTTGTTCATACTTTCTAAAAGATTTAGGATATCTTGAGCTGTCATAAAGCTACATTTGAAAGATGGTGACTTAGAGTGACAATATTTATGACAATGTAAGAAAAGAGACACTGGGACATTTCCGTAGTTTAAGAGAGGTTAAATACATGAGTTCTAATTACCAACAAGTCGAACCCAAACATAAAATGCTTGGCTGCCTTTTAATTTATAGATATAGTTTATAACTTGGAACAACTTGAGAGTTTATAGCATTTGTGTAAAATATATGGTTCTTGTTAACATTTTAATACATTGATTGTACTGTGTAAATCCCTTTAAAAAGTTAAAGTGGTAAACAAACAAACAAACAAACAAAATGTATCACTGGCATAGACAACTGGCTAAAGCCAGAATCTGGAGTGAGAGAAATGGTCTAAGTATTGACTCTTCCAAGACATGAACCTGGATGAATAGGTTCATTGTCACTTTCCTCAGTTGGAATGTAGGATGATAATGTTTACTTTATAATATGTATTGAGGATGAAATGAAATACTGCAAAGTGAATACTCAATATGGTGAGTGACTCACAGCATATCCAGTACAAAACTAATATAAATTACAAAAGAGCCTCGTGATTCAGTAGTCTGTTGGCAACTAAGCTACATGTTCATGATGATCTCAAAAACTCACTCTGTTTTGAGTCTTGGGGTTTCCTTAAAAGTAAAGTAAGAGGAATCAATGAATTCCAGATTTGATGAGTGGGCTCAGGATTCGATATAAGTCACATCTGTCATTTTAAACAAGTTTCATTTTCCGCCATGTCAGGCAGAGGGAGTGCAGTCAGTCTAAGTCGGGCAGAGGAAACTGCGACGTGCTCATTTTGGTGGCATGGTGGACTGTCTAGGCGAAGAATTTCATCAAGCAGTTAGGGATGAAATTCAACAAAGAGGTGAGAACTTACAATAGGAGGCATTTGATTAATTTTATTTTACTTGTTGATTTCAAGGGACAGGGTCATGCCATGCCATTAAGATGGCCTTGAACTTAGTAGCCTGCTGCTTCAGATTTCTAAGTGCTAGAATTACAGGCATATATCACCATGCCCAGCTTGAAAAAAAATCCATAAGACTTTAACAATGCACAAGATTAAAAGAATGAAACTGACTTGAACCTCCTTAGAAACAAACAAAAACATAAGGGAAAATTTCATATTTCTATTCCTTGCCAATAGTTACAGTAGAAACAACCCGTTGCAAAAAATCAATACTCAAGTAAGGCTGCTTATTACTAATTGCAAAAGTCATAGAAAATCTTTTAAGAAAATTATTTTTGTAGTTTTTTGAGAATTTCATACAATATATTTTGATCATATTCATACCTTCTTCTCTCTCCACTGCACCTTACTACCCCCACCTGATTTCATGTCCTCTATTGTTATTTTCAAGATCTATGGAGTCTAATTTGTGTTCTCAAATGTTCTTTGGTGTGGGTCCATCTGCTGGGGTCTGGTCAACCTACTCAACATCACACCCTTAAAGGAAACTAACTCTTCCACTTTTAGCAACTTTCAGTTGACAATAATTCCTCAGCTAGGGATGGGGCTTCTTGCTCATTTCCTCACTTCCATGATGGGATTTTGGCTTGAGGTTATACAGGTTCTGCGCATGTTGTCGTAATTGCTATCTGGAAAACACTGTTTTCTTGAAATAGTTTAACACTTGTGTCTCTTGCAATCTTTCTACCTCCTTTTATACAATGATCCCTGAGCCTTGGGAGGAAAGGATATGATATAGGTGTGTCCCAGGCAGGGCTAAATACTCCATTGTATCTCTTCATATTGACTGGTTGTGGGTCTCCATGTTAATTGCTACCTGCTTCAAGAAGCTTCTCTGATGACATTTGAGAGATGTATTAATCTAGGGTATAACAATAAGTCATTAGGTTTAGGTATTCAAATTAATACACCATTTATTTAGCAGAATATTGGTAGCAGGTACTCCACTATTGCCTGTGTCCCATCTAGCTACAGATTTCTAAGCTTGGTGATAGTGCCAGCTATGGGCTCCATCTTGAAGTGGGCCTTAAATCCAATCAGAAAATTGTTGGTTACTCCCATAACATTCGCCATTATTGCATTAATGTGCATATCTTGCCAGGCCAGTTATTGCAAAATTCACAGGTAGGTAAGGTTGATAATTATTTTTCTCTCCCGGTAGCATGCATAGCACCTTCCAGCACTATGAAAGCTAGAGGTAAAGATTTGAGTTCAATAACAGCTTGTTTACAAAAATCTTGACTTAGAAGAAATGCAAAGTTTTAAAAAGTTTGAATTTCCATATACTTCTGTAATGAGAGCAAATTACTGACATATTTTTAAATTGGTGAATCCAAATACTTTTTGAGATCCTGACTGAGTTTTGTGTGTTTCCAAGTAACTATACTGGGAGCCTGAGTGTAGAGTATTGTTCAAGACAAGAAACTCTGGTAAAAAGTGGAGCTTGAGGCAGATATTTTGGCTTCTTTATTTACATGCCATTTATTTGACTCAATGATCCTTCTCTGCACATCTTTCTTTACATGTGTGTATCCTTAGAGAAGCTGAGTAAATAGATTTGGGCATTTGTGGTGGTTTGAATGAGAATGTCCCCCATAGGCTCTAAGTGTTTGGACATTTTGTCCCAGGAGTGGCATTGTTTTTGGAGGTCTTCGCAGGTCCAAGAAGCACATCATTGGACAGGCTTAGAAGGTTCTTAAGCCTTGCTGGATCTCTGGTCACCCTCTGCTTCCTGTGCCTTCTTGAAGATGTGAGTGCTTAGCTTCTGCTCTTACTCCAGCCACCTCTGCCAGCATGCCTCCCTGACATGATGGACTCTTGCCTCTTTGGAACAGTAAACTAAATAAACTCTTCCTTTTATAAATTCCCTTAGTTGCAATGTTTTATCACAGCAACAGAAAAGTAGCTAATACAGCATCTGATTTTGGAAATAGACTTCTTAGATTCAGGTGTCTTAGGCATCTCTATGAGTTTGGGAAAGTTATTGGATTCTCTGAGTGTTGCTTTCTCCAGATAGTAATTGAACAGTAATACCAACCTTATAAAGTTTGTTAGAATTCAACTGGATGAAATACAGGACACTAGCCTGAAACAGATACACAGTCTTAAAGCATCAAATGTTTTCCAGTAAGTTTTGCTTTTATCAACCAAACTAAAAATGTTCTTTATTTTAAAAGAAACTAATATGCTCAGTGGATTTGGTCAGACACAGAATAAAAAAAAGTTTAGCAAATGTGGTTGTTTTGAAATTGGCCTGTCAATTTCATCAGACAGCCAAATAGAGGACACGGAGCAGATACGATTTAGGCTGAAAACTACTTCTCAATGAAATCTATTTATCAAAAGTGAAGCAACAGTGATACATGCCAGAAGAGGAAGTACGTATTTGTGACTCTGTGTGTGTGTGTGTGCATGTTTTCAACTGTAGTAGAGAATCTATCCACCTAATATAATACTAGTAACTTAGTAATTAGTCAGTAAACTTATTTTATTATTTTAAAATGAATTTTATGTTATTTTTATTCTGAGTGCCTTATAATTGATGCATAGGGAGAAAAGCTATTTTACAAAAAGTTGTCTTAGTTTTTCCTTTTTGAAACTATGACATATGCCTGACTCATATAGATTTTCATTTTAAAAATTAAAGAGGGGCTCAAATGAGTTTAGTTATTTTCTTTGGTGATAAAATGCTCCCCGGAGGTGAACTGAGAGCAATGATAAATCTTTGATGCACCTGTGTAATATAGGCAGCACACTGCTGAGAATACCTGATTGTTGAGGTTTCAGTGACAGAAAACCAACTGCAGGGAATCTGGATATTTTAGCATGCTTCTGACCTTAAATGTTTTATCCACAGGAAAGAATAATGCAGAGTTGAAAATGCTAGCATGATTCTCCAAGCGTGAGGGTCATTTCCTTTCCTTCCATATAACTTGAATAACACTAACCTAAACAAGTTAAAGACAAATATTACATTAACTTTAAAGCAGAGGTCCCCTTTGGTTTAGATTACTGTTATTGAGAGTTTTCAGAACAGCAACTCAGAGGCTGCAGGAATTACTACATTTGGTGCTGGGAAAGGGACTCCATGTAAAACAAAACAGGTTTAACTGGGTGCCAGAAATGGTGGAATGGGAATAACTTTTTCTTCCAACTTCTTTGGTGTTTCAGAATGAAAAGGAGAAAGAATAGGGAAGAAATCAGGTAGGACAGTTATAGAAGAGCATTCTCATTCTCAAGTGTGGGAGCTGAGTTTCTGTAAGAGCAGAGCTCGCTTCCTTCCCTCTGTCCTGTGCAACACAAGGCCACGAGCAGAAACAGGCTTTCATGCTGAGCCACAGGCACCCACATAACTTACAGACATACACTAGTTTGCTTTATGAGTGCTTGTGGTTGTGGGCTGGCAACGCTGCAATATGCTTCCTGTGCAGGGTAAAATTCATGAAGGATGAGTGAAACCCATGACCATATATCTTATGAGTCATAAACACTACTTTATTATGACCAGCACAAAACTGTCTCTTGGATTTAATATTTCTTTGTATAACACTCCTACCATTTACTGTGTACACAATTTTAAGTATATATGATGCTTAGAAATATGTTAATGTTGCATCTATAAGTTTGGAGAGAAAAAGTCCTATATAACAAATTGTACAAAATAGCTTATGAACTTTACTTTCAAAATACATTGGCATACTTTAGTTTCTACCAAGACCTGACATTATAAAATTAGGACTCATTTGTCTGTAACATACTAGATATACCTAGCAAAATAAAATAAAAGTCACATAGAGGATAAGATGGTTAATCTTGCTTCATTGTAAAGCTGCACGGATTTTATTGTACTTCTCCAATTTTAAAAATTCTTATTTCATTTACTTAATTAAATTTTTGTGAAATTTCCATATTTTGGTCAAATAGCCCCCCCCCCCAGTTTTGTCACTCTTTACTTTTTTTTTTACATTTTGTGAAATGCTTTCTTAGTGATCATTTAAATTCTTTTTAAAACATTTTTATTGAATTTTTAGGATTTTCATACAATAAAAATTAGATTGCATTTAGATCACTTTCCTTATCTACATTTTCCCCCATTGTCACTCACCCAATTTAAGATATAAAATACACACACACACACACACACACACACATATATATATGCCTTTAAAGTCTGATTTGTGTCCCAATTGTCCTTCACTGTGGGTCCATCCACTAGGCCCACCAATAGTCCCATCCCTGGAAGACACTGTCTTTACCCTTCTCAGCAGCCATCAATTGCCAAAAGTTACCATATGCCACAATGTGTACTACTTAAAGGAACAGCTCTATTCCATTTCTAAAAGAAAAGTTCTGCACAATATTTTAATAAAACAGTATTCATCAAATAGACTATTTTTACTACTACCTCTAGTGTAAACATTTATCAGACCTTTTAGAACATCTACAAAAATATTTCATAAAAGCACAAAGTTATTTATGCAGCTTGGGAGGAACGTAAGAGTGAACACAGACAGATGTCTTCCGAATATGACCTGTTTCTCATGGGCATACTGGAACATTTGTGACCTTGTGCTTCATCTCAATAACCCCTTGTAGGTTCTGGTACTGCTGCATCTGTTATGTCGCCTAACACCTCTCACTGACTTTTTTTTATTAATCAAGCCAGAACTTCTTTACCTTTACAATATAAGCTTCTTTTTTAAGATAGGGGATATTTAAGAGTCTGTATTTCATCATATATATATAGACTTTCTGTACTTGATCAGGAAATCTTTCCAATGATGATGCACATTTCTTGTTGACCAAATGTGGCAGATGTTAACCACTCCCACCTTTTTTTCTGGTCTTCCCTCACACTTTGGTTTGCTAAGGTTGCATCTTTTTCCTTAAGGATATCACCTCAGGCTCAGAATGTGCCAGGCTCCATGGCCTGAAGCTGAAGTGGTTAAGCTGAGGTCCAGCCAGGGTAACCTTTTGGGTTCCCAAGGTGTTTATTGGGATGGCTGCCATTCTCTTCAGTCCAGTTTAGTAGCATATTGAACTCTGATCTTAACTGCAGCTCAGTTGGTGACCATAGGGCTGGTGTGAGAGATTTGGCAACCAGCTCAGTGAGGTCACAGGTTCAACACAGATTGAAATCACTTTGGGCCCTGGTTTTGGCCAGGCTTGCCTTGAGCATTCTGGGAGCCTCAGCTCAGCCATCCGAGTAACATTTTATGGATAGGTACCCTTAGGTTCTGACTGGGTAGTTTTTCTGTTGCAAACGTTGCTAATACTGAGAAGCTTTATACAAAATTTTAGATTATTTATTGCTTACTCCTCTTGGATTCCATTTATAATTTTGTTCTGGTTGGAGTACTGTACCCTGTTTCATATGGTAGATGATAGTAACTTGTCCTCAGCACCTTCTCTTCGCTCCTCCTTTTACGTATTCCTTCCCATCTCTGTATTCCCATCTCCATATTCCTGTCTCTGACCTCATAGTTCCCTCTCTTCTTTTTCACTGCTTGCATTTCTATTCACACTTTTGTTATTCTTTGTTCCCACTGACCCCTTGATAGGATCTGTTTCTCATTTCATTTAATCTCACCTTTTTTCTGATGTTGCAATACAGAGAGACATGCAGACAAGAATTGCTTATTGGGATTCGGCATTATACAGAATTTCTATTCTTTCTCCTTTACCAGTGATTCATTACTTGAAAATATTGGCATCGATTTCCAGAAACTTATAAATGTCTCTAGTCAATACATCCAAATTTCAAATAAACCTCCAGTGGTTTTGCTAAGAAAGAGTTCAATGTATTATTTTCCTTCATTTCTTGTAAATCACAACAGTGAATGTTTGGAACAAGGTTATACTGGGACATCAAAAGAAACAGGCCTATGTAAATGAGTTTTTCTGGTTCATGATGCTGAGCATCCTCAGGACATGGGTTTGTTAGGGCCCATGAACCCTTTGGCTTCTGGAGCTTGGATATTGCCTACTGTTTTTATACCAGGATCTCAACACTGATGACTTCTTTTGGTGCTGTTATAACAGGCATTCTTGGAAAAATGTGAGAAGATTGAGGTTTTTCAACTCCATACATTTTGGAATAGTATCAAAAAGGCTGATGTCTCAAGTCCTCTACTATTGCTGTAATAACAATTATGCACACTATACCCCAAATCATGTCATTTTCCTGTCAAATCTTTAATGCTTAAAGAAGACCTTGTTAGGTGGCAACTACTTTAAAAATTACCACTGTGCTTATATCATGTATTAAGCCAAAATGGATCAAAGAGTTAAATGTGAGTGTAAAATTATAGGAAAAAGATGTGAAAATCTTTGTGACCTTAGATTAAGCTATAATTTCTTAGCAATGGCACCAAAAATCATGAAATATAAAGGAAAAAATGATAATTAGCCATTATCAAAATTAAAGACTGCTGTGCTTCAGAGGACACTAAGAAAGTGTGAAAAACCCCAGAGAATGGAAAATGTATTTGCAAGATATATATATTATAAGGGATTTGAAGCTAGACTTGATAAAGGACTATTTACAATCCAATAATAAAGAGCAACCCAATTAAAAATGAAAAGAAGTTCTAGGTCTAGATATTTCTGTGAAGAAGATATACAAATGGCCAAGAAAAAAATCTCAATACTATTATCGACCATGGAATGCAAGTCAAACCATAATTATACAACATTTTATACCTAGTAGAATGATTATAAAAAAAAAGACAGTAAGAACTGGAAAACACAGGGCAAAATTAGTATACTTTGTGGATGGAACTTCAAGATGTGGTGTTGTTACTTTGGAAAGCCATCTGATAGTTTCTGGATCAATTAAACAAAATTATCATATATTCCAGTAGCTCTATTCTGGCTAAACATTCAATCAATATGAAAAGTTTCACACAAAAACTTGTTCAGGATGGTCTTATTCATAGTAGCTAGAAGCAGCTAAATATCAACCAATGGATGAATGGATAATTGAATATATCAATCTGTACAGTGAAAAAAATAATGGTAGATGTTACAACCACATTGACTCTTGAAAATAATACTCAAAATGAAAGAAGCCAATCACTTGTCACCAGATGTTGTATAAGTCCATTTTGTGAATGCTCACAGTAGGCAAAGACAGAAGGAGGATTAATGGTGACTTGGGGCTGGAGATTAGAGATAGGGGAATACAACAGGTGGAGAGTGAAGAATGAGGAGCAGAGATGCTCTGGGGAGTACTAAAATGCTCCGAAGTTGATTATGCTTATAGATGAACAACACTGAATATTTAAAAGCAATTAAACAGTGACGGAACCCGTATAACATGTGAGTTTTAGTTCAATAAAACAAAACACAAAAATGTTCACTGTTTTCAGAAAATTGTTTTGCTTGATGAGGGCAATTTAAGTCTAAGGAGGAAGACCATCAAAGAAGTATCTTTGGAAATATTTAGATGGAGGTAAAGGTCACAGACGGCTCTTTGCACCCTGCCAAAATCACTTAATGACTGGAGAAAATACAATAAAAACAGAGGAGAAGCTTCTAAACCCAAGTCTCCAAGTAACGTAAAAAAGAAGTTCAGTAAAGAGCACAGGGCGTATCAAAGCTGGATGGAAGAAATCAATACTTGGTGCTAAAGCAGGGCTTGGAATGGGAACCAATATCTCTAAACAAATCCAGCAGCCAGGAGTCTTATGCTTATGCTTAGCCATAAACAGCACTAGAAAAGCAGTCTCTACAAGTCCCAGGAAGCAGAAAGAAAACTGCCTATTTGTTCAGAACTCTGATTTGGAAAGGCTACATCTGTGCTGTATATTGTTTTATGGTCTGGATTCACACTACTCTTATATGAGTTTTAAACAGAAAAAAATTTCAAAATTGACCCATATGTAATAAAAATAATTGCAAGTGTCCCAGCAGATGAGACCTCATTATGCTACAGGGCTCGTTTCTTGTAGGGATGGCCTCATGTAAAACAATTGCCATAAGTAGAAAAAAAATCAGTTAATGGTTAAAATTCAAATAATATAAGAAAATAAATCAGCCTAAGGTAGAACCAGAAAATAAAATATGAGACATTAAACAATTAAATATACATGAATATGTCTCAGTTGTATAGTACTTGTCTAGCATCCTTGAGGCCCTGAGTTTAATCTGTAGGGCCACAAATATATCAATAATATCAGCAACCACACAAAACAAAAAGTACCTCAATAAATATTTTTAAAAAGTTAAATTTAAAATACTAAATGGTACAAATTATAAGACATTTATGATAAGAGAACTAAAATGGAATTTCTATAAATAAAATCATCAGTGGATCTGATGAACCATGGACTAGACAAATCTAATGAGACAGTCAGTTTGAAGATAAATATAAAGATATCACTCATTATGGAATACATGAATCTAGAAATATAAAAGATGGATCGGCACGACAAAGAATTGAATAAAATAAATAAAACAAAGGAGAAGTTCTAGTATAAGAACAAACACAGACTGTGACACAATAGCCAGATAGACAACACTGGAGAATATTCATGATTTACAGAAAGAAAGCAGTCCCCATATTGAAGGAAAAACTAGGCCTATTCAGAGAACCATCACAGAAGCAGAGGTATCCAGGTGTGGTGATGCATACCTATATCTTCTGCTGCTTGGTTAGGCTGAGACAGGGGGAATCACTCTATGCCTGGGAATTTGAAAAGTAGCAGGAAACTATATGATAATTATGAGTGATTGGCAGCTTAACAGGTTTTAGAATCACCATGTAAACAAATCTCTGGGTATATCTGGGAGACATTATCTAGATTAAACTGATTAAGATAGAAAGACTCTCCTTAAACGTGGGAGCATCATTCCATGGGTTGGGGTCATGGACTGGGTAAAAAGGAGAAGAATGAGCTCCAGCTTTACTGTTAAGTGCTTCCGGACTATGGATACAATTTGGTCACCTGCTTCTTGCACTTTCTAGCCATGATGGCCTGTATCTCCTTGAATTGTGAGTCAAAGTAAACCCTCCCTCTTTAAGGTGCTTAACCAGGTATTTTGTCACAGCAACAAAATAAAAAACTAATATACCTTGTCTCAAAAAAATAAGGATCCTAAAGATGAAAGTTATATTATCTATAGTAATGTAGCAATAAGAATATTAATAGAGTTCTAATAATCTAAACAAATGCCAGGAGACATCATAAATGAGTGTTTAAATACTGAGGGAAAATTAACAATAGCTATAATTGTGCATAATTGAGGAATAAAAGGAAGTGAAGATATTTTCTGTTAGAAAGAATGAGAGAATTTTTCCTTTATGGACTCCTGTGAGGCCAATCACTAACTTTAAATAAAAAGACATTGACATTAGAGAGAAGCAACATGGTTTAAGAAGCAATGGTTTTTTAAGAAGTAGCTAATATTGACTTTCAATCAGGTAGAGATAAATTTATAGACAACATTGATGCTCTGGGGGTCTAGAATTAAAGTCTCCTAAACTTACCCATAGTTTAGAAGAAGAAAGATAAATTAATAAAAATGTAATAATCAAAGTACGTTATCTGTAAGTATGAAAATGTCCAGCTGATAGCACTATTGAGACCTGTGGACCATGAAGGCTCTGCCTTCATCAAAGGATCAATCTGTTAATTGAATCCTGTTTTGATGGTATTCTTAGGGGACTGATAGAGAATTAGGAAGTGGGGCTTGTTTGGGGAAGTAGGTCATTGGGTCATAATTCTGAATTGTTTCTTGCTTCTGGCTGCTTCCTGTCTCCAACTCCTTGAATATTACAAAGTGAACAGTTCCACTGCCTTATGCCTTCCCCACCATGACATTCTGCCTCACCATCACCTGAAAGCAGTGGAGCTAGCTGACCACGGACTGGAAACTTTGAAACTGTGTATCAAGAGAAATCCATCTTCCTTTAGAAGTATTCATCCCATGCACATACTTATCTCAGTGAGAAAATCCTATCACATCAAAGTTTATTTATAAACTAGGCATGTACTGTACCCCTAAATTCAACTATTTAAATGCAGAATCTCTCCAAAGTGGTAAAACTCATAATTCAAATAAAAAGTTGTTTATAATATACAAATGTGAATGTTTTTATATAGTATATTAAATACATAATATAATTCAAAAGGAAAAAATGATATATCAGGCATATTTAAACAAACATTTAAAAGCAAGTGATGTAGCAGATGGATATCAGACAAAATGGAATTATTACATTGAAAAAGTTGAAATAACACTAATAAAACCAATTTATCAAAATAAAATATGAAGTGAAATAAACAAGTAAAATGTTAACATAATAATTTTATGAAATTAATAAAATCATAACCCAAGTAGTTGTTAACATATTTCTTAGATAATATTACTTGACCAGTCAAAAACATCTTGAGATGATATGCAAGATTTCAATAACTCAGTTATACAAGTTGATCTGACAGATATACAGACAACTGCAGACTCAGCAAATGCACATCTTTTGTTTCCACAGGCACAAGCTCAAAGGCAGTCTACTTTGGAGGTTATAAATGCATACTCTGGTTGACCGTGTTTGAGCTCTAGCATTTAACTTAATAGTTATGGTACTTGTTTAATTTATCTTACCTTACTATAACTCAAAATTGTAAATTATAGGTAGTGATAGTATCTAGGGCTTTTGTGAATCTTAAAACATGTAAGCTCTTTAGAATAGTGACTAGCATGTAAAGTGTTGACAAATGTGAGCTGATGGTGTCAACATGTACGTCTGTAAAAGAAGTTGTCCAAAGTTCTATGAAGTCAGTTCAATCTAATTCTACATCAGCTACAGAAAATAGCCCCCTCTTCCACGGAGCTGGAAATGGAGAAATAGACTTCTAAATAATTCATGAGTTAATGAAGAAAGAAAAATAGATATCATACAATATTTATAATTGAATCAGCAAACACAGTACACATAAAACCTTACAGAGCACAGTAATCACTTAAATAGAAGCTTACAATTATCAACGTATTTATTAGAAAACAAGTCATTTAACCCTTACCATTCCATTCCATTATTTATCATTTCTGCTTCATACAACCTGTGTTCTAGTCCTCTTCCCTTGAAACCTCCCCTCAATCTCCCCTCTCTATGCCACCTTGCTATTTTCCTGTCTTCTGTGGGTAATCTGGTTTAAACACATGTGGGTCTCTTCCCACTCCTGTCCCGTGGCTCTCGGGAAGCCTTTGCTCACCAACTCCAATTGCAAAGACCCAAATTGGTCTGGGTTCATCCTGGGGAAAGATACATGCTAAGCCCCTTCCCATTGTTATCGGGGGGTCAGGTCCCTTCCAGATACTGTCTAGTGGATCCTTCCACCTTACTAGGATTTGTGGGAGGTTTACCGGTGTTTGCCAATGTGTAATAATGGGGGGTCAAGTCGAATTTTTGTATATATTAAATAAATTTAGATTGGTTAAGGCCATAGACAATTGTATGTTTGGGTAGTATATGCCCCCATTTTGTTTTTTAAGTTGAGATTTCAGGGTTTGATGTGTTCTTTCAATAATCCCTTGTCCTTGGGGGCTGTAGGGAATGCCCATGTGATGGGTTATATTCCAAAGGGAACAGAAAGCCTTAAAGGAGGAACTAATAAATTCAGGCCCAATGTCAGTTTTTATTTGGGGATTGCCATGATTGCAAAGGTAGTAAGCATGTGGGCAATAAGTTTTTTGGTATTTTTGTTGGTGTGGGCAGAGGCCCAGATAAACTTGGAATAGGTGTCAATAGTGACAAAAACATATTTTTGGCATTCAAATTGGCGAACATATATGACATCCATTTGCCATAGGGCCTTGGCCTTTAGACCACAGGGGTTGGTTCCCACGATCTAACTAGCAGCGGTATACAGGAGTGATGCACAGGAGGAGCAAATCTGTAGAATGTGTTTTAGGTGGACCATTGGGATATGGGGAAGCTCGCTTGACGGCCTCTGAGGTTAACAGGGCTGAGGGAGTGGAATTTATCTGCTTCCCCAGTGGACTCTTCTTTTAAAGGCCCCAGTTGATGTGATGTGGTTGGCAAGAATGTTTCCTTTAGATAAAGGTTCAGGCAGGGGGCTATGAGACCTAATATGTTGTATGTATATGGGGGCCATCTGTCCCTGAAGCAGGGAGGACACAAAAATAAGTAAGGGAGATAACGGGCTACCATCTAGTCTAACATATGATGGAGAGAGTCAGGGGAGGAGGTTAAATACACAAACACTATCAGAAACTATGTTAAAGGGGTCTGGGAATATTCAGGGAGTTCTTGGAAAAGAACAATAGGGGAGCTGTTAATGTCAGTTTGGATAATTGCGGTGGCCCCTTTGAAACCTCCCCCGCAGTAAAGACGGTGGGGCCCATTAATGGGTGAGGGAGAAAACAGGCGAGGTGGCTTCCAGGAAAGTAGGGGTGGCCCGCCGTCCGTTTTTCTCAGGGTTAATGGTTATCAATTTGACCTGGAAAGCCCAGGAGGCTGATGGCTACTCAGGAGTGATTATTCATCAGCCATTGGATGTTGGTTAGGGAGAAGAGAGTAATGATTTTATTTTCATAGAGTTTGTAGGGATTGATCCCTACCAGTCCGGATCATGTTGGCTAAGGCATCCATCTCCGTTAAAAGATGGGGGGCACCACCAGTCAGGGTGTGGAGCCATTCCAGGACCTCTTGGGCGTGGTGTAGGGTCCCAACCAGTGAGGGGGAGGTATTAAAGATAAGGAGGCTAACAGGAGAGGAGGGCACATAGCGGGCCCGGGACATGTCTTGTAAGGCCCTATTGACAGTATTAAGGGCCTCAGAGGCACTTTTATTAAGTGTGCATTTAGAGGAAGGGCTTTTGTCCCCTTTTAGGAGGTCGAAAAGGGGTTGGAGGACACTAGTAGGGAGGGAAAGCCATGGTCGTAGACAATTTAAATTGCCCAGAAAGCTCTGGAGGAACGCTAAATTAAGGTTAGAGGGGACTGGAGGACTGGTTTGAAGGGTCTTATAGCAGTAAGGGTAATTTTTGTGCCATGAAATCTGATTGGCAGAATTAGTTGGATTTTTATAGGGTGATTTTGCGACCACAGGCTTCAAGGGAAGGGACCAGTTGGTCTCTTAGGATGGTGGGGCTTGACTGGGATTTGTACCAGATGAGAATATCATCCATATAGTGGTAGAGCCCCCTGTCAATATGAGGTTTGAGTGCCATGGATACCACCTCTTGGCAGATTGTAGGGCTGTTGGCCATTCCCTGGGAGAGGACTGTCCATCCATACCGGTCGATGGACAAGAATTATTTACGGAAGGCACATAAAAAGCAAAACATTTGCAGTCCTCGGGGTGTAGGGGAATGGAGAAAAAACAGCCTTTAATATCTATAACTAATAGGGGATATTAGCTGGTGTAGCTGATATTAGGGAGAGGCCTCATTGTGGGGAGCCCCATATATACATGATTTTATTGATAATCCTTAAATCTTGCAATAACCACCAGCCTCCTGACCTTTTATAATTGTGAAGATTGGGTTGTTCTAAGGGCTGGGAGAGGGGTGGATATGACCTAATTGTAATTTTTCATGGATGAGCTGTTTGAGAGCATGTAATTTCTCCCTGGGTAGCGGCCACTGCTCAACCCAAACTGGATCATCTGATATCCAATCTAGTCAGGGAGTTTGTTATTTGGCAGTGGCCATTAGAATGGGGGTGACCGGAAGAGGGGCAGAAAAGGCAAGGAGATTGGTGGTAATAGTAACAACAAAAGGGCGTATACAACGTGTGGTTCCATCAGGGTCTTCCATTATGAGGGTGCCTTTTGTAATAAAGGCTTGAGAAGCACCTCCGACCCCCACTAGTTGGGGGCCAGAAAGCATCGTACAGTTTGAGGGGGCCTCTTGTTTTCTAACGATGGTTCTGTTGGCCCCTGTGTCCATGAAGCATTTGAAGGTTTACCCCCTATTTTAATTATTATTTGAGGATGCGTTCCTTCTAATATGCTGGTGGTCCAGAGGGTTTTAATAGTATTTGTATGCCTTCTTACTGATGGGGCTGGAGTTTGCCCCACTGGCAGTTTAAAGGTTGTAAAGCTTTGCCCTTTTTGTCATACCAAGAGTAGCAGTCTTTCTTTGAATAGTACACTTTTCTGCATTGGGGGCATACGGTTTGGGGGGCATTTGATGTTTTGGAGGCGGGTATTTCTTTGGGGCATTTTTTTTCCAATGTCTCTTTTTCTCTGCATTTAAAACACCATCCTCCCCGCCTCCGTTTTATTGTGGTTGTGAAAGCTTGTGCTAAAAAGGTGGCCTTATGGACAGCTGTACCTATATCTTGAGTGGCCACTATCCATCTATCATAATGTTCTTCTTTCAGGCCCTGACAAACTTGTTGACATTCAGAGGTCCATTCCATCCCAGATTATATTGTCCCATTAGAATGTCCCTTGCCCCCGGGTCAGAGATTTTTCTCTCTAAACTGCCTTTGGCCTTCAGTATGAAATCAGACATGGAGGGGCTCATCATATTTCTGACTGAGGAACATTAGGGATGAGTCTGCCAGAGGTCCTGAGGGGGGTGTGGTAAATTTGATCCCAGGCCTAGAGGGCACAAAGGCACACACTGTCATGATAACCAGGAGGGTGGGCTGCTTGTTGGATTCCAGTGGAATAATTGCCTTGGTCAGGTAATGTTAGCCTGGTTTATGTTTTTATGGGTTTGTTGGATGCAGTCGTCCCTATAAAGGCTTCCTATTGGCAAAAACATGGATGAGACAATTAGGAGCTACATAAATCTCGCCAAAACTGGGGAGAATTAAGGGTGGCATGGAAACTCTGGAGAATGGACTCAGTCCATGGGGCTTGAACTCCATCTTCCTGGACTGCTTGCCGAAGTTCTTTGAGGTCTCTGTCTTGGTACAGATACCAATTTAGGGGCCTGTTTCTGGTGGCATTAACATTAACAGGCATAGTTTGGCTTTCGGGTCATTGGGTGTCCCTTATTTTCCAGAGTTGCTGGGCTATGTGGGGTTGGTGCTGAGGGGACAGTGGGGGGTAGTCCTTCTTTTCTGGTGAGGGGTACAGGGACAGAGGAGGACATGGGGGGGGATTCTGTTTTAAAGTTTGATAGTTCTCTCCAGTGCCCTCTGTAGCTTGTTCAAGTGACACCAGGTCAACTCTAGGGTGATCTTTAGGATATTCTTCATTGGATTTCTTAGGAGAGGGCTCCAAGGGATTTTTGGAGTGTTTCTGGTCTTGTGAATTGGGTTGTTGAGGTGGGGGGGTGACACACTGTCTAACAGCTGCAATAATGGAGAGGAAGTGGAGACAGTGAGGGGTGCCTTCCTGAATTTCCCTGCAATGGGCCAGGTAGGCTCTCTTAGTCCAGGAGTTGGGTCCCCTGAGGCCATCCAGGAGGTGATACTGAGGACTTCATCTCAAAAAGAAGTAGCCTGTTTCTGGGAAAGTCTAACCCCTTGACTTTTGAGAAGGGCCCAGAGGCACCAAATTTGGGGGTCCCTTTGATGGGTGGGTGTGATGCCCATGAGAGGAAAGGAGGATGTGCTGGAGTCCTAGGGGAACATTCCTGATCCGAAGGTCCTCGGTGGATTCTGCCTAGTCCAAGGCATAAACCTGATGTCAAGTTTCAGGAAACTGGCAACTGCCCTAAGGGCTTTTATCTGGTCATTGAGTTACTGGGTTTTTATGACAGAAAGATTTTATTTGACAAAGGATCATTGCCGACACCCAGTTGGGCAGTCAGGGTCTGGTCAGAGGATGTGGGGCCTTTCGCTAATACCAGGGAGTAGCCTGGTCAGAAAGCATCAGTTGCCTTTCTGCCATAACCAGTCCCTCATGACAGCACAAACTGAAAGTAAAAGGGATCGGAAGGAGCTTGTGGATGCTCGGTTCAGCATGGCCAAGGCTTGCCAGCCGATGTCCCTCAGGAAGGGAGTACTTACCCTCACTCTGTGCATCCCAGAGGAGTCCCTTGGAGTCTTATGTTGGGCTCCAGTGGTTGGCTCTTCCCACTCCTGTACTGCATGGCTCTTGGGAAGCTGTTGAGCATTGGCTCCGATGGCGGGGGACCCAGGCGGCAGGAAGGCCTGCAGGGGACAGGTTCTTGGGAGGCGGCGAGTATGCCGGGAAAGAAGACAGTGGACAAAAAGAAGACAGTGGACAGCTCATTTATAGTAGGGAGGAAGAACACTTACATAGGGTTTTTTTGGTGGTGGGATAAGTGTTTTGGTGGGTAAAATTGGGGTGGTGTTATCTCAAGTGATGTGGCATTTCAAACACACACACCCAGAGACTCAAACATAATAGCGACATGTAGAAGAGAGAACTTGCAGCATTTGTCTTTCTGAATATGGGTTACAGCACTCAGCATGATTATTCCCAGCTCCATTCGTCCACCTACCAATTTGAAAGCAGGGTACAGGATGGTGCGTGGGGGTGGATAACTAACACTAAATCTTTGAATAAAACCCCATGGTTTCATAGGCCCTAGGTCCTAAGGGAAAACCTAATACTATTATTACTCTAAATGTTTCTTATCTTTACACCCACAGAGTATAACATCCTCTCAACTCTCATCAGAGAAGCTTATTTTTGAAGTAGATGGTGATTAATGCAGATACCCACAACTTCCCAACATGCAGAAAAGTAGAGACTGTGGAGTACTGAGCTTTAAATGAGACACCTATATTACACTCCCACCCCCACGGCTCAGAGATCATGGAAGCCGGGGGCAGAAAAGTTGTAAGAGCCAGAGGTAGTAGACATTTGCAGCTCAGTGGTATTTGCTAGACATGGCAAGGCTACTGCATATATGAACTCACAATGGCTGTGAAAGATCTGCACAAGATCACGTCAACCAAAATCTCAGCCTGAATTGAGGAGAAGCTCATGAAGTTCAGGGCCTGGCTGAGGGTCTAGTGGCATTCAGTGTCTGCTGGTGGAGGAAAAGACTGTTTTCTACATGTATGAGGTTAATTTGTGTTAATTAAACGCAAACTAGAGTTACTTTGGAAGAAGAAACCTCATTTGAGGAATTTCCACCAGATTGCCATGTGGGCTTATTTGTGAGGCTTTTTCTTAATTGCTAATTGATGCACAAGAGCCTGGCCCAATGTGGGCACTGCCATCCCTGGGCAGGTGGGCCTGGGCTGTGTAAGAAAAGTAACAGAGTAAGTCCACGGAAAGCAAGCCAGTAATCAGCATTTGTCTGTGATCCTTGCTTCAGTTCTTGCCTTCAGATTCCTGCCTTGAGTTTTTGCCATAAATTCCCAGTGATGGACTATTGCCTGGGAGTTGTAAGATGAAATAAACTCTTTGGTCCCTAAGTTGCTTTTGGTCGGAGTGTAGACAGTCTTACCCCCAGGCACATGCAGGGATCAATAACTGGACTCAGTGAGTTTAAAAAGAGAGCACATAAAATTGAGAGGAATCATTGGTCAGGGTATAGGTAAAGGAGGAATTACAGGAGAGGTAATGGGAGTGAATTTGATTAAAACATTTGCATGAGTGTGTGAAATTCTTAAACATTAAAAAGATATAAATAAGAAAAAAGAAGATAGTCATTTGAAAGTCAGTATATGAGGGCACATCACAGCAGGAAGAAGATGAACAGAAGAGGGACTACAGAGACAGTGAAAGGAGAGAAATATAACACCACACAAGATAAAAGCTGGAGAGGTGACTCTGTTCAGGAGTTAAGAGCACTGGTTGTTCTTGAGAAGAACTTGGGTTCAGTTCCCAGCATCCAAATGGCAGCTCACAACTGTCCTAACTCCAGTTCCAGGGGATCTGCCTTTTTCTGCTTCCTTGGGTATTGTGTATCACAGGTGCACTTACATACATGAAGGCAAAATGCTCGCACACATAATAAATAAATAAATAAATAATTTTAAAAGCCACAAGGTAGTAACTTAGCTGTGAAAAAGAACAGAAAAGTGTAATAATTGACTATAAGGAATGCTGCATACACTCCAGTGGATGGTCCTACACTCCTGCACCCACTGGCAGTACAAGTGAACTCAGTGGATTTACAAAACATACACGAGGTTGGGAGGGAAACGGGGTGGTGGCAGTACGGGAGGAGTTGGAGGGGAGGGAGTGAGAATGGATTTAACCAGACATTATATGGGCATATACAATTCTCAAACAATAGATTTTTTGAAAAAATAGATTTTGAGGGGCTGGAGATATGATTCAATGGTTTAAGACCCTGGCTGCCTTTACAGAGGACACGGGTTTGATTCCCAGCACCACATAGCAGCTAACGACTGTCAGTAACAGCACTTCCAGGGGAATCCAACATCCTTTTCTGAGGGTGTTGCATGACACTGGTGTATTTACATAAATGCAGGTAATACATACATACACATAAAATAAAATATCTAAAAGACTGAATTTTTTTAAAAAGTTAAGAAATATAAGTCTATGGCAAGATTTATCAATTTGAAAAGCACACATTAACACATATGGTTAATTTAAGGAAGAAAATATCAGTCTGGTGAAGAGATTTAAATTCTGAAAGAATAAACTGGACATGTTATACCAGATAAGCTGAAACCTTAGATTAAATGAACAATTTTCCAAATGTAATTTCTAATATCAACATAGGAAAATAGAAAAAATATATTAATAACTTTGTAAATTTATTTTTATTTTATAAGTATGATTGTTTTGCCTGCATGTGCTTAAGTGCACCCATGCATACAATTCCTCTGGAGGCCAAAAGAGGCCATTAGATCCCCTGAATCTGAAGTTACAGACAGTTGTTAGTCTCTATGTGGGTGATGAAAACTGAACCCACCCAGAGCAACCAAGAACAGCCAGTGCTCTTAACTGCTGCTGAGCAGTCTTCAGCCCCTATACTAAAATTTTAACACTGAATTGATAGTAAAAATGCTGCCTTGTTTCCCAAAGACACATGCTTGGGTTTTATATTTATTGTAGTTGGGCTCTAGGCCTATGAAATAAGAAAATCATGCGGGGATTAATAAATAACAGAATTATTCATTATAAATAGAATATCTAGAAGCATCAGACAAACTTTTGTATTCCATGGTTTTGCTGCACTAGTTAAGAATTTTTATAGTAATTATACTTTAAAAAATAAGTATCATTACCTTATTACCTTAAAATATCTTGTTGTGGGAGCCAAGGTTCCAACATCTGAGAGGACTTCAGAGCATCAGTTAGGGCAGAGCTTGAAACTAGAATCAGAAAGAGCCAGATTCCTAAACTACAGTAGTATTTGCTCTTAGATCTAGTTATTAATCTCAGGGAAATTTCTTCAATGAATGGCTTTGCCTTTGTTCTCTGTCTAAGGAATAAAATGAATAGTCAATAAATTAGAATGAAAAAGGGAAAATAGCAGTAACAGTTAAAATGCCTATTGTATATCTAATTGTTAATTTATTTAATACCTTTGTTACAAAACAGAGTATAGCTCTTAGAGTTTGACTATATGGAGAATTAAGATAATGGTGTGGTATAAAAGTCAGAGAGGAGATAGACAGATCAGATAGATTATTGATGACACTGAAGTAATTAGTTCAACAAATAGAAAACCAGATGTATAACATACATTTAAAACCCAGTGAAGTCCAGGACAATTTTAAGACAAATATATGAAAGGCAATTTTTAATTATACAAAATACAGAGGAACGTGTGCAGATACATTTGCTCTTGAAGTATAGAGTGATCTGTTTAAACATATATTGAAAGGGATGAGGTGCGAGTTTGCCAAGCATACACAAGGGTTAGATCACTAAAAAGCAAACAAATGAATAAAACAGAAGGAAAACCGAGGAGATTGCTCAGTTTGATTACACAAAACTACTTAAACTTGCAATATATCAAAGTAAAAGTTAAAAAGCTAGCCAAGACCAAGAAGTGATAGTTAATACTGTGTCACAATTGCAGATGACAATAGACATTGAAAGATCAAGGATACGTAATCTTATTATAAATCTATTTTTAAAAATCTTGTTATAAAATCTATTATTTTAAATCTTATTATAAAATCTATTATTTTAGAACAATTAAAAAACATCTGCTAACACCGAATCCGTGAGATGTTAAAGGGAACTGGAAATAAATTCTGCTGATGGGAAAATAATTTGCCAAACCATATTATCCAGAAGAAATATTATCCATACAATATCCAGACATGCTGAAAATTTGCTTTTTAAGCTAGTAATTGCACTGATAGATTACGCTATAGAGATTCCCATGTCTATACCATGCATTTTCTTTGCAGCATTGTTTTTAATATTGAAAGCTTGGACATACAACGGATGGCCATTTACAGAGGAAAGGATAAATGCATTGTGAAATATGAATTAAAGTAAATGAGTGAGTTCATCATGTAGCCATATTAGCTAAAGTTTGAAAACATAATGGTAACAAAACATAAAAGTATGGTATGATAAATTCTTTATGAACATATATATATATATATATATATATATATATATGATCAAATATCAAATACTGATCAGGAAGGGTTTGCAGCAACTTTAGTATGCTAGTTCTGGAGAAGAAGAAAATAGAAAAACATTAATTCTTGATGATGAACATGTAAGTATTTTATATAACCTTCTTCTTATATTTTTACATGAGAGAAATCTTAGCAAAATTCCAGTCCACATGGCATCTTTATGAATGTCTAAGCTCAGACTGTGAGAGAGTAGCTGGCAGGTATGCAATGAGGAAGGGAAGTCTCAGCATGGCCTACAACCCCAAAAGGATCACTACTGAGAGATTTATGACAACTGGCATGCACACACTATGGCACAACCAGCCTACTTGCAATATTAAACACATTCATCCCTATTTACATGACTTACATATATTTTAATATCCACAAGCCATGACTATGTTTATAGTTTCTGAAAACCAAAAGAGCATCAACATATAAAATATTTTTTAAAGTAAAAAAGGGATGCATACACTTATAGATTTCTTCTTCAAATATTTTATATGCCTGTATTTTTCCAGTATTCTAAAATTAGACATGTGATTTGGGCAGTCAATGTTTTGTGTAGAACAGAGTAGCATATTTGAACTCAGACACTTGTAAACTCTATAAGTAAATTTATTTCTATTTAAGAGAGGTGAAGTTAGCAGACAGAAACTGGGCATAATATTAGCACATTTAAAATTAGGTTTTGTTCATACTTTTATTATAAAATTATTTGTTCTTTAATCATTTTAATTAACAATTATTCCTCCATAAATTTTAATATTCCTAACTTTTATGAGTATAGTTATATTGTAAATATCTTAGAACTAATAAGTTTTAAATAATATTCTTAGTAAACTACATTTCTTCAGAAGGTCTATACTTATATATATGCAGATGTTTCATATTAGTGCTACAAACTCTATTAATTGCCTCCCTGGGTTACTTTCCTTAAGGGTCTCACTTTAAGAACCTATCATAAGGTTGCTAGGGTAGTTACATGACATGAGCAATGAAGAAAGAAAGAAGATGAAATCACAGCATTGCACAGAGTGTTCACTGATTACAGGAAAGACTCAGAGACCCACATAAGCATAGTGCTATAGTCCAACACAGAGAATATGGACTTATAATCCGGATGTGATTCTAGGCTCCAGTGTGGACTTTTTGGACTTCTTATGAACAACATTTTTATCTTTTTTGTCCATTTGCAAAAAATGGGGCTCTGGGATTTGGGGGAGATAGATATGATAATTTAGTTTTATGGTGAATAGCTATGAGAAATACTATTATCACTTGTTCTTTGGTTGACACCTTAGTGCCCATTAAACATCAGTGTTCCTTCCACTCCCCTTATTGCATGCATTCTTTATCTTCAATCCATAAGGGCAATGAGCAAATTCAAACTGATTTGAAGAAAAATTATAAGCAAAACCAATGACCCAAGACTTAATGAAATCTTGTTCATGCAATAAAACAAGAGGGAACATTTACTCAGGATTTAAAAAAATATATTTTTTATTAATTCTTTGAGACTTCCATACAGTGTTATTTTGGTCATATTCACCCATCCTCTGCCTCCATCCAGATCCACCTCCACTTCCCCAACCACCATGCCTCATGTTCTCCCATCCCTATTGCATCTAATTTGTGTTTCCTAAAACTCTCAACTGTAGAGCCTGTCTTGGACTGTGGTCAACCTACCAGGGACCACACACTCAGAGAAAACTGACTCTTCTCCCAGGAGTTATCAGATACCAATAGGTCCTCAGCCAGAGATGAAGCTTCTTGCCCACTTCCTCACTCCATGCTTGGTTTTATCTGGATTGGGCTTGATAAAATCTTACACATGCTGTCACAAAGTGCTGTGAGTTCGTGTGTGTAACTGCTCCGCTATCTGGAAAACACTGCTTCTCTGTACTCATTCTGTACCTCTGGCTGTCAAAATTTTTCTACCCCTTTTTCTTCGAAGATCCCTGAGTCTTAGGAGGAAGACTGTGAAATAGATGTTCCATTTAGGGCTAAGATAGTGGCATGGATATTATAGGAATAACCAACCATGCTCTGCTTGGAATTACGCCTGTTCTTGAAAATGGAATACTAACTGGCATTGTTATCAGGGCCAGGAAACTGTGGCTAGGTAGGTTAAAGGCTACAGGAGACAGCCTAAGTCTAATATTTTACTAAGTAGGTGTCGTCTTAAAACAAATCCTAATGACTTATTGCTAAACCCATAGACTAGTGTATCTCTCATCCCTCAGAGAAATTCCTTCTTGCGGAAGGAAATTAACATAGAGACTTACAACTATCTTAAGCGCAGAAAGTAAGAGGATTCAGTTCTTAGAATTCACAGTGGAATAGATTTGGGGTTCTATGCACCCCCCCCAATAAATTGTATGCAGATTTTTTTGTGTATATGTACTTACTTTATTTGATAAATTAGTTTATATTGCATTGTATTCTCAGAGTGTCCATACCTTTTGAAATTATTAAGAAATTTCAGCTCTTGAACATGAGTGCAATATCCTTTATACACATGAGGGTTATTAGGGTCATCTAGATAATTTTTAACATTTTGTAAAAATATTTGGCTTCAGGGCTGGAGAGATGCTCAGTGGTTAGTTACACTGGCTGTTCCTGCAGAGAACCCAGGTTAGATTCTCAGCACCCACACGGCAGCTAACAACCATAACTCCAATTCCAGGGGATTCAAAACCTTCTTCTGACCTCCAGGGACATGTCTTGCATGACACAGGTGAACTTACACACATGCAGCCAATACACTCATTATAAAAAATAAAAATAATAAATTTAAAAATATTTTGATTCAGTCCTGCTACCCAGGCTCTCTCTGCTTCTTTAGTTTATTGATCTTGTGGATTAAATAACATTTTATGTTGTGAACTCTCAGTTTTCTTCTCAAAGCCCTATTTTCCTTCTGCACATCTTACTTCCATGTAATTCTATCACTGAATACTCTGATTCTCTGCTCATTGACCACTTGTGAGTTCTGTGTTAATCACCTTCTGCTGCAAGAAGAATTTCTCAGATGGAGGTTAATGAGCAACAACAGCTTATTATGTTCAAAACAGAATTTTCCACTCTTTACACACTCAACAGTATAACTTCCTAGACTTTTATGTAGAAGGAAATGATACCTCCATTCTTTAAGTTGTGGAAATCAAAAATAGTATCTAGCATTTTCCATAAACCTCTGCTGCCAAAGGAGAATGAATCCGACAAATGTACTTAGAAGTGATAGACCTTGGACAATAGCTTGGCAGTTTGAATATCAGGGTCTCCAGGAAAGAACTATTATTTAGAGAAGCAAAGATGACTTTTGTAGATAATACATCTTGAGTTTTGCTTTGAGGAAAGCACAAAAATCATTTTGCAGGTAGAGGTAGGTATTCAGTGGTATCTGGGAGGGTCTCTCTGCCCTGCTTGCTCTTTTCTATGAACTATTTTAAAGCAGATTTGTATATGAATAGAAATGACCCAGTTTTAGGGAGTAAAAGATCATGTCAAAACAAGATGACTCAGTGCTGTAGTGAGAGTTGAGGGCTGAGCCATTTCCTCTATCAGTGGGTCACATATTCAACATCTTTTCTTTATTTGGGTAATTCAGTAGAAAATGGTTGCTTATAAAGGCAGCTGCCACCTCTGCCTGCAGATTCACAGGCAATAGCAACATTTGGCTCAGAAGCTTTACAAAGCAAAGTCAGATATCTCTAGGCACCAATAAATGCAAAGATACCATCTTGTGTAGTTGTATCAAACAGAATTTTCCCAATTATCTGTATTTCTCCCTTGTCTCTTCTAGAATGGGCATAGTTTCTCCTTGGTTAGTAATTAGGTCAGATTTCAAGATGCTTTGAGTAAAAATCTTCCCACTCACAGGAAGAGGTTTATTTTGCTTTTCCTATCCAATAAATGTGCCATGCAATCACAAAGAATGTCCTTATCACTAAGACCTGCAAATTAAGAATCTAGTTACATAGAGCTTTCTCAGAGGAATGGAAGGAAAGCATGTGCATTCCCCACACACTTCAAGACAAGGAGAAATTGACCCACTGAGAAGACTTTCTTCTATGGGCAGAATGAGAGAATGCTTAGATCCTTAGAGTGGATGTAATGTCTCCTTTAATAGATTATTTCAAGGACAAGAATTCAACATCAGTAAGAAACTAAGTAATGTTTCCTTGATCTATTCAAAGCACTTCAAAATTTTATCATATTTTGATATGGTATTGACTTAGGGCTATACACACACACACACACACACACACATAATTTAACCATTTTCAACCAAACCCTTATACCAAATGAGTTAAAACATTTTCCAGGTTCACCCATAGTATATACATAGATATTGTAAATCAGTTCAATGGTCTATTGAACTCTAGACTCAGTTGTCTGGCAGAAGACATAACTACATAGCACAATTAATTCCTGAAGGTTCCCTAGACAAAATTAGGAGAATAGCAAATGAAATAGAAATGGCAAGAGTGCCTTCTCCCCATAAGTTTTAATCACTCAAGCTCAAGGTCCATATTTCAGCTGTATCTACTCAGATCCTTCAGAGTAGTTGCTGAAAAAAATAGAAGCAATGTTATTTTTGCTTATTTTTAAATTTACAGCCACTCCCTAAAGATATTTCAGTGACAGAAAATTTATAGAGTGCTAATAAAAGATGTACTAGCTGGGAATATTTTAAGATATGATATTTCTTTAAGTAATTACTCCAGCAGTAATGTCCATAACTGTAGCATTCTGTATATAAAGCTGATCTTTCATTAATTATTTAGCTCAGAAAATTCTTTTTAAATATCATGGAGAATTTACTTTTGAAAAAGAAAGGTAGATGTTAAGCAATAAATATTTTGTAACAAATATGAAAGCTTGCAAGAGTCCATGTTCCTTAATCACTGATGTACTTTTTCCCTTTAATGAAAACTACTCCATTCTTTTCTTCTGCAAATATTTAATTTTTAGAGTCTCATAGTGTAAAAATTAATTCAATTAAAAAATATATATTAAATATCTTTGAAATAAAAATCATAGGTGATATAAAGGTAGGTAAATCTTTATCACACCAATGAGGAATATTCACTTCCAGATTCATTCTAATGCAATGTAGGTAACAGTTCAGAGAAGTTCCTCTAGCTATAGAAAGACAGAAGAGAGATAATTTCCTTTTAATTTAACAACCAGGTAGAACTTGACATAAAATAATGAAGAAGAGGTGAAATAAAATAGAAACCAGATCACTACAGGAGAGGAAAAGTTCTGAAAAGTATGATTCATTTGGTTTTGGAAGTTTTCAGATGCCATTAGAGCATGTTGTGGCAACTCCAGTGGTTCAGCTGAAATGAGCCTCCAGAGCTTTGATGTCTAGTAGAAGGGCAGATGGCTGCTCCATACTTCCTCATGGTTTGATTGAGAGAGGAGTGCTCAAAGTAAAGCACACACATTTCATTTGGAACACTCAGCACAGAAATACAAAATACTGAAATGCTGTACCTCAGGTATCTTGGCTTAACTAAAAAATGTTTATTGTTGTTGTGCAGGGTCTACCTGTACCCATACCTCTCACCTGGAACTTACTATATAGACCAGACTGACCCTGATCTAGAGATCTGCCTGCTTCTGCCTTCTGAATGCTGAGGCTAAAGGTGTGAATCACCACATCATGCTTAAAATATATTATTAAAAATATCATTTTATCTTTACTTTTTAAACTATGGCCACTAAAAACTAAAAATGACCGATATTTGTCTCTTGGACAGTTGGTCTACCATTTCAGTAGGAAAGCCTGCATTTAGGAATATTCACTTAGCTCCTATACATACTATAGGATTGGATGACATCTCAAAGGGATAGAATTTAAAGAAGGAAAATAAGAGGAATGAAAACTCTAGGGAAAGCTTTAATTAGAGGTGAGAGAAGCAGCAATAAGAGAAGCAAGGTTCACAGCCCCAGCCCCACATTTGTCAAAATGGCTTGTTCTATTTATATGAATATTTGTAGAGAGTAAGTGCCCGGGAAATGATGAGTGGGTTTAACATTTGCTTACTTAAGGGAATGCACTATGCTGTTCAGCAAACAGGTTTTATTTCTCTGGACTCCACTTACTTTACTTCTCTTAGACATATCCTTTTCTCTTCTCCAAACCTCTAGCATCCACTCTTTCCTCTTCCATTCTCTCTTTCAACTACCACCTGACTGTGGATCATACTGTCTCTTTCACTGACATCCATCAGAACACTTGGAGGCCCCTTTCCAGCTCTGTCCCCCACACATCTTTTGATCTCCCCACCCTCATACCCGTCACTTCTCTCTTTATCAAGCTCCTGCATAGTCACATGTTCCACTTATACACTACACCCCATGCCCACTTGCACAAGGATGTGGCTCCAGCAATTCTTTCTCTCCAGCATCACAGTTTCCCAATCTTGACTGGAGTGCTCCAATCAGTAAAGAAAATTGCTCCTTCTCCCATCTTAATGAAGCCCTGTCTTGATCCCACTTTATTCCCCAGTGATTGCCCTTCTCCTCTTCCCTTCACATCAAAATATCTTGAAAAGATTGCCTGTACATGTTGCCTTCAATTTCTCGTCCTTAGCCCCTCCTGAACCTCCATCAATCATAATTTTCACCATTCAGCTGCCCTTTATCAAGGTCACTAATAACTTCCAAGTTTCTAAATCATTTATTGGTCCTCATTTTACTTGACTGCTCAAAAGCACTTGACACATGTGATCTTCTCTCCCCGTGGCCTCCAGGATGGCATATCATCCTAGTTTACATTCTATGTCCATGGCTAGTCTTTTCAGTCCCTATGATTGTTCCCTTCCCCTGTTTTATATCCCCTAGTTTGCAGTACATCTTTATTGTTTATGTGAATTCATTCATGGTGTGGGTTTTGCAGTCAAATAACACCTGGAACACATCTGTCTTGAGCAAGTTGGATTTATTACTTGCTGTAACAGGAAGAACAGATCATGCAAGGGTAACTGTGGGTGTTTTAATGAGATGGTCTGAAGTGATTATTGTAGGGTTTGGAATTTGGCTGAATATATAAAATAAGGAAAGCCTAAAAAGTGAAAGTTCAGTCTGGATTGGGAACTATCAGAAAATTCATAATTGTTTCAGTAAGTATTTAGAGGTAAGTATAGGCTAGATCAAGGGTGTATTGCTATGGTAAAACACCACGGCCAAGACAATTTATACAAGGAAGACTTTATTGGACTTATGGTTCCAGAGGGAAAAGAGTGCATGTAGCCTGATCAGAAAGCTGCCAGTTCACGTCTTCATGCAGGCTCAGGAAAAGAAGAGAGAATCTAGAAGTTGAAATTAGGTGTATGAGGTCTCAGTGCTGCCCCAGTGATGTACTTCCTTCAGCAAGGCCACACCTCCTAAAACTCCACAAACCTGCAACCAGCTTGGACCAAGTATCCAAGTATCCATGGACTTGGAGCCCATGCAAGGCATTTTCATTCAAATCACCACAAAGACTAAAGCTGTAATGGCAAAGTTTTAATTTATTAGATGGAGAGGAGTTGGGTTTTGTGTTTGAACCTATGTGTTTTGTCTGCATTGAAAAGTAAATTTAGAATGCTATCTCCTGTCTGGATCCATTGGGCTAAGAGTGACCTTGTCTAATGTCTGGGCTTGTTGAAATTGTTTATGTTTAACCAGGGCTACCCATGAGCACCAGATCAACCCAGAAAAAGACTAAGAACTTATGGATAGTATGAGACTCCCATATGGATGTCCGGGATTGCTTTTTGCTGATTGAGTCAAATTATTCTGGAAATTTTCATTAATATGCAGACTATTCTCAAGTTCAAATCCCCAGGTTTTCGGATCATAAATTGACAGGACAATTGGAACACTTTCTTTTAGAGAGCTTTTCACAGTGAACGCGTCTGGATCTAAGACCTTGATGATCTTTCCAACCCTGCTTCTTGTAGTTTACTTACTTGTTTTTGATAAAGAATTCCATTCTTATGACTTGCTTATACTTCAAAATCTTTCCTTCTTTGACTTTTATGTAGTTATCTTTCATTTGCTTTCCAAAAACTGATATTTGGTAAATCCTGTAGACTGGACTTATGAAAAATAGCCGTGTTGATTGTTTCTTATCTGTCTTAGACTCTCCCTCTGATCCAAGTCACCAACATGCCTCCCCTGGATTAGGGAAAAGTTCCTATCTGTTCTGCTGCACATCTGCCCTTTTTTTACTTCAGTCAGTTGCCAGCTTGACAACACAAGTTATCTTGCTGGAAAACAAGATCATTCCACCCATCTGCAGAAAGTCTTTTTAAAGCTTCCTGTGGATAGTGTCTATCTCATATGAACTAACATCTTTTCTGTAGTGTGTTTGATCTGATGTACTGATCTCATCTTCTACCAACACCATCACCAATACTGTTTAAGCTAAACCGACCGGTTATCTGTCTTTTGAACACCTAGAATGTCGCTTATTTACTGTGGAGGGCCTTTGTAGTTGCTTCCTATCCAGAATGCTCATTTCCCTTCCACTTCCTTGCATTACTTCCTGCTTCCCTCAGGTTTCTACTTCAGTGTCAGAACTTGGAGTTCTAACTTTTTCTCTGAAATTATGTCCTCCTGCATGGTCTTACCATAGTTCTTAGCTAATTTTATCTTTAGGATCTAGAACTCTATTAGTATGTACTATATATTTCACTTACTGGTTTTATTGTTTCTTTCCTCACCTCGAGAGAGGACAGGACTTTTGCTTGTTGTAATGGCCATGGAAAGAGCTGTACTGTCATTCAGGGACAATAGATCCTAGGGCAATTAGGAAGAGAGAGAGAAAGGTAACTTCTGGAAGAGCAAGTCCTTCCAAGTCTCTAGGTATAGAATGGTCATTGTAAATACTTGCAGGGATGTTGCTGTGGGTGACATCAGGCCCTCTCTCCCTGTTCTGGCGCCATCCTCCCTTGTGAATGGAGAGCCTAACTTTGCCATATGCTCATGCCAGTGGGCAGTATCCACCTAAGTCCCCCCTTTCTGTCTGGAGGGTGATCTGTGCCAGCTATCCTGCGGGCTTTTTCTGAGTATCACAGAGCCTAGGCAGCGTATCTTTTGAGGCTAGACATCAATGCATGGCCTTTCTCCCCCTTTTCAATATTACCACACGAAAGTTTAGATAGAGAGTATTCAGAGTATTATGCTGACAAAATAAACTATGGAAACAATTCCTCGGTCAGTAGCTTGAAGGGCCACAGTTGCCAGGGCTGGGTTGACATTGAGTGAATACTGCTTGTACCTTCCACCTCCAGTTAAATCATCCTATACTTTCTAACACAGGGAATAAAAATCAAAAGAAAGGGTAATTTTTTTCAGAACTGAACTAGAAAGATCAGAGCTTTTTTTTTGGTACTAAATTGCAACATTTACTAAACCTTCTCAGATATGTTAAAGCATACTGAGAGAATTTTCTTTAAAAGAGTTTTATTTTTTCCCCTTTCTTTCTGCATTTAGTTTATCTAGAGAAGAGAACTCATTATGTAGCAGAGGCTAGCTTCTATTTGGGCAAAATTCCTTTTCCTCAGCCTATCAATTTCTGGGATGACAGAGATAAGCCATCATGCCCAGATTTAAATGAAATTTCAAGCTCTGTATTTACAAAATCAAGAACTTGGTATTTTAACTCTTAATACAGTCTATTCTACATCAGTAACCTCTAAAGCAGGGTATGAATGTGTGCCATAATATGTGCTTATTTGCATACTTAAATATTTGCATTTCTTTTAAAAAAATCTTGGTAAAATCCCACTGTTAAGTTTAAGTTTTGAATTGATTCCAAAAGATTGATTAACATTGTTCTCTTCTTAAAAATTTATTGTTTGAGAATTTCATACAGGAATACAAATGAAAAATGAACGCATCCTCTCCCCAGTTCCCCTCTCCAACTTTCCCCAGAAGCATCCCCCACATCACTCTCCCAACTTTCTGCCGTCTTCTTTTAAAAAAACCCACTAAAGTACAATTAGTGCTGTCCATAGTCCGTCAACATGTTTAATTTAGTTTTCTTCGAATCATCCAGTGTTGCTCCAAACATTTAGAAATAAACTAATTGACTTCGCTAGCACTTTTTTTTCCAAAGTCAAGATCTCAGAGGAAATAATTTTCTGATAGATGAAATGTTTTGTAAATACTGACCTCGAGCCCTGACTTTTGAAAAAAGATGCACCAGACATCGTAATTCCATTATTATTTTCCTCCTGTTTCTTTCAACCATTTCATGTGAACACTGGTATACGTGACTGGCCTTCGAGGCTGAAAGAATCAGATCACAGGAGACAGTGCATGCTGGACTTGGTATTAGCTCTTCTCTTCATCATCAGTTACTGGTGTTTTGTTTGATCTGTAATATTGTTGTAACAGATGATGGAGGTATTTTTCTCTTATTCTTTGTTCCCTTTATCGTGTTAAATTTCTGTCTGCCTGATTTGTCCTTACTTGAAGAGGCTCCAGGCCTCATTGAAAAAAAAAAAGGTGAGAGTCTGGCAGGTGAAGCTCAAAGAGACTCGTTTTGGACAGAGGAAACCCATGTATCTGTCCTGGCCCTATGGACCTAGAAAAACTTAAAAAGATAACCAGTTCCTTTCATTCTTGGCTCATCATATTTAGCTCATCTTTGATGTAAGATTATATATTATATGTTCTATCTATCTATCTATCTATCTACATCTTAACTTTGATCTCATTATACTTTGGAAAATACTTTAACTCAGCATATATAAAACATCATTTTAAAATTTACAAATAATAATAGATTACACTTATTGAGCTCTTAATAGATACATAGATCCAAATATATATCCTACCACTTGTTAATCGTTTTAACCTGTGCTAGTCTCTGTGGCTGCATAACAAAGTACTGAACACAGGGTAGCTTAAGCAACAGACAAATGTCACAGCTCTGGTGATTGGGAGCCTGAAACTAAGATTCCGCAGGACTCTTAGTTTAGTGAAGATAGGAATGATGTGGTCTCTGGAAGTAAGACCAATGTCAGTGCAAGTCCTGGATGCACTTGCTAGTTGTAATGGACAAATGCTATGAATTGAATTGTGTCCTCCTGTCAACATTTATGTGTTGATACCATTACCTCCCATGCTGCTGTACTTGGAGAAAGAGCTTTTAGGAGATAAGAAGATAATGAAGATTAAACTGAGGTCTATAGTTCGGAGATTAGTTTGATGATACTGATGACCTTATAAAAAAAGAAATAGAGGTCTTTCATCAGGTATGCACTGGAGGAGTGGCAGGTGAGTTCAGGGAGGAAGTTGGTCATCTGCAAGTCAGGGAGGCAGCCTTTACAGAGCCTTAGCATATTGGCATCTTGATCCCTGCCTCCTCAGTCGCTAGCACTGCAAGAAACAAATGTCTGTTGTTTACACCACCCAGTCTAGGGTATTTTAGTCTTAGTCTGAGATGACTCAGACTAAGTGACTTAACCCTGTCTCCAGCAAAATGAGGTTGATAGTAATGATTTCTACTTCCTAAGATGATCCTGAGAATGAAAACAGATCATATCATAGAGCTTAGTCTTTCAAAATGGAGAAAAGAGTTTGAGAAAACCATTTTCTCCAATACTGCATATCCATGACCCTGTGGACCAGAGTCTCCCAGAATGTTTGTTGAAAATATGGATTCCTATGTCCCACATAGACCTAAAAATTAGACTTTGCCTGGCAATGCCCAGGAACTTAGACTATATACATTTCAGGTGATTTTCTATATACTAAAATTTAGGAGCATTGTGTCAAAAACCAGTGCACTAATCAGTGTCTCAAATGTTGTTTTACATATGCTTAAATGCCAGACACTCAGATGAATACACATTATGTCAGTAGACAAGGAGGGATGAAGAGAAGTTCCTGTCTGCATGCTTCTGCTAGAGTCTGCCTTGGCCATTATTAATCGGTATGGAAATACTTTAGATATGCCACAGGACATGAGCATTGACTGTAAAATTAAATAAGATATGTATAATGAGATTTTTGTGCCATTTTATAAATCATGACCCTGTTTAAATATCAGTTTCTGATCAATAATCTATGAGAACATAGTGTGTTCAGAAGAAAATGAACTAGAGGAGGTTACTGCTCGAACAAATAACTGGCAGGTGAAGCTGTCTTTCTATAGGCACAAGTGACAGCTGAACAGAAGGAAAACATCAGCGTTGTTCCGTCCCTGGCTCCCAGAAATATTGACTTCTTTTTTGGTGATACTAAGTCTCATCTAAATGATTAAATCTTTAAAAAGAATGCCAAATACCCAGCAAATGGTAATTACAATGCCTAATCCACCTCCTCACATCTTACTGCAAGACAATATTTACTCTGGGTTTTGCGTTTGCCAGAACAATCATAGCCCTGCTTCAGCTGGTGGGTGTTCAGCTGTATCTCTGCCATGCATTTCTGCAAGATGTTGTGAAGATCTAACTGAAACTCAGCTTTGTCAATGGTTAAAAATGTCTCACTAGAAATATATTAGCATTTGCACTTGGATCTCAGTTTATTTCTTTTTTTATTCCAAGTAATTTTAGCTCCCTTCTCTCTCCTTTCCTTTGCTAATGTACCTAATCTAACAAGCCATATGTGATCATGAGTTTTGTGAATTTACAGACCTAGAAAGGATTTATTCCTTCTTGAGGTTGATGACATATCAGGAGCCTAGCTGGCTACTGAAGTCTAGGTCTGTCAAAATTGAAACTAACTGAAATAGGTATCTGTTGCTTCAGGCTCTACTCAGAGTGCATTCATTTTGCATCTGGTAGTACGTACCATTTTTTAATATCATCCTGAATGACCGCAAATGCTTTTAAATGCTTTCATTTTCCTTTTTCTGGTCTCCCATACATTTTCATAGCTGTGTTAGCTGCCTATTGTTGCTTTAAAAATTACCACAAACTTAATGCCTTAAAGCAAAACATGTGCTGTCTTAGAATTCTGGAAGTCAGAAACTTGAAACAAGTCTCATTGAACTAAAACTATCAGGAGGCAGCTTTCCTTAGTGGGGACTGTAGGGCATAATCTTGCTGAGTTTTTGTTTATTCTTTCATTTGATTTTCTTTCTTTTTCTACTTTCTAGATGCTGTTTGTATTTCTTGTCTATGTTTTTTTGGTCAGTATTCACCTCCCAAATCAGCAGTGATTGTTTGAGTTGTTTTCTTCATGCCATTCCTTTAAATCTGGCTCTCCTACCCTCTGTCCTTATTGTTAAAGTAATCTTATTTTAAATTGAGTTGATTAACAACTTTGATTCATGTATATAACATTAGATATTCACATTTCAGGAAATAGAATGTAGACAACTTATGCTGCCAATAGATATGTGGCCTCTCTTTCTCTCTCTCTCTCTCTCTCTCTCTCTCATTCTTTCTTCATCTGCCAGTATTGAGTAAATATGATTTACTAAATCTTTCCTTCTTACTACATTGTTTTAGGAGGGAATGTTCTATTTTTCTAGTACCATGTGAGGTAGAAATCATATATTTGCAGGACTAAATATAAAGATTATAAAAGACCATGCAGGTTTCTGATATCTTACAGCTTCTTCAACACATTTTTACATAAACCCCATCTTTATTTCTTCTGGTATCCTGTGTACAAGGCTTCCCCAAGTTCTTTATAGGTGGTTATGATGCTGGCTGGGCTACTGGAGTGTCCCTCCCCATTTACAGCCTGTATTCTCTTCAGAGAGTATTCTCTATTTCATTTCAATATGGACAGACCAATAAATTTAAAGACCTTTTTCTAAATTATTTTGTTCTTTCTTTTTTGCCATGAATCCCCAGATAAGTTATGTTTTTAAAAACTAATTCAGGTATGCAGGTATATGAGCTTTCTGTTTTAAAATACGGTATTATTTTTATGTTATATATATGAGTGCATGGTTTGCATGTATGTAAGAACACATATTCAATGGCCATAGAGGTCAGGAGAGGGCATGGGATTCCCTGGATCTGGTGTTATATAGATAGTTGTTAACTGTAGTGTGGGTGCTGGGAACTGAACCCAAATCCTCTCAAATGCAACCAGTGCTCTTAACCACTGAGCCCCGTGAGTTTTCTTTTTATTCCACAATAATTACGTCATTTTCATCATTTACATATATTTACACACAAATACACACATATGTTCTTATATGTACATGTACATACATGCATATACATACTTCCTTATGCAGCATATGGTGATTAACACAGAAACCCACATTGGCCAGTATGCAGGGAATGAGAGACTGCAGAGTGCTTATCTCTAAATTGGACATCTGGATGCAACTTTTGTCTCCAGAAGCTCAGGAATCATTGCTAAAGAGGTGGTGCAGCAATTGTAAGAGCCAGAGGTGGTAAATGACCACACACAGAAACCAGACAGCTGGCCACTTACTCTTATGAACTCATAGCACTGATGACAGCACACACAGGTACCATGAAAGCTCAGGCCAGACAAAATCCCAGCATGGGTAAGTGGATAAGAAGCTCCAACCCTGTCTAAGGAATTATTGGAAAGCAATGGCTGCTGGTAAGGGCAGAATCAGTCTCTTTTAAGGGTGTGACTTTTGGTATGTTAACAAGACTCCAAAGGAGATTTGCACCCCAAACTCTCAGTGGCATAATATATACATATATAGGAGTGAACCTATATATATATATATATAATTCACTATACATATATAGGTTCATATAGGGAAAGTGATCTACATACTGTATGAATTTGAAAAAATCTAATAAAATAAATAAACTACATAAACGAAAGGTTACATTTCAATTCCAACTTCTTTGATTCTACTTTGGGTTTTTCTTGTCCTTTTCTGTCTTAGGATCTACATTCCATTTAGTAAGTAAATGCAGTGAAAAGATGTTTAGACACTTCCAATGGCAACGTGGAAGTATTAAACCTTCTCTTCAAGTGTCTTGGAACATATTCTCAGGGACTTCTGAGCTGCCAAATAAGGCATCTAGTGACCTGCAACCACTATATTGGAGGCCACTTGAGATTTTTGCGGGAAGCTTTCCAATTAAACCCAGTCTTCTCTTTTCTCTCAACAAGGTTCAAGAAACACAAACAAAATGGCATGTGCGTCTAGCTACCAGCTTCTGCTGAAGCCCTCAAGTGACACTAGACAGTGCCACATGGACAGAAGAATCGCACAGTTAAGCCTTTTCCTGAATTTTTGATTCATACACTTGAAATAAATGATCAAGTGGTGGTTGTTCTAAGCCACAGAATACAGAATTTGAAGATAATTTGTTATATAGCAAGAGATGAATGAATGGAATTTCACTCAGTAGCTTTTGGGGCCTAAAAGTGAGTCGTGCAGTACATGCTAAGCCTCAGTTCATGAGATTTCACAGCTGTCACAATGCTAATGCAGGCATTATTCTAGTGCAGAAAATAAAGGACTTCAATTTAAGGCACTACCAGAGCCTTTAATCTTCACATACACTGCTACTTACACAAAAATGAAATATATCTTCTTTATTAAAGTTCCAGATCTTCCTCAGACAGGGTCCAGAGTAATCTAACAAATATTGATTACAAAACAGAAACTATGATCTCATCTGTAACGTAGAATTAGTATAGACCTTCTACTATTAAAATGAAAATCTCATGGAAAATAGTTATTTTCTTTCCACAAGTGAGCCCCTCTTTTTTAAACATGTTTATTAGTAATTCAAACTATGACTTAAAATTTGGAAGTTTAGAGATTGGAGACATGACTCAGGGGTTAAGAACATTTGCTGTTTTTCCAGAGGACCTAAGGGTTTGATTCTCACCCACAATGCAGATAACAATGGCTTGTAACTCCAGATCCAGGGGATCTGGTACCCTCTTCTAACCTCTGCAGACATTGTACAAACATGATGCACTTACATATATGCAGGCAGAACACCCCTATGCATAAAATAAAAAGTAATAAATAAAATATTTTTCAACTTGGAAGTTTAAACAATGAAAAGTACATGGTCAAAAATTTGTTTTTAAATAAAAAATAAGCTCAAAGGCATAGGTAACTAATACAACAAAAAAAAACCCTAAATAGTCTACTCAAGTCTCATGGTTATAACGATATACTTAATAAGAAAAATATCTTTGAAAATATCACTAAATTTTTCTCTAAGGAAAGATGAGAATAGCCAAGTATGGTGACACATATCTGTAATCCCAACACTTGGGAGACTGAGACAGCATGATTATGAGGTTGAAGCCAATGTGGACTCTAATAAATGGGTATATACTATGAATGTCACTCACTAAAATAATATCAGATTAAGAAACAAAGTATCCAGTCAGTTTTTAATAAAAATGCAATAAACCTAATCTAATTAATGTGATGACAACTTATATATGACCAACCATTTATATTTTCTCTTTTCCTATTCTGGAAGCAAAATGATTAGCTTGTGAAATTTGATAATTTAAGACTTTAGCAAAAATGCTTAACTGACCTAAGTAATTAAAAAGTTTCCCTTAACCTTATCAGTCCTGACTTATCATTAATGTGGAACCCAAGTGGGATTACTTAAATAGATTAATTGGGTATTGTAGCTTGAGTTATTGTATTTGGAGGGAAAACACAAATAATGGCTATAAAGTCTTTTTTGATCAAATACACTTATGTTAAGCAGACAGAATGAAGATGTTCTTACCTCAGGATAACAAATTTCTAAACTGTTTATCTGCTAGAAGAACATGAACATTAAGCATGTTCATCCAGCCAAGGAATGGTTCTGGGTTCTTGCTCATGGGCTATACAATGCTGGTGTATGAGATCTCATGTGTGCATAATTCAATGAGCTTCCTGTAAAATTATCTGTCATCAAGACCACTTCAGACAAAATGGGAACAATTTGGTGATGTAGTCAGAGGTAAATACTGCAGTTAGCATTTTATCTTACAGATTGACTTAGATGCTTTATATACCGAATTTAGTTGGTTGGATTTCAGCCAGACTGAAATGGACAAATTGTGTTTTCAGCTCAATTTCCTTTCCCAATAATTCTTTTCCACATCCCTACTGGGTATGAATATCTACTTCCAGAATGATTCCTAGGTTTCTCCTCTTTTAAAATTTATAATTCTCAGGATCAATTTTTTTTTTTATTTTTAGTTAATGAACAATGTGTGTCAAAATCAAATGAGCTTGATGTTTTCTAGTGCACTCTGAAGAAAAGTCATTTTATTATCTGAATCTTTGAGCTACCAGCACTGGAATTGGAATCCCAGTTAAACATGTTTATTTAGTCCCTGGTAGTCGAACTTGAGAGGCTGCTTTTCTACCAAGTTACAAGGTGATGCCTAGCTACTAGTCCATGGAGCATGTTTTGTGTAGTAAAAGAAAGACTTAGAACATGTGCTGATCACCAAAAATACCTATCTCATACTGATGCTGTAGGTATTGTTGTAGGTGTGACATGAATTTCCCTAGGTCAAATTAATGCTGTAGTAATCAAACAGTTTACATGGGGTAGTGGTGACAATGGTGGTGGGTAGTTGGTACTGTGTATTTTAGTGATACATTGGAGAACACCAGGACAAAGGCCTTAGAAGTAATTGTCAGATGCAGGGACTTACTGGACTACTCAGTGCTTTCTTCAGTGGAAGACAACTCAGCAATGTGCTCATTTGGCTTTCTCTGATTGGCTAATCACACATTTGGATAATCTATCTGTTGTTCTTTGTTAACTAAAGGGTGTAGGGACTTTGGAGAGTCTCAAATAGGGATGCAGTGTCTGTACTACAAAACACTGTGCTGAGTAATCCTTTTTCTCTCATGGTCTGATTTAGATGTTCCAAGCAGTATGTTCAGGAAGATAACATGGAGAAGAATCTTGATTCCCTTTTATTTTTCTTGTTAGTTATCTACAGGTCTGGAGTAAACTTCATGGTAAGTTTCAAGGAGAAAATTCAAATACAGCTTTACACCTTTTAGTGTAATAAAACATGTGAAAGACAGAAGTAGATCATGGTAACTTCAAAAAGCCAGAGGGGATATAGAACATCATGTCCATCTAATTTTAGCTTCTTGAAGAACTTGAAATGGAATAGTTTTTTCCCCCTTGGTAATGGATAGGAGCCGGGGGAGGTTATGAACTATTTCTTTAAAGCCTTTGGTTGCTTATGTTACACTGATATTCCAGAAAACTGCCTATAAATGGAGAAAAACTGAGTTTCAGTACCTCAGTGCTGACCAAGCAGGGCAGAGAAACAAAAGAAGCAAGCTGATATCACCAAGACTTAGCTGTCACCGGACTTTTACTGCCCATGGGTTTTTGGCTAATTTTCTAAGAAAAATGCTTTTCCGTTTTTCTCCCCTGAAGATTAATTTTCTAAAAGGTCAGTTGTTATTTCACTGTCAATGCATACAAAAATGTAGAATTCATAAAATTAAAATAAATTTAAAATACTCCAACAGTTTGCCTGGTACATATTTTTTGGTGGTGAAACCTTTAAGATTAGTATGTTTAAGGCATAGGCAGTATTTACAATTAGATACCTATCAAGATTTCCACTCTTGAGGAAATGGCTATCTTTCATAATTCATTTGAAATATCCTTCACGGTCTCTTTAACTCTAAGAGGATATGGCTTCCTCCTCAGGAGTTTTAAGGGAAGTACTACAAGCCTTTGATTTTCTGCAGTCCTGCTTGAAAGATGAAGATGTCAGGATGGATGACAGCTAATGAACTGAATGCTCAATAGTTCATCACCTTGGTTTTTCCTGAAACCATTCCTTGTCCTTGCTTGGTAAATTGAAATCGCTTGACTTTGTTGCAATACCTGACAGGAGTCAAATCCCTAAAATATCCAGGCGGAGTCAATTCTTTTAGCATCACAAATCTTTTGCTGTCTGGGCCCGTTAGGCCAGTAGGTTAAGGTGAGAAAAGATGAGACCATGGTCATGTTCCATCACTTGTTGGCTCCCTTCATTCTGATAAAATGCACTCTGGATGTAGATTCTTTCTCTTTGTCATGGAAGAGAGACTCAAGGGAGAGTTATGCACAGAGTGGTGTACATGTCTTTCCACTCCCAGACGTATACTCAGACAATAAGCTACTTATGACTGACCAATGTCTTCTTGTTGTGAGAAGTGTATCTATGATATTCATTTTTAAATAATTCATTGTTAATATCAAGGTATAGCTGAATTATAAAGTGGCTTGTATCCCACATCATGGTGGACATTACTGAAATAGTCCATAAAAATAGAAAATTCTGTAACACCCATTGATTTCTTTTATGTGACATCCTAGCATAGACTATATTAAAGGAAATTGTCTAAATGAAGAATTCAATATACCTGATGTGGCACATACTTTAGCTCTAATTTACAACTAATCATTATTTGACATTAACAGTCTAAAATACTCCCTGAAAGCACATGTTTTTGGTACTAACTGGAAGGCTGTCTTAGATATGTCTCTACAGTGTTAATGCAAGTAAATGAGTCGCATAATGGTCAAATAAACAGATATTTAGGTTCTTATGACTTTGTTTGTTTTCAGAATAGATTTCAGTATGTAGTTCTGGCTTTGTGTTTCCAGTCCTTCTGTCATATTCACCTGTGTGCTTATTATAAGCATTTGCTGCTATGCCTAGCTTGGTTCCTATCCTTGAATAACAAAGATGCTAATGCTTTAAACTTGCAAAATGCTTATGTCAAGACATCCTTGCCATGCTGCAACTTATAGAAATATTGTGTTATTGCCTATGATTATTGATAATAGAGAACAGAGAAGAAGTTATATAACTTTTTAAGGTAACATAATAAGGTAGCACAAAAACCTGGATTCTATTAAAACCATTTATTTAAGTTTTATTAATTGTTAGTTATCATATATAACTTCTTATGACTAAATCTTATGACTAAATAAAAGAAAAAAGAAATTAAAAATTTTATAAGTATATAATCATTCATATTGGTATGTTTTATCATCTCATTTGCTTATTTTATTTTTGGTTTTGAATTTTTATTTCTTTAAATTTTTTATTTGGATTTTTATAATCGTATAATTTGACAGTGCTTAGATCCCCTTCCGTCCACACCTCCCTTTACTATACTCCTCAGAATAGCAGATCTTACAGACAAGCCTGGGCAATGTTTCAAAGGAAAAGTACAGCTAGCTTTGAAAGAGAATAGAGTACCTGATTGAGAACATGGACAGGTGAGGACCAAGTTTTGAGGGGGTGTTGTCTGAGACTGGATAAATGAACAGGAAGCAAGGGAAGGAATGTGAGTGAGGTGGGAGATGGGAAGTCTGGGATTTGGGGGATGAAGCTTTACACTTAGAGAAGTGAAAGGAGGCCAGCATGACTGAGGGAGAACCAGTGAAGGCAGGCTGTGGAGGCTGTATTTATGGCAGGGAATATGCTTTGAATTTTTTGAAAGTAATGGAGGGTAGAGTGAAATGACACAATCCAGCTTAACCAGATATTCTGGTTTAAGTGCTTGTGTCATCCTTTGGTGGTATTTCCATGGGAATTTTGTTTTCTTATTTCTATTTTGTTTGCCCAATGTTTAAATATGTTATTATTCATATATAGCAAGTATTGGGTGTTTGACATGATGGCTTCTATGAGAAGTGGTTCTTACAATATTAGTTATATTATATTATACTATATTAATTATTTGCCATTTGAGTGAAAATAATTCTGGCCAGAAAATTAATAGGTAGTTCTTCATTCTCTATAAGCTTCAGTAATAGGAAATTCAACTTAGATTTGTGAGATCATTTCTTCATTATTCTAACAAGTGGTTGCATAAAGCTTTTTATCAAAATGGGATGGACTGACCTGAAGATGAATATTTTAAAGATTCCATGTGATGCCCTTGTCAATAATTTCCCTTGCCTGACTAGCATTCATCAGTTTTAGCAGCCTACATCAAGATGTTAAACAAGTATTCTGCCCTTGAAGATAACCTGTCTTGTTTAGAAGTGAGAGGGTATGTGCTTCCTTCTGATAAATTTATTCACTTTGAAGTTTACTTTAAAACAATTTATACTTTTATCATTTGAATGAATGCCTACAATTTTACAGAGGCAATTAATACACTTGGATGGGATTGTTCCACCTAATTTTTGTTTTCCTGAGAGGATATTTGTGCCAAATGGCATTCTGAGATCAGTACTTACAAATCACCAGAGACCAAGATCTATCAGTAAACTTTCATTTTTGGAAAGCATCACGTTTTCAAAGAAATTAAATGGATTTTAATGACACGAATATTCGATGTAATTCACTAGTGTATTTCATTACAAACTTTTTAATGTTTAACCTATTGCTCTGCAATGCGCTAGTGATAATTTCCCATGTATTTAGAATTTGGTTAATAGAACATTTCACCAGATTCAGTACTGTTTCAGTTGGTGTTATGAAGGCCTTTACCTTTAAAGGGGGGAGGGTGTGGTTAAGAATTATACTTCATTTTCCTTTTGTTATTTTGTTAAAATATTGATTGCAGCAATCCATTATCATAATTTAACATTACATAGCATTATGAAAACATTCATTTTTCTTTGTCCTGAAACATCAGTAATGCTTTGTTTCATATTTGAAGAATAGGGGAAATACACAATATGATGAAAATAATTATGATTTCTTCACTGTTATAATTCTTTTGGTGTTTCATACAAATGTTCATGAACAATCATAATTTAAAAATCATAGGTATATGTGTTACAAGATACTTTCAAGCTATCAAAACTTATGATTTCAATATTGAAAAATTAAACCTCAAGATTAACTAATCCTATTAAAGCTTACCCATTCTGGGTTTTTGATCTGACTATAGCATATTATCTCTCCTCAGTATCACACTGTAAGGGAGGTGCCTTTCTGAATTGCATGGGATTCAGTCTCCTTAACCAGACCTCCACCACTGGGATTCAGATACATATATATATATATATATATATATATATATATATATATATATTTCAAGTCACAATCTATATTCCATCTCCTACCCTCCTAGTCAATTAATTTTTTTTTATTTAGATTGGATAGATACCTGCCAGGTGTTTGTTTTTCTTCTTTTTTTATTACTCAAAGATTGTTTTCTAAAGGCCACAGGAGTGTCGTGAGGGAGGCGTAGGCAGTGTGTGCTTATACATTATGCACAAACACTGTTTGCCTGAAATTCATGTAGCTTTGCTTTTATCAGAATCTTTTGGTTTTTAATGTTGTTATCATCTATAGATTGGTACAACCTCTTTTCCTAAAGATACATCCTGATGACGTGTAAGCAATCTCTTCTTCCCAAAGCTACTGAGGCTTAGATGATTATCTCTCAGTCTGGGCATTTTACTCAGAATTCCCTGAACTACTTTTCTTGATATTTCCTGTCAGCTTTCAAAATGAGATGAGTCTGAATCAACAGCCCTGCAGCACTGGTGATCTTCGGATTTCCTGTACGTCCCCACGTCTCTTAGGTGTGCTGAAGATATGTATGGCAGACTGAATGTTATGTTCCCTCAGATGGATACATTGGAGTTATCTCAATGTAACTGTCTTAGAAGGTAGAGTCTTTGAGGGGAGATCATGCTTAGGAAATCCATGAATGCTGAAGAATCACAATCTGATTAGTATCCTTATGTGAAAGGAAAGAAGTACTTTAGCTTTCCATCTCCACTCTATGGGATAGCAAGAAGGAAGCCATCTGTGAGTCAGGAGGATGGCCCCTCACTAGAACCCGTTCACACTGCACATTGGTTTTGGACTTTCCAGCCTCCAGAACTGTGAGAAGTGACTGTTGCTTAAGCTGTCTATCCTATGATATCTTCTTATAGCAGTCCACTGAAACTAAAGCAGTATCCTAAGAGAACTTCTCCATATTTGATCTTACGGGTATTTTTAAAAATTAGTTTGATAATGAAGACCAAGGAATCTAAAGATTGATGGCCAAATAATGGAAAGAATGGTTATGCAGAGATTATTAGTTCTAATATGAAGTTTCAGTATTTCCTTTGTAGTAGTCATTGTCTATTATACCTGACAGCCTTCTTTCTTGCCCCCTGAGAAGTTCCTTCCCACAGCTGCATTCAGTGTGGAAAAGTTTCTAAGCACACTTCAGGTGTTTAAACTTCTAAGTGTCCTGATCCTTAACCTACCCTTAGCTATCCAAGAGACAGATTGTATAACACTCCTTATGTTTCTGCAGAGTCATCTGAATTTACTTTACCATTAAATTTGAGAATATCATGTGACCTCCCAGTACACATTAAAATTGACAATATCCCTTTAGTGTTCAACATAAAATCATGCTATTTTTTTAGATACTGAAAACTTCATGAACTGTCACTGAATTTTCTGAAATTAAAGCGGCATGTTAAGAAATGGCAGTAAATATGATTTATGGAGTGATGTGTCTATTCAACATATGCTGTAGCTTTTAATTCATGGTTGTTATTATTATCCAGGGAATCACTGCAAATTCACTGAGAAGGAATTAATGGAAACGTGTTTTATATAACATAGAAGTAAAAACATTTCATGTCTCTTGCTAAGTTTTGTTGCGAAGGCTAGTCACAGGATTCAGAAAATTGGAAGTCAGCCACCTCTTTCCATTGCTTCTTATAATAGAACTTCCACATTGAATATCTTCTTAGTTGTAAAGCTATCCTTGATTAAATAAATCTAAGTTAAACATGAAAACATTTGGTAAACAAATGATCATTTAAAAATAAATAAGGAAAAGCATAAGTTTCAATTCAACTTTATAATGTTTGGTTGTTTGCAAATTTCTTTTGGCTTACTTGAGCGGAGATCAATTTTATATAATGAATGAACAAAGTTTAAGTATTGCTTAAAAGAATTACAGTATCTTCACTATGAATTACTACAGTGAGTGGGAGACATTTAATGCACATTCCCAACTTTCTGAAATTGCTATAATAAACCATGCATTCCTTTCAATGGGTGTTATTATCATGACGGAACATGGGCCACAGTGGACCAGAGATCTGATTTACTCTAGTAATGTTTCAGAAGATGGCATTTGTGGTTTTAATATGAAATGTCCCCTATAGGCTTGCACTGGTATTTGGATAGAGAATGGTAATGATCTGAGTTCTAATCATGAATTTATCCCAAACTTCAATTTGATTGGATTTTGGCAAATACTTGGTACATAATAAATGCTTAGATATGGATTTTGCAAAGATGTGCTTAAATATTCATTAGAGTCTCAAAATCAATAAAATATCTTGGAATAAATCTGACAAAGGAAGTTTAGGACAATCAAAACTTTAGTATGTTGAAGAAAGTAATTAAAGAAGATATCAGAAGATGGAAAGACCTCCTATGCTCATGGATAAATAGAATTAATATGTGAAAATAGCCATTTTACTAAAAGCAATCAATAAATTGAATGTAAGAGCCATTGAAATTCCAGCATAATTCTTCACAGAAATTGAAAAACATCTCAAATTATATCTTGAAGTCAAAACCCAGGATAGCCAAAATAGTCCCAAATAATAAAAGAATTGCCCTAGGCATTGTCATCCCTGATCTCAAGCTGTACTACAGAGCTCTAGTGATAAAAACAGCATGCTACTTGAAGAAAAACGGACATATTGATTAATGGAATATAACTTCTTTCTGTTCCAACATTTATTGATTTTTATTTTCTAAAGAGGATAAAAAATAGTTTATTCTGGACCCAAATATGAATGTTTCCATGGCCTAGAAATACAGATTTAGGTTATCCCAAATCCCATATTCCAGTATGGAACCAGTTTCATTAAGTTTTTATAGTAACAGGACAAAGAAAAGTCATAAATCAAGACACTTTCCAAACACATTGGTGAAAACATTAAGTAGTTGGATACAACAAAAGAAAAATCTCAACTATTGGCCTTAGATGTGATTAATGGCATTTTTAGATGTTTGATTGATGGGAACTAGGGTTTTGTTAAGATAAAACCTTCTTAAACTTTTTTTTTTAATCTATTCCTTACTTAAGGTTAAGTGAGAATGAGGGGTGGGAAGGAGTGGTTATTTAGGGTCTAAACATGGCCCAAGCAGGAGCTGAAACATTCTAGACTTTCACAGTCCTTGAACTGTTAATTGGTTGGTGAGCATTTCAGGAAGTTCAGGAGGAACCACAGTTTAAATCCACACATTTACAGCCACCTGACTTTTGATAAAGTAGCCAAAAATAGACACTGGAGAGAAGATAGCATGTTCAACAAGTGGTGCTGGTCAAACTTGGTAGAGGATGTAGAAGAAGGAAACTAAATTCTTATCTCTTACCATACACAAAATTCAGCCACAAATGAAATAAGGATTTCAATGTAAGATCCAACACCCTGAATCAGATTGAGGAGAAGTTAGGGGATACATTGGAACTTATAGACACAGGAAAGAACTTTCTCGGCAGAGTTGTCTTAAGTCCAAAAATTGGCAAATGGGGCCACATGAAACTAAAAAGTTTCTGTACATCAAAGGCCAGTAACATTCTAGTGAAGATGCAAACTACAGACTTAGAAAAAAAAATCTTTACCAGCTATACCTATAACAGAGGATTAGTATCTAGAATATACATAGAACTCAAAGCCTAAGCATCAAACCTCCAAACAACCCAATGACAAAGCAATGCAAGCAACTGAGCAGGGAGTTCTCTAAAGATGACATGCTAGTAACTGAGAAATATTTTAGAAGGCGTTCATCATTTTTAGTTACGAGGGAAAGGCAGATTAAAACCACTTTGAAATTTCATCATACCCCACTCTAATACCTGTTCATCCATGTTCATTGTTGTCCCTTTCATAATAACCAGAAATCGGAAACAGCCTAGATGTCCATCAGCATATGAATGAATAATGAAGATGCGGTATTATGATAGAATATTATTACTCTCTCTTTAAAAAACCAAAATGTCAAAGTTCAAAGGTAGATGGATGAACTAACTTGTAAGCAATCATCCTGAATGAGGTAACTCAGACCCACGTGTTCTCTCTCATAGCTGATTGCTATCTTTGAAATCTTAAATGTTCATGACTCAATTTGAAAATACAGAGAAGCTAGGAAACTAGTAGATGGCATGGGAGAGAGGGAACACAACATGGAAGGAGAAGCAGAACGTGGTGATATGAAGGGGAAAGGGGAGCATTAGCGCGGGAAGTGTTACATCGAGTGGGGGAGTGGGAGGGCAGGGCAGAGACAGGAGTATGGGAAGGGACAACTAACATTAGGGGTCTTAAGAAAAAGCCATATGGAAACCTAGTGCCATAGAAGCTTTGTAAAGTATATACATATACATTTTCAAAAGAGATTAAGTGAATTCCCTTCTAGTCATCATAGACTAACAAAATACAACCTCAATACCAAGAATGGACTTCCTTTCTAGAAGCTGTCTAGAAGCTATCAGGGATCCCATAGATCCTCAGACAATACTGGCCATTGTTCCGCTTTTAGTTACTCACTAGGACTTGATAGTAAAATCCTATTCCTGAAGACACTGCATACATGAGCTATAGACCAAAGAAGGAGAGATCAAGCTGGTGTTTACCTTAGAGTCTCATCTCTACTGGCTAGCTTTCACAGTGCTGGAAGGTGCTGTGTGTACTTCAGGGAGGAAAAAATAATCATCAACCTTACCCTTCTGTGAATCCTGTGAACGCCAACAACAACTGGCTTAGCACATTATGCCTACCACTTCAATAGTGGCATTAATATTATGGAAGTAGCCAACCACTCTCTAATTGGATTTAAAGTCTGCTTCCTGGGATGGAGCCCATATTGATATCAAGCTTAGGAACCCGAGGCTAGACATGCCATAGCGGAGAGCCAAATATCAGTTTTCTACCAGATAGAGCATTAAACATAGAAGCATTCCTAATGACTTCAGTACATCTCTCAAAAATGATCTCACTAGAGAAGTTTTCTTAGGCAGCAGATGGTGATTAGCATGGAACTCACAATTGGCCAATGTGAAGAAAGAAAAGACTACAGAATGGTTAATCCTGAATCAGACACCCATATCAAACTTCTGCCTCCCAAGGCTCAGAGATCACTGCCAAAGAGGGGGCAGAAAGAGTGGTAGATGACCACAAGGAAATAGAGTTTTCCAGGGAGCTGGTCAGTTACTCATATGAACTCACATCAATGGTGAGAGCATGCACAAGTCCCACTGCAAGCTCAAACCAGACAAAATCCCAGTACAGACATGAAGGAATAGTTAAGAATCCCCAACCCAATCTAAGGAACTTTCGGTAACCAGCAGCTTCTAGAAGGGGAAAGAGAGTCTCTTTCAATGATGGGACTCTGAGTAAATTAACCAATTGATGGACCCACACTGACTGACATTTTAGTACACAAATTACGCTCTCTGTGTCTAATTATATTTGAGTACATTATATTTGGTGTCAGGTAGTAAGGAGAGATTGGGTAGGAGAGGGGACCTAAGTACCATCAAATTGTATTGCATGAAAATTATAAAAAATCATTAAAATAAAAAAAGACATATTTCATTGAGTTTTCATTCATCTCCAGAAGTTCACATTTGTACAGTCACTGCATTGACTGTGATAGAGTGCTGGATAACACTCAGTCGGCCTTTCCAGAATCTACTGTTTCAAAAACACTTTTCTGAGGAATAAGATCTTTCAAATAGACTTATACAGTGGAGCTTTTCATGGCTAATAATCTTTTGTTCTACTTTGCTATCTTTTTAATTTCACTACATAGAGGGTAAAGAAGAAGAAAACTATTGGGCTTTCTAATAATTCACGAGGGCTGATGATTTAAAAATATTTCTGTGGCTGGAGAGATAGTTCAGTGGTTAACAGCACTGGCTGCCCTTTCAGAGGGCCTTAGTTAGGTTCCCAGCACTCACAGAATGGCTAACAACTTTCATAATTTCAGTTCCAGGAGATCAGATTCCCTCTTCCAGTTTCTGCAAGCATTGCATGATACAGGCGCACTTATATACATGCAGGCAATACACTCATACATGTAAAATAAAAATAATAAATAAAAATTTAAAAACATAGTCACTAATAAAATTGGTAAAAATAATAAAACAATTTATATTCTTGGAATTTATGCATATTAAGATATCCCTGTTGATGTCTCAAACTGTATATCATGAAGGCTTATCTGTGTTTAGGACAGATGCCATAACTGTGGCTTGATATATAGAGAGTGAATGACTCACACCTTAGAGACTGTCAGAAGTTAAGCCACAATCCAAGACCCCTATGTCCTCACTCCTTCTTGGGATGTGGCATCCTGACATGCAAGGATATTTATATGATATATTATGTTCTTTTCTTGCAAAGCTCTTTCACTTCAGTGAACAGAAAGGGAAGACTAGAAAAGAAGCTGCTGTCACTAGAGAATGCTAATTTCTTACAACATAGACCTACAAACTTTGACAGCAGAGTGTGTTTTATTTGATTTCATTCACCATTAATTCTCTTTTTATGTCTTCATGTGCATTTATGACATGTATGTGACAATAATTATCTTTTCATCTATAACACAATATTAAGGCAGTCATTGACATTTTGGCTGTCGGTCTTAGCCTTCATGGCTGTCCCATCTCTTCAGCCCTATCCCCAGGCTGTCTGTCACTGGAAAATATGAGGTGAGTAAAGAAACACGAACAATGGTTTTATATAAATACAAATAAAAGTATTTCAGATTTCCTATTTTTGTTCATTGGCAATATGCATTCTAAAGAAAAGGATAGCATTATTTTTATACAAATACATGTTTAAGATATATTCCCTTGTGTATCCTTCACTTAAGCTATAACATACACACACACACACACACACATACACACTCACACACACACACACACACACAAGATATATGTATGGGCCCTATATAGAAATCTTAGAAATCTATCATCTGCTAGTGATGATGGTACTGGAAAGTCTTGGTTGATCATCAACCTGTTATAAGTTGTTAATGACAAGTCATGTTATGTCCAGATAATGTGGTCAGTATCTCATTGCTTCAGGTGAATTGAATGGCACAATGTGATATCAGAAACACTTTTGCATAGTTTATGTGAAATGACTGACTTATTAATAGGTGACACAAACAGCCTAGAATTGTCAGGAGACTTGCAGGAAGGTATGAGAGTACAAACAAATAATAATTCTAATTCCTCAGCCACCTCAGTTTGGAGGTGTTTAGTAACCTATGAGTTGAATTCAGTCAAGAAGATTGACTTGGAACTGGTAGCTAGTTGATTAACTGTGCTAGAAGGCTGCAGAATAATGGATTGCTACACAAACAAATGTCTCCAGTTTGTGTGGCAGACTTCCAGCTTATTTCTTTATTTTTCTTTATTCCCACTGTATTTGGATCTCATGTTTTAGATGAAGAGAAAGAACAGATTCTTGCCCAAACTACAGGTGGTTAGAAGGCAAACTCAAGGCCTATTTGTGTCTTGGATTAAATTAATAGATAAGTGCCTATAGCAGAAACTCCAAAATATAAGTAGCTTTCTTTTATGCAAATGAGATGCAAGCTGCAAGTGTAAGTTCTCACAATTCCATTGTCAAGAACATCTTGCTGGCAAATATAATCTCTAAATTGTACCTCTGACCCATTCAGTACAATAGCCACTGGCTACACAAGGTTTTTGATCCCTTGAAATGTGGCTATAATTTGAAATGTGCCCTCTGTATAACAGATGTGTTGACCTCAAAAACTATAAATAGAAAAGAATGTACAATATTAATTTTTATATTGGTTACATTTTGGAATGGTATTGTTTTGGATGTATTGAGTTAACAATACATTTATAAAATTAATTTTTTCTCTTTGTACTTTATTTAACACAGCTACTAAGGCAAAGTATTAAGGGAAGCCCTCAGAAAAGTTAGTGATCGGTTGGGAAAGTGTGGCACTGTGGTGGCAGCCGAGGGCAGCTATGAAGTTTATGAGGGTTCTTAGCAGTGGAGACTTCATGTGGTGCAAGAATAAGGTTAAGACGTTCCCTTTAAATTGAATAACTAGGGGTTAACGGGTTCTTAACAAGAGCAGTGTTAATGCACTGGGGCCACTGAAGCTAGTGAATGGTGTATTAAAAGCAAAAGAGGAGACGAAATGGACCCAGTGAAAATTCCTTTAAAAAGTTCTGACTGACCAACTGATAGCATGAATCTCTTGACATGTTGACCTGGGAAGGACACAATATAATTTCTGTGCTATTCTTGCTAAAACTCAAGAACTTTTGAAATTTCAATCATGAAAAAGTATATGACAAACCCCAACTAAAGGAACTTCTACAAAATAACTGCTAAATTCTCTTATAAGTAAGAAGAACAAAGAAACTATTCTAGAAGAGGTAACAGATAAATAACAGATATTTGCCATGTAGGATTCTGAATTGGACCTTGGGAGAGAAACTAAGATTAGCACAAAAACTGGTGTCTGTCATTTGATAGTTTTGTACGGATAATTTCCTGGTTATGTAAAGTGTTGACTTTAGGGGAAGTTGAATGGACCATATGGGGAGCCTTTACTACTCTGAAACTTTCATATAGGTCTAAAATTAGTTCAGAAAAACATTTTGCTCTGAAGGGAAGAGTTGAGATGCAAGAAGGTTGGAAGCAGCATGAGGCCGAGGAGAATTTAAAATTAGCAGTACTGATGAAAATGAAGGTAATATTTCAAAGAGCTTCTCATATGCTCTGTACCATGTGAAATGCTTTTTGGGAAATTTTATAGTACTTGACCACAGCTGCATTGTGAAGGACATGTGACTTCACTGTTTGCTCTTCTACTTTTAAACGTAAGGAAGGGGAAAGATGAATGAGGCTAAAACGGGATCACACAGTAGTTAGTGGCAGAGCCACCATCTTTGAAGTGAACTTTAAATTAAAAACTATTTTATTTTCTGTGTATGAGTATACTGCCTGCATGTGTGTAAATGCACCATGTCCTGCAATGCCCATGGAAATCAGAAGGCGTGAGATCTCCTGGAACTGGAGTTATGGGTGGTTGACAGCTGCCCTGTGGGTGCTGGGACTCAAACCCATGTCCTATGCAAAAGCAGTCAGGCTCCTAACTGCTGAGTCATCTCTCCAGTCCTTTTGAGCATTGCTATATTATGTTTTCTTTTTAAGATAGTAGCTGGTGATGTGTTTAAATGTTTAAAGAAAACATGTTATTAATTGGCTTAAAAATAGTAAACCAAAGAAAGGGAAAAAACCAGAATGCTGAAGCTGACATATGGGTGGAGCTAATGGAGTTGGTCGGGAAACAGGACACAGAATCCATGGAAAAAGTGAGGGGAGCTTAAAGAAGAAGCAGAAAGACAGCATATGTGTGAGCTGCAGTAGGTGGAGATTGAGAGAGTTCTCTTTAATCTCTGTGTGAAGGAGGAGCTGAGGCCACTCCTGGTACATGACAGTGGGGTTGGAAATTGGAGATAATTGAAAGGTTATCCTTGGAGACAAGGAATGATAACTGGTAAAGAACTGGTAGCCGGGGCCAGGCTGTGCTTGAGAGCAAGGTGGTAAAACTACATCTACGAGCAGCTGCACCTTCTCTGCAGAGGTCTGGCTTCTGCAGTGTGTTCTACTGTGTTGGGCCCTGCTGAGTTTATTCAAAATTTGTTTTTTTACTGGGTGCTTGCCAGAAAAGTAACTGATTAAGAAATGCATTTAAGTATGTAATAAAAGTCAAACGAATAGAATTGAATTGATAGGGGACGACTGATGAAGAGAACAGAGCAGTCAGTAAATTGTCTCAACTTTATTGATTTCCTTACTAGTGATTTTCAAGTAATTACTGGGTATTTCAACCAATAGTTACAGTAATTTTGTATTACCTATGATTTTGTTTCCTACAAGAGAGCTTTGTTTCTAGCAGTTTTCAGAATAGTCTGTGCTGTTCTATTTATCTACAACTATGTTAATTTATCTTCTCAGTGTCATGATTTGTATTTTTACCTTCTTTTTGAGGTAGTTTTTGACCCACTAAATGTATCTGTCCAGAGTAGCAGCCATTAACTACAAAGATGTATGAAGTTTGAGTCATGTTTGAATTAAATTTAAAATAATTAAAATTAAGAACCCACTCTGCAGTCTTAATGACTGAATTTCAAGTGCGTCGTAGCTACATGTGGCAAATAGCTACTATATTGTACAGGGAAAACATTGCATTTTAAATTGTGGTTGAAAGTCATATTGGAAGGCACAACTACACAGTTTTTCAGTTTGGAAAATATGTGGCATTTTTAATATTTTTGTAAATGCTCAGAGAAGACTTTTCCATCCCCAAATGCTGTACATCTTTAAATTTTTTCTCCTGGTATTTCTACAAGTTTTCTAAAAAGCTAATTACATTACTAATATACCTAGAATATTTTTTGTCATGTGTGAACTAAATCTCTTTTTTAGCTTTCTGATCAGAAAAATTAAATGAAGTTGAAATAATATCTTCAACATTTAATATTTAATGTTAAATGTTTACTTTTTATTTATTGACTATTGTAGTACATTAAATTGTTAGTATTAATTTCACTTTCATGAGTATACCAAGAAGATAAATACAATAAAGATTAAGACATTGTTAATGCCCCATGAAAATAATAATTTAGTAAATATAACACAATGTGAACGTATTCATAGACGTCTGGAAAACTTTGATGTTTCAGCAGTTATAAAAGTGCTCTGTGTTTAAGAAGTTTTTTTTTGGAAACGAGTTAAGGTTAATGTGATGTGAGCAGGTATGTGCATGTTTGTGTGTGTTTATGAATGTGGGTGTATCGGTACGTTTATGTTTGTGTGTGTGTATATGCATGTGTGTATGTGTGAGTGTGCTTATATGTATGTATGCTTTGTGTGTATGTGTGTGTGTGTGTGTGCGCGCGCACACGAAGGAAGGGCCAAAAATATGAGAGGAAGGAGAATGTGAAAAAATATACTAAAATTTTATTGTATTTTACGTGATACTCTAGCTTGTCCTCTTGGAAGGCTGGTCTCCTTTTTGTACAGTTAAGGATCAGTGTCTGAGTGGGCAGACACAGAAGCAGGAAGATGTCTCAAATGTGCACTCTTGTTACAGTTCAGGTAAGAGGACTTGTACTCAGACATCAGCAGGGGCAGGGATTAGAGTGGCTCTCAGGAGACTGAACTGACCAGAGTAAGGAAGAATTCAATTTGAAGGGAACCACTGAGTGACATTCCAACGTATAACTGTAGATAAATACAATATGCCTCAAGTTCTGCCGAGAATGACCCAGGTTGCTAACCCGTGGAAGTTCGACGTTGGGCAATACTCTATTAAGTTAGTGCCAAGTTGTGAGAGTTCTAAATAACTGGATGTATTTCCTTGGGTTTGAAGAGACTTGAAATTTAGCTTGTAAAATATCTTAGCCATAGAGAAATATTTATCTGAGTCATTACAGTGACAAATGAATTCTGATAAAAGTGGTGTGGTGGAGACACAATCACCACATGTTTAGCTAAAACTGATCCTGTAATGTAGTCCACATTTAATATTGTATTTTTCTTAACATATAAGCAAAGTATTGATTGTGGTTACCCCTGATGAAAAGTTTATAAGAATTTTAACTTTTTTCTGTTTTTTTTTTATTTTATTTTGGGAAATAACATAGAACATATATTATTAAGGAAATTAAAAAAATATATTTTAAATGCAGTAGTTACAACTTCAGCATTTGTAACGGTATGACAGAGCATTTTCTCTTTAGAGACAGAGCTTATTTAGAGAATGCTGAATCAGTCAGGAAAACTGGAATTGTTAGACTGAAAGATTTGACATTTGATGTTTTCCATTGCTATTAAGGGTCTATAATCAATGACAATAAGCAAGAATGAATTATCTTTATGTCCTGTAATTATACCTGTGGGTTCCTCTTCCTGAAAAAGTATTTAACAGAACAGCTGATGTTATTCACTTAACGTAATCAACCTCTCGGCCAAAATATGGAAAATTTAATTTAGATTTTGCTATTTTTAGGAAAAACTTTCATGAACAACTTTAAGTCATATTTCCCATAGTTTGTTAAAAATGAATAATCTTCTGGAAACAAATTGTAATGTTTGACAGATGAAAATTATACATTTCTAATCATACTATAATCAACTAATGTATTTTTAATAAGCTAAAGATGCTACTCCTATAAGATTCTGTTCTGTTTACTATTTTGCTATTTTTCCATTTTCTGGGTCAGAAAAGGAACTATCTCTTAAATATTTAAATTTTTATTTACTTTTTGTTGTTTCCCACAGAGTTAAATTAAAGATTATAAAATATAAGACTTTCATATAATAGCTCACTGTTGAATGCCGAGGTTTTTTTTTTTTTTTAAATAAGGCTTGTGAACATTTTGGTTTGTTGTGCTGTCTATTATACTTTTGGAAAATAAATTATGTTAAGCTGAAGGAAAACAAAAAAAAAGCATAATGAAATAACTATATAGAACGAATCTAAGGTGGTTTCTTTTTATTGTTTTAAAAGTGTAATTTGTTTACCTCCATGAAATTAAGCCTTTTCATCGAGGTGAGTTACTGACTCATAAAAACAGGAGTAATCAAACATCCTCCCTTTCTGCCCTCCCCCTCAGATGTCTGTTCCTGAAAATCAATTGCTCAAAAACTGATGATGACAAAAGTGGTCAGGATGGGTTTAAAGGATGATAAATGATGGGGAAGGACTTTTTGTAAATATGCAACCTCCAGGATGTGTTCTAAATTTACTGGTAGCTGCTCATCGATAATCCCAAGTAAACAAACTGGTCCTTGCAAACAAACTAGAGGGGCAAAACCTCAGAATCCCTTAAGTAAGTCATTGATCAGGGAAATATGGGTGGTATTTTGAAAATATTTGAAAGGATATTTACAGGATTAATTGAAGCCTTGTGAATATTCTCCATGATAGCATTTTACAGTAATTCTTTTAACTGAACAAAATAAACTAAGGTATATTAAGCAGCCCACTGTAGGTTGTTTAGAATTAAAATTAAATATTGTAATGAAAACTTTGAAGAGATAAGGAAGATACATTTTTATTGAAATTTTGCCATTTTCATACAATGTAATTGTATGATGTTTAGATCCCCTCCACTATCCGGACCGACTGACACTGCTCCCTACCCAATTCAATGAAATTTATATGCCTATAGATTCTGATTTGGGTTTCCAAATGTTCCTCAGCGTGGGTCCACTCACTGGGCCCACCAAGAGTTCCACTCCTATAAGATGCCCGGCTCCCAGCAGTCATCAATTGCCAAAAATTCCTTAGGTTGTGTTGAGATTTCTCATCTATTTCTCCAGGTCTGTTCTGGGAACATGCAGCAATGGTAACAGCATGCACATATTGAAATGAAATTTGTTCTTTGGCAATTTCATACATGTATATATTTTACTCTGATTCCTTTCAACTCCCACTCTTTCATCTCTTCCTCCAACCCTCTGTCAATACCTCCTCCTCCCAACAAATCCTTTTCCCACATTTGTATCTTTTAGGTTTTACTCACTGTTTTAAAAATATTAATTATTTTTATTGTATGTGTACGAGTATATTGCGTGCATGTGTGTAAGTGCACCCATGTCGAGCAATGTCCATTGGGTCAGAAAAGGGCCTCTGATCCCCTGGAACTGGGGTCATGGATGGTTGTTAGCCACCTTGGCATGCTAGGAATTGAACCTGGGTCCTCTGCAAATGCAGCCAGTGCTCTTAACCACTGAGCCATCTCTCACCTCCTGACCCCCTGCCTTTTACCAGGACCATCTGTATGACCATGGGTTTGGAACTATCCAGTGGAGATTAGTAGGCTCACCAGTGTATAAACAACTTCCCCTCTCCCAGTTTCTATCGGTAGCCAGTAGTTCATCAGAGAGCACTAAAGCCCTATGAGCTCCTTCTTAACCATGACTGATTATTTGATAGGGCCCGTCTTGTGCATAGCCAGTGTAGGCACATGCAGCTGCTGTGAGTTTATAATTGCAATGACTGTGTTATGACCAGAGGATAGCATTTTACAGCCCTTTCCTCTCTCTTCTAGTTGACATTCTTTCCAGCCTGTCTTCCATGATATACTTGAAGCATTAGAAGGGGTTTTATGAATGTTTTCTTTAGAGCTGAGCACTCGGTCTTCAGCTATTCCCAGTACCTTGTATAACCGTGAGTCTCTATATTCACTGCTAGTCACTGGGAAGACTGTGGCTGAGAGTAGCATTTGCCTATGGATATAAACAGATATTTGGAAGGCACTTTGACACTACGTTAATTTAAGTAAATGAGAAGTAAGCTTCCCCCAAAGGATTATGACTTCCACAGATGTGTTTTTGCCCAGGTTTGCAGCATGAGGCATGGGTTCTCTTCTGTGGAGAGAGCGCCTCAAAGCCAGTCAGAGGTTGGATATTTATGCCCATAAGAGTTGTGCCACTATTTCTCCCATGGGTACATTTTATCTGTCAGATTGGTATTTTAGTTCATAGTGTTTGCAGCTGAGTAAGGCCATTGATGTCCTTTCTGCCCCAGCAGTCTGCATAGCACCTTCTGGCATGATAAAAGTTAAGTAGGAGGAAGTTTACAGCTCAATTCCATCTTGATTTTTCTGTATCTTGCTAGAAAGATGTATGGTGTCTCCAGCTATTGGGTCTTATCCTGCAGTTCTGTTGGGTAGCCAAGAGTATTGACAGCAGCCTGAATTTTGGGGGGCCTCTGGAGGCCTCCTTGACCAAAAGCTCATATGGAGGTATCCCATTGCTGGTACTAGGATTTTTGTTTAATAAGCCATGGCTCCTAGGGCGGCCTTATCCAAAGACAAAATTTATTTCTATTTCCGATTTTTCTCCTTGTCAAAAATATACAGTTAATTCCATTAGTAACTATTCATTTTTATAAGCACCATTTTAAAAAATATAATTATGAAAAAAATCCATAAATGTGTAGAAACAACCGAAGTATGTATAAATCAACATTGAACTTCTTCCCACATATTAGATTCACAGCACAAGCAATTGAGTGGATAATATTGAGAGAGTTTTAAAGAACAACATGGCAGTGGGGCTCTATTTTTAAAAATGCAGATAATGAAATGTTACCAATGGAAGTTGGCGATTCTTTTAAGTGAAATGAAATTGAAGAGATAAGTGGTTTGGATGGAAAAGACTGTCTATGAAGAATGTAATGAAGTACCTCTGTGTATGTTTGAAATTTTAGAGATGTATGAGATACATGCTGTCTGCCATAGATGCAGTTGCTTTGCAGCCTTGTGGGCATGTGATCTGTAAAAGAGTAAGGCACAGTTACCATCCAGACTGCAAAACAGCAAGTACAAGAAACCATTATCACTGTCATCATCTCCATCATCTGTCGCGCCCGCCTCGTCCAGCAAGGAAGACGCGACCCCGGACTCTTCCAAAAGCAGTTTATTCAGGAACCTTGAACAACCTTTTGGCTTTTTAATTTTCAAACTTTTTCTTTCCCCTCCTTACTGCTTCTTCTTCTCCTCCCGGGGAAAGCCCGCCACAAAGTTAAATTCCCTCCTGCCAGCCAACCCCAAACTACCACGTGGTGAAAGCAGATAGGCGCACACAGGCGGAAGCAGGGCCAGACCTCAGCCACAGCCAATTATGGAGCTGTTTGCTCCAGAGAGTGCCCACCTCGGGATGGTGGGGGGCGGGAGCAGCCGCCATCTTTAAGACACAGCAATCCGCGGCTCTCTACAATCATCACCACCACCACCACCATCGCCATCATCATTGCTTTTGGGCCATTTAAGTGCCAGATAATAGAATAAGTGTGTTTGCCGTAGCCCGCGGCAGAAATTGAACCGCACCCGAAGCGGGGAGTGAGAATGAGAAAATGGAGAGAGAGAGAGAGAGAGAGAGAGAGAGAGAGAGAGAGAGAGAGAGAGAGAAATAGGACAGACTCAGGAGGGCTGTCAGTCACACTGAAGCAGCTTGCCTTTATTAAGTCTCCCCTATTTATAATGTGAAATGAGCTAAACAAAACAATGGGTGAAAAGTTCAACACAAAAACAATACTAACACAGGCCAAATAACTTAAGATGTTATTGGCTTCCTTCAAAGATCTTCAGATGGCCTCAGTCTTGGGTGTAGAATAAACTTCTCCTTAGGTGTAAATCATTTGCATAACGAAAACTCCTGCTTCCAACAGCACTTCTGTGCACAAGATTGACTTCTGCCTAACCCAAAACTAGGGCATAGTTCAAGGCAGGCAAATGGCTCTCGACATGTGTTCACATATCATCACACTTAGTCATTATACCACGTCAATGCAGGTAGTCTCTTTACCATCAGTTCTCAGTAGAGAACTGAGATTTAGAGGTATTAATTAACTTGCCATGATTAGCTGTATACTGAGTGGCAGAGCAGTAATTATTAAGTTGTTTTTCCTTTTCTATATTACCAAAACACCTAGTAGTGTTTAGTGTATTTAGTTGCTTATAGACAGCATAAAATATGTGAAAATGAATTCAGATTAAAACTATTATATTCTGAACTTGTTACAGTCCCCCACTGCTATATACACATTTTTCAGAGATTTAAAGACAGACAGAAAATGAGAAAGCATACGAAAAAAAAAAGACAAAAAGATTCTACGTATTCTGTGGTTAAATATTTTTGGCATGAAGAAACTGAAGGTAGGCTAACTGAAACTGAAGTATCTTATATGATTGGTGTAGGGGTTGTAGTTGGCCTTTTCTGATTAGCCATGATTTGGAAGTGGACAAAAGAGAGAAGTTGGCTCACGTTTACTGTAGAGGCTGGGCCTAGAATTTTATTCTTTTCCTGGCTTTTGTGTACCTAAAGATTCAGGCTCCTTGTCCTACCTTTGGGTCACTCTATCACTTGTGTGAGATTGACCAAGTCCTAGAAGGCTAGAGATCAAGAACTTTGCCCTTCAGGAATTGTTAAGTTGTTGTCATGGTTCTTATATCCTAGGATCCTGACCTTTTAATTATTGTATTGTTATGGCTATCATATGAGGAGAGAATGGGTGCTCAGAAGTATTTGAGACTCCAGATAGAACTCAATAGAACAGCATCATGATCACTGTGAGGGGAACAAGGACTAATGGTCCCTGCAAGATGCTTTGTGACCAAGAGCTTCCCCTCAGAGCCAGAAATGCTCATGTCAAGTTAGGAGAACATATTTCTAAGAGTGAAAGGATCACCATAGCAATCCAGATAGCTTTCCTCCAAAGCTGAATATAACTTGTTGTGTGTTGCTTGTTTCACCAATTCATGTAGAGCAAGAAATATTCACAATGACATGAATGTCACCAAGGCTAACCAGGGAGAAATCTAAAATCTAAAGCAATGCTACTGACAGTGATTTGAGATTGATAAATAATCTTTTTACAACATCTATTGATGTTAGTGGTAGCTTCCTTACAGCCATGTGTGTGCATGCATGCATGTGGTGTGTGTGTGAGACAGAGGTTCTTACTACTGTCAGCACCGTCCTGATTCTTCATAGAAACAATGAGTCAGTAGTTCTCTTGGGTAGAATGTATCTGAATAATGAATAGCTGCCTCGCTTTGGAATTCATGTTTGAGTCAGAATTTCTAGCCTTAGTGATTTGTAGATTTGGGATTTCTATTAAGGACTGCTTTGGAACATTACTTCTAAAGCACTTGAAAAATTATACTGAGGCAAAGAAGACCAGGAATCCTGGTCACAAAGGAAGTAATAGCTAACAGTGACAGCTGGGAAGTCAGGATTCATTCATGGTACTTTTGGTAGCATTATTTTTATTGGCTATGTTTTATATTTGAATTTCTATTACTGTCTTCTGAGTAGCAAGTAATTGACCCAATATTCAGTGAATATAATAGAGTTCATGTTTAGAATTATCTTGGGTCTATTAGTTAATAAGAAAAGGTAATAATCAGTCCTTTTTCTGGGTTAGATGAGTCATTGAAAAATTATAGGCTGGCTTCTTGCCCATGTTGATACAAGTAGAAACTGCATCAACTCAGTCTCCTATAGTGTCATTTGATGAGCCTAGGATTTCTCATTTCTTTACCACAGGGTTTGGTTGTGTCAAGTGGAGGGTAGTAACTACTACTTGGGAGAATCTAGCAATGACATAAGAATGGGTATACTCTGACAGAACAAGTCATACAGAAGGAAGAACTATTTGATGATAAGTAGAAGTCTATAGAAAAAAAAAAGAGTAATTCTGAGAAAGAGCATAAATCAAACCCAATTCAAACATAAATTAGGGGTTTTAGTCATAAGTATAGGTCAGATATTGTCCACTATTAGAGTTAATCTCTCTTTTATTTCTTGAGAAATGACCTATTAGAAAGTAATACTAGATCGGTGTTTGCAATGGGAGTTTCTACTAAATCTGAACAACGTACAGAAAGTCCCCAAACTTTAGTATAAGATCATGGAAAATTGTCCCTTTCTCTGGGATGAGAAGGAGAGTGGCAGGATCTAGGACGCTGTAGTACTGAATTGTAATGTGAGAAGAGACTAATGGTCTCATGAGTGGTTGAATGGCTAAATATCTTTTTTTTTTTTTTTGCTTTCAGTTTGTAGTAATATCTACATTGTGTCAAGAGCTATGAGGACAAATAGGGGTTCTGGGAACTAATTCAGAATCCTTCACAGGGGTCACAGCACTAACTTTGCCCAGAGATGAGGAGGTAAGCCTTTACAATGGGGCCCACGGTGAGGTTGTAGTAAGCAATCGGCTTTTTATGTTTGGCATGAGATGGAATTTAAACCTCACATTGTCCATATCATTCATACACCTAGGTACTGTCCTATCCAGATGATGACATAAAGGTAACAACTTTGTCAGTCAAAGACTCACTGAAGAAGACACAGAAGAGGTCTATTGCTGGACAGCAAGTAGTTTCATTTAGAATTGGGAAGATTCTATTTGGGTTGGGAGTTATGGGAACGTAAAGGATAACGGTTTTGTCAATGGCCCTAAGACCTTGAAGAAGATCAGTACCTTCACTTTCTAGGTTTCTTTTCTGGAAGTGTAGGGATGTTATAAAGACAGTGGAGGATAAGGGAAGCCCTTTGGATATAAGGCTTTCATCATAGAATGATGTTCTTGTTCTGCTTCAAGGAATATTTGGGGGAATTCTGGAAAAGTATTTGGCAGAATCTACATGAATTTTAATAGATTCTCTTCCAGTCTTTTTTTTTTTTTTCCTATGTTAGTGGAAGTTTTAACCCACAGAAGACCAGGAACAATGTTGTGGCTAACAGAATAATAGTAACCACCCAGAATGTCCATGTCCTACTCTTCAGAAGCTATGAATATGTTAATTCTATAAGAAAGAGGAGTCTAATTTGCAGACTTAAGATTGGTGATCAACTGACTGAGAGAGGAAAAGGTAAATTCAGTATTACCGGGGGTTGGGTGGGGTGGGAAGTCAGTGTAATCACAGAGTTCTTAAGAGTATAAAAGGAAAGTAGGACTAGAGATTGTAAGATATTCCACTTTTCATTTTGAAGGTTGAGGAAGGGGCTGTGAGCCAAGGAAGAAATGTCCTGCAAAAGCTGGAAAATGAAAGCTATGTATTCCACACTTGAGTCAGTAGAACTGTTGCTCTAATAGCACCTTGATTCTGGCCCATTAGAACCCATTTTGCACTCTAGAACTGTGAAATTATAGATAAGTGTTCTGTTAGGCCTTTTGCTCCAGCACCCATTGCAAACCAGCCCGTACATCCAGGGGGGGAGGTAAAGTGCCAGAAGAAACACATAGTTACTATGAACTTTAAGGAATAATCATTCTACTTTTCATTTAATATTAAAATTTCATTTTCCAAGCAAGACTCTTCCTATCAAACTTACAGGCTGCAGTGAAAGTAGGAATGCTTTGCATTTAAGGGGCCAGGTATCCTGGTTCATGTCCGCCACCTATATAATTTGTTTATTCTCAGGAAGAGGTTGGGCAAAGGTAGAAGAGGTTAACACAGAGAGAGTAGCTCTTGTCCTGCCTGGGGACTGACCATCTACATTACAAGGTTCCTCTTGAGTGTTTAAAGAAGGATATTGAAAGCTTTCTCCTTCCTCAGAGTACCCTACTGGTTTGAACTGGCATTTCTGTTGTAAGATGGGGCAATCTTTTGTTTGTTTCTAGTGTTTTTGTTATTTCCTTTACCCCTTACATTTGTTCTTCTCAACAGTGGTCATTCTGAAAGGTTTCTGAGCTGCAGGACTTGAGACTTAAACTTTTATTTGTTTGAAAGTCTTTTCAAGTTGTCATATGAGGTGTTTTCATTAAACACTATTTCCCACTCCTAATTCTTGGAGTTAAAATTGACTCCTGTTTCATGTGTAACTTCATCGATAAAATTAGAAGGAAAGGCTGCTGCTATATGAACAACCCCTTTAACTCTCAAGTGTCGCCAAAGGAATTGTCTCTTCCTGCCTAAAATACCCTATATCTCTTTCTCTTCTCTGTTTGCATGACAGAATGATGACCCAGTTAACTTTGCTGGAAATCTTTCCGGCAGAGGTCTTTACTGTACAGTTTTAGACCTTATTCAACTTTCAGGTTTATTATGAAAAACACTTTTTAAAGGTCCTTGTAGGGTCAGTCTATTCAGATTTGCTATCTAGGACCTAGTATTTGAGGCTAATATTTGTCTAAAGTCAAGATAAGTCAAACATGGACTCAGAATAATTCTAACTTCTTGTATGTGTTCCTGATTGTCTTGTCTGTGTTTTAAAAAGTCTTTTAATTATAGTTTCTACTTTGGCTCATATCTGAGGCGTCGTTCTGGAGTTGCCTGTTAACCTTAGTCTGGGAAGATGGATTCTTGAAGGCAATTGATATTTTAGAGTTTTACTCCTAAAATCATTTGGGAAAGGTCTAGAAAAGGGCAAAGAGTGGGAGGAGATGTCAGAGGGGTAGAAGAAATAATAATGAAGGGGAAGAGCAAAACCCAGACATGAGGAGGCATGTGAAAGAGAAGGAAGTAGAGGATTTGCTAGGAAATTGATTTCTGTTTCTTGAACAATTTATCAAATTGTTTGTTAGCTTTGGTCAAAGAATCTTTTGTGAAACAATTTTGTAATGAGAATTTCATCTGAAGTCCTCTGCAAAATCAATAGAAAAAAGTCTGCTTCTTGAGAAATCTTTCTCCTTTTCCTCTAAGATACCTGTCAAAGAGTCAAACATTCCTCAGAGTGATCTTTGAAGATTTACTTCTGGTGATCTTTTGCCATTTGCCATCCTACGCTCAGAAATCAGGATTGAAGTGGAAGTGTATAGAAGCAGCAGGAGACTTTCTTCATTGACCCTGCGAAACCTGATGGTGACTGGTCAAGTGAGATGTATATATATAGAAGCCCCATGTCTCAGGCCTCAAAACAGTCATTCACCTATCAATGTAAATTTGACAATGTGTACCCTTCTGGAGCTGATCTGGTGAGAACTAAGAACTCACTGGTCTGAGTTCTCTCCTGTTGTGCTTCATATCAGTAACAACACTTTTAGATAACAAGATATAGTAACACAAACATAAGCACAAAAGAAAGAAAGAAAAAAAAAACCAACCAACCAAACAAAAACACTGAATAGAAATGATTGACAAGGATGCAATGGGAACTGTGTAACAAGACTTCCACATCAAACTGAGAGTAAAGAACCAAGCTACTCAATGAAGAAAGCAGATTTTGTAACTTGTACGGACTTATCACATTCATATGGACTCCATAAGCCACAGATATTAAAGCATAGAGGATTTCCCTGTGTACTGCACCTGCTGGAAACGTACAGAGACTAAACAACAATGGGAAATGCAGGTGGTTTCCCAGGGGAACCCCAAGAACGACTATGGTAATAATAAAAACTACTTAAATGAGAATAAGCAATGAATAAACAGAGCTTGTCACAGCGAAATAATCAACCACTATTACTATCACTGGTCCTTATTAAAGACTCAAAGATAGGAAGGTAAGTGGAACGTCATGTGACAGATGATATATGGTAGGAGATAGATAGATAGATAGATAGATAGATATTAATAGACACACAGTTAGATGATAGAGCTACAATGTTCTGACTAGGCATTGTTGGTTTGGGAAGCTGATGGTAAGTTACTATACATGAGACATCTCTCATGACTGGTTTGACAAACGTATTTGGTTTATTTCTCGTTGGCCAGGGATGGAAGCAAAGAATAGTCCAAAAAATGAAGAAACTGGTATACATTCACTTGGATTAAATTTTCCTTTTCCTTAGCTAATTCCTGTAGAAATTATGGTTTGGCTTCTGAGGTTGATTACTGTAGAGATTATAGGCTATAATTCCACAGTCATTTACAAGAGGCCATGTGGGGGTCTGGCCATACAATACTGTTTAACATTGCATGCATGCAGGTGAAAGGAGAGTATCAGAATAGATTCTTACAGATACAGAGTGGTGAAGAGCAATGATTGGGGCAAGGAACTTCCTCTGTCAGCTACTTGTTTGTTTGTGGGTTAGGCAGAATTTCTGATTTAATACTTTCTACAGAGGAGGCTAGGTATGAGCAAGTATCTAGACAACCTACAGATTATTAACAAGCTTCAGTACAGGTAGGCTAGACATATGAAAATTAAAGTCATTTGATGTTATGTCCTCTCTCTGTTAAACACAAAGAGGTAATTTAGCCACCACAGTAGAGGAGCTGTACTGCAACCCTAAAGAAGCGGTCATGATTTCACAGTCAGGATACAAAGGTTAGTCTTATAAAACACAACAGCTCATCCATAGCAAGGATAAAATGCAAGCATCTTGTTGAATGGGTTTTGAAGTGGAATTATAACTAGCTTCTCTTTAAGCTGTAACTGTGAGATAACAGAGGAAGCAGGGAGAGGAGACGGGAGAAGGAAGTGGAGGGAAGGAGTTCACAACTGAGGTCTCCACCTAGAATATTCTGAGATCAATAGGTTAATGACATAATGTTTTCTTAAAACGGCTGACTAATCTGGTGATTCTAACAAGATAATACACTAAGGGAAAGGCAGTGAGATGGAACAGAGTTGGAAGAGACTGGAAGAAAAGAAGAGGGTTGTGTCCAGTTGTTTTAGTGAGTCTTGGTTATGTTTAAAATGTAACTGAAGGAAATGGCCTTGTGAAGCAGGATATTTCCTTAAAGTAGTTAGTACAGTAGAGAGAGGAATCACATCCCCTCCACACATATCTTCCAGTCAACTACAGAAAAAGCCAGGAGGGGCCTGATGAGCTAGCCAATGGTGATGAGAGATACACTTACAGAGACAGAGCCTGAGAGACAGGAGAGGAGATGGGAATGAGAGTCCTGATGAAGAATTAGTGATCATAAAGTGCATCAGTGGAGCCGGGTATGCTGGTGCACACCCTGTACTCAGAGGCGGAGGCCAGAGGCCAGTGACTCTCTGGTCTATCTAGTGAATTCTAGGCCAGATGGGGAGATAGGGAGACTCTGTCTCAAGAAACAAGCAAAAGCAAAAACAAACAAAGGATCAAGGAGGGCTTGCTCTATTCCAGGTATTATGATGTTTTAAATTTAGTCCTAAAAAATCTGTTCTCTCATCGAATTCAGTGAGGCAAATACATTGTTAACATTCTTTTATTCATGAGGATCCTCAGAATTAACAAGAGTCAATACTTTTCCCAAGAATGTGAGCAATTTAAATCCATCATTCTTTTGATATCAGTGCCAATGCTCTTGACCACTGTGGTCAACACCCTCACTTAGAGATAATTAAGGAAATCAGTTCACTTAGCTGTGGATTATGGAACCATGTTCAATTTTCACAATAACTTGATTATGCAGAACTGGAATAAATATGACTAAGTCCTTCTCTGAGGATATAGACAAACATAAATTGTAATAACTTTTTTATAGAAGAATTCATTGGTATCAGTTATGAGACTGTCAAAATTCTTATAATGTTTTACCAGCTTCTTTTGGATTTAAAAATGGGAATTCATTTTGTGTAATCTTTCTATAGTGCTAATATGTATGTGTCTCATCTTCTTCAATACGTTTTGGAGAATTCATTGTTTTTGCACTTAGATAGAATTGAACTCCACATGCAGGGAGCACTACTGTGGGGCTACTGACTCCTATGCCAAGATGGGTTCCTGTAACATTACTCAACAAGCCAATGTTGCCATCTGCTGGTCCTTTTTTGAATTGCAGACACGAGGTTCCAGGGTCCTTACTATTTAAGCATGTGGTGCCTTGAGATGGACTCTTAATGGACAATGACTCTTACAACAATGAAAAAACAAGATGATCTTGAGTCTTTCAAGGACAAAGCAAAACCATGAATGCATTCAAGGAGAACTTTCACTGAGTTTACACTTTGAAATTCTATTTTGTTGACCTGTCTCTGCAAACTCTACCTGGATCTCTCTTTCAAGATTAATAGATCCTGCTAAGAAAGATATGAATATCATTGGCTGTTCACCAGGTTCATACTCCACTGTCTATTAGTCTGATTCATGTGATATTGTGACTCTGGGAATGAATGTTCTTGTTTGAAAGGAGTAGTCCCAATCTTCATAACATTCTTCACACTTAGAAGCATCTTTGGAGTTCTAGGACTGGAGAGATGGCTCCGTGGTTAAGAGCAGTGGCTGTTCTTGCAGAAGACCCAGGTTCAAATTCCAGCACCAACATGGTGGCTAACAATTGTCTTTAACTCCTGGTCCAGAGGGTCTGGACCTTCTCTTCTCTATCCTCTTCTATCCTCTACAGGCACTGCACGACTCAGACAGGTGCACCTACACACATGCAGACATAACATTCATACACATAAAATAAAAACAAATAAATAAAAATTGGGGAGCTAGAGAGTCAGTTCATTAGTTAAGAGCACTGGCTATTCTTGCAGAGAACCCCAGTTCAATTTCCAGAACCAACATGGGGACTAACAAATCCAGTTCCAGTGGATCTGACACCCTCTTCTGACCTCTGCAAGTAATGCATGACATGGGTACACTTACATACATGCAGGCAATACACTCATACACATAAAATGAAAATAATAATAAAACAAGAATCTTTGGAGTTTTAAAAATGTAATTTTGTGATTTCATTTTGCCTTGTAGCACATTCTTGTAAGAATGTTATCTATAGTGCAACTGTTAAGGAACAAAGTCATGGTCAGGTTAAGTGTTCTAAAAAAAGTATTCTGTCTGTCTATACTGTTTACATCTGTAAACAGGATGATCATAAAAATATGGTAACAAATAATCACAGGCATGGGAGTTGCTCAAAAAATTTGCATAGCATATATATATTTCAATGATATATATTTCAATGATATATATATATATATATATATATATATATATATAATTCTCCACCTGCACATGTACTGTTGAAAATGACAAGGATTCCTTCTTTATTAACGGTGTAATAGCATTCATAGCATTCAGTTGTGCATGTACACATTTTATTGATTAGACATTTGTGGATCCAATTTAGGTCACTAAAATGAGCCAGGCACTGAAAGGCCATCACTTGGTGTGATCTTACTCATATGTGGAAGTTCGGCAGGTTGTACCTACAGAACCAGAGCACAGAACAGGAGTCCTAGAGGCTGGGCTATGCAAATGATGTGAAATTTCAATAAGGAGGAATAAGTTCAAGAAATCAATCTCACATCATGACTATAGTTGATAACATCAGCTATGTTTGAAATTTGACAGTTGAATAGATTCTAAGTGTTGTAACCTTTAAAAGGTATGTGAAGTAAATTTTATGTAAGATAGTTTCATTTATCCATTCTAGGTTGTATCCATTCCAAAAAATTTCATGTGTACACTATGACATGTACAACACTTGTCAATTAAAAAGTTCTCCAAATATAAGGGAAACAGAGCTATCACGATCCTTTGGAGTCCTGTATATGTAATAACTTGACACATTGCTGATGGTAGCTAAATAACCCTTAGGTAAGTTCCACTGACTAGAAGTCAAGTATAAGTCTTGCTGATATTTACCTGGTTATACTTCCTTAGGTAGCTGAGAAGGTTCTAGGCAATGGAACACAACACAGCCAAGGCTATATCACAGCACCTTTTTTCCCCTCCCTTTGTGATTAGTTCCTATGAAAGAACCAGCCAAGAGAACGAGCCTTCACTTCACTAATAACCCTTCTGGATGACCTTATATATTGGGCCCCACTCTTCTTCCTCTCTAAATTATCAATACTTTATTTTCCTTTGGTCTTTTTGAGATAGGGCCTTTCTGCAGTCACAGCTGGCCTGGAACTCACTATGTGAACCAGCCTGGCCTTGAGCCCACAGAGATCTGCCTGCCTCTGCCTCCAGAGTGCTGGGATTAAAGGCATGCGACACCATGCCCTGCATAAATACTTATTTTTATTGTAACCACCACATATTTTAGTAATGGATACATACATGCTATAGAAAACTATAGAATATGCACATCATTTTATTAAAACCAATACCTATTAAATACCACTTGAACATGTAATGCTGAGTATTTTAGTGTCCTACATGGATACATGTAATTGTTTGTATTTTATACAAAATAATGAAAATATCATGTATTAAACTGCTTCTTTTATAGCAGAACTTATGTCATGAGTACCTTTTAAGGTACTATTTCAGAGATAGATCATACATGTTTATTGCTGTCGAGTATTCCACATGTTGCCTAATGTTTGGTTGTTTTAATGAACATTTAATTAATGAATTAATTTATTCACTAATGACTTAATCTAATGAGCATTTAATTACTTTTTAAAAAATGGCTTTCCAGATAAAGCTTATACACATTTTGAATTCTGTGTTGTAAATGTTGGCAAATAGTTATCTAGAAAATGTATACTTACTTTTCCTACTAATGTCAGTGCCGTACTAATAGATGAAAAATGCAGAGCTTTAACATGGCCGTAATTTGCATTTACTTGATGCAAATGATGTTGAAGAACTCAAATCCATGTTGACTGATAACACTTCATATTATCTGATTATCCCTTTCATAACTTTGTCATTTAAGGTTTATTTCTCTTTTTATTAATTTTTAAAAGCTTCTATTGAATATATCTAGTTGACCATATTTAGATTCCATTCACTATATTCAAGCCCTTATTACTCCATGCTCCATTTAATGTTCAGGCTTTGGTATTATGATTTGAAATGTCCTTCTCATATTGAGGTGATATTAGTGTTGTTTCCCTTTTCCTTTTGACTTTCAAAATAACTTCTTTGAGAATTTCATAAAATGTAATTTGATCGTTTTCACCTTCTCGCCCAACTCTTCTCAGATACTCTCAGTTTTCCTACGTACTCATGCATCTTTGTGTTTATTTTACAAACACCCTTTAAGCCCAATTCATGCTGCTCATGTATTTTTGGGTGTGGGGCCACTCATTGGAGTATGGTCTACACCCTTAAGAAACTGACTCATCCTCTCCCCAGAAGCTATGAATTGCCAATAGTTCCTCAACTAGGGATAGGACTACAAGAAGTGATGTAGCCTGTAGATACTTAGATTTTTAACTTACTAAGAAACATAGATTCACGAGCACAAGACTGTAAGATAACAATGTCTGTTGCAACAGGAACAGAAAATGAACTATTCATTTGATTATTCTATTCATTTAGTAAAAAAGCACACAGTTTTACACACACACACACACACACACACAAAGGAGGCACACACACACACATACCACACAGTCACTCCACACATTTATGTATGGATTATATTCTCTTTAACTTTGGTAAGTTTTAGATTACACAAAGGATACACACGAAAACACATACACAATACAAGAGAAAACATGCAGTTGTAAGATTCAATGTCAGCAGGGTCATGATCATGCTTCACATGTTTTCCTCTCAGTGACTTATTTCAGTCGCATTATAAAACTGAAAGCCATTTAACATAAAATTGTACATAGTTGTCACAGATAGAGGCAAGAACCCAGTGTATCTACACCATTTTCTTTAACCTTATGAGACATATTTCTATTGCAGTTCCTCTATATCAAAGGGAAAATAGAACTCCACAATTCTCCTGAAGAGCAAGGAAATATTGTCTCATATAATAGTTTGTGGGTTGGGTTCAATACAATTGAATAACTTTATTCCACACAGCCATTCAGAAGCCCAGCATGGCAGTTCTCTTAATTTCTATATCTGGGCTGCAATGTCATTCACACTAGTGTTCAAATGTTCTATGACTTAAGTATGTGGTATCTTCAGCAATAGGGTTTTACCATGAAGTTCTGGAGGGTAACTAAACACAGTGACAGTAGCCTGTAATGTTTGGGTGTCTTTGGGGCCTCACTGGCTAATGACTACAAAAGTGGCAACCAATTCCCGACACTGGACATTTTATTTGTTGACCTGTGGTATCTACACCCTGTAGAGGCATTGTCATTCCATTATAGAGTAATTCCATTGAAACTATTTTTATATATGTGCATATGTATATAATGGTTTTGCATATGACTTTCAAAAGTACTTTAGTGGTGGATATTCCTCTTTATGTTCCCTTCTGTACTCTCTCTGCTCTCCTATCCCCCTCCCTAATAAACCCTTTTTTTCATTATTCCCATTTACCTCTCTGTCCCACTGCATTCTCTCCTCTCTCTCTCTCTCTCTCTCTCTCTCTCTCTCTCTCTCTCTCCTCTTATTTTCTTTTAAATACCTTCTTTGTCCTTTTTGAGACAGAGTCTCCCTGGTCTCCCTGTAGCCTCAGCTGACCTGGAACTCAATACGTAGATCAGGCTGGCCCCCTGGATCTCAGAGATCCACCTGTTTCTGCCTCCCAAGTGCTGGGATTAGAGATGTGCACCACCATGCCAGGTTATCTTCTAAAGACTGGAAAAAAGGGTGTTGGAGAGATGGCTCAGAGGTTAAGACCACTGGCTGCTCTTGCAGAAGACCCCATTCAATTTCCAACATTCACATGGCAGTTAACAGCCACCCATAACACCAGTTCCAGGGGAACCCAACACCTACTTCTGACCTCTGTGGGCACTGTAGGACATGGGTGCACCTACACACATGGAGGCAAATGCACAATACATTAAAATAAAAATAATTAAATATTTTAAAAATAAATAAAAAAATCAATAAATCACTGGTCACTTAGATGTTACTCTGATGTATATGTGAGAAAAAGGATTTAGCACCTCTTCACCCAGGTCGTTGACTAAGATAACACATAAAAATCTGTAGATAGAATGTGATAAGCTAGTCCCAGAAAAACCAACTTCAGATGTTGTCTCTCATTTGCAGATGTTAGCTTTGAGTCTTAACCTATTCAGAAAACTCATAGAGGTCAGGAAACTAATAAGAGGTGTGTGTAAGATATATCCAATGGTTCAATAGTGACATGAACACCATAGAAATAACGAATACCTTCTCATTGAAGTCAAGGTCTGCTCCACAGAATGAAGCCCATGCCTGGCACCATTATGAGGGTTTAGATTCTGTGACCCTAGGGGATTTCCTACTATTATTCTGCTTAATGGACATCATATTAAACTAACTCTTAAAGGCTTTCATTATAGTAATAGATTAGTGCATCTCTCTCCTTTCATCAGAGAAGCTTCTTTTTGCAGCATATGACAATTAATTCACAGATCTAAGATGGCTCAACCTTCAGAGAACAGAAGAGACCAAGAAGGAATGTTTAGCCCTAAATGTGACATCTGTTGCTCAGCCCTTCCTCCAAACTCAGGATCATCTGAGGTCCCACTTGTAGCTGAGGAATTATTGGCAATTGGTGGGTGCTGGGAGAGGGAGAGTTAATTTTGTTTATAGGTATGACCCCTGGTAGGTCAACCACATTCCAGCGGAAGGACCCACCCCCAAGGGTGTTTGGACAGTGCAAATTGGACTGCATTGGCTTTCAAAAAAGGGGACAGGAGATTGGCGAGGTAAGGAGATGGGGTTGGATTTTGGAGGAGATGGGCGATGGAAGTGAATATGTTCAAAATATATTGTTGAAATTCTCAAAGTATTAAAGAGAAATAAATAATGTATATATGATGTGAAACTAAAGGGATATGTAGTATTTAATAAGTCTGATGAAAAATAGACTTATAATATAAATGTGAGCTGGAGGCTATTTAGCAAAAATTACAGCGCCAGGCAAAAGAAACCTTCCTGCTTTTGCCACTTCCTAGACTGACCAACAGCATTTCTACTATATTCTAAATACTCATCCTTTTGTTTACAGGCAAGTGTACCTCTCACCACTCATCAAAGAAGCTTCTTTTTGCAACAGATGGAGACCATTACAAATTCCCACAAGTAGACAAATGCAAAGAATAAGTGACTCTGAGGTGTCCAGCCCTAAGTGATACATCTAGAATACAACCTCTGTACCTAAGGCTCTGGGAACATACAGGAAGAGGGGAGGCAGAAAGAATGTAAGAGTCAGAGGGACAAGATACCTGCCGCTAGTTAATGCATTCTAGACACGACAGGGAAGCTACACCAATGAATGCTCCTCAGTGTGGTAGTCTAATGAGATCTGCATAATGACAAAACCAACTGACACGCCAAGGTGGATGAAGGAAATCTCACAGAGTCCCACCTCAAAATGAAGAACTACAGGCAATTGGTGGATGCTGAGTGAGGGAGAATCAGTTTTCTCCAGGGACTAGCTCCCTGAGAGGTTATCGAATCCCAAATGAGCAGCCCTTAAACATCACTAAGTTGGCTCCATGCATTATGCATATATATATATATATATATATATATGTCTATCTGTTTATCTATCTATCTATCATCTATCTGTCTATCTATCTAATAATAATCAAAGAAGATGACAAGAAATAGAGATGGAATGCAAGGAGTTGGAGAGGGACTAGGAGCAATGAAAATAATGCAAATATAATACTCTTGTATGGAATTAAAAAACAACAAAAAATTAATTCATAAAAAAATTAAAAATCCATCACAGATACTTGGATATTTTTCACATCATCTAAGTCCTGACTCCATTCATGGCTGAGTTAGGATGAGTAGTAAGTTCAAGGGCAGATCGAGTAAAATCATCACATGGTAAACAAGATAGAGCATTACTTCACTATTTAGTGTTTTGCATTTCACTGTCATTAAATATAAGAACTGTTACTATTCATGAACCAGAGCATGGCTATATCACATTTATAAATATTTAAACGAGAAAAAAACAGGGGCAAATATCTACAACAGAAAGGCTTTTGTAGCAGAAATGTGAGCAGGAAGTCTGCCTGGTGTGCAGATGAGGGACTTTGAAAAGGAATTCAAACTGCCTTAGAACAGACACTGATGAATGATAGAGGCTGATCTCTTTCCTTGGTTGGTACCAAGCAAAGTATTAGGATCTGATGCGACTCATAGAGCTTATGATTTTTAAGGTAGCACAAAGTAGTTTACCAAAGTGGGATACTTTTAGCAGCATTAGTCACAATTACAGTCATTGTCATCAGCAGCCGCAGCAACAACAAAGAAACATTTGAAAGCTGAAGCTTCTATTGTGGATAATTACACCATTATTGGTGAACTTGGAAAATAGAATGCCTGTATTGTCTGATTTTGTAAACTTAGATGATTGTTCCAATTCTATGTCTTTTAAAAAGGCATTAAGCTGGGCCTGGGGGTACATGTCTGGAGTGTAAGCACTTGAGATATAGAAGGAGGATCAGAAGTTCAGGGTCATCTTTGGTTGCATAGGGCATCTGTGACTAACCTAGACTATCCTGTCTCAAAAAGGAGGCATTAAGTATAATCAGCTTCTTTCTCTGCTCAAGTTTCTTTGGATGGAGGAAGAGATGACTAGATTATGGAGTTTTGAAACTATTTTGCAGCCAGTCCCCCGTTCTTTCTTGCACATTCTTAGAAGGTCCAAATGGGTTTTAGAAACTCAATCTAGAGAGGCCAGATTGGTTAAGTGAGGAGACATAGACAATAATGAATTAGTAGTAACAACTGAGTCTATCCTTGCAGATCAGAGATGGAAGATAAAGTAATGAAGATAGTTCTGTAATCCCTAAGACCAGTGATGCATTGTTTAATGCTGGGAACGTGCTCTGAGAGATATGTCACTATGTGATTTGTCACGATGTAAACATGATAGAATATATATACTTACATATGCCTAGATCCTGTAGAGTGAAGAATCATTCAACATGGCTCCTAATGTAACCGAGAGTCAGAAGAATGAAATTATGAGGCTGTTGGTATTTTTGTAGTAATGATTTTGATTAGTAGGAACAAAAGCTTAAATAATGAATAAAAAGTAATAGTAAATGCATGAACCAGTAATGTATTTAAGTATCATGTTCAGAATATAAGTGGTTGTGCTATCTTTCTCTATGACCAACAGCTTGTGTTGTTTAAACCACTAGTACCACATGCACACATCAAGGCAGCCTGCCACCTGTGATAATGTCACTCACGATAGGCATTTTCAGCTTCGTTACAGTTTTGAGGGACTTCTGCTGTATATGTGGTCACTTAACTGAAATTTCAATGTGTGATGTATGAGTGTGTAAGGAGGAATTCTTGATATTTAGCCCATCCTATGTTTCTATTCCACACTGTGAATCAAAGAAGTTTTTAAAAGTTATTTTGACTACCTCTACTTCTTACACCTGATCATGTCTGCATTTTGTTCACACCTTTTAAATGATTGTAGCTAGTCCCATTCCTGTACATCTATCCTAATCATCTTTGCATTAAAGTTTGAAAACTACTGCTTGGTACTTTCAGTCCCTGATTTGATTCAACTGGGATGTATATAAAAAATGGAGATTCCTGAGCTAGACTTGAGATTTAGTATCAAGGGGATCCATCTTAACATGGAAGCAGTGTTACTCCAATATCAGTGTGTGTAAGAATCCTAGCAGAACTTGTGAAAATCCAAAATGCCATTCAGAAGGCCTGAGGGGGATTGTGGACACCTGTGTTGCTGTATGTTCCCATGTAGAACTGGTGCTTCTGTCCATGGATTGCTCTTCAGGCAGCAGTGCATGAGAGTCTCCACTGGTTATGGTAGGGTAACATTTGCTTGTGCTTGGGCCTCCCTTTCAGCTCTACTTGTATGTCCTCTAGACTTCCTATCTAATATATTTGAGCAGTCAGTCTCTGGAGTGTTCTTCATGCAGAGTTTGCTGTCTTTCTGATCTTCAGTAGACCTTCCCATGCTCATTCACAGGCAAAGCTTTTCTGACAATCCAGCACTCAGAAACTCCTGCCTCTCTGATTTGCCATATGAATACACTCATTTACCTTTGGTGATGTAGTGCAGCAGTAAGCAATGCAATTGCATCTTGACAGAAGGAGCATATGAGTGAACTAGTCATATTAAAGTAAACTTTCTTAATTTCTCCACATATTTTCTATACATATTTTATTAGGCAGGAGCCAGGTTGGCATAGAGCCAAAAAAACCCCATTGCAATGCCAGAGCACTCTCTTTGCACCCCTGTTGATGTATGGGATATTGTCTCTGGCACATTATTTTGGTTATCAGTAGCTTGCATTCATCCTTCAAAATCATCCTGAGTGTGACCATCAAGGACATTTTGAGGTCAACGTAATCATATCTTCTTTCCATTTCCCCACAGTAAAGGAGAATGCTCATATTTTTATCCAATGTTCTTTTGCTTTAAATGTCAAGACTGACTTATCTGTCAGTGTCTGTATCTTCCCATCAGGACTTTACTTGATGCCTTTGTTTTTCATACTAAAATGCAAACAGTAGAGCCTTTCTCTTAATCTTCAGTTATGTACCAGATCTGCCCTTGGTCATTCTCTTTGCTGACATGAAATTGATGCACAGTGAGCAATGGAAGAAAATGGTCTTAGAATTTATCTCAGTGCAATGCATGATTCTTCAGAGTGGACTTGGCCTCATATAAACTAACAAAAAAATTCTAAGACCTTCATGAAGAATTTGGGGGTGTTATGATGTCAATTTTTTCTCAAACAGGCATTTTCTTCTTCTAACTTATGGGGACATAAATTTATGTCCAAGAAGAGAACCCTGAATCTTTTCAAATGATATTAGCTAGACATGTCTCTAACAATAAATTTATCAAATATTTCTTCACACATTAATATTATTTTAACGGAGTATAAAAATGTATCTTTAGATAAGGCTTGATTCAGAAAAGATGTTCATGTTACTGGACAGAGAAGTCAGATAAATTTTAGTTCCTTTGTTATTTTATACTACCTTCACGTTACTTATGTATTTTAGAATAACATTTCATGTTCTAGGAGTGCTTTTTAATCCAATGATTAGACTTTTCAGTGTTTCAGCCTTTTCCCCTAAACCTCTTAAGGTCAAAAATCATGAATAAATATGTGCTTGATAGACTGAGAGGTTTTAGCTACAGAGAGTTGTCCATGGATTTCAGACTAGAACAGTCTTTCAGTTCTGTTTCTTGCAAGTTATTGATAAATTTGCAGACCACTGGTTGCAGTCCCGATGAATTTATTCATGGATCATGTAGCATAGCTTGATATTTAGAGAAAGTGTGATTTTCATAACAATTTAAATAGAGTTGGAAACACTGTGAATAAATATTTTTTTAAAAGTAACTTGAAATTTAAGAATATGTGCTGTTGTACTTTTAGTACCAGATTAAATGTAAAAAGTATAAATAATAAATGATAAAATACAAATTATGTTCTTAGGGCATTCAATTTAGCCACCTTTATTAATGCTAATCACAACACAGATGAAGTATTTATAAAAATTAAGAGCTTTAGCTGATTAAATTCTAACCTTTATACTGACAGAGAATCTGGGAGAATAATAAGCTGTGGATATCACAAGAATTAATGAACTGCAAATCTGATAATATCTTAGGTTGTGGGTAGGAAACTTTCACATTTAATGACCATTTATGTCATCTGGAGTTCACTTGGAACTGTTTGCTTTCAGTAAACAAATTATAATTTAAAAATGTCTAATTAGGCTCTCCCACTGAAGAGAAGAAAACAGAGCACCTATGTTCCTGAAATTTAAATTTAACAGAACATCCTGTATTACTTATGAAACCTGGAAACTGAGATTTAATGGTCCTGAGGAAAAACAGGATGGTGATATTGAATTTTATAAGACATTCTTAAATTTAGAGAAGCACCAATGGGTCCTCCAGTGTGTTTCAGGGCATGATGCTTATTTGATACTATGAATATCGTGTCTATAATGGAGGAAGTATTCTCATTAGGTAGTGCTACACAGGAGCACGTTATCCAGAAGAACCTCCCTCATACTTTCAGAGGGCAAGGAAACATAAAGACCACAAGATAAATGGGCATGCTGTAAGACTCCAGTGAGGTGGCATCATTTACATGTTTTAAAGCATTTATAATGTGCATATTATATATATGCACACATTTTTTAATATTTGAGTTCAAAGTTTTCCTGAATTGCATTTACCCACCTCATTACTCTTCTCTTTCTTTTTCTTCTGCTTCCCAAACAATCCACCTTCTGCTTTAATGTATTTTTTTTTACATAATCTAGATTCCACACATGGTATTTGTGTTTTTTTTTTAAAGTCTATTTTGCTTAATATGTCAATGTCTGGGTTCAGCCATTTTTCTGCAAGTGGCATGATTTCATTCTTCCTTATGATGGAATATATATATATATATATATATATGTATGTGTGTGTGTGTGTGTGTCTGTCTGTCTGTCTGTCTCACATTTTTCTTATTTATTCTTCCATGATGGATACTTAGGGTGATCCCATAGCTTGGCTATTTTGAATAGCATACACAGATAGGTAAGGACCTCTGTCTTCTGATTCTTTCACATATATACCCAGCAATCCTATTGCTAGATCATATGATAGTTTTGTTTGTAGGTTCATTTCCATAGTAACTGAACTAAATTACATGGTCACTAATAGTGCATATGGATTTTTCTTTTACCACATTCTTACCTACATCTATTTGTTTCTTTAATGATTAAAATTATGACTAGGGCGAGATGTAATTTTGATCTGCATTTCTTTGATGGCTGCTATGTTGAGTATTTTTTCAGTTGTTTATTGGCTATTTGTACTTCATTTGTGAACTGTATGTCATGGTACTTGCACATTTATTAATTGGATTACTTGTTATGTTTGTGTTAAATACTTGAGTTCTCTGTATCTTCAGGATATTGGTCTCCTGTTGGATGAATAGCTGGCCACGTTTTTCTCCTATTCTGTAATTTGTCTCTTCATGATAGTAGTTGTTTTCTTTGCATTTAAATCTCATTTGTCAGTCCTTGCTATTATTTCCAAAGCTGCTGGAGTCCTGTACAGAAAGTTGTTGACTATGTCTTTGTCTTGAAATGTTTGCCTACAGCAGTTTAAAAATTCCGGGTTTTACATTAAGGTGTTTGATCCATTTGAATTATTTTTTGCATGTGGTGAGATACAGAGAACTAGTTTTATTCTACATGTGCATTTACAGTTTTTCCAGTAATATTTGTTAAAGAGCCTATATTTTAATCTAAAGGAAATTGGCATGTAAACACTCAGTCAGCAGGTTCCTATTATCCAGCCTGCTATAATTTTTAATGTGAAATAACTTAAGAGGAGCAAGGATAAATGTTCATTAGGACTGCTACACTAAATTTTGCTAAATGCTGGGAGTCATTCAGATGAGTGTGATGGCTCTCTGACCCATTGCAACCTCACTGCCAGGCTCTATACTCAGTGAAGGTCATTGAAAGCATGCACTTGTCATTTTTTGGTTTCCTATTTGGTAAATGCTACATTGTGAAGAAAATCTGGAGCTACATAAATTGATATTGATATAAATAAAAACTATTTTGGGGGGGTAGGAAAAGGATGACTTCTCACATGGTTTAATTTGCTATGAGTGGTTGTGATTCAGGGATATGTGGGAAGAGATAAATTACGATAAAGAAAGCTTAAGATGGGCACGTGCATACCCATACCCATCTGTTTGTTCTGTTCTTCATTCACAGTGATGCTTTACAGAATAACCTTTAATCATTGTATTACTTGTACAATTCACTTGTATTTAAATTTTTTTGATAGATTTTTTTTACTGATGTTGACTTTTTTGTAAATTATAGTTATTTGTAGATTATTTTGATCTTATATATTGATCTTTAAAGGTGAATGAGTATAGCAGAGGTGTTCTAACTGTTCAAAAGCTTGGGCGTTGTTCACACTGTTCTGACTTCACTGGCTACAGCAGCAACACATACTAGACAGCTCCGATCGTCTTTTCTGCGCAAACCCATGAATGTTTTAAAAACTTCTTCACTGAAGTTTTGTGCCTTTTGTACAATACATCTTGGTCATGTTTAGACCCCGTCCCGTATCTGTAGCCCCATACCTCCCCCATGCATGCGTGTGTGTGTGTGTGTGTGTGTGTGTGTGTGTGTCTGTGTCTGTGTCTGTGTTTATTCCATTTGAATCCCAGTCACTGGGCAATTAGGTAATGTCTGAAGCCTCCCAGTCTTTTGTGGAGGAGGAAATACCACTATTTGATGCCATCTACGCATGCACGCAGGTGAAGCGTGCTTAGCACCGAGAGAGGTGGCTGCTCTGACTTCCCTCCTACTGGGAGTCCTGGTGATCCAGAGCAGTTTGTGAATATGGAAGCCAATTTGCCTATGATGAGAAAAATAGCTAATTAGGGAATGAAGAGTTTAGACATCCTCATTTTACTTAGTATTTCCTAGAAGAATGTTTTATTTTTTAAATATATTGTTCTAGTTTCTCTACTGTGGAGGGTAATGATAGCCTACAACAGTTTATCATGCAGTTCAGAGTAGTTAGAAGAGGATGTGTGATCCCAACACAGGAACCCAATAAATGTATGGTCAACTGACTGGATCATTATGTTTTGTATAAATGCACTGTATTATGATGAACCCCATAAATAAATAAAATGTCATATGTTGATTATATTTATGCCTTTCATTTATTTTATACTTAACTTGAAATCACTTAAGACCCAAGAAAGTTCTGTGAAAACAAAGTATATACGATCATTAATGTGAGATGGACACTTTAATTTTTTTGCCTTTTTCTGAGCTGGATTATCTCAACTCTTCCTGTAGTGCCTGAATGCTTCTGTAAAATGATACATTGCAGCCTCATAACCTTGGTTGTCAGATTTAACAAATACATTCATAGTATGTATGTCCAGTTAAATTTAAATTTCAGATTATAAGTAATCATTTTCAGTATAAGCCTTTCAGAGTATAATCATGTTTTATCAGAAAACTTTACTCATGGCCCATAGCTTCTAGTTTAATTGATCTGGATGAGTTCTGACCATTGGTTCTTTAGATATTATTCAGGTGACTATAATGTGCAGTGATTTAGGGAACCACTAACTAGATTAACAGTATTTAGACTGTGATTATAAATAGAGGTCACCAGCAATATCAATGGAGGTGAAAGTTCCCCAGTTCACTATCCATCTCATTCACTAGGGCAGAACTGAAGAGCGTTCACAAGCATCCAGCTTCATTTTGGCTACAGGTGGTTTGCAGACTACATACTTAAAAACACCATTTTAAGGCATATCAGCACCACTGTTTCTCTTGATCTCCTTTCAAATTATCATTATGTGGCTTATATTATTACAAAAACCCCTCAGAATTGCAGGGAGCAGGATAACACACTGTTGAGAAGGACTACCATTTATTTTCATATAGTGGAAGAAAGGATATGGATTAGGAAGATGTATTGAGGAGAATATGAAAACTTGGTATGGTTTTCATTCTGTTGTTTGTGATCCTTTTCTATGTAACAAATGAAAGAGATATATCATTTGGATTTAGGATGGGGGTTTTGCATGATAATTTTAAGGGGCTCTACTAAGGACTCTGACCCTCCTCCATAAGGGGGAAGTGAACTTCGAACACTCTAAACCAGGCAAGTTGACATAATTTTGGATTGCTTGCAAACTCATGCTGAGCAAGATGCCCATGAGAACACATTCTGCAAGCTACTGGGATGATTTTTTTCAGTATTGTATACCAGGGAAAAGAATGCCAATAATTAATACTGCTAGTGCCGGGGGCTGGGTTTATTTTGTTTTGTTTCATTTTTACGTGGTTTCAGTTATAAAAATATAAAAATAGAAGGCATTTTGTCTTATTTTAGTCTCTTGGTTTTGGTGATTTCTGAGTTCCAAATCAATATTTTTCCTAAGACTTGTAGAAAAGCCAAGGAAGTAAATATTGTGCTTTATTTTCAAGGGCCATTTAAATGGATAGAAATCTATATTGCTGTTAATGATCCAAAGTGATTTCTTATGGGTGTGATTATTTCTCATGCTTTCATACAGCATTGTGGATTAGCCACAAAGTCTTTGGGATCATGTTCTCATTGACCCCAAATACATTTTAGGTGATACGGTCTTTGGCATATTTATTCCTGTTGCTTCCATTTGTAATAACTTAGGCTATATTTTCTCAGGGTCTCTGCTTGCAACTATATGGGGAAAACAGCAATGATAATTTTCTTTTTATTATGAGCATCTACTAGCTTGTCAGTTGGCTCATCATATGCTGTGGCATTGTGATTGTGCAGAGTACAAAGTGACTTCTACTAGTACTGGGCAACATGACTACTTCCAAGCTCTTGTTCAATTTGTTTTGTAGCTGGGTCTAGGAAAGTCACAGTGACTTCACATGCATTCTCTAATTTGATCCTTTCAAGAGTCATGCAGTGTGCAGAGCAAGGGTAATTATTCACTCCAATTTTCAAGTCCGGGGGTTTGGCTGAGAGTTCTTAGAGGCATATGCTGATAGTTTTGTAAATTCTGGAATTGGCCCTTGAATGTCAACTCTCTGATCCACAGTGTCTTTTCAAGAACAGACCAAGGCAGGCAAAATGAAATGAAAGTGTAATGTGGTGTGTGTGTGTGTGTGTGTGTGTGTGTGTGCATGTGCATGTGTGTGCACATATATGCATGTGCATGTGCGTGTGCTATTACCAGGAAAACTATTACTTAATTAAAAAAATATTGATCAGAAAAGAACTGAGTAAAGAGAAAACCTTTGTCAAACAGGAAAAAGAATACAAATAATCAAATAAAAAGTTGAAAGCAAAAGAATAGAAAAAGTATCTTGAAACCCTTCATATAACATCACAAGCATGTTCAACCCAGGATCCCAATTTTCTCCTGTCTCTGGGCAGGAAAAGAAGGTAGGTACAATGGGAACAGCACAAACATGGAAGAGTTTTCTGTAGTTTAAGTTATATTTCAGGGGTGTATACGATGTAAACTCTTTAGTATGGACTTCAGCAGGGAAGGACAGGAGGGGAAGCATTTGGAAGGGTCTGGTATCTTCTACAGCTCTGTGCAGTACAGAATGTCTGCAGCAGAGGTGGGTATGTCCTGGGACTAGTCATAGTGATGGCCATCACAAATGTCAGAATGTCCAGCTCATTTTGCTTCTCACAGTTGCTGAACTAGCTCAGATAAAGGGAATATTCTATTTATAACTGGGATGGAGAAAAACACATTAAAGCCTACTTTGGGTAATTTTCTGCTTTGAATTAGAAAGTTAACTGGAAATGTAGATGTGTTAGAAAAAGTTAGTGAATACTACTAGGTTCAGACTAGTTATTGATCATATCACAGAATATTTAGAATAACTGTACCCAGTTGTTTACTGTGTAATCCAGTGGCCTTCAGGCTCAAGTGTTCACCCAAATCACTCTGCTAAAAACCAAATTGCTGGGCCCATGTCAAGCATTTCTAATGGAGGAGAGCTGGCTTGAGACTTGAGGACTTTAGTTTTCTTTCATTGTGATGCTGCTGTTGCTGGTACTGGACCCACACTTCCAGTCCCTGGTTAAATATTGCTGTGCTGACCGTGGGTTTCCAGGACCAATGGATACTAGAGAAAAGAGAATATAGTCAGTCATTATGAAGTTGTTTGACATTTCCAAGAGGAAAATAGATATTGAAGATGTAGAGACACCATCTGAAACTAGAGCAAACTTCCACCCTCCTCCTAGTCTTCTGAGCATTGGCTTCTAGGGAACATCCTGGTGATCTGAACCTGCCATGCAGAGTATGGTCTTTTCGATACTGCAGTAACCACACCACTGGTCATGCCTTGTGGCATATTCCTGAAGGCTACAGAGGAAGTTGAGGCAGAAAGAGAATGAGTTCAAGGCCAGCCTGGGCATCTCGGTGTGATGTCAAACTCACTGTGTCAAAAATTTAGAGGAAGGCTGGGATATAGCTTGAAGGGAGAGTGCTTGCCTGTTTGTGCACAAGGTCCTGGTTTAAAAAAATTTACACCTCTGGAAAATTTCACTTTGAGTCTTCCATTATTCTTTGAAAGAATATTTACAAGTACTAGCACCACTGATAGTTTAAAATTGATTTCTTAGGATAGAATGCAAAATAATGGGTTTCACTATAGAACTTTCCTATGTGTGTATCAGTACGTATGTTTCATGCATCCCTGCCCCCATTGTCATCCTCACTACTGATTTCTGAGGCTCTCATCTTCCATCATCCATGACATGAGGTGCTTCAGAGAATGCTCAGGTGTGCCTATTCAGCGTCTGCTCCCATTTCTCCGTCTTTGCAAAAAAACCCTACCCCCTTGCACTTACATGTTAATTTCAGTGTAGTGATTAATTGCTTGATTAAAATTGATGTTTATCTGTTTTAGAGTTGTACTTTATTTTTATGGGATTCAGTTAACCACTGCTATGGTTCTTTTACCCAGAAGTTGTGCCTAGGAGCCCATTTTTACTTGATGGGAACAAATGATAATTATAACCCAAATACTTGAAATCATCATTTGAGGCTGGTCTTTTGAGCACAGTCCTATGCACTGACATAATGCTTTAAAGCCAGTTTCTTCTTCAGAGTTCCTAAGCAAGGAGAAGGGAAAATGTTTCTTCATTTTATATTTTATGCAGAACCGAAGGGTGAATCACCACCTCGAGTTGGCAGCCTCCCTGGTTACTGCAGGACTTAAAAAAAAAAGACAATCTGGGAAAGATGCGTCATGTGAAATAATACAGACAATGTTATGCATTTAAAGTATGAGCATAGTGCAGAAGAAGAAAGATAACAGCAACTCTGAAAGAAGGTCTGTGTTGCCAGTGCAAGTCATAAGTAGCAAGTGGATAGGTCCAATTATTCAACTGTGGGAACTCGAATTTTGTCTGTTCTTAAAGGAATGTAGTTATGTAGTATGCTTAAGAAACACATGCTTTGCCTAAACAGGTCTCTCCTCTCTTTATCTTTGCTTGGTACACACATCACCACTCAACCTTGTTTTGGGAGGGGGTAGCATGCTACATTAACAAGCCAGGAAATTCATGGTGGACATTCATCTAACAGATGCTTACCCTCAGTCTGGTACTCTAGCAGGGCATTTATCCAATGGCACCCTAGTGATTGCAGAGAGTTAGTGAGGTGTCCCCTTTCCTCCTGACTGCCTGCAGGAACGGCATCTCAGACACTCTGCAGTCTAGGGAAGCAACCCTCATACTCACGGGTAACCATTCTAGTCTCAGCCCCAGGTTCTCATCTGTGAAGCCACCAGGCATGCCGGTCTGGATCCAAGTCTTGTGAAGCACTGCGGGTGTGCTCTCTCATTCACCGTAACCTGTTTGAACTCTGGCCCACTTTTACCATACATTCCTGCCACCCTTAGTGCAACCCTGGCTTCAGGGGTCTTTTCTGACTGTCTTGGCATAATCATATGGAAATAGTAGATTCACTGGCTTAGTCCTAAATAAGAAAGGTAAACGTTAAAATAAAATGCTAATATAATAGCATAGTACAATGACTAATTCAACAATATGAATAATTACTAGTGCAAAATTAAATGTCCAGCAGTTAATTAAAAATATTGGTGTGAGCGGTTATATTCCCCATTGTACTTTATGAAAGCACATAAAGACAAACTTCTTTTTAGGAAGCAAAATACCTCCACATCTATTACTTTTTAATAGGTAATTATACCAACAGGTAGCACACTTTTTTCCTTGTTTTCTTAAAAGACAGAGTATCACTGCAGTGCTTTTAGGTACTGGTTTTGGAATTAAGCAAAGAAAATTGTTGTGGTTTCAAATTCTAAAATGCTAGTCAGATAGCAGAAAGCCGAGAGTTGTTGTATGTAGTCCCAGCACTGTGCAGGGAGAGGGCAGGAGAATCACTGGTGGTATGCCGGTCATTAGCTTAGCTGGTGAGAGATCCTGTCTCAAGAGTGTAAGAAGTCATAGAGCAGAAAGCACACAGAAACAAATCAATGATTTTTGAACAGTAAATGACCAGCACAGCAGAGGCAACCCACTTTCTGTCCACTTGAACAGCGTGATTTTAACAAGTCGCACGAGATGGTATCCATCTAGTTTGGACAGAGCGTTTTTCATATTTCTTCAAGCTTGCTATTTGTCACTGACAAACAAGAAGCCACTTTCTCCTGATGCTGAGTTGCAGCTATTTATATATTTAAACCTGTGTTATTTGTCATGCTCAGTAGGATTTTAACACTTAAAAAAATAAATTAGTTTATGAGGAACATTAACCTGTAGATGTTGGTCCTGATGAGAGACGCAGCCGCCTGAGAACCGCAGAGTCCCTATCATCTGTCAAAGAATCCAAGATAAAAAGCTCAAAGCTGCCATAAATTCATAACGCAGTAGCTCACTAGGAGTTTCTTGCTGTTTCTTTATTTATTGCCTTGTTTGCAGGGCCATAATTATAAACTGATTACAGCTAGAGGAAAATCCCTCCATTGTTTTCCCCACTGAATAGTAATTACTCTGTTGTTATGTTTCAATGTGATTTTTGTGTATGTGTGTGTGTTAGTCTTTTGAACATTTTTAGGCTATCTTAGATTTCAGTACAACTTCTGGCAAGCAGGAAATGCAAAATAAGTGTAATATGTGTATGGTGTTTATAGCTATTATCTCACTATCTGTTTGTCGTAAATCATATCGAAGACAAAGTATATACTAACTAATTATATAGCAGAACAGCTTGTTTCCCAATCTGCAACCATTTGTGATGCGGTTGCTCTTCGTTCTACATGTCTTTCTTGATAATACATAGGTATTTCAGAAAGGCTGATTGGAAGTTAGAATACCACCACTGTACAGTTCAGATATACTGTGCACAATATGGAAAGTCTATTTCCATGTAAAGAAGAGTTGATCTTTCACTAAGGATGTATTTATACATCAGAAAATCTATGAATAAGTTTTTCCTTTCTGAGTTAACTTGTCATCATTTTTTATTTTTTTGAATTGACCTGACTGACCCAATTGCTGTCTCAATGGCATAGTGTGTGAATTATTCTCCTAGAATCCTAGATTTAATTAGTCTAAATTCATTCTTTGCTCCTAATAATATGTTTAATTGTACAGTTATGACAATGCTCTTTGTGGGATGAAGTAGGATTCATGTCCTTTAATGTAATTTTATTGTATTGTAATAAATTTGGGAGGGAATCAACTTTACCCACATTCTAAGTATGAGAATCAGGCTAAATATCTCTGTGATAAGAGAAGTATCAAAAGTGTAGTATAAATAGATGAGGAATGTTAAATAGCACTTAGAAATTTAGGTAAACGGAATACAATAATGTAAAAGACATGTGCCTTTATTTATTTACCTATTTATTTGTTTAGCTGTACCTGTACAATTTTGTGATGACGTGTTTTGTTGAACCCAAATGATTGCTTACTGAAGAAAATGCAACATAAGTGTGTTTCTAAATGATGCTTTCAAATAGAGCCACTTAAGTGGATGCATTTAATTTTTAAATGTTTTCTTTGTAAAATAGTGTGAAATTGGTCATAAACTGAAAGCTTTAGAAATATTTCTGAATACTACTGAAATTTACTGAAAGCTGAATTATAGAATTTTCCTTAAAGATGTTGCATAGTTGGACTGTAATCACCTACATATATTTACAAAGATATTGAAAACTAGAAATGAAATGTCGATACCCAGTTAGTGAAGTAGGTGAGTAGAAAACACAGCAGGTGAAAGCAGAAAGATTAAGAAGGTAACCATGGCAGCACATGCATGTAGTCTTAACCCTCAAGAGGATGAGTCAGGAGGATCATGAGCAAAACCCATCCTCCTTTCTTATTTATTTATTTACTTATTTACAATGCTGAGAATTGAGCCCAGGGACTTACACATGCTGAGCAAGAGCTCTACCACTGAGCTATATTCCCAGCCTGAGAAACCATGTCTTTAAAAATAACAAAAACCAAAGGCTACAGAGATAAAACATGATAAAGAGCACATTAGTATAAAAGTGGAAAGCCATCGGAAAAAGCATTCAGAAAGTACAGAAATCCCTGTTGTCTACACTGAATATCAACAGAGAATCCAAAGGGACATTTTCTTATAATTTAAAAGCTTATTGCCCTTTAGGAGGAAGGATGGAAGCAAGAGTTAAAAATGACAAAAATGCAAAGGTAATATGCCCAAGTCTTTATATTCCTAACATCTGTCAAACTGTACATTCACCTAAAATTAACCACAAAAGAAATGAGAAAATTAAATATTTATTCTGTCCAGCCATGTGCCCTGTTAAAAACCATGAATTCCAAACCCATATTAAAGGTAGTGATTTGCCAAGGAAGTACAGCTAAAGATTCCTGTCCAAATAGCCTTGGGTATGGCTGGGCCAAAAGTCAAACTGCCAGAGTTGAATCACAAGGGTTTACAACCATGATATTATGCAAAAGTACCTGGGGCCAGGCCACCATTGACATGATCGTCTGAAAGTATGAACCAAAATCAATAATTCATCCTTTAAGAGTTGTCATCAGGTGTGCATGCAAAACCAACACATCTGACATAAGGTTATAAGTTCATTCAAATACATTATATAACTTATGGGACTGTTCTTTATTATTTAGATTGGAATTTTAATTAAAAAAGCAAATGTGGTTTAAGTACCAGGCATAGTGTGGAGCCTTTGTTGATGTTTACTGTTTGTGGTGATGGGCAGGTTATTTAACCTATCCAGTATTTGTTTTTCTCATCTGATGGGGAATGATGAGAGTTATTAATTTATGCTATGATCCTTCATAAAAGGGTAGGTTGCTCATGATAGATCCTTCTAAATGTTAGATATCCTTTCAGCTTCTGAGCAAAATAGTTATTTATGAACAGTTATACACTGGATCCATTATACAGAAATGCTTCATTTTGTCTCATGAAATTTATTTTCCATGCCTTAGTGGGCAGGGTCTGGTTGATCCAGTAGAATAAAATGGAAACTGGTCTTCCATTTAGAGAGATTATTAATTTATTTAGGGTGACTCACAAAGTTATTGTTCAAATATATGGCCTGCCACTGGCCACCATTTCTTTGGTAAAATCCAGCATGCCACAGTGGTGCGTGGCTCCTGTTCCATTCCTGGACTGAATTCTGTTTCCACTCATGTGATTTTTATGATTGTGGGGACATGGAAAGCTGCCTTCTGAATCTTGGCCTTCTGTGGGCCTGGGGCCATGGCACTTTCCTCCCACATGGCTTTGAGTATTCTCATTGCCCCTCACTGCATCCAGCTGCCATGGTTTCCGTCCTCTCTCCCTGCCTTCCTGCTCCCTTATTGCTCAGAGGGCAGGACTTGACACTGAATGAACCAGTAGTAAAAAAAAAAAAAAAAACCTCAGAGAGAAACATGTATCTACAATATACCTTTATCATATAGCCTCCATTTTCCAGCCTAGTTCTTAGTGCCAATAACATACTTTGGGTAGTAAAAATAAGCCACTGGGGAAAACAGATTTGTTAGAAATACATTTAAAGAGTAGCTCAGGCTATGATTTTCACATTAGTTCTAGATTTTTCAAGTTCCTATTTATAAATTTATCTTACAATATGTGTTTTGACATTCAAAGCATGTGATGAACATTTCAAGATGAAAATGTTTTCAGTTCTTTATTGCATTTTCATGTAACAAAACTTTAAAGAAGAAAATATTTTCTGTTATATTTCCATACAAGGGTAATAATAAGAGATTCTAATACATCTTGCTCCACCTTCCAAGGTGAACCCCAGATGTGTTGCCAGAACCAGTTCTGTGTGGTTAATTCAGCTCTTCCTAGGCCAGAATTCTTTTGTTTGGAAATGTTTCCTAGGTCCTAACTGAACTGTTAGTACATATGAGCTACATTTTTTTTATATGTAATTGTGAAGAGTTGCTGTGTTATATTAGTGAGATTTTCTTAGGAAAACCTTCTCAAAGTAATTCACTCTCTTTCCATTCTAAGTAAAATTCTTAGTCAAAAGCCACAATTTTGATCTCAGGAAATGCTATGTGAATTCTGCTTAATGAATACTGATATTTCATTGAGTGTTTAGGCTCCTGATTTATGAGGGCCTCAAAATGAGCTGTCATGTACACCTTTGCCTTGCTTGGATCTGTTGTACCAACACTGTATAATGTGGTTAGTCTCCGATGTTCTATTTCTTAGGCTATGGATCTATTTCTTCTTCTCCTGGTCCTTTTGGAGAGAAATAAAAAACGAGCACCCCTACTGACTTCACCATTTTGGAACGTTTATTTGAACATAGAAATGGAGAAGTCATAATTTAGTTTATTTGACCAATGTTTTCCCAACAGTCCTTTGATACATCGTATAATAGTTTTCCTAGAGCATGGCATGCTGCAGAATACTAAAGTGAAAAGGACAGGGGCTAATTGGGATTGCTTTATTTATATCTCCTTCTTTAGCTAGAAATTCAGCTCAGGTTAGTTTGCAGACATTGCCTTCAACTTAAGATGTATTAGCTCACTACACCAGGTCCAGTGAGAACTTAGAAAATTTGGATCCAACTTCTGTCTGCCAGGGAGTTTTAGACTGTTGTGTTGAGAAAATAATATTTACAAACAAGTTGTGAATAAAAAATTGTGAATGAAGAATGCTGCTTATCCAGTAGGTACAATCTGCAACCTCTGTGTTTTCTGAAATCCTGCTGAGGATTTGGAGTGAGGATCCTTTTCATCCCTGAAGGTATCTGACTGAAGCAGAGGCTGATTGATTTAATTGGAAGAAAACAAGAGAGGTCGTCTTGTCTGGTCCCTGTCCCTATGAAGGATGGTCCAGAAGTTCTTCCTGACAGACTGTGACCTACTTCAATCAGCTACTGGCACTATACCTATGACTGTTCTGTGACCCCTAAAATTGGGAAAAAAGTCAAAGACTGAGTCTGTGATACAGAGGAATAACTGTCTTCGACTTCGTCAACAACTGTTTCTATTTTCATCTGGTGATGAGTACTACACAAAGATGCCTTAACACAATCATACCCAGTGTCGGCATTGTATACTTGAGCACCTTCTGCCTTTTAAGAAAATTATATTTCTATTATAAGAACTTATGGTTTTGCCTTTTCCACAAAATTGTGATTTTTTTTGTTTTTGTTTTCCATCAATACAGTCACTTTTGGACTGAGATGCACTTCCCCCATTCTTGATTCTCATTTTATCACATAATCCCTTTACTTCTTAAAGGCTTTTATTTGCCCATGAGCAAACTTATTTAACAAATAAATTAAGCTTTACTTATCCTCCATGGAGCATAAGGAGAAGAAATAAACATGCAGTAATGCGCCTGAAAGGGACAGTTGTAGAAGATGGTGCTGGGGTTGATGCTTGGCTCTGTCTTTTCATGAGCTTCTGGAAAAAAAAAACTATATATGTCTCTGTTTCAGTTTGCAAAATAAGAATCATAATAGGATTGTGAGTTTTGAAAATTTTTGACTGTACTATAGATTACTAATTTATAGTGTATAGAAGACCTCTATACACATACTTTATAACTCAACTTCGAATGCCAGGAAGCTGCCTCATGCCATTATGATATGCTTCATTTCTGTCTTCATTGTTTCAAATGATGCTGTTATGACACTGATGTCATGAGCCAATCACAGGCCAGGCTATAACATTTACAAGATAAGAGAGGATTTGTGTGTGTGTGTGTGTGTGTGTGTGTGTGTGTGTGTGTTGGGGTGTTTAGGGGGTATGGATGTGCACAGTACATGTGTGCTAAGGGTTTGCGTGCTTCAGCATGTGTGCAGAGGCCACAGGAGAATGTCAGAGGACACCCTTTAGGAACCTTACTGAATCTGGAGCTCACATTGTTCTTCATTTTGGCTAGGCTGACAGCCGAGAATCCCCAGTTATTCTCCTGCCTCTGGAAAACCCTTTTCTCAGCACGGGGGTTACAGGTATCTGCAGCTATTCCCAGCTTTATGCATAGGTGTGTGGGGATACGAGCTCAGGTGTTCATGCTTGAGAAGCAAGTATTCTATTCCACTGAGCCAACTTCACAACCCTATTCTGTGATGGCATTTAGGGTTATTATTGCATGGACATTTCTTCTCTTAATAATTACAGTTAATGGGTTCATAGCACATATTCTACAGACTATTCTTCCTTTATTGAGACATATGAAAATACAATTGTAAGAGAATAGAGAGGTAGGGAGGGGGAGCTAGAAAGAACAGAAGGAAATTTCTCTGTTTCTATGTTGCTCCTGGTAGGTGGTATATGGAATGATAGCGGTCGACTGCTGGATGACAGTTTAGGTTTGGAAACAGCTCCTCTACCATTTCCTTCTCCAGTTCCAAGGTTGTAATTTATATCCTGGAAATTTGTCAGAAGAAAAATCAACACGGCCTACTGCTGAACCTTGACCTTGAATATGAAGTTGCTGTAAAACAGGTAGGGTGCAGGTCCATAGTGGGGAACAGATTGGGTTTTCAGAAGGTGGAAGCTAGTAGGGTTCCTCTGAGCTTTCTTAATGGGATCAGAGATATGCTGATTGCCCATTAGGCAATTATGCAGTTATGTGTGAGAAAGCATATTTCTGTCCTAGACAGTGTTGCTCATTTCACTGAACAATGTCAGGAACTGTCAGATACTGAAGTCAGGAACCTTGACATCATTCTTAGGACTTCCTTTGCTTCAGCTCCAATATGGCATCTAGTGGGTCTTATTTCCTGCTTTATCCACATTTTCCCATCCTTTCTCATCACCTGAGTCCAGGCCATGTTGTCCTTCAGTGTGGCCTATGAAATCCTCTCTCAGTGGCCTTCTCCATTCATGATTCCTACTTCCTCTCTGTTTCTCTGACCTAGGGCTTTTTCTGAGCTGCAGCTCTGGTTATTATACTGTTCTTTTATTTTGCACTGCTTTGGGGAAGATTCATTTAATTCAGCTAGCCAGCTGCTTCCTTCTCTGTTCCTCTTTTACTTTTAAGCCTCAGTGGATACCATCCTGCTTCTTTATGCAAACCCTCTTCCTCCTCCTTCCATTCATCAGGGCTTTGTCATTGCTGACACCTTGATTTTGTGCTCCCCTATCAGTTCTTGTTTATTATATACCACCGGTTAACATAGTCAAAGCTTAATAGAAACAATAAAGATGGCAATAAGAAGAATATGCCTTATTAGGTGATGCAGCTCATTCATAGAATCCCAGGTCTTGGAAGCTAGAGGTAAGATAATCTCAAGTTATGTAGTACTCTGAGTTACAAGTGAGATACTGGAGAGAAGAAGAGGAGGAGGCAAAGGGGAAGGGAGGGGAGGGGGGGCAAAATGGCTGGAAATCCCTTATGTAGTGGTCACTGTGTTTAATTTAGCACATTCTTCAAAGTGTCTTGTGTAATCACGTCAACAACCCTATGGAGGAGATGCTATTATTACCTCTACTTTATAGATTAGAAAATTGAAAAATAGTAGGTTAAGGGACTAACTCAAAGCCCAATAGATAATGAACAGTGGACCCAAGATTTGAACCCTGGCACATGGGATGAAGGGTGGGTGCCCTGTCTTGTTTATTGAATAACTTCATGCAGCTCTACCCTAGGTTTCATTTTCTTTCATTAGTGTGATTGAGACAGCGCTGGGCATTAGAGAAGGTTCAACATTTTATGTCCCTGCCTTTCAAATGACAGAGTGCCACTACCTAACATGCCAGACGTTCTACACTCCTTTCTTTAGTCCTCATGTGTACAATGCAGCATAGGGGGTACATTCCAGTTTTGTGAATGAAAATCGAGGTTCCAAAGCAGTGGCCAAAATCTTGATCTATCTGCTCTAAGAGCTCATTTTTCCTTAAATTTCTCGTCTTTGAAAGAGATCATGCTTAAATCTGCAAGCTCTAGAATATACAGAATTTAAACAGGGAGAAAAAAAAGGTTGAGCATTAAAAATGAAATTAAATTTATGGATTATGCCAGGAATAATGAATTGAAAAATCAAATGAAAAACTCCTATGTCATAAAATTATAGAGTGTAAGATAGCAGAAATTAGCTTAAAATTAAACATATGAATGACACATGTTTACTGAAGATTCCAAAGACTTGAATAAACAGAAATTCCATATCCTCAAATGGGAAATTAAAGCTATATTGCTATGCCAAATCTGCAATTAATATTAAAAATTGATGCAATTCTAATAAAGTCTTCAATTTTTTAAAGTAATGAGACTAGTCAAGAATTTTTAAAGATAAGCCTATGATATAACTAATGAAAGAATAAACTCAGACTATGAAATCACAATAATGATTAAAATTAGATTATTGGCATATTAAGAGACAAATGACTTTGAGCAGAAACTTCAGATATATATCCAAGAATATATGAGACTTTATATGTATTAAAGGTGTCTTCATATAAATTAATGAAGAAAAGAATACACAGTCAACAAAAGCACTGGCTGAACTGGCTAAGTACTTGAAAACAAAGCTGGGATCCCTGCCTTGCCTTTAATATCACATTTAGAACCAAGAAAATAATTAAATGCAAAAATCTAAATTTGTTAAATGATTGAAGATAGCACAAGAATCTTAATCAAAGGATAAAGACAGTTGTAAAAGTCATACTTTCCTTTCGTATAGGGAAATTCTCCCTGTAGGTGGAGTGAATGCAGAATATTAAAAAGAGTATATCACCTTAATGTTTAACAAGAGGCAAAGAAATGCTGTAAGACAATTGACCCATCTAGTAATGGGGTTAGGATAGCAGGCTGATAGATCTTTTTCACTTCTTTATCCACTCTACTCCACATTTCTACCTCAACTCTATGCTACCTTTGAAATTAGAAAAAAATATAGGTGTACTTTTAAAAGTCACATCTCAAGTAAAGTCACAGGGTCTGCAATGTTGTAATGTACTTGGTTAGAGAACCATTTAGATGTCTGTTATCTGCTGAAATGGGAATTAGGAGAGAAAATTTGAATTTGTTTAGAGAAGGGTTATCTTTAATATACTTTAAAGGGAGAAACTTTACTATTCATCAACACTTTCATACAATGTCTCAAATCAAAATTTGTCTCTTATGCGCATGATCTAAGATAGATAATTATGTAGAAAAATGCAAATGATTGGATTTAATCAAGCAGCCTTTTCTTTGTTTGGGGACTTTGGGACTCATCTGTGAAATAACTTGCTCTTCTGAATGTCTTTCTTTTAAACTGCTTGTTTTGCCTAAAGACACACTCTTAATTTTATTTGCCACTTACCTTAGGGTTTTTGGAGCCTTGGGAACCCTAGGGCATTGCAGGGACATTTCAACACCTGAAGGGGACACCTGGCACCTGCCTGAAGCACTTTCCATTTCCTACCAGACACAAAAGAGAGAATTATCGTGGGCTGTAGAGCTCTTCAGTGGCTGATTTACAAGTGTCTCCTGATGTGTCTGCAGGCAGGCAGGGGCCTTCAACCCTAGCTATTGCATTTAAATTACAGAAGATGTAGAACAGAAGCTTTTGGCAAAGGACCCTTGACTTCTAACATCCCCTGCCCTTTGTAAATAGAAAAGGCAGTGTTTCAAATTAGTTCATTATTCTAATACATCTGTTTCTAAACATCCCTGAGGAAACCTACCATAGAGACCATGAAGCAGAATCTTAGGTGGAAACTCACTTTTGATTTTGATGTTATTTTCCTAGAGAAATCCCGTAGTTCATAAGTACATATGCGGACTTAGAGCTCCAGTATTATAGTTTTGTGTACATGAATTTATGCCCTTGTTATCTTTGCCTCTTCTCACAAAACATCTACTCAACTTTCTTATGGATTCTAGCCATTATATCCAATTTTCTGTCAAGTGCATGGTTGAAATTCACAGGCAAGATTTTCCTTATGGTTCAGAAAAATATTTGAAATATTTTAGAACTATATTTTACATGTAAAGCATAGTTCAGTATAACTTTTTTGTCTTTGCTAATATTTGCTAATATTCATTAGTATTTTTGTAACATACCATTCTTATAATATTCCTTAACTTTTGCTCCCCTAAGCACTGGAAGCTCCAGTGCTTCCCCTAAAGACAAACATTCGTACAATCATGGGTACAATACCTCAATTTTAAATAGATATTCAGAAAAATGGTGGACATACAGTGGAGGAATTGAGGAAAATTTCACTTAGGAGGCAGCAAAAGTATAAAGTCCCGGGGAAGCTTAGAGTCAGACAGACCCAAGTTCATCATTTACACTGCCTGCCTTTCTGATCTTGAGCCTTAATCTCTTCCTCTTTAAAGAAGACTGACAGTAAATTAATATTAAGGAGATACTACTTGTGAGTATCCTGGCCCATCTTAATTATGTGCTCTCTTTATACTATTCTGACATTATTTTCCATAATAAGAATTAAACCAAACACATTGTCTTTGGCCCAGAGCTTGATTTGCTGTGTGGCTCTAGTCTAATTATAATTGAAAAGTGGTGACACAAGTAACTAAGACTGAGAGGTTTTTTTGTTTGTTTGTTTTTTGTTTTTTTGGCAGCATTGAATATTTTATTTTTAAAACAATTTTTATCAAATTTTTTGAGATTTCCTGCAATGGTATTTTGATCACATTCACCCCCAGCTCCTCGCCTTAACTTTGCCCCATCCAGCCCAGTACTCTACCCCTCCCAACTTTGTATCCACTTTTTAAAGTAAAAATTCTAAATTTATTAACCTATCAGCTATAATTTGTGCTGTCCAGAAAGACTGGGTTTTGGGCTACCCTGTGAAGTGAGCTTTCATTTGATGTTTTCATAGATAAAGAATTTCTAGAGTTCAACAGTAACTCAGTTATAAGATATTCCACATCATTGGAAGAACTGAGGTCACTCGTGTTAAGTGACAGCCTTTCATAATCTTCAAATGATCTTAGAGACTTCAGGAAGAAGAATTAGAAAACGGGTTCTGGACTCTGTGATTGAACAGTATTGCTTAAATAAAGAGCCACCATTCATACTTAAAGTGATTCTCAGGAATGAGATATAAAGTAAATTGAAGCAAGAAGAGGTAGAAGATAGAGATGCAAGCTGGGAGACAAGTGATGTAAAGACTAGAAATCAAGTCTAGTTGTGGACAGGATACTGAGGACCCGACGAGACTCCAATGAATAATTCTAATCCAATGGCTATACGGATGGCCGTGGTTAAAGTAAATGGGTCATAAAACCAAACCAAAGGCCATGGAAAGGCACAAGTAGTGACAAGGGTTTTTCATGGGGATGACAGAAGATGGGATGGTGTGGGTGGAAGGCAGGCAGGTACATGAAATAGTCAAATGACAAAATTAATCAATGGAAAATTAAAAAGTCAGCAATGTTCAGTATTTAATTAATCTAAGTGTTTAGAATGTTCTATGATTTAAGATGCTAGATTGAAAAAAATTCATTAAATATTAATAGCTTGAGGTGTCAGGATGTTAGAAAGCATCTGGGCCAGGGTCAAGAGTACCAGAGTGAATAGCTGAGTGACTTCCTGTGGTTTGGAGATCATGTTAAATGACAGGGCACAGGGAGTTGGGCAGTGCCAGCAGGAAGGCCTGGGGATGAGGTTCTAGCTGAAGAACAACTTTGCCAGCTGAAGACTCAGGCTTAGAAAGATTTCGGAATCTGTCTAAAGCCACGCTCCCCATTGACTGACCATTTGGGATTCTTCCATAGCTGGTTGCTTCCTTCTGTCAGCTTACTTTTCTGCCTGATCTCTGGGCTCATGTTGTATCCCTCTATGGTGTGTGGGTTCCACACTTCTCCTGTGCATCTTGGCGTTCAGCGGACATTCCCATGGAATGGAAGGTGCTCATGTTTCTTGCCCATATTCCATTCATTGTATTTTTAAAAATGTACTTATTTCTTTATTTTTATATGTATGAGTGTTTTGTGTGCATGCATTAAGTGCACCCATTTCATACAATGTCCGTGGAGGCGAGAACACCGGGCCATCTCTCCAGCCCTGCTCTGCTGTATTTTTGAACTCAAATCAGTGCACATCCAGAAAAGATGACCTATGATCATCAACTTGGTAGCAGTTGCTCTTCAGAGCACAGTATGGCTCTTGGGGTTCTCACAAATGTCGAAGTCATTGCAGTATATAATTACAGTATGTACATATAATGTTGGGAAAGCACATATGAAGTATGGCAATCATATTCCTGGTTACCTCTAGTGAGGTCTATGAGACTGTTGTAGAATTCAGAATGATGTTAAATTGGTTCCTTGATGCATTTATTCATATCAGGTTCACAAACTCTCTACTTCCCCTCTTACGGTTCTCTCCACAGCAACACAGAGGAAATGTTTTAATTATTTAAAAATACTTGCTGCATACTTAAGAAAACATCAGGGAGGAATTTAAGAAAAGAAATAGTGTAATGTATAAATTTAGAGTCTGAGATGATTTCTATCCCAAATGAAGACAGTAATAAAAAAATGTAACCAACTGGATGTTTGTTTTCCTGAGTTACCGTAAACAGCTAATAGGATCTTCCTTCCCCATTCGTTTTACTTATTTGCCGTGAATTGAATACTATTTCCTGCATCATCACTACATTAATATTAAAACTTTGCACAATGAATTTCAGGAAAATAAACACAATCCGCTGACATTCCAATTTAGAAAACTGAACTTTTTTCTGAAAATTGGGAAACTATTAGAAAGTAATACAACAATAACATGTCCATCATAGGATTATAAATTCCGGTTGAGCTCTTAAAAACTCAACCTTTTATTATTTTTAGTTTATGTGTATAAGTGTTATGTCTACGTGGATCTAAATGCTCCCATGTCATGCAGAGCTTTCAGAGGCTAGATGAAGACATCAGATCCCCTGGAGTGGGAGTTACAGATGGTTGTTAGCTACCATGTGTGTGCTGGGAACTAAACCTAGGTCCTCTTCAAGAGCAGCCAGTGCTCTTAACAGCTGACCTATCTCTTTAGCCTGGGACTCACATTTTAACAAATGTTAAAACAAAAACAAATTTTCAAATTTGAGCAGATTTTCCTTTTTACTAGATCCAATAATCACCAAGAAGTTATACCATGGAGTGTGAAATACCTTGTCTCAAGTAGTATATCTTGGACTCATTCAAATTTACTGTGTTCCAGAAACATAGTATAGAGTCAGAAGTTTGAGATTTTCTTAATGAAAGCATCAAACAATCTTGCTGCAAAATTTATGAGACTGTCTTCATCTCCCAATGTGCAAACTCTTTGCTGTTATATGTTGTTAATTTTAAGCTATGTACTAAAAACACATCACAGCTTTACAGTGACATTTAAATGGATGTCTGACAGCCTTTGACAATATTTAGCACTTTACAGCAATACATTAATGCTAACTTCAAAAACTATAGCATCATGAAATTTTATTGCTAATTAAGTTCACGAGTCACTGTCAACTTTCCAGACTCCTCTTTAGATGAATGAGAGAAGCAGGTATAGGAAGGAAAGCACCAACTGTAGCTGCTGTGAGATCTCAAGTATTATTATAAGGTTCATGGTTCACATGTTTGCAGAGAAAAATATACCATTGTACTCAGTCTGAGAAGAAATAAGCTATTTCCTTGCAAATTCTGAAACATGCTTCAGTCTTTCCATTTGTGGGCATAAGTTTATGTCAATTAAAGAAAAATGCTTCATAGCATCTGCTTATTCACATGAGGAGGCGAGTCACTGGTATGAAATTTTCTGAACTTTTACTAAAAAAGGTAGTGAGGCCCAGGAGAAGTAGTGTAGACCTGTAATCCCAGTACTTGGGAGGCTGAGGCAGGAGAATAATAAATTTGAAATAAGTCTGGACTATGTAGGAGACCCTATATCAAACTTACAATCCCTCAAAAAAGCTAAAAAGGAAATCTATGTAAACTTGGATATCATTACTTTCAGTCAAACTAATTGTAACTTACTATGAGCTAAGGAAATAAACGGAGTAGTGAAAATTCAAATAATTGTCTTTAATAAGATGATTCAATTGTGAACATTGCATAGGAACCCATTATATTCGAGGTTGAGCCATTTTTAAAGAATTGTCAGGGAAAAGTATGTGTATTGTATCTGAGTTCCTCTATTTCAGTTTGTCAGGAAAGTGTGTATAAATTTGTCCTAATTATTAAATAGGTAATAAAAGTATTTTCATAAGCCAACAGAGAGATTGCAGTTGCAATTAAAACAAAATTATATTATTTGCAAAATATTCAGGAATTTTTTTTTTACAAATACTTTTATTCACTTTTGTGAAGGAGTACATATTTATGTTGGTGTGTGTGTGTGTGTGTGTGTGTGTGTGTGTACAGATGTATGAATGTAAAGATGTGCATGCATGGGTGTTCATGTACATATGGAGGCCAAAGTTCAACTTTGAGTATCCTATACAATTATTCTCCATCTTCATTTAAAAATTTCATTTTTGCTTTATTTTTATTTTATGTATATGCATGTATTATGTGCATGTATGCAAATGCACCTGTGACCTGCAATGCCCACAGAGGAGAGAAGAGGGTGTTGAACCCTCTGGAACTGGAGTTTCGGATGGTTGTTAGCCCCTGTGTGAGTACTGGGATTCCAACACAGGTCTTTTGCAGGAACAGCCAGTGCTCTTAACTGCGGAGCCATCTCTCCAGCCCCTTTCCACCTTGATTTTTGAGATAGCGTCTCACTGAACTTGGAGTTCACTGAGTTGTCTAGGATGGATGGTTGGTGTGCTCCAGGACTCTGTCTCTGCTTCCTCAGCCTTGCTATTACCAGGGTGTGTCTCTACCCCTGATGATGCTCCCTGGGTGCGGTATATACAAACTAATTTACTCCTGTTTTGGCCGCAAGCATTTACCGACTGAACCATCTCCTCAGGTCCTACTTACTTATATTTGAGACAGAATCTCCCCATGGAGCCCACACTAGCCTTGAACTTTTGATCCTCCTGCTTTAGCCTCTTGAGTGCTGGGATTATAGTCATACAATATCACACACAACAGGAAGTTAAAATATGTAAATCATCCATATATGTTTAAGATTTGACATGTATTCCTTGGGTGATAGAAATTTTTCAAATTCTTTGTTCTCAGGACTACTGATTTCTTTGAAATAATTTGACTAATTTTTTTTTTTACAAGTTCTATGCTTGCTATCACCCTGGAGTAACAGAACATGGAAATCATCCCTTTTTCTTTCTAGAAAGAAAAAAAATCAGATAGAGATAAGGAAATTCACAAAAGAAGAAAAGGAGGAAGAAGAAGAGGAAGAAGAGATGTAAGGGGAAGAGAAAGAGGAAGAGGAGGAAGAGGAGGAGGAGGGGAAGGAAGAGTAGAGGAGGAGGAGGATGAGGAGGAGGAAGGTGTGTGTGCAGTTGGGAGATTTGGCAAGCAGTTTAAGCTGGAAGATGCCACATCCCTGTCCAAAACCTCTCTCTGCTGTTTCTGCATCTTGGACTTCAGATGTTCCCTCTGTGATCCCCCTCACTGTTTCTGCCTTCCTACTTTCTGTTTCCACCCTCCTAAGAGGAAATATGTCAGTCCTCACACTTTATTTATAAATCATTCATGTTTTTCTGGCTTTTACATGTAATCCGCTCCAAGCCTTCCTATGTATCTAAGGAAATGATCCAAGTTTTGAAATTTATAGTAGAGGGAATTATTCTATTATCCTACTTTATTTACCTGTTTTAAAATGAAGATTGAACCAACCATGAACCAAAAATACATTTTAAAAATGCATTTGAATAGAATATGCCTGATCAATTTTCCTTGGTTTTATTCCTTAAACACTGCTATATTGGTCATCCATTTTTGCCTTGTATTAGGTATTACAGGTAATCTAGGTGTATTTTTAACACATGTGCAAAAGTTATGTAACTCCTGCAATGTTTTCCATAAGAGATTTGAACCTCTCTGAATACTGATGCCCACTGGCAATCTGGAAAAGCTCTCCCAGGCATGCTGATGGTATTGATTTGCCTTTTAACTCTTCATCTGGTGAGAGACATGGAGGAATTAATTTGATTTCCTTCTAGTTGAAAATCCCATGAAAGAGTTATTTTGATACTGCAATACCATGAAATTCTTGAAGGAGTCAGTCTGTAAATATTGGGACACTAGGGAGTAGTGGTTTTCAAAAGCTAATCCAGATACCAGGTTGGCTCTATTATGGTCTCTGCAGCAGTTTTTGAAATGACTGATTCTTCATGTATGTCAGGAGATTCTAATCCAGCAATCAAGGACTGGACTGAGGAATCTCCACTGAAAAAGATGAGTGAGCATGGGGAAGGCTACTCTGTGTCTTCTAAACTTCATTTTCAGTCAAATCAGTGAGGCAAAGTCAATGGAACACAGGCTAACCATCAGTTTTAAAAGTAGTTATTTCAGTTTCCATCACTGACTTTCCTTGCATTCGCCTCTTTGTTTCCCTACCAAACATCATGACTTTTCCAGAACTGCTCAAGTCTTCCTTTCACATTCTGAGGAAAAAAATACTCAGTTCTGAACTAACCAGGGTAGTTGATAACCAGATAAATGACTATGAAGAAGTAACTAAATATTTTAGTTACTTAAGTCTTTCTTAAATATTTGTTTACAAATACCTACTTTGTGGATAAACTGTGGGAGAGAGGTGATGTTGTTTCAAAGGTAACATGATGAAATTCTGGGCTTACTAGTGCTGTCCTAGGTCTCAGGAATCAAACGGGAAAGAGCTAGGGAGGAATCTGGTCCGTGTCTGCATGAGGTGGACAGTGTATGCCCTGGAATCTTGAAAGTGCTCTGTGAGAACTGACCTTGCTTTCCTCTTAATGCTTCCAAACCTCCATATTCTTGAAAGTTTTAGGAAAATCTGGCTTTAGTTCCCTTTGATGAGAACCTATTTGCAGACACAACATGTGTCTTGGATACAGATTATCTTTAGAGGAAAGACAGTTATAAATGAAAGTGTGGCAATGAAGTGACCAAAAGCACTTAAAATCTTATTTTCTGAAAAGGGATTTTTTTCCAGATAACTTAAATGTATTGCTATAAGATGATTTTTTGTTTTTGAGTCTATACCCTACATTTTGGATTCTAGTGTGTGTAGACCACAGAAGTAATGTGAGCTGACTGTGTTGAGAATGAGTAGATTCTGAGACTGGAAGAAAAAAGGCTTAGCTTTGGAGATTGGACATTTGAGACAAAAGAAAAATGAGAAAATTAATGTTGGGGGAGGTGCAGAATTCAGCATCATGACATACTTTGGGGATCAGACCACCAGCCAGTAGTATCTAAAGGAACCACGTACTACAAGTAATTGAAACCAGAGGAAAAAATGTTCAATGATCACAAGAAGAAAACTGAATAAAGATAACTTGCTGTATCAGAGTATAAATAACAAAATCTGAAATAGTCATTTTAATTTAACCTCCTAAATTTAGAAGACATATATATTAGTGTTAGAAAATTAGTATTTACTAGATTTAAAGATTATTTACTATCAATAACTGAGGTTTATGAGAATGTCTGGAGAACTTACTCTTCTCTCCTCAAGTGTCTGATGTGGAAGGTTGGGAAGGAGGTGAGAGTGATGGCTGACGTTCTATTGTTCCCTTAGTGCGCCTTTCATTTTCTTCCTGCAAATTTGACTTGCCCCAAGCTCTTGTCATTCACAAAGGAGTTTGTGTGTGTGTGTGTGTGTGTGTGTGTGTGTGTGTGTATGAGTGTGTTTTCCTGCAAAAAGAAAGAACATTGAGATTGTGACCTGTGAGATCAAAGGTATTTCTGAAGCATGTGCTATGTTCTCCTTGTGACTATCATCTTTACACATCCCAATTTCCTCTTTTTCAAAATCAGAAAGTTGGATTCTAGCTGATGTCTAACTTGTTTTTCACTTGAAAACTTTTTGCTTCTATGGCATATTAAATGATAAATACCACCCTAAAGGTTGGCAAGTTATTAGCTGTACATGTGCCTGAACCTGCCTACAGTTATGCCGACTGACATTCATTTTGAGAGATCTATATTTTTTAATAGACAGTTAAAGTATAACACTTAGTTCAAAGAGAAAATGCACTGAATGATTCTTTTAAAGACACCCAGAGTCACTTAAGCAAACATCATAATGGTTATGCAGTTATTTCTAAGAACTGCACATTCAAAACAGGAACTGATATGAATTTGGCAGAGACCTTACTTTGGACCACTAATTAAATGACATTCTTGGAGCTGAAGTGGATGAAAAGAATGACATTTTACTTAAAAGATCATATCATTATCAAAATGTTACGAAATTACTGGAAAGTAAAACAAAATATAACTCAAAAGGTACAAATAAAGATAATGGTCCTATATTATTTCTCTTATTTATTCTGTGTCTTTTTACTGCTAGTAGTTTCTGCTCTTTCCAAATAAAATATTGAATATCAAATATAAAAACCTGACTCAGTAAGGATAAGGCAAAAGTAACCAGGGGTAAAAAAATCAAATAGCTATGTCTCAAAGGATGAAAGTTGCTATGTTCATCTTCTGTTGATAACTAACACTGTCAACTGATGGCTTTACTTTTTCTTTGGAGGTTTGGAGAGAATTGCCCGGGATTCATCTTATGAACAAGAAGGGAAGGTCCAGTTTGTAATTGATGCCGTATACTCCATGGCTTACGCCCTACACAGCATGCACAAAGAACTTTGCCCTGGATACATTGGCCTCTGCCCAAGAATGGGCACCATTGATGGGAAAGAGCTACTGGGTCACATCAGGGCTGTGAACTTTAATGGTAAGTTACCAATTTTTTTTTCTCTCTACTTTCACTAAAAGGGGTTTCACACCCCCTCTCTATAAAAGAGAGTCAGGCAAAGTGGAAATCAAAGGATGAGAAGCAATACTTTTTACTCAGAAGTGTGAATGTTTCCACCTGCTTTTCCATATCAAATATATTTTTGTATTTTTCATTAATCTGTTCCTGAAAGAAGCAAAAGTTAAAAATAAGTCTCTATCAATCAAAATAATCCACTTAAATATTTCTATTTCAGAAAAAGTTTAGAAGGCTCATTTAGAACCACTGATGATAGATTAGATTTATTTAAACATGTTTTGGTTGTCTTATTATTAGGGAAGATCTTATTTGGAAATTGATATTAAGACTTTTAAATGCTAAACTGATGAAGAAAATGGATGGAGTTGCTCTATAAAAACATGTTAAGGATGCTGTGTTTTTGTGCCTTTTCCCTTCTGTTTTCTTCAATGATTTAGCAAGGACCAGAATGTGATGTAGTGTAGATGTGATTTTCTTACTACAGAAGCCGAAATACTGCTTTTGTGACTGTCACATGAACCCAATACAGAACATGCTGGATTTGTGGTCTTTGGCTGAGAATAGCTGAGCGGCCTGTTTGAAGTGATGGAGTTATTGAATGCTGCTGTCCTTTCATGAATGTTGTAATGGCTGCTGCCCATGACTGTGACCATTATTTTCAAATGAAATGATAGAATGCTCTGAGCTGTCTAATTCTTTCGGCTTGGCTGTAATCCACACAATGGACATGCCTCTGAGCCATGCACAGTACCACACTGTCTATCACAATACACTCCGGTGACCTCAGCTGACAGCCTTTTTAAAAACAGCACAAGGTCATCTTCAATTTAGAATTCAAGTGGAAACTTCTTTTTCTTTGTGCAGACAACATGAGGGAGGATTTGGTTTGCATTCAATACAGGATATCCTGTTCTCTAGCAGAATTCTTGAGAATCATTACATAGCATTAATTCTTTTGTTAATATAAACACTAAGGGGAGTTTGAAAATAATCTTCATGCAGTTATGAAATTGAACAAAAGAGGATCGTTACAATGCAAAGTTATTTACTCTAATGTGAGGTTGGGGAACACTTCATTTATTCCACAGTGTTAGGAAGTGAAAGAAGAATGCAAATGAGCAGATTTGCTTGATCACTGAAGCTCATGTTCCAAGAGGGAAGCATTTTCAGGAAACACTCAGTGAAAGCAATTTAAAGGTGAATTGCTAATTTCACTTTTTTATCTTAACCATACATCAAAACCTAACCCTTCCTGATGACTTCAATTATTATACTAACCTCCAATATAATGATGCTATTATGGACTACTAGAGAATGCCTTAAATGTCTAATGGCTATTAAGACACTTTGCCTCTGGACTCCAATAGTCTTTGAGCTCGGTCCACTTTCATAGGTTTACTCATGGCTTTATACTAGATTGCTCTTTCTGCGCTTGCCGTTTGGACTGATTTCTCCCTGAATATTATGTTTATTGTTGTTTTTAAATTCACCATGGACAGAGAAGTAAACATAACTGTAATTTAGTGAAAGAGTATTTATTAAGCACAGACTGTTTAGCCTTATGATAGGCACTAAAGACGTATTGTTAGTGAAACAGAGCAGTCAGAGCATTTTTGAATCTATCAGAAGCTTATATGTTAAGCAAATGAACACACACAACTAATAATATAAAACACAGTGGGTACTGAATATATATGCACTAGAATCAGAGATTATATATGAGAACTTCAGTCTAGACATGAGGGACTGGTGAAATCTGAAGGGGAAAGAGGCCTGAGATAATAGTGAAGCAATAAACAGCTGTATAGACTGGATGAGATATTGTAGACAGTTCTTAAGGTTTGTTTAACAAAATTTGCAAAAGGAACCTATTGGATCACAACAGGATACTATCTGATAAAATGCCCAGGGAGGGTCAAAGGAAATATATTAATTTTAGTATGTGAACTTGAAAGAAATTTCTCTAAGCTCCTTGGCAATATATTTTGTGAGGATTTAGATTTGTTTGTTGATAGTACAAGTTGAGATATGCAAGTTATCATGGTTAAATATTTCACTTCATTTTCCATAATTTTCAGGCTATACTTTGAAATTTTTACTGAACATTGAATTGCCTAGTAATCCCCTTTCACTGTTGATACCTTGCCTGCTCGTGAGTTTTAAAAGACATATAGGGTTATTCAAGTAGACGTGCAACACCAGAGCATGAAGGGAAGACACAGATTTCAAAACGAGAATGAAGGACTGGGTTACACACTCTGAAGACAATCAGATCCTCCGGGGACGTGCAATGAAAACTCTATGATGGGAATAATCCTGAGAGTCTTAAGGAGAGAACAAATACTCTTTGAAATTATTTCTAAAAGAAAGGTATGCTATGGGTCTCTGGCAGCAGCCAAGTGAGCAATGCTGTTTAACAAAATTTGCAGCAGCAGTTAGAGCTTTCTTTCCAATTTTGCATACTCACAGTCAAAGGTATAGAGAATTGTGTATTTCATGAAAGGTGTATTCAAGGATGAGGATAATCTTCCTTTTGCTCTCTCATAATATGGGAATGTCCCATATTTTGTGAAGAATAAATGGTGAAAAATTTGCATTATACTCTGTTTCTACAACTTTATCATCTAAACCAGTGTACTCACAAATTTCATGTTTCAGTCATTAAAATAAGTTCTGAGATGAGGGGCCTTGCATAAGGGAGGCCAGTCCACTTCTGTTAATCCTGCCTGCTGGCCTTAGAAATTCTTTGAAGGGTCTCAGTGCCTGGGTGGAGCTCATTTCCTATTCACACACTCATTACTGTTTGCAGAGATTTCATAAGCTATAAGTATATGTTTGAATTTATGTTCTCTATTGGGAACCCAATAGTCTACTGTTTTGTGTTAATTGAAGTTTCCTTGTATGGGTTGATCAGTGATGACCAGTGCACTCACTCTACGGGACAGATAGGCAAGGACTGGAGGTGTGATAGGTGCCATCGCCATACCAAGTATTCTTCAGGACCAGTTTTTAATCGAAAGCCAAGATTCACTCAGTCAGCACCAGACCTTCTTAAGGTACCTAGAACATACGTTCTGGAAACATTTTAGCAATGCTGTTAAGGATTTTTTTTTTTTTTTTTTTTTTTTTAAGAAACAAGCTTTGCAGGGCAACTACTGATTCTGCACAATGTGACCTTACAGAGTTATTGCCAGGGTCAGTGAGCTACATAATGTTCTCTGAAGCATATACAAAACTAACCCTCCCAAATTTTTCCATTGAATTAAAATGTTTAGTAATAACTGTTTAGATATTGGACAGGGGCTGCATTAAAGAGACATTTCTTTGCATAAAACTCTGCCAAACTATTTCTTTTTTTACACTGATAACAGAAAATACTCAGTTTTATTTAGTTTCATTTGTTTGCTTGTTTGCTTTGTGGACCCTTGTAAGTTTTAATTAGTTTAGAAGAAGACTCTGCTACTTTATTTTTCATTATTTTTATTTTATGTATGTGAGCGTTATGCCTGCATGTGTACCCACATTGTGCAATGCCTCTGGTGGTCAGAAGAGAGCATCAGATTCCCCTGGAGCTGAACTTGTGTATGGTTGTTAGCTACCATGTGGGTACTGGGAACCGAACCTTGGTCCTCTGCAAGAGCGGCCAGTGCTCTTAACTGTGGGGCCATCTCTCCGGCCCCTCTGTTGCTTTATGGGCACGGATACTGAAACATCCCAGCAACTGAACAGACTGCTGGTGTAAAATTCATTCATGCTGAGATTGTAACTTGTTGGTATAAAATTGATTCATGCTGCGATTATACCAAGGGTATGGCATATCTTACTTAGGCAACAATTTAAAGATCCCAAGTTTAAAAGATCATACTTTTGCACTGTATTCTAAAAGTGAGAATGGAAGGAACAGGCTAGAATTTGGGATCATGAACAACTGGTATTTCAACCAAGAACTTTTCTATTGCAAATAGCTATTTTAAAATGAATTATGCAATCAAAGTATTATACTACTTAACAGCAAAGACATAAGCTACAGTGAAAGTATTATTGATTTTAATCAGGCTCATTTTCTCACATTGCTGGAAATCTCACTCATGAGATTGTATCTTGAGCACCTAAATCACTATCATGGCATCAGTGGAACCGCTTGAGTTTTCCATACAAATGTTTTCTTCTTCTCCTCTCTACCTGGGAAGCCAAGGGAAAACAAACTTGCCTTTAGGATTAATTTTATGGCTATTATTTAAACAAAATGTACTTTCTCAAAATTTTTAGAATCCTAGGATCTTCAAAAAGAAAAACATGAATAATGAAGTTCAGAGCTTTTGAATTATCAATATCAATTCCTTACTTAAAGCAATAGAATATTAATCCTCTAGAACTTGCACAGAATCAAAATGTTTTCCAGTTGCAAAAGAACCCATGCAAACTCAATCATACAAAACCCAGCATAGAACTGGGGAAATGGGCAGGATTCCACAACTTTGGCGAGAAACTATTGGCAGCCAATCATGCTGGATGAGGGAGAGTTGGTCTTCTTTAAGGGAGTGAGGCTAGGCAGGCTGAACAGGCTCCAGGGATGAAGTCACTGAGGGATATCTGGGGACAGATGTAAACTTGACTTGATAGGCCTTAACATATATGACAAAATGCATGGTCCTGTGGGCAGGCTATGTGGGAGTGCAGATCAGGAAGGGGGATAAATAGGATTAAGATGTATTGTATGAAACCCACAAAAATGGATTATAAAAAAGAACCATGTTTATCATAAATAAATGCTGGATCGAATTCCAGGATTATATCTTCACTCCTTTTGCTTATTGTTGAACAGATGTTAGAAATGGCATATATTAATTGGATTATTTCGTGATAGGTAAGAGAAACCAACCTTGCTTGCTCAAGGTCACAGAAAGAATTCATGAAAATGTGTTCAGGAAACTCCCCCCAAAATATGAAAGTGTTTAAGAAAAGAGCTGGTTCTAAAACCCTAGGTGCAGCTCTTTGTGTCTGCTATCCTGTTCTTAATGAGCTGAATTTTCTCTGATTGTGACTTGCAGTGCAGCGTAGGTATAACGTTTGGTTAGTATTGTTCAGAACACGTGCTGAGACTCAGAGCATTATATATTATATTATCTGTATAGCATATTTATATATGAATTCTCAATTACAATTTTGAAGTACTTACATTTTATGTGGACTTGGAGAAGATGTCAGATCTGTTCCAGATTATCAGGTAGCAGAGTAAGTGGAACACTCGTCAACCGTGCTGCTTGAGGATGAGGGGGCGTTTGCATTACTTTACGTGTCTTAATCTGTGCTGGGAGATAGGAATGAGGCAAGGGTGTACGTAGGTCTCTGAAACTGGTTAATTCATTAGGCGACAAGCTTTTGTTAGGCTGAGGAAGACATTGTTGAGAACTGCACCGAATCTGTGAGAACCACATATAGGATTTCAACCTCAGAGTTTTGTAGTGCAGCCTTTAAACTATGGCTGAATTCTCTTAACACCAAGAAGCATGAAGCCTCCCTAACCTGAACAGTGAGGTAGCCACTGTTCATCTTATTGTACAAACAAACCAAATAGAAAGGGGAGAGACTTTTAACATGATGAAATACAGTTCTCTTAGTATGTTACCAGTATTTTTTAATACTTATTTCCATCAAAGAAATATATTAAACCTATTCACACCGTCATTAATAACCTATAAATCAAAACCAATATAATAAAATATAAAACAAAATAAAGATTACAAATTAAAGGGGAAATTTCTCATTATGTGTGAAGGTTAGTTTCAAATTATTTGATCAGAAGACAAATTTGAAAAATAAAACATTTATTTGAGAAAGATAATCAAATGAATAAATAATATGAAATATTAAGAGCTTTCATACACAGTAATAAAAAATCATTGATTAACTTTTGTAAAGTAGATCTTGTTTCTTTTGCAAAAAATTTTAAAATATCTGTCAACAAAGTGAACCCAAAGTGTGAAAGACCAATATAAAGACAACTTTGAGAGAAATGTAACATGTTTGTGAGGATGGGAAGACATTCCTTGTCATGTCATGGAACAGAAGAGCTAATTATTAGAAAATCTGACTCTTACAATCTTTCTGCCCCCTCTTGATCCTTGAACCATGGGGGCGGTGAGTATGATATAGACACCACAGTTAGACCTGAGCACTCTGCTGTCTCTTATTTTCTGCATATTGACCAGTTGTGGGTCTCTGTGTTGATTACCATCTACTGCAAAAAAAAAAAAAAAAAAAAAAAAAGCTTCTCTGATAAAGGTTGAGAGATGCACTTATACATGGGTATAATAATAAGGTTACTAGGAGCTGGTTTAATGCTATGTATACTTAGTGAAAAAAGTAAAAACATTAGTATTAGTAGTAGGTTTTCCCATAGAGTGTACGACCTATCTAGCCACAGGAACAAGAAGGCTTAAATGGGGTGTTGAATGGACAGAAAGGGAGAGGAAGGGTATGGGGAAAGATATTTAACACTAGAGGCATTTGAAAAAGTCAGAGAAGCCTAGTGCTATGGAAATGTACTAATATACATATATATATAGAGAGAGTTTAGATATAGTTACCCTATAAGAGGGTGGGAGTACGTGGTTGCAATGTCCCTACTAGACACCACAGGCTAGTATAAAAATTCCATGCCAGAGATGTGCTAACTATTTTGGAATTTGACTAGTGGGGTCTCATAAACTGCCAGACATTACTGGCTATTGCCATTGCTGTTGGTTGTTCTCCAGAGCTTGACATTGAGACCCTATTGTTAAGACACTATATACTGGAGTCATAGAACTTGGAGACATCAAGAAATTCTGCCCCGAAAGCTTCATTACTGCTGGCTGGCTTCACAGTTCTTAGAGATACTAAGCATGTTACCAGAAGAAAAATATAACCATCAGTCCTACCCAGCTGTGAACCCTGAGAGCTGTACGAAAACCTGCCTTAGAAAGATGTGGCCACTGGTACAATAGTGGCGTGAATATTATAGGAGTGAGCACCTACCTCCTGACTGAATTTAAGGCCTGCTCCACCAGATGGAATCTGTACTTGGCACCATTACTGGCATAGTATTATTTCTTAAAATTGAAATAATTAAGTATTTATGCTTAATGAGAATAGTTATTGGTGAGATTTTTGTTCAGAAGTAATTTGGTCAGTGCTTTTCTGCAAATTTGTATAACGACAGCCTCACTAGATAGTCCCGGATTGCTCTGAACTTGCTAGTAGCCCAGCTCCTGTTTTACTGGAAATCCTCCTGTCTGTCTTTCAAGTGCTGGGATTACAGGTGTGTACTGCCATACCTGGATATTAGAACATATAAACTCCTTATTTTCTTATTCCTGGGAATAAATTCTAAGGGCATCATTTGAGGTAACTGTATTTCATGACACTTATTGAATGAGAGGAAGCAAAACAATTTTCTATTTATTTTAAAACCACTGATGTCATGCTGATCATGTTATTATTTATCATAGCATAGCATAACGCTTTGATTATTGGACTTTACACTTCTTTCTCTGACAGAACTTTGCTCCATTATGAGCCATTCCAACTCTCAGCTTCATCTTTTGCTCAAAAAGATTATATAGAAATGCTATGAATTGTTTACATATTCTTTTTAAAGGAAAACTTTCTATTTAAACCATAGACCCCTGACAATGTTCTTATTGCTGTCTTTCTTTAGTTTGTCTTATGCATTTCTGTCCTTATAAATTCTTCTTCATACATTTTATTGGCAGTTTTATAAGGTACATAAAAAGCCTCTGTGTTAGGCATCAAGAGCACAAATGATAATAAAATATGAGCTTATGAGCTGTCAAATTTTGTAAAGAAGGAGGTACATGAACATGTTGCAACAATTCAGTTTGAGAAGTGGCATGATAGAGGCATGTATGGAGGTGTCCAATCATCAGAAAATGGAGATTTAGAAAACAGCCTCAGTGAGGCTTACAAGCTACAAAACAAAGCAGAGGCGTCTGATTTAAGTTACAACTGCAAAGCAACATTTCAGGTGAACAAGATGTAGCTATACTTCCTAGCGGACAAAGTCAAATAATAATGCTGGAAGACAGAAAAGAGAGCATAGCTGATGAGAAAGCTGAGCACTCATAGAAGAATGCAGGAGGATGCTTTGTGTGGGGATGGTCCCTTGAGAGATCAGCCTGGTAAGATTTGATTAGATGCTTCAGATATCTCTGCCAAGTTCTGGTCTTTGAATGCAATGCACCAAAGAGGACCTGAATAGTTGTGAGCAAAATATTGAGATGTTAGGAAAAGTGTTGCAGAAAAATAATCATGCCAACAGTTTAAGACTGAGGGGAATGGGGCTGATGGCAGAGATGCTAAGTTAGAAGACAGTTCAAAGATCCTGGTGAGAGAAGAACATCTGAAATCAAAAATGAATGTTCACTGGAAACTGAGATAGAACACAGGAAGAAATAAAGACCTGCTGGAGACTGTGCTCTGTTCTAGTTTCCCTAAGTGAACTTTCTTTGCAATTCTGTGATTGTCCCATTAGTGGAATTATTTCAGTATCTTTAACATATGTACTATCAAGTTAATACTATTTGCTGTTTAATTTCTTTTGAAATATTTTATTATTTTAATTTTATGTGTGTGAGTGTATTGTTGCAAGTGTGTAAGTACACCATATCGTGCAATGCCCGCTGAGGTCAGAAGACGGCATTGGATCCCCTGAAAGTGGAGTTATGGACAGTTGGTAACTGCTGTGTGGGTACTGTGAATCAAAGCTAGGTCCTCTACACAGTCAATGCTCTTAACTACTGAGCCATCTCTCCATCCCCATCTTTAATTTCTACTAGTAGGAATGAAACTGATGATCAGTATATGGACAAATTGAAATAAAATATTATTGCTTTATGATGTATGATTTTCTTATGATTAAATTTTACTTAGCTAGTAAATAAAGCATTTTGAAGTGATTTTTGATCCTTGATCCTGAAAAGAACAATATTTTTGATAATTGCCTCATTTGACATAAAATTGAGAGGTCATTCCTAAAAATGTGGAGGTATATTAAATATTAATACGTGTGTGTGTGCATGCACTCCTGTGCACGTGCGTGTGTGTGTAAGCATGTGCGTGTGTGGGGGGAGGATGTGGATTTGCCCATGTGTGTATGTCTTGGAACCAAATGTCTTTCTCCATAGCTTTCACCCTATTTTTTGAGATAAAATAACTCAACGAAGCTAGAGCTTATTAATTCAGCAGGGTTGTCTGGCCAGTCAGCCTCTGGGAGACCTCTGCCTCTGTTCTCCAGTACTAGGGTTTCAGGCACATGCTGCTGTGCCCAGGATTTACATGGGTGCTGGGGATCTGAGCTCAAGTCCTCATAATTATACAGCAAGCAATTTACCCATGGAGACATCTCAGTCCCCAAAATAATTTTGAAACTAAAAGTTTTTAGATAATTCTTAGAAATATTTATAAATTTAAGGAAAGTGAGCATAATACATTGTAATACTGAATATACAAGGATAAGTAAGCAGGGTTATTTGAAATTAAGTATCCTTTTAAAGTTTCTGATTAAGAAAACTTAAGTTGGCTACAGAGTATTAATCTTACAAATTAAGTCATTATGAAATTGAGCACTAAAATTGTACCTGCATTTTTTTTCTGAGTAGGGTTATAAAGTGTGGTGTTTTAAAATATAATTTCTTTTATAGCCTTGGAAGTCATGAAAGAATAATTTCTTATTCTTTCTCTTGAAATAAGGATTTAGATGTGGGTCAAGGTTGAGTGAACATGGAAGAAAGCCTTGAGGTGAATCAATCAGTTATTCTATTTCCGGATCTTGTACAACAACATCATAGATTGTATGTGCCTCTTTTACTTATTCTTCTAAATTTTTTTTTATTTATTTATGCATGTGTGCACATTCCACAGCACAGGGAGGCCAAGGAACAACTTGTAGAAGTCAGTTCTGTGTTGTGGATTCAAAGGATTGAACTCAGTATATCAGGTTTAGTGTCAAGATCCTTAACTGCTGAGCCATCACTCTGGTAACTGCTGAGCCATCGCTCTGGCCTTACTGTTTTTTTATCGTGTAACTCTTCATTGTGCAATGTAAACGAGGGATAGATGATGAGTAAATCCTAGAGAGGGAAAAGTGGAGGCATGGGCTCGATTACTGGGAGATGAGAGAGGACCAGAACTGAAACAGGGAAGCAGGAGTGAGCTTCATGAAGGATGAGGAGCTAGGGGAAAGAGTGGAACAGGATAAGAGGTGATGTGGAACATTTCTGAAGGCATTTACATTTAATGGTTTACATTTTTCACAGTGACCAGAAACACAAGATTTTTACTGAGAGTTGGAATCCAGTTTTATTAGTCACTTCTTTGTGATCTTAGCAAAATAACTAAATCCCCTGAAATTGTTTCCTCATTTTTAAAATACAGATGTTAATGGCAAAGATGAATATATCCCTATGGTTTCTGTGAGGACACACATAAAATAATACTTAGAAAGTGTTTAATAAGTTCTGGAGGACAGCTAAGAGCAATAGGCTGTAATGTTTGGAGGATGGTAACTGTGGGACCCCACTAATAACTCTAAAAGAACTAACCCATTACTAGCACTGGGCTTTTAAAAAAAGTTTCTTTTGAATTTGTTTATTTTCATTTTATGTGTTTGACTGTATTGCCTGCGTGTGTGGAAGTACATCTGAATGGTGCAATGTCTGTGGGGGACAGAGGAAGGCATTGGATCTTTATGTATGGTTGTTAGCTGCCATGTGGGTGCTGAGATTCGAACCTGGGTCTTCTGTTCGAACAGCCAGTTCTTTAATCACTGAACCATCTCTCTGGTCCCTGACACTTGGTTTTTTAACTGAGAGCCCACAGTGTCTGGGAGGGGCTTTCTTCTTTCATCCCCATTGTAGGTTAACACTATTTAAACTCCTTTTATATATGTATATGTATATATATTTTAGGAAGCCTCCTTCTACAGTAGTAGGTTTCCATAAGGTCTTTTCAAAGGCCTTTAGTGTGTTATTCTTCCTTGTACTCCGACCTTTACCCTGTCCTCCCATCTCCCACTTCACTGAAGACACTATGTACTTGAGTTACAGAACATGGAGACATTAAACTGGTACCAACTTGGAAACTTCATCCCCACTGGCTAGTTTTTATAGTGCTTGAAGGTGCTCTGCATGCTACTAGGGGAGAAAGGTAATCATTAGTTTTACCTAGTTATGAGCCCTGTGAGCTAAGTAACAACCAGCCTGGCAGGATATGCCCACTAATTTAATAGTAGCACAAATGCTCTGGGAATAATCAACTACTTTTTGATTAGATTTAAGAGCCACTCTGCAAGACAAAGTTCATTCTTCGCATTACTCACTGCCATGGACTTTACAGAACTTAGTACTATTATTCTGCTACATTGACATATTATTAAACTAATGTGTAATGTCTTATATCTATAGATCAGTGAATCAACTCTCATCAAAGAAGCTTCTTTTTCATAGTACATGGCCATTAGCACACAAACTATGGACTAACTAGCCCTAAATGGGACATCTGTAGCACATTCCTCCTCTCAAGGCTCAGGGATCATCCAATTAGAGAGGGCAGAGAGACTAAAGAGCCAGAGGCAGTGGATGGCAAAAGTAAACTGTGTTTTCCAGACACAACATAGCAGTTGCACATATGAACTCACGGCATCTGTGACTGCATGCAGACCTGCTCAGTATCAAGGTAACCCAAATCCAAGCAAGAAGTGGAGATGTGGTCACTAAGTCCCATCCCTAGCTGAGAAGCTATTGTCAACTGATGACTGCTGAGAGAGGGAGTCAGTGTTCTTCAGGGATCCTGAGAGGTTACTCATGCTGCAGTAAATGGCTCTATTCCTGTGCATTTACAAGCACTACTAAATAAACTCTGTGGGTTTTATTTTTAAAAAGGAACACATGATATTGGGGGAGAATAGCGTTAGAGGCGAGATATGGGAAGAGTTGGCAGGGAGGACACAGGTGGTAGACTTGACCAAAGCATACTACTTTCATTTGTGAAATTCTCAAACAAACAATAAATAAAATACATCCAAATAAAAAGTAAAGCTTAATAAAGAGATGTATGAAATGTACATTAAGTTGAGAATATTGTATCAACAGTGCCATCGGGAGTTAAGTGCATCTGCCACCCTGTGTTTTGCGACTGAAGATTTGAGGATCTTTAGGAAGAGACAGACTTTCAAAGGATTACACAGAAGGATCCATAGTGGAAGTCTAAGACAGACATGATGTTTATGTGATGACTTTGATCAACAAGGTTTTCCTAGTAGTGTCAGTTATCTACTTGGATATAGGAACAGGCGTGTGAATGTTTTTGCTATTTCAACCCAAGTGGAAAAGTACATTACTGCCAAAATGATTATGTGACATGAGTAGACCAGATCGAGTAGGGCTCTTTCTCTCTCATTGTTTCCTGTTTCCTTCAAAATTACATACCTTTTTTTTTTCAAGTGAAAGAAGGTATTTAATGGAATAGCTCCCATGTTATTAGGGATAATTATTTTCTGGTGATATTTTGTTTCAGAAAAAATCTGCCTGAAAATTAAAATGGAACCTTGATTATTTTTCTCTTTAAGGTTATTAACTCTTATAATTACATTAAGTTTTAATCACAAAGTTAGTTTGAAAGAGAGGGATGTGAATAAGAAAGTTCCTTTTATTTCTAGTGGCTAATCATCACCCTGGGGAATTTGGTTTTCTTAGTCTTTTGGATGTGTTCAAAATTCATGACTATAAAATAACTTTTCTTTTGAGCCATGTAAACACTTTTGTCTGTAGGTGAGGCAACAATGGATAAGTTTTAACTTCCCTTCCTTCCTTTTTTCTTTCCTTCCTTCCTTCCTTCCTTCCTTCCTTCCTTCCTTCCTTCCTTCCTTCCTTCCTTCCTTCCTTCCTTCCCCTCTCTCTTTCTCCCTCTCTCTCTTTCTTTCTTTCTCAATATCATCTTGCTGACCTAGAATTTACAATCCCCCTGCCTCAGCCCATGAGTTCTGGGATTACAACCGTATACCATCATGTCTGAACCACAAGACTTCATTATTTTTAAATTCCTTGGTTGTTCATTTTTGGAGTTTGAGCAGCAAAGCAGTGCACATTTAATGGACGCTTACTGGATGCCTGTTGAGCACTGAGCTCGTCATGTCCCTCTCCAGCTTACACCTTTTCCTTTCCTCATTTTTCATTCTATCTTAAGCTTCTTTTCTTTCTCTTTTGAGCTTTTGAGAGGCAGACGTGAGCTCATGTCCTAGGTTTTTTACTTAGACTTTGAAATTTTGAATAAGTCAGTTAAATCTTATAAGCCTCTGTATTCTCATCTTTCAATGGGAATAATAAGCATAGGCATTCTTTGAGTATTTAATGAGATCATTCCTGCTTAAGGACTTAGAGCAATGCCTGTACATTGTGAATAATCAACAGATGCTACTATTTTTCTTTCTGCCTCCTGAAAATAGCAAACCTTCTGAATATGTTTATGGAGTATCACACACTTACTAACACTTCCAGATACACAGACATTCTTACAAATTCCCTCTATATACACCTTAAGGTTCAAGCATCAGATATCTCCTATAATTAGAAATGCTGTATTGTTTGAAATTAATTTATCATCTCCTCATAGTTTTATTAATCTGTTCTCAAGATTGCTTAGACCTTTTAGTTTGCTGTGTCTTCCTTTCCTTTCTGAACCTTTCTTTTATTATTAGAAGCTTAGCATGAGATGGAGGAATAACAGGGAATAAAAAACATATAGATCCATTTGTCTACAGTAAAATGACAAGATAGGTAGGGTATGGAAGCTGTTTCTTGAAGTAGTTTCCGTTGAATGAGCACTAGAATACAATATATGTCCTGTAGTAAGAATGTCACCTGCCTATGAACTGAAAGTGAGAAGCATAGCCTGTGCAAACAATTTAATTGAGACTTACTGGTCATTCCCAATTCAAGCACACACAGCCATAACTAGGCTTACAGAACAGAGAGGAGTGAACATAATCTCTATTCATGTTTTGCTTTTCTTCTTTGTGTATTTTATTCATGCATCTGGGTTCCTGTGCACATGTGACCATGTGTATGTGTGCATGTGGACAGCAGATGTGGACATTGCTGTCTTTATCAATCTCCATCTTAGGTTTTGAGACAGACTCTCTCACTGAGCATGGAGTTCATCGGGTCAGCTAGACTGGCTGGCCAGAGAGATGCAAGGGCGCTCTAGTCTCTGCCTCCCTGATGCTAGGATTACCGGTTGGTGCTAACATGCCTGCCTTTTTACATGACCTGAGGGATAGGGATCCGGACTCTGGTCCTCATGCTTATGCTGTGCAGGCCCTTTGTAGACTAAGGTATCTCCCTAACTCCTCTTTTCATTTTTAAAAGTAATTCAAATAAAAATGAAAAAGCATATTTTGGCAAATAGATGTGACAAAAGGGAAATCATTCCTAATTTACTCTTAATCCTGCCTAAGAAAGCTCAGTTTTGCCCCAGATCTTGTTTTTAATTTTCTAAGTTTTATAGCTGACATTATGATTTATATCAGCTCTTGAGTGCTGTTTTCTATCCTATGTAGGAGTAATTCCAAACGCCCATTCCTCTCGGCTTCTTAAAGCACTCTGAACACTGCTTTTCTCTATTCTTATATAAACCTTAGACGCTTGTTAAACCTCATGTGCCCTTCTCTCTACCTTCTCTTTGCCTCATGGAAAGCCTGGGGAGTTGAAAAACCACATCTACTCCATCAGCTGCTCTTTTCTTTATTTTAAAGAAAGCTTAGCATCCACACAGGGAAGTCATAAGAGCAAGCGGAAGGCACCTCAGCCTAACCCAGAACATCCCCCCAAAGCACTCAGGCACCAACCCACACCCCTGACCCTCAAGATCTTGCTGGGTCTCCAGTTCTTACTACTTCCCTGTGCAGGAAGTCACTCTCCTTACAGCACAGTCTGGGCTGCCTGCTGTTGTAGTTATGTAAGTGGAATGGCTTTTATGTCCGGCTTCATTTCACTGCAATTTTTGATAAAAGAGTAAGTAAATCACATTTCCACTAGCAGTGTTGGATTCAATTATTTAAATTTACTTTGTTAGATATTCAATATTTAATTCTGAAAGACCAATGAGCTATTTTATAGAATAATAACATTTAATATCTATTAATGAGGCTTAAATATACCAAAAGTTAAGTTTTTATTGTAATACCTATAATTTTTTGAAAGTGATAAAGAAAATATGAGTTTTCAAAAACCTCATCTTGGCCATGTTGCTATAATTTTTAAAAAAGTAATAAACTTTATTTAAGAAAAGTTTTAGTTTCCTAGAATAATTGAACGCACAGTACGGGAGTGCCTGTAGTTTACATTAGGGATCGTTGTGGATATGTGTTTTGTGTCATTTCACAAATGTGTAATGACATGTACCCAACAGTGTAATATCATTTTGCTTTTACTTCCTATTATTTTTTTCTATAATATCTAAAAATGTTGTATTCAGTCTTTCAGAATGGCATGCAAACTATTGTGATCATATTTACCCTCTGCTACTCATCCCAGATTCAGTCCCGCCTCCTCACACACCCTATTTACTGTTCTTTTGTAAAAAAAAAAAAAAAAAAAAGCCCATTAAGTCCAATTTGTGATGGCCAAACACCCTTGAGTATGGAGCCTGCCTTAGAATGGGGTTGACCTACCCCGAAGGAAGACAGACTCTTCTTTCCTCATCTATCAAATACCAGCAACTCTTCAGGTAGGGTTGAATTTGTGCCCATCCCCTCGTCATGCTAGGGTTCTGTCTGGCTTCAGTTTGTGCGCGTTTTATCCATGCTGCCACGACTTCTGTGGGTTCATCTGTACAACTGCCCTACTGTCTGAAAAGCACTGTTTCCTCGTAGTCATTCTCAACCTCTGGTTCTTGCAGTCTTTCCAGCTCTTCTTTGGTGAAGATCCCTGAGCCATAGAGCTGGCCTGGCAACAATGGCAGGAACGTAATGAGAGCAATCAATTAACCTCTGATTGGAACTGAAGCCTGATCCTCCAGATGGGCTGCGTGCATCACATCATTATTGGGGCCAAGAATTTGTGCCTAGATGGGTTATAGGTCCAAGGTGACAACCTACTACTTACATTTCTCTAAATGGAAATTAAATGGAAATTAAAATGACACCTGGTGACTTATGCCCATAGACTTCTACATCTCTGAACCCTTATCAGAGAAGCTCTTCTTGTGGTAGAAGTTGGTTCATACAGAGATCCACAATTGGTCAATGTGTACAGGATGAAAGACTCTGAAGTACTCAGTTCTAAATGGGACATGTATGTCAGGCCCTTTTGTCTATTATTCAGGTTATTTAGCAATTGTTAACATCTATCTTTTATCAGATGCCTTTTGTATTTCCTCTTAACCTGTATCTTGTTTTATATTCTCTTCATAATGTCTCTCATAGAGAAGTCTTCATTTTAATAAGGTGTATCAATGATTTCTTTCAATGGTCATGCCCTTTAAGACTACATCTCTTTTGAGTTTTTTTTTTTGTGTGTGTGTGAAGGGTATAGGATCTAAGTCTCAATATCATTTTCTGTTTGGGCATGGATATTCAACTGTTCCAGCATCATTTCTTGATTCTTTCAATTTATTTTATAAACTTAGAAGTTTTATCTCAGTATTTGCATAAGCCAAAATTGAGGGTCTTGAATTTTTACAGAAATCTAAGAAAATAATTTTAGAATTTAGTTTCTTGTTAGTCCTCAAGAAAACTTATTATTCAATTGTTGAAATACCATTAGAAGTGAAGTTAAACATGGCTTAAAGCCATGACTTTAAAAAATGTATACTATTTTTATTGATTTGAGAATTCCATATGATGAGTTCTGATCATTTTCAAATGTTACTACCACCTCTCAATTGCACTTCCTCTATTATTATTTTACATATTTCTGTATTTTAAATGACGTTTTGTGTATTTCATATAAAACATCTTAATCATCTTTATACTTCCTCCCCATCCACACCCTCCCACTGGATTTTATTCTGTCATTTATGTTAAAGCCTATTGATTCTCGTTAGTGTTTCCAGAATGCAAGTTCTTCCACTGGGGTCTAGTCAGCCTATCTAGAGTAACCCCCTTAAAGATGATCAACTCTCTCTTACGTAGCAGTAATCACTTGCCAATAATACTTTGGTTAAAGTTGGGGTTTCCTTTCCAGCTCACCAGCTCTATGCTGTATTTTTGTCTGCTTGAATCTGACATAATTGCTGTAGGTTCATATGAGCAAGGTCCCAAGAGCCTGTGAGATTCAGTTTCTATATGGTCATGCACCTCCTCCTGTGTTTATAAGAGCCCTGTCCAGGGACCCATACTGCGTAGATTCTTATTCTCTGTGTTTTGGCCATTTATGGCCATTTGTGTTCATAGCCCTATATTGCATGAGGGAGCTTTGTTGATGGGATTTGAGAGATGTACTAGTATTTTCTCTAATCATTGTTCCACTATGTTCCATGAGCCTTAGGTGCAGATGTTCCACTGTGGATTTGTCACTTAGAGTTGAGCATTTGGCAGACACTTATTCTCTGTTAGTGACCAGTTGTTTAACTCTTTATTAGTCTCCAACTGTTGCAAAAGAAGCTTCTTTGATGAGCAGTGACTGGCATACTTGTCTGTAAATATAAGGACCCATATGTAGCATATAGTAAGGAATTACATTTGTCTAGGGGTGTGACAGCCTTACAATTTTCTCTAAAAACTGTGATCTCTCCAGCCATAGGTATTTGACGACATTTACAGTATCATGAGTTTCCTCCCACTTAGTGGACTTTAAGTCCATTTAGGTGTTTGTTGATTACCCCCAAGATAAAAGTGCCACTGCTCTACCAATGTTGTTTGCTGTGGTAGTCATTGTGGTTATTAGTCCTTAATGATGCTATGTCAGAGTTGTCACACACTCTGGAGTCAATGAAGGCTAGGGTGCTAAAGGAACATGTAAGAAAACTACCATGTTCTCCAGCATGCCCTGCTTCCATTTGCACGTATTTCCAGAAATCAGCACAGTCTCGTTTTCCTTTATCTTCTGAAATTACTTTGGCTCTTTATAAAAAAAAATACCCCTTCCCAAACAAACCAAACCAAAACAACAACAAAAAATCTGTTTCATTCCCTGAGTTGGTGGTGTAAGGAGATAGGGTTCAGTTGTCCTACTGAGGAGTAGCCACTCCTTTATTCTCTGCACAATGACCAGTCATGAGCCTCTGTATTAATCACCAACTACTGCAAAAAGAAGCATCTCCTGTGAGGGTTGAGACATGCACTACCCAATGGGTAGAGAGATAAGAATTTAGGGGATGGTTTGTTACTATGTCCGTTTAGCAGGACATAGTAATAGCAAGTTGTATCATTTCTCCTTTGGGACCTGTGGCCTAGCCAGTCACAAATTTTTGGTGCAGTAGCAGGTGTGAGTTCCATCTTGGGGAGTAAGCTTTAAACCTAATCAGAACATTTTCTTATTCCCAGAGTATTTATGCCACTATTGGACTAGTGGGCATATCTTGGTATTTCTTGTATCTTGGAGGGTTCACCCATGGGTAAGACTGTTAATTACTTTCATTCTCCAGGAGCATGCATAGAACCTTTTACCTCTATAAAAGCTAAGCAGTAGAGTTGAAGCCTCCAGGTCAGTACCAGTTTGATTTCTCCATGGACTACACTCAAATATGTGACATGTTCAAGTTCTAGAGGGTAGCCACATAAAATGGCAATAGCCCATAATTTTTTTTGGGGGGGGTGAGGTCTATTGAACACCACTGACCAACAGCCTGAAAAGAGGTAAGTCATACCTAGCACTGGGCTTACTGATAACCTATCGTGTCTAAGATAGGCATTGTCTCCTCCCTAACCCCAGTTATAAGGCAACTCTACTTAAATGTCTTCTATATATATACATATGGGTGCATTTAAGAAGCTTCTACAGAAGAGAGGGAAGAAAGATTGTAAAAGCCAGAGGTAGTGGACATCTGGAGCAAAACAGTATTTATTGGATATGACAGTGCTGTAATTCCCATAAAATTTGAGTGACTGTGACAACATGCACAAGACTTGTATGATATAATATAATATAAGGCCATCCCAAATCCCAGCATCATAGATGGGCAATGAATGCATGAAGTCCCATTCCTTAGCTAAGGAGTTATTTCCTATTGATGGATATTGGAGCGAGGAAGGTCAGTTGTCTTCAGGAATGCAGGCCCTGAGAGGCTATCTACATTCTAGTAAATGGTTCTATACCCACACACATACAGGCAGCACTACATGGGCCCAACGTTTTTTAAATTAATTAATTATATTGTAATTATTTTTAATAAATGTACCAAATGATAAACATTAACATTAGTAGGTCATAGAGTCTGTAATTATAGTTGTAACAGGTGTCCAAATTACCCTTTAAAGAGAAGATTTCTATTTATATACTTATTAAATGTCTATACGCCCATCCTCCATTGGCACCCTCCCACAGCCGCCTGCTGCTGGAATTCATACATTCTTTCATTTGTGTCAGATGGGCCTAGAGTGTTTTTGAAAAGCACATGAGTTCTAACCTCACCTACCCATGGCTAGGGATCATTGTGGAAGAGGGTGCAGAAAGATTGAAAGAACCAGGACTGATTCATGAACTCAGGGGAACAGAGACTTTCAAGCCACTGAAAGTCTGTACATGTGAACTTGTGGAAATGGTGGCATCGAACACAGGATCCACATCATCTCGAGCCCTGAGTAGAGTGTTAGAAATTGGTGGCAGGTCAGACCTTAACTGAGAACTACTGAAGATGGATTACTACTGGGAAAGGGAGAGACAGGCTAGGCAAACTCAAGTGGATGGATTTGCACGGAAGGACATCTGGATACAAATGCTTGATTGGATAGGACTTAACGTGTATGGCGGAATACATGAGGTTTGGTGGGAAATTGGGAGGAATGGATGGGGGAAGGGTCTAAATTTGATTAAGAACTGTTGTATGAAATGTATAAACTCAATACATTTTTCTTTAAAAATTCACATGAAGAAAAATTTTCCAACTTTAAAAAAAAATAGTGACTAGTTGACCATAACTTTCTGACCTTACTAAACAAACCTCCATCAAAACCAGAAAAGATATGTCATATATATAGAAAGTAACTCTGGGTGAGAAAGAGAAGTGATGTTTGCATTGAGGACATTTTTGATTAACTAGTATATCTGAATGAGAGTTTTTTTCCTCTTCTTAAACATGGTCTAGTTATAGTTGTATGAACTATAAGTTATTATTAAAATGAGATTGTTACTGCAATATTTTCATCTTTTACTTTTATATCGTTTCAGGCTGAGTATGTTCCATCATTTTATACCCATCTGAGCCTTTCAGTTGGTCTTCAGATACAGAATTTAAATGATACTACTTTGGAGTATGATTTGCTAATATATGGATAAACAGATACTATTTCATGTTGCAGTTTTATTTTTCATTTTAGCATTACTTGAAACCTCTTTTGGTTTTTGAACATGAAAGGATAGCAATGTGCTTCACTGCTGCTGAAGCAGAAAATAACCAGTCCATAAATTTTCTAGCAACCTCTACACACAAACTGTTTATGAAAATAAAAGAGCTCATTTAATAAGCTCAAGGGTGGTTTCAGCTCAGTGAAGAGATCTAAGTAGAAAGTGAAATCTCACAAGCAAGAGCTTTTCAGTTATGGGAGAGTGTGTTCAGGAGCATCTGCAAGAATACACTTCTTTTTACCTATAAATGGGGGAATTAAAAACATAAAATTATATGAGAAAAGTGAGGGTGTGTGTACGTCTACGTGCCAGTATCAGGACAAAATTTTCTGGCTTCATGGAGATAACAGGTAACAGAAAATTCGACTGTTTCCCATCTTTGAATGGCAACTTGGATAAACCAAGTGATGTTCAAGCTTTTGTTAACTTTTGGCTGGCATTTATAGAAAATATTTCCAAAGCCACTACCTGTATTATTGTTTTAATCATATAAGTGAAAAACAACAACAATATTCAAAACTGAAGAATTGTGAGTAACACCCACTTCTTTAGCTCACTTTTTAAAGCATGAGAATTTAGGTGCAACATGTTTGCAGATTAATTCAATGAGCTGTTTTAAGCTGTCAGGGATCAACTGCATGGTTTTAGGTAATTCCTTAGGTAAATCTGGATAGCTCTGAAGAAAGCCGATACTTAATTGACATTTACCAGCCTAGGTAATCTAATTTGGTAACATGAGCAAATATATTTTCAGATTCTCCAAAACATAAATTTCCCTCTGAATTTCAAGGATTCTTTGAAATAACAATACTGATTATTATACATACCCTCTATCATTTGGGTGCAAAGAAGACTAAAATGTTAAATGCTATGCCATGATCTAACTATCCTTCTCTAAGACTTTAAATATGTTCTTTCCTTTTATGGATAAGTGGATATAAATACTTAATCACTGTGACTGAAAAAAAGTTTTCATATTTTCTTGGCAAAGATAACAGTACCATAAATACTTCAAATTGATGGGTTCAAATAATTTGAAATGTAGATTAGAAAGGATCAAATAAAATTAACTACGGAGCATTCATGTAAAATAATTAATTGCTTTAAATTTCATATTGTTTTTCCTTCTTTGTCTCCATCATAGATTTTTAAGATGTAAACTTATTAGTATTTGATGTAAAAATATTATTTTCACTTGTGATTCACAGTCAAATAAAATTTTATATAAAGATAATAAGACTCTAACAGACATACCTCAAGCAGGTATCTTTTAAAAATTTTTTGTCTCACCAAACGATTTTTATGATAAAATTTAATTTATCCATTCTAAATATCTTTAGTTTTTAATTAAGTCAAGCAATTGGACAAGACCTAGACTTTTCAGTTCTACATCCACTCAATTCTTTGTTCAGCTATCAGAAGGACCAAAATAGGACAATGTCCTGAAAGTGCTATTAAAATAGCTAGAAGTACATTCACTTGATACATTATTCACGCAACATATTGTTGATAAATTGCTTCTTTGTGCTAGTTTTTATCAGGAGCTGAACGTATAAAACAGCCCCTGCCTTCAGGAGCAAGCAGTTAACTGGCCACCAGGTATTACGGTGATCAAGAAGGACAATGGGTCAGGGAGGGAAGGGCTGACCCCACAGGACCTCAGAGAAAGTGCTTTTAAGGTGTTGATATGTGAACTGAGTCTGAGACTATGAGGTTGATTAAGAGTCTAGGAAACACTGGTACCTTTTGCTTTAAGACAGGAAATAAATTTGGTTCACTACCATGACCGTTTTTTTTTAAATCTCAAGAATAGATTCTTTTATAGTAGTATGTATAGTATTTACTGAAATTCTCAAAATATGGCTTTATGCTTTCTGAATTAAGGTTACTCTTCACATAGTACACACTGTGTGGACATGCACAGAGGACCATGAACTAATTTCTGTTCAGGATCTAGGTGTGTCTTCCAGAGGAACCTGCATGAGGCTCTCTTGCTGTGGGGAAGTACTGACTTGAAAATACATACGTTTTCCTTGAAATTCACATTGTGAACATGCTCATACTGAACATGGTGGGAATGCTTTGTCATGCACCTGTGTCCTTCACTGGAATCGCAGCTGTTGGCATGTTTATAGCATAAGAGACTGCATCAGATACTAAATAGTCACACGTAATTTCCACCACCATTTCATGGACTAGTGTGAACATCTAGAGTGAGTAACTCTCTCCTCTCATCCGGTTCCTCCTCCTTCCTCCTTCGAGGATGTAGCAGTTGGTTTGGAGGAGTCAGATCCAATTTTGATCTCTGTGCTCCATCATGGGGTGATTTTCTGTCTGAATGTATAGGATCAAGGTTCTTATTAACATATTTCCCAAAAGAAATCAGTAATGAGTACTGAGGCTCTTCTAAGGCAGGCAGACTCTCCTGGCTTTTCCAGTGGAAATGCTTTTTTCATTTATGGCCAATCACCAAAGCCTGCTATCCTCACCTGAGCAGGCCTGGTACAAGCTGATATAGTTCAACTGAAATTGGGCCCTTCTTATGTAACTTACTCATTTTCCTAACTAATTTAGGGATGAGGAGTCCTCAGTATTATCTTTTCCAGCTTATGAATTTCCACTGTAGAGTTTGAAACCAAAGCCACCACTAATTAAAGCATAATTGTGTCTTCTTTTGCTTCTTTGAGGTATATGTTTCCTTGGAGACCTTCATAAAAGAAGCATTGGCTAAGCCAAGAGGACTCAGATAGTCTAACCTTCATATCCAAACAATGTAAGTCCTTCACACTTCGTGAAAGGAAAAAAGTTCTTTAAGGAGACTCAGATTAAAGCTAGGGCACACAGTGTAAACACACAAATAATATCAATGTAGAAGTTGGAACAGGTAGAGGAGATATCCCTCCCCAAACATGACATTGTTTTCTTCTCTTCAAGCTTAAAAAAATACAACAACAGCAACAAAAGTTTAAAAAACTACACAAAACTGAAAAGCAGAGGGATGTCTTTTGTTGACTGTTACTGTTATAGTGATGTGTGATTCCAGAATTGAACAAAAATCTCTCTTTCAGGGCAGTTCATCACAGTGATATTGTATTGAGGCAGATAAAATGCCAGTTTTTATTGAATCCTTGTGACATGCCAAGTAAATTTCTAAGAGCTATTCTTTTGTTATCTCATTTAATTCTAAAAATAATATAAAAAATGCTGGAATCAGCATTAGCCCTATGTTGACAGATGAGGAAGGTGAAGCGCACACACACACACACACACACACACACACACATATATATGGTTGCTGTTCTGATTAAGTAGTGGAGTCAGGATTTGAGCCTTTGAAGAATTGCTTAGTTCATAGTTGCAGTTCTAATTACTGTGGTGATTATGGTAATTACTCTGATAATTAAGGTATAGCACCTCTAACGATAACACTATTGGAGAAGTCAGGGGAAACTTGTTAGCAAAAAGAAAACTTGTCTAAAAGAGCAAACAAGGAACCTTTATAATTTAGACAGAACCCTGAGACTAATGTAGGCAAGTTTGCTCTTGGTAACTGTAGATATGTGAATCAGAGCAGGCTGAGCAGCCCCAATCAAGTGTTTCTACAACTGAAAACAGTTTATAAATCAAAGGTGACTCTAGTTCATTACAATTATATATGAGCCTAAAATGTAAAAGATCCATGACTTTCCTGATGATGGGGAAATACTTTAAAGTTTCTTTCAGTGAAAATCTCTTTCTTAATCATTTTTAATCAGCATATAGATTTTTTCAATAAGCTAACTGTATATTAAAAATCCTTCAGTTCTAAGTGAATAAATTGATGTTTTATAAAAATATAGCCATGATCACAGTCATGTTTGGAATATTTTCATCACCCTGAATGACCCTTCAATTCCTTTGCACTCAGTTTCCTGACTTGGATATCATTCTGGAAACCAGTGATTTGCTTTCTAAATTTTTAATTATTCAATGTATACGAGGGCATTGTCCACATGTAGTTAGGTACACCTATGTTGTGCAGTGCCTGCAGGAGTCAGAAGAGTGTATCGGATTCCCTGGAACTAGAGTTAAGGCAACTGATAGTCACCATGTGGGTGCCAGACCTGGGTCCTCTGCGAGAGCATCCAGAGGTCTTAACCATTGAGCCATCTCTGCAACCCCAGAATTTGCTTTCTGTCATTTGATTTTTACTTCTCAAAAAGAAAAATAAAAGGTAAGAGGAAACTGACTCTTCTAGCAGGACAGCTATCAAAGGCCAGTAGTTGCTCCAGTAGGTAAGGGTGGGGCTTTGTGCTCACTTCCACCTACTCTCTATGCTGAGATTTTGTCTGGCTTGAGCTTGAGTAGCTCTTGTGCATGCTGTCAAAATTGCTAGGTAGGTTGACTCTTATCTGGGGCAAGTTCCATACTCAATAGTATTTGGCTAACAAGTATTGGACTCAGGTAGAAAACAAAGAGGAAGTGTGATGTGTAGAAAGGGGGGAGTGAATCTTAGAGAAGCTTGGGAAGAGGAGGGGATGTAATAAAATACATTGTATAACACTTTCAAATAAGTTACTTTTTTAATTAATAGGAATGAAAGCACATATTTTACACCTTCTGTGTATAGGTTATTTCATTTTTCTCAAAACATTTAAAATTTACCTGTGTTGTATCTACTAGTAGTTAATTGTTCTTTTATTTTTGGCATAAGTATATTGGAAAGTCATTTATAGATTCATTAGTTGATGGAAACTTTAGTTGTTTTCATTTTTATTTGTACTAAGTGAAATGTTCACGAATGTCCTAGGAATATTTAAGGATAGCCTGTCCTTTAATTGCCTTTGTGTAAATACTTGGAAGTAGAATTTCCTGATTGTCTAGTAAGGGTACATTTCACTTTATAAGAAGCTGTGAAACTGTTCGAAACCAGTGGCATCACTGCAAATTGGGCTGGATAGCTTTAGTGTCAACTTGACATACCTGGGTTGAGGGAGCCTCAATTGGGGAACTGCCTTCAATGGATTAGCTAGTGGCCATGTTTGTGGGATATTTTCTTGATTATTGAGTGATGTGGGAGGGTCCAGCCCACTGTGGACTATATCACCCCTGGGCAGTTCTGTGTTGTAAAAGAAAGCAGGCTGAGCTTGGCCAAGGGAGCAAGCCAGTAAGCAGCATTCCCCCATGACCGGTGCTCCAGCTCCTGCCTCCAGGTTCCTGCCTTGAGTTCCTACCTTGGGCTTTCTTAACGATGAACTGTGACCCTTTCCTTCCCAAATTGTTTTTGGTCAGAGTGTTTTGTCACAGCAGTTGAAGGCAAACTAGAATAGAAACCAGTCATGAACATCTGAGAATCCTATTTTCCTTTCTCTTCTCCAATACTTGATATCATCTATTCAAATTTTACCTTTGACCCTGGGGTAGGGTGATGCATACCTTTAATCCCAGCACTCAGGAGGCAGAGGCAGGTGGATTTCTGTGAGATCAAGGCTAACCTGGTCTACATAGTGAGTTCTAGGCCAGCTGAGGCTAGAGGATACCCTGTCTGAATAAAAACAATAGCTTCATAGTGGGTATCTATTAATTTATCATTATGGCCCTTATTTGTATTTTTTTGCTTGTTGATCATCTTATATATCTCAGGCTACTTATTTAACATGTGTCACTTCAAATATTTCATCATTAAAAAAACAGAATCATTTGCCTTATTATTGAGTGTAGAAATCTTTGTTCTTTCAAGAAATGTCCCTTATTAATAGTTTATGTGATTACATATAACATGTTTTCACATGCAAATATATAATATTTATATGTATATAACAATTATTTGCACCTTTCATTTTTGGAATTATATCCTTTGACAAATATTCTTAATTTTGATCAAGCTCAGTTTGTCAACTTTTCTGTCTTTTTTTTTTTTTTTTTTTAGCATAAGAAATTCTTTCCTAGCTCAGGATTACAAACACATTTTCTCAAACATTTTCCTTTGAAATGTTAGTTTAACTTTTACGTTTAAAACTATGATACTTCAAAAGGTCACATTTGAATATGACGTGAGATAAGGGTTGAAGTTCATTTTTGCAATAATGCCTGTCAGGGAATCCACCACCACAGTGTGAAAAGATTAACTTCTCCTTGGATTGTCTTTATATAGTTACTGAGAATTAGCTCAACTCATACGTGAACTTCATTATATTGCCAACTATAATATATGTTTGTGCTTATTTTAACATCCTACTGTTTACTATGACACCTCTACATTGAGACTAGAAAACAAGTAATATAATCTTATTTTAAACTTTTGATTTGCTAGTCTATGTCTTTTCCATCTATAGTAAAGTTCTTTGGATCAATTTCTAAGAAAAGCCGCCACAAAACAGAAAATAGAACAATTCCTGTCCTAGTTTTAATTGGATTGTATTGAATCTATGGGTGGGTTTAATTAATCTAATTATGGAGATTTTATTTTTTAACATTGTCACTTATTTAACTACTTTAACATTTCTTGCTACAGTGCTTATAAGTTTCAGTGTAAAGACATGTATAGGTTTGGTTATCTTTATTTTTTTCTATTTTCATGGTCTTGTGAGTGCAATTTGAGTGAAAATTTTGCTATTTCTTAATAGATTCTTCAGGCTTTACAAAAACAATCATGGTGTCCACAAATAAAGTTATTGTGATTCCTTCATTTCTAGTATACATACTATTGAAGTTTTTCCTATACTTTATAATACAAGTGGACCCTTCAGTTATGTATGAACCAGTGAGATGGCTCAGGGGATAAAATCTCTTGCCACACAAGACTGATGATCTGAGTTTGATCTCTAGAACCCATGGTAGAAGGAAAGAATCAACTCTCATTGTCTGAACATTCACTGAATCAATCTTTCTTTCTTTCTTTCTTTCTTTCTCTCTTTCTTTCTTTCTTTCTTTCTCTCTTTCTTTCTTTCTCACTCTTCTCTCTCTTTCACTAATAATAAAAACAAAATAAAAATGATAAAAAGGAAACAGGTTTATATTTTTATCATTTAAGCCTTTATTTGTTGTAATGGATCAGCATGTTATAAACGTAGAAAACATGGATGACAGAAGAAGACATGAATGATATTGTGGAGTGACATGAAGTAGAGTACATGGTAACCTATAAAAATATATTCCCAAAGCACCATTCCAGTCTGTGCACTTCTTACATAAATAAATGCCATGCAGTGTCAGGGATGCTAAAAGCAACCTGTCATATAATCACTGTACTGTTTACTTGGCTCTCAAACAATAATGATTCTCCACAAGGTGGGAGTTGTTATCAGTCACAGGAGGCGAGATGCTCCACTGAACAGCATGCCACCTGCTGACACCACCTCTGACTATTAACATGGGGCCAATATTTACTCATTAGGACATAACTCCTATCAAGTCAGGTTGAATTACCATTTCTTAAAAGATCAAAATGGCCATTTAAAAAAATCTCAAATAAAATGCAGGTGCTTTATGCATAGTTGACAAGTCTCACACTAGGCATTTGGCTGCTAAACAGGGAACTGCTAATCACTGACCCAAAATGCGGTGCTGAAGATACAAACTAATTTTCCGGTCTGCCCTCCTTCCCTGACCTTGAACAAATTGCTTACACTGTCTACATTAGTTTCACAGGTTTGGAAGGAAAATTCTATTGTTTCTTATATGAAGAAAATTCTGTTGTTTCTTATATGAAGCATATTATGAAAATCTGCTCCAAGAGTCCTCTAGCCACAGATGGTTTTTGAACTGTACTCTCGTCCTAAAATCTCATGTTACTTTTGGAATTTTAAGAAAATGAATACAGGGCAATCACCAGCAGAGAAACCCTGATTAACAGCTTCCCTCAGTGACCAGTGCCTTAATTATATCAGTGATAGAGACTTGATTTAGCATGTATGAAGTTTTGGATTCAACAATGAGCATCTAACAAATAAATTAAATAGTAAAGTAAAACACAAACACACACATATGCCTTCTCTCGATAAAGTGCATAAGATGTTAATGACCAAATTACTCAAGAATATATTCTCATACCCCAAACTGACTTTTGGCTGGAAATAATAAGTTGAAAGCAGAACTTAGGAAATAGTGATAAACCCAGAAACAATAATTGGTTCATATTTCACATAGAATATAGTAACCCTTAAGTTGTTATAATAGTCATAATTTCTGGAAAATATCCCCACAGTTTTGCAAGTTGCTAAATTTTCAAGCATGAACTTTTTAGTGGAGGTTTCTAGCCACTTTTATCAGTTGAATGTGATGGCACATATCATAGTCCCGGTATTTAGGAGGCTTTGAGCAGGAGGGTGAATTTATGGCCATCATGGGTCATACAGTAAGATCATGTCTTAAAAACCAAAACAAACGATAAAAATAACAAAAGTAAAGCTACGTTCATGTTTAAATTCTTACCTGTACATATCTTCAACATAACCTACATTTCAATTTGCATTAAGACTTTGTATTCACTGGGTCATTTTGCAAAGACTACAGCATTTTAACTGTTTATTTCAGAAGTCACTCTTCCAAGTTTCTATGAACATATCTTACAGTGAAACTAGTCTTATTTTAAATCTGAACCAGTGCATAATTTGGCAATTTGATCTTCAGTTTGCCTAAACTTCCATTTTCCTAAGCTTTGTTACTTTATAAGATTTCTCTCCCTCCTTCTATCATTATTGCTGAGTTTCTCTGCAGTTCTTTGAGAACTTTTTAATATATATATAAACAGACATTTAAAATCAGCATTGCTTTAAATATAACATGATACTTTGTATAGAATGGAGAATCTGGAAAAGAAGAGAATGTCAAATTCACTTTACAGTGATACATTTCAGAGTATTGTTGGAAATTTGTAATATATTTTTGTCAGTAAATAATACTGAAAAAATAGTACAATATAGAAAGGAGAATTTACATTCCAAAATATAATTCCACATTTTTAGTTTGAGAATTGTATCAGCATAGTTATTACAGTAAGTTTTTTTAACTTCCCAGATTGTGATTTTTATCTCCGGAAACTCAATTAGTTGTTTTACATTTTCTGTAGTTCACTGGGGCTGTAGAAGAGTACCAGAAAAATAATTCAAAGCTTCTCAGTGGCTGGGAATGGGAGAGGTTCAGCATCAAGGCCTGAATGCCTAAGACCATGTATTAAGGCCATAGCTGGCCCGGGAAGGTGGGAAGTTTAGTCTAGAGAATCAGTGCTCCCAAGACTAGAGTCTGTGAATGACAGAGACCTCCCCGACACTGAGTATAAGACTAACACAGAGGCAAAGCCACTGCCATGCACAACCTAGGGCCTCTGGGGAGGAGGTTGTGGGAGATGAAATTACAGAGAGAAGGCTGAAACTGCTGCCCAAATCGGGATGTCCTCCATCCTCCAGTTTGCTCTACCATCAGCCAGAGGAATGTGGAACCTTGATTCCCTGTTGGGCATCACAGCTCCAGCTCACAGGAGGAGACCACAACTCCAGGCTCACAAGAGGAGGGAACTTTAGCTCTAGGTTCATGCGAGGAGACCACAGTTTCGTCTCACAGAAGGGGACCACAGCTCCAGGTTTAAGGGAGGGGTCCAAGCAGCAGCTCATAAAAGAGAATCATAGGTCTCAGCTCACAGGGTGGGGGACTACAACACTCGTTCGTGGGTAGGGACAACAGCTCTGGCACATGGGAGACCACAGTTTTAGCTGACAGTTGGGGAACTGTCAGCTGCATCTCATGGGACCGGACCCCAGTTCCAGGTACAAAGGAGGGAACCATAACTCCAGGTTCATGGGAAGAGACCCCATGTACCGCCTTAGGTACATGAGAGGTGATTACAGTTTCAGACTCACAGGAGGAGTCATAATTTCAATTGTACTCATCGCTGCTATTTTCCCATCTCTATTGCTCAGTCCATGTTTATACTCTTGATTTAAGATAGAGCATTTTGGTTTCTGTGCAGCAAATAGAATCAAAAGTTACTTGCTGGCTTGAATTTCTCAGATGAGGGGCATAAGTAATGGAAAAAAAAACTGCCTTATACTTTCACTCAAGGAGAGAGATAGATCATGTTTTTTTTTTTTTCCTTTTCTTTTTTTTTTTCTTCATGGTCAAAGTTGGCTTTTTTGTGTTTGCCTGTGTTTACACATCTTCCTCCTTGGCTGTGGGCAGCCAGTGAGGGGCAGCCAGTGATGAAGCATCTTAGCTAGGTGACCACCCTCATATTTGCCATCATCAGGAGAGGTGTTAACAGCCATCTCCTGGACTTGTCTGCTGCACAGCCTCAAGAGAGGAGGTTGGGCCCAGGCCCCAGCTTCCACTGCCAGCACTATGTGGTAGGCTCCTGCATCCAACACCACCTGCACTGATTTGATAAACAGATTATTTTACGGTTTCAAAAATAAATATGTTTATTTGATTGCTGTATACTCACTAGCTAAGGCATTCAGCTGTTCTGATACATTTGATTTGTTAGACTTCATGGAACTTTGAAAGTTGTTCTCAGACATACCCATATGTAAGTGTTGGACTCATGAAAGATAAGGGCTAATTTTAGTGCCTCTATATTTATAAGGAGAGAGAAAACAGAAGCCCAGTTGAGTCATGCTAGCCTATTTAATAAAGAGGGGAATTAGTCTACTGAGATATGAGAAACCCCAAGATATATATATATATATATGTATATATATATACATATATATATATATATATATATGTATTTTTTTAAATTTTGAGACACAGTGTCTCCTTAGCCAGTCTGGACTATTGGGTGGTATAAATTATTTTAATATATAAATAAAATATAACTTTGAATGTACAACAGAATTTTAAAAACCTAGGTACTAGCCAGTTGTATTTTGGAAAGTTCTTATAACCTTTCTGGCATTCAGTTTCTTCATCTCTGAAGATGAATGACTTGTCAAGTTTTAATAAGCTTCAAGGTCCTAAGACTCTTCAAAAGCATTTTGAAATAGACTCACTTTTAGGAAAATCTATGTATGTAATTATGCACAAGTACATGCTACAGGATAACTAAGATCTTGTATTTTTTATTTTAATTAGGTCAAATGGCTCTCAGGCAATTAGAGTACAAAATTAGCGTGCTTATGAAGTACTGGTACAACAAACGGTTTAAGAATGGACTTCTGTTTAGACCACATCTAATCATCCAGAATTCAGTTTAATGAGGTCCACACTAATGCTGTTTAGCTATAATAGTTGAAGAATGCATGTTGAAAGTAAATAGAATCCCTCCTTGGGTTGCCATGGGTCCATTGAAATGTAGGTACATCACTTTTCACATAACTGCTAAAGCAACTCTTCAGTTTCATAAGATTTTTTCTCACTTCTTGATATTTCCCTAATCTGTATCATATGTTATATCGTTAAGCCTATTCAATATTTAATAAATTCAGAATATGTGTAATTAATGTAAAAAATTGAAAATTTGAATTACAAAATATCTACTTTGCCAATGGAATGTATCTGGGAATGAAATCAGTGAGATCTGACTTTAGTGAGCAGACTTAACACCACTGTATGACCCTAGCTTAACCAAGAAGCTCGTGGAGAGCAAACTGCTATGCACTGCATAATCACTACCTGAATTCTTTGAGGGGTTTGTGTTGTTTGTTTTCTTGTTTACTTTTTGATTTTCTTTTGAAGGGATTTTTTGAGTGGTGTTTTGGTTGCTTTATTTGTTTCCCCTGTGTGCCTTAAAAAAATTACGTTTATTTTTTTGGTCATGGGGTTGGCTTATGCCATTGTGTGTGTGTGAAATTCAAGAACAACTTGTAAGGGTTGATTGTTTCTTTCCAGCATGTGGAACCTGGAACTCAGATTGTCTTGGCAGCAAGTTCCTTTATTCCTTGACCCATCTTACCAGCTTTGCTTTGTGAGTTTTAAAGACAGGGTCTTGTAATATACTTCAGACTAATCTAGAACTCATGACTTTGTGTCGTAGCCACCCCCAAGTGATGATATTACAGGCATGAACCACCATGCCTGGCTACTGAGTTCTTAAATCAGAATTCCAAAATTTTTCATGTCTAGGTGCATCATGTGTACATGCATGCTTTCTACTCCCACACTTATTCTAACTAGGCTATTTCTAATGCATTAAAATCACCAATCTAGGCCAACAACTAAAAATAAAAAACTATTTGCAAACATAAGAAAGGAATAGTCTTATGAGCCAAGCATTGATTCTTCTGCTTGGAAGACATCATAAAATAGATTTGCTTCATTCAGAGATGCATATGTATACCTGCAAGGTACTAAATTATGTAAGTACCAATTGCTTTCCTTGTTTACCTTCAGAACAAGATAGGTTTCTTTATTTTTCTTTCAGTTTTATTCTTGAATTGGAAAAACTGAAATGTCCTTCAGTGGAAATGGAAGGCCAGTTCAACATGAGCAGGGAGCATGATGTCAGAAAAAGAACAAAGGTTTTGAGGGGCAAAACAAATAGATTCTAAGATCCTAGCTTTGCATTTGTCAAACTGTAAAAGTGCAGGCAAATTATTTACTCTTCCTGAGCGCTGGCTTCCTTATAAAATAGCAGTAATACGAGGCATAAGGGCAAAGTTGCAGGAGTCAAAGCAACATGATTTTTAACAGTGAATTCAAGCCCTAACCCGACACCTACTTCTCTGCAGTTAAGCTTGTTACCCATAAAATGGGGGTTCTGAGAGTGCCAGCCTCTGAGAGGAGTGAGTATTAAATGATATAATATGTGCACTGTTGCTGTTAGCACTGGGTCAGTAATTAAAGCAAGCGTTTGCATTTGAACTGGCTGAGTGAAGGATTTTTAAAACTTACTGTCTCCATTCTTTTAACCCTTACATCCAGATGGAGCTTGCAGGAAAACCATCCACAGTGGCCATGCTCCCTCGGAGAGCATTCAGTCAGAGAGATGGAAAAGAAGAAGCAGGGAGGGAAAGTCACCCTGACCCACCCTACCACACAGCACTACTTACTGGACCACCCTGCTCTGTACCTAACCCTAATCTTCCTACACTATAAAGCCACAAAGATCATCCACATCCAGGAATACTTTAGCCACTTCATAAGGCCTGACCAAATGCTGCTGCTTCTTTCTCTATTTCTCAGTCAAAATACACCAGTCCTCTGACTGGGATCCCAAGCACATCCGTGTGTATATACCTCTGTAATCCTGGTCACTAAGTGAATCAGATGTTTCATCAATTGCTTTTATTGGGCTGTGTTTCCACTAGATTTCAAGTTGCTTGAGAAAATTTCTTTGCTTTTTTTCCCCCAAATAATTCAACCTGCTATATTGTCAATAATAGATATTCAACATATATATTCATGTTGAAATAATATTTGTTCATTCTTGAAGATATCATGACTATAGTTGGGTAAAACTGAATAACCTGGTACATCCACCTGGCATGTAGCTTTAATTCAGTGTATGGTGTATATTAGACGAATGAGTGCTCTAATAAATAAAGCATAAAGTCCTTCATATTTAAAAAGCAGCCTGTTGTGCTGAAGATATGACTCAGCAGTTAAGAGCACTGAGCGTTCTTGCAGAAGGCCCAGATTTGAATTCCGGCACCCACGTGACAGCTAACAACCAGCCATAACTCCAGTTCCAGGGGATCCAGTGCCTCTTCTGACCTCCATGGGCACTGTATGACACAGGTACACTTACATACATGCAGGCAAAAATGGATACATATAAAATAAAAGTAATAAATAAAGTATTAAAAAATAAATAAAAAGGAGGCTATCATAGAACAGCTTAACAGCTTGTAAGATTCCATTGAAAGAATATAACTGATTCACAGATGAAAAACATCATTCTCCAATATATAATATAGCTGTATATAATAGAGAGCCAGTAAAACTTCTGCCATTTTCATTTTTAGTATTTGAAGACACATGTCCTAATATCAAAGATTCATTTTAAATACATATGCTATTAAAATGATATGATTTTTATTACTATATAATGATATAATATTATAATGATCCTCTTGACAGGTTCTTAAAACTGTACTGTTAGATTCTATCATGGTAATAAAGATACAAGGAAAATAATGTGTAGATGGAGTGGAAATGCAGCCACAGCTGAACATCATTTTCTGCTTTTGTATTCCTTAAAGAAATTGTGCCTAATGAGAGCATTGAAATTTTCAAATAAAACGATAGTTGAGATTGAATATATAGAAGATATAAGAATACTTTGTATCAATTCAGACATTAAAGGGAGTTATAAAAATATGAGCCAGTTCATCTTTTTCAAAATGTGATTCTTCCTCATGATATTTTCAGTACAATTTTATGTATCTAAATATATAATTGATTTATAGGTGATTTAATGCATTAATAAACACTTAAACTTTTCATCATTTTAAATTTCTAATACAAATAATGAATATGATGAAAACACTAAAACTCTTGAGTTTTAATCAGTTTTAAAGATTTCTTTATGGGGCTAGAGAGATGACTCAGTGGTTAAGAGTATTGGATGCTTTTGCAGAAGACCTGGGTTCAATTCCCAGCACTCACATGGTAGCTAGCAACTATCTATCACTTCAGTTCCAGGGGAATCTGACACCCTCCTCTGACCTACTCTCACATTACATGATGCCAGTTGTACATTACATGCAGACAATACACTCATACACATAAAATAAAAATAATAGAAAAATAAAGATTTATTTATTTTTATTTTATGTGTATGAATGTTTTGCCTGCATGAATATATGTGCACGTGACTTGCATTCACTGCCGACAGAGACCAGAGGATGGTGGTGGATCCCTTGGAATTGGAGTTACAAATTGTTTTGAGTCATCATGTCAGTGTTGGGAACCCAGCAGAGGTCCTCTGCAAAAGCAAGTACTCTTAATTACTGAACTATCTCTCCAGCATCTGTTTAATCATTTATGTGTAAAAGGGTGCTGGAAATGAACTGTATGAGAGTTGATTTATTTAGAAGATAGATGGAAGAACCTCCAGAATTTGATAGGATAAAGACAAATTCTCTGATAACTGTTATGCTTTATTCTGTTGAGTTTGGTTCCTTTTCTACACAGGTAGAATGATCGATAGGTCATGCCATTTATTCAACAATTCTCATTCCAAAGTTATAGGGCAGATACAGTGGGGGAACCAAAGATATAATGCATAGGTCACAACACAGGGGTACTTAGACCTTCCACTGTTAATGTTTATGTATGTTTATTCCCAGTTCACATGTATGAGTCTAGGTACTGTCTATGTATCTCTACCTGAATGATCCACAAAAAACTCTAAGAGATCCAAGTGTGAAGCCATTCACTAGATAGCATGTGTTCAATTAACATAATTTCATCCTTTATGTCTAGGGAGATTTTTCTTCTAATACCAACAGTAAGAAGATGGTATGGAAATTTTATCTCTTGTGATTAATCATCACTGTGAATCCTCATCCTTTTTCACTGTATTCAATCATACTATAACCTCTGCTTGTAAACCTAATCTCATTTAGTCTATATATGTTCCTCAGTTTAATTCATCTGCTGGAGCCTGTTCAGCCTGTTAATTCTGTCTAGTTATCACTCCCCTAAAAAGATCAACTCTCCCCAACCCAACAGTGATCAGCTGCCAATAGTTCCTCATCAAATTCTGTCACATCCCTAGACAAATGTAATTTCTTACTCTATGATAAATGAGGATCTTTATATTTATTGATAAGTCAGTACTCAAAGAAGCATCTTTTGCAACAGGCAGAAACTATCACAGAGTTCCACAACTGGCCTCACATAGAGAATAAATGTCTGTGAGATGCCCAACCCTAAAGCTCACTGAACATGTTGGAAAAAAAGGTAGAGAGAATACTAATGCACCTCAGAGTTTCAGTACAATTTCTCTTTCTTTTTGAGACTGGTAATCCTACCAGTAATTGTGTACAGTCATTATCATATTATAATTACTTTTAGTTTTTCCTTATTTTTGTTACAAATCTGATTTAATACACTATAAATTATTGATGACTATGATGATTATAAATACAGCATTGCTCCCACTAGAACACTGATTATACTGTTTTATTTTAAAGGCAATTTTGTCATTTTAATAAGCAGTATTTCCTTTCTTTCTAGCAAATGAATAGCAGAATTTTCAGAGGATGTACAATTATATCTGTTTCAGAGCTGCTTATGAGTTATGAAAAGAAACATTAAGTGGAATGTATACATTTTTATTGTGAGAATAACTTATTTGGAAGGAGAGAAGCATAGCATAAAAGAAGCAGTCTTGGGAAAATACACTACACAGGAAGAAATTCAATATATGACAAAATGCATGATGTCTTGTGGGTAGGATATAGAGAGGGTGCAGACAAGGAGGGGAGCTAATTATGTTGATGATGCATTGTATGACATCTACAAAAAATAATGAAATGTATTTTTGAAAAAAGCAAGTAAAAAACCAATCACTCTCATGGCCTCATTTACCTCTCTGTTTTAGTTTTCTTTTGCTGTGCATGACCTAAATCATGATCAAAAGCAACTTGGAGGGGAAAGGATTTTATCTTACACTTGTAGAGGATTTAATCTAACACTTGTAGGTCACCATCAGTCATTTTGAAGGAAGCCAGGGAAGAAACCCGAGGCAGAAATCTGAAGGCTGGAGACTTGAGCAGAAACTGTGGAGGGATACTTACTAGCTCATTCAGTGGCTTGCTCACTGGCGCTTGCTCAGCTAGCTTTCTTATATAGCCCAGACCTACTTGTCCGTGGATGGTATATACCCCACAGTGAGCTGGCCCGCTCACATCTATTATTAATCAAGACAATCTCGAACAGACATCACCACAGGCAAATCTGATCTGACAAATCCCTCAACTGAAATTTTCTTCCCAGGTGACTCTAGGTTTTGACAATAAAATCTAATGAAGACACTCTTCTGTAACAGATGATCCCCTATCTTTGAACTAGACATTTCATTTATCCAACTGTATCCTTCCATGTTCCACTTATCTGTTGAACACAAGTGCCAAATTAAGTTCTTAGACTCTCTGCATGCCTATTTATGTTCTTGAATTTCTCATCTTATAAAGTCAAAGTCATTTACCTTGTCTCCCAAGTCAGAACTCAGAGGCCTTTCAGATTCCTATCCCTATGGACAGCCTTTCACTAATAATGAAATATACTCCAAATTTGTTCCCATCCCTGGACCCTGACAACTTGAATGGAAGCTATTAACATTCTATTTCTGTTATCTAGTTGTCTGTCTTTGTGTCCTACACGTAGCATTTTGATGGTCTGAATATTGTTAACGTTCTTATTTCATCATGTTTTCCTCCTACTTACAGTCGTAGGATTGCTCTGTACAGCCTTCTGCATTATGGTCAGACACTGGCTTAGCAAATCATACTTGTTCTACAAGATTTTTAGTTTATGTCTTTCTGCTTTATGCACCATTACTTCTGCTATAGTGGACTTGTCATCCAATAAATTGATGGCACTGTGACATACCTTTGCAATAATGCATATATTATTCTTTCTCCTGGAGAATCCTCCTTACTGTATGACACACCACCTTTCTTTCTTGTCTTTTCAAAACTCAGTTCAAGTGTCACCCCTAGCCAGCCTTCTGTGACATGAGATCATCCTCATTAATGTTGATCTAATTCCCATGCTCCACCTGCATGGCCATAATCAGTTCATAGCACATATTGTACTGCAATTAAATTGTTAATTTTCTTGTCTTCTTTCACCCTAGATTGTAATTTTCTTGAGGGCAGGAGTCATGACTTAGTTGACTTTATTTTCTCCGAGCTTCATGCAGGGTTTACCTAAGTAGTGTTCAGTAAATGTTTCCTGAATAAATGAAAAAATTAATTAATGAGCTTTAAAAAGGACTCTATATGAGGTTTCCCATTGCTCAGGAAGGGAATAGGAAAGTTATATACTATTATAAGTCGTACATAGTATATAATGTATAGAATTATATACTAATTTTTTGCCTATTGTTCAGTTTAATACCATGTAAGGGGCCATCATTTACGGGATGTTGCTAAAATTCCTTTGGAGGGAGGATGTAAACAATGTTCCTCCTCCGTTGGTTCTAATGATAAACTAAGATACAATTCTTCCAAAAAATCACTCTGAGAAACCAATGAGTTCATTGGGCTTTCTTTTAGAGCAGTGGGTAACGATTTACTTATGGCAATGTGGGTGCTACTCTGAAAAGTCTTCACCAGAACATGGATGATAGCTTCCCCATAGATACAAAAATGGGGAGAGATCCTCTCTTAGTCTTTCCCAGCCTATGTGTTCTAGTCTCTCTCTAGTAAATGAACAGTTAGGGCCAGCCAAATGGCTTATTTTAGGTTTCAAGATACGGCTGGATACTCAGATGAGGGTCCCATGACTCTACCTGTTCCTTCTTCCCTGCTGGGGTGTGAACAATCAACTAGCCCAGCTGTGAGGATCTTTGGCAAGCAGGCACAGCTGAGCTCAGGAAGATCTCTAACTCTGAGGATGGTTCTGTACCACATGAAAAGATGAGAAAGTCTATTTAAAAATAATGTAAAATTGGGACATAATCTTTAAGAAACTTGACAACATTGCTGTGTTGCCAACAATATTGACTAAAGTATTTTCCAGTGAGATGAATATTTGAGTGCTTAGAAATATAAACACATTTAGCTTCATACAGAATTGCTATTGAGTGTAGTGACTGTACTTTTCCATTTCTATTAAGATATTATGGCATCATGTAGACACAGAGGATAGAGAGTAGCAAAGGTTAGAGATATTTAAAGAGCTCTACCCTACATATCATGAGAGGGACACAAAAACATCCAGATTGCTGTCATAGACTCATAACATTGACACACATAATTAATGAAAGACCTTGACCAAATTACATGATAGACTGAATATATCACGCATGAAAAATGGAAATGCTTTTGCTTGGTCCAATAGGTTATATTTACAAATTCCAGGACATTTTTGATCCCTGTTTTGGAAAGTATTGTTTACACATAATTTAAGAAATAGAAAATAAGCTAGAAGTTCATTAGGTACCCATTTACAAAGGTGTTGCACATTTCTAATTACTGGGAAAACACACTTGCTGTAAGTGATATATTTATGATTTAACATATAGTAATATATGATATTGATCACAACATTGGTGTTCATGTTGCTTGTATGAAGTAGAGTGGTGTTTGATGTGTGATCATGCTCAATTTTTGATGATTCATGAGCCTTTGTACCTGGAACTTGCATCAGTCTCCGGAAGAGGATTAATGCTAAAAATCTATGCAGTTCTTTTTAAGGAATGTGTACAAATATTGAGCTCTTTTGGTTTTTGAATGGAATTAACATTTGTAAGACTTCATTCTCACCCAGGAACAAGAAGATGGTTAGTGCCCAGGTGTCCCTGTTTCTGCTTACAGCTTTTTAGTGTTTCAGAGAACTCATTCCCCACAGGTGCACAAATGGGACTTACATTGTCTCCATCTGCCTCTTTTATTCTCTGCCTATCTTTGTTCTCGTGATTAGAGCGTTTGAATCATTGATGCAATGAAAAAAAAAATCTTAGTGTTTACTGGGTTTGAATGTACTGTGAGAACAGGGTCTTTACAATACTAAATAGCTTTCAATTCTGGAAAAAAATCAATAATTCATCAGGATCTTGATAATAGCATGCTGTCCTTTGTATATGACAAAGATGATAACAATCATTCAATTACTTTCTTAGTAAAAATTCTTTAATGTATAATTTCTGCCTTTAAGAATCTTGATAGATATTATCAAATTACCTTCATTGGTACTTAGTTTCTTACACATTTGCCAACCTATTTTTTAATTTTTTTCATCTTTATCATTATCGAAGGTGAAATTTGTTTTTTTAATTTTCATATTTATGATTTTTAAATGAACTTTCAAGTATTTATATGCTAATTAGGCAATTATATTTATTTTTGGCAAATAGTTTGCCCATTACTCTGCCTAATTTTCTTTTGTGGTATTCCTTGGTTTCTTATGGGTTTGTATGCATCAATTTTATTTTATTATATTGCTCTTTTTCTTTCCAATGTACACTTTTATTGAATTTTTGTGTATTTCATACAAAACATCTTAATCATCTTTATACTCTCCCATCCACAATCCCCATAACCCATGAATCCATAATTCATGGATTTCATGAATTCTACCATATATGTTAAGGCCTATTAGATGTCCTTCAGTGCAAGTTCATCCACTGGAGTCTAGTCAGTCAGTTGAGTCTTGACCTTAAATAGAATCAACTTCCTCACCTAGCAGGAATCAGCTGCCAATAGTTGCTAAGCTAAGTGTAAGCACTGCTGCCCATTTCCCCAGTTCTGTGCTGGGTTTTTGTCTAATTAAGTGACTGGGTCTTGTACATATTGGCGCCACTCCTGCAGGTTCATATGAACAAGGTCCCAGAGGCCTGGGAGGCTCAGTTTCCTTGTGATCACGCACCAAACCTGGCTCTTACAATCCTTCGGAACCCTCTTGCCCAGTGGTCCCTGACCATAGGTGGGTGAGTTTAATATAGGAATCCCATCCAGGGACACCCACTCTGCCGTCCTTTATTCTCTACACTTTGGCCACTTTGTGGACTTCTGTGTGCATCGTACTCTGTTGTATCCTGAAGCTTCACCCGTGAGAGTTGAGGGCTGCAGTAAGAGTCTCTCTACTCTCTGTTCTGCTGTGTTCCATGAACCTAAGCTGTAGCGGCTCCATTGTAGATGTGTCACTTAGGACTGGGCATCATTCAGAAACTCCTCTGTGTGTGACTAGTTGTGGAATTCTGTAACGGTTCCTGTTAGTTGTTAAAGGAAAGCTTCTTTGATGAGTGATGACTATCATACTAGTCTGTAATATAATGATTCATATTTAACATCAGTAAGAAATTACATTTGTCTAGGCAAATGATAGTCTTAGGATTATCTCTAGGATCTATGACCTCTCCAGCCATGTGTATTTGGTTAGATTTAAAGTGCCGCACATGAGTTCCTTTCCACCGTAAGGGTTTCAAGTCCAATTGAATAGCTGTCGATTCCCTCCAAGATAAAAGTGCCACTACTGCACCGCTCTAGTTTCTTGTGCTGATCATTGTTTTGGTTGTTAAGCTTTAAAGCTGTGGTTAAATCATTGATTGATTTTCTCCATTAGCAGCTTGCATAATGTCTGCCAGGAGTATGAGAGCTAGTCTTCGGGAAGGAGGCTTCCAAGTCAGTTCCAGCTCCATTGCTCCAAGTAATGTGTCCAAATATGTTTGGTCTTCAGCCATAGGGGCTTACCTTCAAATTCTGGGAGACAATCAAGGACTGTGGCAATATCCTGTGCTTCACTGAGTGTCTCTTGACCTATCCTGACAAACAACTAGAAGGGAGGTTTCTCCTGTCTGGCACTATCCTTCTTGTTATATAGCCTTCAGCTATATAGCATGCATTTGTGTTTGGATGTTGTACATGTATTTTTTCAGTAGGTTTTTACGCTAATACACTTAAACTTTCTTTATTTCTCCTCTCTCTCCTTGTCTAACCTCCCTCCTCCCTCCACAATTAAAGTCCCCCATTTTCCCCTTGATAATACGTGTCTCCTATTATCGTCCATCTCTTTAGCTCCTTCTTCCCCTTTGCCCCATGGTTCCTTGTATGTCCTTCCCTCCTCCCTTACCATCTGAATACCCTGATTTTCCTCATTTCTTCCTTGGTAACATGTGTTTCCTATTTTATTTATATACTTATTCGTTATTTTTGAGACAAGGTCTCCAAGTAACTCTAGCTAGCTTGGAACTCACTATGTAGACCAAGCTGGCCTTGAATTCACAGAGATCCACCTGCCCCTGCCTCCTGAGTGCTATAATTAAAGGACTGTGCCACCAAACCTGCTTGAATCAGTTTTAGATAGAATACATCAACCCCTATTTGTCTGGAATATATAAAATTTGTTTTTACAATTGATCCTTTCGTTGTTTGCTTTCCTTACTTTACATCAGTTAAAACAATTTAAAAGGCATATCTTCTTCTAAACTTTCTCTTGAAGTGTAATGCCCAGACAAAAAGGATAGTGGTTCCTTGGGAAAATCTCCCACAAAAACCCTGTATTTGCCAAAAATATTACCCTTCAACAGGGCAAGTAAAAATCATTCATATGATGCAGAGTTGTTGTAGTAAAATGACTTAAATTTAGCTGAATGTTTTATTCAATATATTCAATATAAAGAATATATTTAGATTTAGGGAGCAGTTTTAGAGTACAGTGCATCCCTTGCAGTTTTGTGGGCTAGTCTGTGAATGCCTGGCTCCTCCTGGGAGATGCGGGTACTCCAAGCTCATGCCAGGAAGTGGGCCAGGACGTTTTCAGGTTTTCCTTACTGGTAGAAATTCAGGGAGGCATGCATGCACAAACTTGTATGTCAGTCTGCGTCGTGGCTGTCACAGAGCAGCTGTGTTGGGTTGGAGCAGCCTCTGGCCCAGTGAGGTCTTCATGCCACTTTCAAGACTACCTTTTACATGTCATGTCTACTTCCCCACCCTCCCTGGTATATAGCAATCTCTGCCTTGATAATTGGATGTTTAAATCTGTTTTGAATCCTGGTAAGGAAGAAGCATTCGTCTCACCAACACTGTGTCTAGGGGCATAGATATAAATAAATTCTTTTAATTTTTAGCTGATGAATTCATGATAATTATGTGCTACTGACACTTTGACTACTGAACTCTGAAATTAGTTTTAAACTAGAATAAAACATTAATATGCTTTTAGGATTATTAAAATGTATTTTCTTACAGCTTTCTCTTTAAAATATTTTATTTTTTTTTATTTTATGTGTATGAGTGTATTGCCTGTGTGTTTTTAAGTGGGCCCATGTTGAGCAATGACTGAGGAGGTCAGAGAGGGAGTTGGATCACCTGGAACTGGAGTTATAGACAGTTGTTAGCCTCCATGTGGGTACTAGGAACCAATCCTGGGCCCTCTGCAAGAGCAGCCAGTGCTCTTAACTGCTGAACCATCTCTCCAGTCCCTCTTATGGCTTTATTATGATTTAAGTTTTGCAAAAAGTTAATTAATGTTCACATTATATTGTAAGATCTGAGACTGACATCTAGCCTTTTAAATTTTTAACTAGCTAATGTCTAATATTATTTATAGAAAAACTCATCAATTTTATTTTTGTCCTGAAATGCCACTTTAGTGATCTACTATTTTCATATATTTTCTGAATCAACATTTGAATTATTACTCATCTGACTATTTATATATGTGCATATAATGTGTTTTGATCAAGTCTAACCTCCATTTCTTCACCCCTGTCCCTCTACCAATTTCTCTACCAAATTCATGTTCTCTTTCTCTCTCTCTCTCTGTCTTTCTCTCTGTCTCAATACCCACTGAGTTCATTTAATGCTTCTGTTCATCCCTGAAGAAAACTGGCTCTTCCTCTCTCAGTACCCATTAGTTTTCTATAGCTCCTCAGCTATAGGTGGAGAGAAAACCTTCATTGCTCCATGCTGGAATTTTGGCTGCCTTGACCTTGTGTAGATCTTGTGCATGCAGTCACAGCCTTTACATATATATTTGGCCTGCTGTATGTGAAAAATACTGTTTTACCATAGTCATCTACTGTCTTTGGCTCTTGCAAACTGTTTACTACCTCTTCTGGAATGATCCTTGAGCCTTGGAATGAGGAGGTGTAATACTGTAATACAGATAATGCATTTTGTGCTAAGTAATCCACAGTATTTTATTCTCTGCATGTTTATTAGTTGTGAATCTTTGTGTTAATTACCATTTACTAGAAAAAGAAGCTTCTCTGATGAGGCTTGAGAGATGAGTATAAGATATGTCATTGGGAGTTGGTTTAATACTATGTTCATTTAGCCAAATAATAGCAGAAGGTTCTCCCCCAGACCCTATGACCTACCTTGCCTAGGCTAATTGTTCATCAACTTGGAGAGAATACTGTATTCACACACGACACGTACACACACATGTGCACACACACATGCACACACACATTATTTATTCAATTCATGAATTTTGGTAATATCATTTTAATATAGTTATGAAAGATTCTCATTTTTATATGCATTTTATGTTAACTAATGTTATTGTCAATAGGATATTTACCACAACATTTTAAGGTAATTATTGTAGGTATGGCACAAAATAATTTTCATTAAAATAAGAATTTTAAACAACACTTTAAGTGATTCGTGTAGAATTTTAGATGATTCAGTTAACTTTTCAGGTACTTACTTAAAGTTGAAGATGTTTGCCTTGGTCTTCCATGCCTCTTAGTTCCTTTCCTTGTGTTATTGTATGAGGACATCCAGAAAGAGGTAGGATATTGATTTTGATACTGGACATTTTTTTTAACCTAACAAACATCACTGTCATTTTCTGTATAATGATGATGATTACAAATAGTTGCTGTTTATCATGCAAGAAACTACTTTTGATTCATAATTTTTCTTAAATTTGATCTTCAATATGTTCATTTTCATATGACTCCTTTTTGTCATCTATAGATGTGTGTGTGTGTATGTGTGTGTGTGTGTGTGTGTGTGTGTGTGTGTGTGTGTGTTTATGCCATATGTGTGTCTCCAGAGGCCAGAAAAGGGTCATAACATATGAGATTCATTGGATCTACAGTTACTGGTGATTGTGAAGTACTGGATATGGGTCATGGGACTGAACCTGGGTCATGGAACTGAACCTGGGTCCTAGGGAGGAACGGGAAGTACTCTTAACCACCAAGCCATCTCTTCAATCCCTGAAGTGAAAAATTAATGAAGTGAAATCAAGGAAAATATCGGTTTTGACAATCACTCATTTATTGTAAGTTCCAATAAGTCAAATTAGTCAGTACAAAATTTTCCCTAATGTTTCTTTGTAGGTTTTTTAGTTTATCAGAAAGAACATTCACTTTACAGGTAAATTAGTGAAAAAGAAAAGTCACCAGGATGATATAAATATATTGGAATTAGCTTGAATATACATAAACATTTATGATAAACTGAATGATTCTTCATTGCTAACCTCTGTCTATGTGTGTCTCTCCCCATGGATATTCTCTCTCTCTCTCTCTCTCTCTCTCTCTGTCTCTCTCTATGTGTATATTATGTGTATGTTGCATGCACATGAAAGTGTGTGTGCATGCACCATCCATCACACACCTCAGAAATCTTCCTCTACCCCATCCACATTGTGCCTCTAGACCGTCTCTAACTGACCTGAAAGCTCATCATTTAGATTGGATTGGCTGGTCACTGAGCTCTGGGGATGTTTTTCCATCTCCCCACTGCTGGGGTTATAGGTATACTCAGCCATGCCTGACTTTTTATGTGGCTGCTTGGGGACTTGAAATCAGGTCTTCATGCTTATAGAGGAAGTGCTTTTACCCACTGAGGCATCTTTCAAATATGCTAAAGCAGTCTTTAAAAAAATCCTGTTTTTTGATGTTCATTGACACCATTTAGAAGACAATACTTTAATGGAAAGTATTTATTTTATCTTATGGACTGATTGGGTTTTGAGACAGGGTTTTACTATATAGTCCTGGCTTGCCTGGGACTCACTGTGTAAACCAGGCTGGCCTGGAACTCACTGAGATTCACTTGCCTCTGCTTTCCAAGTGCTGGCATTAAGGGTGTGTATCACCATGCCTGGCCATCACTAGAAAGTATTCTTATTTAACAATTAATAATGTTAAAGCAAAAGAAGTATTTTATTCATGTGTTTTTCATGTCTAGCCTATATTTGTGTTAGATAGACTGTACAAATTATCATGGGCGAATTTCCCCAGTCTACATTATAAAGCTCTCTATGCTGTGTTCATATTTTAGATGAAACAGACATAATTTGTTGTTTCCCAGTGCTTTAGGTGACTGTATCTAATGAGGATGTCTTTACTAATCTGATTTTAAGTTAGTTTATTAATACCTTTTATTCATAATTCACAAAGGGAAGCTCACAAGGTGCAAAATTACAAAAAAATAATTAATCGAAGACTAAGTTTTTATGATAACTTAGCATTGTTTGCTCTTACTCTGAATGGATACGGAAGATTTAATTACATAATTTCTTAGTTTTCTTAATGGCTCTTACAGTTTTTACAGCAGATGTTCTTTTACAACTGGTCTTTTATCATCCTTAATAACCTGCCTGCAGTTTCCTAGAGTCATAGCTTAAATTAGTTTATTCAAAATTATATTAAACATCTAATATAGTGAAAGAACATATGATCAATTTTTTCTGGCTACAAACTAAATCTGGTTAATAACTGGCTACAAAACATTGCTGTTGGCACATTTAACCAATGAGGGTTTGGGGTGTATAATTGCTATGGTATTGTCCCACACATTTCATAGCCCATGGCTGTTCTTCCAATATTTATGGGATTTATATCTCCCAAAAAGGAAATTTAGAGGAAGCCTGTGCAACACTATACCAAGAGAATCTCATAAAAAGCCCCACTGTTTTAAATAATACAGTTCAGTATACATAACTGCTTAACTCAGTTATTATTTATTGATAGGTATTTATTAGATATCATGAAAATCAGGAAACAATGTGTTCTATTGTCTCCCAGTAATATTGTGTTAATAGTTTCTATGAGAAATATATACATTTTCCCATAATTCCATGATTATTGTAGTGGTGGTATGTCTTTCTCATCTATTTTCATCTAAATTTGAAATCTGAGTGCTTGCTTCTAGTGATTCCTGTGGATCATAATCAATATAAGAGCTGTAGAGTTATGAGTGGGAGATTTCAGATGTCTAAGAATAGTTGATCTACAATAAGATGTCAGAGAATGCCCCCATTAAAATTCTCAATTTCTGGAAGGCACTTTGTTTTTCTTTCCTTCACTGCCACTAGAAGCATCCAGCCAAAATTTCTTCAATATTTTCTTGTAGAAAGTTTGGAAATTAAGGGTCAAAGAAACATAGAAAAGTGAGCAGGTGTAAATGGAAACCTGGAAGCCTACAAATTGATTCTTTTAATTTCTAAGGTGACTCAAACACCAGGGAAAATACTTACTTTGAATTTGGACCTAGACTTAGTTATACAAATTATCTGGATGCCCAGTGGCTCTTTCACATTTTCTTGAGAGTAGATGTGGAATAAGACTTAGTAAAATGGCATAACAATATGATTGCATTCATTAACAGTATTAGTCTTTATTGTTGGGAAATTATTAAAAGACATGGTCAAAAAGTGAAAAATGTTTTTACCATGATACGTTTTAGTCTACTTGATGAATTTTGCTTGACATAAAAAATGAACCAGAGACTAGAAGATGGTTCAGCTGGTAAAGTGCTTTCTTTGCAATCATGAAAACCTGAGTTTGGCTCCCCAGCCCGTGCATAAACAGCCAGGTGCAGAGGCACATTCCTATAATCTTAGCTCTGGGGAGGTGGAGACAGTTTGATCCTGGAATGTGTTGGCAAGTGTTGCCAAATCTGTGAGCTCCAGGTTCAGTAAGAGACTGCACATCACAACATAATGTGAAGAGTAAGAAAAGATACCTGATATCAACTTTGGCCTCCGTTTACACAGGTGTGTACATGCCAGACACATATATAGACACATACAATAAACAATAATGAAAAATAAACTTAAAACCTCTTATTCTTTGACAACCTTTTAAGTGTATAATTCTATTCCTATGCTAAAAAGAATTCTACAAAAGTAATGAGCAATTTAGTTAAATCATGTTTAAACTACATTTATTAATAAAGTATAATGTACCAATTATAATCAACCAGACTTATATTATGTGAAATTATCAAGTAGCAATTTGATAACTTGGGTGTACCATCTACCATCCCAAGTTCATACAGGAAATAAATAGCATCATTTATTTTCTGCTTTGTATCTATGTGTTTCCTAAAATTTCTTATTTAACCAATTACCTTAGCATTATTCATCTTTTGATACGGGAGAGCATGGGCTTCCCCACATGAGCTTCACGTTCATGTGTTTGTCAAGGACAGTCATTTTCCCATCATACTCTTTCTTCCATTTTCCTTACAAATCCATCACTCTAATTTCTACTCTGCCCCTCTCTGTCTTGTAAATACATAGGTAAATGCGCTTCTTCATTCTTATATTTTTTATGTTCAAATTTTTAGACATTTCTGCATTACTTACAAAAAAAAAAGATTTCCAAATTCCCTAAACTGAAATCTAGGAATCACAGCAATTTGACTCAACATCATTTCTTCCTAATTTATACCTATTTTTAAGTGTCCAGAGATCAAACCCAGGGCCTTATACATGGTAAGCAAGTATTCTTTCAGCCATATCTCCAGATCATCAACTCTTGTTTTTCAGTTTTCTCAAGTTACATGGTCTTCATTTCGGGTCCCAATTATTCCCGCACTGCATTTAATACATTGCACTGCCATTTCTCGGACAGATGCATAGTTTATGTGTGTATCTGTCGCTAATCTTCTCAAGGGGGTCCAGGAGACTTAAATCATGAACAGAAGAGACTTGAACATGACTTCTATATGAAAACTTCTTTTTTTTATTAATCCTTGTATCTGACTCAGTTCTCATTTGATCTCTGTATTTCTATAACACAATACTTTCATTTACTTTTTGAGACTTTCATTTATGCATGCAATGTATTTTGATCATAGTCACCCCCATCTCTACTTCCTCCTGGCTCTCCTCTATCATACATATCTCCCAGCCTCATGTTTTATATATATATATATGTAACCCACTGAGTCTAATTAGTGCTGAACATATGCATGAGTGTGAGGCATCCACTGGAGTAGGCCCAACCTGCTGGGAGCAAACCCCTAAAGAACAATTACCCGTCTTCCCCTATTAGCCATCAACTTCCAGTGGTTCCCGAGCTGCTGCTGGGGGCTCATGTACCCTTCTCCCATCCATGACAGAATGTTGACTGATTTTATTTTGCTCAAGTTTCATGTAATTAACTATAGCTGCTGTGAGTTCATGAGTGCAAAGGTACACTGTCATGTCCAGAGGAGACCATTTTTTCCCAGTCTTCCCTGACTGCTGGCACTTACACACTTTGTTTCATCTTCCAGGATGATCCTTAAGTCTTGTGGAGAGAGGCAGGATATAGATGTCCCATTTATGGCTGAGCACTTTGACCATTTCCTCATCCTAAGTGACTCTGGTTGTGTCAAGTTGACAGTAACTAACCAGCTCAGCATTGCAGACTGATCTGGTTCTTAGCGGCTATGGTTTCTTACAATCATGGCCCACCAGGGACCGGAGGACTTGGTTCAACATGGTGCTTGATAGAACTGTCAAAATGCTTCTCCTCATCACAGCCATCCTTCAGCCATGCCCCTCTGCCACAAAAGATCTTTCACTTCCAAAACAGAACCACCGTTTGTGGATCAAGTTTAAAAATATGACTCTGTAGGGACTATTTTACATTAGACCCTGACAGATTGCAATTAGTACTAGTTCCCCAGGATGGACTGGTAATGGAATGGAGAACTTAATGATGAAGTAAAGGAAAAGAATGCCTTTGTAATGTGTTTGGAGTATGAGTAACTGGGGCTCAGTTAAGCTGTAGTTAAGCTGGAGGTCAGTGGAACTGGCCTTGGTTATGCTATTCAAAGTGTAATGATGCTGGCGTATTTACCTTCATACTCTCACTTAATATGGTATGGATGCTAGTACCTGGAGGTTCAACACCTTGGTCACACACACACATAAACTGGGCATGCTCCTAGGGAAGAAAAATAATTGTAGCTGAAGATTGCAGGTGCTGGCAGCGTGAAATTTAGGTGTTTGAGAGTGTAGGGATAGAGAGTGTGGAGAGCGAGAGGCACCGACGATACTGACTACGGTGGATCCCAGTGAGAAAAATGAAGTAAAAAGCTAGTAAACAGCTCTCTTAAGGCTCACATCCAGACGGGGATAGAACTAGGCCTCGAGATTCACATGCTGGGAAGACTTGATGGACAGGTTAAGGCAAAGAAGAGGACGGGAAGCTGCTTACTGTGTAGCTAGGGGAAAGCGTTCTGAAGGTGGCATGTGGGAACAGAAGCCAGAGTGAAGGAAGAGGTTGAAACTTGTGATTAACTCCGGGAAGAGCTTTTAGCATCCTTCAGGTACAGGTGTTGCCAGGGTGGCAGAAGCTGAGTGATCCAGGGAAGAAGGCCGTCTGGATGTGGCCATGTGACATGGGGACGAGCAGTGCCCGTGGCCTTCCTCCATTTCATGGTCTTGCATCGTTAATACTGTTCTTGCTCAGCAGTGGAGTTTAGCAATCATCTAAGAGTTGATCCAGCTTCTCCGATGAGATGCTTTCAACGATCTCCTATTTTTATAGAATCAAGTTTTCCTCCTCTGTTTTGTAGTGGTTTTTAAGGGCACTACCTGGCTTTCTATTTTTTGCTGTGCACTCTTGTAAAAGGCACATTCTTTTGAGATCGAGCGCACTTTCTGTTGTTTCTATCTCTCTCCTGGGTGTGTCTGCTCCTTTGTCTGGCTTTTCACAAATTGAGAAAACAATAGGGAAACACACCAGCACCAAGCACTGAACTGGGTTTGTAGTATTTTATTTATTTATTTTTTTGTCTGCAACATTAGTCGTTGAAGTAGTGGAAGGCAGAGTTATAAGGTAGTAAGGCCAAAAGCTAGCACAGGAAGCGAGGACCTGTGGCGCTTTTTCCTTCTCTTTTTTGCCTCAGGTGAGCAGGTGCTCACTTTTCTGGGCATTCCATCAGGTATACTTTAGAATCCACTTTGAGTCATTTTCAGATCATTTCTAGATCCTGGAATACAGAGGGCCTTTGCTTTAGATGGAACATTTTACCCTCTTCTTTGTCTATTTTCATTGATGTTAGTTAGGAATTGGAAAAGTCTGTATTCGAGGCGTCTATCTAGATGATGATTTATTTCAGTGAGATTGTCACACTCATCACACTAATTCAGTGCCACGATGAATCTAAATTCCTGAATTCAAACTCTATATTTAAACATTTATACTATTCTGAGATGGTAAAACTCTGAATCACACAGTTTCTTATATTTATGTATATCTCATGTAGTAATTTATAAATATAAATGAGTTTTTAAAAAGTCTTTTAATGCACTCATGTCTCATGCTTAAACCCACAGAAGTGCAATGGATGTTCTAAATACTGCTGTGTTTAGTTTATATGTTGATACATACTAAGATATAAAAATATAAATGCATTATTATATATTTAGACATTTACATATTTCCCACATTTAGTTTCAAGTCAAGATTATTTATTTTCTGATCAAATATATTTGTATACTTATATAAGAAAGTTTAATGTGATTGTAACATTGCAAATGGAGCACTCTACTACATTTCTATGGGTTTGAGTTTTTAGAAGAAATTAATAAACAATATTTATGTTTATAATTTTAAGTGCTTGATAATACATTTTAGGATGATAACATATTTCTCCTACCAGAATGAGCTATTTCTAAACCCTCAGAGACAACACTGGGTAGCTAGTCATAGTTTCACTAGAAGTGTTCTTTAGAACAAAGGATTTGCTAGGTTTATATTTGTAATTTTTAAAATAAATTTCATCTTTGTACAGCTCTGCAATGAGACATACCAATGTGCATGAAAGCCTGAGAGCTTCCCAGGCAACAAGGACACACTTTCGAACACCTCTTCTGTATTCTGAGTTAAAATGATCTTGGTTTAGTAGAAAGGAAAGGCCATTGAGAACTGAAAGGAGGTTCAGGAAGATCAGGTCGATAGGACCAGGGCCTATGACCTGGATCTGAGCTAGAAGGAGAGGACAGAAGAAACAGATCATGAAGTGATTGAGTTGATTTGATAAGTCCTTTGAATCTGAATCTGTCTGTCTATAAAGACACTACACGTATATCATACACACATGCATGTGTAAGAAATAAATGAGAAAATATATAGACTTAGCGTATATTATCTTGCTTCTCACAGAAATACTGGGAGGAAATATTCTCTCTGTTAGATAATGAAAGTGAGGCATAGTGAGTCCAGTGAATGTGACAGCTGGAAATTGATTGAACATGCTTCATTAGCTGATGTTCTTAACTTCCAGATCATTCTTTCTCTCTTTTTGACTTTCTATTGCTGTTAAAACATTCCACTGGAGTGGACAAACACATTCCTGCAGATTTTTCTCAATTCCAAATCTTCTAATAGTAATGCAGGATTAAAGATCTTTTTCTAGGATAAGGTTAAGTCTTGGAAAGTGTAGAGAGAACCTTTTGATGCTGTTTGTGGGGCTTTGGGCATCATCACGCAGAGCCTGAGGATCAAAGTGTGGTGCATATATTTTGCACCCCAAATTGAAAGAGAAATGGATTGTATTGAAATATGCATGCATTTTATATATTTTTGATTGTGAGAATCTCAGGTAAAGGTAAAACTGTGAACAGAACACTTGCTTTATTGAGTATAATGAGATTACCCTTGGAGATGCCAACTTTGTCTGAAGGTGCAGATCTGAAGGCTCTTCACAACCTCCTGTTGGGTGATAACTTATAGACTGTGTGTTTTGATTGTTTCAGACACATCTTCAGTCATCTTGAGCAAACATGGACACATAATTTTCTTTACAATACTCTTTCACAGCAGGCCCCTCATCTGAAAGAACCACAGACTGAAAGGCTGCCACAAGCTCCTACCCATTGCTAGCTACATATAAAATATGCATCAATATCAGTCAATTTTGGTAACTTATTGCGTTTCCATCTGTTTTTTTTGTTTGCTTGTTTCCAATTGAAATTACTTAAAATCAGTTTTGAAGTTAATTATAGTAGGCATATACTAAAACTAGCAAAATTTCCTAATCATTTTTTCTCAAATATCAGTTTATTATATATGTAAGTCATTTCCAGTTGTCCCTTCTCAGGCATGTACTTTAAAATATGCCTTAATTAAAATAGTCTCTAAGTGATGAATTCTACGTTTCTTATGGGTTACCATACGATACCAATCAGTAAGATACCCATATTTTTCATATTCACCAGTTACTGTAATAGCCAAGCTAGAATCTCAATGAATTAGCTGGAAGAGCAATTTCCTGTGAATGTTCACAGTCCAGTGCCTGTTATTGATACCGAGGAAGGACACCTTGCTGTGATCAGTCATTCAGGGACTCAGGTTATATTGCATAGCGATTTTGCCATCTCCTGTAGCCTCAAGGCTTACCACTGGATCTTTGCCCCTAAATAGCTAATAAGGGAGGAGAGAAAGCACGGGACAACAAGTGTGCTTCAGAACCAGGTCTTGAAACCTCATTCAGATTTCCATTCTCATTTCCTTGACCATAACTCAGGGCAGCATCAAAACTGCAATGGATGCTGGGAAAGATAATTGCCTGCTCAGGAGGAATAAAGTTGAGGAACAATTAGCTAGTCATATTCATCTAATTAGGGAGCTCTCACACTGGTAGCTGAGCTGGCTCCTATCCTTTGGCCCTGGAGATTAGGTCTCTAGCGCTTAAAAAGGTGTCCAAGCAGAAAAAGCATAGAAACATATTCTCTTAGTCATCTCACACAGAATTCTGTATAAACATGTATCCTCTTGATATAAATGTGAACCCCTTGGGGCTAGGAAGGAGATTTCATGCGTACACCATGTTTTTAGTAAAACTAAGCCCTCCATGATTTTCACTGTCTCTGATTATTTCTGTTCTAACCCGGACCTCACTTGTTAAATGTTATGACTTTTTACTTTTTGCCCAGAATGACTGGATTTAGGGGGACGTTGTCAGAATGGCAATTCGCTTAGTTGGTTCTCATTCAGACATAGTTAATTATAAAACTTCTCTTAAAGGCCAAGCAGTGCTGCACCCCTGACATTGGCATTCGCACTGCTCACTCATGCGTGTTGAGAGTGCCTCTGGAGCGGACTGTTTTCCGCATAACTGCTCTTCCATTTGCCTGTGCTGGACTCTAAACTTTGAAGAGTGTTGTTGTTAACATGAACGCTTGCTCCCTTGTTTTATTTTATTTATTGTTATCTGCTTTCCTAAAATGAGGCTGTTTTGATTTACCTCTGAGCATCGATAACTTCACCACCCTGAGACATTATTCTGCTACGTTAATGTCCAGTCCTTGTGAAGGTTTACTGCTTGGCTTAGCCTCTTGTTAATCTCTGTGTCCCAAGCCTGTTATGGCTACAGGTTAAGCTCTGGAGTAATCTTTCAGTTGACACCAACAGTTGTGAGCATAAAAGGAATCAACAATTGACAGGATTTCTAAAAATAATGGACTGAACGAACAATCAGAGCTTCTATGCAGGAAGCATTGCTGTAAGGAAGTTGTTTCCCACAACCCTTCTGGCCACATTGCCACTGCTGCCATCAATGCCACATCTATATTCCTCTGTGCTAGGGTAAGGAGAGGCAAATTCTTAAAAGGTGTTCCACGTCTTCATCATCTTCTTGATGAAACAAGGGAATCTACTCTTGAAATAAGGCATTTGTGTCCCCAAGGCTCGCCTGAAAGATGGGCAACCTGGTCTAACTTATTCATGAATCATCCCTATTTCTGTTTCTATATTCAAGGAACATACTTCTTTGAAAACAAGACTGGATTCCGCACACACTGAAGTTGCTTAGTTACCATTCTAAAACCGATTCTCAAAACTAAAGCTAATTCACTTGTGCCTTATTTAGAGTCTCACTGGGCTCACTTATGCTGAGACTGTGTTCACGAATGGGTTGTCCACCACTGTCTTCCTTCTTAGTTCCTGTCTAGACTTCCACTCCTGGGCTCCTGGTGTGTCAGTGTGCCCATGTCTCACAGTTGCTTCTAGAGATAGTGCATGTGTTGCACCTAAGGTCCAGCATAAAAACCTTCCTCCCACTCTGCTTCCTTCCTCCTGTCTGGCTGACACTTGAACACCAGGGTGACTGGAGTTGCAGCCACACCTAAAGGTTGGAGAATTGTCATGCTGGATTTCTGAGAAGCTGTGTGGAGTAGAGCTATTTTGTTGTCCTGAACCTGAACGGCGAATGATCATACAAGTAAATATTTCTTTGTTCTTTAAGAGAAAGGAATTGGGAGGGCCTACTTCTTCCCTCAGTATAGAAGAATTCCAATAGAAATAGATCTCACATAATCACCAGGAAATGGCCTAAATATGATGGGGATTTTTTCAATGAAATACCAGCAGCACAGTGTTGGGTTAATTGAGTTTTGGGTTTATTTATTTATTTATATATTTATTTATACTTCCATACATACAGGGTTTCACTGTTTGGCCCTGGCTGATCTGGAATTCAGCATGTGAAACAGGCTGGCCTTAGGTTCAGAGAGGTCTGCTCACCTCTGCATGCTAGTACTAACCTGGCAGGCGCTACCACATCCATCCAAGATTCAGATGTTTTCAACTTTTGGTTTATATATTTTTTGTGTATGAGTATACTGCCAGCTTGTGTGTAAGCATGCCCATGTCATGCAATGCCCGAGGAGCGGCAAGCCGCCTTTCCAGTCCCAGGATTCAGATCTACAATGGAACTGAATGAAGTCCCTGGGAGGAAGACGTGGGAACCATTTCCATGTCACTGCTTATTCTTTGTCTCTCCTCTGTTTTTTGCTGTGGCCTCCTGCCGACAGCTTTAAAATGACCACCAAGCATGTTCAGTGTTGACTCTTATATCCCAGCGTACTGTCCCCATATATGTCTTTTGTGTAATCTGAAATTTACAAAAGTAACAGAAGTTAAGAAGTATATAGTTCATATAACAGTATGTGGAGTGATTGTATGTGTTTGTACTTGTGTAATGTGTGCTTTTTATAAATGATAGAATAATCAATATCATTAATAATCATTATCTACTCCCATGGCAATATACTATTGCTATCTTATAGTGCCTGTGGTCAGATGTCTAAAATGTCTCCTACTAGACTAAAATTTAACTGTCCACAGGACTACAATGCTTTCTGTAGTGTTTAGGAAAAATGCTATTTTCCCTGGCTTTCTCAGTTTTGCATTTCAAAGCTCTTACCACAAAGCTCTCTTTAATCTTCAAAGTCAGCCATGCTAAATTCTTTTCTTTATTAAATTGACCATGTCCTCCTCTATATCCCTTCTCCAAAATCAAGTACCCCTATGAAAACATAGTTCCCCCTCACAGAATCTAATGTGATCTCTCTGGTTCAACTACTGCTTGCTGCCTTCATTCCATTTTCCACGCAATATAATATAGTTCAGGGTCTAGGGATTAGAATGAGGCCATATTTGGTGAGACATTTTTTTGTCTCCCACAAACATAGTACTAAAAGTTGTTTGAAAGTTTCTGTACTTATAGAAGTTTATTGTGAATGACAGTTAACACAGTGAATGCTGATGGTATGATTGAGATGATCCAAAAAATGTTATTATCATATATGACAAGATCTTAAAAAGTTTAGAGCAGAGAAGAAAAAGATAGTGCCTGGAATGCAGAGAGGTTGAGTTTGATTGCTTCAGTGTGGAACAGGTAAGATTAGCTGTAATTAAAATATATGTGATAATAAAATATTTGGAAATTATTTTGAAAGCCATAGGAAACAACAAAGGCTATTTAGACAATTTAGTGATATAAATAGTTTCTCTAGAATGTTCGTCCTAATAGCCATATAAGAAATTGATTAGGGAGATATAATTCTGTACATAGGTAAGCCTGAACCTCTGTGACAAATATTAACTATGTATGACAGCTGTGAGAATGAGAGAAAGACTCAGGAGCTGAACTACATGGGAGACAGAGTCTATGTACTTAGTGCTTGGCTCTTAGGAAGACAAACAATTGATTTTATAATACTTAGTTTCTCTAGCAATTTTATTATTATAAATTTTATTATTATTTTAAATAAATGCACAAAGAGGAACAGATCTGCAGATAGAGGGTGGCATTTTTTAATATATTTTGTTATGTTCACTATGGGATATCTAGGTCATTGGAAATAAGAGAAGGGAGCACAGAGTTGGAAATAAGAGAAGGGAGCACAGAGTTCAGGAGCAGTTAGGTAACAGTTTAAGTAAGACTGAATGGCTCAGTACCATACAGGAAGAGAGACTCCATCATATGTGTGTTTCCTTCAGAATTCTGAGAATGGACTAGAGGGAGCTGGAGGAAGTATTTGACAGTGCTGTTGAACTCGGGTGTCAGAAGCACTGTTCAGACAGAACTCGACTGCCTGTGAATGTTTACCAAACGGAAGTGTATCATCGGGCAGAGGAAAGGAGGAGGAATCAAATCGAAGTGCAGTGAAGAAAGAGAATGGGTGCCAAAAAAATAGGCAATTTGAATGTCTTGTGACAATAAATTAATAATGTTGATTTCATGACGAACCTGGAAAACGGTTTGAAGTCATTTCCAAAGACGAATTTAGAACGGTGTGTTCCGGGTCGAGGCAGCAGCACCGGGAAGGGATTTAATGTTTCAAGGTCTCACAGGACACCGTTCTTTCCATGCGTGCGGTACAGTACAATTGGTAAAAAGAAATCCGTTTCAGTTCTTTGTAACCTCATTATGTTCATTGTATAAAAACTTAAAGGAAAAAGCAGAGCTTTGGTGATGGCTTTCTTTCCTATTGCAGGTGTGAGTCTGAATTGAAAAGATTTTTGATTGTGTAGATTTAGGATCAGATTCAAAATTGTGTGCCTCTGAGTTTGATCACCATTCAAGACAGGCATTTGGGCGTTTGACATTGTGAAGAAATGGTGACAGATCAAAGGATAAAAAGAAAAATCGCTGCAGATAAAATTCGGTTCACACATTTTAAAGACAGGTGTGTGCTCTCTACTGTTGGGGTGTGGGGGTCAAGCTGTTAGTGCTGATGAGATGGCAGCTCAGGAGAGCAGAAAACGTTTTATGTTGTGATGACAGTGAATGACCAACACACTGATCTTTAATCCCTGTGTTTGCCAGAGGGAAAAAGCAAAGGAAGGCAGCAAAATAAACACTCTCTAAGCAGCTTCCTCATACAAAACCCGAAAACCCAGAGTCTCCCCATACTCTTAAAGATGCCAATGAAAATTCTAATACCATCCAGTGAAAATTGTCTTTTCTCTCCATATCCTGGTTTGTAACAGTAAGACAAGAATTACAAAGTGATACGTCAGGAATTTTTCCCGTGCTCTATTACTTCAATTTTTGCATCAGACCCGTGGGTGATAAAGTTTTCCTGAACAAAGTAGGGAGCAGAGCTATTTAATTACGTGGGGAGGTGCTCTATGACAGACTTAGAGATACCTTCACAAGAAATGTTCCTTGGCAGTTGTTAAGAGATAAGTAATAAGAGTGAGAACTCAAGTGAGAGGTGGTAGAGCATATGCGTAGTGACACAGTTCCTAAAACTCTGCCCCACAGGAAATTCTGGTTGAGGAAGGGATAATGAGCCTGAGTGATGACTGTGGTATTGGGGATGGAATGCAGCTAAGGGCCCAGAAGTTCACTTCCGGTGTATCTACCTCTGACTCTTCCTTGACTGTCAAGCCTTGAAAAAGTGCGAGGGAAGATGGGATGAATCTCATCCTCTACCTCAAATGATCAAAGACCCATGGAGGCAAAGCCCATCTCTGCAAAATCTTGTACCCCCTCACTCACTACATGCTGTAGAGTATTTGAATTTGCAAACCAAACATTTGTGAATCAAATATCTTCCTTGTACCAGAACTTAAACCTGAAAATGGCAGGTACACACTTACCTCATCTTTGGAGAGTACCTAAAAGTTTTTTTTGTTCCCCAGTATGGAACAAGCATATCCTCCCTTTAACTCTGGAAAATTAAGCTAAACAGAAAATTAAAATATCATTGAAGTTATATAAAAGATAGTATATCCACTAAGAATTCCACCTACCTATGTTCTTGAGAAGTTACTTCCAAAATAAAATAGGTAAATAGCTTAACATTATAATTATGTTCTCAGGTTTTGTAAAATAAAACTACTCAGATATCAGACAATAGGATTTAGTGCAGTATATTGTAATTTTCTTTAAAAGTAGTTGATTTCTAAGTTTTACTTTTCTTCTACAAGTGTGTAAACTGGTGGTATGTAATTGGGAGTAATATGTGTTCTCTTTCCATTTTAATGTTTTTATTAGCAGATGTGTAGATTTTTGATACCAGCATGTACAAATTATACTCAATATTGGATTGAATAATAACATTTTCACATATATAAATACATATATAATATCTGATTCACCCTTGCCATTATCCTCTCTCATCCACTTCCCACTGCTCTTAATCTCCTTCCTCTGGCACCTAGTCCATCTATCTACTTTCATATCTTTTTAAAAAAGTGACTCAATGAGTTTATTGGTGTTGTTTACAGGAATGTGGGTAGGAGCTTGTTTACAGGAGCATGTGTACTTTTCCAGTGTCTACTCCACTGCAGAAAATGTTTCCCCCTTCCCCACTAACTGTTACCTGGATATGAAGTTTCTTGAAGGGGCGCTGAAGACACTATATACTTTAGTTGCAGGAAATAGAGAATTCAAGCTGAAACTGGACTCTAAGCTTCCTCCCTGCTTCCTGGATCCCATAATGCTAGGGAGTGCCATTGCAGTCTTATTTAGCTGTTGACTATATACCAACAATACCAGCAACTCAAGGAAGATGAGTCCAGAGGTATAATAGTATCAAGGCTACTTGGATTTGAGTCCTGCTCCACACAGGAAGGAATTCACATCCACTACTGTGAACTCAGTAAGACACCCATGACTGAGGCAGCCCATAGGCCTTATGGGGAAGCTACCAGCTGGCGTACCTGCCAAATGGCTTTCTAATAATGTTCATGCATGTAGATTAGGATGACTATTAATGTATGTTCAATGAAGCTTCTTTTTGTAGTGGTCAGAGGTGACTGCAGACTCATGACTAGTCAAGATACAGATAATAAATGGCTGTTGAATACCCACTCATTAATGGACACCTATAAGACCACCTCCGATGCTCAGAGAATATCAGGGAAGAATGTGTTCCAAGTACTGGATCCCACAACCTTTGAAGTAGAAATGCAGGTTAAACTAAGCAATGAAAGTTCTGAAACTCTTATTGTGAATGAAGCATGACATTGAGATTTATTATTTGTTCAAATTGCTTCTTTAGGAGAACTTATCCATAGTTGAATGTTTTGGCCTGGTGTGAACTGCTGTATGCAAAAGGAGGGTTTTGTGTACTGAGTTCATTCTCTCCAACTCTCTTTGGCTTTTGTTTGTTTGGGTGACAGTATCTTACTATATATCCCAGCATGGCCTATAATGTATGGTAATCCTCTTATGTAAGCCTCCTGAGTGCTGGACTAGGTAAGTGAAACTCATACCCAGGAACTCCTGTCACACTAGTCCCCTGCTGGCTCACACAGGTCACATCCAAGCCCTGCAGGTTTCTTTTCCTCCCTCCATCCTCTGAGCTGAACCTCTCAGTCATGACAGTGCTTCCCATTTCTGTTACATTACAGTTCTTTTCTTGGTGTCCAGGATCAGTACTGCTTTCTTTCTCTTCAGAGTACAGAGTTGCCCCAAAGCCAAGCAGTTCCAATCACCAAACCATTGTATATTTGTGTCACTCACTTTCACTTGGCTCTTGTCACAATTGTTAACTTGCTATAGATATTCAAATTTGTTTCTCACCGAAGTTGCCCCCCCCCCTGTCTTTTTCACACTTTTCAGCCCAAAGGAGTGCTCTTACTCTGACCTTTCTTAAGGAAAATGTTAGACTTTCTTTGCATTTATGTATGTAGCAGTCTCTAACTGTAAACAACTACTATCCTTTTCTTTCTCCTCTTAACCTATTTATGATCCCTTTTCACGAGTAGAAGAGGAGCTCACCAGTCTCTTTCCTAGGAATCCACTCATGTTCACTATCCTTCCTGTTTTCCTTCATGCTGTCTTTGCTCTTGGTGCCTCTGAATCTCTGTCTTCATTGATACTTCACTCTATAAACCTTCTCAAAAGGGCTCTGCATGCTTAATAGCAGACAGATCCTTAAAACATCCTCAGATCTTCTTGGTCCTTAACATTTCTGGTAAGAGGCACAGATGGATTAGACAATTTTGGAAAGTTTTGGACAAACTGCATTTTGGGGCAGGAGGCCAGAGGTGAGGACCAATATTCCATTGAGTCATTTTGAAAAGAATTACTGGACTATAAGGCTTGCTTTATAATAAAGTCACAATTTAGAACGTGGGACCCTAAGTGTAAAATACAAGCAGAAGTGGATTTTAGAAACTATTATAGAAAAAAATAGTTAAAATCATCAGACTCTAGATTCCTTTCTAAATTCCAGTGCATTTCTGGAGATAAATAACTTAGCTGTCAGATACATTTCTTTGGCTAACTACTTCATAACTCTAGATAGTTATAGAAATTGTTGCTGCCAACATGATTTTAAAATTAGATCAATTAGACTGCAGAGTCAGGCATCTAAAACCCTGAGTACATGTAAGGAAGGGAAAATCCTGCATTGAAAAAGAAACCAGGCTTCCCTTTTAAAGGGAAAGAATTATCAGGGGAAGATAATGTCAGTTGGTGCAGTACTTGTAATACAAGCACAAGGACCTTAGTGTGAGGTCCAGGACCAATATAAAATGCTACGTGTGATTTTACATGCATGCAATCCCACCAGAGAGAAAGGAATCCTGGGACTTACAATCTACACACCTTAACCCAATCCATGAACTGCAAGTCAATAAGAAACTCTGTCTCAAAAATGAGGTGGTTAACTTCTGAGGAATGAGACTTGAAATTGTTCTTTGTCCTCCAAATGGACACACACAGACACATGCACCCACACCCACACACACACATGTACCTGTACTTAAACGTGCACCTGCACACAAAAACACACAGTATATAAATATATACAAACATACAAAGTAATATTGTCTTTTCTTAGTTTATATGTATTTATTTAAATGCTTTGTAATACAATTAGGTCACATTGATTAAATTATTGTTAAGAGTACTCGATACCTAGCTCTTCTGAGGATGCAGATATGTGAAAACTTGATGACACAGAATCTGTTTCACATGAAAGGTTTTATGCATGTGGACAAATTAAAAAACAGAGGTGGATGTTAAATAATTGTAAAAGTAAATGCTCAGGAAATAGTCTCCGAGAGTGTTCCAAAAAAGAAAAACTAAGTATTGGTAGATAATGCTTTCAAACGAAGTAGAAAAGAATAGCCAGTAGAGGAATCAGAATTTGAGAAGAGAGGAAGTAGGATGTGTCAGCCTGGGGTTACTCAACTTTAGCTTCAGGGATATGGATAGGATACTGGCCTGTTGTTGTTGGGGAGGTAGGGGGAAACACAAATAAAAGAGTGGAGTTATCTATTCCATCTAGTCACTTTCTGGGGCACTCTCCTTTGTTCTCTAATGCATTGCTGGGCAAGCTTTATTCATTATGTATCACAGTAGAATTTTTGGTGAAAAGAATAGGCTCTGGAACCAGCCTGTCTGATTATTTGTGTGTGTTTATATCCCACCACAGGGAAGGGAACTACTTGTTCATGCAGACTTGCATATGTAAATGTTGGCACAAATATTACATTGACTTGAGTGAATGATAGAAGGCTGGATAGAACCTACCTACAGCTTCTCTGACCCAAACTCCTGAATGACGCTATGATAGGATCTCCCTATGGTTGGTGAGCCCACGTATTATTACTCAAACAGGAGCACTCAAGAGAGAAATAGGTAACAAAATGAATACACTAAGATATCAGGCATAAAATAGGACTCTGCCAAACAAACTTAGCTTTCCTCAGCAGGATCTAGATGAGTTCCCCTAGTATGTTTTTTTAAAAAATTCTATCATTTCAGGGATTGAACAGAGTTTACATTTCAGGAAAATTGATAAGAAGTATCTACTTATTATGTATTTTTGACTAGAAGAATTCTCATAAAACATTAGTATCATAACTATTTGGGCTTGATTCTAGACCTTGTAATAATAAAATAGAATGTAGGACTTTAATGTTTTCGAATACCATTCTTAAACAGAGCAAATTCATTAATCGCTGGTAGAGTTTACTAGGAACACAGATTAATGAAAACAAAATTTTTCCCTGGATGTGCAGGAAATTTTTCTTGGGGCAGTCCAGGAAATTGTTCATTATGAAAGCTACCAGTGACTCCAGGATATGGTAAGATTTAGGAGTTCTGAGACAAGAAGTCTCTGCTTTTATCACATTTAATGAATGACATTGTCTCTGGGGTAAGAGACACAGATGGATCAATATTATGAATAAGTTACAGAACAGCACCTCTTAGGTCCATTGTGTGTGACTGAAGCATAGAGGTGTCCACCTCTAATGTCTGAGCCTTCAGCCAGGATCAATTGTCACTTATTCCTAAACCACGTGCTCATTTTCATTCCTTCTACTTTCTTGTTTCATACTTTGAAATGTTTGCAGTGGAGCGCCCAGGGCCTGACCTGTGTACCGTAAGTGCTTGATTTCCAAGTGACCTGATTACACCGCACTACAAACTGCTTCTGCAAGAGTCTGAGCCCTCCTAACATGACAATAGAGCCAAAATCCTAGTGCATGAAGCTTTGGAAGCACACTTAAAACAAACACATCCAGACCATAGCACCTTAGATACATCTATTAGGAAAATGCGCTTTTCATCACTCTTTTGAGCCAGTATTGACTACTGCTCTGAGCAGTGTGCATCACACTGCAGAAAGGCATCCACCTCAGAAATGCAAGCCCTTAGTAGGCTTCAGGCATATCTGGGTCACTGTGATACTTCACCTGGAGCCTGAAAATGATTGTTTGATAGACATCAAAGGGAGGACCTTATCAGATATTGAGAATGGCTCCTTGGAGCCAGCAGCAGCTTTCAATTGAATTAGGAGTACAAAAAGGCAAAGAGGAAGCAACATAAAAGTCAAATCCAACATGTAATGGACAGAATAAAGTGTAACTAGAAGAGGAAGAAGGTGATAGAATGAAATGTATAAATTGTTTAGCAGTCTTGGCAAAATCATTGGAAGTGTGTTTCGTCTGACTAAACTCCATGGGCATCTAATGAAAACATCATGAATTTTCAAAATGTTTTATATTTTACATTTTCTAAAGTAAGTGAATTTTCTTATATTTGGTATCAGTTCAGCAGATACAAACTAGCAGTAGAGAACTTTCTATGAGCTTATTTTCATTGAATTCACTCCTCATAAAAGCAGTATAGCTACATTAGGAGAAATCATGGAAAATGTCTTTGCTATGAATTTTGATAGCTTTGTCCAGTGTTTAAATCCACCTATATTTCGTCATTAGTCTTTTCCTTTTAAGTCCTTTGATGCAATCCTGTTTTAGAGATGAACCCATTAATTCCTTGTGAGGTTAAGTGATGAGCACTGCCAGGCTGTCAGGTGCAGGGTTAAGATGAGATAAAAGTCCATCAGGTTTCAGTGATTTGCTAAATTTTTGGAGACAGCAACCTTTTTATAGTATGCATCTAGATAGTTGGAAATTATCTCCTGGTTCCTTTCACCACATTCCAAACAAAGTTCGTGTGCTTTTCTAGATCGTCTATGAAGGTTTCAAAGATCAAGGTTCCTAGACCATAACTCATTCTCTTTAGAAGCTAGCATAATCCAGGGGGCATCTCTTGAGGGAATATAAGCATGCTTCAATTCATGCAACAAATTAATACTTCAGTGAGAACTTCTTTGCCTTGCAGTTATTCCATGCACTACCACAACTTTTGTTGGGCTTATCGTAAAGATTACAAAGGATTTACAAAGACGTGTAGCTCAGAGATCTGTCCATGGTTAATTCTTCCTTTCACTGCTTCATTCATTTATTTATAACAGTTAAATCAATGAAAAAGAAAACTTATCTGGGAAGGATTAGTGGTCTAAGCATCATATGGATGGAGCATTAATGGGACAGAAGTGTGGGTTATTCTAGGTACAGAAAATAACCTCACATTTTCCATTTCAAAAAGTCCCAGGGCAGAAAGGCAAAACGATGTTTAGCCAACAGCTTTTGTACTGATAGATCTGGGATGCCTTCTGACATGAGTGTCATTAGAAACAATTTAGGATAAGTTAAATATTTATAAAACATACTAACTTATAAAAGGTAGGAATTTATTTCCTTACTTTCCTTTTTATTTTAATAAATGTTTATGATATAGCTATCCCATTTTCCTCAAACAAGGAAAAGAGACCAATTTTATTATATTACAGTCCATTTAGAGCCTTCTCAGTAAAAATATAACAAAGAACAAGCCACTATAAACACTTGAAATATTCCCCTACCACTTAATGTAGGAGAAAAACCACCCTTAAGTTAATTGTGACGGTTTCACCAGAGTATTGCCTAATTAAAGATGACCAGAGAAGAGGGAGCCTCAGAGACTCCTTTAATTTGACAAGCTGGATACTTAGCATGTTTGAGGGGAAGTCGTCAGGCACAGATCTGCAAGCTATTCCATTAGCATAGACCTCTGGAACATTGCTCAAACGCTAGCAGTGCACAAAGGAATAACTTGCTTCCACAAACATTTACTGCATTCACTTGCCCTGTTTCTCACCTTTTTTAGTAGTGATTCTTTTACTAAAATGGAAGAACTGTTTTATGGAGCAATTATTCAAAGCTTCACAGAGTTCAGTCCAGTTGGGGGATCCAACCATAGCAGTCTTGAGAGTAGTCTCCACCCGATGACTGGCTCAGACACTTTTGAAGAGATGTGCATGGCACTTAAGCTGTACTTCTGGTATTTTCAGCAAACAGTGTTTTTAATGCCGTTTTGTTCTTCCCTTGTTAAGCTTAATGCTGGTTGATGCTGGAAAGAGAGCGCATTACAGGAAGATTAGTAGTGCATACTGATGACTGTAAATGTGGGGATGGGGAGAAATGCAGACAGATGTGAACGAATGTTATAAACATTTCAGGAGAAAGAAGGAAAACCCACGGAGGAGAGATGTACTAATGTGGTATTCAGCAACAAAGAACAAAGTCAGGTTCTCTCACTCTCACTCTCTTTCTCTTTTCTGTCAAGAACATAGCATAGTTTGATACATAGATAGTGAAATGTCTTCTGTAGTCAAGCAAATTAATATCTCTCATTTCACATAATGACTTCTGTGTGTGGCATATGTGTATATATATATGCATTTATGTGTTTGTGTGTGCATGTGTGGGTGGGTTCATGTTCACACGAGTGTGTATGGGGGCTAGAGGTTGCTATTGGGTGTCTTCCTCAATCACTATACAACTTATTTTTGAGACATGGTTGCTTATTGAACCTGGAGCTCACTAGTTGACTAGGTTAGCTGGTCAGTGAGTCCTAAGGATCATCTGTCTCTGCCTCCCCAGCACTGGGATTACAGGTGTGGTTTGCTATGTTCAGCTTTTTATGTGGGTGCTGGGGATCTACATCCAAGTACTTCCTGACTTATCTTCCCAGGTCTGTATGTAATGAATTATTTTAATGATAGGAACAACTGCCACTCCACTCCCAGCAAACCCTGGCACACAATACAGTAGTATGAACTATATCCCATACACTGTACAGGTCTAGATTTGATCTAATATAAGTGCAATTTGAACAGCTCTCCATTCTATGTTCCCCTTATCACTAGTAACCACCTCATACTCTTTGTTTTCATAAATTACACATTTTTGAAATGTTTCCATATATAATTAAAAACAACCTATTTATTTTTCTCTGTCTGGCTTAATTTTACTTGGACTGATAACCTCTGTGTTCAAACATTTTCTCACAAGTGACAGGATCTCCTTTGTTGTAGCTGAATGGTGTGTGTGTGTGTGTGTGTGTGCACTTGTGTGATGTGGTTGACAATGATTACTTTCATTGTCATCCATTCATCAGAGGACATTTAGGCTATTTGATACTCTGGGTCTTTGGGATAATGCATCAATGAACAAGAAGAAAAGAGTGTATGAGGTGCTAGCTCCATTTCCTTTCCTGGGAAGAATTATTGTGTGATTTTGTTTCTCGTTCTAGGTGGCCTTAGATCTAAGACCTTTATTTGGTTCCTATCCACATCTGTATTTCCCCAGCCTCCTTTTGGTTGACCTGTACTTCGGGTGTCAGTGTTTGCAGACTTCTTATCCCTCACCTCCTTTGTCATAGCCCTTCCAAACCACAGCCCTTGTGTTTCTTACTTCATGAAGGAAGGTAAAAGGAATAAAGAAACTTTGGTTCCTCTGTCTCACTCTTGGTCATTGCTTCTTTAGAGTGCCCATTTCCAGCAATTCTACTGAATTATGTGCTTAGATCAATGGTGCTATTTTTGTTTCGATGTGGTTTTGCTATAGCACTGTGGATGAGCTTACCTGTAGTTCACAGATGTCTATTTTGCTCTTGGAATTTGCCTTTAATTTTGTTTAAGATCATTTCACCAAAATATTTACCACTAAAGTCTTTGTCTGGAGAAGAGGATTTTATTATTGTTAGCTTGGTCCTTTTTGTTCTGAAATTTTGAACCCAACTGAATGCTTCACTGTTACCAGACACTGTAGTCTTATCCTGAACCTGGAAGCCCACTCCATTCTTCACAGAAACTCAAATACTGTAGGTACTATCGAGCCCATCTTTCACTTCTGATCTTAGTCTATGCATTTTACCTTAGTGGCAAAGCCAGAACCCTGGATCGTGTCAAACATGCCTTTCCCATTTCCTTTGTTCCTGTTTTCCCAACCTTATAATCAATTCTTGTAATTAACCTCCTTTACTTCTCAAATACTTTCTTCTGAAAAATCTATCTCTTTTTAAGTTTCTCACCAATCTTTCCTGAATTGTTTTACTATGATTTTTGTTTCATGTTTCTCGAGCCCTTCTCCAAGCTATCAATCACACAGCTGTAGCCAAAGAAATATTTCTAATATTCAAATCTGATGGTATTACCTGGCTATATAAAAGCTTTCAACACCCCTTTATTGGTTTAGAATAGCATCCATGATCCTTAACTAGAAATTTAAGAATATTATTTGTTTTCATTTTTTTTCTACTGGCCAATTTACACAGGACAGTACACAGTCTCCAATCTTTTATATATTCTGTTCCTTCAAAATTCAGTTCATAGGTCATATTGCCCAGGAATTCTTCCAGATGTTTAAAGTTTGCATTAACATCCACATGATCTGCTATCATTTAGAACATTCTTTTTAGTCTCTTCCTGTTTTCCTAGGTAGCCTGCTCACCATGATATGAACTACTTGAGAGCAGAAACTGCATCTTCTAACCCAGGGTTTCTAGAGCATAGCACAGTTCTTGGCAGAAAGCAAGCATTCCCCAAAGAATAGAAGACATTGTCTGGAAATACTTTTTCTTGTTTTATTCATAGAAGAAAGATGATTTCCTTTAAAAAGCTTCCATATACCTGATAATGGAGAATTTTGAGGGATCATCATTTGTCTATCCATAGAAATGGTTATTTCTGAATATAGACTCCTTCATCTCTCCTCTCACCCTCCAACATTGGAAAAGCCAGTGTACCCCGGTAATTCTAGTAAGAGCAGAGATTCTGAAAAATCACAACACTGTCACTGGAGACCTTAAGGCAAGGTAAGGTCTTGCAGGGAAAGGCTAGAGTCTACCATACAGGACCACACAAACCTTGATTACTTTTTAACAAAAATGTGTGTGTGTGTGTGAATGTGAGCACATGTGTGCATTTCATTTGTGTTGAGATCAGAGGACAAACTCTGGTCTCAGTTGTCACTGTTCACCTTGTTTGAGACAGGGTCTCTCTTTTGTTATTTGCTGTTCCTGTATGCCAATTGAGCTGGTCAATGGACTTCCAGGGATTCTCTTATTTCTGCCTCCCTTGTTGACATAGAAGCATTGGGATTACAGATGCAGTGACAACCTTTGGATTTATGTGGATTCCTGAGATTCAAATAAATCTTCTTCATTCTTACGTAGCAAGCATGTTACTCACTGAGCTACCTTCCTTGTCCAAATTCTGCTTTTCCATTCTTAACCTTAGAGCTTCATATAGAAAGCACTACCCAGTCAAGAAACCTTTGCTAGCTGGAGAAAATGTTCCTGGCTTGACAGTAGCACAGGATGGGAACTGCCAGGAAACTAATTCTAAGCATGGGACCTAGAGGGACACATTTTAAGGCTTTGACTGACCCAGACTAACACAATTTAACAGCAAATTCATGAAAGCATCATTAAATCTAACAAGCTCTCCCTAAGCCAAATACAGACAAGAAACAGCGACCTAAAATGAGAGTACATTTTAACACTCAAGAGCTTTCCTGATCACATTAAGGCATGCTAACAATTTTCCATAGCTATGACAGCTATGAGGCAATTAACAAAATACTTTGCAAATCAGTCGCAAAAATGGAGGAAAAAACTGAGTAAGTAATAGCTGAAGTATAAAATGAAACTGCTATAAATATAGATAATAGCTTCCATTAAAAGTGTCTTCCAACATTGGAAAGTTTAATCACAGTTGCACTCAAATCATTGGATACACTCTATTTCACGGTTACCCAGCTTGGGAAAATTTACACGTCATTAAACATGATAGGTTCAATGTTTTTTATAATAGCTGGTCAGCAGTGGAAAATTTTGTTATCTGATTTCATTAGTAAATTTTAGTTTCATATAATTCTGGCAGTAATAATTTTAAAAGCAAGTACTATTTGTTACATTGTAGGCTGTTGGCGTCTATACAACTTAATGATACTCTGTAGAAGGGGAAAACTTTTTCTGAACTTAAGGGAAATGTAACTAGATTTAACCAAGGACATACCGTGATCAAAGTTTTGGAAAATGTAGGTGGGAGGGGTGTTTGTTTTTGGGTACGTATATGATCATGTGCATTCCTAATAATCTCCTTAAAAAATGTAAAACTTAAAAAACAGTCTACAAGGATGTAGTACAACAATTCAAAGTTACACTTTTCAATAATATAATTTAATATGTTGAGCCTTAGAAATAAGCAAAGAAGAATATTAAAACCTAAGACTCATGTACATACCAAACAAACTAGAAAATACTTTCACAAGAAATACCTTGGATTGTTAAAAGGTACAAAAATCACAATGTTCTTTCTGATGTCTGGCAAAAGTGTAAATGGATTATAAAAAAGATCAGAGAATAATTGGGAAGTTATTAACTTATTGCCCTTTAACTACAAAATATTAATTTCTTCAAAGAATTATAAGAAGTAATATAAAATTTAAGTTATTTGTGCATAAGGATTTTAAAAGCTTTTCTACTTATAAATTGGTGCATAAATGTCAAAATGAAATGTAATATGCATTAAGATTGATGCTTATAGTAAAAGTGAAATAAAAACATGTTGCAAACAGAAAATGCAAAACAAATACTTATTATGGTAGACAGCATTTATACATGATATATAATATATAGAAGATTAAAAGAAAAATATTAGTTAATTATCATAATTATCTGTGTTTGGCAACAATGTTCTTATATTTTGAATTTTAGATAAAGAGGACATTACTTTAGGAAGGAAATGTTCCTAATAAAAGGAATTCTGTTGGAAATAAAATAAATTACAAGGGAATAATTTTAATATATGATTCCCTTCTGTCCCCTAATGTCTAGTAAGTTAGAGTCTTTATGCCTACATTAACAACTTGGTTTCCTCTCCTATTAGAGATGCTTTTAGTAAATGTGATTCTAGTTTTTCTAACAAATCGCTACTATGACCTTTAGAAAATTCATCAGGTCTCAGGCATTTATAATAATGTTGCTTGTTTTACTGTGAAGCTATGCCCTGTTGAGGGTTTGGGTAATGGGACAGGCAGAGAAAACACTTTTCTTTTTTTCTAAAGTAATCTAATAAGGATCCTTAAATGAAGCATTGGGTTGTGAAAAAAAATCAGTCATAAAACATGATCTACTAATTTTCTGGTTTTGCCTTTGTCTAAAAATTTGATATTTGGAAGTTGATATTTTTACTTTTTTTTAGCTTTAGCCTTTGATAAGTATCAAATCCTGAAGGAATAGCTCTGTTAAAGTAACAATAGAATTCAAAGTTAGTAAGGAACTTCCCCAATAGAGAAGTAAGAATTTTTTTCTGTCAAAACAGGATAAAAGTCTGTATTCTGTAGTTAGGAGTGATGTTAGATGTCTTGGGTACCCTGATATATTCTCAGTGTATTGCTTACTGCCACAGTATGTTTTCAGTGTCTGCTGCTGGAAGATCTTCATCTTCCCAGGACAGCACAGTGAACACACTTTCCCAGTGGAGAATGATGCCTTGTTTGTAGACAGACACCTCCTTTTTCCACAACCATTAACACACATCACCTAATGTTGACTTAAATACTTGCGGCTGCTGTCAGCCATCACTGTCCTGGGTCAGGAAACAACTAGAGGCTTTTGAACTTAACTGGAACCACTACCTCCCTGTTCTTTTAATGTCTCACTGTACAAAAAGTTGTCATTTTTGCTAATATCCAAGAGTTTGACCTAACTATCTAATAATGCCATAAGTCATGGGTAAAGATTAAAATTCTGGTCCTAAGTGGTGCTTTGCTGATTTTCATGACTTATCTCGGGACTGCCTATGGCTCTAGAAGTGTTTGATAGCCTTCTACATCGGTGAAAATCATCGTAGGGAAATCCTTATTCCACTGATTAGGTGACCTTGATCTTCTGAGTTCTGACCTTGACTTCCAGTTTCCTTTAGTAATAGCCAGCTTCTTCCTCCACCAGAACTCCAAAACTCTGGTCTGTCTTCTGCTCCATATCTGCCTTTGAGAATGCACACTTTACAATGTTGAATACTCAGACTTAAATGTTAATCATCATCTTCTTCCTATCAGTAGTGGTTCTAGTTGCCTTTCAGTGATTCACTGGTTCCCCCGTAATGAACAGAATTAAATTTGAGCAGAATTTCTTGAGTTATAAGATCTGCAGGAGGTATTCAGGAGTTGGTTTCTCCTCTGCTTACCCAGCCAGCTCTGGTCTTGGCACATAAAGAAGTTGATATTCCTGTTCTCTCTTGCTTTAGGTTCACTTTTTTCTGTCCTGAGTCTGATGCCCTTTGGTGGCTCCACACAGAATCTCCTTTTTCCAATATTCCCTTAACCCATTTCTCAGAGTGGAGTCTGACCAGCTCTAGAAGCTATAGTGATGAGTTTAGAGGTAAGCCCCAGTTCCAACATAGGAAGCTCAGCCCTGAACTTGCTGTTGTTTTGATTCACTTATATAATTCCATCTTATATTTTATGTTTGTCTCTGTCCAAAAGCTTTATACACTGCTTTACTGAGATTCTCTTTCCTCACAAGTTCAAGAAAGGAAAGCACCATCCAATGAAACATGCAACAGCTACTACAGACATAGCACATCCTCCGAGTCCAGTCACATAAGCACCTATGTACCAATAATCCTGCAGAGGCTTCTCCTCATGTGTTTGGTCTATAAATTCCACTCTACTCCTGGAATTCAGCCCTCCCATTGTCATTCTTTCATTGTCTGAAAACAGCATTGTGGGATTAGCATTCAGTTGAGAAACTGAGGTTTCTTGGCTTTAATTGTTTTAGTTATAACTACATTTTCTTCTATTAGCTTTGTAAAATTGCCAAGTGCTGGGCATCTTAAGCAAATTATCTTGCTTAATAGTCACAATAACTTATTGAAGTTGACATAATCCCCGTTATTCCCTGGAAACCAAGACTGAGAATAATGGCTGCCTACTACAGGCCACTTTTGGGGCAACATAGGTCAAAATAAATTTCACAGAAACACATGGGTAAGGGATGGGCTTTACTTAGAAATTGCTGAAGGAGAATCTCTACAGGAGGTTGGATGTCCCAGAGCCCTTCACCCTCTCACAGGAGGTGCTTGAGGCCAGTCCTTTGTGTTAGCATAGGGAATTTTGTGTTCCACTAAAGGGGCTTTCCTGGTGTATTTTCCCATTCCTTATAGAACAAAGGGGAGCCTGAGAAGATCATTCAGGTCATTAGAATGATAGGCAGAATTGCCAGCTGTTTTCTGTAGTTCTCTGAGGAAGCCAACTGCTCTGACCCTGGGAAATCTGAATGAAACTCAGTGCCTCCCAGTGGGAAGAAAGAAACATAGTAGTGTGATGCCTTGGTAAGGCCTAGGTGGGCTCTTCTGTTGCCAGATAGATTACTATCCAGAGGACTGAAAGGAGCGTTCTCAGACACATTTAAAATTTTTGATAGTCACATTGTTGGTGTGTGTGTTTATGAGAGAGAGAGAGAGACAGAGAGAGATAAGGCTACAGAATTTAAGTTCACATCTCCGTATTCAAGCTGATGTGTCATCTATTGCCTACAAACTTGCAAGCTGCTGTCCTCACCTTGCAGCTCCTCCAGTTCTCTCCCTCTCAGGTGAGCTCTGGTTCATCCCAGGAGGCAGGAGGATGACACTTTTGATTTGTCCACTCTATTTCTTAAACCACTGAGAAAATTGAAGTGTTAGTATGCCTTTAAATCTGGAGATGTCTATTGCATTTCCTTAATTATACTTAAGGTTGAGTTACTCACTGAAACTTCTGGAAAACTTTTTCTAGTCAAGACTGCTGCTCTCTTACTCAGCTGCATGAAGGGGCGGGGCCTGAGAGAGGATGCAGAGATTCTGTGTGCATGGGACCCTTCTTTTCCTGGACAACATGAAAGCTTGTCTCCAATATTTACTTTACTACTCTAGTACATTTTTCAAGGTCCCATCCCCTGAGGGGTTTAATTGAGAGCTACTTTTGTATAATTTATAATACCCTGAGCATTTGCCTTTCAAAAACTAGCCACAAAGACTTTGTTTAAAATGTATCTTCTATTGATTATGAAAATGGAGTAAAAAGACAAGCCACAGAATGAAACAAAATATGTGTGTGCATATGGTGATGTAATGATTAGAATGTGTATATTCAATGTAGAATATCCATTGAAAGAATCGTATCTACAAATTAGTGAGAAAACAGAGATGACCTGGTACCAAAAAAGCATGTGATGTGAAGATGTATGCATTTCACTGAAACAAGAAAGAAAATTCAAAATGTTTTCCAAATGTTAAAAATGATGAAGACATTTCCATAATGTTTAATATCTAGGAATACAATTTCAAACCACAAAAATAGTAATATCTGGCTATAAAAAGGGCTAGTGTTTTTTTTTTTAAACCCTGGTACTAAGAAGTCTTAGAAAAAATCTGAAGCTATATGCATTTTCATGTACTGCTGTGAGAGATGTGATTGACTCAGCCATTCTTGAAATCAGATGGGAATTTTCTACTCTGCTTGGAGACAGATACCAGCTGATCTCTGCTTTCATTCTTGGTTACATACTCAGTGGAAATACACATTCATTTGCAGCAGTAGTATGCATAATAGCCCAGACTAGAAATAATCCATATGTTCATCAATACCAGAATAGATACATAAAAATAAAGTACTATCCCACAATGAAAACAAATAAATTACAGATAACTATAGTGCTGAAGATGATTCTTATATACAAAGCCAAGAGTACTCAAACAGATAAATTGATTTTATAATATTATATTAGCAAAAGTTTCAATACAGTAAAAACAATGCTAAATTTTTTTTATGTAAAGTTATAAACAGGTAAAATTAAATAAAAATGGCTTAGGGAAGTACAGATATGTAGAAATGACAAAAACGTAAATCGGGAGAACAATTCAGCATGTTAGTATTTAGACGAGAGGAGACATCTGTGACTGGGAACAGTGAAGGCACAGGGTGGGGAAGGGCCATCTGAAGTGCCAGCAGTACTGGTAGTTCCACAGCAGCTTGCTTTATAATCATTTACTTTGCCATGCCATTTTGTTTTTATATCATTAAGTTATACCATTTGATTTAGTTCATATTTCTGTATGTGTTATATTTCATGTTTTAAAATATAAAGTGATATAATCACGTTAAGAAAAGTTACTAAAATTATAGGGTGGAGGAACTCTTTAAAAGATGAATAGAGCCAATGAATTCCTGGCTGATAGTCTAGTATTTATATAGCCTTGTAAGAAAATGGTAGCACCTTAGGTCCAGTGGTCAGTGAAGAAGTTTTCCCCTGTGATCAGTGTGGAAAGATCCAAAAATGCCATGAAGGCATCAAAACTTCATCTCTGAACACTTTGTAAATAATGAAATATAAATAACAAAATGAACAGAATACAGAGTTCCTGAACCCTCAGTTCTCAAAGCAGTAGAAAACCTATGCTTGGGTTGGCTAGATAGGTCAGGAGGTAAAGATGTTTGTCATGCAAGTCTGATACACTGACTGAGTTTGATCCCCAGAACCCACATAAAGATCAAAGGAGGGGATGAGTGGACTTCACAAAACTGTCCTTTGACCTCCACACATGTGCTATAATATTTCTGTGTGCTTGAATGGACACGGACACATACATGTGCACACACAATATACAAAAATTTAAAAAATTAATAAATCCCAAGCTTTACCATTCCTAATTTTTCACCATAAATTTATTCTTTGTCAATTTCATATTAGTATGTAATGGAATTTAATTGTCTCATCATACACCCCACACTCTCTTATACCTTTTCACCCCACCCTTTCTAATTCCTTCTCACCAACTCCACCAGTGTCCCACTCATCCTAACAATTCTCCCTCCCACATACATTTTTTTGTTTGTGTGTAGCCCCAGTGCAAAAATTCTCAGGTTCTCTGAGTGATTGTAATAGCCGTCATTAGCAGAACATAGAGTTTCATAGCCCTTCTCACCATCAGCTGGCTCTTAGATTCTTTCTGCTCTGTTTCTGGGATGTTTCCTGAGACTTACAGGAGTGTGAATATTGATGGCCTATTTCAGACTAAGAGTTCAACAATCATTTATTCTCAGTGCTTTGAGCAGCCATGAGCTTCCTTGTATTAACCACTTTCACTGTTTCTTTGATTGAGACAGAATAGCATATATATACAGGTGTATGAGACACAGGGAAGAAGGGGCAGGTAATATAATAGGGATTGGTGGACAATAAGAGGGTGAGCATAACAGAATGTACTCTGTGTGTGTGTGTGTGTGTATGTGTGTGTGTGTGTGTGTGTGTGTGTGTGTGTGTACATATGTGAATGTATGAAATGATCTGTGGTGGTTTGAATGAGAAATGCCCCTCACAGGCTTAATTATTTAAATGCTAGGTCAGTTGGTGGCACTATTTGGGGAGGATCATCGAACCTTTAGAAAGTGTGGCTTTGCTGGATGAAGCGCAATCCTGGCAGTGAACTTTGAAAGTTCATAGCCTTGCCCCATTTCACTCTCTCTGTGAGTGTTTAGCTTTCTTTTCAGGCTGCCTTCTGTCACCATCCTTCTCCCTCTGATGGATTCTTATCTCTCTGTAGCCTAAACCTAATAAATCCTTCCTTCTTCAAATTGCTTTGGTGATGGTATTTTATCACAGTGACAGAAATGTCACTAATACAGAGGTTAGTACCAGAAAGTGGACTGTTGCTGTGAAGACCCTGACCATGTTAAAGATTTTTTTTGTTTGTTTGTTTGGTTTTTTTTTTTTTTTGTTTTTTTTTTTTTTGAGACTTGTGAAAGACGTTGGAATGTTGGTATGGAAAAGCAGTTGAATGGGCCCTTCCAGTAGGAACCTGGAAGAAAGTAGTGCTAAGAGAAATATAGTTCCGGACAAAAATGGAAGCAAGGACTTAAACAGCAGTTGTTATTTTGATAAATAATTTGGCTGCCATCTCACTGCTCTCTAAGAACTCGTCTGAGGTTGAATTAAAAACTAATGAACTAATTTCTTTGACAGAGGACATTCCAAGACAATTTAACATTACATCTGTGGTTTGGTTATTATAATACATATATGCATGTGTACAATGAAAAATAGCAAATGGGCAGAAAGAAATAACAAAACATGTAGCTTAGAGAGAAAGAGAGTACTAGGAACCTTAATGTTGAAGCCAAGGGAGAGAGACTCTTCTTGTTAGGAAGAAAGCACATCACTGGGGGCAAGCTTGAGAATTTATAACCTTGAGCCTCTTCCAGCTTGTTACGTCTCTGCTTCTCGTGCATGCTTAAAAGCATAAGCTCTCTGATTTCTGCCCTGGCTGCCTCTGCACTATGCTTTTGCTGGTATTATGGAATTTCCCTGTGGAATCATGAGCCATATAAGCTGTTCTTTCTATCATGCCATGATCATGGTGTTTTACCCCAATGGAAAGGGAGCTAACATATTGTCAAAGTACAGATTTAATAAAAGAGTAAAAAAAAATATTTTGGAAGGAGTGTGACCACATGTTCATCTAGTAAAACAAAAGTAAGGCATTCACCATTAGGGCATATGATTTTCCCAGGTTTGGGCTTTTGACCAGGTCCACAGCACCAGGCATGAAGTCCCTCTTATGGAGCCCACCTCAGACACCATTAGAAAGCATTCGATTATCCCTATAACAGACAAGCTACTATTGCACTAGTGGGCAAATCTTGCCTAGCAGGTTGATCACGATTTTTCTTACTTGGATATTCCTGAGAAATCTGCATTGTTGTCAGTCACATTTTTCTGTGAGTATATCCCTCCTGTCATGTGTCATCTCTCTTCATGTGCTCGAGAGCAGAGACCCCAATAGTGCCTACCAAGCAACTCTGTCCAGAAACTGCCTTTGGTAGACCACTTACTACGCTGATGAGGTACCACGTGATTAGGATCTGACAGGCCTTGACGTATGACAGACAGGTAGCCACCAACCCTCGCTAATTTCAGAACATTAAGGACAGCATAGTCACATATGTTGCTCTTCTTAGGTCTCTCTAAAACTTGGCCATCCCATTGTGATGGGGTGAAGGAATTTGTCCTAGTTTGCTTTTCTGTTGCTGTGATATACACCATGACCTGAAGCAATCTAGGAAAGAAAGGGTTTGTTTCATCCTACAGGTTACAGTCCTGTAAGGTAAGTCCAAGGCAAGCACGTCAAAGGAGGCCCAAGGCAGCCACTCAAGACATGAACTTAAAGTCAAGAACTGAAGCATAAACAACAGAGGAAGAATGCTTACTAGCTTACTTCCCCTCCTTTGGGCATAAGCCAGCATTCAGGTACACCTTCCCAGGGGTGTCACCACCCACAGTGGGCTGCGCACTTCCACATTAAACATTAAATAGCAATTAAGAAAATGCTTCACAAACATGTCCACAGGCCAAACAGGGCAATCTGATCAAGGAAGTTCTTCGGCTTAGATTCCCTCTTCCCAAGTATGTCAAGTTGTCTGTTGGTTTGAGAGATGGCTCAGAGGTTAAAAGCACTGGCTGCTCTTGCAGGGGACATGGATTATATTCCTAGCACCCACATGGGGGCTAACAACCATGTATAACTTTAGTTCCAGGGGACTTCAACGTCCTCTTCTGATCTGTGGGCATTGCACAACACGGGTGCACTTACACTCATACACATAAAAATAATATAATATTTAAAAAATTATTTAAAAATCTGTTACCAAAGTTACTAGAAGTTAAGCATAATAATAAACAAATGCTACTTCTCCAAGCATGCTATGGACAGTGATGGCATCAACCACAGTCTGCTGTGACTGTATCAGCCTTTCTTTCCAACAAGCAGGAGCCCGGATCCAAGTCCTTATGTGGGCTCTCCACTCATTACGGTGTGTTCTAAACATGGCTTATTTGGCTTCCTTTTTGGTCTTCCTCTATTTCTAATCATCTGTTTTCTTCTCCCTCATATTTCCTTTACTTCATCCATAAATATTCACCTGCTATCAATGTGCTGGGCAATGCACAATAAAATACTGAAAAAAAATCAACATGTTCCTTATTTAATGGAGGGTAAAATTTCCTACATTCTGTCTTTACTTTTGGTTATCTAGAAAGCTAATAAATATTTAAATTTCTGTGTCACAGAAAAGGGAATGCGGTTCAAATTTGTTTTCTTCCAGAAGGCTTTAATCTACTATTAATTTATCAGTCACAGGTGAAGAGAGCATGAGGTGAAAAAAATCTGCCTATCATCAAAGACCTGGAGTATTTACAATGCAGTACAAAGTACCTAATTTCTAGTCCCTTGTCTTGTTTAGGCAACATATTATATGTGACATATTTTTATATGTGATTGAATATTAAAAAAAACAAACATTGGATTCTATTTATTTAATACAAGTACTTACCATTCAGTAATGTCTATATGTAACCCACTAAATAAAGGAAGAAAAGAACCAAGGAGGAGATAGAAAATCACCAAGGAATAGAGGGGAAGAGAAAGGCAAGGTCTTATTAGTGTTACAACTGAAGGATGTGTATGTCTGCCATTTGAATGACTAATTGATTGCTTAATGGGTACTTTACTCTTTATCTGCTTTTAGTTTGAAGTATCAGAGGATTTGCTGGAAATGAGCTAGCGATAGCACCAAACTGGAGAGAAAAATTCGATAAGGCAGCAGCACACACATGGGGCTGATGCTATTGTGAGGCTGGCTGGAATTTTCATGAGACGCTGTTGGTTTTCATCCCCACAGTAGCCTAGTTGTATCTGAATGCAGCACAGGAGAAACTTGAGGATTCAGCAGACATGGAGACCAAGTCTCTCCCTGTTTCCCCTTCATCCTGCCCTGGTCCCTGTAGTCTTCTCCTTCAGGATACCCAAGGGCAGAAATCACAGTCTTTTCGTAAAGCGCCCTATGGTAAATAGTTTAAGCATTGTAGACTAGCTAGTTTTGTTTGCAGCTTTTCTCAGCTTTTCTTTTGTGACTTCCCCAAATAACCATAGACTATATGTAAACAATAAATTTGTTGACATAACTGTATCACTAAATAACGACAGGAAAAGCAATATCAGCCATGCTTGTTGAATTTGTCCTGATGAATCACAGTATAATCTTCAAAGAGAAAAGATTTGAATTTAAAATAAACTGTCATTTACAGGATATATAACCTTTGCCAAGTTACTTGACTTCTCTAAGAAGCTGTTTTCTCTTTTACATATTTATGTTAATCATGCCTGTGTTACAATATCATGAGAATTAATTCATACCATTTATAATAACTGGCCAACACATTCCTTGCAATGTTTTATATTTTTAATAACGTGAAGCCATTGCTAGCTTCTCATCATTCATTCATCATATGACAGACAGAAATGTAGTGAGTGTCATTATGTACCAGGCATTTGGTAGGTAGAATGCAGCAATACAATGTCTATCCCTGAGTTAAGGAACCGTATAGTGTAAGAGGGTGTATTGGTTACTTTTCTGTTCCTGTGATAAAACACCATGACCAAGAGGGTAGAGGTTATTTGACTTATGGTTTCAAGGAATTAGAGTCCATAATGACGTGGGAGGCATGTCAGCAGAAGTGGCCAGAGCAGAAGACAGAGCAACCCATCTTCAAGCAGACACAGGAAACAGTGAGAGACTTGAAGTCTAGCAAGGATTAAAAGCTCTCCAAACATGCCCTCAGTGATGTGTCGCATTTCCTAAAAGCTCCCCAAACAGGGCTACCAACGAGGACAAAGTGTCTGTATATTTGAAGCAAATGGGGGACATTCTCAATCACACTGACATAGGAAAACTATGAACATGTATACAAACATTTATAGGGATAGGAGACAGTGCTAAGAATGAGGCTGGAATTTTAAATACAAAATTTGAATGTATTTCCAGCTTTGGAATTACAAGCATATGCCACCATGCCAAACTTTTTTATGTGGGTTCCAAGGATCAAACTTAGGTCCTTTTCCTTACAGGGCCAGCACTTTTCCTACAGAGTGTGTCTGACTGATTGACTACCTATGATAATTAACCAGGAATAATAATTAGGAAGGGAATAATAAAGTCCATTTTTAAAAATTCTTTGTTGTACACCTGTCTGAATGCAATATCATATTCAATTAAAAATATGGCTTTAAAAAAGGGGTGGTCACTCAAGTTACTGGATCATTGAATTTGCCAGTCCAGGGGAATCAGGTATAGTGTGGATTTCATATGCCCTCCAAATGTCCACGTGGTAAAGGCCTAGGGTTTGGCATTCTGCTAATCTAGGGGAATAGTTAGTTGCTTTAGGAAGCAGGGCCCAGTAGGAGTTCTGGAGAGAGTGAATTCAACAGAGATTTGGGATTCTCCTCCCTTCCTTCCCTTTCATCATTCACTGTCTGAATGTGCTTTTAGGGATTTTGCACCACAATGTGTTCCTACTATGTCTTCCACAGGCCCAAAGAGATGAAACCAATTGATCATGGGTTGAAACTTCTAAGATTATGAGAAAAAGCAAAACAGACAGAAAACCTTTTCCTCTTTCTAAGTTGTCTCAAGTACTTGGTATAGTAACAGAATGTTCACACTCTTTCATATCTCTCCCTCTAAAAACATGTACCTAGCAATTAAAAGTAAATACATATCAATGTTATATTCAGAATTTTGCATACTTGTCAAGAGACAAGGTCACTGTACTGTAACAGATGATCGATTCAGTTTGGAGGAAAATCCTTAAATCCCTAAATATTTACATTTCAGAGTAACTTTTGTTCTTCCTGGTTAAAAAAAAATTAATGCTAGTGTAAAATCCATGCAAAATAATTTCTGCTTGGTTTGCACTATTATATTAGCATGCCAGTTTTGAGAAATGCACTTATAACCCTGGGATCATTGGAAGAGCCGCTTCTATCAGCTATGTTCTATTGGAGAGGAGATGGAAAATGGACAGCTCTCTGAAGGAGACTGGAGACAATGCTGATGCCTAAGAGTAACAGGGACCAACTTTTGCCATGTCCTTGTGGGGAATACAAAGGCAATGAGGAGTCTGTAGGGGCTTTGTTTTTCCACATTACTATGTAGAGTAAGAATCCACAGGTGAGGAATTATAAATACAGGGATTATGGAGTCAAAGAAATGACTTCCTAGTCATTTATTTTCTCTTTCTCTAACTACTATTCATTCCTAAATATTCCAAATATTCTAAACTATTTAAGGTCCAGAGTAATTTCTAATGAGATTGTGATACTTTGTCTATATTGTACAAAGAGGAAAAACTGATAGTTTAACTCAAGTATATATATATATATATATATATATATATATATATATATATTGTGTGTGTGTGTGTATGTGTGTGTGTGTGTGTGTGTGTGTGTTTGTGTGTGTGAACTAATCCTGAGGGTTCTGCTTATTACCAGGAATGTACCTTATTACCTGGATTGTGCCAAAAATTTGGAGGCAACAAATGATATTTTGGAGGAAACAGCACAGAATTAGTTATCATGGTATCTTCCTTAGCAAAGCATTTTGCTAATAATGTTAACCAGCAGAGCAGACGGGCACTGATAAAATTAGTTTATTAGTAACAAATAGGTTACAAATATAAAACACTCTCCTTAGTTGGCGTTATTAAGTGATTTCAATGCATGGGAATAGAAGGCAAGAGCTAACCATCAGAAAGAAATAATTGAAAAAATATACCTACACTTAATATGTTAATATAATATATTCCTTCAGTTTTTAAATCAATTGTGAAATGAACTTGATTTAATAACTTAAGACATAAAGGCCATTAAAGAGATGTAACATGTCAACTAAAAGTAAGTCCTAGTTCTTTGAAAATTAAATATGTGATAACAAAACACATCTTGATAAAAATAACTATGGGCTATTTTATACATTCATGTGTGTGTGTGTGCATGTTTGTGTGCGTGTGTATCCAGTAGTGTGTGTGCATGTGTGTGTGTGTGTGTGTGTGTGTGTGTGTGTAAAACTCTTTGAACGATGAGCTGACTGGACAGGCAGGATAAGAGGCAAGCTTGTAAACTAAGCAGACAGTTTTCTTCTGACAGTCTCATTATTGGTGTACCATAAAAAAATCACCAGTTGGGAACTTGTTATAGCAGAGAAAATGCCACTCATGGTTTAAGAAACCTCCCTGCATTCCAGGTGTGAACCTCTCTGGTTAGGCAACTTGAGACAATTCTCCTATTCACTATTCACATCTTTAATGAGACCCTGGGAGAGAAATAGTCTTAGAATGTACAGATTGGATTTCATCACACTACTTTATACTCCCTAAACATCTCCTACTTCTCATGTCCCCAATTACTGTGATTATTATTTAATTATTTGTTAATTATAGCAGGGCAATGTGGGTGCTATTCATCACAGTAACTCCAGCTTCTACCTCACTGCCTGGCAAATGGCTGATGTTCCAGTCATGTTCACTGAGAAAAGTTATTTCACTCTCCTGACATCAGTGTTTCTATTGGTAAGAGAACATTTCACTATAAGATCTCTATAGAGTCTTTTATGTTCTAAAATTCTACATTAACTTTTTGTTGAATGTATCCTCATTTAAAGCTTTATATCCAAGGAAAATCTAACTTTTAATCATGAACTGTTTACTCATTCAAAAATAACAGTATGTAGAATATCCATTTGGGAAAGATTTCCTGCAGTATATACATTTTATATGGTCATTTTAGTAGTATAAAAATGAAATATTGAACTACTTAAAATGCAGTAGTAGACTATAAACCCCTTGAAGGGAGGGACCATACTTACTCATTTGTTAAAAATTATAGTTCCAGTACAGATGTTGAAAGAAAGCACAAACCTTTGTTAAATTAATAAGGGCACTTAAATGAATGAAATGGTATGAAAATAAGGGGAAAATCTACTCTAATGGAAAGGTTTGACAGCAACAGTCTCATGGAATTGAAGCAAACTGGATTATATGCAGGTATTAGGGAAAGAAGCTTAATTCTTTGCTCCTTCATTCCTTAGTTCCTTCTTTGTTATTTTGAGAAAGGCTGGCCTAAAACTCCCAGAGTAGTCTCTCTGCCTTAATCTCTTTATTTTTCAGCCTCCTCTTTTCATTTCCTAAATGATAGAATTCCAAGCATGCATAAACACACCCAATGGAAGCTTTAATTTCTGTGATGGGTTTATAGTCACTATGATCCAGTGAAGGCTACTTCCAAACTAAAATGGTTTTGAAATTAATAATTACGATAGTGACTTTTCATAATGTGAATTTAAAACAACAGAGGGAATCTCATTCTTGGTTAGTGACCTCACTCCCCACTCATGGTCAAATTTGGAAAATTCTCTTTTCCAAAAATTAATGTACAGTCTATAATCATCTCTAAATATGTGAGTCTTTATCAAAAAAAGAAAGGAGAAGAGGGAAAATCAAGATGCTTCAGCTTTTCCAGCAGCCTCTGCCTCTTCATGGAAGCTCATTTACAAAATATTTTTTGATAAAGATCTACTAAGGATCCTTTTTGGTTTATTAGAAAGTAGAGTTGCTGCTTCTTTGAAGGTGTGTTAAGTAGCTTGGATAAAACTATCCTCTGCATTGCTTAAAGCTACTTTATTGTCATTTTCCTCTTCTTGCACAAAGAATCTTAGAACCAACACATCCCCCCCCCCCAGCTTCACACAAATGACTTTCCATGGCTCTTTATAGATTAAAAAACTCCAAAACCTGGAAACATAATTAAGGCACCTCAGAGTCAGATTGTACTGTGGTATTATTTGATTACTTCCCTTTAATTTGAAACAGATGTCAGTATTTACTTATCAAATATTAAATATACCATGTATGTCCTGAATACAAGATAGAAACATAAGGAGTCGACTGCAGTGTCTCTCCTTTTTCAGATTCATGCAAATCTTAACCCCTAGAAGCAGTTTATAATGAGAAATAGTCAGTCTACATGTTAATTTTTAAAAGTCAGTGTTGGTATTGTTGATGTTCTCAAGCTGTTTTTACTTCAAATTAAAAAAAAGCACTAATGTCTTGTCTTACATACTTCTTAAGGGCCTAACTAATGCCAGCACACTTAGGGTTATGAATTTGGGCAGAACAAAAACATAATGGCTACACAAAGCTATCTGTGACTGTCCTCCTCACTCCATTCCCTGAAGACAGAAAGCATCAACAGTTTGCTCCATATTAATTTATGTATTCATGAAATATATGTCAGCTATACCTCTCTTCCTATAAATTGATTTTATTTACTATATTTTTATTCTTTTCTAATGAATTAAATTTGTTCTCTTGCAATTTCTTATTTGCATAGTACAGTTTTTAAACTGTTATGCTGCCCTTTTTTGTCTCTGTCCTTCCTCTGTCACTTCCCATTCCTCCCCACAGGTTCCCTTCCCATAGTCATAGTCATTGCTTGGTTTTGTGAGCCACTGATTTTAACTGAGAGTATTTGTGTGGCCACAAATTAAGAACTGTCCATTGGAAACCTGCTTTTATATTTGGCATACAGTTGAAAGTAATGATTGGCCCTCTCTCAGAATCCATCTGTTGCCAGTAGTTCAACAGGGAGGGTTAGAGCCTCATGAGTCTCTTCCAGATCCATGGTTGCTTGTTCAATGCCTAGTCTTGGGAAGACCCAGGGCGGGTAACCACTGCTCCTGTGAGATCATGTTTGCAATAACTGTGTCCTCTCTTGAAGATGAATTTATAGCTCTTCTTCCTATCTTCTAGATCTTGCATTCTCTCTCTTTCTCTTCTATCATGTTCCCTGAATCTTAGGAAGGTGGTATAAATGTTCTGCCAATGACCAAACACTCAACCATCGTTTGTTTTAAGCATGTTGAGCAGCTGTGAGTCTCTGCAGTTCCCCATCATTCACTATAATGATTAGCTTGCTTCTATAATTAAGGACAAGAATAACATTTCTCTATGGACATAAAGGTTTATACATACTTAGACTTCAGTTTAGTGCCATGCCAATGTAGCCAAATGATAATAGTGAGATCTTCCTTAGAAACAACAACCTCCCCAACCATGCCTCTTGGAGGGAGTTATAGGCTTGTCCAGGTCATAAGCATGTGTTCCCTTCTATTAAGTGGGTCTCAAATCCAATCCAAGAGTGGTTGGTTAGTCTCATTACAATCATGCTACTATTGCAAGAGTTGGCACATCTACCTTGGTAGGTTAACATCGTAGTTCTTCGTGTTTATACGGGGTCATACCATAGAGGTCTTGTCAACCCCAGCCACCTGCATAGAACCTTCTGTCACTATGATAGCTAACCATCAAAGAGGAAGTCTCTTCCTCATGTTGAACTTGCTTTTTCTTTCCTTACTTCCAAGTTGGTGGCATCTTCAGCAATAAGTTCTTATCATCTAGTTATAATGGGCAGCCAAGAAGAACAGCAGTGGCCTCTATTATTTTGGGAGGCTCTCAGGCTTCCTCAACCAACAACTCCTATTGAGGGAAACCATATCTGACACTGTTTTTTTTTTGTTTGATAAATAGTGGTTTCTAGGAGGAACATTACCGAGCTAGTCAGGATCTCTCCCTTCTAATTTTTTTTAAACTTTTATTTTTTATTTGGTTTGCAAAGTAGTAGACATATGTATGGGGTTTTCATTGTTCCTTCCCTTGGTTAGCCCTCTCTCCCCTGGCCCTGATCTTCCCAAACGATTCATAATTGAACCTTCCCATTCACAGTACTTTTCCTCTCCTTTCATATCACTTACATCCTAGTTTTGGTTATGGTGCTGTGACAGAACACCCCGACAAAAGCAACTTTAATGGAATAAAAGTTTATATCTCTCATAATTTTAGGTTCAGCTCATCATTGTGGGTAAGGCAGGAACTTGAAACAGTTCATTACAGGGTCTTTTAAGAGCAGAGAGAGAGAATAAATACAAGCTTGCTTATTCATGCCCAGTGCACTTTTACCATTTTTTTTTCAGAGTCCAGTATATAAATCAAGAAAATGGTGACATCCACTTTAAGGTTAGACTGCCCACATCAGTTAGCCTAGTCAGGATATGGCATGCCTAATCTTTTTAAATTAGGCTAGCCTAATCTGAACAATTCCTCATTGAAACTGTATTCTGAAGTGATTCTAGATTGTGTGAAATTGTCGGACTAACCCTTACAACTGTACTCAGTCAATTTGCAAAACAAACCCTTCACTTTAAGCCCAAACATTTCATACCTCACCCCCAAAGTTGCGTATTTATCTGATAGTATAAAATACAGTCCAACTTTAAAAATCCTCAAAGACTTAAAAAGTTCTAACACTTTAAAAATCCAGTTCTTAACTCTACACTCCTGTAGTATGGCAAAAAAGTAGACCTCCAGCATATGATAGCCAACAACAAACATTCTTCAAAATGGGAAAAACTGAGGAATATAACAGCCACACCAAAATAAACCCCAAAGTCAACAGCAAAGTACGAAATCTGGAAACCATGTGTCTAGCATCTGGGGCTTGTTGTAGAATCAGCTGGGCTCCGAAGAAACAGGTAGCTCCACCTCTCTAGCTTAGCCACCTGAAGCACACACGGATTCCTAAGCTTAAGCAGGCTTCCCAGCATACCTGCAGTTCTTCGTGGCAGACTTTCTGGGGTCCTGACATAGCCAATATCCTGAGGTCTCCAATGAAACTGAGGCTTCATCTTCACAGCTTCATGCAATATCTCAGTGCCTCTTTCCAATGCTACTACAGAGTGCCTGGCCTCATTTGATCTCCATGAGACCCTCAGTCTTGCAACTTTCATGCCTTTAAAATCAGTACCATGTGGGTAACACAATGCTGCCAGCTCCAGATGTAGCCTGGCTCCCTTGCATCACAGCTGTATCTGTTTCTGTGTGCTGACCCTGAGGAAGCATTCTCCTATTATCCCAGTGCAGTGCATGCTTCTCTACACTGGTGCTGATCTCTCCACCAATTACAGATGCTTCTTCAGCAATTTCCTACTATCCTGTCTTGAAATTTCATCTGCCAAGAAAATCAGTCCATTATCTTTAAATTCAACTCTAACCCATTCTTAGAACACAGATGGAATGAATTCAGATTCCTGGCCAAAATATCTTGTGAATAGCTACTCTAAATGTTCCAGATAGAGTTTCTATTCCTCTCTGAAAATTCATGAGTTGAGCCTCCACTGTCTACTTTTATCTCAGCATTGCTGGCATCCAAGTGCCAAAAAGAATGACCATTAAGCCATAGCACTCAATGGCTTTTCCAGCCTATAGTTTCAAACTCTTCCACATTTCAGTCCATAAAACATGTTCATGTAGCATAAGAACCACATAGTCAAGTATATTCTAGCAATAGCTACACTCCACTGCACCAATTTCATTTTGTGTTCTGTTTCTGGCAAAAGCAACACTAAGAGAGAAAAGGTATTTGCTTTACTTTTCCACTTACAGGCAAGTGAGAGCAGAAAGAACTCGGAGAAGCTTGTCACATCCACAATCTTGGGCAGGCATAGGGAGAAAAAATGTAAGCATACTTGTCTTTCTCCAATTTTATACAGCCCAATTCATTGTTCCTTCCCTTGGTTAGCCCTCTCTCCCCTGGCCCTGATCTTCCCAACCCAGAAAATAGTGCTACCCACAATGGGTGTATCGTTCCATTTCAGTTAACACAATCAAGGCAATTACTCAAGACATGCTCACACGCTAACCAATTCAAACAGTTTCGCATTGAGATTCTCTTCCCAGGTGATTCTAGGTCAGATGCAGTTAATAAAGCTAACCACCCCTAACTAGCCTCCCTCTATTAAAATATACTCTGACCCAAAGTCCCCTTTCTAGTTAACATGTTTATAGAGGTGTTCAAAGTTTACATCAAACTAAAGATTCAAAGCTAGGATACATGAGAGATACATATGAGGGAGAACATGTGGCATCTGTGTGTCTGGGCATGGGTCACTTGACTAAGCATAATTTTTTTGTATTCCATCCATTTCCCTGAAAATTATTTCATTTTTCTTTACACCTAAATAGATTTCCATTGAGCATATGTACCACATTTTCATGACCCATTCATCAGTTAGTGGACATCTAGACTGATTCCGTTTCCTAGCTGTTATGAATAGAACTCAATAAACATGGATGAGCAAGTATCTCTGTGGAAGGGTACAGGCTGTTTGGGTATATGCTCAGGAATTGTCTGGTTCATATGGTAGTTCTATTTCTAGCCTTTTGAGGAACCTCCACACTGATTGCCATAGTGACTGAACCAGTCTACACTCCCATTAAAAAGTGAATAAGTGTTTCCCATTTCCCAGTACTTTGCCAACATCTGTTATCATTTAATTTTCGATAACAGTCATTCTGACTAGGGCAAAGTAGACTCTCAACATTGTTTAAATTACATTCCTTTGATGGCTAAGGTAATTGACAATTTTTAAAGTGTTTATTCATCATTAATATTTCTAGTTTTTAGAACTCTACTCAGCTCCTCGTCCCATTTTTTGATTGGGATGTCTTGTTGATATTCGGTATTTTTGACCTGTTCGTATATTCTAGACATTAATCCTTTCAGATATATAGGTGACAAATAATTCTCCCATTCTGTAAGCTGCCTCTTTACTTCACTGAATTTGCCTTGCTGTCCAGAAAACGTTTATCTTCCCGACGCCCTGCTTTCAATTGTTTCCTTATTGAATTATTGGCAACCTACTTGGAGAGTCCTTACCTATACATATACCTTTGACTGTATCACTTATTTTTATCTTTTAGCAGGTTCAGAGTTTCAGATTTCATGTTTAAGTCCTATATATATTTGGAATTTTGTTTTGATGCATTGAGAGAGAAGGATCTAATTTTATTCTTATAGATATGAATATCTAGTTTTTTTCAGCACCATTTATCAAAGAGACTCTCTTTCCTCTAGTGTGATGGATAGCTTGAGTTGTCAACTTTACACACTTGGGTTGAGGAAGTCTCAATTCAGAAATATCCTCCATTGATCAGGCCTGTGGCCATGTCTGTGGGGTATTCTCTTGATTACTGAGTGGTGTGTGAGGGTTCAGTCCCTTGTGGGCAGTGCCATCCCTGGGCAGGTTGTTCTGTATTGTATAAGAAAGCAGACTGAGCATGGGCCAGAAGAACAAGCCAGTAAGCAGTGCTTCTCCATGGTCTGTGTTTCAGTTCTTGCCTCCAGGTTCCTGCCCTGAATTCTTACTGGGTGCCCTAAGTGTGAGCCTATGACCCAGGAGATGTAAGTGAAATAAACCCTTTTCTCCCCAAGTTGATTTTGGTAAGAATGTTTTGTTACAGAAATTGAAGGCAAACTAGGACATCTAGTGTGCTTTTTTTTTTTTTTGTCTTTGTCAAAAATCAGCTGGCTATAGTTACATGGCTTTCTCTCAGCATCCTCCCTTTGATTTAATTCAGTTCTACTCTATTCAATTCAATTGATATTTGTATCTATTTGACACCAATACTTCATGATTTTATTACTATGGTTTTGAGGCACAACTTGAAATCAGGTATGGCAATATCTCCAGCAGTATTCTTTTTGTTCGGGATTGCTATGGCTACGTGGAGCCTTTTGTGTTTCTTGGTTTTGTTGTTTTGTTTTCTGTTTATGTGAAGAATGGGTCTGCAATTTTATTTGAGATTATGTTGAATCTGTAGATTGATTTTGATTTTGGTAGTATGACTATTTTAAAAAAGGGTTTAATTTTGTTTTTTTAATTGTGTGTGTGTGTGTTTATGCATGTGCATGTACATGTGCATGTGAGTGCAGGTGCTTGAGGAAGCCAGAGGCATTGGGTCTTCCAGGAATTACAGGTGGTTGTGAGCTTTCCTACATGTTTGTTGGGAATTGAACTTGGGTCCTCTGGAACAGCAGTACATACTCTTAACTGCTGAGCCATCTCTTCATCCTAGGATGGCCATTTTTGTAATAATAATTTTGTCCAACCATGAGATAGGAGGCTTTTCCATCTTCTGGTGTCTTCCATTATTTCTTTCTTCAGAGTTTTAAAATTTTCATTGTGTAGATGTTTTTACTTCCTGTGATAGGTTTTTTTCATGCAAGTTTATTCTGAGATACTTTGAATGGGATTGATTCTCTGAGATCCTTCTCAGCACATTTGTCTTTGATACATATGAAGGCTACTGATTTTATATGTTGATTTTATAATCCTATAACTAGGCTGAAAGTGGTTATCAGCTGTTATATTAGCTTGGTCAAGTTTTTAGGGTCTTTCATGTCTGGAACTGCATGCATCATCTGCAAATAAGGACCTTGACTTCTCTTCCCTTGTGTATCTCCTCTTGTCTTTCTGCTCTAGTTAAAACTCTAAACACTACTTTGCTTATGGGAATGGGAAGATTAGATATCCTTATCTTTGCCCCGATTTAGTGGAAATGCTTTGAGTTTTTCTCTGTTTAGCACAATGTTGGTTATAAGTTTGTTTTATGTAGTCATTATTATATTGAAATACATTCCCTATATTCCCAGTCTTTCCAAACTTTTACCATGAAGGGATGCTGGATTTTGTGGAAGGCCTTTTCTGCATCTACTGAGATGATCTTGTAATTTCTATCTTTGAGTCCCTTCACGTGGTAGATTGCTTTTATTGATTTGCTTATGTTGAGCTATCCATGCATCTCTGGAACGAGGTCAACTTGATAGTGGTAGATTGCATCTTTAATGTGCTCTTAAATTTGGTTTGCAGGTGTTTTATTGAGAATTTTTTATGTCTATGTTCATTGGAGAGATTGATCTATAATTTCCTTTTCTGCTATTGTGTCATTATCTGGTTAGTTGTCATTGTAATACTGGCCTCAGAAACAGAATTAGGAAGGAATTCTTCTGTTTTCATTTTATGGAATCATTTGAGAAGTATTTTTTTGTTCTTCTTAAAGATTTTGTAGAATTCTGTAGTGAATCTGTCTAGATTTTGGCTTTTGTTATGAGTTTTTGGGATTGGTGCTTCAATCTGTATTTTTCTTTCTTTTGGTTAATTTTGCTAGGAGTTGATTAGTTTTGTTTACTTGTTCAGAGAATTTTCCCTTCATTTCCTTGATTTAAAAACCTGCTTTTATTCAATTAAATTAATTGTTTGCCTCTATATACTGGTTTAGGGTTTGGTTTGTTCTTTTTTTCACTCAAGGCCTTGAGATTCACTGTTAAGTTGTTTATTTAAGATCTCTATGATTTTATAATATGGACCCTTAGAGTGACAAGCTGCACTCCTAGGACTGTCCTCATCGTATTCATAGGTTTTGAGACGTTTCATCCTCGTTAGTTTCTAGGAACTTATTTATTTATTTATTACTTGCCTTTCCAGTTTCCTTAATACTCAGTCATTGTTCAGTGTTGCATTGTTTGATCTCCATGAGTTTATGTATTTTCTATGGGTTCCTTGACTAATGATTTTTAGGTTTGTACCATTGTGATCAGAGATATCCGAATATCCCTATATTCTATTCCAAACTAGCTTTATGTCCTGGTACATGATCAGTTTTAGATTACATCTCATGGAGTGCTGAGCTGAATATGCATTCTGTATTTGGAGTGAATATTCTGTACCTTTTTGAGAATTCCATTTGATCTATAGAGTTATTTAGATATACTATTTATTAATTTTTTATCTGGATGACCTGTTCACTGGTGGAGTATCAAAGTCACATGCTAAGAATATATTGGAGTTAATCTGTGAATTTAAATCTAGTAGTATTTGTTTTATGAAATTTGGGGAACTTGTGCCTGGTGTGTGTATGTTTAGAATGGCAATGTCCTCTTGATGGATTGATTATTGCTGTAGCATAAAGTTGCCTTTTTACCCTTCTGATTTTTGTTGTTTTGGGGTCTATTTTGTCAATGTCAGAATAGTGACTTTTTATTTTTTGATCTTATTATTTTGGACTACCTTAGTCCGTTTTACCCTGCAGTAGTGTCTGTCCTTGGTTAAGATGTATATTTCTTGAAGGCAGCAAAAAGAGGAATCCTAGTCTCTGATCTAATCTGCTAGTCAATGCCCTTTGATTGGAGACTTGAGTCTATTAATAGAATTATTATTGATAGGTATGTATTAATTTTTGTTATTTTGTTGATTTTGTAATGTTTGGTGATTTCTTAGTCTTTATTTGCTTCACAAATCTTTTAACTTATCATTATTTTTGGTTGTTGTTTTGGATATGTTTATCATTCTCCTCCATTCAAGTATTCCCTCCAGTAGCCTTAGTGTACATAAAATGATTTAGGCTGCCGTTATCATTAAAAGTTTTATCTCTTCTTCAATGATAATAGATAGTTTTGCCATATATAGTAGTTTGAGTGAGCATCTGTAGTCTTTTGGGACATGAAGTACTTGCTCCAAGCTCTTCTGATTTTAAATTTTCCATTGATAAGTAAACCATTATTCTGAGGGATCTGTTTTTATATGTGGCTTGGGCCTTCTTTCTTATAGCCTTTGATACCCTTCAATTGTTACATATATTTAGTATTTGACTACAATATGACATGTAGTATTTCTTTTTTGTTCTGTATATTTGGTATTTCTATACCTCTTTTTTTGTGCAATATCATCTATTTCCATAGATTTGAGAAATTTTCCTTTATGATTTTATTGAAAATATTACCTGAGAGTTTGGTGTGGAATGAGATCCTTCTATGACCATAATTTCATTAATTCTCTCTTTGCATAGTGTCTATGATGGTTTGAAGGAGAATGTCCCCCATAGACTCCAAATAATTTGGACATTTTGTTCTCAGTTGGTGGCATTGTTTAGAATGGTTTTAGGAGGTGCCACCTTGCAGGGGAAAGCTTGTCACTGGGGTCCTGAGAGTTTTTAAGGTTTACCAGACTTCCAATCACTCTCTTTGTGTCCTGCTTCTACTTGAACATGTGATTGTTTGGCTTTCATATATGGCCAACTCCTTCTGACCTACTGCTATGGACCTCTACCCATAGAACCATAAGCTAAATAAACTCTTCTTTCTGGAAATTGTCTAGGTCATGGTATCTTTTTTTTAACCTTTTTTTATTGAATTTTTGTATATTTCACACAGAACACCTCAATCAATCTTGATCGTCATTATAACCCTTCTCCACTGGCATTCTTCCTCCTCATAACCTCCAGTTGCAATCCATACATTCTGTCAGCTCTGTTAAGGCCTATTGTATCAAGTTACTGTCCCCAGATATTCCTCAGTACAAGTTCATCCACTGAGGTCCAGTCAGTCTATCTAGAATCCTTTGCTTTAAGAAGAACATAATGTTGCCTTGGTCATGGTACCTTATCACAGGAAAACAAAGGGATGCTTCTTCTATGGACATAATTTCTTCTCATAGTGTCCCACAGACCTTGTTTTGTTCTGTTTGTATATTTTGTGCTTTTTAAAAAATATCATTGACATTAACTGAATGATCTAATTCCTCTGTCTTATCCTCAAGACCCGATAGTCTGTCCCTATATGATCCAGTCTATTGGTAAGGCGTTCACTGAGGTTTTTAGTTTATTGAATTTCTGATATCATTTCAGTTTGATTTTTTCTTCAATATTTCTAACTCTTTGTTCAATTCTATTTTCAAATCTTGAATTGACATTCTAACTTTATTCAACTGTTTGTGTTTTGTTGGAATTCATTCACGAGATTAGTAATATCCTCTTTGAGTTCATTCATGTATTTATTTATGTCTTCTTTGAAATTGTTCAATATATTGTGATCATTCTTTTGAATTTTGCATTTGAAATTTCTTCTAAGTCACTGTCATTAGTGGCTATTACTCTGGGATTGGTAATTTTTGGAGGAGATATTTTGTCTTCGATTTTCATGTTTCTTGTGTTTTTAAATTGGTATTTGCCCATCTCAAGTTAGTTTGTTAACAACTTCTAACCTAAACGAGTTGAGGGAGCATTTGCTTCAGTTTTTGATTTTTCCTATGTTTATGCCTGACTGGGCTCAGGTGTTACTTAAAATTCAATTGTGGAGAGATGTAGTGTTGATTTGTGTTTAGGGTGTGTAGAATATTACGTGTGTACCACATCTGGATGCATGGCATTCTCTTGCTTCCCCAATCAGGAAGCACACAAGTAGAAAATTTTGTGCTGACTGGGAGCTGAAGCTGGTCATGCTCTTCTGGCTTCATCAGCTGGGGTACACATGGGGAAAGAATTTGTTGTATGATGGGGATGTCCAGAGATCTTTCACCAGCCTGGCTTGGGTGAGCATGCTGAGTTGTGCAAATATGTCCTTGAGGCAAGAGAACTGGACCTCTTGCTTGGCTTGTTTAGACCATGCACTGGCTGGGCAGGAGGAGAATGGGACTCCAAGGTAGAGGGTCCAGAGATCCCTTATTCATCTGCACCTGATACTGCCTGGGAGGGAGAATGTGTACCAGAGGCAGGAGCACTGGGTCTTCTTACTTTTAGGGCTGGGTATTGTCAGGGATGGGCAAGTGTGTGCAACATTTACTATTTATCCAATGACTTTTCCTTCACTTGATTTTATTCTTAGGGCTGTAGAAACCAATGGCAATTGCAAGATTACTTTTGCCTATTAGTTTAGCTAGATGTCTAAATGCCTTCCCAATTGCCATAGTAGCTTGCTCTAAACAAATGTTTTTCTTCCTCAGGTCTAGGCCTCTCTTGAGTTCATCAATTGTAGTTTTTTTTTCCTTTATTATTCCAATTACGTTCAATCTCAATTATTTTAATTTTTAATTTGTTGGTTCTTGGAAGCCGCCAAATACATCTAAATGATCTGTATGTAACACAGTTCATGATATGTGGAGGTTTCCTAGAAACAATTTTGACTCATTCAGCAATGTAACTAACCAGAATAGCTAACATTATTAACCAGGTGTAACTGAGATGTGTAGGTCTTAGACACAAACTTAAACAATTCTATAGACAGAAATTTAGAGACCCACTTCAGAAAGACAATGTGCCATTTTACATAGGGCAGAAAGAATCTCAAAGAAATCACTGATAATGATCACCTGTATTTAGGGGTTTTGACTTGAGAAAAACATTCTCTGTTCTAATTCTCAGTCCTCTGGACTCTGATCACTAGAACCCCACTCTGTTGTTACTTGGGGATTTTGACATCTCTGGTAATCAGGGCTGATGTATGTATAAATTTTAGTCTACAGCATGGGGAAGAAAAGGAAATAAATGAGAAGGGGACCCAAGGTTGAGAAGCAGAGTAAGATTCAGAAGCCATTGAACTGTAGTGTTTGAGTTAGGCAGAAATGATGTTCAACTGAAGTGTATTTTATATTGCCCTTGATCTGTTAATAGAATTGAGGACAAAGGTCTGTATTGATACATTTAAGTTCCTCGTTCACAGTACAGCATCAGTGTAGAAGGCTAATAGAATGCCAACTAACATTAGTGAACATATTAGTAATATTTAATACTTTTCCAGAGTGTCTCATAAAACCAAAGACTCTGAGTTGCAAAGTCTCTTAGAAGTCACAGTCTACTGCTTCCCATGTGGTCTACTTAAACTTTCATGTCAAAGACATACTTCTGAGTTTTATAATTCAAAATAGCATAGTTAAGTGGAAGGATTAAGTTAGACATAATAACAAATAAGAAATTGATAGTTATTAAAACTCAACATGTACCATGACAATTTTTCCAAGCAAAATTTTCTCCTTAAAAAATATACTAACCCACTAACCTAAGAGATCTTCCGATCTTCCCTTAGGTTCCCCCACTCTTGAATGAAGACCGTGGAAAGATGGCCATCCATGTGTTTTCTTGATGAACATACATTTGTGCATTTTCTCTTTCTGCAGGAGAGCCTAGTTTTTCAATGATATCATATAACTTTTTCAAACGTTAGTGCATAATATATGCTTTAAAGACACAGACTACTACATACCTCTCTATATCCTCTAGGGCCATTTAAGCTCTTTTCCTTACTTGTAATGCACTTTGGAGATGTGCTCAGTCTACCTAAGCCATGGCTTTTGCTTCCAGCTAAGGGTGAAGAGGAACTCAGTGGTCTGACAGTTTGCTCTTGCTGTTTGACGTGGCCACATGTTCCTCTGTTCTGTCCTTTGCTGAGGTGATTTCCTTGCTTGTCTGGGTGTTCTCTGATGGTGTGCTTTTGATTCACACAGACAGGCTCAGCTGTTGTTCTGCAAATTATCACTGCAGGCTCTGGCATCCACACATAACATTAGAATCTGTGCCCAACATCCATGTCCTTAGATCTCTGCTTGGGGTCTGAATATACAGCTTTGATCACCTCTTTTCTCTTTGTAATAGGGACTGACTTAATTCTCATCTACCATCCCCTTAACTTTGAATCCTAGAGGTCATTTGTCAGGTTCTTTTCTCCTCTGCAGAGGTCCTGGTTTACATTCTAGCAGCTTTAGGGAGATGTGGTTTGATTGACTGAACACTAAATTATTTCTGTTCTTATTGTTCCTGAGAAGTTGTTTTTCTTCTAAGATTACACACACACACACACACACACACACACACACACACACACACAAGCGCACATATACACATGATCTACTTCAAGATGTATTTTTAGAAGTTATAAAAAATTTCTAAAACAGTCTGTATTGACACCCCAATTAAGTTCTGCCTTTGTATGTTTCCCACTAATTAATTTATCTCTCAACCTGAAGATACCTATCAACTAACATAATACTATCCAGAGCTCATCCTATCAAGATGAAGATTTATGATTCTTACCATGTAGATTTGGATAAATCTCTCTACTTCAGTTAACTTAATTGTAAAGTGGGAGTAACAATAGTAATATATTCATTCCAAGTTGTGAGAACTAAATGAATTAAAATGTGGAAAATGATTAGAAAAGGGAGTGCTTTGTGCATAAGTAATTGGTTTTGTGTTAAGCATTAGTATTAACTATTGCTTGTTACTAGTACTATTATTAGGCCATACCCTTTCTTCAGAAAACTTAAGATAAGAAGCATTTTGAAATTCTTATTATTGAGATTTTATTTAAAAGGCAATGAGACATAAGGACAACATGTTTAATATTCCCCAAGAAGCTAGGTCAGAATTCCATAATCAGATAGTTTAGTATTTCTGCAAACAGCCATATGAATAAATTGGAATAAACTGCATGCCTTATGTTATTCAAATTTGGATTTTACAGTTATAGAGATAAATATATCCTAATATTCAAACATTAATATTGTTCTTATTGTTTTGATAAATTTTTGAAAATAGTTATTAAAGTTCATTCTTCTGATTATTTTTATATTAGTTCTTGTTTGCCACTCTAATACACACAGTGAGGTTTGTAAAATGGGACATGCTATGTTGAGTATTTTACACTGGGTGCATCAGAATTGACCTGTCAATATGTCAGTGTCTTATAGCTAATATTAACATTTTTATTTATTTTTATTATTTTATGTGTTTGAGTGTATTGCCTGCATGTATGTAAGTGCACCTGTGTCCTGCAATGTCCACAGAGGTCAGAAGAGGGTATCACCTCCTTTGGAACTGGAGTTATGAATTGTGTGCTGCTATGTGTATGCTGGGAATCAAACCCAGGTTCTCTGCAACTGCTGAGCCATCTTTCCAGCCCCAATATTAACATCTTTATGAACAATTTGCTACACTATTATTTTCAGTTAACAAGGCTTTTACTTCCTTTTCACATGTGTTTCCATATAATTTCATATCTTTTGTTTTATGCAACTAACTGGCTTTTTAGAAAATAAAGTTCTTTCTACAATTTCTTTTTGCTATGAAATTTAATTTTTTAAGCCTATTCCAGTCTGATAAGATAATTTTGGATCTTGACTTTGTCAGCTCAGTGTCTGCCATTGTCAAACATCAGACGTAACTTTGATCATCACGCCTTAATCCAATTAGCTGAGAAAAACATTGACAAGGATCGTGTCAAGGACAGATTAAACATCGTCTCTAATGAAGGTTAGTCAACACTATTTGAATAGTTACTCAGTTTATGATGATTCATCATACTGTATGACAATTCATGTTTCCATCTGAGATTTTTATTTGAGATCTTGCTGAAATTCACTTCTTATCTACCTATAGAAACCCTGTAGTACAGACTAATAATTTTTTTGAAGAAGTTAAGGCAGATCTCACCTAAATCTTAAAAAAAAAATTACTAAAGGCCTTTTGAAAAAACTACATGGAAAGTTACTACTGTAGAAGGTTCTTAAAATATATACATGTACACATATAAAAGGAGTGTAACTGAAGTTACCCTGTCATAGGGGGACAGTGCCCCTCCTAGACACCATAAGCTAGTAAATCAAAAGTCCAATACCAAGAATTGACTCTGTCTTTTGGGGTGACCAGGGATATACCATAGACCTTCAGAGAATACTGGATATTCCCATTGCTCTTGATTACCTGCTGGGAAATAATACAAATGTGAATTGTAGAGAAATCAAAGAAAAATCCAGCTGGTGTTGACCTTGAAGCTTTATCTCTAATGCCCAAATTTCATAGTGTTGAGAGGTAGTGGAAGACAAAGTAATTATCAGTTTTACTCAGCTGTGAATGCTGTGAGATACCCTAATAACTGGCCTGGCAAGATATGCATATTGGTACAACAGTGGCACAGATATTTTGGGATTAACCAACCACCTTCTGGTTGGGTTTAAGTTGAACTTCACAAGATGAAGACCATACCCTAGATTCTTTTTAAAAAAGTTTATTATTTTCTATTTTATGTGTATGAGTGTATTGTCTGCATGCATGTAAGAGCACCCACGTTATGCAATTGTCACGGAGGTCAGAAGAGGGTGTTGGATCCCCTGGGACTGGAGTTAGGAATGGTTGTTAGCTGTCATGTGGATGTTGGGAACGGAACCTGGGTCCTCTTAAAGAGCAACCAGTGGTCTTAACCACTAAGCAATCTCACCAGCTTGCCAATGTATTGCTTGCCTGTGTGTAAGTGCACCTGTGTCATCCAAAGCCCATGGAGTCAGAAGAGGGAGGGCTTTGGAACTAGAACTGGAGTTTTGGACTGTTGTTAGCTTCCATGTGGGTGCTGGGAATTGAATCCTGGTCCTCTCTTGACCACTGAGCTATCTTTCCAGGCCCCCAAGATTTTTATCAGGTCAAGGGTCTGTAGCAAGAGAGGTCACAAGTTGTAGATGAAACCCTCTACTGTTAGTCTGACAAATAGAAATAGTATTGAGTCAACTTTTAATATCTTGTGCTATACACATAGATTAATGTTTATTAATATAATATAACAATATAATATAAATCTCAAATCTTACCAGAGAAGCTTCTTCATATAGCAGATGATTAACACAGAGATCCACATCTGGTCAGAGAACAGAAAGCAAATTACAGAGGTGCTTGGCCCTAAATGACCACTTATTATGTATACCCTTTCCCCCAAGGCTTAAGGATCATTGCATAAGAGGGCACAGGAAAGTTGTAAGAGCCAGAGATGCTGCGTGACTACAAGGAAACTGTTTCCCAGATACAGCAAGGCAATTTCATCTATGTAGTCAGAGCATTTTTGACAGCATGCGCAAGACCTGGGCAAGTCTAATTCAAATAAAACCCAGTATAAGAGGAGGAAGTGGACAGGGAAGCCCTAGCCGAGGAACTATTGGCAATTGAACTATTGGCAACTGATAGCTGTTGGGAGAGGGAAAGTCAGTTTTCTTTAAGGATTGGATAACCGGAAGGTCCATGGTACAGACCCACACTCAAGGGCAATTGTGGAATACAAATTATACTCGATAGGGCTTAAAAAATAGAAGGCAGGAAGTGAGGGGGATAGAGAAGTGGGAATGAATTTGAGAGGAGATGGGAGAAGGGGTCCTGAGGGAGGGTGTCTGAATATGATAAAAATACATTGTATGGAATTCTCACAGAATCAATAAAATATTATTGTTTAAAGCCATGGTTGGTATCTTCTTCCCTTCTCTGAAAGTTATTGCAAAAATATGTCCTTATCTTTTCCTCAGACTACTAAGTCTATGTTTTACACCATATCTGTCATTAATTTCTTCTCCCACATTCGAAAATGGCATGTGTTCTTCTCCATTTTCACAACATTCCTTTTGTTAGTCATGAATTCTGAAAACTGTTTGAACTCCTTAGTATGCCCATATATTTTAAAATAGACATATAATTCAGTATCCTAACAAAGGCAATTTTAAAATAGAAGGGCAGGTGATGAGTAATTACAGCTAAAAGTCAGGTATAGTCCATGGTTCCTTCAGGCCAACCAGGATGCATTGTCACCCATAAGTGAAAGTTTCTGAGAGTCTTTTATTCCCTCTCTGAGAAATTGCCTTTTAGAATAGCCTCACCTGACTTGCTACACGTTAATGACCCAGGGATGAACTGATTGTTGTCCTCTATCAAAGAAGAGAATGAGAATTGTCACCTTACTCTCCACAACCCTCAATTTCATAATATCTGTTATGATAAAAAGGATATTTACTTCTGTGACTTTTCTTGCATTTACAATACTTCAATAAAAATGAGATTTTTTTTTCTGTCATGTGTATTCTGTAACTTCAGCTTACTCTGATTGTACATTTCTTGTATTTTACAAACATTCTCCAGTTACTATTTTTCCATTATCATTCAAATATCCTTGAAACATTTGAAGGCATCAGAAATGTCTACTGATCTATTTAGATATATCCTTCCATCATTTTGTTTGTTTTCTGTATTATTTGTAGGAGAAAAGTGGGAATATCTTTCTGAATAGTCTTGTAACTCTCTTGAGCTTTTTCTTATTTTAGAATCTCAGCCATGGTTGCATCTTTCCCTTTATTGGGAAATGTTCCCAATAAAATGTTCCCATCCTGACTTGCAAACACTTGAATAAACATAACATTTCTCTCAGTAGCTATCATGAGAAGTCTTCCTTTTGGAATTCTGTCATGTTCTACTCCCAATTTATCAGATGGTCAGAATTAATTTGAAGAAAATATCTGTTGTTATGGTGTATTCTAGTTAGTGACTTTTTCATCTATTAAGAGAGTCCATTGTAGTTTTCTTTTTTTTAAGTCTCATAATCCGTTATGAAAGTGAACGCCTCCTGAAGAATCTGCTACCAAAATGCAAATTTAGAGAAGCTTTCAAATAGTTGAAGTTATTCATTATGAAATGAAAACTGAGCAGAAAAGGAATGTGAGATGGCAATTCAACAGTTAATAATAGTGCTTTTCCTAAAAGTTATGATAATATATCATTTGCACAAAGAGCCCTAGAATCACTGAATATGAGACAGGGCAGAAATCAGGCCACTGCAAATGCATGGTGCCATTAACATGGGACATATTGCGTTAAAAGGAGTTGCTAAGGAGCTCCTATTTACTTCTTTTTGTTTCTGCACAGGATATTTGATATATTGTCTTAGAAGGACAAACCTAGCAGCACACTCAGTGTCTCTCCTCCCAGTCCGTCATTCTCCTACTCCTCAATAGAAGGAAGAGTGACTGGCCAACTAAGGGATATAGGTTAAAAACCCTGTGAGTGAAAAACCAGATTGCTGAAGCTGCATTGGTTTATATCTGGGATCTCTTATTGCTTTGGCCAGAGTCTGGTTTTGTGTCATCAGTGTGTTGCTTTTGCTACTTTAGCTGTGTAGTTAAGTTGAAATCAGGTATTGTAATACTCTGATTTTGATCTTATTTGCTCCAGGTTGCTTTGCTATTTAGAATCTGTTTTGTCTCGGTGTAGCCTGAAGTACATGGTGAGTTCAAGGCCAGCCTAGACTACATATCAAGATTCAAAAACAGAAGAAGAAACAGAACAAAAGAAAAGAGTCAGACCAAATACAAAACCCCAGCCTCATGCCTTGTTGGAAAAGGATACTGCAAAGATCTGGCACTTGGGCAATCCATTATTGGATTCTGGAGGTGTTTGGTTTATTCTTCCTTGTGGCAACTTATAAAGCAGTGTCTGAGAGGACATCAGGGTCTATTAGGGTTTCTAGGGTACTATTCTGTAGCTGATATTATCCAGGGCTGAGATTATAGAATGAGTTAGAAGACTTAATATATCCTCCAGTATGGTCTTTAAGTGTTTTAAAAGAGTATTTAGACCCTAATTTTTTGGACAACTAGTGATGACATTTATACTCTACATTGTACTTTTAGACTTCACTGGACCAAACCTAGAACGTGATTATGGGTGAAGTAAGGTTCTGGAAAAAAAAATTCACCTTGGAATTCACCTAAAAATAGCATTTGGCATGCTCTTTAGAGAAATGACATTTTCATATACTTTTGCTAATTCCCTCTTGGAACTTTAACTAAGAATTTTGGCAGACTGATTAGTCAAGGGTATTTTCTGAAGAAAAAAAAAAAGGAATAGTTCTGGAGGGATAATTGCACTAAAAGTAATTAAAACATTATTCAGCCATACTGGTTTTAATACAGTAGCAGTGTTTCCTCCTTAGCCAGGCAGATCAATGGGCTTCAATTAAAAGGCTAGAAACCTATCCAAATATGGTGTAATCATTTGCTATGTAATAGAGGTGGTATTGCAAATTAAGCAGATACAATGCATATTATTCATAATGTGATGCTGGCACACATTTGAACAGAAAACCTAAATTTAGACGAATTCTAATTAATTATTAATAATAATTAATTTAATAATTATTATTTAATTATTTTATAATTACTAATAATTAATAATTAATTAATTACTTTCTAAAATAAGGTTCCTATGTAGCATGGGATTTTTTAAATTCAGAATTTATTGAGTATTTATATGATGTGACGGATACTATGCTGTGTATTTTTAATGTGTATTCCATTTATTAATTCTAACTGTCCCATGAGGCATACGCAAGTAGCAATCACAGTTTATGATGAAGGAGCTAAAGCCCAGGTTAGATTAAATATTAGATGAGTGGAAACAAAACATAGCCCAAATTCAAGGTGAACAGTAGGGATGGCTGCCATGCTCCAGTCTGTTAACTAGTATGCCTTTTAAGATCTCTGTGAGTCTGCTGGTGAATGTGTATATCTACTGTTAACACAGAAGATAACTTTCAAAGCTTGACACTGAAAGCAAAAGTCATGAAAATACCCAACTACATAAGATTTAAACCTTCTCATATTGAAAAAAATTATCATAAATTAAGTAAGACAAATTAATGATATTTTAAATGTGTATGACAAGGTATTAACTATACAGAAGGCTCTTAAGAACGGCCTGAAACTTTGGGAGGAAAATGAGCAATAACATTAAGGCTACACATAAAAGAAGTGTAAATGGACCAAACTTGAAAAAAAAAATCAATCATGTTAGTAACTGAATTAATGAGAATAGAACCAAGGACATTAGTCCGCATCTTTATGTGGAATTGTGTAATTCTGGAGGCTTAACTTTAGGAAACTGATCAAAAGCAATATAATTTAATGTAATATTTAAAAGAATGTCTTAAATACAATAAAACTGCAAAATTCCTAATTTATTACAAAGTGAAAAGAAAGTATTAGGGTCCTAATCGTTTTTCTGTAAAGGCATAGATGTGCACATGAATAAAGATTGTGTTATGATATACAAGCTTTTAACAGTGATCATTTTCAAGAGGAAGGTTTAAGGTTGAATATATCTCTTTTCTTTATCTTTTCTCCCTATTTTGTAAGTAATTTGTCATGCATATGTGTTGAATAGGTATTAAGAAAGTAACATATCATATAGTGAGCTAAGCACTCAAATCCAAAGCCATTGCAAAGGATGATTTCCTTTATCTAAGTATTTTTAGCTGCAAAATTCAGTCACATGTGTCTCCCCATTGAATAGAAAAGTACACCAGGCAGGTTCCTGTTATAGTTTAAAATAACTTTATTTTTAAATTTTAAATTTAATTGCTTTGTGAAATTTAGAAATTGCATATACTCATGGGCTATCATGTACAGTTTGGCTGCATGAACTTTATTAAATTTCCAGTTCATTAATTTGGAGATTAAAGAAGTCTTTTCCAAAGAATCTTGAATAGGAAATCATTGGTGTTCCTTCCTTCTAGTTCTTTGGAACTTGTCATCCATTGTCCTTTTTGAGGAAAAAAAAAATGAAGTATCAACCCCAGTTGACCTAGAGAGCTCTGTCAGACAAAGTAGCTCTGAAGTCCAGTGCTACAACCAAGTGTTCATGTTGCTAACTTCAGCATCATCAGGCAGACTGTGAGCACAGACAAATGGTGATATGCGTGCCTCTGGCAACATCTCCAAACACCTTGTGTCGGGTTCTCCGTTCCGTGCCGTCATAGCCCAACCATTTGAGATCTTGCTCTTTGCTTAGTAATTCCAGCGGTTAGTTCACCCCCTTCGTAATTCATGTTACTTCCTCCATCAGTCCAAATGCAGTTCAGTTGCTTTAGTCCCTGGAGGAACATGCCCCTATTCTTTATAGCATATGAGTTTGCTACTTAGTTTCTGCTCTAAACTGTCTTCTGCAACTTTGTAAGTCATAACAGCATGAAGCTCCTGGACTGCCCTAAGAAATTGTGTTCTCAGCACACATTATGCCATCAACTTCAAAACTAACACAGCCTTTAAATGCTGTAATTCTGCATTCTTTCTCAGTCAGTTAAGATGATTTTGGCTTCCAGTTGTTACCTAGAAAATACTTTGGCATTAGCATCTCAGCACATAATTTCATTTAGTTTCCAGTTTCAAGGAGGACAGACCTAGAATGAGGATCTGCCTGGACTCTCTCCCTTCTTTCCTGCACCTCACACAGCCCTCTGTGAAATGCCTCCCATGCTGCATGTCCCCCACTTCCTGCCTCCTGCAATGAATTAAATGAATTTATGGGTTCCACTGCACTCTTAGCTTATACACTGTAAAAATTCACTGTAGAAAAATACTCAGAGAAGTTTTATAGACATACGTTTCTTCCCTATAGCCAATGGTCTTGTGGCTTTTAGACTTCAGAGGTTCTGGAATTCATGGACATTGAGAGCAATAAGAGCATAGAACCCATGGTCCCTGCTTTAAACTTCTATGTTCAGAAGCATATTTGTTGCTTTAATAAATAGTAAATGTAAGAAATTTCTATTTGTAATTACTACAAATATAATGTAGTTATCTTCTTTATAAAATACCACTGGAGCTTGTTTTTAAGAGGTAAAGTCTTTGAAGAGGAGAAATATTTCAGTGTCAATGGTTTATTTAAGGTTAAAATGTATCGCAGACTCTCTCCTTTTCTATTCCAAAAGCTGTTTTTGAGTATACAGACACAACCTGACTCGTTGTCTATTACATTCTGTTAACCACTGTGTACCTTATTTTCCTCACTTAAAAAAAAATAAAATAGAGGCAGTGCCTCATGGATTTGTCTCCAAGAATAAATAACATAAACCATTGTAGCACTCAATAAATAGAAACTGCTGTGTGCCCATTACTAAATCACAGCTATTGTACTGTGTGCATAAGCACTTTTCATTTTGGTTTCTGGTTAACACATTAATCTGCTGCCAGATGTTGGATGGTGCAGCCAATGTCAGAAGCAGACAAATTTGTTCCCTTGAGTACTCAGAGTCTTAAAGACAGTGTTCATACCAATAATAGGTAGCATATTAAATTTTTAAAATTATGAACAAGATATCAAAGAAGACATCATAAAATCCAGAAACACCCCTGGTCTGTCCCACCTGTTAACTCTGAATACTGCCTAATTAGTGTCTACTGTTCAGCTTGGTAGATCAAGTTCCCAAAGGGATGATATGAGGTGGGGCTTACACTGAGTCACAGTTTCTTCACACAGCCAAACTAGCCTTTGACCACACTTCTTCTTCATACTCCAGTTCTGGGCACCAAAGAACACACAAATATCATAGTGGCTCAGCAACTGGCTATGATTAAAATGGCACCACTAACACATACCCTGCTCTTCAATCTTCCAAAGCTGTGGAGATTTTTTTTTCATGTTTGTTATTTCTTTTTTATAATTTGAAAGCCATCCTTTCAGAAAACTGAAAGATAGTACTAAAAATTCGGTGGACAGTTTCCTGATTCTGATGATTAATAGATTATCTAGGATAAGTTTTGTAACTTAAATTTCATTATTAACTGTAATGAAATGCCCGAGCACAGGATATATTTCCTAGAGGAGGTAATACTGAGGCTAGCCCATTTTCCACGCTCTTCTTTAATGCAGTTGCCTTGGAGCATGATTTTAATATTCTATTTTCCGTATAAACCATGATTTTGAAATATATCCTTAAAAGTGGTTAAATCACTTGTATGTGATTTAATTATTCCTTTTCTGCTTGAATAAAACTAAGCATCTTCAAATCTACACTACCTATTTGGTTTCTATTGTTTACATTGTAGGTGTTATATAATTAATAGATGAAAATGGTAATGCTGCCTAAGGTGCCTAATAAGGCATCTGAGAAAATTCCATCTCCAAATTCATGTATGGGTTGTTTCATACAGGAAAGAGCCTGAATCACAATGAACTTAAGAGTGAAGAAGGATGAGCTGTTTTAAACTCTCCAGTGTAGTCATATGACACTGAGACACAACTGGATCTATTATCATGGGATGTAAGGGATGAGATGCTTGTGGTACATATCTCAGCAAGTGATGAGATGACTAAACTCTGAGTACAATGTTGAGTGAATGACTGATGAGCGTGAAGAGCTAGAGATAATGTAATTGCCATTATGGTGACACCAGTGTTCTGAACAAAGACCTCAGGACTAACATTCAACTTGAAAAACCAAATCCAGCTCCCACTCTCATCTTATGTGTTTCCTTTGTTTGTTCTTCTCTGGCCGCATTGCCTTGGTGCTGGTTCTTCCAAGTCCCTGCCTTTGACAGAGGCAGTTCCCTGAATCAATGGTAATTAGCATCAGTTCCCTGTGGCTCTTCCTAGATTTTTTTTTAAAGCAGAATAGCAATTTTTTCTTTAACATTTTCAACTGCTTTAATTTTCACTCCTGCTTTAAATTCTTCATTAACTTTAATTAAGTTTTCTCAGTGCTTAAATACCTATAAAACTTTCTTAATCATTTGATTTGCCAGCTCAGCTTTCTTAGTCTTACCTAGTTTTAAGATTGCTAAACCCAAAATTGTGTCTTAGAGATGATGTGAGCACAGAAGGGAAAATACTGATGGCACTGTTAGTTAAATTAATGATAGATTTGCTGGAAAAATCTCACACTTAGTGTTCTTTGTGTTCTATGCTGATAAGAGGCTAATAATTAAAAACCTTCATTTTAGATCCATTAAAAATATTTATAGTCTTCAAGTCCACTCTGGTTTTGGGCACAAGTATACCAAGTCTACAAGAAAAAGTACCTTACTGTTCTTTGTGAATTTTGTTGCTTACTTCAGAAAGTCTTTTCAAATTTTAGTTATGTAAGCCATTAATTATCTTCTTAAACCTGTTATTAGTTCTCTGATTATGAATCTAGAACTAGAAGTTGATTTTAAACATAAAGTATTCTATTTTCATTCCTTTTAGAGAACACTGTCCAAGAGCAAGGACTGGTTTGGAGATCCATCTACATTGTAATCTCCAGAGATGTTCACCAAATAGACATGAAATTTGTCTGTAAGATCATTCTTGTCATCTTATCCTAGCACAAGTCCAGACTCGAGGAAAGATAAGAATCCACATGCACATGCATCTGGTTCTGTTATCCCCAGAATGCTCATAGGCAATATTTGTTCTAATCCAATGGATGACATATTCTCCTGGCTCTAGAGAAGATTTTAATGCTCTTATGATACTGCTCTATGAATTATAGAAATGTGCCTTTCTATTTTCAAAATAAGTATTTGTTTTTGGAATGTGTTGTAAGATCTACCACAAATTGTCAAAAAGATATAGTTTGCATTATCTGAGGTTTCCTTGGGTCCAATTATTTACCATTTTTGTTCATAATATAACATACCCACACACAGGATAGGCTTAGTTACTACTTTTGAGGAAGTAGAGTAGAAATATTGATTGATTGCTCTTTGATTAGGAAGAAAACGCCCTATAGAATGGAATTTTATTAAAATAAAGACCAAGACCATTGATGAGTGTACTTATTATCAATCAACTGCTTTGGTCTATTTGTCTTACTTAGACTTCATGGTTTCTGAGATTTCCATAGGAAACATAATACTTTAACTGTAAGTCATAGAAGCATGAAAAGCAAGTTTTATAAATAGGGTCAGGTTTAGGTACTTTTAGAAAGCAATTCTTATCTGTAGAGTCAATGTAACTTTTTCCCTGTTTATGTTGAAGTTGCCTTATTTAATACCATTTGAGATAAAATTACTTACGTTGAAGCCATTGGAAAGAGTTTGATTCTTAAGAAGTCCTTAAGCATGAGGTTGGTATCTGTCTGACAAATCAGTAATTATACTGTATATCACTGAAGAAAGTTGTCCTCCAAAACCCAAGTGATTCTTGATGTTAGGAAGAAGATGTATACTAGGTTGATCCTATAGAAACAGAGTAGACTACTTCTTAAATAGATGCTCTTTTGTCTGGGTTGTGCACATTTGATATCCATATTTGAGACATAGTTGGACATAGTGTAACTGAGCAGGAAATATATCCAGCCAGTACGGTTACTAAATACAGATCAATGAGCTTGAGGTTGTCTTTCCATGGACATTTACAATGAGGTTCTCAAATTACATTGTCTCTTCAGGGTGGTTGGCACCAAAATAAAGATAACCACTCCAGTAACTGTAGGGTGCAAAGGTAATTCTCTTTGCCCTCCTTCTAAAGACTACAACATTCTGTTAATCAGGCCTTAAAACTCAGTGTTATCATTCACATGTTTCTTTAAAGACATTTTTTTAGCAGAGCACATATATCTGTTTGAGAACATATGTATATTTGAGATAATGGAATGTTTAAATTCCTAACATATTGGTTAGGAAATCCTAACCTATTCTTGATTTAAAACCATAGGTACTTCTAGTTAAGTGAGAAAATAGCCAGATTTGGCTTTTGAATTTGGATATTTAGCTACTGAATCTGTCTTTTCAGATAGCCCTGTCATTGCCACCATTCTATTTAGAGCTGTGACAAGAATCAAACAAAGGAAACACCACAGACTGCAGAGCAATTGAAAGTGTTAGCATTGAAAATGATTAATTCAACCCACTGAACTGGTTCCTTTTGAATAACAACTCCAAGTGCCTTAGGAATAAAGTGTCAGCGATCAACAGATATAGGACACAAGTAACTAACAATCCATCAAGAATAGGTAATTGCCAACTAAAATAGGTATGATGGTAGGACTGGAGAGAGCACAAGAACACTTTACTGACACTGGCATGATGAAAGTTTATTTTGTTGTTTTGAAGGTTGTAATGTCCACATTTGGTGGACAGAGCTTTCCTGACAGACGAGACAGCCCAGGTAAAGGTCTTGAAACAGAAAAGCCAAGCAGTTTTAGGAGGCAAAATGATCAGAGACTCATAGTCCATCCTCTGGTTTATAGCCAATTTGAGCCCATCCTGAGCTACATGTGACCCTGTCTCACACAACAAGCAAGTAAGCAAGCAAACTTTCTGAAAGAGGTCAAAGTGGAGCGAGAATGAAGAATGCTTATATGTTCTGATTCCGTTGTGAGATAATGATTACTTGATTTAGAAGGCTAACAAATAAGTATTTAAAAAGAAAAGCAGACAAGTTAAGGTTGTATTTGGCAGGCAAAACTGACCAATTGGAAAACGTGGGGAGGAAAGAAAGTGTCAGATGAAGAGTCCATGTTTGTTATCGAGCAATTTGTGGATGGTGCTAAGATGCAAGTGTGGTGGGATGGCAAGGAAGACAGCAGAAGTTTAGGTCAGTTTTACATTTGAAATGGCTGTGAAATATCTGAAGGACAGAGGGGACATAGCATACAAATCCTAAATCTGATTATGTTAAGTTATTGGGTTGTTTCATCAGTTAGGAATTTTAGTTTTAGGTAATAAAAGCCAAGTAAAGCAAATTCCCTCGCAAAAGAGATATAGCAAAGAATATTGGGAGATGCATAGATATTTCCAGAAATGCCTGTGTGGGAATAGCAAAGCTCCAGAATTTTCCCACGGAAGTCACCAGGGACTTAGTCACAAGGTCTTGCAGTTAGAATAGCACCAGCCTGAATGCTGGATTCAAGGAAGTGAACAGTCATCTCTCTCCCTTTGGAGAGTGTTGTTTCATGAAATGCAAAGTAAGGGAGCAATTAAGAAAGAATACCACCAATAATACTACCAATTTCAGAAGCTAACAACCACAGAGCCCTCGTTAAGTGCCAAGTCTAGCTTCAGCTGAATTGCATGGATAGCCCATCGAATCCACACCTAAACCCTAGGGAAGGAATTAACTGCAGTACTCATTTCAAAGATGAGGAACTTGAGAAGTTGAAATGTGAATCCTGTATGAAGTGGTCTCTGGATTCCGAGTTACATAAGGTGAAAGAATTCATTCTTTTAAGTTCACTCGTGACACCATATGACTAAAAGGCAGGAGAATAAGAATTTACACATTTCTGCTTTTGTCAACATGGATACAGCTCTGACTTTGAAAGTGTGTTCGCTTTTGAGCCCTAGGAAAAATAATTTAATGAAACTGAAAAGGAGGAAGGTTTATTTTGATTCTCCGTGTTTAAGATTTCGTACTAGGGCTCTCTGGCCCCAGTGCTTTTGATACAGGAAAAAAAGTGGGATTCCCCTTAAGGGTTCTTAGTCTCTTTCATGAAAGAATTTAAGAATGGACTTAAATGGAAACTTTTAACAATTTTAATACAATTTAAGTAAAAACCCATGGTGTAAGTAAACCATAAATCTCAGCAGCTGTCTTGAGCAGGAAAATGGAGGAGAGAATAAAAATATCGTGAAACCATGCTGGCATGGCGGTCAGACACTTGGCAGACAAGCAGCGACATGGTGAAGAGGGGAAGGGAGCTTTAGAGAACAGATAAAGAAATCCAAGATGTTGGGGCAGCCAAAGAGTTAGGGTTAGAAAAGAAATATAAAGAAGAAAAGGAGAGGTTCTGCTTTTCTGAAAACTTCAGAAAAAAAGGACAGGCTTAGGGAGACTTCATGTCTGTAACTTGGCCATAAGCATTGCACTAGGCAGCAGAATGGGATTCAAGTTAGGAAAAGTTCACCATCTCATTACCACACTAGTTATTAGCTTATCCCTTTTGCTTGACTTAAGGTGAACCCATCTTCCTAGGGGTAGTCCTGTGACAAGCTAATCTGGAAAAACTGGAATGTTCAGGTTCCAGCCAGGTCAGAATTTGCTATTCTCTTGACCAGTTCAAAGGAATACTTTTTTTGCTACTGTGACACTTTGGGGCTTGAGAGGTGGTAGCATTATTGGAGAACGTGATAGGGGAGGCTTCCTTCTCCATGGCAGTAGAGAAGCAAAGAAAAGCAGGAAGGGTTTATAATTACAGAATAACTTTCAAGGGCATGACCCAATGATCTAACTTCCTCTCCTAGATCTGGCCTCTAAGTTTCCATAACCTTATACTACATGGACTTCAGGAGATGGTCAAGATACAGACTAAATCACAAAAGAAGCTTCAAAATTGATACAGAGAGATTACAGAAGACTTTATAATAAGGGAAAGAGGCTATTTAGGTAACTTCTTTGAAAAATTTTATTTATTATTTTCATTTTATGTATATGAGTCTGTGTTACTTACGTGTATATAAGTGCACCCATTTCATGCCGTGCCCAAGGAGGTCAGGAGAGGGCATTGGATCTCCTGGAAATGGAATTACAGAAGGTTGTTGACCTCTATATGAGTGCTGGGAATTGAACCTAGGTCCTCTACAATAGCAGTCAGTGATCTTAACAGATGGGCCACATCTTCCTGTTTAGGCATTTTCTACATGATGTGTACTGAGAAGAGTAGAATCTTAAGGTTGTAGTTTAATAAGGTTCAACCTGCCAAGGAAATTTCCTCCCTCTTTTTTCCTCGCCTATTTTGTCCCTTCCTCCATCTGGGGATCACCTCCTTCACTCAGTTCTAAAATAAACTACTATATGCTTTTAGTGCAATATGAAAGTTTCTGCTACGTGTTCTTTTGAAGTTCCTTTTTTAAAACCTCATTCTTTATGTATTGATATGTACCCATAAACCAATCATCCAAGCTTGTTTATCAATAAATTTAGATACCTTGAGTTGTTAGTGCTCAGTATAATGTAAACATGCAGTTAAATAAGTAATGTCTTATATTATTTGTAGAAGAGGATAAAAAAATTAGTAAACATTTCCATGATTTTTTTTTTACCTTGTTAAACAAAGTGGATTTCTTTGATTTGTACCAGAAAAAATACCTGTAAAATAGCTATGAAACTTAAATTTGTAAAATCTAATCACATTTTTATTTAGTAAGTATTGATATTGTTGTGTAAAGCTTGTCTTTAAAAACCAGCTGCTGTATTGAGAACTGAATATTAAACCAAAATAATTCACAGTGTTGCCAATTATTCTATCTCACAGTGGTGGTTAGAGAGCATTTGGAAATTGGCCATAACCTATAATATGTGCATGGTAGATTCAGTCTCTCAGAGTAAAGATCCAGGCAAATGTCTGCTCCAAGTCAAATATGAACTATACTCTGAAAACTAAGAAGTGTTTTCATGAGATCTTGATTGAATAGACTGATTTTTCAAAAGAGGAGAAATCACCTTTTGCTGCATGACTTAGGAGCTTGGGGAGATATCATGTCTGCCCATGGAAAACACTGCCATATGGCTGTGATATCAGACATTTTTAATCCTTGAAAATTAGATTTTGAAGTAGAAAAGTCAGTGGATGACATGGATTCTCAAGCTTTGTCTTTGTTTGTTTCAAAATATTCAACCAGTTTATAATGAGAAGGGGAGGGTTTATTAGCAAAATATGAGGCTGCTGCTATGAGAGATTTATGTTTAGAACTTTGAATCATCCATAAAAATATATTAATATGGAAAGTCATTCTACAGATAAAAACCAGATTCATTTGTCATTAATCCTCAAGGACATATTTTGGAATTATAGCCTTGTTCAAGATGCCAACTAATATAAGATTCACCACTGAATTAATAAACATGTTTCTAAAAAAGGAGAAACAATATACTAGATGTAAAATTTTTAACCAATCTCATTTGACTTAAGTCATTTGGCCCAGACAGAATCAGAAGTTGAGTGTGAACCTTCTCCACTTTCACACCCTTGCCTTCAACATGACCTTTGGTTTCCTTTTAGCCCCAGGCAATGACCTCCACCTCTTTACCTTAGGACTGATGATTTAAAAGCTTGTTAAAGAACACCAGGTGTTGTTTGTATTTCCTATTTGGTTGGATTTACAGTTCCAATTTTTCCATAATAAATGTACATATTGCTGGATATTAGTTTCTCCTAACTACCAGAATCTTTTGACAGTGACTGAGTTTATTCTAATGAAACTCTATATATCTCAGGAACTTCTCCAAGCTTTTTGGAAATCCTGTGATTTATCTAAGAGATTAGACAATTTCTGTCATCTCTACTTATCCTTTCACATGTAGATTATATGATTTTGTTACAGCTCTATATGGATATAAATTTAATATAAATGTATGCCTAGACATGCCTATTTACAAACAATTTTAATTAAATGTGTGTATCTTCTTTCATAGACATTATAAACACTTAACTTTAGAATTAAAAGATAATATTGGTGTACATTTATTTCCCTACAATGATTCTCTGCCTAAAACAATATTAATAATACTGTTAACTAATGTCTGATATTGTTTTCTGTATGTCAGATGCACTTGTTTGCACTCAATTAACTCACATACTCCTCATACTGACTCTGTTGACACCCTCAATTTATAGATGAGCCACAAGAGATCTGCGGATTTCACAAGGTCATAACTCCAATGTGGATGGAGCTAGAAAAGGTTTCTGACTCCAGGCTGCCACATTCTTGACCCCAAATGATACGGCCTCTTATTAAATATTAGCTGATTTCATGTCCATCTCTGTCTTCTTTTGTGTAACAGCCCTTAATCTGAAAGTTGCATCAGGCTATTGCCTCTTTCACTGCCATTTTATTTCATGATAAGACATAAAATGCAGGGTCTGCAGAGATGGCTTAGTGGTTAAGAGCACTGGCTGCTCTTGCAGAGGACCTGAGTTCAGTTCACAGCACCCACATAGCGGCTAACAACTATCAGTGATTTCAGTTCCAGGGAATCTGACATCCTCTTCTGACCTCTGAGGGCATTGCACCACATGAGTGCACTTCCATACATGCAAGTAATATACTCATACACATAAAACAGAAATGATAAAAACATGAAAAATGCGTGATATTTACCAATGAAAATAGTATCACTATGGTGACAAAGAGAATAGCATCAACTGCTTTCAGCACAGAACCAAGTTATGCATGTTCTCACTGACATCTACTGTAATGTACATATTTTTAAAAAATCAGTATATGGCAAATGACATAAAGTAATAATTAATGACACAAAGTAATAATAAGAAAAGCATTAACAGCCACCCTTTATTTCACTGTTCTGTATGTATTAAGCATACATACACACAGAAACATTCAGTGTTCTGTATGTGACATGTGAGAGCCCCCATTCAGCACCTAGTTATCATCTCCAGTTTAATGTTATCTCATTTGCCTTTGGGGTAGCATTGTTCCTACCAAGTCTCCAACTAGACATGGCCCATCATTGTTTGGCATGCAAAATATAAAAGGACAGCAGCTTAAGGACTGCAAATGATTTGTTTTCCCAAGCAGGCATATCACCATTGCTTGATCATAGCTTTGATTTTCTTCCATTTTTGCATCAACTCTTGCTGTATCTTCTACTCATTTCACCTCTTCATGTTTCACCTGCCTCCCAGTCTGACTACAGAATCTTCTCATTCAATAGTAAAAAGAACTCTTGTGGACAAATGACTTTAAATGAATTTGGAGGTACCCCCGCCCCCATTTTTTAAACAAAAGTAATGAGAATTTTTAAACTTCATTTTTTTTGTCATTAGAAAGTAGTAGGACTACTTGTCTGAGGTGTGAAGATTAAATGGAATAATGTGTGAAAAATGCCTCATGGGATACCTGATATAAAACAGGAGCTTCTCCATGAAGTTTTCTGTGTTTTCAACATAAGAGAGCTTGCTTTCTCCCTTGAAAAATGCTCTGTACCATATTTACTATATGACACATGCTATATTATTATTTATTTTTTATTTTTATTAGTAATGCCCATATCTTCTTAGTAAATAAAGCAAAACTTCTTGAAGCCAGTGGCCCTCGGCTATATTTAGTATTTGTTTCCACTGGACTAAAATATATGTTATTCTAGCATTTAAGCCAACTTGAATTTATCTCACAGATTTTCAGACTTTATTTTGTGTTCAGAGCAATAGACAGTCAGTTCAAAGGTTTTATTGAATAGTCACAGATCATTGCACCAGGGACAAAGAGAGCAAGTAAATAGATCTAGTTGAGGGAAACTGAGAAAGTAAAGCATTTCCCATTGCTAACAAAACACTGGAATGGTATAATTGAAAATTAAATGTGAGTTGATATCAACAATGTCTCCTTTTGAAATAAATGGGAAATAAAGCAGTTGATCATGGAATTTTTAAAATTGTGTTTTTTATTATCTTTGATTATATGTAGGTGTCTGAGTCTGCGTGTAGCTATGTGCACATGAATACAGGTGCCTGTAGAGGCCAGAAACATCAGATGCCCAGAGCTGGAACCACTGGCTGCCAGTATGGGTGCTGGGAACTGAACTCATGTCCTCTGTGAGACCATTACATGCTCTTAACTGCTGTGCCATCTCTCCAGCTCCAAAATGACATTTTTAACTGGCTGTGCTTATATACAATTTTTTGGAAATTTTGATTACATCTTAGACTACATTGAGGGCCACATTAAAGAATGAAAGCTTTTTTTGGATAGAAGCATTTACACTTTTTGAAACATGCTACCCACCAGTATGCTCTTTTATCTGAGGGTCAGGATTTCTTATTCTTGTTTATGGATATGACAGTATACCTAATATAAGTTCATGGTCCTGCACACTTGAAGTTCAAAACTGATTGACTGCATCTGGCAAGGGCTTTGCCCTGGGTACTATGAAGAATGGCTACTAAAGAAGGAGCATGTGAAAAAAGGCAAGATAAAGGGGAGCCTCCTTTAGAGCAACTTACTCTCACCATAAGCTGATCTACTCCCAACAAGCTCTATCTTAAGACTTGACAAAAATCCATGGAGAAAGACATTACTTTCTGTTACTTTTTTAACCTGCATATCAATGTTTATTGGAGCATTAATCACAATAGCCACATTAGCCAAGTTTTATTTAAACAAATGAATGTCTAAAAGAAATGTTAATATCCCAAATGGATTTTTTTTTTTACTTCTTCAGAATTTCATACAGGGGCGTGTGTGTGTGTGTGTGTGTGTGTGTGTGTGTGTGTGTGTGTAATGCTCTTAGCCCATTTAGTAGTGCTCCTCTGTTTAAGGCTGATTTATGGGATTGGATGTTATCTATCAAGGAGTTCACCCCTGAAGAAAATGGTTTTCCCTCCCGCAACATCCATCAATTGCCTATAGATAACCATCTAGAGTGAGAACTCTGTGAAATCCCCTCATCCACATTAGTGTGTTACCTGGTGTTGTTTATGCACATCTCCTGTAGACAACTATTTGTGGAGATTCCATGGGTGCAGCTTTCCTGTCATGTCTAGAGTATACTGTTCAGCAGCAGGAATCTTGGTTTTGTGGTTCTTACAATCTTTCTGTCCTTCTTCAAGATGTTTTCTGAGCCTTAGGTGTAGGAGTTGCATTTTAGATGTATCTGTCAAGTGGGGCTATGCTCCCCATGATCTCTTATTCTTTGCATTTTCACTAGTCATGGAACTTTGTAATAGTTTCCATCTCTTGCAAAAAGAAGCTTCTTTGATGAATCTTGAGAGCTATACTTATTTTTGAATATAAGGAAAAGTATTTAGAATATGGTAAGAAATTACATTGGTTTAGGTCAGTGGGACTAGTAGGTTGTTCTCTAGAGTCTATGACCTCTCCAACCATGGCTGTGTTTACAGTACCAGACATGGATTCCTGCCTATTTACTGAGCCTTAAGTCTATTAGATAGATAGCTATTGCTTTCCCCCAAGATAAAAATGCCATTATGGGAGCAATTGAGATATTTTTCCCAACCAGTCAATCATTGTGATTTGTAGACTTTATAGCAGGGTAGGACCATTGATAATTTGAGGGACTTTTGCCTTTGGCAGCTTGCACAGCAGCTTCTGAATCTATGAGAGCTAGTCTTCAGGGAGGGAGCTTCCAAGGCTGTTTCAGCTCAATTTCTTCAAGTGCTGTGGCCAATCTATATAGTATCTTGTCATCAGCTATAGGATCTTACCTTCAAGTTCTGAGAGACGACCAAATGCTATGGAAATAGCCTGTATTATTTTTGGAGTCTCTTAGACTACCCTGGACAACAACTCAAAGGGAGATTTCCCTGGCCCTGGCACTATGACTTTTGTTATATAGCCTTCAACTATATGCATGTTCTCATATATACATATTATATGTGTATTTTTAAATAACAAACCCATGGAATAACATATTTCTGATAGGTTTTCATGTGTCTTTACCATCATTTATCTCTTAATCGCTTCTTAAAGTAGCACCCCCAACACCACTACCACAATGCCAGATATATTCATGAGTTTCAGGGAAGAAAAATTGCTTTCAAACTGTAATATTTGTCAAAGAAAGCCTAAAATATAGATTAATCAGAACTCCTCATGAACCATCACTATCTGATGCAATTGAAATGAGTAGTGCTGGGACAGGAGATGGGGAGATCAGAGACGGAGATAGTGATGTTTCGAAAGAGGTTGATGAGAAACACGTTTGCGAAGAATCAGAGAACTTCATGCCGTGCACATGCTAATATATATTCTTATAGGGACACAGAGAAGACAACAGAGAGCAGAGACAGGAGAGAATGTAGTGACGTTTGCACATAGATGAATATACATGATGTATAGGTACCAAACTGGTTGAAATCTTTGCAAACATTAATTCATCCTGTTTCTATCTCCAGAACACAAGCAATCTTGCTCTTTTTCCACTTCAAAATAGCAATTTCCTTCTTGGTTATTCTCACTTATCATAGATATTCTCCCTCCCATGGCAGAAGAAATGCAATGTGTATAACCACAAACACCGTGACCCCTACTTCTTATCATTCATGTAAATAGAACTTCCAGCCACTAATTACATAATGAGCTATTACAGATTCCCATTAATTGTGCTGAATTGTTTTGAAACTTCTATTTTCTCTCTAGCTTTTGTAAAATGTATCCTTTTGATGGACTAGGCTCAAAGTGGGGCTGTTGAAGAGATTTCATGTCCCACATTCTTCAACTGCTCTATTATGGCTGGTATGCTCTGGTTATGTGTTAATAGTTTTTTGACATCTGAAATAACAGCCCCATTTGAGCCACATGGAGTGATTTTATCTCAAAGGGATTCAGCCTTAAATACAGATGGGCTTGTCGGCATGGTCTAGATGACATTTTTATAACCTGTAATGTTCTTCAGCAAGATGTGGTTAATGATCCTTCACATCATGCAGCCAGCAAGCACTTAGTTCCTGGTGGAAGGTCTCATTCACACTACAGTTTGAGAGCCCATTGAACACAAAGTGATTACTGTGGGAATCAGCTAATGGCAATCTAGACATTGCCACATTATTCATTTTATCATGGATAGGATTAATTCCAGTATTGTAAACTCCTATTTGTACCCATGTCATACTATTCACACTTAGTTCACTTCAACCTTTCACTTTGGACAGCTATGTTGCCAACTATGTTCTTGGTGGGAAAATAATATCCCCCTGACCATGCCTCCTCTTGTCTGTCTGTAGCTTTGAAATGAACTGGGTCTGCTGGAGACTAGCTCCCAGAAGTTTTATAGCTCCTCTTCCCAATATCATGACACTATTAAGAAAATTTTTATGAAGGAAACAGAGGCACTGAGGAATAAGTTACTTGAGATGTGCTGTATTTATGGCATTTCTGTTTGCCTCTGCATACTCACAGAGATGTTCCCTCTGGGCTTTTGAGGGCAACAATGCTGGCAATAAATTCAATAAACGGTTGTTGAACATTTGTGTTGGACATGGCACTATGACATAGGGTAGGAAAATACCTCGTACAGTTCGTAATGTGTAAAAACAGATGGCATTGTTTGCAAAGGCACTTTCATGCCAAACAAAAGCAGTGCTGTAAAGAGAGATGTGAGTAAAGTGGTATAGTTATTTTTAAATGGCAGGAAAAGAGAAAGTACTACAGAGTTTTATCTGGACAAGAACTTGAAATGAGTTCCAATGTTTGTTAGCAGAAGAGAAGGCAGGTGTTCTTTTGAGGCTGTTTGAAGTGTTCAGACAATTTTGGGTGGGTGGATGCTGTGCTTCAGGAATCCAGTGTGAATCTCCGGTAGACCACGTGGCCAGAATAGATTGCACAGTGAGATTTAATGGCAAGTGAGGTGAATAGGTGGTAAGTCCTATGTGGAGTACAAATCTGGGATGGAGGCACCTGGAAGGTCAGCTAGAGAAGACTGACCTTTGCCTCATTGGCCTGGGGAGACAAGGGAGTCATGGGATTCTCTTGATGCTGCAGAGCAGTCACTCTAGTCACTGGAGATTCCCAGAGGTGAATTACAAAGCTTGCATATTAGATGAAGGGATACAGCCTACAGGTGTGGAAGGGAAAACTATATGGGAAAATATTCAGAAACTGAAAACTCTGTTTGATGAGAACTTTATATATATTCAGGGAAGGCATGAGTGACTCCAACGGTATCTAGACTGGGATGGTGTTGCCCTGTCTATAGTGTCTTGACATCTATAAACACAGAGCAGAAGCAACATGGGCATGAAAGAAAAACAGGAAAATGCTATTTAGTCCACACTGGTCCTCCATACCTAACTGTTGTTCTTTGACCTTCTGCTACTATGTATGCCCTTCCTTCTCATTCTGTAGTACCTTCAGCCTATCCTATGATACTGCTTACCAAGGGTTCCTTTCCATTACCCTGACCTGCCTCTTGAAAGTACCTGTCTTTCTACATGCCTATATACTGGCAATCTTTCATGAAGCTTGGTAACTGGTAAAATTGTCTATGTTAATCTGTTAATGTGTTAGTGGGCTAAGCTCTCAGAGCTTTACACTCAACCACTTGATTAATCCAAATCATTATGTGAATTGCAGAAATCTCTATCTTATGCCAGAAAAGGAGGAAGGTGTGTGTAGGTTTCTGTATTATATAAGATGTGCCTTTTTTGGTCAGTAAATGGAGCTAGGATTTCCTAGAGAGAAAGCAAGGGATAGAAATGGTGTGGAATCAATCAGTGATGTTTAGGCAATGTAGGATTACAAAGTCAAACCAAAAAACAAATCCATTTTTACATATGAATGTATGTGTGTGTGATATGTATATATGTGTGTCTATCTGTGCTCATTTGTATGGGGGTGCAGACAGAGGCTAGCATTTGGTGCTGGGTGCCTTCCCAGATTGCTGTCCGCTTTATGTAGGGAGACAATGTCTTTTGCTGAATCTCAACTCACTGATTTGGCTAATCTAGTTAGCTATATATAATATATAATATAATATATAAATATATAACTATATAAATATCCCAGTTTCCCTTTCTCTGTATATAACTATATAAATATCCCAGTTTCCCTTTCTCTGCTTCTGAAACTCTAGGATTATAGACTGGTCACTACACCCATCAAGCATTTAGATGGGTGCTATGGATCAGAAATTCTGTCCGTCCTCTTGCCTAGTGAGCACTTTATACACTGAGCCAACACTTCAGCTCCTAAAACTGAATAAGTGACAAATATTAAAAAGTATCCTAATAATCTGGAGAGATGGCTCAATGGCTAAAGCACTTCTTTTGCAAGCATAGGAGTCATTAAGAGCCTCAGCACCCATGTAAATACCAGGAAGGCATTGTTGCCTGCCTGTAATACCAGAATATGGAAGACAGACTGACAAGAGTAGCTAAAATGGTGAACTTTGGCTAAAGACTTTGCCATATAAGGGGGAGAATGATTGGAGACAACACATAAGATTGAACTCTAACCTCCACTCAGCTGCATGTATATTAACAAGACACATGCGTACATGTGTGTGTGCATGTGCGTGCATGCACACTCAAACACATGAAAATGTCATATGTATACTTTTGTTAAAGAAATAGTGTGGTACAAAGTGTTTATATTGTATTTTCACTACCAAAATGTATTTCTAATATGAAAAATGATCGTGGAAATAAAGTTCGAGGAGCAGGAAGAACAGAAAATTAATATCCCTTCTAACAATAGGTTATTTCTGCAAAGATTTCTGTTTCTTTCCCAAGCGCTATCAGGTAGATTTGCATCATCAAACTTCAAGACTGTAATTGCTCATGTTGCATACTTCTGTAATACAGGAATCATGTTCCCTCCTGCTGAAATGAAGCCACCTCAGGGGCAGATGGTAATGACCACTTGAAAGAACATAGACTGCTATAAACAGATTAAGCGTAGAAGTGACACAGATTATGAGAGACTTCCAGGGACTTTGAGGCAACTAGAACATAATTACACAAATTAAATTTGGCCTAAACAACAGACTAATGCTTCTTTCTTTGCCACATGTTTCAGAGAGACATGAATGTTCCATGTTCCAATTTGTTGTGCAAGGAGAAACAGACATTTTTAAGCAAAGCAGCCATTTGTAAAACCAATTTGTATTTGCCTTTAGTATGTTTGATATTTAGAGATATCAAAAGTCCTTATTTATGTATTTGGTTTTGATTGAATTTATCTATTGCTATATAATTGTGGCAAAATAGACATGACAAAAGTTGCCATTTTTTATGACTTTTAAAGTTTTGGTGGCATTAAGTGTATTCACTTTATTGCACAGCTGTCACTACAATTCACTAGCATTGTAAGGGTCTTATTTTATGTTTCCTAGTGATATATATATATATATATATATATATATATATATATGATTTTACAGGCATAAAGGATCATGATTTCAGTTTTCTTTTTTTTCTTGTCATCATCTACTCATACTCTCCCCAGTTTATAATTCATGATATTTCAAAAACAGGTTTCCAGTTTAAAATGTATGTCCCCTGGAAGATGAACCACACATTTAACAAATCAGGAAGTGGCACACAGATTTGCAAAACAAACACAGAGGATGGGAAATGATTGGCCTATTGAGGGCTGCCTCCCTGCTGCTTTCCCTAAGAGCTTGCTATAACTGCACTGATATGGTCTACCGTGGAGAATTGACATTGTCATCCTTTACAGTACTTTCTTGGAGCTACTGTAAGAGGAAAATACTCTCAAGTTCCAGAGAAGTAAAGCCAAGACTTCTAGTTTTAATTCTTCTAAAGAATTTTAGCATTAATTCATTTATTAAGATGAAAACACCTGACTCTGTGTGTTCTGCACAGATACAGAGTGAGAAATGTGCATGTAGTCCAGGGCAATGAGTAAATAGAAGGACTGAGCTCAGTGTGATCATTTTTTTATTAATTGAACATACAGTACAGTAGAATATTGTTAAAGTGATTTTTTTTCGAATCACCATCATTTAGTTCTGAATTTAAGTAATTTTTCTCTCTAGGAAAGAGAGAAAATTGCTATATCTAACCAATAAAGGTGGTAATCACATTTCATAAAATTTTGGGGGGAATTCTACAATGCTATGGACTTTGGGTTAACTATCATTATGCACAGATGTGGAAGTGAGAACTTCCTTCAGTGATGCAGTTAGACCTGTAGGTTCATACTGCTCAGATCATGGTCTGCAAATCAGAATCACCTGTGACATTATTAGAAATACACACATCACAGCAAACTCTAGACCAACTTTGTTAGACTGTACCTTTTTCCTCATTGTGTTTAGAGAATTTCGTGCAGTGTATTTTTGCCACACTCCTTCCCTCCCTCATCTCTCTTCCCTCATTCACTCCTTCTCTAGCCACCCAGCTTTGTGTCCTCTTTATTTTTTAAACACATCAAGTTCAATTTGTATGGCCTATATGTATGTGAACATCAATAGAACATGATCCACCCATCAACAGTCACAACCTTAAAAAACTACTTTTGAGAAAGAGACCAAGGAAACACTCCTGTGCACAATAGCCTAAAAAAAGTGGGGGGTTAAACTTAGTTGAGGACACTAAAGAACTCTACAATGAAAACTTTGAACCTTTAGAGATAGAGATTGAGGAAGACATGAGGAAATGGAAAGGCCTCCTCATGCTCATGGATTGGTAGAATTAGTATTGTGAAAATGACCATCCTACCCAAAATAATTTATATATTCAAGGCAATTCCAATCAATATTCCTATGACATTCTCCACAGATGTAGCAAAACATTCTATAATTCGTGTGGAATCACAAAAGACACAAGATAGCCAAAACAATCCTCAGCAAGAAGAGCAATGCTGTGGGGATTTCCAGATTTCAAACATATGACAGAGTTATAGTGGTATAAACAGTAGGGTTTTGGCACAGAAAAGACATTTAGATCAATGAAGCAAATTGGAAGACCCAAACATGAGTGCACACAATTTTAGCCACCTGGTATTTGGCAAAGAATACACATCGCAGGAAAGCGACCATCTTCACAAATGGTCTTGGGAAAAATGGATCTCTAGGTGTGTAGAAGAATGAAATTAGGTCAATATCTATCACCTTGCATAAAAGTCAATTTTAAATGATTAAACACCTCACCGAAACTTGAAATGTTGAAACAGAAGAAAACCTAGGCAGCATCCTACAAGATATAGTATAGGAAAGAACTTTTTCTTTCTTCCTTCCTTCCTTTGTTCCTTTCTTTTATTTCATTTAAAATCTATTGATTTATATATTCTTATTTTATGAGTATGAATGTTTTGCCCGCATGTATGTAAATGCACATGCGGAGGCCATAAGAAGGCATTAGATCCCCTAGAACTTGAATAAAAGACATGTGTTAGCCACTGTATGGGTCATATGTAAGAGAAATCAGTGCTCTTAACTGTTGATCCATCTCTCCAGTCCTGAAAGGACTTTTAAAACCAGACTTCAGTGGCTTGAGAAATAAGGTCTACAATTGACAAATGGGACCTGATTAAACTAAAAAGATTTTGTGCAGCAAAGGGAATGACTGATCGAATGAAGAGGAAGCCCACAGAGTGGGAGAAAATCATTGCCAACTATGCATCTGATAGAGGGTTAATATTAAGAATTTATAAAAATTCCCAAGACCCTACAAAGAATCAAGAAAATAAATGACCCAATTACAATCTGGGATAAGGAGTTGAACAGATATCTGTCAAGAAAAGAAATAAAAATGCCTAGGAAATGCTTTTAAAGTACTCAACATTCCTAGTAATCAGTGAAATACATATCAAAACTACTTTAAGATTATGCCTTACTCCTGTCAGAATGGCTATAATCAATAGAACAAATGTTACCAAATGCTGGGGAGGATGTGGGGAAAGAAGGGCCCTTCCTTCCTCTTGGTAGGGTTACAAATCATGCAACCACTGTGGAAATCAGTATGGAGAACTACTAAAAAAAACTAGAAAATGAACCCACCACATGATCTAGTTATAGCATCCTGGCATATACCCAAAGTGCTCATCCGACTGCAGAGATCCTTTCTCAGCGCTGTTTGTTGCTATTTTTTTTCACAAAAGCTAAGAAATGGAAAGGTTCTACATGTTCTTTAACCAATGAATGGAAATGAAAATAAGGTACATTTATACAATGGAGTCCTACCCAGTGGTAAAGAGATGAAATTTGCCAGTAAATGGACGGAACTAGAAACTGTTAAATGAAGTAAAGTAACACAGATTCAAACGAGCAATGTACATTTACCCTCATTTGTGAGTCTTAGGTGAAATCTTTAGGGAGGGAATAGAAGGGACCATATGAGGGAAAAGAAAGGAGAGAGAAATAATATTTAGGTGGTGTCAAAACCATATATAGCCATGTATAAGGCTATATAACAAGAAATACAGTGCCAAGCAAGGGAAATCTTCCTTTGAGTTTTTGGTCAAGGTAGTTCAGACGACTCCTAAAATAATACGGGCTATTGCCACAGACCTTGATGGTCTCCCAGAATTGAAGGTAACCCCCTATTGCTGAAGACAGGACATAATTTGGACACAAGACTTGGAACATTTGAATTAGAAGCCTCATCTCTGCAGGACAGCTCTCACAGTATCAGAAGATATGGTGCAAACTTCCAAGGAAGAAAAAAAAGTCAATGATCCCACTCAGATGTAAAGTATAAGAGCCACAACAATGATTGGCCCAGAAAACAATCCCTATTGGTGCCACAGTGGCACTTTTATGCTAGGCATAATCAACAACTGTCTAATTGTTCTTAAGGCCTACTCAATGGGAGGGAACTCATGTGTAGTATTGTAAACATAGCCAAATACACAGGGATGGAGATGACACAGACCCTAGAAAAACACTTACTTTTGTCACATCCCTAGGCCTACAGAATTTCATACTGTATTCTAAATATGTATCCTTATATTTACAGACAAGTGTACTTCTCACCACTCATTAAAGAAAATTCTTCTTGCAGTAGATGGAGACTAATATGAAGTTCCATAACTGGTTAAATGCAGAGAATGTGTGTCTGCGAGGGTCCACCTTTGTGTGAAACCTCTTTAATACAATCTCTACACCTAAGGCTCAAGGAACATAGCGAATAGGGGGCAACAAGATTATTAATGTATCTCTTAACTCACCAATGAAGCTTCCTCATGAAACAGATGGTGATTAACACAGAAAGCCATAACTGGCCAAAATGCAGAGAATAAGAGATTACAGAGTGCTTATCCCTGAATAACAAAACTATATCAAACTTCTCCCACCTAAGACTCAGGGACCATTATAGAATTGGGGGTAGAAAGATTGTGAGAGCCAAAGGTGAATGATAACCAAAAGGAAACTGAGGTTTCTACACAGCTTGGAAGTTACTCATATGAACGCACAACAGTGGTAACAGCATGCACAAACCCACATAGAATCAAGCCAGACAAAATCTGAGCATAGAGGCGGAGAAGTGGGTAAGAACCCCAAATTTTAGCTGAGGAACTATTGGCAAATGATAAATATTGGCAGAGGGAGAGTTGATTATCTTTAAGGGTGTGGTCAGCCAGGCTCTAACAGATGGACCCACACATATGGGAACACAGCTTGAGTAGACTGACCTTAACATATATGACACTATACATGAAATATAGTGGGGGACCTGTAAGAGGAGTGCTGACAGAGAAGGGTGCCTGAGTATAATAAAAATATATTGAATGAAATTCAATAAAAATAAAAAATAAAAAGAATTCTCCCCCCCCCTCGCTCTCTTTCTCCCAGCAGGTATCAATAGCCCATAGCACCAAAACTAGGGATAGCTCGCCTTCCATGGTTGGGTTTTTTGTCTGACTTGAGCTTACACAAATTTTTTGCATCTTCTCTATTTTCTGTGAGGTCATATGTGCATCTGTCCTATTGTGTCTGGAAAGCACTTTTTTGTTGTAGTATTGTAGTCATCCATCACCTATGTCTCTTACAATATTTCTGCCCTCTCTTGCACAATGATCCCTAAGAACTTGGAGGAGGAGTTATGAAACAGGTGTCCCATTTAGGATTAAGTGTAGAATATCCTCTTTAAAAGAATCTTTGTGTACTTTAACCACTATACACAAACAGAACAGAAAGCTATCTGTCCTTTTTCTGTCTCTGTCTGTCTCTTCTGTCTCACTCTCTCTCTCTCTCTCTCTCTCTCTGTCTCTTTCTCTGTCTCTCTCTTTCTCTATGTATGTTAGAACCTGGAATGATTTATAAATTGTTTTTCAAATTGTATAAATATCAACAGCGTCTCATCACTGATGTTGCCATTTGGATATAAATGATTAAAAGGAAGTAATAAACATCGGAATTTGAAATATATGCTCCATTTGACCCAACGTAGTAAGCTAAAGAATTTTTTTTAAAACCTGAATATTGTACATAGAACTTAATGTGATAATTTATTCAATAATTTTAGAGTTTCAAATAATTGGCAATGACATATTCCCCCAATATGAAATTTGTGCCCTAACTTATGATACATACATAAAGGGAATAATATATTGCTAATAAATTTGTATTAGTGATATGTATGTATTAAAATATAGAGTTTTACTTATAGTTACATTAATCATTGAAAAAGAAGTGATTCAACACTATATAGGTTTTTGTCATTAAAAAAACATAGCTGTTTGTTCAAGGAGAAGGAATGAAGATAAACAATAACAATGATTGTTATTAAGTAGCAAACAGGTTGCAGACTTATTTTCTTATTCTCATTTTCTTCTTATTTAACTTCACATTTTCTTTAAAAAATTGGGGCTTATTTACTTATTTATTTAATTTGTGTGTGAGTGTGTGTGTGTTTGTGTGTGTGTGTGTGTGTGTTTGTGCGTGTGCGTGTGTGAAGGTTAGAGGACACATTGTAGGATTCTGTTCTCTCATCATGTGATGATCAGACTCAGATTGTCAAACTTTTTTGGCAAGATCCTTTATTTGCTGAGTCATCTTGCAAAACCCCTAACTTTTCTTTAGAATAGATAGAAATGTCTCTGTCATAAACAATTTCAGTTAAAATAAAAACCCAGCACTCTGTCCTCAGTCCTTTCTTTTCAGCTTTGATGATAGACTACTTCCTGAAATTTTCAGTGATAGAGTAATTAAATGAGTTTTGTGTTCAAAACAAAGAAAACATTAAGTTTGTTCATGTTAAAGTGTTTGGTGTTATTTAGATAAGTCAAGCATAGGTTCAAAATTAAACAAATTGAAGATCTGAAAAAAGAGCAACAAACAGTTGGAACACATCTGATTGACTGCTGTTGCTTGAATGCAGTTCTGTTGATACACAGCGGACCAGAGCATGCATCAAGAAAAGGTCAACCTTTTTTCTCTTCCTTAATGAGATAATGTTGCAAACATTCCTTTATATATGACAAGATTGCTTTAGGAACATCACTGCTACTTGGGCACTGACGATTTTTATAAAGGAGTGCAATCAAGTATAAATATATTTTAAAAATCAATAAACATAAATACAGTTACAGAAGTTGCATATGGATGAAGGATAAAAAGCTACAAGACATCCAGTTTATGATACTTCCTTCTAATGAGTGTTTATTTGTTACCGTTTTAATTTCCATCTTGTACTTGAATTAAGTTTATGTTTAAGTTTAGTTACAGTATAAGAACAAATTAATGAATTGTGAAGTAGCCTAAAGAGTCAGGTAGAATGCCAGCAAGCTCTCAAATGACAGAAGAAATACGCAGCTGTGGGCTCGGATTTCACATTTGCTTGAGATAAAAGAGCTTGTGAGAATCTTGCTCTTATATATAACACATACTCTATTTCCCAGGGCATTGTTAGAATTAAAAAAAAAAACTACATGAAAACATAAAAATCCAAGATGTTTTCATCATGAACATAACCTTTGTCAACTTTAGATTCCATTTTTAAGAAATTTAAATAAGAAAACAAAATGTTTAACAATCTCATATGAGGAAAAATAGATTTTCAGAAACAGCCCAAAGGATATCTTTCTTTTTCTTTTCAGACATTTGTTCTGGGACAGATATCACTTTGTGAATATGCTAGGGGAAAAGTAATTAAGAGTTCTGACTCTAGTAACTTGGAATATCACCATCCTAAGGCAGAAATGATTCCACTTTCATTATTGGATTTCTGACATATTAATGACACTGTGTATTTTGGAAAACAAACATTATTTCTATACAGAAGTAAATGTATTTATTTCACAAAATTACTATTGTCATTAGTGAGCAACTGGTGGTTGAACAGAGTCATTTAAATTGAGCATTCAAACAGGTGAGCCTATAATGTAGTATCAGCCCAAGCAAGACCACTGACAAGGTTTATTATCTCTACCTAGGGTAGCAGCAAGGCAAATCACCTGAGGTATGCACTTGGGTGTGCTTCTCTCTGTTGATGCTCATTCTATCATTGTACCTGATCTCTTGGGCAGAGGTAGATAAAAGGTGAGACACACAGAGCAAGAAAGTATCTTTATAAATATCTTCAAAGGATCTTGTTCAAAACTTATTTCTGTTTCTAAAAAATATGTGTTATCCATGAATAGGATACCTGTTTCAAACCTCTGCCTCTCAAGGTTCAGGGATCGTTGTGGAAGAGGAGGAAGATGGATTTTAAGAGACAGAGGGGGTGAATGACCACCAGGAAATAGAGTTTTCCAGACAGCTGGTCAGTTATTCGTATGAACATACAGCAATGGTGACAACATACATAAGTCCCATGCAAGCTCAAAGCAGATAAAATCCAAACATAGTCATAGAGAGTGATTAAGAAATTCCAACCCAGCCTAAGGAACTTGATGGGTGCCAGGAGACAGTGTCTAATAGGGACAGTGAATGGACCCAGACTGAAGGACATTTGGGAACACAAATCAGACTCTATAGGCTCTTTCATATATAAATATATAAATATATATATTATATAAATTAAATTCAGAGAGGATACTAGGGGTAGGTGTGGAAATGGGGACAGGATCTATTACCACCAAGTTACATTGTATAAAAATCATAAAAAAATCAATTAAAAAATGAAATTATTTTGAAAAGTATATGTCATCCTGTATCCAAATTTAGTTTTATCCACAATAATTGCACTATAGCTCTGATAAAGTGGACCCTGGTAGAAGGCAATGAAGTGCCAAGAAAGGGTCATGTGGGTTTACTGCATTTGATTATTATGTTTTCTTAAGTTTGGTTGAACTCAGCAGATCAATTTTCCAATTAGGCAAATATGAAGAGAAAGGCTGATATTAACCACCAATATGAACGTAAATAGCCATAGGATATTAATTCATTTCATATGGGAATTTATGTTGACAAAAATGAAATGTTAACTTGATTATTTTTTATAGCCTTAATCATGTCAATGAGGAAAAAATGAATTTCTGAGTTAATTAGTTATCTGGCTGAACAACATTATTGATTTAAGATTATTGACATACTCCACTTCCATAGACGTGGCACTGAGGGATGAAAACTATAACAATTATTGACAACATACCACTTTTGAAGTGTTTTATCACTGAATTCCCTAGACATCTTGTACTGTGAATGCTACTCTCTCAAGTCAGAGGAAGGAACAAGCTAGTGATGTTTTCTGAAGTCCAGTATAAGCCCTGTAGATTTGGTACCCCAAACTCTGTTCTTTCTCCAATAGTCCCTTTTCCCTTCAGATGGCTCATAGATATCATGACCATAAATGAACATTCTATCATTAGAAGTCAACATTGATATTACTGGTTTGAAGAGAAAATAATTTACATCTGATAAATGATCTTTTTACTTTTATTCATTTTTCTCAATTTTGTGCTGGAGTAGACCAGTCTTGATGACTGCATATATAAAATATTCTAGGCAAATATTATACCAGTGTTCTATACTTCCAACCCAAATGTACAGAAAATGATGTGTCAGTCATGGTTTGATAATATTGGTTATGGTAATAATGAACATGGTAATGTACAGATAGCTTTCTGAAAAGACAGAAAGGCTGGTAAGTGCATGGAGGGCAGAGAATCTGAACTGGGACTTGTTCTCCATGACTAGAAGATAGGGACTAGATTATTAGCTTGGAGTCAGGAGGGAAAAATGAGATCCCTAAAGAGGCTTAGGCAATATAGAGAGTAAACAGACTTGAGCTAATTTTTGAAATGCAAAGGGAACAAGGGAAATGAGAAACCAAGATTTACAGGCTAGGGAGTCGGGAAACTCATTCAGTTGATGGATGAGAAGAGGAAATCGCCCAAGCCTGGAGAAATTTTCAAGATGGAGTCAGATATTCCTCAGATAAGACTTATATTACTTGGCTCTATAGACTTGGAAATGGGAACTCTTGGAACAATTAAAACTGTGGACATCAGATGATGCCTGCACATGGAACTTTGTATTGTTTTGATACATTTATAAATGACTTTCAATTCCTTAGTTTTAAAATCCAATGAATTTTCATAAAACAGCACTTAGAATGTTTATAGGTTATTTCCTCTAGTAATCACTAATGATGTATTCCTTTTTCTTTTTAAATGAAAGCAATAAATTTATTCCTAATAGAAAGTAATTTCTATGTAGTACTACAGTGTAAACTGTGATAAATAACATGCCAAAATTGTTATGGATGCACACTTAAAGGTGAGAAATCTATTTTAACATAAAATGGTCATTCTGGCACTTTTCAAAAATAAAATAGAACACAAGAGAAATTCAAAGAAATGTTTATATCTATGTTTATGATTCTCAAAACTATAAATGTATATGGATATATAATCATTATTAAAATAAAAATATATCACAAACATATGTCCATATTAAAGATGACAATTTATATGACAACTTCAATGGCTACATTGCTTTGCCATGTATGGGTGTATGTTTATTGACCTATGTATGACTGATACATTCATATTGTTTTGTTTTCCTGTTTTCAGATCATTAATGCTTTGTATCTGTGTACATTCGATTGCCCAGTGTTTTTCCATTAAAATGATTCATGAACATTTATTTTTTTCATAGATGTCTTTGCAAAGTTGACTGCCTGTTTTCATAGAATACTCTTCTATTATCAGATCAAAGTGTAATATGATGCCTAAATGCTCTTTAATGAGTCCATTCCCTGGAGCACAATTAACCTACCACTGCGCAGACCCTTAAAGGAGACTGACTCTCCCATTTCCAGCGCTATCAGTTGTCAATAGCTTCTCAGCTAAGGGTGGACTTTGTGTGCTCTGCTGTGTACAGAAACAGCTTTTTGTTATGGTCATCCACCATCTCTGGTTCCTTCAATTGTTCCACCTTGTTTTTCAAAGATCGCTGAGCCCTGGGCGGGTGGAGGGTGTGATATAAATGCCCATTTAAGGCTGAATACTCTCCAGTCTCTTATTCTATGTTTGTTGACCAGTTGTTCATCTTTGTTTAGTTCTGATTTACTATAAAATGAAGCTTCTCTGATGAGGGCAGAGAGATGCACTAATCTATGAGAATGATGATAAATCATTAGGAGTCAGCTTAATATTATATCCGTCTAGGAGAATAAAGGAGTGGATTCTTCTCTGGGGTCTATGACTTATCTAGTCATGAGTCCTTGTGTTCCATCTTATAGAACAGGCATTAAATTCATATCAGAAAGTGTTTAGTTGATCCCAGAACCTTCATGTCACCATTGTGACCAGTAAACATATCTTGTTACTGTAAATTCCAGAGTTCATAGATGGGTAATATTAAATTTACTTTTTTCTTCTGGTAGCACGCACAATGCCTTCCAGTACTATAAAAACTAGTTAGTAAGGTAGATGCATACAGGTCAGTACAATCTTGATTTCTCCATGCTGCATGACGCAACTATTTAGTATCTTTAGCAATTTAGTGTCTTACTATCAAGTGACCCTAAAGGGTGACCAAAGGTAATAATAATAACTAGTAATGCATGGAGTCTACGGGACCCACTGGCTAGCAATTCCAAAAGACATAACCCATTCTTTGCATTGAGCTTTTTATTTTCTAGCCTGTGGTGTTAGTAGGGTCATTCCTGCCTTGTTAAAGGATAATTCCATTTAAACTCCTTTTATACATTAATATATAGTATGTAATATATAATCTAAATCTCTCTCTCTCTCTCTACATATATATATGTATATATATATGTATATGTATATGAAGCCTCTATAGAAACAGGTTTACCATATGAAATTTTCAACAGGATTTACTGGTAGTTACCTCAGAATTTTTTAATTTTTACATTAATATGATCAATTATTTCTGTGGTATTTAAAGTGTTACTATATAGTCTTTTATATGATTATACCAATAAGAAATTAAAACTTTTCAAAATATTTTATTTACCAGTTGAACTCATGCAGTAGCACACACACTCAGCACTTTGGATACATAAACACATGGATCTCTATGAGACTGAAGCCAGCCTGTTTTACATAGAGAGTTCCAGGTCAGTTGTGACTACAGGCTGACTCCCTCTAGAAAAATTTTATTTATTATTAAATTAAATTCATTCTTTGGCAATTTCCTACTGAAGACAAATTCGACTAGATAGATATATTAGGTTTTGAAATATATTGCTATTGTTTAAGCTGTATTTTATAATTATATTATAATTTTTATGATTAATGAATTAATTAATATAAGTTCTTAATTGCTTTTTCAACTCTTCGGAAATCATAATAATTACTTTTATTTTGATGTTTTCGCTTTTCAGTTTTGCCAAGCTTTTGTTAACTTCTTGTAAGCCATAGTGGTACAGAATATGAATAAAGGTTTATAAGTAATAGTAATTATCTACATTTTTGATTTGTTAGGAAATGTCAGAGTAAATGACTAAATTCAAATAATTATAAATATTTCATTTAGATTTGAAAATAGAATACAGTATTTATTAGACATAGCTTTCATATGATAGCTAAATTCTTGAATAAGTATGCTAAAGTCAGATTATATTTTTATGGTATAATTTATCACAATTTTTTCTTCATATAGTTCTGTGTTTTCTTTAATTATGCTTCAAATTATTGTGCATATAATGTAGAATCTCAAATCACCGTAGTGACTCAGACAATTTGCATTTATCACAGTTGCCTAATGTGCACTGACAGAATTGTGTAATTACAGAAAACCAGGTCTATTATAAGTAAATGATTCATATCCTTTTTAAATTCCATCCATAAATTATTGTCAGAGATGAGTAGATCTTTACTAGTTTGATATTTTATTCATTACTTTAGACACTTTAGGTGCTCCTCTAAGGATGTCTGTATTTGGTTGGCTCACAGAATTTCTGAAAATATTAGCAAATATTAAATCTGAGGCATACCATAAGACTACCTTAATGATATTTGCAGCAATGAATTATTACAAAGGTGTAGATAACTCAAGAAAAGAATGATTTAGAACTCAGTAAGAATAAAATAATGTGTCAGCTGCAAATACATATATTTCAGCTCTATATTACTCAAGATATAATAAAGAATAAAATAAGTTTTGGGCATAAAATTATATTGTATTATAATCTTAGGTCATTATTGCTATGAGTCCATGGCAATACTTTCACAAGACTGACTGTTATAAAACCCAAACTACACAGAAAAGCTGCTTTAGAGAGCTGAATGGTGATAGTTCTCTATGTGATCCCATTTGCTCAGAGTCACATATCTACAGGAGGACTTGGATTCTCCAAGGGCACAAACTGAGGCCCAAGTATCACATTCATTTAATTAATAAAACCACATAAAATTTAAAACACTATTTTAATATAATTTTCTTTTTTTCATAGTTTTAATCTAGATTTCTCCCTTTATAAACATTTTATCCTTTTAGTCATTATTTCTACCTTTCTATTATTTCTTTACTCCACTCCTTTTTTTCTTCCTTTTTAAAATTAACCTTCTTCTTCCTCCTCCTCCTCTTCCTCTTCTGAGGGTCCCTGTAACAAATACCAATAAGATGGTGCTTGAAGGAAGTAAGAAGGGGGCAGTCTAGGTGTGTCCTAATTTGTTTTTAAAAAGGAGCTAGTTAGGTCTTGAGCAGTGTGTGATCAGCCTGGTTGGGTCTTAGGATTTCCTCCTTCATGGACAATGCGATCAATAGCTAGGTCCTAAGACTTCCTCCTCCAAGAACAGTATGTGATCAGCCCCAGGTTGCTGTGGGACCCTACACATGCTCACTGGACCTTTACAACAATCGGCTGTGCTCACCTCACCATGGAAATCCCCTTTGTGCTTTTTGCCTTTATATGTTGCCTGGCACTCCCTAATGAACGAGTCTCTGCTTTGACTAGGCTTCCTGTCGCATCTGATTGTCTTTGGGACTGGAGGCTGGAAGCGGCTGGACAGTGCACCCACCTTACCCTGGCCCCTGTGTGGGAAGTCCTCCGGGAGCTGACCTGCTGGGCAGAGGCAGGAGGAGCCCCCAACACTCTTTCTCCTCTTCCCCCTCTTTCTTCTTCTCCTGCTGCTCTTCTTCCTCCTGCTGCTCCTCCTCCTCCTCTTCCTTTTCCTCTTCCTCCTCCTCTTCTTCCTTCTCCTGCTTCTCCTCCTCCTCTTCCTTTTCCTCTTCCTCCTGCTCTTCCTTAACTTCCTCCTTTTCCCCTCTTTCTCCTTCTCCTCCTGCTCTTACTCTGTCTTCCCTTGCCCTCCCTCTTCTGCTTTATTCTTCTCTCTCCTGTATCTTGACTCCTTTCCTATGGTACTCACTTACCATTCACACATACAAAGCCCAATTTTATTTGGGTGTTTGTTAAAATGCTGTGTGAACCTTGGAAATATGTTCTTGTCCCCAAAGCTAGGATTTTGTCCAAAAGCTATTTCCAAACACACTTTTCCATCACCAAATCATTTCCATTCCTCCTTATAACCAAGAACAATACTTTGCCTCTTAAAATAGATTTGATTCTGTCTGATTTTTTGCCTTTGTCTTGTTTCATTGCCATGTTAGGTTTTATTTTTAATACTTCTTGCTTACTTTGTCTTTGCAATACTAGGAATTGAAATCAAGGCTTTGCCTAGAGCCTTACACATTCAAGGAAGGTGTTCTGCCAATAAAACATATCACACCCTTGTGGTGCATTGGTACACATTTCTCCCACAGAAGTAAACTTTAAAGATTAATTTGTAAATTATACTTTATGAGCTTACATTTTGAAATATTGTTGGTAAATTTTATTCTATATTATTAACTATCTGCATTGTTCACTCATTTTAGCTACATATGTGATATTCCATTGTAGGAAATATGCTGTATGCCACAATGGATATATGTACTTTCTTTTGATTATTTTGAAGGACTTCATATCTATTTTACAAGAAATTTTGAAAAAAGATTGTATCACAGTTTTACATTACATTTTCTGGAAGCATGATAACAGGAACTATTTTCACATTAGACTTTTAGGTTATGTATGACTGTAAAGGTTCCTTATAAAAATTACAGATTAATTTCACTCAAGACTTTGAATTAAAATAGTATGAACAAAATATTGGTAAATTAAGTCAATAATGTAGATAAATGTGAGACATTGAAGTCAGTTGGGTTCATTCCAAGTCCTATAACATTAGACAATAAAGAAATATAACTCATTATAAAAGCGTAGTACATTTAGAAGGAAAATGCTTTATTAAATGGATAAGAAACACTCAAAGATACTTGGATAAAAAAATGTTACTAAGTCAAAGCAATGGCATAGTGTTCCCTATTTCTGCCTCATGTTAAAAATGTATGAGATGACCTAAATGTTATCAGTAGTAAGGAATGGTGAAATGGCTTAATAAGGAAAGGTTCCTGTCACAAAGCCTGAGCAGCTGAGTTCAATTCCCCAGTCCCACATGGTGGGAGGAAAAACTGAATCTAGCAAATTGTCCTGACCTATTAATGTATACTGTGGCACAGTCGCATGATACATACACACTCCCTGCATAAACAAAATAAATAAATAAAATGTGATGAGATTTTCACAAAAGAGTACAGTAGTAAGAAAGGAAGAAAGAGAAATGATTGGAGTCAAAATTTATAAAGGGATAAGCCATGAACAGTAAGTATTTGTACATCACAACTCAACATAGAAATAAAAGGTCTAGAGATAATTTTGAAGTACAGTAAGGATGGTCTTGAAGGGGACCCTCCACTCATAGGAGGCTATCCTGAATATTTTTAAATTTTTTTAAATTTAATTTTTGTGTATTTCATATAGAACATCTCAATGAATCTTAATCACTTTTATACCCCCTTCCTCACTGGCACCCTCCCAAAGCAACAAACCCCCAACCCAGAATTCATACACTCTGTCATTTGTGTTGAAGTCTATTATATCAAGTTAGTGTCCCTGAACATTCCTCAGTGCAAATTCATCCACTGAGGTCTAGTTAGCCTATCCAGAGTTCTTTGTTTCAAGAAGATTACCTCTTCCTCACTCAACAGTGATCTGCTGCCAATATTTCTTCAGCAAAGATTGGGGTCTCCAGCTCATTTCCCCAGTTTCATGCTGGGATTTTGTCTTCTTGATTTTTGCATGGGTCTTGAGCATGCTGACACCATTACTGCAGGTTCATACGAGCAGGGTCCTAGGAGCCTGTAGGATTCTATTTGCATATGATCATGCACCTCCTCACCGGCTCTTACAATCTTTACACCCACTCTTCCCCAATGGTCTCTGAGCCCCGGGGGAGTAAAGCTTAATATAGGAGTCCTGTCTAGGAACCTATACTCTGCAGACTCCTAATCACCATACTTTGGCCATTTGTGACCTTTTGTGTTCCTGATCCTCTGCCTCATTAGGGAGCTTCATTGATGAGTAATGAGAGATTTCTTAGTGTCCTCTTTACCCCTTGTTCTATATTGCATGAGCCTAAGGTGTAGAGGTTGCATTGTAGATGTACCTCTTAGGCTTGGGCAATTCACAGACAATGTTTATGTGTGACCAGTTGTGGTACTCTGTAACCATCTCTATCTGGTACAAAAGAACCTTCTTTGATGAATGGTGACTAGGATACTTGACTATAAATATAAGGTTATATATTTTACACTTAATAAGAAGTTACATTAGTCTCAGGATATGACCAACTTAAAGCTTTATCTAAGACCTATGACTTCTTCAGTCATGTGCATTTGGCTATGATTACAGTACCACACATGAGTTTCCTCCCACTGAATGTGCTTTAAATCCAATTAGGTAACCCTTTATTGCCCCCCAAATAAAAGTGCCACTACTGCACCAGTGTTATATGCTATGCAGGTCATTGATGTGGTTATTTGGTCCTGCAGCTGGTGTTGGGCCATTGATTGATATTCTTTCTTAGCTGCTTGCATAGTGCTCTCCAGAGCTATGAGAGCTTGCCCTCAGGGGAAGTTGCTTCTAGGACAGTTCCAGCTCCAGTCTTCCAAATACAGTCTCTGAAGTATGTCCTGTCTTCATCAATAGGGTCTACCTTCAGTATCTTAGAGGCAATCAAGTGTTGTAACAGTAACCTGTGTAATTTTGGAATTATCTTAAACTCAACAACTCAATGAAAGGTTTCTCCTGTCTGGCACTGTTTCTAGCTATGTAGCTTTCAGCTGTGCACATGGACTCATGTAGGTATATTGTATTTAATTTGTCATTATGTTGTTAGACTATTATTATTCCCTCTGGTGTTTTACACTAGCAAGAAATTTATCTCCCTTCCCCCTCTCTCTCTCTCTCTCTCTCTCTCTCTCTCTCTCTCTTCCTATATAACCCTCCCTCCATGCCTTCTCCATTTAAAGGGTCCCCAGTTCTCCCTTGATGATACTAATCTCCTATGACCTCTTGAGCTCCTTCTTTACCTTTCTTTCCAGATTTCCTTGTACAGCCCTCCCCTCCCTGATCCCAATTAAATACTCCCATTTTGCCAATTTCTTCCTTAGTAACACTTGTCTCCTACTGTCCTGTCTCAGATTCCTTCTTTCTTTTTACCTCCATGGTTCCTTTCTATTTTCCTGGTTCTTACAGTTACATCAGGAAATATACTCACATATAAAAATTTGGTTTTAGGATCCACAAATGAGGGAGAACATATTTTGTTTGGTTTTTATTGAATCTGAGTTATTTCACTTAGCGTAATTGCTTCTAGTCTATCCATCTGTATTGAAAATTCCATGAATTTGTATTTCTTTACCACTGACTAGAACTCCATTGTGTAAAGTTACCACATTTTCATTATCCACTGGTCAGTTGAAGGCACTTAGGTTGCCTACATCTTGTAGCTATTCAAAGAATCAAGAAAACAAGTGACCCAATTGAAAGATGGGTTAAGGATCTGAGCAGAGTGTTATCAAAAGAAGAAATAAAAATAGCTAAGAAACTATTCAATAGTCTTAGTAATTAGAGAAATGCAAACCAAAACCATTTTAAGATTTCATCTTACCCCAGTCAGACTGGCTAGGATCAAGGGAACAAATGATACCAAATCCTGGAAAGAATTCAGGGAAAGGGGACACTCATTCACTGCTGATGGGACTGTAAACTCATGCGACCCTATGGAAAGAAGCGGGGAGAAAGCTTAAAAAGCTAAAAATAAACATACCGTTTGACCCAGTTATACCACTCCTTGGCATATACCCAAAGGACTCATTCTATCGCAGAGATTCTTGTACAGCCATGTCTGTTGCTGCTATTTTCACAATATCCTGAATATTTAAGGATGTTTAGCAATACCACTGGCTTTTTTCATTAACTGTCAGTGGCATCACTTAATCAGTTATGATAAAGGTACCTACAAACACTTCCAGATGACCCCCGGGACACAAAATCATCTTAGTTCAGAGCCATTGTCCTACATATTGCATTCATGCAGAAAAATGTCAGCTGCAGTCTATGTGTTTGTGGCAAAGTTGTAGATAATGTTTTTCAAGATATACTTACAGTTGTGACATATATGAACTTTAGTGCATTATATATTACATTAGCTACAAAATAGCAAATTACTATGAAAAGAGAAACTTTTTAAATGTAGTTGTAGCTATATACTGCTTAGTGGAAAAGAGTAAGTGATTGCCTTACCTGAGACTCTGCATTCAATATTGTTTCTATCACCAAACTCAGAGAGAGACAGAGAGAGAGAGAAATATAAAATAGTCTTAAGACTTATTAAAGGAGAAATAAATATGAAATAATAGAAAGAACTCCAATAGACATAATTAGGAATATGATATAAAGATATAAATTTTCCCAGGTAATTTATAGATTCTATCATTTTTCAATCAAGAGCCATTTAGATAATTCCAGATTTACATAGATGTCCATAAAGAGAAAGCAGAAGACTGGTTAGGATGACATGGAGTCTTGCCATGACAGATTAAGTCTCTTATAAATCTATTTTATTTATACACATAACAAGCTATTGAATGAAATATGAACAAATGGTCCAATGGAACAAGCAAGTCTAAAAAGGTTTATTTCCCTACAGATCTAAACTAAAAAAACAGATGCATCTATCCATTCGGAAGAATAGAATTAACTATTTAATAGAAAGAGTAGAAAAATTATTCTCATTATATAAAAAGTGAAATTATATTTTTACCTCACTTTATATGTCAAGCACAGGTGGGTTAAAATATATAAAAGTGTGAAATTAAGTTATTGTTAAAAATATAACTAATAACTTTTAGGCTTTGGAATTTGAAAACAGATTTATTACCTGAATGTGAAAGAATTCACTATAAGAACTGATAAATTTATTTATTATAAAGCTATATATTATAACCATATATGTAAGCAACAGAGTGGGATATTTGATTAAAGATGACTTGTCAGTACATGTTGTTCATGTTCCTCCTCTCTTTCATCCTTTCTCCCTCCCTCGTCTTTACCAATGTGTAATATATATAATTCATCACTGTCAGAGTTCCAATTGTTAATAAACCACATTTACTCCTATAAAGACAGTTGTGTATTCAAATTCTGTGTTAAAATATATTCAGCGCACTGAAAAAAAAATCATAAAGAAAGATTTTCAACTATACAGAATAGAGAGAATTTCAATTAGGGAATGACAATATATTTAGTTCAGAGAATCCCAGGATACATTTCTTTGTTCCCCAATTCTTCTTAAGTTGTATTATTTAATCTTGCCTAATTGTAATATAGTCTTTTTCCCTCATTCTTTTTCTTTAACCAAACATTTGATATTTTAATAGTCTCTTTGGTCACTTTTCTTACAGGGATTTCATTTAATTCATCTACTTTCCTGAGATGTGTATCACTAAGTAATGGATCTTTTCTTATTTTAAAAATTCAATCAGGTTATCAGAGTACTGTAAGTGCAATTATAGCTTGCATTTCTATTTCTCAAATGGGGCTATTCATTAATGATGATGATACTTTGCAATCACAAAGCACCTTTAATCCAAGGATCATAAAGACATTTCATTGATAGATTGCTATTGTAAGCTCAGTTTCTTAAAGGAAAAATCAGGAAGGAGGGTGGGCTAAGAGAATCAGATGTGTCATTCAATTATATTCTTCATCTTGGATTTTTTTTCAGAAGGCATAAGAGAAAAAGAAGTCATTTTCAAACTAAAATGGTCACACATTTTTAATGCCTTTATATTTAATTTTTATGGAAACACCCAGTTATGTGTCTTTATACTCATTTGGGCAAATAAACATGAATGCTTGCCAGGTTAGTTCTAGAGAATGCTTTAGAAATTCTATCTTCTTCCTCATATGTGTCAACATTGTAGTAATCACTATTGAACTCTTAGGACTGTGAATCTAGTTACTGGTTCATAACAGTGTCTTTGATTCATAGTTATGAAAGTCTACCCTGTTCTTTAAGTATGTAATGAAGCATGAAGTGGAGCATTTATTTTCAGAGTCAATCTGAATACATTTATTTTTTATGTATCTATCTATTTATTTATTTTTTAATTTTTTGAGATAAGGTCTCCCTATAACCACAGCTAACCTGGAACTCACTGTGTTGACCAGGCTGTGTTTGAACTCACAGAGATCTGCCTGCCTCTGTCTCCTGAGTGTTGGGACTAAAGACCCAGCTTTACATCTGCTTATTTTATTACTATTTATTGTGAACTCACCTTGTTTTACATTCAGTTATGGTTGTCTGCTGGAAACAATAGATTCAAAACTCAGTGATTCAAACACAGTAGAAAATCTTGCTTGTACTCATACAAAGATCTGTATGAATGGTGGTGGCACAGGCCTTTTACTTATACTCAACATTGCACCTTTAACATACAGACACTCAGTTTATGCCTAATGCCATTCCTTATAGTCAATCAGAGTGAGTAAAAAAGCATGGCAATCCACTTAGGAAGTTTATATGAATTTTCTAAGTAGCACCATAACCTTTCCTCCACAACCTTTTGGTTAAAACTAATCATTTGGCCATACCTAAGTGCAATGCATTAAATGTATGTAACCTAGCTTTGTGCTGAAGAAAAGAAAACATGGACTTGGATATTTATCTCAGAGCCATGTGCATACATATATGGTAGTGAACGTCATGGAAAAATTTGCCTTCACCATAAGCATATATTCCAGCAATACACATGAAGTCCTTTAACTACCTGGCATATTTTAGGTGCATCTAAATACCATGAAGGAAGGAATGTATGGTATTGGAGATGGGGACAGGATGCAGACTACCTGAGATATGGTGGGCTGGCAGGAATTAAGTCTTTACTACTTGAAATAGCACATGAATAATTAAGAGGCTAGACTGAAGATCCAAAGGAGAATACATAAAGAAAGAACAGAAAATGACATTTTGAGGTAGAACTAGTGTCATGTTCTTGGGAACAGGAAGAAAACCAGAATCTATAGAATACAGAAAATGTGTAAGATTAGATGAAGCCATGACATGCTTTCTGTGTTTTAGTATAAGTGTTGTAGGTAGTCACTGAATGATTCTAAGGAGAGGAACAATCCAATCCAATTTGTGTCTCACACTATCAATTCAGCTGATGGCCAAGTGTGAACAGTGGGTGTTAGTTGTGGACACAGAGTACTGACTGACTCAGGGTTCATGAAGATATCATAGTCATGTGGAGCAAGGTAGTAGAAAAGATAGAAAGATCATATTTGAATAGTTTGGAGGTAGTATCTGTTCATGCATAGGCATGAGTAATTTGAGTAGTGCAGATTTCATCTTAGGGTCTCATTTCCAGATCCAGTATCTCCTACGCCCTGGGTCAGACATTCATATATTTTTAGGGAAAAATCTAGAAAAGAGATTCAGTCAAGATTAAGTTGAGTAAAGATGTAGTGAAGTAGAGGAAAGATGACTCAGTAGTTAACAGCACTGGCTTCTTTTGCAGAGGACCTGGATTTGATTCCCAGCACTCACATGGTGGCTAATAACCTCTGTAACTTCAGTTTCAGGGGAATCTGACTCCTTCTTCTGTGGACATTGTACAACATGCATACAGGCAATACACTCATACACATAAAGTAAAAATAAATAATAAAAAATATTTTAAAGATGAGGTAGAGGCTAGAAAAGTGGCAAACTAGAGAAAAGTCAGTTTTCTCAACATTTCATGGAGAGTAGAATGGGAGCAGTGCCCGCTGCCGTGCTAGGCCTTTCCTGCCTGGCTATTTTAATCTCTTACCACCAATCAGGGGTAGCTACCGAGCACTTGAAACAATCCTCGTTTAAATTATTATATACTATAAATGTAAAGTAGCCATAGGATTCTGTGGACCTGGGGAAAATGGAATAAAATATCCCATCAATACTTTTAAATGATTAGAATGTCATATATTTTTATGTATTTCCTAGCATAAATAAGCAGTAAATTAATTTCAAATTTTCTTTTGCTTTTTAGAGATATTTGAAAATTTAGTTTTACAGAAAAATGGTATAGGTAGAATAGTGTGTCCATCTTAGACCCTCCTAAAGAGCTTCTCCATTTATTAATGAGTTACATGATATAGTAGTTTGCTTTCTGTTGCTGTAAGAAATGCCATAAAAATAAACTTGGGGAATAACGGGTTTATTTATCTTATAAGTTACAGCCTATCATTGACTGAGGCCTACTCAGGAAGTCGAGACAGGCGCTTGAAGCAGAAACCATGGAGGAATACTACTTACTGACCTTCCCCCTCTGGCTTTCTTTGCCTTTTTTCTTATACAGCCCAGGCCCAGGGTCCTAGGTGTTAGCACCATCCACAGTGGCCTGGGCCCTCCCGTATCACATTAAATGTAATCCAAAAAATGCCCCATAAACTGTTCACTGCTCAGTTCCATTCAGGGAATTCTTCAGTTGAGGTTCCTTGTTCCCATTGTGTCAAGTTGGAAACAAAACTAACCAGGGCACATGAGCTAAAAACATCAATATATAAACTACATTGCACAGTGCAAATTGTTTTACTCCTTGTATGTTACTGTGAGATGGGGGTCAGCATTAGCTTAGATTTGTGTTTGGCAGAATGGATAGAAAATAGCTAGCTGCTTACAAAGAAAGGAAAGACTGTGTAAAGAACATGTTTATAATGTGTAAGAATCACACCTTGTGTCTGCAACTAACACTGCCGCATTGTTTGAAGTAATGGTAAAATCACAGAGTGGAGAGTCAGATTATTTGAAAATTTTGCCCTCAAAGCTAGACATGAATTTGAGGCGCTTTGGTGGAGGTGGGGGCTTAAATTTGAAATAAAAAAATCAGTTGAAGAGATGGGAAGTAAGAAAACTGAGACACTTTGCTGTAAAGGAGGGGGAACGTAAGGCAGCAACTGGATAAAGCTGTGGGATTTGTTTGTTTGCTCCTGTAGTAAGAGAAGAGCTACTAGAATTTATATCTCAAATTGAGGAAGTTCTTCTTCAGGAAGTCTAGGTCTGTTGATGAAACTATGAACCTGAAAGTTTAAGGAAGTGGGGAAGAGATGGGGCGCCAGCACCAGGGAGGAGCATGCCAATTGATTTGATCAGTGACGTGATTGCACAGGAGAGAGAGAGAGAGAGAGAGAGAGAGAGAGAGAGAGAGAGAGAGAACATGCAGATGCACAGGGTGTTTTGGTGGGTGATGGGACACCTCTCTCTTATTGCTGTTTTGCTCAATGAGAAAATCTGAGAGAATAAGACACGACCAGGAAAGGAATGTGTTAAAAATATCAGGGCTGAAAAATAAGACATGACATGGTAATTTAGGAGAGAGGAAACCAACTGGAAAAGTGTGACAGAATTGCAGAAAAATTGAATATTTGCTATCTGAGTTTTTAAATTTAAAGTATCAGCAGGGTGTCAGTTAGGTAAAGCAAGTGAGGGACCAGGTGTGCAAAATTCAGGAGAGAGATGCACTCAGAGTGGCTCCCTTGGTACCTTGCAGCCTAGTCCCACCCATCCAGAAAACAGCATCTAGCTATTGACTACAGGAAAAGATGTATGGGTGAGATTAAGCATGATTAGGATTGGTAGAGCAGAAGTATTGATCAAAGAGAAGTAAAAGGATGACCTTTGCAAGGAAGTTCACAGGACCTATATGGGTCTAGGAAAGAGCAGGCACTATCACGAGAGTCAAGTAAAATGACAAATGGGATGCTTCATGAACTAGAGAGTTTTGAGGAACATCAAATTTTGCAGAGAAGTGTGAAAGGTGAGGTACAGGGACTAAAGTTTGAAATTGGCAGCAACTGGGGAGCGTAAATATAGGATAAAAGTCCTTACAGCAGATGAAGAGACACAAAAACACTAAAACTGGAATTCAAGTCAGCTTAACCCAAAGCCCAAGATGTTGAATCACCTGAGAGAGTGTAAAGCCTCAGAAATGATAGCAAGAATGTTAAGGGAGAATACAGTGAATCTGATGGGAAATCATCCATTAATGAGAGCAGTTACTAAGTGTGGCGAGTACTCTGCCTGATTCCTAAATGATTAGAGTGTAATATGAATTTAATCCAAATATATGATTACCTTTACTGGTTGTAACAAATACTTGATAAAATAAATTGGATAAAGGAAAGAATGAATAAGTGAACTTTTATTGAGTATTCCTATTTTCTGAGACTTTAGCCAGTGATCTAAGTTTCATAAAATTTTTCTTCTATTAGTGGTCCTAAAATACTAAATTAACTGGCTTTATGCTTAGATTCTCCTATTTGCCTAATACTGTAGGTGGTGATGTGTGATGAGATTACTAATCAATAATATATTTGTCACTCAGGATGAGAGAAAATAAAGTTGAAAATGTCAAGCCGAATGACGCTTATAAATAGATTTCTAACTTTTACAAAGAAAAATGAACGAAGGATCCCTGGCAATTTTTGCTCTGTGAAAATAAGATTAGTTGGACTAAGAAGACAAAAGAGCAGGCTTGGACTGGGCTGTGGTGATGATAGTTTTCATTCCTTAGGGCTTGTGACTTGCCAGTCACATGCTAAGTGCTTTACATGCACATTGCTTTAGTAGTTTGGTCAGGTTGGGGTTATTATGGTCATGCCAGAGATGGAAGGAGGCTCATGTTCTGAGATAACACAGGTAATAAGATTCAGAACTCACACTGCAGTCTCTGAACCCCACATAACACTCAAAGGAACTAACATTTTGATGTAAAACATTGTAAATTCATGACATGTTAAGTATTAAGACTGAAATTTTTACACACATTTCCTACTGAACAGAAACTGTTCCAAGAGATGTGTAGACCCAAACAGTTGCACCTGACCAGTAAATGTTATCTCACAAATCCCGTTTCTTCACAGATCCACAAGGATGAAAAAGCATTTTTAAAATGTAATGGTCTTCAAAGCATGTGAAATACTTGGATTGCTGGTTGTAAGGAAATAAAATAAGAAAATTTGATAGAATATAATTTGTGGTGCCTAAATAGTCTCCATTCACATATTTTGCCATATTTCTTATCAGTGTCAATATTAAACCATAATCAATTGATTGATTTTTTTCTAAGCAAAATGCCACTTCGTTTTGTTCTTCAGGGTGTCCAATTTTACCACAAAATATATTTTTAATACATTTAATACATAAAATACAAAAGTGTATTTTTTAAACATAAGGTAAACCTTATGTAGCGAACAAGTAATGAGCCCTCCATATGTGGCCTTTCAAAGCTGAGCTTTGTTTCATAGAAAAGAGTACTATGACAGTCGTTTGCAATAAGTCAGCATTCAATGATGCCAGCTCTATACATGAAAGTGTTGAGGTAATTCAAATGCATACATAGCCATGACCAAAAAGCAGATTACGAAAACAAGAGGCAAGACTGGTCAGTGATGAGACTGCCTCAACTACTAGTAATTACTACCATCTAAACATGTCAAAGTTTGGGGTTGGTTTCCAAGGATACATTGGTAACAATGTGAAAGGGGTTGGCTTGGTCTCTTAATTTGTGAATGTAAAAGATGAAATGAGGTATAAATGAAGTTCATGATGCTACGTAGAATTTGAACATGGATTTATCTGAATGCATTATGGGATTCTTATTTGCCTAAAGTTTGTGAGGTTCTTTTTAAATATTAGATGCTAACTTTGGTACAGTGCTTACAAAGATAAGAAATGAATTCTTATAAAGATAAGGGCACCATAGATTAGAGAAGATGGCAGAAAGAGCACTCTGTGTTGAGCATAGTAAGTCCTCAATAAACACTTGTTGAATAAATGTTTGGATCATATATGAGACCAGTAGTAAAAATGTGCAGAGAAACGTGGATAGTTTGTTAAAGCAGGTTAGGGCATGAAGAGATAGTTGGGTATTTACTGCAGTATTACAGCTACAAGCGTCTATAAGCGTGTGACTCTTGAGCTACAGGCTGAGTTAGGCAGAAGAGAAAAGGGAGAAGAAAGTTGCATGTGTTAAATGCGGTGAATTTGGGGAACTGGATTTTTAAGTGTATGTGGCATTGTATTGAAAACACATAGAAATCAGTGAGAGAAATATCATGAAAAATCACACATACTCACTGAAAAGTTCCTATGTTTTACGTAGGAGGCTGTGGGGTTTTCAAAAAGTGTTGTCATAAAAGTAATTAATACTTATTTGATGTTCACTATATTTACATGGGTTTATTAACCATTGTAACCCTTTGATTGGGAATTACTGTCATCTTATTTTGATAGTTAAAAAAAATGAGACAGGGAAACCAAGCAGTTACCTGAGACAGCAACATCCAAACTCAACACGCTGATTTCTTCCCTAATGTATTGTCAAATTTGGTGTAGTTTGATGTTAAAATGTTTAAGTATCTAACTGAGTTATTATTTATGTTGTAGTGTAGCTCCTCACGCACTGATTTCTGACATAGTCTTTAAATGGAGAAATGAAATGTAGAAACAGCTGGCCACAAAGTTATACATGACCCCGAGAGCTTTCCTCAGAGTTCTGTACAGAGTGGCATTTTCAATCTCAAGAGGAATTGTGGCAGTTATTTGGTCAAAGAGGTGACAATATTTTAGATAGAGAAAATTAAATGTAGCTTTATTTTTTCAAAATGATGAGTAACCATCATAACACATATTTTTCTGAGCAGAAATCTCTATAGCACTTCAATTCCAATAGCTCTTTATTTAAGCATCACCTAAGGAAATGCTCATATTCTATCTCCTACTACATCATGTTGTTTACTAAAACTGACCACAGTTGGATAATAGTATTTCATAATCTATGCATTGTTCTAAGTACTTCATAAGGCTTGATTCATTTACATTTCCTAAAATCTCTTTAGGAAAAAATGTCATTTTTTCCTGCTTGACCTAAATCCTCAGGAAACTGAAAATTTAAGAGGTTAACCTGTTCGTGCAGTCACCAGAGGTTGGGAAAGGTTTTGTTTGTAGTTAACAAATGTGTTTCCTCTTAAGCGTCTAGGGAAGAGTAAGATAACAAGCTGTTAGACACTGATTGTCTTCCTCAGTTCCGTATTCCTATATTGATTTATAAAATCATTTTCTACATGAATTAATGAAAAGAAATAGTAGTAATATATACATGTACTCTTTTCTGATCTCAAGATGTCTTCATGTTCATTGTTAAGCATTTACTGTACCTGAAGAAAGTTGTGAAAATTAGGGACTGGAGAGATGGCTCAGAAGTTAAGAACACTGGCTGCTCTGCTGAGTACCTGGATTCCATTCCCAGCACCCATGTGTCAGCTAACAACCATCTGTAACTCCAGTTCCAGGCAAATCTGATGCATTATCCTGACCTCGTAGGGCACTGTATGACACTGATGCACTTACCACATGCAGACAATGCACTCATACACATAAAATAAAAATAATAAATAAAAAATTTAAAAAAATATTGTAAAAATGAATGGGGAATTGCAATCGGCATGTAGAGTCCTGATGATTATGCCCATGCTCTTTTTTCCTGTCTGTGCCATGTCCTGCAGGCTCAGCAGCTCTTCATGGCATGAGATATCAGTGGTCTCCATAGAGACATGCAGTGCTCAGATTGCAGGAAAGGAAATCAAGAAAACAGGATAACAAACATCTCTACCAAATATTATCAAAATGTGTGATGACTGCCCCACAATTCTGGCTGTGTTATTTATATGCAAGTTATTCTACTTGTTGTCATTTGATAAGCTAAATATTTTACAATTTTATAAAGTTAACTAGACAAATTAAGAAAATAAGAAGGAAACATGTGTAAAGCTGACCAGGTTAGCTATTGGTCTTGTATAATATGGAGAATATAACAGAGAAAAGGGATAGCAAGAAGTGGAGCTTTATCTCAAAGAAGAGAAACTAAATCCAAATATCCTCTGAGGGAAAAATCATGGAAGGGGCCTGCAGAGTGAAGATAGGCACTTGTAAGGGGATTGGTGTCAAGTGAATTTGTCAAGATGAGAAAGCATAATCCACAAAGATGAAGGGAGGTCTAAAGGCTGTAGGGGAAAAGAAACGTCTGTGTAGATAGTGCAGCGAGATGGAATGAGAAACCATTAGGGTGCTCTTCCTTTTTTACTCTTACACCTATGATGGTATAAAAGTTACTAAGAGGGAAAGTAAAAGTGAGCAGAAGTTATTAAAAGAAGAGATGAAAGCTTCCAAGAGAAATGGAGTTTAGAAGAGACCGTGTTCCCTGCATCCTGCTGTTATGCTGCCGTTATCCTCATCACAGTGACTCATAGGACTTTGATGATCTGAGCTGGGTTTTTCCATCTTCACTGCCTTGCCCAGTGGAGGTCTCCAACAGCAGACCGCACTGATGTACTCAGGGGCACAGGCAGCAGAACCAGAGGGACTTGTAAGGACACCTGCTTCATAGTGGAGCTGAAATTGCAGTGAGGTCCAGTTTAGGGTCTGGCTAGTATGCTTTGCCAATTTTGAATTGTTTTGAGTTCATATTCTACAATAGTTGTCATGTTTCAATAAGTTTACAGTTTTCTATATTAAGTATCATTATATATAGCCAGTATTCAGACTATCAACTTCTATTTATTTAGCATCCATGTACATTGCTTAACTTGGATACTCACCATTTACTTTCTAATGTGTATTACAAAGTACATCATATTCTTATATGTGCATCTAGGTTTATTTTCAAGTAAAATATATTATGCTATCAAGAACGACCTTGAATGGATCATAATCTTCACATCACTTAGTACATACAATATATTTTTATCTAACATGCTTGCTTAGAGGAAATGAACCTGATGGGCTATGTTACTCTACTAACACTATTTTCCTAATCTTTACAGGCAGTGCTGGAACACCGGTCACATTTAATGAAAATGGAGATGCTCCTGGACGCTATGATATATTCCAATATCAGATAAACAACAAAAGTACAGAATATAAAATCATTGGGCACTGGACCAATCAGCTTCACCTAAAAGCAAGTATCAGTATCAACATATGTTAATGTATCTAACTCTTAAAGAGGATCACTTTCTTTTTAAGTTCTACATCTAAATGGGCTCTTTGAGTTGCAGCACCAAGGAAAGTTAACATATCTAGTGACAGTATTCAGATAGTGTTCAGATAGGCAAGTTTATGCTGCCTCGTGCCCCTGCCTATCTCAAGGTCCTGTCTGAGTTCTGCAACATAGTTGGGCTCTATGTTCTCCTATAGGGGCCTGGAGGAACTGAATATGACTGGACCTCAAGATGGGGGTGGGAAAGAATTTCAGCAGGGTGCTTCAGAGGGAGCATCCTATCAGGCAGAGTAACCAGAGACTTTGAGATAAACTCCATACCCACACCCAACAATCACATAAGGGTCTTTAGAATAAGAAGCCAGCCTGAATTTTATGATTAAGACAGGTTCAAGAAAACCCAGAGCACAAAGAACAAGACTGGAAATGGTGGGACGGGGAGGCTGTAAGGAGGTAGATTAGAGCAGCCTCTATGCCCACCCCCCTCCAAGAAGACTTATTTCTCATTTTAGCAGTTCCAATCACATTAGTACATGCTGACTTCTCTGAATGCAGAGTAGTGTGCCCTGCAGACTCAATTGGGAGTTCATTCTCACCATCCTCTGACAAAAACACTGGAATGCTTTAGTCCAGGCACTTGCCCGTGGAATCACCAGTATAACAGCAGTGTTCTCTGTCGGCACTAAAATGCTTTTAGAAATATTGCCACTAAACTAGAAACTTATTCTTCAGCTGTGTCATTACAACACGTAATTAATTCACTCTTCTGATGAAAAATTCTCTTCTCAAAGACAAATATTCCTGTGAGCGTGTGCCTGTGCTTTCTTGTATTTCACGCCACTTAAAAACATAGGTGATATCTGAAGACACCCTACCATTCCTGAATATGTCCCTTTTTGAAGTAATATAGCTTTGTAGTATCTGGCACCCACGTTCACAAGAAAGAATAAATGAAAAGATAAGAAATTACAAAACTGTGTTTGTGTCTTTGAAGTGATAGTGGTCATAACTCTGTATTCAGCAAAGCAGAGGTATCTTTGTTTCCAGCTACACCAAGAGGCAAGACTGGGTCTCTGTGGTCATGACTTATAGCTGCCCTATGAAACCTTACCTGTTGTTGTAAGGACCAAATTGATTTATTAAGAACAACCTAAAAATTTCACAAGTTATTAATAATCTAAAAATCAATAACTCCTTGACAAACACCCTTTGTAAGAATATTTCTGGGAAGTAAAATTCAATACAACAAGAGAAGTTTAAAAGATTTAAAAAGGGAAGCTGCTTTTATCTGACTTTTGTCAATACAAAATGCCTGTTATATTGTTTTGATAAAGAATTCACATAACAAAATTGAATGCTTGGGACCATCATGTGGGACCATAGACCAAGATCCCTGAATAATTATGCACACAAATGAACATATCTGTTCTCTGTATGCAAAATTGGTTTATTCTAAAACTTTATATTGAATCTTAAGCTGCTCTTTTATGTACATTTAATAGTGCATGAAAGTTTTATGTTTTGAAAAATTGTTATTGCTCATAAAATATAGCATAACAATTTGTACAAATTATTTCTCATGCATGATGTTGATATTTATAACCATACAGGAGTGCTAGTCTCACACAAAGTGAAATTGCCACTCTAAGGGAAAATGAGGCTGTGGAGGATGGATATAAATGAAGGGTTTGATTCTCTCTACTATCAGCACACACCAGACACTCCTTAGGAACAGGAGCAACTAACTACCTGTTTGAAGGTGGAGTGGAAGTTCTTAGGATGCTGCTCATTTACTGAAGTTCTGCTTAAATTTTACATAAAGCACAAAATACTTTGCCTGAGTCTCATCATCTCCAAAGGAGAGATAGAAGTAGCAGCCACCTTATATGATTGTAATAAAGATTAAATAAAATAAAATATTAACGAACTTAGTCCATTTCCTGGTGCATATGAGGTCCATAAATGTTGCCTCATATTGCTCTGGTATCTCATGTGGGACTTGAATAATGAGTGTGGTGAACACAGAAGTGCAAGTCTTTTTGAAGAGGCTCTTGAGTTTCCTTCAGGAAGTTCAGAGTCAGAGGAAGGGAAAACAAGAGAGGATAATAGGGGGAAACCCAACTGAGAACCTCTGCATTTAAAATGCTAACTCAGCCTACTGTTTTTATTTTTCTTTGTTATTTGCAAAAAGTTTCTCTGCACTTAAAATGTAGATGTTGCATAAGATAATGTATAGTTTCTTTTTCTCTAGTAGCATGTGGATAGATACTGTTACATGGGCAATTGTGGGAAGGGGATTTGTGAGTTGTTTTCAAGCTCTTATTTTAAAACCAAGTAATGCTTTCTATTCAAAACAGAATTTAACATTTTATTTTCATACATACGTACACACACACACACACACACACACACACACACACACGCTACAATGTAGTGTTTTGATGTAGGTTTACAGTGAAGAGTGATTATGACAGGCTGATGAACAAATTCATCACCTCACTCACATACTAATTATTTTTTGTGCTGGAAATATTTAAAATCTATACTCATAACAATGTTGATGGATACATAGCAGCATTATTATTTTTTTATGATTTCTTTCCTTGATCAAAAGTATGGTTTCACATGAACTGGAGGAATAAATAAGTTACTGATTGGGTTTGGTAAGTATGTTCTGTGCTGATAAGATGTGGTGAGCTTGGCACTGGAGTAGATATGTGGTCTCTGTCTTGAGATACATCCTAGGAAGGGTGCTGAGTTCAGAGTAGAGATGGCAGCACAAAGACACAGGCGTACTAGTGAAGACGTCCTTGGTTTTGTGATGACAGCTTGGGGAAAGGGTGCTCTCTGCCTGATCACCTGCTGGAATCATTGTTGTAGGAATGAGGCCACTGAAAAGAGGATTTATTTTCCATTCCTGCCATTTTTCCTTATTCTATTAAACTAGATTTATGACTGGCTTCACACTCTCAATGGTAAGCATTTATCAGCCATTTATTGAACTGAATTCTTCTGTTTTCAAAGAACCATTTTTTTTCTCGTTAAATTCAACCATAGGAAGATTTTCCACACAGATACTAGATGATTAGGCATATTTGAGTGCCACAAATTTTCCTTGAATACATCTTAATGGAGTGACTGAATTTTACAACAAGCCGATCATTCTTTTCCCTAGAACATGTGTGCAGTATATCATATTCTCAAAAGCATTGCCCTGATTGTTTGAATTATTGTTGTTTTTTTTTCTTTCTAACGGAATGAACATATGTTTTAAATTAAGCAATCCTGATCAGTTAGTATAATTTGTTGTTTTGATTTAGGATTTCTATTCAGTAATTGTGGTCCACATATGAACTGTGTATTTGTCTACCTGTGAATTTGAATAATCAGATCTCTGTTTTGGTAAGGATGAATATATCATGAGACAGGTGGTCCTTATTAGTGATTACAAAATAGATTATAACATAGAGGTTCATAGTAAACAGAACAGGCTGGACTGCAGGGCGAACAACCATATGCTGCTTTGAGTCCACAGGGAGAAGGTATATTGAGGTTGCTGGATGGGCTGAAAATAACCTAGGGCTCACTATTTTATGTTTCTAACTAGAGCTACATTTTTTTCTGAATTACTGTAAGGATGACATGGGCTTTTGCTGGCTTTGTTGCTTGCTTTCCTTGTCTTTTTATTCCAATAAATAAATTAAAGATAGATAAAAAACACAGTAACAGATTACTGTATTTGAATAATGACTCAGCCATGATTATTTGTGGTACAGAATCTATTGGAAGGGTGTTTTGGATGAAGAAGACTTCATTGAACCTGCCTTCATTTTTCAGTGGAACCCTCCATAGAAGCATCCCTTATGATAAATTCTGAACTCTAAGCCTTAGGTTTGTCAGCTAGTAGATAAAGTATTGGTGTATATGAGTACTAAATATATTATAATACCATGATAGAGTCTAAGAGCTTACAGTCAGAAAGGTGTTTGAATTCTGACCTTCCTTTCATTAGCTTTTTGGACTTTAGTGTATTACCTTTAAGTTAATCTCAAGTTCTTAGTCTGCATGCGAACTATAACATCTACCACATACAGTTCTGGAGCTAGCATAGGAAATTCTACCAATATCATTGCACGTAACCTGATATGTATCACAAGTTAGGCAAATATGATAATAATATTGTTTGACCGGTATAACACTCCTACTTACAAGGGGTTATGATGGGAGTTTCTAAATAAAGTCATATGGAAACAGTATATGAAAACTGTCATTTTTATCTTACACTTTGATGTTCTCTGAAAAGGGAATATCCATAAAAAGAAGCTGATGCCTCATGGAACTTATATATATTCATTAAGCTCAAAGTGTATTTTACATGAAAAGTAGTATGGCCTCCATCATTCAAACACTTTGGGAACAAACAGAAGTTTGAACAAATTTTCTATTGTCATTCATTCCTCTGTATCTCTTTCTGTCTCTCTGTCTCTGTCTCTGTCTCTCTGTCTTTCTTTGTCTCTGTCTCTTTCTCTGTGTGTACAAATATATAAGTGGTGTAATGTCACATTAAGAAGGAGAGCAAGAAAGTTTAATAAAAAGGCACATTACTGAGTTTCTCTTTTGCTTTTGTTAGTCCTTTGAATGCTCTCTTAAGATGTACCACATTTTCTCCTAGCATTTTAAATTCACTCTAGTTTCTACCTGTGCTCATCATGAAAATCCTTTATTTGGCTTCTTTTCCTTGTAACAAGATGATTAATCTTATAAATGATTTTATTTTTAGGTGCTAATTTATTCTTTTTAAAAAGTCACTTAGTTGCCATTACTTGTATCTCCGCTGATGAGTTAACAAGCATTTAACAAAATCATGCTTTGACATGCTTATTGAATGTTAAAATGACTAAAAATTTTAACTACATTATGGTCAGATCCCAAATGGGTAATCAATATTTCAATATATCAGTAAATAAGTTCAATGATTGAATAGGTATATATAATATCTTGATGTTTCCTATAGATGGTTGACTGTGATCAGTGATCCATGAATATTGACCAAGAGGTACGCTATGCACTGACAATTTATTCAGTGACTACATTCTGCCAGACAGGATGATAATTCATTGAGGAGTATGTTATTCACTATGAACTTCTTCCAGATATAAAATAATTTACAATTTTTAAAAGTAACCATGGGACTGAAGAGAAGGCTCAGCAGTTAAGAGAACTGGCTGCTCTTGCTAAGGACTTAGGTTTGGCTTCCAGCACCAAGAAGGCAGCTAACAACCTTCTGTAACTCCAGTTCTAGGTGATCTTATGTCCCCTTATGGCCTTTGTGGGCATTGTATGCATGTGGTACACTTATATACAAAGCACACATTCACATAAAATAAAAGGAAAATAAATAAATGAAAGCAACCCTATACTTAAGAAGCAACAGTAAAGGCATATGTGTACAGGTGTACACTGAATAAAATCTAGAGAACCTCCAACGCATACCTCTACCCAGAAACACTGTATAAAGCATGATATTCAAACTAAATCTTAAATTACTTATGTGTCTAGTTATTATAAGAGTGTATAGGGCATAGAAAAACAACAGTACAGAGCTGTCCTCTGTTTACAATCTATCTATTCATTTATTCATTCATTTATTGGTGCATTCCAGACCAAAATATCTCCAAAGCACTATTGCTCTGGTAGCTGTTGGAGTCTTTAAAGGTCCTTAGTGCCACCTCTGAATTCCCAGCAGTGTTTAGGGAAAGAGCAAACACAAACCTCTCTGATGAGCCCCTAACATAGCCAGCATTTTTCCTCTATTATTGTTGATTTTAAACATAGATTTTTCTTAGCCAACTGGAATCAATATTCAAAAAGAAATTTCTTGTTAGGTCTAGAGGCTGGAGAATTGGAGAACTGTTTTGTTCCAGTCTGGCTGGTTAGTGACATTCTAGTGATGCTTGATGGGTCATGGAAATCCTAGGGTTTGAATATTTCTATGGCAGCCAGATATTCTGATGACATTTCATTCTCAGAGCATAAAGATTAGCAAGGACAAACAATCTGTTCCACTCAGCTTTTTGTCTTTGACAGGAAGCACAGTATGGGTCTCACTAAATGTTCACTGGATGAATTAAACTAAAAAGTTAAAGTTCTGCTATTTTCACAAGACAGTAAATTTGGAATGAATCCTGTGATAAGTAGGTAATTCAGGAGCTCACTGCAACAAGTGTGATGTCAGGTGTATTGTCAAAGTAGCCAAGGACAAACTGAAGAATGGAGAATCTAGTTATAGCATCTGTGTAATCAATAGATAAAAACTAAGAAGTCCAAAGTCAGACACAGAAGCAAGGGGAATAAATATGTGGGGCCCAGAAAAAATTTGGCAGGAGTTCTAGTTACCATAAATCATTGATTTTATTTGTGTTCATACCATTTGAAGAAATTTCTGTGTCAGAACTTAGAGTATTTTCCTATACTTATTTTTGAGAAGCACTATACACTGAATAACAGCTCTATCTTTTCTATACAAAGATTTCATGATGCTGGCAAGAAGTGCAATAATGCAATGATGACACTTGTACAGACAATCACCAGGAAGCAGGAAAAGACTATCTTTAACAAGCTGAGTAACCCTGAACTGCTAGAACAAAGGCCATTTTGATGGGAGAACATTGTATGAAATGATGAAAGATGTTTGGAACTAAATTTTATAGGGTTTTCAATACTGTGGGAGCCTTCTTAGGTATAATATAGAATATAGTGAGGTTTTCAAGAGATATGCTCAGCTTTGAAATTTAGGAGGATGGTTTTTGGCAGTAAAATTTACATTGGCTAGAGAGTTGTTCCATGAATTAGGTAACAAGTTTAACTAAAAATTAATTTTGTTCCTACTTTATATAATCGTCTGGTAGATTCTCTCTGTCTTTCCTCTTCATCTACTTGTTTGAAATTTCTTCCATAAAAATTTTAAAATGAAGTTTGACAGAATTTTTATCCTTGTAAGATAGACAAATGAAGTGAGTAAAGGGGAAAAAAAAGATTATATTTGCCACATTTCAGTTAATTGTTAGTTTAATTTAATTACCCATCATAATAATAACCAACAGATTCACTCAAGTTGTTCAGTGAGTTTGTCAAGAAATCATGCTACTAAGTACAAAATTAAGCATTGTATGAATTTGACTTGGGAAGCATTCATAGCTATTAAATTCAGACAGGATACTGATGGCTGGCAGGCCAAAGATATAATCCCATCCAAATCTAACTTGATGATCCAATAAGTTTATTGGTGAATTATTACTGGAGCATGGATGAAGAATTATTTACCAACCACGAGTGACTCAAAATAGTGGCATCACTGAGATGTCCACCCAGATGCTGGGTGATGACTTCCAAAAGCTGTGTCCCTGTGACATTGTACTCACTTTGCAAACTGAAGGGTCTCCTCTTCCCCAGAAATTGTTCAGTTTATATAACCTCCATGGGGGTTATATAAGTTGAATCACTTTCTCAGATTGTTGAGCCTGTTAGATTTCATTAGCTTCCTGAGTCCTAAAAACTTCTTTCCTCCACTCAGAGGAGAATGTGTTATTTTGGAGGAAATAACTGTACCATTGTGCGCCTTATCAAATAAGTTTGAATCTGATGGTGGATTAAGAAGGTAAAATCAATAATCTGGAACCAGTTGGAGGAAGATTCCTAAGGTAATATAATATCAGGGGGATCTACTAGTTTGTCATGGAAAAATAGATCATGAGAATATCATTTTGTGCAAAAACAGGAAAAGTTATGGGCCCATTTAATCCCTTAAATAATACTAAAAATAACAGAGAGAGAAAATAAAGCTAAAATAATGATAGGGGTCAAACTGGAAAAGACAAAGCAAAGAATCAAACATAAAAAATGCAGAAAATTAGAGAAAGCCTTCTTTACACCAGTACAGAAGAAAGATAAATGAAGACTCTTTCAGGGTTGTATGGGAATAGAAAGGCGATAAAGACAAGAAGAAATGGCTTTCAATCCTAATTTTAACCTTGGGAAAGGTAAAGTAAGTTCAATTCCAACATGCTGAGTAGAATAAGTAAGGTTAAAATAAGGTTATAAACATAAAATGATAGTTCGGAATAGAAGAATAACTGGCAAAAAATCATTTTCTTATGGCAGAGTTACTATACTAAAATATATGTGAACTCTGTATCATGTGGTGCTTTCAAAGCTCAAAGGACTCATCAGTGTTATGTGAAATCTACAGTGTACAAGAGAATTTCAAGTAAAAACTCGAAAGTGTGATGTATGAATAAAATACGTAGTCCCTAGCTGTCAATAAAGGTCAGGGCTGGCAAGACTATAAAACCAGAAAGAATAACGTTGTTGTGCCTGTTGATGGAATCCGAAGTTAGGCATGGCCATTTCTCTTAAAGTTTCCAATACTAAAGAATGGGGAATTGAACCAGAAGGAGGCCTCTTCCACAGGTCCTTACAGCAAGCCTATGCAATACTTTATTTTCTAAATGTATTCTACACTAAAAGGTTAAATAAAAATTCTGAAATTTATCATTGACATTATTTTGTTCCATTGTGTGGTAGGGTATCTCTCTTAAGAGATGCTCATGACTTTTATGAGAACGTGGCCCACATAATTAGGAATTACAAGACTAACCCTCATATAGATTGCATTAACTCACTGTGTAGGACCTCAATTCCCATGTTTATAAAATTAGGACTTTGCTGTCTTCACTAAGATTTCTTCAAAGCCTCTTGCTTTCTAAAAAGACCTTTCAGATACTGAGAGTTAGGCTAGAATGTATTTTCTGCTGGTTTGTGTCATCTGGGAAGTGTAAGGTGCCTTTCATTTATCATGTAGAAGGGAAGCTGCAGTCTGAATTCACTGTCTGAGCATCAGCATGTCTCATTTTCAATGTGGAATATTTAACGAAGCATGACTACTTACAGTTTAGGAAAATGAAATCTGAAATTTGAAAGGATAATAATGTCGTACTATTTACTGCCCTTCATTTTTGTAAAAAAAAAAAAAGTCAAAACTATTAAAATAGTTTTATTTTTACTCTTCCAACAACATGTTTTTGTAAATGACTTTAAAGGAAAAAAAGCTGGTGCTATAAGGAGGCAAAGTTCATTCTATTAGATGTATTTAATTTGAATGATCATAAGTAAATAAGGATAATGTGATTTATAAAATCCTAATTTATTTGAAAAGCACTTTCCATTAAAATAAGAAGAGAGGTAAGGTCTGGGCTCCTGAGAAATTTTAGAGGATGCAATGATTGAGAGAAAATCTATCTATGAATGAACTATAAAAGAAAGCTCAACTTATTTTTGCTCCATATAAAAAAATAAATAAAATCATTTAGGAATTCCCACTGTGCCATATATATAAAATTTGGTTGCATTCAGTTTCTAACACTGTGAAGAATAGTCCACAAGCATTTATTGTCATTTCCTTGAGCACAGTAAACAGTTTTATGTTTGGAGGTGAATGTATTGAAACTCAGACAGGGAGCCTGTCTTGATTCTGCCTCCTTCACAGGAAGGTGCTTATCTTTTTGTTGAAGACTCCTGAGAACTTAACTCATTCTTTACAGAGTTTCATATTTTTGTATGTTAAACTTTTCTCCTAAGATGAAGTCTTGCATCTGCTGCTGACTGGATAAAGCAATTACTGGGCACTACATGAAAAAAAGAACATTTTTTATAGCCTTGAATATATTGTTAAGAAATAATTTGCTTTGGAGGGTTAATACAATTCTACTATACCGAGGACATAGCTACATGTTAGATAGAAGTTGGTTCAGTTTTTGGTTTGGGATGACTCTGAACACTAAGACATGAGTTCTTTCATAGTTTTTAACTGTTAGAAATCCATGACTGAAATAACTTCTGAGATGATAACTGTGGTTCTTGACTCAGTCTGAATTTTCTCAAAAGGCTTGCTCAAAACATTGTTTCTATAGCTTTTTAAATAGTGACTCCATATACACATAGTAGCTTTCTGATTAAATATGCTGATGAACATCATGACTGAAAGAGAAATGGGCTTAGGATGCATATTTAATTAATTGCACTAATCTCAAATACCACTTTACTTGAATAACATTTTGTGGAACTAATATGTTTTGAAACCTACTTTGATAAGTGTTGGCTTAAGGTGAATTTTCCCTATGTTGAATTTTACTGTCATAATTCATTTAATTATTGTCTCAACCTAGGATTTATGTACTTGTCTGCAAACTCTTTTATGCTAGACATAGTATATTGGTCTGTAATTCTAGCAGTTGGGAGGTGAAGACATGAAGTTCACGTTACATTCCTACCTTGACTACATAGCAAGTTCCAGGTCAACCTGGGCTATGTAGTGAAACTGTATATTATAAAGAATAAATCTCAGCAACAAATAAACATTTTCTGCATGAAAACAATTATGATTATAAACTATTTTCTTGGGGATTTTCAGTTATTGGGGACATAGGCAAAATTTAAGAGCACATATATATGACTCTGAAGTGTGTGGTTTTAAGAATATCAGATCATTAGAATCAAGAAGTTGATGATTTCTCATGAAATAAGGAGAAGATGGACTAGATTGTAGCTATTAAGTACATCAGAATACAAAAGGAAGACATTTCAGGAAAAAGGGAATCTTATAGGAAGTTACATATATGCTAAGTGGCTCCGTGAACACAGAATGGGTATGAAGTATACTGCACCAAAGCAGAAAGAGGAATTCTCATAATGTCCAGGAAGAACAGAGGGATTGTAAATAAAATCTAAGCTTATTTAGGAAGCAAATTTTAATGTGGACTTCTTTATCTAGCATCAGTTCTGGTAAAGAAATATTCTAATCACAATTGGACATTAGAAAGGTTAACTCTGTCAGTCTATTAAGTAATAAAAGGGTGGTTTTTACACCAGTGTTTCCTGATCATCCAATCTATCAGTAAGTAAATATACCTTTAATTTAGCACTTATTTACTTGCAACATTTAAAAAAATCCTAATTACAATCTTAGTGACGGGCAAACTGAGGCAAGTATCATGCTACTGAAGTACATCCTCAGCCCTTTGTAGAATTTTCTTGAACTTAACGTAATATAATTTTAAGAAATTTGGGGATCTTTTGAGATAAGGGTAACAACATTAAATTTTAATAGCTATTTTTATAATAATGATTGAAACAGCATCATATAAATGTCTTACTGCTTCAAGAAGTCATTTTTAAAACCATTTTCTATATCTCACATTTTAGCACATGGGAGTTAATTATTTAGTTGATAAACTCAAGAGACATCTGGGCTAAACCTAAGTTCACCAGACAAATGATGGTCACAGTATATAGCTTCTTCAGACAGGAAAATGCTTTGAAATTTTTCTCCTCTGTGAACTGAAGACTCCTATTATTTGGGGATTCCTTTTTTCAAACTGAATTTTCTTAAAGATCAAATAATTTTTTCAATGAAAATACTTTATGAAATTCAACATGCTCTATAATTATAATCTACTATTTGTGAGGAATTTGATGTGGTTTATGTGAATGGAAAATACCATCTACCCCAAAACACTAAAATAAACCAAATCAACATTATCCCTTTGTTCTTTGGGAGAATTTTGAAATATATCAAAGGAAGTATAAATTTAGACACAATTGGATTTATATCTGCTTGAATTATTGAATTAAAGAAATTCTTATGTTTTCTTTCCTATTTGTTTTCCTAAGAATTGGGAAAATACTTTTCCATAGCAACATTACAGAAGGTTATGCACATGGAAGACTCTCTTATGGTCACAGACACGTAGAGTAGGCCCATAGTCAGTGTTGGTTGGATTTGAGAAATTCTCAAATGGATTTGACACTTGATTACTTGCCCACCATTTCAAATGGGTAAAGTAATAATAGAACGTTACTTTTTTTCTTGAAACTTAATATCTCAAGGCTAATCTATAGTAATAGATAGTCTTAAAATGAAAAATAACTAAATTAAACAGCCAAATTAAAAATGGCAATTTTCCTATGAATGTGCCTTTGTGTCAGGCTCTCAATAGGTCATATTTTAAAGCACATAAATACAGTTGCTTTTTGTAGCAAGAGCCCTCTCCATTGAAGAGCACACCCCTAGAGCCTGGCAGCCGTCTGCTGCTGCTCCCTCGTGGCTGTCCCAGACTGCCCAGATTCTCAAATGTAGAGTGGAAGGCTAGAATGGAGCAGCTGTTCTGGAGCTCAGTGGCCACCCCTGCCCTCCTCACCACCTGGCGAGTACACGGTTCAGCTCCTGGAGAGCAGAATCAGCAGGCCAGCTGCGCTCCTCTCCGTGCGACCAGCTCGTTCTCACCGGAACTGCTAATCTCACTCTTGCAATGCCTTCTTGTTTCCCTTATTCCCGTTCTACCTTCAGGATGCTATGTGAGGCTGCCTAGGGCGAGTGGGACATGGCCCTGTGCAAATTATCTTGCTTCCCATTTCATTGTTACTTCTTTCAGCAGTTAAAAAAAATACTTTTTTGAATTTTTGTGTAATCCATTCGGAATATCTCCATCAATCTGAATCGTTGTTATACCCTCTTCCTCACGGTCACACTGATAGCCCCCTGACTGGAATTCATACATTCTGTTATTTGTGTAAAGGCCTATTGTGTCAAATTACTGTCCCCAGACGTTGCTCAGTGCAAGTTCATCTACTCAGGTCTAGTCAGTCTATCTAGAGTCCTTTGCTTTAGGAAGATCAGTTCTTCCTAATCCAGCATTAATTAGTTGCCAATAATTTTTCATCTAAGACTGGGGTATTCTGACCTGGCTTTTTGTCTGCTTGAATTTGTATGTGTCTTGTGCATGCTGACATGGTTGCTCTAGGTTCCTATGAACAGGGAGGGTCCCAGGAGCTCGTAGGACTATTTCCATATGGCCATGAACCTCCTTCCTGACTCTTCCAGTCATTTTCTCCCTCTTCTGAAATGGTCCCTGAGCTCTGGGTTGGTGAAGTTTGATATAGGAAACCTGTCCAAGGACTAGCATTTTTCAGACTCTTAAGTTCTTTACTCTGTACGTTTATGACCTTTTGTGTTCCTGACCCTCTGTTGCATGAGAGAGCTTCATTGATGAAAGCTGAGAGATTCATTGGTGTCCTCCTGACCTCTTCTTCTATGTTCCATGAGCCTTAGTTGTAGAGGTTACATTGTAGATGTGCCACTTAGGCTTGGAAAATTCATAGACAGAGTCTGTGTGTGACCAGTTTGGAACTCTGTAATAATCTTCATCTGGTGCAAAAGAAGTTTCTTTGATGAGTGGTGACTGGGATCTTTGTCTGCAAATGTATGGATACATATTTTGCAAATTGTAGGACATTAAATTAGTCTAAGGATCTGACAGTCTTTGAGTTTTTCTCTCCTATTTCTAACTCTCCCTGTCTAACCTTCCCTTCATAGCTTCATTTAAAGTGCCCCTATTTTCCCCATTTTCTTTGATAATACCCATGTCTTTGGTTCCGCCTCTTAATCTTCTTTGTTTTTGTCCCAGAAGTTTCTCATATAGCCCTGCCTCCACTCTCCCATTTATATACCTAGATATCTCTAGTCCAGCTACTAGGAGTTCCTGCAGAGGCCCAAGAAAGGTGACAATCAGATGCTCTCAGGCTTCCTCCTAAGGTCTGGGCTCCTCTAGCTTGCAGGCACAGCACAATTTGTGAAGCTTGCTAGGCAGAGTCTGGATTAGGGTATTCTCAGAGTCTATGAAGTTCTGGGTCCCTAATAAAGGCAGAAAGGCCTAGTCCTGCAGCAGTGGGAGGGACTGCAGATGGTCCCAATGTAGGGGTTGGGCACAGCTTGTTTTTGGAAAGCTCACCCCCATATGGAGCTAAGAGGTAGTCCCGAGATCTGGAGTGCTAAGAGCTAAAGCATGCCTGTGCCAAGGCTAGAAAGAGAACAGAATATGGAGTTGGGGAGATTGGAGTTGCTCAGGCTATAAGGGAGTCAAGGCTCAGCAAGCAGGATCAGATTAAACAGGGTAGAAGTCTGTTCTCAGGAATTCAAAGGCAAGTTGGGGGTGGGGACAGCCTGTGAAGATTCTTACAAATTAGACTGAAAAATCTAGCTGTTTGAGTGCAGTGGATCAGGATGCAATGGGTAAGTCTGGACTGAGTGTGGTTCAGAGATCTGGGCTGCTAAGAGCAAAAGCCAGCCTGTGCCCAAGGCTAGAAGGAGAACGGGACGTGGATTTCTTTCATCAATTTTTTAACAGCCTGTGTGGCACCCATATCTAAACAGAACTTTTAAGTTTGTTTCCAAACAACTCTCTAGGATAAGTATTGTTGTTCACCTGTAACAAGAAGTCTAATCATACACAACTGAGGATTTTTCACTCTGTCTTTTAAAGCAGAAGCATCTTTGCTGACTATAAGTAGGAAGAGGAGTGACAAGAGGCTCCGTAATGACTGAAATCATCTTGACTGGATAACTGAAGTGACTAGGGTAGGAAGAAGTGCACCTAGGAGTTGAGGAGGGGGATAGAGAAAAGAAGAGTGGTTTTCAGGTGGGAGGCTTAAAAAAATAGAAGAAAGAGTGTCTTCTTTAAAGCTTCAGAATAGGAGCATATGTATCCAGAGAGAGGATGAAAATAAAAGAATGACAAAGTACATACTTAAGTAAGAACCCTTCTACGGAAACAAACTTGCTCAAGATGGGTAGCAAAAAAGAGTTTAGAAAGCTATGCTAGGAACTCAATATACATATACATATACATATGTTACATATATATATATATATATATATATATATATGTAACAACAATAATTAAAGATTTCAGAATATCCAGAGAATAGGAGGTTTGAGGAGATGCAGGAGAGGGAGCTATGGCTGTAAATCATGTAAAATTCCATATTGATGTTTGAAATTCTCAAACAATTGCATTAATATATTATACTGGGCTATGTATGTTGCATTGGGGTCCATATTTTACCATGGTTGAGAAATTTCAATGGATATTTAAGTTGCTTCCAAATTCTATTTTGGATTATTTTGACATTATGCCATAGTTTCATGAGGCAGATGAATTTTCTGTGATTTAAGTACTGAGGTACAGAGTGTTATATTTTTTGGAGTGGAGTGTAGAATAGGATATAACTTCACAGCATTTTATGGTTTGGAAATGTTAGTCATTACTTCTGGAGAGAAACTTGCTATTGAGATTATAATAATATTTTGGAGCTATGGAAATGACTCCATGGGTAAAAGAACTTGTGCACACTGTTAGGACTTGAGTAGGGATATTCATAACCCACATAAAAGCTGAACATATAACTTGAGCATCTATAATCATAGCGCTCTTCTGCAGTGATGGAAGATAGAGACAGGAGTAGCCCCAGGACCTCTTAGGTCAGATTGCCTGTGTCTAACTTGCCTGGTATATGCACCAAAAGAAAAAAAGAGACCCTGTCTCAAACAAGGTGGAGAATGAGGTCACACGACCAAGGTTATCATATGACCTCAACCAAGAGGAAACATATGCCTCCATTTACACACACAATATGAAAATAGACCAAATGCACGTGTGCATGCACACACACACACACACACATTTTTTAAGAAGAATTCTTTGGGGGATGGAGAGATTGATTAGTGGTTAAGAGCACTGGCTACTCTTGCAGAGGACCTGGATTCAGTTCCCAGCACCCAAATGGCAGCTAATAACCATCTGTAATCCACTCCCAAGGGATCCAAGACCCTGTTATGACCTCTGTGGGCACTGGATGACATGGTTGCACTTAAATACATTCAGGCAATTCATTTGTACACACAAAATAAAAATAATAAATAATATATTTTTAAAAGTAATTCTTTGAAGTAATCTATTTTTGGAGTTGAGTTACAGTAAAAATATTAGTATTAAATGAATACACTAATTTGATATTGCCTAAGAAGTTCCTTTAGGTAGCAAAATAATATTAATTATTTTTAAATTTTATTTTCTTTGAATGAATTTTATTAAAATATAAATGACCATTCCCCCATTCAGAATGAGGGGAGGAGGTACTTTAATTGGTTATAAGATACTTTTCAATGTAAAAGCTATACATAGAGACCACCAATGTCACTTGAAATGTAAGGAATTGATGAACAAAGACAGAAATAGATTCTGATTTATTGATATAGTTTCCTATAGGAATAAGGCAGCTAGGGTAAACCTCAAAGTCCACATGGTGAGTAGTACACCGAGTTAACTAGGTCCAGTGTAGGATGCTTTCCCAGAGTTGAAGACAGTTTTTACTTTGTAATTTTGATAAAAATGTTCCTCACTGACTTACAAGGAAATCAACAGAATCAGTGAGGCCAAGTGTATGTTTCATCTACCCTTAGCCTTTGATAATAAAGATAGGCATCCTTCTAATAATTTAGACTGTGGGGAATATATACTCCAGGCCTATGCAGCTGGAATCTTTTTAGAAGTTTTGAGGAATTAAAAGAGGAAAATATAAAAAAGATAAAAGGACAGAAAAGGACAAGCATATTTTCATCTGCTATTGGAGAAATTCCTGTGGAGAGTTAAAGGAGAGACATGGAGACAGCTGAGAGTGTTGTAGACGTTAAGGAATGTGGGAAAACACATTTCCCTGTGGTATGGATTGAGCCTTCTTTTGGCTTCTGTGAGAAACGTTAAGAATTATTTTCATCACTTTGGTGGAAATTTGGTTTGAGATATTATGTAGTGCCTTGTCCAGTCCACACAGTGCATTGGCTTTGCAAGTGCTCAGCACATCTCCAGAGAGGGAGCAAGGCTCTTAAAAATTTCCACAGCTGCCCAGCTCTCACAGTCAAATACAGCCCATTCACTGCCTCCTTCCTGTTTCTTATTATGAACCATGCGGGGAGGGTGATGAAAGTCTAGGAATAGGAAAGCTATCTATTTTGCAATAAACAAGTGTGTCTGGCTAAAAGTCCTAAAATTTCAATTGGAAATTAAGTTATCAGAGTGAGAAACATTAATTCAAGAAAAAATAGTAAAACTCTTAATAGTGCTTATGAAATAGAATATTTTTCTTTTTCTCAAGAGTTGATGTTTTACACATGTGAGTACCATGGATTTACAATGTCAAAAAATCGTGAATGTAAATGACTGTAATTCCTTTTATCACACATTAAAATCTGATTATCATATTATGATGATTTTGTTAATATTTTCTTTTGTTTCTAAGGGTTTAAAGACAAGAGTCATAGATCTAGAAACAGATTTTATTTTACTGTATGAAGAATCTCTTGTCTACCCTAACAATAGTGTATCATAGTAAAAAGTTAACTGGCAGAAAAATAACTACCACAGAATCAGTGTGATAACAAGCCAGTTTTGACCAGAGCTTGAGAGTCCTAGGCCTGACAGAAGACTGTGAGTCATATTACACTACCTTGGCCCAATAGAGTCAGTATTCATCAAGGATCTTCTCCACAAAAAGTGTCAATTCCAAGCCTTAATAGCCCAGTCGATCAATAGCACAAGACAATGGATGTAGTCTGGGTCACTTGGCACAACAGTTGAAAAACTAATTTAATTTTTTAAAAGAAAAACGTACATTGCATTTTATATTTAATTTTTATAAAGACAAAGTAAAGAAAAGTAATAGAAATCCAGCAGCATTTGTTTCAGATCTCTAAGCACTAAAGGATTTAGTTTTGTCAATAAAATGGAAAAGAAAACAGTTGGAAAAACACATCTGAAGATTCAGGTAGTTAAGCTTTAAACAAAGTCCTGTATTAAAGCTGTAAGTTCTTCACTGACTGCCTGTAATATATGGGGAAAAACCTAAGCTCCTAAGAACAGGCACTTTAACATCTGTCTTCGGAATGCACTCAAGGTGAATTTGTGGTTTTCTGCATTGACTATACTCATCGCATCCTTTTCTCATAGGCCCTGAAGTCTGTGTGTACAAACATTGACTGGACCACTTGCTAAATCTTCACTGAGTTAAGCCACAATCTCTAGCTTGTTAAAGAATTGTTATACCCCAGCTGAGAACAATGGATTTGCTTATGTTTGTCATTGTTAGGAGTTCATTATTCTTCTAGTAACAAAAGTAATGATTCATTTTTGTATACAGGGTCCAATGTATCCCAATCTTGTTTAGAATTTGCTATATAATGAAGGATGTGCTTGAACTTCTGATCCTCTTGCCTTTACATACTGCACAGAGCTGAGATGAGAGGCATGCTGGTTTGTGCAGTGCTGGGGATTGAACCTAGATCCTTGTGCATGCTGTGCAAGCACTCTACCAACTGAGCTACTTTGTTTTATTCCATTTTATTCTTGGGTAAATTTTTTGCCCCACCCCCAAATTTAGAAAACCTTCAATTGTGGCTGCTACTTTTTGATATATGACTTCCCTGTGTTATAACACTGTATTAAAATATAAATGGTGTGTTCTGATATTTCTTCTCATCTATGCACATAGTCTTTTTATTTGAGTAAAATTGACTTTTACAACATTAAATTGTATCCTATAAACACAAGCCTTTCTTTACTTTTACTTTTTTCTTAATTGACTCTACAAAGAGCAAATCAACAGTATTATGACTATGTTAATGTGCAGTTCTGGGCTCAGATTCAAGGTTTTACTTCAGATGGTCTCATATCATCCTCCTGGGGCCCTCAAGATGATGTTGGGTCTACTGAATCTAGGTCAGATGGTTTATATTTTTGTATAGTGGATCTGTTATTCAACATCTGAATGCATTTTACTTGATTTTTATAAAAATGATTTTCCAGGGGGTAGAGATATAACTCAGCAGTTAAGATCACTTGCAGAGGACCTAGGTTCAGTTCCCAGAACCCCTTGGACACTAACAATCATCCTTAACTCCAGTTCTAGGGGATCTGATGGCCTCTGCATGCACTACATGCATGAGGTATACTTATATACATACATATAGGCAAAACACTCATACATAAAGTTTTAAAAATAATTTTCCTAATATGTCTGGTCATCATTCTTTTTTGTCTTGCATGTTTGGTGATGATCAGTTGCTCTTCATTATCTTTACTATCCTTCTACTTTAGCTAACTCTCTACCCATTTCTCTGGTTCTAGTTTTACTGCTTTTCTGAGTTTGATGCCCAATTACCAGACTATGAATTCCCATTCCAACTCTGTTGGGAAAGAATTTCATTTCATGAAAAGCACATTTTCTTCATCCTTAGCTTACTTTCAATAGATTAATAATGCAGCCTCAACTAAATTCCCATGATAGGCTACAATAAAAGGAAAGTACCTTAGAAAAAAATTGAAAAATACCTTTGCCTGGCATATGATTAAATGGATAATTTGATTAAATTAAACATCATTGACAGAAAATTCTTCCAGAATTTTAGAGGAATTGTGTAATTATTTTTAAAACCTAGTATTAATATGAAACCAAATACTTCTGAGCTAAGGTTGGGGCCTCTCACCCATGTTTCCACTTCTACACTGGGTTTTTGTCTGGTTTGAGCTTGTACAAGCCTTGTGTATGCTGTTATCATTGCTTCAAGTTCATATGAGCAACTTCTCAGCCACCTGGAAAACTGTTTCCTTGTGATCATCTACCACCCCTGGCTCTTTCCACCCTATCTTTCATATTGGGGGGTGCAGATAATGGAGGGTGTCTAAATATGATCAAGATGTACTGTATAAAATGCACAAAAATTCAATAATTTTTTGAAAAGAAATCAAATATCTCTGAAAGAAACTAGAGGTGAATCACTTGAATCAGTGTGACCTGTCATTCCTTGTGCAGAGGACCCATGGGTGCCTTTTATAAGAAGATTCATGTCCCTCGGTTCTGAACATTTCTGCTTAATATTTATTGGCTATTCCCCCCCACCCAACCTTCTCAATCCTTTCCTTTGGATATTCTACTCACCAACTAGATTCTTGGGATTAGCTTTCCTCTAACTTTCACTTTTTAAAATATTTGTCCTCCATCTGTACCTCCCATAGACCCCCCCCAATGGATTTCATGTATTTGTCATATAAACTAAGTCCTGTCCTATCAACCTTTTATAACCAGATGTTCCTCAGTGCCAGTTCATCTACTGGTTATAGGAAGAGCAGCACAAAATTTAGAACTCTTTCTGGAAAGTATGTGTCAAATTAATTCACACATTCATTCATAATCATTCCACATTTAGGCAATAGAAAAGTGTCATCATTCCTAAACTACTAATCATTTTATTCTTCTTGAATCTAATAATTTGCTCAGACATCAGCATCTACCCTCTACAGAAAGAGATGTTTTATGAGGTTGCTTTCAAAATTACATTGACACATGGGATAAGGACATGGACCGTGGAATGTTTTCCACTTTGTCAAGACCCCATGCTATAAATGTCTAAATGAACAAGAGAGAACAAAACCCTAACAGATAATGAAGTCCCACAAAATGAAAACGGAGGTGTTACCAGTATATTTAAAAAATAAATCCCTTGAATATAGGAAGTCTTTAAATTTATAGGCTCATCAAGAGAAATAAGTAGAAAATTCGCAAACTAAACAATAACACAGAAGCACTTCAAGAAAGCAGTTTTCCTAAAGCGAACCACATAGAAACATATCACAAAGGTGTCAGTTAATTTGGATTTTGAGAATTAATTGAAATTAGATACTGTTCTGAAAATATAGCCTACATTAAAAATGATTAAAGATCTGTAAACAGAACCAGAATGAAATCTCCATTTCTCTTGACTGACACTTTATCTCTAAGCAAGGCATTAAAAGGATTCTCATAGAGAAACCAAAAAATTCTGGAAATACTAGCTTCTAGTATATATGTTGTCTTTTCTTACCAAGGAAAATCCTTTCCTCTTGCCATAATTATACCCCACCCTCCTTTGGCATGAAGGAATTACTGATCTGATCTCTCTTTCTGATCAGAGAATTGGAGAGAAATACCCACTCACTTTCACAGCATCAGAGGAAATCAAGTACAACTACACAGGAATTTCTTAAACTGGTACCACTGAACAGCTAGAGAATCAAGAAAAACAATTCAATTTATAGTACTGGAGGAAACTGAGGTGTTCTGTAAGATAAAATCATCCCCCTTTAGTTTCTTCCCCATGTGTTGCTGGACAGGAAGACCCATGAGATGCCCAATACAATATAAGCTATTCCATTGTTCTTGTTACCCACAAGAACGAAATGGTAAGACCTGCATACCAACTTGGACCTCAAGTTGGAACGGAGCTCGAAGTTTTCTGTCTGCTGGATAGCTTTTCAGTGCTGGAAGGTGCTATCTAGACTAATGAGAGAGAAAAGTCATCAGCAGTTCTCCTAGTTGTAAATCCTGGGAGCTATATACCGTTATCAACCTGCTAGGCAAGATGTGCCCAGTGGTGCAATAATACCATGCCTGTTATGGGTATAACCAACTGCTTTCTGCTTAGATTTGAGGCCTGCTCCACAGGAGGGAATTCATGTCTGGTACTGTAAACCTTGTCAAAACCCCATGGCTAGGATGGGCATAGGCCCAAGTGGGAAAGTTACTGCTTATCTTTAGATAAATGGACACCCTGACTATAAAACTGCCTTCTACAAAACTGCCTTCTAAAACATCTGTGTTTATGCCCAGAGATTATTGCTTCTCTTAGGCCTTGATAGGAAACTTCTGTTTTCAGTGAGCAGTAATCTATGGCCAGACTGTTCAAAGTACTGAGAATAAGTGACTGTTCGGTATTCAGCACTAAGCTGGACACCTGTAGCACCCCTTACAAGACGTTTGGATTATTACAGAGAGGGATCAGAAAGAATGTGTACTAGGGGGGGGAGACATTTTCTTTAGTGGTGTGGCCATGAGGAAGTTAGTCATGCTCCTATAAATTAACCTTCACCTATTCTCATGTTATAGAATAACAGTAAACTATTTGGCACACAAATAGACACACACACACACACACACACACACACACATACACACCCAGAATCAGAAGGAAGATGAAGAAGGAAAAGAAGGAGGAGGAAGAAGAGGAGGAGGAGGAAGAGAAGGAGGAGGAGGAGGAGGAGGGGAAGGAGGAGGAGGAGGACAATGTGTAGATAGAATGGGGACTAATTAGGAAAATGATGAGAATCAGTGATTATTAGTTACAGGGACAATAAAAAAAATCTGAAGACAAAATTCCAACATAGAACTGGGAAATGGGGAGCAGGCCTTAAACTTAGCCAAGGAACTATTGACAAGTGATTACTGTAGAGTGAGGGAGAGTTGATCTTTAAGGGAGTGACAGTAGCTAGGCTGACAAGAGTGGGTTATCTAGGAGAGGTGCTGCTATAATGACCATTATAGACAGGTGTTGGAATAATTGAAATAATGCTTCTGGAAGTTTTAGTAGTTTTATCATGGGCTGGAGAAATGGCTCAGCAGTTCAAAGCACTGGCTGCTCCTGCAGGAGACCTGAGTTCTAATGTCACCCACATTACTGCTAACAATCATCTATAATTTAGGTTTCAGAGGTTCTAATACCCTCCCCTGACCTCAGAGGGCACTGCACATCATGGGTGGACTTGTATACATGCAGGTATAATATTCGTACAAATAAAATATTTTTAAAAAACGTTAATCCCTTTATCATTTAGTGTCAGTCATGTAAAGTAATTTCATGAGCTCATCACTCTTCTAAAAAGTGGATGCAAGGAATAGTATTAAAGTAAATCATTCATTGTTACCACTTATTAAAACTTCTTTAGAGTCTTCTAGTCTTTTGTGAGTTTGTTAGTTGTTACCTAACAGTATGAACCTTACTTTCAATTTATATATCTTTTAGTTTCTCTTTATGAAGAATGGCTATTGCAGTTAGTGTGGATTGATGCTTGGAATGCTAAAGTTATAATTTTAAAAATATCTTACCTGGCAGATGTGTTGGTTTCATACCAAAGCTCATGCTCAGTGATTCAAGGATCATTCATCCTATGCTATTTTATACTCCCTCCTGGTAGGAGAGAATAGGTAAACTGAAATACAAAGGAATAATTGATAGCATAAATGTGAATATATGATGTAGAGTAGTGGGTGTGTGGCAAAGTACAGATGGAGTAGAAATGAAAAAGAAGCAGCTAAGGAAAAGAAAAAAAGCTAAAAACAGCATCACAGCCTTACAAAGCAAACAGACCAGAACCATGTGATGCTGTCTGGATCCATGGAGGGGATCTAAGGAGTAAACCAATATATCTATGCAATCCAAGTGAATCAGCAATCAACAATACACTACCATTCCAGATGACTTTCGAAAGAGAAACTTTGATCCTGTGGGGATAGGATACTTCCCAAAACATTATGGATATCTCTAAGCATTTTTTTTATTGCAGTATATATTTTTATTGATTTTTTGGTACATTTCATGCAATATATCTTAATCATTTTTATGCTTCTCGATTTGTACCATCCCCATCCCCATCCCATCCCCATGGGACTCATGTATTCTGTCCTATATGTTAAGGTCAATCGAGTCAAGTTTGTGTCCCCAGATGTCCCTTGGTGTGAGTTCATCCACTGGAGCCTTATCAGCCTATCTAGTGTCACTCTCTTAGAGAAGACCAACTCTCCCTCACCCCCAGCAGTGAGCAGCTACTAATAGTTCCTAAGCTAGGGTTGGAACTTCTTATTTGTTTTTTAAGAACTAGACTTTTCAAAAGATAATTCCTAAGATGGGTTTTGTTTAAATACACAAAATGAACAGAGCTCAGGAATACTTTGGGGGTTATAATTCACCTTTCTGTATTTAATCTGGAGACTGGTATCTTTGAGCTGGTGATAGAGTTTTCTTTGTAAATAATGAGACATTTTCAAATAACTTATATGGCCAGGAAGCTATGGGAGAAATGACAGAAGAGCACATGCTGTTGGGAGCAGGCAACTACTTGGTCCCGTCTAATGCCATAGCTAGTGGGGTACCTCTGTCTGAGGAGGTGTTCCTCAAGAGTCTCCCCAGAGTTTGAATTCTAGTGACAGCATGCCCACTCTGCTGGAAAAGAACTGGTCTGTCAGCATATGGATAACTGGCAGTTTCTGACCTGAATGCAAAGTACCCTTTATTCCTCAGAATAAAATTAAGAACAAAATCCACTTTCAGCATTTTTGTTCTGTTTTTGAAGAATTTTAGTATGTCTCGGGGGAACAAAAATTCAGCTATGTAGCTTGTCATACTCATTAAATACCTAGGTTGAAAAGTACCTCTCTGCAAACAATGGTTACATGGCATGTTTGCTGGCTTCATTGTATGAGGCAAATTAGAGAATCACAGGCTTATTGCTAGATTATGTAAAACACAAAGCAAAACTAGATTAAGAAACTGCCCAGTCTTTACATGAGAGGAGAAACAAAGTTTTCCTTGTTAGATAATTGTGAAAACTTTGTGTGTCCCTTTGGAGCAGCTGAAATTAAGGGCACAGATTAAAAATAAATATAAAAAAAGAAATTAAGACTAACAGAATGGAAGTTTGAAAATGAAAGTTCAGGCTTAGATTGTTGCTGTGAAGTGATGGTTTCCAAAGACATTGATTGTGTAGTTGATTTTCGAAGACTGCACACCTCTAATCTGCTCTTCCTTCTTCTGAATTTCCCACATAGTACTATAAACCTTGATAGTAATTTTATATGTGCTTAGTATGTTTCCTCCTAGCCAGATCTCAAAATCTTCTTAATGATCTCCAACTCACTAAAGTGCTACATACAATTATGATAATACTGAAGCCACCAAAATAGGTTCCAGTAGCTTCCTTTGTTTTGATTTAATTGTAATGTTATAAAAACCTTAAGGAAAAACAGTTTCATTTACTCAGAACCATGACTGGCATTTTTAACACCACGGTGACTATTTATAACATAAAACAAGGGAAAGCATTATAAATGTTTAATATTTTTCAGCAGACAGAAGATTAATGATATGTATATAAATTTAGGAAGCTAATAACTTATTCTAGTTAATTTGTTTTAAAATGTTCTAGGAACTGGAGAGATGGTGCAGCAATTAAAACTACTGGATACTCTGGCAGAGGACCTGGATTTCATTCCTAGTACCTACATAGAGGCTAACAAGCATCTGTAACTCTGGTTCAAGGGCTTCAACTCCCTTTTCTGACTGCCACGGTCATTGTACACATATGGTACACGTACATACATGTAGGCGAAACACCTAACACATAAATATAAATATTTTTTAATTAAAATATTCTGAAGTTTTCAATTACATAAAGCTAAAGTCATAGTCTATGGGAGTGCTGGAAGCCTGAGAGATGCAAAGGGAGAAGGCATTTGTTTATAAAAATGTAAACCACCGAGCTACGTGTTTTTTATGTTATTCTTTAAATTGACCTAAAATTGGTTATAGATTGACATCACCCATAAAGTACCAATGCTACTAGAAAATAATTTCAGAAGAAAAAATTAGTGAGTGATTTAGAGATATGTTTTGGGAATTCCTTCATTCTTGTTAATATAGATGCAAATATCAATCTCTTTGGTGCCTGAGGTCCTTTGAATGCAGACAATTGAATTTACCGGGAAGGAGTGAGTTAAAAAAAAAAAGTGAGTTAATAGGCAAGAAACTTCTTACTTCAGCTTCAGCTCTATTCTTATTTTCGCATATAAGAACCTCAAGCTGACATAAAACAGCATCTGCAGTTCTTATTTGTTATTGTAAGGACTTCAAATTCCTAAATCTTGATTTCTTAGAGCTGTATGCCCATATTGTTTCCTCATCTTTTAAACAGTTGGCGAAAGATTCTATAGTTTTTCATAGATTAAAGGTATGACATATCATTTAGGCCAGTGGTCATGGTTCATAGTTGTAATCCCAGAACTTGGGGTGTTGAAAATGAGGAACATAGATTCAAAGCCAGCCTCAGCTATGTAATGAGATTATGTTTCTAAAATAAATAAATAAACAAAAATTTAAACTAGAATTTCGTATCATATTCAAAACTTACTCTCTATACTCCCAGGGTAGGCTAGACTTGTTATTTTAGCTAGTTCAGTGACTGGAGGCTTGCTGGCAGGGATGGTCGTGGAACTAGACTGTGGGTATCTTTTAGATATTGTATTTCATCCCTTTTTCCTCTTTGTACAGCTTTTAGAGAACAGGAGGAGCCGTAAGTGAGACCAAGTTCTTTCCTAACTAGAGACTTGCTAGCAGTGGGTAAGCTCTTATCTTTCCCTTCCCACTTCTTTTTTGTTTACACTTTTCTTCACTAGCTAGCTTATTTAACATAAAAATCTATATAACTATCCTTTAAATGCATTTTGTAGTAAGAACATATCTATCTACATTCTTAACATGATTTAAGCGCACAGTGCATAGTTGTTGATTGTAGATACAGTGATGCAAGTATATCTAGAGCTTCCTTATCCTAACTGAAAGTTAATATTCATGGATGAGGAGTTTCCCATGCCCCCACACCCACAAAAATGCTATTCTACTCTTGATTCTATGGTTTTAATTGTTTTAAGTCTCACTTAAAATTGGAATTACACAGTAGTAGGAAGTATCTTCATCCACAAGTTGCTCAGTGTACTGAACACAGCATCAGTGTTCCTCCACATCATCACGTGTTGGGAAACTCCCTTCTGACTATTTTCTTTGATTGTGTGCATGTGTGTGCTGGTGCACTTTCCTGTGTGTGTATGTGTACAGGTAGAAATTGATGCCAGGTGTCTTGCTGTGTAGCCCTTCCACACTATTTTTCATTGGGGCTCTCACTGGCCCCTGGGGTTATCGATCAGTTAGACTGGCTGGCTAGTGAGCCCCCAGTATCTGACATTCTCTGCCCCATCCTCTCCAGAATTGGGGTTATAGGTACTAATCACCATACTTGCCTTTTATGGGGGTGCCGGATATTGGGAACTCTGGTCTTCCTATATCCACAGAAAGCACTTTACCCACTGAGTAATTTCCCCAGTACCAGAACTCCCTTCTCATTTAAAACTAACTTGTATTGCAGAGTATGCATGCACCACCTATCCAGTCCATTTCCATTTTCTCATGAGCACAGGATTCCTTCTTTATGCTTTGTTTATTTTCTTTCACCAATATGTTATCATTTTCTGTGGATTAAATCACCTACCAGTTAAGTTTATTTCTATGCATTTTATTATTTCCTGTGCTATTTTGATACAGGACTCTTTTCTTAATTTCCTCTTCAGAGACTTTGGTTAATATAAAGAAACAAAATTTATTTTGTAGGCTGATTTTATATCATTTAACTTAAAGTGTATTTATTATTTTAATGGAAACTTGAGAGTTTTATAGATATGCTATTGAGAATAGTTCATAATGTTTGCAAATGAACAATTTTACTTCTTCCTTTTCAGTTTGGGTGCCACATATTACGTCTTCAACCCAGTTGTCCTAAGAATTTTAGTGTTTGTTGGGTAGAAGTGGCAGTAATGGGTACCTTTGTTTTTTCTTGATATTTCAATTTTTACCATTGAGCACAAAGTTAACTATGGTTGTTCACATATATCTTTCGATGCTATATATTTCTATGAATGTTATATTACATATATATGTATATATATATATATAATTGTTGAATATTTTAACAGGAAAAGCTGTATCAAATGCCATTTTTGCTTCTGTTGGGATAGATAGAAGATTTTATTCCTAATTCTATTAATGTGTTACACTACATTAATTTATTTCCATACTGAGCTATTGCTTCTCCTCTGGGACAAGTCTTTTGTTCATCACAGAGTGTGAACTTTTAAATGATTTTTTGTCTTTTACTAATTGATGATTTTTGCTTCTATATTTATTATGAACATTGGCTTATAGTTTTCTTATGGCATGTTCTTCTGATATTAGTATCAGATTAATACTGACCTTATAGGACAATTTTAGAAGCACTCTTTCTTCCTCAGCTGTTAGACAATTCATATCTTGAAATGTTTGGCAAAATCTACCAATGAAGCCATTTGAACCTGAGTTTTCTTTGTTGGAGGTTTTTCTTTACTTGTCTAATATCTGTACTAATTATGGGTCTTATTAACTTTTGTGTGTCTACACATTAGTCTTCATAAGCTAGGTTTCTAGTAATTTGCCATTACTTTTCATTATCCAGCTTGCTGCTGTGTAATTGTTGATAACAGTTTCTATGAACCTTTTTATTATTGATGTGTCTTTTGTGACAGTCACATCTTTGTGCTCACTGTGGCTTGGTCTGTGTCCAGCTACTTCTGATCATGGCTTTCTTGTGATTTCCAAATCACTAGTGTTTGTGGTTTACTTAAATAAATCCCAGTCCTAACCCAAACATTCATTGTTGAAGCCTCCTTCAGAAGATAACTGCTATATCTGGGTAAAGGAAAAGCCATAGTAAACAGTCATTACCACTGTGTTTTCTCAGTATTTTTGTTCTGATTTAATATGTTTCATATAATTTACAGAATAAGCCACATTAGTAATTCTATAAAGAGAACTTGAGAAGAATTTAAAAAATACTACTACTGTCACTATTAACTGAGGATAAAAGGGACTGCATGTGTTACCACATGTATAATTTCAGGTTTAAGATTTAAAGCAATATACCCACACATTTTCCAATGAGAAATACAGAATCATGTTTGAATAATATTATTTACTCAGTTAACTATATTATTTTTCATCATCATATTTTCATTTATATTCATTGTACATCAAGGTATTAGGTTTCAAAAGGACATAATGTACTTGTATGAAGTCCCCCTTCTGTGCCCCCACTATTCACCCTTCTCTGCCCCTTTCTTCAGTCTACTTTCATATCATATCATATATATATATACATATATATATATATATCTTCATTATTTTATACCTCTATATAAAATCTAGGATTTGCAATTGAGATAAAAGTGTCACATTTGTTTTTGGAAACTGAATGAACTCACTTAATAAGATCATCTCCAGTTGAATATATTTTCTGAAAATTACATCATTTCATTCTTCTTTATAACCAAATGAATTTTCAACATGTATATATGCCTCATTTTCTTCACATGTTATTCTGCTGTTGATGAAAACCTAGTGTGTTTCCATAAATATAGTTCTTGTGAACAGTGTTGAAACAAATATCAATGTAGAAAGATCCCTGTGATATGTTGATCTAAGAGTACTTTTAGTAAATGCCCAGGAATTGTAGAGCAGAGACCTATAGTAGATCTATTTTTACCTTTTCTTCTCCTTTACTTGTCTTTTTCTTCCTTCCTTCCTTCCTTCCTTCCTTCCTTCCTTCCTTCCTTCCTTCCTTCCTTCCTTCATGTTATTGATGAATCTCTATACTGATTTTCATCATGGCTGCTTATTTCCATCCCACCAGTAATAGAAAAGCATTCCTTCTTCTCTTTATCCTCACCAACATTCATTAATACTTGTCGTCATAATGACTACTGTTCTGACTATGGTGAGACAGAATCTGAGTGTAGTTTTGTTTGTCATTTCTCTGATGGTTAGTGTTACTGAACATTATGTTTTATGTCTATCAGCCATCTGTACTTCATCATTTTATAATTGTCAATTCAGTTTTAATGAACATTAGCCCACTTAATGATAAAGCTTTTTTGAAGATATTTTCTTGATATTCAGCTTTTGAGTTCCTTGCTTATTCTAGATATTGATTCTCTGTCAAATTTTCTTATCTTCTGTAGGCTGTATCCACACCAGGAAAAAAATAGTTTTTATATTTAGTGTTTATTCATTTATAGGCTTTGCTTATTTTAAAAATGTCATACCTGGATTTCCTTTTAAAATTTAGAACCTTATAGCATGTACAACATTGAAATTTCTTGTTCAGTTTACAGTAGCTGAACTTTACTTCATTACCAACCAATTAGGATCACATTTAAGTGGATAAAACTCAATATAATAAACATATCACAAAATACAAGGACTGTTTGCCTAGTAAGTTTTAAAACTAGATGAGAAGGCTAACCAGATATTATCAACTATCCATAATAAATAGTTCCAGATAAAACTGGAGAACACACGTTCATTTTACTAGAAGAAAGAACACTGTTTCCATGTTATTATAATATTTTTAATGGCCAGTCCAGCATGATAGTTTGTGATTTCTAACTTCTTTGTTCTTGGTCCTCTGAATCATAGTGCCAAATTCTCAAATTTGGAGAAATAACATTTGTAAGGATGACTTGCTGGATGATATGTATGAAGTTCAAAAGAAAAAAAAACTTTATTATTTATTTTTATCAATGTATATTTTTATTAAGTTTTGTACTTTCATACGATACATCTTAATCATATTTAGATCCCTCCCCTATATGTGCCCTTTGTAGCCCCTCCTCCCATGCATTCTGTCATATCTATCAAGGGGTATAGAGTCACGTTTGTGTCCCAAGATGTTCCTCCATGTAAGTTCATCCACTGAAGTCTAGTCAACCCATCTAGAGTCTCTCCCTTATAGATCAATTTTAGCAGAGGTACTATTAGCAGCTGATTACTGCTGGGTGAAAAAAAAAGCCTTTTATGTTACATATTCAACTTTAAATGGAAGAAATGAGTAAATTAATTTTGTAATGACTAAGAAAGATAACATGGTCAGTTGAGAGAGGATCTAAGATGCTGTTGATCAGATCACTGTACTACATTGTCATTACAGTAATTTTGTTGAATAGCATTAAGAATTGTCTTTTGTTCTACTAGCTTAGTATGTTTCTCCTAAAAAGTCAGAAAGTAAAAAGCTTTAATAATGATAATTGTATTAGTTCTAGATAAAACAAATAATAGGTTTAAATACACTCACAAGCGAATATTCACATGTATACATACATATACATATTTGAGTCTTTAGATACCTGGTAAAGTCAGTAGCTCATTTGGCATGACTGTTCTGGGGAAGAAAAAGTGATTATTTAATTCTTATACAAGTGATTTTGGGTACCAAACTTGCAGTTTTTATAACATAGTCAAATTAAGCCGATGATTTAGAAAAAACAAATAAACTTTTAAACTGCTAAAATGAAGTTAATTACAAGATTGTCACGTATAAGTATATTTTATCAGGCTTCCTTATAGCGAACAGTTAATATACATTTAATTTATTTTTATTGAGTGTTAACACTATCCTTATCCCATTTCTAAACCTCATCAACTCCAGAATTACTTAATGCTATCTTTACAGTGGAATGGAACTGCTTCATAATGGTATTTGTAGATACAGTGCAGTGCTGGTCTATGTTTTTGATCTCTGAGAAAGATGCTGCAGAAATAATGTATTTATGGTACCAGCCCTAATTACTTGTGCTGTGTCTTAGTGAATCTGGGCATATTCTACATAGCCAGTGTTATCTATGATATCACTTTCCTATTTCATATTGTACTCCTTGGTATTGACTGGCTCATTTCATCTTTATGCAGAGATTTTCATTTATTTATTTTTTTTGCCTCATTCAAAAGTAACAACAGAAAACTGAGTAAGAGCCCTTTCCTTGGCTGTTTGAAATCTCACAATATAAATGAAAATTTCTAGAGTTTCCAAATAATTTTATATATTTTTCTTTATTCATGTATGCCATTCAACTAAATAGAATAATGCTGTTTTTTCATTTTTTTTGAACCAGATGAACACTAGTTATAATTAGAAATCTTGCTGATGATGACTTTCAGTTAAAAATCAAACTTATAATAATTAATGCAGACAAAAATTATGTGGATGGGGAAACATTTTAATTTTCATTGTATAAGCTCAGGCATGTCTTTAAAAAATGGAACAAATCTAACACTGTTAGTTCTACTGCTAATACATAAGAACAGATTAGCCTTTGCTCTGATAATGGAGCTTTCCATCTTAGGGTTAGATTTCAAGTGGCAATGTATTTGTTGCTCCAGCTTCTCAGATCCTAAAATGATCATATCTGTTGGCACGATTACAAATCTGCTATTCAACTCTGGAAAGTGATTGAAGAGAATTTCACAGAGAAAATACAACATATCCAATTGCAAATAGAAACACGTGATATTTTCAGAGGCTGTAAACTCACTACTATTACACTGAGCCTGCACAGCAGGAAAAAAAAAGACCGAAATTTTCAGTTTCAATTTAATACAATAGTTTACATTCATAACATGTGGACTTCTGGAAATTCCAGTTTACATTAAATGTTTATACAGGTGGGGCAACTTGCACTATCAATTGAGAATTTTTTAATTCTGATTTTTCCCTTGTGTAAAATGCCATTTCTATGGTATTTTAGAAGGAATAGTGACACCACAAAACAATGTGATTGAATCAGGAGTAATCCAGCATAACAGTTATTGAGACAGGATTTGAGACTCATTGTTAAAGGTGAAGAGTTCTTGCTCCTTTTCATTTGGTTTGGAAATTATTAGCAGCTGATATACCTTCAAGATCATGCTGAACTTATTTTGATTCCAGCTAGCTAGTGCATACTGCCTTGTACACAGGACTCAGGTCCCTTACATGATCTGGTAAAAATGACTGTCAGGGATCCTTACATTGATCTGCATCCTTGTTACTAAGGTTCTAAACTTATTTTTGTTATTTTTATTTTATGTGTATAAGTGTATTTCCTGCATGTGTTTAAGCACACTCATGTTGTACAATGCCCAGCCCAGAGAGGTTAGAAGAGGGCGTTGGATTTCCTGGGAATTAGAGTAACAGACAGTTGTTAGCTGCCACGTGAGTGCTAGGAATCGAACCCAGGGTCCAATGCAAGAGCAACCAGTGCTCTTAGGTGCTGAGCCATCTCTCCAGCCCCCGCTACAGAATTTTTGTGCTGTCACCTTATTTGTCTTAATTCTTAAATTCCTGATGCCTAACTTAATCCTGATCTCTGATTATGACCTTGAAAAGATAGACATTTTTGTTGTCCCATGTAAGTTATATGCTAATTTTCAAATATATTGTATGAAATATGCTGTTTGCAAAGCAGCATACAGCAGTTTATCAGGCTGCATTCTAGGGCTTTTCTGTCCCAAAGTCCCACACACTTCCTCCTTCTCCTGCAAACTAGTCTCACAGGCATTTCAAGTTTTACCTAACTTCAATCCCACTCACTCCTGGTACCAATTTTCTCATTTAGTTACTTTACAGATTGGTGAACCAAGATACCTGTGACAAGTACTTGAAGGAAGGAAGGGTTTATTTTGCCCCACAGCTTGAGGTACAGACACCATCGTGATGTGAGAGTCAAGGTAGCAAGAACTTGAAGCTACTGGTCACATTGTGACTACACTCAGGAAGAAGAGAACAATGAATTTGTGCTTGGGTAACTTTGTCCATTTCTATACTGTAGAGTACAGGCCCAAGAAATTTGCCTCCCACTTTTAGTATGCATTTTCTCATCTCAATTAACCTAATTAAAATAATCCCTTTCAGTATTTCTATAGGCTAACCTAGTCCAGATAATACCTCTCAGGCATGCCTGGTGCTTGTCTCCTAGGTAATTCTAGGTATTGTCCAGTTGACAGTAAGACTAAGCACCACTGTAGGCATGTAAATTCAATAACTATACACATTGGAAAAATACAATAGGGCAGTTAGTAATTTAAGAATTCTTGCTGAGAAAAATTCAAAGATTTTCAAAGACTAGACTCAATCTATTGGCACTAGCTAGTTTCAGTTTAACTCCATCACCAGTGCATTTGATAATGCAAAGACTTGTGCAAATCACAGAAGGTGATTTTCTGAATCTTATGGTTGCCAGTTGTAGTTCTACTAAAATGGAAAAAAATACCATTCTAAGCTTGAAGATGGGTCTTATTAAAAAGAAAACAGAAACAGCAATAAAAGTCTTCTGCTGGTAGATAGAAAATGTACTAGGATACTGACAAACATCAAAGAATGAGTACATGAGCTGATGAGATGGCTCAGCATGTAAAGACACTTGCCCTGCAAGTTAGTGACCTGTATTTGATCCTCAGAACCAATGTAAAAGTGAAAGGAGAGACTCAACTCCATGAAGTTGTCCTCAGACCTCTACATGAACACTTTGGTATATGCACTCACCCTTGCTCCCCCATCATATACATATTTAAATGTAGAACATGGAAGAAGAAGAAAAAGAAGAAGAAGGAGGACGAGGTAGAGGAGGAGGAGGAGGAGGAGGAGGAGGAGGAGGAGGAAGAGGAGGAAGAGGAGGAAGAGGAGGAGGAGGAGGAGTCGTCGTCTATTTTCTATATTATTCTATATTCTTGTTAACAAGAATCTTAAACATTACCTTATTACATTCTAATAAAGCTACTCTGGCTCTGTTCTAGGATTCCAAAACTATCTTCTTAGAAATTACTTCACAAGGAAGCAGTTATTAACCTGACCCAGCTGGGTTTGCCAGTATCTATTGGGGACAGTATCCCCATCAGTGTCATAGGAAAAAAGGAACTGTTTCCCTGCAATCTGCTAATTTTCCAGGGAAATTACAGTCTCTATTTTGTGTTCTGTTTTGTATTTCTGGTTTACATTGTCCTGTTGACCTGTTCATTTAAAGCAAGACACTTTGTTATATCCATAGTTTTTCTAGAAGCTTATCTACTTTCTAAGTAAACCTGAAGACACCAGTGAAGAATCTTGACATTTTTATTTGATTAGAGAAATAAACTAAGAACAATGGACTGAAACTAGCATTCACTTTAAAGGCAAATACCTTTTTTTTCTTGTTTTGGCACAAAAAATGTATTTGGAGACTCTGGGTTTACATCATTCTTTTTAGAAGTCTCACTCTCATGATTGAAGTTCCCTCTGAGAAAGAGGCAAGGTTTCTAACAAGGTTTCTTAACTACCATAAGCATGGTCACTTTTCTTTTGGTGAGACAAGTTTTCTTTGTTGTAACTCTGCATGCACTGTCATCCCTGAGCTATGCTTTGAAGCTTTATGATATAGGAACCACTCTGAAAAACAGAAAACCATCAGGAGTTTAACTGCTCGCCTCACTTTGAAAACTGAAATTATTCAAACCTACAGCTGCTCAGATGAGTCATTTCCTTTCGTGGATGTAAACTGCTGTATCTTGCATTCAGTAATGTCAAACAAAAGGATGTAATTTTCCAACTATATTTCTCTAACCCCAGAAAAAATTTGTTTCAGGAATAAAGGGTTAAAAGAAAAGCATGAAAGCTTGCTTGAGGGGCATTTCTGAGGTGCAGCTATGCTTGTTTTTAAACTCCGTGTTTAGTATTGTGTAGTCATAGACTTATTACTTTATTTTAGTTTTATGAGGTATGAGTTTTCCTTGGTATGCCCTTTTATAGCAAACATAGTTGTTTTTCATGTACAGTGCCAATTTGTTAAAATTATTTTAATTATATTTGTTTGAATTCTATAAGATATATTTTGATAGTATTTATATTACCATAACTCCTGCAAGCCACTCCCTTACGAGCCCACCACTGAGTTATATATTGTCTGTACAGTAAGGTTCATGTCCCCAAATACCCTTCACTGTGGATTTGTCTACTAGAGCCTGGTCAACCTGCTGAGTCTCACCCTTAAAGGAGACTGACTCTTCCCTTCCCAGCGGCTGTCACTTGCCAGTTTCTTAGATAGATGTGGCTCTCCTATCCATTTCTCCATGCCTCTGCTGGAAATTTTGTCTGGCTAGAGCTTAGGTGGGGCTTGTGCCTACTGACACCATTGCTGTGAGTTCAATGAATAATCAGTCATCTATCTTGGGGCAGAAAGATTGTAAGAGCCAGAGGAGGTGGATGATCACCTGGAAACAGAGTTTTCCACACTTTACTAAATTTTAAGCAGAGAATCTTCAAATAAGTTTACAGAAGAATTCATTCTGTAAGTATTAATATGTCACATTCTAGCAAGAACAAATATGTGGACATTTATATCTACACAGATAAACAATTCATCAATGTAGAATCAAAACAAAACTGTAAAAGCTGAACAGCACTATCAAAATGCTAGTAGGTTTTCATTTAATAATATGAATTGGCAAATATCACTGAGAATAAATTAGCATTTAAATTAGTGTAGTAGTTGATTATAATTATAACCATTTAAGAACAATTATAATTATAAATAATGCATGAGTACGTTGAACAATTCAGGACAATATAACAAGTGCAGTAGCTCAACTCTCAGTCCAACCTAGGTCTTTGGGATCCTTCCCTTCCCCAATCTTGCAGCTAGAATCTCCGACCTTAAACTCCCTAATGCCCTACCATCTTAGCTCTCAAACCTGCTCAAATCAAGGGGATCCTATCCCATCCAGGATTTGCAGGCACCTTGTCTTAGTAGAATTAATGCATCTCTCACTTCTCATCAGAGAAGCTTCCTTACGCAACAGATAGTGATTAACATAGAAACCCAAAACTGGCCAATGTGCGGAGAACAAGAGTCTGCAGAATGTTCCAAATAAGTCCCTATATCAAACTTCTTTCTTCCAAGACTCAGAAGTTATTGTTAAACAAGAGGTGGAAAGACTGTAAGAACCTTGTGGATGACCACAAGGAAACAAAATTTTAAAGACAGTCGGTTCGTTACTCATGTGAACTCAAAGCTGTAGTCACAGTTTGCGCATGCCCCAGACAAGCTCAAACCAGAAAAAAAAAGTCCCAGTATAGACATGGGGAAGCAAAATTACGGCAAGATGACTGCTCAGAGGGACAGAGTCAGTCTCCTTCAAGTATGGGATTCTTGATAGATTACCAGGCTCCAGTAAATAGATCTACACTGAAGGACATTTGGGGAAACAGTTACACTCTAACTACATTAAATTAGTGGGGGGAGGTACCAAAAGGGGTGGTTATGTAAATACCATCAAATTATACTGCATCAAAATCACAAAAAAATTCAACTATAATGTATACTTAAAAAGAATCTAGGGAAGAAAACAAGTGTAGTAAATATAAGTGTTGTAGTAATAATTCTTTTTTCTTTTTTCTTTCTTTGATGGCACTATATATTGTTATCGAATTTTCGTGCATTTCATAAAATATATCTTCATCATATTTAGATCCCCTCTGTTATCTACACCCCAAGTCTGCTTGTAGCTCCAAATGACATGGAGCTCACTATGTAGACCTTGCTATCCTCGATCTCACAGAGATCTGCCTACCTCTGCCTCCTGAGTGCTAGGATAAAAGGCATGTACCACCATGTATGGCTATAGTAGGAGCTAATTTCTAATATTAATGAATCAGACAACAAAGAGACTTGAGTGGCAAGGAGTCTAGTTTGCAGCTGTTTCCTGTATTTTCCAGTTTATAAGGCAGCACAAATTTAACCAGATCCTGTTGGAGTCTACCTACGTCTTGCCTAGGGGTATAAGGATAATCTCTTTGTATGAGCAACCTGTTCGCAGCTCCTTTCTTTGTTCCTGATCTGCCCCTCCACATCCAGCTGGGGCGCCTCTGCGAGCAGATTAGCTTGGCATAGGATCAGTCTGTAATTTGTGCCTTAGTCTCCTATATTTCATGGATTGGATTAAGCATCCCATGAATCTATCAAAAAGATAAATTGCATCTGTTTTGCTCCAGTGGTGCTTCTTTTCTGAATACTGTCATTTATGCTCCTTGTATTTGTTTTGTTTTAAACGTTTCCCTTAGTTTTTAGATCATAATTTATTCTCACAACTCTGGCCTCTTCATTTTGAGTCGTAGGCAACACATTAATCATTTCTGTGATGTTCTTCTGGAAATAAGAGTGATCTCTGCCTTACCAATTGAAATTTCAAATTCAACTCATTCGTGTCTTTTAAAAATCTATTCTATTATTGTCCAAAACAGATCCAAATTTACAATGTGATGTTATTAAAGTATTTTAAACAAAAGTATATATTTTTGTGTCCTAGAAAATAACACATAAGACCTTAAAGAAGTTTGAAAGCAGAAACAAAATTCAAAGAAACAAAAATACTGGTAAAAACACATATAAAATAAATTAGTTAATGATACCTTCCATCCTGATTTCTCCTTAAAGGTGGGAAATTTCTAGATTTTGTTATACTATGAATTTATCTTTCATGGCTCTTATTTTCTGCCTTTCTTTTACTTGATTAACTCTTGAACTATGTCCTTCAATACTATCATTATGTTTGGACTTGAGCTATAAATCTCTAGTTATTATGTCTGCCTTCGTAGGTATTTATTAAAAGTGAATCCAAAAATGTATTAGAAAGTTCAGCTTAGCACAACTTACCTTAACTCTCTCTTATTTGAGAATGTCCTGAATAGGCTCTAAGTATTCAGACATTTTGTTCCTAATTGATGCTGCTGCTTTGGGAGGTCTTGCAAGGTATGGCCATGCCAGAGGAAGCAAGTCACTGGAGGTGGGCTTGGAGAGTTCTTAAACGTTGCTCATGTCTGGTCGCTCTCTGCTTCCTCTGCCTGGCTATAGATGTGAGCCTCTGCATTTTGCTCCTGACACCTCCTGCCACTCCTCCTCCCTGCCATAGTGGACTCTAAATTCCCCTGGAACCATAAGCAGAAACAAACTCCCTCTTCTCAGTGTTGCTTTGTCTGGAGTTTCTAACACAGGGACAGAAAAATACTGCTACAACAGTAGTACTGAGAAATTTCTCATCACTGATTATTTCCTTTTTAAGATTTTTAAAAGACTATTTGACAGTTTAATACATATATATAATGAATCTTGGCCATTTTAAGCCCTCATAAAATATCGAAGAAGTATTGTATATGCACATGTAAAAGATAGGAATTGAAAATTAAAAAGTAAGACAGCAACAGAAAACAAAACAAATGCAGAAATACTGAGTGTGATAGTACGTATCTGTCATCCTAACCTTCAGGAGGCTGAAGAAGTAGTAGCTTGAGTTTTGGACCAGTCTGAGCTACGTAGGTAGAACTTGTCTCAAAACAAGAAAACAAAGTACAAACAAGTACCAAATGGAGGAAACACTATTCACATCATCTGAGGCTTGGTGAGTAGTGAAAATAACTTCCTCTGGGAATGCAAATTATATCAAGTTTCATTCGAAGTTCACATGTTCTTTCAGTTGGTTGATAGATGTCATTGACTTGATTTCCTACTATCTATAGTCATATGTCTTTACACCTGACACAATCATTATCACTGAACTAATCTCTAGAAATATGAAAAAGGGCTTGTTCTCATAAATGCAATGTTGTTCTATTTCACGAGTGACCTATGCAGTTCGCTTAATCTCTGGAAACTCGTTGAGTTAAATTCCTTGACTAGACTATGTGTGTTAGAGTTGGTGCCATGCTTTGGAAGTAGAGACATACTGTAGTCCAGACAAATAAATTATTCTATTGAGCCTCATTCATTCAGGTGATGATTTCATTTCTTGGAACACCTTGGTCAAGCAAAAAAAAAAAAAAAAAAAGAAAAAATTCTAAGGGAATTTAAAGTAACAAAGGCGACATTTTACTGTTCTCTTTCCATATTTAAAATGAAAAAAAATATGTTTTTGGAGATGTATCACTTTGTTTATTTAATTAGAAATATCTGTGAGTACAGTCAATGGAATATTTCAACACATGATAAGAACAAATAGTAAGGGTGGATGCTTCAGAGTTCATATTTTTGGAATAAATTTGTATAAATGCATAGATTAGTTGAAATTTCTCAAATAATTCCTATACTTTTCTCATAGAAAACAGAAAATATTCGTCTTATTTAAGAAAGTACCTAAAGATAAGCTGGAGTGATTTTGTAACTAGGTATGTTGACACAGATCTGAAACTTTGCACACTTGAAGGATGGAGACAGGGGATCACACACTCAGTTTGGGATACACAAATAAACCCTGTGTCAAATACAAAGAAGGAAACATTATTTTGGGAAGAAGAGCAGCAGTCACAATGTTGAGCAGAATCAGTATGTAAGTGGAGAAGGGACTGATGGTGGCTTGATAGCACTAACCAGGCCTACTATATCTGCTCTAGTCGAAATCTTTTATATAGATTCATACATTCAATTTCAAGAAACTCATTTGAAGTCACATATTATTTATCTGCTTTCATAAACAGGGAAATTGAAGCTCAGAGAAATGTATTTAGCAAGTTACATATCAGGGATATAGAGTCACATTCAAACTGAGATATTAATTTAAAGATAGATATTTTCAAAATGCTCAAATCAGGGAAACTTTTAAGTTAGGAAGGATACTTTTCTTATGGGAAGCTAGAAATTTATAATCATGTAAAAATCAAGAGGGATTTTTGCATTTAAAGATAAACCCAAACAGTAACATATGCAACTATTTTAAATATAGGCAGCTGGATAAACTTCATTGAATAACACTTGATACATGGTAAGAACCTAGAAGTCTTGTGATTATATATTCTAGTTTAAATTTCAGAGTGAGGTTACTGGGCAAGAAAATTATGTATAATGAAGAGAAATTGAACAGAAATGGATTTTGAAGGTATTAGCTTATAATATGTGATTCTCAAAGATGCACAAGTGGTTAAAGTGCGTATTTACTTTATTGGATTTTGCTGTTATTTCCTAATGTTCAGAATTAGATTAGATTATCTAGAGATTCTACATTAAAGATATCATTAGCATCTGTTTTGGTGGAATGCTAGGTTAAGTACTACAATAAGCATCTAAAATATAAAGCATATATTAAAGCACCATCCCGATTTAAAGGAGACAAAAAAACTAATAAAGTAGTTAATTATAACATTAGAGCATAATGAAATTTCACACACACGCACGCACGGTGATAAAAAGACATTTGCAGAGATGAAAGGAGAGACAACTTATGAATTAAGTGATCAGGAACAGATTTATAGAGAAATCATTTCAAACCATTCTTGAAGAAAATAGTAGTGTTTTGATGAATAATAATGCAAGATGATATCTAAGTAAGACAACATAAGAATAAACCTTTGGAATCCAAGAGATGGCCAGTTAAGAGCACTGGCTTCGATTGCAGAGGACTATAGCACCCACATGGCATCTTTTCCAGTACCAGGGGATCTATTGCCCTCTCCTGGTCTCCACAGGCATTACATACATGTGATGCACTTGCATAAATGAAGGTAAAACACTCATATACATAAAAACATAAAAACAAATTTTAAAAGAATAGCTAGTCACAGAAAGAAGGCAGAGACATCTGTAGGAGAAAAAGTGGTCCAACAACTAGGTTAACCATGTAATCCCAAATCGGGTTGAATTTACACATGCTCAGAAGATATTTGGGGTAGAGATTTTGAGAGTTTGAAGTCATGTTCTTGCATTTTATTTTGTATCACTGAAGAGTCATTGCAGTCGTCATGAGGGAGGCACAGTAGTGAAAGAATGCTTACAGTACTTCTATTTGTTGTCTGGAGACAGGGTCATCTTGTATATATTGGGATAAGTTCAAACTCAGGATCCTCTTGCCTCTACCTCCCAGGTAATGCTGTCTGAGTAGAATATTATTTTTTTGTTTCATTCCAATTGATGTTTGGAGATTAGAGTAGAAGAGAAAAAACAGCAAGCTGTGAATTCTCTTACGGTCTTCAAGGACTGGCAAAATGTTGAGTGATTCTAGAAGGACAAGACAAAACTGTGATGACTAACAGGAAAAAGCTATATTTGGTGACTGATAGAAGATATAATATCTATTTGGAAAGTTAGAAAAGCCTAGAGGAAATTTCAATAGGCCATGTGATTAATCCATTTTATTTACTTACCTTGGTTTATTCTTTGGCAGTTTCATACATGTATAAACGAATTTTAGTGTGTTTCCCCTGTAACTCGCTTCACACTCCTCTCTCATACTGAAATCCTTCTATTTTCCGGGATGTCCTTCTACTTTACTGTGTTTTTGTGAGTGTGTAATACACTTAGTTTAAGTAAGGTTGTCCACATGAACATACATGGGAAGTTATTTACTCAAACAGGTTGAAAACAGTTTTTATATAAGCTTTATGCTCCTTGGTGATTAGTCGCCAGGCTGCTAGCAATGTCTTTGTTTGTAAATAACTGGACCAAAATGTTTGAAACCAGGGGATAGTTGGGATCCATGATAAAGGAGGAATGGTCAGAAGGTATTATGTATAAAACTATGTCTTGCATTGTGATATCAAGAAGAAAGTGTGAGGAGCATCTCTCAAAATGGAAGGAGAGAAAATTGTGTTAGTATTCAGATTTTTAAAAAGGTAGACTGATAATAGGGTTTTAGATTGGAATACCAATGCATTGACGACGATTACTACTGAAGGGTAGATTGCAAAACTAGGTCACATGAAAATGATGATACAGAGAGCATAAAGTATTGTTTTTAAGGTTCGGTTAAGGAGAAAAAGAAAGAGGAAAGAAAGAAAGGAAGAAAGGAAGGAAGGAAGGAAGGGAGGAAGGAAGGAAGGAAGGAAGGAAGGAAGGAAGGAAGGAAGGAAGGAAGACGAAAAAGAAGAAAGAGTTAAAGCATGAAAGACCCAAAGGAAACAACCATGCACAGACAATAATTTAGGTCTGAGAGACCAGGGTAGTTTACAGACAATATCGTATACTATTTTAAGTTCAAAATATAGTAACTTCATCCCTTTCCTCTTTTTTGGCATCTATGTTGAATCTCATAATTAGGCCATGATTTTTAGTTGTTTACTTTTTGTTCTTTCTTTAAATGTGCTACCTGTTGTTTTGTTATGCATTTCAATTGCAATTTTGCAATTTTCAAACAATATAGTTTGATGACATCTAGCTCTATTTCCTTCTCTACATCTTCTCCCACTTCTCTTTGTTCAATTTAATGAACTTTCTTGTGTGTGTGCGTGTGCGTGTGTGTGTGTGTGTGTAACATGGTCTGTAGAGTATGATTTCTGTCTCCCAATCTCCTTCCATATAGATCTATTCACTGGTCCCACAGAGCTGCAACCTTGTAAGAAACTGTCTTTCCCTCTTCCAGCAGGCACCAATTGACAAAATTTCTTCAGTATGGTTTGAGATTTCTTACCCAGTTCCCCATGTCAATGAGGGGATTTTTGTCTGGATGATATGTGCATGTTGTCACCACTGCTGTTAGTTCATACTCTAAATGGCCAACTGTCTGGTAGACTCTGTTTCCTTACGGTCATCCACCACCTCTGACTCTTACAATTTTTTCCCCATGTGTAACACATGGCTGGAGAAGTCATAGATTCTAGAGAAACCTAATTTTGCCACATCCATGAATCAAAGTAATGTCTTACTTTATTAGTAATCTGTACCCTCATATTTTCAGACAAGTGCACCTTTCACGCTCCCCCCGCTAGCAAAGAAACTTTTTGCAACAGATGGAGACTTACAGAATTCCAGAACTGGTTGAATGCAGAGAATAGTGTCTGTGGGATGCTTAACCCTAAGTGACACATCTTCAGTCTAGCTTCTACACTTAGGATGAATGCATCTCTTAACTGTCTCCAGAGAAGTTTTCTTATGCAAAAGACGGTGATTAACATAAAACCCACAACTGGCCAATGGGTAGATTACAAGAGGCCACAGAGTACCTATCACTGAACAGGACAGCTATTTCAAACCTCTGCCTCTCATGGCTCAGAGATCAGGGAGGAGGAGGAAGTTACCTGTTGTTTTTATTGATTATTCCATAAAAAAATTATTCTCAGACTTGTATTTAATTAATTCACTATAACACTATCTTTTAAGTGTATTATTTTTATTATTTTCACCCCTCCACATTCTTTAGCTAACTGGACTTTTTTTCTTCATGAACCTATTAGTTTATTGAGTTTAATTACAAAGCATCAATGAGGGATGTTTTTACAGAGACATGGGGTAACTTAAATGCAAGGCTGTACCTCCTTATGAGTGAGGACTTCATGAAGCTTAATCATGGAGTATCACTTCCATTTAACTTTCTACTTCCTACACACTCTAGCATCTCTGAGTATCACTTGTAGTTTAAGGAGAGCGAGCAAGATGGAGTTATGACTAGAATCGCACGTGGAGGTTCTGTGATCCTCCGGTCCTTACTTCTTTCTCCTGGGTAGGCTTTCTGTACCATCTCTGCCCACTTTCTAGAGTTGAATACTATCAATTTAATTTTGGTTATTCCTGTATAATAATAAACATATTGAGGGATATTTTTGTTCTAAATACAGATTTGTGTAAATCACAGAAACTTAGTTTGTAGCATTTTTGTTATATTTTATTTCTAAAATGTCCTAACTGTAATTTTGACCAAACTTACTGTAAGACTTTTTCATTTCTAAATGGTTCCATTTTATGTGTATGACCTTTATTTATTTCTAGTTTTACTAAAATCTGTCATCAAGAAATGTGGCCCAAACAAGATTTCTTTTAAGTCTATTAAGAAATTCTCTATAATCCATCTTTTTCATATATTTTCTCTAAGCTCTATGCTTTGTCTATTTATCATTTTTTCTGACAGTTCTTTTATGTGCTTTCTTACCCATAAAAACACATATAAGTTAAATTTTCATTGAGACCTAGGGGTTTGTATCCTGAATATTATAATAACACTTTTTTGGTTTATATTTATTCAGCATTTTCAACTATTTCTTATAGTTGAATACAGTTTCATAACTAAGTTTCCTCACATTATTGTAGATTTCTTATAGGCTTTGTTGGCTATAGTCATCTTTTTTGTTATTTATGGATTTTCTGCTTCTCTTAAATGTGCCTTAATGTCCAGCAGACTGCATTAGCTGTTTTGGTAAATATTTTTCAATAAAATGCTTTTTATATGCTCTATTTTCTGAATGGTTACTGATCATAGAAAGTTTCCTGCTAGTCCTTAAGTGTTGAAAATAATTTGGCAGATTATTAATTAGGTGATCATAGGAATTTATTTTAAAACTATTATGATTCATTTTCTCTTGCATTTCTATTGGGATAGAAATATATGATAGTATAAATTTAAATGTCTATTTTACTATTGCTAGAAAATCCTCTTTTAATATCAAGCTTGAATTACATTGGTATTCTGTCCCTGATTCTACATATGCCGCAGAGGGTACATATTTAGGTTCGTTTCCTTCCATTTAATTTTTGTTAACTTTCAACATATTGACTGAAATATTTCTTCAGGAAAATGTTTTGGTTTCCAGTACTTCTATGTTAAATAACAGTTATTTAGTGTTTTTAGAAATACAGTTATCTGTATTTTTCTCGGTCATCTCTGTCTTTCTTTTCTGTATTTCCCACATTTCTCCATTATTGTTTTTTTTTTCCTTCATTGTTTGAGATTTTTAAATTGACTTCTATGCCAGAAACTTGTTTTTATGTGACCTGTATCCTTTACTCCAACATTTCCTGTATTTATTTCCATTTGACCTGTCATTTCTTTTGATTGGGCCTCCCTGTAATCCCAGCTGGCTTGGAACTCACTATGTAGATCAGGTGAGCCTCAGTCTCACTGAGATCCACCTGCTATGCCTCCAGGCTGGCTTTAATTCTCTGAACTTCATTTGTTATTATTCTCTTTTTACAACTGAGATTTTTATAATTTTATTTAGACTCAGTTAAATATGTTTACTAACATATATTATATATGATTTAAAACCATTATTTCAATACGGCATATTTTGAAAATGCCAGCCCTGATGTTTCTCTCTCTGTTCTCAGGTACTCAAAGGTAGCGATGTTCAGCTTTTTAAAAGAGTGAGTTTCTTGGTATGTCTTGTGGCTTGTTTCTAAGTACCTTGCCTGCATATTTTCCACTTGTCTTTTTCAGCTATGCCAGTTTTTAGTGACTTCATATGGAATACCCAGATTATCCCCTACGATGATTTTCTTCTTCTACTTCTACTTCCTAAGCTGCCATCCTCTCAATAGAGAAGCAGGTTTACCTTACATGTTCAATGCCATATGATTTCTGCTAAAAATGTACCAAGTATGCTTTGCTTAACCTTGATTTCTGCAGATTTTTAAAATAACCCCCATAATGAATAATCATTGGTTTTTAAATTTACTTTATTCATTCCTTAGTGGGCTTTTGTCATAATAAATAATTAACTCAAAAGTGACCCAGGGAATGGCTGACTGGATAAAAAGTTTATGTTCTTAGGCATCATCTTACCATGGATAAGTTAACTAATGCCCCTTCAGGTGTACTGCACATCTGTATCCCTGTATCTCCCTTTATAGTCATTCTGGGGGAATCCTATAAGCCTATGAATCTCTCCTGTTTCCTGTGGTAAATCCCCCCCTTACCCTCTCCCCTCTTATTTAGATGCCTCATGGAAATGAAAAACGGATGTTTTGTTTTGAGAATGTGAATATTTTAAATGCCTCCTATTACTCTCACTTTATTATTATTATTATTATGCATTAAAATTAGTTGTCAAGGTCTATACTGGAAATAATTTCACTTTAAGATGAATAGATACTATATTATGCCCTGAATCTCAGTCTATTCTTTGCAAGAATTTTTTGAGAGGTGGTAGGAAGGTGATTCTCTTAGTATCTTTTAAGGTCTTTATTTAAAGATGGAGAGATAGCTCAGCCATTAAGGTCACTTGATGCTCTTTTGGCAAATATTTTATTTATTATTTTTATTTTATGTGTATGAGGGTTTTGCCTGCATGTATATAAATGTCATGCATGTGCCCATGGAGATCAGAAGAGAGCATTGGATCCCTGAAACTAGAGTTACAGCCCATGTGTGGGTACTGGGAACCAAACCTGGGTCCTCTGCAAGAGCAGCTAGAGCTCTTAACGGCTGAGCCATTTCTCCAAACCTTCACTTTCTGCTTTTGTGGTGAATCCTAGTTAGGTTCCTTGCACCCACATCAGGCAGCTCAAAACCATTTGTAACACCAGTTCCCTGTGGTCCGATGTCCTCTCACAGCATAAATGCATCTCAGTGCATTTATATACACTGAGGCACACACACATATGCATAAAATAGGTCAATCAATCTTGTTTGAAAATGTTTTTATTTTTCAAGAATTTCATAGACTTTGTTTTGATCATAACCAGACCTCACCCACCTCTCCACCCCGTTCTTAACTGCGCTCCCCAGAATTTCATAGACTTTTATTTTTATCATAACCAGACCCCGCCTACCTCTCCACCTCATTCTTAACTGCGCTGCCCAGACTTCATGTCTTCTATTATGATGTGTTTTTGGTGTTTCTAAGACAGGGTTTACCTGTATCCCCAGCTGGCCCACAACCCACTATGTAGACCAAGCTGGTCTCTATCTCACAGAGATCTGTCTGTCTCTACCTACTGATTGCTTGGATTAAGGTGCACACCATCATACCCGACTTCTTTGTCTGTTTATTTTTAAGACCTATCAGGTCTAATCTGTGTTTCCCAAGGGCTCTTGTGTATGAATCTATACTTTGGAGTTTAGTTAACCTACCAGGTGTCATACCAGCAAGGAAAACTGACTCTCCCTCTCCTAGCATCTAATAATTGCCAATAAATCCTCAGCTAGAACTGGAGTTTCCTGCCCACCTCCTCCATCCATGCTGGCACACTGTCTGGCTTGGATTTCTACAGGATTTGGGCATGCTGTCACAAGTGCTAAGGGTTCATTTGTGCAGCTTCCCTGTGGTGTCCAGATAACACAGTTTCCTTCTATTTATCTATCACCTCTGGCTACTACAATCTTTCTACTCCTTCTTCCACGGTGATCCTTATCTGCATAATATTTATTTTCATTAGGAAAACTCCTCCAGTACCTGATGATCTGCGGAATCTAATTCATATTTCTGGAGCAATAAAAGTTCAGTAAAAATTATCTTCACATATGTGTGTTTGTTTAAATTCAGTTTTACTGGAAACTACCCAATGCTCAAATACTTAGACATTTAATTTTAGGTTGCTTAATCTAAACATCCTCACGGTTGTGGTATTCAGTCTCCTGCTGGGGGGATATAATCTAGGCTAACAATATTCTGTCACCGAAGTTGAGACAAAGGTTGGAAAATAAAAACACAATATTTTCATGTTCACTTAGTATTCTTCAATACTCCAGCTCCAAGTATGACAGTCATCCCCTTTTTAGGAACAGTGCCATTTTAGACTGATTTGAATAATAGATGCCAAATAGATACAACCTGTGATGCTCTTATATGGCAGGAAATAAAACTTTCCTAAGAAGAGCCTTTTTTTCCACTGTAATTGTTATAAGTAAAAAGGTTGTAGTGAGTTTTAAACTATGAAACGTTTAAAAATATCTTCTGTGTGTCTAGTGCTGGTTTTGCCCGACTGTAACGTGCATCAGCTGTTCAACTTACAAAGAGAAAAGGATTTTCAGTCATTGATGAGATGAACCCTTTGCTTTTAAAAAACTCTCCGGAGAACTTGTCATATGGCAATGGCAGGGTATGAAAATCAAAGCACAACTGCTTATCTTCTGACCAGGAAGTGAGAGGAAGGAAGGGACAAGGGCTGCATAGTCACTACTGAGTGACACAACCTTCAAAGATGAGACTAGATCCATCTCTAAAGTTTCCACCTCCTCCCAAAACAGCTATGCTGGGGACTGACTAAACTTTTACCATAAGGACCTCTGTGAGACACTTAAAATCTAAAATATTAGCATGTCCTCTGTGGGGAAAAAAAAGCCCTTTAAATTAAAAAAAAATAAAATATATTGGTCCCTCTTCTGGTATGACTCTCTTCACCTAGATTATTGTGTTAAAAACCTCATTCCTAGAACTATTTCCTGTCTCCCCAGTATCCTATTCTGGATGTAACTATGCACTTAGTTTTCTTAAGTTTTAGCTGTCTTCTCTATCGTTCATTGGCCTGGGAGCATCACATAGTGGCAACAAAATGTAATTGACTGTGTTGCTTCAGTCTCTCATCCCTTATTCTCTTTGCTCTCATTAAATAGTAGTGTGACATGAGGTGTATTATCTAGTCTCTCATGTCTCCTGAAACAAAATGGGGAGAAAAGTATCTGACCTACAGGATTGTTATAACTTCCAGTGCTAAGTTCTTTCATTTTCCTTTGTTATTGAATTGTTGTGGATTTCATACAATGCATTTTAATCATATTTAGATCCCATCCAGTATCTGCAGTGTCCCTTACTAACTCCCCGCCAGATTTCCTGTACTCTAATATATATTGTTATTCTTGTACTCTTACTATATATTAAGGCCTATAGAGTCAGATTTGTGTCTACAAATGCTCTTTGGTGTGGATTCATTCATTGGAGCCTGGTTAACCTACCAAGAGTCTCAACCTCAAGATGAAATCTCTGCTTCCATCCAGGGCCAGTAGTTCCTCAGGTAGGATTGAGGTTTCTTACCCATATTCCGATGTCTACACTTGGATTTTGTCTGGCTTAAGCATATATGGGATTTATGCATGCTGTTTCCATTGCTGTCAGTTCATGAAAGAAACTAATCAGCTGTCTGGAAAGCTGGTTTCCTTGTGGTCATTTCCTTCATCTGGCTCTCAGAATCATTCCACCCCCTCTCTGAGAACTGGGAGGCAGAAATTTGATATAGGTGTCCTATTCAGGGATAAGTAGTCTGCAGACTCTTATTTTCTGCATATTGGCCAGTTGTGGTTCTCTGTGTTAATCACCATCTGCTGTTTAAGGAAGCTTCTCTGCTGAGAGCTCAGAGATTTATTGCTCTATTCATAGAGCAATAAGTCATTAGAAATCAGCTTAATAATATATCTCTTTACCAGAATAATTGTATTATACTCTTCCCCATGGCCTTGTATTGTCTAGCCTCAGGTTCCTAGGCCTGATATCAGTGTCAGGTATCGTCTCCATCCTATGAAGCAGACCTTAAATCCAATTAGAAACTACTTAGTTACTCTTGTAATAATTATGCCACTATTAAACCAGTGGACATATCTTGCTAGGATAGTTGGGTTTGTAGCTTTCAGGACTGAATGAGATTCATTCTAATTTTTCTCTTCAGGTACTGCACTGTACTGCATTTACCCTCACTGTGAAAACTAGGCTTTGAAGTTAGCACAAGCTTGATTTTTATTTTCTGGTTTATTCTATAGTTCATATATGTAGTGTCTTCAGCAATAGGGTTTTATTATGAGGTTCTGGTGGATAACCAAGAGCAGGGGCAATGATCCAGTGATCAGTATTGTTTGAAGATCTATGGGACCCCTGAACGATAGCTTTATAAGAGGGAGTCCATTCCTGGAACTGGACTATTACTTTGCTAGCTGATGGTGTGTAGTAGGGACAGTGACTCCTGTTATCAGATAACTCCTCTTAGTATATTTTTGTAATGTATGTGCATGTACTTTAAGGAGCTTCTGCAGTGGTAGGTTTCCACATAACTTTTCTAAAGGCCTTTTTCGTGTTAGCTCTCCCCGCCCCACGCACTCCCTTCTCTGACCTACCCTCCCGTTCCCCTCCCCATTTAACCTTTCCTACTCTCTTATTCCCTTTTCCTGATTTATATCACTGCATCTTACCCCATCCCCCATCTCCCAGGAAGTCCATCCATGACTGCTAGTTTCTTGGCCTCTCTGGATTTTCAGAAGATTGAAAAATGCATATCTAAGGTTTCAAAACTAGCATGCATACATATACAATGGAAAATTATTCGTATCTTATAAAACACATTATGAAATTCACAGTTGAATGTTTGGAATTGGAAATTATCCTCCTGAGTAAGATAACCCAAATCCAGAAAGACAAATGTTACATATTCATCTCGTAGCTGGATGTTAGCAATCCCAAGTTCTAAAAACATTTTTGGGTCATAGTAGGTCCTCAATGAACACTAGATACTATTACAATTTATGTGCTTGTTATATTTATGTTTCACATGCTTAATGATATAAACTGGCTTGCTACTGAAAATATCCATAACAAACCCCTCTGTGCATCTTTTAGTTTTCAGAACGCATTCATTTCCCCAAATTTCTATTGTTTTAGTTAGATATCCACTAAAGCATACTGGCTAAAATTAAAGTGGAAAAGTCATTTACTGAGCAAATTGTTGAGTATGTTGTTTAATTATCATAGAATATTTTATAATGAACTGATTTATGTGTTCATTGAGAATTAAGTTATTTCAGGAAAAATAAGAAATATGAATAATCAAATGAAATATTCTAAAGTTTACAAAATTGCCACTGGAAAGTATTAGTTCGAGATGGCTTTCATCTTAACTTCTTCTTCTAATTAGTAATAGAAGACCCATTTAGTCGAATTTAGTTACCATAAAGCATTGGCACTGTGTCTTTGGTGCAGTTATTCATAGGTGATTTTTAAGTTGAACCTAATATGTACCTGTTAAGTTCAAAATAAAAATACTGTGAATATGTTTAAATAATAAAAAATACAATAATCGATTTTGAGAAGTTAAAATAGTAATTTTAATAAAAAAATACTTAGATACATTATTCCTAAACGAAAAGAAAATACAGAAGGAAATATTTGAAACTCCAGTTTTGTCATCCAGATTCTGCAATAGTAAATTTAGTAACACAATTATACTTCAGTGTTTTATGATTAAAAATAATCATCACATAGTCTTTAATTTAGAATTATCATAATGTTAGAACTGAAGGAGATTCTGCTTCAGTACTATTGTGGAAATCCTGCAGGTCTTTGGGGATATGCATATGCACAATGCTGGGAAGAAGTTCTACTACAAGGTTGCTGTATCTTAGCAAAAATATTACAAATATGATTTCCTGCACATCCTTAATCCATTCATTCCACAATCCATAACCCAACACTCACAATCCAGGCATTGTTTTCTACAATTCAGGTATAGAAGACTCTATACCTCTAAGTTGAACTAGAATTAAATATAGAGTACCCATATTCTAATTACCAGAAATAAATCAGCAACAGGAACTGAGATTGTAGAAAGATCAAAGGAAAATGTAACCAGCCTGAGCAAAAGGCAGAGGGACTAATATTTGACCTATCACTGTTCACAATCTTTCAGGCAGAAAAGTATACCTGGTTAGAGGCAGAGAGTGAATTTTCTTCCAGGTGCTTCTGCACAGTGCTAAATGGAGGAGTACACTGAGTTTCGGGCAGTCTTTTGCTTTTATTCATAAAATATGTTTGAAGATCCTCACTTGTGAGATTTTTCCATTCTCACCTCAACATACGTGGCAGGGGACTAGTCTCTTAGTCACCTTAGTTGCTTTGAAGCTGTGGATGAAATAGTCTAGTAGCCAAGCAGATCGAGGAAAGATTAAGTATAATACTCACATTTGTCTTCTGCCTAAAGCCACAATGCTCAAAACACCAAGTAGAGAGGACTTATAAATTTATAACTATATTCCTGTTGATTACAGTCTATTTATTAACTTTTTAATAAATCAAAGCTATAATTTTCATTACTACTACATCATACATGATTGATATGTATTAATATACTGATAAGTAGTCAGTCTTAATTCTATCCCCTCTGTTAGTCTCAATTTCCTAGAAATGTCAGTTTTGACCTTAATAGTGTCTCTGAGATTTTATACCTGGTTGTAGGTACATTTTGGGTATTTATACCTTAACAACTATAGGGCTTGTGATATATGAAATGAGATTTCTTTTCACCCATTTGGGCTTTGTTTTCTTTGAAAAAATATTGTATTTTTGTATATTTAATACAGAACATTTCAAACAATATTAATCATCTTAGCCCCCCCCTCCCCACGGGCACCCTCCCATAGTACTCCTACTGGAATTCATACATTCTGTCATTTGTGTTAAGACCTATTGTGTCAAGTTAGTGTCCCATCATTCCTCAGGGCAAGTTCATCTACTGCCTATATGGAGTCGCTCACTTTAGGAAGATCAGCTCTTCCTTATCCAGTATTAATCAGTTGCCAATGTTCCTTCATCTAAGATTCCAGTCTGCTGTCCATTTCCCCAGTTCTATGCTGGATTTTTGTCTGCTTGAGTTTGCACAAGTCTTGTGCATGCTGTCACTATTGCTGTAAGTTCATATAAGAAAGTTTCCAGAGGCCTCAAAGATTCTGTTTCCTTAGGATCATGCACCAACCCTGGCTCTTACAATATTTCTGCCCCACCTTCAGCAATGGTTCCAGAGCCCTAGGTAAGCGAAGTTTAATATAGGAGTCCTACCCAGGAACACACACTGTGTAGCATCTACAATTTGGCCAGTTGTGGCCTTCTGTATGCATTGCCCTTGATTGCATGAGAAAGCTTCACTGGTGAGAGTTGAGAGATAACATTAATATTCTCTCTACTCCCTGTTCTGCTGTGTTTCATGAGCCTTAGGTGTAGAAGTTCCACTGTAGATGTGTCACTTTGGCTGCTTACCTCAGATCACTTATTCTCTGTGTTTGATCAGTTGTGGAACTCTGTAATAGTCTCCATCTATTGAAGAAAGAAGTTTCTTTGATGATTGGTGAATGGTATTTTGTTTTGTAAAATAAGGATCCATATTATATTTGTCTAGGAATGTGACAGAGGTACGGTTTTCTCTAGGATCTATGAGCTCTCTAGCCATGTGTATTTGGCTGTGTATACAGTGTCATCCATGAGTTCCCTTCCCACTGAGAAGACTTTAAGTCCAATTAGACAGCTACTGAATACCCCCCAAGATAAAAGTGCCACTCCTGAACTGCTATAGTTTGTTGTGTTGGGCATTGTTGTGGTTATTAGGATTTATAGCTAGAGTTGGACCATTGATTATTTTTCTCTCTTAGCTTGCATAGTATCCTCTAGATATGAGGATAGTTCTATGAGAACTAGTCTTCAGGGAGGAGGCTTCCAGATCATTTCCAGCTTCTTTGCTCCAAGTCCTATATCTGAAGTATATCTTGTCTTCAGCAATAGGGTCTTAGCTTCAAGTTCTGGGAGGTAATTAAAAGCTGTGGTAATAGCCTGTGTTATTTGGGGAGTCTCTTGGACTACTGTCATCGACTTAAAGAGAGATTTCTTCTGTCTGACATTATGTTTCTTGTTATATAGCCTTCAGGTATACACATACACTCATCTTCAGGTACTGTATCTGTATTTTTCAGTAGATTTTTAATACATGTCCTTCTGGTTTTTCACACCACTTAAGCTTTATTATCTCTCTACTTTCTCTCCCCCTGTCTAACCTCCAGCCTTCCACCCCATCCCTAGATGAAGAACGTTGGCAATTGACAGCTGTTGGGAGAGGGAGAGTCTGTGTTCTTTAAGGGTATGAGATACCCTTAAAAGGAATGTTGACCAGGTTTCAGGGGATAGACTCACACCTAAAAGTATTTGGGCTACACAAATTAGACTCCAAAGGCAGTAAAAAAAATGGAGAGTATGTAGTGAGGGGGTATTAAGGTCAAGGGGTGGATGAAAGAAGAGGTGAGAGAGGGGATCTGAGTATGATCAAAAACCATTGTAAGAAATTATAATAAACCAATAAAAATTATATTAAATACATGGAATGCATTACCTAAATTGATTTTATTTAAATAAAATTCACCACTCTTAAAAATGTGGCATGAACTAGATGTCGTGGCACATGCATTTAATCCCGGCACTTGGGAGGCAGAAGGAGGTGAATCTTTGTGAGTGTGGCCAGCCTGATCTTTACAGCAAGTTCCAGTCCAGGTGGGGCTACAGGGAGACCCTGTCTCAAACAAACAAACAAACAAATGAAGGAAAATGAACACAAACAACAATAGCAATAAAAACCCCTGTGGCATATTCCATAATCTTTTTGTTTGTTTATTTATTTATTTTATTTATTTATTTATTTTTGCATAGTGTGTCATTCTGTAGACCAGGCTGGCGTGGAGTACACTATGTAGCTAGTCTGGCTTAAAACTCCTTGCCATTCACCTGTCTCAGACTGAAATTACATGTGTGAGTCAGAATGCTCTACTATACTCTATAACCTTACCATTTTATTGTTGATTTATAAAAAAACACATTCTATTGGTTCATTACACAGAAAACTTACTAAGGAAAATTTCATTTTTAATTTAGGGTGTCAGTGAAGTTCCTATAGCAGCCATATTTCTTTGTGAATACATCTTAGTTCCTTTTGAAAACAAAATGTATTGAGAGTTAACATAGCAGATGTGGTTATAAGTGATAATTTTCATTCTATCAATTAGGGATTTTAATATTCCTGAGATTTTTTTTGGCTGATTTTGATTTCACTTTTGGGCTAGACTATCAAGAAGGTTCAGACAAAAATAAATTTGAGTTTTGTAATAATTACTTTTGAAATATAACTTTTAAATGTATTTTGTTATCATCTGAGTTCATTATGATCTAAAATCAATATTTCAGCCACAAATTGATTTTTCTTTTTTTCAGTAAGTTTGAGAAAAGCTGCCATATGCACCCAATTCAAGATTTCTTTTCTGTCTTCCTGAAACCCTCCAAGTAATCAAAATAACCATTTTAAGTCATTATAACCTAATAAAACATTAGTAGAATTATGATTAGTTTTCTGTCATGATGAGCAGACAGGATAGCCCTGATAGTCTTGGGTGACTGGGGGCCACATGAAGTAGAGTCTTCTTTCTCAAAGGAGGATGTTTGAAATTAAAGACACATAAATTCTTTATCCAGACTTGAGTAGATTAGGCTGTTCCTGGACAAGGACTTAGTTTAGGAGTTATAGTTCTCTGCCTTCAACAGTTCAAGGAAGATTCATTGAAGTAAGAAAAGTATTTTTAAGTCATCAGTAAAAACAGTCTCAGCTACCAGGTTGTCAAAGAGAAGCAACCTTAAAAGAGGCAGACGGTAATGCTGACATATTTGGTGTGTTTAAGGTTTATGGCCTCCACCACTGGGTGTGTCTTTCCATAGATCACCCTGCTGATGTTGGAATGATGGTAGCCAACAGATTAGGGAAACAATTTGAACTATGTTAGTATTTATTGCTGTGTTCAAATTACTCCAAAGTTTGTAGGTTTACAGTTTAGTAACCCTAATTCAACTCAATGGGTCACCAAAACCAAAGCGAACTAAACAAGCACATGAAAGTTGAATGGGACCACTTGGGAAGAGAAAGGGGATCCACAGGAGTGAAAGAGAGAAACGAGAGCTTAATGGAGATGAATACGATCATTGCATATTAGATACATGTATGAAATTGCCAAAAATATAAAATAAAACAATAAACATCTATTGCCTCACATGGTTTTTATAAATGAGAATTCAGGAGCAGTTTAACTATGGTGTTCTACCTCATAGATTCTCACAAGATGTCAGTCAGGGCTAAAGTCATCTGAAGGCATGACTGAGGCCAGAAGTTACTTGAGACAGTGACTTTCTGGGTGACTCCCGTGAATGTGGCTGACAGAAGGCTACCATCCTTCCCTCAGTATGGCTTGAGAGTTTTCATGGCATGTGGTGGTGTTTCCTTTGGCATGAGTGATACAGGAGAAAGCAATGCAGAGGCTTTTATGTCCTAGCTTCGGGAGTCACGTACCACTATTTCTTCACTGTTTGCTTAGATCGGCTCTGTTCAGAGTCAGAGGGGGCCACATGCACACGCATGCACAGATTCCAGGAGACGACACTGGGGGCAGAAGCTCCTGGAAGATGATTACCACAGAGAAGAGTACCTCGTATTGAGAATTATTAATACAGTTGGTTTTGGGAAAATGGGTTTCTCTTCCCTCATTCAGAAGAACTCCTTCATTTCCCTTTTCTGGGCCTCTTTGAGTGACTCTCTGTTTCCAAATTCCAGTACTTTAAAGTTGGGTCTCTAGTCCTGAGGTTGCTATGTGGAATCCTTTCTGTCTTCCCTGACCTATGCATTCAACCAATATTGAAACCAAATGGTATACATCACTGTCTGCTGCCACCAGGAACCACTACTTCATAGACCTGACCTTTTATATCTGCCTTTCAAAATAAGTAGTCTCTTAGCATCCATAATTTCCAGTTCTTTCCCTTTAACATTGTACTGAATTGGTATATCACTAGTAAGATAAAGAAATTCAGGGTAGTTTTCAATAATTGGCCCCACTCTTGTCAAAAGAAACATTTGTATTTCAACATAAATATTCTATGATTTAGAAGGTACAAATTCAAGGCCAAACAGCAGACGCTAAGTCAGGGGACATGGTCATCAGTGCTTATCTCATTACTTTAAACAAAACATAATATTGCAAGTTTTCAGTGGAAAATTTTATTGTTGGTTCCTTTAATTAACATAATTTTCTACAGTATGCAAATCTGAAACAATATGAATATTTCAAGCCTAAACAGAGTGCATTAAATGTGTACATATTATTTCCACAACCAATTGAGGAGTAAAAGATTAACTTATTGTGCTTTTTCCTCTGAGAATGGACAGTGTCCCTCTGAGTGTCTCCAAATATGGTAGAAAGTCATGAATAATCTTTTATAAGCCTTTGTGCCTGAATCCAATGTTTAAATGACTCTGACATTTATTCTCCTGATGAGCTACAAAGAACTACCTGTGGAATAATTTTTTTTGTTTTATTTTTACACTTTTTATTTAATTTTTTTAAAGCTTTCATGCTAAAACTGTTTGGGACAGTAAACCTTTCTTTGATGCCATAGCAGTCAACTCTGAAGAGGTAAGTGGAAAATAATGACACTCATCCAATTGATGCTCTGAATGGTTGATTGAACCTAATCATTTAACAGTTTTATAAAGTCAATATCAGGGAAAGAAACAGGCCTCTTATTATGGTAAACTGTATTTGTACCGTCAGCATTCAGTGACTTATTACAAACCTGTGGCTAGGATTAGGATATTATAAATGGGGGAAAAATGGAAGGCTCATTAATTTTTTATGCCCACAGGTGGAAGATATGCAGTGGGCTTATAGAGAACATACACACCCTGCTTCTGTCTGCAGCCTGCCGTGCAAGCCCGGGGAGAGGAAGAAAACTGTGAAAGGGGTCCCTTGCTGCTGGCACTGCGAGCGCTGTGAGGGTTACAACTACCAGGTGGACGAGCTGTCCTGTGAACTTTGCCCTTTGGATCAGAGACCAAACAGCAACCGCACAGGCTGTCAGCGGATCCCCATCATCAAGTTGGAGTGGCATTCTCCCTGGGCTGTGGTGCCAGTGTTCATTGCAATCTTGGGAATCATCGCCACCACCTTTGTGATTGTGACCTTTGTCCGTTACAATGACACACCTATCGTAAGAGCTTCTGGGCGGGAACTTAGTTATGTGCTCCTGACAGGGATTTTTCTCTGTTATTCAATCACCTTTTTGATGATTGCTGCACCGGACACGATCATATGCTCCTTCCGGCGGATCTTCCTAGGACTCGGTATGTGTTTCAGCTATGCAGCCCTTTTGACCAAAACAAACCGTATTCACCGAATATTTGAGCAGGGGAAGAAATCTGTCACAGCCCCGAAGTTTATTAGCCCAGCATCCCAGCTGGTGATAACCTTCAGTCTCATCTCCGTACAGCTCCTGGGGGTGTTCGTGTGGTTTGTGGTGGATCCTCCGCACACTATCATTGACTATGGAGAACAGCGGACACTAGATCCTGAGAATGCCAGGGGCGTCCTCAAGTGTGACATCTCTGATCTTTCTCTCATATGTTCACTTGGGTACAGTATCCTCTTGATGGTTACTTGTACTGTGTATGCCATTAAAACAAGAGGTGTTCCAGAAACTTTCAACGAAGCCAAACCTATTGGATTTACCATGTATACCACCTGCATCATTTGGTTAGCTTTCATTCCCATCTTTTTTGGTACAGCCCAATCAGCAGAAAAGGTAAGTGGCAGGAAATGATTTACACAACAGTTTTCCTGGACTTAATGACTTCCTTTAAAATGGCTTTTTAAAAACTTTTAGTTCATTTATATTCCATCAAGGTGCTCAGTCTGTGTTATTCGTGTGTGTGTGAGAAAGAGAAGGAGAGAGAGAGATCTTTCAAAGTGGGGACTTAAATATATATAATATACTATTAAATACATATGGTTATTAAATAATATTATATATATATGTATATATATATTCCACATTGCTTTTAGTATATGTTGACTAAAAATGACTTTGTCCTCTGGGTAATAGTACCTTGTTTCCTCCTTGGCAAGGTTAAAGATTGACAGACTTCACATTGCTGTCTAGATCTCTTCTCATCCCAGCTCTCCTCTATTGATGTCCCTGTTCCTTTCCAAATGTTAATTAAAAGACAGATGGGGAAAGGACAGATGTGTTCACAGGAGTAAGCTGTCCCAGAGAGAATCTACCACATAACAAATGACACCTTTTTTCTGTTTTATGGGAACTTTTGGGGAAAAAAGCCATTCCTTGATAATTATGATGATTTTAGTCATGGTAACAGAGTTTATAGTAAAGCAACTCAAATGAAGAACTATTTAAATGGTTTATAGTACCTTACTATATCTTGCCACATCCTGTTCCTGTATATTTTACATTTCTGAATGATAGTGATCATAGATAATGAAGACAATGGTGGACAGTTATATAATATTATTTATGTTTGTAGCTAAGATCAATTGAATTTCCTGAAGTAAGCCCCAATTCACATTTTTAAAACAGTTTTTAAAAACACTGTTATTAAAGAAAGTGTTCACATGGAACGTGATATTTATTGAAGTAATTTCATGCAGTTTTTTGCACAGAGAAGCTGAGGACCTGGGTGGAGATGGGGTAGAGGTATACCAGAGGGCAGCACAAAAGCAGATGCTATCTTTCTGTATGATAGCCCTTCAGCCTTCGTATATATGAAAGAAAGATCTCTCAAAGTGAGTACAAACATCAGTTATCTTCCATTATCAGAAATTACAAAGGCAACAGTTATCCTATGGGAAATTGTATTACCAAGGCCATAAAATTCCACTTGAAGTTCTGCATGACTTAAAAATTCAAAGAAGTCAAGTAAAATACCATTCATAAAGGGCCAGTAAGCTCACTCATCCTTTACTGGATCAATGTGGCCTGCAACAGTGTTTGGAAAAAACAGAGCAAATAAAAGTACTTTAGCAAATGCTGATGAATGGAGGCAACTTGTCGTTGCACTTTGCACTCTTCTGACTGCCTGGCCTGATGGGAGCTATGGGCATTTGATTTGGGACAAAGAATAAGGAGAGACAGTAAGACAGTCAGGGGCTAGAGGCTTAATTATCAAAAAATATATTTTAATATACAAAGATGGAAATTTATTAGGATAAAACTCATAAATCTATCTTGTGAAAGTATGCTTGAGAAGGAAAATTACTTTCTCAAAGTCCAGGTTTTAATTTGATTTATTGGATTAGTCAGGGAAAATAATATCTCTTCAGAATTTGCAAATGTCCCTGTATTACATGAATTACTAGTAATGTCAACTTAAAGAGTTTCTATGTATATTTCTTTACCTAGAGAAGGCCATGATAAGTAGTTTTTCTTTGCTTTCTGGTGGACAGTAAATATAAGAATCAAAGTACAACTCCCAGTTCACATCTGACTTGCCATTCTTTCTCTTCTCTTACATGTTAAATAGTGCAACTTTCACTTTTGATATGATGACTTCTGCAGATGAGGAGATATTAAATGCAAATCTGAATATGTATAATATGTGTTTTTATTCTATTTTGAGAAGTCAGTGCTTCAAATTCTAAACTAAATAAAATCACAGTCATATATCAAGGTGTTGAATATCATCATAGTATTTTAAATATTAGCTTTTGGTGGGAATTTAAAGTGATTAAATTCTTTTATCCCAGCAAGGAGCTCATGAAGCTCCAGTCCCAGAGGAGGAATTATTATCAGTTGATAGCTAATGGGGGAGGGAGAATCATTCTATTCTGAAGATATGGCCACTGGTAGGTGTCTGTACTCCAGTGGCCCCACGCCTGTGTACATCACTAAGTAGATTTGGTGAGTTATTTTCAAAAAAGAAAGAGGAAATGAAATTAAGAGGGGGGCATGGTGGGATAACCAAGGGAGAGTTGAGGGAGAAATGGAGGGTAGATATGATCATATATCATTGTATGCATGTATGGAATTCTTAAAGAATAATTTTTAAAAAATGAAATACCTTTCCCCCCACATCCATCCAATAATAAGATTATAAAATTGTTGCTGCCTCCTGTTCAGCAGGGATTGAGATAAAGATTTGGGGTGAAATGATGGACACAGGAACATGCCAGGGAGTTGAGGCTGTGGCCAAGGCACTGAGCCTGTGGCTGTGGCACTGAGCCTGTGTCAATTATGTACCTATTTGAAAACCTGGAAGTTATGTTTCCTTGTGGACGTACCCATGCCTTTAAAGATATGGTTGAATGTGGCTAGCCAATTTATTTATTTTTCTCTCTTAGCTTTGTGAAATAAAAGTTTTCTTAGAGACAAATAATAAAGCAAATAAAAATATGTTAAATAGAATTTATTTTAGATGATATATGATATACATATATATGATATGATATGATTCAATTTAGAGCAGACCGAAGAACTGAATAGCAAGTAAAAACTGTTGGTATTTTCAGAATTTTATGGTATCATATTATTTAATCTCTGAGTTGTTGAATTTAGACCAATTGTGTAGCAAGAGCTATTTGGATAAAAAATAGCTTTCTGCAGCGGTAATACTTTATACAATAGAATTATGTACTACCCTAAAACTTACCATAAAATTTACTACCTGCTATACTCTCTTAAAGTATCTTTTGTTATTCAAGACAATAGATAAAATGCTTGACAGTATTTTATTTTTAACACTGTTAAAGCTATTGATATGAATATTAAAAATGAACAAAACATTTCTACATTTAAAAGAAGTCTTTAAATGAGTTTATTGACTTTGGAGGAAAAAAGACCTGATAGTTCCTCTATTTTCATTTATAACGCTCATCCAATTAGCCCCATGTTATCAATTTGAAGCATTTACAGCATCTGGGCAACACATCCATCCATTAATTCAGCAGATCCTTATTGAGTCTTGTGTCCAGCATTGTGCTAATTATTGAACCCATGTCAGTCTGCCTTTCCAAGTGTCCTTGTAAGGCTCAGTTTGGCTCCCAGCCCATGCCTTCTTGATGCTGCCAGCATCAGTGGGATGCCAGGCTCAAGGGCGGCAAAGATAGTGAGGGGTCATAGCCAAGATGAGAAACTAAAGATGTATGCATCAATAACCAAGCACTAGGAGCACAGAATTTATAAAATGGAAAATAGCAGGAAGAACAAAATTTCTTCCAGTGTGCATATGAACATGCCTTCTTAGAATAATGTCTAGAGCAGAAAAATTCTAACCGTGCAAGTTTCTCTAAAGTTACATGAGGCAAGAAGCAAAAGTAAAAAATAGATGAATAATCTACATAGATTTGGAGGGAGGGAAATTTCTGTAAAATCAAATTATAAGCTATACAGAGATAACAATAGCAGAATCATAGACTGATAGCTTTCTGACATGTATTGTTCTGCATACAGTAACAAACATCAGCTAATTTCTCCAGCTGCTTTTCTTTAGATTTATAATAACATCACTTATTCATAGAATTGAATTCTACTAAGTCATGGAATGAATTCACTTTTCCTTTTCTTACAGAGAAACAATATGAAGGAAGCCTAGAATTACTGAGGCATGGCAGTAGGCAAAATCAAACTCACATAATTGTGCTGAAAAGACAAAAAAAAAAGGTACTTAAAATCAGTAGCATAATAGTCTATAAAAGAATGCTTATTGGTGGTTAGGGGCTGATAGGATAGCAGAAATCTCAAAGACAGTGTTATCTTTACTAATTGGGCTCACAAAATACAGATAAGCAGACAAGGGTCATGATACTACCAGGCTCCAAGGAGCACAGTGTCTCAAAGAGAGCATTGGAGGAGAAAACAAAGTCAAAATGGAAAAAAAAAAAAGCTTAAAGGGAGAAAAATTCTCTGCAAAACAAGAAGCACAAACAGCCAATACATCTGGAGTCAACTTTTTCTTTCCCTGTCCTGTGGGTGTCTGCTGCGGCATCTGTCTAATAACAAGTCAGAGACCTAGGGTCATCTTCAGTCTCACCTTTTACTAAATATACTCCCTTAGTTTCTCTTCTTAACTATAAATGCCATCCTGTATAAACTTGTGGACCATAAGGCTTGTTTACAGATATATATATATATATATATATGCTTTCCTATGATTTAAAAGATTAGTATGTAATATGGATCTTTTATATTTTATAATTCTCGTTATCTTTGTGGTATGTTTTTGCTCTGATTTTTTCTCCAAATGATTTTTTTTCAAATGATTGGCCACATTTAGTCTTCAAAAATAATTTGTCACTATCATTTTTTCTGAAATAAGGCTACTAACTAGGTAAAAAGACAAGTAATTTTAATATTGTCCTTCATGCTATAGAAATTTTACAGAACAAAGGAGAATTGGCACAGCGCTCTGATTCTTTGAGTATTCTGCCTCTTGCTTTAATTTCCTTGTGTTTACCTGTGTAGATGAAGAGGTTCAGTTTCACAAGGGAGTGTAAGTTCTGGAGAATCAGGACTTGAATTAATTTCTAGATATGCCAAACTTGCTGGGAAACATAAGCATTAAGCATGAGACTGGATTTCTATATTCCTCTTCATCCTACAAATTCAAACGTAGAGACATGTAACACAATCACTGCTGTCTTTACCCTCTCTTATTCTAGAGCACACTTAATTTTTCATATTCTGGTCAAGGGTAAAAAAGATGGTTTACTTAATATAAAACATTCTTTTGTCACATCATTTCTTTTGAACTAATGCATACTTCATTCTCATTTTACAGAGCTGTACAAATTTGTGAGTCAGGAAGACTGTACAACACACAATAAGCAGTGGACAAATGTTGGGCATTATTGCTATTAAACGGTCACACATGAATACAGGAACTCATTTGGTTTTCCTCACCATTTACCTTCAGTATCTAGATAATGTCACATTTGAAATATTGTATTGTTTAAACATGGAGTGGTGGCACATGGCTTTAATTTCTGCATTTGGGAGGCAGGCAGAGGCAGGTGCATCTCTGTGAGATCGAGTTCAGCCACTGGAACTGTGTGAAAATTTCTAATTTTAATAATTATGTTTACATAATTATGCTTTGGATGAATCTAAAGTATATGATTCTCATCAGGTATAACATAGCAATCACAGATTGCAAAGATCCTACGTTGTTATAATGATCCTAGAAACAAAACCTGGAATAAGAATTGCTTTACTTCAGTAAATGTAAATAGCATCAATATTGTTTTTTTATAAAAAATAGTAGTAATACAACCAGGCATAGTGATACATACCTTGAATCCCAGCGGAGGCAGGTGGATTTCTATGAGATTGAGGCCAGCCTGTTCTACATAGCAAGTTCCAGACCAGCTGGGGCTACTTGGAGACCATATCTCAGAACAAAACAAAATAGAACAAAACAAAACAGAAAAACAAAACCAGTAATATGACTGAAAGAGTAAGGATGTCAGCAGAGTGTGGCAGCCTATTACATTGCCTACTTTCCACTGTGAGTGGCTAACAGGAATAGTCTATAGCTGAGACCCAAGACACATCAGTGTGTTAGTTGAGCTGTCATAATAATGAAATAAAAAAAGAAACATCAAGCTTATCAATTCTACGAAATGACATCAGAAGGCAGGTAGATGGGTAATGGAGAGTTTTTTTTCTCAAACAAATTCTTAGCATTTATTTCATAGCAAAACCTACATAATCAAGTATAAAAATAATTATATACAGTAGGGGCTAAATGTAGATCTCAAGAAATCTTTTCTAAGACAGCATGAATATAAACTCATATAGATACTTTCAATGTCTACCATATTTTAAGAAAATGTTTTATATATATTTGTGTAAATCATTTTAAATTTAGAAAATGACTCAGAAACTTTTTCCATTACAAATGGTTTATGAATGTCCCTTTCTATAAGATTCATGAGATTCTTAAACTAATCCATTTCTAAGCCACATTTTAGATATTAGCTTACAGCTGGTGATTTCACTTCATCATATATATTTATTAAATAGTTTGCACATGCAAATTTGTTGGGTTGCATGGTGTTTAAGAAAATGAAGAAATGAGTTAGAAGTTATAAATTTCCTTAGCATCAAGTAGGGGCAGGTGGGGAGCACCCAGATGACTGATACAAGGCAAAGTGTGATAATTAAATCTTCAAGACAGAGATGGTTAAAGGAAGAAAACGTCCTTTTGGGGAATGAAGAAAGCTTCCATGAAATAGGTGGAATTAAGATACATTCGGGAGTGGGAGAAACAGATGGGAACAACCTTCCAGAGCATAGTACCTCTCAGTTTAAACAGTCAGGAAAGGGAAAGGCAGGCATCACTTGCAAAAGTTTTGATGAGAAACTATCCTGTTGGAATGGCCACAAGAAAGCTGGATGACTATACATCCCTATCTGCCCTGCTAATAGTACAGTTTACACTGAAAAATTGTTCCTATTATGGAAATTTACATGAGGACTTGTTAAAGAAGACTAGTCAGATAATTGGGAATCATTCCATGGAAAGATTCTGCCAGACTTGTCTTTCATTTTCCACATATATGAGCATATTTGAATCATTCAAAGCATTGGTATAGTCTCGATACAAGTGCACATTATAAGATTTCTCAGCCTTTGGTGAACTGTATGCATTATAATGCATGAAGATAGAAGAAGACAAAACAAGTTTATTGAAGAAATCCTTGCAACAAATATTTGGACTCATTTCAAATGGAATTGGGAACCAGAAGACCAAACAGAACTTGAATTCTTATGGTTTCCAGTGCTTCCATGTGCTCCCAATGGCAAAATCTCTGTGTGGCAGATGCCAGGGTTTCACCCAATTATGCTTCAGCAAGGACCAAAGTTTTCTTTTGGACTGGACTAAAATAAAGGAATTATTTTTCCTACAGTTAGAACCCAAAGCCTCACTTCTGATAGGCTATCCTTTGAGTTACATCACAAGCCTGTTTAAATTTTTGTTATTATTACACTGGGGAGCAGCTCCTTTCAAGTTCTGATTACTGCATCTAACCAGGAATGGAGAAGCTTATTTGAGATGGCAATATTGAAACTATGGAAAAATCAGTTTTCATAAATAAAAGCAAGGAAAGGCCACGGAGATAACTTTGTTGATTACAATTGTTAGTGAATAAGTCTACTAAATAATGAAATACATTAAGAAAATTATTTTCATTTATTGAGAGAGAGGAGAGAGAGAAAGAAAAAGAGAAAGAGAGAAAGAGAGAGAAAGAGAGAGACCATTCAGAGGACAAGCTGTGGGAGTTGATTCTCTGTTCCCATTAGGGATCAAACTCAGGGTTTTAGGCTTCAAAGCAAATCCCCTTATCTGCTGAGAAATTTCCTTGGCTTCTGAACTAAAGCTAAACAGTTGGTATAAAGCCAAATTAATTCTAAATGCTGGATCAAAATTAACATATAATGACATTTTATTATGTAAACTTGAATATAATAAAATAGTTTGGGCAAATTTTAGGGTAAACTTGATTTTGTCATTGCCAAATTTAGTCAGTATCATTTTTTTTCTAACTTGCAGTATATCTTATTTTATTGTAAGTTTGGGTGCCTTGCATGTTTCCTTACTGTTTCTTTAAAATCATTTTTTAAAAGTCATATAAGTAAGTCCTTATGTTAATCTGAAAGTGCTTGCATCTTTGCAAGTTTCTGAATTCTGTAAATACGATTGGTTTTGAACCAATCCATTAATATCAATATCGATTACAGGTTTGAGGGTTTTTAAATTTTTTTTTTAAGGTGAATTAGGCTATTATCATTTTTTCAGTATTTTTTATTTCAGTGAGTTCTCACTGCATGCGCACATGCACACACACATACTACACACACACACACACACACACACACACACACACACACATGCATGTAGCTTCTATAGATGATTCTCCCGCCAGCTATTTCTCTTGAAAATTCTCATCTATTCCCATTGAATTGAAAATAGCACTGACATATTTCTTCTTCTAAAATGCCCAATCAAACTCCACTTTATTGAACACTTGATTATACTGGCCTACTTATTTTTAAGACTGGACAGTGACAGAGTGTTAAATAAGTATATTTAGAATGAAAAAAAAATATCTTACAGATGGTGGCAAGAAAATCTTCAGAGAGTAGAAGTGGTCAGTAACAGGATTGTAACAGACATCTCCAAAGAAGGGTTTTAAACTGTTTTCTACCTTGCTTATCATTTACAGTGGTTTATATACAGTCCATAAGTAGCTCTGACCAATGCCGTTCATTGTATAACCTCCTCTCCTCTGCACGCTGGGAACCATGCTGCTATGTCTCTCCTGGTTGTTTTTGTTTTTTCATCTTTATCTTACCTTCCCTGTGCTCCACTTGCCCTGATTTTGGCCTTTCTCCCAGGTAACATGCCCTTGAAGTGTTCATCCTTCCTGTGGCTTCTGCTAGGCAGGCTTGCCCATCATGGTGTTCATACTGCTGTCTTTCTCCATGTTCACAGGTGGGAACAGGCACAGTACAAAACAGAAATTTGAAAGCAACCCGAAACCCAAATAGTGAAATAAAAACAAGATATTTAAATAGTCATTACTTTTCAGATTTGTCTTATATGTAAAAAAGCTGGTTAAAATATTTATATTTAAAACCATTTCCTTTTATCTCTAAAAGATAAATCCTCAAAGAGACTCTAAGTCTCTGAATGAGTTTTTCAGGAAAGCTAAAAATTTTTGCATTTGTACCAGAATAGACAGGTCTGAATAGGTTAGGTCTTGGATTATCTAGGTTTGACGTTGTATTTCTCCTTCTTGCTTAATCTCTATCCCACTTCGTTTCCACAGACACTGAATCTGCTTTTCAGAGAGTCAAAGGCAAATGACATAAACTTCTTCCCTTTTATACTGTTTCACTTCTGCTACTGAATTATGCACTTGCATAGTTACCTTGCAGTGTCTGTGAATTATGCACTTGCATAGTTACCTTGCAGCGTCTGTGAATTGTGCACTTGCATAGTCACCTTGCAGTGTCTGTGAATTATGCAGACACTGGCTGCCTACCCCTATTCTTGTCCCCATTGGTCACAGTCCTCGTCCCGCTGTGTCTACACTTGGGGTGTGAGTGCTAATCCGCTTGTCTTGCTCTTTGACAGTGATCTCAGGATTTCTGTTATGACTTATTTGGCAGGCCTTTCATAGTGCTCGTTCAATCACATTTTATTTTACATCAAACCCTATTGAATCCTGAAAGCATAGTTTGAGCCAGATGTGCACTGAATTTAAGGTACACAAGAGGAACACATGGCTCGAAATACACAATTACAGAAAAATTCTTAGTAAAAAGTTCTGTAAAAAACTCAGTAAAAATTCTTATCTATGCTATCAATAAGCCTGTGAAGGGTCTTCAATGAAAATTATTTTCTAGCCATCATTTGCTGAAACTCAAAAGTTCTTAACTTTGTCTTTTCCGGCAGGCATTACCTTTCATTTTAATGAAATTATTATTATTTTAACCAAATCACAAAAATATTACAAATTCTAAGCTTCTGCATGCTTTCTCCAGATTTCTATGGTTTTACATTTCTAGATTTGTGTGTTTTATTTACATATCTAGTAAAAAAATCTTTTTTGGTAAATCTTTAGGAAAAGGTGATAATTATAATTCTTTTGTATTTCTCCACACTTTTACTGCTTCTAGTCCCACAATGCTTGTCAATGTTCTTCGCAAATCGTTTCAGGTAAAAATATTCATTAAACTGGATAAAAAGGAAAGTGGTAAACATCTTCAAGCCAAGTCTGTGTCAATATATTTGCAAACTGCAGGAAAGACAACCTTGGAGAAAACATTTGATTGGAGAGGTAGGAAGTGGAGGGTTCTTGTCTCCTCCTTTGACTTTGTTCATGCAAGTTATCTTAATTTTCTTCACTTCAGATGAAATCGAGAACATCCAGTCTATAATTATGAAATAGTCTTATTATAGAGAAAATTGACAGCTACTTAAGAAATGTTCAACCTCATACAGACATGATCTAATTTCTAACCAGATGCCCAGGGAGATTGCTATGCACATGCAATGAAGGATGCAAATGAATGCACAACGCATTTGAGAGGATAAAGGTACTTAAGGCAGATTCTTGGTCTCATAAACCTCAGTTAAGTTCATTCACATCAATACAACATGATACAAACATATGATCCACAATCTGAATTACTTTCCCAAAGAGCCCTATGGGGCATCTACTCAAACCATATGTTCCTTTCAGCTTTATGAGATATCTATGGCAGGAAAATGGAAAAGACACTGAATGTTTAATTCCTCAATATTTTTACTGCCCTGAAAGAAAAAAAAAAAAAAAGGAAAGAAAAAGGAGAAAGGCTTAGCCCATAGCAGGCAGCATTCCCAAGATCATCTGACTTTTGCTTCTGTGACAGATTCTACTCATTCCTCCCTGTTTTCATTCAGATTGCTTTTCCTCTGCTAGAAAAACTTGAGACACAGACTGAGAGACTTTAATGTGACCCAGAAAAGTTAGTGTACAAAGTAATCTCTTGTTTGATATTGACTTTGCTATTTCTTCCCACATTTGTTAGTTCTTTCAGTTAAAGCAGTGTCATAAATTGTTCTCCTACAATACCTAGGGAAGGGAGAGGAAAATGATGTCTGCTAAGCGGTCCTCTCTTGACAAATTCTGAAATTTTGATAACAAGAATTGATTAAATAGTTCTCTTGTACGCCTTTGGTTTTTCTCTCATTTGTTTTTGTTGTTATTGTTTTTGTTTTTTTTTTTTTTCATTTTTGCTGTCACTCAACTTGTGTGGCTGAGAGAAAGCCATTGGTTTGAATACTTTGGTAATGGGAACAAGAAAAGTTATTTTCTTGAAAAAAGCAGTTTAAGGCACAATTCAAATGTAAAAGCTAGATAGCAGAGTTCTCTTTCTTTGAGAATGTTCTTAGTTATTAGAATGTTAATGACTAAATGTTGTTGTTCTTCAACTTGAAGCTTTTCAAAAGCAACTGCTTTTGTCAGACTCTTCATTCCTCACACTTTGATGCTATTACACAAATCATCTAGGGAGATGCTAGTATGAGTTGTATATGGATCAATAAGGGATAGACCTACACCCAAGATAATATAGGAAACAGGTTAGACTTGATGGACCTTAAAAAAATAATAGAGAACATGACATCTCAAGAGGGTAGTAAGGTGGAGGTGGAGAAGGGGAGGGGTCTGAATATAATCAAAAGACATCTGAAATTCTGGAATCAATAAAAAATAGTTTTAAAACAAAGGCCAACAGAGTATTTTAGGACACATTCTATTCACTTGCGTGATAGATACTATGCATTATTTTAAGTAACGCCTTGAGGAAGTAAATTGCATTCAGATTGCTGCATGGAATCGACACGGTGGACCAGCATGGGTTCTGAGGCTGAATGCTGCACACAAATGCTTTTGTGATGATGCACTAAGCGATGCTGCTGCGAGTGTTATAATTCTCTAAGCCTTAGCTCACATTTGTAAAATTTGGAGATGAATAGTTTAGCACACAGGATTGATCTGAGCATTGAGCAAAGCTAAGAGCCCCTCTTAGCCCACTGTTGGACACAGCGGCGAGGAAGAGCTGGTGGCCTTTCATTGCTCAAACCCAATTAACATTAACCCCTTTGACATTATCTATCTCTGCTTTCCCTACTTTTGTGCTAATGAGTTTATGTACTTGACACATCTTAAGTTTTTATCTTATTATGCAAATCTTCTCCAATTACAGCATCATTTTCTTCTATTTTAGAACTGGCCTAAAACAAACACTAAATATTCACTTTCTCATGTGGTTTGGAGAAGTAGAATCTAGTTATATAATATCAATTATTTCATGGTTTTGTACTTTCAGTGAAGTTTTTTGTGACTGAATAGAAACATATTAAAATTCAGTTTGTTTATAATTTTTTTTTCATATTATTTCCCATATTGTAATAGTTTTTATCAGGAAAAAAATCTTTAGCTGTGTTACTTTTAAAAAGACTTATTGAATTTTTGTGTATTTCATTCATAATATCTTAATCATCGTAACATCTTAACTCTATACCCTCTTCTTCATTGGCACATGCCTATAGCTCCCGACTGGATTTCATACATTATCATGTCAAGTTAATGTCCTCAGATGTCCTTTAGTTCCTGTTCATCCACTGAGGTCTAGGCAGCCTATCTAGAGTCCCTCTCTTTAAGAAGATCAGCTGTTCCTCACCCAGCAGCAAACAGCTGCCAATAATTCTTTGACTAAGATTGGGGTCTGCTCTTCATTTCCACAGTTTCTATGCTGGGTTTTTGTCTGCTTGAGTTTGTATGGGTCTCGTGTATTTTGACACCATTGCTATAGGTTCACAAGGGAAGGAGGCCAGGAACCTGTAGGAGTCTATTTACAGATGGTCATGCACTTCTTCCCTGGCTCTTACAACAACCCCTTCCTTCCACAATGGTCCCTGAGCCTTGGGTGGACGGAGTTTAATATAGGAGTCTTGTACAAGGACCACACTCTTGTAGACTCTTATTCTCTACGTTTTGGCCATTTATGACCTTTTGTGTTCCTGAACCTGTTTCAGGATGGAACTTCATTGATGAGAATTGAAAGATGAGTTACAGTTGTCTTTGTTCTGTGAACCTTAGAGGCTTAGATGCAGCAGTTGCTTAGATGTGCCACTTAGACTTCGTTAATTCACAGAGAATCTCAAAGTTGTGGAACTCTGGAATGCTATGTTAATTTTAAATGAATTATATCATTTGTAATATGTGATTCAAAACAATGAATAGCTTATATTTCTGGAGAAAAATAGGTATGCTTATGTAATGTTAGCCAAATCAAAAATACAGGTCTATATAGTGAAATACACTTTGAGATAATTTTGAAACATGTTCAAAAGTACATGACCATTTGTAAATAGACTCCTACAGGCTCCTGGGCTCTTTCTTTTGTGAAGCTACAGCATTGATGGCAGCATAAACTAGACCTGTACAAAGTCATATTTAATCCATTAATATTGTGAATTCCTAAAACACAGCCTCTTTAGCAAATTTCTTCTCATATTCTTTTTGCAGATTATAATAACTAAAAACTGTCCCAGGCGATCAATCATTATCCCTAAGGGAGTTCTTTCTTGCTTCTCCACTGTCAGACTAACATTCTGTATCAGGAAGGCGTAGAAGCTTGTATTATCAGCCACCTAAAATTCTGAAGAGGGGTTGGCTTGCTATTTAAGAGCACCCATTGATCTTGCAGAAGACCTGGCTTCAGTTCCCAGCTCCCATGGTTGCTAGCAGGGTCCAGTTCCAGGGAATCTATCACTCTCTTCTGGTCTCCATGGGCACTGCACACATGTGGTCATATACATATAGGTAAATGCTCTTACACATAAAAATTAAATAAATACAGTTCTGAAGAATCTTGTCCTTTTATTTGAAATCATTCCTATATCAAATGTGTTTGTATATGAATTTTTTTTTGTATAAGAAGTCTTACCAGCTGATCCTACAAATTCTAGTTCAGTTATGCAGAATCTGATAACAGGGTTTGGTGTTCTCTGTGTTTGTGTAGAATTTCATGAAGAACAGTTTATAAAGGGCTTCAATCCTGCATTTTTATCACTAAAGCTCTTTTTTATATCTAACTTCTCAATTTGAATACTTTAGAAGAATTGGCCCATTTTAAGCCAGCTCTCCAATTATCAAATTTCAATGCTCCATATATTATTTAAATAAAGGAAGATGTATATGATGCTTTTAAAGTAAAAGTTCATAGTAATGTCCTTAAATTTTAGTTTCCTCAAATATTAAAACAAATTAAGAATTGTTAACATGTCTACAAAGACAATTATTATTTTAAATAATAGAATATTCTATTGATTTGTGGAATGCTGGTGAAATACATTGATTCCATGTCACACCTTAATTGAGTAAAAATTAAATCAATATTTCTAAAACTTAGGCTTTAAAAGATGGTGCTAGAATTGCCAGACTTATTAAATAAAATACAGATGTTCAATTAAATTTTAATTTAAGACAAGCAACAGATCCCTACTTAAAAGTGTTTTGCATATTTATGACATCTAAAAATACTTGTTTATCTGAAATTGACTGGCTGTCCTACATTGCATCAAGCAGTTCTATACTAGGCTGATGAGACCAAACTGATGGGGTGAATGCAAATAGCAAATAGAATGTCAAAACCTCAATTACTTGCTATAAGGATTGAACAAAGTCATATGTATAGGTTCAGTACAGGGAATATTACAGTGCAAATATACAAGTATAAATGTTAAGAAATAACCCATAAACTAGAACAGCATTCCATGGCTAAATGCATAAAATACAATGGTCAGTAACTACAGAAAGCGGAATAAAAGCCTCCAAAGATGTAAGCATTGTAGTCATCTGTATCTGTGAAAACATTATGGTGTATGGCGAAGGGAAACTCAGGCAGCAAACCAGATCAAGGTTAGTCACCCTTGACCTGATGTGAAAATAAGGAGGGTTTTCTGGATTGTCTGAGTGGGTCCCATGTCTTCTAAGAACATGAAATGTGGAATAGGAAGACAGAAGTCAATACTGAACAGACAACCCAAAGAAGGTTCAACTGGGCATGGCTGGTTTTGAAGATGGAAAGGGGACATGGGCCCTGAAAACCAGGCTTATTCTTCCCTATCGTCTTAGCAAGGAATCTGATCTTCCCATGCCTTGATTTTAGCCTAGTAAGACCCGTTTCTGTCTTTTGAACTTTGGAACATCAAGATAATAGATTTGTGGTGGTTTAAGAGATGGAGATTGTGACAATGTTTTATAACATCAGTGGTGATTATTTTATACTGCATAAATACTGTAAATAAAAATTGTTTTGCTAATACTGTATGAATTAAGTTGCACATTTCTAAACTCTATTTTTTAAAGTGGACTCACTAGAAAATAGTTAATGTAATAATTAAAATAAACTCTAAGAACCTGGTAAATACAGAAATACTATCCTTTCCAAGTAGTATGTACAAATCTAAATAATAAAATGGGAATTATGATGCACAATGGCTAAAAATATCAATTTTACTCTCAAATTTATCATCTGAATTCATAATCTTATTTATATATTCATATATGCTTGTTTTACATAATTGATAAAAGCTTAAATTGATTGATAAAATCACATTAAAACTCTCACTCCTTTTTTGCCACATGCCATCTTTTGGCAGTTTTGGTCTCATGTAGCTGCCATTTTCAGTCTCAACAGATTATGGTGAGGTAGAAATGTGTGGACATTTATTGAATGGATACTTACTATGCTGAGCCTGGACTCAGAGTCACATGCTCAGATTGACTGAGAGTCAGATATTCTATAGGAGTCATTTTGTAATTTCCCCCACTTTATGTATACAAAGATTTGATTCAGAAGACTTAAACTCATGTTTGGCTTTGAGTTCTGAAGTCTCTGAAGTTCAAATTGTTTAAACAGTATTACACAGCTCCACTTTCAGTACTCACTATAGCTTTACTGAGTTGGGCTAATATAAAACCTGCAGAACTGAAATGTACCTTTCCCCATCTGGGGTGACATAAAATTGCTTGTTGGTGTCCCAATTGCCAGGCAGTGGAGAAACAAAAGCAGATGGATCATGATTGGGCATCTGTTGCACTGGCTGGGGTTATTTCAGTCACTAGATGCTAAACTTTGGAAGGGTTAGGACACCATTTCCTTCATCTCTGTATTTCCTGTACACAGCACAATGCTTAACATAAGCTTCGCAGGAAGCTTTTTGGAAGAAGAGAGCCAAAACATAAGTGAATGATTGAAGAACACTTTCAGTTTTTTCCGTATTGTGTTTTTTTTTTTTAATTAATTGAATGCATTACAACATACACCCTTGTGTGCGTGTGTTTAAATTAGGATCAGTATTTAACAGGTTTAGTTTAATGGAAAATTACTGTGGGCCAACAGATTTCTCTCTCTCTCTCTCTCTCTCTCTCTCTCTCTCTCTCTCTCCTTTATTCCCCATTATCTCTGGGTTTCTCATCTTTACCTTTATTTCATAACCTGAAAAGTAACTTGAACCTGTGTTCACATTTATTTATCTAAGAATGAAAGTAAGGAGGGGAGAGAGAGGAGATCAGGAAGGAGGGAGCAGGGTGTGATGGCATGCTAATGGCGCATAGCAGAGAAGCAGCAGATCTTATGCAGAGAAGCAGCAGATCTTATGCTGACAGCGTCTGCTCAGGCTGGGAAACTGCCATAAGAACTGCTTGCTTTGAGCTGCACACAGGCTTGTGAGCACCTCAGTGAGTGTCCCTAAGATGTCATGGTTTAAGTACGACTAATACTAACAGGAAGCAGGTGGATCTTATAGTGGAAGTGAGAGCTATTGAGTTTGGCCTTTATGAGTTTCATCGGCCTTTGAAACGCACATGCAGGGTCTGCAGTTGCTGTGCCTGCCAGGACTGTGCTGGGCTTCTTAAAATAGAAAATGACCCAGAACTTCAGGTAAGTAACCATTAATTCCAAATGATATGTTCTTATAATGGTAAACATGAGATTTAAAGCATAGGAGTTCTAGAAATAGTTTCTTTGACTCCTTTTTCTTTTTAATATGTGAGGCTTATTTATTTAAGACTTGGGTATATAAAATTAGACTAATTTTGAAAAGCATACAAAGAAGTCAGAATGAATGATTTTGTTGTCTGAATCACACAAGAATCCAGAAAATTGGTAATTGCAGGAAAATTGGATAAGTGACATTTTAAAAACTTTATTTTATTTTATGTTCATGAGTGTTATACCTGCATGTATCTGAGTCCACCCATGCATGTCATGCAGTCCTGGCAGAGGTCAGAAGAGGGTGTTGGATTTCCCTGGAACTAGTATAACAGGTGGTTGTTAGCTGCTATGTGGGCACTAGTATTCAAACCCAAGTTCTCTGCAACAGCTGGTTGAGCCAACTCTCTAGCCCTCATAATTGACATTTTGAATCAAAAGGGCATATTAGTTCTGCCATTTGTAGATTTTGAAATTGTGGTCCATGAGAATAATGTGCACATCTTAAAACATTTCAAGTCACAGACAATGAAGGAAACATTTATTTCATTTAGTCTATATATTTTTTGCCTAACACAAAGCAGCAACAACAGCCCCTGCCTCTCAGATAGTATTTATTTATTTATTTACTTATTTATTTATCAATGTTTTGCCTACATGTATATAGGTGCACCCATGAGTACAATGCCTGCAGAGGTCAGAAGAGGGCATTGGAACTCCTGGAACTGGAGTTGCAGAAGATTGTTAGTAAACATGTGGGGTCTCCAGAACTGAACCCAGATACTTTGTAAGAGTAGCCAGTGCTCTTAACCACTGAGCCATCTCTCTAGTCCATAATAGTTTTTTTCCTGTGTGCCATGAAACACCTTAGAGTGGAAGAAACTGCAGTATTTTTACTTAGAGTTCTCTATTACATCACAGTTACCACACTTTCTGGTCAAACTCAAATGCATGGTTTGGGAGATCAAGGTTCATATTTTCTTTTGGTTTTAGTTTGCTTTTGATGAGTGCTAGAGGCAGGATGGGAAGGTCTAGAATCTGTTATCCCTGTTTCAACTATAGATTGTGGTAAGTGTTGGCAGAGTTTATAAGTTTTGAGCATAAGATAGAACAATAATATGCAAGCTGGGTTAGGTACTGGATGATTAGTATCTTGGTACTGGGAATATGCGGAAGAGCAGCACGTAGTAGGCCAGTAAATGCTGTGGTGCTGTGTATTGAGACCAGGTACTAAGGGTGCGGCCCAGCCTGGCATACAGCGCTTCATTACTCCTGTTCTTCATTGTTCTCAGTGAATATGAGGTTTCATTTTAACCCAACTGTTGGATGCACAAGAAGACGCATGCACAAAGCAGCCGCCGACACAGATGAATTGAATGGGAACCAGTCAACTTAAGTTGACGAGCATAATTACTTTTATTTGTGTGTGTGTGTGTGTGTGTGTGTGTGTGTGTGTGTGTGTGTGTGCGCGCGCACGACTGCTTGTTTTTATGTTTACCATGTTAATAAATGCCTGCAGAGGCCAGGAGTTGGATTCCGTAGAACTAGATTTAAAGACAATTAAGAGCCAGCTAAGGTGAGTGCTGGGTCTTCTGCAAGAACAGCAAGTACTCTTCACTACTACACCATTCTCCAACACTGCATAATCTTTTATTAAAAATTAATTACATATATTTTAACTGAAAAATAAAATAAAAAATCAAACATATTGATGGGGTACTATGTGATGTTTCAATACATACATACATCCTGTATTCGGGCTATGTATATAAGACTCCAGATATTTGTTACTGTCTTACATTCAAAGCCTTTCTTGCAGCTTTTGGAGATGCACAGTACACAATCACTACAATACTCCTACTGAACTATGGTGCTCAAGAACTTCCTACTGACATGTAATTGCAACTTACTGCCCATTTACCAACCTTCTTGCTACTAATCTTTTAACCCCTGATAACCACTGTTTCCTCTCAGTTTCTAAGTGGTCAGCATTTTGTTTGGTATGCATGATTGGGTTCAGGCATTACTTCTTTTGTAATGCTCATGAAGGTAATCAAATTCCTTAACTTATTCTGGGAGGAGTAGAGTGACTTAGAGACCAAAAGGGCACATGCTCTTTCTGCTTTGGGAGAGAGGAAACAAATGCCTCTGAGTCTTTGTATTTCTAATCCTCAGTACTAGTTACCAGTCCACAGGGAGGGGAATTCCCTCATAAATATATTCATTTCTATGGAGTTAACGAAATTTTTATTTTGTAGACATGGTATCTTATACTAGCCAATTCCCTTCCATTTTGGGATCTTAAAGTTTGGTTTTAATTCAGCACAGTCTTCTAGATGATAAGATTTCTCAAAATTTAACAGCAGACACAAATTTCTTTCTGGCTTTAGCTCTTCCTTGGCCTTCTGTCATTCTTAGGTTTCGTGTCTTACAGCTATGGCATAAAAAATCTTGCTGTGGTGGCATATCTCTTTAGCGTTTACAGTTTTACAAAAATGATTGAAAGCATCTTCCTAGCATTGATCATAGACATTTTCTTGGCAGTTTTAGGTTTTTTTTTTTTCCCCCAGTTCTCATTATTATCCTTTGCTCCATATTTAATTTTTATTTCTCCAAACAATTTGATCCTATTAACACAGTGAACACAGGTATTTAGGCATATCTTGTTCATCTTCTTGATGGTTTTGTGGTGATCTTAAGACAACTTCCTCACAACAGGTTAAAAGACAGAACCCACAGTGCTAGCGCCGTTTGTCTAGAGGGAAAAATACTTTAAAAATCACAAGGAGTGTTTCACATTTGCCATTTGTCCACAGATTTGTTCAAGGTGATCCCATCCTAAAGCCATCAGGGAACTATATTCCGGAGACAATAAAACTACAGTTCACAATCTTCTTGCCCACCTCCTCTTCCTGCCATGCTGGAATTTTGCCTGACTTGGGCTTGTGCAAGGCTTCTGCTTACTGTCACAAGGACTGTGTATTCATATGTATAATTACCCTGTTGTATGTGGGAAATAATGTTTCCTTGCATTAATTTACCAACTTTGGCTCTTACAGCTGTTCTATCATTTTATTCTCAATGATTCTAGAGCCCTAGAAGGAGAGGCTGTGAGACAGATGACCCATTTAAGACTGAGCATTACACAGTGTCTTATAATCTGCACATTGAGCAATTTTGGGCTTCTTTTAATTATCATCTACTCCAAGAAGAATCTTCTCTGGTGAGAGCTGAGAAAGACATTAATATATGGCTATAACAATAAGTCATCAAGAGTTGATTAAACACCATGCCCATTTAGTGGGATTAATAATAGGATCTCTTCTACTGCCTGGGACCTTGATAACAGCGCCGGGGTTGGACTTCATTTTGTGAAGTAGGCCTTACATGAAATCAGAAGGTGGTTGGTTATTTTATAACATTCATGCAACTATTATACAGATGAATGTATCTTGCCAGGCCAGTCACTGTTGTAGTTCACAGGGCTCACAGCAGACAAGCAAGGTTGACAATTGCTTTACTCTTCTGGTATCTTGCTACATAATAGGACCCTGTCTCAAGAAACAAAACAAAACAAAGTAAAATTCTTGAATAAATTAATTAATACGACTCTAAACAATGAGCATGATTTTTATGGATAGATAAAGAAGAATTTCAAAAAAAGATATTTAGAGGAGTATGTAGACAATATAGTTGATCTTACTTCTTCATTGCCAAAGTAAGTGTTCTGAAAGGAAATATCTGAAATACGCATAGCAATGAGAGAGGGGGACAATGTAAATATGCAGTGATTGATGGAAGGATAAAGAATACGTGGTATATGAGCACAGTGAAGTATTATTTAGCCTACCAAATAAGGAAATCCTGTGTTTTCATCACCACAGATGGATGTAGAGAGCAAGTGAAATAATCTGTATGTGGAAAGAGAAGTATCATAAGATCTCATTATGCATGTAATCTAAAATAGGCCATTCATAGAAACAGTATAGAATGGTTATTTCCAGGAACTGGGGGGCGGGAAGAAAGGGGAAACTATTCAAAAGGTACAAAGTTTCAGTCATACATTGCATCTGATGAAAAGCACAGTCACCATGCTTAACTGCTGTACTACAGTCTTGAAAATTACTGTCTTCTCACTGCAAAGTAAAAAGAGAAAATAATAACCTTGTGATGTGATGGCATATTAATTAGCTTGATCATAGCAATGATTTTATAATGTATGCTTATCAAAACAGCAAGTTGTGCATGTGAATACAAATAATGTTTATTTTTCAATTATACACGAATATATATATATTTTAAATTAATTAAAATTTAAAAATATTAAGAGGAATTGGAAACATATAGACTGAATCTTTGTTGTTTTGTTAACTTTTCCCTTTATTTACCATCCACTATGTATAGATAAAATGTTACAGAATAAAGCCGTCATTCTCCTTTTACTCCATACTTTGGAGAACACTGGTTCTTATCTCACACTGTGAGAAGTTCTTGATACACCAAAGGTCAGAATGGGGCTCCACTGAGTAAGGACTGTTTTCAGATTTGGGCACTCAGTCTGCATATTGTATAAGAAATCTTTGGGAAGGTGTAAGAGTTGATTCTGTATTCAAGCTGACACTAAAGGCATTAAATATGGGCCACTCTAATTAGTGTTTATGTTAATTAGTGGTTAGACTAATTAGTAAGCCTACACAATAAGAAAGATACCAGTGAAAACCTTGCTGGTGAGTGGAGGCAAACAGCATGGCTGTGGTTCTTATATGTCTTTAACTCCACTTTAACAACAAATCCATTTTTATCCTAGTAAAGTGTTGCTTGCATCCATCAACCTGCACACTAATTGGTGACAAGAGTTGCATCTCCTGTTCATTACTCTACTCTGGACACTTGAAGCTGAGAAATGACTCCAGCTACACAGTTGAAGACATTCATTTTTTCCTTCTTGGTGAGGAAGGTGGCTATAATTTGGCTTCCCTGCCTGTTATTATCTCTTGCTAGTTTTGAATTTGATATATTATACTACAGTTGGTAACAAAAACTTGGTTATTTGGAAATTAATGGGTGAATGGCTCTTTTCTAGAATGCTTCCATAAAATTTCTGGCATGCAGTCCCTTCCCATGTATGAAGTATTTTACTGGGGAAATGATATAAGAAACATTCAACTGACAACACAGAATTTTTTTTATTGATAACATGTCAGTTCAGGAGAATAATTGGGAAATAATGAGTTTATATATCAAAATATAATGTTTGATATATCTATTGAGAGTAAAAGATAGAACAGTCAGCTACAAAATTATTAGTTCAATGACACTGTTCATACATCATCATCATAAATATAGTGATGAGGAAAATTAAGTTAGGAAATGTCTGTATTTTAATGGAAGGAATTTTTTGCATACAACCAAATTAATATAAAAAATGGAGAACTTGAACATATTTCAATTTTCCATTTAATAAGACTGTCTTGTTAAGATATAACATGCATAAATTGGCCAGCAACTACGAACCATTTTGTGATCATAATGCCTTACATAATTCTCCAAAAGTATAGTTTCCATAAATCACACCATTTCCAAAATTGTACTCGAATGGAAATGTTTAGGATCTCTTTTTTTAAAATTTCATATTCAGTACCATCAAACTAAACCTCATGAATAAAACGAAATGGGAAAGAGAGACTAGCTCAGACTGTACTGACAAAATAACTCCCAAGTTTGAGGGCCTCATAGAGACAGAAGTTTCTTTTTCATTGATGAACACCTTGCAGTAGCTTAGGTGACCTAAGGGTATGTCCTCCATGGGGTTACTCATAAAGAGACATGGTTCCAGCTGGACAAAGAAAGCAGAGAATGAGAGAGTGGAGCATGGCCTCTCAAATCCAGTTCCTTAGTGACTGATGCTACCTCTGTTTTCACCTCATTGGTCTCTCCTGGTCATATGTCTTTGTAGATAAAAAGTCCCTAACACACCGGTAATTGGTGTGACTCTACTCTGGTGGTTGACTTTTCAACAATTTCCTTTTTTTCACATTAAAAAAATATACTAACTGTTTAAATTATTGACATTTTCCTGTTTATAATATAATTTGATCACATTACCCATCTATTATAAATTTGAATTCCTTTTATCTTTATCTCCTTAACATCACTCATGATCCCCATTTTAATTTTGTGTCTTCTTAGTGCACTTTCCCCAAGAAATCTATATATCAAAGAAAGCATGCAGTGTTGTGTTAATGAGTCTGACTAATTTCACTGAACATGACTATCCTTCTGATTTCCTGTAGATGATATATTTAAACATTCTTTGTGGATGAATAAGACCCATTGTATATACAGCAATTTCTGAATGTATAGGTTATTTTTTAAGGTATTTGTTCAGTATACTTATATTGCATATTTCTGAAATACATAGTAGGTGAAAATATTCCTAGTTTGTAAATGTGTCAGAATTCAAATCTTTATCAATAAGTTACTATTGTATGTGGTTGCTAACTATTCCCTTTCTAGATAGCCCTTGCTGTTTAGTATTATGACGGTATTTGATATTCCCAAAGAACTGTTTATGAAGCCTAAATCCCTTGGTTATACTTTTCCCCCTTACTTTCGTTCCTGACGGAGACACTAGGCTAACGATGTCAAATCTTGCCACAAGTCAGTGCAGTCTGTTCCAGCCACTCATGTTCCTCTTCCGATCCTGTGCTCTGGCCTTCTTCCTGCGTCTTGGCCCTCTCTCCGCTGTCTTCCTGTCTTCTTCATTACAATCTTTCAAATGTAAATGTGCTTCTTCATGACAGGAGAATTGAAGGCTTGAAACTTCACATCATATCTTTGAACCTCTCTCTCAGAAAGAGAAACTAAATGTGCACCAGCTCCTGTGAATTGGTCTTATGGATTCTACCTGAGTTTGGTTTTGTAACTTTTAGCTATTCTCAGTTGGCATAGGAAAAAAATTCCAGTGTCAACTCTGAGGCTCCTGAACTCAGCAGCGTGGGTGATGGGTGGGCATCAAGGTCTTTTCTCTGACAATACTAGAAACACCTAGAACATGAAGCCCAGAACTGTTCAAAAAACAGATAGATCTCAGCCATGAGCTCCTTCTACCTCTTGTTTGGCCTTTAGGCCCAGTCTCCTGATTCTGTCTGTATTTGGCAGCCCAAATTGCCTGTTATAAAGTGTGGAACCCATCAGCAGCATTTTTATGCCCATAATTTTTTGAATGAATTAACTAAGCAGTAAGCTGGAGAGAAGAGCATTCTCAAATCATTAGCAGAATAATTCACAAGGAATAAAATTCTGAAGCTCTATTTTGGACTATAAAATTATGACACTTAAAGTCTCCAAAGAGTTTACTGCCAACAGTTTCAGCATATAGTTCATTTCTCTGTCAGTAGTTTACCAAACTTCCTTACAAGTCAAGTACAAGCATTCATATTTACTCTTTAAAATTAGTTTTGTTTTTCATATGCTAATTTAGACAATTTGCATATTTTAAAAGAATGTCTGCAGTGGCATCTGTCTCTCACACGGCAAGCTGATAATTTTGAAAACTTTCTCCTGTGAACACATCCTGAGGAAGGCTTCTAATTTACACTTTATTTATTAGTATTGTTGTTACAGATTGTCAAGGAGCCTGTCCTCTTTGTGTCATTAGCTTTTCATTCTATAGATTTTTGTTTCTCTCCCATAGTTTCCAAGGATAGGAAACTGTGTTCCTTTATTCCCATAATCAAATCAGAAATCTTTTGAAATATTTTCCTTCTTGGAATAATCGTTCCTTTGCAACTCAAACATTTAGTAGCAGTCACAAACTCTTATAATGGCACATTCTTCCTCTTTAAGACAAACAGCTTATACCTAATTTCAGCAGGTCAGCTGGTAACTATAATCAATTATAATCAATCCAAGCTTACTGTTGGTCTTGCTCTAAAAAGGAAATCAAATCTAGCCATCAACCCCTGGAAACCCTTCGTAAGCACTGATATCAGCCAGACATTGATTCCCACCTCTACCATGCTCCTTGCTGCTGCTCCTGAGTTCTCCTGGATGATTAAAATCCATACTGTCCACAGGTGGCCTGCCCAGGCCTGCTATCAGTCTTCCTGGACCTATCAACGCTCTCTTCCTCAATGAAACAGCCCTCACTGATGTCATATCTTCAGATGGCAATTGCTTGTTTGCCTGGGCCTGCTCCCTGTCAGGGAGTTTGTGTCCCCTGATGAGTTTGCTAGATCTACAGAACTTATCCAACTCATCTGGGCTAGTCTAAAATTAGTCAGACCTCATGATGACAGCCTCATATGCACTGTTACTTAGTCTATCTTTTACACATTGTGGTTTCTAATATTATCTCTTATTGCTGATGATGGGCCAGCCTTGCTCTCTTATTTTTATTTGTTGTTTACGTTCCTTCCTCCCCCTCTCTCCCTTTCTTTCGCCTTTCCTTTTCCTGAGTGCTACTTTGTGCATGTTTCTCAGACTCCACCTACTTTGACCAGCTGAATGTAAGAAGTGTTACTTTGGGAGTCTTGATTGTTTTCAGCTGTGATCATATGAGAAGTCAGGTATATGATGAATACTTAGGTTTTCTCTACCTACAATTTTAGTATCTAGACATTCTAGAACTGTGCTATATCACTCCACGTAACTGATTCACATACAGCTAATATTTAAATGTATCTCTGTTATGAAGACAAGTTTTTCCAATTATTCTATGAACTTTGAACTCTGTTAAGTCAGTTTTAGCTTTGCTTATTTTTATTTGTATTTAAAAATCATTGTGGTTCTGGGAATTGAACTCGGGGTCCTAGCCATGCTAGCTAGGCATATGCTCTACTCCCTGAGATACACCCTTCATACTTACTTAGGAAAAGATTTTTAGAATGAAAATGCATGTGCTTACTTTGTGACTCTCCTTGCAGATAAAAATAAGTAACCCATGCAGAACTTTTTGAGATTCATTCATAAAAAATTGATGTGAATACAAATAAGTTTCAGATTATTGGTTATTTCCAAACCAATTAAAAGGCATTTTAAAAAGGAATTATGAGAATGAAGTGTAGAATTAAAATGATTTATTTTGTTAAGGTTTAAGAAAATTAAATACTATTGTTTGATGAACATGCACCAACAGTGAATATAACAGAACATAGATAGTGAAATGGTCTACCAAATACACAAGCATCTGCACAATGCTAATTTGGCCTAATGCAATTAGATTTAGGTTTAACTCCTTTGGGGTTAATAAAGTGCCTCATAATTTATATTTATATTGCATTGAAAGTTATATGAGTGAGACCTCCTCAGATTACTAGCAGAGATTGAGCCTCTGTGATAGGATAATTGGTCATGCTTATTCATGGTTAGTACTCTATGTTAAGCACTCTATCACTTCTTATGAATTACAGTGCTGAGTACTTGTACTGTTCTGGACAGTACCTATAATATTATGTTTACTTGTAATATTTCCTTTAAGCACCAGGCCTGCATTTCTAATTTCTACTGAACAAAATGGCTCTTGTCTCCAGAAGACATTTCAGAGAACAAATCAAGAATGGAAACCAAGAGTTTTCTGATTACAAAGTCTCTGATAATGGTATAATTCCTGATCTGTAGAATGTTGTCTCCTCTGTCTCTTCCATTCCCTGCATTTATACTGTCATCAAAATCTCTCAGTTCAGAAGTTCTCCGAAACCTCCTAAATCTTCCCCTATTTTTAAACTATTGCCACCTTGAGGAAATTCAAGGTTTTATAATTATTCATCCACGTTACCAAGTATATTGTGTTCAGTTCCTACTTGGTGATTGCTCTGCCCTCTAAAATCTGCCTTTATGTCCAGTGTTGATTTTCCGCAAAGGAGGTTAATGAGGTGAGGTTTGTCTTATGGGTTGAAAATGATCTTGGAAATTTTGTGAGTTGTAACTTCTTAGTAAACATCGTCTGTCTTCTGCCCATACCACTGCTTGGCTTGGAACCATCATGTGCTTTTACTGTTATTATATCTGTTTTCTGTGAAACACATGTTCTTTATTATTTATGTGTGGAAAATATAGGACCTGGGACAAAAGAATCCCTTCTTCCCTTCTTATCCTTATCTAACTTAATTTGTACCACTGTTAATGTGCATGTACTTGAGTGATGCCATATTCTGTGTATGGCTTATGTTAAAGTCCTCTTGTTATCCTTAATATTTAACATTGGTCTTGGCTCAAGGGAGGACTTCCCCAAATAAGTACAAGTATGTATGGTGACTCAGGATTTATCCTAATAACACAGTTTAGTTTACCTTAATAGTGGTGCGTAAAGATTAAACAATCCGAGGAAAGTGTTTTCCAGACAGCAGAGGTATTACACATGCAAAGTCACAATTGTGATGACATGCACAAGACCTAGGCATGCACAAGTCAGGCAAAATACCAGCATAGTGTGGGGCGGTGGGTCCTAGCTGAGAAACTATTGGAAATAATTAAAAGAGGCTGGCAGAGTTGGGGAGTCACTTTTCTTTAAGGATGTGATGCTAGATTGTGTAACAGCCTGCGTTACAACCGCACCCGAGTCCTTCTCCGGCGTGGGGCTGAGGAATTAAGACATACAAAACACACAACACACAGACACCAGAAATGGTGGAGAAGCTTCCAATTTATTAGGGCAGGGTGCATACATATATACACCTAGCAAATGTCAGTTGCTCTCACAGAGACTGCAAAAGTTGCTCTCACAGAAACTGCAGAAGTTGTTCTCACAGAAACTGCAGAAGTTGTTCTTATAGAAACTCCAGCTGACGTGCTGAAGCTAGTTCCTGATCAGGGAGCTAGCATGGAAAAAGTCACGTAGGGAGGCCAGTGGCCCTACAAGATTGGTTGCCCAGTCTCCAGGGGATGGACCCATACCCCAAAGCATTTTGGGACACAAATTATATTATATAGTCCTAAAATTAATAATAGTAGAGGACATGAAATCAGAAGGGGGTAGTAGATGGTAAGGGGATAGAGGATGAGGTTCAAATATGATCAAAATACCTTCTAGGAACTCAGAGTATCAATATAAATATATGTTAAAAAAGAAAAAAATATCAAAACAGTTATTTTTCTTACAGACAGGAGAGAAAAACTATAATGTCAGCTATAATTTCAGTTTAAAATAGCCCAAAACTGTCTCATGAAATTTATTTTCCACGCCTTAGTGGGCGTGGTCTGGCTAATCTACTGGCTAAAACGGAAACTGATCTTCCATTTAGAGAGATTGATTTATTTAGGGCAATTTACAAAGTTACTCATTAGAAGGTCCAGGACAGCCGGGCGCAGGGCCCTTAGTCCAATCCTGGCCAGAATTTTGCTTACACACACACGATTCTTAGGACTGCAGGGACTTGGAAAGCTGTCTCTTGAGTCTTGGCCTTCCATGTGGGCCTGGGGCCCGGGAATTTTGTTCCAGCATGGCTTCAATCTGTGCCCCTTCCCAGGACTCTGGGCCATGTTATCTCTCCTTTCGCCCCACATTCCTGCCCTCTTATTGGTCAGAGGGCGGGACTTGCTGCGGAATGAACCAATAGAAAAAAGCACCTCAGAGAGAACCTCGTATTTACCATATTACCCTTGCAATGACGTCACTTATTTCAAGGGCTGTTTCTTGGACATGATCATGAATTTCTTTCCCTTTGTTGTTTTACAAAGAGCTATATCTTTGAGGATCCTTATGCAGTAGGTAGGTTCTGGTATTAGTAATGAAATCTCTCTCTCTCTTTCTCTCTCTCTCTCTGTCTCTTTATGCATGTGTGATTAATTATGTTGTAAACTTAAAATTAACACTGATCTTTACACCTAACTTACACTTCAATAAAAATATTAAAAACTGTGAGCTAGGTGTGCTGGTGCCACACTCCTTTAAGCTAGCACTCTGGAGACAGAGTCCCTGTGAGTTTGGGGCCAACCTTATCTATATAGTCTATCCAGGGCTACGTAAGACCTTGTCTAAAAAGAATGGTAGGCAGGAAACTGAAGATCCAAGATCTCCTAGATACAAAGAAGTTTGTTGATAAAGATAATGATTCCAGGACTGTGTTCTGTTCTATTTAAAATACCACCAAGAAGCTCTTAAATAATTTGTAAGTCAAACCTATTCATTTAGGGCACTGCTTATCTGGTTATAAATACAGGTGAACTTTTAATACTTGTGTGCTCTGCTCAGTCTGAGTTCACAAAAGGAGAAAAAGAACAAACATAAGCATTGAAGAAAAAAAAACTGTAAAGGAGAGGTTGAAAAGATTTTGGAGCAATAAAAACTTGGAGGAAATGCTAATGTAATGCTGTAGTAAATTCAAAAATTGAGGTCTGCTTTCTTGGCCTAAAAATATAAGGGAAACCTTAAGAACTACAATAATGTTGAATCTAGAAGAAGCCTTCTGTGATGTGGCCATCAGATGTAGGAAGGTTTGCTCAGCTGGAGAAGCAGATGGGACTTGGCCCTCAGAGAATGGAGGTCTACCCAGATGCCACTGGTACCTCTGAAGCCTGGAGAAGAACTCACTGGGGCTTGGTCTCCTGAGGAAGATTCTGCCTAGTGTGCTCGTTCTTATCGGGTCACAGGAGGCTCCTCTGGAAGTGCGGATGGGACCTGAAGATCAGGACTAAATGTGCTGTTGACTGCTGGGTGACTCTTGAAAAAAGTCTCTTTTTCCTTCCCATTGTCTACTTTTCTCCAATGTCTTCTATTCACAGAACAATTCAGAAACGTGGGAAAAAGAAAAGTGGCATATGCTAAATCTAGAAAAAGTAGAACACAAGAAATAAAGAGCACGATGGTGGTTACCAAAAACAAGGCAGAGAGAGATGGGCAAATGACAAGTGTCCATTAAAAAGTATATATTTTCTGTTGGGAAATAGAGTCTCATGTCCTTTTAACTAGAAAGGGTACTACAGCTAATAATACTTATTGTTTATTTTAAATAGCTAAAAATGTGGTTTTTCAGTTTTACCATATAAAAATGATAATTGTGCTGGAGAGATGGTACAGAAATTAAAGGGTAAAGCCAATAACCAAAACATCAGTTAAACAATAATTATATGAAGTGACTGTATGTTAATAAGCAGGTTTTTATCATTCCTCAATGCATTCATGCATGCAACCATCATATTATACTTCATAGACTGGTCCATTATTATTTCTCAAGTAAAATCAAAATAAATCTTTAAAAAAAGGTGTTAAGTATCTGGGTACACATAGGTAATCTCAATACTTGGGAGCCTGGGGCAGGAGAATGGTGAGTACAAGACCTACTTTGGCTACATGTTGAGAGACCTTGTCTAGTGAAGGGGAAGAAAGAGACAATTAGAAGGAAGCAGAGGAGGAAGAACAGTAGAGACAAGAACAGGCGGAGGAGAAGAAACATGATTTGCAGGTATCTTCTCCAGCAGTATAAGCTAGAATATACAGAAAGGTAGATTTGAAGAGATCCAAATTCAGAGAGAAAATAACTTCATGGCCTGAAAATATAATTAATCTGATTTCTGCATAACTCTCTCATGGACTTTTACCAAAGAAGAAAGATTTATATTTGTTTGGTTAGGGACTTTGAAATAATACTAGTGTAGTAAAAAAAATAAATATACATTTATATTCATGCCATAACACTTTATGCCAACAGTAAATGAGGAGGTGGCTCATTGTAGGTCAGTAGCTTTGAGTTCTTCTAATTAACAAGTTAGTTTCGTCAGTTAATGTAAGAGAATGCATAATTTATGACCCATAATCAAATTTCACATAATAAAAGGCCTAATTTGACACTGTGGCTACATTATGTCCATTAGAGATCGTCCTTTTCAGGCGCTGCCAATAAAGCTCCTGCATGCTGCTCTAGAACAGGGCAGAAGGAAGGTGGGAAAGGTGGAGTCAATTATGGTATAAAATATTTAATATCAATTGTAAGCTCATTAATCAGAAGAAAACAGCAGAGACAGCCAACAGTGCCATTTCCCCCACTTTCGTGTAGACACAGTGTCTCCTCTGTGGGTGAGTGTTTTTTGCAGAGCACTTTCCACTTGTCCTGGGGTGTTTGCCAGAAAGGATCTTCCTGTACCATTAAAATGGGGTCCTGGAAACCAGCCCTGGTGCTGTGTGCCTCAGCTCCTGAAGATCCTGGGCCCGAATGGCTAATGGCTCTGCTTTGTAACAAAGCAGATTCAGAGTCTTAATTTCATCATGAGATCTTCCAACCCTCGGATGAATGAGCTGAACTTCTTTTAATTTTATCCAGCATTTGTTGTCTATCTTTTCCAGGACACATTTTAGGTTTAAGGTATTACTTTGTCTTAGCCACGATTTCCTAGTTTTTAATCTAGAAATCTGCTGATTCTGCACTCTCACTTTTGTCCTGAAGTTTCAGTGCTCTTCCTGAAACAGGAGATCACACCTACACTTTACAGACAAACGCCACTCACTCAATGCTTCTCTTTCATACTGAATCCACTGACTTCCCTGCTTCCCTCACATTCTTCAATGAGATAGCTCTCAACCACCCATTCACATTTACATATCAATACATAAGGTAAAATGTTTAACTTCTATAAATTTAAGAAAGCTTGTAATCCTTTCAGAGAAGATATAAAACATTCTACTCAAAAAATTAAGAGATGACATTAATTTCTGAGTAGTTATAATGTTAGAAATTGAACAAAGATCAAGAAAAAGGCCTAGGCAGTATAACTAACTGCAGCTGTCTATCATTGCTAAACAGACATGCACACACAGGAGAGAGAGAGGGAGGGGAGAGAGAGAGAAAGACAATCATTTGGTGAGGACATTTGCTTTCTACTTCAGAAGTGAAGAGATTAAGGTAGATGCAGTTTAAAACACGAATGTAGGTGTTAATGCGCTGAATAAGGAAGGTCTGGATTTGGGAGACAGTATATGCAGGTTTGAAAAGTAGCCTTTTGGTGTAGAACTTTACGTTAGTGGTTCGCTGAAACTTGCTCCATGTAGGTTTCCTTATATTTCAAGAGTTTATAAGGTTCTTACGGAAATAAATAAAATTGCAAATGTAAAGTTAAAAGTATTGAGTACAGTTGTAATAATTGGCACCATTTTCTAGCTGTGCTGATGTTGTCTGTCTATACTGCATCTTTTATTTCAGGCCACCCGGATGTGCTCAACTGATACGTACACATGGTTAAATTCCTGGTAGCCATGATGCCCAACACTTCTTAAAATCCCTGTGTACATAGTATTTAGTAGTACCCTATTTCATACCATTTAATGGAGATACTATTGCCCACAGCGAGATGAAAATTGATTTGGAGGTAGCAAAAAAGCACCTTGTTCTATGACTAACACACAGTACACATTAAGTACATAAAAGAGATTTACAATTTATTTGTGAGATTAAAGTTTTATTGGGTAGAGATTAAGAAGATTTGTCTACAAGGACTTGTTAGTGGTAATGCTGCGGGAAAAAAAAAAAACATTGAGAAACACTGCTCAGTTTAGTTGGGGTGCTCCAATTTTTTCCTGTGAGTGTTCTAAATGTGTAGCAGAAAGATTAGAGCTACACTGATGCGTCCAAGGCCAGAGAGTAGGTGACAGTCACATGATGTAAGCGAAACAGACCTACAATAGATCTGCTTTTAGAAAGAGAAGTGACAAAGTACATATATAGTTTGAGAAAAATCCAGAAGAAAATTGGCTCCACTACATTTTTCCTCATTTAGAAACACCACTAACGTGCCTTGGTTCCACTGTGGATAAAAAACCCTGACAATTCTTCTCCTGAAAGTGTGAACAAAGCCAGTGATACTTCTCACAGAAGAAAGGAGACCCAAGGCTTGTTTCTGTCTATGCAACGAGTATAGTAATGCCACTGAGCATCTCGAAATTCATCTGTATAATCTATAAAATCTGTATGTGCTTCATGCCTTTCTCACCCCTTTTATCAGCAGAAAAAAAAAATCTTTTCCAAAACTGTATTTCTTGTGAAACTATCAGTATAAAATAGAAGACAGAGTTGTAGGCTTCTTACTCTGACTGCTGCTGCAAGCCTTGATTTTGCCAGTTGTTAAGAACAGAATTTTACTTGTTTGACTGGCTGTAACACAGCTGTGTGTCACAAGCCTCTCTGTGGACTGAACTTAGTTTTGGACCACAGATTTTAGGTGCCTCTCCCAGTTCTGTGTTTGGAATGGTCAGAATCTCATGTCTTTCCAGGACTTTCGCGTGGCCTTGAACCACAAACTGACCCAGTGCTATAGTAGAGTTTGTAAGTATTTTTATTATTAATGTGTCATGATCACATATAAAACAGTTATGTAATACTTAAATGTGATTTTGCGTAGTTAGTTGATTTTTAATTTGTATTTGCTATTATGAAAAAGTGTCATTAATAAATGCTCACATAAGATTATTTAGGCTGTGAACTTGAGTATATATTTTATCAACATTTACTTACCAGATATACAGTTTTTACATTTGTTAAGTTTCATTCAAAGGGAAAACGTTTTATACATCCTTAAAAATTATATTCATGATTTTAGAAACTTGGGCCAGCACAGTATCAACATGCTTTCAAGAAAAGTACAGCTTGGAAGTCTGAGTTGTTAATTACTGGTAAAGGCATTCAAATGTATGACAATTCTGTTTTTGAAATCTGAAGTGTACCTTTTCCATTTAATTTTGAGAACATATATAGGGAGCTCCTTGAAATGAAAACAACACAATATAACAACACAATGTAGAGCCTGGTGTCTTCTCCAAACCTTTCCTTCAGGAGGGCTCACATAAACACTTGCAACAACCCCTATGCTTCCCTGATCTGTTTGTTTTAAAGACATATAAATAGAAATTCTTTTTGTTTGTTTTCATTTCTGTTTGAGACAGGGTCTTCCTCTAAGCCCTGCTGGCTTGGAATACACTATGTAGACCAGGTTGGCCTTGATCTCTTAGAGATCTGCCTTTCTCTGCCCATATAGAGCTGGTACTGGAAAACTCTAGGTGGCCATCACAACTGGCAGAATGTCAGTTCTTATCACAAGGCTTGAGGCTCAACGGCATGATAGAAGCTGGAGCTTTACCATCCCTTAAACATCAATAGAACTAAACCATGACATTGACAATTAAGTTGCAAATGTTTTGCAGGCATTCTCTAAGATTGAAATGGTGCTTAGTTCATATAATTTTTTGCTTGTCCATCTATTTGAATGAATGATATTAGTTGTGAAAACATTGACTTACAGTGCTAACTAAAAATAAAAATCCTGCTTGTATCTGAGAGCTGTACATTACTATCCTAATATCCCACCCTTCAACAATGGCCATTGAGCCTGATCCTTAGAGCTTATTATAAGAAAGGGAGAGGGAACAGCTGACAGCTGAGGCTTCATGTGCCAGTTGTGCTGTGGGAAGCTGCTCCTCAGGACTGCAGCAGGGAACAGAAGAATGTGCCCCCTAGAGAAGCTGACTCCAAAGAGAATCTGGGAGAAGCTCAGATGCACTTTAATGATCAGAGAAATCATTCCCCCTTTCAGCGGAGGACATAGGATGCTTTCCAGGGAGGAAATAGTTTAGAGAGATGTCTATATAGAGCTGGTACTGGAAAACCCTAGGTGGCCATTATTATATTTTAGAAGTGAGAAAGCAGCCTGGGAAAGGTTAGAGGCAGGGTCAAGGTCATAGAGATAGTAATTGATAGTCTACTGATATTCTACTCAGTAAGGCTGCCTTAGTCAAAGCACAGCTGCAAGACTGTGCTAACATCCGTCTGTTCTTTTCCTTCTAACAGACAGGCTGCCACAGGAGTTTTCAACAGCCAGGCCCATCTTGTGTTAAAATTTGTTCTTCAGGGAAGATGCTAATTGCTCTCTTAACACATTCCTAGTTATCTTTTGGTTCTCATTTCTCTCTTCTTTATCTGGGAGAAACTTTACTCTGAACTACTATCTCCTTGGCCGCCCAGTCAGTGTCCTCTGCTTAGTTTTGCTGTCCAATCTGTTCTGGATCTGGATATGCACCCTATCTGTCTTCTGGGAGCCCTGCAGGTACATCCTGTAACAGAGACCCCAGTTTCTTAAAACTAAATGTTTTTTCAATCTCCATTTTCTCACTTAAATTCTTAACAAAAAGATGTAGGAAATTTCATAAAACAATCTTATTAGATGAAATTTTATGCTTCCCATTCTCTACTAGAAACAAAGCCATGGGCAGGCAAGATGGCTCAGCAAGCAAAGACACTGGTCGCCAAGTTTAACCACCTGAGTTCAATCCCCAATATCCACAGGATTAATGGAAGGAAGAGCTGTCTTCTGACTCTCACGCACACCTGAGAGTGTAGGGCATATATATATATATATATATATATATATATATATATATACACACACATATATGGACACACACATACACACACATGATAAACAAACAAATAAATAAATAGTTAACTAATAAAATTTAACAAAATAAGCAAGTATACAAAAGATAAATGAATAAAAACGTCTCAATAACTATTCCCAGAAAAATTCCTAAACAGACTATTGAAATGTTCCCCTTTGTTAAGTCTTGTGAAATTTCACCGTAATTAATATTGCACAATGAAAGAATATTTTGTCATGTTATTTCTCTCTGAAGTAAACTTATGAATGATATATTGATGCAGTAAGATAAACAAATGAGGAATGGGTGGAAACATGAAATCTGTCTGAATGTTGAAAGTATTTTGAAATGTATTAAAGACTAGATGGAAACAATGAAACCCTTTATTCATACACAGATATATCATTTTCTTATATTGCTCAAGTATGTATAACTTCTATTCTTTCAGAAGTCTTTCCTTCTATCATTAACCTTATATTACACATAAGACACTTATGCGTAAGAGATGTAAACTAAACTGGTTAATGTTCATGGGAAACGTATGAAAGGAGACAAATAAAATGTACATATTCTTCACTTCCAGTGTTTTGTTCTCTGTATGGACTTCATTCCTTCTAACTGTATGAAACTTTGTAAGAATTAAGTTCTTTGTAATTATATTTACATATCTATAGAATACAAGCACAGTAAGTTTGTGAGTAATCTTTTTCTTAATGTTCCCTAAAAAGCACATAAAGTTTTATTTTATGAAAACATAAATGACAAACAGCAATATCCATTTCCTTGTAAATGACTGTAAGATGTAGAGAACAATTTACAGTATTTTAAGACTCATTTAGTTTTCAAACAATTATAATGCTGGATTAAATTTCATTATAATCAACGAAGAAGATGGGCTATACTCAGGAAATTGTCTAAAGTCTATAGAGAAAGATACATTTCTGTGAAATAGTACATAACGTTGTGAAACTCTCAAGATGGAACATGTGTTTGTGGAGCAATGCTTAGTTCTGAAATCTCAAAATGAATCAATTCATTTAGAATTCCCAAATTCAGACTTCATAGATTAGGGAAATTCCTCTAAATATTTGAAGTACTCTTTCTAAGGATAAATCATACAGGGGGGGATTAAAGTTTTATTTCTAATTGATTATGAAATTATCAAAAAGGAAAAAAAAAACAGTTGAAGTTTGGAGTTGAGCGGTTCAAAGGTTTCTTCATATCCCCATCGTTGTAAATTTTCTCTTTGGCCTTGGACATACAACTGAACTGTTCTAAGTCACTCTCTCTTCTTATTTGTTTGTTTATTTATTTATTTATTTACTTTGGTCTTTTTGAGACAAGGTCTCCCTGTAGCAGCAGCTGGTCTGGCCCTTACTATATAGACTAGGCTGGCCTCCATCTCTCAGAGATCTGCCTTTCTCTGCCTTCTGATTGCTGAGTGCTGGGACTAAAGATGTGTGCCACCATAACCAGCCACCCTTTATTCTCAGAGACCTATCAGGAATGCTAGAGAAGTAGAGATCATCTGTTTGAAGAGCCTTGTAGGCTCCATCAAATGTGCTGATTGTGTGAATCTCAGTTTTGCTTAAAGTAGAAGCCTGAGACATAGCAGTGAGTGAAGCATATGCACTGGAAAGGAAATGCTGGAAGCAGGTGTCTGGAAGGAACAGGGAAGGAAGCAGAGGCACATGGGCATAGCACTGGGGTTCACCTTTCGGGGACCACTTGACCCGCAGAGACTGCCGCCTTTACTTATCCATCTAATTAACAAAAGGCCAGAGCATTTGTTCACAGCATAATTACTACTCTGTAGGATTTTTTTCCTTCAAACTTTACTTTAAGGAATACGTCACATGGTTTACATAGTCTAATTGTAGTCAAGATGTGAGATTTGATTGCCATAATTTTTGAAAGGTGGGTCTTTTCAAGTAGAGGAATAATTAATTAAGTAGAATGTTGCTATCCCACTCAAGAGAATCCTGGCCAGCTTGGAGAACAGTGGCCTTAGCTGGGGCCTGGCTGAAACAAAGATGATGGGAACATTAAGGAACTTAGGAGAAGAGTGATGTGTTAAGGAGGTCATAGCATGCTGATAAAGGTAATATGTAAGAGCTGTCCACAGAAGCAGAAATCATACAACATAGATATAAATATGTATGAGGATGCGGATATTAAGAATTGACTAACACAGTTATGTAGACCAAAAGACCTACCGTCTGTAAGAAACAGCAAAGCCAATATCCTAGTAGTAACTCACAATTTGGGGCAGAAAACCTCAGAACTGGAGAGAGGGTGGCTCATTGATAACCAGGATCCCCAGGTGATGAGTGTAGGAGAAATGGACATGCTAGATAATGATAAGAAAAACAAGAGTATTTTCCTTAACGTTATGTTCCCGTACTGTGAAGATCGTGATGTCCACCATATTGATGAGGTGAATCTCCTTTACCAAACCTAGTAATTCAAATGCTAGTCTGTTTTATAAGCACCTTCACAGACACACTCAGAAATGTTTCCCATTCATCCGGGCAACCATATGCCCGTCAGTCAATCAGTCAATACATAAGAGTACCTACCGTAGGTGATATTCAGAGAGTGACAGTAGCAGTGGATGGAGATAATATTTTTCAATATATATTGAAGTTTTGTACATTTCATACATTTTAATCATATTTAGACCCCGTCTCCTATCTGTATCCCGCAAAGAACCCCACCAGACTTAATGCATTCTGTTATATATGTTAAGGCCTATTGAATCAAGTTTGTATCACTAGATGTCCTTCAGTGAGAACTCACCCCTTGGACCCTGGTCGACCTATCTAGTGTCCTTCCTTTAAAGAGACCAACTCTTGTTCACCTTGCAGTGATCAACTGCCAGTAGTTGGCTAACACGGGAGCTTCTTACCCATTTACTCAGTTCTATGCTGGGTTTCTTTCTGGTCTGAGTTTGCATGGGTCTTGAGCATGCTACCAACATTGCTGGAACTTCATATGAGCAAGTCCCCAGTGGCCTGGAAAACTCTGTTTCTCTGTGGTCATCTTTCACTCCTGGATCTTACAGTCTTTCTGCTCTCTCTTCCTTAATGGTCCCTGAGCACTGGATGGGTGAGGTTTAGTATAAGAATCTTACCCAGGGACAGAAACTCTGCAGTCTCTTATTCTCTATATTTTAGTCAGTTGTGGTATTCTGTGTTAATCACCCTCTGTTGCATGAGGAAGCTTCACTGATGAGGGTTGACAGATTCATTAGTCTTCTCTCTAACCTCTGTTCCACTATGTTCCATGAGCCATAGGTGTAAACGTTCCATTGTATATGTGTCACTTGTGGCTGGATATCTCACAGACACTTTTCTCTGTGTTTGATCAATTGTGGAACTCTTTAATATTCTTCATCTGCTGCAAAAAAAGAAGCTTCTTTGATGAGTGGTGACAGGTACACTTGTCTGGAAAAAGGAGGCAGAGAAGACATTAGATTTTTGAGATTTTTCTGTGTGGTGATTTGTATAAAACTCTGGCTCTAGACTTTTTCAGCCCTGTTTTTCTTTAAGGTTTACAGAGGCTAACTGGTAACACCAGACCATAATACTGTATCTTTGTGTGGGTTACATACACAAATATAAACTTTTCCAATAAGAAAGCAATCCTCTAAGTAGAATGTTAGGTATCTCAAGTTACTCAGATTTAATTTTCAAAGATGCCTCAACTGTGTCTTAAGTTCTCCTAGTTGCTATGATGTTCATTTAGTCATCTTGGAAAGGATACTGGTTTGCAATTAGTATTTCAGGATGATTGTTGCATTAACATATTCCTTACAAGCACTAGTTTATTATTTATTTTAAAACTAAAATCTTATAAGATTCCTCATTTAAATGTCACAGCAGGGTGAACATCTTACTGTTACAGATACTGAGACTCAAATTAGTTTTAGGACTGTTCTAAGATTGATGGGTTCTCTGTCCCCACTATATAGAGACTTAAAAGTTTACTTTTTGGGGTTTGAAGATATGACTCAGAGATTAGGAACACTGGCTACTCTTGCAGAGGATGAAGATTCAGTTCTCAAAACCCACATGATGGCTAACAGCTTTTTACTACTTAAGTTCCAGGGGATGACTTTCATAGGCATTACATACACAGGGTGCACATACATATACTCAGACAAAGCACCATACACCCAAAACAAATTAATTAATTAATTGAAAGGTTTACTTTCTATAGCATGGTCTAGTTTTCTTTACTCTCACTCTAGATACATGTAGTATCATAATAGTATATGACTTAAAATACATACTGCTTATAAACTGATATTCTATATCTAATAAAGTATGTATTTCATATATATCAAGTATGTAACAAAGTATATTATACAATAACATATAAAATGCTTTCTCTATAATTATACACATAAAATCACATGTGTATCTATGAGTTAATAATATTGATATAAAATCAAAATATGTCTAATATCACAATTATTATATGGACATCTCTGAGCAAAATGTTATAGTAAATGAAGAAGAATTATAAGTCAATCCTCACATAATGAACTTGTAAACTAGTTGTAGAGACAATTTTAATTACCAAAGACAGATATAAATTATATAAAATCAGGCATCTAATTTGGTAATATAGAATGAAGCCCAGAGCTGTGAAATAGTGGTAAAATCACGCTTGGTTTCTACAGGTAAGAATATATACATGTTGTGAAGTCTAGAAAGACATAAAATTAAGAGATAATAAATATATTATCAAATAATAAAAGGTGAACCAGATGAGGGTGGGTATTCATCATAGAGTGTTAGGAGAGTTGAAGGCGGAGTACAGACGGTAGTCCATCACAGACTTGAAATTTTAATAGCATTTCTCCATGAGGACATCTGGGGTTACCTATAAACATTTTAAGGTACTGTAAAGTAATACTTTTCCTAGTAATATTAAGATATTCCTTCCCCTTTCCACTGAATTTGTACTTGTATTAGTTACTTGTCTCATTGTTTTGACAAAAAAAATATCTGACAAAAGCAGTTTAATGAAGGAAGGGTTTATTTTGGCTCACAGTTCCAGGGTATAGTCCATGATAGCAGGAAGGCCTAGTGGGAAGAGCAAGTGTCTGGTTACAATCTGTCTTCTCCCAGAGGAGGATGATTGCTTATGCTCAATGCACTTTATCCTTTTTATTCAGCTTGACATCTCAGTCCAAGGTCTGGTAGTGCTAATATTTAGAGCTGGTCTTTTCACTTTAGTTAACCGAATCTAGATAGTCCCTTACAGATATGCACTGAGATTTGTTTCCATGGTGATACAAAATATCAATAAGTTGACAGTCAAGATTATTAGAACACTGAGACTATGGATGCTAAAGTACAGGCTGTTAATATTGTAGGTGTATTAACACACAACCTAATCTGGTTCTACCATTGTGACCATTCTGCACTAACGTGTGTGTGTGTGTGTGTGTGTGTGTGTGTGTTTCTGAGACTTTCTGCCCAGACCTGGTAAGAATCTAGCAACACTCCTGTCTCAACCTCCTGACGACTACTGGGCTTATAGGCATGACCCACATGCCAACAACAGTTCTTTAAACAACCCAATTTAGTTTAGTGCTATTGATAATACAGTCAGAAATACTACTTTTATTAAAAGTCTAATTTTATGGCACTTATATTTGATCAAAAACAAACACTTCTCATTTCTTACCAAGTTACAGTTGTTTCAAGTACTTACAAGGCTCAGCTGCAAGCTAAAGTAGGAGCTTTTTCATAGAATGACATTTTTACATGAAGGAATGACTGACACATAAATTATGGTTATTCAAACTTGGGTAGAAGGCAGATATTTCCTTGAAAAATGAATGGCCTAAGCTTGTCACTTTGAGGAAAATAACTGGCAGTATTTGTTGCCAATGGTGAAATTTGTGCTTTCAAGGAAAAATAGGTTTTTGGAGAACTTACATACCATCACCATGAGTTTGACAACTTTCCATTTGTTAAAGAATTTTCTGATGAGATAGATGGTGATATTAACAACTGTAATATTTGGGGCATTATATAATGAAATTAATGAAATGTGTCAATAGGAAAGCTTCTATTGCTCAGTTAATAAGCAGTTACCAGTTGATAAATGTATAATGTTGTAAAATAATCATGAATATATCGATGCCTAGATGAAAAATCCAGCCAAGTACAACCTGGACCAATGGCTATTGATGGAGTAGTATATGGAAGGTCAGCTGCATTGTTTAGGATTCTTCATTACAACTAACCTTTAAGAATTCTACAGTCAAATAGCATGATAATATAAAACTATAATCATCAGAAAAGGTTATTATAATACGTTTTCAGTTTTCAATCATATTATTTGTATGAAGCTCACTTTTCATGTTATTTTTAAAAATCTTATTAATTAAATCTAGAGGAAAATAAAAATATCCAATTATCTTTTACTAAGCTAGGATTGAAAAATCAGTGTAAAATATACAAAATTGCCAATTTAATAATGCTTTGTTTTGAAACAAAGATTATTTTTCATAATGTGTATTTTTGTATGTATAGTTGTTTGCTATTATTTCTAAGTGAATTTATATATTTGTTTATGTGAATATCAAAGGACATAACCCATTAAAACAAAAGCACTCATATATACCTAATCATTTGTAAGCAGATGGAGGATCTTTAGGACAAAGACATTCCTAATTGGTAATTTAGAACAATTGAAGCCTTTTTGAGTCTTTACTTCTACCCAGACTTTTCTCTAACAGAGAGCTGGTTTAAATTATGTTAAAATACTATAACAGAGAACATTAAATTATTCTTCATATTCCCTCAGGGACAAATCACTTCGATATTCCTTAGCTTTTTACACAAACACTCTTGTGAAGAATCCTCTGCTTTCTTCCCCAGTTACTCCTCATCATTTCACGAATTACATTTATGTAAGGGGACCGAAATCAGACCTGCACTGCTTTTCTGTGTCCTCACGCAGTAGGCTTGTTTTTTGCCCTTGCCACAACAGAACAAAACAACACACACACACACACACACACACACACACACACACACACACACACACACAGAGCTCTTCGTTGCTTAATACACGAGGCAATAAAATTAGAATGATTCAGGTAATGTCAAGATGAGTTCAAGTAGAAAAGTTAAACAGTGTAACTTAAGAACAATTCTGTCATATCAGCGAACAAGCGATATGTCAGATAGATTCGATTCTTACTTTATACTTGAAATCAACTAATAAAAAGTTCACTAAAGGGGGCTGGAGAGATGGTTGAGAGGTTGAGAGCACTCACTGCTCTTGCAGAGGACCTGGGTTCAGTTCCTAGCACCCACATGGCAACTCACAAAGATTTTTAAGGAAACAAAAGTCAGGTAGTTTTGATATAAGCACTTAGTATCAATTTTTGAAAATTATGCAAACATTAAAGGCATTAATAAATTAAATTTAATTTCTTATTTTGTTTGAATATGGCCCATAACAGCCACTTGAATTCCATTGCCTCAGAAGGACTATCCTAACTTCACAGAAGTTCATTGAGATACAGACTTTGGGACTGAGCAAATGTGTGAGTGGATTCCTAAACTAGCTGTCTGATATATCTACTTGTAAGTTAATTAGAATATAGTGATTCTATTTAAAAAAAAAACAAAATATGAGTGAGTTCTCTTTCAAAGATGCTCATTATCCTACATTGACTGAATTATCTCCGCAGAAGAAACACTTTGACTAGGGAATGAGAAGCATTGATTCTTAATACTAATACGAATGCTAGTGAATGCATTCTAAGAGCTGTACAGACTTGAGTGTTTGCATCCCTGGATATCATTCCATCTCAGCTATTTTCCTTAACCATAATGAAAGTCTATTAGCATATTGCGTGGGTTCAGTTTGCACAGCTGTCCTTGCCAAGGGCTTCCCTGCAGTTGCTCCATCATTGGGGTAACCAGCTGTTACTTATTTAAAGCCTTCATCATTTTGTATGACAGAGTAACTTAATTATGCCCTGCTTTAGAGATGCTAAATGAAATTATCTTCAAAACAAGTGCACTTCATTTAATATTTTTCTCCATCAAGTACTTGAACTGTGGCATTTACGTCATGAACACTAAGTAACTAAATGCTTTATAAATTGAGGCTTTCTGATGGGCTAATTATTGTTGAAGCAGAGTGCTATCATCAGACACCTGTAATAGACATTGCTGTAACTGATCCCCACGTCTTGGTTGGAAGATTTTGGAAAAGTGAGCATTTAATAAAATGATTATTCAACTGCAGTTTGAAACCCCCTGGACAAGTTTATAAATATTATTTTTCAGATTTTGAAGCTAGCTGAGCTATTAGTTTGAATGAGAACTCCAGTACATTATAAAATATGTTGACCTGGATCATGACTAGCATTAAAAAAATGTAGGCGGGAGCAAAGGAAGCAAGGGAGAAAGGAAGAGGGAGGGAGAAAGGGAGGGAGGGGAATCAGGGAGGGAAATGTAATGAAAGGAAGAAGCAAAGATGGAAAAACGTATAAAGAATACACTAGGAATAAGTGTTGCTTCGTGATATTTTAATTTCAGTTGTTTATGCATACACACACTACCCACAGTGCACAAATGACTTCCCTACCATGGATCCTATGTCAGGAAAAAGTGAAAACTAAAGCTAGCCATAAAAAACACATAAACATATTATGGAATTTTAAACTTCTGAGCAAACTTCCAAATGTGTCAGTGTCTCACAAGTGTCTGATCCTGATGTGATCCCCCTTCCTTATTCTGTAACTATTTTATAATGGTGAAATGAAGATAATACTAGATTTCTAATCTTAATCACCTTAAATATAAGTTCAGTGATAATACAGACATTTTTATCATGCAAGGAGCACCACCACCCATCTCCAGAGCTCCTCTTTCTTTAGAACGGAAACTCTTTATCCATTGAATAAAACCTCCTCTTTCTCAGTTCCTCTGGACCCTAACACCTGCACGTCTGCCTTTTCTCTATGATTTCGACTAGCTTGGCTTGCTCATGTATTGAAACTGCATTCTTCCTGCATGTGAATTGCTGCTTTCCCTTATCATGTCTTCCAGTTGCAGCTTTCTCTTTTGGGACTCAGTAATTTTCCATTGTCTGTTTTACCAGTGTTTTCTTCATTCATCCAGCGGCAGGCACGTGGGTTATTTCCTTGCTTTTGCTATGTGATTCATGCTGCTATGGACACGGGCATGCAACTGTTTCTTCAATCATTTCATTCTATTTTCGCATACATAGCCATAAATCAGATGCTGAATCATATAGTGATTCTGTTTTTAATATTTTGAGAACAATTCTCCTTTTCTCCACAGATGCTTTACCACCTTACATTCCTACCTACGGTGCATCCATAACCTTTACAATTTCTCCCATCTTTGCTAATAGTTTTTAATGATTTACTTACTTATGTGCGAGTCTATGCGAGTGTCTGCATACATGTGTCAGGATATGTACATAGCACACAGAAGGGCCAAAAGAGAGTGTCTGACCCCAAGGAGCAAAGGAAAGACTGAAATAATTATCACAGAAGTCCTTAGGGGCAATATTCTAACCCAGCAGGTTACCTGAAGCAAGTTGAAGCAAGTTATTAACACTTGAAAATTATTTTAGAATAAAGCTGAATTTTAATTCAGGTCAGCACAGTAAGATATTATGGTGGCAAATTTTATGTGCCAACTTGACTGGGCCAAGAGATGCCCATATATCTGATCAAATATTTCTGCAGGATCTGTTGAGATTGTTTCCAGAAGTGTTTAACATTTTAATTGGAGAATGAGGAGCTAAGAAGTCTGCCTCCCCAGTGTGAGCAGCATGATCCAATTCACTGAAGGCCTCAAAAACCCAAAAAGACAGGTGAAACACCAATATGGAGGTATATATTTGCAAACATTCAATTACTGCATTCTAAATAAAAAAAAAACTATTAGTATTTTCAAACTTATTTTGTAAATTAGTAAAATTATATTTATATCCAAATCAGAAGTCCCTACTCAAGCAATGGTCATTTCTGTTCTGTTAAAACATTCACATCATTCCTCGCCAATCATATTTCTTGCTTTGTTAGGATAAGAAATGTTGAATGAATATAGCTTGCTCAGTTTACTTTGCTGTTGTTGTTGTTGATGGTGCTGGTGTGTTGCGTTTGTGTGTGTGTGTGTGTGTGTGTGTGTGTGTGTGTTTAAAGGTGAATTTATATATAAAGTGAGAATATTTGTAAAGTGCTTACAAAGGGCCTATTATATAACACACTAAGATAAAAATAGCTGATTATTATCCTATATTTTTAGGAGTTCTCCCTCTGGCATGCTGGATCTTAGGTTAGTTATACTCTGTAAAGCAAAATATTCTCTTTCCATATTCTGGCTTGAGTTTTTAGGATTCCTAACTGAACCACAGCCCAGGCCAGATGAAGTGATTATTCCCTGTAATTATTTTCTTGGCTAGGTTGTGTCTATGATAACCTTCTTGTCCCTGCTCAACATTTAGTGAAACCAAGAAGTTCCTAAAGTCCTATATTTGACAGAAAAGCTGAAAGCAGAACTACTCGGGAAAAGACACTGATACTGAGTATTATTAGCACTCAACAGTTGTGTGCTAATTCAGCACTTTTAAAACACTATTTTATTCATTATTCACAAATAATTCTGTGAATTTATAGGATCAGGAAATATCTTCCCTGTTTTGCATATGAAGACCAAGCAAGACTCAGGAGGTAATTTATTGATCTGTAGTTACTATATCCAAGGATGGTGAAGTTGAACATTTAATTATGGTGTTCTGATTTTTTTTTCAGTAGAATGGCTCTCCAAATGAATTAAACTGAGCCTCCAGAACTTATTATCCAGGCTGTACTGATATGTATTGCTGTAACAAATAACCCTCAAGTCAGGAGCTTGCCAGCATTACATGTGACTGCTAAAGTTCCTTATCTGGAATAACCCTTCTGATAGAAGTAAAGAGCAAAGAAATACCTTTGCTAACAACAACAAAACATAACACAATGAAACCTGTTGTAAAGGGAAAGGAGAAAAATGTTCTCGGTGGAATCACCTAAGAATCGAATGAAATATTAGCTAGTCATGTTAGAGAAAAAAAAAAAAAAGAAGGGTACATAGTGAAGGGTAAGAAGATAATGCACAGTAAGAATTAATTAAATGAGACGATTCAGAGGAAGGCCTTTGCAGGAAACCTTTACTGTGTAAGAGAAGATTTACCAAGGACAATTTTAGTTTGTTTCTTAGATAGAGAGAGGGGATAGTTGTTTCTAGTGGTACAGAAGGTAGCTAGTGGCACTGTTGGAGATGACCTATCTGTGGGAAAGAGGTAAAAAGAGAAAGTTGTACATCATGTACAAGAGCAGAGCTGCTGACTTTGAAATTTAGACCATTTATGTGACAGTCTTGCTTCCTTTTGGAAGTGCTGAGTGATGCAGACTTCCATTTTCTATAAACTCCCTCAGGTCCCGAAGCCTACATAAAGCATGTGAGATGGTTCATCCTTGAAAATTTAATGAGAAATATAGTTTGGTACTTTCTGTAACCAAAGTCTGGGGTCACTGAACCTAGGAACAAATTAAATGGCTTGCAGTTATATTTGATGGACAAGATATTTTGTGAGAACATGATAATGGAGTGAGCAAGGTCAATCACCACAGTCCGTCTCATGATATTGTGACTTCAGTTTTCTGTCATAGCCATAGAAACCATCCCTTATCCTGCTCAGTCACCCCCATTAGTCAGAAGGGCTGACTAACCATTCATCTGATATATCTAGAGAATGAATTCAAAATACATGACCTGAGTATGTGATGTGTCCCGTTTTATCTAATAGTCTAGGATAGTTTTTCACTGACTAGCATCTCCCCTCTATGTGGTGACTCAGGAACCTCTATTGTCTCTATCCGGTAGAACTGCCAGTCTCAGGTGTCTGATTATCAAAAATGTAGACTCAGCCAGAAACATTAGGAGAATTTCTACAGAAATTTCATATGTTCTTGAATTTTTACAATCTAAATATTATAAAATATTTTAATGGCATTCATCATTTTTCATGTTATATTGTTTGAAAAGTTAGTCAAAATGATCACACTACAGACAGTGGGAACATCCCAGCAGCGGTCCTCAATGTCAGTTCTATACAGTGGAAGGAAAGGCAGACATTGTGTGCATATTGGGTTTCCTAAGCCACAATTCTCTTCTCTATTGACAATGCCTATCTGGTCTTGTGGTCTGAGTTTCTTTTCTTTGACAAATTGTTTATACTTAAGAGTAACAAAATGGGGAAAAGTATAAGATACCTTTAAAACATGCTTCTCCATTAAGAAAGAATACTTACTATTTACTCTGTGGCAATTCAAAATTTCACTTGGCTGCAATTATTCTGAAAGCCAAAGCATCAGTATTTCAAGGTATTTCAAACTTCATCTCTCATATTTGCCAGTGGAGCAAATTATTGATGCACATTGTTACCTTATTCCTAAGAGCACAGGTTTATTAAGATAAAATATTAAATGGATATCCAGCTGGTACTCCCACATAAAGGCAGGACATCTTCTAAAATTCTGTTTGTAAATTATCTTGTGGAATCTGAAGTGTTATTTCTATGTATAGCATTAAATGTGATAATTATCTTTATGCCATCTTCAAAGTCTCCTAAGGTGATCAGTTAACTGAAATGCAGATGCTTCACTGAAAAGACTTCAATGAAAACCTCACTGAATATTGTGATGGTAATTCAAATAAAAATCCCAGAAATGAATATTTATTTTAAATTATGAAATATTTAACTAAAATATCGACACTATAATGTGATAATGGAGCATACACCGTCTGGTAACAGCTGGCTTTGTTTATTATGTAGGAAAATATGAATGACATGATTCAATCTTTGCTTTTCAGACTTGGAATAGTCTCTGCCATAGTGAAATGTCATATCTCGACTAATTTTCCAATAGTTGGAACATATCACCAGTAGTTTTAGTACCCAAAATCCTAAGTATGAAGTTTTATTAATTCTTGTACAGAAACAAGCTTTGTGTGAGATCATTTCCACACAGAACATGTATTATAGTAAAGAAGAAATGCCCATCACGTCTGTGTATTAAATTCTCACTCTTGGGAAGCAGTGTTCATGTCACTGAAATCCATGGGCATAGTAGTGGCTCTCTGGAGCAAAAGGGGACAATACTGTCATTTTATAATAGACTTAAGCATGAGGGTTAAGAGATTGAGAGATACTCAGTAGATATCAAGACACACCTCCAAGCATGACTGTGGGCTTTTCAAAGTAGAGTTATAGAAAATAAAATTTACCCAGAGTGGGTAGGAAAAGTGGAATCACTTCAAGAAAGATACAATATAATTTTAAAAAGTGCTTTATTCCAAACAGCATACTAAGGCATCACACAGAATTCCTTATAAAACAAAATGAGCAGTATTTAACACCTGGACTATGACACACAGATGAGACACCATCACTGGAAATGAGTTCTGCCAATGATAGCCTATAACTATCATGTACACAGATGCAGAATTCATCCATCACTCAGATTGAAAGCAAGTGTGGCCAGAACATCAAATGAACCTAAAAGATGGCAGCTACAGGGACAAGGATGAAAGAGGAAATACAGTTAAAGTTATGACAGTTTAAAGGACAGAGTATTCAAGGAAAAACAGATCCTGATGTTCCAACAGTAACAGAGGGGAGTAAAGAAGACCACAACTTTATTACCTTCTTTGGTAGATACTAAGGAGTAGTAAAATAGCCACTAGTAAAAATGGAGGGGAAACAATTTTCATGGGAGGAGCAAACTTTCCGCAGAAACCATGAAGTGGAGACAGAGAAGAGGCTGGAGAAACAGGGGGTCCTTGTGGAACAGGAGTACAAAACACTCTAAAGCAGATTTATAAGTGAGCAAGGGCTAAAGACAGGTGACATTCAAGAAAATCCAATGTTCTGGTTAATGCATCTGTCGACATCAGTGTCACTGGACAGCTCATTGATCACTGGAGGATGAGTCCTCAGGGTTACTATGGACACGACATGGGGCCCCAAGAAGGGAAGACTTGATCAGATTGCCAGTGTGTGTCGTGTCATTTAAGACTTGAACATGGGGGCTGAAGCAACGGCTCTTCAGTTAAGAGCACTTACTGCTCTTCCGGAGGGCCCTCGTTCAGTTCCCAAACCCACATGGCAGCTAACAAGCATCAGTAATTCCAGTTCCAGGGGACCCGAGGCCTTCTTCTGACCTCCCTGGGCATTGCATGACATGGGTGCACTTACAAACATGCAAGCAATACACTCATGCACATAAAATAAAAATAAATAAAATACTTTAAAATAAGATTTGAACATGCTATCAAGAGACCTGTGTGGGGATGAAGGGATCGCCTGAAATGAGAACAGAGTTGAAGCCATGGAAATGAGGGGATTTTGAAGTGGCATTTGGATTCACTCTCCCAGACTTAAATACTTGAGAGTTGTGATTGCTTCATAGCCCTGCACTATTCTTTACAAGTATCTTGGCTGATAGATCACAAGTCTCATAATACAATGTATTGAGGGCTACTAGAGGAATATCATGAAACGGTCCTGGTGTCTGTCTTGAACTGTGGTACAAAAGGCATTGGACTAGTATTTAACTGAAATCTCCACAGAAAGCTCCTCTTCCTCTCTTGTATGTACCTCTTTAAAATGTCTAGTCATAACTTTGGAGTCTTTCTAGGTATTTCAGAAATACTTGTCTCTTTAAAGCTAGACAAGGGCTCTCAGTTTTAGGATTATGGAATAATCAGGGACTCTTTCACATGGAGGATGAAGGATAATAAAAAGGTAGATGATATTTAGAGGTTATCTGAAATGTGAGACCTAAGGAAATGTTCTGTACCTGTCAGTGGTTGTGATTTGACAACCCACAACATTTTAGGCTGTGATCCCTGAGTGTTTTCAAGACTTTTAAGTCTTAGTATTTGAAATAAGTTTGAGTTTTCTTGAAAAAAGCTGCTAAAACAGTAAATATTAGGTCTTCAACATGAGACTTTCAATAGCATGTTATATGCTAAGTGCAGGCTGTAGCAATGTGGTCTGGTGAGATCAGTGTGCCTTCATTGTGGTCAGGTGTGATGACCTGAGGAGGTCATCATATATTTGGATGAAATTTTATTTATCTCAAATGCTTTTACCGTAATTAGTATACATAATTAGTATATAAAATTTGATGTCTATATCTGTTACAATAGCAGTTAGTGCACAAGTCTAAAATAGTGTAGGTCTAAAGATTTTTGTCTCTAAAATCCTGACTTCTTCAATCTTTGTCTGTAATCTTTTTGAGGCATTAGTCTCCAAAATAAGGTTTTGGGTTTTTAAAAATATTTTATTAATTTTATTTTATGTACATGAGTGTATTGCCCTGCATGCATGTAAATGCACCCATGTTGTGCAATGCCCACAGAGGTCAGAAGAGGGTGTTGGATCCCCTGGAACTGGAGTTAGAAACAGTTACCTGCCAGGTGGGTGCTGGGAATTGAACCTGGGTATTCTGCAAGAGCAGTCAGTACTTTTGACTGCCTAGTCATCTCTCTAGCTCCTGGAATAAGGCTTTTGTACATTAAAAGATAGTTCTTGATGGAATGTCTGGGAAATGGTGATGTGGTTAGTCCTTGGCTGCCAGGCTCAATGCATTCAAGGCAAGAGAAGGCAGAAATACTACTGTGCAGGGGAGCTGTGATTCTGAGTAATGGAAGATGCCAGTCATCAGAGCCAGAGCACACAGTTATGAATCTTGAGGCAGAGTTGGAAGTCCATAGTTGTTTGATGTTTACTGACTTTCCAGAGTTGCTTTTGGATCTTCTCCACTCACCTCACTGTAGGGTTAATCAAAGTTAATGGGCCAAAAAGAATAATAGCCAGGCTCTCCAGAGATGATTCAGGGAGAAGGGGTCAGTTGAGAACCCACATTGTCAGAGTAATTAGTGTTTTCAGCACTCAGAGGGCATACTTCATAGTCTTCTTCCTTTCAGATAGCAGCAAGGCACCAGAGAATATCAGAGAAAACGTGCCAGGAGAAGTGTGGCTGCCAGTCTGTTTCCTAAGCAAGTGCATCTTGAAGTCTAAAAGGGATTTGAAACAATTATGCCCAACCTAATATAAGCAGAAAAACACAATTAAAAAGTGGATGACAATTTGTCAGATGGAGAAAAGTAGGACTAGCCTGGAGGCTGGAGACAGAGCCTTTCTTTGCAGTCACTCTGGTCTAGGAGAAGGGACACTGCCTCTCTCATCAGAGCAAGCTTGCAGAATAATGGCGGTGTGCTTTCTTTCTGTTGCTCCCCCAAGGTTCTTGGCCTATTTCAGATTTCCCCCTTGTTACTGTGGGATTTCTGAACAAACATGCAGTTGTTTTCTAGACGTGTATAGTTAGTGGCATGACGTTATGCATAATTTGGCTCTTACACTTTCTTTTTGAATAGTTTTTATTGAATCATTGTGTGTTTCATACAGAATAACTCAATCAGTCTTAATCATCTCTATGTATCTTTCCCCACCAGCTCTCCTCACATAGCCCACCGCCCAACTGGAATTCATACATTCTTTCATTAGTTAGCGTCCCCAAGTGACCTTAGTGCAGGTTCAGCCATGAGTGCTATCAGCCTACCTAGAGTCCCTCACTTTAGGAAGGCTGTTATACTTTGAAAATCTAATTTGTACATATTTTTCTTTTATTTCTCATTTCTATGTTATCTCTTTTGATCAAATATCACTGAGTTTGAATTAGTTTTATTGATCATATGGACTAATTTTATTTTGTGCCATCGATTTCTTCTTTTACATTCAAGTGTTTCCTTCTTTCTGTGTTTATTAAGTTTACTTTTAATTATTAGTTTTGAATAGCTTCATGGTTAATTCTGAGACTATTCTCTTTCCTGAAATTTTCATTTTAGAGTCAATTGTTATTAAACAATATTTAGGTTCTTTAAAGATGTTTTGACATATGCTGTTTTCATGGTGCCCAGTTTGTACAGTTTGTAATATCCACTTCCACGTAAACTACATACAAGTATGGTGTGTGGTTCCTAACATAAAAACCTGTGCTTGTTTAGTAATTATCTAATAATTGTATTGATCTTTTAAAGTGACAGAAATTTTCTGTTTTGGAAATTTTGATTCTATTTTTAGGTATTCTAGTTCATGTTTAGTTTCTGTGATGAGTCCACTGATATTTTTATGTGGTAGAAATGGGAGTTTTATTCAAGTTATTAAAATTGTTTGCATTTCTAATTGTATGCTGTGCATTTGCCTATAAATCTTTAAAATCTCATCATTATTCTTGATTTACTTCTATTTCTATTATTGTTGCTTTTGACATTGTGACATTTTGTTGAGCATTCATGAATACCATCATTTTATAATTTAATGTTTTTATATTTTCTATTATGTTTTATGTTAATATTATATTTCTAGCTTACCTTTGTGTTTTCCTCAACATTACATTTGATTTATTAAGTTTTCATTTTGTTCATCTGCTGATCTATGTTTTTCTATCTCTATATTTGCTATATATGTTTATCTGTATTGGAATATAATTTAAACTCAGACCTGATCATCTGTCTTTTTGTAGAGGAATTTAATTTATGAAAATGGAAATTACTGATTTATGATTGAGTTTTCTTTTTAATTCATATACTATACTATCATGATTCTCTTCCGCTTATGTGGTGTGTATATATATGTGTATGTGTGTGTGTGTGTGTGTGTGTGTGTGTATGTGTGATGTATGAGTGTGTTCGTGTGTGCATCTCGGTGCTTATGCTTGTGTGCCTGCATGCTTGTGAAGGCCAGAAGTCAATGTAGAATGTCTTCCTTGATGGCTTTCCAGGATACTTCTGAGACAGGGTCTCTCACTATGCAGTATGCAGTAGAGGGCTTTGCTTCTTATTTATCATAGTAGATTACTTTAGTTTCTAAGGGGTAGAAAAAATAGCAGATTGGATGCCAGAGTCTATGGAGGTCTGTATTCAGGTAGCTGTTAAAAGAGAAAGACTTACTTTAACACAGAGAACTAAAATTTCCCATCCCTCTCTCTTCCTGGAGTCTTTAAAGATTCTAGGTCATGGCCTACATTTAGAAGACCTTGAATCTGTACAAATGACCTACTTAGAGAATAAAGAGAGGGTTGTAGTAAGTCCCAGAAAATTTATAGTTTTTCCTTACTGACTTATCTACAGATTGTTTTAATCTACTTTAGTGCATCTGAATGTTTCAGGTTCAAAGCACGGAGGCTAAGGAAATGGTAGGGTGTCTGAGGATGTGATTAAAAATGAACAAACAAAAATTCCTTCCCTTCCTTGGTCATGGGAGTTTGGCGGGGGGGGGACAGGGAGAAGTATTAAGAAGCATGGAAGGAAACAATTGTGAATATTATTATGCCAGTATCTCTTGATAAATATGTGTTGGTTAGGGTGAGCTAATATAATTCTTTCCTTTTCATGGTGGTCTGTCACCTTAAGAAAGAGAATTGTGTTATTCTAGTCCAGACAGGGAGCATGGCTTCAACATCAGCAGAGACGAATCTGAACAAAATTTTATGTTACCTACTTCAAAGTCTGCATAGTTATTTTTCCTGGAAATCTGATAGAACATGGCTGTAAGCTCTTCAATCAGTAAAACTCTGGTTTGTAAAACTGACTATGAGGTTTTTCTTTTGCACTATATACCTGGAACAAGACTTTGGTATTATCTTTGTGGAGTCAAATTTGCATATTAAGTAATATTTAGGTTATTATTTTGTATCTCTTTCTATTTTTTTTACTATTTTTTATTTTATGTGTATGAGTGTATTGCCTGCATGTATATAAATGCACCCATGTCATGCAATGCTTGAAGAGATCAGAAGTAGGCATCAGAGTCCCCTTGAACTGGAGTTATAGACAGTTGTTAACAGCCATGTGGGTGCTCGGAATCTAACCCAGTTCCTCTGCAAGATCTGCCAAGTTCTTAGCTGCTGAGTCATCTCTCCAGCCCCTTATGTCTATATTTTAAATAAAGATATAATATTTACCTATTAATATACTAAATGTGTGATTTCTTAGATAATAAATTAAAAGCCAGAGAGGGAAACTAGATAACAAATTTGTCAGATTTTTCAAGGATGAATAAAAATATGGATAAGGTTTTCTCATGTACATATCAAATCCAGAGGTTTTAAACTTCCTTTTGTTGAAATACACACATACACACACAAACACACATACACACACACACACACGCACATGCACACATGCATGTATGAAGCTATGAAGCATAAAACATCCTTTCCTTCATGGCTCAAGTAACTATTTGTAGTATAAATACAGAGAAATCTAAGGGCTTGTTTTAGGGTAGGAGGAGAAATTGGTGATCATCTTCAACCTCTAATTATAATCTCTCAGTTCTTCCTCTATATGGGAGATTCTCTGCATCTTGCAGTCCATGATACTTGGATATTAACTTCTCTGGAGCAGGAGTGGTGGCCCTTAAATTTGTTGATTAACTTTGATGTTTTTATTACAGTTATGATTTGTATAATTTTGTTCAATTAAATATTTAAATGTGAAGTGCAAAATCTTAGTCAATTCATAGTCTAGGGCTCTGTAAGAAATACCAGGCCACTGTAATATTTTTTTATTTTAGGGTATTTTGTGTGTATATGTGTTAGACACTTCTTTTCTGTATTAAACTTAAATCATTTTTTTCAGAAGTTCTTTTAAGAGAGCACATAATTAAGATGGTCATTTTGATGTAATTTGAAATTAAAATACCTATTGCAGTGCTTGTATTGCAGTGAAGTATAATAGAACTTTAATTTTCAAGTTTGTGCATATTATGTCTTTCACTTATTTGACTTGCCAAAGTGATAGACTACAGTAATTCATTTGATGAAGAAGCTACCATTCCAGAATTTCCTCCTACCTAGCATTGAGCAAGAATAAATTTGAATGTATTTAAGAAACTGCTCTTGATAAGGAAAGAACTTTATCATGTGTATTCTGGATAGAAGAGAAAATTTACAGAATCGAACTATAAAAGACATTGTCCTAGTTTCATTTCAGTTGCTGTGACAAGATGCTCTGACAAAAGCAGCTTTAAAGGAGAAAGAGTTTGCTAGGCTTACAACTCAGGTGACAGTCTATCATGGCCAGGAAGTGAAGGCATGAACCTGAAGCAGCTGATCACACCCACAACAAAGAACAGAGAGAAAAGGAGTACAGTGTGCCTACGTGTGCTGTAACTCCTTCTCTGTGCTTACAATATCCTAGATTCCCTGCCTAGCCAATGGTACTGCCCACGATGGGACTGGTTTTCCCACATCAATTAGCATAATCAGATTGGTATCCTACAGAAATATCCATAAAACAATTCCTCACTGAAACTTTCTTCTCAATTCTAGATTGTGTTAACTTGATGATTAAAGCTATCTATGCCCAATGTGGATTAGTACTATATACTTTATGGAAACTTGATTAAGACACATCAAATATTTACCAAATAAAAACAGGTGCCATATAATTTCAAGATCTGTAGGGTTTGTTTGTTTGTAGTCTAAATTAACTTGACAGAGACCAACTGAGACAAAACTGATGGTTATCGATTCATGTCAACAATGTTTATAAGTATGGTTTGAACTTTACCACATTCTGTACATTCACGTCCTCCCTTCTCTATAATATGGTTCCCTTATTCTTTGAAAGCTTCATACAAGTATACATTATATTTTTATCATATCTACCCCCTCACTCCACTCCAACCTCACGCTAGAAAACCCCTCCCTCATGTCTCCATTCTAATTTCATGTTTCTACTTTTCAGAATAATTTTCTATAAGAGCTAGCTAATTTCAGTGACTTTGTGGCAAGGAATGAGCACAGGAAGGAGATTTTAAAACTTCAGATACTGAGACCTGAATGTGTAATGGAATACATATCTGAACTCAGCAAGGATGAGGTCTTCCAGATTTCATTAAAGCTCCTGTATTTATTTTGATGGGATATATTTAATACAATTCAATAACTGTTATTTTAAAAGGCAGTTTAAAAATAGACTTTTAGGATGTTTGTGAATTTTCCAGGTTTGGTGACTGGAACCACGCAACAGTGTGAGAACACCAGTGTTTCTTAAGCAGTGGTGTGCGATGATGATGTACTGCTCTGTGTCTTCACTATGTGTAATTTACCTTTGCTTAAGTACTGATGAAACAATAAGAAGTGGTGTGCTGGTATCTTCTGTAGAAGGCATGTGTGGTGTGACTTGTTAGCCAGAGTCAGCCTGTCTTTATTCTTTCCCTTATGCGGTTAGTTCATTTACTAGAAAAACAATTAAGAAGCTCCACTTTCTTAGTTAGTTTTTCTTTTTTCTGTTTGCATCAAGAAATCAGATTATAATATGAAATTACTCATCTTTAGTTGCAGGCTTGAATGTAGTCAAGAGCAATTTTAAGAGGTATTTTCCAATGTGTCTGTGCAGAGAGATGGAATAATTTTAGAAAATGATATGTTATTTGCTTTTTATCTCTTGCTAGTCAGAATTGACAGCCATGATTCTTTTTCTCTCTCTTCTCCTCAGATGTACATCCAGACAACAACACTCACTGTCTCCATGAGTTTAAGTGCTTCGGTGTCTCTGGGAATGCTCTATATGCCCAAGGTTTATATTATAATTTTTCATCCAGAGCAGAACATTCAAAAACGCAAAAGAAGCTTCAAGGCTGTGGTGACAGCTGCCACCATGCAAAGCAAACTGATCCAAAAGGGAAATGACAGACCCAATGGCGAGGTGAAAAGCGAACTCTGTGAGAGTCTTGAAACCAACAGTAAGTCATCTGTAGACTTTCAGATGGTCAAGAGCGGGAGCACTTCCTAATAGATGTACGTTGAACATTCTTCTTCTCATCTTGGGGACTATGCTACATGGCTCTATGGGCATGATGGTACACACACCCTGAGACTGCCACACAGTCAGAATCATTTGGTGAGAGCCACTCACTGTAAGATGAGTGGCTGTTCACAGTGTACATCGGCCCATATTATCTCTGACAGTGTGACAACCATCATTTCCTTTTATGGCATTTCAGAGCTTGACGATTAGAATGTTCTCCTGTTCGTAACATTCTCCTTTGAAACCTAGGCTCTAGTCTACAAATTTTGTTGGTTCAGTATTGGTTGCTCTTTATAATTGTAATAGTTTAGTAATAATTATGTTATAAGCTACTAGAGTTTTTAACAAATAACTGGTTGTTTCGATCTTTAGGGAAATGAGAGAGATAGGTAATATGTATAGTTCAGTACATATAAACACTTGTTTCCCATCAAGTGCTCTTGTTCTTTTAAGTTTCCTTGAACATGTAATAATAGGGACCTTATTGGAAAGCCTCCTGGTACTGAAGACAGAATTCTTTTGACAACTACTACATTTTTCCTCTCTCTCTCTCTCTCACACTCTCTCGCTCTCTTGCTCTCTCTCTCTCTCTCTCTCTCTCTCTCTCTCTCTCTCTCTCTCTCTCTGATGCAGGGTCTTCCTGTAGCCCTAACTGTCATGGGACTCACTATGTAGATCAGGCTGCTCTTGATTTTGTAGAGATGGCCCTGCTTCTGCCTTGGGGAGTGCTGGGATTAAAGGGGTGATTCTGCCTTGGGAGTGTTGGAATTAAAGGCATGTGGCACCATGCTCCATTGTATCTGTTTTCTATATAGTTGACCTAAACTTTCACATTAGAACTATACACTGAGACCCAGGATAATCCAGCAAAATTTAAGTGATTCATTAATACAAGCTCGGTATCTACAGAAAAACAGTAAAGAGATTAAATATTTGTGTTGTAAAGATGCTGCAAATATTTTTAAAAATTTCAAACTTTACATTACCTTACCTGGTTGCATAGATTGAGCAAACAGAAGTAAATAAATCAAAGCCGAAGTTTTTAGATTATAATGGTTTTCATTCTTTCAGGAATGCAACATAAGTATAAAGTAATTAAGGATAAATACTCTAGTGTTACACACCTATAATCTCAGCACTTGCAAGACTGAGAGGTAGGAGGATTGTGAATTTATAGACAACCTGGGCTATGTAGCAAGACTTTGTCTCAGTCAAACAAAAGCAACCAACAAGAAAAATACTCTCTTCCTCTCAAAATCACTGAGTAGGCTGTGAACCCTGCTTGCTATCCTTTTGACGCTAACTACAGAAGTCTAACAATTAGTCTTATTTGACTTAATTACTATAAAAATTCATAGTGTTCACTGATTGACAAAACTTCTTCTGCATTAGTATTTCTGGACAAACATTGTACATTGTTATCTCCCTTAATGGAACTGGCCTCAAGTAGTTAAGTTTGCTGAATTAAGCTTATTGGTTTAAGAGAAATGGTTGAGTGGATTAAGCATTTGCCTGTAGGTTTGATGACCTGAGTTGGCTCCCAGGGACTCACATGGTTGAAGGAGAGAACAAATTTCCTCAAGTTGTCCTCTTTTCTCTACATAAGTGCTGCAGCACAAACTCAAATGCACATGCCTGCACAAATAAATAAATAAATGAATCAATAAATAATGTAGAATAACTTTGGCTTAAGCCATAATTATAGCATATATTTGTTGATGCCAAAATTTTCCTAGTACCAAATTTAGTCTCCTTTAGAGAATGAAACCTTAAAATAACACCACCAACACAGCCACTATCCTGTCAAGGAGCATCACTGTCAAACTGCTAGAGCAAACACAACAGGATCAATTTTAGTAACAAATACTCATAACTATCCCCCATTAGAGGTAAGTGATTTGCTTATAATGGTACTATTCTGGCTTTTACCAAAAATGTATTTTAACTACTCTCGAGGGCATTAGAATAGAATGCTGGTGGTTTGAGGGAAGGATTTTCTTTCCTTTTTTTTTTTTTCTACTTTAAAGCACTAGTGTAGGAATTTAAAACCCACATAGATGTCAATAAACTGCTGTTGGAACCAATAACACTGGTACTATTATCAACATGACATCTGGGTCTACTGGTGTATCTGTATTTTAGTAAGAGTCAGAAAATGGCATAATAGGGGGTCAAATGGGAACAACCAACATTGTGATAGAATAATATCAATTATCCCAGACCCATCTGCAGAACGGAGAGGAGGGAAAATCAATAACCTTTTCCATCCTCTTGAAGAACAAATAATTTTCCCTAAAAGGGAAATCCCCAGTATCAATAAGCACTAATCTAGTATTGTTCAAACAAGTCTCAAACATTTCCTGTTTTCCTTATTAATATGGAAGTTACATAGCATGTGTGTGTTTCTCTGTATTCTCTGAAATAAGAATGAAAGATTCCAAACATGGAGTTTGTTTGGAAGGTGAGCTTATGCTATTCTAAAAGAGTCAAAGCTCACATCTGGAAGGTGAAAGATCATTGAAAAGGTAAATCAATATAATGTCAGTTACTGTCTCAATGAAAGTTAATTGTGCTTTGGAGTGTTTAGCATGTAGCTTAAACCAAATGGGTTTAGATAAAGTGGTACTGGCTTACACATTCAGCAGTATAATATGTGATGGCTGCAGTCTCAGCCCCGTAACCACTTTTTCTTAGATCACTTGTATGGCTGCCCTTGTAAGGAAAGGGCTATAATTACAAAGTGTGTAGAGTCTGAATGAAACTCTGGCACATGAATCATGAGCTTCTTGTGTCTGTTGCTTTTAGTATACATGGTTTTTAATTACTTTACTTAAAGTACTCATTAACAACTCATTAACAAACACTTTTTTTCTTCTAAAAATAATATTATGTCTCTAGCAGTATAACTGGACATTGGAAAAATCTCTTACCATTCAGTTATGCATAAAAAAAACACATTGTCTCCCCAAATTTAAAGTGCCTTTTCACAAAGCAGACACTATATTAAATACGTCTAGGTCTGGTTAATACCCTGGGCCTGTTTCTGGGTTCTCACACCTGTAGGTGCCCAACTTTTCATTATTCACCATTCTTTTGTTGAAATGACATACACAAAACAGTTCTGTAAACTATAGCTCAACCATAGCATAAATGTAAAGACGCAATAGCTGTCTTAAAAATACAGTTTAACTTGTAGTTAATAGATAATTATTCTGGAATGAAAATAAAGAACAGAAGCTATTGTTTTAGCACCCTTTTTTCTTTATTTTATTGTAGGAAATATTTTTTATAACTATGATACTATTCTGATGTTAGGATTTTTTTCATTCTGAACAAATAGCTGTATATTCATATATATATGCAATGCTTTTTTGAAAACATGGCTAGAAACTACCTAACTTCTTATGTTCAGAACTCATTTTGGGGGAGGTTGATTTATTTATTTTTGAGACAGAAACTCTCTGTATCCCCAGCTAGCCTGGAACTTGCTATGTAGACCAGGCTGGCCTTGATCCTACAGAGATTTGCCTTCTCTCTGTCTCCTGAGTTCTGGGATTAAAAGTATGTACCACCACACCCAGATAGAACTCATTTTTAAAGGTATATTCTTATTGCCTTTATTTTATGTGTATGTGATGTGACTGTCATCTGTGTATGCAAGTGATCACAGAGTCTAGAAGACGGTGACTGATCCCCTGGAACTGGAGTTAGAAGTGGTTGTGAACCACCTAGCATGGGTGCTGGGAGCTGCATTTGGGTTCCAAAAAGAACAGAGAGTCATCTTAACACTGAACACAAATGATCCTACTCACCATATACTGAATAACAACTTTAAATAGTCATACTAGCAAAGGCTGTTTTTCTTAATTTCAACTGTGATTTTTGTCTTTTTGTTATCTACATATTTGCTAAATATTTCCTATATTTTAAGATATTTTTGATAATAAAAAATAGTGCAGAAAATTCAGTGACCTCTTTCTAGTTACTTTTCCAATTCATGATTAAGTTTTCTTCATCTCAGCTACCAAGTATTTACGAAGAACTCACCATAGAGTAAAATTTCAGATTTTATTTTCTTCTGGAAATTTAGAGGCATAAAAATGCATTATATAAATTAAGAAATGAAAATAGAAAGTAACTGATTTAACCATTGTGCACCAAACAAGCTGAGAAGACAGCTGACCTTTCATAATGGGGGAATGTACACTAAGAATGCTGGAAGACAAGGAGTAGCTCAGCCAGCAAAGTGCTGGCCACACAAGTGTGTGGTCATGAGCTCAATTCCCAGCACTCACATAAACTCATATGATTAAGATGTAGTGTATGAAATCCACAGAAATCCAATAAAATACATTTTTTTAAAAATGAAGAATTTATGTAATCATGTATACAAATAGGTATTATGTATAGTTAAAAATAATGTTGCTGGTAGTTCCATCTTGTAATCTCAATGCTGAGAAGTGGAGACAGGTGGATCCTGGAATGTATTGATCAGTCAGTCTAACAAAATGAGCATATTCCAGGTATACAAGATGGCTGTCCTTCTAGAATTAGAGGGGGTGGAGGTTGCTGGAGAGATGGCTTATATTAAGAACACTGGCTGTTCTTGCAGAGAATGAAGGTTTGGTTCCTAGCACTCATACCCACAAGTGTTTTACCTGTATGTGTGTAGGTGCACCAAGTACATGAAATGCCTGCCAATTAGAAGAGGGTGTTAGATCACCTGGAAGGAGAATTTCTGATGGTTTTTGGCCACCATGTGGATGCTAGGAACCAAATCGTGGTGGTCAGCAAGAGCAGCCAGTGCTCTTAATCACTGAGCCATCTCTCCAACCCCAAGATGGTTACCTTTAAAGAATGACAGTTGAGATTGATCTCTGGCCTCCACAAATATGCATGTTTGTATACACACACACACACAGACACACACACACACACATGCATGCACATGCACCTGCAAGTGTGCATGAACAAAGACAAACAGAACTCCACATCAAATCTCACAAACTACTATTGCTCCGAAGGTTCTATAGTTTTTAAGCATTTGGGGGAGTTGAGGCCCAGGGATCTCCTTAATTTTCATGGATTTTGTAGAAATTGTGTAACTTAAAGCCAGAGTGAGACATACTTCTTTCTACACTGCCACAATAATCTAGGTTATCATCTGTTTTCAGTATGTAGTTCATATTATTGAAAAAATAAAAATTAGTAAAATCATTTATAATTAGCACTCTCTTGAACTATCTCTGTTAATATTAGTGGCTAGAGACTGCATATATTTTTTTTCTCTGTAAAATGAACCACTTCCCAGATCCATTGACAATTACAGTAGAACAAGTCTGATTGTCAATGATTTCTAAAGTGGAGTTTTGTAATTTCTTTCTAGCTATGGTCAATGTCCAATAACTATATAAAAATATTTTCTAATTAGTTTTCATTCTGAATTGGATCTATGTACTGAAATGTATGCTTAGTTTGTGTCCTTGTTATTGTTTAAGAAAGAGTCTCTCTGCAGCCCCAGTTAGCCTAGAAATTGCCTTGTAGACCACACTGTCTTAAGTAGGACAGAGATCTATCTGTGTTTGCTTCCTATGGGATTAAAGGTGTATGCCACCATGCCCCACTCATGTTTAGGTTTTACACTATGATTATTCCAGAAGTTAATGAAAAGGGAGAATCAATATTGAATATTTTTACAAAGTAATTACACCATATTTTTGACATAGGCAAAGTAGTTATTTAAGATTTATGTTCTCTGGAAATTTTGGCACTGATGTAAATTTGACATTGAATGTTCTGTTATTCATATCTCTCCAATAGTGTTATAATAATGAGTATTATTTCAGAGTAAGTTGGCAACAGAAGAGGTAAATTCTCATTTCTTTCTTTGTATATTTATTTCTATGTGTCCCTTGGATAAAACAAAAACAAGCCACAAATATGTATTGACCACACTAATATTTCCTCTAAAACTTGTATATGTCTGAATTTTTTACATGTTCAGTTCTAGAGTCTATTACTTACTTCAAATGGAACTCTTACACATTGTTAAAGCATAGTTAATTATAATTACTTGCTTGCCAGATCAGACAAAAGCAATTAAAGTCCTTGGCTTAGTTTGGTGGAGTTTTGTGTGTATAATTTTTGTAGGACATGCATGTGTTCTCCTATTTCATTTTAAATATATGCATATGTTATTAAGTACCCATGCACAGTACATTAGACTACTAGCTTTTATAGATTGACATTGGGGCTGCATCTCTCCTTTTATAGCATTGAACTTCTACGATATAATCTTAAAATAATAGAGAACATGTTTTCAAAACATTACTATAAGATAGTCATTATAGGATTTAAATTATGAAATCATGTTAACAAATAACTCATTTGTCCTAATTTCTTTCAACAGCTTCCTCTACGAAGACAACGTACATAAGCTACAGCAATCATTCAATCTGAACAGGGAGATGAAACCATGTGAAAAAATGTGGTATGTGTTCTTTAATATTGAACATGAGACTGCAAAAACTCACTGCTGGAGATCTCCATAGACTACAATCAATCAGATCAATAGTCTCGTAAGGAAGAAAACTTAGCCATGAGCCCAAAGTATCAATACTGGAGAGCAAAGAAACCCATTTTATACAATACAGCCAATGAGTGGCAAGCTAAAGTATTGCTTACTCATGAGCAGTTTAACAAAAATCTCTAAAGGAAAACTAATGTTAGCTTGTGAAAAAAAATGCTATTGAAATAAACCATGTCTGATGTTATTCTTGTATTTTTCTGTGATTGTGAGAACTCCTGTTCCTGTCCCACACTGTTCAACTTGTATAAGACTATGAGTCTGTTTCTTGTAATGGCTGATGATTGAAGCCCTGGGTTGTGCTACAAAATAAATGCAATGATTGACGCATGCAATTTTTATACAAATAATTTATTTCTAATAATAAAGGAATGTTTTGCAAATGTTGAGCGTTGTTTCGTTCCAGTTTTAAAGCTAGAAAATCTCTTCTTTCCAATTGACACTTCTGATATTTTAGTTACTTTCGGTGTCCCATGGTAATGCCCCTCCTTCAAGAACATGTTTTATACATGTATGTGTTTATGAGAATTGTGTTTTATTCCTCTATGAGAAGGCATTACTTTTGTACGATTTTGTGAATATGTTCAGATTCCTGTGATAACTTTTTATAGCAACTGCTCTTATGAAGAATCAAATAATAGATTGTAAACTGTTTCAACTTAAAACTGACAAATGATAAGTTAAACTTTACCTTGGAGAATATAATATGAAAATCACCATGTAAAAGTGTATCATTTTCTCCAGTATATTTCTAATATGAAATTTTTGCATACTGAAATATTCCCAGGTATGTGGTATTAACTTTTCTTCACCTGAGCCTAATAGTCACTGATATCAGGAAAGTAATGGGCCATACTCAGGGCATTCTTCATAGCTCCATAATTAGCATATTTATCCCCCTGGTACAGCTAAGGAAACCTCGGTTCAGATAACATGTCAATGCTCTCTTATTTTCCAAATAAAAGAGTCATTGGTTCATAGAACAATACCATTAAAGAAAGAGAAAACAGGAAGTTTGTCCCATGCTAATAAACCATGCTAGGATGGATAAAAGGAGTCTGTTAACAGCTTTCAAATGTGGACCATTTTTGTCCTGGGTTCCTCGATTACACACAGTTCCAGACATCCATCAAGTCAATGGGTCCCTACAATCATTTTGTTAGTAAATGTTCTCTCTGCTGAGTTAGCTCATATGGCTCATTGCTTTCCTTATAGATATAAAGAGCTCTCTGTAGTCTGTAACTGTAACTAGATATTATCAGTCACATATAATTGGAAAGGCTCATATAGCATTTTGTAGGCTCCTTTCACAGATAGGAATTAAGATACTTACAAAGACAGACCCGATGACAGAGGGGATTCATATGATCTTGTATTGATGTTCTCCAAATAACATTTGTTCTTTTTAGATAATATTTAAATTAAAGAGAAAAAGTATCAATCTTATGTTCTGAAATAATCTGAATTAGGGAAAATACAACCCTGTAACCTGGATCCTAAATCTACTTCTGGGTGTGCCTTTCTAGATAAGACTTGGACCAAGCCAGATAAACCTACCACTGTATATCTAATTTAATTTTTATTTTATTGTACCATGTGGTTCAGTACCATTAAAGATTCTAAGAACTAGATGTAACTTTATAAGATCACTTTCTTCACACTATTAGTAGTTATTCATAATATTTTTACTTGATTTTAACTAATTAGTTTTAGTTGAGAAAAATGATTAAATTATAAGCCTTGAATTTCATTCAGAAAGAAAAGCTCAAGTACTTTTTTCATATATTAATTGATTCTAATCAGGGTAAGTAGATGGGACAGGGTGATTATGAAAGCAAATCTGGCTCTCAAGCCAACTGTAGATTTTTATAAGTATTATTATTTAAATTTTAATATTGTAGACAGTAAATAATCACAATTCATACCATTAAAAGTGTTCTTATTATAAACTTAGCAAGGGATTGTTTTTCCTGTTTTTCTATAAATAATTGATACATGTTTAGCATTTACTTAACTCATAATAGAGCCACATAATAGGTCTCACGAATTTTTATATGCCTATCATCTTTGTTAACAACATCCCAATAGAAAACAAACAAACAGTCACCCTCCCAAGGCATGGGAGGAAAAATTTCTTCACCTTCGTACAATAGAAGCTGGAGAATTCTCCCTTCTACTGTGGTGGTTTTCTCAGGGATTTTGCTAAGGGCTCAGAGGTGGTCATGGGCTGAGACAATGGTAATATCCTGTGAGCAGGATGTAGCATGTGTTTGGTCCTGGTACATAAGACCTGTACTTTAAAAGGAACTGCCTGTGTCCTATAGATAAGCAAATGCAAAGTTGCACGAAAAAATGCAGTATTATATTCTTTAGAATTGACCTTGTGTTTTATTCTAGACAAGAAATGTCATATCTAATCTCAGCCTGCCAGAAGGATTGCTAAAAATGTAGCTTAAGGTAATATTCAGCAAATGTCACTTGTAGACAATGAGAGATGTATTTGTGTGACCTTGAGCCAAATCTGACCTGAGCGTAGAAAAAATAGCTTATGATAGGTTATACTTAAAGAGACTTAAACTGATGATAGTGTGTCACAAACTAATAATATAAACTTGAAGATGACCATTGAGACATGAACAGCAACAAAAGAATAGCTTAATTTGTAGTGTTTATCACAATTTTTCACAAGAAATTTAGCATTTCAGGTTAACAAGATTGCACTTTTTACTTGCAATTACCACAGTACTAATTATCTACCCAGGAATGGAAGTTTTCGTTATCTGCAATTTCCTCCTTCTTTTCCTCGGAATTCTATGTTATTTACCAATACCTTTTAGCATTCTAGAAATAATAACAATTTTCTAAACTTTATCACTATGCATTTATGCTTTATTGGGTCAGCAAGTGTAAGGAACGGAATCTTAAACTTCTCTTATGCCATCAACCATTTTTCTCATTGTATTTATTGAATATTACTTAATATCAGAATTGTATCCATTTTTTCAAATGAGAGGATGAAAGGTTTCAATGAGACTTCAAGAAAGGACAAGTGAGAAGTAATACCAAATTAAATAAAACTCTGATGATGTGTAATCATCACAGAAAGGTATGGATGTCCCTTTTTGCTTTTTAGTGGTCCTCATTTAATGAATATAAAAATAATGAAGATAAATTTGAGCACAGTTAGGAAAAATTTCCTTTAGAAGGAAATCTTTCTACGAATATTCAGAAACCTGTTGACACTTGTAAAGTGTCATATTACCAAAATAAAGAAAAAATTAGCACATAATTTGATTTAAAGATATGTTCAGTGTTCTATCATCATATTTTTCTTCTTTCTGTACTATAATCTTTAATGGTGTTGCAATTTCTGTATAATATTATTTTTCATTAAATTAATCCCTATGGGGCATTCAGAGTAATTTTTCTGTTAAACTCAGTCTATTATCAGTATAATAGTCCATATCACATTTGGACATATATTTCTGTTTTCAAAGTGATAAGGATAGAGAATTATAAATTTTACACACTAAACATAATTTTCTGTTTGCCTACTTCTAAGTAGTTCAAGTAAAGCTGACTTTAACAAATAATTTAATACAAATTATAGAGTGTTAAGTATGTACCAGGGTCTATGAAAAGCGAAAATTAATCATATGTCTTTCCTGGGAAGGGTGGTAGCAAGACTGTGGAAACAGGAAGGCTAAGCCATCAGACAGTATTTCTGGTTGCGAAGTAAACACATGTGATTACCAGTGGATCAATGAAAAAATTCTAGAGTTAAAAGTACAATATTGAAACTATTTAAAATAATTCTTATAACAAAAAGTGAAATGAAGAATTCAATTACCTAATCAAGGAAACAGTAAGACATTAAAAGTATTATAAAAAATTTTGAGGCGCTAATAATGTGTATGTTAGATGTATAAAAATAAATGTTGAGATAAATCAGAGAAATTCAGAGCTGGTCTAATGCCTTATACATAGGCTAAGCCACAGTCATTGAGGCTATCTATTCCATTGGACAGAAATGTTTTGAATTTGGATGAAATTCTACTAATCGAATAAAATAGCTATGTAGAGAAAAATTCAAGCATGGTCCTATACCCATTCGTACATTTTGCCATTTCCCAGGGCTTTGGTTAATTTCTCTGAAAAGCATGAATCTTCATTGTCCTGCTTCCCCTAAACATAAGCATTGTATGACAGCATCTGAGTGAAACAGGTCTTAGACCACTCAAATATCATTCACATAACCCAGTAGCAACGGAGGGCCTCTGGTATACAACTGCTTTAACTGTTCATTCCCATTTCAACTCTATCTCCATTTCAGAGTCAGGATTATATAAAATAATATGGACAACAACTGTAAATAAAAGTGTAGTTGCCTGCAGGTAACAGACTCCCACCTGTGATCTCCACAAAAAATCTCCGAAAATTAATCATATTTCATCCCCTTGAAATTATGATTTCCAATGGCATTTCCTCTCCTTATTTGTAGCATATCACGTTAAGGGAGAACTCACTTTAAGGGTCTCTGAAGGTGACAAACTAATTTACCTTATGTTTTTGATTCCTCTGGTCTGTAATTAGTCATTAACCTTGAATTTGCCAAGCAAAGTCTTTTCTAGGTTTTGCTGCTACTAGCATCTTGGAAGCAGAAGAAGAAAGAATGAAGGATGTCTATCAGTCACAGGTGAGAAAAAAGCAGTTTGACAGGAAGTGTTCTCCTTCCCTAGCAACCCTCTTGAAGTTGGTAACTCACCTCTCCTCCCCCCTCAACTTGGGCCTGGCCCTGAAGCACTGTAGGGTAGTGTGGTGATGGTGAGTGCAATGCCCAGCAGCTTGCTTCTCACACTGAATTCCTCCTTAATGGGGTACTTACTGGCAGCTCTGGGTTCCACAGTTCCTTTGAGGGTCTTTATTAAAGTCCCAGGAGAAGGAAGAGAAGGAACTAGAACAAACAAAATACAAAATAGATGAAACGTGGCTTATTGTCTTTTGTTTTACTGTGTTTTTCCTTGTAATGATCTCCAGTTTTCTCATAACCCTTGGTAATGCCACCAAAGTGAGCAACATTCTCAGTGCATATACTAGGTACTCATATTCTAGGTGTTCTAACAACTCAATGACACTTTTAGGCCAAACATTTCTTCACTCAACACACAAGGTTATAAAATTAGGTATAGTTTTCTGACAGGTAATCCTACGTAAACAATTGAGGGTGAATTTTAGGCAATATACTTTAATATGGTAGTATAGTCATTTATTTTACTGAGACACAATGTTGCAGACTCTGTATAGATGCTGAGAACATGGCAATGAACCGAGACATTTCTCTGCTATCATGACCTTTATATATTTTTGTAGAAGGAAAAGCAAACAAAATGAATGTAAAAGAGCTATACACAGTAATAAATGCTGAAAGAAAACAAATACATTTGGGAAATAAATAGGAAATAGTTCAAGCAGGAACATTGTGAAGTAGAGGGCAGGATTAGCATTTTAGTTTGGATGACCAAGAAAAAAATACCTGAATGAAGATCAGAAAAAGAAAAAGAGTGGTTGATATGCACATTGTCTTATGTAGAGAAATTTAAGGAAGAAGAATAGCAAAGAACATCTTCGGAGACATAAGATTTTGTAGACTGGAAGGTCGAAAGTTGTAGGGCACAACGCAGTGTGGGCCTTAGCCAGGTCACCTGCTATGAGGATTAAGGGAGTGGCTCCTATGGGCGTGGTGCTCTGCTCTAGTCAGGCATGACACCAGCTTCTACCCTGCCTCTAGAGAGAGCCTGCACCAAGATGGTCCATCCAGAGACAGAATACGATTGGCCAACCGAACTCATAAAATCCCCTGCACTCCCTTGAATAAACGAGTTTTGCTGCTGTTTGCCCTCCTCAGGCTTATCACTCAACTCCGGGAGTGTGTGTGTGTTGACTCCGTGCCTCTCACTCCCTCATGGCGGAGACCCTGCGTCCCACTCTGGAGGCAAAGAGCAGAGGGACCGCAACTGAAAGTGGATTGTAAGATTTTGTAAGTCATTGAAAAACCTTAAGCTTTGACCTTTATGGATGGAAAATCATCAGAGGTTTTTGAGCAAAGGAGTTACATGATTCTTTATTTCAACTGAGGCCTTCTGACTTCTATGATGAAATAGTTAGCTGTAAGGATTCAGTGGCAGAAACACAGACTTCTATCAGAAGACACCCGTGTGATCTAGGTTAGAAATGATCATCTGATCATCGCAAGGACTGGATGATGCAGGCAAGTGGTGAGAAACTTTCTGACAGGTAATCCTACTGATTTGCTAATGGGTTAGAATGCTTTGAGAGAGACAATGACTTTTGGGCCTTTTGTCTGAGTAACTAAAAGGAGTGTATGTTAATTTAAGAAGATAGGTTAGATTGTGAGTAGAATGAGTCGAATGAAATGTAATTCTTACTACAGAATGAACGAATGTCCATGACCTCTTCTCACCAAGCTCCCAGACAAAAACCCAGTGTAGAACTGTGGTTAGGAAGCAGCACCTGATCTCAGCCAAAGAATTATTCGCCGGTGATTACTGCTGGGTGAGGAACAGCTGATCTTTAAGGGAGGGACACTAAATAGGCTGCCTACATCTCAGTGGGTGAACTCAGTGGGGGACACTGTCTTGATCCTATAGGCCTTAACATCTATGACATCATGCATGAAATCCAGTGGGGTGGGGACTAAGGGAGAGTGCTAATGAGGAAGGGGGTAAAAAGATGATTAAGATGTTCTGTGTGAAATACACATAAATTCAATTCAAAAACACATGTAAAATCTTTTAAATGTATGAATTATTCATTTGAAAATCTCCAGAAATCCTGGGACAAATTTCTGTACAAGAAACACTATAAGGACAGAACTTGGTTCCCTCAAAGACACATTTGAGTAGAATCTTGGTTCCAATCCTAACACCAAACCTTTCTCTTGTCTCTGTCTCTCTACCCACTCACTCAGGCGGAATCTTGGGCTGCTTCCTTTGCTATTGTTTCAGCTTCTACCTTGTCTACCTCCTGAGTGTGATCTTAGTTCTTTTGTGATTATTTAAACATTTGTTTGGTTAGTTTGGTTGTTATTAATATTTTTGTCTTCTCATTTTCCCTAAAGTATCTGAAAGACTCTGAATCAAATGTGATTCCTAAGTTTTTATTTCCTTAACATCCGAGTTAGTAAAAGTGAACAGTGCTCCTTGTACTCTCTCCTGAGAACACTATCATCCTTTACCCCAATCCTGTATTCCAATCAACATTTTCTCTTTGTCATCTTAATAAAGGTCAGCTGGTTTTCAAGAAACTTACCTGCCTGAAGCAGAAAGAGTGAAGTGGATATTGCCTCTTGTCACGAATATTAAAAGACTGCATTGTTTTACTCTGTAGTCTTCTTGAATACAACTCTTTAACTTTTTGGTGCTTTCCTACATTTTCTTCCATTGATAACCCATTTAAATCATCCGTTTTTTAAATTCTTACTATAAGAAAAATGTGGAAAATTTAATATTAATTTCTTTCATTGAATAATAACATAAAGAGCTCACTAAGAAAGTATAACAAGGTACCTAAGGGTCTGATTTACATTAATGCTATACACAATAATACTTACGATTCTCAGTCACTTGTTGTGTATCAGACACATTTCTCAGTGTTACAGTGGAGGAATTCTTACTTGTAGTCTTGTGGGAGAAGTATTATTATCCATGTATATAGATGGTGTAATGCAAGCAAAGACAACAGATTACTGAACTTGACTGGTGTTCAGCAAACATATAGGTGCAGACCTTCATTATCAGGCAGAGTGTGTCAGCTAAGTCAGAATTAAAGCTCCAGAAAGGAGAAAAAGGGGTGTTTACAACTGAGCTGATGAAAATACATGTGTCTATAAAGAACTTTCAGGAATTAGTTGATTTGATTTGATATCATCATGTCTTATATTAGAACCTATTTCCAAGAGGTTTACACTTTGGAACCACTTTACAACCTTTCTTAGTTTTGAGCAGTACATTTAGGTTGAGGGATATGTTTTGAATAAATTCAAGTTAGTGCCACATTTCTATTTGATTAGATGTTCTGTTTTAATTGGGCTTCCCCCAATGCACAATGTTTAGAATTATCCAAGCCCATTGAACGACCAATTCACATGTACATCATTTTCTTCATGGTCCATTGGTTGTTTTATTTTTTTAATAGTACATTAGAAAAAAATTTAAGTACAAAAGAAATAAAAACCAGAAGATCACCTGAGGAACTTATTTACAACTAAATGTCAAGCTAACCTAGATGCATAATTTTCTGGTATTAAGGTAACTTTAATCAGAAGTTCATCCAATTTGTTTATAAATGTGCTTTTATTATACCTCTAAGATGGCAGGTTATAACTGTTTCTTTCATGTGCATGTAGTTTCTTAGTTTAGAAGTGCATAGATTTCTTTATAGATATAACACATTATTAATACAATGCCATTCACACATAAAAATTGGCACTCACAATTTGTAAAATTTGGCTGAACATGGTGATGCACTTCTTGAACACAGTGTACTCAGGAGGCAGAGGAAGGCAGATCTCTGTGAGTTTGAGGTCAGCCAGGTCTACATAATGTGTTCCAGGACAGCTGGGGCTACAGGGAAGCTGTCTGAAAATAAAACAAAGAAACAAAAGACCACAAAAAACAGTTAATAAAGATCAGTGTCAAATATCCACCAGTAATTGGCCCATAACGGGCACTCATGATTCACAAGACTGGGTTAGCACCTCCTTTAATAGACCAAGCTGAATACAGTCATCCACATGCTTCCTTGAATCTAGTGATTATTTACTGGATCTAGGGCCTTATTTCTTTTTTGAACAAAGCTGCCTGCATTCCTGAATTCTATCATAATGGAAAAATCTGGGTAGAGAAGAAATAGCAGAAAATTGGTGGTGGTCTTGCTATATTTTTCTAAATCCAAATCTTCTAGGTAAAGGGAAGAAAGAAGCTGTTCGGATACTCAGCTGACACCCACTTGTACTCCTGTAAGGCTGGAATCTGTACGAAAAATTCAAAAAGGTTTTCAGGAAGTTTTAAACTTGTGGCTATTTAGGTCCTAGCCTGTTATCTCTCCTCATCCGCATGCTCCCTATACACACAGACATGTACACATACACATACATGTGCACATACACACTGTAACATGAGTGGTGACTTTTAGGAGGCAAAATATAAACCCTATTTCCAAATGTATCTAAAGTGGAAATTTCAAATTGGAAAATGGTTATATCTACTCAAATTTTGTGTCTGAGATTTGAGAACACAAACTTTCCTCCATCAGTAGGGATATGAGATCCAATATAGTGATGTAATGGGACCTTGGAGCTGCTGGACAGTGACAAATACATAATGATTTTATGGACTGGACCAGCGAACCAGAATGCAGAAGGGTTTATATGTTAGGTCTTTACTGCTATGAAGAAGCTGAAATAGCCTATTCTAGAAAAAACCTTACTTTTCAGAAAGTACATAAATATAAATTTGCACTGTAGACATTTTTAGCTAACAGTGATATTGAGGAGGGTTTCTGTATTGGTGGGTAACAAAAGAAGAGTTTGGCTCCTTCCACTTGTTTAATTTCTGGATGTACTGACTGTAAGAATACTATTCAAATACAATTACCATATTTATGGGTCTCATTCTGCCTACAGAATATAAAAAATGGTATATTTCATATGCTTAATATAGAGAAAATGTCATCTTAGTACATTCATCATTGATGTCAGCTTTAGAAGCATATGAGTATGTTAAAATCTATTTTAACTTAATTTTCACCACTAATAATGATTCCTTTTCTCCATTATTATATGTTGTGCGGTTAGCATTAAAATCCAGGACAAAATGACTCATGCAGAATCAAGCTAAATAAATGTTGTAAATTGCTGTGAACACACAGTAATGACAAGGTTCAGCCATAGTACGAAATTGAAGGATTTAATGGGGGCACTTTATTTAATGGGAACATTTTGTTTGAAGGTGTGCATGGGTCACTTTCATGAGCACATGTTGAATATTTAAAACTTTTCATCATTGGCTAAAATCTATTTATGATTACAAAACTGCAGCTATTTATTTATTTATTTTGGTGGAACTCATTCCTGGTACTATTAACTGAGACAAAAACCAGTGACAGGCTATGCTATAGGCCTTATGGGAGAATCTAATGCTCTTATTCTAATAAGGGCATAGTGCTAAAAATACCCCTAAGTTTTTATCTTTATATCCAAGATAATTGCATCTCTCCACCAAATCAGAGAAGCTTCTCTTTTGCAGTAGATTTTAATTAATACAGATTCACAATGTGGAAAGTGGAATGTTCAGTCCTAAGTGGGACCTTTCTCCCCACAAGGCAAAGAGATCACTGTAGAAGTAGGAAGCTAAAAAGTTATAAGAAGAAGAACATCTTAATAAACATTATTTATTAAGCACAAAATCAGTCTAGCCAAAATTCTAGCATGATGAATGAGAGGCTCATGAAGTCCCACTCCAGCTGGGGAATTATTGACAACTGATGGCTGTTAGGGAAGAGAGAGCAACTTTCCAGGGACGCAGCCACTGGAAAAGTACTCCTGCTCCAGTGAATGGTTCTACGCCAATGTACATAACAGGCAACACTAAGTAGATGCAATGGGTTTAAAAAAGAGACAGCACTTGAAGTTGGGAGGAGAAAAGTAGTGTTAGGGTTGGGGAAGAAACTGAGAAGGAACAGGGCTGAATTTGATCAAAATGCATTACATGTATTAAATTTCAATGGAAAATTGATATAAAAATGAGACTTTTCCAATGGAAATATTTGCAGCAAATATTCATGGTGCATTTTCCATTTGTACATTTTTAAAGCCATAGTATTGATACTGTAAGCATATGTGTGTTTTCAGTGAGAAATTTCATCCATAGGCTCAGGTGTTTGATCACTTGGTCCCCAGTTGGTGGTGCTCTTTGAGGGGAGGGTTATGGGACAGTGAAGCCTTACTAGAGGAAGGCTTCACTAAGACAGACTTTAAGGGTGGATAGACTCGCCATACTTCCAGTTCACTCTCTCTGTTTCTTGCAAATGGATGGAACTGTAATCTCTCAACTTCCTGTTCTGGACACCTGCTGTCATGCCTCTCCCAACATTATGGATTCTCCTTCAGAAATTTAACCCAAAATAAACTCATCTTTCTGTAGTTGTTTCCGGATAAGAGTGGTTTATCACAGAAACAGAAATTTACTAAAACAGAATGGAATAGTTTTTTCACCTACTAAAGTGATTGTCATCAAATTTTTAAGTATAAAACGTGCAAAAATTGTACAGTGTATATCAATAAATAGCATAGATATCTAAACTAAAATTTGTGAAACTGATATCATTGTATGTGGATAAGTGATTTGAAATGATGTTAAAAGGTAAATTAAGGAAGTAGATTCTTCCATTTCTACTGTGGGTGTGTTAATCACTCCAATATGTTCAAGGTTCTAGTTTGCTGTTCTGTTGCTGTGACAAACTCCTGTGACCAAGAACTTAGGGAAGAAAGATTGATATGCTTATGCTTTCAGGTTAGTCTATCACAGAGGGATGTCAGGGCAGGAATTCAAGGCAGGAACTGAAGCTGAAACTATGGAGGAACAAACTCTTCTCACTGACATGTTTCTTCAGATTCCTACTCAACCAGCTTTCTTATACAACCCAGGACCACGTTCTCAGGGTGGTGGTACCTCCCATAGCAGGCTGAACCATCCTACATCAATCAACATTCAAGATAATTCCCAGAAGACATGGCCATAGGCCAATCTGATTTTGGCAATTTGTCATCCAAGACTCTCTCTTCTCAGGTGACTTTTGCTTAGTTCAAGATGACAAAACTAACCAGCACACTCACTATCACAGAAGGATCAGACGACCTGAACCATGTAAAGAAATCTGTAAATCTGTAAGTCTAATATTAGATCAAAATCTATGATTAGGATTCTCTGACCAAGAAGTTTGCTTTGAGGGTAACAGAGGATATCAATATTCCAGATACAACAAAACTGGCAAAATTGTAAAGAAGGCTTTAGAACATGTTTCTCCAAAAGTGATCTAAGCATCTGTTCCATCAGGGTCAGTAGATATAGATTTAGAATGTACATTTCAATACCTGCTCAATTATACCTGTCAATTTAGAATTTCTTATTATAGGCCTTGAGAATCTGCATTTTAAAATTTGTACCTGTGTGATTCTCTACTCAATAATCTTGAGAGCCACTAGATGAGCAGGAGACTTGGAAAAATCTTTTCTCTTGATGTAGCCCACACTATTGAGAGCCCATACTAATATATATCCTTTTTTCATTATCTGTGATATTGAGCAGTGTATCAGATTACTGTTTATAGTCTTATTTTCTCAAGTTCTCTGCATAGCATTTTAATTGCTTAATTTGTGAAGCTTTAAACCACTTAAAATTGCAGTGGAGGGTTTTATGGCTCTGGAGGGATGGCTTAGGTGTTAAGAACATATTTTGGTGCTATAGAGGAACGAATTTCAATTCCTAGCACCCACAGTGGGTGCTTCCAGCAGCCTGTAACTCTAGACACTGGGGATCTGACACCTTTCTCTGGCCTGAACTGGCACCTAAGTCACATGCACTTAACCACTCATAGGCATTCTTGCACACATACATATAATTTAAAACCAAATAAATCTTTTTTTCTGTTTCAGTATTATTTTTGACTTTTTAAATTTAATTTTTGTGAATTTCATACAGTGTATTTTTATCATATTTATAACTCCTTCTCTATCTGAACCCCACTCATAATCTCTCTGCCAGATAAACCTATCAAATCAAATTTGTGTCCCCAAATGTCTATCAGTGTGACTCCATCTGCTGGACCTTGGTTAACCTATCTAACATCATACCCTCAATGAAAACTGATACTCTGTCTCCCAACGGTCATCAGTTGCCAAGAGTCCCTCAGCTAAAGCTGGTGCTTCTTCCACATTTTCCTAATTCCACGCTGGGATTTTGTCTGGCTTGTGCTTGTGTGGATCTGGTGCATGCTGTCACTATTGCTGTGGGTTCCTATGAGTACCGTCCCTGCTGTCTGTAAAACTGCTTCCTGTTGGCCATCTACCACCACTGGCTCTTGAATAAATCTTTTTATTTAAAAAAAATAGTTTGAAATTCTTAAGGTTATTATTATATGGTATAAAGAATCTTTTTTTGCCTTTTAGATTAATTTATATGAGATGTCTTTACCACACAATAGTAATTTCCCTCTCTCTGTTTAATAAATCCTATGGCTATCACCACTTCTCAGCCTGGTAAACTGGAAAACACTTTCCTATATCCTACTTAGACCTTCCCTATGGCAGCAGTTTGCTGACACACACATAATTAATAAGTATCATTTTCCCATTATCCTGACAAAGAGTTCATGTAGCTCAAACCAAGAGTGAGAATTGAATGGACATAGTTTACTATGTTGCGGATATCTCAGGAGTAAATGCAGCATGCAGAATCAGTTAATTCCTAACTATTGTTGATAGTGATACTATATGATGAGTCTACTTTACAAAAATTAAAAATTATATTCCTTCAACTGTATTAAGGTTTTATGTGTCAAGTTAGTGTCTCCAAATAACTTGACACAATAGTCCTTAACACAGATTACAATGACTGGTTGCATGTTGGGGGTCTATGAGGAGGTGCTGGTGGGGAAGCAGGTATAAAGATGATTAAGAGTGATTGATATATTCCATATGAAGTACACAATTGAATAAAAGAAATAAATACCAAATTTGAAAAAAAAAATACAAATTACTTTTTAAGAATTTTTAAATTATTGGCCTGTGTACACAACAAAGTTTAATGTCATCTCTCTTCTTGGTTGATATTATTTCTTATGTTTACAAAGCTCATTTTTCTTTCTTTTCTGAAATACTCAATGGAATGCATCTTTCCCAAATAAACAGATACATAGTTATGATGTGTTTTTTGGGCACTTTGCTTCTCTGTTGTATGGAGTAAAGGCCACTGAGACAGCAGAAGCTCTCCATTTGGAAGGGGAGGAGGACCTCAATAAATACTTCTCCTTTAGCTTAACATGATATACAATAACTCTCTTTTTGCTTATAATAGAACTTATTCAACTTTAAAATAATTATAGTGTTTAGACAGAAGAGGAAGAATCTGTCACATCCTAATAATTTAAGCAAATCCGTAGATTTTTAAAAATAAATTTTATTGATTCCTCAAGACTTTCATTCAGTGTCTTTTGATCACATTCAGGCTCCCTCCCCATCTCCATTAACACTCACTACTCCTTTGACTTCATGTCCTCTGTTATTACTTTTCTTTATTTAAAGACCTAGTAAGTCTAAGCTGCATTCCCCAAATATTCTTGGGTGTGCATCTATCCCTCAGAGTCCATTTAACCTACCTGATATTACTCCCTTAAAGAAAATTTCTCTTCCTCTCCCAGCACTATCAATTGCCAATAGACCCCAGCTAGGGCTGGGAATCTTACGGGTCACCCTCCTCCAGGCTGAGTTTTTGTCTGGCTTGGAATTGCACAGCTCTTGAACATGCTGTCACAAACACTATGGCTGAATCCTTAGTTTTATACTTGGTCATATTGAGGAGAGACGTAGCCACCCTAAGCATAATGGGATGGATATGAACTGAGATTATTATGTGTAGGAAGTTATGTGCGATAAGTTAGGAGAGGAGACTTAAATAGAGCACAGAAGAAGCTAACTGACGAGTTGTTACAACAGATGGCTTGTAGGTAGCACTGATTTGGTTCATCTGTGAGAGCGACTTCAAGCACTCTTCATAAAACAAAATTTCAGATGGAAGCTGTATGCTTATCTCTTTAGAATGTTGTGTAGAAGTGTCTTTGTTTTAATGTATTCAGTTGTGAGTGGATGACATCTTAGTGTTTTTATTTGTCACAATATTAATTTGCTAAGTACTTACAATGTGCAGATCTCCCTGCCAAGGACTTCAAGGAACATTAAGGAGTGAGGAGAGGAGTTGTGGAGTCAATTGCGACAGCCATGAGAAACAAAGCTTAGGAGCAAGAATGGATTTCATCTGAGATTTTGCTCTGTTTGCACCTTTTGAAATACATCATGTGGTTATTAACATGACACTGACTGAGATTTTAAATCTGTTAGTTGGTGCTGACCTGAAACAGAAGTTATCTCAGATCACAGAGAAATCCCTGAAAGTCATGCCACAGAGATAGGCGTGGAAAAATCTCAGAGATTGCAGTGTGCTTATAAAGAACAAATAGAGGAAATGTCTGCTTAAATTTCTAATCACAAATCATTCTGAAGTAGGTCTTTCATATATAAATGTGTATAATAAATAGTTAGAAACAAATGGAAGACGATGTCAAGGAAAGCAGACAGGAAAAATTTAGAACTAATTTTAATAAGCAGTATAAAGATATGTATTTTAAAAGCAAGTCACAGTTCGACATACCGTGTTCTTATAATCAGCCTGATCTGAATTTCCGATCTCTGGAAAAGATATCTTTTAAGTGATTTTCCTTTTGTTTGGCTTTGTTTTCCTCTGCTTTCAGCTTTTAATATCATGGCTGCCATTTATAAATGAAGCTTTATGAAGTGCTTAGGAACACTGCCCTGTGGCTTTTAGCAAGTGGATAGTACTAATTCATGGCAAACAGCAAGAAGGGAGTAAGAGGACAACATACCTTTACTTTGCTCATTTGTCCTCAGTTTTCCTAGGATGCTTCCTGCTGGCTAATCCCACTGGGATGCCTTAATGGTTTCTACTCATCAGTTTATAAAACAGAGAACAGAATACTCCTGGGAAGAAGGAACCACAGTTGAGGGATTTCTACCATCAGATTGGTCTGTGAGCATATATGTGGGGTATTTTCTTAATGGCTAATTGAAGTAAGAAGGTCTAGACCACTGTGGACCTGGGTTGTATAAGAAATGTAGCTGAACCCGATGGGGAAAGCAAGTCAGTAAGCAGTATTTCGCCATGGTTTCTGCTTTGATTGCTATCTTTGGGTTCTTGCCTTGGCTTCCTGCCTTGGCTTCCCTCAATGATGGACTAAAATCTGTAAACTGAACTAAATCCTTTCCTTATGAAGTTGCTTTTAATCATGGTGTTTATCACAGTAACAGAAAGCAAACTAGAACACAACTGAAGAAAATCCAATAAAAATTTGTTGAAGAAAAATATTTTGGTTATTTCATGAATCAAGTATAAGTTTTGACAAATTTTCCAGAGAAAACTCTACTCCCTTTTAGGCTAGCAGATGACAAGACAGATATTTCATACAGAATTTTGTTTTGTTATTTTTATTTCTCCATCTTAGACTATTGACCCAAGAAACACAAGGGATTTGAATTCTTTGAAGCTACAAAGAAACCATTTAGCCTTTGGGCCTTGACTGCTTTATCTGTAAAATGGAAGTAATAAGACTTTCTATTTCCTACAGAAGACCTCAATTTTGATAGCTAATAAGAAACTAATACTAAAATGTCTTAAGATCCCTGGAGGTCAGCTAGTAGCTGGATAAAGTAGATTATTACAACAGCTCTTCTTGAGATATTGGTACTTACAGCAACCACAAACAAAATATATCATATCCTGTTGAAACTGCCCTTGGATAGGAGGAATGCAATTATCCCAGGTTGAAATTGATTGCAAGGTGTCTGTGGACATCTGGACTCTTATAAAATGTGTCTTTGGTGCCTGAAGATATGTGCACTATTTGCAGACATGACTCCTCTCATGGAAGAGGTTAGCAAAATACACATTTCCTGTTGGGGAACTTTTAGCAGTGTGGTATGGTAGGAATGGGGAGAAAAATTATTTTCTTTTGCTGTGTCAGCCACAAACAATATTGCAACTTTTAATGTAGGCAAGGAAGGAAGTGTTTTCTTTCCACTGGAAGAATTGTTAGCAGTATTGTTAAAAAGACACAGATGTGTAAACAGCACAGATGTTTCAGGCAACTGAATTTCAAATCCAGTGATGCAGTATGCATCATATTGAGTCAATCTTCTTTCATCTCTCATTTATGAAATGAGATTTAATGAACCAGATCCTATAGGAGTTGGGCCCAAGCTGGTATATCTTGTCAGATCCCTCAAAGATAAGCTTCAATGGTGCATGGAAAGTTTCCAAGACACGTCTGTTTATGAAATGGTATTAGGCAGCCTTATGCTCTTTCTGAAAAACTTTCATATTATTATCGTGTGCAGGTGTTTATAATATGTGTATATGCATGGGAGCATGCTGGGCATGAATCTGGAGGTGAGAGGATAACACAATAGAGTTAGCCTCTCATTTTACATGCACATGTATTCTGGGGTGAATCTCAGGTCAGCAGACTTGGGAGACTAGTACATTTTACCCACTGAACCATCTCCATAAGTACTTAAAACCTGTACCTCAGTCCCAAGTTCTCTATGCCAAAATAGGAAGTCTGGTTGTCAAAATATACCAAGGCACAACAACCACTGTCTTACACTCTGACTTCCACAGAAACAGAAAAAAGTGGTTATATATGGGGGCAGTTCTGTTTTTTTATCACTAAGGGATACATTGTAACAGAAACCATTCCTTAGCTAGCTTTTGTTGGGGCCATTACCTTGGACCTTGAAATACAACTTTGGACATGAAAGTTGTAGGATTACAAAACAGAATAGGGTTAATAGATGTGACAAAATATAAAGAAGAAGGTAGGGTAGAAAATAGAAGCAATATTTAGATCCTGCTCTTGGGAACCTTTAGATTAAGTTAAAGGTATCATTTGTTCAGTGAGTTCTAAAGTAATGATTCTTATTGTCAGACACTACTGTTGCTCTGAGTTCTTTGGAAACACACACACACACACACACACACACACACACACACACAGAGCAATACCTGTCTGCAAGAAAAATGGAAAAACATCTTCATCAGAATATAGAACTTAAATTTGAAAGCAATACATAAAATGTAAAACATTTTCATCAGAGCAACATCAGAAGTGTTACCTGGAAAACTATTAGAAATAGATATTCTTAGGGCTTAGCCCAGATTTACTAAGTCTGACATTCTAGAAAGGTGCTGGAAGTTTTTGGAACATACCCTCTAGAGAAACCTGTCACACTACTCAAGTTTAAGAACCATTGACAGGAGCAAGGCAGACTGTGGCCATAGATCTTTTACTTTTTCCAAGGTGTATCCCATGTATTTCTTTTTAATTCTGAACAGGGAAAGATACAGCACTTGATTCGGAGGAGAAGGAGGGCGAGAATAAGAATAAATATTTGCTTCAGTATCCTTGGAGAACTGTTCCTTTGACTTGGTTGATTTTGGTCTTTCTAAATCAGGTATTAGCTGTTGGAGTAACAGACAAAGCAATAGGAAGTAGCTGACTACTCAAAAGGCAATAGAATTTCTTGGGGGAGGAGGTGGTGTTACTGCACATCTTAACATTTATTTTACCCCTATCAAATGTTTCCATTTATCATTTATGGTTATAAATGCATGGAATGTCATTATCTTTGTATGTGTAGGGTTCCTAAGTACCTTAATTTCATTCTAGAATAGAAGTGAGAGAAATGGTTATAAAGTGTGCATTTGGTATAAGAGCTAGTCCAGAACCCTACTCACTTATAAGCATGTGGAATCAATTGCCCCCTTATCATTTATATTCTGTGGATTATAATAAAACAATAAACTATAACCATTATCTTTGGCTCTATATTCACTGGTTAATGCTTTGAATTTGTATTCTGAGAGCAAGAAAGCAACAATTGATCTCTTTGTGAGAAGGTCTGACTTGAATTGGTGCTGTCTTTGGGAAAAGGACTGAGGTATGAGGTGAGCTCTTGGGCTCCCTCTAGAGGTGGGAACTTTCTCTATACATGTCACAGGCTATACTCCTTCCTGCCATTGTTGCACAGAAAGAGAAAATTGATGCTTTGTGTGCCCTACTAAAATGGTCTAAGTGACGTGTGACATTTGCCAAACAAATGCTATTTACAGTACATACCTACAGGTGATGATTCAGTTTTTTTAAATTGCTAAACTTACATAAAATTGAAATTCTATTCCTCAGTGGCCAAAGCCACATTTAAAGTGATCAGTAGCCATATGTGGCTAGTGGCTTCCATACTGGGCAGTGTAAATTTAGAATGCCATCACATTAGCTGGATAGCTTAGAAAGAGGAATGAAGAAGTGGCAGAAATAATATAAATGTGAAGAAGTCATTTACTAGGGTAGTGGCTCGACAGATCTTTCAGCTAGTTTTTCTGAACTGAGAGCAAGTGCTGCTCAAATGAAGGTCAATTGGAAGGAAACAGTTTCCTCATTCCAGTCAGTGAGTATTCCAGGTACTCACCTGTGGAGGGTCCCAGCACTCAGGGCCAGCCCAAGGGGGACCAAAAGACCTCCGCTGTGGGGGAGGGGGCGAGTAGGCACAGAGTCAACACACAGACTCTGGGAGTTGAGCAGAAAGCCAGCAGTGGTGGTCTGCTGTAAACTCATTTATTCAAGAAACAGTGGAGTGTCTTATAGGTCTTGTTAGCCAATAGCCTTATGGGGTGGGGTCCTGACTACAGCCAATTGCTGTTTGTTCCCAGGTGGATTAGGTTCTCTCCAGGTGCTGGGCAGAAACTGGCTTCACAACTAACTAGTGTGGAGCACCACACCCACAAGAGCCATTCCTCCATTCCTCCTGGCAGGTGGTTTTGCTAGGCCCACCCTGCATTATGCCCAACACTCACCTTTATAATCAATGTCCCCTTCACCATCCTCTTTCTATACTGGACAGTTCTGTCCATGGGTCACAAAGTGAACAAATGATTCTTAATTCCCACCAGCTCTGCTCTCTGTGCTTCTCTTTAAGTTGTTTTTAACATCACATTCTTGATCTACATTGCTAGTAAATTCAAACATTGCTTAGGTGGTTTAGGGTAAGCCATCCCCAGAAGAAAACTGACCAGTTTCTTTCTTGCTTAAGAGCTGGAAATGTCCCTGGACCTGCAGGCACACTTGTTCTTGCCCAAGGCCAGAGATGCCAAACTTAGCCAAGCCAAAGCATCTCTGGTTCTACTGCAGTCAGAGGCTAGGGATGCTGAAAGGAGGTAGGATGTCTTGTACCTCTTTTACCTCTTTGCCCATTCCTGGGATCCTTACTGAGAAGACAACCAGTATCTACAGGCACATGAACACCAGAAATGAGAACTGGGCAGATCAGCTCATTTCCTTCTCTCTTCTTCCCTCCACAAAAGACTTAACTCCAGAGTAATAAGGCTCAATGGTATCCCATTTCCAGGGACCCTTACTGCTATACAGGAACTCTGCCTTTTTCTCTCTCTCCTAAGCTCCTTATAATAAAACACTCCATTTTAAAATTCACTCTCTGTGGTCCATGAAATTTATTCTTCAAATTCACAAGAACCCGAAATGACTTAGATGGTCATTGAGCCTCCGAGACCCTAGTCTCTACATCTAAGCATAACAGAGTCAAGAAAGGCTCATCACTGTCAAAATCTTCCTGAGATTCCTCCACCATAAGCAAGGTTTGAAAGTCCTATTTATTTATTACCATGTTTATGATATCACCTTTTCAATTTTTCCTTCACTGTGCGATTTGATTTGTTCAGAGAGAAACTTTGGTTTATAGATAAGAAAGATCAGAATTTTTTCTAAGTTTCATTTCAGGGTCAGAGGGCTTAGAACCCAATGGGCAATCAAGACCCAAGATGCCTCAGCATCAGTCCTCATTTGTTTCTTACTCTATACAAAAGTATTTATTAGATAAATCACCTACATTTTTCACTAACTTATATTTTTTTAAATTCCTCCTAGCCTTTTTCCTGTGGTAAAAGGATACTTGTTGATATATTTTCTCCAACTCTTGAAGATCATGGGAAGGGGAATGAGGTCAATTTCATATGTAAAATAGCAAGTGCAAGTATTCAGTAAGTTCCAGATGTTAACCTTGGCAGTTCAATTTTACTATTTTTGTTGTTGCTGTTTGTTTTGATTGGTTTTCCTTTTGCTAACATGTCCTAAGGATTCAAGTTCCACTAATCCAATTTACATAATTCTCTCCTAAATTAAGAAGATTCATAATAAGTTACAGACTGTGCTATATCTCTGAGTTAATTTTTCAACAATTCTATATGGGAAAGGATTAAAGGACAGTTTTCCTTGCCAATATTTACTTTTTGAGGAAAAACAAATCTATAATCACAGAAATGTTATAAGATTATAAAACTGAGTTCTCAAGTCATAGATGTAACCAATATCATTAACTTATAGTTTTTTCTTATACATAACAAACACTTTCTAGGTTAGCTTTGTTACTTGCTGATTCATATAGAGTATAATATAATATAATAGCATAAGAATATATGAGATAAAAAATGTCCTCATCATCTTTATTTTATTTTTTATTTCAGTGTGAAAATTTTTATGTTTCCTTAAAGTGTCAGAGGATTCAGTCCATCTTGGTGTGGAGGACATGACATTTTTGAAACAAGCTATACTATAGATTTTTTTTAAATGTAAAATGTAATAAATGAATATAGCAATGATATAAAAGCCTCTGTCCCTCTGTTGTCTCTCTGTCTCTCTGTCTCTCTCTGTCTCTCTCTCTCTCTGTCTCTCTCTCTCTCTCTATATATATATATATATATATATATATATATATCTGCTAATGAGGATGTGGAGAAAGAAAAACAACTTGTTCAAAATTAGTGTGGAGCTTCTCCCAAAACTTAGAATTAGATCTACCTCATGATCTAGCTATACCACTACTCTTGGACATATACCCGAATGATTGACTCTTTATTGTAATACACAGATAATCTGCTCATCCATAGTCATTGCTTGTATTAGTCATAATAGTCAGGAAATGAAATGCAAGCAACCTAGTTATCTGTCCATAAAGTAATATTAGATAATGGAAATATGGTATATTTCCACAGTGGAATATTGTTCAGCTACTAAGAAAAATGAAATTCTCATGTAAATGAATAGAATGGGAAACAGTCATCGTGAGACAGATGATCCAGACCCAGAAAGTCAAACACTCATAGAGGTGAAAAAACGAGAGAGGAGTGGCGGGGGCTGCATGAAGACAGATAAAGAATGCAGCTTTCTAAGCCGAAGAGGAATAATGGGACAGAAAGAGTAGATGCAATGGGGGAATGGGAGAGCAGGGTAAAGAAGCAGGAATGAATGAGGAAGGTTAACTAATATAAAAGCCTTTTCCAATAGTTGAGTAAAAGCCTTGTCGAAGCTTTTAATAAATTTATATATATATATATATATATATATATATATATATATATATATGCACACCTAAAAAGAATGTAAATGGAGTGACACTGTAATAGGGGGACAGTGTCCCTACAGATGCCACACTACAGATGCCACAAGCTAGCACATAAAACCTCCAGTGCCAGGAATGGGCTATATCTTTTGGTGTGGTTGACCAGCACGTTCCCATGCTCAGATATTACTGATTATTGCTGTTGCTCTTGGTTGCCCTCCAGGACATAGCAATAAGACCCTAGTACTGAAGATACTACATATCTGGGTCACAGAAAGAACATGGAGAAATCACACTGGTATTAACCTCAAAGCTTCGTTTCTACTAGCTAGTCTTCATAGTGCTGGGAGTTGTTCTGCATGCTACCAGAAGAAAAAGGTAATCATCAGTCTTACCCAGGGGTTAAACCTGTAAACTGTAATAATGATTGTCCTCATAAGATATGTCTACATCACAGTAGTGTCATGCATGTTACATGTATAACCACCTACTTTCTGATTGTATTTAAGGTCTGCTTCTCAAGATGGAGTTCATGCCTGACACTATTATCAATTCCAAGAACCTGTGGCTAGGCAGATAATAAGATTCAGAGAAGAATCTACTATGATCATTCCTAAATGGGCACAGTACTAAACCAACTCTTATGACTTGTCATTATACCCATAGATTAGTGCATCTCTCAGCTTTTATTAGAGAAGTTTCTTCTTTCAGCAGATAGCAATTTACATAGAGACTCACAGCTGGTCAATGTGTAGAAACAAGAAACTGTAGATGACTCAGATCTAAATGGGACACCTATATCACATTCTCTTCTCCTAAGTCTCAAGGATAATTGTGGAGAGGAGGCAGAAATACTGTAAGAGCCAGAGGTGCAGAATTCATGAAGAGTTTATTTTCTGGACACAATGGGGCAGTTTCACATATGAGCCCACAGTGCTTGTGAATGTATGCATTAGACTTACACAAGACCAAGCCAGACAGAATGCCAGCATGGAAGGAAGAGGTGAGCACAAAAACCCATCCCTAGCTGAGGAACTATTGGCAAATGATAGATGCTACAAAAGCAAGAGTCAGTTTTCATTAAAAGTGTGATGGTGGTTAAATTAACCGTGCTCCGTGGGGATTTGGAGAACACAAACTGGACTCCATAGGACTTAAGAAAAAAATAATGCAGGATGTAAAGTGAAGGATTATGGAGGTATGTGTAGATCTGAGATGTGATGTGGGAATGGTTCTGAATATGATCAAAATATATTGTATCAAGTTCTCAAGGAATAAAAATATATAAAAAAGAAAAAGCCAACATGTGAACAGCAAGATTTTTCCAAATTATACTGAATCTTAGATATTATAAACAAATCAGGGCAAAAGTTAAAATTATAAAACATGTTACTTTTATACAATTATCAGAAAACAATAAGTAAATAACTGCTCAGAAGCTATTTGAGATCCTACCAGGCATTGATCTCTTTCTCTTCATCAGTATATACTATATCAAAATATAGTAGAATGTTCTATTGGTTGAGAGATTTCTAAATCCCACAGACATGTAAGATCTTTTCAGAACATGGCCTATAATTCCAGGTATATAAGCAGCAGCAATGAGTTATGATACAGGGAAAAACTTCGGTTCTCTCTTGGGGTTCTTAGTCTCATTAATGAAGGGATTTAAGAAGAGACTCAAATGGAGCTCAAGAACAGTTTTATTAAGTCAAAAGAAAAAGCCCCAGGTCAAGCAAACTCTGGCCCGAGGAGGGATATTCTGGAGAGAAGGAAAATAAGCCATGCCATTTCCTCTAGTGTAGAGATCCAGACACAGGGCAGATAAATAACGACATGGAAGGGAGGATCTTTGAGAAACTTGAAGTAAGGAAGCTCAGAGTACCAGAAAAAAAAGCAGACAGGTTCTGAGCAGCATCTGAAAGAATGATCCAGGAAAAAGCAAAAGCAAAAGTTATACCCAAAGGTGACCCAAGCCTCAGAAAGGTAGGCAGACCCAGGTCATGGTGGTTCTTAGGATACTGTGGGCAGGATCTCAGGGAAGGAAAACTACAATGCCTCATCAAAGGAAAAAAAAAGTATTTTATTACTTTAGCACAGCTTAAGTTGAGCATACCTTCCTAGGGGTGGTCCCTTGGCCAGGTGATTTTGCCCAAATTGAATGTTGGCTCACCCAAGTAAGTGATCCTATTCTTTTGACCAAAAGGATTTTTTCTTTTAATGGGCTTTTATTGCTACTTTAACAGTTCTATAAAACTAAGGGTTTAAGTCTTTGCCCTACCTGAATAACTGATTCATAATTTTTCTAAGGTCCATAAGGGAATCTGAAGTTTCTGAGAACCCTGTGGCTTCCATCTTCTTAATGTACAGTTTTTACTTTCTTCACAATTTCTAAACCACATATGGCTTTAATCCAAAGTAATTTAGGGATTAGAGTTCATTTCTTAGTGAACAGAATCACTTGCACTTTAAAACCAAAATAGAACAAACTCACTGAAGAATTTTGGTTTGCTTTTTATTATTGAAATGATTGAAAATGTCTCTGATAAGCTATATAGTGTGGAAATTGCATTCATACATCAGACATTTTACTTTCATGCCCATAAAAAAACAGTGCAGAAAACATCCTGTGATTCTATCCTTTACTAGTATCTTGCTGATACCAGGGCATAGTTCCTGGTAAGAACTAGACAAGAGGTGGAAAACCTTCAGGGAGGCATGCTGGTGAGGCTGAACACATGCTTCAATGCATGCTTCTCCTGGGAAATGCAATGGCAGATGATCAGTAGAATTGTTATGTTAGTCATGATGTTGATTTCCTTAAAATTTTGTGGGGAGGCTGCCTTAGTCTAATCTGGCTGCTAGAATAAAGCAGCATAAGCTGGCGGCCCAAACAACACTTACTTGTATCTCACAGCTCAGGATATCAGGATCACCAAGGTCAAGATGATAGTTTCTCTCCTCCTGAAGTGTGTTTACATTGTTCAAGAGAGAAAGAGACCAAGCACTTTATTTTATCAAGACACTAACCCTAATATTAGAGCCTCACCCTCATATCTAAATCTAAACCTATTTATCTTCAAACATCTCATTTTCAAATACCATCATACTGTGAGTATAGGCTCCAATATGTGAATTATGAAGTGACATAATTATGTCCACAGCATATGTAGATATTTTGGAGGCATCTGATAGCAGGAAGTATTCACAAATAAAAGTCCCAGAGAACCATAGCCCCCTTTTAATTTGACTTTCCTAAAGCCCAATAATACCTTAAGATTATTTTTGTTCTGTGTTATAAAATTATAGTAGTAAGAAATAAATCCTACAGATGATACTATGAACACTTTAAGATTATAAATCTTATATTTTGGCTGGAGGGATGGCTCAGGAATTAAGAGCACTGGCTGTTCTTACAAAGGACTCAGATTCCATCCCCAGCACCCACATGGTTGCTAACAACTGTCCATAACTCCAGTTCCAGATGAATTTGATGCTCTCTTCTGACCTCCACAGGCATTACATGACATGGGTTCACTTACATTCATGCAGACAATACACTCAAACATATAAAATAAAAATAATAAATATTTTTTAAAAGTTTAATACTCTTTGTAATTATGAAATTCAGTTATTTGTTTTCTTTTTGAGGACAATGATAAGTAAATGGAGGAGATAAAATTATTTAGCTCAAAAGTATACTCAGTTTCTTTATTGTCTTCCTCTATCTCATTCCACTGTGGGCTTTGGAGGACACTATATCCAATTCTCCAGCACTCAGGAGGCAGAGGGAAGTGGATTGTTGGGAGATCAGGCCAGTCTAGTTTATATAGTGAGTTGTAGGCCAATTGTGGTTACAGGGAGACCCTATCCAAACAAAAGAAAATGAAAACAAAACAAAACCAAAAATGAATCAAAACCAAAAAACTTGAAAAAGGAAAAGACGACATCAGAGTTTTGAGGATGAACTAATATACTATTGAAATTCTGCTATGGCTTCTGAAAGTGCTCACAGGATGTCTGGAAATTGCATTTCTAAATGTTATGGGCTCTGAGTCTTTCAACCATGTAATGAATATATTTTTTCTCCATTTATTTATTATTGGTAGAGATTGAGTGATGGTCTTTCCATGGGTATTTTTTTCTTTGCTCCAGTCAGTATTGTTATCTTACAATGCGAAACAAGTTACGTTTGGGCTGATAGACAGAGGCAATCCTTCTTTCAAAAAATTCGCATCTGTCACCATCATCTCCACTAAGAAGCAGAACAGGGAATGACAGAATGATTGGTTTTATCTATATTTTGTATATTTTTCTTTGAATGGCAGTCTTAGAGAACACAATTTTCAAGATAAAATAACAAAACTGTGATTATTCCAAATGGCAGGGTCTGATGGAGGATTATAAATTATTGCCTGAAAGTGCCAAATATTTTATACTGGGTCCTGGAAATTTTGTTCTGGAGATTGTTTGGAATAACTGCTTCTCTGAATCTCTTTCTTCATTTAAGAAAATGAACTATTTCTTGAAAATTGCAGAATGTCAAAGGGGGGGAAAGAAGAAAAGAACACCCAGAGAAACAGAACAGCAAGGTCAAAACAAATTCAGATAAAACTGGCTATGTACTTCTGTTCACATTAGTTGCATTTGCCGATTTATTTTTCAAAGCTATATTTCTTTTTTTTAATGGAGAGTTTTTTTCTAAAGCCCATTTTAGCTTCAGCTTTAAAGTGATGCACATTCAAACACAGAAGAGTCTTAAGGTGGTGTGCTTATCACCAACCCCTAACAGGAGTCTCATTACAATACTGAATATGTGATGTTAAGAGCACCGTGGGTGTTGATAACCCAGTTATGCTTTAACTACTCAAATAAGATGATCTCAGAAATGACACATGCTTTTTGGTCATGGAACTGAATAGAAAATGGAAGATTATGGTAAAATTCTCTCATCATGACACAGATAACCTGATCAAAATTTTCTTTGAATGTCACATCAGAACAGTGACAATGATATCCAACTCAGATAAAAATATTTCTGTGCTGAATTCGTTTTATGTTAAAATATAGCAGTGTGTGATCTGACCATCCTCCTAACAGGGTTCCTAGGTTATACAGGGTTCTGGAAAGCTGAAAATAATTCTTTCTTTATAATCTAATACATATGCTCACTTATTCCCTATGGTTTACACCAGAGGAAAATATCCACAGAGATAGGGATGGCAGATTTAAGACTAAATTATCTGATTTCAAGGAAAATGTTTTGGAAATCTGAATGAATATCTAATTAGACTCTGCTGATCTCCCAGTCATCATTCCCACTGTCAAAGAAAATATTTTGTGGTGGTCAGCAATTCTAACCCTTATCAATGTTTAGTCTGTATGGAAATTCTAGCTACTCAGGGCTGAGGCAGGAGCAAGTTTAAGGAATGCTGCAGGAACTAAATGCAACTATCTCAAAGTAAAACTTCAAAGGCAGAGATGGAGAGACTGTTAAGCACATTAAGAACACTGGCTGCTCTTGCAGAGGACACATGTGCACTTTCTAGTACCCACATGGCAGCTAACAACCATCAGTAAGTAACTCCAGTTTCAGGAGATCCACTGTCCTCTTCTGACTGCCATGGGCAATGCACGAGATTTGTGTACTTATATGCATGCAGAAAATACACTCATACCCGTAAAATAAAGATAATAAATAACATTTTAAAACTTCAAAAGGAGTTTTGTACATTCACAAATAAGATACGAAATTGTCATTTACAGCAAGATGAAATGAACTGGAGATCAACATGTTATCTAACATTAAAGAGATATGGATGGATACATGTCTATGTTTTTTCTCATACAGAAAATCCCTACTTTAAAAAAGACAGATAAACCAAAAAGCATATTCGGGAAGAAGAAAGAGATCAGTGGGGAAAGAGGGCTGCTATGAATTGACTATGATCAAAATACATCAGCCACATGTGTGAAAATGTCATAGTGAAACCAGTCATTTTCAGTAATGAACATTCATTCATTTAAAAATAAAGAGTAACAATATGGCTCAATGAGTAAAGCACTTGCCTTCTAACCCTGATGATCTGAGTTCGATCCCAAGAACTCACATAAAAGTGGAAGTAGAGAGCCATCTCCACAAAGTTGTCCTGTATATAGGCTGAGTCGTACATGCAACCCCCAATCAAGCAGACACACACACACACACACACACACACACACACACACACATACACACACACACTCACACAATTAATTAGAAATAAAAATATCTGTGATATAGCTCAATTTTAGAGCAGTTGATCAGCATATACAAGTCTAGGGGTATAATTCCCTGTATTGAAAAACAAACAAAACACTCAAAAGATTTCTCAATTTCCTAGTCACCTTTTAACTATGGAAATGGCTGCCCAGTGGGCTTGAGTGTGAGGTAGCGGGAAGAAGTCTTTAATCAAAGTTATATAACTTAATAAATTCAATTAGTACAAACTGAATACATTGTATTCTGTTAAATATTAAAAGAGAGAACCTCACATTGCTTTGAATATAATCCTTAAGCCATCAGTGAAGTGCCTACTGTGCAAATTAATTATGAATGGATGATATGTAGTAATGGCTACTGTGCGAATTAATTATGGATGAGTGACGTGTAGTAGGTGGTCTTTGTATCAGTTATATATTACTCAGATTAAAAAGATAAATGAGTTGTTTACAAAGCAGTTCTGAAATGGATTGGCAGTCACAGAAATATCCGCTTTGCAGAGCTTTCGATAAAAGAAAAAGAAAATTTCTTTTCTGATTAATGTCTTCCAATGGACCTGACTCATCATTTCATTTTATGTTTGGAGACATAATGAGAAGGGAAGGGAAAAGAAGGTAAAATCCTGTGAGAACAGATGAGGTGAAGGATAACTTAAAGGATGGAGCATCTCTGAATGTGTTCTGGGTACTGGGTGGAGATCAAAGCTAGGGCACGGACCATACTAGGCAAGCATATACCACTGAGATGCATTTCTATACTATGAATGTTTTTACTGAATCTGAAAATATGAAAACACTACAATAGACCCAAGGATCCCTTTCCACGAGTATTTTCCTATGTCAAATATGTTCTCAGTTCAAGAAGGATATAGAGAGATGCTTGGGAATTCTTTGGATTATGTCAATGAATCATTAAAATTTTTGTTTCCACTAAAACTAACAATGATTTAAAGGTGTGCTGAATATTATGAGAGCAATGCTGCTAAGACGGTGTTTGTTTTATTCTTAAAAGCTAACTGAGAGTGGTAGAGTGGAGGCCTAACATCAATGAGATCCTGGGTTTGAGTCCTAAAACTGTAACAAACAACAAAAAAGAAAGAAAGAAAGAATAAAGAAAGGCAAACAATCAACCCAGTGATAATTTTAACTGTCTAAAGAAATACTAAGGTGATACTATGTATATCTCAGCCGATTAGAAACGACTACATTATGTTACTCAAATAATTTTAGAAAAGACTTGTTTCTATAGCTAAAGTGATAAATAACCTCAGAAAATTAACTGGGATAGACTAAACAATTTTCAGGTTGTATGTTTAGAACCCCCTTTTCCAGTTTCACTGGTCAGTCATTTGGTCATAGTACCATCCCTAGGGAGGCAGGTTCATCTTAAATTTTCTGATGAGATTGGCAATTACCCAGTGTGTTATTGAGGTAGTGAGTTTTTTTCTACCTGCAATCCCACCTCTTGGTACTGTGTTGTCTAATTCTTGATTCAGAGAATTTAGTCATTGGCCCAGTTAAATAAATTTGGCTGATTTAGAACATCTGGAGTCTGAATGGTGCTTTCCAGAGGCCTGTGTTACATTTGGAAGACCCAGCAAGATCCTGGGAAGAGAGACCCCAGAGTAGGGGCAAGTGGGGTCTGACCTGATTCAGAGAGGAAAATCTTCACAACTCCTAAGGCCTGCCAGAACCCCAGGGCATTGTCCCCTTTTTTACAAAATTGCAAATCTAAAACAAATTCTAAAGTCAAAGTAAGAACAGCTGATCATGAAAAAAAAAAGCCTCCAGAGGTACAATGGTAAGTTTGGGGTCTGGTCATTTGGGGAGACAACAGGGAGACTGGACATGATCTTTTGACCTGGTCTCCAGGGGAAGGGGAGACAACGTTTTACTCCACTGTTTTCAGGTTTTGGTTTCTGTATGTGAATGGACATGGCCACTATATGTTTTGAATGTTTGTTCTGATTTTTGTCTTTGGTTTTGTGGACTGTCCTCTTTTGGTGAGCCTATAATTACTGGTGTAAAAATGGGAGGAGGACCCACTTACCTAAAACTCCATTTGGTTGTATGTTGAAATTGTAAACTGCTTGTTATTGGACAAAAGAAAAATAGTTTTAAAAGTCATTTATTTCCTGGACCTTTATTTCTCATTCTTTTGGTTTGTTTTTTCTTTTTTTTTTTTTTTACCATAATAAAATGTGAAAACTGCAGAAGAGCTATAAGATACATCAGAGGAGGCCTTGAAAAGTCATAGATTACTTAAAAGAGTCAACAAGGAAAACTTACAATTGGTCACTTAACTTGCTGGAGTAAAGAAAACTGTTTGTGGAGCCAACCTGACTCATTTAGGGCCTTGACATACTTGCCTGATCTGAGTCAACTGTACTTTACAGCTTTAAAAACAATTTTAAAAAGGCCTGTGACGAATAGAGTGGCTCCTTTTTATGCAAGATAACCATCTTGGAACTCAGCCACAACTTATTCCCAGCTCATGGCTGGAAAACACTTTCAAGGAGGTCTGATCGCTTCCCCTTTTCCAGAAGTCTGCAACCCCCTCTGCAATCTTCTATTTGCACAAAAGCCTTGACCACAGAGTTAAGTAAGGATTGTTTTGATGTGTGAGCAGCTTGCTCTAGGGCACCCTGACATTTTTTCACAGTGCAGCTTGTGCTTCCAGAGAAAACAGCCCAAGGATATGTGCACTGGACACAGCTTCGCATTTTTCTATTGCCTTCAAGAATTTGTTTTCCAGTACCAGCTTGTATACCTGCTTTAAGAGAAATTATTTTGGATTTTGACATTGTTTATATGATATATTTGATAATATCTAAAAGTGACTGCTTTGAATTATTACATTGTATTACATAATGTTTGTCAATTTTTAAAGCTGCTCTAGTCATATACCTCCAAGACTAGCCAGGTACAAAGCAAGCTGGCACTTTGCCATAGTCAGACCTGGGAAACTTATGTGAATTTGCGGTACTCCAGGACTAAACCTTATAAGAGACCAGCTGCTATCAGGACATAACAACATTTTGAAGTAAAAAAGAACAACCTACTTTGTTGGAAGGCTTAAGATGCAGCTTTCACTGGTCTTATTTCCTGCACTTTCTGCATTGTGAACCCAAGCTTGTTTTCTCTGAAATAGAGTATTTCCCTCTCTGATATTCAGTTGCTCCAAGCTTGCCTTTGCTCCTGTTCTTTCAAGCTCTGGGAACCTCTGCTTTTCACTTTCTAGTTACAAAGTCATGGACAAACTCAAGGAAAATTATGCTGATATAATCTCTTTCCAGTTCTTTTAGGTATCACTGTTTCTGTGTTCCTTATTTCTCCAGATTATGTGTACTTACTTGAAGATTTTATATGGAAAATTTTAATATGGTTTTTCTAATCCAGACTACTGAGAGTTCTCTTTCAAAGAAATCATGCTGAGAGCTAATAGTCTTGCTTCTTATCAAGCTTAAAATATAAAATTAAACAGACAAGTAATAACTTAAAAAATTGTATTGGTAAATTATCATGTGCTGTTTGAGCATACTGAGAAGCTGACTCTGGAGATGGAATTGGTCTTCCTACTTCAAACTTAAACCTGTTATCTTAAGTTGTTCTCTAAGACTCTTGTCCAGGTCCAGGCTTGCCCCCAGCCCTGTAACATGAAAAAAGAACAACAAAACAGCCTAAGAATAAAGGCATTGTGCATTGAGAATAACTAAGGAAAAAACTGATGTCAACAGAAATTATTGTTATTTATCTTATGATATAAAATATCTAAAATAAAAGTAGCTTATGGGATTTGCTATTTTGTCAAAACAATGAAGAAATTCACTAACACAGACTAATACAAATATATAGTAAAAAACCAACATGCTAGTTTTTATTCAAACATTCAAAGTCCATGGACTTTGCCTTCTGCCTAAAATTCCTTAGTCAGTGATTATGCTGATTGTTGTGAACTTTAATTTTATTATGTATTACTATGTACCAGTTGTTTCTCGCTACCTAGTGTTTACACTCTTTCAAGACCTAAAGCAAAGTTTTGGTAGGCCAGTTTCTAAACTACATAAAGTAAAAAAGATTTTAACAGTTTTGTGTTTTCTGTAAGGTTTACCCAGGAACTTATAAAGGGCAGTGTGTATAAAGGTAATATTAATTCATTACATTATCTTATGTGTATAATTTGCATACATGTTCTTTTAGTAAGTTGATGCTGCATAGTATTCTTCTGAGCCAAATAACAGTCATCTTCATGACTTCATCTGTGCCTACATGCTCCAAATCATCACAGTTTGGTTTATTGTTGTGTTCCTTCATTAAAGGAGGAGTAACCAGGGTCATTGAACCCCTCGAGTATCCAGCCATTCTTCCCAATCAACTGTAAGTAATTGTAATCACAAATGGTCTCCTGGATTTGGGGAGGAAATCTGGGCAAGACTAAGAAGAAAGGATTTGACCCATGAGGTTAAAAAAAAGTCAACATCTATGCTGGATAAAGACTTTGCGACTACTCTCAGGTCTATCATTTACCTGTCAGTAACATTTCACCCATCTCTATGAGTAAAGTCAATGGTTCTCTAGGATGAACTGTAATGTAATCAAACATTGGTTTGACACTAAAACCTTAAACATAAAATGGGAATTGCTTGATATCCTTAGGCAGAGAGGCCTAACAACAGAGGGGAATTTTGTTTCTTACTTTTATTATGTCTTGTGGTATTAAGAAAAAAATTAAAGGATAAAAAATGATGTTACAAGGATATGGGGATGCAGATATTTTATTTAAAAGGATCTATGTATGTAGGAAAATTATGATGACTGGATATTTCCATAATAGAAAAGGAAAAAATGAAAAAGTCCATGCAAGTGATTAATCGTCTGAGTCTATATGTTATGATATTTAAAAGACAAAATTATGTATAAAAAAGTCTTAAAATTTCTAAAGTAATATTTTAGTCAAATAGTTTAAGAAAGAAAATACATGTGTAATCAAGTTTTCTTAAAGAATGTTTGGTCTTTGCTCAAGCTTTATCTACATATTACATGGTAATTAAAAGTACCAGATTGGTGGAGCTAACCTTTTTGGGGGATTAACAACTCTATTTAGAGGACTATACCATTCTTATCAGGGGGACTTATAGGGACAATTTTTTTTTGTCTCTTGCCCTCCAAGGTCAACTAATAACCAGCGGACTGTTATGCATTCCTCAAAATGTCCTGTACCTGGTGGTAAGTCACCTGTCCCCTTGTTCAAGGAGGATGTGGAGACTCTACTAGATGGACTCAACCAGTGTCCAGTCTGCAAACATGAGGGTCAGCACAGAAAAACTTTCTTCAGTGCTTCCAATTGATGCCCTGCTCTAGCAGGACCTTCTGACTTACCTTCACACAATGAAACTGGCAAAAGTAAGACTTAAGGAGCCAGAGGCTCCTCCAAAACTCATGTGGCCCCTGAGGAACGGCTCCTCCACTGACCTTAAGAGTAAAAAAAAAATTGGTTTATTTGGGAACGCATCTTGGTCTTAAACACCCAACAGGAAAGTATAACCAAAACTTGAAATGATTAGTGTGCTTCTTTAAGAATGAAACAGATTGTGTTTCTCAGACATTAGGTTTAAGTTCATATAAGACATTTTTGCATGATTTCTCACTAATAATTTTGTTCTTAACAAAAAAAAATGTTGCTCAGATATAAAACTTCAAATCTTGGCCTAATCAACACTGCAGTGCCTAGCTACTGTTAAGGAAGACAAACCCATTATTGTTATGATCTAAAAATTAAAAATGGCTAATTTCTTTTCTCTCCCTATCTAGAAGCCATTTGAGAAGAAATTTACACTGATTCTAGTCACTCCAAGAGCTATCAAAGTGCCTGAAAACAAATCCTGACTTTATCACTTGCAAGTCCAGTCTTGGTGGTCAGAAAAAAGAATGAGGAGAAATCCAATAGATGGAAGCTTTTGGAAGCCCTCATCAAGAAATTATAATGGACTTTGATTTGGACATTTAAAATCTACCCTGTTCAGACTTTTCTGGTTCCCTGTCTAGAACGTATAATGCCAACTGCTTTGCCTTTACTTCTTCACATCTCCCAGGCACCAGATAAGGACTTTCTTTTCTTCCTAGAGCTAACAATTTTGCAGTTTTGGCATATTTTAGATAGACTCACCAAAGGAACACCCAATTGTCACAACTTGTGCCCTAATTCAGCATGGGAGAAGCCAGAGTCGTCAGTGTACTAGTTCCAAATTTGCAACTAGAGTGATGTCTTCTGAGGATGGTATAACGAAAAAAAAATAAGAGGTAAAAATGGACTAGGCATTTTAAAGTAAAAAGACCCTCAAATAAAGTAATCAGTTTCTTTCTTGACTAAAAGCCATAATGTCCTGTGCCTTTTAGCAGCCTACTCTGTGCCAAAGGCAAAAATATCAAAAGTATTTGAGAGCTGTTATCTAATCCCTAAAAATTTTAGGGTTAACTTTTCAGAGAGAGGACTGTTAAAGTGGCAAATAGCCCTAGAAAATTAACTGGGATAGACTAAACAATCTCCATGATATATATTGAGAAAAATCCCCCCATTTTTAGTTTCACTGAAAAATCATTTGGTCATAGGACCACTCCTAGGGAGGCAGGTTCATCTTGAATTATGCTAAATAGATGGGTGGCATACTTAGTGTGTTAATAATTAGTAAGTTTTCCTTCCTACAACCCCACCTCTTGGTGCTGTGTTCTTTAATTCTTGGCCCAGAGTGTGCAGTCACTGGTCCAGTTAAATATATTTGGCTGGTTTCGAACATTTACAGTCTGAGTGGTCCTTCTTGGAGGCTTGAGCACTATAACACTATCAAAATAAAAATATATACTTTTCTATAAATATAAGTCACTTAAGTAAAAGATTTATATGTAATTAAGGTTGCATTTCCTAAGGTTTCTGAGCTTATTCTTCAATAAATAAAATTTGTTCTTTAATTCTTTAAGGGGAGTTGCACGTTTTGCAAAACTCTTCCAGTATAGGCTAAATGGCAGCCAGGAATGTAGCAAGTGACATGTTGTTCTATCCTGTTTAAAAACATATTAAAAGAAGAAAACAGGTATTGTAGAACCAAGGGCCAAGAAATGAAATTTAGTGTTGTTGCCTGTGTTTCTAAAGTTCCACAGCAATGAACTTCTTACCAAAGGTTTACTTTAAAGAAAAAGTAGTGTTTTAATCAACCAATTTAAAACTATGTGTATTTACTGTGTATGACAAAATGTGCTGAAATTTTTATCATTGAAGGAACAAACAAATCCAGCTAATTAACATATGAATTAATTATTATACATTTCTTATTTACTGTTAGATCACTTAAAATCTATCCTAAGTCATTTCCGTATATACAATATATGAAAGCCTTACTTATTAAGGATGTTATTCTAAATCCAAACAGTATTGGAATTGTGTTTAATGTCTCTGAATTAGCTACGAAAAGGAGTGGTAAAACTTCAGAAAATGAATAACAACAAATCATGGCAGAGAATTTGGCCTGCTGGTGGTAATGTAATTAATCCATTATAGAAATCAAAATGGACATTTTTAAAAAAACAGAGAAACAAAAGCTAAAAATAGGCTTGCCCTGTGACCCACCCATACCATTCCTGGACATTTACCTGAAAGACTTCCAGTTAACATATTGCAGAACTATGTGCACATCATTGTTTACTGCAGCATCATTCACAACAGCTAAGTTATAAGCTAAACTAATTATCCAAAACAGAGGAATAAAGAAAATGTGGCATATACACAATTGAATCTTTTAGCCATAAAGAACGAGTTATGCCCTTTGGAAAAAAATGGAGGCAATTAGATTTAATAATATTAAGTAAACAAAACAAATCTCAGAAAGGCAAATATTGTACACTTTCTTTCATTTGTATTTTACAATACAATACATTTGTATTTTCTACATTTTATATGGATACACAAAATCATATATATATATATATATGGTATATATTGTAAACATTCTTCTCAAGTGCAAAGAGTGTTTTCTGTTTTAGTTACAGCTAAATTGTTAACTACTAGCATAGCAAACACACAGTAGGTACTTTGATATTAAATATTTATTAAATGTGTAAGTGAATGAATGATTAAGAAATATTTGAGTACATGATATGAATAAGATATTCAAACTTATAATAATTTATATTATATTATATTATGTAATCTTTATATAGTAATGATTAATTTCCTAATTGGCTTGTAAATACGAGACTTTTTCACTTAGGGGTAGTATGTACTAGTGTTGCCAGCATTATAATTCAGTTCATTTGACTTGAAATCCCACTCTAAACATCTTTCAATCCCACAAGCAACTGCTTTTGTTGCTTCTCTTACCTTATACCCTTCAACTAGTGAAAAGTAAGTCAAAATTGATTGCTAAACACATCCTTGTATATATGTCAAAGCTCACTGACAGATGTGTCAAAATGCACCTGGCATTAATAATCAAATTGAATACTTGGTGCTGGTAAGTATATAACTTTTTTGACATATTCACATAAACCAGCCTTAAAACTGATATGATTATTACTGGCTGGTATAATTTCTCAGTTTTCTCCTGTTTTGAAATGACTTGGAACCTTAAATGGTATATTTGTAATGCTAAAAAAAGAGGTAAAATCATCTTTCCAAAGCCTTTTTGAGAATTGTGAATGTTGATCTCCCTCTCTAGTTGTCAGTCATGTAAAGCCTACTTCACATTTACGATATTGAACAGTTCTAAAGGGAAAACAAAGTAGCAGGAATGTCAGTTTCTCCCCTAGTGAGTCACAAGCAGTCTGATTCATCTTTTCATGACTTTGATTGCCTGTTCCAGCCAACTTCGCCTTCCATCTGCAACCTGAGGCCAAGTCAACTGGATGCCTACCAGCCTGATCCTCCCCTGGAACTGGAAAGAGCTCAGCCTGTGATTACACAGACACATTTTCTAATGATATTCAGTTCCTCATCTGAGTTAAAAGAAATGTCAGGGATCCGTTGGGCAACATTTAAAACATCAAGTGATACCAACTGCCACTAATAAAGATGAGATCCAGCCAGTCCTGCTCTCCCAAAAGGCTCCAGTAACTATGGCCTGAGGTTTCTTGGTGTAAATTTGTCTTTCCGCAGAAATTCAATCCAACTCGGTTTTCCAAGTCTATCACTCAGTTCTCCAGGGCAATGTACATTGCTGGGGGAAAGGGACTATGCTCTTCCATTTGAGTACCTTTATCATGAATATATTAATCTGGAGGTAATATATCACCTGAAATTTACCAGAGGGGAATCAGTGATTATAAACCATGAGCGAAGCAGGATTATCAAGCTTAGTTCTTCACTGGAGCAGCTAGCATCTAATTTTTGAAGGAAGAAAGACAAAGGATTGGCATTAAATATTAAAGATTCAATTGTGTGGTGGGCAGAAAAGAATGGAGTCCCTCAGAGGGATTAGCTGTGTCCCATCTCTGCTAGATCTTGATGGAAAGAATATTGGCCAAGTTGCTGAATCATGGCTCTGCCTTTGTTTATGCTTCTTAAAAACTATTTACTTACTTACTTTGTATATGTTTTGCCTGCATGTACATTACCTGTGCTTGCAATGCCCATGGAGGCCTGAAGAGAACGTTAGAGTGCCTGATCCTGGAATTTACAGACAATTGTTAGCCTCCATGTTGGAGCTGGGAACCAAACAGTGGTCTTCTACAAGAGCAGCCTGTACTCTCAACTGCTGGGGCATCTCTCTGGCCCCTTGGTTTTGTTCTTAATATTAACTGTAATGGTGAGATTTCTAACTGTCCCATAGTATTTATTATTCTTTCCTTATACAGTAATAGATATTGACATTTTTGACTGAACAAATGTTCATTTGTATAAAAACCCCATTTTCATGAATTCAGCATTCTGGAGAGACATGTGAACTCTTATATTAATTACAGTAGAATTACAATAGCAATCCCAACACTTGGGAGGCAGAGGCAGGCACATCTGTGAGTTAAGGCCAATCTAGTCTATATAACAAGCTCCAGACCAGCCGGGGCCTGGGACACCCAGCTCAAGAAGACTATATAATATATATTTACAATAGCCAAGCAAGAGAGATAACTGAGATGCACATCAACTAATAAAAGTATAAAGAAAATACAGTATATAGTACTATAGAGTATTTTACAGTATTATAAAGAATGAATCCCTGTTATTGGTGACCACTTGAATGGATTTAGAGGACACCATACTAGGTGAAACAAGCCAGGCACAGAATCAAAGAAACCATTTGTGAGGGATCTAAAAATTTGATGTCACAGAATTTTAAAGTAGAATGGGAGTTCCCAGAAAGTGTAAAGAGCAGTGCAAACGGGGATGAGTGAGGTTGATCACTGAATAAAGTTACTGTCAACCTGACTAAGAACTTTCCTCTCTCATGTGCAGTAGGAGAGGTAACAGTCATGAGCATTCCAAAAAGTTAGAGAAAAGATGTTTGAAAGTTTTCACTATGCAGAAAATATAAATAGATGTACTTAACTTTATTTAAGCATTATGCAATCTATGCATGCATGGTACCTTATTAATATGAACAATTTTTATTTTTTAATTATCCATTAAGGAAGCAAAAACAAATCATTTTCTCTTTCCCATGTAGCTGGTATGATCATGAATCTCATTAAAATATCTTAGCTGGTTAAATTACATGTGAGCAAAAACAAATATGTTCTGTTAATTTTTTAAACCAACAAAATTAATTAATAAATTTAATAAAAACATAAAACTTTTCTCAAATTATGCTGGAATAATGCCCATAAGTTTCCAAAAAAGGTGAATTTTGACCACACTTTACATAAGAAATGCTCAAAATGGATCATAGAATGAATATAAAATATAAAACTCTAAAACCTAAAATAAGTTTTCATTACCTCATGTTCTGCGACACATTCATTTTTAAATGCTGTTTTAATGTTTTTAAAACTTACTTTATTTTTATTTTATGTGTATGAGTGTTTTGCCTCTATGTATGGAAGAGCATCACATGTGTGCAATGCCTACAGGGGGAAGAAGTGGGTATCAGATCCCCTGGAACTGGTTAACTGCCATGTGAGTGCTGGGAACAGAATCTGGATCCTCTTCAAAGTAGGTAGTGTTCTTAACTGCTGAGCCAGCTCTCCAGCCTCATTGCAAAAGATTCCTAAGCATAACATTAAAATCAAGATCTTTATTAACCACTTTCTTTCCATTTTTTAGTGCTAGGAATTGAATTCAGAGCCCCATGTATACATGGCAACCACTCTACCAGCTAAGCAATGTGCCCAGCCAGCAGTCAGTCAAGATCTCTAAGAGAGAAAATTATTGTCCTTTGTAATAGCTTAGTCTTGGTTGTCCATTTGACTGGATCGATAAATCCCTATGAAGTATACCTGTGTGTGTGTACAAGGGGGTTTTCAGAGATGACTACAGCCTAAAGGCTCAGATCTAAGCAACTGATTAAATCCTTGAGAGATTAACAGAATGCATTATTGAGAGGTGGTTGAAAAGTAGGAGGCAGAGCCATTGGAGGAAGTAGGAGCCTGGGAACATGTCCTTAGGTGTGCATTTTCCACTCACACCTCTGCTCTCCCTGTCTTTGCTTCCTTTCTGCTCTGCTCTAAGCTGCTCTGTTATGGCTTCTCTGCCGCGGTGGATTGAACCTTCTGAAAAACTAACTTGAGTAAATTTTCCTTCCCTTAAGTTGCTTATATTTAATATTTTGTTCTTACTAAGGTAAAGCCTAGATATATAACTTCTGCCTGAATTAGCTAAGAACATTCTGCGAAAGACTAGGTTAAGTAAACGAAGACACAAGTCATTCATTATGAGGAAATTCAATTAAATATCATTTGGATAGGAATCATATCTAGAATATATAAACAATATAGACTTTCTAATTTCTTATGAATTAAATTTGTTTTCAGACAGCTTCATATATGTGTGTAGTAAATACTGACTCACCTCACTCCAACCTCCCTACCACTCCTGTCAGTCAGTCTCTTCTGTTCCTTACACATCTTCCCTCACCTTCCTGACAGTTGATTTTATTTTGTGACCCTGAGCTATCTGTGTTACCATGGGGTTGGACCTACCTTTTGGATCCTGGTAGGCTCAGCAGTGGGTATACAACTAAAGACAGTGGTCCCCCCCTCCCAGAGTTTATCAATAGACAAAAGTTTAGAGGTAAATGTTATGGCCCCCGAGCCTTAGAGGGGATTGTGTACATGTGTTGTTTCAGGCTGGGCCTGCAGCCATCACTCACTCTCTACATGTTGGGAAGCCGTGAGTGCCTGCATTCACTGTGTTCTTTGTAGGAAAGGTTTCTCTGATTACATTAGGATCTGCTTTTGTCTATGGCTGTGAGCATAGATATTTATAAGGCAGTTTGTTGCTTTGTCTGCAAATAGGCAAACAATTGAGTTATAAAATGAATGAAATATTCCAGTATATCAACACAGAATGTATGCTTGTGATAAACAGTGGAAGAACGTTAAATAGCATCAACCATTAGGAAATGCAAATTAAAACCACAGTGAAGGATGCTACTGTAAACCTGGCTAAAATAAAGGTCCACTGATAATGTCAAGGAATGGTGAGGTTATGAACTAAGTGGAACTCAGTGCTGGTAAATGCATAAATAATACGCCACTGAGGAACTACCTTGCCAGTTTCTTACAAAGCAATACTTATATCTACCATGTGACTCAACATTTATAATCCTGGGTATTTATCCTAGAGAAATGAGCATTTATTTATATGCAAGAATGCATACGAATATTTATATCAGCTTTAATTCTTACAATCTTGACTTGGAATGACTCAGGTATCCGGTGTGAATGGTTGAACAAAGTGTGATACATCCAGACAACACAATACTATTGGATGATAAATAGAAATGAACCACTGACACATTTGATGATTTGACTGAATCAGAGACCATTATTCTTAGGGAAAAAAAAGTCCAATCTCAAAAGATTGCACACTGTATGCGTCCATTTATCTAGCAATTATAAAGAGGCAAAGCTTCAGAGATAGAGAAGACAGCAGTGGTTCCCAGGGTCGGGTGTGAATATACGAGGGGTAGCAGGAGGGAGGCAGGTTCTAGTGATGGAATAATTTCATATCTTCAATACAATGAAGAACCTATGAATCTATGCACTCCACAACTGTTGTAGAAACAATCACAATTACATGTAAAAGAGAGAGAATGAAAATATAATGGGATATCATTAAGACCTATAGTCTAGACGATGTATTATACTAATTACTATTCTATCTATAGGTACATAAGATGTCACAGTTCGGTGCATCTGGGTGATGGGTACACAAGACCTTGCTGTGCTAATTTTGTAGCTCCTTGTTGGTCTTTTTAAACAGCTGATTCAAACTAAATGTTTAAATAAAGTAGTTTTGACCAAAGAGTTACTAAAAATTGTCAGAAATTACTGAATAGAATACATTCCACTATCATACAATGTCTTCAATTGTGGGAAAATAACATTTTTAATAAACTACAAGTTCCTTTCAAAAACAAAACAAACACAAAAACAAAAAAGTAAAATCTAGCTGCAATGGCCAGAGCTAAAGAGGATTTTTTGAACTCTTAGGAGAAAATTGCTTTAGAGGATAATGTATAGGCAGAGACTTCTTATGGGATAATTCTCATGCCATCATAGGAACCCTGAAGTATCTGCTTACAAATGGTCTTGTTTACATACACCTTGCTTATGTCACATTTATTGTTATTTCCATGTCCCACAAAGTTACCTCTCATGAATTTACTCATTACAACTCTCTAACTATATTTTTATATAATATATTCAAACAAAATCAAAGAGATTTTTCTGATATTTAATTATATAAAAATATATTATAAAAATATTAATCAAGCATAATTAGTATTTATTGGGAAGGCTTTGTTGAATCAAATGATAAGAAATAGGGTCCATTTTTTGTTCATTTGTTTGCCTTGTTTTGTTGTAACAGGGTGTCCCTGTAGCCCCAGTTGGTCTGAAACTCACTATGTATACCAGGTTGTCCTCGAGCAATAGAAATACCCCTGCCTCTGCCTTCTAAGTGTTGTGCTAGGATTAAAGACATGCACCACCATACTCAACTCTTGATTTTTAATGTTTTTTTTAATTTCAGAATTTCATACATGAAAAGTATATTTACATCTTCTATAATTATTGTTGTCATATATACACACATATGACATCTAATGGGTATGTTTATTGTTACTAATTTGTACATGTTTTTAGGACTGACGATGGAATAGCCTATGAGGGAACTCATTTCTGGAGAAAACTGATTCTTTCTCACTAGTCACTGATTGCCTGTAGCTCTTCATCTAAGAGTGGGACCTTGTGAAAATGGCATGTCAACTGGTGTTGTCATTTCATTTTGTAGCTATTAATTAGGCAGCCATATTGTTGAGATTTCATGGATGCAACTTCTAGGTCATTTCTAGAAGCATAATATAGCAGCTGGCGTCCTGGTCCTTAGGCTCTTACAGTCTCTCTGCCCTTCTTTCACATGTTTCCCGAGCCTTGGGTTTATGAGTTGCACTTTAAATGTATCAGTTGGGCCAGAAAATCCACAGTCACTTATTTTCTGCATTTTTACCAGTCCAATCCAATGGAGGAAATTCCGCAATTGAGGCTCCTTCAACTCAGGTATGTCAAGCTGACACTAAAGTTATCCAACACATCCAATAACAAGCAATCAGAGAAAGAATTCATGGAAACCATTCCATTTGCAATAACCTCAAAATATTTAGAAATAAAGCTAACCAAAAACATTTTCTACAATGAAAATGTTAAATCTTTAAAGAGACAGAGGAAGACACAAGGATATGGAAGGACTTACTGTGCTCATAGATTTAATATTTTGAAAATAATGATCCTACCAAAAGCAATCTATAGATTTTTGCAATGCCTATCAAAATCCCTACTACATTCTTCACAGAGGTAATAAAACAATCCTAAATTCATATGGAATCACAAAAGATCCCAGAGAGTCAAAGCAATCCTGACTTAAAAGAACAATGCTGAGGGAAATCCACCATACCAGATTTCAACCGATATTACAGAGCCATAGTCATAAAACCAGCATGGCTATTGCCACAGAAACAGAAATGTAGATCAATGGAACATAATAGAAGACCCAAACAAGAGTGTATACAGTTTCAGCCACCAGATATTTGACAAAGTGCCAAGAACACACAATGGAGAAAAGAAAGTATCTTAAACAGATGGTGCTGGTAAAACTGGATCTCCACCTGTAAAAGAATGAAATTGAACCCTTATTTTTCACCCTGCACAATAATCAATTCCAAATGGATCAAAGACCTTAATATGAAACCTGAAACACTGAAACTGCTAGAAGAAAACATAGATAACACACTACAGATATAAGTATAGGAAAGGACTCTTAAAACCAGAGATCAGTTTCTCAAGCATTAAGGTCAACAATCAACAAGTAAGACCTCATTAAATCGTAAAGCTTCTGAACTACAGAAGAAACAGACAAGAAAGTGAAGAGGAAACCCGTTAAGTGAGAAGAAAATCTCCACCAACTACATATCCAAGAGAGGATTGATATCCAGAATATACAAAGAACTCAAAAAAAACAAAGAAACAAACAAACAAAAAATGATGCAAAGATAGACTAAGGACCTGAACAGAGAGTTCTCAAGTGAAGAAATAAAAATGGCTAAGAAGCACCTTACAAAGTGCTGAGTATCCTTGGTAATTGGAAAAATGCAAATCAAAACCGTTTTAAGATTTCATCTCACCCCAGTCAGACTGGCTAAGATCACCATACCAAAGACACCACATGCTGGAGAGGTGGGAATGCAAACTCATCCAACCACTATGAAAGCAGTGTGGAGAACGATTAAAAAACTGAAAATGAATCTACCATATGGTCTGGTTATTCCACTCCTTGGCATATTCCCAAAGAAAGTATCCTGCTGTGGAGGTACCTGTATATCCATATTTGTTGCTGATCTTTTCACAATAGCTAAAATGAAGGGAAATAACCTAAATGCCCTTCAACTGATGATGAAATGTGATACATTTACATGGTGGAGTTCTACTCAGTAGTAAGGAAAGATAAAATTCTGAGATTTGCAGGTAAATTGACAGAACTAGAAACTGTTATGCTAAGAAGAGTATACACAGACCAAAAAAAGCAAGTAATGTATGCTGTCCTGAATTTGCAGATCTTAGCAACCATCTCTTATATGTACATATCTCGGTCTAATAGTGGGAGCCAGGAAAATGGAAGCAAAGGTAAATGGAAATAAATAACCTGAGACAGGGGGATGATAGGTAACAGATGTTACTAAGGGGAAAATGGAGGAAATGAAGGTATTCAACTGGGAAGGGAGGAGGGAAGGACACACGAAGAACCATGGGTGTAAAGAAGAAGGAACTCAGGAAAGGGAGGAGAATAGGAGGCAAGTTTTATCAAGAGGAAAATATGGTACTTAAGCTGGGGAGGGAGAAGGAATGTAATACAGGGAGAAAAAGAGATATAAATAAAGCTTAAGTGGCATAAAAAGCCAGAAGGATATGTATTAACTCCAAAACCACTGAAAATGAACATAATTTGAACATGAGTGCATACGTATGCTTGAAGGCTACATAAGAAGAAGCATAGGACAAGACAGGAGAAACCTTCCTTGAAACTGTTGGCCAGGGTAGTCCAAGAGACTTCAAAAATAACACAGGCTATTGTCAGAGTCTTCGATTACATCCTAGCACTTGAAGATAAGATCCTAAGGCTGAAGAAAGGACATACTTTGGACAAAGGACTTGGAGCAATGGGGCTGAAAGTGACTTAGAAGACTTCTCCTGAGGACTAGCTCTCATAGTTCTAGAGGATAGTATGCAAGCTGCTATGGGAGAAAATAAATCAATCATCTAGTTCACCTGTAAATCCTAATAACCCGACACAGCAAGTTCCCTCTATTGGTGCAGTAGTGGCACTTTTACCTAGGGGGTAATCAACAGCTCTCTAATCGGATTTAAAGCCCTTACAATGGGAGGGAATTTATGGGTGACAATGTAAATATAGCCAAATACACATGGCTGGCGAGGTCATAAATTCCTGGAAAACCCCTATCTCTGTCATATCTCTAGACAAATGTCTTGGTGTATGCTAATATGGATCCTTATATTTACAGACAAGTATATAATATACCACTCATGAAAGACTCTTCCTTGTGCAACAGATGGAGGCTATTAAAGAGTTCTACAACAGGTCACACAGAAAGAATATATATCTCTGAGAGATGCCTAGCCCTGTGTGACACATCTGTAGTGGATCCTCTATACCTAATGCTCATGCAACATAGTGAAACACGGTATAGAGAAACTACTAATACAGCCCTCAACTGTCAGCAGGGAAGCTTCCTCATGTAACAGAGTGTGATGCACACAGAAGGCCACAACTGGCACAATTTTAGAGAACAAGAGATTGAGGAGTATGTGTCCCTGGGTAGGACTCCTATACTAAAACTCACCCACTCATGGCTCAGATACCATTGTGGAAGAGGGTAAGAGGATTGTAAGAGCAAAGGTTGGTGCATGAACATATGGAAACTTAAATTTTTAGGCTTCTGGGAACTTTCTCATGAACTTGCAACAATGGTGACACAATGCACAAGACCCAAGCAGACTCAAGTAGAGAAAACCCCAACACAGAACAAGGGAAATGGGCAGCAAGTCCCAACCATAGCCAAATTATTGGAAAATGATTATTGTGTAGTGAGAGAGAGTAGATATTCTTCAAGGAAGTGCCTCTAGATAGGCGGACTACACTCCAGTGGATAAACATGCACCAAGGATCATCCTTGTACAAATGCTTGACGGGATACGACTTAACATATTTGAAGGAATAATAGTGGGAGTTTAATGGGGGATAGGGAGAGGGATCTAAATTTGATTCAGATCTATTATATATAATGCACAAAAACTAAATAAAGAAAAATTCAGTGACTCTCTTCTCTGTTTAACAGAATACAATACGACCTGAGAAATGCTTGTTTCCAGGACTCATATATTCTCCATAATCCAAATTCCTCTTTAGTCTGAGTATCTTTCTTACACTGGACTAAGATGAAGTTCTTATAGGCTACCTAACTTGTGTTTCAGCAGTACCCAGAATTCCTGAGCAGCATTTTTCATCAAATCATCTACATATACTTAACATGTTATCAGTTAATTGGGGTCTTATATTTTTCTTTATCAGAGTGTAATTAAGGTAACTGACCTCAATTCTCATTGTCATTCTTTGAAGACAAAGATGCAGATAGCACCCCAAGAGTGGGTGGTACTGGTTTCTGGAAAGTAGCCCCAAGGGTCATCCCACATTCACAATTGTCTTCATTTACCTCAGATATCCACAGTCTTTGATTTTGAGCATTTTAGAACAAACATATTTCCCATTCTTATTTTATATTTTAATCTTTCCAACTAGAATTTGATATGACTTTGAAATTATGATGTGCACATTATTGTCTCTAATATATTTTAACTGAAAGCAAGAGAGTCAAGAGTACTGAACATTATACACCCCTATTTCTAGCTTAAATTTGAGCATATTTTAATGCAGTATAAAATTTTTATCAAAAAGAATAATGATTATAGATGTGAGCATTCTAATTAATGGGTTAGCATATCATCCAACAGAAGCTGGTTTGATTATTCTAAGTACTGAATTCTCACTATAACTGAACATAGATACCTGTTAGTCACATTTGTTAATAAATTTTTAAGATGTTTTACTTATAACCAATTATCAGAAGATTTTAATAATTTCCAAGATGAGTGATTTAACTTTTCCTATTAAAGAGTTAGTACCTCTGATGATAGGATGCTGATATTTTCTGCCATATAAATACAAAAAAAGTTAAAAATTTAGGCTAGTAGTAGCTTCTTAATAAAAGTTGATCCCTATCTAATAGATAGATATGATCTTGAGATTTTCATATTTGCTTTCTAAGTTCAGAAAACAAGCCCAGTGGAATTTTAACATTTATTAAACTTGTGTCGAGTGAATAAATAACTGTGCACATGAAGAAAATGAATGGTAGAGGCAGAAGCTTCCTCCTTACCACCAAGCAAGATATAATCTCAGCATATCTTATACAGACTAATAAGCTGTTTATCATATCATATGGCTTGAAGAGGATTGTCTTTGGAATTTGGATTTAAGATGATGAAAGAGTTATCCATAAAGGGAAATATTATAAATATATCTTAAATTTATAATGCATTGCTTCAGTAGAAAAGTTTGAGCTGGGCTATCATTTTTTTCTTTGAAATGTTTACCATCATTTTATTTATTTAATTTAATTATTCAGTTTTGTATTGGCATTTATTCCGTATGCATAGAAGTGGTTTCATAGTGACATGTTTTAATGTTAACTAGTTTAAGACACTCAATTAAAACAATGTATTTCAAAATCATCCACTAATATTCAATAAATGATGAAATATTTGAATTCTACATTGTTCAATTATCTTTTTTTAAAATGGCATCTTTTTATTAACATTTTATTCTTTTCATTTTCCTAGCATGATTCATAAGGGATTTTCACTAGTTATGACACAGAAAGCAAGTGTTTTATATGCTATCCTGTTTTCTTTGCATTTGACCAATTCAGGTGTGTCAGACATCACAAACATTTCATTCAGAAGATTTGAGGGATGGGCCATCATAGTCTGTGCTAATTATAAAACAAACAAAGAAACTGAGCAACAAAACAAACAAACAACTAGGTACTAGCTAGCTAGCTATACAGTATCCAAAGAATTACAGAATAATAAATGTAGATGTAAGGCAAACAGCAGCTTGATATTTGTTGTTATTTTTGTCATATTTTTTAATATAACATCTTGAATCCAATTTTGAAGACAGATTGTATTTCCACTTTGGAGAAAATGGGAAATGACTTACATAGACTTTTTTTTTTTTTAAAGAAAGTTTTCCTTGTATAAAGCTGGCATTGTTATCTAGAATAACGTATTTTGGAGAGAATTAAGAAGCAAGTATTTGTGCATGTAATGAAAGGATTTTTTTTTTGTGTGTGCACTTTTAGGTGATGTTGTATCTTTGAGATAGTTTACTTTTATTTGGGAAAAGTCAATGAAAGAATTTCACATATGGAAGACGTCATTTATTATTTAAATACTTATTTGCTAGGGTTTAAACAATGGGTAAGTAATGGTTTGAATATCAGATACAACTTAAGAACAGTTCTTAGTCTCGGTATTTGGTAAATTGATCTTGAGATAATAGTAGGCTGATATTGGGGACTCTTCCTGTAGAAGCTGTGGTGGTATACTATTGGAATTCCCATGTATGGTTTTTAAATTTATTTTTCACTTTCTTTTCTTTTTAAAAAATCACACAAATAAATATAAGTGTGTTGAAAATCCCATTTTTATTTAAGTGTGTGTTTCTTTGTGTGTATGCGTGTATGTGTGTGCACGTATGTATCTATGTATCTCCATCTCTTTGTGTGTATCTCTGTGTACGTATCTCTATGTATCTATGTATGTGTATATCCCTCTCCCTGTGTTTGTGTGTATCTCTTTATCTCTCTTTTTGTGCATGTCTGTCTCTGTCTCTGTCTCTGACTGTCTCTGTCTCTCTCTCTTTATCTCTCTATCTCTCTCTCTGTATGTTTGTATACGTGCAGGCCATGGAGAACAATTTGCTGGAGTCTGTTTTCTCTGCTTTCACTATGTGTGCTCCAGAGATGGCACTCAGGTTATCAGACTGGGCAACAGGGACATTTATCCACTGAACTCAGCGGTTCCTATTTGTTTACCTTTATGCTATTTTCAGGATATTGATAATTTTTGCTGTTGTTTTTTTCGAAAGCTTTCAGACTGTATTTGGGAAATTAAGAAACTCTCTTTTATTTGCCCTTCAGGATGACAGTATCAGTGAAGCATCGTCTGAATTAGAGCTGACTGTACATCAGAAAACTAGGAGAGAGGAATAGTTGATCAGCAGGCTACATAAAACACAAGTGCATTTATTGAGGGGTGTCAAAACAAGAAGGGGGAAAGCATGTCTTCTGAGAAATACAACAAAGCTTGGTGATGACAGGATGATCTCTAAAGGCCTGAGACTTTCAAAGATGGATCAAACAAGATGGTTAAACAGATGAATTGTTTAAATTGAACTGTACAATTTCTTTCAAGGAAAAGATATTTCTCAAATACAGAATTGACATATAAGTTGTTGGTTAAGAACCTTGACAATATTTATTAAGACAATTAAAAATTGATTATTGGTGTGTTGATTTATGCCAATATACATTTTAACCACAAATGGTATTATCTGTGAGACACAGCTACTTGGAACACAATAAGTATGCATCCTATGATTAATTGATTCAAGGACTCAGTTTGAAAAGGAAGAGAACAAAGTAAACCCCACAGAGCTTAAGGATTTAGGACATCAAGGCAGTGCTGATAAAATAAACTGGGAGATTAATCAATCTGATAAATTAGATTAGTGCAGGCAGGCAACTTTAATAATATGGAGGAAATATTTTCATTTTCCTCAACAGAAAGTGTTCTGCCTATAATTGTTCGTAATTACTCAAGTAATTGAATTAGCTGTTTTATTCTGCCTTTATGAATGAATTTTTTTTGCATTCCTTAGTTTATCTCTGTATGTGCAGAATTTTACTTCTGAAAGGGTTCCAACCGTATTCACGGCTTTTGTTAGTGAGAATTTAAAAATTGACCCGTGATATGATTTTTACCATAAAATAAATATCATTCTAATTATCTGACCTTTCATTCTTCTTCATTTTTATAGTGCAAATATATTTGATAATAAATGTACATCGATTGTGACCTTGATATTCCTTTTAAATAATACTTTATCTTCTCCATACAATTTTTATTTACTTTGTCTATACATTTATCTTAATTAGCGTACATTTCCTTCAGCTAAGTATATCTTTATCAATGTTTGCTACGACCAGGACAAATGGTGGCTAATAGAGCTATTTTAAGCCAGTATGAGTCAGACAACTGCAACTCAGGAAAGCTATGTCTTTTTCTTCTCCTTGAAAGTCCAAGGACCAACGGAAGGACAAATGCAGCTATTAAAATGAAGATTTTACCTTCTAGTAGGTATAATAGGTAAGGATTAATCTCAGTCCTAATTTCTTTAGTCATCAAATAAATCATTTTGTTTTATTACAAAGATGCTAAATCAAGTACTTGCATAATTTCCAGTAATAACCACCAATTTACAGGGGACCCTATTTATTATATGAAAATAGTACTTATTTTGTATGGATTATAAAGTAGATTTATGACATCTTGGTCATGTGGAAATTTAAAAAAAGAATTGTAATCTGGGTGTGGTGGCATATTCCTTAATCCCAAAGGAAGTAGAGACCAGCTTGGTCTACATAGAGAGTTTCAGACCAGCTGGAACTGTAGGGAGACACTGCCTCAAAATAATTAAACAAACACATTAAAACCAAATAAACATCCACAAATTTACTTTTCTAGCTAAAAAAAAAATTCAATATTCAGTAGCATTTGACTTTTCCTATTTCTTTAGTTTTCATGAAAATAGAAACAGTAGTATTAAGAGAAGGAAGAAGCCATTTTTCCTGACACAGTCAGAAAGCTCTTGTGAAGCAAGTCTTATGTAACATGATAAGATGGATTTTATATATGAAAATTGTTGCTGATGGTGAGACATCAGAATGTTTAGACATATACATTTACAACATTTTTCTTTATCTATATAATTTTTGCTGAAATCCAGGTTTATTTCTCTGCCACCTATGTGATTTGTTGGCCAGCTCTACAGTTGAACTTTATAAGATTCTTGAAGAAATGTTGTTTGCTTTATTACTATAAATTGTGAGCCTGTAACTTTCATAAATCTTCCCTTTCTAACAAAATGAAACTGTAGTTCAATATATCCAGCTAACTCCCATTGTTGGTTAAAAGATAAGTACCCAGGTATAAGGGAAAGCAAAAGAAAAGAAATATATAGTTTTAGCAGAAACATCCCTTCAAATGTTAAACTAAGGGCCCAGAAATTTTGAAAGATATCATCAAATTTTTAAGGTATATTTCAGCCAATTTATTTTTGTCTGTTTTTAAAATATACATTTGATTAGTTCTATGGGAATTTTACTCGTGCATGGAATAAATTTTGATTAAATTCCTGGCACTGTCCCCCTCCAACTTCTCCCGAATATCCTCTACCACATCTCCCATTCCAGCTTCATGTCTGCATTTTTTCAACCTGGAATCCAACTGGGGCTACACATATGTATGGGAGGAGGACATTCCCTAGAGCATGGGCAATTTACCAGGATCCACATCTCTGAAGAAAACTGACTCCTCCAACCCCCATCAGCCATCAACTGCCAGTAACTCTTCAGCTATACATGGGCTTTGTGATTCCCCTCCCCGGTTCATGCTGGAATTTTGCCTGTCTTTATCTTTTGCAATTTTTATGCATGCATGTGATGACAGATGCTTTAGGTTCACGAATGCAAATCCCTGTTCTGTACAGAAGACACTATTTATCTGTAGTAGGTGCTAATATTTGGCTCTTACAGCCTTTCTCCTCCCTCTTCTGTGAAGTTTTCTGAGTCTTGAGGGAAAGAGGTACATTATAGGTGTGTCATTTAAGGCTAAGTACTCTGTAGTCACTCATTCTCTGCACTTTGACCATTTTCTGCTGCTCACTGAGAAAGGAAGCTTCATGATAATGATTTAAAACTGAAATAATCTGTTTGTATAAAGATAGGTATTTAAAGACAGTTTGATATTATGTTCATTTAGCAAAATAACTAACAGTAGTAAGTTCATCACAATACCATCATTATTTTTGCTCATAGAATTCACAGTTGGGTTGATAATATTTTCTCCTCCAGTAATTTATATGGTGCCTCCTGACACTATGAATGCTTTCCAATACAGAGATCATGTCCAGCTTCATTTACCCATGTTCTGAGGCCCAAATATGTGGTATCTTTAACAATACAGTCTTATCATCAAGTTCTATGGAGTAACAATATAGGCTATAAGAGTCTATATTATTTTGGAGATCTATGGGACCTCCCTAATGAAGAATTTGAAGTGAGGTGTTTTACATCTGGCACTGGGTTTCTTTGTTTGACAAACTATAGCATCTAAGAGAAACATTATCCTCCTAAGCCCTGGTGTAGGGTAACTCCATTGAAACTACTCTGACTCTCTCTCTCTCATATATATATAGTGTCAATATATGAGCTAAGAATCAATAATATAATAATATACACATATAGCTAGTCCCAGCACATGGGAGTCAGGCAAAGTGGATCTCTATGAGTTCATGGCCAGCTTGGTCTACATAGCGAGTTCTAGGACCGCTGGGGCTATAGGGGAAACCCTGTCTCAACACACACACACACACACACACACACACACACACGTATATATATAGTTAGGAAATTTCTAGAATAGTTGGTTTCCTTATAAGTATCCCATACCCAGAAAGACAAATGTTACATGTTCTCTCCCTCTCCCACATGTGGATTTTAGCTTAGAATCTTGTTTTCTGTGCTTAAATTGCATTACTTGTAGAAGCCAGGAAACCAGAGAAAGACCATTGTGGGTGGGGATTTTGAGGAAGAGGGAGCAGTAGAGCAGAGGTTGTATGATGAGGGAATGGGATATAATCAGTGGAAGATATTTAAATTGGGAAAGAATGAGAAGGTAGGGCAGAGAAGATGTGGAAAGAAGGATAACTATCATCAATCTTCTTTATTTTACCATCTTAGAACCTGAAGCTCAGAGAGCTCAAAGTTTTTCCCTGGAGCCTTTTGATCAGAGCACACTCTCTGTAGGTTGTTTATCTGACCCAAAGCTTAGCTGTAAAATGATAAAGAAAATGGAGTAGCTCATTGTATTATTTACAAGTCTGATCCTAAGAGGATGAAGACTGAATTTCACTCAGGTTCTAAATAAAGAACAAGGTCAACATGTCTCTTCATCCTGCACTGAAATGCATTTGAAATGCATGCCCAGGGGAAAGCATTTGATTTTTAAAAATTTCTCTTGTATTCACAGAAAGAGTAATATTAAGAAAAGAAAGAGGTTCCATTGTAGATGTGTCACTTAGTGTTGGCCATTTCATGGTAGAACCTCTACACCTAAGGCTCATAGAACATAGTGGAATAGGTAGAGAAAATACTAATGCATCTCTCAACTCTCATCAAAGAAGACCCTCATGCAACAGATAGTCATGAACACAAAGGACTACAAATGGCCAAAGCATAGAGAATAAGAGCCTACAGAGTATGGGTCTTGGACTGGACTCCTATATTATACTTTACACACCCAGGGCTCAGGGACCATTGTGGAAGTGAGGGTGTATGACCACATGGGTTCATATGAACTTATCGCCATGATAATAGAATACACAGGATCCATGCAAACTCCAGTAGACAAAAATCCAGCATAGAAGTGAGGAAATGGCTGACAGGTCCCAATCTTAGTCAAAGAACTGTTGGCAGTTGATTACTTTTCAGTGAGAAAGATCTGATCTTCTTTAAGAGAATGGCTCTAGATGGCCTTACTAGACCCCAGTAGATGAACGTGCACTAAGAGATGTTTGAGTACACTAACTTGACTTGACAGGCCTTAACATAAATGACAATGTATGAAATCTAGTGGGGGTTTGGCTATGGGAGGGTGCTGATGAAGAATGGGGTATAAAGATGTTTAAAATGTTCTGTATGAAATATACAACATTTTAATAAAAACAAAAAAAAATAAAAGAGAGAGAAATTCATTTTTCCCTATGATCATAAAGTTCTTCTGAGATAAATTTTTCCCAAAGTGATAACAAAATATACTTAATGTAGAAAAATCGTTGCTGGTGTTGAAACTCAATTCTGTTTATACACACATTGATAACATTGTTTTCTTCATCTCCTTCATTTTACTGAGATCCTGCTGTGAGGTGCGTGATAAACCTGTACTCTCGCCTGTGACCTATGTGTGTGCTATGCCTGAGAGTTGTGGCCATGGTGGGCTGTGTTATCCTTAATTCCTCTGCCTTTTACCTACCTGTTAGTCAACCTTGCCATTTGCTCAGCAGGCTTTGTGATTTTTGGTCCCAGTTCACCACTTAACTACTGGAGGAAAATATTATATGTTTCTGGCTCTAATTATTTTTAGAGAAAGCTAATGAAGACAAGAAAGATGACTGTCTTGGATGAAAGTCAAAGAGAAATGCAGTGAAGGAAGCATACTAAAAAGTTTGAAAATAGAATTCTGATCATATTTTTTAAATAACCAAATATTTTAGGAAGAAGACCCCATTAGGGAATGGTCTCCACCTCATGTGGTTCTGCTTGTAGCTATTAGGTTAGGATAAGAATCACATGGACTCTCTAAATTGCTTCTATTGGAAATTTCAGCATCTCCGCTAAGGGTGAAAGTGGGTGGCTCTGCCCCTGGACCTGTACTAGGAGACATTAGAAAACCTGAGGTTTTAATAGATTAGAAGCACAAATTGAGCCTGGATGTTAGTTTCTGCCTCATAGTTGTATAATCAGCATGAACCCACTAAATAGGTCTTATATTTAGGGAGTTTGGAATGATTCTTCCCAGTTTTGAAGTCTGAGCCTACCATTTTTATTACTACAGTGCAGCTCAATTGCAAAACTAAGTTCACTTAAAATTGAAAGAAATAACATGAACTACTTGACAGAAGAGTAGTCTTAATTCCATTCTTGGCTTGCCCTTTTGTACCTACAAGTCTATACAGGCAATTTTAGATTTTTTAATGTATATCTTAGTTATTTTCCTGTGTTATGTAGTATTCACTGTGAAAGCAAAATTTATTGACCTCATATGGGGACTGACACCATAGCCTTCATCTATATACAAATGAAGCTTTGAAAGAAACGGAAAGCTTAATATGTGAGGATCATTTGGCCTGGAGGGGTTTATCTTGCTTTACTCTGTGAATCTCCTTTTACCCCTCAGGAGCTCATCTACTGTAATTGTTTTTTCAATAGCTCTAGTGATTTTAACAACCTTGTCTTATAGTTTTGTTTTGATTTTCTTGTTTGTTTAAATCCTTTATGACAAGATGGTCTCTGACATTTTATTTTTTTTTCATGTAATTTTCATTTATGTTCTTGTTTCTTTGTTTCTAGGAAGTGGGAAATTGTAACTCTGAATATGCTCAAGGCTATTAATGAGTGTATCTATTTCAGTTCATTCCTCTCACCATTATTTTCTGGGTCTAAGCTTCAGTATAGGAAACAAAAGTAGAAAGTTAATATTTACCATTATAATTTTGCTCTTTATTTTTTATTGGGTCTTAATAATATTGGCATAGTGACTATATCTTTATGTCTCTTAAATAAGAACACTCATACCAATGTATAACAAGTTTTAGATATGAAATATTATTAGAAAATGATATTAAGTAATTATTTAATGCAAACTCTTCCAATTACGTTAATGAGAAATCAATACAGCCTTGTAAATTTATAGTTAGATAACTGAAGATCATCTGTCAATGGTTTGTTTAATGGTGTTTAGTGTTCCCCATAATGTGTATTCACCAAAAATTCAGCTGTAATATTTCAGGGTTTGAGTCAGGACCTGTGGAGCCATGGTTCCATTGCAGTACCTTAAAATATATAAAGGAGATGATTTAGTCATTTAATCTAGCAATATAAAGTAATATAAAGATGATCCAAAAATATATAAAGAAATTAGTTACTTTGCATTCAGAACAACTTAGTACCAACCTCATTATGAGATGTTTAGACAAAGGGGCTAACTTAAAACAAATCTCACATAAAAGAATTTTACTTAGTTATAAGAGTGTATTTACTTTTTTGTAAAATATTTTATTATTTTAAAATTTTTATTTGTATATTTCTTGCATCTAAGTGCAATGCCTGAGGAAGTCAGAAAGAGGGGTCAGATCCTATAAAACTGGAGTTATGGACAATTGTAAGCTGCCACGTGGAACTGGGAATTGAACCTGGGTCCTCTGCAAGAAGAGTCAGTACTCTTAACTGCTGAGTCATCTCTCCAGCCCCAAGAGCAATTTTATTTTCATTAAAATTTTAGAACTAAAATCTTGGAACAGAGATATTAATAACTCAACATATAGTTATTGTATATGTCTATGACTGCTTTGGTCCCTAATGACATGAATAGAAAATGAAAACTGTTCACCAGTCTGACGTGAGAGCTTAGTTTTGAGGGTCCTGCATCAGGACCACACCACCTGTTTCTGGAAAATCCACAGGAACATAAATGGCAGTTTTCTCTTTTGTTTCAGGGTCTAGCTAGAAATAATCTGTTACATTTATGTTTTTAACATTTTTAAAGCAAATAAAATGCAGACACAGAAAAAATACAAAAAAATCAATTTAATTATGGTTAGATCACATGTATCAAAAGAAGGATGTGTGATGAGGATGCCTGGATGCTGCATGCCCTTAGAATCTCCTCCTTTCTCAACAAGTAACCATGCTCATTACTGTTAGAATAATTAGTTTTCTGCATTTCTTAATAAACTGATTAACTAAATATTGTTTTAAGTAGAGTAAAGTCTTGAAAATTGGAAGCATTCAATATCCTAAACAAGTTGTCCTTGACGGTGCATTTTTAAGTGTGAATAATTAGTCTTTATGTTCAGTCTTAAAAAGGAGTTAAGTACTGGATATCCTGTTTTCTTCTTCCTGATTGACCAAGGTGAGAATCAGTTTCCTTGCCATGTTAAACTACATCCCTTTAAACTGTGAGACAAAATTAATCTTTGTGTTGGTAAGCAGATATTTCTTAAAAGGTTTGTGTTACTATTCATTTATGTGTACTTGTGTTTGTGCATGTATGTACACATGAGTGCAAATATCCTCAGAAGAAAGAAGATATGTTGAATTCCCTGTGGTAAGTGACAGGAATGTGAGTCACCCAACATGGGTACTAGGAAATGAACTCTGGTCCTCTACTGCTAGTGTTTTTATCTGCTGAGCTGTCTCACTAACCTCAAATGTCTCATTCCTTTACCTGTTTTCTGCAGGTATCTGGTCACAGTAATTAGAAAAATGGACACTATTATAGTATTTTTCCTCCCTCTTCTATTTTTATGGCTATTTGAGGAATAATGGGGTCCATTTGACACGTAGTCTTGACTATTCCTTTGTCCTTTGTCCAGCAGATGAATTGAAGGTTTGATTAGACTTAGTCTCAGTTCCTTTGGCACATCACAAGTTGCATCATGTTCTTTTACTAGGAGGGATACGCTTCTGTGAATATTACAACTAGGTGCACTAATTTGTTGAGAGTTGTAAACTGGTAATTTACTGCTGTCATTCATTTCATACCCTATTGGATACTGGTGAAGTAGGATAAGTGTTTTATTCTTTCTTTTTATTTCTTACTCCTACAATAACAAACTTGTCTCAGATCACATCCTGAAAGTAGCCCATCAGTTGTTTGTTTTTTCTTTCTAGCAGCTTCAGGAACTCACATATTAAAATGTTCCACAGGTTTCAACCCACTGCCTCCATTAACCTTCTTGGAATCCAAATTATCAAATAATTGGCCAGTGGGAATGTCTCTCTTGTGTTTGGCTCCTGATGTATCAGTTGAGGTGGTGAGAATGACTGACCCACACATCTGTCATCGCTAACAGACTGGGCTGCAATTAATCACGTTGGTTCCAGGATTCCAAAAGCAACCAGAGAGGGCAAGCATCACTGGCCAGCAGTCGTGGATTCTCTGTTTGATTTGTATTTGCTTTCATCTCACTAGTCAAAGGAGTCCGAGGGTTAAGTACAGGCTCAGTAATGTTGAGGGCCACCGAAATGTGGAATGTGGGACATTTGTGCAATTTAGTGTATGCCTTTTTTCCTTTTTTTATTACATTATTTTATTTGCCTAGATTCTTAAAAAAAACTTTTGGGCTTTTCCCTAAGATCCAATAATGCTGACAGATTATACTGAGATATTAGCCATTCTTGCTCAGCACGGTTCAGTATGCAGCAAATATGCCATTTTAAGATCCATTTTTTAATTTGGGGGGAGTTTTCTTTACATGTAGAATTCTTTTTCTCTTTATATTACTCTATCTTTTATGTATGCTCTTTCCTATTAAATAATTTATATTATTAAATTTCCTAGTTTTTTTGGTTTTCTTCTGTTTCATGGTCTTATTTCTTGGAACTTACCTGTTTAATTTCTTATGCATTTTTTTAAATTTATGAGTACCTTCCTCAGTTTTTTTAATCTTTCAAGTTCTGGTTTATTTCTTGGTTTTCTAATATAAATTTATTTATTTCATATGTTGTATTTTTTTCCAGTGTCTTATCTCAAATTGAACATGCTTAGGTCATTATTTATATTTTTTGTTTCTCATTTTATTTATTCTTCTAGCAATTTTGTGCACAATTTGGCTTCAACCCTTCGCTGTTGTACATATTTAATTAAAATGTTGTTTAAGCCTTTCAAGCATGGCCTTGTTTAGAAGAACTTTAACATTTTTTTTTCTCTTTGAGATTTTCTCTCCTTCACTTTCACCTGGATCTCTTTTTCCTCTCTAGTTTCTTCATTTTAATGAGTTTTGATCTCATTTGAAAGCCATCTCCCAGGGTACAGCCAAATCTAGAAAAAGTTCCTGAGTCAACCAAATCAGAAAGCTCACAGGAGTTGCTCTGCTCCATCTGTCTGTCTGTAGGAGGCCCCTCACATACCAGATACTGAACCTGTCTGAGGCCTTCTAGTTTAACTTGCCTGATATCCTCTCCAGAATGATTGGCTATTGTCAAGTTCTCCTTCTCTAACATTCCTCATGTACCTCTTTTCCTCTTACCTAGATATGAATACCATGGGCATGTTGGCCTGTGGTTATTGGTTACTTTTGTTTTTCTTTCTATTATTTTGGAGTTCGTGGAACATATCATTGTTTTTGGCTAGTTATTAATGTTTTGCTCTGGTTTAGGAGGTTTGTTATTTTATTAATATATTTTTATAAAATGCTTTGGGTATAATTCACAATCTTTGTATTCCTGTAATTAAGCCATTTACAGATGTGTTCACTTGCTTAATCTTATTTTCCCAACTTACCTCGTTCCCTCTTCTATTCTAAGGTAAAAGTTACTTGAAACTGGCATTTTTCCACTATAATTCTTTAACTCAGCACCAACAAATGCTTTTGGGGGGGCATATTATTTCTAATGTTTAAGAAGACACGAATGTGTTTATTACAGGTACATAATTACAGACTTATCCTTCTTACAGTGTATTTTATTGTGAAGTAGATGCCAAGTTAAAGTTACTTTGGATTATTTATAAAGTAATGTCTGATCTATCTCCCACAGTTTCATGTGCTTGAAAACTTGGTACCCAGAAAATGGAACTATTTTCAGAAGTTGTCAAATTTTCAGGGCTCTAGCTAGCAGAAATGGGTCACTGTGGGCAGGCCTTGAAGATGATACCCACTTCTGGGTCTAACCAAGTTCTTTGCTTAATTTGCCAAGATGTGAACAAGCCGTGTGCAAGTTCCTTCCATCATGAATTGAGTCTCTAGCTTGCACGCTGTCCTCACTATGATGAACAAGGATTTCCTAAAATCATGAGGCAGAATCCCTTAAATTGTTTCTATCAGGGATTCTATCCTAGTGATGAGATAAAGTAACTACTGCAATGTCCCTTTACCATTTGGAAGTAAAGGGAGAGAAAAGTTGGTCTGCCTAGCAGCATCTTTGAAAATTTTTGGTACTATGTTTCATTGTTGGGTAAAATAAGAATTGGTGCATTGTTTTATCTAACCTAGGTCTATAATTAGTTATTTTTAAAGAATATATAAGGAAGAAAAGTAACTCCTCTTACAAGGTAACACCTTAGAATATTCTCTTGTTAAAGTCCCATTAAGTACAACCTGAAAAGCAAATGAAAAATATAGTATAGATAGGATTTTTTCTGGCCCAGGGACATGAGCTGATTTTCCATAGAGGATTTTACTCTTCCCTTTTTTAGGGTTAAGTTTGTAGTAAAGTATGTAAGCGTATTTCCTCATCCTTTTGGAAATCAGTGATAATCATTTGTAATAATAAGCGGGGGGGGGAGGGGATCTACCCGACTTTCATGAACACCAACTTTCAACTAAATAAAATTATGGAATATAACCAATTTTAAAGAATATTAAGTATGTCTCTTTAATGCAAGAGTCAAGTTGCCAAAGTCATGTTTATTCATTTAAAAGTAAGTGACACATTTCTAAATGTACCAGCAGAAAGTGGCCCATGCTGAATTCAAATTAAGTATCGCAAGTCTCATGTTTATAGATATTTTCTTAATTACAGAAATTGCTAGGAACCAGTCTTTGATCTAAAACATGTCAGGCTGCATTGAATTACAATGTTATTTGCTTCACTTCTCAAAATGACAGGTTTGAGCTATAATATAATTTCTTAATAATGTGATGTGGAGTGCCAGATCAAATGGAATATGACTTGTCTGACAAGCAGATACAAAAATAATGCTGGCATACTCTTATCTTGTCAGGAGACCTCAAATGTCTTTCTGAAAATCAAGTTGCCTTTGAGATATCAATATTTATAGTTTTGTATTAAAGAAATTGTTGATAATAAAAGACAAAGGGTCAAAGAATCATTACTAAAATATGATGATAATTTTTCAAGAAGCATATCCTAGGCAAAAATCATTGATATATTTTTACCCAATGAAACAGGAATCAATAACTATTTCCAAATCAGTATTTGTATTTATCACAATGTAATTATGACACTGAGGATTTTTCACACTCAGTTTAGAGGAATGCATGAATGTTTGGAAGAGGAAAGATGTGTAAAAGGGAAGTTAAATTGCTATTATCAAGAGTTGGCTCTCTCCCTCATGTTACTGTCATTTGGCCACCAAGGATAGCAGATATTTATGAACTCAATGACTCTTCTCTCAGTTGCAACAAAGGGGTTGGAGTTTATCCAGAATGGGTGGATGTGCAAACTATAAAAATACTCAAAAAGCTCATTTTCCTTGACATTAAGTAAGGCCTGTGACTCATTGTAAAGTCAAATATATTGGCAAAAAATAACTAAGAAATGATTTGGGTATAAGTTAGGATACATTTATTCACTTTATAGAGTTTATATACGCTCAGTACTCTCTGCCCTTTCTTATGCATATTAAATTTTCCATAGAGCTAGGGCTAAAATCACTGAATTAGAATATGCTCTTTTCTGGCATGTTGTCATAGATTCATTCAATTCCCATGGTGATTTTTTCCTCTATTTCCCTAAAGCAAGACAGTAAGTTAAATACCTCTACTGCCCACTATGGGGGGTGGGGATGAACCCTTGTAGGATGTCATCAAGAACACAGTACTTCTAACTTGATATCTTAGGTTGCTGTCTGTTTGTAAATTTGTACCCTGAAGAGAGGCTTATGATATTCTTTTGTGTCAATGAAAATTTTTTGAATTTTTGTGCATTTCGTGCAAAACATCTTAGTCATCTTTATATTCCTCCCCCATCTGCACCCTCCATAACCCCCCACCAGATTTCATGCGTTGTGTAATATACGTGTTAAGGCCTATCAGGTCAAATTTGTGTACTCAAATGTCCCTCCTGCAAGTTCATCCACTGGAATCTAGGCAGCCTGTTTAGAGTCTCTCTCTGTTAAAGAAGATCTATTCTTCCTCACCCTGCAGTAATCAGCTACCAATAGTTCTTCATGTAAGGTTGGGGTCCATTTTCCCTGATCTATGCTGGCTTATGATATTCTGCCTTTGATAAATGTATTGTCTTCAATGAGAAACATTCAAGATGTTTGCTAAACATTTAAGATATTTGATAAACTTACTTGTATATTTATTTTTTAGATGTTGTTGTTTATAGACAAGGTCTCCTTGTAGCCCCAGCTGGAGTTGAATTTGATATTCTACCAGGTTGGCCTCAATCTCATAGAGATCCACCTGCCTCTGCCTCCTGACTGCTGGGATTAAAGGCATATGCCACCACACCTGACTTGTTAACCTTACTTTTAATGTATGGTTGTTACAGATAAACTCCTCATGTAACAAAGGACCAGGAACACAAAAGTTCACAAATGGCAAAAGCATAGAGATTAAGAGTCTGCAGAATGCTGGTCCTAGGACATGACTCCTATATTAACCTTCACCTACAAAGGGCTTAGGGACCATTGCAGAAGAGGAGACAAAAAGATTGTAAGATTCAGGGAGGAGGTACATGGCCACATGTAAATAGGGTCCTACAAGTTCCTGGGACCCTGTTCATAGGAACCTGCATCAATGGTGACATTATGTATGCTCCAGACCCATACAAACTCAAGCAGACAAAAATCAGCATAGAACTAGGGAAATGGACAGCAGACTCCTATCTTAGATGAAGAAATGTTGGAAAGTGATACTGCTGGATGAGGAAGAGTTGATCTTCCTAAAGAGAGGGATTCTATATAGGCAGAGTAGACTTCAGTAGATGAACCTTCACTGAGGAACATCTGGGTACACTAACGACACAATAGGCCTTAAAACAGATGACAGAATATATGAATTCCAGTGTGTGTGTGGTGGAGGGGCTATGGCAAGGTGCTATTTGGAAGGGGCATAAGATGATTAAGATTGATTGAGATGTTCTGTATAAAATACACAAAAATTCAATAAAAATAATTTAGTATGAGAAGAAATCAGTTAATTATACTATCAAGGAAACTGGAAAATTTCTTTTCTATAAGTCATATTTTATTATACTCAATATAGATTGTTTATTATCCTCCAAAAATTACAAACTCTTCTTCTAGGATTCTGGGAGCATATTACTACAAGTACTTTCAATCTCTCCTGGTTTCTTCCCCTGTTACATCACCACCCTCTATGTAGTTATCAAAACCCTCTTGTGGTGAAATGGCCTGTTTTCATTTCATCGTTTATGTCAATTCACACTAATAATGCATTTCCCCTGTTCCTTCGTTGCTTCATCAAATGCTGTTGGTGGCAAGCATAATTCTGGGAGTGAGTGACAAATTGGGGAACAAATCAAGAATTGTCTGTCACCAAGGTGCTTAAACATTGGAAGACAGAAAAAAGGAATATATAAAAGTTATCAGGGGGCTAGAGAGTTGATTTAGTGGTTAAGAGCACTGGCTGCTCCTGCAGAGGAGCCAGGTTCACTTCCCAACACCCACATTGTGGCTAACAACCATCAGTAACTCCAATTCCAGGGATCCAAGGCTCTTCTCTGGTCTCGGCATTCATTTCATGCATATTGTGCACCTGTGTACATGTAGACATACACATAAGATAAATAATAGCTTTAGAAGTCAGGGATTAGTAACTGCTCTAGTAGAAAAGAAAATAAAATGAGCAGAGAGGATACAGATAGTATTTTAGGTAGATAGCCCACATTATTTTAATCTAGGTTAGTCATTCAGTTTGGAAGTTCAATAGGAATTCCCAGAGGAAGAGACTGTTAGGTGACAATACCAATGAAATTTTAAAATATTTTATTATTTGTATTTTATGTGTATGAGTGTCATGCATGCATGTGTGTAAGTCCATCTGGGTCATACAATGCCCACGGAGGTCAGAAGAAGATGTTGGATCATCTGGAGGGTTGTTAGCCATCATATGGGTACTGGAACTTGAACTCAGATCTTCTCCACGAGCATCTAGTGCTCTTAACTGCTGAGCCATCTCCATATCCCAAAGAACAATAAAATTTTAAAATAAAATTACACATTCATATTTTGAGAAGCTGGTGATGGGGAGAGGAGAGAGTGGTCAAAAATTAGATTTGTATTGTACAGGGCCTTGTGGCCACAGTAAATTCTTGCTTTCACACAAAGTTCTATGGGGATGTTGCCAGAAGAGACATAGTCTTCCTGAGAACATTTTAGAAAGATGTTTCGATTATTATCTATATGTAGAAAGAACAAAATTAAAAGATCAGATAGAATATGGTATCAGTAATGCATGGTGGTTTTATGATGGCTTAAACTAGCATGGGAGCACCAGTGTGATAGAAAGCTCAAATCTGGCGATGTAATTATAATACTTGGCAGAGGACTTGACTTTAATGATGTGTGGAATGGGAGAAAAGATGAAATCGTGATATTTATTTAATATTTCCAATACTTTTGATCCTATGAACCAGATAAATGTAGACGATACATCTTCACATAAAAAAAGTCACTGAGCCAAAAGCAGTATGTAGATTGAAGGAGAGTAAAGAATTTAAAATATATCAAATATGATTCCAGAGATCTTCAAGACTTTCAGACTGAGAAGCACAAACATTAAACAGGATATTGATTAAAGCTTTTCATTATGGAAAGATTTGGGTCTGAAGTTTTAAGATTTGAGTTCTCTCTTGACACCTCATAGATAATGATAGAGGTCAGGTGGTTGCTGTTTTCCGTAGGCTCATATTTTGGAGGCTTGGTGCTTAGCTGGTAGTCCTGTTTTGGGAGATGGTAAACTTAAGATGTGGGGCCTAGATAGAAGAATTAGGTCACTGAGTGGTGCCTTTGAAGAGCACATCTTATTCTTGGCCTGTTCTTCCTGTGTCTCTATTCTTCCTGGCTGCCATGGGGAGAAAAGCTTGCTCTTCCACAAGGTTCCACTGTCATGATACTCTATTTCTCCAAGTCCTATGAAAAACGGAGTTTCAGAGAAAGTTCCTGAAAAAGGGAGGTCGGTGAGACAGGAAGAAAATACATACTCCCTGAGAGACCTGGCAAAGAAAGTTCTCAAAAATGAACGGTCCCAAGGGTTCCCAGAAGGTGAGAAAGATAATTTTGTTTAATTTACCTTTGGATTTGGCAATGTACAGTCACTGACGATCTTGAAAAGATTAGTTTTGATTAATGGGAATCAAAGCCTGCTTGGCACAGGCTCAGAAGAGAGTGATGAGTGATGGAATGAACGTTATGTGAAAAGAGGAAAAGGAGGCAGCAACTGTGGCTTGAAGAAGAAACTGTTGTTAAAGTCTTGATGGCAATCAGAGAGGTGATTCATGCTGTCCATCTAGAACAGTAAGCCCCCAAGGAAAGCTTGTGGTTGATTATGTTCTCACTAGTACATATCCATGGGAAAACAGAGACTGGAAAGTAGAGTAAGAAAGAGCCAAGTGGAAAAGCATCTTGATTGGACTATTTTAGCACTTCTGGGACCCGCTTTCATGAATTAAGGTTTTAAATAAGATTTATGCTCTAGAGATGGTAAGGAGGGACATTTATTTTTGTTGTTTTGATGCATCCTTTTCCTGTAAGTCCTAATCCATTATCATTGACTTGAATTCTGCTTCTGTACTTGACTGTATCAAATTTCAAAGCACACTCTAACCCATAAATGAGCCACAGAACTCAGTATATTACCCAAGGTGCTTTAGAGGATCAGAACCTGTAGGATGCATATGTAGTTATCAGAGGAGATTACTGATCTTGATTTACACAGTCAGAGGCTTGGTAACTCCACAGTGGATCTCTGCAGACTTCAGAGAAAGGGAAACAATAGCTTGGTAGACCAAGATGCTGGGAGGCCCAGAATAAGAGGGATCAATGAGGTGGCCTATGAACATCCATGTTTATTTAAGGCTAAAGAATCTGGAGGCTGATACCTGAGGGCAAGGACAGAAACACAAAGAACATGTACAGGCCGGGGCTGTTGCTAAGTGTTAAGATGTTTGCTTAGCATGGGTAAAATCCCAAGTTCAGCCCCTAGTGTCGCAAAAGCAGACAAAAGACATACCCACTCAAGAACTGATCTTGTAGAAACAAGTCATTCTCCCTTAGCTTCTGTTTGTTACATCCAGGTGCCAGGCTTGTGAACCCCCACAGCATTTTCAGTGGGTGTCCCCTCTCTCAAGTTCACTGACCTTCTTACTACATATCTACAAATGGATCTCAAACTGAGCATGCTTAGAGTGAAGACCAGCATCCCTCTGAAATTTGTAACCTTGCCTGTTATCTTCATGAAGTAATCTCACCATTTCCCCCAAAATGTCAGTTGGTAAACTTGGCTGCTTTGCCTATGTTATTTCCATGTCTGCTATTTACTGAACTACATGTACAGTGTCTCCTGCTTCCTCCTTTACATTTGTGTGGCCAATCCCTTAATTCAGGCCCATGTCAAAGCTTGTAATAGATTCCTGTCTCTGCCTGGTATTGTTTCACACCCTGGTGTTTCATGTTGTTGAATTATTTGTGTCACATGAAGAATGGTACCGTCTCTACCCTCCTCAATTTTCTCAAATACTATTGCTTAAGGTAACTAACTCCCTACAGTTTATTTCAAGGTGTTCAGTCATTTCACTTTACTCTATTTTTGAAGACATATACTTTCCTGGAAAGCTGGGTGGCTAAGGAGTGGAGAAAAGAAATAAGTGATGCCAGCCTAAGACTGAATTTGCTTTTCTTGAAGGACAGAGCATTATCTTGTTAATGTTAAGCATGAGGTAAGAAAGCCAAGCTGGTTGCAATTTTTCTGTCAAAAGTATAATGCATTTCTCCTGAAAACTGATGGAAATCCTACCTAATTATCAAAATCTGTAGTATAGTAAAAGAAATGATCTAATCCAAAAAGAGACTAGTTTTCCTAGACAGAATCTTTAGGAGCTACTACCCCCATAAAAAACTCAGGGATAACAGTAATATTTCAGAAGGAAAAAGAGCTATGGTTAAGATATTCTGTATATTTGATTAACACAAAATTGATGGTGATGATGATGATGATAAAGCATCTAAATTTACTATCTGAATTTATTCTCCCATATATCTATTGTCCTATTGCAAGGTGTGTTGGCTCACATCTACAATCCCAGCACTTATGGAGGCTAAGGCAGGAAGATTGTGAGTTTAGGACCAGCCTTAGCTACACATTAAGTTTAATGCCAATGTGGGCCTTATTCTGAGACTAGGCTATATAGTGGAACCCTGCCCCTCAAAAGCAAACAACAAACAAAGTAATAATAAACATTGCCTATTCTGAGGATCAGTGCCTATCCTGCTCTTTGTATCATGTCCCTTAGTTCTACAGTGTCATTTCTCAATACTTGTTTTTGCTGTCAGTCCTATTCCCTAGGACCTTTTCAGTCTTATTCATGATTAACATTTCTCCTACATTTAACGTATTTAAATGTTCCCGTTTCACAGTGTTTTCCTGCAACACTTTGATTTTATCTTGATTTCTGAATTTATTTTAGGTGTTTCCTTGCTCAGAGGTTAACTGGTTATGTGTCTGGGGTTAACCTGCATTTCTCTAGTCTCATGGCAGCTGTAATAGCACTATCTACAAACAGTTGATTAATTATATTTGTGATGGTAGGATTTAATGGCTAGTACACACAGGAGGACTTTTCACACTAATAGTATACTTCCAGAGAGTTGTATCTTCTAAATGGACTGTAAGGATGTGCTCTCCACTTCTAGGGATTTAGTTTTCTAATTCGATAGATATCACTTAAAGAACATTGTGCAATTAAGAGTTTTACTATATTTGCAATTTGTGTAGCTATTAACAGCATCTAATTCCAGCATTTCTTGAACACCTCCCAAAATCAATACCAATCAGTCTCTCACAATCAATTCCACACCCCATTGTCTATTGTGGAAATTTCACATGAAGGAAATAAGCATTATGTGGCATTTTATGTGTTGCTTCATTTACTTACACTAATTTTAAGGGCTAATAAACACCATACTGTGTATCAGTATGTCCTCCATTCCATTTTCCACGTGATTTATTAATAATATTCCATTTATGGTATACCATATTTTATTCATCCTTTCAAAAAGGTGGTATCATATTTAAAACATTATTGCCTGTCAAAGATTTGTGAAGATCTACTTCATGTTTTAAGTGTTTTACAGTTGCAGAGTTTGCATTTACATTTTTAATTCTTTATGAGTTAATTTTATGTTGAGTATAACTGGGGTGTCCAAGTTTACAATTCTAAATCTGAATATTCAGTTGTTCTGTACCATTTGTTAAAGATACTATTATTTTTCCATTGAATTGTCTTAGCACATTTGTCTAAATCAAAAGAATACAGATGCACAGGGTTATTTCTGATATCTCAGTTCTATTCCACTGCCCTTTATGCATAGAGAAATACAATGCATATACATCTGCTAATATCGATTTTCAGTGTTTTTATTACTAATGTCATGTGTTAAGTTTGGTACAAAGAAATACAATTCCTTAATAATAATCAATTTTCAGACCATAGTGGCTATTTTGCATTTACATGTGAAGTTTAGAATCACTTTATTCCTTTCTGAAAAAAAAAAAAAACTGTTGGGATCAGTTTTGAATTACACTGAAGCTACATTAATTTTGGAAGTGTTATCTCTTTACCACAATTAAACCTTCAAAGTTATAAATAAAAGATATCTATTTATCTTAAGTATTTCGCATGTTTTCAATAATAAATGTAGTTTTATTGTGTAAGACTTTTACTTCCTTGATTAATTTATTCCTAAATATTTCCTTCCACTTGATACTATTGATGATATAATATTTTGTTTGGAATTCCAATTTCACATGTATTAGCGTGTTTTGTGATGTTTTACATGTTTCTTAGGTTCTGTGCAATTTCCTTCATTGGTTTTTGGTTGAGTGCAGTTGGCCTGTGTATATGTTCATACATTCTTTTTTCTGCCTGTTAAATTTATTATTAGGAAACTACCGAGTGTTTCATTCCTTTTATTGTAATCTCTGCTCCAGAATTCTGATTTCATTTCTTTTCATGACTTATATCTCATTAATTTTCTCTTTATTTGTGAAATATACCTTCTAAGTATTTATGTACAATATCTCTTTGCTACTGGGGAAAATCTAAAACGACCAATTTAAAATGTATAACTCTGTCTTCATTCCTACTCTTGCAAAACCTTGAGATGAACCAAAAGAGAGTCCTTAGTGTCATCTTCTATCTTTCCTAAGCGTATAAACAGTTTAGTGCATGTTACTTCTAAATTCCCACTGATATATCAAGATTTTTGCTTCCTTTTCCTAAAGCATCTTTTTCCCCAAACATGTTCATGTTGGTTAGGTTATGGTTCTCTCTAGCCATTACTCACTGCCTTTAAATGTCTGTGACAAACTGTCTAGGGAGGATGTGGAAAAATTAGCAAATGGGGCATAACTGGGCAAAGTAAGTCACTAGAGATAAAATGTTAAGATTACATGGCCCTTGGTTTTGCCATACATGCTCTGCTTCTTGGACTACCATATTTGTGCCACCATAGACTGAGGTGTTCTATTTTTCTTTCCAGAAGAGACTGTATGTATTGCCCTCAAAATAAGAGCCAAAACCAATGACTGCAAAGAGGGAGAGGGTCAGTAATATTTAAAGCTGAGACTCTTAGTAGGTTGACCAGTCTCCAGTGAATGAATCCATACTGACATATTGGGGACACTAATATGACTCTGTAGGCTTTAATATATACATATACAGATATATGAGTACATATATGTACATATAGGGTACATGAAATTGGGTAGTGTTTAGTAAGGAGGTGCAAATAGGGGAAGGAATCTAAATATGAAAAATATTGTATGAAATGTACTAAAAAAATCAACAAAAATTATAAAAATACTCAAAATAAATCTTTATTCCTTCAAGTTGTTTCTTTCAGATATTTTTTACTATAACAATTCAAAAGTAAGCAATGAATAAAATTGGCAGTAAGAATGATGTGCTTGCTATAATTGTATTTGACCATGACAGTTTTAGACTTTTGGAATTGTTCTGTAGAGGAGTTTGGAAGAATTTGGAGATGTAGAAAGGAGAAAACCTAGAATGCTATAAATTCCACACAACAGGAGCTCCTGGTGGAATTTTAAAAGAACAGAATGCTGATAGAAAGGCAGACAGATTTGAGTATACTAATGAGATTTCAGATGGGAACTAAGATTGTTAGGAATGGGACTTAAGATGACTCTTGTTACATTATAGCAAACAATTTGTTTATATTCTATATGTGTCTTAAAATTTGAGTGAGACTCTATTCAAAAGTAATGGACTAATGAACTTGACAAAGGAAAGTTCAGGTTAGCAGAGCATCAGGATTGCATCATGGGTATTTCTTTCTCCTTTTAGTCAGAATCTCAGTGAGAACTGGGAACAGAAAATGGAGATGTGAAGAAATGCACTTTGAAGGAAAGAACTATATTTAAAGTAGTAGTTAGAGGCTGGAAAGATGACTCAGTGGTTCAGAGTATGGCTGCTCTTGCAGAGGACTAAGATTTCGTTTCCAGCACCCAAGTGGTGGCTAACAACCATCTGAAACTCCAGTTCCAGAGGATCGTTCTGCCCTCCATGGGCATTGCACAAGATGGGTGTACTTATATACATGCAGGCAATACACTCATACACATAAAATAATAACAGAATAATAAAATATTGTGATGTTGCAGCAAAGCAAGTATGAACAGTGACTTTAGTTGTCAAAAAGATTAATGCCAATAAAATGAAGCCACATACTTTACATTGGGGCAATAAGAAATCCATCTTAAGGTATTTCTGAAAGTGTTAAGAATCCCCCAGTAACAGCTTGAAAGTATAACACTGAAACCTCATTTGAAAATTTTTCTTTGGAAAAGAAATTACATTGATTGGCCCAGTTGGATAAGTATATCAAAGAAAGCATTTCCTTATTCAGCCAATAAGACACTCACGGGTCACTGAAACTGTGCTCCAAGGGGCCCCAGCTCCTTCTTAAGCTGGTGGCTGAAGTTGGCATATTCCTAATGATGCTGTTTTGAAGGTGTGCAGAATGACTTATATAGATTATTTGGGGTTTGTTTTTAATATTTCTTTGAGAAGCACTTTTGGAGTACAGACCATACATATTTCTTGTTAAATTTCCTCATAATTATTTTATGTCTCTGATGCTATTGCAAATACATACTTATACATTTATTCTGAAGTAATTTCTTGCTAGCTTATGAACATACATTTGGGAATAAAATCAAAGAGTGCAGTCATAAAACGTAACCAGGGTCTGAGGGGCTGGAGCAATGGGAGAACACTGCATAATTAATGTAAAATTTCATTTTTCCATGTGAAATTAATTCTAGACATCTGAAGTACAACTAGTGCTTATAATCAGCAACACTGTGTTAAGCCCTTAGAAGTTTAAGAGTCAATCCTGTTTGTTCTTACCACCAAAAAACAAAACACCAAAGTGATACAAAGCCTTTGGGGATGTATGTATATGTCTATCACCATGTCTTGGTGATAGTTTCCTTGGTATATTCTTTCCATTCTCATGTAATTGTGTACACTAGATATGAGGAGTTCATTTACCTCAATGAGCTCTTTTAATAAATGAAAATGCAATTGACTTTTGTACATCGACCATATGTTCTGCAAACTTGTCAAAATGCTTGTAACTTCAAGTGTTTTAGTGGTAGGGTGCTTAGATTTTCTAACTGCAAATTCTTATTACCTATAAATAAAGGTACTTTATTTTATTTTCATTTTTCTGCGAAGTATGTAATTTGTATTGATCTGATATTATGCTCTCTTTTGAAATGCAAATATTATGACAGGATTGTGATTTGGCAATCCACAGCCAATTAGTTTCCTAAGCATTATGATTGCAAAGCCTGTTCATTATACAAGTGTGTTTGAGGAAAGATGGTGGGAGGGCTAACCCTGGCACTTGACCTGGTTACTGAGCTATATATCCAGGAAGTTAGTGTGGGGCTTGGTTACCTGAGTTGAAATAGAAATATATTCTAGTTCATGGAAGATACCCTTTGTAATAATTACTTTTCTGTTGCTGTGATACAACACCATGACCAAGACAACTTACAGAGGAAGAGTTTACTTGGGTTATAGTTACAAAGGAAGTTCATAGTGGCCTTGAACTCACAGAAAGATACATTTACCTCTGCCTTCTGAGTGCTGAGATTAAAGGTATGGGCCACCACTCCTGGAGGAAAAATACTTCTATAACAAATGCCACATTTAACACTTTTGCAGTGAGAGATAAAAGAGAGTTACATTTTGAATTGTTAACATCCTGAAAACTGTAATGTGCCACATAGTGTCAGTGTGATCAGAATAAAAGGTATAATTAATTGAACATCATTAGGGTTAATTGCAATCTGGATGGTCCAGATGCCATTCTCCATGGTAAATTTCATTTTGAGTATTTTTAAAAGGTAAGCATGTGTTTTAGTCAGTTTGAAGTCTTCCCCCAAAGCATGCCTTTCCAATTGACATCTTTTCTTTATGAACAGGAGTAAAGTGATGTGCTTGACACAGCTAGATGAAACATATCACCATTGTACCTGACAGTCAAGAAATTTAAACTGACAAGGGCTTCTACAAGCATCAAAGAATAAGAGGACTTTGAACTAAGAGTGCAGCCCGTACACACTGGTGTGGCCCTCAGCACAAGGGGAGATTTTTTCCCCCCTCTTTTACACTCTCTTTTCTTTTATCTCCACTTAAGAAATTACTTTTTTTTTTTTAATCTTAGAAATCTTTAAGTATCTAAACTACTAAAATCACATTCAGTAAACTGAAAATGTACATAAAGGCCCATCACACATTATTTTACCATTATTTCTAAGAACTACAAAAGAACTGGAAATTCTCTTTTCTTCAGTGAGAATCAAAAATGCACATAGATTCAGGGTTACCGCATATATTATTTTATCTTGATTTTCTGTACTTAAAGGTAAGTTGATGTTTTTCCCTTAATTTCATGAGAATAAATCCTGTTTCTCCCCACAATCAGCTTTCCATTACTGTGACAAATACCCAGGCTAATTTGAATTTTCATTCTGGTGCAAGGTTTCAGAGTTTTCAGATCACTGTTGCTGTGTCCCATTGCTTTAGGCCTCCACCGAAGCACAAAATCATGATAGGAAGTACATTGTACATCACTACATCAGGCTGGTTACTCTTAGCAAGTAGCTGGGAAGGAGAGAGAGAGAAGAAGAGCAGGAGACTGCAAGAAAGAAGGAGGGAGAGGGGAAAGGGAAGAAAAGAGGAGGAGGATGAGGAGGACGAGGAGGAGGACAAGGAGGAGGAGGAGGAGGAGGAGGGCAGAAGTGGGAGGAAGAGGAGGAGACTGGGATGCCAATATCCCTTCAAGTCTCTCCCCAAAGACTTCTTTTCACTTGACTCCATTCCCTAAATGGACTACCACCCACTGAGATCATACTGGACTTGTGACCAAAATGTCAGCATTTAGTAGTAGTTAAAGATCCAAATCTCAGCATCAATTGAGTTAGTCAGACTCTCTGTCATTGTGATAACTACTGAGAGAAAGTAGCTTAAAGGAGGTAAGTTGTATTTTGGATGATGGTTTCAAGGTTTCAGCCTAGAGTCCTTTGGCTCCTTGTTTCTGAGGCTGCAGTGTGGCCAAACAGCAGAGACAGTGAAGGTCATAGGGGCCAGATGTGCTTGCTCGTTGTAGTCAGGAAACAGAGAGAAACGGGAATGAATTGGGCACAATTTATACCTTTTGAGGACAGGCCCCTCTTTCCTAATTAGGCTTAACTTAATTTCTGCCACCTCAAACATGGCACTAAATGAAAAATCAGTCAAGGAATTAAATCACTGATGAAGTCAGATCCATTATGACCCAAGCACTTCGAAAATCTCCTTCATTAAGCAGCACTGTGTTTGGAACCAAGCTTCAACACATGTTCCTCTTTGGAAAGCACTTCATATCCAAACCACAATACCTCTGTTGCTTACTTCCCAAATACTAGTGCCACTATGTGCACCTCTAGGGTTATTTTACAGCTCAGTCATTGTTTTGGGTCATAGGCCTTATGGCTAGGTAGGATTACTGATTAATTTTCTCCCTTGGCAGTTTGCATATCATCTTTTGGTACTATGAGAGCTAGTCCTCAAGGAGGAGGCTTCCAGATCAATTTGTGCTTGATTCCTCCAAGTCCTATGTCAAAAATGTGGGGTATCTTTAACAATAGGGTCTTACTTCAAAGTTCTGGTACATCTAGCATAACCACTACACCTAAGGCTCAGGGAATGCAGTGGAAGAGGGGATGGAAAGATTGTAAGAACCAGTTAACCAGAATGCCTGCTGCAAGTAGGATCTTCCAAGACGTCAGGGATGCTACATAGACGAAATTTAAAAAATCTGATAGGCTAAACAAGACCTGTAATGACAACACTAGTAGACAAGCTTGATTGGATAGGGGGAATTTGACAAGGCCATACCATGAGACGAAGAGCTACAACCAATCAGTGGCTATTGAAAGGGAAAAATCAGTCTTCTCAAGGAATAAGTCCCTTGATAGGCTCATAAGCTATACAATTCCCAGTGTCAGCTCTAAACACACACACACACACACACACACACACACACACACACACACATACACACATATGTGCAAAGATATATGGATTCAGTATGTGGTCTGTGTGTATGTGTGTTGGTTTATAACAATAATAATTATAGAAAAAGAAGTCACTAATTTAAGTGGAATGGGAAGACAGAAAAAGTGGAGTTGGAAATGATGTCAATTTAGTACTCATGCATGAAATTCTCAAAAATTTTTTTTTTAAATTGTAAGTCAAGGGGCTGGAGAGATATTCAACAGTTATTGCAGAGACCCCGAGTTTAGTTCCCACCACCCACATGGCAGCTAACAACTGCCCATAACTCCAGTTCTGACCTCTGTCGGTATTACACGACAGAAATGTACCTACCTATGTGCAGGCAATATACTTATACATATAAAATTAAAATAATAAATAAAAATATTTATTTAATGTAGGCCAGAAAAATATTTATTTAATGAGGCAGCACAGAGTCACTCATAGCATATACTTTCATACAGAGACAAGTGAGGCTTATTCAAATACTATATAGTTTTAAATCTATCCATGCCAATCATCAAAATAACAAGATAAAAATAATAATTCAGAAGGTAAGGATAAATATTTGATAAATTTCAACGTCTATTCATATGAAAATATGTAGTAATTTGTCAGGATAAGGATCCATTTGAGTTAAATTGTCTGTCAGTATTCTACAACAAAATCTTTGTCAATCAAAGACAATAAAAGATGATCACCTAATTACATTTACTTCTTTTACTGTGGACATTGGCAAATAGTAGTACCATATGTTAAGAGGAAAAATTAAACTGTCATAATAATGTTTATAACATTTGATTGAAGTATATTCATAGAAGAAAAAGGAAAAATTACAGAACATAATTATATTAGCATGTTTGGCATGGTTATTGATTTATAATAAAAATAAAATTAAGTATATTTATACTTATTAACAACAGTGACCATTATTATATTCTTAACAAAATCTTGAACCTGTTTCCCACTATTTGTGGATGAAAGATGATCCAATTCTGCAGGCTTATATGGGGTTACCTAGTTTTTCCCTAAGTTCCACATCATGGGAAGTATAAAAATGAAATATTTACTTATCAAAGTAAGGTAAATAGCCAAGAATATCTTTTACTGGAAGGAGTTAGCACAGAGTCACTCATAGCATATACTTTCGTACAGAGACAAGAACAGAAGGCTTAGAAAGTGTTTTCATGGGCATATCACAAGAATTGGGAAAAAAAGGGAGAAATAGGCAGTCTTCTCCATAATCTATGCTTTCAAAGATCTGATTAAAATAGTCATCCACTGTATGTGTAACTATCATCTGATGCATTCGCCTGGCAATACCATTTGGAAACTATAGAAAAATAATGGATAGTTTATTTCTGTTGTAATACTGAATTAAGACATCAACTATTTGCCTCCCAAAATATCTTCCTTCATGCCAGATGTGTGAGATACAATGTTCAGACCAGATTTAGAAGTTAAGATTTGGAACATGAGTATTTTATCACCCTTAAGCAGTTTCGAGACTGAATGGAAAAGAACCCAAATAACTGACAATTGTTTTGGAATCTTTGCTATACAACTTGGTTTTAGAAACCTAACTATATTTTCTTTTTAAAACAAATTTTTGCCTACCAGTTTATAAACAGAAACTTCTTTATATAATAAAGAATGTGGCTTATATTTCAATTCCACTTCAGGCAATTCTGCTTCCAAAACTTTAGGCAGAAGTAGATAAATTGTTACTTTGGAACCAATGTATACATTCAGGACTCAGTCTTGTGAGATTTGTAAATTTAGGTTACCTCCACTATTGATTCCTCACCCATCTCTTACTATCCAAAAGATTTCAACCCATGTCACAGCCGTTTATCATCTCTTATGAAGTCAGCAACTAGTTTCATTTTTACCTGTTTCATTAACCTGCTTATTTTTTGGTCTCAATTTATCTTTACTTTTAACTGTTGTCAGCATTAAATGTGATTTGCCACATCAGCCAACTTCCAAAGCAAATGCAAATCCTTTGGAATTTCACTTGCAATTTCTAGACTTCCCAGTCCTTTCAAGTCTGCTTTCTCAGCACCATTTGATTTCTTGCCACTAGGGACAAGACTCCTGGATTTTTCTATTGTTTTTAAGGCAGCAGAGAGTAAAACAAGCATTTTTCAATTAAACAGAGTTCTTCAATTATATCGAGAGCACTTATTTCAGTAGTCATAATCCAGATCAATAATCAGAGGGTCCTGTGAACAGAAGTGCACAGAAAAATCCTGCCTCTTACACTGAACCTCCAGCAAGCCTGGCCAACTGATTAACACTTCAATGACTGTCTAGGGTCTGGAATGTTGAAGATCTAGAGCCTGCTAACAGATTATCTCAGGGCATTTTTAGCCCCCTAAATAGCCACTCCTTTCCCACCTTTGTTTCTGAATTAACATCTTGTAACTAATAGAATATATAAACAAAAGAAATAGTTTCTGTCAATCAAGAGGCAACAATGCCATCAGATATCTTTGGAGGTCTGTATCTGAGATGTCTCTTTTGCTGTATGTGCCTATTTACTGTTTCCACCAGTGGATTTGAAACTGTCTTGATTTAGGACTTTTTTTTTTGTTCTGTTAGTATAAAAAGATTCATGAAACCATTATCACATTGGAACATGGAATTTGGGATAATCTGAATCTGTATTCCTGGGCCATGGTCACTCATATTTAGCTCCAGAATAAACTATCTCTTAACCCCTTTGAGAGGAGAGATGTGCTTCTGCATCCGGGACGAATTATACCAATAACTGGAGTTGGGGGTATTTCCAACATAAGAGATATGTACATGTTCCCTTTTTGGCTTTACTTAGAGGATTCCATTACAACATGTAACTTTGGGTTTATTTAGCCTTTAGTTTATGATTACTTGATTTTATTTCTGGAATTAATAATTAGGACTGTATTTCCTTATGGATATCTAAACATTTAATATTCTGTTACCATGTTTAGATTTTTGATAAGATTTATGAATTAATTTTCTAAAAGTTTCTCTGAGTATTGTGATAAAAATTGTTTAACCTCCATCATACATCATAGTTTTATGGATTTATATAGACATACTTTGGACTGTATGATATGACTGGCCAAATCCAAGTCTAAAAAAAAGGCAGAGAGCTTACTGCAATGTGTTTTAAGAAATAATGCCTTACTTACTCTTTGTATTTAATAAGTACAGTATTTCCCAAAGCAAATTAAGATTCTTTTTACACACAAGAACAGGAAGTGGTAGAATAGTGCATATCAAGTAAGCCTAAGTTTTCCATATTTATTTTCTCCTAATATAAAACAGAAGATGAGAATTATGGGATGGTTCAGCAGGTAAAGTGCCTGCCATGAGGACTGGAGGAACAACATCCTCCACACTCCTTCCACAATGTTAATGTCAATGAAACAAGCAAAAGATGAAGACAGCAACTTTGTCCCTTACCTCTTAAGCTAGTAGAGACAGGAGAAGGAAAATCAGCCTGAAAAAAAATCAGACTGAATGAGCTGACCATTCCCGACTTTGCCTCCCTACTCCAGTAGGGAGATACTTCAATTTCAGAACACATAGCCCCTGGCAAAAGACAGCCTACATGTAGATCTGGTTTCTTATCAAATCCCTTATCAGAACTTTGCCCTCTCCTTCCTAAATGTCCCTTAGGGGCAGGACACCACTCTAGAAGGCATGCCTCACCTTCTAAGAGTCCAGGAAGGCAGGGCCCACTCTCTGAGATTTTCTGGGTCAACCTATGAACCCCAGGCCTTGCCCAACCCAGATCACAACCTCCATTTCATGGGAAAGGTGCTGCCTGCATCTGCTGAAGTGGGATTCGATTCCTCCTTCTTTATTCTCAAGTGGCTGTCTATCTGGAGTTCTAACAAGTACGAAGGAGGTGAAAGTAATAAAGAAGTACTAAAGGGTGAAAATGGTGCAAAAAAAAAAAAACAAGATTCTATAATAGAAACCTAGGGCCTATGTTTCACTTGCAATTGGAATAATAAACAGTGTGTATATTCTAGGGTCTCTAGACTCATATGAAAGAACAAAACAAAACAGATTTGTAGAACTGTGCACAACATGTATTAGGAATCTTTGGATGGGAAGATTGATATGCATTATCCAGGCTAAAAGTAGAGCTAAAGGTATATGGAAGTAGACACAGGTAGGGGTAGGGAGAAATAGAGACAGAGAGTTGTAGATAGGGGTGAGTGTTGTCCAGATGTCCTTTATTGCAAATTCATCGCTGGAGTCTGGTCAGGCTACCTAGAATAAGGCATATGCTCCCTTTCCCAGCAGTAACCAGTCTCCAAAAGTTCTTAGTCTAGGTCTGGCCTGCCACCAATTTCTATAGATCCACTCTGGGCTCTTGTCTAATTTGAGTTAGTGTGTGTCCTGTGCTTAATGTCATCGTTGCCACAAGTTACATGTGCAAGCTTCTAGTGGCCTAAAAGCCACTGCTTCCAAGGTAGAAAACTTAAAAAATATACTTTTAGAAGCAAACCACCATTAAGTTAGTAAAACTGAAGTGAAGTTTTCTTCATGCAACATGGTACCTTAAATTATTTTGTGAAATAATCATAGATAGAGGATATACACTCTATGCCCCCATACACACACACACACACACACACACACATATATATATATATATCCACATTTCACAAATAAAAAATGAAATTGAGAAGTTTAAAACACTCGGCAATTTTTCATAAGATATAAAAGATGTGCTTGGAGTGAAATAATTTTTCTCAAGTATCATCAGAAAACTGTGTATGTCAAAGTTTGCACTATTTAGATTAACTTCAGTGACTTCAGAGACAAGGATATTTTATTTCTGAATCATAGAGAGTTTTATTTCCTATGCTTCTAAAACCGAGTTCCCTAAGTTCAGTATTTCATGGTAGAAGGCAAAGCAGTGACTTTTAGTGTGTCAAATATCATTTAAAACATTCTCAACTTTAGTTTCTGAATAAAGACATATGCATGTGCCCATGGTCCTGAATTGTGTGTGGAAAGAAAGAATAAGAGACAGAGCAGATAATACCTGGACACTATGAAGGAAAACAGACAGACGATAGACTTTGAGCAAATATAATGTTAAAAGCAATCATCAACTCAACATTTTTATTGGTGGATAACTGTGGGTTGTTATGCCTGTGTTCCTAAACAGCTTTCTTTTTTTTTTTTTTGAGGCAGAGTCCCCCTGTAGTCCCAGCTGGCCTGAAACTTGCTATGTAGACCAGGCTGACTTGAACTCACAGAGATCTGCCTACTTTGTCTTCTGAGTGCTGGAATTAAAGTCATGTGGTACCGTACCCAACCTGTTCATAAATGCCCTGAAGTAGTGTACAAAGGTACCACCTGTCACAACGTCATCCACTAGGCATGTTATAAAATATGGCCTTCAAGCTAGGTACCAAAACACAACTTTTATGGTTTCCATTCTTTCCCAGAATAAATTTGCATATTGTAGATTTTTTTTTGCTTTATCTACTTGAATTATTATAGTGAATATACATAATAAAAGTTTAGACATTTAACAAGCTATATGTCTTCGAACTTAGAAAAATGGCTGAAGGTATTATAGAACTACTGGACAAAATATTTCAGTGGTTCTAGGTATCTAGTCAGAACCTTTAAAGTGTAACATATGATGCACGTATTGAAGGGCACACATGCAATGCATATATTGATTGCATTTTTAATGCATGCTTTCTGCCTCAAGGACATTTGTTTCTAGTAGAATAATGATTTTGATATATTTGATAAGTTTAGTGCTATTTACTCCCAGTGTATGTAAAAAAAGTCATGACAGATATTTTATATTTATGTGCACATTTATAGAATTCTATAAACATAGGAGAAAGTATTAGAAAATTGATATTTTAAAGTGAGCACATAGTTTTCCTACACTGTAGAGAATATATTAAATTTTCAATTACCTATAAACTAGTGAAGCATCTTAGATATTTTAAATTTTTATTCCTTAGGAACCTGCTGTAAAACTCTGTTCAGAGAAGCTATTGTCAAACTAAAAGCCAGACAACTTAAAAATGAAATCTATTGAAATAGAATATTCCAAGTTTATATACTGTAACAACCAAAAGAGGACTGTGGAAGATGTAGTTCGGCCATCCAGGGGGTGAAGCAGATCTTGAATAATGCAGAATAGAAGTCACTAGTGGAGACCAAATGTTGAAAAAGAATAATGCTCAAGATCAAAACTTTGGTGCAGTAGAAGAAACATTACTGTGTCTCCTGAGTTACAGAATCGTCTGAAAGAATGTTAGAGATAAGAGTGAAGACGTTAGCTTAAGATGAGCATTGACAAATCTGGCCATTTGAAAGCAGTAGAATTAGAAGAAAGATGGGAACAAACAGTGAACCGACTTGTTTTTGTCATGATGGGAGGAACCCAGGACCTTGTACCTGGCTGGCAAGTATTCTACCACTGAGCTAAATAACCATCCCAGAAAAGTTCTTAGATATAAGAAGCACAGTTATCTAACTAGATTCATTAGAAGTTCTCAGGAGGGCAAGAAAAAGAGTCAACTTGCTCTAGTTTGCTTTTAGTTCTTGTGATAAAAACACTGACCAAAACCAACTTGGGAAGGAAAGGGTTTATTTGGCTCATATGTCCCACATCATAGCTCATCACTGAAGAAGCCTAAGGTAGGATCTCAGACCAGGAACCTGGAGCAGGGGCTGAAGCATAGGTCACAGAGGAATGCTGCTTACAGACTGGTTTCCTGACCCTTACTCAGCTGTTTATATAATACAGAGCAACCTGCCCCAGAGGCATCACCCATAGGGAGCTGGGCCCTCACACCTCATTCATCAATGAAGAAAATACCTGACAGACATGGCCACAGGCCAGTCGAATGGAGGAAATTCCCCCAATTGAGGGTCCCTCAACCCAGGTGTGTTAAATTGACAACTAAAACTATCCAGCACACAACTAAATCATATGAATTGATAAAAATATCAATAAAATTTCATGTGCATAACCACTGAATAAAGTTGATACTAATAATACATTTGACATGCTTGAAAACTAAGGCAGAAAATTACACAGGCTGTTAGGGAGCAAATATATTAAATAATTATGTTGAACAACATGGTTAATAATGTTGGCTTTTTAGCTAACTCTGAACAAATCTTTTTCTAATATGTCTTTCAACAAATGTGAGGTGCCTTGTGCTCCTAAGAAATAAGAATGAATATCTAGTCCCAGATATTACAGTGGGTTTATTGATATTAATGAACTGAACAGAAATAGAGTTCATTTGACCTCCCATTTTGCTACAGAGCAGGATAGACAATCTATTTAAAACTATATGATGATTGAGTGGTTATAGTACAGAAAATTGGTTAGGAACTACTTCAACATGGAAAATGAAAATCTCATTATCTTAATTTTCTACCAAGAGGTCTTTTGGAACCTTTTAACCAGCACTGAGTTACGGTGATGGCAAAAGTTAATTGAGGATTGGGTGAGAATTCTGACCTGACTCTCTCAAGCAGCTAGCAAGGTTATTGAATTCAGTGTTGAATTCAAAGCTTTTGTAGAGCTTGCAAGAACAAGGATAATTATAGGCTTAAAATCGGAAGCATCTCCTGAGCCTTTCTAAAGACCATCACTTGTCTTTCAGTGAACTTCAGGGCTTGACTTTTGTGAATACTTGAAGAGTTTCTATGTTTACTTTGGTATAGATTGTGCTATGGCTCTGTCTGATAAGGAAATCATTTATTTTCATTTTTCTTCATGTGATTATAAAGACCACAAGCGCAAACCACCCCATTTCTCTCTAAAACCAAAATTTTACTCAGCATTTCACCTGCAACCAACATGAACATGATTGATTATTTTTCTTTCTTCCACATTTTCCTTCTCTTGCCTGTAAAATGATGTGAAGCTAGATCACAGAACAGGTTTAAATTTGAATTATGTGAGGGTAAACATTCTTATTTGCCTGACTGGAATCTCTGGTATTAGATTTATTAACTTTCTACATAATATGGAGAAGTGAGAGATTAAGATGAGGCTTTCGGGTGATTCACACAGCCTGTGTGCAGTTCTACACTGTAAATGTGATTTCTATAACTCACTGGGAATGTGTAAAAGAGAATGATTTTCTTTAAAAGTTGACTAAAGAGGGCTAAAGTAAAACCGCAAAGAATTTTCCATAGAAGATACTCATTAGAGTTTACTTAAGGACATTCTGAAAGAATCATCCTAAATAAGAAATCTCAGTGGTTCACTGTCTGGGTTATGCTGTAGGAGACTGAGTAACACCTGTGTGTACAAAACATATATTTATTTTATGAGAAACTTATCATTGAATTTATTATCTTTGATCTGTATCACCGATGCAATTGAAAGGATTTACTGCAAATAATAAGAAAAAGAATTTGTTTCATCTCTAGCTTATTAGATTTTAAATCAATAACTTGGGCAGGAAATAAGCATGTACATACATGTTCATATATAACTATATACAGATATTCCAGGTCTAAAGAATATCCCAAATTCTTAATAATTTCAAAACTCTAGAAGTGATCACTCTCAAAAAAATCTGTCAAGCTCCCCCACTTCCCCCCTGCTCTGGAACCTTCGGAGATTTGTCTAAGGATCCAGTGAGGACCTTGGAGCCAGGACATTGGTGTCAGGCTCAGGACTCTACCAGAAGAGCCGTCCTCGTGTGCACTCCCTTTTCTCTCATGCTGTAGTATCAGGCAGGCCTCATTAATGTCCTCTCCTTTCTCTCTGCTCATCTTCGCCTTTTGTAATCTTTAACAATATTCTCCATATTTTTAATGAATTTTCCTTTCCATTTCTAAGTAAAAAGTCCAATTAATATTTTACATCTGGAAATTGGAGCTAGCACGGCACGCAATAGCTAACAACATGGACAATAAAAGAAGTCTTCAAGTCTCTTAGAAATTATAGCTACTGAAGGTTGAATTCATGGCATAGCACCATAGAATTCTCCTGAATTAAATTCCTTCCCCCCCACTTTTTATTTTTATATAACTTATAGTGTATTTGCACATCACTGCCTATATATCACCGCTTTAGAAGACTTTTCTTAGCACTTCATTGACATAGACCAAAACTTATTAAACCAAGTGTAATTTTTTTCCAACTAGCCTGGGAGATGGCTCAGTGGATAAAACACTTGCATGACACTCATGAGGAGGAAGATTCTATCTCCAGAAATCATACTGAAAAAAGCTAGACAGGGCCCACCTTGAGCAGAGGCCCCTTGCTAGCTGCTACCACCAGAAAGCTCCTGAGGACCAGTGTGATTAGTCAGATCTCCCCACCCCCCAACTCGGTCACTGTCCCCCTGACTTGGAAGCAGACCCATTCATGCTGTTCCAAGTGCTCACATCCATGCAGCCTAACAGGTCAGAACATCTACTGAATATTCTACCCAAGCAAAAGAATTAACATTCTACTCAGCAGCCTGAGTAGACCACATAATGGAACACAAAACAAATCTTAACAAATACAAAAAAATTCAAATAAGTTCATGTATTCCATCAAACCACAACACATTCCTGAATAATGAATGGTTAAAAGAAAAAGATCAAGAAAGAAATAAAAGTACTCTTGTAACTAAATCAAAATGATAATATGATACAACAAAACATCTGGGACACATTAAAAGCCATCCTAAGAGGGAAGTTTATAGTTCTAAGTGCCTATATTAAAAAGTTAGAAAAAGTACAAATAAATGATTGCATGGTATAACTCAATAATCTGGAAGAGCAAGAACAAATCAAACGTAAACACAATGGAGAAGAAATAACAAAAATTAGAGCAGGAATGAATGAAATAGAACCAAAGAAAATAATACAAAGAATCAAAATCTAGTTCTTTGAAAAGATAATCAAGATAGATTCTTACCCAGACTAACTTAAAGAAAGTAAATCCAAATAAAATCAGAGACAAAAGGGAAAACATCAAAAGAGACACCAAAAGATCTTGAACTCTGTTAAGTGAATACTTTAAAAACTTATAGTCTATTAAATTAGAAAATTTAAAGAAGAGATGAAAAAAATTCCTCATTTATTAGAAACATGAAAGTTAAACCAAGAACAAATCAATAATTTAAACCAATAACAAACAAGAAAATTGAAATAGTAATACAAAGCCTCCTCACCAAAAAAAAACCCATGCCCGCATGGACTCAGCCAAATTTTAGCATACCTTCAAAGAAGATCTACAACCAATACTGTGTGAATTACTAAAAAATATAGAAACACAGAATTGCCAAGCTCTTCCTATGAAGTCAATATTACTCTAATACCCAAACCAGATAAAGATACAACAGTAAAAGAAGCTATAGTCCCACATTCCTAATGGTCACTGATGTAAAATTTCTCAATAAAATATTTTCAAATCATACACAGACGCATATTAAGAAAATAATCCACCATGATCAAGTTGGCTTTGTTTCAGAGATTCAGGGATGGTTCAATATATATGTCAATAAATATAAAAAATGATATAAATATTAAAAATAAAAATCATATGATCATCTCAATAGATGCAAAAAAGGCATTTGAAAAACTCCAACATACATTCTTGGCAAAAGTCTTAGAGATAATGGGACTGGCGGGAACATACTTCAATATAATTAGGCTATATATCACAAGCCCACAGCCAACATTATTCTAAATGCAAAAATTTGAAAAATCCTTATTAAAAACAGAAACCAGACAAGGCTGTTCACTATCTCCTCTTCTCTTCGATGGAATGTTCAAATTTCTAGCTACAGTAATAAGAGAATAGAAAGAAATTAAAAGGATAGCAATTGTAAAAGAAGTCAAATTGCTCTTGCTTGAAGAGGACATGATATGATTATATATATTCCACAAGAAACTTTTTAGAAATGATCGTCACTTTCAGTAAAGTCACATTATACAAAATCAGTTTACAAAAATTTCTAGCCTTTCTTTTTTCTTAAATATTTTTATTGAGTTTTGAGCATTTCATACAATTGCTCTTAATCAAATTTAGATCCCTTCCCCTATCTATATTCTTCCCCCCAGCCTCCCCCTCCCACCAGACCGCACGCATTCCATCATATACGTTAAGTCCTCTCTGGTCAAACATTTGTATCCAGATATCCTTTGGTGTAAGTTCATCCACTGGAGTTTAGTCAGCCTATCCCAGAGATCGTAAAGAGGATCTACCATCCCTCATCCAGCAGTAATCCGTAGCCAACAGCTCCCAGGTGAAGGCTGGGACCTGCGGCTCAATTTCCTCCCTCCACGTTGGACCCTTGTGTGACTGAGTTGGCATGGATCTTGAGCACGATGCCACCATTGCCACAATTTCACACGAGTATAAGTTTCTAGTGTCCCGAAAGCCTCTGTTTCCTTGTGCTCTTGGAACAGCTCTGACTTTTACAGTCTTTCCACCCCATGTTCTACAACGGTCTCTGAGCTGTGGGTGGGTAAAGTTCAATATAGGAGTCCTATCCAGGGACACACACTCTGTAGTCTCTTACTCTCTTAAACATAGCCAATTGTGGACTTCTGTGTGCTTCACACTATTTTGTATGAGGAAGTTTTGCTAGTAAGAGTTGAGGGATGCACTAATATTCTCTCTGCCCCCTGTTCCACTCTGTTCTGTGAGCCTTAAGTGTAGAGGTTCCACTGTAGATGTATCATTTAAGTCTGGGATCTCTCAGTAATACGTTCTCTGTGTGCGGCCAGCTGTGGAACTGTGTAATAGCCTCCAGCTGTTGCAGAAAGAAAATCTTTGATGAGTGGTATATGGAACACTTGTTTGTAATTATAAGGGTCCATGTTTAGCATATAATAAGAAATTTCATTTGTTCTAGTCTTCCTATATACAAATAAGATGCTATCAAAGAGAAGAGTTCAAGCAAATACTTTTAATCACAATACACTAAAAACAAAACAAAACAAAAAAAAAAACCTAGGAAAAAAACTAAAGATGTTAAGCTCCATTCAATTAAAACATTAAATCTTTGAAGAAAAAGATTGCAGAATACCCAAGGAGATGGAAAGAATTCCCATATGCATTGATTGATAGAATTAATATTGCAAAAAAATCAAACCAATTTATAGATTGCAATGCAATATAAATTCAATTTATAGATTCAATACAATGCCAATCAAAATGCCCATAACATTCTGTACTAAATTAGAAAAATTAATTTTAAAATCCATATAGAATCACAGAAGACCCTGAATATCCAAAGCAATCCTGGGCACAAACAGCAATGCTGGGAAGATTACCGTACTATATTTAAACCATATTTCAAAGCTATAGTTATACCAACAGCATGGTACTGTCACAAAAAGAGGTAGGTTAATGGAACACCTGTTATTTAACAAAGGTGCTAAGAATGTAAACTGAAGTGAAGACAGCATCTTCAACAAATGGTGCTGGGAAAACTGAATCTCCACCTACAGGAGAATAAAATTGGACCCAAATCTCTCACTCTGCACACAAATCAACTCCAAATGAATCAAAGATACCATCATGAAGTCTGAGATGCTAAAAATGTTAGATGATGACATCGGCAGTGCAGGGACAGACTTTCTAAATTGGACTTCAGTTGCTCGGGAATTGAGAAGCAATTGATAACTTTTAAACTAAAAAGCTTCTGTAGAGCAAAAGAAACAATCAACTGAGTGAAAAAGAAACTCACAAAGTAGGAGAAAATTATTCATCAGCTCTTCATCTGACAGAGGATTAATATCCAGAATATACAAAGAATTAAAAGGAAAAAAGTGTCACGAAAACAAATGGCCCAGTTAAAAAAAATGTCTGTGGATGTCCAAAGAACTGTCAAATAAAGACATAAATTGGCTACAAAATACTTTTAAATGTACTCAATGTCCTGAGTAATTATGGATATGCAAATGCAAATCAAAACTGCTTTAAGATTTCACACACTTGCAAAGGACACACACACTCGTGTACAACACACACATGTAGTTACAAAATTTTTTAAAATAAATAAATATAAAAGATGTTCAACTATGAAAACATGAAGTCATGCTGGGTGTGATGCATGCCTTTTCTCCCAGCACTGGAAGGCAGAGGCAGGGGGAGCTCTGTGAGATAGAGGCCAGCCTGGGTTACAGGAAAACCTTTTCTCAAAAAGACTAAAAAATTAAGTTGTTGCTATTGATGGCAGCTATTAATTAACTTTCATCTTAAAGATTGAAAGGGCCAACCATTAAACTTTGATATTGAAGCATATAGGGCATATTTTTTTTTTCAAATGATACTCCCAAAGTGTCTCCAATTTGTTGCAAGCACACTATTCCAGAAAGAGACACTGTCTTTCCCCAGTGTCAGAATTTATTGAATAACAATAGGTTCACAGGGTACAGCAGTTTCAATGACAGCAATTTGCCAGAGAAGTCATCATGCCTTTGTAATCTGACTAATGCGAATGCAAGATCTTTTATTCCAGTCCTGATTACTAACATTAACTCATATCATACAGCACATAGTAACTCTATCATCTGTTTAGCTATCATCTATCATCTATCTATATCTAGTTTACAGAATGAGTACTAAAGAGTGTAGAGCAGAGTTCAAGAGGTGTCAGACGTAGGCTGAGAGAATGTAAGTTGAGTCTGTATTGACAAGAGACAAGACTATAAACTCAGACCATTCTCAGAGAAGAACCTGTTGCTCTGTAGGTCAGGCACCTGGAGAATCAGGTTTGAGAGCGAAGATATAATCAACTACAGAGGACAGATCTGATCACAGCAGAAAACGAGAAGTTCCAGTCCACTCAGGACTGTGCAGATGTACAGGAACATGGTAGTTGGTAAGTCTAGTCATCAGTGGGTACCAAACGGAGCAGAATATCCTTTGAAAATACCTGTGCCTATTCTTTAAGAAGACACTCCACAAAGAGATACATACATTTAATGATACATTTTCCTTATCTATTAGGATACTTAAAGATATTACATGCCCATGTAATTCTATACAAACAAAAAAATTCTATATAAAAGCTGGGATATTTTAAAAAATTCTTCTTATATTAACTCTGATAGCCAGTATGTGTTTGATATATATACAATATTTCAATTCAGACTGAGTTTCTATTCAATATACTTGATTCATATACAAGTTTGATTAAAATTGTAGCTACAATGTTGTAGTCATCCACTCACATTGTTAGAATCATGTATCTAAGTTTCACAATAACAGAATCAAGTATCATTTTTAAATTTAAACTTGATTTTTTCAAATTAAGTAAAATTAAGTTTTCAGTCACCGTAGTCACATTTTAAGGGCTTGACAGCTATGTATGGCTAGTGACTGTGGCATTCCATGACGTGAATATAGAATTCTTAGTCTGATCAGCTTCCTGTGTGAACTAGGTCCCCGTAAACTGTGTGACCTGATATACTGAATTTCTCTGTCACTTTACCCATCTCAGCACTCTCTTTCTGGAACCCAGCAGTTCCCCATGTCCTGGGTCCCAGGTGTTCTGTTTGTCTAGAGTGCTATTTAGTCAAATATCTTTATGTGTTGTTACTATTTCTTTGCTTATATGCCCCCTTTTCAGGAAGAGCTTTTCTTTTTTAAATAAACATTGTTTATTAATTCTCTGAGAATTTCATATGTGTTTTGATCATATTCAAACCCTCTCCCCTATCTCCTCTCAGACCATTATTACCCATTTTTCAGTTATCCTTATATGCTTGGCTTTTCTCAAAATGCTGCTTTACTCTGCCTATACTAGAATGTAAGCACTATGAAGGTGGGGTGTAAAGTGACTGGCCTGCCAAACAGAAGATGCTCAACAGAAAAGGTCACTTACAGCTCCTAATTATTTCTACATTCTGTATGTATATGTATGCATGCCTAGCATGCTCCTTCCTCCTCCTTTTTCTTTTCACCATGATTATTCATCTATTTACCAATTTCCCCTCTCTAATTCTTACCTGTGCCCTATTAGGTATCTATCAAACTCTAATTTTCAATGATGGTTCAGTGGGTGAGAAAATTCCCCTTTAAATATGTACTTAGATATTCACATTAAGTATGTATAGGAATTTAATCTTTTGCCAAGGACTATTCGGGACTAGGAGTAAACAATGGTATGGTCCACAAATAAACTTCACCATATGAGTGAAGATAAGTAATATAAACAATGAATTATCTCTCATTTCTTGTGTTCCACAAAAAAAAAATCAGTTTTCCCAAAACAGAGCTTATCTATGACTCTGAAAACAGATAGTAATTACAGTCTCATGCATATATGTATTATAGAACTGTTTGCATAATGAATATTTGCCTCTGAAGAGATCATAAGCTATGAAAATTACATCAACATTATTAAAATAGGAATCAAATAATCAATAGGCCTATCATCAATTAACCAATTGAAAAACTTGGATATCATTTGTAAATATTTCTTATAAACACTGGTGATTTCATATAAGACATATTATAATAAAGTCCCCATAATTATGGAAAGAGCAATCATCCACAGACAGCTCACCTCTCTTTAAGCATTTCTCCAATAATCTTAATTATGATGTGCTTTTATGCAGATACATTATTCAGAAACTAATAAAAGTGAAGTTTTAATGAATAATTTTACAAATGCTACTATCCAGTAGAAACATATATTCCAACACTTGTGATGTTGCAAACTAACTGCGTTTGACAGAGCTTTCTCATTTGCCCGATTTCTTAATATCACCTGCAGTGAACAGGGTAATGCCTTCCTAGAGCTTCCACTGCCTTTGTTATTTCAGGATGGGGTTTTCTAATGCTTTCTAATTAAATCTCTATTTGAAGACTCTCAAGGGAGTCAGGTTGTAAAGCTGCTCATTTGTAGTGAAATTGAGCATATGGAATGTGGAATGCTGAACTTGTGTCCCTGGAATAGCTCACTATCTGAATCTGAGATAGCTAAACCCCATTTCAGCATAGCTCAGGGATAACCAGATGAAATAGAAAACTAGAAGAGCTTCGGGAGCTGGTAGCTTGCTTTATGGACCTTGGCATTACTCCATTGATTTTTCATGTACTCTTTCTACATTTCTCTGTGAGAAAAACTTTGGGTATTCCTTCAAGTCCTCTAGAAATTCCATTTTTTTCCCTAAGAAAATATTTGCAATTTATAAAATCAGTTGGCTGTTTCTTACCACAGCATAGGAAAGCCTTTTACTTATCGATATTGTTTAGTGCTTTACAAGGATAATAGATCTTTTATTTATTTATAAGAGTTACAGACATCAGACTCATTTACATCTTCTCCATTTTATTTATCTTTCTTCACCTGATCATTCATCAAATACTTTACATTTTATCCTCAGTACACAAAGGAGAAAGAATAAAGTTTCTCTAAAGATGACTGCATCCTAATCCTGACCATTTGACTTTGGACAGACTCTGTGAGCTTTTGTGATTCATGTTCTTCATGAGTAAACAAATTATAGAAGTCACACCTAATTTTTAAAGTTTCTGGATTAACAAGATGCATGTGCATACATGGAAGAGTGCTTGACAGAAACTGAAGTTTAGAATGGAAGTTAGTGACTGTGTCAAGGTGTCTCATAAGTTAGAAACCTAGAGTTTTGACTCTATTTAAGTTTCCATATTTATTTGAGTGATTTTATTTCTATTTAATGAACATGGATTTCTTTTCTAAGCTTGAATTAACTTTCCATATAAATCTGCATATTTAAATCTATCTATCTATCTATCTATCTATATCTATCTATATATATATATATATAAAACAACTTGTTAACATCTGTTACACAATAGATAGGATTTTGAGAACATTTCAAAAATATAATTATGACCCTACATTCTTTAAAGTGAAGGACAGTGAATTCCCTTAAATGTGATTTCAAAGGGGAAATGTCATGAGAGAATCTACTGTTCATCCCCAAGCTTATTTTTTCTCTATAGCATAACATCATGAAGAAGATGAAGAAATCTGTATCTGATATTTGAAAAATAAATTGTGTAAGAACCAAATGAATATATTTGAGTATTTTTGTCTGTGTGTATGTAAGGGCCCCTATGGATGCAATGCATGAAGGGGTCAGAATAAGGCATGTCTTGGAAATGGAGGACAGAAGATTTTTAGTTGTCCTGTATATACTGGGGACCAAATTTAGAATCTCTGCAGAGTATCCAGTTATCTTCACTGCTGAACCACCTTTCCAGCTCCTAAAAGTGAAGCAGGACATGAACTCTTGTCACTTTGGTTGACATGTCTAAGCATTTAATGACTGAGCTCTCTCCTGCACAAATTTGTTCTTAATTAGCACATTTTAACTTGCTTTTGTCAACTTTCATTTGGACAAATTTGTAAAAACTATCACACATTTACAAAAGAAGAATTAATGCTAATGTAAGAGCCAGCAGGCCTAGAGCTGTGAAGTAAGTCACACTCCTAATAATTTGTTCATTTATTTGGAAAATTCTTAATGCTCAGGATGGACCAGGAACTGTCCTTACATTTTGGGAATGAAAACAACAACAACCCCCCCCCCCAAAAAAAAAAAAACACCGAGACAAATAGGCCCAAAGGGATTGTACTACTATTGTTTTGTTAAATTGGCATGTTGTCAAATTGCCTTCTAAATATTTATATTAATACACATAGATCAGTGCTTCTCTCAGTCTTAGTTAGGGAAGCTTCTGTTTACAGTAGATGGCACTTAATGCAGAAATTCAGAACTCATCAAAGTGCTGACAATGAGCCCGTGTTGAGTGCTCAGCAGTAAATGGGATATCCACATCACCACTCCAAGACTCAGACAGTAACTGAAGAAAGGTAGAGAGGAGTGCTTTAAAATATCTATAGACATGACATAACTGTTGGACTCATGAACCTCCAGCATCAATATTTGCCTGAACAAGAAATGAAAAAGGGAAGATGGCTTATTGATAAGGAGTACTGGCTTCTATTGATAACTGGCTACTCTGCAGAGGATCCTGATTCCATCCTCAGCATCCACATGGTGGCTATAACTGTCTGTAACCTCGGTTCTATTAGGATCCGATGCCCTCTTCTGACCTCCGCAGGTATTGCAAGACATGGGTGCACTTATACACGTTGGCAATAAACTCATACACATAAAATAAAAATAAAATTGAAAAATAGAAATGCAAACGGTGGGGTTGTCAATACACAATCGTGGATTGGGAAGTGTCTCCTGACCATCATCATCCTTGAGGAACTGCTGGTAACTAATAGTTTCTGAGTGACAGGAAAAAATTAAAAGACCCATGGAATGAAGAAATGCCAACTATATGTGTGGTGCAGAAATAAAGGTAAATAAATACATTGCTGCATAATGTCACTTAGACATACCTGCTATGCGTGATTACTAGGTTGATACTGATAAACGATTCAGTCCTTGTAGCTAGAATTTGGATTTTGGCTGATCCCCCTATTTTGGGGTGAGTCCCAGTCCTACTCTACTGCTTCAGAGTTCACATCTTCTCTGTTAACCAGTAAGAATCACCCCATCTGGTTTCTATCTTGTTTCTATCAGTTCGCCTTGGGCCTTGGCCACTTCAAACTAAGGTTGTCTGAGAACATCTAACAAGCTTGGTGAGTTAAGCAGATTCAGCTCTACCAGTTCACTATTCCCCTGCTTTGAGACCAGCCCCAATCCTGTTGCTCCAGGCCTTGTACCATCTCTGCTTGACTGCTTAGAAGCTGTCCAGTTGATCCCCGTAACTCAGACTTATCACCCTTGCTGCAGAGCTCCAGACTAGCCTGCTTGGAGTCATCTGATTCCCCCAATAAAAAAGAGAGAGAGAGAGGAGAGCGAGAGTGAGAGCAAGAGAGGAAGAGGGAGAGAGAAGAATAAGGGCTGGAGAGATGGATCAGTGGTTAAGAACACTCTTGTAGAGGACCCCAGGTTCAATCCCCAGCACACTCATGGCTGCTAACAACTGTCCATAACTCCAGTTCCAGGGGACTCCAACACTGTCTTCTGACCTCTGCAGGCATTGCACAACACAGGTACACTTACACACATGCTGGCAATGTACTCACACACAAAAAATAAAATAAAAATTTAAGAATTTAAAAATTCAAAAGAGAGAACGAAAGCACAGACCGATTACTATTTATATATTATAAGAAAGTAACCAAACAACATCAACAATATAAACAAAATAAAACTTTAACTCAACAAAGACAGGCTTGTGTTTCATATCAGACACACAACCAACAAAAGAAATCCATATGGTCAGACCATGAGAAAACACAAATATTATGAAAAACAATATGTCCCCACCAAATCCCACCAGTCTTATATAAGTATTCTACAAAGAGAACTACAAAGAGAAACCCCAGGACACAGAATTTAAAAGAATAATCATAAACGTGATTCAAGAATTCAAGGACTTTAAATAACCCACAAACAATGTAAAAAACTCAAAGAGGATACAGATAAACTCCTGGCTGAAGCTTAGGAAAGTTCAAATATACAGCTGAATGAAATGAGAAAAAAATTCAGAATTTGAAAGGGAATTCAAAATATAGATAGAAATATTGAAGAAAACTCAGGCTGAACTGAAGATAGAACTGAAAAACTCAATAAGGCAATTCAAAATAGCAGGAAGAAGCCTGACCAACAGAATGCATGAAATGTAGATCAGAATATGAAAATTCCACCTTATAAAGTTGAATAATTGGGCCATTTAAGCAAAGAATATGAAAAAAAGACAGGAATAGAAAATGTGGAACACCATGAAAAGACCAAATTTACACATCATTAACATAGAGGAAGTAGGAGACTCTTGGGTTAATAGCATTAACCAGCTTTTCAACAGTGTTATGGATGAAAATTTCCCCTAATTATTGAAAGACATAACCATACAAATGTAGGAAGCACACAAAGTACCAAATAGACAGGATCAAAACAGAAACTCCTCATGGGCTATCATAGTAAACATATTAAATATACAAGACAAAGAAGAGAATGAAAAGTATAAGATAAAAACAATGAGTTATTTATAAAGAAACACTCATGAGAATTGCAGCTGACATTTCAATGTAAACTACAAAAGCCAGAAGAGCCTGCAGCAAAATATTCCAAGTTCTAAATGATCATAGACGCCAACCCCAAATTCTTTACTCAGAAAAGCTATCTATCATACTTCAAGGAGAAAGAAAAAAAATCCATGATATGACATGATATGAATAGACTGAAAGAATTTGTTTCCAAAAATCCATCCATTCAGAGAATACTGGAAGCAATGTGGAAAACTGACAAAGTAATGTCCATACCAGAAAATTATAGAACTAAGATAAATGAAGGTATAATTATGGAAATACAAATAGGACAAAGAAAAAAACAAAAAATAAAATAACACTAAGCGGTACACATATTTCAATAACTTTAAAAATCAATGACCTCTACTCCCCAAACATGGAGATAATCATTATCATGATCAAGTAGGTTTTATTCCAGGGACACAGGGATGGTTCAATATACATAAATCAATAATCATAATAAATCATGTAAATGGACTTAAATCGCATCATCATCTCAATAAACACAGAAAATGCCTTTGATATAATCCAACATGCATTCATGATAAAAATCCTAGAAAGAATTGGACTGGAGGGAACATACCTTAACATAATTAAGACTATATAGTATAAATCTACAGCTCACATTATTCTAAATAGAGAAACTTGAAGCATTCCATTTAAAATCAGGAACCATATAAAGGCTGTCCTGTATCTCTACTCCTTTTCAATAGAGTGGTTGAAACTCATGCTAGAGCAGTAAGATAAGAGAAGGAAATTAAAATGGTGCTAATTGTAAAAGAAGTCAAATTATCCTTATTTGCATATAATGTTATATGATATTATACATAAAAGATCCCCCAAATGATCAGCACTTTCAACAAACTGGCAGGATACCAAAGACAGTTTATAAATCAGTATCCGTTCTATATATACATCAATAACAAGCAATCAGGTAAGAGTTTATGGAAACACTCCTATTCACAAAGGCCTCAGAAATTTTGGAATAAACCTAACCAAAGGCATTAAAGACTTATTCAATGCAAATTTAATTTCTTAAAGAAAGATATAAGGAAGACAATAAGAGATGGAAAGACTTCCCATGCTCATTGATTGGCAAAATATTGTGAAAATGACAACCATAACCAATAGCAATTTATAGGTTAAATGCAAAGTCAATCAGAAATCTCATGACATACTTCACAGAAATAGAAAAATCCATCCTATAATTCATATAAAAGCACAAAAGATCCCAATTAAAGCAATCCTGAGCATAAAGGGCAATGCTTGGGGAAATTATCATCCCTGACCTCAAAGAATTTTTCAGGGCTAGAATCATAAAAAATGCATGGCATTCTCACAAAAACGACTTGCAGATCACTGGAATGAAATAGAAGATCCACACATGAGTACATGCAATTGCAGCCACCTGATATTGACAAAGGTTCTAAGAACATACCCTGGAGGAACGATAGCATCTTCAACCAATTGTTCTGGGAAAGTTGAATCTTCATATATAGAAGAAAAAAATTAGGGCCATATGTATCACACTGCACAAACATTATCTCCAAATGAATCAAAGATTTCAATGTGAAGCCTGAAATACTGAAACTGTTAGAAGAAAACATATGATGTAATCTACAAGATTTACGGACTTCTTTCACTAAGGAATTAAGGTCAATGATCAACAAATGGAAACTCATTAAACTAAGAAGCCTTTGTACAGCAAAGGAAACAGCCAATCAATTGAAGAGGAAGCTCATTCAGTGGGAAAAAAAATCTTCCCCAGCTATACGTTTGACATACAATTAATATCCAGAATATACAAAAAACTAAACAACAACAATGAAGCAAGGAAACAAATGACCCAATTAAAAATTAGGCTATGGATGTGAAGAGAGAGCACTCAACAAAAGAAATAAAATTGGCTAAGAAAACACCTTAAAAAATTACAACATCCTTAGTAATTTGGGAAATGAAAATCAAAACTTCTTTAAGAGTTTATCTAACTACAGCCAGAATGGCTAAAATAAAGAGAAGAAATGACAGGAAATGCTGGAAAGGATGTGGAGAAAGGGGAACAGTCATCTAAACTGGTAGCATGGGACACTGGTGAAGTGACAGGAAATCAGTATAGAGAACTCTTAAAAAACTGAAAGTAAACCTACCATAAGATCTGGTTATACCACTCCTTGGCATATTCCAGAGACGTGTCTGACTGCATCAATACCTGCACAGCCATGTTTGCTGATGCTTTTTTTCACAACAGCTAAGAAATGGAAGCAACGTAAATGTCACTCAACTGATGAATGAGTAACGAAAATGTGGAACAGTCACACAATGGAGTTCTTTTCTGTGATAAAGAAAAATGAAATCATGAAATTTGCATGTTAATCGATGGAACTAGAAACTGTCATACAATGTGAAGTAACACAGACTCAGAAAAAGAAGCAAAGTATATTCTGATTCAGTTGTGGATCTTTGCTTGAAACCCCTAGATAGGAATACATAGCTGTATGTAAGTGCAGAACCCAGGAAAATAAAAAAGAACCCAGGGGTAAGGAAGAAGAATGAATTGGAGAGAGAGCAATAATAAGAAGCAGCTTTTATTAAGGGAAAATGGAAAACAGAGGGTGGTTAACTGAGGATGGCATAGGAGGGTTACATATGGGGACTAAGAGGAGAGAAAATAATGCTTAGATGGAGTGAAAACCCAGAGGGAAATGTATTTGTTCAAAATCTTACTGAAAACTACACATACAATATATATACAAGTGCATATGCATAGCTGAAGCTAAATAACAAGAAACACGGTGCCAGGCAAGAGAAGACTCCCTTATCCTGTCAGAGTAGTCCAAGAGACGATAGGCTAGAGCTACAGCTCTGGATTGCCTCCCAGAACTGGAGTGTGAGATCCTCTCACTGAAGACAGGCTATACTTTGGAAACAGGAGATGGAGCAATTCAGTGGAAAATGACCTGGAAGACTCCTCCCTGAAGACTAGTTCTCATGGTATCAGAGGATACTATGTAAACTGCCATGGAAGAAAACCAATTAATGGTTTGACCTAGCTGTAATCCTAATAAACAACTGACCCAGTAACCTAACATACTGGTGCACTAGAGGCACTGTTAACATGGAAGTAATGAACAACTGTTTCATTGGAATGGAAGGATACTTACATGTGGTACTGTAAATCAGACCAAATACTCATGGCTGGAGAGACATTGATATTAGAGAAACATTTACATTTGCCACATTCTAAGACCAATGTAATTTCTAACTGTACTCTGAATATGCATCCTCATATTTACAGACAAGTATACCTCTCACCACCCATCAAAGAAGCTTCTCTTTGCAACAGATTCTAGATATGTACTGAGTTCTACGATTTATCAAATGTAGACAATATGTGTCTGTGAAACACTTAGCTCTAAGTGGCACATCTTTGATGCAATTTCTATTACTTAAGATGAATTCATCTTACCAAAGAAGGTTCTTTATGCAGCAGATGGTGATTATACAGAAACTCACAACTGGCCAGTGTTCAGAGAACAATAGGCTGTAGAATGCTCATCTCTGAATAAGACACCTGTTTCAAACTTCTGTCTTCAAGGCTTAGGGATCATTGAGAAAGAGGCGTGGAAAACTTGTAAGAGTCAGAAGAGATGGATGACCAGACAAAAATATTTTCCATACAGCCTGGTCAGTTACACTTATGAACTTATAACAAGATGATGGCACACTCAAGTACCATGCAAGCTGAAAACCAGACAAAATCCCAGTATAGACATTGGGAAGTGGCTTAGAAATCTCAACCCAACCTAAGGAACTTTTCGCGATTGATGACTGCTGGTTCAGGAAAGACAGTCTTTTGCAGAGATGGGACTTTTGGTAGATTAATCAGGCTCCAGCGAATGGACTCACACTGAAGGACATCTGGGGACACAAGTTAGACTCTATAGACATACACACACACGCACACACACACATAGAGAAAATACATTAAATTGTGTAGGGGTCAGTAAGTGGAAGTAGGGAGAGGGGATTTAAATACCATCAATTATATTGTATG